>CM057452.1:416595000-419095000 GCA_016271365.2 Neoceratodus forsteri | reverse complement strand
GTGAAAAACAATATAGGGCTCTTTACACACCAGAGCTTGCAGCTCAAAAATCCTCCATGCTGAAGTAATGGCAACTAAAAATAATGCCTTCCAAGACAGAAGGCGGAGCTCACAGCTTGCGGTCAGCTCAAAAGGTGGCAAGGTGGCTGGCCTGGTGGCGCTGGCAGCTAAGGAGCTAGACACCTTACCTCGCGCTACGCCGGCGACCCATGTTTGGGAACGAGCAAGGGCCGCGGTCGGAGGAGAAGGACGAGCATCCATAGACTGCTCTCCTTCTCTGGGGAGGGGGTTGCCAGCGATCTGCGTCTACTGTTCCCTAGCGGCGGCTGGGGGGCTGCGCCAACGCTACAGAAAGGGGAGAAGATGGGGCTGACACTTGGAGGAGTGCGTGTGGGTGCATGCGTGCTCTCTCTGTGGGCATCACTGCACGCCTCACCTCAGGGGAAGAAAAATGGAAAAGGTCCTGACCATGCAGCATGACACCGGCCCCACGCAGACTCTGCCCCTGAGAAGGCACCTCCTTGGCTGGATCCATTTCGGGTGGGTTGAGATGCTCCCCACCACCCTGCCATGAAGGGTAAGTCATGGGAGCATAAGGGAGGGTGCCTGATCCTTGTGGGACGGCACTGGGGGGGACAGACAATGGTAGTAGGAGTGCCAGCCAGGACAGGAGAGAAATACCATATTAAAAAAAAAAAGGGGGGGGCAAGGTGAGCTTCTCTAAACAAACAGGAGATCCCAGGATGGTACCAGGTCTCTCCTGTGGGGTTTCATATGCAAGATACCTTATGGACGAGTAACTAAGACCCAAGTCCGACAGGTGGAGAAGATACTTCAGCACAGATTCCACCGGACAACCCAGGGAATCCAGAGAACGGGGAATCGCCCATAAGTAGAAATGCTTCCATTTCATGGTGTAGGTTGCCCTGGTAGAGGGTTTTCTTGCTGCCACAAGCACCTCTGACACTCTAAGGGATACTCCAAACCTATCCCTAGCTAAGTCCACAGGAGCCAAGCATGCATATGTAGCAACTGGAGGGCTGTATGGACCAACGTCCCTTGCTCCTGGAAGAGCAAGTAAGTGGAGAGGGGCAACGGAACTGGCGGATCTGATGCCAGCTGTTGCACTAGCGGGAACCTAATCTGCTGAGGCCAGAACGGTGCTACCAGTATCATCCTGGCCTCTTCTGCCTGCAACTTGAGCAGGACCCTCTGAAGAAGATGGAAGGGAGGGAAGGCATACAGAAACCTCCCTGTCCAAGAGAGGGACAATAAGTCTCACCAGAAAACACCAGGCCATGGATCTAGCGAGCAGAAATTGGGCAGTTTGGCATTGTGTGGGGATGCAAAGAGGTCCAGTTCTGGCTGACCCCACCTTTTGAAGAGGTTGTCTATGACTTCTTGCTGTAGTTCCCATTCGTGGTTCTGAGACCGACAGTGACTTAAGCTGTCTGCTAGGATGTTGTGGATGCCTGGCACATGGACTGCTGTAATGTCCAGGGGTGATCCACCACTCAGGACCAAACTCTCATCGCCTCTCTGCATAGGGGATACAGATGTGTACTCCCTTGCTTGTTGAGATGGAAGACTACCGGGATATCATCCAATTGGACCAGTAGAGGTCCGGGAAGGACTACCCCTTGGAAAGTTTGAAGAGCGTACAGAACAGCTCTCATCTCCAAAATGTTCATGTGAAGCGTTCTTTCTGTTGAGTTCCAGGAGTCCCTTGTCTGATGCGAAGCAAGATGTGCTCCCCATCCCAGTCCTGATGCATCGGTGGTGAGAGTCTGCAGTGAACTGGGTCGCTGAAAGGGAACCCCTATGCTCAGATGAGCCAGGGTGAGCCACCAGGTCATGGACTGTCGGACTGCATTGGAGATCCAAATGGGCTCATCCAGCTCGTTCGTACCTTGATTCCATTGAACCTTGAGGTGCCATTGCAGAATCCTCATGTTCAGACGTGAGAGTGGAACTGTCACAATAGCTGCTGCCATGTGACCCAACAGTTAGAGAACCACCCTTGCTGGAACCAAGTCCGAGTCTTGTACCCTGCAAGTGACTTCTCCTAGCATTGCTGCTCTGCCTGTGGGCAGAAAAGCTCTCCTTTGGACTGTGCCCAGTACTGTTACGATGTGTTGCAGCCTCTGAGCTGGTCATGGTTGTGACTTGGGCAGGTTTAGGGTAATGCCCAGAGTCTGGAATAGGCTGAATGTCCCCTCCAAGGCCCTGTTCAATTGGGCTCCTGTTGGGGCAGTAAGAAGCCAATAGTCCAGGTAGGGGTATACGGAGTGACCCCCTCTCCTGAAGGCCACTGCTACCATTGCTAGGCACTTGGCAAAGATCCTTGGTGCCTAGGATAGGCTGAATGGCAGCGCCCTGAACTGATAGCGCCCTCTTTGGAAGGTGAAGCGTAGGTACTTCCTGTGGGACGTCAGGATCTTGATGTGCATGTAGGCATCCTGCATGTCTAGCAAGCAAAGCCAGTCTTCTTGGTGGAGCATTGGTAACAGGCTCACCAAAGTCACCATTCTGAACCGTTTGTATTCGATAAAAGTGTTCAGTTGACTCAGGTCCAGAATGGGAAGGAGGATTCTTATCTTTTTCGGGACAAGTAAAAAACGGAAATAAAATCCCTTTCCCCTTTGAGCAAAAGGAACCTCCTGTATAGCTCTTTTGTCTAGCAGGGCCTGTATCTCTGCCCTCAGGAGGAGAGCATGGGATGGTGAGCAGTGGGAGGGGACTGGTGGGTGGTCCGGTGGAAGCTGGGTGAACTCTAGGGAGTATCCCCTTTCTACTATCTGGAGGACCCATTGTTCTGATGTTATACTGGACCATCTGGATAGGTAGAGGGAGTGTCTTCCTCCTACTGCCTCCCCCTGCACCGTCTGTGGTGTCGGGGGGCTCGGTAGGGAGTCATGCGGTGTTGGAGGGTGTAGGCAGGGGAGGTCTTGGCGCCTTGGGGTTTTTGAAGCCCTGGGCACCTGAAGGGACATGGTGGCCTTTTCTTTTGAAGCCTCCCTTGCTATGTGTCTGGCGCCTTCCTTGTTGTCCCTGATTTTTCCAAAAGGGACAGTGGCGTGTGGATTGTGGCTCCGACTGGTACATTCAGTGGACTTCGGCCACAGCTTTACCTGAGTCCTGAAGCCCGGTGATCAGTTTCTCAATGTCCTGACCGAACAGGACTGGTCCTTGGAAAGGAGCATCCAGGACAGCATCCTGAAGACCCTGAGTCAAGCATGCCTCCGCATTCAAATGCCGGTGGCTGCTGCTCCTGAGGACATGCTTATCCATGTCCATGCCAGACTGAATCACAGCTAGGAGTTCTGCCTTACCGTCCGAATCTGGCTGTGCCTTGGCCAGGTCCATTGTCTTTGCCCACAGGGATTTTTGGTAGGTCACCATGTGGGCCAGGAAATTGAGTGACCTGACGGTGCAATTTGCTGAGGAGTACACCTTGTGCCCCATCTGGTCTAGTTTCTTTGATTCTGGGTCCGGTGGCTGGGCACTCATGTGGCGTGGTTGTTGTGCCCTGCCATGAGCAGCTGTCAGGACCATAGAGTCTGCCCTTGGGAGTTCTCCAAGAAAAGGCTCCCCTTTGGGGGTCTTGTACAGCCTATCGGCCTTACGAGGAACCGCAGCTGTAGTGGCCAGATGTCTCCAGGTGGATTTGGTCACATCCTGGAATGGCTCCACTAAAGGAGGAAGACCACAGGTTTTGGATCTGTGGCTCCCAAGAATTTGGCCAGTCTATGCCTTTCTGGGTCCAACTCCTCTGTGTCCCATTGGTAAAGCACCTGAATATGGAGCATAATGTCCAAAAAGGACAGGTCTTCTGGGGGTGGCCTCGGCAAGTCCCTCAGATTTGGAGATGGAATGGGAAGCTTGTCTTCTGAAGAATAGCCTGAGGACGAGTCCCCCTGCGTCATCTCCTGACATCCATGGCAGGCGTCCACTAGATGAGGGAACAGACGAAGGATGCCTCTTGCAGCCGTCCGAGCAGTAAAGACCGCTCAGGAGTGAGGTCTCTGGGTGGTGGGCGTACTGGGGATGGATCCCTGGGTCAATGGAGAAGATACCCTTTACAGTATTCCACCACGTTTGGAAAAAAGTGTCCCTACCCCCGCTAGTGGAATGACTGGCGGTGGGGGTGTCTGATTTGAAGTGCCAGAGGGACCCGGCATCTGGTCCGAAGGAGGAGTTGGCTGGTCCTTGGGCTCTTTATCCATGGGTACATCGGGCATCAGGTCTTCGGTATCTGGTGGCCTGACATCCAGTTCTTTTGAAGGAGGCTGTTGGGCATTTGGTACCCCTGTGTCAGGGGAATCAGTAGCCAGGGCCAACGGCCAATCCTTCGGAGCTGATGGCCAGTCCTTAGAGGCCAATGACTTCTTTTTTGCTGGAGGCGCTGCCTTGTCCGATGTCGAGTCGGAGTGCCGGTCGTCTGGGAGGCAGATGACGCCCGGTGTTTGGGTGGGGGAGGCATCCAGTACCTGACTACCTCCCGGCGTTTCTCTGGTTCGTTCTTTCTCTTATGCTTGTCAGACGAGTCAGAAGGCTTACGGGCGGTAGACACTGTTGATTTTCCCAAAGCCAACGCCTGTCCCTTATGGGCCTACCCATGTTTATGAGGTCGGTGGGTCAAGGGGATCTGAGACTCCTTACCTTTCATCTGAGAGGCGCTGGCAGACTTTTCTGAGTGTCCCCTGAAACTCCTTTGGTACCTGGGGGGATCGATTCCGACCTCCTGCTGGAGGTGGAAGTGGCCGACACCCAGTGAGGTGACTTCGGGCGGGACTCTGATCTGACCCTCTCCTTCTCCCGGTGATGGTGTTTCCCTCACAGTCTCTTCTTCTTGGGGGAAGACTCTCTGGTGGAAGAGGACGAACTGTGTCCCAATGGGGCCTTCTGCATGGCGGCTACTTGCTGCTCGAGAAGGTAGGCCTTCAAAGCATTGGCATGGCGAATCCTGGTCTTGTTGTTACACTTAGTGCAGTGCGGGCAATCGTCAGGCCGGTGGTCTGGGCCTAGGCAAATGAGGCAGGCAGAATGGCCATCTTTTGCCGGGATCTGCTTCCGGCACGCATACTTCGATTTTTGCCGCTGAGAAGATGAAGACATGAAAGTGTGATGAAAAAAGGTATCGAGGAAATGGTAGATTTCGGTAAAAAGTACTGCGTGAAGCGCAAGAAAAAGGTGGTTGACTGCAACTATTTTTTATTTTAGTTTTTGTTGACCGGGTAAGTACACTAGACAAATCCTGCCTATTTTCAGGCACGACCCGGGGGAGGGGGATACAGATGAATGCCAACTGACCTTGAACCAGATTAAGCTGTTGGTGGTATTTTTAGTGAATGAGGGAAATTTGGCCAGGACACCGGGGCCATTCCCCTACTCTTGCAGTAGGGGGACCCCCTGGGACGACTGAACAGTTCTCAGTATGTCCCTGACTGCTGCGTGTGTAGATGGTCTGGAGGAGCGTTCTATGGATTCTGCTACTGTAGTTACTGCTGATTCTACACTTCCGGATGTTATGGATGGTTTGCCTGTTTCCTTACCTGTTGGAGTTGTTGATTCTGTACTGGCTGGAGTGGCAGGTTTGCCTTCTACTGCTGTGGAACTTGTTTCAGAGGCTGGTCCGTCTGACCCGGTTGAATGCTTTTATCCACACCTCAGGGGACCATAACTTTGATGTTTCTTTTCGTTCGGCTACTTTGTTGGATACATTTTGGGCTGCATATTATGCCGCCCTTTCAGACCCTATTTGGAAGCCATTTGTAGTTATTCCTATCACCAGGCTCACTGCTAAAGTGATTACTGTTCTCTTTTGTAATGAAGGAGTAAATGTGTTGGATATTATATACTGGTTGGAGAAACGCTGCACTGTAAATGGGGTGCCTCATGCCCTCATTGATGATAACGGATTTTGGACTGGAGGGTGGAAGTTTAATGTTCAACTAAAAATGTCAGAAGATGGGATTCACCATCTTCCTAATTGTTTTTATTTAGGAAGGGATCGTGGTATTTTGTTCTACCCTGGTCAGCCACGCTCCTGTTATAGATGTGGTTCTTTGTCCCATCTCAGTTCAGACTGTGATCGGCTGAAGTGTGCGGCCTGTGGTGGACTGGGTCACTCAGTTTTGGCTTGTACCGTTCCTCCCACTTGCAATCTTTGTGGTGAGGTTACTCATGTCTTTGCAGCCTGTCCATGGGCTGCCCATAATACTACTGATTATGCAGAACATGATTTTTATATTATTAAATCTGCCTCTTCCACCAAGTCCCCTTCCCCTGGCTCGGGTCCTGTTCCTACAGCTGTGTCAAAAGGACATCCCTCTGCTACTTTGGACGGTGCCCCTGCTGTTTTTCAGAAGCAGGAGACTGTGGTAACCCCCTCTCCCCCAAGTCCATTCCTCCACCTGTTTCTCTGTTCCCCTTACACTGAACCCACCTTCTTCCTTTCCGGAGGCGGTGAGTCAGGGGTCGGAGGAGTGTATGGAGGTTCCTTCCTTTGTTAGTATGCGACTTCGCTCGACTAAACCAGTGGAGGACAAAAAACAATTTTCTACTCAGGTAGATAACCCCTATGAGCCTTTACAGAGCTGGGGAGACATTATGGAAGGGGATGATCCAGATGGGTCTCTCCCTATTTCTTCTCAACCAGAGGCTCCACTAGTTCCCCTCCCTTTATCTGACACTCCTGGGACTACCCTGAAGAAGAGGTCCACTAGAACTAGGAAAAATAAATTATTTTGCTTTTGTTTTTGTTCTAGGGGTTACTTTCTCCAATTTTTTTATGTATTTGGTGCCACCCACTATTAATTTAGCTAGTCTAAATGTTAATAGTATTAGGTCAGTATATAAAAGTAAGGCTACGTTTTCAGCTTTACATTCTTTGCCTTATGATGTTTATTTTTTACAAGATGTGAGGCTTTATACCACTATGGATATTGATAGGGCTACTAGGGATTGGGGGTTTGGTCCTTCCTATTGGTCCCTTGGTCAAGATCTCTGTTCTGGTATTAGGTTTTGTTTTTCTACTTCTGGGTTTCTTTTTCATAAACTGGTGGATTTGATCCCTGGGAGGGTGTTTATTTTGGATATTTTGTGGCATGCTTTGCCTTATAGATTTATTAATATTTATGCTCCCCAACAAAAGGCTGCTAGGGTACAGATTTTTAGGTTGATTAAACCTTATTTATTTACTACTAGGATAGTTCTATGGGGAGGGGATTTTAATTCCAGTTTGGATGTTAGACATGCAGGGAAGGTGTACTGTGACACACATGCTTTACAGGCTATTATTGCAGATTTAGATTTGGTTGATACATTTGCCCGAAATCCAATGCCCACCTTTTGTAAGGGTAAATTGACTTCTAGTATAGATTTCTGGCTTTGCTCAAGAAATGTCGGGGAATATAAGGGAGTAGTTTTGCCATTTGAAACTTCTGATCACCATCTGTTGGGACTGCAAATCCATTTGGAGGGGGTAACGGCTCATGGACCTGGGGTTTGGAGAGTGAATGCAACTTTATTGTTGGATCAGGAGTTTTATAAGGGTTTTTTGGACCTTCTCTCCGATAGGAACTCTGTGGCTTTTCTTTATGATTCTTTAATTGATTGGTGGGTGGATACTAAGGTGTGCCTAGTAGCTTACTTTAGATTACGTTCTATATTTTTAGCTGATAATAGGCACCAACAATCTCGGCTCCTTTGGGCTGAGTTGTATGAACTGTTTTCTACGGTCTATCTGTCACGGTCAGATTGTGAAGCCCGTATCCGGTCTGTTAAATCAGCCCTGACAAACTTACAGTATGACCGACAGAAGTCCCTAGATTTTGAACAGCGATTTCGGACTGCAGGAAAACAGAGTCAATTTAATCCTTATGATGCTAGTAAGTCGAAGGCTTTTGATAGGCAGACGTTTCAACTTATTGATCACCACGGTTGCCCTGTTAATGGGAAGTCCAATCTTTTGAACTTTGTTGAAACTTTTGTGAAACATTCTTTTGAATCCCCAGTATCAGAATCAGATGAAATGTATTTATTGTTACAGGCCTCGGATGTACCTACCTTGACATTGGTTCAGCAGCAGACTGTTTTGGCCCCCTTTTCCCTGACAGAAGTGAAGGCGGTCATCACTACTTTGAAAGATATGGTGGCGCCTGGTTCTGATGGGTTATCTTCAGAAATTTATAAATCTCTATGGGATATTATACCAAACCAGTTATTGGTAGTATTTAATGCTTTTTTATCTGAAGACTGCCTTTCTGACCAAATGTATGAGGGGTTGATGATTTTTCTGTTTAAAAAGGGTGATAGATCCGATTTAGGTAATTGGCGACCGATTACGTTGCTGAATACGGATTTTAACATTTTTGCAAAACTCCTAGGTAATAGGATTTTGAAGTTATTACCCTTTTTGATTTCCCCCTCTCAATACTGCTCTGTCCCGGGTAGGTCCATTCGAGATGCCTTGATCCTGGTTCGAGAATTGTTTTCACAAGAACATAAGGGAGCTTTAACCGGTTATCTGTTTAATTTTGACTCATCCAAAGCTTTTGATGGGGTGTCACAGGAATTTCAATCAATCAAATCTTTATTTATCCAGGCGATTTATGATGATGATGAATTTATTTGGTTAACACTTTGGGCTTATGGTTTCCCTCAGATTTTTGTTAACTGGATTAGTTTATGTTATTCCTTGGCCTATGTCAGGCTTTATGTGAACGGTTGGATTGGGTCTCCATGTTACATCCGTTGGGGTGTTCGACAGGGCTGTCCTTTAAGCCCATTTGTATTGGCTTTGGACCCCATCATTCGTTTACTTCAGAGGTCTCCTGGACTTCCGGGTATTTCCAGTTTGGGTTTATATAATCTAAAAATTATATGTTATGCTGATGATTTATGTGTTTTAGTTCCCACCATACAGGTTGGACATTTATTATGTCAGTTTCTCCCTGTTTTTTTGCGCTTTATTGGTTCTCGTTTAAATTTTCAGAAGAGTGTTTGTTTTAATTTGGTAGGGCCCTCTAATGAAAGTTCCTACCTTTGTGGTATTCGTTTGGTGGATTCTCCACATAAAATTTTGGGTCTTTTCTTTGGTATCTCCGATATGGCTCAGTATAATTGGGAATTGCGTTTGAATCTAGGTAGAGAAAAGGTTTGTAAATGGAATAAATGGTTTATGGGGAAGAAGAAAAGGGTCTTTTTGATTCGAACTTGCTTACTGCCTTTATTTTTATATGTTGCCCATATCTTTCCAGTGCCTCAACGCTGTTTTGTGCTGCTTATGAGTCTCTTTTTTTCTTGTTTTCGGGGTAGCCGACTAAACCCAGTTAAAAGGAACATTTTATTTGCTGATTATTGTCATGGTGTGGGGGTCAATATGATTCACTCGATTGTTTTCTTTTTTTCTATTTTTTTTCCCACTAATTTAAAGCCTCTGGTTCGTCAGCCACCTAAGCTTTGGGTTCCTTTGGTAAAGGCTTCTCTTTCAGAGGTTTTGCAGGAATGGTTTACGGCAAGTTTTGTACACAAAAATAAGAGGAAATAAGTTTTGTCCTCCGATTGGGTAGTGGTGTTTGATATGCTTAAGAAATGGAATATTACGGTACAAATGATAACTGAGCTTTCCAGGAAATGTTTGTATACAGCTACGGTAGATGCTTGGTTTTCGGAGCCAGTTTTTCCAGATTTTACGGCTACTGAGAAGGCCAAGATTAGAAGCCGTCTTACAGATACTAGGATTCCTTTGGTTATGTGGGATATATCTTGGCTGGGTGTACACGGTAAAATAAATGTTCGGGGGAATCATAAACATAAACAGTTATCAGATCGTTATTGTTTTCGAGATTCATGTACTGAGTCAGTTGAGACTATGGAGCATCTATACTTTTCTTGTCCCTTTATTGCACAATTTTGGTTTTTATGGCGCCGTAAATATTGGCACCGGGTGTGGAAAACATGGGACTCCAGATCTTTGTTTTTTTGTTTATTTCCAGTTTCGTGGGATAAGTATAACTCTCGTACATTTAATTTAATAGCTGTTCTTACATTGTATTGGGTTTGCCAAGTTAGGTGTTGGTTTTTATTTCAACAGCGTTCTGTATCCCCTCTGGATATGTTTCATACAATTGTACACCATACTGATTGTATTAAGGATGGTGAAAGGAAAGTTCTCAAACGAAACATTTGGGAACGATACTGGGGTTTTTGGTGATCTAATTATTCATTGTTCTGCGTTTTGTATTTCGTTTTCTTTGATTTTTCATAGATGGAAATGTTTGTTATCCTGAGTATGCATTTGTTTATTCCTATTATTTGTATTCTGTTTTTTGGGGGGAGGGGTTTTCTTGGGGTTTATCCATTTGAAATGTTCAGACCTTTGCCTTTCTGTATTGGTTTTTATTTACCTGTTTCTTTTATGTACTTATCTCTCTGTTATGATATGTTTTGATTTTAATAAAAATGCCCCTACTCGTTGGTAGGGGGAGCCTTGGCTACTGGCTGCAAGATGGCCAGTGTGCAGGTGCCTTTGGAGGAGATGGACGTCGATAGTGCAGGGGAGAGGGCCTCCTCTCCTGTGCTTGCAGCTTCTGAGGCCATAGAGGAGGAATGCGCTGTGGCTGCTGTAGCTGAGGCGACGGTAATTGAGGCTGAAGTGCCTACTGTTGGGGCTCTTGCTGGGCGGCATGGAGCAGCTTATTCTTTGGAGGAAAATGGTAAAAAAAAAAAAAAGTTTTATTGCTAAAGCGCTCTGCTTTAGTGCAAGAAATGGTATTGTTGGAAGCGGAGCTTGCAGCGCTCCCTCAGGCATCGTTGGGGCTTCCTTGTGTTGGGGCCTTGCAGTCGCCTAAACCCCTTGCTGACGCAGAAGGTTCTGCGCCGTTGATGTTGTCGGATCCTGTTACTTCCGCATCATCGGAGGTCCGTTCTGGGGCTGGCAGTCTTCAGAGTGCTCCCTCGGTGTGCCCACCGCCCCCGCTTGTTTCTGCTGAGAACCCTACGGCACAACATGTAAAACAACGGCTAGGACATGGAAAGATGCGAGGTAAGCCTCCCGGAGCTCAGCCTGAGACATCAGGCCCTTTGAATTTGGCTACGGATGTTTTTTTATTTTCTACATCGCAATCACCCGGCTGGAGTAAACGTAGGGACTTTGGCCCCTGTTGGGCGTTCATCTACTGAGGGACTTCCCGGCAAATCCAGGGATTGTAGCCAGGGGGCTTCGTGGTCCCCTGAGAAAGCTTTGCAGAGTGCTGGTTGGGAACAGGGAGATGGGGGTACTTGGACACCTGACTCCCAGGATCCCACTTATTTAGCGATGCTGCAAAAAGGCAGCAGCATCTGTGGCCACCAACACTGAATTGAGCTCCAACGATCTCCAGGGTGCTGCTTCAGGTTGTTGCCTGACAGAGGGTAGTATTTCTGATGTACAAACTGCAGTATTACAGACTTCTAATGACTTGGGGGATGTTTCCACTGTTTCTGTTTACTGTTGTAGTGGATACTAGATTAAAATCTCATCAAGAACTACAACAGGCTTCTCAGGCATGGACCCTTGTTCCTTCGTTTGATCGGCAGGCATTGACAAATGCGATGGTATTGGGATTTTATTTTCTAACCCTGATTTACATGTTTCTAGGTTGGTAGATATACAATCAGGTATAGATGTTTTGATTAGGGCGATTTTTCTTTGTTCTCAAATTTTGGGGCTGGGGGTTCCCCTCTTTTCTGTTCGCATAAAAATTTTGGCTTATGCTGATGATTTGGTTTTGACTGTGGACATCCATACTGGGGAATCGGCTTTGGTGCAGGTTCTACAGACCTATTCCTCAGTATCGGGATCTCACATTAATTTTGGGAAAAGTGTTGGGGTTCCCGTTGGTCACCTCAATCTTCCGCCTGCTGGTACCTATGCGGGTTTTCTGATTTCTATTGCTCCTTTCAAATGTTTAGGTATTTTCTTTGGGAATGGGGATATGCACTCTTATAACTGGCAGGTTGCCCTTGGGAGGGCTGAAGGTCTCATTTCTGGGTGGAAACAGTATCAGATTGGCAAGAAAAAGAGGGTCTTTTTGCTTAAAACTTTGGTGATTCCTATTTTTTTTGTATCTTTGTTATGTGTTTCCCCCACCTATGGCCTTTTTTACCAGACTATATGGGTTTTTTTTTTCAAGGGTTTTGGGGGCCCCGTCTAAACCCAGTGATGCGTAGTGTGACCTATAGACCATTAAGTGAGGGCGGGGTTGCCATGATTCACCCAGTCACTTTTTTTTAGAGTTTGTTTTTTAGCTATAATTTTGGGAAAGCTTTGAAACTGGGGGAGGTGGTTTGGAAACCATTTCTGGTGCAGTGGTTGTTACCCTGTCTTCCATGCTGGGATTCAGGAAAGAAGGGTTGGGTGTCTCGACTTCAGGAAGTTCCTCCATATGGGAAGGAAGCCCTTAAGGTGGCCTTGTCCTGGGGTTTTCTCCCCACGGGATTTTTGTGTCCTGTCTCGTCACATGCTCTATGACAGAGTTTGGCAGCGTGAGGCTCAGGAGGAGGTTACTTTCCCCTTCTGTCCCCCGGGTCGTTTTGATTGGATCCTCAAGCAACTCCGTAACCCGCGTTTACCCCCTTATGTTTGGGACACGGTATGGTTGGGTAATTATGGCAGGCTAAGTGTCAAGGGTAATCATAAGCATAAGGCACTGGATGCTCGATATTGCCCCAGGGATCTTTGTCAGGGGTATTCTAGAAACCCAACAGCATTTATTTTTAGAATGCCCTTTCGCCCTTGCCTTTTGGACTTTGTTAGCAGGTCTATGGTCTAAACCTTTAGTGCAACATTTATCTTATGAACATATTATGTTTTGTACACATGTTGCTTTATGTCAAAAGTATCATGCTGAAACTCTGTATATTGTTTTGACTTTGATTCGATATTATTTATGGCAGACCAGATGCATGTTGGTTTTGCATCAGAAATTGATTTCTTTACAAGAAATAATTGATTATATTAGAACTGCTATACGTTTAGTTAAATTGCATGATTTTAATGTTTCTGCTGGACCACAGTTTCACCGATTATGGCAAAACTGTGACCTCTGGTATATTGATTGATTCTCGATATTTAATTTAGATTATTTTTGTTTTCTGTTAATTCTGTTTTTTGATGATTTTGCTTTAGTTTCCTGTGTATAGGATATTGTTTCTTTTGTAATGAAGTCCAAACTTCTTCAATAAAATTCCCCTACTCTTTTCGATAAGTGCCATGGGATCTTTAACATCCACCTGAACTACCACCAATCCAGGCAGATGGGACTTCGGTTTAATGTCTCATCCGAAAGACGGCACCTTAGAAGTGCAGCACCCCTCTCGTGCTGCAGTACAGGGATATTAACCCAAGTGCCAGATTTGGGAACTGAACCCACAGCCCTCTGATCTCCCGGCCTCAGAGGCAAGTGTGCTACCTACTGAGCCACTGACACTGCTGATAAACCATGGCGTCCGTAGATCCAATGTTCGCAGGTCAACAGCGGGAAGAGAACTGAGATGGCACCGGGGGAGAGGTGTGGTGTTCATGTTGTTGGTTTTCCCTATGTTTTTTAGCTATTTAATAAAGTTATTTTGGTAACCTCAGTAGTGTCCGGTAGTCCTCACTTTTACCAATTTTGAACTCTGGTGCCGATCTCTTTAATCACAGACAGGTTTTCCTGTTGTGTGGTTTTGTTACCTATTAAATAGGCAATTGTGCTGCACAAACATGCCTTCCTGCTGCGCAAGTGCACGCCCCAAAGGCGCGCACTTACAACAAAGGCAAGAAAACAGCCTGAAGGAGGAGAGTGTGCCCAGCCCTAATGGAAGCCGCTCAAACGGAAAAACAGAGGTCTGTGGAGAAAAAACACCAAAAAAACTCTGAGGTACCCAAAATTCACCAATAGCTGCAGAAATACATAAAACACAGAGCCTGAGGCGGGGGGGGGGACCGATGTCGGAGCCGAAGGACCCCCACAGAGATCCTACATTCTCAGAATAAATAAAATTTGTACCTACCTGTAGCACCTTTTTTCTTTTTAAATGGAGACCATTAAAAAACACCCAAAAAAGGCAGAAGTGGCTCCCAATCCACACAAGGAATGAGAAACAGGCAGGTTAGTCAATTTGAAAACCACAGCTTAACAGGTACAATTTTAATTTAGGGGTGCTCCCTGGAACAGGCAGACCCAACCTGCTATGCAGAACTGCAGCCCCAAGAGAAGTCTTGAAATCTTGAAAATCTTCAGAGAAGACAAAAGTAGCTTTGTCCCCTTCAAATGGTACAGCTAAACTGGGGAGTTGCTGCTGCTTGGAATCCTTACGTGCCCAACATTCTAAAGCTTGGGTTGTGCCATTCCCCTGGTAGGAGTGCACTATACCCAGTTGTTATGATTACCCATTGACAATGTGGAGTGCTACAGAAAAGAGAGATGCAGTATTTCTCTTTTGTTTTTTTTCTTTAAAATTATATGAATACATGTCAAGACACTGGGCAATGCAATAAATGTTGAATATGCCTTTCCAAACTAAGAACCTGGGATAGAAGTACAAAACTACTGAAATTATTTTTTTTTTTTTGTATTATCTATTTTTCCTCCTTCCTGTATGTCCCCAATCAGCCTCTCCTTCGGGACATCTATGGTTTTGTTCCTCCAACCGCTAGCTTGCGTCCCTGCCCATTGCCACCGTCCACCACCTCAGATGGCAGCCACCCACGGGGTAATCCGGTGTAACCCTTAACCAGATGGGTTCTCCTCCTCCGAGGAGAAAGGTGCCAGTAGGGGCCAGCCAGTGCAACTTCTTGGCCTCTCGGGTGCTGCTGAGGTGGTCTCTAGGGCCTGACCAGGGCACTCATGGCGGTGGAGGTCGGTCAACACACTGCTATACCCCTGGTCTCCACCTGAAGTCAGCAGACTCCGGACCGCATCCCCATCCTCCCCCTGGAGAAGGCGAGCAGTCATCGGATGCTCAAGCCTTTTCCCCCGGCTGGCCCTCCAACGACCTGGAACCGCTCTCAAACCCAGGTCGCCGGTGTCGCAAGTGTAAATATAACCGCTGCGCCGACGGGCTGGCCTGAAATTATTTTAATAGTGTCAGTGCAGCATCCTGTGAACAATTAATCCATACCACAAAACAGCCATCTTTTCTCAAGAAGGGCTCCGTCTTGAATAAGTATGGAACCCAAAGGGTTGCATTAACAGAACAATGTAAGAAGTCTGCACTGCCTTGGCCCTACAGAGAAATAAATTAATTTATTTTTCTATTGTTGTCAGTATTTCACCTGTCAAGATCCCTAAAATACTTCCTTAAAGAAGTGTTAATTTGCGGATCTTTATTATTTAAATTACTTACTTTGTTTCTGCGTAACAGTATTCAGTGTTCTTTCTGAAGAAAGAAATCGCATTGCTGACATTATCCTACCAGCCATGTCAGAGAGAGGACCTTGGTAAAGATTATATTCTTCATTCTTCTTCATTCTCTCAGATTGGTCCATTTTCGTACTGTAATGAGGCCTACACATGAACATAAATATTTTCAATTACTTAAGCGTATCTAGTGCAATTTATACATGTGTCAAAACTGCATTACAAACAAGTCATGCTCTCACATTTCTACACTTAGTAGTAGACTTACAAATAGAAAATCAAACATATTTCATCTGTCTTAAAATTACTTATAAAAATGGCAAGCGCACATACATGTGCCTTACTGGTCAAGACACATCACCTGACCTGCATTAAAAGAAGAAATTCCTTCATACTTATTGCCATTTCTTTTTCTGCTACAGTAGCTCAAACGTTGTCAGTGGGAGTCAGTACACATGGGGCTGCCCGTACTCCGTTTGCTGTGCGAGAAGCCAAACTTCAGGCAGCATCTGTGTGTGTTTTTCTTTTGAAAAGACAACTTGGGCAAATCAATGTGTTTGGAGTATATTTTTTCCCCTGATTTACCATTGTAGGCATAACGGTGCTCATCAGCACTTCTGTCTGGTGTCTCATTGTAGGCAGAACAGCGCCCATCAGCGCATCTCCCTGTTGTCTCAGGCTGCGTGGCTCATTCGCTATTGCTAGCAATCTGCTATGTGGCTGTCAAATACCCATAAAAATGACAGCTCAGGTCAGGAAACTGCTCCACTTTAAGCTAATGTGCTGGACAAGCAAGAAGGAGCACCTGGCCATGTGCTAATGTGATGGTGTCATGCCAAAGTGTGTGGTCACTGCATGTGCACTCAAGTAG
The DNA here is from genome assembly GCA_016271365.2 of Neoceratodus forsteri. Taxonomy (NCBI): domain Eukaryota; kingdom Metazoa; phylum Chordata; order Ceratodontiformes; family Ceratodontidae; genus Neoceratodus; species Neoceratodus forsteri. The sequence continues at coordinate 419,078,740 of CM057452.1, read as the reverse complement.
TTGTAGTCTTTATTTATTGCACCCTTCTCCGGAGGCCCAGGGTGCCATTACAATAAAATGCAATGTAAACCCAACAAACAATTAACCACATCAAACCCAAATAAAATAATAAATAACTAGCAAGACAAGCAAAGTTTCATTTCTAAAATGCCCTATCCCTGAGGCTTAGGGTGCTGTGCATAAAACAGGCAGATGAGGAGCTAATTGGCTAACTTAAAAACTTAACGATAATTTCAATACTAAAACAGTAAACTAAGCCCCAAAGGCTTCCTTAAAAAGGTGCGCCTTCAGACCCTATTTGAAAGCTTCCACCGAGGGGGTCTTCCTCAAAGACCTGGGACACGAATTCCACAGGACCATTTCCACCACCTTGAGGGTACGATCTCCAGATGTTTTTAATCTCGCCTTGGGAACCACCAGGAAGCCCTCCTCGGCAGAACGAAGGGAGCACAGGGGGCGTGCAGGAGTCAGGAGGTCACGCAGATAGCCTGGATCCAAACTGTATAGGGCCTTGTAGGTGAGAAGACCCATCTAGAAGGCAATCCTCCACCTATCCAGCAACCAGTGCAGACTGAGCAGAACTGGGGTCACACGACAGGACCTAGGAAGTGGCCGCTGCACTTGTTACACACAATGTGGTGCAAGCTCTCCCCACTCATCTTTCATCCGTGAAGCAATAACAGCAGAAACAGTCTGGACTCTGGGACATCCCCATGATATCAGAGGACACAGACTGTTTCTTTGATGTAGGCAAGGCACGGGCTCTGAGTACAGGGGCAACAGCAGCCTTAAGGAGCAGGGCATATTGGGAACTGGCCTTATAGTACTTCCCTCCCACCTGCCCCCCCTTCCATCCACCCAGGCGTTGCCCAATTTATAAGAGACTGAAGCAGACTGACAACGGAGACTTCCTGTAGGAAGAGAAAGAGGTAACCAACCAAGTTCCACCTAGAGGCAGAAGTAGGGTATAAAGAAAAAGTCTTGCAGGGATACTCGACGGAGCACCAATATGCAGAAAAGGGGAGAAATCTGCAGAGAAGTCAGCTAAGCAAAGCTATATCAAGGATCCAGAAGCAGAGACAGCTCCCAGGAAAAACAGTATACATCAGGGAAGAAGTAAAATTCAACAAGGAGATATGGATATTATTGGCTGTCACGGGTGTGGGGCACTAATCCACCAAGGAATTCTCTGGAGAATGGGGTACTGCCCCATATTCAGGACCCTAAGCGATCTCAAAACACAACTGAACGCAGCATGGGATAAAATATCAGAGCTGCAGTACCTAGTCAGGACGTTGCACCCCCCTAATTCCCGGCCCTCAGTTCCCAAATAGAAGTCCACTCCCACAGAGGCAAACCAGCTCAAAAGAATGGAAGGTGGTACAGAGGAAAGGATATAAAATAGGCAGCAGGGGCCAGATACAGTCAGTCGATGCAATACCTATCCCACTGCAAACTCCTTTGCACCTGTCGCTAAAGAAAGGGATCACAGAAAAGAGGGAAGAGACAACAAACCAGTTAAGGAAACAAGACAGGACCCAGTGAGAGCAAACAGTGACAAGAAAACAAAAGGAAAATGTGTACTCATCATGGGAGATTCTATGATTCCAGGAATGGAGACCCACATAAATGACTGGGCACAAACGAGGGTGCTAGTCAGATGCCTCCAGGATGCCTCAGCGAAATGTGACATCAACCGCATTGAAAGGATAGCGAAGGAAGAGGGAGATGACCTGAAGATCTTGGCACAACTGGGGGCTAATGACCTAGCAGGGCAGTCAGTAGAGGAAGCCAAATAAAACCTAATTAAACTACGAGACCGACTGGCAACTCAGACAACCTCCCTAGCCTTCTCTGAGGTCTTTCCTGTGTGGGGTAAAGGCAGCAGCACAGAAAGGATCATAAGCAAGAAAACTGAGGCGTACAATGAGTGGTTACGGAGCTGGTGTCACAAAAGAGGTTACCACTTCGTTGTTGCATGGGGAGACTTCTGGGAGAAGAAGTTCTTCAAATACGATGGGCTGCACCTAATGACGGAAGGAGTACGAACACTTGGCTAAACATCTGACATGAGCAATGGACGTTTAAACTAGGAGAGGGGGAGCTGGAGGCAAAGGACCCTATCAAAGTCACCTTAAAAGATACAAACTTAGCCATATCTCCCCCAGAAGCAGAAATTAATCATGGAATACAAAGAGGGACTTGCAGGAAAATGTAAGGATGTCAACAAAGCTGAGCAGAAGCAGATCACAGTAGCATGCCTACTGAGAGGGGCTAGAGGAAAAATGCGGGGTCAAGGGGAGGAGGAATTAAACAAGTGAGTAACAGAACATGGAAAGCCATGAGCACGATCGCTTGCAGCCTGGCAAATAAAATCTCAGCCCTAATGGCCTCAATGTCAGAGGTAGACCTGGACACTGTTGCTGTTACCGAGACATAGCACACAGGGAATCATGACTGGGACATAGGTGTACCAGGGTATGCTCTATTCCAAACAATACTGGGTAGGAAAAACAAGTATTTGTCAATGCCAAATGTTTGCTGGCTTGTATTGGCATTGGTAATGCAGAAGGTGTTAGTCTATATGGAGAAGTTTGTGAGGAGTAAATATAGAATGACAGGGCACGCAAAGGTTAGGCTGCACTGTCTGGTACCCAGACTGAAGCAGAGTGATGTCGTTGGAAGCATACAACATACTATTATTTATAGGTATTTTTGTAACACAATCCCTGGTATGCTTACTGAGGGGCAGCCCTGTACGGAAATGAATGGGAGTGTGATTGGGGTTTGCCACTATTAATGCATGTTTCATAGGTTTCATAGGTATCCCCTGCATACACGACCTGTGCCTGGACCTCATATGAGAGGTAGATGCACAGAGGACGTGTAATCTGTGATTTTTTAAACAGATTTGTCTGTTATTTTAAAACTTTGTTTTGCGAGGCTCACGACCCCTAACAGCACTTCCAGGGCAAAATCGCTATATATTGCTGGCCTGCAGCGAGCAGGTGCTGTGAGCGGGGGCTGGCTCAGTTGCAGCGTAGCGAGAGACATGCTGCGCTTGTGTGTGTCAGCTGTGTCCACTGTGGATAAAGGGGAAATGGGGTAAATACATATTATTAGAAATACTACTCCAGAGGAAAATTTGAAGCCAAGGTAGGCTCTTCTAAAACAAACAGTGGCACAAGCACAAGTAATATATACAACAAGTGAAAATAAACATGGAGAATATGATAGTATGTACCAAATGTTATATGTACACTGAAGGGGATTTTCAAGATGGGTTTGTTTGTGAAAAATGTACCCTTATAACAGTCCTACAAAGAGAAATTACATCCCTGCAAAACAGGATACAAATACAACACGATATCATTGAATTAGAAAGATCCATTGAGACTGCAGAAGAGGTTACTTTGAATTTAAATACTCCAGTAGTTGGGGTTCTGAAGAACCCTGAAACTAAGAGTAATATAGGTCAAAGTGGTACAAGTAAGCAGAGTAGGCCTCGGGGAGACCCAAATGTGGTTGAAATCCAGGGAAAAATCCACTATGATTCAGGTAGTGATGGAGTGCTAACACATGATAAAGACAATTGGAGTGTAGTGCAAACAGGGATAAAAAAGGGAAGGCGTAGTATAGGAGGGACCTTTTCTCTGGAGGTAAAAAATAAATTTGAAATACTAGAAGAAGGAAAAAACCCAGAGGTGGAAATCTTAAACAAAAATCAGGACTTGGGTAAGGGGGTACCCTTAATACCTGGTGATGTACTTGTAATAGGGGACTCATTGCTGAGAAATACTGATCGCATACTATGTAAGCACAGAAACGAGTATACCACAGTTGGAACCCTACCGGGGGCTGGAATAGGGGATGTTAAAAAGTTATTGCCAGGACTTCTACAAAATTGTATTAAACCAACTACTGTTTTACATTTAGGAGCAAATGATATTGGGAGAAGGAATATGATGGAAATCTATCAGGATTTTGAGGAAGTGGGCAAATCCCTAAAAGGGAGGGTGTGTGAAGTTTTTATTTCAGAAGTTCTCCCAGTTCCAAGAGCTGGCCTGACAAAGGCTAGGGAAATTAGATATTTAAATGGTTGTGGTGCCTGAGGGAGGGATATACATTAAAAGAGCATTGGAAAGCATTTTCAGATTATAGACTTTATAGCAATGATGGCTTACATATAAACAAACAGGAGACTAGAATTTTAGCCCAGGACATCCAAAGAGCAGTTCAAATGAAACCTATACATTTAAACTAGAAACCGGGGGGGTTGAGGGGTGAAAAAATGTATAAACAAAACTACGAACATATCACCAGGGAAAATAAAAAAAAACTCCTTTTTGAAATGTTTAAATATTAATGCAAGAAGCATTGTCCAAAAATTTGATGAACTGGTACACACAATTACAACACATAAGATACAGATATGCGCCATCATAGAAACTTGGTAGGATATAGAAGATCAGTGGAACCGTCAGATTACAGGGTACCAACCGTACTGCGCAGATAGGCCTGGGAAAAAAGGGGTCAGGGTTGCCATCTATATTGCAAATAACGTCACAACAGAGGAACTGGAGGTTCAGACATTAGATGGCATTGACCAATTATGGATAAGGGCCTCCCCAGTAAATCAAGCTAATATCACTATAGGTGTAATACATAGACCCCCTTTGACCTTACCAAATACAGATGCACAATTAATGGATAGATTAGAAGAAATGAATATACCTGAGAACCTAATAATATTAGAAGATTTTAATCTACCAGGTATAAACTGGGAAAATTATACAGCAGAGACTACAGTGGAAACTAAATATCTTGATGCCTTTAGCCTTATGGGTTTGGAGCAATATGTACAACAACCAACCAGAAACTCAAATATACTTGATCTTGTATTAAGTAATATGGGAGAATATATTAAACAATGTATAGTAAATACACCTCTAGGAACCAGTGATCACGACAGGGCAGAATTTACCATAGAGGGACAAGTAAATAGAACTTCTGGAGAAACATTAATCAGAAATTATAATGATGCTGACTATAACAGAATAAGGGAGGACTTTAGAAACTGGGACTAGAAGGTTGATTTACAACAGAAAACTGTCACATCGATGTGGGATATTCTTACAAATAAACTGAAACAGATAGTGGATAGACATGTCCCAATAAAGAAGAAATATAATGGATCAGGGAAGATTCCTGTCTGGATGACAAGAAATATTAAACATTTGATAAATAGAAAAAAAAGGCATATGCTACAGCCAAAAAAAATGGCCATGAGATAAATGTGAGGAAATATAAACAGTTGCAAAAAAGGACAAAGAAATGTACCTCAAGAGCCAAAAGAAATTATGAATATAAATTGGCAAGTAGAGTAAAGGACAATTATAAAACCTTTTATAGTTATATTGGTAGCATAAAGGGAGGACAAAAAGGGATAGGCCCACTAAAAAAAGCTGATGGTTGCTTGATTCAGGATAATGTATTAATGGCTAAGGAGTTCAATGGATATTTTTCATCAGTATATAACCCAAGTACCAGTGTCACTAAGCAACATAAGGAATCAACAAGTCAGCTAATACTAGATAAAGAAGTTATTAAACATAAATTGCTTAGTTTAAACTCTAGTAAATCTAAGGGCCCAGACGAGATACATCACAGACTGATCAAGGAATTGGCACACCTATTGGCTAAACCACTGACCCATTTATTCCAGGCCTCTTTAGATCAGGGAGAAGTTGTAAATGCATGGAGGGAGGCAAATGTCACCCCCATTTTTAAAAAAGGCACCAAACATGAGGTAGGTAACTATCGACCAATAAGCCTGACCTCAATACTAGGGAAGGTGTTAGAGGGGATTGTAAAGGAATATATAGAAGCAGATATGCAAAATAGAGGAGACATTGATATATGACAGCATGGCTTCAGGCATGGAAGATCTTGCCAGACAAACCTCCTGGGATTTTATGAGAATGTTAGTACAGCTCTGGACGAGGGACATCCTGTGGATGTCATATTTCTGGATTTCTCCAAGGCCTATGATAAAGTGCCCCATGGAGAGCTTGTGGACTCTTTAATAGAACATGGCATCCACGGTAAGATAACTCGATGGATTAGCTCCTGGCTATCTGATAGAAAGCAGAAAGTGACAATAAAAGGAAGTAAATCGGGATGGGTACAGGTGACAAGTGGGGTTCCGCAAGGATCAGTCCTGGAACCCTGTCACTTTAAAATATATATATATATATATATACACTCTATGATAACTGATAAGGATATTTGGGTAGCCAAGTTCACTGATGACATAAGGATTGGCACTATAGTGAATAATAGCTTAGATACTGAGAAAATACAGGATACCTTGATTAAATTACAAAACTGGGCAAATGCTTCAAGACTAACCTTTAATGTAGATAAATGCACAGTCATGCATTTTGGCAGAAACAAAAAAAGGGCCACTTATAGATTAAATAGCAAAATCCTAAGAGAAGTAACTGATGAGAGGGATTTAGAAGTGAGGGTCCAAAATGACCTGAAGTTCAAACAACATTGTAGGCAGGTGATGAAAAAGGCAGGGAATATACTGAGCTGCATAAGTAGACATATTAAGTCTCGGAGGAGCGAGGTATTGTTGCCACTTTATGGTTCCTTGGTACGACCACACATGGGAGTATTGTGCTCAGTTTTGGTCTCCAGGCTACAGAAAACAGATTGTGGCATTGGAGAGGGTCCAAAAAAGGGTCACACGTTTGATTGATGGTAATCAAGGTTGTGATTATCAAACTCGTTTGAATAAGTATGGACTGTACACGCTAGAATATAAGAGGTTTCGAGGAGACGTGTTTGGTTTATAAGGCGCTCTCTGATATTAGTTTAAGGGAATCATTGGGGTTACATTTAAGAGAACAATTATATCAGACTAGAGCACACCCTTTGCAGCTAAAAATGGAAAAGTACAGGACTACAAGAAGAAAGCATTGGTTCAGTGTTAGAGTAGTACCAATATAGAATAAAATGACACAGGAAGTGGTATGTAGTAGTACTATGCAGGATTTTAAAAAAACTTAGATAAATATTTGTTAGGAAGTAGTATTTTGGGATACCAATAATTTAGTAAGCAGTATAGACCAAATAGGTCTTTTATGCTTTGTTGCAACTTATGAACAACTTATGAACTTATTCCAAGCTGTATAGACTTGCGTCCTTAGTGCTTGCCAGTAAACTTACATTAACTTGTATTTATTTTTGTAAAAGTTGTCTAGTCCTTTTTTAAATGAGTCCATTGTTTTACTCATTACTACTGCCTCTGGGAGGGAATTCCATAGCTGAACTCCTCTCTGACTGAACCATTTTTTACGTCTTAAGCTATTCCACTTATCTAATTCTAATTGCAGTTTGTGACTTCTCGGTTCATACAGATAATACTTCCTTTTCCTTAGCCCTATATCTTTTTTAAATGGCTCATATAGCTCATCCTTTAGTGCCCTAAATATCATGCACATACCGCCCCTCAACCTTTGATACTGCAATGTATATAACTTTAGACCTTGAAGCCTCTTATGATATGATTTATGACGCATTCCATTAATCCTTTTAGTCAGCCTACGTTGTACCCCCTCCACTCTTTTAATAACGGTCTTCTTATAGGGAGACCAAACCTGTGCACAATATTCAAGATGCAGACGTACCAATGCAGTATATAGTGGCAGAAGTACTTTGCTTTCCCTACTACCAATATGCCGTAATATGCAATTTACAACCTGATTAGCTTCCCTTACAATAGTATTACAATGTAGCTTCCCTTACAATAGTATTACAATGTGCATCAAATTACAAATCATTGGTTACCTGTACCCCCAGATCTCTTTCCACTTTAGTTTGTTGTAACAATGCATCGCCCAGCTTATACTTAAATTTACTATTATTATTGCCTAAATGCATTACTGTGCATTTATTCAAGTTAAGCTCTAACTTATGCTGGACTGTCCAATGAAACAATGTGTCTAAGGCCATTTGAACATTAACCTGGTCCTCCTGGTTATTAACAATACCTCCAATCATCCGCAAATTTACTCAACCAAATATTTGGGAAGTTCAGCTTAATTGATGTTATATATAATATTAAATAAACGAGGGCCCAACACTGACCCCTGCGGGACGTCACTAGTCACATCCTTCCATTCAGATACTACACCTTTAATTGAAACCCTTTGCCTTCTATTTTGCAACCAAGTCCCCACCCAGTTAACTATGTTCGTAGGTAAATTAATACTAGCTAATACTTGTATTAGTTCTTTATGAGGTAGCTTATCAAAATCCTTAGAAAAATCCAAGAATACAGTATAATATCCACTGCATTCCTTATATCCAAGGTCTTATTAGTTGTTTCATAGAAGGTAAGCATATTTGTTTGACATGACCTAGTTTTTTGTAAACCCATGTTGGGTTGGGTCTAATAAGTTATGTACACTTATATGGGCTAGAATTAGATCTTTTAATATTCCTTCAAATAGTTTCCCTATTATTGATGTTAAACTTACTGGTCTAAAGTTTTCAGGTTTAGATGTAGGACCTTTCTTAAATAGGGGAACCACTATCGCTTCCTTCCATGCCTGTGCTACCTCCCCTTGATCCAAGCATTTCTGAAACAGATAAGTCAATGGTGGAGCCAGACTATCTGCCAATTCTCTAAGAACTCTAGGGTGTAATTCATCTGGTCCCGGGGGACTTATTTATATTGACATTTTGCATTCTTTTAAATACATCCTTAGGCTCAATTTGCACCTGGCCCACCTTTGATTTTATTTTTATCATGATATTTGAAACATCTCTTTTATTAAATACTGAACAGAAATATGAATTCTGAATATCTGCCAAATCCTTAGTATCAGTCACTCTCTCACCCAATGTATTAATATAAGGACCTATAACATTGTCCACCTTTTTCTTACTATTAATATAGGTAAAAAATGCTTTCTTATTGTCCCTTACTCTAGTTGCCAAATTAAATTCATAATTTCCTTTTACCTTTTTTAATTCTTTCTTTAATTGTTTTACTTTGCTCCTATAAAAGGTCCAACCAGCGTGATCATTTTTACTTACTCTTTTAAAAATCTTATTCTTTTCTTTAACCATTTTTCTTAGCTTTGACTTAAACCATTCTTTTTTTGTATTCTTTTTTCCATATTTGCTTACCCTGGGTACAAAACTCAGCACTTCAGAATTAATAAATATGTCGCAATTGGTTGAGAAATCGGGGGTGGGGAATAGTTTGGTTTCTGTAACCGGACAATTAGAACTTACTGTAATCATGATGAACATGAATTAATAGTAATTTATGTGTGTATTTTTAACAGATGTAGCAGTGGCCGTCACTCACAAGCAATCCATGCCAGAGGAGCAGAATGAGACATACATGTTCAGTAGCTCGAGCAGCACTACTCGCTCTTGCAAAATGTCATTCTTTGCAATAAGGAAATTTTTACAGCTATGAAGTAATATGGGCCTGTAATCTTGGTTGATTATATTATATATATATATATATATATATATATATATAAACAAAAGAACAGGTACCACCAGCAAGGCATGCATTTGCACAGGAGTAAAAATCAAACCGTGGAAAGAAAACCTGTCCGAATGGAGCTGGTGAGGATGTCACTAAATGCAAAAGTACACTACATGAAACAAGTGATTTAAAATCCAAATTATCTTAGGTGAGGGAGGGATATAAAAATAGAAAGGGAAAAATATGAAGTGTAGGGTGGAGCGAACTGTACAAATAAATTGTATCGCTCTGGGGATGTCCTGTACACACATATTATACAAGAGGGCCAAAAATGTAAGGAAAAGGTGACTATTCTAAATAACACCAGAACTGAGAAAACGGTCCTTTCAATTCTGCATTTCAGGCAAAGGGGAGATTCATGGATTTACCCATTACTTTATTCATAGAGCATAAAACCGTCAGGACACAAGCAGAAGGACGGTTAGCATTTTCGTTGCACATTGAGAAGAGCTTCAGCTAAGTTTGCCTCTTCTGGTGAACTGTTTAAAACATTTCTACACATATCAGCCCAAATTACTGTCCCAGATGAGTGCCTAGAGGTAAAATGTGCCTATTAAACAGAATGATTTGTGGGAAGACAAAGTAGAACTTTTGATACTACTGAGCACCATGTGTCTATGAGCTGAGTTTCCATTGATTGCTTATAAGAGCAAGTACGTATAATACACCTTAAGCCACTCATTTTGCCAACAAATTTTCAAGTACCATATTTACATTTAGTAAGTAAAGTAAAGTAAAACTTTATTTATAAAGCGCCCTTTCCAAAACCAAGGCGCTGTACAATCAATAAAATTAGAACACAAACAATTTAAAACAAATAATAACATCCACAGGCATCTAGAAATTTTAAAAACCATCAGGAAAAGCCAGATGAAACAAGTAGGTTTTGAACTCAGAGTTAAAACTTGAGACAGTCAGGCATTCCCTTAACCGACGAGGTAGAGAATTCCACAGGGTAGGGGCAGCAAAAGAAAAAGCACATGCACCCAACGTTTTCAACCGAACCCTGGGAATCTGTAGCAATCCCTCGTCGGCGGATAGGAGTGGGTGGGAGGGGCAGTAGGGATTCAGGAGATCTTGCAGGTACCGGGGTCCCTGTTCGTGTAGGGCTTTGCAGGTCAGTAAACCAACCTTAAAGGTGATCTGCCACTGTACAGGCAGCTGGTGCAGTTCGCGCAGCACAGGCGTGATATGACTAGTCCTAGATATACCAGTCAAAAGCCAGGCCACTGCATTCTGCACTAGCTGCAAGCGATGGATATCGACCCCTGGAAGCCCTAGGTAGAGGGCCTTGCACTAATCAAGGTGGGTGGTCACTAGGCGTGGACCAATGTAGGAAGGTCAGCTGGAGGAATCAGGTGTTTCACCTGGGTGATATTCCTCAGATGATAAAAAGAGGATTTGACAATGGCAAATAGCATATGGTATTATCATCACTCTGAAGGATAAATATCTGGGTTTTACAATATCAAGTTATTATTAGGCTGCACTTTCTTGTACCCAGCCTGAGACAGAGTGATGTCCTTGGAAGCATACCACGTAGTACTATTTATAAGAAAAAAAATGTGGCACAATCCCTGGCATGCTTACTGATGGCAGTCCTGTATGGCAATGAATGGAGCTATGATCGGAGCTTGACAATATCAATGCACGTGCGGCAACTGGTTGACAAATTTGTGACGGGGGAACACTTTGGTTTCTGTAACTGGGCAATTAGAACTTTTTCTTAGCATGCTGAACATGAATGAATAGTCATTTTTTGTGTGTGTTTTTAACAGATGTTGCAGTAGCTGTCACTCACAAGCAATCAATGCCAGAATAACAGAATGAGACATGAGTCTCAAAACCTCGAAGAGCGCTACTTGGTCTTGCAAAATATAATTCTTTCCAATAGGGACATTTTTATAGCTATGAAGTAATATTGGCCAGTAATATTGGCTGATATGTATAGCAAAACAGCGATCAGCAAGAGATGCATTGGCATAGGGGTAAAAATCAAACGTTAGAGAAAAATAACCTGTCCCAATGGAACTGGTGAGGATGTCACTAAATGCAAAAGTACAGCACACAAAACAAATTATTTAAAATTCAAATTCTCTTTGGGGTGTGTATGTGTGTGTGGAGGGGGGGGTTATTAAAAATGAGAGGAAAAAAATATCAAGTGTAGAGTAAAATGGACTGTGCAAGTAAATGGTATCGCTGTGGTGCTGTCCTGTACACATATAGTATGCAAGAGCACCAAAGTAAATTAAAGGAAAAAGTGACTATTCTAAAGATCACCAGAACAGAGAAACAATCCTTTCGGCTCTGCATTTCAAGCAAAGGGGAGATACACCGATTTACTCATTACTTTATTCACAGAGCATATTATAACTGAGAGGAGACAAGCACAAGGGCAGTTAGCATTCTCGTTGCATACAGAGATGACCTTCAGCTAAGTCTGCCTCTTTTGGTCAACCGTTTAAAAATTGCTATACATATCAGCCAAAATTACTATGAGTGCGTAGAAGCAAAATGTGCTTATTATAAAGAATGATGTATGGGAAGACAGAGTAGCACTTTTGGAGCTACTGGGCACCATGTGTCTGTGTGCTGAGTTGTCATATTCTTTGCAATAGGGACATTTTTACAGGTATAAAGTAATATGAGCCAGTAATGTTGCCCGATATGTATAACAAAAGAGTAGTGACTAGCAAGGGATGCATTCGCATAGGGGTAAAAATCAAACTGTACAGGAAAAGAACATGTCCAAATGGAACTGGACTGCCTTGTACTGTAGGGGCTGCAAGCCCATTGGCTCTTGCTGTGAACCAATGGGCATGCAGCCCTACCAAGCAGTCAGTCGGCGGGCGGCAGGTGGGTGGGGTGCTACCGGCTGATGGGGAGGCGGGGTGGTGGGGCTCCATGGGTGGGTGGGGTGGGGGCCACTAGATCACTGGGAAATTGGACCTTGGGGGGTTGACTCTAATGCCTGATCGGACTTGAGGTCCACTGGACCACCAGGGATATTGGTCTTTGGGAGGGTTGACCTCCGTTCTGCCCTTGATCGGGCTAGTGTGAGGGTCATTTCTGTTATGCCATGATCAGAGCCAGTCGGGGGTCATTTCTATTTTCAGTCGGGCCAGTGGGGGGGTGTTCATTTCTGTTATGCCCACGATCGGACAGTCGGGGGTTCATTCTATTTTGCCCGCGATCGGGCCAGTGGGGGGTTGTTCAGTTATGTTCTGCCCGCGATCCGGCTCGGGGTTACTATTATGCCAGCGATCGGGCTGCAGGGGGCACAGGGAAAGTGGAGGCCACCCACAGGTGGCAGCTGCTGTGTTGCGCCCTGCAATGCGGCAGTTCACCTGTGGGTGGCCCTCGGCGTAATCCTTTTTGGGGATCAAAGTTGTGCAGGCGCAGGTTGGGGTTGCGCCTGCACAACTTTGCACAGCCCGGCTGAATATCGGGCTGTGCAGTTTATGCATGGTTCCTCCCCCTCCGGTTGAGCATGCCTTCATTAGCATTGCGCTGTTGCTCAGCATGAGTTGGGGGGGCGCAACTGCCTCCTGCTGAATATCGCAGAATGGCGCAATTTCGGACTTGCGCAGGTGCAACCCTATTGCGCATGGCGCAACCCTTTTGAATATCCAGCCCACAGTGTGTATACTGCTGAGCTGAGATTTGATGCAGGCAAATACGCTGTGGAAAACGTCATGAAGGCAGTTTATTTTTTTCAATCAAAGTATGGCATAGAAATGTAAGTAAAATAAGGAAGTTAGAAAGTAAGCAGCCTTTTACAATACATTTGAATGAGAGGGGAGAGCTGAAACCAAGGAGAGGAAAGTGGGGGTAAGAGCATAGAAACGAGGAAGCGGAAAGCGTGGGGAGAGTCGATGAAGCGTCCATAAGTAGAAAGAGCTTGTGATATTGGAGGTGAAATCGAGACAAGCATGAAACCAAGGAAAGTTAGTGGTTGGTTGAGCGTGGCAATGAGGAAACTAAGAGAGAGTTTCTGAAATTGGGGGACAGTGAGTGTGGCGACAAAAAAGTGTGGAGAGAGCTGGTGAAGTGACAATGAGGAAATCCACAAGCTGTAAGTAAACAGACATTTAAACAAACAAACAAATATTTACTGTATTGAGCTGAATTACGAGGAAAGCGAGTGCCAGTAACAGTTGAGGGGAGGGGAGAGAGGTGAAGCTGAGTGAAGCGGGGGATACTGAGACCTTCTGTTTTTATAAAAAGAGTACTCCTAAATACATTAACACGGCAACATGAAATGTCAGACTATGTTTGTGGTTTTTCTGTCTTCGCGGATTCTATCATTTCAGTGAACATAGCAAAATAAAAAGAACCGCAAATATGTTCTATTCTACAGTATCAACTGCAAGGAGAAACGGACTGCACAAATAAATTGCATCGCTCGGCCGCATTTCTGTAAACACGTACCAAGCACCAGCAGGGGAAAACTAGTGGTAGAGATGCACTCCTCCTGCTTAGACAAGGCCTAGCAACTGCAGCCCAGAGGGCTAAATATTTGCATAGTATGTGAAACATATAAAACGAGGGAGCAGGGAGGACAGCAGCAGAGGGAGGAAGCAGGAGGGATTTATTTGCAGCCGGGGAACGAGGGAGTGGGGAGGAGGAAGCGGGAGGGATTTATTTGCAACCGGAGGGTCTGCCGGGGAATGAGGGACTGAGGACGACAGCAGCAGAGAGAGGGATTTGGGTTATAATGGCTGCTATGTAAATGAGAGGAATGAAGCGCACTCTCTCATTGGTGAGGTTTATTTCTCTCAAGTGAAGGCCAGTTCCTGCTGTGAAATTCCAACGGCTGTCACAGTGGGCTTCACCATTCATTGGTGTGTCAGAGTCGCGCCCACTGTGCAGTGCTCTGCATTGGACTAGTCCCTGACACACCTCTGAAATGTGGTACTGTCCCAAGGTGTCTTCTTGCATGAGCAAAGAAAAAAAGGGAGAAGTAGCTATCTACATTAGGGAGGAAATAAAAGCTATACAAGTACAGGGCATAAGAGAGGAAGCAGAGGCACTATGGGTCTTGCCTGAAAACAGGGAATGGTGCTACCATTCGAGCAGGCGTGATCTACAGAACTCCGGCACAGAGGAGGAGTTGGACAATGAGCTAGTGGAAATCCACAAAATGGCAGCAAAAGGGAAAATACTGCAGATGGGAGACTTCAATTTGCCTGATGTCAACTGGAACATCCATACTGTAGCCACAGTAAGGAGCAGAAACATCCTGGAAGCTCTTCAGGGGATGGGACTCAGACAGCTAGTGGTAGAACACACAGCCGTGAGGGGTCAATATCGGACCTGGTGTTTACCAATGGGGACAGAGTGAGGGATGTAGAAGTTGGGAGTCGCCTGGGATCCAGCGATCACTGTACAGTATGGTTTTACATGAGGACAGTATAGGAATCCAGCTACACATGGGCAGGGGTCCTGGATTTCAGAAGGGCAGATTTTGCAAAACTAGAGGTATGTCTGAAGAAAGCCCTAGGGGCAGAGAGGGTAAGGGCGATGTAGAGGAGCAATGGGCACATCTTAAGGGAGTCATAACAGAAGCCACAAGCCTATGCATTAGGCAAATAAGTAAAACAAAGAGGAAGGAAAAACACTTTGGTTCTCAAAAGAGGTGGTAGGTAGGGTGAGGGAAAAATGTTAGCATTCAGAAAGTACAAAGAAACATAAAGGGGGCGAAGACATAGGAATGTGTAAGCTAAAGGAAGCAGGGAAAGCAGTCAGAAAAGCCAAAGCACAGACAGAGGAAAGGATAGCCAAGACAATTAAGAAAGGAGACAAGTCCTTTTTTTTTTTAGATATATTAGAGTAAAGAGAAAAACCAGGGGAGGGATTGCGAGACTAAAAAGGGAAGGGCAGGGCTAGGAAAAAGCAGAAATCCTGAACAAATATTTTTGTTCAGTGTTCACAGTAGAAAAGGAAGGGGAGGGTTCCACAGCCAGGTGCAAGGTGCATCAAAGGGTGTGTGTGTGTGTGTGTGTATGTGTGTGTGTGTGGGGGGGATACATACCAGTCCATTCACAGTAGAGGGAGTCCTAAAGGAACTAGAAAAACTGAAGGTAGATAAGGCAATGGAGCCAGACTAAATACATCCCAGAATTCTAAAGGAACTTAGAAAGGAGCTAGCAGCACCACTGACAGCCTTGTTTAACAAATCATTGGAAATAGGTGTGGTGCTGGAAGACTGTAAGAGGGCAAATGTTATCCCTCTCCATAAGAGTGGAAGCAGGGAGGAGGCTGGTAACTATAGGCCAGTCAGCCTAATCTCAGTGGTGGGGAAATTGATGGAATCATTACTCAGGGAAAAGATTGTGACATACCTTGAATCCAATGGACAGCAGGATCCAAGACAGCATCGTTTCATGGCAGGCAGTTCTTGCCAAACAAACCTGACAGATTTCTTTGCCTGGGTGGCAAGGGAGATAGATCAGGCAGGGGCGGTGGATGTGGCCTACCTCAATTTTAGCAAGGCCTTCTATACAGTCCCGCATAAAAGACTAATAAACAAGTTGAACAGCCTGGGAGTCGGACCCGGAGTGGTAAACTGAGTCAGAAATTGGTTGAGTGTTAGGACACAAATGGTGGTAGTGGACGAAGTTCTGTCCATAGAAAGGGAGGAAACCAGTGGGGTACCTCAGGGATTGGTGCAAGGGCCAGTCCTCTTTAATGTCTTCATAAGCAACATTGCGGAGGGGCTGGAGGGGAAGGTGTGCCTCTTTGCAGACGACACAAAGATCTGCAATAGGGTCGACACGCCGGGGGGGGGGGTGGAAAGAATGAGAAGGGACATGGGCAAGCTAGAGGAATGGCCAAATACATGGCAGCTGAGATTCAATGCAAAAAATGCAAAATTATGAACTTGGGACATGGGAACCCAAGGGAACAGTACTCAGTTGGGGGACTGGCAGCCACCAAACAGGAGAGGGATCCAGGAGTGATTATATCTGAGGACCTAAAGGTGGCTGGACAGTGTGAAAAGGCGGTAAGAAGGACCCAGGTTCGGGAACGAGCCCAGGGCATTGGGGGTTGGCAGGGGAGGGAAAGGATTGAGCGTCCAGAGGACAGCTCTCCTTTCCAGGGAGGGAGGGGGACACACACTCGGTGCCTGACTGGCCTCTGGTGGAAGCCAGAGGCACAGCAACACTGTGAGTGTACAGAGGGTTGGGAGTGGTTGGCGTCGGTGGTGGCCGCGCCTTGGCGTTGGGAACACGCACCTCCCACAAAAGAAAAGGAAAATCACCCCTCAAGCTCCGGTAGACTGGGCCCAGGCCCCGATCCCCAGTGCCCCTGCCTGTCCCGGCACCGGCCCCGACGACAACAAAAGGACTTTGGGTGGCCATGCCCGCCTGGGGGATATAACCACGGCTACATGGGGAACGGACTGCACTGGACTCCAGGTAAGAGGGTGGGGACTAGAAGGCCATAGGTGTCTCCCGAAGAGTGGGAGTGCTGCGGGTAGGGGGAGATAAAGAATAAGTAAAAAAAAAAAAGATGGTAAGAAGGGCCAGCAGGATGTTGGGGTGCATAGGGAGAGGCATAACAAGCAGTAAAAGAGAAGTGATGATGCCACTGTACAGATCATTAGTGAGACCTCATCTGGAGTACAGTGTCTAGTTTTGGAGGCCTCATCTCCAGAAGGACATAGGCAGAGTAGAGGCAGTACAGAGAAGGGCAACAAAAATGGTACAGGAGCTGCACCAGAAGTCATATGAGGAGAGGCTGAAAGACCTCAATATGTATTTTCTGGAAATGAGTAGACAGAAGGGGGACATGATAGAGATATTCAAATACCTTAAAGGGATAAATAAGGTACAGGGGTGTAGCATCTTTTAGAAAAGAGGATGTACAAGAACTAGGGGACATGACATGAAGTTGGAGGGATGCAGAATCGGGGTAAAGTGAAGAAATACTTTCTCTGCTGGGAGTCTATTCCATGCATCCACCACCCTTTCCATGAAGAAATACTTCCTCACATTATCCCTTAGTCTACCCTCTTCCAACCTCATGTCATGCCCCCTCGTTCCTGAACATCTCCTTTTCTAAAAGATGCTACCCTCCAGTACCTTATTTATGCCCTTTAGATATCTGTAGGTTTCTATCATATCTTCCCTGTCTCTCCTCTCCTCCAGGGTATACATATTGAGGTCTCCCAGTCTCTCCAGTCTATGACTTTTGGTGCAGGCCCTGCACCATCTTTGTTGCCCTTCTCTGAACAGCCTCCACCCTGTCTATGTCCTTATGGAGATGTGGCCTACAGAACAGGACACAGAACTCTAAATGAGGCCTCACCAATGATCTGTATGGTGGCATCACCACCTCTTTTCTTCTGCTAGTGATATCGCTCCCTATGCACCCCAGCATCCCACTGGCTCTCCCCACAGCTTTGGTACATTGTTTGGCCACCTTCAGGTCATCAGATATGAATACCCCCAAATCCCTTTCATGCCTCATTTGGAGTACTGTGTCCAGTTCTGGAGACAGCATCTCCGTAAGGACACAGACTGGGTGGAGGCAGTTCAAAGAAGGGCAACAAAGATGGAGCAGGCCTGCACCAAAAGTCATATGATGAGAGACTGGGAGACCTCAATACGTATACCCTGGAGAAGAGTAGAGACAGGTGAAATATGATAGAAAACTACAAATATTTAAAGGGCATAAGTAGGGTACTGGAGGGTAGCATCTTTCTTTACAGAAAGGGTGGTGGATGCATGGAATAGCTTCCTAGCAGGGGTGGTGGGGCAAAAACAGTAGAGGAATTCAAAATTGCGTAGGACAAACACATGGGAATACTAGAAACGGGGAAGGGCGGGAAAGCCACAGATCAGCTACAATCTGCAGCGTAAGTTAAAGGTAGGAAAAATGGGCATACTAGATGGGCCAGGTGGTCCTTTTCTGCCGACAGATTCTAAGTATATTTTATTTATTTATTGTTAACCAGGTAAGTGCACTAGACAAATTCTGCCTATTTTCAGGCTTGACCCCGGGGAGGTGGATACAGATGAATGCCAACTGACCTTGAACCAGATTAAGCTGTTGGTGGTATTTTTAGTGACTGGGGGGGACATTTGGCCTGGGCACTGGGGAAATTCCCACTGGGACCCCAACTCCTAAAAACACAGAACCTACAGTCCCCAATACAAAACAAACTGCTTTTTCTTGAATCCCTTATCTCAGGACCCCTTTGTGCAGTGGTCCCCAGAAAAGGCACTTTCCGAATCAGGATGGAAATGAATGCCTGATGGCAGGTGGCTCCCTGACCCTAACTGGTCACTAGCTCCTATCTTTTCCCAAACATCCCCGCAATGGTGCCCAACAGAAGCTCCCGAGGTACCTGCAATGACTCAGCTAGACTGCTCCCAGGAGACGACCTCAAAACAACCTAATATGGTAGTCCTAGGGGAAAATCTTTCTGCCCCTACTGAGACAAGAGATGCCAGAACTCCCTTCATTAAAAGAACAATCCAGGGCCTTACCCCCGCCCAGCTCCAGATCTCGATACTCAGCAGCAGGACAACATACCTGATCCTCCTCAAAGGCCACCACTGTCAGAACTTTTCCAAAAATCAAAACAAGAAGCTGTCCCCAGAAGGAATGTGGTCCGTATAAGACATAAAGGTGGCATGGAAACAAGACCGGACAGATACTTTGTGGGGAAAAATCTACTTAAAGACTCCCTCTGCTTCTCCCCCAGGAGGTCTTCACCTTCATAAACATTGCTGGTGAAGACAACTATGATGTCAGTTTTAGGAGTTCAAATGCTCTGGAACTATTCTGGCAATGGTATAACCAGGTGAAATTTTCTCCTCTCTAGTCCCCCTTCCTGGTGGTACAGTTGACAAAACCCTTGATTAAATTCGTGACTATGATGTTTCGGAATGAGGGTGTACATATTGATGACATTGTAAATTGGCTAAACCTGAAATGTGATGTCCTAAGTGCTCCTAAGCCAGTACTGGATTTAGAAATATTTTGGACAGGAAACTAGAAATTGAAAGTGAAACTGAGACAGTCTGGTGAGGGCACCCATCACACCCCAAACTCCTTTATGCTGGGTAGGGACCGAGGGGTTTGTTTTTATGCTGGTCAGCCCCAGGCTTGTTACAAGTGCGGGTCTCGTACCCACTTGTCAAGTGTCTGTGACAAGCCCCGATGTACAAACTGTGGGGAGGTGGGTCACATTAGCTTCCAGTGTGCCAACTACACCAAATGCGACTTGTGCAAGGAGACAAGGCATATATTTGCTGAATGCCCATGGGTGACTGAGAACAAATCTTCTCCCCTAAGCCCTGCTATACTAATCCAGAAAGCTCAAGAAGCTGCAGAACACCCAGCTCCAAAGGAGCAACTTCCAATTCCCCTTCCCCTAGGTGGGCCTGCAGGGGATCTGCAAAAGGGAACAGACCAGGATAGCATATTACAGTTCTCCCTGGCACTTCCCCCTTCCCGATGTGTTACCAGGATCCACTGGAAGAAGTAATTCACCCTCCTATGCTCTTCAACCCCCCCTTACCCCCTGCCGCCCTGGTTCAGAGACCCTCCCCAGTGCCTAGAAGGTCCTTGAGGAACACAAAAGCACCCCACTCCCCAGAACCTCCTGAGATTGAATCAGACAGTCTCTTCTCTGTTTTGGCTGCTACCAACTTGGGGGGGGATCTGAAATGGAGGTAGGAGATTCCGACATAAGTTCACAAAACCAAGATCCCATAGTAACCAACAACAGCATGACTGAGTACAAAGGGAAGAAGAAAAAAAAATTGAAAAAAGGTCCCTAACTTGGTAGAAACTCAACTCTATGGGGAAGCATTTGTAGTTTAGTAAACCATAAGAAAGAAGTATGGTTTTTCAGTATTTACATGAATTTCGATTTGAGGTTTCTTCATTACAAGAAACATGGATGTCATCAATTGACCAGGCTCGCTTATATCAAGATGAATGGTGCTGAGGACCTTCCTTCTGGTCCTTTGGGACAGATAGAGCAGACGGGGTGGGTATTCTCTTTAACACTTACAAAACTAGTTGACTTAGTTCCAGGTAGGATATTAATTCTGGATGGAATTTGGCACCACTCCCCATGTAGATTTATTTCCCTTTACAGGCCCCAATCAGAGATTGAAAGAGTTACCCTTTTTTCATCCCTCCAACCCATACCTCTCAACTGCTATGATTTTCGCATAGCGCTATGATTTTCACACTCAAATTTACCCTTGCTCCTCACAGGTTTACTGAAGTTCCTCAATGTTAGAGCTATTTCTGGACACACAAACTATTAAATCATTGAACTAAATTAATATGACTTCCGGTGATGTCATGCTCCCTGGTACAGCCTAAATCAGGAGCTTCCACCGAGATTGATCCAAAACCTCTAAATTCCTACAATAAACAAAGAACTTCGAATAATATTACTAACAGAGGTTACAACATGCCGAGAGGAAGGAACTGAGCCAAAACAAAGCCACCAGAAGCGTCGGATGAGGACCGATTGTCGGAGGGCGGCTGAGAGTGAGGGCTCCCAGGCTTCCTCGGCCTCCACCGCAGCACCACAATGTATAGCCACATACCGGTCACAACCCTTCAGAGACAAATGGCCTAGATGTTGTCGGAGCTCCGTGATTTCTGCAAGGAGATGCGCTCCACTGCCACCACTCTCTGTACAAACATCAGCAAACTGGAGAAGCGACAGGAGGCAATGTAGACCCAGGCCACAGACACAGATAATCAGGTGGATTGCACTGAGACAGCCATTGTTCAGTTGCACCAAAACATCAAACTACTTTAGGACAGAGCTGAAGACGCGGAGAGCAGAAATCGCCGCAATAATATTAGGATCTCTGGCATCCCTGAAGGTGCCGAGGGCCCAGATATGATCCAGTTTATGCAGAACACCCTACGTGAGGTCCTTGCTCTCCCAGCCCACTACTCACTGGAATTTGAGCGGGCCCACTGTACACTGGGCCAGAGACCAGCCCCTGGAGCCCGCCCACGAGTAGTACTCATCAGATTCCTTCGCTTTCAAGAAAAAGAAATGTGCTACATACAGCCTGGAAACAGGGGACAGTACATTTCCAGAACCAGAGGCTGTATTTTGAAAATGACTACACCCCGCAGATTATGGTGAGAAGGAAGGCCTACATCCCCGTAATGAGAGCACTCAAGACTTCTGGCATCCGATTCAGGATACCCTATCCAGCAAAGCTGACTGTTTACTTTAAGGAGGGCACACTCACATTTGACTCTGCAGCAGCTGCTCTGGAGGAACTGAAGGCCAGGAAGATGGATATCCCGTGGCGGAGGATCAGCTCTGGTGCTCCCAGCACCTCAATCTCCTCTAACTTTTCCCAAAGACTGTGGAGCAGCGATCAACGTGAGGCGAGGCATCGCCAGGGAGCCAAGGCGATACAGAGCATCGTGGGTGCCCTGAAGGCCCAACAGACTTCTTCCCCGGTCGACCGACTGGAAGCCTCTGGCACCCCAGGACGAAAAACTGCAAGTATCCCCACTATACATTGCATCGGAGGCTAGATTGGTAGGCTGAGCCTCCCCCATTTGGGTATACCCCACTGAATTGACTTGCAAAGTAGAACAAAAGCTTTGGGACTGCCTTAGGTGTATTTTGGTAAATAAATGAGTTTGGCATGTCATGTTCCCCTCCGTAGCTCAGGCTGGGATCTCTGCGTTCCATGAACCCCTGTATTGTCTGCGCCTCTTCCGCCCCCCTGGTTGGCTCGGCCCTGCTCCCCTTCCCCTCCTTGGGGGTTGCATCACTGGGGCCGGTTGATCTGCGGAAGCCCTCCCCCCGAGGCTTGCTGTGTGGATTGGAGCGATTGGTTCCCCTCGGAGATCCACCCCCACATGTGCGTTGCCCCTACTGATGGTGCAACCTTGAGTACTGGCTCTTCCCCTCGGTCCGCCACACCTGACTGCAGGCCCCTGTAGACTCATCTGCCATGAGGCCTGCCAACATATGGGGGCCCCGCTCTTGTCGGGGCATCAGTGTGGCATGCGGGGGGAGGATGGCTGCCCTCCTAGCCTCCGGGGGGGGACTGCCCTAAGAACTATTGCTGTATACCACCGGCTCACTCTGAAATTAAAGCCCTCCCATTGGTGGCTGGCTGTGGGGGTGGATGCTGCTCCCCCTGTTCTGGGGAGGGGTAACCGGGATTGGGGATGCATGAGATGCTCCCATCCCCACTAATTAACACACAGGCCTGGCTAGAGCTCAAGACCACAGACCCACTGTGGGAGGGGGGTGCAGGGGGGAGGGAGAGATCATGCCCTGAAGGGCCTTGCCTAATTCCCACCTCCAGTCTCCTGAAATTAATATATCTGCCTGCGGATGGTGGGGTCTACCCAGGGTGTCCCTCATGCACTTAACTTTGGGCCCAGGGCTCAATGACTACTTACCAAATGTTGGAAACTGCTGGTTGTGAGGTTGGGGGGGGTGTGGGGTATTGCATGATCGGGGTTAGCAGGAGTGCCCAACCGGCATGCCTGTGGGGTGTGTCCCTTCTGGGGGGGTGGAATGACAGTACTAGCCTGCCTATCAATAGATCAGATTGTGTTTATGCCTGAATAATAGTGTCACTGAATGGAGAAATAATAATAATATAACTGAATGAGTTTGCTCGCAAACATGTGGCAGGGACATTGGAACTGGACGCGGGTCGTCACGTGGTATGGCTGGGGTTGGAGGCAGGCGGCTGGCGATGTCCGGCTACCCCTCCCCTCCTCATGGGCCTTCTACATCCAGAGACTCACTGATAAGACCCGCTTGAGGTGTTGGGTGCTGCCTGATGAGAGCTGCGGCATGGCTGGGTTGATCTTGCTGCCTGGGGCCAGGCATGGGGGCCTCCTTCTGCTCCACCTCTTTCCCCTCAGGGAGCCATGGGGTAGGGGGTGTCCCCCTCTGCTCTGCTGTCGACCCTCAGGAGAACTCCTTATTTAGAGTGCACCCTTCATATTACAGCGGTCACATTGAGGATCTCGGTACTCCAACTTGACGTCCCATATCCTACTTTTCCCTTTTCCCGTCTAGACACTATGTGTGTCAGGTAAGGTTACCACCTACTCGGTTTTTGACCGAATGATTCCGTTTTCTAGGTCCAGATTCGGTCCTCCTGTTTTCACCATTGCAAATTCGGTTTTTATGGTGGGTCAAGCAGCACCTGTAAGAGTCCCCACTAACTGTTTCTTTTTCTTCTCATCTGACTGTAAGCAAGTGTCTGACATTTCAGTGCACTTGCTTGCTTGCAGTGCATGCTAATCAGGAAGTGCCTTCAAGTGCAGGGCACTTTAAAGAGCCAAATGTGTCCCTGTCTGCTCAGTTGTCACCTCTAACTTCATACCAGCAAATTGGAAGATTATTCATGGGAAGGGTAAACAATACCACTTTAATTAACACTTTCTTTTTTCTGAAACTCTTAGACATTCAGACAGGCACCACATTAGGGTAGCCTCTTGTCCAGTGTGGACTGTACAATGTGTTTCAGAAACTTTACCTGCTAATCCAGTTTTATTCAGAGTTAGTACTTTTTCAGTCATTTTGAATGCTCACATACTTGTAAAACAGATTCTGTTAAATCCTTCACCATTTTACTTGCACATTCATATTAGAAACAAATTCTGATGTCATGTAAACCTTTGTTTGTATACCAGTAAGTCTGAGAGGTGTAAAGTAAGGCTATTAACACCATTAGCAGCAAATCAATCGAATCCTTTCTAGTCTGCATTGTGAGTATGGTCTTTGACTGCTGTGATAAGGAATACTTTTATACTTTTAAATGCTCACCATTTTTTCGTTTAGGGTCTGTCCTATATTTTAATATTTGTTACCCCATTTGTTGTTAAATTAATAATCTAATATTTTATTTCATTTCTAACAGTACTACACCCCTCTCTCTCCTCAGTAGTTATTGCTGTCAGTTTTCATACTACCTGGATATTCCAGGAAGACCATTCCAAGCATCTCAGATGAACAGCACAGAATAGTGTGGCTAATGTCATTCTAAGCCACAGAAATGAGAAAAGGAAGAAAGAGAGAGAGAGAGCATTAGCTGGTGAGGAGAAAGGAACACAATCTAGATTTGATGGCACTGCAAATTTAGATAATTAATTAAACATTATTATTTTTTTTTACCAGAAGAGACACACTAAGCAGAAGCTTGGTTACAGGTACAACCTGGGAGCACAAGGGCGTGAAATGATTTGTGCAGGGTCACACAGTATGCAAGTCTGGGCTGTGGGATTCAAACGCTGGTCTCCAGAATTGCAGCTGAGAGCCTTAAACCACTGTGCTATGCTGCCTCCACGCTACATATCACATATCATGCTATATGCTATGTATGACTGATGTGGAAATAAAATAGGGTATTTAACAGCAGAGAATAGTTCCTACCACTTTTAAAAACTTCTGTGACTTACAAATAGCTTTAGAGTAGGAGCAATGGGAAGGACAGTAGCACATCTTAAAATGGCAGCTGATATTTGTAATTACAGCTCGTCCACCATTACTGGTGTAGTTTATTTATTGAAAGAATTTTACCAGAAAAGGCCACCTGTTCCAAAATAACCGGTTGTCAGAGTTGTCCTTGTAGTCACTCGATGTGTCAGCTAAGCTGTGTACACAGGATGGAAAGTCCCCTGAACCCCATCTCTAACCCCACCAAATGTTAACACACACTGAAATTTAAAATATTTAAATCTAAATCAAACAAACCAAAAATAATAATCATGATGTACTTTAAAGAAGTTGTACACAATGCAATATCAGCAGCAATTCTGAATGAATCAAGCGAATCAGAGTCCAGGCGATGCCCTCATAAGTCATAAAAGGGGAGGAGTTAGGGGTGGAGTTTGGGGTGGTGGTTTAGTATTCGGTTTTCATCTCATCCAAAGGCGGCAACCCTAGTGTCAGGAAGTCCCCCATTAGGGATGTTACCTCCCAGTAAGGATTCATCCTTACTTCAGGGTCTTGTAATGACCCTGCTCCAAGGAAGCACCAGTTACACTTCTTTTGTTGTGGACACCCAGTTGGCCTCCCATCAGACCTCATTCCAAGTTTTGTCTGGATTTGTAGTTCATATTGTCGAATGTTTATATTTCTGTTTGTGTTGTTATTGTCTTCATAAACTAGTCGACAGTCGATACGAAATGGAACCGAGAGCCTCTAGAAAGTGAGACCACTGGGAACCCTTTCCATCTGGGGATGGGAACCCGCAGCCTCTCTCTCAAACTTGATCAAGACCCCCCCAACACACACCTGAAACTTCTGTCGCTAAATATAAATGGCCTGTCCTCACAAATCAAAATATTACGAGTCTTAACACACCTGAGAAAGAGTAGATCCAACCTGATCTACCTACAAGAAACCCATTTAAGTGATGCAGAGCATGCTAAACTAGCCCACCTTAGTCGGGGTGAGGTATTTTATTCCTCTAGCCATAGAGGTAGACGTAGAGGAGTGGCAATTATAATATCCCCCCCCACACCCCCTTTCAGCCAGGACCTTGCTGGGCTGACCCAGAGGGTAGATTGGGTATTGTACAAGGCACAATAAATAATAAACAAGTCACCCTAGCGAATGTGTACCTCCCCCCTGGTCTCCCTGTCCCTCAGCTAAAAATATTACTGGATAAAATAGTTCAGATGACCACAGGGACTCTTCTACTGGCAGGAGATTTTAATCTCCTTCCAGATCCCACACTTGATTCCTCCAACCCACGACCCCCAAGACAAACAGCAGCTCAGAAGTACTTTAAGAAATTCACGCATGAAATGGGTTGTAGTGATGTATGGCATCATACCCACCCTCGGTCAAGAAATTATTCCCATTACTCGTCAGTGCATCGCATCTACTCACGCATTGATCAAACATATACTCAGATTGAGAACCTGAGCACTCTGCAAGATGCTTGGATGGGTGATACAGTCCTTTCGGACCATGCTCCCCTAATTACCACCTGGGACATGGGCTTCAAGCCAAAAACACCTGCTGGAAGCTCAATCCTTCCCAATTCCACTCCCAACAATTCCGGGAATACATAACAGATAAAATTACAGAAACCGTGGGAGATAATCCCCCAGCGGAGACTACCCCGGCAATACACTGGGACACAGTGAAATCTGTCCTCCGTGGACATATAACTCAACATACGGCTGAATTAAACAGACAGTGTAGAGAGTAGAAGACAAAATTTGAGGACACCCTGCATATTTTACAAATGGCCCACAAACAGGGAGACACCTCAGTCCTGCCCGCACTACAACAAACCAAAGCAAACCTCGACCGCTTGACCCTGCAGCAAACAGAGACTGCCTTAACATTTTTAAGACAAAGATATTATGAGGTGGGGCCTAGGGCCACGAGGTTACTAGAATACCAGATCCGCAGGCAAAAAATGTCCTCTGTCATAACCACAATCAGACACCCCTCAAGTGGCTACCCCTAACCAAATTACACGACATCACAGAGGCTTTTACATCCTACTATTCCACCCTTTACACCCCAAAACAGCCCCCCACCACCCAGCAGATAGCTAACTGTCTACATTCAATTACCATGCCCAAACTTTCTGAACCCCAAAGAGAGGCTCTAACCACCCCAATAATAGAAGTTGAACTTACCACGGCTTTAGCCGGAGCAAAAACCCTTAAGGCCCCAGGCCTGGATGGGTACGGAATAGAATTTTATAAAATAACTAAGCCCCAGATCCTCCATAAACTTCTAGGATTTTTCAACTCTGCTCTGGAGGGGGATCTCCCCCTCCCCCACCCCGGTCGTATGCGACCATTTCAGTTATCCCTAAACCAGGGAAAAACACTCAGCTCTGCAGCTCCTACAGACCAATCTCAGTTCTCAATACTAACTATAAGCTATTTATGAATATTCTAGCTCATCGTATGGATACACACCTCCCTCAGCTTACAGATAGGGACCAGACTGGTTTTGTGAGAGCCCGCTCCACCACGGACAACATCAAACGCACCCTCCACACAGCCTATAAGATGTACTCTACTAACACCCCTCAGTTCTAATTAGCCTCGACGCGGAGAAAGTGTTTGACAGGCTGGCCTGGCCCTTCCTGTACCAGGTCCTACATAAAATAGGGACTCCGTAAACCTTAAATAGAGTCATACAAAACATATACTTGGCTCCCAGCGCATGTGTGAAGATAGACAGACACCATTCTGGATATTTTCAACTGTCTCGGGGGACCAGGCAGGGATGCCCCCTCTCCCCGCTCCTTTTTGCAGCTTTCATAGAACCTCTTGCTCAATGTATACGCGATGCACAGGGCCTCACCGGGGTTACCCTAGGGGATACATAGCACCGAGTTGCATTATATGCCGACGATGTACTGTTGTACTTCCAAGACCCGGAAAAGTCACTCCCAACAATAAAACAGCTCCTAGATGAGTTTGGACAGGTATCAGGATACAAACTTAACCTATCCAAGACAGAGATACTTACCTTCCATTACCCACCATCTCCCCACATACAGAGTCTGTTCCCCTGCAACTTGTCTCTGTCGAAGCTAAAATACCTGGTAGTCCAACTGTCCCAGTCCCCAACACATTTTTATAAAAAGAATTATGTCCCTTTCTCTTCACAACTTAAAGCTAATTTGGCCTCATGGAACACATTACCACTAAGTCTTTCCAGAAGAACAGATCTAATTAAAATGGTTACTCTCCCCAGAGCCCTCTACCTATTTCAGAATGTCCCCATCCCTATAGCACAGAAAACATTCCGAGAGTGGAACCGCTCCATCTCTAGATTTATCTGGGCAGGGCAGAGGCCTAGGGTTCGCCTAAAGGTGCTCACTCTCCCAAGATCAGGTGCGGTCTCTCATTCCCAGACCTCCAAAAATATCATATGCAGCCCTTCTTACGCACCTGGTGGCTAGGCAGAATGCTGTAACTGACCCACATTAGGCGGAGACGGAGCATTCCCTTATTGACAACAGTGACTACTTTCAAAATATATATAGACAGGACAATGAACCTCACCCCACATACCTTACTGACCCTTGGATAGTTCATTCCTTGAATATCTGGAGTTCCATAAGGAAATCACAACATCTAGGGCATTTTCTCCCCCTTATTTGCCCTATTGCCAACCTCAGTCAGTTCTACCCAAATAAAATGGACCATCGTTTCTCGATATGGGAGAGATTTGGACTGAAATACCTTTCACAGATTTTAACCCACGGGAAATTATGGTCCTTCAATGAAATTCAAACCCAATACAATTTACCCCATAGGGATTTCTACCAATATTTACAGCTACGCCACTATTATGAAAGCTTGCCCACCCCCTCCGGAACACCCATACAATATCCCCCTCTGATTAATCTCCAAATGCATCTGAACACCTCTCTGGGTCAGTGACATTTAATCTCAATGTACTATCAAGCTCAGAAGATACAACAAATATCCCTCACAGGCAAGATAAGACTTCAATGGCAGGAGGAGCTAAGCTGTCCTGTCACCCCTGAGGAGTGGCAAATGGCTTGTCAATATACCTCTAGAGTAACCAGCTTGCACCAATGGCGTGAATACGCATGGAAAAACCTTATTAGGTACTTCAGAACCTCCATAATCACCAGTCACTATACTCCTAACAGTTTGGCTGCCTGCTGGCGTCTCTTTGGAGAGGTCAAGGTGACCCACACACATATTATGTGGGCCTGCCCTAAACTCCAACCCTTTATATCATCATTACAGTCTAACCTACAAGAACTATTCGGATCGCAGCTACAATTAATTGACGAAATGTACCTCCTTTTACTACTCCCTAGAGAATTCAGAAACCCTATCACTAGATATCACCTCCACCATCTTCTCACAGCAGCCAAGAAGGCGGTTACTAAAGCATGGTTAACCACCAAGCCCACAACTATTCAAGACTGGCAGCTTATCACTAAACAGATATATCAAATGGAACAGATAACCTACAGCCTTAACGAAAGAGGGGACAAATTTACCTCCAGACGGACCCAATGGCAGCTGTATTATATGTTATAAGATGACTCCTTTGTCCCATAAATTCCATTCAGGAACGGCATGAAATTTTAACACACTTACAAAATGCTCCATATCCCCACTGTACCTTCTGGTCTACCTACCCCCAACACCTGATGTATTTTATCCCCCCTTCACCCCCATGGAGCCGAGGGTGCTGCCTGGGGCTCCCCATCCTCTCCCTCCGCCTCCCCCACTGGGACTGATGGTATATAAATAACAACAACAGGCTTCCACCTATTTGGTGGTTGGAATGTCTGGGGAGGCAATATACCTGAGGGTATACTGAGGTCAGCAATGAATGAATTAAGATTAGATTGTAACCCACAATGGGAGTTAGGATGAAGTAACTAATAAAGGGTAATTATAAGACCTCCAGATTGAATCTTCTACAGGATTATGAAGGATTCGGGCAAGCAGACCAGATTCTAGAAACTGGGTTTTTACGACTGTTAATATATAAAATGTTTTAGAAAGGTTCCCAATACCCTTTATAAAGTACAGATATTTCATAACTTACAAAATTGTCGACTATGTATGTTGATAAATCCAGTAAAGATAAAATTATAAAAAAAAGAACTAAGTTGATAAAAACATTCATTATCACTAAATATATGGGTCCCACTATCTGTAGATATAATATTGTTTAAAATAAGAAAGTGCTACACATTTTGGCCCTTTGCTATGATTTTTGAAGGCCAATGATATGATTTTTAATGCTGAGAGGTTGAGATCTATGCTCCAACCCTTTTCTTGTGACCTCTCGAAGTACGTTTCCGGGGGGGGGACTTTAACTGTGAACTTCCCAAAACTATAAAAACAGTGGGAAAAAGAATTATTGTGACTCAAATGCTCAAAAAACTCCATAGCAACAGCAGATCTATCAAACTGTGCTCAGTTTCAGAAGAGAGGACCAAAATTTAACTACACCAGAGGGAAATACTCCTGGACCACAGATAATTTTTTTACTTCTAAAAATGCCCCCCAACAAGACCTAAAGATCCTCCCTTTAGAGTTCTCAGACCACCTCCTGTTAAAATTAACCCCCCAGGACAACCCCCCCAGGGAAGAAACAGGACCGATGGTGGCTGAACAACTCTCTTTTATCAGACCCTGAAGTTAGAACGGGTATCTCAAACCTTCTATGGGCAAGAACATCAGTTTGAGATCTCTACATCAACACCGGAGAATGGTGGGCAGACACAAAAGCATGATATAGCTCGCTGTCTCCAGTCAGTTGGGGAAAAAAGGGAGAATGACACTAGTTTCACAGTCCACGAAGGATTACTCCTCCCAAATAGAACACCTAAAATCCCAAATGAAAGAATTCCAGTACAACCGAGCTAAAACTGTTAAAGCCATACTCAGCACGGGACACAAAAACCACCCATAGGAGACCCTTATGAAGCACATAAGGCAAGAAAACATGCTACAAACTTAGAAAACTTACATGACAGCACAGGGAATCTTGTAGAATCTACCTCAGATATAGGTAAAGTCATCTCAGAATTTCTAAAGTCACATGAAATGAGTGCTCCCCCCCCAGGAATCGGTTATAAAATCATACCTAATGAGCACCCTGACCCCCCATCAAGGGATAAATAATTTAGCCAACCCAATTACGTCAAAGGAAACAGAAGACGTTATTACTCACTTAAAATGAGGCACTTCCTCAGGCTTGGATGGCCTTCCATATGAATTCTATAAAACCTTCCCTAAAGAATTAGCAGTATGCCTAAGTGTAGTATTTTCATACTTTCTAACTCACAAAAATGTTCCATCTGACTTCACAACCGGGCTAATAGTTTTCATATTTAAATCTGGCAAGAAATCACAAATTCAAAATTGGCGGCCTATAACAATCCTTAACTCAGATTTCAGAATACTATGGCATCCCCCTAAATTTATACTCTGGATAAAACTCCTGTACTCTTCCGCTTCCATGTCTCCCATTATAAAAGGTCAGGTAACAAAAAGTTTCCACATCTCAACAGGTGTACGCCAAGGGTGCCCGTAGAGCCTTTTATTATATATTTTTTTCCCTAGATCCTCTAATGAGAAGACTTATTTATAACTCCCCATGGGATGGCATTCCCAGACCTAATGGTCTCCCCCCCTTAAAAGCCCAGGCCTATGCAGATGACATCTGCATGTTTTTTGAGAACCCCAAGCAATTACCCATCTTCTTCTAAGAATTAAGCTTATATTCTAGAGTTTCAAACTCCAGTTTAAACCTAGGAAAATGCAAAGGTCTACTGGTAGGGAACCCCCAACTGCCATATCAGGGATCCAGTTAATGTCTGACCCAGTAAAAATATTAGGTATCATTTTTGGGCCTCAGAATATGCCCTCCCAGAACTGGGAATTAGCGCTAAACTCAAAAGAAGCCAAATTAACAAGGTGGAAAGGTTGGAGGAACAAACTTTAGAGAATTCAAGTCATAAAACAATTCATAATTCCAGGCTTTCTTTATATAGCAATGATTTTTCCACCCCCTTACAGACTAGAAACAAGACTGTATAGTGCCTTCTTTCAGATGCCCTGGGGAAGTCACATCAATCCCATCAAAAGGACCTTTACACATCTCCCCAAAAAACAAGGTGGTCTATGATTGACCCCATTTATTTTTTTTACTCTATATTCATCTCCCAGAATATCAAAGGAGGATTGTGTCCTATCTCCCCGGTACACTTAGGGTTTCAAGGGACCATAGCCAATTACTTACAGGTTTGGACCAGGACCCCTCCGAAAATATACCCCCCATCTCAACCTCCCTTAATTTCTGAAACCTGTTGCCTAGAGACTTTGCAAATGGGGAATTATGAAACAACACATTCTACAATCCTCTGGGGCCCAGTTGTACAGCCTGATAATCTCTGTATCCCACCTTTTAGAACCGGAGTTCAAGAAATGCCCCCCAAAAACAAAACAAATGCATGCTGTTACAACTGAACAATCAGAGAATCCTTTTCATTTGTGGGAGAACCTATGGCTCTCAGTATATGGTAGGCTAAACCTGTGAGGGAACTTAAAACATAAAGCAGTACAGGAAAGGTATTGCCCCTACACATCATGTCAGGCTATTGAGGAATCAACTGAACATTTTTCTTGGAGTGTTCCTACGCAAAGCCACTATGGGCATACATAGCACAGAAATGGAAGTATCTATGGCTAACTAACATGTCTTACAAATCCCTGATATTAGGAATTTTTCCAAGTGCATTAAAAAATACCATGTAGGAACTCTAGTAGTAAGTAGTTTTATGTTGTTTAAAATTGTATCTATGGCAGGTCTGATGCCAGTGGGTCTTTCAACAATGGAGAGTGCACTATGAAACTCTTGCCACATTATGTGAACAAGCCCTCAGCAAGGTTTACGAAAAATATATAATCCTCCAACCATTAGACAAAGTCAAGAAATGGTGGAATGCGTTCTCCTTCTTCATAAAAGCAAACTGGGATTGGTGGGCACTTTATCCTAGGGTTATCAAGAAAAGAGCGGTTGCAAGTATACACAGTGGTGGTGGGTGGTTCTATTGTATTAATACTGTGATGTGTTATTCCTGTATTTCCTTGATTATTTCTTGTAATAATTTCTGTTTGCTCTGATGTTATACACAATTGTAATGATGTGCACTCAATAAAATATTCCCCTACTCTTTTCGAGAAGTGCTATGGGGATCTTTAACATCCACCTGAACTACCACCAGAACAGGCAGATGGGACCTCGGTTTAACATCTCATCCGAAAGACAGCACCTCAGGAGTGCAGCCCCCCCTCCCATACTGCACTACAGTGTCAGTATTGGGATTTAACCCAAGTGCCTGGTGTGGGGGTAGAACCCACAGCCTTCTGATCTCCCGGCCTCAGAGGCGAGTGTGCTACCTGCTGAGCCACTGACACTGACATCTATGTAGGTATCTATGATATCTATGTAGGAAGGCTCATTAGTAACCTGGCTGCTGCATTCTGCAACAGCTGCAGACTGTGCAGGACCCCTCCACTGACCCTGAGATAGACAGTACTGCAATAGTCGAGTTAAGATGTCACAAAAGCATACACCAGCCATGGTAGGTCACCTGGGGAGACTAGGGTTCTAATCCGGGCGATGTTCCTAAGATGTTAAAAACCCATCTGGACAACGGACGACACCTGAGCCTCAAGTGTCATTCTACTGTCTAGGATCAAACCCAGATTCTTCACCTCGCAGACGCAAAGAGAGGAACTACCTGGTTTTCATCTAAAACAAAATAATAAAACTAACAGATAATTTACAATGTGCTGAGAAAAGGTGTTGTGGGAAATCCCCAGATGCTTTTGAAACAAGTAAGTTTTAAGCCCAGTCTTAAAATCATCAACCGAGGGGGCCTCCCTCTGGGCAGAGAATTCCAGAGGGTCGGGCCTGCTACCTCAAAGGCCTGATTCCCCCAAGGTCTTCATCCTAGCCTTAGGAACCACCAGAAGGCCTTCCCCGGCTGATCAGAACAGGCAGACAGAGATATGCAGGTGCAGGAGGGCTCAGCCAGGTAATCTGGGCCCAGTCCATGAGTCCATGTAGGGCTTTGTAGGTTAATAAACCTACCATAATATGATATACGCCGCTTCATCAGCAGCCTGTGCAGATCTCACAGTGCTGGAGAAACCGTGCACAATCTAGGAAGGCCCGTCAGTACCCAGGCAGCTGCAGGCACTGCAGCGTACCCCCACTAACCCCAAGCTACAGAGTGTTACAGTAGTCTAACCTGGAGGTCACAAACACGTGAATCAGTGTAACCAGGTCTTGGGGTGAATAAAGGATCTGATCTGTCGGATATTCCGGAGATGAAAATAGCCATTCTGGACTACAGCAGACGCCACTGTCAGGCCTTCATCTAGTATGACTTCTAGATTCTTCATCGTAGGGGCAGCTAACAACCCAGAGTCACCAAGTTGAAGCCTAGTCTCTCTTGTACCAGCTGCCACCACGCCCCCCCCCCATGGCCCAGCTCAATCACTAAAACTTCAGTTTTCTCGGGCTTGAATTTCAGCCAGCTTGATGCCATCCAGTTCTTGATCTCGGCCAGGCACCTATTAAGCACATCGATAGCACCTCGCATTCTGAGAGTAAAAGACATATAGAGCTGGATACCATTCGCATAGCAGTGAAACCCAAGCCCATAACGTCTAATAGCCTTGCCCAGGGGCAACATAAACTGCAAACAGCATTAATGACAGGACTGAACCCCGGGGTATTCCACAGGACAGAACCACCGGGTATGAGAAAACATTTCCTAACACTACCCTCTGGGTTCTATCCCAGAGGTAAAACTCAAACCAGCAAATAACAGTGCCGGTGACACCAGTGAACTCACTGAGTCGGTCCAGAAGTAAACCATGGTCCACAGTATCAAATGCAGAAGAGAGATCGAGGAGGATGAGAATAAACTGTTCTCCTCTATCCCTTGCCCCGAGCAGGTCATTGTGCACCCTGAGTAGTGCCATCTATGTGCTGTGCCTGGCTCTAAAACCAGACTGGAAAAGTCTGAAGATGTCAAAGGAAGCTAGGTGTTCCTCAAGTTGCCGTGCAACAACTTTCTCAATAACCTAGGGAAGGTTAGAGACTGGACGGTAGTTCACCAAGACATCCAGGTCCAGAAATTTTTTTTTCAGAAGGGGTTTCACCAGTGCACAGTTAAGTGCTACTGGAAACAACCCCTCTGACAAAGAACAATGGACAATCTCGGCAAACACTGGGCCCAGATGCCCGGCACAACTCACTGGAAGTTGTGTTGGGTCCAGATCCAGATTACAAAATGTTGGCCTCAGCTCCAAGACCACCCAGCAAACCTCCTCCACTGTCACAGACTGAAACTCTCCACAAGTCTACCAAATGCATTCCTGGCCCACAGGCTGTCCACTGCTGGGCTCACGCGACCCAACTAGAGTAATTCCGAGCCTAAGGGAGGACACCCTATCTGAGAAGAATCGAGCAGACTCCTCACATTTTGCAGATATAACTGCTCTTATGGGCTCCAGGCAGGCAGGGTAAAGAAGCCTGTCTATAGTCCGAAAGAGCTGAACCGGTAGGTTCCTTCCAGCGGCAATCTCTGTTGACAGAAAATCTGCCTTTTTTCAAGTGACTGCCTTCTGATATTCTTCATAATGACAAATCAGAACTAGTTTGTCCTCCTAAGCCTTGGACTTCCTCCAACGATGCTCCAACCTCCTACCCCTGGTTTTTAATGCTCTCAGGTCACTGTCAAACCATGGTGAGCTGAGATGTGACACCAGGGGACATACACAGACCAGAATAAGGCAGCCAAAGGCCCCAGTGACAACCCAATTATAGGCAGCCACTGCAGCCTTCGCATCCCCAGCACATGCTGGCAGAATTTCCAAGGTGTCCAGCACTGACATCAGTCCTTCAGGTCCAAGGCCTCTCACAGGTCAGTGCTGAAACCACTTCCACAGGGATGGACTACAAGGGGAACCTGAAAAGAACCTGATCACATAATGCATCCAACCGACCAGATCAATCTTGAGCCTATTGATCTCGAGCACCAGGGAGAATATCTGATCTAAGGCATGACCATGTAAATGGGTCATGGTGGTAATCACTTGTACTAGGTCCAGAGCTTCCATAATCTGGAGGAAATCTTTACCAAACTGGGAACCTTCGTCATCCACCCAAGCATTGAAATTGCCCAAGATAAGCCATCTAGGTGATTCCAAACCAAGGTCGGCGATGAAAGACGTGATTTCCTGCAGAAACTCCCCCTTGTGTCCTGAAGGCCGGTACACGAGGAGGATTCTACAACCTGTACCTGGACCACCATGCACATCCATACACTCACACGATCCAGCATCCCAACTGGGTGAGCCACCAGGTTCAATTCAGATCTAAAGCAGAAGGCCACCCCCCAGACTACGAGCCTTCCTCGGGCAGCGAACAACAGAGAAGCCAGCCAGGACTGACACCTCCAGAACCGGGCCAGAGTCATCCTCCAGTCAGGTATCGGTAATGTAAGCCAGATCAACAGAAGAAATAAGATCCGCCATAACTGTGTTCTTATTCCTCATCAGTCTGACATTACACAGTGTGACAGGGCTGAATAAGGCCCTGTCCAATTGTTATGCAGAAAGAGTTTAAATGCAAGGATCTGTTCTATCCTCTGTTTTCCTGTCTCTTGTCTGTCTGGTTGCGCAACCAAATTTTCTTGTGAGACCTAGGAACTGATCATTCCGACAGTTATCTCTCTACCTTCCCTTGCTATTTCTGTCCCCCCCCCGCCCCGCATATCTGTGGGTATAAAAATATATGTATATCTTTATGTGGAAAAGTCACTGATACTGGGGTCCATTTGTTTACAACTCTATATAGTTATACTGCTGAAATGATTGCAAAAAGCTGTTTGGCACTCAAGGGGTTAACCTGAGAAGCTGGTTTGCAAAGTTGCTCAGATGCTGTACACAAGAGGCCAGTAGTTCTGGATCATTATGTTCTTTTTGCTGCACCTGCAAGAACACTGGAAACTTACAAGAACACTATGTGAGAAGCATGCTGTTTTCTTAACGAGTTTCCCAGGCACAGACTTATAAAAAGAGCAACAATGCTTGTGCAAGAGAGAGAGAACTGAGATTTGAAATTGAGAAGAAAAAACTCAGAAGAAGGACTCTGTTTTCTGTGTTTGTACTGCCACTGTAAATAGTTATACCGAACAATTTTTATTTTTTTATTTTGCTGTTAATAATAAAACGCTATTTAAGAATTTTGAAACTGCTCCTGGTTTTCCTATGTTTCCTGACCTGTGCCATGATGACAGATGGTGTCAGCTTAAGTGGGATTTACACCATGCATACTCTAAGCCAGGAGTTTTGTGCATGGGTACTAGACCTGGTACCAGGGAAGCACAGCAGAGAGGTATGGATTCTCCATCAGCAAGCCCAGACATCATTACCAGAAGAATGGCAGCCAAACTAGAAGCAGAAACAAAAGTCCAAAGTGAGACTGTTCAGCTAGCACCAGAGATGGAAAAAGAACAGGCAGTGACAGAATCTGAAAGCCTGACTCCCTTTTTCAAATGGTGGGCTATACGACAATCAGAGACAGAGAAACAGAGAAGAGAGGAGATGCAGCAGAGAGAAAAAAAATCAATGTTTAGAAGCACAGAGAAAAGAAGAAATGCTGTATGGTAGACAACCTAGAGGGCCACTAGCTGTAATAAAAGAAACATGGGAAGATAACCCCCATCAGAAACAATGTATTACATCTTATATGTGTGCCCTGAGAAATAAGCTGGCAAAATATGTTGAAATCACCCATAGTAATCAGGAAGAGGCCCAAAACCAGCAGAAGGTGTATTATGATCATGGGGTAAAAGAAAAAGTTTTTGAGCCAGGTGAAAAGGTCTTGCTACTGTTACCCACTACAGAAAATTAACTGTTAATGAAGTGGCAAGGGCCTTATAAAGTGCTTAGACGTACCGGCACAGTTAACTATGAGATTGAGATCCCCGATAGGAAAAATCCTACTAAGATATACCATGCTAACCTCCTCAAGAAATGGGTTCAAAAACACCAAAAGCTGCTTTGCTGGTTTTACCAGAAAATGATAAAGAAGATATTGATATTGTTTATAACAGAGTGGAACAAACTGTAACTGCTGGTGCTGTAAAGGTGAATGTTTCTTTAATCTCCAAACAAACCGCAGAAATTTGTAACTTGCTAAAGACATTTAACAGTACTTTTACCACAGTACTAGGCTGAGCAAAAGGGGTTGAGCATGTAATAGTGACAAGGAATGCTCGCCCTATTAGACAAAATACATACAGATTACCAGAGTGGTTAAGAGCTGACATGGTTAAGGAAATAAAAAAAATGAAAGAATTGGGTATTATAGAAGAGTAGAGAAGTGCTTGGTCATCACCAATGGTGATTGTAAACAAAAAAGAAGGGGGTGTAAAAATCTGCCTTGATTTTTACAAACTTAATCAAGTGTCAGAATTTGACAGTTATCCTATGCCCAGAACAGATGATTTGGTGGACAGACTGGGGAGTGCCAAGTACATCAGTACCCTTGATCTCACCAAGGGTTACTGGTAAATCCCCCTAGCTAAAGAATCCAGAGACAAAACTACATTTGCCACTCCTATAGGATTCCATCAGTTCACCACCATGCCGTTTGGTTTATATGGCGCACCCACTACATTCCAGCGGTACATGGATGTAATTTTATCTTCTCATACTGGTTACTGTGCTGCGTACCTGGATGATGTCATGGTATACAGTCCAGACTAAAATAAGCCACCTGGAACACCTACATGCAGTTATTCAATCGATCAAAAAGGCAGGTCTGACAATTAATCCTACCAAGTGTGCATTGGGCATGCAGGAAACCAGATATTTCGGCTATGTGTTGGGAAATGGAGAAGTCAGGCCAGAGGTTTCCAAGATAGAAGCTGTAGCTAACAGTCCTGTCTCCAAAACAAAGAAACATGTCAGGTAATTTTTAGGGCTGGCTGGTTATTATTGGAGATCTGTTCCCAACTTTGCTGAGTTAGCTACTCGCCTCACTGAACTCACAAAGAAACCGTTCCCGAATAATGTGAAATGAACCCCAGAGTGTCACAAGGTTTTTTGGCCATTAAGGCTTCATTATGTTCAGCCTTTGAGAAACAGTTTCTGTTATACACTGATACATCAGAGGTAGGCCTAGGTGCAGTCTTGAGTCAGCATATAGAGGGGGAAAGAAGAAAAAATTACCACAGTAATCTTGTTTCTTCTAATGGAGTCTTGCTGTATTCTGACCATATGCAGTTAGCCCTTTCAGTTCAACTGCCCCCGGAGATGAAAGAGTTAACTCTATACACATGCATAGAACTTTGAGCTTGAGCTCGGTTTTCAAACACCTGTCCCTGGTTCATTCTATGTAACCGCCACATTCTTACAGGCACTAAAATAGTGGCTACTAAACTATACTAAATAACCCTGAACATTAATAAAAATAATAGTCAAATAACTAATAACCCAACAATACGGCATATCAGACTCAAGTCATAGATGCCCAAGAAAATGCCACCTCAGTGGTGCAGCACTTAAAGAACAGTTGGAGTGCAGTGCTCCCCCCTCAGGTTCTGGTAAGGCAGGCAGGTCAGAATACAGCAAGACTCCATTAGAAGAAACAAGATTACTGTGGTAAGTAATTTTTTCTTCAAACAACATGAAGTCTTGATGTATTCTGACTATATGCAGACTACCAAACAGTGCCCCATGGAGGTGGGCACAGAACCTACTTAGGAAATAGGTTCCGCAATACTGCTGTGCCAGACCTGGCTTCACTCCTGGCCTGGGTGTCCAGGCAGTAATGTTTGGTGAATGTGTGAACAGTTTTCCAGGTAGCTGCTTTGCAAAATTTCGAGCAGGGGAATATCTCTGGCAGCTGCTATAGAGGCAGCTGTCCCCCTGGTAGAGTGAGCCCCAAGGCCCACTGGTGGCTCTTTTCCCAGTTTGCCATAGCAGAACTGAATGCAAGGCACAATCCACCGAGCAATGGTCCTGTTGGTGGCTGGTTTGCCCTTTCCCACTTTTCCATAGATGAGGAATAGCTGAGTACACTCATTCCTATGGGCCTTTGTCTGATCCAGATAGTAACTAATAGCCCTCTTAACATCCAGGCTATGCAATCTGTGTTCTCCTGAACTAGAATGTTCAGTAAAGAAGACAGGTAATGTCATGGACTGATTCAGGTGGAAGTCAGAGACCACCTTTGGAAGAAATTTCCTGTTTGTCCTAAGGACGACCTTGTCCCTATGGCGTGCTATGTAGTTGGGCCCCACTAACAAGGCCTGTAGCTCAGTAATCCTCCTTGCAGAGGTTATGGCTACCAGAAAGACAGTTTTCCATGTTACATACTTGAGTTCAGCAGAAGACATGGGTTCAAATGGGGGCTGCATTAGCTGTGCTATGCAGATATTCAGATCCCAAGAAGGGGTAGGCTCCCTGTGAGGGGGGTGTAGGTGGAGCAACCCCTTAAAGAACTTCTTGAAGACTGCATGAGAGGCCAGGGAAGGTCCCTTCCCTGCAGAGAGATAGGCAGAAACAGCTGCTAAATGCACCTTCAAAGTAGAAGGCTGAAGGCCTAGAGAATGAAGATGGGCTAAATAGTCCAAAAGGACTGCCAATCCGGCTGCCTGTGGATCCATTTCCTTTTGTGTACACCAGATAGTAAATCTCTTCCATCTGGAAGTACAAGTCTTTCTGGTGGCAGGTCTTCTGGAAACCCTCAAAATATCCAGGACCCCATTAGAGAGATGCAAGCCTGCATACTATAGGTCCTCAAGAGCCAGGCCTTGAGCTTGAGGGACTTGAGGTTGGGGTATAGGATCC
Source organism: Neoceratodus forsteri (assembly GCA_016271365.2). Lineage (NCBI taxonomy): Eukaryota > Metazoa > Chordata > Ceratodontiformes > Ceratodontidae > Neoceratodus > Neoceratodus forsteri. The sequence goes on along the minus strand of CM057452.1, from coordinate 419,037,756 downwards.
TACCTTGAGAGGAGGTCAGAAGATTGTGCCTCCTGGGGAGGAAGATCAGATTGGTCACTGCCAGAGACAGCAGCATAGGATACCAGGGCTGTCTGGCCCAATTCAGAGCAATCAGAATCATTGATGATGGCTGGCTCCTGAGTTTGATCAGTACTCTGAAGATCAGAGGGAATGTGGGAAAGGCATACAGGAATTTGCCTGTCCAGTCCAATATCAATGCATCCACTGAACCCAGAGCTGGTGGTCTGCAACAGAACTGGGGTAGCTGATGATGGTTTGGGGCTGCAAACAGATCTGTCACTGGTATGCCTCATCTCCTCAACACTGCACGCAGTATTTCCCTGTTCAGAGCTCACTCGTCGTGACTCTGATTTATTCTGTTGAGGGCATCTCCCAGGACACTGTCCTTGCCTGGCAAATGCACCACTGAGAGGGAGGTCTTGAGAGAATAAGCCACACTCCAGATCTTCATTGCTTCTGTACACAGGGCAGAGGACCTTGTCCCTCCCTGCTTGTTGGTGTAGTACATGGTGGTGTTATTGTCTGTCCTTACCGGAATCACCTTCCACTGTACCATTTTTACAAATGACTGAAGAGCCAGAAACACTGCCCTGAGCTCCAACAGGTTGATGTGGAGAAGAGACTCCTGGTGAGACCATGTCCCATGAGCAGTGTGGTCCCCTAAATGAGCTCCCCACCCCAGAAGGGAAGCATCTGTGGGTCAGAACCACTGTAGGAGATTGCTGGAGGAATGGTACACCCTCCCTGAGGTTGTCCCTGTCCTTCCACCACTGTGATGCCTGTATCAAGATGGCTGTCACTGGGATCAGCTTGGGCAGGGAATCCCTTCTCTGGGACCAAAAGAACCTGAGGTGAAACTGAGTATCCCTCATCTGAAACCTAGCTCCTGGAACCACTGCTGTGGATGCTGCCATGTGTCCCAGGAGCTGGAGAAAGTGTCTTGCCGGATGAGACACATGTAAGTGAAAAGAGTTTGCCAGTTGAATGAGGTTGTCTGCCCTTCCAACTGGCAGGAGAGCCTTTGCCTGAACGTCCAGCTCTGTTCCTATGAAATCTAGGATCTGGTCCGGTTCCAGCACTGACTTCTTTAGGTTTACCAGGAATCCTAAGGATATCAGGGTATCCTGCACCCGACCCAAGGACTCCCTTACCTCTTGGAGGGGAGTGTCCCATGACTAGCCAGTTATCCAGGTAGGGAAACACAATCACTCCTTGCCTTCCCAGGTGAGCTACAACCACTGCCAGGCATTTTTTGAATCCTCTGGAGGCCGAGGTAAGGCCAAAGGGCATTGTCCTAAATTGATAATGGCCTGAAGGCAATTCAAACCTTAGGTACTTTCTATGAGAGTGTCTGATTGAAATATGAAAATAAGCGTCCCTGAGATCCAAGGAAGCTAGCCAATCTCCTTGCCTGAGGGTAGGAAGGATCATGGTTAGGGTCACCATCTTAAATTTGGGTTTTGTCAGATGCTTGTTGAGATACCGCAGATCTAGAATGGGCTGCCACTCCCCAGTTTTCTTTAGGGTAAGGAAATATCTTGAGTACAACCATTTTCCCTTGTGAAGAGAAGGAACAGGTTTCACAGCTTTGTGTTCCAGAAGTGTGGTAACCTCTGCTTCTGAAAGAGTTGTCTCTGAACTGCTGGCAGGTTTGAATGACCTTGCTCTTGTTCTTGGAAATTGTTTGAAACTTAGAGCAAGTCCCTGGCTCACTACTTCCAGGACCCACTTGTCTGTGGTAATGGCTTGCCAGGCCTGGAAGTAGTGAGCCAGCCTGCCCCCTACTGGCAATGGGGAGGCGGCCCTGGCTGACACAACAGGATGTCTGCTTGGTAGGAGTCCTAGTCTGAGAGGTGGATGCAGCCCTGCTTACACCCCTCCTCCCTCTACTCCTGAAATACCCTCTTTGCTGCTGGTAAGCAGGGAACACTTGGGCCTGGTAGAAAGGCCTCTGATAAGGCCTGCGTCTGCCCGGCTTAGCCTGCTGCTTTTGTGGATGCAGCCTTTTCCTTAGCAGCTGCACTCCTGTAAGTCACCCTGTACTCCTCCATTTTCTTCATGTATGTCTCTGTGTGTTCCCCAAACAGAGAATTCTGGACAACAGGGAAATCCATAGCTTTTTGATTGGTATCCTGGGAAAGACTGGTACATCTAAGCCAATAAAATCTTCTTAGGGAGACCGCAGTAGTCATTATTACCCTAGAGGATACATCTTTCAAATCTACAGCTGAATGAAATAGAACTTTGGAAGCTTCAATGCCATCCTTGACTACTTGTTCCAGATCCTTGGCTAACTGAGGTGGAACAGTCTTAGCCAGCTCCAAAACAGACTCCCAGCTGGATTTCTGATATCTGGATACATATGCCATGTAAGAAGCTTGTCTAATACCCAGTGAAACAGCCAACTACTGCTTCTTGGCCATGGCATCAATCTTTCGAGAGTCCTTTTCAGGAGGGTGCAAAACCAGGAGAATGCCAGCCTTATCACAGGCAGCAGCCTGAATTACCCCTACATGGCTACAGTGATTATACAAGAACTCTGTACCATTGTCAGACAGCATATACCTCTTGTCCATCCTTTTATCCACAGGGAGGATAGAGGTTGGCATCTGCAGAATTTTGTTTGTCTGTTTCTTAAGAGACTTGTGCAGAGGTACCGAAAGTCTCTTAGTGTCAGCAACATCCATCATTTCGATGAAGTCTGGCTCCTCCTCTTCCTCAGCTGCCTCCAGAGTTGGCAGCTGTAAAGTATCAGCAACCTTTTTAGAGAATAAATAATGAGAGGAGGATTCCCCAGGCTGCCAAGGAGGAGAAACAGACTCTGGTCTATCAGGGGAAACATCAGGCTTGATGGGTTCACTCAGATATTTTTCTTCCTCCTACTCTTCTTATTTATTTATTATTTATTTATTGAATTTTGATGACCGGGTAGGCCCACTGGGCCCCGAAGGTCCCTTTTTCAGGGGCGACCTGGGAATAACAGTACAGACATTATGAGCTTTTGTACATTTACATATACAGGAAGTCATGGGTATACAGTATTCGGCTGTTTACACATAGCAGTAGTTATAAGAGTTCTATGTATCATGTTGGTAGGTTGTAGTTCATTGCATTCAGACATTTAACCTACGTGTTAGTGAGACAGCACTGTGGATTCTTTGGGTGACATAGTTCAAGAGCATTAGGATGGTTCAGTGAGGAGAAAAGTTAGTGCTACATTGTTAGGCGGGTTGAAATTTTAGTTAGTTGTGGTCGTTTAGGTAGTGTCAGGTGTAGTGGCACTGGCATACGCTTTTTGATAGGAGATGGGTTTTGAGTCTGGTGCGGAAGCACAGCACCGATGGTGTTTCTCGCACCTCCAACGGGAGGTTGTTCCATAAGGAAGGGGCAGCATACGAGAAGGATTTCTGGCCTGCCTTAGTCCTAGCCTTGGGAACCTCTAGCAACGTTTGGCCCGAGGACCTAAGGCTGCGCTGGTTTCTTTTTACTGTGAGGAGTCCCCCGAGGCTAGGGGGAGGCGAGGGGCTGATTATCTTTTTCGCCAGGCAGAGCACGGGGTAGCTGAGGCGTGCTTCAAAAGATGGCCAGTTAAGCTTTGCTAACGCCTCACAGTGGTGGCTCCTAGAGTGGGATAAGGTGGCAAAGCGGGTCACCTTGTTGTATAGAACCTGTAGTTTACCATACTCCAGCTTTGAGATACCCTGGATGACCGGGGCAGCAAATATTAGTGTTGGAAGTAGGACACTCGTTGCTATAGCAGTCCTAGCTTCAAGGGTTAACAGTTCCTTAAGCCAATATAGTAATCCGAGTTTGGAATGGATTACAATAGTGACTTGGTCCACGTGATGTTTGAACGTGAGACCCTGGTCAAGGGTGAGGCCGAGGTATTTTGTAGAGGGAACAACTTCTAGCTTGTTGCCCTCCAGAGATGAGAGCCGGAGAAGTTGCGATCTATCTTGTCCTAGGGCTCTTGGTCCAAACAGCATAACTTTGGTTTTATTGGTGTTAAGGACCATTTTGTTATTGATGAGCCACCTCTCCATGATGTGAATGTCCTTTGGAGAGAAATGAATAGGTCATCCAGGTTGTAAGAGGTTGTGTAAATAACAGCATCATCCACATATTGGATTATATTGCTGCTTCCACAGTGATTGTGCAGTTCATTTACGAACAACGAGAACATAAGAGGCCTGAGTATGGACCCTTGGGGTACTCCATCTATTAGGGACTGAGGTTTGGAGAGTTTGTCCTGCCACCTGACTCTCTGAGTGTGACCCGTGAGGTAGCTTTCTATCCATTTGAGGGCATGGGCATCTAGGCCTATATGGAGGAGTTTTTGGAGGAGTAGTCTGTGATCCACCCGGTCGAAGGCCTTGGAGAGGTCAATAAAAACCGCCCCTGTGTTGGATCCAGCATCTAGGTCTTTGAGTATGTCTGAAGAGAATTTGGTTAGGGCAGTGTCTGTCCCATGATTGGCTCTTCTTCTTTTTCTCCCTCCCACTCCAGCTCATAGTAAGCCTCCAAATCATATGAACCGGTGGGAAGCGAACCGGCAGGTGACCGAACTGAAGTATGTGCTTTATGATCCGGTCTCGGTTCACCTGCTCTGGCTTGTAAAGACTGTAAAATTCGTATAGCTTTAGCAATCTCTTCTGCGGTTGGAGCTGCAACTGGTGGGCTCCGAACCGTCGGATTTTTTTTTTTTTCCGCAGGTACCAACTCCTCGGTATCTGCCTTTCTTTTGGTCGAGGAGGTATTGCCCTGGTCAGAAGGCACCTCCTCCGGTTCCCAAACTCCCTCGGGAGCCGAACCAGACCGGCCATCTGGATCAGCAGACTGTTCGGCCATTCTTTCCTTAAGCCTAGACAAATGTTTATCCAGCATGGCTTTCGGAAAGTTCTTACAAATTTGGTAGTCTGTTTTCAGGTGGTCAAGCCCCAGACAGTGAACACAGATAAGGTGGGGGTCAGCCTTGGCAAACGCCTCCCCATTCTCTGTGTAGTGCTGAAACCCAGTGGGATCGTTTTTCTTCTTGGGCTTCTCTGACATAATGAGCACTGATAAGCCAAGTTACCCTTTGGTGACGTTCAGGCCAGAGTAACTAAAAACAGTTTTTGGTTAATGACCAAATTAATTTGGTTCAATGGTCGATTGAAAAAAATGAGAAAAAGTATTTTTTTAAACCAAAAACAAACCGAATCCCAAACTAAAATCCACAACAACTTAAAAGACTTTACCTCAAAAAGAAAACAAGCTTTCTTCGGTTTCCTCTCGGTTACGCAAACCGAAAGGAAAGCTGAAAACTTACCGAAACTGAAGTAAACCTAGTCTAGTCTAACCTGTACCAAGGAACAGAGGCTTGAAGAACTGAAAAATAAAATCCAGTTTGAAGAAACCATCAAAAAACCAACACTTTAACGGAAGGGAGAGAGAAGAAATCTCTGGAGCGTCTTCACAGCCAGGCAGAGTAAAGAATCTGACGGTTACATAGAATGAACCAGGGACAATGGTTTGAAAACTGAGCTCCAGTTCAACATTCTATGCACATGCATAGAATTAACTCTTTCATCTCCAGGGCAGTTGAACTGGAAGGGTTAACTGCATATAGTCAGAATACAGCAAAACTTCATGTTGTTTGAACATCCTATTCTATATATCAGTCGGAAGTTGTACAACATAGAGACAAGGTACTCCACCATTGAAAAGGAATACCTTGCAGCAAAGAGGGCCATGGAGTACCTTAAGTTTACTTATTAGGAGCTGACTCTGTACTTGTAACAGATCACAATCCTCTCTGTTGGCTTAACCACATGAAGGATAAAAATTCTAGAATCATTTGGCGGTACCTGGCCCTACAGCCATTTAAATTTAAAGTGTTGCACAAATCTGGGAAAGAGAACGTCCATGTTGATTTTCTGTCAAGATATGGATCAGGAACTGAGAATCCCGAAGCTTGAAAAAATTTGAGTTGAAACTTCTCTGTTTGCTATGCTGCATATTAACTGAACTGTAAATGCTATAAGCTACTGTAATGTTAAAGAATTATACAATGGCAAGAACATTTCCTGGACTCTGATTGGTCAGTGTGCGCTTGTTGCAGTGAGGTTATCCGAGCACAACCTCACAGCATCAAGTCCACCCATATAAATGATTGCATAGTAGACTGAATAACCAGCCACCACCTATTTTACCAATAGAGTTTGGTGCACTGCAATTGAAATACAGAAGCAAAAACTTACTTTCATATAAAAACCTTATTTATTTATATTGTTGGGGGGGGGGTTTGTGATGGCTAAAACATTTCATAGGCAGAGAAGAAGTGTCAGAACATCCCCTTTATAGTGTGGGAACATCTCTTTTATAGTATCAGTTTTACATTTTTATTTTTTATGAGGAAACACACCACATATGAATGCACTGCATCATGAGTATGCAAATACCTAATTGCCTAGTATTGCATAACACATTACAGTCATTATTTTCATACCCATGATGCAGTGCTTTCACAAGGGGAGTGTTTCGTCAAAAAAAAAAAAAAATAAAACTGTACAAATGATACTATAAAATAGATGTCCCTACACATAAAAAGGATGTTCCAACACTTGTTCTCTGCCTAATAGCCATCTGCATGTGCTCATTTTGGTCACCATAGTATTAATAAATAAGAGCCATTGTATAACAGTAATAATGCACGCCAGAGTGTGCTAGCATAATTTCACTTCTGGGGTGGTGAATGCACTCGGCCTCATTCCCAACCACCCCAGGCATGAGGTTATCCCAGCACAACCCACACCCTGTCATGCACTATTGCTTAATTTAATTCCGCCTTTCGGATGAGACGTTAAACCGAGGTCCCATCTGCTTGGATTGGTGGTAGTTCAGGTGGATGTTAAAGATCCCATGGCACTTATCGAAAAGAGTAGGGGAATTTCCCCGGTGTCCTGGCCAAATTTCCCTCATTCACTAAAAATACCACCAACAGCTTAATCTGGTTCAAGGTCAGTTGGCATTCATCTGTATCCCCCTCCCCCGGGTCGTGCCTGAAAATAGGCAGGATTTGTCTAGTGCATTTACCCGGTCAACAAAAAAACTAAAAGAAAAATTTAGAAAATGTTTTGGAAACCTGTTTTTTCTTTTTTAAACAGGTTCCCTCTTATAGAGGGGGCTATGTGACAGTGCTGAATAAGGCCCTGCCCCATTTGTTATGCAGAAAGAGTTTAAATGCAAGGATCTGTTCTATCCTCTCCTTTTCTGTCTCTTGTCTGTCTGGTTGCGCAACCAAATTTTCTTGTGAGACCTAGGAACTGATCACTCCGACAGTTTTGCAATTCTCTGCCTCTTGCTATCTCTCTGCCTTCCCTTGCATATCTGTGGGCATAAAAATATATGTATATCTTTATGTGGAAATGTCTCTGATTTTGGGATCCCTTTGTTTAAAACTGTATATAGTTATACTGTTGAAATGATTGCAAAACGCTACTTGGAACTCAAGGGGTTAACCTCAGAAGCTAGTTTGCAAACTCTCTGAGATGCTGTAAACAAGAGGCCAGTTCTGGGTCACTGTGTTCTTTCTGCTACACCTGCAAGAACAATGGAAACTTACAAGAACACTATGTGAGAAGCATGCTGTTTTTTTAACGAGTTTCCCAGGCACAGACTTATAAAAAGAGCAGCAATGCTTGTGCAAGAGAGAGACAGAGACTGAGATTCAATTTGCAAAGAAAAAACTTGGAAGAAGGACTCTGTTTTCTATGTTTGTACTGCCATTGTAAATAGCTATACTGAACAATGTTAATTTTTTTTATTTTGCTGTTAATGATAAAATGCTATTTGCGAATTTTGAATGCTCCTGGTTTTTCTATGCTTCCTAACCTGTGCCTCGACAATACACAGCACTGCCCGAAGTGGACGGAAAGAGTCAACAGGCCCCATGCCTACCTGCCCACTTGGTGTTGCAGGATCTTGGGAACGGCAACCAAATAAGACTGAGCCCTTTCTAATCCCCGTCTAACCCCAGGGCATCTCCTCGTCTGCAGCACCCTGATAGGCACCACTCACTCAGTCCTCCCTGATCCACATGCTTTCTTCTGTCCTTCCTCGCAATTCCTGCCTCACTACACTATCGATACACAGCAGCTGGTAGTGGGGAAGATTAAAGGGACATAGATCTTTGAGCTGGGATGAGGAGTAACTGAGCCACAGGGCTGATGCAAATAGCATATCTTCCAATACCCTCCTAAAATCAATTAAAATGATCAACCTTCCCCCAATGTCCTCCGCCCCACCAACACATCCAGCTACCAAATCCTCATCCCAACCCCAATACCCTACCACCCACCCTCACCACTTCCCACGATCCACAAAAACTAATAACAAAATTGGGGGCAGTTATCAGCAATAAAATCAGAGATGCCCACCGAAGTCCCAAACAAAGTCCTGTAGTGCGGAAGATGCCAACAACGACACTGGATAGTTTAATGGCAAGCTGATAAAACTTTCCCAGTCTCTGCTCTCACAGACGTGGCCAGAAGTACAACCCCATGGCATCTGTGAAGCAGTTCAGTATGGTCCAAAACCAGTAAAGTCCAACAGAGGGTAAACAGTTGGAGCCAAGTAAAGATAGAAAACAAAGGCAATACTCACACTATTTTCCCAAATGCCACAAAATTTCAAAGCCCAAACCAAACCAGATGCATAGACAGCTCAAAACCCAAGGGTTCTCACCACCCACAGGGATTCGGAATTGACATTTATATCAAAGTCAGGATGACAAAGTCCAGCATGGTGAGAGAGATGCAATGTGGTTTCCAGCACCAACAGCACAGTTCCCAACCAAACTTCCCCAGCAGCAGCGACCGCGGCAACAACCCACCGAAACAGGTGAGAGAGTCAGCTAAAGTAAGACAGTGGCGGCCGCTACGCAAATATGAACGTTAGTGAAACAGTGGATTCCTCTTCCTTTGCGCCAAAATTAAACTCACAGCTGAGAACAGAAGGGAAAATTCAGTCCTTGCGACCTGGCTGGGTCTTTCTGCTCCAAGTTCCAGAAACCCGATACCACACTACAGGAGGCTAGCTACAAAATAAAAATAGCTAACTCTTGCTCTACCTCACTTGAAGTCCTAACTACCACTAAGTCACCTTACTACTACCCGACTAACTAAAACCGTGGTAAACATTAAAATTAAAACAATAAGCAATAAAAGTTAAAACAAATTACAGATTACAGAGTAATTTATTGTAAGTAAGCTACTCACAACAGAAGGATTCTCCCTTCAAACAAACTGTTCACACTCACAAACCCCCCTCAGACAGCCACCTAGCGTGGCGGACATCTTAGTCTTTCCTGCATTCCTCACTCAAGCCAGAAAGAGCATGAAAAATGGAAATTACGTACCTACCGTAATTCTGATCTTTCTGTGCATCTTCACCATTCATCATCTTTGGGTACTTGGCCAGAGGTCATGACCCTGCGGGAGCGTCTATTTTTTTTGATGGCGGGAGGCAATGCACCATCGGACGCCACCTTTGAGGCCGGCTGACACTGAGTGGCGCCAGAGGTTGGCTATTAGGTGTTGTCAACTCCACCATCCTGCCAGTTCTGAGTCACTGTAGAGGTTAGAAGAAGACTTGGGAGGGTGGGACAAGGAAGTCCAAGGGACAGACAAAGGAAAAGATATAAAAACTAAAAGGAGAAATAAACGACAGAGAACAGAAGAAGTTTGAAGACTACGGGGGATTGTGTAGGGGCCCAATCTCTGGAAGTAGAAAAGGAGGAGGGAGGGAGGGTTAAGGATTTTTAGAAGGATAAGAGTGAGAGGGGGAAAGACAGAAGAAACATACCCTGCAACCTTGATTGTGATGAATGGTGAAGATACACAGAAAGATCAGAATTATGGAAGGTACGTAATTTCCATATCTTATCTGTGTCAATCTTCACCATTCATCACCTTTGGGTGAGTGCCGAGCCCCCCCCCCCGAAGGCGGTTTATAACCCTGAGGGGCTGAGTCCCTTAGCTCTCAGTGGGTGACACACTAAGAGGGAGAACCTTCATGGGTCTAGAGAGGCCCGAGAGTGGCGAGAGTGAGATGGGGACCCCCCAGAGGGGGTAGGAAATTGCCCTGACAGATGCCACCTCACTCTACAGGAGAAGAGATAGGTTTTCTGGTGAGCGGAGTTAATCACCCTACGTCAGGCCAAGGTGACAACTGGGAAAGACACAGCCATGTCGTCCGCCTAGTGCAGATCACTATCCCTGCGGCCCTGGTAGCTACCTCATTGGCATAATACGATGCCCTTGCTAGCTCCAGGCCACGTGCAGAGAATGCAATGGCTTGTCTGGTTTGCTCCGTGTCAGGCATGGAGGCTAGGAGCTGATCCAGACTGGACCACTGGAACCTGTCATGGGTTGCATACTGGGCCTGATGTGCTGCAATAGAGAGCAGCAACCGTGCTGAGTAGAACGTCCTCCTCCCCCAGAAGTCAAAATCTGAGAAGTCCTGATCTGGGGGCCGGTCACGGTGAGGGGCGCAAAGCCCATCAGGAGTGTCCAGTTGCTTCAATCCTGACTGAGGATGAGGCATGGAACCTGGAGACTCCGGGGGGGGGGTACAATACTGCTGGCAGAGATCCCTAGGGGCAGGAACTCCGGAAAAGGGTCTCTGCCAAGAATGCAACGACGCCTCCCAAAAGGGTGCAGGCCAGGGAGACACCATGAGGGTGTCCTCACTGAAATTGCCTAGAAAAGCGTGCACCATGTGCTCTGGATTGCGTTGAGTGGGAGGGGTGATGTGCAGGTCCTCTAACATCCTCGCGAGAAATCGCTGATGCTCAGCGAGATCAGCAGCTGGAGAGACATGGACAGAAGAGGGGGATGAAGAGTCAGAGGACCTCAAAGGTTCAGAAGCTGTCTGCTCAGGGGGAGGTTGAAAAATCTGTCTTTCCATAGCCCTAACGTAAGAGGGAAACTGAGCAGCCTGAGCTCTGAACTGCTCCCAGGAGAGAGGCCTGCTAGGACCAAGAATGCCTGGGAGCATAGGAGAATGAGGCAGAGGAATAGGGGCAGGGCCGACAACGGGGATCGGCTGACCTCCGCCTGGGCTAGAGAGTGCACCTGGAGCCCTAGGGAAGGAAGGAGTTCCGGAAAACTCCACAGTCGACAGCTGATCAACCAAACTGGAACTGCCTAGACTGCACCCTGAAGAATCCCCCCTGTGAGGTGGCCGGGGCCATATAGGTCCAGAAGGATGGTCCCCTACCTCCAAAGAATGAGGCTCTCTCGAGGAAACAGAAAGGGAAGGGCAGAGATCCGCACTACAGCTTCTCCCAGAGCCCGGGTGGGTTCCGGAAAAAGGCCACCGCACAGACTCCATGCCCCTCGACCCCTCAGAATCCGAGAGTGCCCTCCTCCTCAAGAGAGCAAGTCTAGGCAGCTAGCAGCCCTGGTCGGCCCCCGAAGGGGCTATCCAGGGAGCAGCACTCTCCCCTCCCGTGAGTGCTCAGATTGGCCTCAAGGTTGGGTGATCCAGGCACACCACCACTGAAGGGTCAGAGAACCTTCCGAGGCCAGGTTGCAGGGCAATGGTGGCCTGCACCACTGCCTGTTGGTCAGAACCCGTGACCCTGGCCCCGGTAGTCACTGTCCGCTCCTCAGAGGGAGGCTGACTCCGGCCTGTCGAGGACACTACTTTGGTGTCCACACCAGCAGCCAAATCCAGGGAGCCAGACTGCCTGTCTGACTCAGAGTCCCACTCCTCCTCCTCCGAACAGGTGGAGATCGAAGTCCTGTGCCAAACAGTGCGCGGACGCCCGCTGCCATCCGCACTAAACAGGGCACCAGAACCAGAGACTGCACCAGAGTAGGTGCCGGTGACCCCCTCCACACCGTGAACAGTGCCAGAAGAGGACATGGCTCCAACAAAGGCAGCAGCCTCAGAGCCGGAACCTGTCATGGCGCCGTCCTGATACACGTTGCCTCAGGCGGCGGCGTCGAGACCAGCAACGGCACCAATCATGGCTCAGACTGTGCTCTCGGCGCTGAGGCTGGAGACCCCCACGGCTCCGACCCGCCCCACGCGCCGAGGACAGAGATGGCACTGACGACGGCCCCGACAGCGCTCTCGGTGCTGAGTTCCAAAGCCCCCACGGTGCCATGTCCATGCTCGGAGCCACGAATGGCTCCAGAACTGGACACGGTGCCGTGCTCAACCACTGCACTGAGAACAGCCCAGGGCAAGAAACAGTCAGGGACAACACCGTAGAGCTTCCCACGGCGCCGACAGCAGCAACGGCGCCAAGTGAAACACCATCATGGCACACGGCACCACAAACGGCGATGAGGCCCAAGACGGCATCGAGGACGGCACCGACCCAGGCCTTCCGAGCCACGGGTACAATACTGGGGGGAGCCTTCGCTCCTCGAAGGGGCGATTGCCAAGGCGGTGCCTCCCACCTGTCTCCAGGGGGGAGACAGACCGAGCCTCCTGCATCGCGGAAGAGGGCTCTGCCATGGCTAGGCTACAAGAGGCAGAGGCCCCCTCCTCCTCAGTCCGTATAGAACTGGGAGGGGACCCGGAGGAAAGGTCAAGAGAACGTGGCTTGGCCCGAGTGCGCGCCCGACCCCCAGAAAGTCAGCAGACCTCGCCCCACTTTCCACGCACGTTGCTCGATGACCCAGCGGTCCATGGAGAAACAGGCATCGCACAAATCCATATCATGAAGCAGGCCAAGACATGCAAGGCAACGGTCATGCTGATCGGTGACGGAATACTTACAGCCGCAAGGGCACCGTCACATGGAGGGCCGTCCAGTCTTGGAAGTCTTCTTGCCCTCCAACCTAGCATGACCTATGAGAAAGAAACACCAAACAAGACTCGACATCACAAAACTAAATAAACAAGGAACAGTTTTACCAGGCAACGTCGAGTAGGCTAACAGAACCGGCAGGAACAAGGGAGTCGAACAATATGAAAAAATTCGAACTGCACAAGATTTGAGGTAGGCCTCTCAGAGGTTTCTTCAGCAAGCATCCCACAAGGTGACCTCGACGGCAGAAGACAAAGAACTGGCGGTAGTGCAGAGTCAACAACACCTAATGGCCAACCCGCAAGCACCACGCAGTGCATCAGCCTCGAGGGCGGCGCCGATGGTGCGTCGATTCTGCCCATCCCAAAAAAAAAAAGCGCTCCCACGAGGTCATGACTTCTGGCCAAGTACCCAAAGGTGATGAATGGTGAAGATTGACACAGATAAGATCTGGCTAAGCAGCAGCGCCTAAAGGGAAAAAGGCACAGAATCACACTGGAAGACTGCCAGCAATGGCGGACGAGCCACTTGGCTCTAGACAACAGGCAGACATGCCTGTTCTGCCTACAATGATAAATCAGGGGAACATGTGCACCAAGCACACTGATTTGCCCAAGTTGCCTTTTGTTTCATATAGCTGTTTGCTCCTCCATTGCCACCTACGCCTTCCATCAGGCCCACTTCAGCTCTCCCCCATCGTCTTATTGGTGGGGATCCACAAAGAGCAGGGGCCCAGATCATTGGGAGCCATCACACATAGCAATGGTGTGACAGTCTTTTCAGTGTTTTCTCCTGTCCCGAGTCAGAGCTATGCTTTCGTGGAACTGCAGATGCACTCCCAGAACCACACTGTCCCTCCACCATCCCAAAGTAACACCAGTCCCCCAGACCTGTGCTCCGACACCCAGCCTCCAGTGGATGTCAGCCGAGAGTGAAGAAACTCGCCTCCCCAATCCAGGAGATGAAAGTAGTCCAGTGGCCACTATTATCATCTCCCAGACCCCCCCCCCCGCCAACCCGAGCTCGCTCTCAAACCTAGGTTGCCGTCGTGACACAATGCATGGTGTCCAGCGCCTCAACCTTCAGCGCCACCAGGCCGGCTTTCAAGTTGTTTTTTTAACAGAAAAAACACACACTAATGCTGCGTGAGGGTTGGCTTCTCCCACAACAAACCAAGAACAGGCAGTCCCATATGTACTACTAACTCCCCACTGACAACGTGGAGCGATACAGAAATACTATTCATGTATGGTCAGGTCTCCAATCGCCTTTCTATGCCAACAGATCTCTTTTTCACATTAGATCCATTTTATAAGTACAGTAATACACTTGACTATGTGCATCAAACATTTGTGATGTACTTCCCCAGAGCATAAGGACACCTGACCTTTAGCCTTGTGCTCAAAAACACCTGTGGCGTGAATCACAAATACTTTAAAAGCACACTCTGTTATGTATTACTGCTTGCTTATTGCTGGTGGTACTGTATTTTAGGTGTTAGATAAAGCAAATTATGGTGAAAAGTTAGTGAATAAATTCAGATGTAAACTAGGAATACCACAAAATCAACAACCTACAGGAATTAGATTTTATGCAATACATGTCACTTTTTGAATACTAATCTAGCTGTTTTACTCTGTAAGGTACTGTAACTTGCACATGAATGAAATTTTGGTGAAAAAATATTTAAAAATATTTCCATTATAAGTACCATATAATAATAAAATTGAAGTGGAAATAAAAGTTCATGTGCATGTATGTGTGTAGTTTTTTGTTTTATCTTAGTATTTTTTGTGCCCTTTTGGGAAAATAAATGACACAAAAAAAACACTGAAAAAAAGCAAACTGCACATGCACACAGATTTAGTTTTTTACACCACCTCAGTTTGAAGCAAGCGGTAGGTCCAGAGCAGTACCCCACGAGTTGCCTACTTTGCCAACAGCATACACAAAGTTAGCTACAGGCATGAGGTATACCAACCTCAAAAAGGCATAAAATTCATTAAAAAAAAATAAGTTAATGCACAAGTTAAGGTTGCAGCACAAAGTGTGAAAAGTAGGGAAACACAATGTTAGGATGAAATGTTTACTGAGCCTTCGTGTCCTGTTCCTCAGGTCTGAACGATCATACAACGCTGCACTGGTGTGGTACTAACATTGGCACTGTGTCCAGGCACAAAAATGCAGTCACACACCAATACCAGGAGACAGTGCAGAAATTAGAGGAATACGAACACTGCATTGCTTGACTGTTCAAACCTCAAGGAATGCAACACCACAGATTCAAAAAGGCTCAGTGGACTTTCACCCTGGCATTGCATCCCACTGCTTTTTACACTTTGTGCTGCAACTCTAACTTGATTAGTAACATAGTTTTAGAAAGAATTATAATACATGACAAGATGAAGGGAAGTGTTAGAGGAGATCAAAATAGAATTATAGGAAGTTAATACAAATATAAACAAAAAAGTACAGTTACGTAAGAACTTACCATAACAGTAGATCTGCAAGGGGATCTCTTGCAGCAGGCCACACCTATGGATACCACCATCAGGCACTAGGACCACCTGGAAACTTTTCTAGCTAGCAGTCTATCTAGGGCCACCCACTCTAATGTCACCCAACCTTATAAGAGTGGGCGGCCCCCGCTGTCCCCTCAGTTCTCCCGCTGGAGACCAGAGCAAAGTGTCCCCTGCTGAGGAATCGAGGAGGTACCAAAGGTTCCTGCTAATATGGAAGTGTAAAGGAGTTCACAGGTAACAGAAAGGTCTACGCCATTTACCACCATTCTTTGGCTGTTATCACTAAGCCAACACTCTACCCCATTTTACTATTTTAGGACCTACACCTAGACTACTCAGTTTGTTTACCAGCCTTTTATGTGGAACTGTGTCGAAGGCCTTGCTGAAATCCAGATAGGCCACATCAACCACCTCTCCCTGGTCCACTTCCTTTGTTACCCAGTCAAAGAACTCGATCAGGTTTGTCTGGCAGGACCTCCCCCCGGTGAATCCATGTTGCCTTGGATCTTGTAGACCTCTGGTAACCAGGTATTCTCCAGTCCTTTCCTTCAGTAGTGATTCCATTACTCTGCCCACTACCGAAGTCAGGCAGACCAGCCTGTAATTTCCCCACCTCCTCCCTATTTACACTTCTGTGGAGTGGGACTACATCTGCCCTCTTCCAGTCCCCCGGTACCTCCCCTCTTTCTAGTGACCGGTTGAACAGGGCTGTCAGAGGTACAGCCAGCTCTTCCCTGAGCCTCCTCAGCAACCTGTGGTACACCGCATCTGGATCCATTGCCTTGTCTACATTTAACTTTGACAACTCTTTCAGGACTCCTTCCACTGTGAAAGGGCTAGTGTCCACCTCCCAACCCTTTATGCCCTTGTCTTGTAAAAAAGGCCCATTTTCTACCCCCTCCTCTGTGAATACTGAACAGAAGTATTTGTTAAATATGTCCACTTTTTGGTGGTCCTCTTCTACAGAAACCCCACCCCTTCCCTTTTTAGTCTTACTATTCCTCCCTTGGACTTCCTCTTATCACTAATGTATCTAAAAAAATGTTTTAGTCCCCTTTTTTTTCTACTGACTTGGCTATATTTTCCTTCTTTTTTCACTTTTGCGCTCCTAACTGCCCTCCCTGCCTCTTTTTGTTTCTCATGGTAACACTCCCAATCCTCCTCATTCAGTATTCTTTTCTAGTTTATGAAGGCTAGTTTGTTTTTTTTTGCACTTACTTTTTCCACTACCTCTCTAGAGGACCACAGTGGTTTCTTTTTTCTCTTGCCCATGCTGAACTGCTTCACACAGAGTTTAGTAGCTTTTTCAATTCCCTCTCTTATTGTAGCCCACTGTTCTTCTACTCCCTCTAGTTTCCCTATCTGCTGTTTTTCCTAGTGGCTGTGCCCCAAAGAAAGGCTCGTCCACTGGTACCTTGTATAATTTATCTGCCTTCCTAAGCATGGCCTATCCCTGCCAGGGCGTCCTCTCATATCCCCCCACTTCCTCCTATCTTCCAGGGAGTACAAGTTTAATTCCTTAAGCCTCTCTTTGTAGGGGCTTTTGATGCAAGCCCTGCACCATTTTTTTTTTTTATATCGACATTCTTTTACCTCCTTCTGCAGAGCAGACTGACAGGTCGTCCAGCCGCAGGCACCGCATCCCCGGACCTGGTCAGTGACACACTCTCCTCCACGCAGACTGGCACACACAGTATCCCCCCCCATGGGGACACGGATCCAATAACTGGTGGGCACACCTCTCTAGGTCTGGGGGCGTGGTGCACGGCCATCAGCCACCACGACTGCCCCGCAATTTTCCGCCTGGATATTCTCCCCCTGGAGCCAGACGTAAATTGGTGTCAGCGCACTACATGCCAACACCTGCCACACTACAACCACCAGCTGTATGCTGCACCTTGCAGTGCCCCCGACTTCCACCAGTTGCCACTGCAGAGCAACGTAAACCCCTTACCCACCCCAGAGGGAGGAGAGCTGTCGTGGGACGCCCAATCCTCCCCCTCTCATGCCACCCCCCCCGACTGCCCAAGTCCATTTCCAACCGGGTTGGGCATAAGCGCAAGGTGTGGCGTCCAGCACCTCAACCCTTAGTGCCACTGGGCTGGCCAGGTCCTGCACTATTTTGGTTGCTCTCCTCTGCACCGTCTCTATCCTGTCTATGTCCTTTTGAAGATGGGGCCTCCAGAACTGCACACAGTACTCAAGGTGTGGCCTCACGAACCAAGTATGTAGAGGAAGTATTACTTCCCGCCTTCCCCTGGTGAGACCCCTCCCTATGCATCTGAGCATTCAATTAGCCTTTCCCATTGCCTTCTTGCACTGCTTTGCTACCTTCAGGTCATCAGTAATGATTAACTCCCAGATCCCTCTCTTGCCTTCTGAAAGCTAGTACCTTGCCCCTGTGTTCTTGTGCTCTAGGTGCATGACTTTGCACTTCTTTGCATTTAATCATAGCTGCCACCTTCGTGACCACTATTAATTTCTCTAGGTCCTCCCTCATCCTCCCCCACCCTCCAGTGTCTCCACCCTATTGCAGATTTTTGTGTCATCTACGAACATGCATACCTTCCCTCCCAGTCCTCCTGCAATGTAACTAATATAGATGATAAAGAGGACCGGGCCCAACACTGACCCCTGTGATACCCCACTAGTCACCCCCCCCCCGAACTGTACCCCATTTACCATCATTCTTTGACTCCTACCCCTAAGCCAGTTCTCCACTCATTTTACAATTTTAGGCCCCACTTGCAGGCTACTCAGTTTTCTTACCAACATCTTATGTGGGATGGTGTTGAAGGCCTTGCTGAAATCCATATAGGCAACGTCCACCATCCCGCCAGGTCCACTATCCTGGTTATCCAGTCAAACAACTCAATCAGTTTAGCCTAGCAGGACTGCCCCCTGTGAACCCATGTTGTCTCTGGTCCTGCAATCCGCTGGTCTCAAGGTATTCTCCTATTCTTTCCTATTACCTTGCCCACTACCAAGGTCAGGCTGACTAGCCTGCATTCCCTGACTCCTCCATACTACCCCCTTTGTGGAGTGGGACAATGTCAGCCCTCCTCCAGTCTCCTGGCACCTCTCCAGTTTCCAGAGACAGGTTGAACAGGGCTGCCAGGGGCGTAGCCAACGTCTCTCTGAGCTCCTGCAGCAGCCTGGAGTGTACTGCATCTGGGCCCATGGCCTTGTGCACTCTTAACTTAGACAATTCCCTTAGGACCCTATCCACTGTGAAGGAGCTAGTATCTACTTCTTGACTCTTTATGCCCTTGTTTTGTGTTACAGGCTCATTTACTACCCCTTCCTCCGTGAATACTGAACAAAAGTATTTATTCAATATGTCTGCTTTTTGGCAGGCCTCCTCCACAGAGGCCCCCCATTAGTCTCACTATCCCTCTTCCAACTATCCTCTTTTCATTAATGTATCTAAAAAATGTTTTATCCACGCTCTTAACTGATTCAGCTATCCTTTCCTATGTTACTGCTTTTGCCATCCTAACTTCCTTCTCTGGCTCTCTTTGTTTCTCCTGGTAATTTCTCCTATCTTCCTCCTTCTGTGTTTTTTTGTACCATCTGAAGGCTATTTTCTTTGCCCCTTCCCTTTTCACCACCTCTCTAGTGAACCATAGTGGCCTTTTTCTTCTCTTGCCCTTGCTGACCTGTCTGACACAAAGTCTTGTAGCGGTTTCAGTTCCCCTTCTTATTGCAGTCCACTATTTCTCTACACCTAGTTCCTGTATCCCTGCCAGGGTGTCCCTGAGACATTCTGCCATTTTCTTGAAATTGGCCCTCCTGAAGTCAATGACCCTTATCTTCGTGTGGTTCAACTCTAATCCAGATTTTATACTAAACCACACCACACGATGGTCACTGGACCCCAAGTGGTCCGCCACAGTGACGTTGGCAACACTGCCCCATTGGTCAGCACCAGGTCCAGTGTCGCCCCTTCACAAGTGGGTTCCATTACCAGTTGTTTGAGTAAACCCTCCCCTGCAGGGAATCCAGGATGTCCCTGCTCCTAGTCGTTGCTGCAGCCGAGAGTCTCCAATACACGTCTGAAAGACTGAAGTTTCCCATCAGCAGCAAATCTCCCTTTTGAGCCATCCTTTGAATCGCTTGCATCAACTCCCTATCCACTTCCTCCCCCAGTGCTGGATGCCCCTACACGAATAACGGACCCTTTCCTTTTCTTGAGGGTGACCCACAGTACTTCCGCTCCCCCATTCCCCCTGTATTTCTATTGCCTTTATGTGGTCCCGTACATTAAGTGCTACCCTTCCCCCTTTCCTACCTACTCTATCCATTCTGAGCAGAGTAAATCCTGGAATGGTCATTTCCCAGTCCTGGTCTTCAGTGCACCAGGTTCCATTTTGGCTACTATATCCAGGTCCTCTCCCGCCATGGTGGCCTCTAGGTCAGCAATCTTACTGCTCAGACTGACAGCGTGCACACACATGGTCCTCCACATGCCAGTCTGCAGGTGAGAGCTGCTGGAATGAAACACAGACTGCAATTTGTTCTCCGAGTGTGTCATTTGCTGTGACTGTGGGCAGAAAATACAAAACTGGGACAGTGTTTGCTATATAAATCTCCCGTATAGCATGCTGTAGTGATTGGGACTGCCGACAGCTGGGGCTAATTCAACTTCAAAAGCCTGTGCCGCCCCAAAGACCTAAAACTGCAGTTCTGAGGTGCTGTGAACAACGAGCCAGTCTGCAGGTGAGAGCTGCTGGAATGAAACACAGACTGCAATTTGTTCTCCGAGTGTGTCATTTGCTGTGACTGTGGGCAGAAAATACAAAACTGGGACAGTGTTTGCATATAAATCTCCCGGATGAGCGTGCTGTAGTGATTGGGACTGCCGACAGCTGGGGGCAATCAACTTCAAAGCCCGTGTCACCAAGACCTAAAACTGCAGTTCTGAGGTGCTGTGAACAACGAGCCAGTCTGCAGGTGAGAGCTGCTGGAATGAAACACAGACTGCAATTTGTTCTCCGAGTGTGTCATTTGCTGTGACTGTGGGCAGAAAATACAAAACTGGGACAGTGTTTGCTATATAAATCTCCCGTATAGCGTGCTGTAGTGATTGGGACTGCCGACAGCTGGGGCTAATTCAACTTCAAAAGCCCGTACCGCCCCAAAAACCTAAAACTGCAGTTCTGAGGTGCTGTGAACAACGAGCCAGTCTGCAGGTGAGAGCTGCTGGAATGAAACACAGACTGCAATTTGTTCTCTGAGTGTGTCATTTGCCGTGATTGTGGGCAGAAAATACAAAACTGGGACAGTGTTTGCTATATAAATCTCCCGTATAGCGTACTGTAGTGATTGGGACTGCCAACAGCTGGGGCTAATTCAACTTCAAAAGCCTGTGCCGCCCCAAAGACCTAAAACTGCAGTTCTGAGGTGCTGTGAACAACGAGCCAGTCTGCAGGTGAGAGCTGCTGGAATGAAACACAGACTGCAATTTGTTCTCAGAGTGTGTCATTTGCTGTGACTGTGGGCAGAAAATACAAAACTGGGACAGTGTTTGCTATATAAATCTCCCGTATAGCGTGCTGTAGTGATTGGGACTGCCGACAGCTGGGGCTAATTCAACTCAAAAAGCCCGTGTCATCACGGCACGGTGCTGCCATAGCGCCACTGTGAGGAAAACCGGACAGTCAGCTTACATTTTAAGTTTGAGTAGATTATTGTTTAGGGATTGTACGCTTGAATAATGCATTTATTTAGTATTATTGGGGGTTGGGTATTAATGGGGTTATGGTTAACCAGCCCATATTTATCAGATGTAAATAATAATAATATATGTAAAGGATCAGTATTTATGATTATGGGGGGGCATGTTCAAGATCACCATACCTTAGTTAGGAGGCGTAATTC
The DNA here is from genome assembly GCA_016271365.2 of Neoceratodus forsteri. Taxonomy (NCBI): domain Eukaryota; kingdom Metazoa; phylum Chordata; order Ceratodontiformes; family Ceratodontidae; genus Neoceratodus; species Neoceratodus forsteri. The sequence continues at coordinate 419,016,528 of CM057452.1, read as the reverse complement.
ATTTACAAACTCTCAAAGACTATGTATAGGATTATTAAAAATTAAAAAAGGATCTTTTAATATGGTGGAGAATAAGACTATGAGTTTGTTTTTTTCTGTCCTCCTAATACAGTGTGGTGATGTTGAAGTTAACCCTGGACCTAAAAAGCAACTAGGGGTAACAATCATTCACGAAAATGTTAGAAGTCTTGTTTGTAAAATGGATGAATATAGGGTTTGGGTATCTGACTCATTTTGTGACATTTTAGCTATTTCAGAGACGTGGTTGCATTCTGGTATCCTTAATGAGGAAGTGGAATTGGTAGGGTATAATTTGATAAGGCAGGATAGGGGTAAAAGGGGAGGGGGTGTATTGTTTTATTTAAGAAATTCTTTGGGTCCATATCAAATACTACTTGGGAAAAATGTGGAAGGGATTGATTGTTTGGTTGTCAGGTTGTTAAAATTAAAGTTAACAGTTGGAGTATTTTATGCACCCCCTAAAACTAAATTAAGCAATTTTGACATTCTAGCTGATTTTCGCTTTGAGATTTTGAAAGATCAAAGTGTGGTGCTAACTGGAGATTTTAATGCAGCCTGGGGACAAACAAGAGGTGATAAACTTAGATCTAGTTTTGAAATATTAAGCTTACAACAACTGATACAACATCCAACAAGAAGTTTAAACAATAGAACAACTGGAACTATACTAGACTTGTTTTTTGTTTCACATGATTTGAAGGTTGAGGGCTGTAAGGTGTTACCACTGAATATGGGGGATTATAACCCTATTCAATGTCACTTGTTAATCCAAAAAGTTAGGTGTAATGATGATTATGAGTTTTGGGTACATGATTTTAGGCACTTTAATGAGTCATCATTTAGGGATAGTCTTAGAAATTTTGACTGGTCAAGGATATCTTTGATTCCTGACTTGGATTTAGCTATTCGAGAATTTATGGATTCTTTCCTATATATAATTCAAATTCATGCCCCTAAAATAAAAAAGAGTAATAATATTAAAAATCCATTATGGCTTAATGATAAATTGAAAACCCTTTTTCGTATTAAAAATAGAATATGGAAAAAAGCCAAAAAATCTAAATTGGAGGGGGACTGGGATCTTTTTAAAAAATGGCGAAATAAATGTAAACAAAAAGTAAAATTGGCAAAAAAAGAATACTTCCAGAGTTCTTTTGATAATATACATGATCCAAATAAATTTTGGAAGGTTATTTCCAATTTAAGAACTCCAGTGAAATCTCAGACTTTAATTAATTTAATAGTGGGAGATAGTTTGGTTGACAATCCTTTAGAAGTGGCTAATTTGTTGAATCATTATTTTAAGGATTTACCAGATTTAGAGATACCTAACCTGGGGAGTGTTGCCCAGGAGGGTATTCATTCTGATATTTTCTCCTTGAATAATGAGGGCTTTAATTTGAAGAATATAAGGATACAGGATGTAGCTAAGGAATTGAAGAACCTAAAAATATCAAAACGTGCTGGAATAGATAATATCGATCCCAAATTTTTGAAATTGGGGTCTGATGTTATAGCTCCTATAGTTACTTATTTTTATAATTGGAGTATACAGTCTTCAGTTGTTCCTGATTGTTGGAAAATGGGTGAAATCATTCCTATTCACAAGGGTGGTGATATTACAGCCCCTTCCAACTATAGACCAATCACTTTGCTCCCGATTCTGTCAAAAGTACTGGAGAAGCTGATAAATAATCAGCTTGTGCACTACCGTGACCATTTGGGGTTATTAACAAATTGTCAGCATGGATTCAGAGGGGGTAGGTCCACAAATACTGCCCTACTTGATTTTGGTAACCTGGTGGCAACATCATTGAACCAGGGAAACCGAACTGGGGCAGTGTTTGTGGACCTTAGTAAAGCTTTTGACTTAGTTCATCATGAAACACTTTTGTTCAGATTGCAGAACTTAGGGATACATCATAATTCATTACAGTGGTTTAGATCTTACTTAACTAATCGAAAACAAAGGGTGGTCTGTGGGGCCATTGTCTCGGATCTCCTGGATTTAAACCGTAGTGTACCTCAGGGGTCAATTTTGGGCCCTATGTTATTTAATATCTATATTAATGATCTTCCTGATTATGTAACTGGCACTGATGGCAGACTTTATGCAGATGACATAGTATTGGTTGCATCTACTTAAGATCCTGGGGAACTGAAGCAGTGACTCCAGACAGATTTCTCTAATATTGAAACTTGGATAAGAAACTCTGGACTTTTGATAAAGTACTGGGAAGACTCAGAGTATGATTTTTTCTGTAGGATCTAAATCTAATAAAGATATAACTGATTTGAAAATTAGTTTTTTGGATGGGACAAGGGTACAAGGGGTTAATACTTATAAATATTTGGGAGTTTTGGTTGATTACCGTTTTTCTTTTTCAGAACATATTTTGTCACAAATAAAAAAAGTCAAACAAAGACTGGGGGCATTAAGAAGAGAGTCAGGATGCTTGACTAGGGATGTCAAGATTAAATGGGTAAAACAATTGTTGTTACCTGTTTTAGATTATGGTTTATCATTATATATACATTCTTATAAAAAAATTCTTACACAAATTGGACCAGACTTATTATAGACTGGGGAATTATATTTTAAATAATAGGTCTCGAGTCCACCATTGTGTAGTTTATCAGGAACTTGGTTGGTTGCATCCAATAGCTCGAAGAGAATATATATGGCTTACTATACGTCATGGTTTGATATACCTAAAAATGCATCCTTTACGAAATTTGATATGTCAGAACTCAGATTCTAAATATTCAGATACACTTAGGAGGACTACTAAAAAATTGCCCATGACACAAATTATGAATCGTATGGGGGATATGGTGTTACAAAATAGTTTAGCAGGGATATGGAATAAGTTACCTTGCCAAATGACTGAAATTTCTGATCTGCATATTTTTAAATTGGAATTGTATAATTATTTAAATGTTTGTTGTAGTTGTTTTTAGGTAATTGTGATTTTGTATTGTGTTCTAATTTGTATTGTTTTGTCTTTATTGTAAATTCCACAGGTATTTGTTGTAAATGTGGATTTTTTCTCCAATCAGATTAACCTGTATAAAAATAAATTTTAAACAAACAACATGCTTCTCCTTTCCCCTCTCCTGTTCCCTGCCTCCATTTGCGGAGGAGTGCCAGTTAGGTTCCCACTCCCCTTTATGTCCTCTTTAATCTCCCCAGCCTCATACTCCCCCTCTTTCAGGTTATGCAGGACCTCCCCAAACACCCTAGACCCTGCCTCATTAATATGTAGCATATCTTCCGAGCACAGTCCCTCAACCGCCCATGTGTCCCCCCATTCTCCAACACATTTAAACCCCTCCAAACCCCTAAACATGGATGGCTGACAGTTCTAGACCATGGTACAGAGCCCAATACCAGACTCTCATTGCTTCCCCCAGTCATATTGTCCGCCTGCACTAACCAGAAGGCCCAGAGACAGCAGAGTCTGAAAGGCCTGCAGGGCATAAAGCATCGCCCTCATCTCCAGAACACGGATATGGAGGGAAGACTCCAGTGGGGACAACGTCCCTTGAGTTCGGTGTGGGCCCAGATGAGCTCCCCAGCACATTCTTGAGGCATCTGTGGTCAGAATCTGCTGAGGGAAGGGAATAGCAAAGGGGACACCTCCCCAAGCAGATTAGGGGGTTCCATCAACCAAAGAAGAACTCTCTTCATCAGGGAAGAGACCAGAACCTCCTGTTCCAGGTCAGCCGAATGTTGGTCCCACTGGACTCTCAACGTCCATTGAGGGATCCTCATATGCAATCTGACCAGAGGCACTGTGACTACGACCACTGCAATCATGCCCAGGAGTCAGAGAAATAATTTGGTGGAGACACAGCGGCTGTGGAACAGCAGTCTGGCTTGGGCTATGAGATGGCCTGCCCTGTCCTGGGGAAGGAAGGAACGCATGCCCTGTGCCATGTCCAGGACTGCCCCAATGTACTGGAGTCACTGACCGGGTGTTAAGATGAACTTGGGAAAGTTAACTGTAATGCCTAGGTCCTGGAACAGACGGATGGTGTGTTCCAGGGTTCGGACGATGCTGTCCCTAGATGAGGCTTTGAGCAGCCAATCATCCAGGTAGGGGAAGACATAGAATCCCTGCCTTCTGAGGAAAGCCACAACCACTGCTAGGCACTTGTTAAACACCTGAGGAGCCAAGGACTTGCCAAAGGGCAAGGCCTGGAACTGGAAGTGTGCCCTCTGAAACTGAAATCTGAGATATTGTCTGTGAGGGTCACATATCTTGATATGTAGATATGCATCCTACATATCAAGGGAGAATATCCAATACCCTTTGTTCAGGAGGGGCAGCAGCCCCTGAAGGGTTACCATCTGGAACTTTTGTACTGGATGAGGAGATTTAACTCTCTGAAGTCCAGAATGGGCCAGAGGTCGCTCATGCATTTTGGAACCAAGAAGAATTGGGAGTAGAACCCTCTGCGCTGCTGGGGTTCTGGCATGGGTTCTATCACTCTTTTCCTGAGCAGTGACTGGATCTCCTCCAAAAGAATGGGGATGTGATCAGGGGGATAAGAAAAGGGACCAGGGGTCTCTCTCAGGGCCACTCTTTGAGTGCCAGAGTGTGGCCGTGGTTTGTGAGCAATAGCACCCAGCTGTCGCCAGTGATCTCCACCCAACAGTCTTGGAGCAGGGAGAACCGACCTCCTACTACCTCTGCCAGGTCCACGGGGGGGGGGTACTGGCAAGAAGTCTGGCTGAGGCAAGGGCAGGAGCCATCCTTCCTCCTCGAGAACCCTTGCTGGAGGAGGAGGAGTTGGGCAGAGCTGAGGCAGCCTTACGTTTGGTTGACTTGGAGGTGGACTGCGTCGTCCGATGAAAGGGCACCTGTTGGGCACTCTTTTGTTGAGTATGGTACAGCAATTGTACTGACCTTAGGGTGCATCCAGAGGCTTGCAAGTCGGACAGAATATCCTGGACGTCAGCCCTGAACAGTTTATACCCCCTAAAGGGAGCATTCAGGATGGACATTTGAACATCCTGAGCAAACCCGACACCCTCAGCCATGAGTGCTGGCGAAGGCATATGCTCACTGCAGCTGCCCAGGCCAAAGCATCTACCGCATCGAGCACAGGAGGTGCCAGCTGACATCCGCCCCAGATCTGACAGCCTGGAAGAGCGGTTGAGTAGCCGGTCCTTCAGGCAAAGATTTGACCATTTACATGGTTTGCTCCCACAGAACATCTTGGTATTGGATCATGTGGGTCATGTAGTTAATAAAGCATGGCTGGTATGAGATTTGGGCGATGCCAGGCAGCCATGGTGTCAATTAATGTGGGGGTGGACCACCAGAGGAGAAGAGTCTGGCAGCTGGACGTAGGTGGACAGCTAACAACAGGAGGGGTCCAGCTCCTCAGTTGTGAACTCCATGGCCAAATGAATGTGATGCATGACCCCACAGAAAGATGGGTCATCTGGAGAAGACCGAGGTATGTATCTAGGGGTCTCTTCTCCATCAGAAGAAGAGACTGTGGAGAGGGAAGGGGAAGCCCCTCACCCCCATCCTCACTGGACTCCTCTGACTCATCAGGAGGTTGGTGGTCCGGGTGATACTCTCTCTTTTCTCCCAGGTAGACAGGAGGCATATAGGGCGCTGGTCGACAAGGGGCAGGGAGTGGGTCCCTGAGGGCATCGGGTCGGGACATGTGGGCACATGTCCTCTGGAGGGTGGAGCCGCGCCTGCATGAAATCCCAAAGGGACATCAGCACAGACTGAAAGTCCACCGTCACTGTTGGGTAGCTCGTCGGTGTCAGTTGGGGAGGAACAGGTGTCGGCAGTGGAAGAATCGGTGTCGGTGTAGGATATGGAGCCGGTGCTGGTTGAGGGGCCAGTGAAGGTGTTGGCTGCAGCCAAACAGGCACTGGAGGAGGGAGATGCCTGACTGGCATCAGTACCCGGTGAGAAGAGAACTGTGTTGCCCGGAAGGAGACGTTGGTAACAGGCACCTCAGGAGAGGCGAAGTCGACTGAGGGAAGACTGGAGGAGATGCCGGGGAAGGCGTAGGGTCTGTGGCTGTAGAATAGGTTGCCTGCACAGAAGAGGGCAGTGGACAGGTTGCAGGAGAAGACCCTGAGCTCACCAAACCCACGCCGGACTGAGAAGAACCAGCGAAGCCTCCTGACTGCTGCTATGCCACGAGAAGAAAAAATTAGTTACCATAGTAATGTTGTTTCTTCTAATGGAGTCTTGCTGTATTCTGACAATATGCAGTTAGACCGACCGGTTCAACTGCCCCGGTGAACCAAGAGTTAAACGCTATGCAAATGCATAGAACGTTGAGCTCAAGCTCGGTTTTCAAACCACTGTCCTCGGTACGTTCTAGTAACTGATCAGATTCTATGAAGCGAACTAGTCAAATATGTATGTAATGGCCAAAACTTAAGCCTAAACAGGACCCCAACAGGGGCAACACGAGGAAACAAAACCAAAGGGCATATAAAAGACTCAGGTCACAGATGCCCAGAGAAAACCATTACCAGTAATGGTTTCAAAGTTGCTGCAGGAGAGCCACCCTTCCCCTAGGTTCTGAAGGGGAGGTTGGTTGGGAGGTCAAAATATAGCAAGACTCCATTAGAAGAAACAACATTACTATGGTAAGTAATTTTTATTCTTCAAACATGAAGTCTTGCTGTATTCTGACAATATGCAGACTATAAAGCAGTGCCCCCAGGAGGTGAGCACAGAACCTATTTGGGGAATAGGCTCTGCAGTACTGCTGTGCCAAACCTAGCATCACTCCTTGCCTGAATATCCAAGCTGTAATGCTTAGTAAATGTATGGACAGACTTCCAGGTGGCAGCCTTACAAATCTCAAGCAAGAGGACTTCCCAGGCAGCCACCAGGGAGGCTGCAGTGGCTCTGGTAGAGTGGGCCCTAAGACCTGCTGGTGGGTTCTTACCCAGTTTACTGTAGCAGAACTGGATACAGACCACAATCCACCTGGCTAAAGTCATTTTTGCAGCTGGTCCGCCTAGGCCAACATCCCCATAAGTAAGAAAGAGCTGGGAACAATCTTTCCTTAGCTCTTTTGTCCTGTCCATATAATAGCTAATAGCTCTTTTAACATCCAGGCTGTGCAGCCTGTGTTCACCTGATCTAGAATGATCTGAGAAAAATACAGGCAAAGTAATGGATTGGTTCAAATGAAAATCAGAAACCACCTTAGGGAGAACTTTCCTGTTGGTTCGGAGCACAATCTTGTCCCTGTGAGGTGAAATATAGTTGGCCTCCACAGACAAAGCTTGAAGCTCACGGATTCTTCTAGCAGAAGTGATATCCACTAGAAAAACAGTTTTCCATGTGAGAAACTTGAGTTCTGAAGAAAACAGGTTCAAAAGAAGGCTGCATAAGCTGACCTATACATATGTTCAGGTCCCATGCAGGGACAGGTTCCCTATGTGGGGGGATGAAGATGCATCAACCCCTTGAAAAAATTTTGAAAACTGGGTGGGCAGCCAGAGAAGATGCCTTACCTGCTGAAAGATAAGCAGAGACAGCAGAAAGGTGTACCTTCAGGGTAGATGGCTGTAAATACAGAGATTGAAGGTGGACCAGGTAGTCCAAAGCTGCGGTACTGCAGCTTGCTGTGGATCCAAATCCTTCTATGCACACCAGATGGAAAATATTTTCCATTTGGAGGAATAGGTTTTCCTGGTAGCAGGCTTTTTGGCACCTTTCAGAATATCCAGGACAGACTGAGACAGTTGTAAATCTGCATATTCTAGGTCTTCAAGAGCCAAGCCCTGAGGTGAAGGGACTGAAGACTGGGGTACATTATCCTGCCCTGAGAGATTTCAGCAGGTTATACCTCCTGGGTAGAGAAATCAGTTTGGTCACTGACAGTGACAACAGTATCGAGTACTAAGGCTGTCTGGGGCTATGAGAATCACTGTGGCAGACTGGTACCTCAACATGACCAGGACTCTGGCTATCAGAGGAAAGGGAGGAAGAGCATAAAGGACCCTGTTCGACCAGTCCAGAAGGAGAGCCTCCAGTGGCACTGAGCCCTGGAGTGGAGGCTTGCAACAATACAGAGGTAACTGGTGATTGCCTGGGGCTGCAAAGAGATCTATCTCTGGGACCTCCAACTTCCTGAATATTGAGAGAAGGACCTGCCTGTTCAAGGTCCATTCATGATGGCCCTGGTTGATTCTGCTGAGAGCATCTGCCAGTACATTGTCCTTGCCTGGCAAGTGAACTGCCAACAGTGACATGTTGAGAGAATATGCCAGCTTCCAAATCTTCATGGATTCTGTGCACAGCAGGGAGGATCTTGTTCTCCCCTGCTTGTTGATGTAGTACAATGTGGTGGTGGTGTCTGTCCTGATCTGTACCACCTTGCCCTGTAAGAGACTGGAAAACTCCTGAATAGCCAGGAGCACTGCCCTGAGCTCCAGAAGATTGATGTGCAAGAGAGACTCCTGAGGGAGCCACGTACCGTGTGAACCCCCAGGTGGGTACCCCAGTCCAGAAGAGAAGCGTCCATTGTCAGCACCAGAGAGGGTACCTGAGGGAGAAAGGGAACCCCCCCCCACTCTGAAGTTGTCCATCTCCTTCCACCACTGAAGAGTTAACAGAAGGGTGGGAGACACTGGAATCAGTTTGGACAGAGGATTCTTTCTCTGAGACCGAAAGGATCTCAGGTGGAACTGAATGTCCCTCATCTGGAACCTGGCTCCCAGGACCACAGCTGTGGTAGAGGCCATGTGTCCTAGGAGCCGTAAGAAGTACCTTGCTGGACGAGGAACTTGAACCTGAAAGGATTTTGCTAATTCTATGAGGGTCTGTGCCCTTGCAACAGGCAAGAAGGCCCTTGCCTGAATGGTATTCAGTTCTGCCCCTATAAAGTCTAGTACTTGTACAGGGGTTAAGACAGATTTTTGAAGACTTACTAAAAACCCCAGGGAGAGGAGAGTATCCTGGGTGAGTCGTAGAGCTTTTGTGACCTGCTGGGGGGATTGATCTACCAACAGCCAATCCAATCGTCCAGATAGGGGTAAACTGAAACCTCTCGTCTTCTAAGGAATGCCACCACTACTGCCAGACATTTTGTAAACACTCTTGGTGCAGATGTCAGGCCGAAGGGCATAGTCCTAAATTGGTAGAGGCCTGAAGGCAGTCAAAATCTGAGATATTTTCTGTGAGACTGATGGGGATGTGGAAGTAAGCATCCTTTAGGTCTAGGGATGCCAGCCAGTCCCCTTGCTTGAGAGAAGGTAGAATGATAGCCAGGATTGTCATTTTGAATTTTGGCTTTGTAAGATGCCTGTTCAGGAATCTGAGATCCAGAATGGGCTGCCATTCCCCATTTTTCTTTGGTGTCAGGAAGTACCTTGAGTACAGTCCTTTTCCCCTGTGCTGATTTGGCACAGGTTCCACTGCTCTTGATTGAAGAAGTATGGAAACCTCTGCCTCCAGCTGAGCTGTTTCTGCAGTGCTGGAAGATCTGAAAATCCTTGCTGACAGTTTTTTGGGGCACCTTGAAAGTGAGAGCAAGTCCCTGACCCACCATCTCCAGGACCCATTTGCCTGAAGTGATGGAATGCCAAGCCTGGAGATAATAGGCCAGCCTGCCCCAACAGAGTAAGGGGAGGTGGCCCGAACAGAGCTTTCAGGGTGTCTGTTTAGGTGGGGTAGCAGACTGGGGGTGGAAGTGGCTGTGCCAGCACTCTCCTGCCCCTCCCTCTAAAGAACCCCCTGGGTTACAGGTAAGAGGGAAAAACTTGGGCCTGGGATAAGGTCTGCCCCTGGCCTGCTGCTTCTGAGGAGTGGCAGCTTCCTCTTTTGCTGAAGCACTCCTGTATGCCACTCTGTACTCATTCATTTTCTTCATATATGCCTCAGTCTATTCCCCAAACAGAGAGTTCTGGACAAGGGGAAAGTCCATGGCATTATTCTGTGTGTCCTGGGACAGGGTAGTACACCTGAGCCAGGAAAAACGCCTGAGGGATACAGCAGAAGCCATAGCCCTGGAAGCTACATCATTGGAGTCCATAGCCATGTGGAACTGGGACTTAGATGCTTGTACCCCCTTTTTGACCAGCTCTTGAAGATCAGCAGAAAGCTCAGGAGGGGCCTTTTTAGCCTGTTGTTCGACAGCTTCCCAAAGGGATTTTTGATACCTGGAGGCATAAGTCATGTAGGAGGCTTGCCTAATACCCAAAGAAGATGCCAGGTACCCTTTTTTAGCAAGAGAATCCGCCTTTCTGGAATCCTTGTCAGGGGGGTGAGAGGCCAGAGAGATGCCAGCCTTCTCACAGGCTGCAGTCTGAACTACCCCAACATGGCTACAATGGCTAGTCAAAAAGTCAGTACCACTGCCAGCCAGGAAATACTTCCTGCCCATCTTCTTATCTAAAAGAGGGACAGAACTAGGGATCTGGAGGATTTTCAAAGTCTGCTTCTTAAGGGACTTATGAATGGGAATCGAAGGCCCCTGGGATACAGGAAGATCCATCATCTACCTGTAGTCCTCTTCCTTATCATCCTCCTGCCTGGCCTCTTGTACAGACAGCTGCAGGGTCTCAGCCACCTACCTCATAAAGGCAAAATGGGAGGTAGCCTCAGAGACAGGCCTAGGAGGGGATTCGCACTGGGGATGGTCAGAGGCGACCTCAGGTTCAACAAGTTCCCCTTCATCCTGTTCCTCATTGTCCTCCTCATATTCAGAAAAGTAATACTCCTCAGGATCAATGAGTCCTGAAGGAGTTGAACTGGTATCCGGGACTGTTGGCTGCCCAGACGGTACCTGCGACGGTTCGCCAAACCCAGACTGTAAAGACTGCACTATTTGGATGGCCTTTGCAATTTCATCCGCGGTTGGAACCAAGACAGACTGCTTATGTGATTCTGAACCAGAGCATTTGGCTTTCTTCGACGGTGCGGGTTCAGGAGCAGACTCCGAATGTCATTTAGCCGTCTACGGTTCACCCTGGCTTGAAAGGTCGGTTGTCGGATCCGAAGGTCCGGTTGAACCGAAACCGGCCTCAGCAGTCTTGTCCATTCTTTCCTTCAGTTTACAGAGATGCCTGTCTACGGTAGAATGGGGAAAATTCTTACAAATATCACAGTCTGTTTGTAAGTGGTTAAAACCCAAACAGTACAGACACACCAAATATGGATCAGCTTTTGCAAATTGCTCCCCACACTCGGTACAACACTGAAACCCAATGGGACCAGTTTTTCTCTTGGCTTCTGTGACATAACCCTAAAATCTGAGCTTAACCAAGTGGTTGCTAGTCGTGTTACAAAATCAACATCTGTTTTATCCGAAGCTTCTTAGTTAGGCCAGGATAAAGAATTAAAGAAATTAGAAATTTACCCCTGAAGGCTTACTTAGGTTGGGTAAAAGAGAATACAAAGTCCGAACCGGCCAACGGTTTAGCGCTAGCCCAAAAATGAACCAAGAGACCTTGGTTCTGGTCAGCACTTTGCACCGGTATCCCAATACAGTGGAAATTTACAAGAAAAAGGAAATTTAGAAGTTCCGTCCCCTCACGGTCACAGAACTGATCGGAAACCGAACACTTACCCAACCTAGGAATGTACACTATACCGAGGACAGCGGTTTGAGAACGTACTAAAAGAAAAACAACAAAGCGGTTTGAATAAACTGACGAAAACTCAGCTTTAGACCGAAGAAAGTGAGGAGAAATCTCCGAGGTGTCTTCACTGGTGAGCGGAGTAAAGAATCTGATCAGTTACTAGTATGTACCGAGGACAGTGGTTTGAAAACCGAGCTCAAGCTCAACGTTCTATGCATTTTCATAGAGTTTAACTCTTGGTTCTCCAAGGCAGTTGAACCGGTCGGTCTAACTGCATATTGTCAGAATACAGCAAGACTTCATGTTGTTTGAAGGGGTCTGAACAACAGGGACTGGTAGGAATCCCGCCCCTGAAGAGCTACCACCCAATAAAGAAAGGCTGACAGGTGGTGCTGCCATGGGTAGCCCTTTTGAAGATAAGGCGTGCAAGGCAGAAGAGGCCATCCCTGAGGAGGCGGACGACCCAGTTTCTGCCTTAAACATATGCGGGAACTGTGAGCAGGAAGAGGACCAGGATTTTTTCACAGTCCTTGTGCTTATCACAAACCCCGCCCCCCACCCCCGGAGAAGGAGGGTTGCAACCCTGAAAACAGGGCAGGAGAAGAGGAGGAGCTTCTGGCCTGCAGTTCCCTTCCATGTTGGCGACCTTCTGCTGCAGGAAATCTTCCAGGGCAATCTGGCGATGGCACTGAGTGGCCTGGTTGAAGCCTCTGTAGATGACGTGGGCCTGGGTCTCATGAATAGGTCCAAGGCAGTGGATGCAAGCAGAGTGGCCATCCTTCTCTGGGAGCTGCTTCCCACAAGCACACTTCGTCTTGGAGGCCAAGTCAGAAGATGAAGACAGGTCCAACATACAAAAAGAATCAAAGAAAACTAAAAAAAACTAGGGTGAGAAAATATAAGAAAATCTGGAAGAAAATGGCAGTCAACTGAAGCTTGCAGTGGTCTCTGGAGATCCAATATGCGTTGGTCGGTGGTGGGAAAAGAACTGAGAGGGAAGTGGGGCCTGCTCACTCTTATAGGGTTGGCTGATGTCAGAGGGTGATGTCGGAGTGGGCAGCCCCCAGACAGACTGCTAGCTAGAAAAATGTTTCCCTGTGGTCCTAGTGCCTGACAGCGGTAAAGCAGTTCCATAGGTGTGGCCTGCTGCAAGAGATACCCCTGATGTCAGTTCATAGAATTTGCTGGCAGGTAAGGACCGCTTGGCCCACCTAGTCTACCCATTTTTCCCTACTGACAGTATCACCGAAGATCCTACTTGATCTACTTGAAATGATGGGGGAAGTGTTGAACTCAGGGCTTCGTATAGGTGCATGGCTTGCTCAGAAGGTTAAATAATAAATGATACTGTGAATCATGGTAGGTCAACAGGTTCCCTTGCATAGCCTGAAGTAGTCTGATTAGCTGCCAAATGCTACTGAAGTTTCCATATACTCATTTCACAATATGTTTTTTCCAAAAGAGAACTTCTGGCTCCCCATCAGTGTCAGGCAATCAATAACCAAAACCTCCTTTACATGGATCCTAGAAATCAATATTGCATCTTTTTTTACATATATATATATATATTCTTATATTTTATTTTTTTAAGCATAAAACAACAACATACAGGTAATACATCCTACCAGGCATACACCACTAAAAATCAGGAGCCATTCAATGGAATACAAAAGGTATGAAGCCTAAGCAGTCTGATTTCAGAAGGTAGAGGTATTTCAAACAGAACTGTAAATTAATATTCAAAAAGGCTGTACCTCACAAGAGTGTGGCGATCCTTCTAAAAAGGTAGTCTGTAAAAGGGTTAGATTCAACTAACAAGTTGATATGATCCCAATACAAACGTTTTCAGTTTAAACAAAAAGTAAGCGCACCACCTCAGCACTGCAAAACCAAGGGACTACCACCTTGTCCACCATCGTAAAACACAATGTTCACATTCCTAACATGAAAACTAAATGCATGTCAAAGATAAATGCAATATAACAAAGAACATGTAGTAGATAGTGGCAAAAGGCAATGAAATTGTTTATACAGAGAAATTCCAGGGAAGCACTATTACAATGAAAATGAACTTCTTGCCCAATCTTACAATGAAAACTAACTTCCTGCTCAACTTATTGTAAAAGTTCTATATACAGTATAAATGAGGTCGAGCTTACCATGGCAGCAGTAAAACCAAGGCAAAGGAAAAGTACATTTGGCAAACGCTCAAGTCGCCACGTAGTGTCCACCACTACTGTACTATATAGAATGTGCTTACCGCATAGCCACAAGCTTATATTTCCCAAAAAAGAGATTTTACCATCCCCAAGAACACTCAATATGGCAAGAAAGCAGATGCTTGAAGAAGCTGCTTGCAGTAGACCCGTTTCATAGCATGTATAGCTTTTATACAGTCATTTCTCTGTCTTCTGTAATCAGCCCAGTCTACCGGAGACTTCAATTGTTTAGATTTGGCCCAGGTCTTGTCTCTTCATCTAATGGAGGCTAGTAGGTCACTATGCATTCATCTGGTCACTGAGCCTCTAACTCTTTGCTTCTTGAGGGGCACATGTTTATCTTGTAGGGCTTGGTGAGTGGATATGAGGAAGTTAAAAGTATTCTCTACATCCAATATCGGACATAAAGAGGGCCAGTCAATACGGTGAAGATCAGCCTATAGGGCCCCAGTGTTCAGATTTGAGAAATCTTGAAATTGTATTTCCTTGGGTGGTAGCTTCGGTGTACGTGCACTCCAGATGCAGAAAACTGGCAAGTGGTCTCTGATGAAGTCTGGTAGTGTACCACCAGCCAGGACCAGTTCATTTATATTTGTAATAATCCAGTCTAGTAAGGACTGGTGATTGCCACATGGAGATATTCTTGTTGAGCAAGAGATTAGCTGAGATAGGTCTAGTTTCCCTAGAGCTGCATTGTACATACCAGAGTTTTTCCCCATCAACACTGAAATCGCCCAGGAAGAGAAATTTATTATTTCCTTTTACAGATGCTAAGTAATCTATGATGTTCATTAATCCATGTAGATCACTGTAGATGTAGACACACAAGATATAATTTGTTTGTGTGTTCCCGAGAACAAGGACCACATGGAGGGCTTCGCAGGTGCATTTCGTAAATTTAACACTAAGTCTGTTCACGTCAATGGTAGTTTGGAAAAAAATCCAAATCAGAAGTAGGGACAAATGAAAGGCCTTTGTAAAGCACCAACAATTCACTATCACTTAACATATATTCAGATGTACTGATTACATTGTCCCCCCTGCTCGATTGTACCTCTATTTTACTATGATATTTCCTTCGCTGAGCGTGTACACCTCTGTGACCTCCTCTTCCCCCATCTTGTTCTTTTGCGGCTCCCTGATATTGGGTTCTCCATATAATGCATCTGGAGTATCTCAGGGTTCTCACCCCTGCCTCTTACATAGAAACATAGAAGTTGACAGCAGATAAGGACCGCATGGCCCATCCAGTCTGCCCATTTCTTTTTCTACCTTATAAATGTGCTATAGGCCTTTGCTCTGTCAGTGGCCTATCTATTCATACTCATTTGTATCGCTCCCTTATGCCTATCCCATGCCTGTCTGAAGCCCTGACTGTATTCATAGCCACCACTTCTTGAGGTAGGCCATTCCATGCATCCACCACCCTTTCTGTGAAAAAGAATTTCCTCGCATTCCCCCTCAATCGGCCCCCCTCTAATCTCATGCTGTGTCCTCTTGTCCTGCTATTTCTATATTAAACATGTTAGACTCTTTCACCTTGTTAATGCCCTTAAGGTGTTTGAATGCCTCGATCATATCACCTCTCCTCCTTTGCTCAAGGGTATACATATTGAGCTCTGTTAATCTGTCCTCAGATGTCTTCTGATGCAGTCCCTGCACCATTTTGTTGCTCCTCTGGACTGCCTCAATTTGGTTAATGTCCTTGTGAAGGTGTGGCCTCCAATACTGCACGCAGTACTCCAGATGGGGCCTAACCAGTGTCTTGTAAAGAGGGATTATTACCTCCCTCACGACTTGTGATACCCCTGCTAATACACTCTAACACCCCTCAGCCTTACCTACTGCTTTAGAGGTCTGCTTTGATGATTTCAGGTCATCAGTGATGATGATGCCCAAGTCTCTTTCTTCCTTTGTGACTGCTAGCAACTCCCCTCCCAGCCTATAGGTGGCTTCAGGTTTCTCTTCCCTATGTGCATGATCTTGCACTTCTTTGCATTAAATCCCAGTTGCCACTCTTCTGACCATTTTGCTAGTTTATCCAGATCTCTTCTCATTCTGCCCGCCATCTGGATCATCTACTCTATTGCAGATCTTGGTGTCATCTGCAAACAGACAAGCCTTACCCTCTAGTCCATCTGCAATGTCACTAATGAAGATGTTGAAGAGGACTGGCCCCAGGACTGATCCCTGAGGTACCCCACTTGTGACTTGCATCTCTTCTGACTGTATACCATTTACCACCACTCTCTGTTTTCTGCCTGTCAACCAGTTTGCCACCCAGTTGACCAACTTCTGACCCACCCCGAGCCTACCCAGCTTATTTATCAATCTTCTATGTGGAACAGTGTCAAAAGCTTTGCTGAAGTCAAGGTAGGCGACATCAACTGCTCCCCTTGGTCCACC
This sequence comes from Neoceratodus forsteri, assembly GCA_016271365.2. Classification (NCBI taxonomy): domain Eukaryota; kingdom Metazoa; phylum Chordata; order Ceratodontiformes; family Ceratodontidae; genus Neoceratodus; species Neoceratodus forsteri. The sequence goes on along the minus strand of CM057452.1, from coordinate 419,000,298 downwards.
ACTCTGGTTACCCAGTCAAAGAAATCTATGAGCTTAGTTTGACAGGACCTTCCTTTTGTAAACCCATGCTGTCTTGGATCATGTGCCCTATGGATTCCAGGTGTTGCACTATCCTTTCCTTAAGAAGTGCCTCCATAATCTTGCCCACTACTGAGGTAAGACTGACTGGTCTGTAGTTCCCTGCCTCCTCCCTGCTACCACTCTTGTGGAGCGGATCACATGAGCCCTTCTCCAGTCTTCTGGGACCTCTCCTGTGCTCAGAGACTCACTAAACAGTTCTGCTAATGGCTCTGCTAGTTCCACCTTTAGCTCCTTAAGTACCCTGGGATGTATGCCATCAGGTCCCATTACCTTATCCACCCTGAGCTTAGCAAGCTCTTGTAGGACCCTTTCTTTTGTGAAGGGAGCAGTGCTCACCTCCCTCCCCGCTGTGTCCATGGAGCTGAGCTGTGGGCCCTGCCCTACCTTCTCTTCAGTAAATACTGAGCAAAAGTATCTATTTAGGATAGATGCTTTTACATGGTCCTCCTCCTCCTCACATGCTCCCTTTTCTCCATTAAGCTTAGCAATACCCCCTCTGGACTTTCTCCTTTCACTAATGTATCTATAGAAAGTCTTGTCACCTTCTTTTACTGTTCGTGCTAGTGTTTCCTCAGTTTGGGACTTTGCCTGCCTTACTGCCTTCCCTGCTTCCCTTAGGGCAGTTTGGTATGCCTCCCTATCTTCATCCCGCTGTGTTCCCTTATATTTCCTGAAGGCCAGCCTTTTGGCTCTGACCTTTCTGCTACTGTAAGTGGTTCTTCTTCTTTGCACTTCCTTTTCTTCTAACACAATGGGATGTTGCTTCAAGTATTGCATCCTTATGCTTGCCCACTTTGCCTGTACCCCTCACCTGTGTTTCTTTTTGCCAGGGCTAGCTTAACTCTGTTGGCCATCTTATCAAAGTCAGCTCCTCTGAAGACCCATATTTTTGCTTTGGAATGGGACGATTTAGATGTAGTATCCAAACTGAACCATACCATGTGATGGTCACTGGCCCCCAGGTGACCTTCTACCTGGAGATCTGTGATCCCTTCCCTGTTAGTCGGTACTAGATCTAGGATAGCCCTGTCTCTTGTGGGTTGTTGTACCAGTTGTTTGAGGCCCTCCCCCTGCAGGGAATCCACTATGTGTCTAGTTCCGGCAGATGTTCCTGCTGGTATTGACCAATCTGTATCCGGCATGTTGAAGTCTCCCATTATCAGAACCTCCCTTTAGCCATCATGTTTTGTATATCCTCTAACAGTAATGTGTCTATGTCCTCCTGGTCTGGGGCCTGTAGACAACCCCAGTTCTTATGGCTGTCCCATTTCCTGTTTCCAGGGTGACCCACAGTTCTTCTGGCTCCTTATGTGTATTCTGAATTTCTGTAGCTTTGATATTTTCATTGACATACAGGGCCACTCTTCCCCTTTTGCCACCTCGGTCTCTTCTGAACAATACATAGCCAGGTACTGAAGTCTCCCAAGTGTGGTTACCGGTAAACCACGCCTCACTAATTGCTACTATGTCCAGTTTAGCCTCTGACATTATTGCCTGCAGGTCTGGGATCTTATTTCCCAGGCTGTGAGCATTTGTGTACATGATTTTCCACTGGCCAGATTTGGTGTGTTAGTTGTTGGGTGAGGTTTGGCATTACTACTAAGTCGTATGGGGAGGCAAACCTTTTTCTTACCTGGTGATGCAAATGAACTGCAAACATGCTGAATCCCTGTTTGACCACTAGCTGAGGGGAGGGGTGTTCTTCCCATTCAGCGTATGGGTGCTGCACCTCTCCCCATTTGCTAGTTTAAATATTCTGCAAAGACGGGCCAAACTTTTGCCCCAATGCACTGACTCCTCCTTAGTCAGATGCAGTCCATCAAATTTAAAGAACTTTCGCTCCCAGAAGTGTTGCCAGTTCCTACAAATCTGTGTCCTTTTCCTGGCACCAGCCCTTGAGCCACGTGTTTAGCTCCCTATCTCCTTCTCTGACCTTCCGTCCATCTGCCCCCTCTCCCAGACTGGCAGGATCTCAGAGAAGGGAGATGCCCGGACAAAATGGATGATAGTTTGTCCACCCAGCCTGGTCAGGTGTTCCTTGGTCTCCACAACTGACCGGCTGGCGAGATCATTAGTCCCTATGTGTACTAGGACATCAATGTTTTCTCCTGCTTTGTGAACAATTTTAGCAATGCGGTCAGTGTGTCTCTCCATGCTGATGTACCTGGGAGACATCTGACCATTACCACTGGCTGGAGATGGGTATCAACTCCCCGAATCATGGAGTCTCCTATGATCAGAAGTTTTTTGGATTTCCTTTTTGCTTTTTTTGTTTTGATTCCTGATTTGGGTGAGTTTTGTTGTGCTAGCTCCTGTGCCGCAGTGTCCTGCTCTGCAGTGTCTTCTGCCTCTTTGTTTGATTTCAGAGATAGAGGCAGATACCTGTTTGTAGTGTTTATATGGTTTTGGAGGTAATATGTTGGAGAGCAGAGTGATGGGGCACCCGATTTGCCTCTCCTAACCACCTGCCAACCTCCTGGTCCAACTACCCTCTGCGGTCGAGGTTTTCCTGTTGGATGCTGGGGAAATGGCAGGTGGTTCTTATAATGTAGTTCCTCTTGAATATGAAATTTGAGGCGTGCAATCTCTGCCCATGCTGCCCGGAGCTGAGCCCTAAGATCTCCAATGGCTCAGCATGTAGGACAGTGTCCTAAATCCTGTAAGACTGTCCTTCTGAAAATTGTTCCACAGTACCTGCAGTTAATGATATCCATTCCAGATAAGTTGCTGGGTTTATAACCTAGTCAGAGTAATTGGAAGGAAAAAAAATGCAAGTAATGGTTTGATTGTGTTTTGTTTTTGCTTAACTTGTTATAACAAGTTAAATTACTAGTGCCCCTGTAAATGAGCTCACCTTGTGGATGCCCCACTGATCCGCCCCTTCCTGCTCTGCCACAGGAAATGTCACAACTGTGAAACTTCTGAAAAAACATCAGATGACTCTGAGTAACTGGCTGCACTACTGTTATCCAACACACTAGTTGGTAGAATCTTCAGTGTAGATCTTGGTTCAAAATGAACTCTATTCTTTTTAGTATTGCCTCATTTTTTTCTTAAACCAACAAAATACATTACCATTTAAATAGCCATTTTTGTCTTAATTTTTTTCCTTTTGGTTGCACTTATTTTTGTCCTGTTTTTGTATCTCTTCTTTCAATTCAGCTTTAAATGTCTGAAAATGTTCATCATTTTTGTACGTTTCAAGTACTCTTTCCTTGTTCTCCAAACCCTTGTTAACATCTAATTGCGCTGCTTTTGTATCTTTCAAGATCAGCTGCATCCACTTCAGGGACGCCTCGTTCGCTATCTCTCTCCAAGCTCTAATAAATCCTCTTTTTCCCTTCCAAAGGTTTTTTTTTTTTTTTTTTTACAATTCTTAGTCCCCTAGGGAACCTGTTTACTTGCAGATACCTGTAGGCTTCCTTGCCAATACAGTATTTCGCACGAAGTGCTGTCCTCTAAAATGAAAAAAAAATGCTGACTGAATATCACCCTCTTCTGGGTGCGTTCCTGGACCCATCTGCTGCTCAGTGTGTGTCCCAAATAAATTACAGTCCTTTAGGTCTGAGAATGAACTTTCAGTTAATCTAACAGTCCCTCCCTTGCTTGCGTGGTTTTCAAGACTGTACGCCGCTGTACACGTGCTCTTGCAGTTTTTACCTCACTCGCCTACACCAGCCTTTTCAATTGAAGTTATTCTTGAGCGAGGGGGTGCTGTGGAGCCCAAGCAATATATCCACTGGGATCTGAAACTCCTAAGAACAATCTACTAAAAAGTTGATATTTACCTGTTGCAGCTGCAAGAATATACCCCCAACTTACATTTTTGGATTTCAGAACCTTGGTGGAATAATAATGGGGAATCCCAAAAAGGACAAACACCAGAGAGATGATGCAAAATCCAAAAGCTCTTCAGCTCAATCTGCAAGGCTGCATTCTAACAGGTGGTGAAGGAGAGGAGACCCTGCAGACGTTAGGGCATAAAATGAACAGGATGCTGGCATCCATGGCTGGACTGTCTGAACGCTTCGACGCCTTATCAAACAGGGTCACTATTTTGGAGACAGATGCAGGAACTACTAAAATGGAGGTCCACGAGGCTAGAAAACAATCTGAATCAGCATTGGGAACTGCAGCGACTTTAGTAAAGTTGAACGCGCATTTGCGGTTCCGGCTAGAGAATTTAGAAAATCTAGCTAGCGCTACCAACCTTCAGATTATTGGGATGCCGGAAGGAGTGGAGGGGGATCACCTTATTCTTTTTCTTAAAGAATGGCTCAAACAAAATCTCGGTCAGCCTTTATAGGACAGGGTCTGGACTATTCAGAAGGCCTACAGGGTGACCTCCAGGGGTAAGCCCAATGTTGCTGATGCACCCAGGACGATCATCGCCGTAATGGACAATATGGAGACTACAGACTTGATTCTAACTATGGCCAGACAAAAACGTACAATCATACAGGATGGACAAAGAGTCTCCCTTTTCCCCGACCTAAGCTACATGAGCCACCAGAAAAAGAAGTGCTTCTATAGTGTTCGGGCAATGCTCCGTGTAGCTGGTATCATGCACAACAAGCTGTTTCCAGCCAGACTCCGGTTGGTTCACAAACTGAGAGTAGTCATCTTTTTGGATGTTTCGGAGGCCCTGAAATGGGCTCAAAAACATGCCCAGCCTTCCAGACGGAGACCAGAATCCTCTGAATCTGCACTGGAGAGTGAGGATGGAGCAGAGACATAGTGAGAGACTCAGGTTGATTTTTGTAATAACAGTAACCTATGTTTAGCTCCATATTTGTTTGGACATGTTTCTCTTTTTCTCATTCTAGTCTGGGAACAACTGTAGTTATTGGGATCTTAAAGAAGACTGCTGGAGATCCTAAGGGATAAGATAGGGGTAATTTGTTAATAATCTCCTATCTGGAGTAGATTTCTTGCAGAGCTAGTTTATTTTGTTGTGGACTGCAATGTTAAGATCAATAACGTAGATATGGAACCACGTTGTATAAGTGGATTTTCCACTCAGTTTCTAAACAAGATCCTGTTCTTATAGTACCTTTTGGTACCTTTCTAAAGGTTTAGCATGCAATTTTACATCTTTCCTTAGTGGGAAGAGGAACTCAGGAATTATTTCAACTGTAATATGTTACTCAGCATGTAGCTTATGGGCTTAAAATACACAGCTTATTTTGAAACTTTAAAAGTCAGGATATATTGGTTTTTTTTTCTGGTTTCCCCCAGTGCTGTATTTTATGGATGTCAGTCAAATCATTTAATTGCTTGTATTAAGAGGGGTGGCGCCCTCGTGTGGTCATTATACTTATCCTTATGTACTGCATCAGGAAAACACTGTGTGTTTACTATGAAACTAATAAATACAAAGAAAAAAAAAAAAGAAGTTATCCTTGAACATTGGTCAGCTCCAGTCCAACAAGGTCCAACTAGAGCCGCTCCAGAGGACTCAGTGCCAGTGACAACACCATCTGTCAAAAGTTAAAAGTCATGGTACTCACCTCCAATACAATAAAAAGTGAAGTCCACACCAGTATTGTTGCAAGTAGCTTCCCTTTTATTCCAATGCAGTAAAAATAAACTTTTCCATAGCATGGAGGGACCAATACACCCGACATTTCACCTGTACTCAGGCTTTGTCAAAGGTAATGCCCTCTAGTGTAGATACACTTATATAGCAGGACATACAAAGTGTGATTAACATTTAAAGAAAAAGTGCAATTCGAACATATAAATATAGACACATACATGCCATACTTGAATTCTTGCAAACTCGGACATTTAAAAACACACTGTGCCCTCTATATATATATATATATATATATATATATATATATATATATATATATTTCAATCCAACATCTATTGGGATGACCCATAAATGACCCTGTGTCAGTGGCTCAGTAGGTAGCACACTCGCCTCTGAGGCCGGGAGATCAGTGGGCTGTGGGTTCAGTTCCCACATCTGGCACTTGGGTTAATATCCCAGTACTGACACTGTAGTGCAACATGAGAGGGGTGCTGCACTTCTGAGGTGCGTCTTTCGGATGAGACGTTAAACCGAGGTCCCATCTGCCTGTTCTGGTGGATGCTAAAGATCCCATGGCACTTATTGAAAAGAGTAGGGAAATTTTCCCCGGTGTCCTGGCCAAATTTCCCTCATTCACTAAAAATACCACCAACAGCTTAATCTGGTTCAAGGTCAATTGGCATTCATCTGTATCCCCCTCCCCCGGGTCATGCCTGAAAATAGGCAGGATTTGTCTAGTGCACTTACCCGGTCAACAAAAACTAAATAAATAAAATAAATAAATTATATTTTATGGATATGTGGGTACATTAAGCTTTAGAACCAACCATCATGACACTTACTGTACAATATAAAACAAACTTTACATACGACTATCCTGAGCAACATACATCCAAAAACTGAAAAAAACTGTCGGGCAGACCTGCCTAAGTATTCCTTCCTTTTCCTTAATATTTTCTACCCCTGATCCATCTTGATATGCCTGTCACTCCTACATTCCTAGTTTTTTTTTCAGTTTTTGGATGTATGCTACTCAGCACAGTCATATGTAAAGTTTGTTTTTATATTGTACAGTAAGTGTCATGATGGGTTCGTTCAAAAGCTTAGTGTGAAAAACATATGTATGACTGCATTATGTGTTTCTAAATGTCCGAGTTTGTAAGAACTCAGGAATAAGGGTGTATGTACATATACTTATATGTTTAAATTTCACTATACTGCACTTTTTTTAAAGAAAAAAATTACTCACTGTAGTAATACTGTTTCTTCCAAGGTGTCCTTTAGCATCAGTAACAATAGCAGTAAGCTGGCTAGGTTGAGCCGCTTCGGAGGTGGAATTTATGATAATGAATAAAATGAATTAGCCAATCAGAAGAGAGTTAGAGAGTGTGCTGAGTGGAGCTTGCCCAGAAGGCACCAGCATTTTTTCAAAGCTATGATGGGAACATGCTCATATGAAGTCTGTCCTAACAGAATTTAAATCATGCAAGAGCATGAACAATAGAGAAACAGTAATAAAATATAAACTTTGCTTTAAATGCAATTCAAACACCAGAACAAATTTGGCAACAACAAAAAGAGCAGAGTCCTCTTCAGTTAAGTTACTTGGGGAGGAAGGGTGGGAGGTTACAGATGCTAAAGGACACATTGGAAGAAATAATAATACTACAATATTACTACAGTGACTAATTTTTTCTTTAAAAAAAGTGCACCTCACCCCAGGAGTCCTTTAGCATCAGTAACAAAGCAGTGCAGCTGGGAGGCGGGTAGAGAACTTACTTATGGAAGAGGCTCTGCAGGACCGCCCTGCCAAATTTTGCATCAGATCTGGACTGTACATCCAGGCAGTAATGCTCTGTGAATGTGTGTACAGTCTTCCATGTGGCTGCTTTGCAGACATCGAACAAGGGAATATCCCTTGCAGCTGCCACTGTGGCAGCAGTGCCCCTAGTAGAATGGGCCCTGACGGGGCTGTTTACCAGCCTTGTCATAACAAAACTGGATGCAGGAGACTATCCTACAGGAGATAGTTCTCTTAGTGGCTGGTTCTCCTCTGCCTACCTTACCATAGGTGAGGAACTGCTGGGTAGTAGAGCCCCTGAACTGCTTGGTGTGCTCCAAACTTTGAAGCCTTCTTTCCCCTGGAGTGGATCTGTCAGTAAAGAATACAGGAAGGGTAATGGACTGACTAAGGTGGAACTCAGAAACCACCTTGGGGGAACCTTCCTATTCGTTCTGAGCTCTACCTTATTCTTGTAAGGGATAATGTAGTTTGGCTCAGTACAGAGTGCCTGAAGTTCTGATATCCTTCTTGCAGAAGTGATGGCAACCAGAACAACTGTCTTCCAGGTGACATATTTCAAGTGAGCTGTGGCCAGGGGCTCAAAAGGAGGCTCCATGAGCTTGGCAATGCACAGACTGAGATCCCAGGGGGAACAGGTTCCCTAAATGGGGGTTGAAGGTGGAGAAAGCCTTTGAAAACCTTTTTGAAAATAGGCAATAAAATCACTGAGCTGTGCTTTCCTGTGGATGGCTATGCTGAAATTGTAGCCAGGTGAACCTTGAGAGATAAGGCCTTAAGGCCTGAGGCCTGTAGGTGAACCAAGTAATCCAAAAGGCTAGGTACTGAGTTTTTGAGAGGGTTTACTCATTTCCTCTTGAACCAGAGGGAGAATTTTTTACACTTCGCTGCATAAGTTTTCTTGGTGCTTGACTTTTCGGCCATCCGAAGGATCTTCAAAATCTGTTCTGAATATTGGGTATCTGGGAACACTAGCTCCTGAAGAACCAGGCTTTGAGGTGAAGAGATTCCATATCTGGATAGATTATCCTGTGGTAGAGTTAGGAAAGTGTGACTCAGAGGAAGTTGAATAGGCTTCCTGTGAGACAGGGCTAGTAGGAGAGGATACCAAGGTTGCCGTGGCCAATCTGAGGCTATCAGAATCACAGTTGCCGAATGGTTTCTGAGCTTCAGCAACACTCTGTGAATCAGAGGAAAGGGAGGGAAGGCATTGAGGAACTTCCTTGTGAAATCCAGTGTTAAGGCATCTGCTGGAAGGGTGCCCAGTGCTGGGGTCCTGCTGCAGTATAGAGGAAGCTGATGGCTGAGGTGAGATGCAAACAGATCTATTTCTGGTCTGCCCCACCTCCTGAACACCGTGGCAAGGATCTGCTTATTCAGAGTCCATTCGTTGTGGCCTTGGCTGATGCGGCTCAAGAAATCTGCCAGGGTGTTCTCCTTGTCAGGGAGGTGTATGGCTGAGAGGCTCACACTGAGACAGTAGGCCAGAGACCAAATTTTCATGGCTTCTGTGCAAAGCACAGTTGACCTTCTGCCACCCTGCTTGTTTATGTAAAACATAGCAGTGATGTTCTCTGTTCTGATCTGTACTGCATGGACTTTGATTTAAGGGGCAAAGGCCTTCAAGGAGAGATATACAGCTCTGAGTTCCAGAAGGTTAATGTGGCTTGCAGATTCCTTGGGAGTCCCAGTGCCACTTATGGAATGGTTGTCCAGATGAGCTCCACAGCCCAGAAGAGAGGCATCTGTGGTAAGGATTCTTGTCGGACAAGAAAGCTGGAAAGGAATTCCCACTGAGAGGTCACCTGTTTCCTTCCACCAGTCCACAGCGTGAAGCAGTGTCTTTGTCACTGATACCAGCTTGGACAAGGAATGCCTTTTTTGGGACCAGTGTGCCCGCAGATGGCACTGTATGTCCCTCATTTGAATCCCAATGCCTGGGACAACAGCTGTCATGCAGGCCATGTGTCCTAGGAGCCTTAGAAAATGTCTGGCTGGTCTGGGCCAAAGGAAATTTACCACCGACAGAAAGTTGTGGATCCTGTCTGCTGGAAGAAAGGCTTTGCCTTGCTGGGTATCCAGTTCTGCTCCTATGAAATTCAGGAGCTCTCCTGGTTCTAAGTTGGATTTCTTTTCGTTAATAAGAAAGCTCAGAGAGTGCAGGGTTTGTTTTGTACAGCTGAGAGCCTCTCTAACCTGATGAGAGGTCTTGCCCACCAGAAGCCAGTCGTTCAAGTATGGGTAGAGTGAAATGCCCTGCTTTCTTAGATAAGCTGCCACAACAACTAGGCAATTGGTGAACACTATAGGGGCCGATGTTAGGCCAAATGGCATGGCTGCAGACTGGTAGTGTCCCGATCAGAAACATCCTGTGGGACTGCCTTATTGGTATATGAAAGTAGGCGTCCTTGAGATCCAGGGAGGCTAGCCAGTCTTCCTGTTACAGAGAGTGAATCACAGTTGTGAGAGTGACCATTCTGAATTTTGGTTTGAGTAAGTGCCTGTTTGAGTACCTGAGGTAGAGAATAGGTCGCCATTCCCCATTTTTCTTTAGTGTGAGAAAGTATCTGGAATAGAGGCCTTTTCCCCACTGCGAAAAGGGAACTCCCTCCACCACTTTTGCAGACAGTAATGTTTTCACCTCCAGCTCCAACAGAAGTCTTTCTGTTGGAGTTGGGGGTTTTGACATTGTGGGACCCCGAAGAGAGAGAAACATTTTTAACTGCAAAGGAAGGCCCTTGCCCACTACCTCCAGTATGTCATCGAGGCACAGGTTAGGAAGCAAAGGAAAACCAGGAGCAGCTGTAAATTTCACGAGTGATTTATTAATACAGTAAATTAAAAATGTGTTAAGTATAACTATTTACAAAGGCAGCATAAACAGAGAAAGTCCACCTGGGTTTCTTCACAATTTCCAGTCTCAGTCTCTGTCTCTCTCTCTCTTGCAAGAAATTGCAGCTCTGTTTTTATAAGTCTCTGCAATCCCCACTTGTTAAGAAAACAGCATGCTTCTCACACGGTGTTCTTGTAAGTTTTAACAAGTACCGCAAAAAGAACATTGTGATCCCGAACTGACCTCTTGCTTACAGCTTCTCAGAGAGTTTGCAAACAGGTTAACCCCCTTGAGTTCCAAACAGCTTTTTGCAATCATTTCAACAGTATAACTATATACATTTCAACAGTAAAACTATATACATTTCTAAACAAAGGGATCCCAGTATCAGTTACATTTCCACATAATGATTCACATATATTTTTACACTAGCAGATTTGCAAGGAGGGAGAAAAGACAGAACAGCAAGAGAAGGAAGAGAGATAGCGAGAGGCAGAGAACTGCAAGACCGTCGGGGTGATCAAGTCCTAGGTCGCACGAGAAAATCTGGTTACGCAGCCAGACAGAGAAGAGACAGAAAAGGAGAGATAGAACAGATCCTTACATTTAAACTCTTTCTCCATAACAACTTGGACAGGGTCCTATTCAACACTGTCACACAGTACCCACTTGTCTGTGGCAATGTGAGTCCAATGCTGGAGGTAATGGGAGAGCCTGCCCTCTACTGGGAGAGAGGAGGCGACCTGGTTGCTGGAGTCAGCGCTTAGGCTGAGTGGCAGGGGCAGGAGTGGTGGCAGCTCTCCTCTGTCCTCTCCTGTCTCTTCCTCTGAAATATTCTCTTATTTGAGAGTAATCCATAGGCATTAGCATAGGGAAAAATGCCCTAGGGTAGTAGCCCCTGCCTCTGTTTCCCTTGTACTGGATTTTCTGAGAAGCAGAGGCCTTCTCTTTGGCAGCATTACTCTGATAGGTGGTTTTGTATTCTTCCATCTTTTTTATGTAAGCTTCTGTTCTGTCTCCAGAGAATTATTTTCACAGGGAAAATCCATTGCTTTGGTCTGAGTATCCTGTGAAAGATCAGTGGTTCTCAACCACATAAAGCATCTCAGGAATATGGCCTGAGCCATGACCCTGGAGGCTGTGTCATTACTGTCTACAGTCATATGGAACTGGTAACTCAGTTGCCTCACAGGCAGTTTTTATAGTTTCAGTGATGTCCTGCACCATCTTGTCTGAATTCTGATGCAGTATGGCTAGGACAGAGTTCCACAAAGCTTTTTGATATTTGGCAGCATATGCCAAGTGAGTGGACAGGCGAAGGAGTAGAGAGCCTGTTGTATAAGACTTTTTGCCATTGAGTCCAATTTTCTGGACCCTTTTTCAGGTGGCTGTGAGGAAAGTGGAACTATAGCTTTGTCACGTGCCGCAGCCTGCACTACTCCCTCATGGCTGGGGTACACAAACAGAAATTCAGCATAATTTCTGGCCAGCTGATACTTTCTGTCAATCTTTTTGTCTACTCCAGGGACAGAAGTAGGGATCTGGAGCACCTTCATTGTAGCCTTTCTCAATGATTTATAAATTGGCAAGACGATCTTTTGGGGGAGACCCATCATATCTCTGTAGTCTTCATCCTCATCCTCAGTGGTCTCCTAGGTAGGAAGATCCAGGATGTCCACCATGTTTTGCAGAAAAGTAAAAAGGGAGGAAAAATCCTCCTGGCCACTGGAAGAGGTACCAAACTCCTGGACAGGGGATACGTCAGGTTCCAGGGGTCAGTCCTTTGTCTCCTCCTCCTCAACCTCTCCATCACCATAGTAACAGTCTGGCCCAAAAGTAGAGATAGGACTGTGCAGGTGAACTGGAATACAGGGGCATTGAAAATTGTGCCCATACTTTGTATAGTCTGATAAAGGTGCCAAGTCTTGGTCATTTCCTCAACAGAGGGCACATCTTTTTCCAAGTCTTTCTTTTTCTTTTTGAGTCACTGGCATCTCCCTTTGCCTCAACACTGGAGGGGCATTGATAGGTTTTTCTTTAAATTTCTTTTTAGCAGGCACTGAATCAGAAACAGGAGACATGATGATAAGTGGGACAAAGATATTCCAGGGTACACCCTCTATAATAAGGACAGAGTACAGTCTAGGGAAGGGGGGTGGCATTATATATCATTGATGACATTATGGTTGAAAACATGGATACCTCCAAGTGGGAGAATTGCGAAATATTATGGGTAGCAATAACCCCACCACACACTACAAAGATTAATATAGGTTTGGTATACAGACCACCCGCAATGACCCCATTGGATGACTCCATGTTGTTAGATTTCATCAATCTGTTAATTCAAAGGAATAATGTTATACTCCTGGGCGACCTAAACCTCCCCAGAATAAACTGGGAAAGTTTACAAACAAACACGGTCATTGAGAGGGAATACCTTGAGATGTTCAACCTAGCAGGGCTGGATCAGTTTGTGCTAGGTAACACCAGGAATAATCATATCCTGGATTTAGTCCTAAGTAATATGGGTCATCTGATCCAGAACTGTACAGTCCTGTCTACACTGGGAGCAAGTGATCACCAAATGGTTAAATTTAATCATACAGGACCTACCAATAAAATCACTGGAAAAACTATAAAATATAAGTTTGATTTGGTGGACTTCGAGGGTATGAAAAGCGATCTATCTAATTGGAAGTGGGATATTGATTTCAGTGGTGCATCCCTACTAAGTATGTGGGAAATGCTGTCCACTAAAATAAACACCCTGGTCCAGATGTATGTGCCCCCAATCAGTAAATATAGCGGGGCCAAAAAATCCCTTCCCCCATGGTTGACTTTATCGGTTAAGAAATCTATCAAAAACAAAAACAGTATGTTTAGAATGACCAAATTAAGTGGAGATGATCAAAGCTGGGATATTTACAAATGCAGTCTTAGGGCCACAAAAAAGAAGATTGAGCAAGCCAAAAGAAATTATGAGCTCAAACTAGCAGCAAAGGTTAAGGATAATTATAAGTCCTTCTCTGCGTACATTAATAATAAAAAGGGAATAAACAGAACAACTGGCCCCCTACTGGGCCAAGACAAGAGACTAATATCTGATAATCTGGAAATGGCGGAACAATGTAACAACTATTTTGCTACTGTTTTTGGCCAAGGTACTGCAAATGTTACTACCCAGCACAAGGACTATTGTCTTAGCATCATCCTAGAAAAAGAAGATGTGGAGAAAAGACTAAAACAGCTAGATCAAAATAAGGCACAAGGTCCCAATAAACTACACCCTAGGGTGCTCAAGGAACTGGCAGAACAACTGGCGGGTCCCATAACATGCCTCTTCCAAAAATCAGTAAACGAAGAAGTAGTCCCAGACGTATGGAAACAGGCTGAAGTTATCCCCATATTTAAAAAGGGTTCTAGGCAGAAGGTTGGAACTATCGACCGATTAGTCTGACATCGATACTGGGGAAAATACTGGAAAACATCCTCAAGGATTATATCATTACATTCCAATACGTCAGGTAATACTGACCCAACACAACATGGGTTCATAAAGGGGCGGTCATGCCAGACAAATCTCTTAGAATTCTATGGGAAGGTAAATAAAGCTTTGGACAAAGGGAAACCAATGGATATCATCTTTCTGGACTTCGCCAAAGCCTTTGATAAAGTTCCCCATGATAAACTGATCGATGCTTTGATCAAGTTGGGTATACCAGGAAATATTACCCGTTGGATTGAGTCCTGGCTGACCAATAGGAAGCAGAGAGTCTGTATAAAAGGGGGTTATTCAAGTTGGGTGAATGTGACAAGCGGGGTCCCACAAGGCTGTTTTGGGTCCATCTTTGTTTAATTTGTACATTGGATCCATGAGTCCACCATTCGATACATGGCTTTCTAAATTTGCCGACGATACCTGCACTGGATACATAGTGGAAAACAGGGAAGATGCTGATGTCTTGCAAGCAGCCCTAGTAAACTTGGAAGCCTGGGCCCAGGACTACAGATCAGTATTTAACATCAATAAATGCACAGTGATGCACATGGGGGGAAAAAAAATTAATTATCAATATAGATTGGGGAATATATTACTCAAGATAGTAAATGAAGAAAGTGATCTGGGTATTAAAACCAGCAACAATCTCAATTTTAGGCCCCATTACAACCAGCGTATCAAAAAAGCTAGCAGCATCCAATGCTGTATACATAAACATATTTAAAGCAGGAATAAAAAGGTACTGCTCCTTTTGTATACCTCACTGGTGCGCCCACATGTTGAGTATTGTGCTCAGCTCTGGATGCCCTGGGGAAAGGGTGACATTAAATCTTTGGAGAGGGTACGAAAAAGGGCTACACGCAAGATAAAGGAGGTCCAGGGCCTGGACTATGAAAATAGGCTTCAGTCCTTGGGTTTATACTCCCTCGAATTTAGAAGACTGCATGGAGATATGTGTTTTATTTTTAGGGCTTTAAATGATACAGTACTATGGAAGCAATTAAACCTGGTTTTGAGGGAACAGGTATATAACACAAGAGCTCATCCGCTACAAACATTTAAGGAGAGGATAAACACAGTTAGGAGAAAGCACTGGTTGACTGTTAGGGTCACTAAAATTTGGAACAAGCTTCCCATTGAAATTGTGGCCAGTAAAACAATCAATGAATTTAAGGTCAAGCTTGATAAGCATTTGATTAGCAACAAAATCTTTGGGTACGACTAACCTTGTGGCGAGTATATGGATCTTTGATCTAATTAATTGCTCCGACTCACCTATGAAACCTGCTCTCCATTTCTTTTTTTAGACTGGTCACCATTATTGTTATTATTATCATCAGACTTACTTTCAGTGGGTTTATCTTTGGGTTCAACCTGAGAAGAAGACACCTCCTCAGAAGTTTTGGTAGGGGGGAAGCAGACTGAGAAGCCATAGTTTTTAATCTTTTGGCTCTTTTTTGATAGTCTTAGAACAAAACTTAGAGCAAAGTTCACAATAATGATCTGGACCTAAACACTTAAGACACAAATCGTGGCCGTCTGCTTCAGCCACTATTTTGAAACATTTAAAGCAATTTTTAAAACATGTAGGTCCAGTCCTTTTCAATGGTCTTTCTGACATGCTAATTTGTCAGAAAAACCTGTAATTATGTGTTCCCAAGTAAGGACAGTATAGGTTTCCAGTCGGTTCCTTCGCAGTAAAAAAAAAGTGAATAAAAGAGGTAAAGAACTGTTTAAAATAGAATAATGCGGTTCCCGCTAAAAAACGGGAACCGATAACTTTATAAAATAAAGAACCATCGAATTTACTAGAACGCAACAAAGTTTTACCTCAGAAATCAAGGGAACCGCGGTAAAGATAGAAAACGCAGTTCCCTGAAATTAAAGGGAACCACTAAAAAAACAAGAAAAATAAGAAAAAAAAGTAAAATATTCACAAACTCAGCACAAAAAAGAAAATCTTTTAGTTTTCAGTTCTCATCAGCCAAGAGTGAGAGAGCACCTCAGAAGCAGTGTTGCTCAGTCAAGCGGAGAAAAATTTCTGGCGCCCTCTGGGCAAGCTCCACTCAGCATACTCTCTAACTCTCTCATGACTGGCTAATTCATTTTATTCATTATCATAAACTCCACCTCAGAGGCAGCTCAACCTAGCCAGCTTACTGCTATTGTTACTGATGCTAAAGGACTCCTGGGCCGAGAAGAAAAAATTACTTACTATAGTAATCTTGTTTCTTCCAAAGTATTCTCCAATATTCTCTTGCAGTCAGCCTTTAAAGTAGAACTGCCCGGAGACAGAACGTTATGCTAATGATGGAACCATCATTGGATTGCGCCACTTATTCAAATGTTGCCCTTATCAACTGCTGCATTCTATTAACACCTCAGATTTCGTGGAGAGCCTGTAAGATAGGCCCAACCCTTGTTATTGAATATACGTAGCAATAAAAAACCTAAATAGCAAAACTGGATGCACTGAACTATCTGGCGAGAAATGGACCTTTTAGATGATGGATTTCCTTGACCCACATCCGCATATTTCAGGAACAGCTGCTGTCTGTCCTGTCTATAGTCCTTAAAAACATAGAAGCATAGACTTTGATGGCAGATAAGGACTGCTTGGCCCACCCAGTCTGCCCATTTCCCTACCTTTCAGATAAGCTGCAGATCCTAGCTGACCTACAGCCTACTTCTTCCTACCCCCCCACTAGAACTGCCTTATGTCTGTCCAATGCATTCTTGAATTCCCCCAGTTTTTGATCCCACTAGCTCCCCTGGAAGGCTGTACCATGCATCCACCACCCTCTCTGTGAAAAAGTACTTCTTACATTGCCGCTGAGCAGTCCCCCCGCTATCATCAAATTGTGCCCCCTTGTTCTTGCACATCTCTTTTTCTGAAAGATGCTACCCTCTTGGACTTTGCTGATTCCCATGAGGTACCTGAATGTTTCTATTATGTCCCTTTCTCCCTTAGTGAGAGTCATGTAGTAACTTGGAGCTCTCGACATGAAAACTGTGGAGTCGACGTTCACCTGAACTAGAATGCTCAGTGAAAAAGACTGGCAGAGTGATGGATTGATTTAAGTGGAAATCAGAGACCACTTTATGGAGGAGACTCCAGGAAGTTCTGGGCACACATAAAAACATTCCTAGGAATACAGAAAACTCACCTGGCAGACGACATGGTCATAAATGGGGTCCACTGCAATAACCCTAAGACTGCTGCGGAGGCATTGAACAAAAAATTCTTTGACCTGACTAACTTTACATCTATTTTCCAAAATGGGCTGCCTTCACTCCCCGGTCGCCCCTCTCCTCACCCCACACTTTTACTTTAAGGCGGTATCAAAATCTGACATCCTACACCTGTTTAATACCATCTCTGACAACACCAGTGTAGGCTTGGATGAGAATGAACCCAAACTCCTAAAACTGGTAGCTCCAGTTATTGCTCAGCCCCTGCCAAGGATCTTTACCGCCCCCCCCTCTCTGCAATGGTATTATCCCTGATATCTGGAAAATGGCCAGAATCACTCCAGTCCTTAAGAAAGGTGATAAAAGAGATATGGCAAACTGTTGGCCAATAGCTATGCTATCAGTTCTGAGTAAAATCCTGAAAAAATTTGTGTCAACGCAAGTTACTGAATTCATATTGAAACATAACTTTCTCTCGCCAATTCAATATGGCTTTCGTAAGGGTCATAGCACCTCTACGGCCCTGCTACACCTTACCAACGACACTTTAACTGCAATGGACAATGGTCACCTCACGGGAGCAGTTTTTATTGACCTGGCAAAGGCTTTTGACCTTGTTGATCACCCTCTCCTGCTTAATAGTCTCCGAGCCTTTGGTTTCTCCCAAACCTCGGTCTCCTGGTTTAAAAGCTATTTGTCAAATAGGACTCAGCTCGTAAGGTTCAACTCAGCTGTATCCACCCCAGAGCTGTTAATCTGGGTGTCCCCAAGGGATCTATATTAGGACCCCTTCTCTTCTCTATTTTCATCAATAGTATCTCATCGAACATTCCCAGTTGTTCGGCTATCCTCTATGCGGACGACCTGGTCCTGTACTGTAGCGATAAGAATATTCTCCACATTAACCAAACCCTTACTGCTACTTTCAAGACCACCCAGTCTTGGCTCCACCACCACAAGCTTATCCTTAATGCGGACAAAACACATTCTATGCTGCTTGGCTTCCGCAATCAAACTAAGCAAGGACCAGGACAAATTCAAAGTCTTTGGTCAGGATGGGAAGGCCCTTACACCAGTGCGCTCTTTCAAGTATCTTGGAGTTCACTTGGATGAGAACTTTAGCTTTGGACAGCATATAACATCCACCTGCAAATCAGTAAATGCCAAAACTGGAGTAGCTTATAAGACCAGCTATGTCCTCACACAGTCAGCAAGACTAGCCGTAGCCCATGGGATCCTGCTTCAATCACTATCCTATGGGGTAGTTATCTATCTCAATGCATCCAAAACTCTCCTCGGGGAGTGGGAAACCACATACAACAGCATCTGCAGGTATGCCTCGGCCTCTCCCTGGTCAAAACACCGTTGCAAACTCTATGCTGACCTAAATTGGTTACCCCCTGCAACGGCTCGAACTCTCACCCCTTGGCACCCTGACTGATAATATCTTCAGAACAGGCATCCCTATCTCGCTGGCCTCACTACTAACTCCACTGCCCTCCTCTCACGGCCTACGATCAGCCGATAAGTTGCTACTACAAATACCTAGATGTAAATCCAACAAAAGGATCCTTGCCTTCTCTTACTCGGCAGTCAAGCTTTGAAACTCCCTGCCCCTTGATGTACGTTTAGCCCCCAGTCACGCCCAGTTCAAAAACAGCTGTTGGAACTTCCTCTTCAGCCAGATCTCCTGTGCCTGCTTCAAACCCCCCTAGGTATCTGCTTTTGACTATTAACCCACTTCCCCACTGCTGCAAACTGCTCTACACCTGTCCCGACCATATAGGAAGGTCATTTACGCACATTTGTCTCTTATTGTTCTGCTTCTGCCACCCTAACCTGGTAGCAGGTAGCAGCCTTTTCACTGTTTTATCATGTTTCTGATTATATACTATGTGCTATCTCTTGTTACCTACCCATGTACTTATGAAACCTTGTTATAGCTTTATATGTACCCTGTCTCTTCCCAAATCAAATTGTTTTATCTGTGTATTGAATGTATTGTGTTCGCGCGGGTCGCGCCTAAAACAGTCATTGCCTTGACTAATGGCACTCACCCGGTAAACAAAAACTAAATAAATAAATAAATTTGTTCTTAAACTTACCTTATCCCTATGAAATGAGATGTAGTCTTTTTCAATACACAGAGTCTGAAGCTCACTAGTCCTTCTGGCAGAAGTGATGGCTACCAGAAACACGGTTTTCCACATAACATGCTTCAAATGAGGTCAATGGGGTCAAATGGGGGTACTATGAGCTGGGCAATGCAAACATTCAGGTCCAAAGCTGGCATCTGATCCCTGTGAGGGGGGTGTACATGGGCCAACTTTTTGAAAATAGGGTTTGATGCCATGGAGACACCCTTGCCAGCTGAGATGTAAGTAGATACTTAAGTCAGCTGGACCTTCAAAGTAGTGGGCTGCAAGCCCAAGGAATACAAATGAGTAAAAAAGCCCAGTAGGACTGGAATTCCTGACTGTGCAGGTACCACATCATTGGCAGAACTCTAAACAGAAAATCTCTTCCATTTAGAAGCAAAGGTTTTCTTTGTAGAGGGCCTCCTGTAACCTCTTAAAACATCCAGGACGCTTTCCGAGAGATGCATTCCTGTATACTCTAAGTCCTCAAGAGTCATGCCTTGAGCCTGAGGGATCTGAGGTTCAGGTACAGGATCCTCCCTTGGTTGGAGGTTAACAGGTTGTGCCTCCAAGGGAATTGTATTGGCTTGGCCACAGACATGGAGAACAGCAGGGAGTACCATGGCTGCCTGGCTCAGTCTGGTGCTATCAAGATCATTAATGCTGGGCTGTGATCAGAGTTTGATCAGAACCCTGAGGATTAGGGGAAAAGGAGGGGAGGCATATAGCTGTCTCCCTGACCAATCCAGAGTCTGAGCATCCAAGGGTATTGTACCCCTGGCTGGTGGTCTGCAACAATACTGTGGCAGGTGGTGAATCTCGTGGGACGCAAAGAGGTCCACCTCTGGTGCTTCCCATCTTCTGAACACTACCTCCAGCACCTGCCTGTTTAGGGTTTATTCATGATGGGCCTGGTTGATCCGACTCAGGGCATTTGCTAGGGTGTAATCCTTGACAGGCAGATGAATAGCTTGCAGTGAAGCTTTGAGTGAGTAAGCTAGACTCCATATCTTCATTGCCTCTGTGCACAGGGGGCTTGACCTTGTTCTTCCCCATTTGTTTATGTAGTACATTGTCGTGGTATTGTCTGTTCTGACCTACTAACATACATACTACTAAAAATGCCAGCAGAATAGGCTTAACAGTCTTTTGTGTCTGCTCGTTTGGTTATCCCCCACCCTGGGAGCAGACCCTACTGCCCCCCTCTCCCTCTCTGGCTGCTCCCTTCCTGTACCACCCTGTCCTGCAGCAACAGTGCGAAGACCTGCCAGGCTAAGAGGAGCAGGAAAGGAGCTGTAGTCCTGCTCGGGGGCTCATCGGAGCCGGAATCGTCCGCAGCCATTGCCGCTTATGGGAGGGGAGCAGGGAAAGAGCTGTAATCCTGCTCGGGGGCTCACAGGAGCCGGAATCGTCCAAGACCACAGCCGCCTGAGGAGGGGCCGTGTCAGCAGTCTTTCAGGGAGTGAAGGAGAGTGCAGGAGACTGGAAGAAGGAGCTGCACTGCAAGAAAAGACACCGCTTGGCTCCAGGGAGGCATCATTGCCGAACCAATCGACAGGGCTCCGGGAGGAGCCAATCAGCAGCGGAGGCAGCCAATTTAAGGGTGCAGCTAGGCCTTAAAAGGCAGAGGGCAGCCTCAGGGAAGTAAAGGAGCAGGAAAGGAGCTGTAGTCCTGCTCGGGGGCTCATCGGAGCTGGAATCGTCTGCGGCCGTCACCGCTTGTGGAGGGGTCTGTGTCGGCAGCCTCTAAGGGAGTGAAGCAGAGTGCAGGAGACTGGAGGAGGGAGCCGCACTGCAAGGAAGGGTAGCGCTCAGCTCCAGGGAGGCATCATTGCAGAACCAATTGGTAGGGCTCCGGGAGGAGCCAATCAGCAACTGAGGAGGCTGATTCAAGGGTGCAGCTAGGACTTAAAAGGCAGAGGCCAGCCACAGGGAAACAAGAGGAGCAGGAAAGAAGCTGTGGTCCTGCTCGGGGGCTTATCGGATCCAGAAATGTCTGCGGCCGTTGCCGCTTGTGGGAGAGGAGCAGGAAAAGAGCTGTAGTCCTGCTCAGGGGCTCACAGGAGCCGGAATCGTCCGTGGCCATCGCCACTTGTGGAGAAGCCATGCCGGCGGTCTTTCAGGGAGTGAAGGAGAGCATAGAAGACTGGAAGGAGGAGCCGCGTTGCAAAGAAAGGCAGCACTCGGCTCCAGGGAGGCATCATTGCCGAATCAATTGGCAGGGCTCCGGGAGGAGCCAATCAGCAGCTGATTCAAGGGTGCAGCTAGGCCTTAAAAGGCAGAGGCCAGCCGCAGGGAAGCAGAGGAGCAGAAAAGGAGCTGTAGTCCTGCTCGGGGGCTCATCGGAGCTGGAATTGTCCGCGGCCGTCGCCTCCTGTGAAGGAATCTGTGTAGGCGGCCTCTCAGGGAGTGAAGTAGAGCGCAGGAGATTGGAGGAAGGAGCCACGCTGCAAGGAAAGGCAGCGCTCAGCTCTAGGGAGGCATAATTGCCGAACCAATCGGCAGGACTCTGGGAGGAGCCAATCAGCAACTGAGGCGGCTGATTCAAGGGTGCAGCTAGGCCTTGAAAGGCAGAGGTCAGCCACAGGGAAGCAGAAGAGCAGGAAAGGAGCTGTAGTTGAAAATGTTTCTTCCTCCCACCCGCCCCACATTAAATAGAGGCTAAACCACTCCCTGTGGTGAAGAGAATCTATCAGAAGGCTGTAGGAGGAGGAGTTCGTCAGAAGGAGTGGCCACTAGGTGACAGGCAAAGCAGGGATATATCCCGCTGTAAAAGTACGGATACTGGTCTAAGGTAGAGTGACTTTTCAATTTCTGGGGGCCTTGTTACAGGGTTGGGAGCACTGTGGCTGTGTTAGGAACAAGGTACTGTGACTCTTCCATTTCTGGAGAATCTGCTACATGGCAGGGGTACTGTAACTGTTAATTGACATTTGGGGGGTGTCTGAAACTGTTTGGGCTCTGTATTCTCCGGGGAACTTAAAAGTGATTGGTATATGACAATTGAGGAGTATGTAACTTGTTCTAGGGGGGAAATTCAGTTGTATGTATTGTGTGATTGACAGGTGCTCAGTTTTCTTTTTTTTACTGTCTTCACAGGACGTACTGCTGGGGTTGTAAGGGGGGCTTCACATTACTGTTGCTGCATGGAGAAGGGTTGTTAGGTCTATGGCCTTTATAGGGAGCAATGCAGGGGTTTGTTAAGGACATGTTCGATAGGAAGATCTATCTACTGGGGGTATTCAGGGATTATAGTGACGCTGAGGCGGGCAAATGGAGGGTGTTAAGGAAGGACACATTAGGGGATGGAGTGGCACTAGCAGGGGAGGACGGGGACAACAAAGGAGGGAGGGGTACAGGGGGCAGCAGGGTGCTAGAGGAGCCATCGGGGGTAGAACAGTGGGTTGCAATGGTTGTGAGGCACCAGTCTGGATTAATGTATTATGGAAGCTAGGAGGGTGTTCGATCTGTCTCAGGCTAAGGAGACTCAAGGAAGAAGTGCATTGGCTTGGTAGAGAGTTGGGGAGAGGGGGGAAGGTAGCTGGGGCAGACAGCAACAGGAGGACACCACATGAGTGGAACGGTTGAGGGGGGGGGAGAGGGAGGGAGGGAGCAATACAAATAGGTGACCTAGCACAGGAAGAGGGGGGTAAGGGCAGGAGAAAGCAGCCCACACCCGGCACAGCAGAGAGGGCAGGTAATAGATTTGCGGTGCTGGCGACATTGGAGGAGGAGGAGGAGGAAGAGGGGGATGAGGGATCTCCAGGAGGGGGTAGGTAAGAGGAAGCGGGAGGATTGCACAAGGGACAGTAGTTGGAAGAGGTTTGTGGATATGGGGGGATGGGGCGCAACTGGAAGGATGGATGAAGGGAGCAGGGGTACATGAGAGAGGAGCATTGCCAGACCGGAGAAAAGGAGGGACTTAGCAGAGGGGGAGACCGAGACCAGAGTGGAGGGGAAGGATGGGGAGAGTGTGAAGGAACAATGAGGGGGAGCGGGGATAAGTCAGGGATGGTGGGGGGATCCGGATCCATAGGACGGAAGGGCAGGGACTCAGAAAGGGCAGACTCTAGTAGTAAATACTAAGGTAAAAGGGGGGGGAGATGAGGATTGGAAAGGAAGGGGGGATTGGAAAGGAAGGGGTATTAGTGCTGGGGGATTCCATACTTAAAGGGATAAGATGGGGCAGCAAGGGTGAACAGCATAGTCAAATCTGGGTGGAGTCCATACCTGGTTTAACTGCAGGCAGGGTGGGGCAGTCAATTCTTAAGTGTGCTAGGAGGGGTAGGAGAAAACTGCATCTCGTGGTGCACGTGGGTACAAATGACCTGGCGGGGCAGATGGTGGAAGTAGTGAGGGAGGGGTTCGAGGAACTGGCAGGCTGTGTGATGAGCTGGGGGAATCGATGGTCTTCTCAGAGGTGCTCCCAGTACCAGTACGGAGAGGAAAGTAAGGATTGGGGAGTTCAACACCTGGCTGAGGGATTGGTGTCGATCCAGGGGATATAGTTTGGTGGGGGGCTGGGACAGAACCTGGGACAACAATGGACTTTTTGCAGGGGATAGGCTACATTTGAGCAGGAAGGGGAAGGGGGTGTTAAAGCAGAGGGTAAGGGAATACATAGCTACAAAGGTGGATTTAAACTAGGTTTTCTTTTAAACTTAGATTGTGGGCTTTTAGTGACACTACACTTTCTTTGTTGGCTGTACTTATAATAGTTTTTGTGCTGTTGAAAATTTAAAACATAGTGGTGGTGTAACTCTTTGCTGTCTTTAATTGCTGCAAATTTTCGCCCCCCTCCCCTTTCCCCAACTCTTAATTATATGCCCTGATAAATCTGATTGACAGGAGCTAAACACAGGGTATAGTAAGGGGTGTGAAGTAGGAGGGGTATAAGGGGAAAGAAGCCCACTCTCAGCACAAGTGTTTTGACTCATTTATTTATTTATTGGTTTCTTTTTCTTTAAAAAAAAAAAAATTATCTGAGGATCAGTGACAGGATTTTTAGTACAGTAAATTAATAAAAAGGAAACTAGAAGAGCTTCAGTAGCAGACAAGTAGTGGAATTGCAGTATAATGTGGGGAGTGGTGCAATGCGTGGCTGTGGGGCAGCCATATTCAGGCAGACCTTCTGGACACTGAGGTGCTGCCCTATCTGCATGCATCTCTCTGGACTGTGGGATGAGGTAGCCAGACTCAGAGCGGAAGTAAACTGGGTCAGGAGTACCATCACCCCTATCCAGGGACCACCCAGTCCAATGCAACTGCCTCAAAGGATGCCGAGAACGAGGAGTACTTGGATGACAGTGGGCTCAGGGAGGGTTAGAGCAGTCAGGAGGCACATCCCAGATCCTATTCCACTCAAGAACTCATATGCCACAATGGCAAATGAGGACAACCAAATAGAGGTACCCAGAGTAGTGGAAGGAAAGGATGTGGAGGTTAGCCAAGGAGGTGACCTCAGCGGGGAAAGCAGTGGACCCCAGAGGAGGAGGAGGAATCCTGGTGGGGACTCCATCATAAGAGGGATCCAGCTAGGAAACACAGGAGGGGAGGACAGGGAGGTGAGGTGCCTACCAGGTGCCACGGCATGGAGGGATGGAAGGAAGATCCTGGGGATCACTGGGAAGGCAAGACGGAAAGGTGAGCTGGATGTCATTATTCACCTAGGTACTAATGACCTGACAAATGGGGGGGCCAAAGGAAGTTCAGGAAGAGTTTAGGAAACTGGGAGGGTCTCAAGCAAGTAGCTACTTCTGTCACTTTCAGAAGTACTACCTGTGAGAGGCAAGGGAGAACATAGAAGTGCATGCACCAGGAACTTTAACTCATGGTTGAAGAACTGGTGCTGTGAGGAAGGGTTTGATTCATTGGTGACTGGGGACCCACCTGGAGGATGGAGGTTTGTTCAAGCCTGACGGCCTGCATCCATCCTGGAGGAATCAAGCACTCAATGATAAGTTTAAATGCTACATTGACAAGCATTTAAACTAGCAAAGGGGGGTGGCAGGCCAGCAAGGAGGGTACCTACTTGCTCACCCCCCACAGCTAGCAGTGGAGCCAGTGAACCACATGAGTGGCTATCTCTGCAAAGCAGTGTGCAAAAGATGGAGATTAGTGCCCAAGAGGTGGATAAGCAGAAAAGGGGCAAAATTCAGCAGAAGGGCAAACATCAAGGAGAACCAGGGATAAATGACAACCAAGGAAGGGGCTGGAGTAGAACAGTGAAGCAGTCTAGGGAGGTCAAATCATGGAAAGCCATGTGTGCAAATGCCAGGAGCCTTAGCAACAAGATGGAAGATCTGGAGGCTGTCATGGTACAGTCAGACCTGGACATTGTGGCCATCACTGAAACCTGGTGTAATGATAACCATGACTGGAGATGGCCATAGCTGGCTACAACATATTCAGAAGAGACAGAGCAGGCAGGAAGGAGGAGGAGGAGTGGCACTGTATGTGAAAAATGACATAAGGGCCACAGAGATCCAGGAGGAACAAAATGGGGAGAGATACTGTGGGTTGCTTGAAAGGAAAATGGGGACAGCCATCCGCAGGTGTGGTCTATAGACCACCAGCCCAGGAGGAAGAAACAGATAGGGAGCTGATGCTAGCCATCCAAAGGATGGCAGACAAGGGTGAGGTAGTACTGGTTGGAGACTTCAATATTCCAGAGGTGAACTGGAGCATCCCAGCAGCAGCATCAGCTAGGAGCAGATTTATCCTGGACTCCCGTCAGGGTGCCTTCCTCAAGCAACTGGTCATGGAACCAACTCGGCAGAAGGCAATACTGGACCTTGTGCTCACAAACAGGGACAGTGTGATGGGGGTAACAGTGGGGGAGCACCTGGGAAACAGTGACCACCAGTCACTGTGGTTTCAAATCACAGAAAGAGCAGAACCAAACCACACAAAACACGATCCTGGATTTTAGGGGGGCAGACTTTGGGAAAATGGGGAGATACTTGAAAGAGGCATTAAGGGAATGGGAATCAGGGGTTGAGGAACAGTGGGCAGTATTTAAAATGGGGATTACAAGAACAACAGAATTATGCATTAAGCAGGTTAGCAAGAGGAAAAGGAAGAGGAGACGCTATGGTTTTCCAAAGAGGTATCAAAGAAAGTGAAAGCCAAAAAGATTGCATTCAGGCAATACAAAAAGACGAGGCAGAAGGGGATAGGGAGAAGTACCAGGAGAAGCAAAGGGAGGCAGGAGGTCAGTAAGGGAAGCCAAAGCTCAGACAGAAGAACACATTGCAAAATCAGTGGGTAGAGGGACAAAACCTTTACAGGTAACATAAGTAAAAAGAAAGACAAAGGGAGGGATAGTGAGACTGAAGGGGAGGATGGGAGCCGTGGAGGATGACAACAGTAAAGCTGACATATTGAACAGGTATTTCTGCTCAGTCTTTACCGAGGAAGAGGAGGGTAATGGGTCTGAAGGGAGTACAAGGGTGAGAATGGTGCAGAAATGGACACAAGTCCCTTTACACGAGAAAGGGTCCTGAAGGAACTGGAAGTAATAAAAGTTGATAAAGCAATGGGGCCAGATGGGGTGCACCCCAGGGTCCTTAAAGAACTAAGAGAGGTGGTGGCTGAACCTCTAGCTATCCTGTTTAGCCGATCACTGGAAACAGGGGAGGTACCCAAAGACTGAAGGACAGCAGATGTAGTCCCCTTATACAAAAGTGGGAACAAAGAGGAAGCAGGGAACTACAGACCAGTCAGCCTCACCTCGGTAGTGGGGAAGATCATGGAAGCACTACTGAAGGAGAGATTGGTGGAACATCTGGTTATCAATGGACTACAGGACCCAAGGCAGCATGGTTTCACCAAGGGGAGGTCATGTCAGACCAACCTCGTTGAATTTTTTGACTGGGTGACTAGGGAGGTGGATCAGGGGAGGGCAGTGGACATGGCCTATCTGAACTTCAGCAAGGCCTTTGACACTGTGCCACATAGAAGACTATTACACAAACTGGGGAATATGGGTGTGGGCAGGATAGTAGTGTGGTGGGTAGGTAACTGGCTGGGTGGCAGGACACAGAGGGTGGTGGTAAATGGTTGTCACTCACAGAGGGAAGAGTGACCAGTGGGGCAACACAGGGATCAGTGCTAGGACCGGTCCTATTCAACATCTTCATCAGTGACATTGCGAGGATCTAGAAGGCAGAATTTCACTGTTCGCTGATGACACAAAGCTCTGTAACAGAGTAGAAACACCAGAGGGTGTAGACAGAATGAGAAGCGACCTGCAGAAACTTGAAGAATGGTCAGGGGTTTGGCAGTTGAAATTCAATGCAAAGAAGTGCAAGATAATGCATATGGGGCACAAAACCCTGGCACAATATATCAGTTGGGGGGTGAGGATATAGCATGCACCAAGCAGGAAAGGGATCTTGGGGTTATCATCTCTGATGACCTCAAGATAGGGAAACAGTGTGACAAGGCAGCAGGTAAAGCAAATAGGATGCTGGGATGTATAGGCAGGGGCATCACCAGCAGGAAAAGGAGGTCATAATTCCGCATACAAGCGACTAGTGAGGCCCCACCTGGAGTACAGTGTACAGTTCTGGAGACCATACCTATGTAAGGACATAGACAGGGTAGAGAAGGTTCAGAGGAGGGCAACAAAGATGGTGCATGGATTGCATCACAAGTCCTATGAAGACAGGTTGAAGGAACTAAACATGTACTCCTGGA
Source organism: Neoceratodus forsteri (assembly GCA_016271365.2). NCBI lineage: Eukaryota > Metazoa > Chordata > Ceratodontiformes > Ceratodontidae > Neoceratodus > Neoceratodus forsteri. Next base: position 418,972,512 of record CM057452.1, on the reverse strand, counting down.
GGAGAGGAGGAGAGAGGGATATGAGAGCGACATACAAGTATCTTACACTGAGGAACAGGGTGCAGGAAAACACTATTTTTAAGCAAAAAGATGTTCCAGGACTAGAGGGCATGGGATGAAGTTGGAGGAGGACGATTCAGAGGAAACATAAGAAAGAATTTCTTCACAGAACGGGTGGTGGATAAGTGAACACCCTGCCAGAGGAAGTGGTGGGGGCTGAAACAATCACGGGATTTAAGAATGCATGGGATAGACATAAAGGAATTCTAGAGGTCAGGGGTAAGGGGCAACAGACTTCTAGGAAAACAAACTGAACTTACAAGCTCAAATGGGCAGACTGGGTGGGCCATAGGCCCTTATCTGCCAACACTGTCTATGTAGGTTGGGGGCTGTCGAGTGGACAGATGGTAGGCAGGAATCCAAGAGAGCGGAGCCAAACAAGCTTACCCCCCAGGCTAGTAGGGAGGAATTTGGAGCAGTGGCACAGGGAGTGATTAAGAGGGGGGAATTCAGGGAGAGGAGGGGGCAGGGATAGGGTAGAGGGTGGTCTCACTGAATGCGAGAAGCCTTGGTAACAAATCAGCAGAATTACCGGCTGTCATAGCAATAGGGAGGGTGGACATTGCATCCATCACGGAAACATGGGCCACCCAGTACCTGGGATGGGATTTGATGATCCCCAGGTATAGGATATTCAGGAAGGATAGGGCTAAGGGAAAAGGGGGAGGTGGCAATATATAAACATAGACTTTGACGGCAGATAAGGACCGCTTGGCCCACCTAGTCTACCCATTTCCCTACCTACAGGATAAGCTGCAGATCCTGGTTAACCAACAGGCTATTTCTTCTTACCCCCTACAAGAATTGCCTTATGTCTGTCCCATGTATTCTTGAACTCTCCCAGTTTTAGACCCCACAACCTCCTCAGGAAGGCTGTTCCATGCGTTCACCACCCTCTCTGTGAAAAAATACTTCCTTACATTGCCCCTGAACCACCTCCCGCTATTTTTAAATTGTGTCCCCTTGTCCTTGCATATCTCTTTTTCTGAAAGATGCTACCCTCTTGGACTTTGTTGATTCCACTGAGGTACTTAAAAGTTTCTATCATGTCCCCCCTCTCCCTCCTTTCCACAAGGGTATACATATTAAGCACCTTTAGTCTCTCCTCATACGGCTTCTCTTGCAGACCCTGCACCATTTTAGTTGCCCTCCTCTGGACTGCCTCTATCCTATTTCCTTGCTGAGATGGGGACTCCAGAACTGGATGCAGTACTCCAGATGGGGTCTCACCAACTGTCTGTAAAGAGGGATAACAACTTCCTGTTTTCTGCTGGTGATGCCTCTCCCCTATACCTCCCAGTATACCCCAGCCATCCCTACTGCCTTCTCACATTGCTTGCTAACCTTAAGGTCATCTGATATGATTACCCCCAGGTCCCTTTCCATTTTTGTTGTTGTTACTACCTCCACCTGTTGTGTAATCTTCCCCTGGGTTTTTGTTTCCCAGGTGCATTATTTTGCACTTCTTTGCATTGAATCCAAGCTGCCATACTTCTGACCATTCCTCCAACCTTGCCAAGTCCCCTTCTCATCCTTTTCACGCCTCCTTGTGTATCAACCCTGTTGCAGATCTTTGTGTCATCTGCAAAGAGGCACACCTTTCCTTCGGGTCCCTCTGCAATGTCACTTATAAAGACATTAAAAAGGACTGGACCCAGTACGGGACTCTGCGTTACCCCACTAGTAACCCCTCTTTCTTCAGAGTGGACTCCATTTACAATTACCTTCTGTATCCTGTTTTCCAGCCAATGTTTTACCCAGCCTACCACCCTGGGACCTACTCCCAGGCTGGTTAATTTGACTATTAATCTTTTGTGTGGGACTGTGTCAAATGCCTTGCTAAAGTCTAGGTAGGCCATGTCCATAGCCCCTCCCTGGTCTACTACTTTGGTCACCCAGTCAAAGAAATCAATTAGACTTGTCTGACATGACCTTCCCACTGCAAACCCATGCTGCCTTGGGTCCTGTGACTCACTGGCCTCTAGGTACTCAACAATTCTTTCCTTCAGAAGTGATTCCATCACTTTCCCTACCACAGAGGTCAAACTGACAGGTCTGTAGTTTCCTGCCTCTGTCTTGGTCCCACTTTTGTGAAGGGGAATCACATCCACCTTCCTCCAGTCCTCAGGTACCACAGCATCCTCCCATGATTTGTTAAAACGGTTAGTCAGTGGTTTCACTAGTTCTCCCCTTAATTCTTTTAGAATTCTGGGGTGAATTCCATCAGGCCCCGCTGCTTTGTCCACCTTCAGTTTTAGTTGTTTCAGAACCCTTTCTTCTGTGAAAGGACTGGGATCGACACCCCTATCAAGAGTGCTCCTGTTAATTGGATTAGGCACCTCCCCCTCCTCCTCTTTTGTGAATACTGATGAGAAATATTTGTTCAGTATCCCTACTTTTTCACTGTCCCTCTCTGCCCACCCACCGTCCATTCTATTCAGCCTCACTATCCCTCCCTTTGTCTTTCTATGCTCCCAGATGTACCTATAAAAGGTTTTATCCCCCTTCTTAGCCGAGTTGGCTATCTTTTCCTCAGTTTGGGCCTTTGCTATTCTGACTTCCTTTCTTCCCTGCTTCTTTCTGCCTTAACTGGTACAGCTCTCTGTCCTGCTCCTTCTGTGTTTCCTTATACTTCCTGAATGCTATTTTTTCTCCCTGACTTTCCCCACCACCTCTTTTGAGAACCATAGTGGCTTTTTCTTTCATTTTGATTTATTTGCTTCACACAAAGGCTTGTTGCCTCTGTGATGGCAGTTTTGATGTTTCACCATTGTTGCTCCACCCCTCCTTCTAGCCTGTTTGCTAGTGCTTTTCTAAGGCACTCTCCCATCTTGCCAAAGTCAGCCCTCCTGAAGTCCAGTACCCTCACTTTTGTATGGCTTGACTCTGTAGCTGAGTTTATCATGAACCACACTGTTTGATGGTCACTTGTACCCAGATGTACGGCAGGGGATAAGGGAGCAGGGGAGGAAGGCAGAACAGAAGCCCTATGGATGCTGTTTCAAGACTCGAAAAGTAGGACAGTGAGGATGGGTGTGGTGTACAGGCTGCCAACCCAAAGGGATGATCTGGATAGGGAGTTAGCTAAGCAATCAGAAGGGTCTTTAGGAAAGGGAACACTGTGGTGGTGGAGCACCCCAACCACCACGAGTGAAAAGGAGCAGGTCATATTAGAGGCATTTCAGGACAGCTTCCTGGTGCAGTTGGTCCATGAGCCAAATAGATTGGAAAGGACTCTGGACCTAGTTCTATCAAATGGGGAGGCTGTAAGGGATCTGGAGGTGGAGGACCCTCTGGCTGGGAGTGATCACCACATGGTATGGTTCATACTCAACATGGGCAGGAAAACAGGAGGTATGGGTACCACGGTGATGGATTTTAAGGGGGTGAATTTTAAAAAGATAGGGAAAATTTTGGGTAGGCATCTGACGGGAATTCAACCACACATGGATGCCAGCAAAAATTGGGATATTATTAGGAAAGGGTTGGTGGAGGCTACTGGGGCATGTACAAGAACAAGGAGCAAGAAGGGAAGGGCAAATAAAACAACAGCTGGCTGATGCAGGAGGTCATGGAAGGGGTGAGGACCCAAAAGAATAGGTTACTCACCTGTAATAGTAGTTCTAGGAGTGGTATATGTTGTTCATCCACATTTCTTGGCATGTCCCCTTTCACTTTAAATCTTGTCGGAAGTCTTCAAGCTGGCTGTTCCCACCCACCCGGGTGGTATATACCTCGGCTCCGCCCCATGACGACAGAGCTTAGCCCGCTGGAAGCAAAGTTGTGCGCCCAAAGCCAGGGAGGTCGGGTGGGTGTGTGTGGACGAACAACATACACCACTCCTAGAACTACTGTTACAGGTGAGTAACCTGTTCTTCTAGGAGCGTGGATATGGCAGACTCCAAGCAGTTTTCTGGGAGGAGGGAGGCAAGGCGAACAGCCCCTACTTAGGAAATAAGGATTGGAGAACCGAGGCCCCAAAACCAGCATTCCGACGTAACTCAAGATCGATGTGGTAGTGGATAATGAAGATGTTTGCTGACTTCCAGGTAGCAGCCTGGCAGATTTCCTGGATAGAGATGTCCCTGGAAGCAGCCACCGATGCAGCAGTATGGCTGGTAGAATGAGCTCTTATCCCTCTGGGAGGTTCCTTGCCCGCCAACTCATAGCACAGACCTATGCATGATGTAATCCATCTTGCTATGGTCCGTTTGGCTGCAGATCTGCCAGAAGCAGCTTCAGCGTAGGTGACAAACAGCTGGCGAACCTCTCCATGAATTTCCGCCGTCCTCTCCTTGTAGTAGGAGAGAGCACATCTCAGGTCCAAGGTATGGAGCCTGTACTCGGCGTCAGAGGTGTAATTAGGGTAGTAAACCAAAAGAGTCAACACCTGGTTAAGGTGAAACTCTGACACCACCTTCGGAAGGAATTTTGGGTGGGGGCGCAGGACAACTTTGTCCCTATGAAAGACCAGGTAAGGAGAATCCACCAAAAGCCCCTGGAGCTCCACTGTCCTTCTGGCAGACGTGATAGCCACCAGGAAGGCCGTCTTCTATGACAAGTGTGAAAGCTCACATTTGTGTATGGTTCCGAATGGCTTGCCCATGAGCTTTGCCAAAACCAGCAGCAGATCCCACAGAGGTGGAGGTTCATGCACCAGAGGGGATATGTGATCCAGACCTTTGAAAAAGCGCCCAACCACTGTCTCCTGCGCCAATGTCGGCTGACCGGCCCATGCCTGGTAAGCAGAAATGGCTGCCAGGTGCACCCTAAGGGTCGATGACCGTAGACTCCCTTTGGAGAGAGACCAAAGGTAGTCGAGAATGTTAGCCACAGAACAGGAGGATAAGAGGTCCAGACCATTACCCTGACACCAAATGGAAAATCATTTCCATTTGAAGGCATAACATCACTGGCCCGGTGGCGCTGAGGGTTGAGGCGCTGAACGCCACACCTCACGCCATGCCGGTGACCCGGGTTTGGGAGCGAGCCCAGGTTGCCAGGGGTCGGCGGGGGGAGGAAGGACTGAGCGTCCAGAGGACAGCTCTTCTTTCCTCGGGAGGCCAGGGATTCTCCGCCCGGCACCGCAGCGACCTCTGGTGGAGACCGGAGGTACCGCAACACTCAGGGCCAGAAATAGAGGGTTGCGGAGTTACGGCAAGACGCTCCCTGGCGTCATTGCATGCCGGACTCCATCAGGGAGAGGGAGGGGGTAACGAGGAAGGGGGTGGGGACAAAGGAAAAATACCCAGCCAAGTGGATAGGCGATGGCACCTGTATCCACCAGGACCACACTCCACCGCCGGGGGCACTCCTTACCTGGGCCGAGCCCAGCCTGGCCCGAATTTGCAGATAGAGCGCCCTGGGTGGATAGGGCGGCCCTACTTCGGGGGGCTCAGAGCCGGGGGGATAGCCGAGCTGGTGCCAGGTTTCAGGAGGCCTCTCAGGCACGGAGGTAGAGTCAGGGGGTACTAAAGGATGCCTGAGAGAGTTCCACTGGCTGGAGGGAAAAACAGAATTCGAAGAAAAAAAAATTGAAGGCATAACATCTCCTGGTCGATTCCCTTCTGGATGCCTCCACCATGATGTAGACATCTTCTGAAAGACCCAGAGCCCGGAACTCTAGCCGCTCAGGTACCAGGCTGTGAGGTGCAGGGATTGAAGGTCCAGATGGAAGACCTTCCCCTGGTTCAGCGATATCAGGTCCGGGCGTGTACAAAGCCATTCCGGGGGCCTGCAGCTGAGGCTGGGGAGATCTGGGTACCAGAACTGGCGCAGCCAATCCGGGGCTACCAGGATCACCTTCGCCTTGTCGCTCCTCACCTTGATTAACATCTTGTGAATCAAGGGAAATGGAGGGAAGGTGTAGAGGAGGCCTGGGGTCCATGGCCTCGAGAAGGCATCCCCCTGCAGCGAGCTCTGCTGAGGGGGGCGGGCATGAAACAGCCTCAGCTTGGCATTCTCCTTAGAGGAAAACAGGTCCACCATCGGTTTTCCCCAGTGGGAGAACAGACTGTAAGCTACCTCTGGATGGAGAGACCACTCATGGGATGTCTGGCCTATGCAGCTGAGAGCATCCGCCAGCTGCATCGAGGCTCCTGCCACATGGATGACTATGAGATCCGCCTCCAACCGGTTTACGAGGGTCCAGATGCGGAGCGCCTCCTTGCACAGCAGATGGGAGTGCATGCTGCCCTGTTTGTTGAGGTAGTACATGGTCGTGGTATTGTCCATCTGGACTTGAACCACATGACCCCAGAGCTGAGGAGCGAAAGCTGACAACGCCAGTCTGACTGCTCTGAGCTCCAACAAGTTGATGTGGCATTAGGACTCCTCGGGGTTCCAGAACCCGTGGGCCCTGTTGTCCCACATGTGGGCTCCCCAGCCCATGAGAGAGGCATCAGTCGTAAGGACGACCGTCAGCTCGGGGCAGACAAACGGGATCCCTTCCTGCAACCGGTCTGGGGCGTCCCACATCTACTGGGTTACAATGATCAGCTGGTCGAAGTGACCAGATCGCTGAGTCCACTAGGCGGCCAGCTCCCATTGGAGGGGGGCGCATGTGCCACCGGACCACTGAGGTGCACACCACCATGTAACCCAGAAGGCACAGAAAGTCCCGGGCAGGGCGCAAGTGCCCAACCAGAAAAGATTGGGCAAAGGAGAAGGACAGAACCTCTGCTCTGTCCGCCGGGAGCCAAGCTCTGGCCTGACAAGAGTCGAACTCTGCCCCGATGAAGCCCATCACCTGAGAGGGCACGAGTTCCGAGTTGGTCTCATTGATCAGGAGGCCGAGTTGGGAGCAGGTTTGGAGGGCCAGATCTCTGGACCTCTCCACCTCCTGAAGGTAGGAACCTGCCAAGAGCCAGTCGTCAAGACAAGGGTAGATTCTGACTCTTCGACGCCGAAGGTGGGCCGTCACCACTGCAATGCATTTGGTGAAGACCTGAGGGGCCGATGACAGGCTGAACAGCATGGCTCGGAACTCATATAGGGTCCCTTCGACCCTAAAGCGGAGGAACCACTGATGGGACGGAAGGATTGAGACATGAAAGAACGTGTCCTGTAGATCCAGTGAACAAAACCACATGTTTCGCTCCAGGGGTAGTATGACCTGGTTCAGAGTAACCATCCGAAAGGTGCGGTACCTGAGATACTGATTCAGGTTCTGGAGATCTAGGATGGAGCGCCAATCCCCCCGTCCGCTTGGGCACGAGGAAGTACCTGGAAACAAAGCCTGGGTTTATCGGAGGATCCAGCACTGGAGCTACTGCCTAATTGCGGAGGAGCTGAGCCACATCGTCTCGAACAGCCGACTGGGTGCATGCGGAGATCCATTCCTCCCGAGAGATGTGGGCTTGGCTGGTAGGGTATGGCTCAAATTCCAGAGGCAGTCCCTGACCACCCACTTTGAGAAACCACCTATCCAAAGTGATAGCGGACCAGGCAAAAAGGAAGTGGCGGAGCCGACCCCTTACGGGAGGACTCAAAGCTGGTGTGACAGGTGTAGGAGTGGCAACCCCAACCAGTCACTGAGCTGGCTTAGAGGAGGAGGAAGCTCTGGGATCTGTGCCTCAGCCTCCTTTACGGGGCTGTTGAGGATCCTGCTTGGGCTGTGGGCACCAAGCTTGAGCCTGCTGTTGCTGCTGACCTCCTTGATAGGAGGCTGCCTGACTGCAGGGGAAGAATGCCAAAATGGCTTCTTTTTTCTTTTCTGCTGGTTCTTACCCGAAGAACTCTTGGCAGAAGTAGCATCCAAGGTGGCACTGAATTGCTCTATACGCTGAAGGTGACCAGCCACTCCTGGACCGAACAAGTCGGTACCCAGGAAGGGCACATCAGCAAGCTTATGCTGAGTATCCGCCAGGAAGGAGGAAAGCCTCAGCCAAGCCCTGTGGCGAGAGGTCACTGCGGCTGCCAGCAAGCGGGCACAAGAATCTCCGATATTCAAGGCTGTCTGGAGCTGCCGTTTTGCAACAGCACAGCCTTGGTCATGGACCTGCTTGACCGTAGTCTGCACGTCCTGTGGGAGATGAGGGAGGACCTCGTCCAATGACCCCAGAAGAGCATGAGAGAAGTGTGCCATAATAACAGCCGAGCTGGCCTGACGAAGGCCCAGAGAAGAGGCCGCATAAACCTTGCAGGCAGAGTGATCCATATTCTTGGACTCCTTGTTCGGGGGTCAGTCAGTGTCGGCCGAACTAACAGTACGCCTGAACACAGACACGGTCACCAGACTCTTGGCTGAAGGGTGCTCTGTGAACCCCGCAATGGACCCCATGAGCACCGCGTACTTGTGGGCCATGCGGGCAGATGGTGCTGGGCAGGAGGCAGAACGCAGACAAAGTTCAAGGACCAGGCCCACAATGGCCTCGGCCACTGGCAAGGCCTTCTTCCGGGTATTCCCTCTCTTGAGTATGTCAGTGAGCGGGTACTCCGCCTTTTTCTGGATGGGCTCCAGGGGCATTCCGGTAGGATCGGAGATGAGGCGGAGGATGCCCTAGAAGGAGGAAGGGCCTTCTTCCATCCCTGCGCTGACCGATGACTCATCATCCCCGGGATGTGAGTGCAAGCCAGTGACCTCCAAGTCCGAGGAGTCGTGATAGAGCTGTCTACCACCCAAGTCACCCTCAATATGACGAGGGCAGTCCGGGGTGACTGTTATCGACAGACGTCGGGGAAGCCCGGTGTCTTGTCGGTCCTCTTTCGAGGGCACCCTTCCCGCAGGCTGTTTAGGCGGTGGTTCCACCCGAATCGGTGGAGAGACCAGGATAGGCCAAACCGGGAGACAGGCCGGCCCCACAGGCGAAGGAACCGGTGGCTTTGGTTCCGGAGGTGTCGGCGTCGGCCTACGAGGCGGGAGCCAAGTTATGGCTGGGGTAGGCGGCGGAGCCGGCTTCTGCCCAGTCAGGATCAGCTGCTGCCACATAAGGTCTTCATAGTGCCGAAGGAGCTTCTGCCAGAGCCTCTCCTCGTCCGAGGAGGATGAGGACCTGTGGCGTCGCCTCTTTTTAGAGCGCTCGTGGCTCTTTCTCAGTCGTTCGCCGGTGGGGGTTCTGGACCTCGACCGAGATCGCGAAGACTGACTCAGTCAATCCAGAGACATCGAGGTCGGTTAAAACCGAGGGTCCGGAACCGAATCCTTGATGGGGATACCAGCAGGCTGGGTCTCCTCATCAGGAAATACAAGGACCAGAGTCCTTTTCAAGGAGTCGTTGGAGTTAGCCAGTGACAAAGGGTCATTCGGGTCGAGGATATTTTCGACCTCATCGGCCACTTCTTCGGTCCCCTGGCAAGATGGAAGATCTGTGAAGCTGGTAGCCAAGGATGCGATCTCGACTGAAGTCGAGACCGCATGTTCCTGGGACCTAGACCTCTCGCGGTCCCAAGAACATCTTTGCCGAGACGAAAACACAGGGTCCTTATCTCTCTTCCGAGAGCAGGAGGAATGCAAGTCCGAGGGCGCCTCACCCCAAGTGGGGAGAGACTGGCACAACTCCTTGAAGGAGCCTGTAAGGTGGAGCCAAGGTTCAGAGGAACAAAAAAGCTTCAACTGGCGGAAGCGCGAGCTGCTTCCTCCTCGAACGCCTTCATCTGTTCCAGCTGTTCGCTAGATACCGCAGCCATGGAAATCACCCACCTCGCCTCCTTCGATTTCAACGGTGAGTTAATTTTCTCCAGTCTTCCCAGCTTCAAATGTGCCTTGTGGTCATCCAGGATGTTGGGATGGAAAGCCAGGCAAAAACTGCTTGACGAGGTGTCATGGCCGACACCTAGGCAGTAAACGCACGTGAGGTGAGGATCGGTGGTGCGTGACATCTTCTGGCCGCAGAGACACCGGTGAAATCTGGGGGAAGATTTTTCCTCCATGGTAGATGCGACAAAAGCGCAATCGCTAACTCGAGCAAGTTTAATTTTCAGCAAAAACCGACAGTTAGAATCCAGGGCCTAAGATATGCTGAGAGCACGAGGGAACCTGTATCTTCCAGCGGAAAGGAAGATCTGGTGTCATGGGGCGGAGCCGAGGTATATACCACCCGGGTGGGTGAGAGGAGCCAGCTTGACGACTTCCGGCAAGATTTAAAGTGGAAGCGGACATGCCAAGAAGTGTGGATGAACAACATATCCACGCTCCTAGAAAAAGGCATTTCGGAGACTCAAGAAATCGGGAGTGGGGAGATAACAGGGAGGTGTATATGAAGAAGTCCAGGGGAGGTTACCAGGCTGGTCAGAGCAGTCAAGGCTTCCAGAAAACTGAGACTGGTGCAGGGCATTAAGAACGGAGAAAAGGACTTCTTCAGATACATCAGTGAAAGACGGAAAAACAAAGATCAGATTGTGAGGATTAGGAAGGACGGGGGCTGGGTGGAGAAGGGGAGGACCAGGCAGAGGCACTTAATGATTACTTCTGCTCTGTGTTCACAAAACAGAAAGGGGGCAGGTATCTCCTGGGAGAGGAGGAGGAGGTGGGGGGGAGGTGACTGATATAGTGATTACAGAGGATAGGGTGCTGAAAGGATTAAGGGCTCTGAGGGGGGATAAGGCACCAGGTCCATACGGTATTCACCCTAGAGTACTCAAGGAACTAGTGGAGATCCTGGCAGGACCATTAGCTGACCTGTTCAATACCTCCTTGGACACAGGTTGCGTACCACAGGGCTGGAGGATGGTCCATGTGGTACCCATTCACAAAAGCGGACCCAAGAATGAACCAGGCAACTACAGAGCAGTGAGCCTCACATCAATTGTGGGAAAACTCATGGAGACAATTCTAAGAGAGAGGCTGGTGACCTTTTTGGAGAACAATAGTCTCCAGGACGGTCCGCAGCACAAGTTTGTCTCAGGACGATCCTTCCAGACAAACCTGATTGAGTACTATGACTGGGTGACAAGGGAACTGGACAAAGGCCATGTGGTGGATGGCCTGTATTTGGATTTCAGCAAGGTGTTTGATTCCGTGCCACATGGGAGACTGGGGAGGAAGCCAGAATATATAGGGGTGGGAACAAAGATAGTTAATTGGATCACCAGTTGGCTGAAGGGAAGGCAGCAAAGGGTGGAGGTGAGGGGGAACTCTCATCATCGAGGGATGTGACGAGTGGGGTGTTGCAGGAATCAGTATTGGAACCGGCATTGTTCGGGATATTCACAGCTGTATCCCACGGGGTCCGGAGTAAGAGCAGTCTCTTCATAGACGACACAGAGATGGGAGCTGTGGTACATGACATCGAAGGGTGGAGGGGGCTGCAGGAGGACTTTACCAAACTACAGGAGTGGTCGGATGCATGGCAATTGGGATTTAATGCCAAGAAGTGCAAGGTATTACACTTCGGGGCTAACAGCCAGGGAGGAGCTATCAGTCTGGGGGGTGAGGTACAGCTGGAATGCACTGAGGAGGAAAAGGATCTAGGGGTGCTTATTACGGGGAGTATGAATAACTCAGCACAGTGCAGGAAGGTGGCAGCCAAAGCCAACAGGATGCTGGGGTGTACAGTGAGAGGAATCTCCTCCAGAAATAAGGAGGTGATCCTGCCCCTATACAGGTCACTGGTCAGGCCGCACCTGGAATACTGCATGCAGTACTGGCACCCATTCCTGAAGAAGGACATCAGATCGTTGGAGGGTGTACAGCAGAGGGCGACAAAGATGATCCAAGGATTAGAGGGATACTACGAGGACAGACTGTGCGAGTTGAACATGTATTCCCTGGAGGAGAGAAGGCATGGGGGGACATGATCGAAACCTTTAAATACTTTAAGGGGATAACCAAGACTAGTACGGAAGGCATTTTTCAGATTAGAAGTGGGGGGGGGGGTCATGAGGGGGCACCAGCTGAGACTGGAAGGAGTAGATTCAGAAGGGAAGTCAGGATACATTATTTCACAGAGAGGGCAGTGGATAAGTGGAATATATTGCCTGAGGAGGTAGTAGCCTGTAGCACAATAGATGATTTTAAGAGGGATGGGACAGAGTGGGGTGTAATTATGAAAAGGGGAGGGGTGGTGGGGCAGCTGCAAATTAAGGGGCTAGCTGCACAATCGAGCAGACTCAATAGACCATGAGGTCTGTTTCTGCTGCCGTTTTTGTATGTTTGTATGTACTGCCCTTACTTCCAGCAGTTTTATGTGCTGAAGTGACTCTGCACTTGACCAGATTCCGCAAGTGGTGTGTTCCCCTAGGTGGGCACCCCAACCCAGTAGTGATGCTTCTGTTGTGAGACTCACTGATGGAGACTCTTACTGTAAGGGTACCCCTTCCCTGAGATTGTCTACATCCCTCCACTGGAGGGTTTTCAGTAATGTTCCTGTTACTGGAATCAACTCTGAGAGAGGGTCTCTCCTTTGGCACCAATGTGCCCTGAGATGGAACTGCAGATCTCCCATTTGGAACCTGGAACCAAGGACTGTGCCTGTTGCTGCAGCCATGTGTCCCAGTAACTGCAGGAACTGCTTTGCTGTCTTTGGTTTGTTCAGCCTAAACCAGCCAGCAATCTGCAGAATATTGCTTACCCTGTCCTGAGGCAGGTAAGTCCTTCCTTTCAGTGTGTCCAGTTCTGTCCCTGTGAAGTGCAGCACCTACACTGGTAGTAAGAGAGATTTTTTGAGGTTTATGAGGAACCATAGAGATTCCAGTAGCCCCTGGGTTATCTGCAGGTGATCCTTAACCTGTTGTGGTGAATTTCCCACCACTAGCCAGTCGTCCAGGTAGGGAAACACTGTGACACCTAATCTTCTTAGGTGAGCTACCACCACAGTCAGACACTTTGTGAACACTCTTGGTGCCGAAGTGAGCCTGAATGGAAGTGTTGAGAACTGATAATGACCTGATGGAAGTCTGATCCTGAAGTATTTTCTTTGAGACTCCCTTATGGGGATATGGAAGTGAGCATCTTTTAGGTCCAGAGATGCCAACCAAGCTCCATTCTGGAGAGCTGGCAGAATCATTGCCAATGCTATCCATTTTGAACTTTGGCTTTGTTAAGTGCCTGTTTGGTAACCCTAGATCTAGAATAGGCCGCCACTCCCCATTTCTCTTTGTGGTGAGGAAGTATCCCGAATAAAAAGCCTTTCCTCTATGCTGTGGAGGAACAGGTTTCACTGCCTTTGACAGCAGCAAGTTTTATACCTCCTTTTCAAACAGCTTTCTCTCTGTAAGTGAAGCTGGTTTGAACCGTCTTGTCCTTAGGGGTGGAAAGGATTTGAAACTTAGGCACAAGCCCTGACTCACTACTTCCAGGACCCACTTGTCTGTGGGAATGTTTTTCCAAGCCTGGAAGTAGTGAGCCAGTCTGCCTCCTACTGGAATTTGGAAAATGGCTTCGGCAACTAAGTCAGGGCTGGGCCTGACCAGTCTGGGAACCATGTCTGGACCCCCATCTTCCCCTTCCCATGAAGTACCCTGTCTGCTGGGGGTACTGCTGGTATTGAGGTACAGCCTGGGTCTGACAGAAAGGCCTGCTGTAGCTAGCTCTACCCCTGCCTCTCCTTCCATAAGGCCTCAAGGAAGGTGAAGGGTTTTTATTAGCCGAATTACTTCTGTAGGTGGTCTTGTACTCATCTACCTTTTTTATATAGGCTTCTGTCTTGTCACCAAAGAGAGAACTGTTCTCCACAGGAAAGTCCACGGCTTTCGTTTGGGTATCCTGTGTGAGGTTCATAGCCCTGAGCCATGCAAATCACTGGAGGGCTATAGTAAGTGCCATCCACCTGGCAGCAGTATCATTGGCATCTGTTGCCATCTGGAATTGGTACTTTACGGCCTCCAGGCCAAACCTGCCAGTTTCATCCAGGTCAGCTGAAAGACCAGAAGCAGATATGGCTAAGACCGACTGCCACAGAGACATGTGATACTGTGCAGCATAAGCCTGCCTTATAACCAAAGAGCCCGACAGACAGCATTTCTTGGCCATGCTGTCCAGTTTCCTGAAGTCCTTTTCAGGAGAGTGTGATGCCAAAGGCACCTTTGCCCTATCACAGGCTGCTGTTTGGACGACACCCTGGTGGTCAGGGTGAGTAAACAGTAACTCAGCCCCTTCCGTATCCAGTTGGTACTTTTTGTCCGCCCTCTTGTCTAGAGGTGGGACAGAGTCTGGTGTCTGCAGAATTTTAAAAATGTCCTCTTTAAAGAACTTGTTGATTGGGAGTAACAGTTTGTTAGTGGGTATTAACCCCATAAGTCTGGTTCTCAACCTCTTCTTCTTCTTCCACTAATTCAGTTGTGGCTATGTCCAAGGCCTCCACTATTTTTCTCACAAAGGAGAAATGGGAAGAATAATCTTCAGTTGTTTTGGGTGGAGACCCAAACTCCTGTTCAGGGGAAACCTCAGGTTCAATGGGTTCCCGTTCCTGTTCCTCATACTCCTCATATTCCATCTGCTCTTGGAGTGAGGTATGAGCAGAGGTAGGTGTTTGTCGAGACAGGGTTTGAACCGGTGTCTGGGGGGGCTAACCCCTGTACAGGTTGTATAACTTTGAAAGCATGAGCAGTTTCCTCAGGTGAAGGTAACTGGGAAGCACAGCAGACATCCCCTCATGCTTTTCCACAGGGGATTCAGTGTTTTTTTTTTTTGCAGGAACCGGAGACTGAACTGGTTCAATGGTTCTTCTGCCGGTTGAAGAATCACCTTTATCAGGGGTGGTCTGCTTTGGTTCTGCGGTTTCACCTGCATTTTTTGAGGGTATAGGCTGGTCAGGGCCTGAAGCACCCAACTTTTTAAGGAGCCGTTTCTGACATTTTTCAAGCGTCTTTTGAGGGAAAGACTGGCATATCTCACACTCACAGGAGAAATTTTCTTCACCCAGGCAGACCAAACTTAAGTCATGTTTGTCAGCCTTGACAAACACATCCCACACTTGATACAGTTTTTAAACCCTGGAGGTCTGTTTTTTCCCCTTAGGTTTTTCTGACATATCTTTTCTTTTTTTTTTACAAAGAAAAACCACAACCACCACCACATGCTGAAATTTAAATTTAGAGTATCTATTGCAGTTGCGGTCGGTTCAGGAACTGAGCTAGGTTCCGATCGGAACCGGGATTCAGGGAAAAAAGAACCAAACTTATCAGTTCCTAAACCACAAAAACTAGTAAAATGTATATAACTAAAAATGGAGTTTTTTCTTAAAAAACTCCAACTAAACTAACCAAAACCCCGATTCTTCAACAGTTATCCCGAACCAAGAGAAATCGGGAAAAACACTTAAAACACAACTCTGGCTAGCAATTATTAAATTAAAACATAAAATAAACGCAGCAAATGAAAATGTTAAAAGAAATACTTATAATTTTCCAAGTCAAACACTGAGGAACAACTGTGAAGAGAAGTCTCCAAGGCATCTAGTCTTGACAGGTGGAGAAAGAAATCTGAGGCGTTAATAGAATGTAGCAGTTGATAAGGGCAGCATCTGAATAAGTGGCATGAGCCAATGATGGTTCCATCATTAGCATAATGTTCTATCTCCAGGTTGTTCTACTTTAAAGGCTGACTGCAAGAGTTAGGAATAGTGGAGAATTCCGGGGGTGAGAAATGTTGATTACGCTCTGTTTATCCTGCTGTATAAGTCTACCTACACTAGAGGGCATCACCGTGACAAAGTCTGAGTGGTATACATTCAAAATAGCGTGACCGTAATAGCTCAAGTCATTATAACGCGTTGAAATAATAGCATGTTACATTAAAGCGCAATACTGAAATAGCGCTGTGAGCTCTGCCATCTAGTGACAACATTCTGATATTGCATATATGGCAAATAGGTTTTGTTGCCCCCTCAGGTTGTAACTATGTCTGCCTGTGGATCTGATTCAGAGAGTGTTCGGTTTGTGAGACGCTAGAAGGGTGGAGAGCTCGCTCTCTGACATGGCTTTTTATAGCGTTGAGAATGAACAACAGCTAATAAGGCATACTACAAATGCCTCGACTATGACAAGGGGCATTGCACTGCAAGATTACACCTAAACGGGGAGATTGTGTTGAAGGTAACAGATAGGTGAACACAATTATGCCTTCGATCCTGCTGTTGTTTCAGTGAAGGATGTAGTAGCCGGGATGAAGAAGCGAGCAGCAACCAGTAGTGAAACTACCCATCAGATTGTTGCAGGAGCTGTTGCAGAGCTGTGTCCCTCTGTAGCTTCTCAGCTCCCAGCTATGTCACTGATTAAACGCACTGTGCGATGAACATGCAGGGCAGCTGCATGTCCACCACCAGAACCAAGTAATGCATCCTCTCTTGATTTAACTGCTGACTTGTGTTTCACTATTAAAAATAAGAATATTCTGCATTTCAATTATGGGCCTGTCCCAGACAGAATTCTGATTTTCAGTACCACTCAGGACTTGGAACACTTAAAAAACAGCAACCACTGGTTTGCTGATGGGACATTCAAATGTTGTCCTACAATATTTCAACAACTTTACACAATACGTGCAATCCGTAATAACACTGTAGTCCCCTTGATTTACATATTGATGGCTAACAGAACAACTACATCTTACAATCGTGTGTTCACAGAACTTCTATGCATTTGCCCTAACTTGCGACCAGAAACTATCATCTTAGATTATGAGCTTGCTGCAGTCAAAGCATTCAAACATGCATTTCCATCATCACATATACGCGGATGTTTCTTTCATATGTGCCAAGCATTCTGGAGGAACATTCAAGAAAATCATCAAATCTGTGCAAACTACATTTCTGACCCAAACTTTGTTTACATCTGAAACTTCTGCCAGCACTCGCATACGATCCCACCCCTGAAGTTAAAAATACTTTTGACGAACTAATAGCAACAGAACTGTTTTAAAGTAATGCAGAGTTACTAACCCCACTAATCGATTACTTCGAAGATATGTGGCTGGGATGCCCATTGGCAAGAGGTGGACGCAGACAACCCACGTTTGAAATGAGGATGTGGAACTGTTACGATGCGGTGGAGCATGGCATTCCATGGACAACACACTCTCTAGAAGCTTGGCACCTCAAGCTTAATCACTTTGTTGGATCCCATCACCCTTCCATATGGAAATTTCTACAGTGCCTTAGAGAGGAACAACACTTCAGTATTGTGCTTATGGAGCAACTCATTGCAGGAACAGCATGTCAGATACTAAAAGGAAGTATAAGGACACTGCAAAGCATATTGCAATCATTGTTTCAGAATTCAGCACGCGTCCAAAACCAGAGTATCAATGCGGAATAGCTTATAATTTCCAACTTTAGGCCTGAAACATTGTGAACACTGCTCAAAAATGACAATCCAAAAAGCACCACTTGAATTGACACTTGGGTGATATGGTGCAGGTTAATGTAGATTTCATTAATTTAGCACTTCTAAATGCACTGCCTTAATAAAATAATGTCTTTGCATTACCTTTCGCTTCCTAGATTCATCTGGGCTGCAAATGGGGCAGGTATTGGGAACTAACAGCTGGGACTGTGTTTCTAGGGGAAGAATTAGGTAGTAGGACAAAATGTGCACATCATCATTAGAAGCCCCAAAACACCGAGGAAAACCTGCTCAGCAGACCTAGACTTAATAAAGAATCAAAAGTAAGTGTTTAAAACTGCGGTTATAGTTAATGCTATCATGACAGCATGCTATTTTTGCAAGTGCTAAAATGTATGCGCTTAAATAATTTTCGCTATTATTGTTGCGCGATATTGACATCAAACTAGCCTGAGTACAGGTGAAACATTAGGTGTATTGGTTCCTCCTTGCTGTGGAAACGTTTTCTAATTGCATCGGAATAAAGGGAAGCTACTTGCAACAATATTGCTGTGGACTCCACTTTTTATTGTATTGGAGACGAGTGCAGTGACTAACTTCTGAGTTTTACAGTTCTGTCAGGCCCATTTTTCAGAGATTACTGTTTGCAGCATTTTTAAGTGACCTTTGAAGTCAGTGACTGCTGTGAGGGTACAAACACTTTTTATGCATGCTTTCTACGATCAGGGGTAACCCTCTTCATTACTGTTTTTTTTTTTTGTTCAGATGAACGGTAAAGTGGCATATAAGCAGACCAAGACCTAAAGGGGGAATCACTCACCATAGTAATGTTGTTTCTTCTCAGGGATCTACCAATAAGTCTTACTAAAGCGCATCAGCCTGCAGGAGTGTGCTGCCCTGGAGACAGAACAGATGCAAACTTTAGCATGTAGAATTAAGTTCAAACTTTACACTGTGGTCATAGTTCCCTTACTGGCTTAACATCAGGTTTGTTTCTATAGCCAGGGGAGCAGTGACCCACAATTATCTAAGTGACTTTAAAATATTTCAAACATTTTTAAAAACCCAAATAAACTGTTAGCAGACAAAATCAGTCATGAAATGAAAACTTGTGAAATTGCAATAAAGTAATGCTCAAGCAACCATAAGATTTGAATTCATTCTTGCGTAAATCTATTGTCAGGTTCTAGAAGGGAAGGCAGGGTCAGGGTTTGTAAGGTACAGTGATGGATCCCTGACAAGAAACAACATTACTATGGCGAGTAGTTTTTTTTTCTTCTAACAGGAATCCATCATGATGCCTTACAAAGGTGCAAACTCGCTAGCAGTGCATTAGAAGGAGGGGTTTAGATCCTATTTAGGAGAGAGGTTCTGCAAGACAGCCATTCCAAAACTGGCATTCCTCCTAGACTGTATGTTCATGACAGTAGTGCTTTGTGAAGGTATGCACTATTTTCCAAGTAGCTGCTTTACAAATTTCTTCAAGAGGAATGTCCCTTGTAGATACCAGAGGCAGAGGTGCTCCTTGTGGAGAGTGCTTGTAAGCCTCGGAGGTTATCAGCTTTCTCACAACAGAACTGTATACAGGAAATTATTCAATGAGAGACACTCATCCTGCCTGTTGGTTTCTAAAAGTTTTCTATCAGCTGCAAATAAGCATGCCTCTATGAGAAAGCACAGGGTAAAAGGTCAGGAAGCCAGATGGCTATCCAGAGCTCTAAGAAAACGCATGAGGGAAAGAGATAGGGCGTGGGAGACTTTCAAAACAACAAACCTGCCCAAAGACTGGCACACTTTCAAGGAAAGATGAAATAAATCTAAAACAGAATGAAGAGCAGCAAAAAAAAAAAAACCTTAGAAATCTCAAAGAGAAAAATCTCTCCAACCCCAAAGAATTCTGGTTGCATAGCAATGCTGTCATAAAAGGTCATCCTACCCAAGGCAAATGTGTCATAACAGCAAATGACGCCCGCCTAAAGGACCCAGCTGAATAAGCCAATGCATTTAACCTTTTCTTCACCGACCTGGACAAATTTAAGACCACTTGTTTGTAAAGTTTATTCCTAAAAGAAAACATCCAAAGGAATAGGATTATCCAATTGAGCAGAAAAACTCATTTACAATGGGGTCCCACATCCACACGGTGTAGAATACAATACAGTTTCAACAAGTATAGATACATATCCTTTTTTTTTTTGTTAAAAAAGGTACATTGAAGATACATAAAATGAAACACATACATGTGCTTTAACATTCAATGTGAACAGCATCTTTTTGGTTGTGCAAAAGTTTGAAGCAGCCAGCCCTTAATTCTATTCCATGAGACTACTTCCTTAGATCTTAAATAGGGTGGAAGCCTATTCCAAGCTTCTGGACCTTGAGCAACTATAGTAGAATTACCCTTGGCTGTTCTCACCACGGTGGTATTAAATTCTAAACTTTGGTCTGTCTGTAAATCTATCCTAGTAATCCAAATTTCAAATAGAGTAAGTAAAGCGGATTTTTTTTTTTTCAGATTCTGATAGATAAATTGTATTACATGCAAACACCTACGTTCCGTTAGGTCTATCCAGTTCAGGGCTCTATACATTGCGCAGTGATGTGTCAGCCTGGGGGCGTTCAGGGCAAACCTGTGCAAAGCTATGTTAAGCTGATCTAATTCCGCCTTGGACACCCCTCCCCCCCAGACCACATCACCGTAATCACATAATGGGACTATCATAGTATTGAATATATGTTTTCTGGCCAATATTGGGACACAATCTCTCAATCTGCACAAAGCCCCTAGCCTGGCGTTTCATTTTTTTGATTAGACTATATCTATATCTTTACCCAATTTCATTTGCGTATCTAACCATACTCCTAAATATTTATAAAAATGTACTTGTTCTAATACATGATCTGGGGAGGTTATGATTTGGAGTGTTTGGGGAATATCAGCCTGTTTGTTCCCAAAAATCATGACCTGTAACTTCCTAGTATTTAGTACTAATTTGAGTGATCTAAAGTAATTCTGTAAGGCATGGAGAATGTTCTGCATTTCAGAAACTGATGTTCCTTCCACGTACAAGACCACATAATCTGCGCACAAATGGTGCATGGCTCCCTTAATAAGGGGGTTGGCACCATTCATGTACAGATTAAATGGTATCGGTCCCAACACTGACCCTTGAGGGACTCCAGTCTTAATATGTTCCAACCGCGATATGAGAGTACCTAAAGAAACTTGTTGTGTTCTGCCAAGAAAATACTCTCTAAATCAGTTCAGGGCCACCTGGTCGAGGCCAGTATCCCTCAGTGTCTCCAATAGCGTCAGATAAGTATTGAACACTTTGGACAAATCTATGAATATGGCCCGGACCAAGAAGCCCCTATCATTGAGATCTGTATATCTGTTGTAACCTTTATCAATGCTGTCATTGTACTGTGGCTGAAGTGAAATCCAGATCGATATAAATTGTGTAATGTATTATGCTCCAGATAATCCTGTAACTGTTTCCCTATCAATTTTTCAAAAAGCTTTGAAATCACTGGAAGAAGAGATATTGGTCTATAGGTCTGTGTATCTTTTTTTTATCCAGATTTACAGTATATACAGGGATTACATTTGCCACTTCCCAAGCTTTTGGGTATGTACCAGTAGTTAAGGACAGATTAAAAATGTCAGTAATTTTTGAGACTATAACAGGGGCTACATATTTTAAAAGAAGTGTAGGTGTGTCGTCCAGACCTATTGCTTTTTTTCTTTTCATCTAATTTTAATAACTCTTCCATAACCTCTCCAGTCTCCCAGGGTCACCCCAATTCACGCAAAAAAACAAATCTCCCTGGGACACCCCAACCCACGCAAAATAACTCCAACACAACTCCCACCTCCCCCAGCTTCCTCTTCAAGATCACATCAAAACAAGAGGTTCTTAAACTGCTTAGAAAAATCAAAATCCTGGGATCTGCCAGGCACGATAAGTTAGAACCTCCTAGATTACTCAGAATCGCTGCCCCTGCTATAGCAGCCCCAGTTGCATGGCTGTTTAATAGGTCCATCTGAGAAAGGAAAGTCCAAAAACTCTGGAAAATGGCCCTGGTTACACCAATACATAAAGGGTGTCCTCAAGAAAAATTTGACAATTATTGGGCCATCTCGCTCCTCTCCATCCTGAGCAAGGTGCTAGAGAGAGTTGTCTGAAATCAATTAACAAGCTACATTGAGAGCTACAATATATTCACAGCTAGGAAGCATGGGTTCAGGAAAAATCACGGCACAGATACCGCCTTAGTCAGCCTCACCTCAAACATATTCACAGCTATCGATAAAGGCGAGGTAACCAGCGCAATCTTCATCGACCTCACCAAGGCCTTCAGTCTTGTTGATCACAAACTACTCATACAGAATCTTAAAAATATAGGCCTAGACTGTCTGACTGCGCAATAGTTCACAGATTGCCTCCAGGGAAGGATCCAACTTGTAAGATAGCAAGGTACACAATCTAGCACATGCCTGATTCATGACAGGGTTCCCCCAAGGGTCCATCTTGGGGCTCCTACTATTCTCCTTATTTATTAACGGAATGCCTAATAACTGTGGCGAGGCAACTATAACCCTGTATGCTGACAATGTAGTATTATATAGGTCCTCTAAAGACATAGTGACACTGAACCTTGAGTTGACAAATGACCTACAACTTCTTGAGGGCTGGTTGGATAGAAATAACCTTGTGCTAAATGGCAAAAAAACAAAGGCAGTGCAGTTCAGTCCTACAAATCTTGGAACTGACAAGTTATCGATCCTGACACCTACTCTTATCAACGGATCTAAGCTTGAGGTAGTTGCAACCATCAAATACTTAGGCATAGCCTTAGATCAAAACTGCACCTTCAAAGCATACACCGACCAGCTGAGCAAGGCAGTGAACCAGAAACTCGGTCTGCTTTATCGCTTAAGCCCCTATCTAACATAAGAATCCTGGCTTAAGTTGGCAACAGGCACACTACTACCCACCCTGTTCTATGGCGCACCAGTTCAAATGACTGTCAAAGGGGCAGAAATGCACAAGCTTAGAACCTTATACTATGGGGTAAGCTGGTCTGCATCGGAAGCCCCGCACCATGCACATCACTCCCAGGTGCCCCTTTGATGGTCACAAACTTGAAGGGAGACTTCAATATCCATCACTATGTTTGGCCTTCAAACTGAGGTAGGAAAATCCCCCCAAGTTTGGCGGAATACTACTGGACAAACTGAATAGAAGGTCTCTCAGATCCTCATGCTGCAGTCTCCTTAACGTACCCAAGGTCAGAGCATCCCTAGGACAAAGGTCATTTCCAGCTAGCATCCCACTCCTCTGGAACACATTCTCGGTGAATCTACAGGAATGTACCTCACTTGGGGGGTTTAAAAAGGGGCTCAAGGTGCACCTCTCGGAGCTCAACCAATGCAGCTGCTATCGCTGACCCCCCCCCGCCCAGTCACTACTTAGCACACATTGCAATTTTATCTAACATTAACTGTTTTACGTGGATTAATAAATGTCAAGCAAAGATGACTATTCATTTGTTTGTGAACAACTGCTGCAAATGAATGTTGTAAAGTTGAGAAAGAATCTCTCAGAATGTATCACTGTCTACAATGCCACTGTCTATCTCTGTACCTCTACTGTATGTAAATAACTCTGGGTCACCCCTGAAAAAGGGATGGACACGTTCTCAGTGGGCTTACCCGGTTACCAAAATTAAATAAATAAATAAACCTCTCCAAAGGTAACAGAGTTGTGTGCTATGAGACATGACATCCCTTGTCCAGTTCATGTGGTAGCCCAATGCTCTTTTTACATCAAGACAGTGCAGCTTTTGCTTACCTGTACTGGAGTGTTCAAGAAAGAGAACAAGATGGGTCACTGACTAATTTAGGTGGAATTCTGAAACCACCATAGGTAGGAATTTCCTATTGGCTCCAAGGACTATCTTATCAATGTGAAATCAATCAATCAATCAAAATCTTTATTTATCCAGGCGAACATCATTGAGCAGAGCTCTTTTACAAGATGGACCTGGTTAGAACAGGGTCGGGTAACATCCATCACAAAAACATATAAATACATGTAAATAAGTATATAAACAAACACAATGGTGCAGTAATAGTTTGGATCTGTAAAAAGAGATTGCAGTTCTCTTACTCTCCTGGTAGATGTCATGGCCACAAGAAAAACTGTTTTCCAGGTGACATATTTTAAAAAGCAACTTTTCCACTGTTTTGTAAATCCCAAGAAACACTACAGGAGCCCTACAAGGCCCAAGTGTGCTGGTGTAAATATTACAATATTTCTGTGGCCCCTATTTCAGGAGGGATTGTAATTTGGCTCTGTGGAGCCGAAGCTCGATCCCTTCCACTTCCCAATATGGAGACACACCCGTGCTCTTAGATGTTGTGATGTAATAATGCGGAGATGGTGGGGGGGGGGCTCCATTGAGTTCTACAGGGACTCATTTTCACGTCCTTTTTTTGAACATTTTATGGTTCCAATGTCAACAAATCAAGGCCACTGCTCAACTAACAAGGCCCTTGTTAGCTGAGCAGTGGCCTTGATTTTTTTAAATTGGCACTCTAAAATGTTTAAAAAAGGACATAAAAATTGGACCCTATACAATTCAATGGAGCGCACCCTCTCGCTCTCTGTACTATTACATCACAAAGTCTGAACACATGGGGACCGTGTCTCCACATCGGGGAGTGGAAAGGATCGGGCTCTGAGCCCCACAAAGCCAAATTACAATCCCTTCCCCTTCTGAAATACAGTAACAGAAAAATAGTAAATTACACACCAGCAGACTTTAGGGCAGGTAAGTCTCCTATAGTGCGGTTACAACACAGCACCAGTAAAGTTGCTCTTTAAATCTGCTGTAGTGATATAGCTGGGCAAGACAAATATTCAGGTCCCAAGGGGGAACTGCTTCCCTCACAGGACGGTGTAAATGACATGCCTTTCAAAAACCTTTAAGCTGGCTGTGGTGACCAGAAATGTGAGACCCGCTTGGCCACTGGCGACCAAGATTCGAGCCCCAAGGCCAGGACATCAGGAGCAGAGGCCGGCAGGGAGGGTTATAGAACATATGTGTGGTCGCTCTTCTCCTGGGGTAGGGTACTGCAGAGCACCACTCAGACTGACACATGGTGGGGTGCAGAGCTGTGCCAGCATGGGTGACCACACCATGGCTGGCTCTATCTCCAGGATGTCACCACAGTGAAGGCCACTGGGGTGTGGGAAGAGCACCCCCACAAAATGGAAAAACTAACGCCTGTCTTGACCTGCCAGAGGATGACTGCCTAGTCCCCCCATGCCACAGTCCCCCTAGTGCACCACTCCTGCCCCCCCAGCCATGAGTACTTCGGAGGACTCCCAGGAATGCTACTCTCCTCCTTGCCCCAGAGAGAGGAGCCACCTAGAAGGGATAAGCCGGACCCTTTGAGAATGCAGGGACAGCCTGGGGACACAGGTGGCAGGAAACAGCAGCGAAAAGTGAGACTGATGGACAGACAGGGACATTGAGCAGCCAGAAGGAAAGGGAGGTTGGGGGGAGCAGGGGAAGGTGCACAAAAAAAAAAAACAGCTTTTAACAGGTTGTGAGGCCAAAGACTTGCCCTTGCCTGCCAATGTGTAGACTGACACAGCTGCCAGGTGTAATTTTAGGTTTTAAGGTTTCAGATCTAAGAACAGTAGGTGTATCAGGTAGTCTAGAACTGTTGAAAGGCCTACCTGCATTGGAACTATCTTTAGTGGGGGCACACCAGTATAAGAATGTCTTCCACTTAAGAGGAATATGCTTTTCTTGCGGCTGGTTTCCTGGAAACCTTCAAGACTCTCAGCACTTCCTTTGAGATTCAAACCAGAAAATTTTACCTCTTCAAGGACCATGCCCTCAAGCGCAGTATTCCAAGACTTGGGAAGGTAATCCTGCCCTGGGACACAGTCAACAAGTTGTTGTTCAGTGGCAAGTTGATTACATAGAAACATAGACTTTGACAGCAGATAAGGACCGCTAGGCCCATCTAGTCTGCCCATTTCCCTACCTACAGGATAGGCCTCAGATCCTAGCTAACCAACAGCCTATATCTTCCTGCCCCCCACAAGAATTGCCTTATGTCTGTCCCATGCATTCTTGAATTCTCCCAGTTTTAGACCCCACAACTTCCTCAGGAAGGCTGTTCCATGCATCCACTACCCTCTCTGTGAAATAATACTTCCTCACATTGCCCTGAACCGCCCTCCTTCTATCTTTAAATTGTGTCCCCTTGTTCTTGCAAGTCTCTTTTCTGAAAGATGCTACCCTCTTGGACTTTGTTGATTCCTTGAGGTACTTGAAAGTTTCTATCATGTCCCCCTTCTTTCCTCAGGGTATATATATTAAGCTCCTTTAGTCTCTCCTCATCGGCTTCTCTTGCAGACCCTGCACCATTTAGTTGCCCTCCTCTGGACTGCCTCTGTCCTGTCTATGTCCTTGCGGAGATGGGGTCTCCAGAACTGGACACAGTATTCCAGATGGGGTCTCACCAACTGTCTGTACAGAGGATAACAACTTCCTATTTTCTGCTGCTGATGCCTCTCCATACATCCCAGTATACCCCGGCCCTCCCTACTGCCTTCTCACATTGCTTGCTAACCTAAGGTCATCTGATATGATTACCCCAGGTCTCTTTCCTGTTTTGTTGTTGTTACTACCTCCCCACCCACTGTGTATTCTTCCCTGGGTTCTTGTTTCCCAGGTGCATTATTTTTACTTTTGCATTGAATCCTAACTGCCATCGTCTGACCATTCCTCCAACCTTGCCAAGTCCCTTTTCATCCTTCCACACCTCCTTGTGTATCAACCCTGTTGCAGATTTTTGTGTCATCTGCAAAAGCATCTTTTCCTTCCAGTCCCTCTGCAATGTCACTGATGAAGACATTAAAAGGACTGGACCAATACTGAACCCTGCGGTACCCCACTAGTAACCGCCCTTTCTTCAAGTGGACTCCATTTACAGTTACCTTCTGTGTCCTGTTGTCCAGCCAATGTTTTACCAGGCTACCACCCTGGGACCCACTCCCAGGCTGGTTAATCTGACTAATAATCTTTTGTGTGGGACTGTGTCAAATGCCTTGCTAAAGTCTAGGTAGGCCATGTCCACAGCCCCTCCTGGTCTACTACTTTGGTCACCCAGTCAAAGAATCTATTAGATTCAGTCTGACATGACCTTCCGCTGTGAACCCATGCTGCCTTGGATCCTGTGCTCCACTGACCTCTAGGTACTCAACTATTCTTTCCTTCAGAAGTGACTCCATCACTTTCCCTACCACAGAGGTCAGACTGACAGGTCTGTAGTTTCCTGCCTCTGTCTTGGTCCCACTTTTGTGAAGGGGAATCACATCAGTCTTCCTCCAGTCCTCGGGTACCACACCATCCTCCCATGATTTATTAAAAAGAGTAGCCAGTGGTTTCACTAGTTCCTTCCTTAATTCTTTTAGAATTCTGAGGTGAATTCCATCAGGACCCATTGCTTTGTCCACCTTCAGTTTTAGGAGTTCTTGCAGAACCCTTTCTTCTGTGAAAGGACTGGGATCGACCCCCCTATCAAGAGTGCATCTGTTAATTGGATTAGGCACTTCCCCTCCTCTTTTGTGAATACTGAGCAGAAATATTAGTTCAGTATCCTGCTTTTCACTGTCCCCTCTGCCCACCCACCGCTCATTCTATTCAGCCTCACTATCCCTCCTTTGTCTTTCTCGCTCGCTGATGTACCTATAAAAGGTTTTATCCTTCTTAACTGAGTTGGCTATCTTTTTCCCCAGTTTGGGCCTTTGCTATTCTGACTTCCCTCCCTGCTTCTTTCTGCCTTAACTGGTACAGCTCTCTGTCCTGCTCCTTCTGTGTTTCCTTATACTTCCAGAATGCTATCTTTTTCTTCCGACTTTCACAGCCACCTCTCTTGAGAACCATAGTGGCTTTTTCTTCGTTTGATTTGTTTATTTGCTTCACACAAAGGCTTGTTGCCTCTGTGATGGCAGTTTTGATAATTCCCCATTGTTGCTCCACACCTCCTTCTAGCCTATTTGCTAGTGCTTTTCTGAGCACTCTCCCATCTTGCCAAAGTCAGCCTCCTAAAGTCCAGTACCCTCACTTTTGTATGGCTTGACTCTGTAGCTGAGTTTAACGTGAACCACACTGTTTGATGGTCACTTGTCCCCAGATGGCAACCCACTTCTAGATCTGAGATCCTCTCACTGCCCCAATTTGAAATCTGAGGGTCTAAGACTGCTCCCTCACAAGTGGGTTCGAAACTAGCTATCTAATGCCTGCCACCTGTAGGGCATCAAGAATGGCCCTGCTCTTGGATGTGGCTGCAGCAAATGTCCTCCAGTTAACATCTGGCATATTCAGGTCTCCCATCAACAGTATCTCCCCTTTCTCTGCCATTCTAAGAATGCCTTCCATCATATCCTTGTCCATTCCCTCCCCCTGACATGGGGGTCTGTACACAACCCCTGTGCAGATTGTGGTGCCCTTTCCAGTCTCCAAGGTGACCCACAGTGCCTCCTCTCCTCCCTGTTTACTCTTTTGTTCAGTTGCTTTTATCCCTTCTTTTACATAGAGAGCTACTCCTCCCCCTCTTCTCCCCTGCCTGTCTCTCCTGTAGGTTATGTACCCTGGTATGTTAACATCCCAGTCATGGTTCTCTGTGTACCATGTTTCTGTGACTGCTACAATATCCAGGCATCCCTCTTCTATTAAGGCCACCAGCTCAGGGAGCTTGTTGCCCAGACTACAGGCATTGGTACTCATTACCCTCCATTTCCTGATGGCCTTACCCCCTTTTGCCCCATCCCTGTCCTTCTTGCCTTTGTCACTTTCTCCATTTACCCCTGCCCTTCTCCCTATCGACATCTCCATGTTGGTGTTTGCCACACTTACTACCGTGACTGTTTGGGCGCTAAGTATTTTCTTGCTCCTTTCCAGTGCCTCCCCTTTGGCTAGTTTAAAAGCTTGCCAATGAAGCATTTAAACCTATTACCTAGGATCCTGGTTCCCCTCCCGGACAGATGCAGCCCATCATGCCAGTATGAGGCTTGCATCACTCCAGGTGGACCCCAGTCCCCAATGAAGCCAAATCCCACAGGCTCCCACCAGTTTTCAACCACTGATTGAATCCATGATGCACGGAACACCCTAGCTTCCTATGCCATAGATGGGTAGCACCTCCGAGGAAGGTTACCATCGTGCTACTTGACTAAGACCCTCCCAATTCCACAAACTCTTCCTGCCTTCTCTAATCCTTTCTTAGCCAGGTCATTTGTCCCTAGGTGGACAATGACATCCAGCTCCCTCCTGTGCAGCTGCTCCGGCAATCCTGAGGATTCGCTCCCTGTCCCTCCAAGCCATGGCGCCAGGCAGGGACCTTACCTCCCTCTCCCCTTCCTTGCCCAGTTCTACCTTCCTAACAATGGAGTCCCCACCAGGAGTTGTTTCCTTCCCCTGGGGTCCCTGACACCCTCCTGTGGGTCTCCTTTGTGGAGGTTCCCAACATCCTCCTTGGTCTCCACTGTGGGTGCCTCCATAGAGGAACCACACTTGCCAGAATGGCATAGGGAATTGTGGAGAGGTACAACTGGAGGGATGTGCCTCTGTTCCACCACCCTCACCCTCCCTGAGCCCACTGTGATCCAGCAGCTCCTCTTTCTTGGCAACCTCTGAGGCAGCGGCAGTGGCACTGGTGGTCCCTGGATGGAAGGGTTCCCACAAATCCTGGCCAACTTAGCCTGGAGATGAGCAACCTCCTCCCTCAGCCCAGAGAGGTGCCTGCAGATGGGACAACACCGCATCCTCCAGAACATCTCCTGGAAGACTGCTGCTCCACAGCCACTGCACTGCACCACTCCAGTCATGTCTTATTTCTGGCCCCTTAACTGTTTGCAATCCTTACTCTTTCCTCTGTTTTTTTTCCTCTCTCTCCTTACTTCCTGCCTGTGTGCCCTTTAAGCTCCTGATTGTCCTGTTTTGAGACAAGAATATCCTATATTTCTCAGTAGACCCCTTACTTGTTCAGAGGCAGACCTCCAGCAGCTAGAGGGGGCCGGAGAGCTACTCTTGCCCTTCTAGGATGATGGGTCCTTGGTGGTTCTGTGATCACTCACTTCCTGCCCCTAAACAGGAAGTTGCTGTTGTCAGTCAAATCCTGTGCCTATAAAAATAGAACTAACTTTGGGTTGGGGGGGAGAAGGAGGGCAATATAGTCCCAGCAGAGAAGTTCAGTCACACAGCAGTCCTTTCTCCTGGTTTCTTCTGCCAAGCTATTAGCAGAATCTTTCTAAGGCGGTCTTTAAATGTAGCTTCCTTCTAGCTAAGCCACTCCCCCTACTTACCAGATCTTTCTACAAGTAATTTAAACCTCACAGCAGTTAAGTCCTTTCAGTCACCTGAAATTTACACCTAGATGACTTTTCAGTTACCCATTTAGTTCAGTTAACCCAAACACATTTTTTTTTTTGTGTTAGTTTTTTTTTACCCTAAATTAAAGGTCCAAATACAAAAGTTCTTCTACTTTAGTCCCAGCAGAGAAGTTCAGTCACACAGCAGTCCTTTCTCCTGGTGTCTTCTGCCAAGCTATTAGCAGAATCTTTCTCATTAGAGTCCTGCAAGACAGGGTCAGCATCATGGAATATGGCGCTGCCTCCGAGAAGACACCTCATGGAATATCATACATGTCTGGCCCAGTCTGAACTATCATGATCATTGTTGCTGGCTCTCTCCTGAGCTTCATGAGCACCCTCTGAATGAGGGAGAATGGTAAGAAGGCATACAGGAATCTCCCTGTCCAACCCAGGGCCAGAGCATCTTCTAGGACTGCGCCCGACAGATGCTCTGCAACAAAACTTTGGAAGCCGCCAGCCCAGTGGCGTGGAGTGCTGAGGCAGAGATACCTTACCTCCTGCCACACCGGCAACCCATGTTCGTGGTGCGAGTGGGTTGTCAGGGGTTGGTTGGAGAGAGAGAGAGGATCAAGCATCCGGAGAACAGCTCTCCTCTCCCAGGGACGGTGGGGAACAGAGACCGGCATCTGCCTGACATCTAGCGGAGGCTAGGTGTTGGCATGCATGGTCCTGTACAATGGAGAACAGAGGATGAGCAGCTGACCGGCGTGCTGTGTGCGAACGCACGCACAGCTCTGCCATTGTCGGCACTGCATACCCCTCTCAGGGAAAAGTGGAAAATCTGGTCCCAGTCGCGTGGCATGAATGGCCATCCACCACAGGCGCCGCCTCCGAGAAGACACCTCCAAGTTGGGTAGCACGCAGTAACAAGGGGGGAAGGGGTAGCAGTGAGTCCACTTGGTGTGCAGATCTGAAATCCCTGGCTACACCCCTGCTCCAAGACGCTGGATCCAGACTTGGCGGGTTGTGTTGGGGGCTTCCTGCCATGGAGGGTAAGCCGTGAGAGAACAAGGGAGGGGGTCTGAAGTTTAGGGGACAGGGCTGGGAGGATGACAATGAGGTAGGGCCGACTGGGACAGGGGAGAAAAAGTACAGCAAAAAAAAAACAGAACTCTTTAGAAGCCAATTGTTCTCCCAAGTGGTGAACAAATTATACTTTGGCAAACAACACCTTCTCAATAATGAAGCCAGCACTTGTGGGTTCAAGACCCACTCATGGTTTCCCTGACTGATTCTGTTTAAGGAGTACATCAGCACATTGTCGTTGCCTAGCAGAAGTATTGTAGAAAAGTACAGTTACAGAGAACTTACCGTAAAACTAGGTCTTCAAGAGAATCCCTTGCATCAGGCCAAACCTACTGAACTACAGCCACAGACAGTAGGACCACATGGAAACTTTTTCACTAGCACTCTACTAGGGGCTGCTCACAACAACGTCAGCCAATGACATCCTTCCCATATAAATGTGGGCATCCCTGCACCCTCCTCAGTTCCCTCGCTGGAGACCATATGCAGAGTACCTCCTCCTGGGGAACAGAGGGAGTGCTAGAAGTTCCCACCACAAAGTAATGTGAAACAGAAGGCAGACCATCCTGGAGAGAGACAGGAGGAGAGAAACCCTGAGGCAAAGGGGGATGGAGGGTAGGACGTCATGGCCTGATGAAAGAGATTCTCTCGAAATTCTACTGTTACGATTAGTTCTTATGCAACTACTATCTTCTTTGAGGATATCTCTTGTATCAGGCCACATCTATGGAACAAGTCCCAAGCAGTACTGACAGAGAAACAGTCTGGGTGGCTGGAAGCTATAGGCCTAAGACAGGAGGCCTTGAAGCACAGCCAGGCTGAAGTCTGCCCTTCTCCTAGAGGCAATGTCCAGACTGTACTGCTTAGTGAAAGTGTGGACAGTACTCCAAGTGGCAGCAGGTCAGATTTCAGTGGCTGACACATTCCTGAAACAGGCAGCAGAAGTGGAATGCCATTGGTGGAGTGGCCATGCACAACCTCAGGAAGTTCCTTACCATACTTTCTATGACAGAAATTAATACAGCTGGCCTACCATTTGGACAAGTACCGTTTAGAAACTGGTATGCCTTCTTTCCCAAGGGTGAAAGAAACAAACAGCTGCGAGGACTTCCCGCAGTCCCTCATGCGATGAACATAATATCCAAGTATTCTATGTACATCTGAAGTGTGGAGTAATGCTTCCCCTGGATTGGCATGCTCTAAGAAATAAACAGGCAGGTGGATGGTTTGCTTCAAGGTAAACTCAGACACTACCTTTGGTAAAAACGTACGGGTCATACATAAAGACACTCGGTCTCTGTGTAAAACCAAATAAGGAGACTCACACATCAGAGCCTGAAGCTCGGAAATCCTTCGAGCTGAAGTAATAGCAACTACAAATAACGCTTTTTGCAACAGAAAGCATAGCTCGCATATCACGGATGGCTCAAAAGGAGCCAAAGCAAGTTTCTCTAACATAAACTTTAAGTCCCAAGGCAGGACTGGATTGTAAATGGTAGGCTTCAGATGAAGAATGCCTCTCAAAAATGTACGGGACACCTCCAGTTGTGCTACCATATGGTCATCAACATACACATGAAAGGCTGAAATAGCAGCCAGGTGAACTTTAATGGAGGAGTATTGCAGATCAGAATCCGAGAGGGACAGCAAGTACTCCAGAATTTCACTCACTAGACAAGTGAAAGGATCCAAATGATTAGAAGCCGCCCACAGAGCAAAGCATTTCCACATCATGGAATAAGTGATCTGGTGGAAGGCTTCCTAGCAGACACCAGGACATCAGCCACCATTAAGGATACCCCAAATCTAGTCATGGCTATGTCTTCAGGAGCCAGGCATAGAGATGTAGTGACTTGAGGTCTGGATGGATCAGGGTGCCTTGCTCCTGTAAGAGCAAGCCTTTGCACAGGGACAGTGGTACTGCAGATTCGAACGTCAACTGCTACAATAAGGGGAACCAGATCTGACGAAGCCAGAAGGCAGCAACAAGGATCACAGTCGCTCCTTTCATCTGAAGCTTGAGCAGCACCCTCTGAATTAGCAGTAAGGGAGGAAAGGTGTAGAGGAACTTGCCTTTCCAAGAGAGCGACAACGCATCTAGCCAGAACACTCCAGGCCCCGGAGTGAGCGAGCAGAAAAGCAGCAGTTTTGCATTGAGTGGGGTTGCAAAACAGTCCAACGCTGGACAACCCCATCTGTCAAATAGGTATTCTACAGCTGAGGTCAGCAACTCCCACTCATTCATCCTGGACTGCGATCTGGTCAGCCTGCCTGACCAGATGTTTTGCACGCCTGGAACATGGACTGCCGACACTTCTAAACCACGTTCTACAGCCCAGTACCAGACCCTCATCACTTCTCTGCACAGGAGGTATGAATGGTCCCCCCCTTTGCCGGCTATTGTAGTGCACTACACTGATGTTGTTCATCTGCACTAGCAGAGGCCTCAGGGATAGGTAGTCCTGAAAGACTTGCAGGCCGTATAGAATGTCCCTCATCTCTAGGACGTTTATATGGAGGGAACTCTCCACTGTGGTCCAAGTACCCTGGGTCTGGTAAGGGCCAGGTGTGCCCCCCAGCCCATCTCCGAAGCATCCGTGGTGAGGATCTAATGAGGGGAGGTGATCAGGAAAGGAACCCCTTTGAGTAAATTGCCGGATTCCACCCACCACTGGAGCATTTACTTTACTGGTGAAGTTACTAGAACTTTTTGTTCTAGACAGTTGGTGCAGTGATTCCATTGGACTCAAAGTTTACTGGGGGACCTGCACATGCATCCTCACCATGGAAACTGTTATAATGGCTGCAGTCATCCAGCCCAGCAGCTGCAGGAATATCCTGTGCTGTAATTCAGCTGGGCCTGTGCCAACAGGCATTCTGCCCTGTCTTGGGGCAGAAAGGCTGCACCCTGGGCAGTGTCCAGTATTGCTCCTACATACTGAAGACGCTGATTGGGGGGGGTGGGGGTCAAGACTGACTTAGGTTGACTGTGACCCCTAATGCATGGAACAACCGCCTGGGAAATGCTAGGGTGCAGAGCAGTTGCTCCTCGGACTGAGCTTTGAGTAACCAGTCATCCAGGTAAGGGAAGACACACAGTCCCTCCCTCCTGAGGGCACTGCCACAACCGCCAGCCATTTGGTAAAAACCCATGGTACAGAATATAAGCCACAGAGCAATGCCCTCAACTGCTAGTGCTCCCTTTGGAACAGGAAACTGAGATACTTCCTGTGAGGAGCACACATCTTTATGTACAGCTATGCATCCTGCATGTCTAGGGAACATATCCAGTCTCCCTTGTGCAGTAGAGGCAGCAGGCTTTGTAGGGTTACCATCCTGAATTTCTTGTACTGGATGTAGAAGTTCAGCTTTCTCAGGTCCAGGATCGGCCACAAATCCCCTGTGGATTTGAGAACTAAAAAGAAGTGGGAATAGAACTCTCTGTTCATCAGGAACTGACTCTATGGCCCTTTTCTGCAGCAGCATGCGAATTTCCTCCAGCTGCACAGGAATGTGGTCAGGAGGGTAGCTTGAAGGAACTAAAGGTAGATCTGGAGGCCACTCCAGAAGTTCTAAAGTGTGGCCTCGCTCTATGAGCTGTAGGACCCAAGCATCTGTTGTGATCTCCCTCCACTTGTCCAGGTGGAGGAAGAAGCGACCCCCTACCACCGCCTCCTGTAGTACTAGAGAGTGGGGGTCTAGTAAAGAGTCATGCCAAGACAGAACCAGCAGCCGGTGCTGCACCTCCACTTCTAGTGGCCTTCCTGGTGGTGGAAGTAGGGGAAGGCAGGGCTGTTCCTGCTCGGTGCTTGCCTGGCTGTTGGGTGCTCGACTTGGGTCTGTGGGAGGCCCAACGAAAGGGCATCTTCTGCCCACTTCTTGGCTGGGTATGGTAAAGCAAGTGGACTGACCACAGGGTCCTCCCTGAGGCCTGTAGGTCTGAAAGGATGTCCTGCATATCTACCCCAAAGAGCTTGTAGCCTCTGAAGGGGTATTTAGGATGGACTGTTGTACATCAGTAGCAAAGCCAAACAGCCTTATTCTTAGGCAGATGCCCACTGCAGCTGCTCTAGAAGAGGCATCTGAGACGTCACAGGCAGACCTCAAAAGGTGCTTACCCACATCTGCTCAGCAAGACTGCGGGCTTTAAGCAGCTCCTGCTTCTGGGGACCCTCTGGAAAGGCCTGAGCTGCAGCTCTGGCCTTTTTCCAGAGTGTGTTCTGGAATTTCACCATATGGGCAATGTAGTTGAGAATCCTTTTTTTTTTTTAATAATTTAACATTTTATTAAAATGTTCAACATAGTACAGGGTGTACAGGCTTCCATTCATAGTAAGTAATAATTCTGACAGCCAGTGTGGCAGAGTCATAGGACTTCTTGCCCATAAGATCCAGTTTTCTGGACTCCTTATCTGGAGGAAGAGAGCTGTGGTGCTGAGGTCTCTTGGACCTATCATGGGCAGCATTTAATCACCAAAGAATCTGCCTGTGGTTGCCCTGCAAAAAAAGGCTTCCCTGAGGGAGCCTGGTACAATCTGTCTGACTTTCTGGGCAATGCAGGGATCAAATTTGACCTGTAACATGCATCCATGGTGACATCCTCTTATGCAGCCAACAGAGGAGGAATAATCAGAAGGGGGGGAGAATCTGGCAATTCCAAATATTCAGCCAGACTTCTCCTGGTAATATCCTGCTCAACAGCATCAAAACCCATAGCTGTTTGTAGCTGCTTCATCACTGACATGAAGGAGGGGTCCATAAGGAGGGACCTTGGGGTATATTTGGTGGAGTCCTCACCCCCTGAGGAAACAGTGTAGGTAGAACTGGAGGGGCTTGTAGCCCCTTCTTCCTCCTCCTACTCATGTAGGAGGAGGTCAGGATGGTACTTGTGCTCATCAACTGGCTCTGAATAGGGCGCAGAAGACGTTGACAGTCGAGAACGAGCAGGGTGCGTTGACATGGAAGGCGTCGGCACAGTAGGCCCCAGCATCGACGGACCCAGAGAAGAAGCAAGGCGGTGCATGAACTCCCGAAACAAGGACAGCATAATCTTGATGTTGATGGTGATCAGCGTTGCCGATGAGGGGGCGAGAAGGGCTGCTGCCCTGGCTTCGACCTGAAGGCCTGAGGCGTCAACGGGGAGGCTGAATCTCCGGTGTCGACGAAATGGCCAAAGGTGTCGACGGGGGAGGCAGAAATCCCAGTATCGACGGGCCAGTGCCAGCCGAAGCAGGTCCAGCGGAACTCCCTGTCTGTTGTCCCTGAGCAAGAAGGGGTCTGAACAGCAGGGCTTGGAATGTTGGCGGCAGAGTCCGGAGGCCCAGCGTCGACGAGCAATTGCTGACCAAAGAAGGACCATTGGAAAGCTCTTCCAAGGCAGCAGACAACTCAGCAGCGGCCAGTGCGCGCAAAGCGGCCACTGAGAGCACACCGAGGAGGATTTCTCCTTACTTCTATCCCTCTCCTGGTGCTTCTGTTTACCAGCCGATTTGTCCCGGGCCTTGGAAGAGTGGGACCTCCTGGACGAAGCTGGCAACACAGAGGAGCTTCTTCTCCTCCATTCTGGTAACAGTATAGTTATGTAAGAACCTACCATAACAGTAGATCTTCGAGAGAAGCTCTTGCAGCAGGCTACACTGGTAGCACTAAACCGTCAGGGGCCAGGACCCCATGGAAAACTTCTGGCTAGGTGTCTACAACAGCGGACCACCCACCGTCGACGTCAATCAGCTGATGTCAGCCTATCCTATAAAGGCAGGCGGTCCCCCACACCTACTTCAGTTCCCCAACCGGAGACCCCAAACGGGCAGAAAATGGAGAACCGAGGAGGTTTCTGAAAGTCAAAAGAAAGGCAGAAGTACAGCGAGAAAAACAAAGAGCAGTGGGGTTGGGGGGAATTGGGGCCTGCTGCATGAGCTTCTCTCAAAGATCTACTGTTAGGGTAAGTTCTTATGTAATTGTACTATCTTAAGGCTCTTGCAGCAGACCACACCGGTAGGATTAAGTCCCAAGCAGTGCTGGGTATCACCAAGAAGAAACACTGGGAAGAAGACAGATCAGCAGCCAAGAGCTCAGGAAAGAAAGACCTGAAGTACTGCTAGGCCAAAATTGGCAATGCACCTAGAGACGATGTCCAGACTGGAATGACTGGTGAAAGTGTGAACAGAACTCCAGGTGGCAGCTGCACAGATGTCTGCAGCAGACACATTTCTGAAAGAAGATGTTTAGGCAGCCATACCCCTGGTGGAATGGCTCTTCACCACCCCAGGAAGAGCTCGTTATACTTGCAGTAGCAATAAGCAATGCAATTCACTAGCCACTTAGACAAACACTGTTTGGAAACAGGAGTGCCCTCTCTCTTGTAGGCGACTGAAACAAACAACTGATCAGACTTCCATAAAGGTTTGGTGTGGTTCGTATAGTACCACAAAATCCTATGTACATCCAAAGTATGGAGCAAGGCTTCCCACTGATTAGAATATTTAGGAAAATAAACCAGAAGTTGGATGGACTGATTCAATGTAAACTCCAACACCATCTTAAGCAAAAATTTAAGATTAGTACGCAAAAACACCCTGTCTTTGTGAAAAACCAAATAAGGTTCCTAACACATAAGAGTCTGAAGCTCCGAAATCCTGTGTGAACAGAAGTAACTGCAACTAAAAAGAGTGCTTGCCACAACAGAAAGCACAGCTCACAACTCGCGGTTGGTTCAAAGGGAGGTAAAATGAGTTTCTCCATAAAATTGAGGTCCCATGGAGGGACCGTGTCCCGAATGGGAGGTTTCAAATGCAAAAGGCCAGCAGGAAGGCATGTAACACTTCAAGCTGGGCAACAGTTTTGCCCTCGACAGGTGCATAGTATGCAGAGATGGTAGAAAGGTGCACCTTGAGGGAGGAGTACTCCAAGCTGGAATCCAAAAGGGAAAGAACTTCCAACACCTGATTCACCGGGTAGGTGAAAGGGTCCAAATGGTGAGCAGCAGTTCAAAGGGTGAAACGCACCAATTTCCTAATATTAGTGGCCCTGGTGGAGGGTTTCCCTAGCAGCCACAAGGACGTCTGCGACCACAGAGGACACCCCAAAGCTGGCAATAGTTAGGTCCACAGGAGCCATGCATGGAGATGCAGGGAACTGAGGTCCGGATGGACCAGTGTGCCACAGTTGTGGGAGAGCATGACAGAACTCTCTGGAACGGGTCGCAGACCAGGACCACCTGGTCAAGGTTGTCCGTGTGTTAGTCCCACAGGATCTTCAGGGTCCACTGGGGAGCCCACATATGCAAGTGGGCTAGGGAAACCATGGAAATAGCCACCACATGACCCAGAAGGTGCAGGAACATCCTGGCGGGTACCTGCCGACTGGAAGAAACCAGACGGGCCTGCTCTATCAGTTGCTGCACCCTGTCCTCGGGCAGAAAGGCCTTGCCCTGGCTGGTGTCCAGGATCGTTCCTATGTATTGAAGACACTGGCAAGGGGAGAGGCAGGACTTCGGTAGCTTTACAGTGACCCCCAAGGCCTGATAAAGACAGAATGTGTATTCCAAAGTCTGAACCTGGCAATCCCTGGAGGGGGCTGCTGGCAGCCAATCGTCCAGGTAGGGGAACACAAAGAAGCCCTGTCTCCTCAAGGCAGCCGCCACTACTACCAGGCACTTGGTAAATACCTGGGGGGGGGCGCTACGAATGACCAAAAGGGATGGCCTGGAATTGAAAATGGACTCCATGAAAGTGGAAGCAGAGGAAGCAACAATGGGCAGGGAAGATTCGGATGTGCAGGTAAGCATCCTTCATGTCCAGAGAGCAGAGCTAATCTCCCCTAGTGCAAAAGGAGTAACAGCCCCTGGAGAGTGACCATCTGGAAGTGCTTGCACTCGATGTACAGATTCAGATGGCTCAGGACCAGGATGGGCCAAAGATCTCAGGTCTTTTTGGGGGATGAGAAAGAAGTGAGAGCAATACCCCCTTCCCCACCAAGATGGAAGGATGAGCTCTATGGCTGTTTTTTGGAGAGCCCGAAATTCCTCCAAAACTAGGGACAGGTGGGCAAGTGGGTAAGTGGAGTTTACTGAGGGATTTTCTTGAGGCTATTAAGGAAACTCCAGAGTGTGACTGTGCTGTATAATCTGAAGCAACCACATGTCCGTGGTCACCCCCACCCCACCCTTCTAGGTGGAGGGAGAACCGATCTCCGACTGCCTCTCTTGGATCCTTGGCCAGGGTAGGGGGTCAGCTAAGGAGTCAGGAGGTGGGGCGGGCACTGGCAGGGCAGCAGCAGAAGCTGTGGAGGCCACTGTCGCCTTACACTTGAGCTGGCCTTTCTCAGGCTGGTACCGAGATTGCTTATGGAAGGACCTACATCAGGACTGACGCTGGCCCGCTCTAGTTTGAGTGTGATAGAGTGAATGGACAGCATGAGGGCCCGCCCTGACTCCTACAGGGTGGAAATGATGTCCTGGACATCTCCCCTGAAAAGGACCTGACCCCATAAGGGGGTGTCCAAAATGCTGGATACCCGGAGCAAAGAATGGTGCCAGATGCAGACCCCAGAGGTTGCCCCATGCCCGGAGGTG
Organism: Neoceratodus forsteri; assembly: GCA_016271365.2. NCBI lineage: Eukaryota > Metazoa > Chordata > Ceratodontiformes > Ceratodontidae > Neoceratodus > Neoceratodus forsteri. The sequence goes on along the minus strand of CM057452.1, from coordinate 418,933,173 downwards.
TCCACAGCACCATAAGCAGCCCGCAGGATACGACTGCCAATGCCTGAGTCCGATTTCAGAAGCTGCGTGAGTCTAGTCTTCAAGGGTTCTTCAGGCAAGGTCTGCACCAAGCCCCAGGCTTGGTCCCACAGCACATGTTCATATTGGACCATGTGGGCCAGATAATTCAGGGCCCAGATAACCAGGGTAGTAGAGGTGAACACGTGTTTGCCCAACTGGTCCTGCTGCCTGGACTCCTGATCCAGGAAAAGGGCACTAAGGTGCTTGGGCTTCTTGATACGGTCATGCGCTACATTAATAACCATGGAATCTGCTTTAGGGTGGCCCCCTCTAAAAAAGGTCTGCCAGCTGCAGCATGGTAAAGATGGCTGCCTTATTAGGCAAAGGAGGGGTGGTGGATGGATGATTCTGTGCTGCCCTGGTGATGTCCTCATGGGAGTCAATCGAAGGGGAACCACCATAGGGAAGGCATCCCACTGCCTTAAGTAAATGGCCAGGTGTCACCTCTCTGGGTCTTGCTCCTCTGTCTCACAGTGTTGCGCCTGGGTTATGCCCTTATTACCCCATATATGTCTTACACTATATTTCTGGTCTATTATACTGTGATATTGCTATTTTGCACTAACATTATAGATTTAGCACACATCGTATGAGCATGAGTGCTAGGAATGTGCTTTGCTGCTAATATATGCTAATGTACTATGCATGGTTCATTTATACCTCATTATATTACATTTATCTAGATTATGTTTGCTTTTCATATATATTCCATATATAGTTCACCTAATCACTGCTTAGATGTCTTTGAAGGATCATCAGTGATTATTATGTACTTATACTCTCATATAATTATATGTATGTACACTCAGGCACATATGCCATGTGTAATATAGCTTTGTAAGCAATTCTCTATTTCTACTAACAAAAGACAGATCCCTTGTTTAATTTATCATCTAAGCACATGTAGATTGGAAGTGTCAGCATTTCTCTTTGTCTAAGGTTTATGCTCTAGAAGCATTATTTCTTATACTCATTAGTATTCTGTCTCCTAAGTAATTATCCAATAGAGAATGTATTGTGTAACAATGTTTATAGTTCAGAACCAATACATATGGTTTTGTGTATCAGTAAGCTAGTTCTTATCTTAGTATATAAAACACTATCTTGCCAGTTTCTCGCTCTCTAGAAGCTTTGTAACGTAGAAATAGACTGGCAAGTCACCCTTATCTGTGAGTTATTATCCTGCTTGGCTGTGAGTATAATAAAAATACTTTATTTACGACTACTTGTGAGTGTTATCTCTGGCTAACATTGTAGACATAGAACGAATCTGATTTATTACTTTAGCAGTTAGTCTTCTAACTGACATTTATGGCGACCGTGGTTAATGTTTGAATGTTAGTCAAAGTGACAGGTTAATTTCCCTCTGTAAATTAACACACTGGGCAATTAAAACCCAAGTGATAAGTAGCAGAAGGTTTTTTTCTGTTTAAATCTATTTGGCCTGCTTTGATTCCCAGTGCATGACACATAGGTAAACAGAACAATCCTATACCAGCTAAGACAAATGCATTGTTACCCCACAGGCAAAAGCCCCTGGAATAGAATCCAGTTTAACTACACTGGCCTTACGCCAACCACTAAGACCAACTAGTTTGCACTAGTGATCGCCGACCTATTTTCCAAACAGTTTAAAGCTATCACAAAACAGAACAACACAGTCAAAGTGACTGCAAATGTCTTGGTAAACCAGCTATTTACCAGGTAGGGTTTTACCCCTAAAGGTAAATTCTGATTACAGGGATCTGGCTTTATAGCCAAAGTAATGTAGGAAATTCTGGATTTGTTATGGGTAAAACAAAAGTTGTATATCCCTTACAACCCAGAGTCATCAGGACAGGTGGAATGGGCTAACAGGCTTATCAAAGTTATGTTATCCAAACTTGTTCAGAAAACCCTAAAAGGACTGAAATTCATTATTGCCTTTACTCCTTATGGCAATAAGAGGGACATCCTCTGCAGGTACACAGCGTACCCATTTTTAAAATCATAACCGGACGGTTCACGAGACTCCCAGAACATTTACTTCTGGACCTGTGTACTGCCACTGCTAATGTAGCATCAGTAGATAAATACGTTAAATATCTCAAACAAGACATCCAAAAGGTACACTTGTTTGCTTCACAATGTATGGGCAAGACCCAAAAACGTGCCCTATCCCATTGTAAACAAATACAGTCCAGCAGGCTACCAAGTTTGACTGCCTCACAATAACAGTCATTCACTAAAAAAGTACCACCAACAGCTTAATCTGGTTCAAGGTCAGTTGCCATTCATCTGTATCCCCTTCCCCCGGGTCGTGCCTGAAAACAGGCAGGGTTTGTCTAGCGCACTTACCCGGTCAACAAAAACTAAACATAATAAATAAATAAAAATAAAATAAATAAAAAATTGATAAATGGCTATATGCCTATCAAATGAACCTGTTTAAAGGAGATTAAATTGCTTTTCCATACCCCAATGGGTGGAATAGCACTAAACTATGTTTTCCTTTTTCTCTTTTCTTTTAGGTTCCATAAAGAGAGAGAGATGCTTGCTTTTATGCTTGTTATTCTTTTTAAAAATATGGGTCTTCTTACAAGCCCAAATTGCACATTTTATTGCAGATAAGGACCAGTGACATAATCCTAAAAAGGTTGTTGAGGCAGAATACCTCACAAGCCCACATGATTTAATTGCATCCTGTGAAATTCATACTAAAGACATGTTCATTGTCCAGAAGGGTAGTGAGGCCCTACGAAATGTTATGATGATTGCTTTGGATCAATTCTAGCAGCTAGACTTGATCTGGACTCCCGTTTACATTTTATTGATAATCAGGAATTTTGTATCCATAATTATATGGCAATAAAAGCCATTAGACCTTAAGGTTTTTAACCCTATGACGCCCCATAGTTTGTGACACTTAATACTGAGTGCCCTAAACATAACCCTTGCCCATCCCAGTGGTCTAATAGCCACTTCTCAACCAGGTACCCTAGTTAATAATATGCAGCTTATGCACAACCCAGTGATTTTTAAATTTCACTTTTTAAAACTTGGAATGATTTGTTTTATGTTTCACAACAAACATTTCCCACTTTTTTTTTTTTTAAATAATAATGTAATTGAATACCCTGGCAGCATACCAGGTACTTATTAATGACTCCCTATACAGGGACTCATAGCACCACACATATATACACACACTTAGAATTTTCACATCCTAACTGCTAGTGGTACATCTTATGATAGTACACCTATCCAAATGCACTAGGCATCTTTGTTTTGTTTATCTTATTTATAAAAAACAAAAACACAGGTTTAGACTCAAGCCTACTTGGCTCTGACATATCTATTTGAAATAGGGCTGATATAGCCATTATTCAAGCACATATGTTAAAGGTTCATGATAGTATGAAATATATACCCCCCACACGGTATACATGATTTTGCTCATTAAGAGTGATTTACATTTACACTATTAAGGATATTATGAAGGGGTTTGACCTGACAAATGTTCATGTTAATGAATTAATTTCTGCTCACATTAAGGAAGCAGATGAGCATCACATAGCTAGGAAAGCTTTTGCACTGCCTACAGTTATTATGTTCTTACAACCCTTTGGTTATGTCTTCCGGGATCTGTAATTAGGACATGTCCTTGATCTCATACATGATAGACGTATGGGTCAGTGGGCACTGCCACATTTTGCACTTCTATTGCATGTGTTAACAAATGTTTATTTGAATCTAGCACTATTCCTTTGTCAATAGCAAGGAACCTTGGATATGTTACCACACACACCAGTATTGCTACATGTTTTGAAACTTATTCATGCACAATCCAAGAAGCCATGTTTGTGACTCTCACAGTGTCACTGACACATTTTCATCTGGCAACATCCATCTTTGATCGTCTGGCAACCGTCCATTCTATTGATCATCTTAATGGGAACTTTTATCATGAAAAGGTTGAAACTACCTCCTTTCCTTGTTTACTATGAGGTCTTGGAATCGTAACTGACTCTGAACTTTGAATGTCGTACCTGAAAGGAACATCACCTTTTATGCAAATGTGACATCTTCCAACTTGTCTTACCAACTTGTGAATACTGGCCTAATAACTAAAATTAGGCTTCCATTTGTGAACTTTCAAATAAACTGTATTCAGTCCAGCCAATTAAGATTCTACAATCAAGCTCATTGTTATGCATACCATGAAGCTAGTCAGGGGTAAGGGCAATCCCCTAGCTCAGCAAGATGACTCTTCTTCACTTGATCTACAATCAAGAAATCCATTTTCTTCACTGCTTGTTTTCCGAGCCTGTCTGGCGCCTCATACAAACTGAGAACTGACTACTGCTATTAACTTTTACACTTTGTGCAGCCGTGTAATCATCTTCAACTGAACACTGTTGCTATTCCATTGTAAAACTCAATGTGCAATCTAATGCACCCCCTGCTGAGGCCTGTGAAAATACTGCTGCCTCCTGAACATTTTGATCAACCTTTGGAAAATCTAAATGCATCGAATTTGAATTACAAATCTTCATTTAACACCTGAAGAAACCCTGGATTTATCCCTGGAACTGTTCGTAGTTTATGCCTTATGGACAGTGACATTTCGTGTCCTGTTCAACTTACCCACTGAAAAATGCCATCCTTCAAGGTGGTATATTCTGCTGTTGTGGAACATTGTGTGGTGATCAACTATACATTCTTCTGATATGGACTAAAAGTTATGCAAAATAAACTTTTCTAATTTCTGTTTTTATTCCCTAAACAGGTAATAGGTTATACGATAATCACACCTGTTCCCATCCCGGAACCAGATATCATTAAGTCTAGTCCTAATTATCTTGATGTTCTACCTCAATTTTTACCTATTTTTAATGTTCATATTGGCAACTTAAGTTTGTCTCTCCAATCTCTTCTCAATAGAACAGATACCTCATTTATATCAGTAATAATATTACCAAGGCTCAAAAAGCACTTGATAATCTGATCAGTAATGATATTGCTATAATATTGGAAAACCCAATTGTGAAGTTTACTTTTCAAATATTTGTGGTGATTCAGTTTCTACTAACATTAGTGCTTATAATTACATTTTGTTGTTTAAGGAAAACCCTGAAACAGCATCGTGACCAGTTAAAATTCCTCTACCAGGCTCGTGCCTCGGGCCTATAAAAGAATGGTGCCTAACCGTCGTCTTTTTGTTATGTTGCCATTTTTGCAATTAGGGCAACAACAAGGGGACTGTTGCGCCTGGGATATACACTTATTACCCCATATATGTCTTACACTATATTTCTGGTCTATTATACTGTGATATTGCTATTTTGAACTAACATTATAGATTTAGCACACATCGTATGAGCATGAGTGCTAGGAATGTGCTTTGCTGCTAATATATGCTAATGTACTATGCATGGTTCATTTATACCTCATTATATTACATTTATCTAGATTATGTTTGTTTTTCATATATATTCCATATATAGTTCACCTAATCACTGCTTAGATGTCTTTGGAGGATCATCAGTGATTATTATGTACTTATACTCTCATATAATTATATGTATATACACTCAGGCACATATACCATGTGTAATATAGCTTTGTAAGCAATTCTCTATTTCTACTAACAAGAGACAGATCCCTTGTTTAGTCTATCATCTAAGCACATGTAGATTGGAAGTATCAGCATTTCTCTTTATCTAAGGTTTATGCTCTAGAAGCATTATTTCTTATACTCATTAGTATTCTGTCTCCTAAGTAATTATCCAATAGAGAATGTATTGTGTAACAATGTTTATAGTTCAGAACCAATACATATGGTTTTGTGTATCAGTAAGCTAGTTCTTATCTTAGTATATAAAACACTGTCTTGCCAGTTTCTCGCTCTCTAGAAGCTTTGTACGTACAAATAGACTGGCAAGTCACCCTTATCTGTGAGCATACCTCTCAACTGTCCCTGATTTTGCCTCAAAATGTTACTCCGTCCCTCCTAAAAACCTGTGTTTCCTTGACCAATCAGTGGGTGTTATAAGCACAAAATAATGTCAAACGTTAAAGTACAGACTTGTTCTTCCTTAGAAAATGCATTTTACACTAAGCCCCTTATTCTACCAGCTTCTTGAGTGGATATCACCAGTTTTGAAGATGTGACCCTGATTTTGGTCCTTTGTCCCTGGTTTTTTTTTTAAGCCTGGTCCCTGATTTATGAGGCAGGAGGTTGAGAGGTATGTCTGTGAGTATAATAAAAATACTTTATTTATGACTACTTGTGAGTGTTATCTCTGGCTAACAATGTAGACATAGAACAAATCTGATTTATTACTTTAGCAGTTAGTCTTCTAACTGACAACAGCTCATAATGGACTGGATGTGACGCATGATATCCATAAAAGTAGGATCATCAGGGGGGACTTTGGGACCTCCTTGGGAGGGTCTTCACCCTCTGAGTACTCCCCAAGTGATGAGGAAGATTCTGAAGAATCTAAGTCGTTATCAATGGACTTATATCTGGGGCCGACGCCAGCACTCAACCCTGGAGGCTGAGCCGATATTGGGTCAAGCCCCAGAGGACCCCGACGTGTGGTGTTCGCTAGGTCCAGTCCAGCTCGGATCATGGGGTGGTGGGTCTTGGGGAGGATGGAGGGGAGACACCAGAGGTGGCCCTTCAGGGGCGGGGATCTGTTCTGGACAGAGGACAGCCACGCCAAAAACGGGACAGTATAATCCACCGGGGGGGGGTGGGAGGTTATACACCGGCGAATAAGGGAAAGAGGGCGCCAGGTAGGGGTATGATGGTGGTAGGGATGGTATGGGGTACTCAGGTGCAGGACCACCCGGCATCGGGTGAGGATCTGGTGTCAGCCCAACAGGCATCAGCTGTGGCGTAGGTTGCAGCAGGGGCGACAACAGAGCTGGGCCCACAGGCTGGTGCTGTGGCAGCACTGGCAGCAGCCTAGCAGGCGTCAGCCTGGAGCGACCAAGGGGAAAGATCCGCCAGCACTGGTCGAACTGGAGAAGCAGGAGCCTGAGGGGTAGGAGACACCTGAGGCCAAGGCAGGGGCAATGCCAGAGAGGAGGAAACGACGGTAGCCTGCTGCAGGCGTTGCCCAAAAGAGCTAACGTCAGTCCCAGTAGCTGGAACCGACGATGGCAGCACTATGGCCACCGACACCTGAAAACAAAACCGCCGGCAGAGCCACCTGGCTGACAGCCCGTCGAAGATAAGGGCCTGAGTGTCAGGGGCTGAGGAGTGGGAGACGAAGTGGCCCGAGATAGCTATTAAGGTGGGTGACGGAGTCACTGGGAGCCTGGAGAAAGAGAGGGCTGGCAGGGCTGAAGGGGCCAACCCCCCAGTGGGAGGACGACCCCGTCGCTGTCGACAGTTTATGGGGCGACCACGAGCGGGAAGCTGACTGGTCCTGGTGTTTGTGCTTCCCAGATTTTTCCTTCTGAGAAGAAGAGGCCCAAGAGGACTATGCCGGCAAGGCCAAAGAACTCCTGGCCTGCAGCTCCTTTTCAATCGCGACCAACGTCTGCTTCAAAAGGTGGCTCTCCAGTGTTTTTAGACGACGTCTCCAAGTGGCCTGGTTGAACTTTTGGCAAAACTGGCAGGCTTCAGTGTTGTGGTTGGGGCCTAGGCAAATGAGACACACAGAGTGGCTGTCCTTTTCTGGGATCTGTTTGCCGCAGGCACACTTCCAGGAATGGTCAGAACACAAGGCTGGTGGAGAAGACAAACTTGAAGAAAACACCGAAAATTCAATGTTTAACATTAAAAAAGAATGAAAAATTAAAAAGCGCAGCAAGCGTGGATAATGGTGGTCGACTGTAGCTGTGCAGTCTGCTAAGGTCAGACATGCATGGGTCAATAGCAGGAAAAGAACAGAGGTAGGTGTGGGGGACCACCCAACTTTAGAGGATAGGCTGACGTCAGCGTACTGACTTTAGCAATGGACGGTCCCTCGAGGTAGACTGCTAACTAGAAGTTTTCTGTGTATTCCTGGCGCCTGAGTCCTATCGGTGTGGCCTGCTGTAAGAGCCTTCCTCGAAGTAAGATCTTCTGTTCTAGGAAGAAGGACTCTAGACCCTTCTGACAGCACTGTCAGGTAGCCTGGTTGAATCTGCAGCAGACATCGCAGGCATTAACATCGTGGTCTGCACAGAGACAGCAGACGCAGGTGTCATGGTCATCTTTATCATAGATCTTACCTCATCCACAGTATCTGAAGAGTTTCTCGGGGTCAGCTGGCATAAATGAAGGCAAATCTCACTTTAAAAAATAAAGTGATTAATTAACAAGGGTGAGAAAAGAAAATAAAGACAGAAATCGAAGATTTGGCAGTCGACTGAAGTGGTGGCATCCCCATGGAGTTCAATCTGTGATGGTCGACAGCTGGAAAAGAACTGAGGAGGGTGCAGGGCTGCCCACGTTTATATGGGAAGGACAGCGGTAGCGACAGCCCTTAGTAGACTGCTAGCAAAAAAGTTTCCATGTGGTCCTAGTGCCTGGCGGTTATAGTTCCATAGGTGTGGCGTCATGCAAGAGATATTCTCGAAGAAGATTCTTTGTGTCCAGGGAGTAACCTAGGTCCCAGATCATCCCAGAACAGACAGAGTATAAAATGGGGGGAGTGGTATTGACTACCACAAAACACGAAAGAGACCTGGGCGTAATCATATTTGATGACCTAAAAGTGGCTGGGCAGTGTGACAAGACAGTTGGGAGGGCTAGTGGGATGCTGGAGTGCATAGGGAAAGGTATCACCAGCAGAAAGAGAAAGGTGGTGTTACCTCTGTAAAGATCACTAGTGAGACCTCGCCTAAAGTACTGTGTCCAGTTCTGGAGACCTCATCCCAGGAAGGACACAGACAGAGTGGAGGCAGTCCAGAGAAGGGCAACTAAAATGGTGAAAGGTCTGCATAATAAGCCCCATGAGGAGAGACTGAAGGACCTCAAATTGTACACCCTGGAGAAAAGAAGGTGGGGAGATATGAGAGACTTTCAAATACCTCACGGGTATAAATAAGGTACAAGAAGGAAGCATTTTTCAGAAAAAAAGATACTGAAGAACAGGGTCATTCTATGAAGCTGGAGGGGGGAGACTCAGGGGAGATGTGAAGTACTTCTTCACAGAAAGAGTTGTGAATGCCTGGAACAGCCTCCCAGCAGAGGTGGTGGGGCAAAAACTGTAGCGGGGTTCAAGAATTCATGGGATAGGCATATGGGAACCTTAGTGGTAAGACAAGGGGGGGTGGGAAGAGCCACAGATCAAGTAGGGTCTACAGTGATACAGTAGGTAGGGAAAAATGGGCAGACTAGGTGGGCCATAGATACATAGAATTTGTCAGCAGATAAGGACTGCCATGCCCATCTAGTCTGCCCATTCTTCCTACCATTGACTTGCACTGATGATCGTAGCTGATCTATGGTTTGCGGTCTTTATCTGCCATCAAAAAGTAGAGTTACACAAGAACTTACTGTAACAGCAGATGTTCGAGAGAAGCTCTTGCAGAAGGCCAACACCAGCAGGACTTGGCCACCAGGAGCCAGAACTACACAGAAAACGTTCTAGCTAGCAGTCTACCATGGGAGACCAGTGGCTGACGTCAGCCTAGCCTATAAAGACAGCTGGTCTCCCAAACTCTCCTCATTTCTCCCGCTGGAGACCCAAAGCAGGCAATGAATGGAGAACCAAGGGGGTTCCCAAGAGTCGAGAAAGAAAAAAAGAGAAGCAGTGCGAGAAGAACAAGGAAAAGTAGGGGGAAGGAGGGAGGGAAAGTAGAGCCTGCTGCAAGAGGTTCTCTCGAAGATCTACTGTTCCGGTAAGTGCTTACATAACTGTACTATCTTACTTTGGCTCTTGAAGCAGGCCAACACCAGTAGAACCAAGTCCCAAGCAGTGCCTGGCATGACCAGGAGAACAGCACCTGGAGGAGGACAGATCAGCAGCCAAGAGCTAAGAGAGGAGTCCCTGAAGAACTGCTGGGCCGAAAACTGGCCCTGCGCCAAGAAGCAATGTCCAGACTGTACTGCTTGGTAAATGTGTGGACAGAACTCCAGTTGGCAGCTGCACATATGTCTACAGCAGACACATTTCTGAAACAGGTCGTGGAGGCAGCCATACCCATGGTATAATGGCCCTTAACCATTCCCGGAAGGTCCTCATTGTATTTACGGTAACAAAAAAAACAATGCAGTTGGCTAACCACTTAGACAAACACTATTTGGAAACAGGAGCGCCCTCTCTCTTTGGGCGAATGAAACAAACAACTGATCAGGCTTCCTTGAAGTCTTGGTCCGGTGTGTATAGTACTGCAAGATTCTATGTACATCCAAGTATGGAGCAAAGCCTCCCCCCTGATTACGGTACTCAGGAAAATAAACCAGAAAGTGGATGGATTGGTTCAACGTAAACTCTGACACCACCTTGGGAAGAAACTTAGTATCAGTATGCAAAGACACCCTGTCTTTGTGAAAAACCCAATAAGGTTCCTTACACAAGAGCCTGAAGCTCAGAAATCCTTTGATCAGAAGTAACAGCAACTAAAAAGAGCACTTCCACGACAGAAAGCACAGCTCGCAACAAGTTCAAAGGGAGGTAAAGCGAGTTTCTCCAACATAAAATTGAGGTCCCATGGAGGGTCCAGAATGGGAGGTTTCAGATGCAAGATGCCCTGCAGAAAGGTGCAGAACACCTCGAGCTGAGCCACAGCCCTGACCTCGATAGGCACATGGTACGCAGAGATGGCAGAAATATGCACCTTGAGGGAGGAGTATCCCAAGCCCAAATCTGAATGGGAGAGAAGATACTCTAGACCCTGATTTACCAAGCAGGTGAAGGGATCTAATTAACGGGAAGCAGTCCAAAGGGTGAAACACTTCCATTTTATGGCAGAAGTGGCCCTAGTGGAGGGTTTCCTAGCAGCCACCAGTGTTTTTGACAGTATTTCCTTCATCTAAATGTGTAATGCAGTTTTAATCTGCCTGTGACAAATGCTCTTGTGTGAAAAGTGTTGTTTTTTATATTTCTCCTGTACTATTACCACATTGTATTTACTGTCCACTGCTGATGTACCGTATCTGACTTGTAACTTCCTGGGTCATGCCTGAAAATAGGCATTTCTACGTCTAGAGCAGCTACCCGATTATCAAAAGCAAAATAAATAAACAAAGTCTGCTACCCTTGAGGATATCCCAAAGTGGGCGATAGCTAGGTCTGCAGGAGCCACGCATGGAGATGCAGGGACTTTAGATCAGGATGGATTAGGCTGCCCTGGTCCTGAGACAGCAAGCCGGTGCACAGAGGCAAGGGCACTGGAAGTTCCACCGCCAGTTGTTGCAGCAAGAGGAACCAAATCTGATGCGGCCAAAAGGGAGCTAGGAGGATCATCTCTACCCCTTCCAACTGGAGCCTGAGCAGGACACTCTGCAGGAGCGGGAAGGGAGGAAAGGTGTACAGAAACCCCCCCTTCCAGGAAAGGGATGATGCGTCTTGCCAGAAAACTGCAGGTGGCTGAGACCGTTTGCCAGGATGTTCTGGACACCTGGGACATGTATGTCTGAGAGCTACAGACTGTGCTCGATGGCCCAATACCAAGCAGTCATCACCTCCCGACACAGGGGGTAAGAATGAGTCCCTTCCCCCACTTGTTGGTGTAATACACCACACACATGTTGTCTGTCTGCACCAGCAGTAGACCAAGGACAAGATGAGTCTGAAAAACCTGCAGAGCATAAAGGACTATTCACATCTCCAGGACATTGATATGAAGACCCTGTTCTACATCTGTCCAGGTAACCTTGGTCTGGTGATTGGCCAGACGAGCACCCCATTCCAGGCCGGAGGCGTCAGTCATGAGACTCTGACGGGAGGGGGTCGAAAGTTGAAAGGAGATCCCCAGAAAGAGGTTGGCAGGCTCCAGCCACCATGACAGGACTCTCCTGACCGGATCACAAACCATGACCAACTGGTCCAGGTCGTCTGTGCATCAGTCCTACTGAACTCTTAAGGTCCACTGAAGAACTCGCATGTGCATGTGGGCGTGTGGAACTGTGGCAGTGACTGCTGCCATGTGGCCCAGGAGGTGCAGGAATACCCTGGCGGGGACCTGGCGACTGGAGGAAACCAAACGGGCCTGCTCCATCAGCCATTCCACCCTGTCCCTGGGCAAAAAGGCCATGACCTAGCCAGTGTCCCGAACCACCCCTATATACTGAAGGTACTAGCAAGGAGCCAGGCAGGACTTTGGCAGATTGATGGTGATCCCCAAGGTCTGAAATTGACGGAAGGTGTAATCCAGAGTCTGGCCCAGGTGATCCCTGGAGGGGGCTGTAAGCAGCCAATAGTCCAGTCCTGTTGAATGGACCAGAGGAGTTCCACAAAGGACGGTTCCTCCGGCAGACTTTGGAGACTCCGTGGGCTGAGGCTCTATAGGGGAATGAGACTCTGACTGGCCCACCGAGTCGGAGTCAGAGTCCGAATCGGAGGACTCTGGTCTGCTGGGCAATGGAGTAACATCTGGTACCTCCTCCATGACCCTGGTACCTAAGGAGACCTCCATAGGATGCCTGTCCAAATCTCTATCCGACATACGGTCCATAGGGGACGGACTCCTTGTCCTGCAGGTTGGGGTTGGCTCAAATCTTGTAAGAGTTGGGACTTAGCATTCTTCCACCAAGCCAAGATGGTCTCTTGTGGTTCCGGCAGAGGCGTGGGGGGGGGGGTAGCCGGGCGTCTTGTACAAGCAGTGGTAAGGGTTATGGTTTTGCTAATTGCTACTAGCTCTTATGTCCTTGTTTTACTGCAGGCCCTTACCCTGGCACTGTACTACTCTTTGTTGTATGCCAGGCGCTAAATTGTTATCTACCCCACGCTCTACTTGAACCATGTCTTCTGCTGTGAACCTGTATCATTGCTATTGTAAGTCAATTGTCTCACTGGCGAAAGCTATATCTTACTATTGTAAACCGTTAATTGTACCTGTTACTGTCAAAACTGTACCCCATTATTGTAATCCCATCTTGGGATCTGTGACTTGCTTGGAACCACCCGGGTCATGTCTGAAAATAGTCATTTCTATGGCTAGCACACCCACCTGGTAAACAAAAACTAAATAAATAAATAAATCTTGTAGGAGGGTCAGTGCCTGGTATATACCTGCCTCCCTGCTCCCTCTTCACTTCTTTACTTCTACCCCTCCCCTCCATTGCCCAGTCCTGTCCCCTGGCTCGGTTCTCAGCATCTTGCAGGGGGACAGTACCTGGCATTTATCTCCTTCTATGCACCCCCCCTCCCCAACTTTCTCCTTCTCTCCTCCTCCCGGCACCCCCCCCTCCACTTTTCTCCTTCCCTCACTCCACCATCATTGCCTAGTCCTCCCCTGGCTCGGTTCTCAGCATCTTGTAGAGGACCAGTACCTGGTACTCATCTCCCTCCATGCCCCCCCCTCCACTTCCCTGCTTCTACCCCTTCTCTCTCTCTCTCTCTCCACTACACTCAATTCTTCAACTCCACTGCACTTAATATTTGCCCTGTGTTCACTGCACTTAATACACATAGCCCTGTAATCTTTCTGCCCTGCACTGTTTGCTCCACTGCTAGTCTCCCTGTCTGAGCTGCTCTATCTCCTCTCGATAGCACTTCAATTGCCTATATTGTCAAATCTGTTTTACTGTGTACTGGCACAACTGCTTAACTGTATAACCGCCTACATGCTTTCCAATCTACAGGCCAACCCTACCATGTTTCTGTAATATTCATGCATTCTTTACCAAAAACTGTATGTCACTCCAAATAAGTTTTCATGTATCTTGTATTATGCTCCTTAGTTGTGTACCATTCCAGTGTTTATCTGCAGTGCCTGTATCTACTTCTGTAATCCATTTGTGCAATTGCAATGTATGTATCTACTACAGTATCCCACCCTTGTGTTACCCATCGCACTGTGAGACAAGCATCTTGTTGTTCAGTGTGCCCTCCTGGGGAAACATTTCAATAAATAAATAATAAGCCAGACTTAAGAAGAAACTGACACAAAAACTAAGGAAGGTAACACTGGATCAATTTGGCCTTAACAAATTGGGGCAAGTATTTAACAAATAGCAAGGTGGGAGATAAGAGTGTGAAGGGATTTATAGATTTGGGAAGCAGGTAGATACTGGTGCATCCTGAAGTTGTGAGGAAAGATTGGGCAAAAAGAACAGATACTGGGGTCATATGCATCCATGGAGACACACTGTACAATCCCACTACCCGAGTGACTCTGAGCACAAAATGAAAGTGGGGGTAGTACCCAGGTTACCTGTGATTATTGGAAATGACTTTCCAGGACTTGCAAAATGAATCACAGAGGGGAATAAATCCTGCTGTGTCAGCAGTTGTAATAATAAGTGCACAGGCAAAGAAAATCTTACATGTTGGGAACTCATTTCCTTTTGGTGACTGATTCAGACATGTTTGAGCCCAGTTGCAAGATACAGAAGTCCATGACAGAAAGAAGATGCCTGAAAAAACAGTGGCATCAAAAGACTAATGAAATATATGAAAATGATATATGAAAATGTTGAAACTAAACTGATAACGCATTGCAATTTTGTTTCTGAGCAAACTAACAATGTTCCCCTACATGGTTATTTTAAGCAGGTGGGGGTGAAACAAAAACAGGGTGAACCAATGTTTAAAACGTTTAAACAGTTACTGTACAAAGTCAATCCTAAAATGAAGGAACAGATGGAACAACTGGTCATACCAAAGAAGTATGGAAAGGAGTTGTTACAGATGCACATGATAGTCCTATGGCTGGTTATTTGGGGAGGGACTGCACCTTGCCAGATTGTTGTACAGATTTTACTGGCCTGGTATTCATAAGGATGTTACTACCTTCTGCAGTTCTTGTACTGAATGTCAGAAAGTAGCCTCAGTGACTAGAAAAGACAAGCTGCCCCTATCCTGGATAGATGTGCCTTTTAAGAGAACTGCAATGGATGTGGTTGGTCCCTTAGACAAAAGTAAATGGGGTAATAGATTCATTTTGGTTGTATGGCACTATGCTACTCGATAACCAGAGCAGTTCTGATGCATACTGTCACAGCCCCAAAAGTGACAGTACAGCTTGCCAAACATTTCAGCATGGAGGGCATACCTAAAGAGATTATTACTGATCAGGGCAGTAATTTTGGTGCTGCATTACTGAAGGCGCTGTACCGACTACTAGGTATCATTATTACTGATCAAGACAGTAATAGGGAGGCAGTATAATGCAGTGGTTTAAGGCTCTGAGCTGCAAATCTGGAGACCTGGGTTTGAATCTGACAGCCCCACTTGCATACTGTGTAACCCGGAGCAAGTCACTTAACTTCCCTGTGCTCCCAGGTTGCACCTGTAAACAAGCTTTCAGCTTAATGTGTCTCACCTGGTTAAACAATTGGGAGGAAAAAAAAAACAATTTTGGTGTTGCATTACAGAAGGTGCTGACCCGACTACTAGGTATCACTGCCATAAGACATTCCCCTTATCACCCTTAGACAGATGGTCTTGTTAAAGTGTTTCAATCAAACCTTAAAGTGCATGTTAAAAAGGTTTGTGAAAGGGGAAACAATTGGGACTAATACTTAACTTCCCTGTAAGCAAAAAGCAGGTAAGTGCCACAAGCATCAACAGGTTTTCTCCATTTGGAATGTTGTATGGTAGACAACCTAGAGAGCCACTAGATGCAATAAAAGAAACACGGGAAGATAACCCCGCTCAGAAACAATCTATCACATCTTATAAGTGTGCACTGAGAAAGAAACTGACAAAATATGTTGAAATCAGCAATCAGGAAGAAGCCCCAAAATAGCAGAAGTTGTATTATGACCATGGGGTAAAAGAAAAAGTATTTGGGTCAGATGAAAAGGTCTTGTTACTGTTACCCTCTATACAAAATTATATAATGGGCAAGTTAAATTCTAGCTTCTGATTGGCTAGCTATCAGGATTTACAACATGCAAATCCTGATAGTACCCCACAGGAAAAAGTACCAGTCCCACTCAGCCGCATTAGGAACCAAATCCCTCCAACCCTCCTGGTAAAGCTGACTCCAACCCCTGCATCTAACATAAAACCTGCCACATTTACTCGTGGCCACACACTCAACAGCAATACAGGAAATTACCACACCAGTCCTAAAATGGCTCTAAAAACCCCAAAATGGTTTTATATTTCAAAACAAAAAATTTTTTTCTTTTCCTCTGTGAGAGAGAACTCTCACGCTACACCCGCCTTATCGAGAGCACACGATTACCGCTACAAGTTATATTTCTCATTCCTCACCACACTGTCACCTCGCACATACCAAATCCAGTAATAAATGTCCCAAATAAATACAGCAAAAAAGCAAAAAAACGAAACCATACCATTTTCCTGACCGCAAAACCCACACGAAAGCCAGAACTGCTAAACACATCACTATCCCAGAAACACAGCAGCACAACCTACCGACAGAGAATATTTTTTATGTGCAGCAATAAATTCAAATAAAATAATATAAATTACAAACAAGACCTGCATTTTTTTTTTACTTAAGGGACAATGTATAAACGCAATATACCACTCGATGTGGGTGATGCCAGGATTTACCCAGTTCTGGTGTGTTGTTGGTCATTCGGCTGTGCCTCATGACCGAACAACACACCAGAGGTATGGGTAAATACTGGCATCACCCACACCCTCTTGTGGTATACTGCTTAAATAACTGTTAATGAAGTCGCAAGGACTTATAAAGTGGTTCGATGTACTGGTACGGTTAACTATGAGATTGAGACCCCTAATAGGGAAAATCCTACCAAGATATACCATGCTAACATCCTGAGGAAATGGGCTAAAAAAAACCAAAGGTTGCTTTGTTACTCTTACCAGGAACTGCTAAGGACGATACTGATATAGCTTATTGACTGAAACAAACTTTAACTTCTGATGCTGTAAAGGTAAATGTGAGAAGGCAGTAAGGAGGGCTGGGGGGAAAACTGGGATGCACAGGGAGAGGCATCACCAGTAGAAAACAGGAAGTTCTTATCCCTCTATACAGACAGTTGGTGAGACCCCATCTGAAGTATTGTGTGAAGTTCTGGAGACCCCATCTCTGCAAGGACATAGACAGGATGGAGACAGTCCAGAGAAGGGCAACTAAAATAGTGCAGGGTCTGCACCAGAAGCCATATGAAGAGAGACTAAAGGAGCTTAATATGTATACCCTCGAGGAAAGGAGGGAGAGGGGGGACATGATAGAAACTTTCAAGTACCTCAAGGGAATCAACAAAGTTCAAGAGGGTAGCATCTTTCAGAAAAAGAGATGTGCAAGAACAAGGGGGCACAATCTGAAGATGGAGGGGACGGCTCAGGGGCAACGTGAGGAAATACAGGTTACTCACCTGTAACAGGAATTCTAGGAATGGTATATGTTGTTCATCCACACTGTCTGGCAGGTTCCTTGCCACTTTAAATCTTGCCGGAAGGTCTTCAAGCTGGCTCCTCCCACCCACCCAGGTGGTAAAACTCTCGGCTCCACCCCATGACACAGATCTAGCCGCTGGAAGCCAGGTTGTCTTGTCCGAGCGGGGAGGTCGGGTAGGTCGATGTGGATGAACAACATATACCATTCTAGAACTCCTGTTACAGGTGAGTAACCTGTATTTCTAGGGACATGGATATGTTGTTCATCCACACTATCTAACAGACTCCAGCAGTTCTCCGGGAGGAGGGGCAAGGCGCACACCCCCTACTTAGGGAATAATGACTGGAGAACCGAAGTCCCAAAACCAGCATCCCGGCGTGACTCAAGGTCGATGTGGTAATGGGTAATGAAGGTGTGTGCTTACTTCTAGGTAGCAGCCCTGCAGATTTCCTGGATAGGGACATCCCTGGAAGCAGCCACTGATGCAGCGGTATGGCGGGTAGAATGAGCTCTTATCCCTCTGGGAGGCTCCATGCCCGCCAACCTATAGCAGAGATCTATGCAGGAGGTGACCCACCTGCCTATGTCCGCTTGGCTGCAGGTCTGCCAGGTGCGGCTTCAGCGTAGGTGACAAACAGCTGGCGAACCTCTCCCCGAACTTCAGCCGTCCGCTCCATATAATAAGCAAGCGCTCTTCTAGGGTCCAGAGTATGGAGCCTATATTCGGCCTCCGAGGTGTGACTGGGGTAGAACACCAGCAGAGTCAAAACCTGATTAAGGTGAAACTCCGACACCACCTTCGGAAGGAATTTCGGGTGGGAGCGCAGGACAACCTTGTCCCTGTGGAAGACCAGATAAGGAGACTCGATGGAAAGTGCCTGGAGCTCTCCCATCCTTCTGGCTGATGTGATAGCCACCAAGAAGGTGGTCTTCCATGACAGGTGAGAGATGTCACACCTGTACATCGGTTCGAATGGCTTGCCCATGAGCTTAGCCAATACCAGCAGTAGATCCCACGGAGGTGGAGGTTCTCGCACCGGAGGGGATATGTGATCAAGGCCTTTGAAAAAGCGCCCGACCACCCCTCTCACCACCGACTGCTTCCGGCCTGTGCCCGTAAGCAGAGATGGCTGCCAGGTGCACCTTAAGGGACGTCGACCGAGGCCCTAGCTGAAAAAGGGACCACAGGTAGTCCAGAATGCTTGCCAAGGAACAGGAGGAAGGGTCCAGGCCCTTGCCCTGACACCAAATGGAGAATCTCTTCCATTTAAAGGCATAGCATTTCCTGGTCGACTCCTTACGGGAAGCCTCAACAGCGTTGAGGACCTCGTCGGAAAGACCCAAGGCCTGGAACTCTAGCCGCTCAGGAACCAGGCCATCAGGTGCAGGGATTGAAGGTCCGGATGGAATACCTTCCCCTGATTGACTGAGATCAGGTCCGGGTGGGCTGGGAGCCGCCTTGGGAGCCTGGAGCTGAGGCTGAGGAGATCTGGATACCAGAACTGGCGGGGCCAGTCTGGGGCTACCAGAATCACCTGTGCCTTGTCCCTCCTCGCCTTGAGAAGCACCCTGTGGATCAAGGAAAATGGGGGAAAGGCGTAGAAGAGGCCCGGGTTCCACGGCCTCGAGAAGGCATCCACCTGCAACGAGCCCAGCTGAGGGGGGCGGGCATGAAACAGCCTCAGCTTCGCATTCTCCCTGGAGGCAAACAGGTCCACCTGAGGCATGCCCCAGTGGGAGAACAGATCTTGTACTACCTCCAGCAGGAGAGACCACTCGTGGGACGCAGCACCTGTCCAGCTTAGGTCATCGGCCAGAATGTTGGAGGCTCCTGCCACATGGATGGCAAGGAGATCCGCCTCCAGGCTGCGCCGCGAGGTCAAGTGCGGAGAGCTTCCCTGCACAGGGGCATGGAGCGCGTCCCGCCCTGGCGGTTTAGGTAGTACATGGTCGTGGTATTGTCCGTCTGGACCTGGACCACTTGAGCCCGTACAAACGGAGCGAAGGTGGTGAGGGCTAGACGAACCGCTCAAAGCTCCAGCAGGTTGATGTGGCATCGGGACTCCAAAGGGGACCAGAGGCTGTGCGCTCTGTGCTCCCCCAGATGGGCACCCCAACCCATCAGAGAGGCGTCGGTCGATAGAGAGACCATTGGCTCGGGGCAGACAAATGGGAAGCCCTCCTGCAGATAAGCTGGAATGATCCACCACTGGAGAGCATTCCACATGTCCTGGGTCACTGTCACTGGCTGATCCAAAGGCGCTGTGACCATTGGCTGGCCAGTCCCCACTGCAGGGGACGCATGTGCCAACGGGCCCAACGGACCACGCTGGTGCAGGCCGTCATGAGGCCCAGGAGGCGCAAGAAGTCCCGGGCAGGGCGCAGTTGCCCAACCTGAAATGACTGGGCAAAGAAGGAAAGAACCTCGGCCCTGTCCGCCGGGAGCCGTGCTCTGGCTCGCAGAGAGTCGAGCTCTGCCCCGATGAATTGGATCACCTGCTTTGGCACGAGTTCCGACTTGGCCTCATTGATAAGGAGGCCAACTTGAGAACAAACCTGGAGGGCCAGATCCCTGGACCGCTCCACTTCCATTCTGGAGGAGGCCGCAATCAGCCAGTCATCCAGGTAGGGTTACACCCAGACCCTTCGGCTCCGCAGGAATGCTGTCACCACTGCCATGTATTTGGTGAAGACCCTGGGAGCTAGAGAAAGGCCGAAGAGCATGGCCCGGCACTCGTAGAGGGACCCCTCCGCTCTGAAACGGAGGAATCGCTGGTGGGATGGACGGATTGGGACGTGAAAGAGCGCGTCCTGGAGGTCCAGAAAACAGAACCACATGCCTCGTTCCAACGATGGAATGATCTGAGCCAGAGTGACCATCCTGAAGGTTCGAGACTTTAGGAACCTGTTCAGGTTGTGCAGGTCTAGAATGGGGCGCAAGCCCCCCCGTCCGTTTCGGGACCAGGAGGTACCTGGACACAAACCCTGGGTCTGGTGGAGGATCCGCCACCTTCCTGATCATCTCCTTTTGGAGGAGCAGGGCAATGTCAGCTTGACGGGCCGACAGAGAGGCTGCACACCCCGTAACCCCCCGTGGGGTGACGGCTCGGAAGGCCGGGGCCTGCTCGAACTCCAGAGGCAGACCCTTTCCTACCACCTCCAACACCCAACGGTCCATGGTGATAGCGGACCAGGCGGAAAGAAAGTGGCGGAGCCGTCCCCCCATGGGGGAACCCAGAGGGAAGCGACGAGGTTGGGGGCGACACCCCTCAACCCATCACTGGGCAGGCTTGGAGGAAGGACCGGCCGAGGGACCTCCTAGGCCTTTTCCTCCCGGCTTCCTGTTGCAGGAAGCTGCAGGCTTGGCTTTGGGGTGCCAAGTGTGAGCCTGCTGGCCCTGATGCTGGTGCTGCTGGGCCGGATGTGCCGCAGGGGCAGAAGGGCGAAAGGACTTATGTTGCTGTCGACAGCCTTTGTCCTTCTGAGCAGACGTGACAGAGTCCAAGGTGGCATTGGACTTTTCAATTCTCTGGAGGTGGCCTTCCACTCCAGGCCCGAACAGGTCGGTACCCAGGAAGGGGACGTCTGCCAACTTGTGCTGGGTATCCGCCGTAAAGGTGGATATCCTCAGCCAAGCTCTGCGGCGCATGGCCACTGCGGCCGCTACTGACCGGGCACAGGAGTCTCCGATATCGAGAGCAGTTTGGAGCTGCTGTTTCGCCACTGCCCTTCCCTGATTCCGCACCTGCTTGACCGTAGTCTGCAGATCAGCCAGGAGATGAGGGATCACCTCATCCAGGGAGCCCATAAGGACGTGGGAGAAGTGCGCCATCAGTACAGCCGAACTGGCCTGATGGAGGCCGAGGGAGGACGCAGCGTATACTTTGCACCCGGCATAGTCCAGCTTTTTGGACTGTTTGTTGGGGGGCTTGTCCACATCCCTAGCATTCCCGGAACGCCGGAAAACGCTATCGGTAACCAACCACTCCGCAGAGGGGTGTTCCGAGAAACTGGACAAAGAGCCGGTAGGGACCGCATACTTCCTCGCCATCCTGGACGAAGGAACAGGACAGGAAGCCAGACACTGCCATAGCTCCAAGGCTGGGCCAACAATGGCTTCAGCCACCGGAAAGGCCTCCGTGGGAGAATCCCCTCAGTCCGGTATCTTTGTGAGGGGATACCTGGTCCGCTTGGATATGGGCTCGAGCTGCATCCCAGTGGACTCCGAGATGAGCCGAAGCAGACTCATGAACGATGATGGGCTCTCGTCCATTGACTGCCCCCGGAGGACCCCAGGTCAAGGGGCCTGGAAAACAGGGAGGAGTCGTCGTCAGACTCCGAGGAGTCTGCGAAGAGCTGCCTAGGGCCTGAGCCACCCTCCACCTGCCGAGGACGATCGGGAGTGTGGGTGACCGACAACCGGTGGGGCAGTCCTTGACCCGACCGAGAATCCTTGGTCGGAGCCCCCAATTTCGGTTGTGGAGGCGGAGGTTCCACCACAAACAGTGGGGCAGCTGGTTTCGGCCGAACAACCAGCCCAAGCTTGGGCACCTCGACCACCGCGAGGGGTTGTTTCGGCCTTTCGGGTGACAGCCACTTAATGGCCGGGGAAGGCAACAGCGTCAGCTTGTTCCCGGTCAGAAGGAGCTGCTGCCACATTAGGTCCTCATAGCATCAACGCAATTTGCGCCGAAGCCTCTCCGAGGAGGAAGATGAGGATGAGCGGCGCCACCACTTTCCTCGGTGCCGAGACCGAGACCGCCGGTGTCAGCGGGATCGGCTGCACCGAGACAAGGTCCGAGACCGAGACCGTCGGTGTTTCCGAGGGTGGGTCTGGGAGGGAGCAGGGGAAACCCGCTCCTCCCTCGGCTCGGGAGCCTTGACCGGGGACTCCGGCACAGGAGGCGCAGGCAAGTCCTCGGTTTCCACCGGGGGAACCGGTGATGAAGGGTTGTCGGCTTCACCAGTTGACAGCCCGTCTGACAAGTCAAGAAAAATCTCGACCACGTCGACGGGTGTCTCGGCTGGCTGACCTGACGGGGACACCGTGAAGCCAGCGGCCTTAGCCACAACCTCGACTGAAGTCGAGTGTCGACTGTCCGGGGAAGGGGACCTCTCCCGCTCCCACGAACGTCGATGGTGGGACTTACCCTTCGAGTCCTTCTTTTTTGACTGAGAAGAGTGTCCTGATGGCCCCTCACCTTTAGTGGAAAGGGACTGGCAAAGCTCCTTAAAAGAAGCTGTGTAGGAGGATCCCAAGGAGAGCGGGATAAATGCAGCGACCGAGGAAGATGAAGATGTGGCCGGAGCCGCCTCCTCCTCAAGGGCGATCATCTGCTCGAGTTGCTCAGCCAAGCCAGCCGCCGCGGAAACCGCCCAACGGGCCTCCTTGGACTTCACCGGCGGATAACGTTTCTCGGGGCACCCAAGTTGGAGCCAGGCAGCACGGTCTTCGAGGACGTTTGCAGAAAAAGACCTGCACAACTCGCAGGCCTGCAGGCCGTGGTCAAGCCCGAGGCAGTAGACGCATGTGGAGTGCGGATCGGTCCTGGACATCTTCTGCCCGCATGGGCACCGCCGAAAACCGGGAGTCAATTTGTCCATCGCAGCCGCGAAGGAAGAAGTAGACCGAAGTCTAGAAAACTTTAAAATTATTTTCGGGTGAACCGAAGAGTTTGGATCCAATCTAAACGCAGAGCGCTAAGGAGGGAACCTGAGCTTACAAGCGGTAAGGATGATCTGGTGTCATGGGGCGGAGCCGAGAGTTTTACCACCTGGGTGGGTGGAAGAAGCCAGCTTAAAGACCTTCCGGCAAGATTTAAAGCGGCAAGGAACCTGCCAGACAGTGAGGATGAACAACATATCCATGTCCCTAGAAGTAGTTTTTTTCACTGACAGGGTGTTGGATGCCACAACCCTACTCAGCAGGTCAGGCCCTCTGCTCCCACAGTGCCAACCTCCGAGCACAGTACTGTGAACAGGGTAACAGAACAGGGTAACCCTCCTGTCTGTTCTGTGGGTCCGAATCACCTTTGGTCTCAAGTTCTGGAGGGATTCAAACTACGAACCTTATGCTAGCGTACCCAAATGGACAGGCTCAGATAATTCTGCTCTTCGGGGAATGCCAGATATCTTTCGCCTACGGGCACCTAACCAGGATTACAAAATTACCCCTTAAAAACTCTATGAAAGACCTTGGATAAATTCTTACCTTTTCCCAGTCTGGTATACCATTAAGCTTATGAATAGTGTTGTCAAAATCTTAACCATCCATACATCACAGGCAAAAAAGGAAGGGCTTGGAAGACATAGGCAGTCTCTTTAAGAAAAGGGGTTTTACTTAAAATGAATAAAATGTGTAAATGTAACCACAGAACAATATATCACAAAACATACAATCACTTAAAAGAACAAGGTAAAATACAAACATAAATTCCTACCACAATACACTTAGACTTGTCTATCTAATGTATACCTTCTTACAGTGCTTTAGTTAGCTGTTGTTTCAAGAGTCTCCAAATAGGAATGTGTCTCAAAGTGGAGATACAGAATACAGTTAAACTGTCTCTAAACCTGCCCTTTCCATGATGTCACCTAGCTCCTCCCTGTAAAATATAAAATTGAATACACACAGGATGTCCCATCACTCAGTGGGTATATTAAATAAGGTGACATCAGCAAAAACTCGTTTCCCCATATGACCCTTTGATCTTGAGTCTTTCGTTTGATCTAGTGCATTTTCCTGCTTTTTCACAGACATCACAGACCTTTTACAACTCTGCACTTTTCTCACCTAGCTGCAACATAGTTTTTCAGCACCAGTTGAAATTAACTGCCCTTCCTGAGGACGCCATAAAATGGATATTTTAGTTCCTGGCTTCAAGTAACATAGATCCTAAACAAGGCTATAAAATGCGAGTTCTTGGAAGTTAATCACATTACAGAGATCTTCTGTTTAACATATCCTGTCCTTCGAACAGAAACCTTGGGGGGTTCATCCCAGGAGCACAGGATGTCTTATGAGAGACACTCAAACACATTTTTATATTACAAAATCATAGAGCAATCAGAACCAGCTATCCAAGTGTCACACTGGACACATGGAACGGCCTTCCTGAGGAGGTCATGGGGTCAAAAACAGTGGGGAAATTCAAGAATACATGGGACAGACATAAGGCAATTCTGGTATGAGTTAGGAAGAAGTAGGCTCTGCAGCTTATCCAATAGGTAAGGAAATGGGCAGACTGGGTGGGCCAAGCAGTTCTTATCTGCCGTCAAAGTCTATGTTTCCTTACCCACAAAACAAACCGCAGAAATTCACTAACTTGGTAAAGACATTCCGAAGTACTTTTACCATAGTGCCAGGCTAAGCAAAAGGTGTTGAGTATGTAATCGTGACAGAGAATGCTCACCCTATCAAACAAAAGGCATACAGATTATCAGAGCGACTAAGAGCAGACATCGTTAAGGAAATACAAAAAAATGAAAGGGTTGGGTATTACTGAAAAGTCGAGAAGTGTTTGGTCATCACGAATAGTGATTGTAAATAAAAAAGAAAGGGGTGTAAGAATCTGCCTTGATTTCAGGAAACAATCAAGTGTCCATATTTGACAGCTATTTTATGCCCCGGATAGATGATTTGGTAGACAGAATGGGAAGTGTCAAGTACATTGGTACCCATGATCTCACCAAAGGTTACTGGTAAATTCCCCTACCTAAAGAATCCAGAGACAAAATTGTATTTTCCGCTCTTATTGGATTCTATCAGTTCACCACGCCATTTGGTTTACATGGCACAACCACTACATTCAAGCAGTACATGGATGTAATTTAAGCCCCTCACACTAATTATTGCTCTACTTACCTGGATGATGTCATAGTGTATAGTCCAGACTGGAAAAGCCACCTGAACACCTGCGAGCTATTAAAGGAATAATGCACGACAGGTTGTGTGTCGTGCTGGGATAACGCCACGCCCGAAGTTGGACACGAAGCAGAGTCGTCCAGTGCCCCAGGCGTGCATTAACCCAGCACGACACACACCCCGGAGTGCATTATTCCTATTATACAATGGCTTGTTGTTATATATAAAATACAAAAATAATTTTAAATGATGTTTTTATTAGTGTGGAAAAATATTTCCATTTCTTAAGAGGAGATGCAAAAAAAAAGTAACTAATGGTCCTCTACATTGGTTCACAGTGCTGAGACTAGACCCGTGGCACTGTGCTGGGATAATGCCACGGGTGTCCAGCCCCAAACTGACCAATCACAGTCCAAGATTCTTTCTTGCCATTGTATAATATTTAATCCATCAAAAATGCAGGTCACACCATTAATCCTACCAAGTGTGCATTAGGCATGCAGGAAACAAAGATATTTGGGTTATATTTTGGGAAATGGATAAGTAAAGCCAGAGATTTCCAAGACAGAAGTTGTAACTAACAGTTCTGTCTCTAAAACAAAGAAATATGTCATGTCATTTTTTTAGGTCTGGCTGGTTACTACTGGAAATTTGTTTCCAATTTTGCCAAATGGCCCCCAGAATGCAAAGAGGCTTTTTAGGCCACCAAGGATGCATTATGTTCAGCCCCTGTTTTAAGATGTTCAGACTCTGAGTAACAATTTCTGTTACAGACAGATGCATCAAGGGTAGGCCTAGGTACAGTCCTGAGTCAGAATCTAGATGGGAAGGAACATCCCGTTCTGTACATCAGTAGGAAATTGCATACCAGAGAGGAAAATACTCCACTATTGAAAAAAGAACATCTTGATGTGAAATGGGCAATGGAGACCCTTAAGTTTTACCTGTTAGGAACTGACTCTGTATGTGTAACACATCATTTTCCTCTCTGTTGGCTTAATCAAATGAAGGATAAAAATCCCAGGATCACAAGATGGTATCAGGCAATCTACCCATTTAAATTTGAAGTGATACACAAATCAAAAAAAGATAATGTCAATGCTGATTTTCTATCAAGATATGGTTCAGAAATTGAGAATTCAGAATGCAGATGAAAGGTTTGTGCTTAACTGAATGTTTTGCTGTAATTGGCATTACGAAAAAGGGATACTGCATATGAAAAGAAATAAAAAATGATGTACTCATCATAATTCTTTATCTTCCACAATATCTCCATCATTCATTACTGGATGGGTCTGTGCTGGAGGTGCTTGGATCACTTTAAAAGCTTAGAGCTAGGGGACCAACATTGGTGACGGCACCACCCATCAGGCCGATGCATGACGAGGCACTTGTGGACTTGTCAGTTATCAACGTGGGCCCCCTGCTTCTCTCAGTTCTGGCCACCAGGAGAGGAGAAATACAGTTACATAAGACCTTACCATAACAGTAGATCTTCGAGATGAGCTCTTGCAGCAGGCCGACACTGGTAGGGCTTAGCCAGCAGGTGCCAGGGCCACACGGAAACTTTCTAGCTAGCAGTCTACCATGGAGGACTGCCCACCACCGACATCACCTTCTGACATTGGCCTATCCTATAAAGGCGGGCGGTCCCCCACACCCGCCTCAGTTCTCCAGCCTGAGACCCGAAGCAGGCAGCGGAAGAAGAAACCAAAGAGGTTCCTGATAGCCAAGAAGGACAAGGGAAAGCAGAAAACTCACTCGTATGGAAAAGAATGCAGCAGACAGAAAGAAGGGGGAAGGAAGGAGGTAAAATCATGGCCTGCTGCAAGACCTCCTCTCAAAGATCTACAGTTATGGTAAGTTCCTCCATAAACGTACCATCTTACTTCGAGGAAGTTCTTGCAGCAGGCCAACACCAATAGGACAAAGTTCCAAGCAGTTCCGGCAGCATAGAGGAAGCAGCACCAGGAGGAGGACAGACCGCAGCGGATGGCCCAAGAAAGAAGGCCCTACAGAACAGTGAGGCTGAAGCTGGCTCTACGCCTAGAAGGGCACCATGTGATAATACCAAGGGGAAAAACGACTCTGTCAAGAACAGTGACGTAATTCTGCCTAACACAAATATGGAACACAGCAATACTGCCACATGTAAAAATAGAGCAAAGGTGCAGAAGCTGAAACGAAAGGAAAGACTCCATGCACAATTCACACATCCCAAGCAGAGATGAGTGATCACCAGTCTCCAAACCTGCAGACGGACTGCAGCATACCTCTATAGTAATGAGAAATGGCACAGCAAGTAGTGGACCGTAAACATGACTATGCAGGACAGAGTTCAAGAGAGAGCCATTACGGATATGACAGCAGAAAGTACCCCTACCAAACATGCAGATGTAAGTTCTAGACAATGCCCGAGCCAACTGTATGTGGCTTCCGAGTCAAACTGACACACACAGTAGCCAATATGTCTTCCATGCAAGTCCTGTGCTGGAGAACCCCCTGGTACTGGGCCGCAGCACCTTTGAGGCAGAGTGCACCCTAGACACAATCCAGTCCTTCACAGCAAGCACACATAATGGGACCAAAATAGCACACGGATTTGGCACATGGTTGCAGCAGTCAGTGCAGCACACCACCTCCTCCCCAACAGTGTCCACCCTAGCCAAGCATTGCATGTCCTGATAAAGAACACATGCCCAGTAGGTTTTCAACTGCAGTAAGGTGTGTGTCCATAACACAAATCGTCTACAGAGAACTAATAAACCACCCAGATGAAAGTGAACCATGTCAAGCGGCACAACAGAGGAAGCCAGTATTACAGAAGATAGATACAATGGTAAGTGACCAGCAAGGTAACCACAGCACAGGAGCAGAGAGGTCAACGCTGTCCAGGCAATGACATACGTGCTCAAATGAGCAAAGAAAGGCACCAATTGAGAGACACACATCTACCAAAACCCAACACCTCACAACTCGTCTGGTACCTCCACAAGTCATGCCATAGACACAGCACTCAGTCCACAGGTTCACAACAAACAGCCACACACAATAACATCACGGGATAAAACACTGCAGAACAGACTAAACCTCCATCACTGTATAATGCAGTGACTTCACCCCCGCCCCCTGCAATGCGGGGGGGGAGGCTACGCTCCACACACCCCCTGCAACAAATATAACTACCTCCAGTCCACACAGCAATGGAGAAAGTGCAATGTCGCAAGATGGCAATATGTACCCCGGTAGCATTGTGGCATGCGACATTTCTGAAATGCTATAATTATGGCACTGTTATTCAACTGACATATTGACAGGTTATCACCTAGAAGCAATATCCAGACTGTAATGCTTGCTGAAGGTGTGGACAGAACTCCAGGTGACAGCTGTACAGATGTCCTCAGCGGATGCATTTCGGAAGCAAGCCGTGGAGGTAGCCATACCCCTGATGGAATGGCCCTTAACCACTCCCAGAACGTACCTGTTGTACTTACAGTAACAATAAACAATGCAATTGGTTAACCACTTAGACAAACACTGTTTGGACAATGGAGCGCCCTCGCTCCTAGGGGTGAACGAAACCAATAACTGATCAGACCTTCAAGTCTTGGTCCAGTGCGTATAGTATCGTAAGATTCTATGTACATCCAAACCATGGAGCAAAGCCTCCTCCTGATTAAAATACTCAGAAAAGTAAACAGGTAGGTAGATGGACTGATTCAAAGTAAACTCCGACACCACCATGGGAAGAAACTTAGGATTACTACGCAAAGACACCCTGTCTTTGTGGAAAACCAAATAAGGCTCTTTACACGAGAGCCTGAAGCTCAGACATCCGTCGAGCAGAAGTAAAAGCAACTAAAAAGAGTACTTTCTATGACAGAAAGTGCAGCTCATAACTCATGGCCGGTTCAAAGGGAGGTAACGTGAATTTCTTCAACACAAAATTAAGGTCCCACAGAGGGACCATGTCCCGAATAGGAGGTTTCAGATGCAAAATGCCCCACAGGACAGTGCAAAACACCTCAAGCTGAGCCACAGCTCTGCCCTTGATAGGCGCATGGTACACAGAGATGGCAGAAAGATGCACCTTAAGGGAGAAGTACCCCAAGCCTGAGTCAAAGAGGGAGAGAAGATATTCCAACATCTGATCCACTGGACAGGTGAAAGGGTCCAATTGGTGCGATGAAGCCCAAAGAGTGAAGTGCTTCCATTTCATGGCATAAGTGGCCCTGGTGGAGGGCTTAAAGGTGGCCACCAGGACATCCACGACCCTAGAGGAAACCCCAAAAGTGGGCGATGACTAAGTCCGCAGGAGCCATGCATGGCATTGCAAAGATTTTAGATCCAGATGGACCAGGGTGTCCTTGTCCTAGGAGAGCAAGCTGGTGCACTCGGGCAAGGACAGTTCCACCGCCAGCTGCTTCAGCAAGGGGGAACCAGATCTGACGTGGCCAGAAGGGGACTATGAGGATCCTCTCCGCCCCTCCAACTGAAATTTGAGTAGTACCTGCTGGAGGAGTGGGAAGGTGTACAGAAACCTCCCCTTCCTAGAGAAGGACAATGTGTCTCGCCAGAAAACTCCAGGCCGGGATCAAACGAGCAAAAAAGCATCAGTGCATCAGTTTTGTGCTGAGTGGGGACACAAAGCGGTCCATCTCTTGCCGACCCTATCTGTCAAAGAGATCTTTGAGCACCACAGTCAGAAACTCTGACTTGTGAGCCCTGGACCAGGAGCAGCTGAGACTGTTCGCCAGGATGTCATGGACGCCTGGAACCTGGACAGGCAAGAGCTCCAGACTGTGCTCGAAGCCCAATACCAGACCCTCATCACCTCCCTGCATGGCGGGTAAGAGCAAGTCCCCCCCCACTTGTTGATTTAATACACCACGCACATACTGTCCCTCTGCACCAAGAGCGTACGGAAAGGAGAGGAGTCTGGAAGGCCTGCAGAGCATATGGACAGTGCGCATCTCCAGAACATTGATGTGGAGACCCTGTTCCAAGTCTGTCCAGGGGCCTTCAGTCTGGTGAGTGTCCAAGTGAGCTCCCCAGCCCAGACCTGAGGCGTCTGTCATGACAATCTGACAAGGGGCAGAAATTTCAAAGGGTCCCCGCGAAGCAAGTTGGTCGCTTCTAGCCCCCACGACAGGACTCTTGATCGGATCAGAGACCATGACCATCTGGTCCAGATCATCTGTGCGTTGGTCCCACTGGACTCGCAATGTCCACTGAGGTACCTACATGTGCAGGTGGGCGAGGGGGAACCGTGGTAATGGCTGCTGCCATGTGGCACAGGAGGTGTAGAAACACCTTGGCGAGGACCTTGCAACTGCAGGAAACCAGTCGGGCCTGGGCCAGCAGGCATTCCACCCTGTTCATAGGCAAGTAGACCATGCCCTGGGCGGTATCCAGCACTGTGATTATATAATGGAGGCACTGGTAGGGGAAAAGGCAGGACTTTGGCCTGATGATGGTGATACCCAACGCCTGGAAAAGGCAGAATGTATGCTCCAAAGTCTGGACAAAACAGTCATTGCATGGGGCCACTGGAAGCCAGGTAAGGAAACACGTAGAAGCCCGGAAGTAGGAGCGGACACTGGCAGGGAGCCACTCGAGGAGCTCTCGCGGCTGCTGCAGATGAGGCTGCCACTTTGCATTTGCACTGAACTTTGGAGGGTGGGCCTGTCTGTGGGAGGAGCTGCGAAAGGGCAGCTTCTGACTAGATTTAGGCTGGGTATGGTACAGCGAGTGGACGGACCACAGGGCCCGACCAGATTCTTGAATGGAGGAGATTAGATCCTGGACATCCCCCTGAAACAGACAGAACCCCGAAAGTGGGCATCCAAAATATTGGACTGCACATCAGAAGCGAACCCAGACACCCGGAGCCAAGAGTGGCGCCGAGACAGACGCCGGTGGCTGCTCCTCTGCCCAAGGAATAGACTGCATCATAGGCAGCCTGAAGGATGTTGGTCCCCATGTCTGAGCCCACCTTGAGAACCTAAGCGAGCTGTTTCTTGGATGGGTCATCAGGCAAGGCCTGAACAAGCTCCATGGCCTGGTTCAACAGGATGTACTGGTATTGGACCATATGGGACAAATAGTTCATGGCCCATATGGCCAGGGTGGAGTAAGCGAAGACTCACTTGCCCAGGTGGTCCAGCTTTTTCGACTCCTTGTCAGGGGAAGTGAGCTGACGTGCTTTGGTTTCTTAGTGTGGTCATGCGCCACGTTGATAACCACAGAGTCAGCTTTGGGCTGTTCCCCTAAAAATGGCTTACCAGCCGGAGCGGCTTTCTTGGGCACTGCTGGGGTCGAAGAGGGGCGATTCCAAGTTGCCCTGTGACATCCTCATACCAGTCAATAAAGGGAGGTATCACCAAGGGGAGGGCGTCGAGCTGCCGCAAATAGATGGCTAGCCGGCATCGCTCCAAGTCTTGTTCCTCTGTTTCCCAGCCCATGGTGGCCTGGATGTGCGGTCCATAAAGGAAGGATCATCAGGAGGTGACATGGGGACCACCTTAGCAGTTTTTCGTCCTCAGATGAGTCCCCCTGAAGGGACGAAGACTCAATACTCAGAGCCATCCTCATCCTCCTCCTCTGGGTCGCTGTTAACTGGTGGACACCCATCCTGTTGACCACCAGAACTAGGGTTGGGCCTGTGCCCTGGAGTGCGTGGAGCACTGGGACCCAGCTGCACTGGGTCAGGAGGGTGGAAGATCCCCAGTGAAATGCTGAGGTAACACCAGAGGTGGGCCCTGAGGGGTGGGGACCTGCTTCCGTATGAAAGATTACCATGCAGTAAAGAAAGCACTGTAGTCCACTAGCGCAGGGTAGTTATAGACTGGTGGATAGGGGTAGGCTGGAGACAGGTAAGGAAAGGGCAGCATCAGGCCAGACGAGGCCAGCATGGGGAACCTCAGTGAAGGTCTAGCAGGCGCAGGCTGTGGAGCCGGCATCAGCTGAGGAAACTTGGGAGGGAAATCCACCACTGCTGGGAGAAGAGAGATGGGCACCGGGGGAGAAAAGACCTCCCTGGCGAAGGCAATGGCAACACCGGGATTGGGGATGTGCTGGTTGACTGCTGCAGGCACTGCTGAGAAGGACTGGTGACAGTCCTCGTAGAGGGGACCAACGCAGATAGCGCTGGGGCCGGAGGAGAGACAGCAGAGAAGTCGGCGCCAGTCACACCCATGCCGGTTGACCCTCCTGACTTAGAGCCTGCAGAAGTCAGGGGCTGGGGAGCAGGAGACAATCCCCTGCCCTGAGCAGCCACTGCCCACCACAGAAATAAGGGCGGGCGGCAGGGTCACTGGTAGCTCTGCAGGAATGAGGGGGCAACCCCCTGTGGGGAAAAGACCCAGATGCAGTCAAAGATTTATGAGGGGACCACGAGCGGGAAGCAAAACATTCCCGGTCCTGACGTTCATGCTTCTTGCTAGATTGTTCCTGGGACTGAGAGGAGGAGGATGCCCCAGAGGACTCGGCTGGCGAAGCAAAAGAGCTCCTGGCCTATAGCTCCTGTTCCATCGCGACAAGCTTTTGCTTGATCAGATGGCTCTCTAGAATTTTGAGGCAGCGTCTCTGGGTGCCCTGGTTACATTTCTGGCAGATCTGGCAGACTTCCGTGTCGTCGCTGCGGCCTAGGCACAGGATGCAAGCAGAGAGTCTGTCTTTTTCTGGAATTTGTTTGCCGCAGGGACACCTAGTGGAGTGGTTGGAAGACGAGGCAGGTAGAAAAGACAGAAACCTGAAGTCGGTAACATGGAAAACGCAATGTTAGAGCTAAAGAAAATGGTAAAAATAAAAAAGCACAGCATGTGCAGGTGATAGTGGTTGACCGTAGTGGCGGCTTCAGTGGTCCGAGGTGCACGGGTCGATGGTGGGAAAGAACTGGGGAGGATGAGGGGAGACCTCCTACTCTTATAGGATAGGCTGACGTCAGAAGGTGACGTTGGCGGTGGGTGGTCCCCCGCGGTAGACTGCTAGCTAGAAAGTTGCCGCATGGTCCTGGCGCCTGGCAGCTAAGTCCCACCGGCATTGACCTGCTGCAAGAGCTTCCGCGAAGTAAGATCAAGTGATAGAGAAAAAAAAGGGGGGGCCAAGGAAGCCCAAGGGATAGGATAAAGGATATAGCACAGAAAAGGAACTAAATAATACAACCCGTCTACCAGAGAACGAGAAGAGATTAGGAGGGAGAGCCTAGGTAGCGGGTTAAAAGGATGACCAGAACAATCTTGGCAGGAGAAAGTACAGTTACGTAAGAACTTACTGTAACAGTAGATCTTCGAGAGAGGCTCTTGCAGTAGGTAATTACATATAGGACTGATGCCGGCAGGCGGCAAGACCCCACGGAAAAACTTCTAGCTAGCAGTCCCTGGCGAGGGACCGCCACCACGTCAGGTGACCGGCATCAGGAGACGTCGGTATAAAGGGGCCGTCTCTGATGCCCGCCTTCCAGTTCTTTCCCGCCACAGGCCAAAGGAGGCCGGATGAGAGAGGAGCGAGATATTTCCCTCAATGGAAAAGGAGCTGAAAAAGCTTAGGGGGATGGAGGGCGGGCAGATACCATTGCAAGAGCCTTCTCTCGAGGATCTACTGTTACGGGTAAGTCTCTACGTAACTGTACTCATCTTACTTCGAGAGGGCTCTTGCAGTAGGTAATTACATAGAGGACTGAGTCCCAAGCAGTCTGGAACAAGAAGCAGCACAGGGGAAGAGGAAATCTACTCCAAGTAGAACCTCTAGCTGTGCAAGCCTTAAGAGAGGAGGCCTTGCAGAGCAGCAAGCCCGAAGCCTACTCTACGGCGAGAGGCAATATCCAAACTGTAATGTTTTGTAAAGGTATGTACGGAGGACCAAGTGACGGCAGCACAGATGTCCGCCGCTGACACATTCTTGAAACAAGCCGCTGAGGCAGCGACTCCCCTGGTGGAGTGGCCTCTTACTTGACCGGGAAGGGTCTTGTTGTACTTGTCATAACAGAAAGTGATGCAATCAGCCAACCATTTAGATAGGCATTGCTTAGAAACAGCATTGCCTTCCCTTTTGGGTTCAAAAGAGACAAACAGTTGATCAGTCTTCCTGAGATCCTTTGTCCTGTTAGTGTAGTATCTCAGAATCCGGTGAACGTCCATAGTGTGTAGTAAATACTCCCCTTGATTGGAGTACTGCGTAAAAAGGGTGGATAACTCTATGGATTGGTTCAGAGTAGACTCCGCTACCACCTTAGGAAGAAACTTAGGGTTAATGCGCAGAGCCACACGTTCCTTGTGAAAAATCAAGTATGGAATTTTACACATCAGGGCCTGGAGCTCGGAAATTCTCCGAGCAGACGTAATGGCCACAAGGAAGAGAGTCTTCCATGAAAGGAACTTCAAGTCTGTGGAAGCTGCTGGTTCAAAAGGAGGCAGAATAAGTTTCTCAAGAACAAAGTTCAAATCCCAAGGAGGGGTGGGAATACGTATAAGAGGTCTCAGATGGAGAACCCCTCTGAGGAAAGTCTTAGAGACCTCCAGCTGAGCAAATGTCCTATCTGCAAAGGGAACATGATAGGTCGAGATGGCCGCCATGTGAACTTTCAGAGAAGAGTGACTAAGACCCAGGTCAAAAAGATGGTGTAGGTACTCCAGCAGTAGCCCAGCCTAACAGGAAAAGGGTTCCACGTCTTTCAAAGCAGCCCAGATAGTGAACCTTTTCCACTTCATGGTGTAAGTAGATCAAGTGGAGGGTTTTCTAGCCTCCACCAAAATCTCCGCCACTTGGGGAGAAACCCCAAAGCGACTTTGAGCTATGTCTGCAGGAGCCATGCATGAAGCTGAAGTGACTTAAGACCTGGATGGACCAGAGTCCCCTGATCCTGGGTCAGCAAACCTCATGATAGAGGAAGAGGAAGAGGAAGAGGATAATCCTCGGAGTATTGTTGTAGAAGAGAGAACCAAACTTGCCTGGTCCAGAAAGGAGCGATCAGAATAATTTGTGCTCCTTCTGAACCTAGTTTCTGCAAGACTCGTGGGATGAGAGGAATTGGGGGAAAGGCATAGACGAATCTGTCCTTCCAGTCTACAGACAGAGCGTCTCTCCAGAAAACGCCTCGCTTTTGAACGCGCGAACAGAACTCGGGAAGCTTTGCGTTTAGAGGGAAAGTGAACAGGTCGACCTGTGGTGTTCCCCAGTGTCGGAAGATACCGTCTAGAACCCCTTGGTCCAGTTCCCACTCGTGAGCCAGAGCAGACAAGCAACTTAGCTTGTCTGCCAAGGTGTTGTCGATTCCCGGAACATGAATTGCCGTGAGGTGAAGGTTGTGTTGTGCTGCCCAATCCCGAACCCTCATTGCTTCCCTGCAGAGAGGGTAGGACCGAGTCCCCCCCTGTTTGTTGATGTACCAAACCACGCACATATTGTCCATCTGGACGGCTAGGTGGCCGGGAAGAATGTACAGGTGAAGGGCTTGGAGAGCATACAGAACTGTCCGAAGCACGAATACACTGATGTGGAGTGTCTGTTCGAGCTTGGACCGAGAGCCCTTGGTCCGAAGGGGACCGAGATGGGCTCCCCAACCTTCGCCCGAGGCGTCTGTGGTTAGTTTGGGAGGGGGGAGGAAGGAAGAAAGGAACTCCCCGAAGGAGGTTCTCTCGAACCATCCACCACTGCAAGTCTTGAAGCATTGGTGAGGAGACTAGAACCAAGTGATCCAAGTCATTCACCAGCTGATCCCATTGGGAGCAGAGCGTCCACTGAGAAACCCCTCATGTGGAGCCGAGCGCGAGGGACTGTTGGGATAGCAGCCGCCATGAGCCCAAAGAGGCGAAGGACCGATCTTGCACTGACCCACCTGCAGCCGGACAACAGACTTACTTGAGTCTGGAGAGTGGGCGCCCTGTCCGGTGGCAGGAAGGCCCTGCCCATGGTCGTGTCTAAAATCGCTCCTATAAACTGTAGTCTCTGAGAAGGGATCAAGTGAGACTTGGAATGGTTGATGGTGATACCCAGGCAGGCAAAAACCTACTGGGTAAGGGCGAGGCAGTGCAGGAGTTCCTCCCTGGACGAGGCCACCAGGAGCCAATCGTCCAGGTACGAGAAAACTTGCACCCCCAGAGTACGCAGGTAGGCCGCCACCACCGCCAGGCATTTGGTAAATACTCGGGGAGCCAAGGATAGGCCAAAAGGAAGTGCCTTGAACTGGTAGTGGTCCCCCTGGAACGCAAAACGGAGATATTTGCAGTGACACGGGCGAATGGAAATGTGCAGGTAAGCATCCTGCATATCCAGAATGCACAGCCATTGGCCTGAATGGAGATGGGGCAGAAGGCTCTGCAAGGAGAGCATTCTGAACCTTTTGTACTCCACAAAAAGATTCAGGGAACTGAGATCTAGACTGGGTCTTAGATCTCCAGTCTTCTTCGGGACCAGGAAGAAGTGGGAATAGTAACCTGTCCTCTGAAGATGAAGAGGGACGGGTTCTATCGCTTCTTTCAGCAACAGAGCTGAAATCTCTTCCTGGACCAAGAGAAGATGTTCCCGAGAACACGACGACCTTTGGGGGGGGGGGTGGCGAGGTGGTTACTGTAGAAACTCTATTGAGTGTCCTTCCGTGATCAGCTGGAGCACCCAAGAATCTGATGTTATTCTCTCCCAGCCCAGAAGGTGGAGGGAAAACCTCTCTCCTACCGGTTCCTCCGGTGAGTCCCGAGGCTGTGGGAGAGGAAAGGAGTCAGGTGGTGTGGGGCAGCGCCGCAGCTGAAGCACCCACTGCTTTTTTGGGCAGGGGGGCTTAGCAGTTGTGGGGGCCCGGCGTTTAGTGGCCCGCTTTCCCTGAGGTTTCGCCTTAGGCCGATTCCGTCTGCGAAAGGGATGGCGCTGCGGCTGGTGGGGATAGTACATAAGAGTCAACGGACTTTAGTGCCATCCCCTTCTCCTGCAAATCGGTGATGATGTCCTTGACATTGCCACCGAAAAGCACCGACCCCCGGAAGGGCGCTTCCTGAATAGCGGACTGCACTTCCGGGACCAACCCTGACACACGGAGCCAAGCGTGACAACGTAAGCCTATGGTGAAAGCTGAGCTCTGTCCAGCAGTGTCCACTGTATCGTAGGTCGCACGAAGCATGTGTCAACTGGCCGAACGTGTAGAGCAGACAAGGTCAGCCAACTCCTGCTTGACCTGAGAGTCCGGCAGGGAGTCCAATTTGGCTTCCACCTGAGTAAGAATTGCCTTCTGGTAATCCCCCATATGACCGACATAATTCAGGGCCCTGATCCCCAGCGTGGAAGAAGCAAAAATCTTCTTACCATACTGGTCCAGTAGGCAGGATTCTTTATCAGGTGGCGACGAGCTAAGGTGTTTTGGGTTAGCCGACCGGCCGTGAGCGACACTAATCACTACTGAGTCAGCATGAGGGTGAGAATCTAAAAAGTCAACACCCTCGGGAGCCTGGTATAGCCTGTTCGACTTCAGAGGAAGTGGGACTAGAGCCGACAGCTGCTTCCAAATGGTGGTAACAAGTTTGGCATGAGGCTCAATCCAGGGTGGCACCAAGGTAGGAGCTGTCATGGGCAGATCCAGATGCTCGGCGAGTTTCATCCGCTGAGGGTCTAGTTCCAAAGACTGCCACTTATGTACCTCCTGGATT
Source organism: Neoceratodus forsteri (assembly GCA_016271365.2). Taxonomy (NCBI): domain Eukaryota; kingdom Metazoa; phylum Chordata; order Ceratodontiformes; family Ceratodontidae; genus Neoceratodus; species Neoceratodus forsteri. The sequence continues at coordinate 418,895,181 of CM057452.1, read as the reverse complement.
TTGCGTAGCAGCTCCGTAAAGGAAGGATCTTCCGGAGGTGACTTCGGAGGAGTCCTTGGCCTGGGCTTTGACAGAAAGCGTGGCTCGTCGTCCCTTCCGGAGCAGCCGTCGGAAGAGTCCGAAGAGTCCAAGTGGGAAGAGGAGGAAAAAGAAGAAAAAGACTCCCTTTCCCGTCCAGGGGGAGGAACGGACCCTTGGGAAGCCCTCGGGAAGTGTCTCGCCCTCTGGACCCAGAGGGAATAGCCCCTCGTGTCCGGAGGTGGTGAGGAGTGTGTCCGGGGACGACGTGGGAACCAGAACCGCACCATCGCCAGTAGATGACTCTCCACCTCTCTGGTGAGCTGAGCCTTGGCCTCAGCCCACCAGGAGGACAGAGTCTCCTGCAAATCCACCGGCGGCTGAGGGGGCGGTGGAGGAGAAGGGGGATATGGGCATGGACTATATCCATAAGGAGAGTATCCGAAACCTGGCGGCGGAAAACCAGGTGTCAGGTACTGTGACGCTGGGTACTGCGGCGCCGGATACTGTGGTCCCGGGTACGACGAAGTCGGATACGATGGAGGGTACCCGGGAGCCGGAGGAGCTGCCTGAGCAGACGGCCCGGCCGGAGGAGTCACGGGCGGGTCCGGGTTGGAAGGCCCGGCATCGGGGCGACATCCAGGAGCGGGATGTCGTCCGGAGTCGGTAAAGCAGGTGTTGGAGGTACCAGCGTCGGGGCCGGCGTCCGGGGAACCGATGTCAGATCCGGTGGACCCACAGGTGGGCGGACTAACGGAGGCGGAACCCCAGCGTCGCCCGGGGATGGAGGGGAGAAATCCCCGGGGTCGGGCTGGGGAGACTCAGGGTCCCCGGAGGGCAGCAAAGGCTGCGGGGGCAGGGGTCAACGGACGTGGGAGGGTCCGGCGTCGGCTCTTCCGCTGTACGTATGTCGGGCGAACCGATATGCGGTTTGTCAGTGGGATCTGGGCGGGCGCCGGAGGAGCCAGCGTCAGACTTACAGGACCCATCACCGGAGGCGGACCGCGATGGAGGAGCAGTCTGGTCCGATGGAAGAGGGGCCGCACGCTGCCCCGAAGGGTCATGCGACTTACCAGCCTTCTCAGTGTGGGCATTGGAGAGGCCGACGTCCGGCTTAACGGGGCCGCCCGCACCAGTAGGCTGCGAAGCTACTGCCAAACCGGGGGCAAAGGCCTCCAATAGCCCGGAGGTGCCTGAAAGGCCCGAGCGTGAGCCAGATGGGCGGGCCGACACTGCCTCAGAAGCCTCTGAGGCAGCCGTTCAGGAGTGGTCCCCCGGAGGTGACGTTACCTGTAACACGGCGTCCCGAGGGAGTCGCGGTGGAGGCACCCTTGTCCCCATGCTTCTCTTTGTCTTTTTTTCATCCGATGGCCTTCGGGGGAAGTGGACGCCTGCCGCAGTTTTTTGAGTTCCTTCTCCATAGAGCTCATCTTTTTCTTCAGAATGTGGGCTTCCAGGGACTGCTGCCGCCTTTTCTGGGTGGCCGCGTTAAAACTGAGGCAGTGCTGGCACTTCTCTACCGGATGATTGGGGCCTAGACAAAAAAGGCACAGGAAATGGCCGTCCTTGTGCGGGAGTTAGGCGCCGCATGAGTCGCACTTGTTTTTGTGCTCGAAGGGTGTAGGCGACATACACTGACGTGACTGACGATTTACTGTAAAACAATAAAGGAAGGGGTCAGCAACTAAAGGCTAGAAAACCACTCAGAACTTTATTGCAAAAAGATTTTTGCTTAGAAAAACTATATAGAAAACATTCTCTCGTGTAGATGCACTTGGCAAAATTACACAGCGAGAGAATTAAAAAATTGGTATCCCATTGGTCGCAATGCTATATAGACCAAAAAGCAGAGCAGAGTATAAAAATAATGTAAGTGCCACTAAACAGTGCTTATGTAGTCAAAGCGGCTAAGCAAAGCGTTCAAAGACAGCAATCGGCAAAGCATAGTATGTAAAAAGTGCTATAAATGCCGTTTGTAGCAGTACTTATATGGCAAAAAATGCCTAACACAATACGAACAACGAGACAACACAGGAGTGTGTAGGCGTAAAATAACGAGGAAGCATACCACTCTCCTTTAGCTTGGACGCCTTCTTGTGCAAAAACCAGTTGGTCACTGGCTAAATTTAAAGCATGAAAGCCCAACACGCCTCACACTGCTCACCACGGACTAGAGCAACCGACCGATACCCGGAAGAGACAACCAAACGTCAGAACAGACGTGTCACGCTTACGTATCGACTAAACAGTCTTCTTCAGAGCGTAAGATAGGTGCATTGCATCTCCTTAAATGCGCAACAGCTCTTAAAGAGACAGAGCAAAATACTACACCTTGCAACATATAACCTCCACAATACTACGAATATAGAACAAAATAAACATAAAAATTAGTTATAAAAATACACATAAGATGCACAACCTTACAAAGGGAAAAGAGCCGGACAAGTCATATTGCCAAAAAATCATGGCTAGAGCACGGAAAAGTCATAGCCATGAATACTATATATGTGCCACCAAATACCCCATAACAATACAGTGAAGTGAAAGAAAAACTATGAAATAAATAATAATATGAAATAAAATGAACACCAAAGGGAGACAGAGCCGGAAAGTCATGTCTCCCTATTATGAACAGAGCATGGAACAGGTCATATCCACAAATGTTACATCTAAACTATAAATAACTATATATAGGAAGTTCATCATTTAAGCCGAAAGGAACCATTGTATTTAATTCAAAGATCCAAAAAGCTTCTCTTCGCAGAATTTTGGAGTTCAGGTCTCCACCTCGAAATCCCACTTCCACCTTTTCCAGACCAATAAATCTTAAAGTAGCTGGGGACCCATGTTTTGATTCATGGTAATGACGTGCCATTGCATAGTCCATACTGGCATTCCTAATGGCTCCTTTGTGTTCGCCAATTCTTAATTTAAGATTTCTTTTAGTCTGACCAACATAGGACAATCCACAAGGGCAAGTTAACATGTATATAGCCCCCTGAGTGTTACAATTAATGAAGGATTTGATCTCATAAACTTTTCCCAGATCTTGGATGATGGAAAGTTTTTACATCAGACGTGTTAGAACAATGTACGCACCTTCCACAACGATAATTCCCTTTGGGAAACGAAGGTAACCAATCTCGTTGTACATTCTCATTTTTGCACGGAATGTACGATTTGACCAACAGATCTTTTAAATTCTGTCCCTTAGTATAAGAGATCAACGGGCGATTTTGACCTATGTCCTTCAATCTCAAGTCGGAGTTAATAACATTCCAATGCTTGTGGATAATTTTACCTATTTTAGGAGCCAAAGGATTAAATTCAGTAATGAAAATTAATTTATCCACTTCACCTTTGTTTTGTGCATTAGAGTCCAATAATTCTTCTCTCTCCATATTATTGACAAGATGCATACTGTTGAGCAAAATTCCTGATTCATAGCCTCTAGCTATGAAACTATCTGTAATTTCTTTCTTAGCTTCTTCATATGACCTGTTTTCCGAGCAGATACGTTTAGCTCTGATGTACTGTCCCTTAGGGATATTGTGAATAACAGATCTAGGATGACAGCTGTCAAAACGTAATAGGGTATTTCACATACATAGGTTTTCTATACAACTTCGTCGAAAGTACCTCATTTTTCTTCTCTATCAAAATATCTAAAAAGGGGATACTGTCCATACTTTTTACATATGTAAATTTTAGATGAGAGCTGGTGTGATTTATATACTCAATAAAATGTTCCAAGTCAACATCAGAACCAGTCCAAACCATCAAACAATCATCTATATATCGCTTCCATAGTTTGATGTATTTCAGAAAGATATTATTGGATGCGTTATAGATATTGGTCTCTTCCCATTCACCCATATATAAGTTCGCTAAACTGGGTGCGAAGGCAGTTCCCATTGCAGTCCCTTTTATTTGGATGTAAAAAGAACCATTGTACCAAAAATAGTTCTGTTCCAGTACAAATCTTGCAAGTTCCAACACAAAATCAGTATTTGGTTTATTCTTCTCCCTCAGACTTAAATGTTTAGATAAGGACTGTAAACCGCCCTCGTGGGGTATGTTGGAATATAGACTTTCCACGTCTAGAGTGACCAATATACCAGTGTCAGATACAACAACATTACGTAGCATCAATAGAGCATCCTTAGTATCTTTCACGTACGACTGAAGGTTTGGGACAAATTTTTGTGCAAAGAAGTCCACATACTTAGACATATTCTCAGTGACAGACTCATTCGCTGAGACAATCGGTCGACCTGTCACAGGGAATGTGTTTTTATGTACTTTAGGGAGGAGGTGTAAAACAGGCTTCTTGGGGTTAGAAATTTTAAGAAAATCAGCTTCTTTTTTAGTAATTTCTCCTGAAGCAAGGCCGAAATCAATCAATGCATCAGCCTTATTTTTAATAAGCTCAACCGGATCTTTATTGATGTTCTTATAAAAATCTTGATTACTTAATTGCCTCATAGCTTCTACATTATACTCATCAATTCCCCATACTACCACTGCACCTCCCTTATCGGCCTGTTTAATCACTATTGAATCAAGATTCTTTAGTTCCTGTATAGCTTGTCTTTCTGCTGAGGTAACATTTTGTACATAGTATTTGTTTTTATTACTTTTAATCAATTTATGCACATCGTTGGACACCATATTACAAAAAGTATTGATGGTATGATTGGAGTGGGGGGGTTTATAGGAAGAGGGCTTTTAAAAGGGGGTCTCTTCTCTTGTTAAATCCAAAATTGAGGGCAAAGTTTCTGTTAGGTTGAAAAAATCTTTAAGATATATTTTTCTGAAGAATCTAAACAAATCCAACTCAACTTGGAATGGATTAATCTTAGTAGTGGGAACGAAACTCAAGCCCTTAGCTAGAACCTGAATTTGGGTGGGGGTTAGCTGTATATTGGATAGATTTATGACCTCCAATTCGGATTCCTTGGTCTCGGGGATCTCCTTACCCCCCCCCCCCAATTCTGTCTCCCTCTGTTGCCTCTCATACCTCTCCCTCTTCCTCCTCCTCCCCTTCCCTCTTCTTGTTCTATATGTTCCAGCATATCTAAATCTTGGCTGTTGCCTAAAAAACGTCTATTGTCATTGGTTCTATGATTGTCCTCCAAATCGCTATCCGGTCCAGACGAAATATTCATTTCGTCTTCATTAGATGGTATTGAATACTAATTTGTTGAAAAAGCTTTCTTTTTATTCCCCTGCCACGTATATACATTTCCCAGCTTATAATCATTGTCATCCCTGATGTATTTCTTCTATTTATATTGAATCAAATCAGTTTAAAATTTAGCTACAGATAAACTGACTTTTCCAGAGAGAGAATCAAATTCTATAGGGGGAAATTTTTCTTTTAGTTTTTCCAACAAGGTACTTCGCTCTTGTGACGCTAGTTCGGATTCCTTTCTTGCTTTCTTAATTGTAAGGAGCATCAAATCATAGCTACACTTATTCAGAATCCTTTCCCAATCATGTAAATAGTCCAAATCTTCCATACCAATTGAGGGAGGTTTCTGAATCCTCATACCTTGTGGAATTTTGCGTTCCCTCCAATATTGTGACAAAAAGGCAGCATGTAAATCAATTCTAATAACCTTCTTTTGTAAATATTCGTAGCTTCTGAAATCAATGTTGTCTCTAGAGCCAAGTAATCCTACACCAGAGAGTAACGCCTGTACTCTTTCAACTGGAAGTAATATACCTTGGCCAATTTCATCAGTGAAGGATAAACCTTCCACAGTAGGTGGTGTCATAGCCATTTTTTAGACTCTGGAGCACTCCACAGGCAGTATCAACTTCTTAAATAACTGCCAACTTAATTGATAAAAACACACAAAGGTCCATAGAAAACCTTAAGGACCATGGAGTCTCAAACAGACAGAGAAGTGCACTATATACCCCAGGAGTTGAAACGAAATAATGTAAAATAATAAAGGAAGGGGTCAGCAACTAAAGGCTAGAAAACCACTCAGAACTTTATTGCAAAAAGATTTTGGCTTAGAAAAACTATATAGAAAACATTCTCTCATGTAGATGCATTTGGCAAAATTACACAGCGAGAGAATTAAAAAATTGGTATCCCATTGGTTGCAATGCTGTATAGACCAAAAACCAGAGCAGAGTATAAAAATACTGTAAGTGCCACTAAACAGTGCTTATGTAGTCAAAGCGTTCAAAGACAGCAAACGGCAAAGCACAGTATGTAAAAAGTGTTAAAAATGCCGTTTGTAGCAGTACTTATATGGCAAAAAAACACCTAACATGAAGTACGAACAACAGAAGGCAACACAGGGTGTGTAGACATAAAATAACGAGGAAGCATACCACTCTCCTTTAGCTTGGACGCCTTCTTGTGCAAAAACCAGTTGGTCACTGGCTAAATTTAAAGCATGAAAGCCCAACACGCCGCACACTGCTCGCAACGGACTAGAGCAACTGACTGATGATTTATCAAGAAAAAGTAAAAAATACTTGGTAAAACACCGACAAAGGGAGTCTGACGAGCGAAGAACTTTTCCGCGAGGCGCTGCACGAGCTAACGGCGGGAAAGAACTGAAAGGCTGGCATCAGGGACCGCCCCTTTATACCAACATCTCCTGACGCCAGTCACCTGACGTGGTGGCGGTCCCTCGCCAGGGACTGCTAGCTAGAAGTTTTTCTGTGGGGTCTTGCCGCCTGCCGGCGTCAGTCCTATATGTAATTACCTACTGCTAGAGCCCTCTCGAAGTAAGATAAGAAATTTCTGGAAGGGACGGAGTAGCGAGGATCCACATTTCCTCAGCAGCAGAGCATGCCAACAAAAAGGTGCCTCAGGAAATCAGAGAGGTGCCTAAACTTAACAGAAACAAATAGGCACCCTGCTAGGGGAGGAAATAAGTGAGAAGATTCAGATGCTAAACTGGACAGGAGGCTCACAGGAAATCAGTTCAGCACTTCTCCTAAGAGACTGTGTGACAGTTCCACCACCTCTGTCATTCTCCCCAAGGGTAGCATAGGAGAGTTCCACCGCCTTGATGACATGTGCCCAACCGATGACGAGATAAAGCCAAAAAATAAAGCCAAATTAACCACTGAGGAGATCCCCACTAATTCAGAGGGAGGCAGAACCCAGAGAGTTTTTTCCTTTTTTTTTTTTTAAACATAAAACTATATCCCCTTGGGTCATGCCCAGTCTTCCCTCCTCTCCCATTTTTTTTTTTTTTAATTATTTCCCATCCCACAGAGACAAGGGTAGTAAGCAAGACTTGGGGAGCAGGCTGCTCCATCTGGCAAGAGAGGACCTGTCGAGAAGACAGGAAGAGACAAGACTACTATGCTAATAGGGAGAGAAAATTTGAAGACACTTAGCTGCCTCCTTTTTGCTGCTTTTTTTTTTTCCGGCTCAGAGGTGAAACAAAGAAGCCTCCTAAGAACAGCATCTAAGTCCTAAAAAGTGTTCTTTTGGTTTTTTGTTGTTGTTGTTTGCTAGCAGGCAAAGCAAAGAGGCCTCCAAAGAAACCATTTTGTCTCCAAAAAAAGTTAAGTTACTTAAGAACTTACCATAACAGTAGATCTTTGAGAGGATCTCTTACATCAGATCACATCTATCGAACTATAGCTGCCAGAAATTAGGACCACACAGAAACATTTCTATTGAGCAGTCTACAAGGGGCCGCCCAAGACAACATCATATGCAGCCGACGTCCCTCTCACATAGACATGCCCTCCTCAGTTCTCCCACCGGAGACTATATACAGAGAATCTCCTGCTGGGGAGCCAAGGGATGCCAGAGGTTCCTGCCATAAGTAAGGCGAAACAGAAGGTTAACCATCCTGGAGAGAGAAAGACAGACAGACACAGAAAAGCCCAAAGGCCAAGGGGGAGGGGGGGTGAGACAGCATGGCCTGCTGCAAGAGATCCTCTCGAAGATCTACTGTTACGGTAAGTTCTTACATTAACTGTACTATCTTCATTGAGGGTATCTCTTACATCATGCCACACCTATGGAATGAGTCGCAAGCAGTTGCAGACAAAGAGATAGTCTGGGTGGTAGGAGGTTACAGGCTTAACACAGGAGGCCTTGAAGCACAATCAGGCTGAAACCTGCCCTTCTCCTAGAGGCAATGTTCAGACTGTAGTGTTCAATGAAAGTGTGGACAGTACTCCAACTTGCAGTAGCAGCACAGATCTCTGCAGCTAAAGCATTCCTGAAGCAAGCAACGTAAGTGGCCATGCTTCTGGTTGAATGACCACGAACAACACCAGAACTTCCTTACCGAACTTTCTATATCAAAAAGTAATACAGTTAGCCGACCATTTGGACAGACACTTTAGAAACCGGTACACCCTCTTTCCCCAGAGACAAAAGAAATGAACAGCTGTGAGGACTTCCTATAGTCCTTTGTACATTGTGTATAGTAATGCAGAATTCCATGTACATCTAAGGTGTGGAGCAATGCTTCCCCTGGATTGGCATGCTCTGGGAAGTAAACAGGCAGGTGGGATAGTTTGATTTAAGGTAAACTCAGACACCACTTTAGGAAGAAACTTGGGGTTCATATGCAAATACATCCTCTCTTTGTGATAAAATCAAACAGAGGCTCACACATTAGAGCCTGAAGCTCGGAAATCCTTTGAGCAGAAGAAATAGCAACTACAAATAACAGTTTCCATGACAGAAAGCATAGCTCGCATGTCGTGGCTGGCCAAAAAGGAGACACAGTAAGTTTTTCCAACACAAAATTTTTATCCCAAGGTGGGACTGGATTGCGGATGGGAGACTAAGTGGAAAATGCCTCTCAAAAAAGTATGGGACACTTCTAGTTGTGCCATCGTACGGCTATCAATGGGCACATGGAAGGCTGAGATAGCTGACAGGTGCACCTTAATGGAGGAGAATCGCAAGCCCGAATCTTAGTATCAAATCCAAAAAGACGCTGTGAGTTACGGGGTTGGGAGGATGCTGAGAGAACGGGCTGCAAGCCCAAGCAAATAAAAGTTCAAGGAAGTCTCTAAGAAAGCACTCAACAAGGACAGGTTCTTGAATAAAGCAAATGCTGAATTTATTTTGGAACAATGTCAAACAGTGCTCACCGGCCACGTAACTTGCCCTGGCGCTTCAGGTTACACAAACCAGTCATCAGGGAGTGTGGTAAGTGGGAGATGCCACAGACAGTTTAAATAGTGTCATCAATCAGTGCATAAATAATTACATTGGTGTGTTGCATATTTAGAAACATAGACTTTGATGGCAGATAAGGACCACTTGACCCACCTAGTCTGCCCATTTCCCTACCTACTGGATAAGCTGCAGATTTTAGTTAACCAACAGCCTACTTCCTGCCACCCCCCACTATAATTGCCTTATGTCTGTCCCATGCATGTTTGAATTCCTCCACTGTTTTAGACCCCACAGCCTCTCCAAGAAGGCGGTTTCATGCGTCCACCACTCTCAGTGAAAAAAAAATTTCTGTACATTACCCCTGAACCGTCCTCCCTCTATCTTTAAATTGTGCCCCCTTGTTCTTACACATCTCTTTTTCTGAAAGACGCTACCCTCCTGGACTTTGTAGATTCCCTTGAGGTACTTGAACGCTTCTATCATGTCCCTCTGTCCCTCCTTTCATCAAGGGTATACATATCAAGCTCCCTCAGTCTCTCTTCATATGGTTTCCGAGGCAGACCCTGCACCATTTTAGATGCCCTCCTCTGGACTGCTTCCATCCTGTCTATGTCTTTGCATAGATGAGGTCTCCAAAACTGCACACAGTACTCCAGATGGGGTCTCACCAACTGTCTGTACAGAGGGATAACCGCTTCCCTTTTTCTACTTGTGATGCCCCTTTCTATGCGTCCCAGTATCCCCCTGGCTCTCCTTACTGACTTCTCACATTGCTTACCCACCTTTAGATCATCTGATACGACTACCCTCAGGTCCCTTTCCATTTTTTTTGTTGTTAGTACCTCCCCTGCTATTGTGTACTCTTCTCCTGGGTTTTTGTTTCCCAGGTGTATTACTTTGCACTTCTTTGCATTGAATCTAAGTTTCCATATGTCTGACCATTCCTCCAACCTTGCCAAGTCCCTTCTCATCCTTTCTACCCCCCCCTTGTGTATCAACTCTGTTACAGATCTTTGTGTCATCTGCAAAAAGGCATACATTTCCTTCCAGACCATCTGCAATGTCACCTATAAAGATGTTAGAGAGGACTGGACCTAGTACTGAGCCCTGAGGTACTCCACTAGTGACCCCCCTTTCTTCGGAATGTGTTCCATTCACTATTACCTTCTGTACCCTGTTGTACAGCCAGTTTGCTACCCAGGCTACCACCCTGGGACCCACTCCCAGGCTGGCTAACTTGATTATCAATCTTTTGTGCGGGACTGGGTCAAATGCCTTGCTAAAGTCTAGGTAGGCCATATCCACAGCCCTTCCCTGGTCTATTACTTTGATCACCCAGTCAAATAAATCTATTAGATTCGTTTGACATGACCTTCCTGCTGTAAATCCATGCTGCTTTTGGTCCTGTGCCCCGCTGGCCTCTAGGTACTCAACAATTCTTTCCTTCAGAAGTGATTCCATCATTTTCCCTACCACTGAGGTCAAACTTACAGGTCTGTAGTTTCCTGCATCTGCCTTGCTCCCACTTTTGTGAAGGGGAATCACATCTGCCTTCCTCCAGTCCTCAGGTCCCACCCCATCCTCCCATGATTTGTTAAAAAGTATGGTCAGTGGTGTCACTAGGTCCTCCCTTAGTCCTTTCAGGATTCTGGGGTGAATCCTGTTAGGCCCCATTGCTTTGTCCACCTTGAGTTTTAGGAGTTCTTTCAGGACTTTCCTCTGTAAATGGACTGGTGTCAACCCCCCCTACCCAGAGTGCTTCTATTGTCTGGATTAGGTAACTCCTCCTCATCTTCTTTTGTGAATACTGAGCAAAAATATTCATTCAGTAACTCTGCCTTTTCACTGTCTCCCTCTGCCCACCTCCCCTCTCCCTTATTAATCTTCACTATTCCTCCCTTAACCTTTCTATGCTCCCTAATGTACCTATAAAAGGTTTTATCCCCTTTCTTAACTGAATTGGCTATTTTTTCCTCGGTTTGGGCTTTTGCTATTCTGACTGCCTTCCCCACTTTTTCTGCTTTAATTGAAACAGTTCTCTGTCGTGCTCCTTCTGTGATTCCTTATACTTTTTGAATGCAGCCTTTTTCTCCTTAACCTTCCCTGCCACCACTTTTGAGAACCATAGTGGTTTTTTTACTCTGCTTTGTTTTCTTTATCTGTTTCACACAAAGGCTTGTTGCCTCTATGATGGCAGTTTTGATTTTTCTCCATTGTTATTCCACCCCTCCTTTTTGGCCATTCGCTAGTGTATTCCTCAGGTATTCACCCATTTTGCCAAAGTCAGCCCTTCTAAAGTCCAGTATGCTTGTTTTTGTATGGCTCGTCTCCATGGTTGTGCTTATTGTGAAAAACACTGTGCAGTGGTCGCTTGTTCCCAGATGTCTACTGACTTCTAAATTTGTGATCCTCTCTCCATTTGAGAGTACCAGGTCTAGTATTGCTCCCTCCCGAGTGGGTTTCAACACTAGCTGTCTAAGGCCTGCCCTCTGCAGGGCATCGAGAATAACCCTGCTCTTGGATGTGGCTGCAGTACATGTCATCCAGTTAACATCTGGCATATTCAGGTCTCCCATCAACAGTATCTACCCTTTTTCAACCATTTTGAGAATGTCCTCTATCATTTTCTTGTCCATTTCCTCCCTTTGAGATAGGGGTCTGTATACAACCCCTGTGCGGATTGTGATGCCATTCCCTGTCTCCAAGGTGACCCAGAGTGCCTCTTGTCCTCCCCCTTTACTTTTTAGTTCTGTAGCTTTGATCCCCTCCCTTATGTATAGAGCTACTCCACCTCCTCTTTTCCCCTTCCTGTCCCTTCTGTAGATTGAGTACCCCGGTATGTTGACATCCCAGTCATGGTTCTCCGTGTACCATGTTTCCGTGACTGCCACAATATCCAATTGTTCATCTTCCATCAAAGCTACTAGCTCAGGAAGCTTGTTTCCCAGACTACGGGCATTGGTACTCATTGCCCTCCATTTAATGTTGGCTTTATCCTTTTTTCCCCCATGCCTGCTCTTTTTGCCCTTGTCTATTTTTCCATTTACCCCTGTCCTGCCCTCTGTTGAGCACTGTACCTCAGTGTTTACCTTACTACCCGTCATGTTTTGTGGGGGGAGGCTTGAAATTTCCTGCCTCTTATTAGCACCTCCCCCCATGGCTAGTTTAAAAGCTTGCCAAGGAAGCATTTAAATCTGTCACTTAGAATCTTGGTTCCCTTAGTGGACAGATGCAGACCATCATGCCAGTATAGACCTTCATCTCTCCAGGTGTACCCCCCGTCCCCAATGAAGCCAAAGCCCTGTGCTCTGCACCAGTTTTGCAACCATTCATTAGACCGCATGGTGTGTGTAGTACCCTAGCCTCACCTCTGCCATGGACTGGCAGCACCTCTGAGAAGGTAACCGTGCTTGCTACCTGTTTGAGGCGCCTCCCCAACTCCACAATTTCATCCTGCACTGCACTGATCCTATGCCTAGCTAAGTCATTTGTCCCAAGCTGGACAATGATATCTAGTTCCCTCTCCTGTGATGCTGCTTCTGCAATCCTGAGGATTCGCTTCTTGTCCCTCCAAGTTTTCTGGTGAGATGTTTTGTTCTTCTCTTGGAAAGGGAGGTTCCTTTTTGCCTTGCCCCCTTCCCTCTACTCCAGTGAGTGCGGATCAACCTCCAGAAGGAACGGGACATCTGATCCTCACTGCCCCCCATCTGGCCTCGTCAGTTTGCATATAAAAACTATGTGCATCCAAATTTAAAAATCAAACAATCTGAGTGGGACAGCAAGTACTCCAGAATCTGATTCACTGGACAAGTGAAAGGGTCCAAATTATGGGAAGCTGCTCACAGAGCAAAGCGCTTCCATTTCTTGGAATAAGTGGCCTTGGGGACTTCCTAGCAGCCATCAGGACATCAGTCACCGTGAGGGACCCCCCCAAACCTAGCCATGACTATGTCTTCAGGAGCCATGCATGGAAGTGTAGTCACTTGAGCTCCGGATGGACCAGGGTGCTCTGCTCCTGGGATAGCAAGCCTTTGCACAGAGACAGGGGCACCGGAGGTTCCACCGCCAGCTGATGCAGCAAGGGGAACCATAACTGATGAGGCCAGATGGGGGGCAGTGAGGATCAGATGTCCTGTTCCTTCTGGAGGTTGATCCGCACTCACTGGAGTACAGGGAAGGAGGGCAAGGCAAAAAGGAACCTCCCTTTCCAAGAGAGGAACAAAACATCTCGCCAGAAAACTCCAGGCCCTGGAGTGAACAAGCAGAAAAAGTACAGTTACGTAAGAACTTACCGTAACAGTAGATTTTCGAGAGAGGCTCCTGCAGTAGGTAATTACATATAGGACTGACGCCGGCAGGCGGCAGGACCCTGACGAAAATTCTAGCTAGCAGTCTTTACGTAGGGACCGCCCCACGCCAGGTGACCGCGCCAGGAGACGCCGGTATAAAGGGGCAGTCCCCTGATGCCCGCCTTCCAGTTCTTCTCACCACGGGCCAGAAAGGCCAGACGAGAGGAGCGGATATTTTCCTCACTGGAAAAGGAGCTGAAAAAGCTTAGGGGGATGGAGGGTGGGAAGGTATTACCTACTGCAAGAGCCTCTCTCAAAGATCTACTGTTACGGTAAGTTCTTACATAACTGTACTATCTTACTTCGAGAGGGCTCTTGCAGTAGATAATTACATATTGGACTGAATCCCAAGCATTCTGGAACAAAGAGAGGCACCGGGAGGAGGAAAACTACTCCAAAAAGCAGTCTAGCTGTGCAAGCCTCAAGACAAAAAGCCTTGCAGAACAGCCAGCCCGAAGCCTGCTCTATGGCGAGAGGCAACATCCAAATTGTAGTGTTTAGTAAAGGTATGGACGGAAGTCCAGGTGGCGGCAGCACAAATGTCTGCCGCAGACACATTTTTGAAACAAGCCGCTGAGGCAGCTACTCCTCTGGTGCAGTGGCCTCTCACTTGACCCGGTAGAGTCTTGTTACATTTGTCATAACAGAAAGTGATGCAATGAGCCAACCACTTAGACAGGCATTGCTTGGAAACAGCACTGCCTTCCCTTTTATGAGCAAAAGAGATGAACAATTGGTCAGTCTTTCTGAGATCCTTCGTCCTGTTGGTGTAGTATCTCAGAATCCGGTGAACATCCATAGTATGGAGTAAATACTCCCCTTGATTACAGTACTGCGTAAAAAAGGCAGGCAACTCTATGGACTGATTCAGAGTAGACTCTTTTAGGAAGAAACTTAGGATTCGTACAAAGAGCAACTTGTTCCTTGTGAAAAATCAAGTATGGGATTTTGCACATCAGGGCCTGGAGCTCGGAAATTCTCCAAGCAGAAGTAATGGCCACCAGGAAGAGAGTCTTCCACGAAAGGAACTTCAAATCCACAGAAGCTGCAGGTTCGAAGGGAAGGACAGTAAGTTTCTCGAGAACAAAGTTCAAGTCCCAAGGAGGAGCGGGAGTATGGATGGGAGGCCTCAGATGGAGGACACACCGGAGAAAGGTCTTAAGAGACCTCCAATTGAGCGAAAGCTTTGTCTGCGAAGGGAACATAATAGGCCAAGATGGCCGCCATGTGTACCTTCAGAGAAGCATGACTGAGACCCAGGTCAAACAGATGACATAGATACTCCAGCAGAATCTCTGCTGAACAGGAGATGGGTTCCACGTTCTTGGAAGCAGCCCAGATAGAGAATCTTTTCCACTTCATGGCATAAATGGATCTGGTTGAGGGTTTTCTGGCCTCCACCAAAATCTCCGCCACTTTGGAAGACACTCCAAAATGGGATTGGGCTAAGTCTGCAGGAGCCATGAATGCAGCTGAAGAGAGTTGAGACCTGGATGGACCAGGGTCCCCTGATCCTGGGTCAGTAAACCTCGAGAGAGAGAGGAAGAGGAAGAGGAGGATCCTCTGAGTATTGTTGTAGAAGAGAGAACCAAACTTGCCTGGGCCAGAAAGGAGCAATCAGAATCATTTGTGCTCCTTCTGAAGCTAGTTTCTGCAAGACTCGTGGGATAAGTGGAATTGGGGAAAGACATAGACAAATCTGTCCTTCCAGTCTAATGACAGAGCATCGTCCAAGTCCTGTCTGGAACGAGCGAGCAGAAGACGGAAGTTTTACGTTTAGGGGGGATGTGAACAGGTCGACCTGTGGTGCTCCCCAAAGTCAGAAGATATTGTCTAGGACCCCTTGATCCAGTTCCCACTCGTGAGTCTGCCAGGGTGTTGTTGACTCCCGGAACGTGAATTGCCCTGAGGTGAAGGTCGTGTTGTGTTGCCCAATCCCAAACCCTCATTGCCTCCCTGCAAAGAGGGTAGGACAGAGTCCCTCCCTGTTTGTTGATGTACCACACCACGCACATGTTGTCCGTCTGGACGGCAAGGTGACCGGGAAGGATGTATTGGTGAAGGGCTTGGAGAGCATACAACACAGCCCGAAGCTCGAGCACATTGATCTGGAGAGCTTGTTCTAGCTTGGACCAGGAGCCCTGGGTCAGATGAGGGCCTAGATGGACTCCCCAACCTTCACCCGAGGCATCTGTGGTTAGAGTCGGGGGGGGGAGACAAAAGAAAGGAACTCCCGGAAACAGGTTCTCTCGAACCATCCACCATTGCAAGTCTCGAAGCATCGTCGAGGAGACCAGAACTGGGTGATCTAGATCGTCCACTAGCTGATCCCATTGAGAGCATAGAGTCCACTGAGAAATTCTCATGTGGAGTCGAGCGCGAGGAACCGTCGGGATAGCGGCCTCCATGAGCCCGAGAAGGCGAAGGACCGACCTCGCAGAGACTGTCTTGCAGTCAAACAGCAGACTTATTTGGGTCTGAAGGGTGGATGCCCTGTCTGGAGGCAGGAAGGTCTTGCCCGTGGTCGTCTCGAGAATCGCCCCAAAAAACTGTAGTCTCTGGGATGGGTCCAAATGAGACTTGGAATGGTTGATGGTAATACCCAGGCAGGCAAAAACCGGTTGGGTAAGGGAGAGTAACACAGGAGTTCCTCCTGGACGAGGTCGCCAGGAGCCAATCGTGGCGGCACGGAAAAACCTGCACTCCTGGTACGCAGGTGGGCCTCCACCACTGCCAGGCATTTGCTAAACACTCGGGGAGCCGAGTATAGACCAAACGGGAGCGCCTTGAACTGGTAGTGGTCCCCCTGGAACACAAAACGAAGGTATCTGCGATGAGATGGGCGAATGGTAATGTGCAGATTAGCATCCTGCATATCCAGAGCACACAGCCATTGACCTGGCCGGAGGAGGGGCAGAAGGCTCTGCAAAGAGAGCATCCTGAACCTTTTGTATTCTATGAAAAGATTCAGGGAACTGAGATCCAAAATTGGTCTGAGATCTCCTGTCTTCTTTGGGACCAGGAAGAAATGGGAATAGTAACCCGTCCCTCGCAGATGAAGGGGGACGGGCTCTATTGCTTGTTTCAGCAGGAGAGCCGAAATTTCCTCCTGGACCAAGAGAAGATGTTCCCGTGAATACGACGACTTCAGAGGGGGGTGGCGGGGTGGTTTCTAAAGAAACTCTATCGAGTGTCCTTCTGCTATGAGCTGGAGCACCCAAGAATCTGTGGTTATCCTCTCCCATCCCGGAAGGTGGAGGGAAAACCTCACTCCTACCGGTTCTGGGAGTCCGGAGGCAGTGGGAGAGGAAAGGAGTCAGGTGGTGTAGGGCAGCGCTGCAGCTGAAGCACCCGCTGCTTTTTACGGGGGCTTAGCAGCCGTGGAGGCCCGGAGTTTTGTGGCCCGCCTCCTGGGGTTTCGCGCTGGCCAATCTGGCTCTGAAGGGATGGCGCTGCTGCTGATGGGGACGGTACATGGAATCAACTGATTTCAGTGCCCCTTCTTCTGCAATCGGTAATGATGTCCTTGACATCACCCCCGAAAAGCACCGACCTCCGGAAGGGTGCTTCCTGGATAGCAGATTGCACCTCCGGGACCAACCCTGACACACGGAGCCAAGCATGACACCGTAGGCCTACAGCGAAAGCTGAGCTCCACCCAGCAGTGTCCACTGCATCGTATGTCGCATGAAGCATGTGTCGACTGGCCAAACGAGCAGAGCGGACAAGATCAGCCAACTCCTGCTTGACTTGGAAGTCAGGCAAAGAGTCCAGTTTGGCTTCCACCTGAGTCAGAATGGCCTTCTGGTAGTCCCTCATATGGCTGACATAGTTCAGGCCCCTGATCCCCAGCGTGGAGGAAGCGTAAATCTTTCTCCCATACTGGTCCAGAAGGCGTGATTCCTTATCAGGTGGTGATGAGCTAAGATGTTTGGGGTTTGCCGACCGGCCGTGAGCAGCGATAATCACGACTGAGTCGGCACAAGGGTGAGAATCCAGGAAATCAACACCTCTGGAGCCTGATATAGCCTGTTCGACTTCCTGGGAAGTGGGGCTAAAGCCGACGGCTGTTTCCATATAGTAGTAACGAGGTCGGCGTGAGGCACCAAGGTAGGAGCTGTCACGGGCAGATCCAGATGTTCAGCGAGTTTTAGACGCTGAGGATCTGGTTCCAGGGAGTGCCACTGATGAACCTCCTGGATTTTCCTAAGCAACTCCGTAAAAGAAGGATCCTCCGGAGGAGACTTCGGAGGAGTCCTTAGCCTGGGCTTGGAAGGAGAGCGTGGCTCGTCGTCTCTCTCGGAGCAACCGTCGGAAGAATCCGAAGAGTACAAGGGTGAAGAGGAGGATGAAGAGGAAAAAGACTCCCTTTTCTGACCCGGGGGAGGAACGAACCCCTTGGGAAGTCCCCAGGGAAGCGTGTCCTGCCCTTCTCTGGATCCAGACAGAAGAACCCTGAACTCCGGAGGTGGTGAGGGAGTGTACCGCCTCGGATGTACGGGAACCTGGGACAGCACCATTGTCGGAAGGCGGCTCTCGACCTCCTTGGTGAGCTGAGCCTTGTCCTCAGCCCACCAGGAGGCCAGAGTCTCCTGCAGGTCCACCGCCGGCCGTGAGGGCGGTGGTGGAGGAGGAGGCGGGGGATAAGAATACGGGTTATAACCGTTATAACCGTATGAAGCGATTCAAAACCCAGCTGCGGTAGCCCGTGTCGGGTATTGTATGCTGGTACTGCAGCATCGGGAAGCCCAGCGCCGGGTACTGTGGTGCCAGATACTGCGTGTCCCGGTACGCCGCCGGATAGGACGGAGGGTACCCGAAGCCGGGGAGGGGGCTGAGAGCAGACGGTTCGGCCGGTGGCCTCACGGGCGGGTCTACAGTGGAGGCTCGAGGGCCCGACAGGAGCGGGATGTCTCCCGGAGTCGGTAGGGACGTCAGGGCCAACGTCAGAGGTACCAACATCGGAGGGGCCGGCTCTCGGGGAGCCGACGTCAGATCCGGCGCACCAGGTAGCGGAAGGACTTACGGAGGAGGAAGATCCCCAGCTTCGCCCGGGGATGGAGGGGAGAAATCCCCAGGGTCATGTTGGGGAGACTCTAGGTCCCCAGAAGGCAGTGAAGGCTGCGGGGAACCGGGTACGACGGACGTGGGAGGGTCCGTCGTCGGTTCCTTCGCCAGTCGGACGTCGGACAAGCTGACGTGTGGCTTAAGGGCAAGCTCCCGGAAGGCGCCAGAGGAGCCGGCATCCAACTTATGACAGCCTTCACCGGAGGCAGGTCGAGAAGAGGGATTGGCCTGGTCCGTTGGGGTGGAGGCCGCGCGCCACCCCGCAGGGTCGGGCGTCCTACCGGCCCTCTCCGGGCAGACATTGGAGGAGCCAACATCCAACTTACCGGAGTAGCCCACGATGGTAGGCCACAAGCTGCAGCCAAACCAGGGGCGGAGGCCTCCAATTGCCCGGAGGCGCCCACAAGGCCCGAGCGCGAGCTAGACGGATGGGCCGACACCCCCTCGGAAACCTCCGAGGCGTCTGCCGAGAGCAGTCCCCTGAGGGGACGCTACCTGTGTCCCAGCGACTCCCAAGGGAGATGTAGAGGAGCCCTTGTCCTTCTCGCTCTTCTTCCGATGGCCTTTGGGGAAGTGGACGCCTGCCCCAGTTTTTGAGCTCCTTTCCATTGAACTCATTTTCTTCTCAGAATATGGGCTTCTAGGATTGCTGCCGCTTTTCCGGTAGCCGCGTTGAAGCTGAGGCAGTGCTGGCACTTCTCAACCGGGGTGATCGGGGCCTAGGCAGAACAGGCACAGGGAATGGCCGTCCTTGTGCGGTAGTTGGGTGCCGCACGAATCGCACTTATTTTTGTGCTCGGAGGGTGTAGGGGACGACATACACCGACGATGGTACTGACGTTGGTCGAAAAAAGCAATTATTTCGGTAAAAACCCGACGAAGATAAGGCTGATGAAGCACGAACTTTTCCACAAGACGCTGCACGAGCTAACAGCAGGAAAGAACTGGAAGGTGGGCATCAGGAACTGCCCCTTCATACCGATGTATCCTGACGCCGGTCACCTGACATGGGGACGGTCCCTCGCCAGGGACTGCTAGCTAGAAATTTTTCCGTGGGGTCCTGCCGCCTCCCGGCATCAGTCCTATATGTAATTACCTACTGCAAGAGCCCTCTCGAAGTAAGATCACAGGTTACTCACCTGTAAAGTACAGTTATGTAAGAACTTACCGTAACAGCAGATCTTCGAGAGGAGCTCTTGCAGCAGGCTATAACCATTAGGACTAACGCCGCAGGCCTTAGGACCCACCGGAAAAATTCTTAGCTAGCAGTACCCAGCAGGGACCGCCTGACGACGGCTCCACCCTGACGCCGATCATGGTACATAAGGGGTGACCTTGCCCAACTCTCGTTCCCCACTAAGACTCGCGAACAGGCCACAACGAGAGAAAGAAGCTAGCCCAGATGATATGCCGAACACCTCATTCGGGGGATGGAGGGCAGGAAAGCAGCGCCTGCTGCAAGAGCTCCTCTTGAAGATCTACTGTTATGGTAAGTTCTTACGTAACTGTACTATCTTACTTTGAGTGGGAGCTCTTGCAGCAGGCTATAACCATTAGGACTGAATTCCAATCAGTCCCGCGCCAAGGAGGTGCCTAACCCTGGGAGGAGGAAGCATGTGAATAATGCTGGCAACACAGCAACTCAGGACAGGAGTCCCTGAAAGACTGCCAAGCCAAAACCAGCACGGCGTCTGGATGCAATGTCCAGGCTATAGTTCTTCACAAATGTGTGCACAGAATTCCAGGTGGCTACCGCACAGGTCTCTCTTATAGAGATATTCTTCAAAGCAGCAAAAGAAACCGAGACTCCCCTGGTGGAGTGACCCCTAACCGGGCCCGGAAGGGGTGTGTTGTGCTTCTCACAGCAAAACACAATGCAGTGGATAAGCCACTTAGAAATAGTCTGTTTGGACACCAGTTTGCCCAAGTGCTGTGGCACGAAGGTCACAAACAGTTGCCCCTATTTATGGTGTGTAGCTGTGCGTTTGAGGTAGTACCTCAGCGCCCTGTGAACGTCTAGTGTGTGAAGAAGAGATTCTCCCTTATTGGAAGGAGAAGAAAATAAACCGGAAGGTCAATCAACTGGATGGGGCCAACTCTGAGACCTCTTTAGGAAGGAACTTAGATTTGTTCGAAGGGAAACCCTTTCCCTGTGAAAAACTAAATAAGGCTCTTTACACATCAGAGCCTGGAGCTCGGAAACTCTTCAAGCTGAGGTAACAGCTACTAAAAATAAACCTACCAGGAAAGGTAACGCAGCTCACAATCAGCCGCTGGCTTAAAAGAGGGGAGAGTGAGCTTCTCCAACAAACAGGAGTTCCCATGGAGGGATAGGATCCATAATGGGAGGACTCATAAGCAGAATACCCCGTAAAAAGGTGCAGGCCACGTTCAGTTGGGCTAAGGTTCTATCCCGAAGAGGACATGATATGCAGAAATGGCCCACATGTGCACCTTTATCGAACAGTAGCGCAAGCCTTGTTGGTATGAGGAGAAGAGATACTGCAATGCAGAGTTCACCGGACAGGTAAGGGGGTCCAGGTGGTGAGACGACACCCATAAGCAGAAAGGCTTCCACTTCATAGCATAAGTGGAGTGAGTAGAGGGCTTCCTTGCGGAGATGAGCACATCCGCCACCTCCTGGGAGACCCCATACCTGGATTTTGCTACGTCTGTAGGAGCCGAGCATGAAGGTGCAAAGACCAAGATCTGGATGGACCAGCGTGCCCCGATCCTGGGACAGCAACTGCGAGCATTTTTTTTTTCCAGTTCTATTTATGCACCCTGCTTCCTGGAACTCTCTCGGGCTGCCTCTGCTCGCCGGCTGCTCTACCGCCAACCTGGTCCTTTGCCTCCTCAGAGGGTATGCTACCCCTCCACCAACCTCTGACTGGGAACCCCCCCCCCCACAGCTCTGAGCCCCCGGGGCAGGGCCGCCACTCCATCCGGCGCTCTATCTACAATGTAGTGCCAGCCGAGGAGGGAAGGGGGTTGAGGCAAGGCCCGGCATTGGTGTGTGGCAGTGGCCTGGAGAGGAGCCGTCGCCTAACCAGGCGCAGGGGAATTTTTTTGTGACGCCTGCACGGAGAAGACGTAAACGTCCGCCATGCTCCTCCCCTTACGTTTCCAGGCACAGGTAGTACACCTGGTCTCCACCGGTGTCATACTGGCAGAGGGCCCTGAACCCACCCTGGAGGAGGGAGAGAGCTGTCCTCCGGACACTCAATCCTCTCCTCCTGCTGACCCCGCGATCCGGGCTCGCTCCTGAACCCGGTCACCTGAGTGCGAGTTGTGGCGTCCAGCTCCCCAACCCTCAGCAGCACCGGGCCGGCCCCAACTGCAAGCATATTGGCAACAGAATTGGAGGTTCCGAGGACAACCACTAAAGTAGTGGGAACCAAATCTGCCAAGGCCACAATGGGGGGGATTAGAATCATCCGAGCCCCCTCGGCCTATATCTTCAACAGTACTCTCTGAATGAGACGGAAGGCATAAAGAAACCTCCGTGCCCAACAAAGGAACAACGCGTCTGGCCAGAAAGCACCAGTCGCAAGCTCTCGCAAGCAGAAAATTGGCAGTTTGGTGTTGCGTGGGGACGCAAAGAGGTCCAGCTCTGGACGACTCCATGTGTCGAAGAGCTGGTCCGCTACTGATTGTAGTAACTCCCACTCGTGCGCCTTGGACTGAGACCTGCTTAGGCCATCTGCCAAGTCATTAGGATGCCTGGGACGTGCACTGCGGGCAGAGATACGTGATGCTCCATCGCCCAGTACCACACTCTCATCACCTTCCTGCATAGGCGGTAGGAGTGCGTTCCCCCTTGCCTGTTGATGTAAAAGACGACTGCCATGTTGTCCGTCTGAACTAGTAGAGAGCCTGGGACAAGGTCCTCTTGGAAGGCATGCAGCGCATTGAGGACCGCTCACATTTCCAGGACATTGATGTGGAGGATCTAATGGAGCAGGTGGAGGCAGAGTAGACCTTCTTGCCCACCTGGTCCAAGTAGTGGGATTCTGGGTCAGGAGGCTGGGAGCTTAGACTTGTCGTGAACAGCCGTAATGACCAATGAGTCCGCCTGAGGGGGTTCCGCCAGGAAAGACTCATCCCTCAGGGCTCTATACAGCCTATCTGACTTTTTCAGAACAGCCTGGACTGAGGCTGGATGCTTCCAAGTTATCCTGGTGAGATCTTGGAAAGTATCCACTAAAGAAGGCACCACCAGAGGCTTGGACTTCTTTTGTCTAAGGTAATGGGCCAGTCGACGGTGTTCCTGATCCAGGTCCTCCGTCTCCCATTCATTGGAGACCTGGATGTGCCTCATGACATCCATAAAGGTCAGATCGTCAGGAGGCAAGCGGGGGAACCCTGAACCCCCAAGAGGGATGAGGAAGCAGAAGAAGGAGAAAACGACCTGCTACTGGGCCTAGAACAGCCTGAGCTGCGTCTAGGACTCCCCCAGATTGAGCGTCAGTAGCGGGCCCGCCTGGGAGAGCGGGATTGGCTCCTGGGCTGAGACCAGGACTGACAACAGCTGCCTGATCGAGAAGGGTGCCGATGACGGTTCTCAGACTGGAACCAGGAACAAACCTTCGAGGGTGGGTGAGGTAGCGGCCACTCGGGGGTCTTCTGTGGAGAAGGAGCGGGAAGGCCCTCGGGTTCAAGGTTGTCCAGACGGTTGGGAACCAGTGTCAGGTCTGGCTTCGGTGGAGTCTCCTCTTTCTTCACCTGACTCCACCAAAAGGAGAAGAGCTCTTGCAGCTATTCTTTGCTGAAAACAGCAGCTGCTGTTCCCAGGAAGGGACCCGGGGAAGCAGGAGGATCCAGGAGGGCATGAGTGGGGGAGTCCCTGAGGAGTAGAAGATCTGGGGGTCGCCGGGACATTAGGGGGACCCCTTCCCCTGGAGCATCTTCCACAGGAGGAACCTCCACTGGCATCGGTGCCAGGACTGGCGTCGGTTTTACCGGAGATGGTGTCTGGGTGTCCGTACCACCCAGCGGCTTGTCTGAAGCCGGCGTAGTTGAGGCCTTGGTCACTCGAAGAGGCGCTACCTTAGGCTTCGCTTGTTTGTTGCCGGATGGTCCCACCTTGACCGGCGTCGTTTTTTTGGCAGGAGGACTCTGCTTTACGGTCCTGGCGTATGTTCTCCCGGGCCAGAGGATGAAGAGGCTTTGGGGGAGAGACAGGAACAAGACCAATGATGGGACTGGCTACGGTCCTTGTCCCGGGAATGCTTATGGGCCTTGTCCCAGTGTTTACCCTTGTCCTCCGAGTTGTGCAGGACATCCATCTTCTTTTCTAGGAGGTGGGCTTTTAAGGCGGCCCCCAGGCACACACTGTTCCTCGCCAGCTACAGCACGCAAAAAGGCTGAGGACTGAGGGAAACCAAGGGACCAAGGAAAACATCCATCCCAACATCTTGAGATCCAAGGACCCTGAGCAAAAAAGGCAGAGGGATGGAGGTCGGGACTGTACCTACTGCAAGACACCGTAACTTGAAGATCTACTGTTATGGTACGTTCTTACTTAGCGATACTATCTTCTACGGACAGGTCTCTTGCAGTAGGTTATTACTCTTGGGAGAGTATCAAGCAGCCATAAGAATGGGAGGACAAGCAGAGCAGGAAGCTTGGATATATGACACGGCCCCAGGCAATGCCAAGAAGACACATCCAGGACAACGAAAAAAGAGACGGCAAGCACACCAGGCGGAAGCCATGGAGGAGCCACAGAAAAATCCAAGGGACGGCCGTGCAATCCCAGAAAGGGACAGCATCACAGAACGTCAAAGTCAGGACAACTCAAGCCACACCTGGAAGGGCCAATAAGCCAAGGGTGGCAAGGACAGGAATATTCCACGAAGGCAGAGTAGGACTAGGACCATGCCAATGATTCAACTAGCCAAGCCGGGGTCGAGAGGCCATGGCGAGCAGAAAATCCGATAGAGCTCCAAAAGCACGGAAGGTAGAGGAGAGCAGTGGGGCAAGATGCCCCGGAAACCCACAGCAAGGGGACACTGAAGGCTCCACGAGGAAGAGTAGCAGAAGTCCCCAAGACATCCGCGAGGAGGAGCAACATGTCTGGTAATGTATGGCAGCCTCCAAAATGGGCAGATAGTCCCCAGGTGCCTCCAGGCCTGCAAAGAGAAGGCGGCGGAAAGCACGGAGCCAAGCGCACAGGCTGGGCCCAGGCCCATGAGGGGGTGGGCACGGATGAGGGGCTGACGGGCAGACTCCCCACCCCGAGTTGCCCTACTGCAGTCTGTGGAGCCCCCTGGAAAGGGGTCCAGGAACGCGACGGCCTGCCTGCAGAAGCGGGAGATGGGGCCCGAGGCGCAGTACGGTAGAGGTCCTGTACTGACCACAGGGTATTCCCCGAGGCCTGGAGGGAATCCAGAATGGCCAGGGCACCAGTACCAAACAACCAGTCCCCACAGAAAGAGGCATCGGCAACCGACAATTGGACGTCGGAAGCCAAACACAGCACCCAAAGCCAGGCATGGCGGCGCAAGGTGATGCCAGTGGCGGACAGGTGGGCAGCGGCGTCAACCGCATCATAGCTCACCCTGAGCAGGTGATGGGCAAGAGAAGACAAGGTGGACATGGGCTGAGCCACCCAGGCTGTCTCCAGGGAGGGTGGCAAGGAGGACAGCATATCAATAGCCGAGGAACCCAGCGTGCGGAGGTACGGGCCATATGGCCCAGATAGTTAAGGATGCACAGCAGCAGGGTACTGGAAGCGAAGACCTTCTTGACAAGGTGATCAAGGCGCTGGGATTCCCGATCCGGCGGCACTGTACTAGTGTGGCGTGGCTGAGCGGTCCGGTCGTGAGCCACCGTAATGACCACTGAGTCAGCCGCAGGGGCGGCAGACAAACACGGGTGGCCTGGCGGGGGCACGGTAAAGCTGGTCAGGCTCACGTGGGTTGGGCAGAGCAGAAGCAGGATGGCATCAGGCCTGAGACATGGTGTTGGCATACGCAGGAATCAAGGGAGGGACGACCAGGACAGACTCCTCGGGCGTTCCGAGGTTGTCGGCCAAGTCCTGGCGAAGGAAATCCAGGTCCCCAGCGGGGAAGCAGATCAAATCCTGAATCTGCAACAGCAGATCCATGAAGGAAGCGTCCACAGAGGCGGAGGCATCCGGAGGGGCAGGCGGGCAGGATGTCATCCATGATAAAAGAGATGGAGAAGGGGGAACCAGGGTCCCCAAGTCCGGAAAGCCTGCATTCAAGTCAGGTGCCCCGAAGGGATCCTCCACGTCAGAGTCCTCAAAGTGGGAGTCCGGATACATGGGAGGGGTGGGCGATCAGGTGGCAACCACCAGATCCAGGCAAAGGCGCTTAGGCGGGGGCAAGGGGGAACGGTGCGGCGGAGGACCTGGAGGCAAGTCTGAAGCCGGGCCGTGACCCATGGACTGGAGAACCGCCATAATGATGCGGGCAATGCCAGGCACCTGGGAAGGAGGGAGGTCCACAGACGAAGGACACCCAAGAGCATCGCTTGGACGAGGATCAGGCATCCCGGGGACCGCAGACCCAGGCATCTGGGCTGTGGCATCCCAACCCCTGCGGGGTGGCACGGGAGGAGAGGCGAGGAAATCAGGATGAGAGTCCGGACTCCAGGCCGAGGCTATCAGAGAAAGGTTGCCTGAGGACAGGCAGAGGGGAACCCCATCCAACGCAGCAGCAGGGCATCCAGGCCGGGAGGACCAGAAGGCACTTAGACCAGAATGTCCTGGGGTGCGGGGCACCCTCCATAGACAGGGGAAGCTGTTCCATTGGTGAGGAACGAAAGCCATGAGGTGTCATCGATGGGGGAAGCAGCTCCGTCGATGAGGAAATGATATCAGGACGTCCCATCCACGGTGGAAGCAGCCCAGTCAATGAGGAATGCAAATCCAGTCGTCCCGTCGGCAGGGAATGCTCCATCGACGGGGGAAGAGCTCCCATCAACGAAAGAACAGAAACAGAATGCACCGTCGACAGAGGAAGGCCTCTCGTCGATGGAAGAGACATAGAAACATGCCGTTGACGGGGGAAGCTGCCCCATCGACAAGGAATGCCCCAGCGACGGGGGGGATAGTGCCTGTCGACGAGATGTACTGGAGAGTGCTCCGTCGACGTGGGATGACCTGTCGATGATGAGGAGAGCAACGGAACGCCCAGTCGATGGGGAGTTGTCTCTGTCCACGTCATGGATGAGCCACCGTCGATTAAATAGTTCAGAGGGTGTGAGAGGAGTGTGAGTCCTGCTCCTTCCAAGAGCCTCGGTCCAGGGCACCCTTAACACGGGTCCCGAAGGTCTGTCCCAAGATGGCTGCCTTGTCAGTCATGGACGGAGTCCCTGACCCAGCAAAAGAGCCTGGGCCAAGGAGCAGCAGAGGTGCTGTGAGTAAACACAGGCCCGCTAACACAAGGTATCCAGGGGCTGTGGGTGAGACACAGGCCCGGTGAAGAGAGTAGAAAATCAGGTTCAAGGTCACGTTGAAGACTGCAACACAGAAGACTGAGTTAGCTGCCTTGCAGGCTGAAGCCAGTGGGAAAATGAACAGTGGTGTGCCTGGGGGCCACCCCCATTTATACACAGCCAGAGGAAGTGATGTACGGGGGGCGACCCCATAGAAGACTGCTGGAAGAAGCTACCATGTGACAGCTCTACCTAGCGGACTCCCAAGAGTAATAACCTACTGCAAGAGACCTGTCCATAGAAGATCTACTGTTACAGGTGAGTAAGAACAGGTTACTCACCTGTAACAGTAGTTCTAGGAGTGGTTTATGTTGTTCATCCACACTCTCTGGCAAATCCCTTTCCCCTTTAAAACTTGCCGGAAGTCTTCAAGTTGGCTCCTCCCACCAACCTGGGTGGTAAATACCTCGGCTCCGCCCCATGACGCCAGATCTTAGTCCGCTGGAAGCAAGGTTGTGCGCCTAAAGCCGGGGAGGACGGGTGGGTGCGTGTGGATGAACAACATATAACACTCCTAGAACTACTATTACAGGTGAGTAACTTGCTCTTCTAGGAGCGTCAATATGTTGTTCATCCACAATCTCTAGCAGATTCCAAGCAGTTCTCCCGGAGGAGGGAGGCAAGGCTCACACCCCCTACTTGGGAAATAGAGATTGGAGAACAGAGGCCCCAAAACCAGCATCCCGGCATGACTCAGGGTCAACGTGGTAGTGGGTAATGAAGGTGTTTGCTGACTTCCAGGTAGCAGCCAGACAGATTTCCTGGATAGGGATGTCCCTGGAAGCAGCCACTGATGCAGCAGTATGGAGAGTAGAATGAGCTCTTAGCCCTCTGGGAGGCTCCTTGCCCGCCAACTCATAACACAGACCTATGCATTATGTAATCCATGTCGCAATGGTCCATTTGGCTGCAGGTCTGCCAGAAGTGGCTTCAGCGTAGGTGACAAACAGCTGGCGAACCTCTCCCCAAATTTCTGTCGTTCCCTCCTTATAATACAAGAGAGCATGTCTCAGGTCCAGAGTATACAGCCTCTACTCGGCATCCGAGGTGTAGTTAGGATAGTATACCGGCAGAGTCAACACCTGGTTAAGGTGAAACTCTGACACCACCTTCGGAAGGAATTTCGGGTGGGGGCGCAGGACAACTTTGTCCTTGTGGAAGACCAGATAAGGGAACTCGTCCGAAAGCGCCTGGAGTTCCCCTGTCCTTCTGGCTGACATGATAGCCACCAGGAAGGCCGTCTTCCACGACAAGTGTGCAAGCTCACACTTGTGCATGGGTTCAAATGGCTTGCCTATGAGCTTTGCCAAAACCAGCAACAAATCCCACGGAGGTAGAGGTTCACGCACCGGAGGGGATATGTGATCCAGGCCTTTGAAGAAGCGCCCGACCACTGTCTCCTGTGCCACCGTCGGCTGACCGGCCCGCGCCCGGTAAGCAGAAATGGCTGCCAGGTGCACCCTAAGGGTCGATGACTCGAGACCCCTTTGGAGAGAGACAAAGGTAGTCTAGAATGTTAGCCACAGAACAGGATAAGGGTCCAGACTCTTAGTCTGACACCAAATGGAAAACCCTTTCCATTTGAAGGCGTAACATTTTCTGGTCGATTCCTTACGAGATGCCTCCACCACGGTGTAGACATCCTCGGAATGACCCAGAGCCTGGAACTCTACCCGCTCAGGTACCAGGCTGTGGAAGTGCAGGGATTGAAGGTCCGGATGGTGTACCTTCCCCTGGTTGAGTGATATCAGGTCCGGGCGTGTACAAAGCCACTCCAGGGCCCTGCAGCTGAGGCTGAGGAGATCTGGATACCAGAATTGGCATGGCCAATCTGGGGCTACCAGGATCACCTTCGCCTTGTCCCTCCTCACCTTGAGTAACACCTTGTGGATCAAGGGAAATAGAGGAAAGGTGTAAAGGAGGCCTAGGGTCCACGGCCTTGAGAAGGCATCCTCCTGCAGCGAGCCGGCTGAGGGGGGCGGGCATGGTACAGTCTCAGCTTGGTGTTTTCCCTGGAGGCAAACAGGTCCACCAACGGTTTGCCCCAACAGGAGAAGAGACTGTAAGCTACCTCTGGATGGAGAGACCACTTGTGGAACGTCTGGCCTATGCGGCCGAGAGCATCCGCCAGTTGGTTCGAGACTCCTGTCACATGGATGGCTAGGAGATCCGCCTCCAACCGACTTACGAGGGTCCATATGCGGAGCGCCTCCTTGCACAGCAGACGGGAGTGCATGCCGCCCTGTTTGTTGAGGTAGTACATGGTCGTGGTATTGTCCGTCTGGACTTGAACCACATGACCCCAGAACTGAGGAGCGAAAGCTGACAGTGCCAGTCTGACTACTCTGAGCTCCAACAGGTTGATGTGGCATCGGGACTCCTCGGGGGTCCAGAACCCGCGGGCCTTGCTGTCCCCCATGTGGGCTCCCCAGCCCATGAGAGAGGCACTGGTCGTCAGGATGACCGTCTGCTCGGGACGGACAAACGGGATTCTTTCCTGCAACCGTTCTGGGGCGGTCCACCATTGGAGAGTGTCCCACATCTTCTGGATTACAGTGATCGGCTGGTCGAAATGACCATGGCACTCATATGCCATATGGCCCAATGGACCACTGAGGTGCAGGCCGCCATGTAATCCAGAAGGTGCAGAAAGTCCCAGGCAGGGCGCAAGTGCCCAACCAGAAATGATCGGGCAAAGGAGGAGAGAACCTCCGCCCTGTCTGCCGGGAGCCGAGCTCTGGCTTGATGAGAGTCGAGCTCTGCCCCGATGAAGCCCATCACCTGAGAGGGCACGAGTTCCGACTTGGCCTCGTTGATCAGGAGGCCGAGTTGGGAGCAGGTTCGGAGGGCCAGATCCCTGGACCTCTCCACCTCCTAAAGGGAACAACCTGCCAAGAGCCAGTCGTCGAGATAAGGGTATATCCGAACTCCTTGACGCCGAAGATGGGCTGCCACCACTGCAATGCACTTGATGAAGACCCGTGGGGCCGATGACAGGCCGAACGGCATGGCTCAGAACTCGTACAGGGTCCCCTCGACCCTGAAGAGGAGGAACCGCTGGTGGGACAGACGGATTAGGACATGAAAGAACGCGTCCTGCAGATTCAGTGAACAGAACCACGTTTCGCTCCAGGGATCGTATGATCTGGTTCAGTTACCATCCGGAAGGTGCGAGACCTGAGATACTGATTCAGGTCGTGGAGATCTAGGATGGGGCGCCAACCTCCCATCCACATGGGCACCAGGAAGTACCTGGAGACGAAACCTGGGTCTGTAGGAGGATCCGGCACTGGAGCTACCGCCCTCTTGCGGAGGAGCTGAGCAATGTCGTCTCAGCGAGCCAGCTGAGTGCAGACTGAGATCCTTTCCTCCCGAGGGGTGCAGGCTCGGCTGGGAGGGTACTGCTCGAATTCCAGAGGCAGTCCCTTCCCGACCACCTCTAAAACCCTCCTGTCCGAAGTGATGCCAGACCAGGCGGAAAGAAAGTGGCGGAGCCGGCCCCCTACGGGAGGACCCAGAGTTGGCGTGACGGGTGTAGGGGTGGAAACCCCCAACCAGTCAATGAGCAGGCTTAGAGGAAGAGGAGGCTCCTGGATCAGCACCTCGGCCTCCTTTATGGGGCTGTTGAGGACCCTGCTTGGGCCTGAGGCGCCAAGTTTGAGCCTGCTGTTGCTGCTGGCCTCCTTGAAAGGAGGGCTGCCTAACCACAGGGGAAGAGTGCCAAAAAGGTTTCTTCTTGCACTTCTTCTGGTTCTTGCCCGAAGAACCCTTTGCAGAGGTAGCGTCCAAGGTGGCACTGGACTGCTGTATGCGCTGGAGGTGACCAGCCACTCCTGGACCGAACAGATCGGTGCCAAGGAAGGGCATGTCAGCTAACTTATGCTGGGTATCCGCCAGGAAGGAGGATAGCCTCAGCCAAGCCCTGTAGTGAGTGGCCACTGCAGCTGCCAAGGAGCGGGCACAGGAATCTCCAATGTCCAGGGCCGTCTGGAGCTGCTGTTTTGCAACAGCACGGCCCTGGTCACGGACTTGCTTCACTGTGGTCTGCATGTCCGCCGGGAGATGAGGGAGGACTTCGTCTAATGACCCCAGGAGGGCATGAGAGAAGTGTGCCATTATAACAGCCGAGCTGGCCTGAAGAAGGCCTAAGGAGGAGGCTGCATAGACCTGCCAGGCAGAATGGTCCACGTTCTTGGACTCCTTGTCCAGGGGGTAGTCTGTGTCAGCTGAGCTACCAGTGTGTCTGAATACAGAAGCAGTCATAAGGCTTTCGGCCGAAGGATGTTCTGTGAACCTGCCAATGACCCCATGGGCACCGTATACTTGCGGGTCAAGCGGGCAGACGGAGCTGGGCATGAAGCAGGATGTTGCCAAAGCTCAAGGGCCGGGTCAACGATGGCTTCAGCCAAAGGAAAGGCCCCCGTCACGGTAGCCCCCCTTTTGAGGATATCCGTTAGGGGGATACTCCACCTTTTTCTGGATAGGCTCCAGGGGCATTCCAGTGGATTCGGAGATTAGGCGGAGGATGCCCTGAAAGGAAGAAGGACCTTCCTCCAAACCAGCCACTGATGACTCATCGTCCCCAGGATGGGAGTGCAAACTAGTGTCGTCCAAGTCTGAGGAGTTGGGATATAACGGTTTCCCACTTATGTCTTCCTCGATGCGCCGAATGCGATCGGGGACAACTGTGATGGACAGACGACGGGGAAGTCCAGTGTCTGTCCGGTCCTCTTTCGAGGGAGCCCCTTTCCTGAGGCTGCTTAGGCGGTGGCTCCATCAAAATCGGTGGAGAGACCGTAGTAGGCTGAGCCGGGATACAGGCCGGCCCCATGGGCGGTGAAACCGAAGCTTTTGGTTCCGGAGGGGGTCGGCATTGGCCTTGGAGGCGGAAGCCAAGTGATGGCTGGTGTCACCGGCGAAGCCGGCTTCTGACCGGACAAAATCAGCTGTTGCCACATGAGGTCCTCGTAACGTCGATGGAGTTTCCATCGAAGTCTCTCCTCGTCCGAGGAGGATGAGGATCGGTGGCTGCACCTCTTTTTTGAATGCTTATGGCCCTTCTTCGGTTTTCAACCGAAGAGGTCCTAGTCCTTGATCGAGACAGACGGGGTCGGCTTGTTCGATCGAGAGATGCCGGAGTCGGTGAAAACTGAGATTCTGGGACGTTCTCCTCGATGAGGTCACCCGAAGGTAGAGTATCCTCGTCAGGAAAGGAAAGGATCAGGGTCCTTTCTAAGGAATCATCGACAGGAGTCGGCGACAAAGGCTCGATCGGGTCGAGCGTAATCTCGGCCAGTTCGGCCGTTTCCTCGGTCTCAGTGCCTTGGCCTGACGGAAGGTCCGTAAAGCCGGCGGCCGAGGAAGTGATCTCGACCGAGGTCGAGACCACGTGTTCCTGGGACTCGGATCTCTCTCGGTCCCAGGAGCGTCTTCTTCTGGAGAAAGAAGACTTAGGGTCCTTACCCCTCTTCCAAGGGCGGGAGAAGTGCGAGCCCATGGGTGCCTCACCCCTGGTGGGGAAAGACTGGCACAATTCCCTAAAGGAGTCTGTGAAAGTCGAGCCAAGGTTGAGAGGAACAAAGAAGCTTCGAGAGACCGAAGCTTGAGCCGCTTCCTCCTCGAATGCCTTCATCTGCTCCTACTGCTTGGCGGATCCCGCGGCCGCGGAAACCGCCACCTCGCCTCTTTAGATTTCACCGGTCTCCCCAACTGAAGCCGCGCCTTGTGGTCATCCAGAACATTGGGATGGAACGCCAGACAAAACATGCACGATGAGGTGTCATGTCCTATGCCGAGGCAGTGCACACGTTAGGTGGGAATCGGTACACGACATCTTTTGGCCGCAGGTACACCGGCAAAATCCAGGGCATGATTTGTCCTCCATATCCGAATCGGAATCAATAACTCTAACAAGTTTAATAGCAAGTTGTGGTAAAACCGACGTAAAGCTAGGGCCTACGAATTATAAAAGTAGCACGAGGGACCTGTATCTTCCAGTGGAAAGGAAGATCTGGCGTCATGGGGCGGAGCCGAGGTATTTACCACCCAGGTGGATGGGAGGAGCTAGCCTGAAGACTTCCGGGCAAGTTTTAAAGGGGAAAGGGACATGCCAGAGAGTGTGGTAGAACAACATATCCACGCTCCTAGAACCTGTGTTTCTAGGGATGTGGATATGATGTTCTATTGTCACTGTCTGGCAGACTCCTAGCAGTTCTCTGGGAGGAGGGACACAAGGTGCACATCCCCTACTTAGAGAACAGAGATTAGAGAACTGAGGCCCCAAAACCAGCATCCAGCGTGACTCTAGATCAATGTGGTAATGGGAAATGATGGTGTGTGCTGACCTCCAGGTAGCAGCCCTGCAGATTTCCTGGATAGGAACGTCCCCAGAAGCGGCCACCAATGCAGCGGTATGGAGGGTGGAATGAGCCCATAGCCCACCGGGAGGCTCCCTACCTGCCAACCCATAGCAGAGATCAATGCAGGATGTGATCCACCTGCCAATCATCCGCTTGGCTGCAGGTCTGCCAGGTGTAGCTTCAGTGTAGGTGAAAACAGCTGGTGAACCACTCCCCGAACTCCAGCCGTGCGCTCTTTGTAAAAAGCGAGCGCTCACCTCAGGTCCAGAGTATGGAGCCTGTGCTGGGCCTCCAAGGCGTGATTGGTGAAGAACACTGGAAGAGTCATCACCTGATTCAGGTGAAACCCCAACACAACCTTCGGGAGGAACTTCGGGTTGGGGCACAGGACAACCTTGTCCCTGTGGAAGATCAGGTAAGGAGCTCCACCGAGAGCACCTGGAGCTCACTGATCCTTCTGGCTGACATGATAGCCACCAGGAAGGCAGCCTTCCACGACAGGTGAGACATGTCACACCTGTGCATCATTTCAAATGGCTTGCCCATGAGCTTTGCCAAAACCAGCGACAAGTCCCATGGTGGTGGTGGTGGTTCACGCACCGGAGGGGAAATTTGGTCAAGGCTTTTGAACAAGCGCCACACCACTTTCTCCTGTGCCACCGACTACTGACCAGCCCATGCCTGGTAAACAGAGATGGTGCACCTTAAGGGTCGTCGACCTAAGTCTCCCTTGGGAGTGAGACCTCAGATAGTCCAAAATGCTGGCCACAGGACAGGTCGAGGGGTCCAACCCCTTGCCCTGACACCAAATGGAGAATCTCTTCCATTTGAAGGCACAGCATTTTCTGGTCTATTCCTTTCTAGATGCCTACACCACGGTGAGGAGAGACCCAAAGCCTGGAACTCTAGCTGCTCAGAAACCAGGCTGTCAGGTGCAGGGATTGAAAGTCTGGGTGGAGTACCCTACCCTGATTGACGGAAAGCACGTCCGAGAGTGCTGGAAGACGTCTTGGGAGCCTGTTGCTGAGGCTGAGGAGATAGGGGTACCAAAACTGGTGGGGCCAGTCTGGAGTTAGCAGGATCACCTGTGCCTTGTCCCTCCTAACCTTCAGGAGCACTTTGTGGATCAAGGGAAGGCATAAAAGAGGGTTGCGGTCCATGGCCTCGAGAAGGCATCCCCCTGCAGCGGGGGACTGGCACAAAACAGCCTCAGCTTTGCGTTCTTTCTAGAGGCGAACAGGTCCACCTGACAGGCGCCCCACTGGGACAACAGACTGTGAACTACCTCTGGGTGGAGGGACCACTCATGAGATGCCTTGCCCACCCAGCTGAGGGCATCTGCCAGCTGACTGAAGGCTCCTGCCACATGGATGGCTAGGAGATCTGCCTCCAGGCTGTGCACGAGGGTCCAGATAAGGACAGCTTCTTTGTACAGAGACAAGGAGTGCATCCCACTCTGTGTGTTGAGGCAGTACATGGTCGTGGTATTGTCCATCTGGACCTGGAACACTTGACCCCAGACAAACAGAGCGAATGCTGTCAGGGATAGCCGAACCGCTCAGAGCTCCAGCAGGTTGATGTGGCATCAGGACTCCTGAGGGTTCCAGAGCCCGTGGACTCTGTGTTCCTCCAGGTGGGCACCCCAGCCTGTGAGAGACGTGTCGGTCATCAGGATGACCATTGGCTCTGGGCGGACAAATGGGATCCCTTCCTGCAGTTGCTCTGGGATGAGCCACCACTGGAGGGTGTCCCACATCCTCTGGGTCACAGTGACCAGCTGGTCAAAGTTACCTTTGCGCTGAGACCACTGGCTGGCCAACTCCAACTGCAGGCAGCGCATATGCCAATGGACCCATCGGACCACATTGGTGCAGGCTGCCATGTAACCCAGAAGGCGCAGGGAGGAAGTCCCTGGCAGGATGCAAGTGCCCAACCAGAAATGACTGGGCAAAGGAAGAGAGAACCTCCGCCCTGTCCACTGGGAGCCGAGCTCTGCCCCGTTGAAACTGATCACCTGCAAGGACACGAGTTCTGACTTGGCCTCATTGACCAGGAGATCAAGGTCAATGCAGGTCTGGAGGGCCAGGTCCCTGGACCACTCCACCTCCTGCCTGGTGGGACCTGCTATCAGCAAGTCGTCCAGGTAGGGCTACACGCGGACCCCTCGGCACCTCAGGTAAACTACCATCACTGCTATGCATCTGGTGAAGACCCTTGGGGCCAAGGAGAGGCCAAAAAGCATGACTTAGAACTCATAAAGGGCTCCCTCTGCTCGGAAGCAGAGGAAACTTCGATGGGATGGATGGATCGAGATGTGAAAAAATGCGTCCTGAAGATCCACAGGTTTTGCTCCAGAAATGGTATGGTCTGGGACAGAGTTACCATCCTGAAGGTGCGGGACCTGAGGAACTTATTTAGGTCGTGCAGATCTAGAATGGGGTGCCAGCCCCCTGTCTGCTTTGGCACTGTGACAGGGTAGAATAGGACCCTGTCCCAGCTGTTATGGAGAAAGTGTTTAAATGCAAGGATCTTTCCTTTTCTGTCTCTCTTCTGTCTGGCTGAGCAAACA
Organism: Neoceratodus forsteri; assembly: GCA_016271365.2. Classification (NCBI taxonomy): domain Eukaryota; kingdom Metazoa; phylum Chordata; order Ceratodontiformes; family Ceratodontidae; genus Neoceratodus; species Neoceratodus forsteri. Next base: position 418,859,226 of record CM057452.1, on the reverse strand, counting down.
AATTTTCCTGTGAGATCTCGGACATGATCACCCCGAATAATCTCACAATCCTTTGCCTCTCATTGTCTCTCAGTTTTCTCTTGCTGTCTGTTTTTCTCCCTTACATATCTAGATCTGCTGATATAAAAATATGTACAAATCATTGTATGAAAATGTAACTGATATTGGGATCCTTTTTGTTTAGAAAATATAGTGTTACTGTTGAAATGTATGCAATTATATTTTGAGATGATTGTAAAAAGCTAATGGAAAACTCCAGAGGTACTTGAGTGCAGTTGTTTAAGCCTTTTGCAAAAGCTGTGCAAATGGGACCTCTCAGCTCAGACACAATGTGTTCTAGCAGCTCCTGTCCTGAAATGTACAAAAACAGGATGCTTGCTAAGGATGGGGGTTGAAAGGAATTATAAGAGCTGGGCTGCAACTGCAAGAAAGATTAGGAGAAAAAGGGACACAGACTGCAGGCAAACTATTTTATTTTGCTTTTGCAAATAGTTATACTGAACAAGTTTTTTTTTTTTTTTATGATTGCTGCTACTGTAAATAAATATTTTTGGTGAATTCTACAACTGCTCCTGGTTTTCCCTGTGCTTCCTGACCTGTGCCTCGACGACAGGCACCAGGAAGTACCTAGAGACAAACCCTGGATGTTCCGGAGGATCCACAACTCTGACCACAATTTCCTTGAGGAGGAGCTGGGCTATGTCATCTCAAAGAGCCGACCAAGTCTCTTCGGATACCAAGTCCTCCCGTGGGGCGCAGGCTCGGCTTGGAGGGCACTGCTCAATCTAGAGGCAGACCCTGACCGACCACTTCCAGAACCCATCTGTCCATAGTAACAGCTAATCAGGTGGAAAGGAAGTGGCGGAGCCGGCCCCCCCCCCCACAGGAGGATCCAGGGGAGGCGTGACGGGTATGAGGGTGGCAACCCCCATCCCGTCACTGAGCAGGCTTGGAGGATGATGATCCGGGTCCCTTCCCTTTGGGCTTTTGGACCACCGAGGCCACGGACATGGGCTCAAGGTTGCCAGAACTGACCCTGCTGGCCAGACTAATGCTGGGCTGGTTTTGCCACAGGGGCGCAGGACCGAAAGAGCTTGTGCTTCTGCTGCTTGGAGCCCTTTTTGTCCTTCTGGGCGGATGTCACAGACTCCAGGGTGGCAATGGACTTTTCAATGCACTGGAGGTGACCCTCCCAAATAGGTCAATGCCCAAAAAGAGGACATCCGCCAGCTTGTGCTGGGTATCTGCTGTGAAGGTCGAGGTTCATAGCCAAGCTCTACAGCGCATGGCAACCGCAGCTGACACCGAGCAGGCACAAGAATCGCCAATATCCAGAGCCGTCTGGAGCTTCAAACAACATGAAGTCGTGCTGTATTCGGACTATTGCAGTTAGATCCTGCCTTTCAACTGCCCCGGAGAACAAAGAGTTAAACTTTCCATGGCCAGCATGGAAAGTTCACCGCGAGCTCGGTTGAAGCCCCTGTCTGCTGCTGTTTAAACTCCAACCATCAGATTCTTTACTCCACCTCGCTGAACAGTCGCTCCGGAGATTTCGCCTTTGCTCGGCTCAAAAAGTCGGTTAAAGTGTCATTTTTCGCTCGGTTTCTACCGAATTTCTGCTACCGAATCTGTCGGTTTAAGTCTCTGTCTGTGGTACCATGAGTACTAGATAGGTTTTACATTTAGTTTCTGTGTGGAACTTGTAAATGTCGGATCGGTTCGGCTGAACCGATCAGTTTAGTTTAAAAAAAGTTTGTGAATTTATTAGAGTGTGATAACCGGTCCGTATCAGTTCTAAAAAAAACGGATTTTATTATGTTTTTTTCCAAGACCCGTAACACGGTCAGGAATAGATAGGGGAGTCTTGCCTGGCGGAATGCTGAAAAAAGGGTACGTTTTGGATAGGACTGGCCATGTCTGAGAAACCCAAGAAAAAAACCGGGCCCACTGGGTTTCAACACTGCAGTGTGTGTGGGGAAGCCTTTGCTAAGGCTGATCCCCACACCACCTGTGTTTATTGTCTGTGGTTTGACCACCTCGATTCAGACTGCCAAATTTGTAAGAATTTTCCCCAAAGCTACCCTGGATAACAGAGTAGGTAGACTGAGGGAAAAGGAGGTCGAGAAGTCCGTGACCAGGATGGCCAGCCCGGTTCGGTTCCGACCGAACCAGGAGTGCCCTCTGACCAGGCCGATACTTCTTCGGGCAAGAGGAGAGCCGATTCTGAGGAGTCGGTTCCAATTAAAAGGAAGAGAAAAGATAAATCGTCCGGTTCGGATCCAGAGATTCATACTCCGACTGCTGATGAGATAGCCAAGGCGATAAGAATAGTGCAATCGCTTACTTCGGTTCCGACCGAACTGGCACCATCTGGCAGGGGCTCGGTTCGGTCAGTTCCCCCGGTTCCAGATTGCACTTCAGAAGAATTTTATGAACCGGAGGAGGGAGAGTATGAGGATGATGATGGTGATTATGAAAGTCTGGATGTGCCTATTGACCCGGACATCTCCCCAGACAGACCTTCAGGTGTTTCTCCTCCTAGGCTTTCTGAGTCCCCTTCCCACTTTATGTTTTACAAAAAAGTGGCTGAAACCCTCCAGCTTCCAATGGAAGAAACAGTAGAGGATCAGGAAGAGCCTGATTCTGTTGAAATGATGGACATCCCAGAGTCCAGGAGACTGTCTATTCCCCTCCACAAATCTATTGGGAAACAGACAAATAAAATTCTTAAGACTCCTAACTCCATACCTCCTGTGGACAGACGAATGGACAAGAGGTACATCCTTTCAGGCTCGGACACGGAGTTTCTTTCTCAGCAATGCAGCCATGTTGGGGTTGTGCAGGCTGCTGCCTGTGATAAGGTAAATATCCCCTTGGCATCACACCCCCAGATAAGGACTCCAGGAGGACTGATGCCATGGCAAAGAAGCAGTACATGGCAGCATCTTTGGGACTCAGGCAGGCTAACTACATGGCCTACACAGTTAGATACCAGAAGTCCAGATGGGACACTGTGCTGGCTCTGGCTAAACAAGCCCCTGACCAGCTTGCCAAGGAGTTGGAGCAGGTGGCTGCAGATGGGATTGAGGCATCCAAGGTGCAATTTCATGCTGCTGTGGACTCCAATGATGTTTCGTCAAGAGTCATGGCTACATCTGTGGCCCTTCGGAGGATGACTTGGCTCAGATGTACTAGCCTATCATAGGATACCCAGGCTAAGGCCATGGATTTCCCTGTTATTGGTAATTCTCTGTTTGGGGAGCAGCCAGAGAACTACATGAAAAAGATGGACGAGTACAGGACCACCTACAGGAGTGCTCAGGCCAAAGAAAGGCAAGCCACTCCTCAAAGGCAGCAGTCTAGGGGCAGGGGCAGGCCTTTTCAAAGGCCTTTTTACCAAGCCCAGGCCTCCTCTTCTTCTTATGCTCAGAGGGGGTTCTTTAGAAGGAGAGGCAGACAGGGAATGAGCAGGCCTGCTTCCACCCCTCAGCCTAAAGCCCCTGCCAAGCAGACACCCTGATGGGTCTGCCCGGGCCGATTCTCCAATACCTGTAGGGGGCAAGCTGGCTTACTTTGTCCAGGACTGGAAGTCTCTGACATCAGACAAGTGGGTCCTGGAAGTAGTAAGCCTGGGACTGGTTCTCAGCTTCAAAAAATTTCCCAAGATGAGAACCAGATCCTTTCCACCTGCAAATCCATCAGAGACCCTTGCCCTAGAGGCAGAGGTTTCTTCCCTCCTGGCTCTCAGAGCCATAGAAAGGGTTCCTACCCTACACAAGGGCAAAGGATTGTACTCCAGGTACTTCCTAACCCCCAAAAAGACAAGAGAATGGCGGCCCATCCTGGGCCTAAGATATCTGAACAAGCACCTTTTAAAACCAAAGTTCAAAATGGTGACTCTGGGAATAATTCTGCCCTCTCTAAGGCCAGGGGACTGGCTAGCCTCCCTGGACCTCAAAGATGCCTATTTTCACATTCCCATCAGGTGCTCCCACAGAAAGTACCTCAGGTTCGAGTTGCCCTCAGGCCACTATCAATTCAGAGCAATGCCCTTTGGCCTAACATCAGCCCCAAGGGTGTTCACAAAGTGCCTGGCAGTAGTGGTTGCTTTCCTAAGGAGAAAAAAGATCTCCATCTTTTCATACTTGGACGACTGGCTCATAGTAAGTCAGTCTCCAGACCAAGTCAAGTCACATCTGCAAATAACTCAGCAAGTGCTCACTTCCTTAGGATTGCTCCTCAACCTTCCAAAGTCAGTTTTCGAGCCAGTACAGCTCCTCACCTTCATAGGGGCGGAGCTGGATACAATAAGGGCAAGAGTCTTCCTTCCCCTGGACAAGGCAAGGACCCTTATGGAACTGGCCTCTTCATTCACCCTTCAGGTGTCTCGACCAGCAAGGCATTTCCTGCAGCTTCTGGGCCACATGGTAGACTCTACAGCAGTGGTCCAAGAAGCAAGATTTCAGATGAGGGACATTCAGTTCCACTTAAGAGCCTTCTGGTCCCAAAGAAAGGATTCCCTAACCAAACTAGTCCCAGTGACTCGAACCCTGATCCAGGCTTTGCAATGGTGGCAGGATCAGGACAATTTGAGACAAGGAGTTCCTTTTGTCACTCAGTCTCATTCAGTGATACTCACCACAGATGCCTCCCTGCTGGGCTGGGGAGCCCACCTGGGGGATCCTACCACCCGAGGGCTGTGGTCGCCTCAAGAATCTCTGCTTCACATCAATCTCTTGGAACTCAGAGCTGTGTTTCTGGCACTGCAAGCCTTTTCCAAATCTGTACAGAACAAGGTGGTCCAGATCAGAACAAACAATACCACCACAATGTGGTACATCAACAAGCAAGGAGGCACTCGGTCTACAACCTTGTGCACAGAAGCAATGAAGTTGTGGTCCCTGACCTATTCCCTGCAAACCTCTCTGATAGCATTTCACCACCCAGGGAAGGACAATGTCCTAGCAGATGCTCTCAGCAGGATATCCCAGGGCCATCACGAATGGACCCTAGATCCTCTAGTTTTGAAAGTGATTTTCTCGAGATGGGGCACTCCACAGATAGATCTTTTTGCAGCCCCAGACAATCACCAACTTCCTCTCTTTTGTTGCAGACCTCCAGTCTTGGGCTCAGTCCCCCTGGATGCTCTGATTCTGAATTGGGAAGGGAAATTTCTGTATGCTTCCCCCCCTTCCCTCTCCTGTTCAAGGTGTTAGTCAAGATAAGGTCACAACCATGCAAAGTGATTCTGATTGCTCCAGACTGGGCTAGACAGCCCTGGTACCCCCTGTTGCTGTCCTTAGCAGTCCACCTTCCCCTGTCTCTTCCCAGGAATTACAACCTGTTGACATCCTCTCAGGGGAGGATTTGGTACCCGAACCTCAAGTCTCTCAATCTCAAGGCATGGCTCTTGAAGAGTTAGTGTTTGCTGATCTGCAGCTTTCTCAAGGGGTTCTGGATATCCTTAAGGCTTCTCGGAAGCCTTCCACCAGAAAGACTTACAACTCCAAATGGAAAAGGTTCACTATTTGGTGCTCTAATAAGGATATTTCTCCAGAATCTGCTAGGTTGCCTACAGTTCTGGACCATATGGTCCATCTTAATGGCCTAGGCCTTAGGCCAGCTACACTTAAGTGCATTTGACAGCTGTTTCTGCCTTCTTGTCAGTAGGCAAGCCCTCTCCTCTGTCAGCCCATCCTGTGTTTTGTAAGTTCTTCAAGGGATTGCTGCACACCAATCCCCCCTTTAGGGACCCTGCTCCTGCTTGGGACCTTAATGTTTGCATTGCTCAACTTATGCAACCACCCTTTGAGCCTTTGTCCTCAGCAGAGCTTAAGTACTTTACTTGGAAAACTGTGTTTTTGGTAGCCATTACCTCTGCCAGGCGTATCAGTGAATTGCAAGCCCTGTCAGTGGAGCCCGATTTCATCTCTTTCCATAGAGATAAAGTGGTCCTAAGAACTAACAGGAAGTTTTTGCCTAAGGTGGTTTCAGATTTCCACCTTAACCAGTCTGTGTCTCTCCCTGTTTTCTTCACTGACCACTCCTCCTCTGGAGAGAGGAGGCTGCACAGCTTGGATGTTAAAAGGGCCCTCAGCTACTACATAGAGCACACCAAGGATCACAGGTTTGAGTCCCTCCAATTGTTCCTCAATATGGAGAGGTTGATAAGGGCAAACCTGCCACTAAGAGATCTATTGCCAGGTGGATTGTCTCTTGTATACAATTCTGCTATGAAAAAACTGGGTAGAACTCCACCCTCAGGCCTGAGGGCTCACTCTACTAGAGGTACAGCTGCTTCCCTGGCTGCTGCCAGGGATATTCCTATCTTAGAAATTTGCCAAGCAGCCACCTGGAAAACAGTGCATACATTCACCAAGCATTACTCTCTGGATAGCCAGGCTAGGAGTGATGCTCGGTTTGGCACAGCAGTACTTCAGAGCCTATTCCCAAAGTAGGTTCTGTCCCTCCTCCATGGAGGTACTGCTTGGTAGTCTGCAATAGTCAGAATACAGCAAGACTTCATGTTGTTTGAAGAAAAAATTACTCACCTTAGTAATGCTGTTTCTTCTAATAGAGTCTTCTGACCTCCCCCCCGCCTCCCTTCTCAGAACCTGGTTTTTGGGATGTGGGTGGGCAAGAGCAGTGTTGGCACCCTAGGGGTGTCCTTTTTTCACCCTCCTTTACTATGGGTGTGTGTTGTGTTTTGTTTTTTGGGTTTCCTGACTTGAGTCTTTGCTTTGAAACCAAAAAAACCCTTTTTAATAAATTTAGTTGCCAGTTGGCTAGTGTGAGTTTTACAGTTTCCACACAGAACTTCTAATGAGTATTGCTCGTAAAGACCTGACGGTTGGAGTTTAAACAGCAGCAGACAGGGGCTTCAACCGAGCTCGCGGTGAACATTCCATGCTGGCCATGGAAAGTTTAACTCTTTGTTCTCCAGGGCAGTTGAAAGGCAGGACCTAACTGCAATAGTCAGAATACAGCAAAACTCCATTAGAAGAAACAACATTACTAAGGTGAGTAATTTTTTCTGCTGTTTCGCCACTGCCCTACCCCTGTCCCGGACCTGTCTGACCGTGGTCTGAAAGTCCACAGGAAGGTGAGGGATCACCTCATCCAGGGAGCTGAATAGGGCATGAGAGAAGTGTGCCAATCAAGATGTCAGAGCTCGCCTGGCGGAGTCCTAGCAAGGAGGCAGCATAGACCTTTTTGGCCGAATGGTCTGACTCTTTGTCCAATGGTCTATCGACATCCCCGGTACTGCCCGAACGCTGAAACACAGAGTCAGCCACCAACCCCTCAGCCAAGGGATGCTCCGTGAACCCTGAAAGGGTACCGGTGGGCACTGCATACTTGTGGGCCATCCAGGCCGAAGGCGCTGGGCAAGAAGCAGGACACTGCCAAAACTCCAAGACAGGGCCAACAATGGCCTCGGCCACTGGGAAGGCCTCCACTGGAGAGTCCCCTTTGTCCAGAATTTCTGTGAGGGTATATCGAGCTCGTTTTTGGACGGGCTCCAGCTTCATCCTCGTTGACTCGTAGATGAGGCGAAGAATGCCCATGAACAAAGTAGGGCTTTTGTCCGTCAAGAGATCCCTCATTGACTCAATGTCAAGTGGACGGGACTGCAAGGAGGAATCCTCGGACTCTTAGGAGTCTGCATAAACCGGGCAGCCACCTGTGTCACCGCTGACCCGCCGCGGATGGTCAGGTGTAAGGGTGATTGAGAGTCAATGGGGAAGCCCCTTGGCCGGCTGAAACTCCTTGGTCGGAGCCCCGGTCGTCAGCTGTTTAGGTGGTGGCTCCATCACGACCGGCGGAGGAGCCTGCTTCAGCCGAGCCGACGGGGTCTGAACTGGCTCGGCTGGGGGAGGAACAGTGTCGACCTGCCCCGCCGGGGGAGTCGGCCTTTTGGGCAACAGCCAGGTGATGGCCGGGGTGGTAGCTAGTGTCAGCTTTGGCCTGAACTAACTGTTGCCACATGAGGTCTTCGTAGCATCGCCGCAATTTGCACCGAAGCTTCTCCTCACCCAAGGAGGACGAGGACGAGTAGCGGTGTTGCCGCTTACCATGGTGCCCAGAGCGAGACCGCCAATGTCACTGGGACCTGCGCGACCCCAAAGTCGAAGATGATAGACGGTGGTGCCAACAGGGGGTCTCTGAGGGAGCCGGGGAGGTCCGTGGCTCCTCCTGGTCTTGATGACCTGTGATTCCGGCTCAGCAAGCTGTGCCAACTCGTCTGTGGTTACCGGCAGGACCGGAGTCCTGAAAGTAGAGTTGTCAGCCTCTTCAGACAACAACCAGTCAACAGGGTCGAGAAAAATCTTAACCACGTCGTCTGCCGTCGTCTCAGCCAACTGGTCTGACGGGGTTGCCATGACGCCAGTGGCCAAGACCGTAGTCAAAACTGAAGTTTTCTGAGAGCGGGAACGTTCCCGGTCCCAGAAGCATTGACGATGAGTTCTTTTTTATCCTTCTTGGACTCCTTCTTGTGTGAGCGAGAAAGTACAGTTACATAGGAACTTACCGTAACAGTAGCTCTTCGAGAGAGGTTCCTTCAGTAGGTCATCACATATAGGACTAACACCACCTGGTGTCTAGCCGCACGGCAGACTTTTACTAGCAATACCTGATGGGGGTCCGCCCACCCGACGTCACGTGACCGACACCCGCGTGACACTATATAGCGGAGAGTCCCCACGCCCGGCCTCCAGTTCTCCCGCCAGAGCCTGGAACAGGCCTGACAGCAAGAGGAAACAGAGTCTGAGTCCCTAAATAAAAAAGGGGGAAGGAGGGTGGGAAAAATATGACCTACTGAAGGAACCTCTCTTGAAGATATACTGTTACGGTAAGTTCCTACATAACTGTACTATCTTACTTCGAGAGGGTGCCTTCAGTAGGTCATCACATAGGACTGAATCCCAAGCAGTCCCTCCGCAGAGAGACCAACAGAAACAAGGGAGGAGGAAAAACACCAAAAACTAAGGAAAACACAGAGTGGATCCAGCCTAGGACAGAAGGCCCTGCAGAACAGCTAGGCCAAAACCTGCCCTCCGCCTAGAAGCAATGTCCAGACTGTAGAGTTTGGTAAAGGTATGGACAGAAGTCCACGTTGCTGCTGCCCGGATATCGGCTGCAGAAACGTTGCACAGAAAAGCCACGGAAGCAGCCATGCCCCTTGTAGAATGACCTCTGACTGGTCCCAGCAGAGGCTTGTCATACTTCTGGTAGCAGAAGCGAATACAATTGCCCAACCAATTGGACAGGCACTGCTTAAAGACAGCTTTGCCCAAAGATTAGGGAGCAAAAGAGACAAACAGTTGGTCATCCTTACCAAACTCTTTCGTACGGTGAGTATAACATCGGAGGGCGTGATGCACATCCATAGTGTGCAGGCCTGCCTCACCTCTATTCACAGGGGATGGGAAAATATACAGAGAGATCCACTGATTGGTTCAATGTGACCTCAGAAACCACCTTAGGCCAAAACCTAGGATTTGTCCTGAAGTTCTGAAATTCTTCGAGCTGTGGTAATGGCAGCTAAAAACAACATATTCCAGGATAGGAATCGTAAATCACAGCTAATCGCTGGTTCAAAAGGCGGGAGAGTGAGCTTCTCCAAAACAAAGTTTAAATCCCAAGATGGTGTGGGGCTGCAGATGGGGGGGCTTCCAGTGGAGAAACCCTTTCAGAAAGGTTTTCAAGACTTCAACTGAGCCACTGGTTTACCATCCACCAGCTTGTGGTGTGCCAAAATAGCCGAAAGATGGACCTTCAAGGAGGAATAGAATAGGCCCGAATCAGAACGACGAAAGAGGTATTCCATGATTTGTGGGGCAGAACAAGAGAAAGGGTTCCAATCTTTGGAAGCCGCCCAAATGGAAAAACGTTTCCACTTCATAGCATAGGTGAAACGAGTAGACTGCTTTCTAGCCTCAACAATTATCTGGGCGACCCGAGAGGAGACCCCAAAGCAGGAGACCGCTATGTCTGCAGGAGCCACGCATGAAGATGCAGGGTCCTGAGCCCCGGGTGGACAAGCCGGCCTTGATTCTGTGTCAAGAGGTTGTGAGTCACAGGAAGTGAAACCAGTGGTTCCTCCGCTAACTGTTGCAGAAGCGGGAACCAAATCTGTCTCGGCCAGAGGGGGGCGATAAAGATCATCAACGTCTTCTCTGTCTGAAGCTTGAGGAGAACCCTCTGGAGAATGGGAAACGGAGGGAAGGCATACAAAAATGCCCCTGTCCAACAGAGAGACAACGTGTCGTGCCAGAAAGCACCATGCCCTGGAACGAGCAAGCAAAAACTGTGAAGTTTTTCGTTGAATGGGGAGGTGAAAAAGTCAAGATCCTGACACCCCCACCTTAGGAAGAGAGACTCTGCCACTTCCTGACTTAGTTCCCATTCGTGACTGAGGGGTCGAGATCCGCTGAGACTGTCCGCCAGGACGTTTTGGATGTCTGGAATGTGCACTGCCACTAAGGCCAGATCGTGCTGGACTGCCTAGTTCCACACTCTCATCGCTTCCCTGCAGAGAGGGTACAAGCAAGTTCGTCCTTGTTTGTTGAGATACCAGACTACTGACATGTTGTCCATCTGGATAAAAAGTGATCCCTTGGGGAGGAGGGTCTGGAATGTCTGAAGCACGTATAAGACCGCTCTCATCACCAGCACGTTGATATGCACCAACGCCTCCGAGCTGGACCAAAGTCCCTGTGCTTGGTGTTTCCTCAAATGTGCCCCCCAGCCCACATTCGACGCATCTGTAGTCAAAGATGCCGAGAAAACAGGGCTCCTGAATGGGAGACTCAAGGAAAGGTTACAGAGATACCTCCACAACAAGTTTTTCTGGACCGTTGATGATACCAGGACCGAATGGTCCAGGTCGTCCAGTTGATCCCACTGCACCTGCAAGGACCACTGAGTGATTCTCATGTGGGGCCTCGCCAGGGGAATGGTAGTGATGGAGGCCACCATCAGGCCGAGAAGGCAAAGGACCTCCCTTGCTGAAATGGTCCTGGATGAAGCCACCACTGAAGCGTGACGGACCCAAGTTTCCACCCTGTCCGGAGAAAGGAAAACCCTGCTCTGGATGGTGTCCAAGACTGCCCTGATGAACTGAAGTGTCTGATTTGGGGAAAGAGACAACTTGGGGAAACTGACAGTAATCCCCAACTTGGAGAACAGATCCAGAATGAAATACAGAGCTTCCGAAAGCAAATCCCTGGAAGGGGCTGAAATCAGCCAGTCGTCCAGGTAAGGGAAAACTGCTATGCCCTGCCAACGCAGAAAGGCCACCACCACCGCCAGGCACTTGGTAAAAACCCAAGGGGTACTGAAGACAGACCAAAGGGAAGGGCCCGGAACTGGAAATGCTCCCCCTGGAAACAAAACCGCAGGAACCAGCAGTGGCTGGGGAAAATTGGAATGTGCAGGTAAGCAACCTGCATATCCGGAGCACAAAGCCACTGGTTCTCCAGCAGGAGAGGAGAAGACTTTGGACAGTTAACATTCTGAATTTCTTCTACTCTACAAACAGGATTGAGACTGCTCAGGTCGAGAATGGGTCTCATGTCACCTGACTTTTTTGGAACCAGGAAGAAGTAGGAGTAGAACCCCCTTCCCCTTTGCCAGAGGGGAACGCTCTCTATAGCCTCCTTGAGCAAGAGAGGGTTGATTTCTTCTCTGACGAGAAGAGCCTGGTCTTGAGAGTAGGATGACTGGATTGGTGGAGAGTCTGGTGGAATCTCCGGAAACTCTATGGTGTGCCCGGCGGACATCAACTGCAGGACCCATGCATTGGAGGTAATGCCCTGCCACTCCTGCACGTGGCGAGCAAACTTTCCCCCACCAGCTCCTCGCACTGAGGCTGGGGGGGGCGACGAAGAGTCACGGTGGCAGGAGCGGTCGGGAGGCCCCTGAACGCCTGATTCTTGGAGGCGGGAGGGGTGGTGTAACCCGTGGATTTACACTTGCCCTGGCGATGAGCCGGGACCGGCTTCCTCTGCCTCTAGGTCCTTTTCCAAAAGGGCTGTTGCTGGGCACCCGATCGGTACATGGACTGCACTGATCTCAGGGCTTGACCTTTATCCCGGAGATCGGTACTGATGTCTTTGGTGTCGCTGCCAAAGAGCACCAAGCCCCGAATGGGGGCATCCTGAATCGCAGATTGCACCTCATTTGCGAGGCCAGAGATGCGAAGCCAGGCCTGTCATCTCAAAATAACGGCAGTTGCTGAGGCACGGGCTACTGAATCGACAGAGTCGTGAGTAGCCCGCAATGCATGCCTGCAAGAAGAGACAGGCAGAGTTCCTTGGCGAGCTCCTCAAGATCTGAAGATTCCACAGATTGGACTCTGGCCTCGAGCCTGGCCAAGGTAGCTTTTTGGTGCGACACCATGTGGGCCACATAATTAAGGGACCGAAGCGCACATGTGGCCAAAGAATAGACCTTCTTACCAAACTGGTCCATCTGCCTCGACTCCTTGTCTGGAGGAGTGCTGCTCATGTACTTGGGTGCTGAAGAGCTTTCACAAGCAGCTGAAATAACGATGGAGTCCACCTTCGGATAAGCATTAAGAAACGGAGCATCCTTGGGCACTCGGTAAACCCTGTCCGCCCTCTTGGGACAGCCAGGATAGAATGAGGCATCTACCAGACAGTACAAGTGAGGTCCTATCCATGGGGGAGCAGGAATCGGGGACAGAGACTCCAGGTCCAGGTGTTTGGCGAGTCTGTGCTGCATCGGATCCTGCTCCTCAGACTCCCACTTGAAGTAGTTCTGCATAGACCTCAGGAGGTCCGAAAAGGCAGGGTCCTCCGGAAGGGATTTGGGGGAACCTCGCCCTTAGGGACCGAAGACTCGTGATCTGAGGGCTCCTCCGGCGAGTCAGCACCATCCTCATCCCCCACGTCCGGATGGTCTCCAAGATCCGGAAGAGTGACATCCTTGTGTGATGTCCCCAGGACGTGAATTGTAGAGGAGGATGAGCTCCTTGGGGACGGAGACTTAGGAGAGCACGGAGGTGGGAGTCTGCTCTCCAGGTCAGATACCAGTTCCAAGCACGCCCCCTGCCACCAGGACTAAATAAGAGTCTTGAAGTCCGGTTGGACCGGAGCCTGTGGAGAAGGCAGAGGAGGAGGTTGAGGAGGAGGAGGAGGTGGAGGGATTACCGGGGGAGGAGGGTATTGATACCCCTGGTAACCTGGGTAGTCATAACCTGGGTATTAATGCACTGCGCCACTCCAATCTGGAGGAGTACCAGCCGGGAGGTGGTTCCCAAGATACCCCAACCCGAGGGGTAATGCAGGATAGTCCAGAGTCTTGAGTAAAGGACCAACATCAGAAGATCTGACGGAGGGGAACCCACATAGGGCCCGCCGTTGTATAAATCGGCGGCAGGTCCAGTGTCAGGGGAGCGGGCGTCGGAACCACTGACGTCAGGACCACCACTGTCTGGACTGGCACCACCCGATCCGGTGCCGGAACGGGATCCGACGTCAGAGCCGGGTGAAGGGGTTCCGACAGAGGGACCATGTCTGGCACCGGGGCAGACGACTGGGACCAGGCTCAGAGGCCGTCGCATGGGGGTCCGGCGTTGGAGGAACCGACGCCGGATCTGGCTGATGGATCTCAACCGGGACAGGCTTCAGGTCCGGAGTGATCCCCCCAGAAGGGATAGGAAGGATCTCCGGAGTAGGGCCAGATGGCTATGGAGGAGCCTCCATCCCTGCGACCCCGTCAGGGGAGTGTGGAACGGACCCAGAGAGGTGGACAATGTCCAGGGGTTCTGCACTATCGTCGCTCGAGGTAATGGCCTGAACAGGAGAAGCTACCGACGAAGAGCAAGGGGGGAGAGAGGCAGTCTTCCCCGGGCTCTTGCGGACGTCGGATTGGGCGCCGTTAGGCCCCGACGGAAAAGCTGCATCTGAGCACCCGCCAGGGATGGACGTCTGACCAGACGGAGCCCCTTGCCAACTTAGCAGCTGGTGCTGTGCGGGTCCCCGAGGTCAGGGAGCAGTTTTACCAGCAGCCGGGCGATCTCAGAGGAGCCAGGGGTTGACTTAATGGCAGGCGCTGCGGCAGTCAGAGGAGCCGGTGGCTGACTTACCCACAGAGGAGGCCTTGTCCGACTTACCTTCCAAAGCTGGCTTGACCTTAGGCGGTGGCTGGGAAGAAGCCTTGCTGGTCGAGGGCCGAGAGGCCTCGGGCTGGGACACCTCCCGGAGTGCTCCCGCTCCCTGTGTTTCTCTTTCCTATGTTCTTTTTGGAAGGACAAGGAGAAGCAGAAGAAGAAGAAAGGATGCGCTCCACCTGCTTTTCTAAAAATGCCAGCCGGGTCTTCAAAAGATGGGCCTCCAGAGCCTGCTGTCCCCTTTTACGTGTGGTCTGGTTAAAAGGCTGGCAGTCCAGGCAAGAAGAATCTGGGTGGTCTGGGCCTAAGCAGATCACATACTTCGCGTGGCCGTTTCTGTGTGGAATTTGTGTGCCACAGGTGGAACACTTTCTTCGGTGAAGACCTAGAAGAAAATTTGACAAATAGAAGGGAAAAATGTGGTGAAAACTGACAAGAAAAAGGCATTTTAAACGATGACTGCTTGGGAAGTCTGCAATGTGACTGACACAAGGCGATGGCAGGAAAGAACTGGAGGGTGGGCGTGGGGACCATATATAGCGTCACGCTGATGTCGGCCACGTGACATCGGGTGGGCAGTCCCCCGTCAGGTATTGCTAGAAAAAGTCTGCTGTGCGGCCAGACACCAAGTGGCACTAATCCTATATGTGATGACCTACTGAAGGAACCCTCTCAAAGTAGGATCTGTGCGATCTGGTAGGGCCCTCTCCTTTGGTCAAGAGGGATTGGCACAGCTCCTTGAAGGAGGCCGAATAAGTGGAGCCCAACTGGAGCAGAACAAAGGCCGAGGCAGAAAAGGATAGAGCAGCAGCCTGTGCCTCCTCCTCCTTGAAGGCCTTAAGCTGTTCTAACTGCTCGGCGGACCCTGCGACTTCCAAGACCACCCAATGGGCAACCTTTAATTTGACCGGCAGGTAATGTTTCTCCAAATCGGCCCAACTTCAGGTGGGAGCGCAGTTGTCGAAAACATTCGGGTGGAACAACTGACAAATGCCGCAGGCCTGCGAACCATGATCGTGGCCTAGACAGTAGATGCATGAGGGTCCATATGGGACATCTTCTGCCTACAAGGGCACTAGCGAAATCCGGGCAAGGTTTTATCCTCCATCGCGGTGACGATTGAGGTTAAGATAAAACTCGAATTTAGTGTAAGTTTTGGAAGTAAATCCAAAGATTTAAACGCCAGGGCCTACTCAACGTGGGAGCGGAAAGGACAGAACCCGATTCTTCCATCAGAAAGGAAGATCTGGCATCATGGGGCGGAGCCATGGGAGTTACCACCCGGGTGGGTGGGAGGAACCTGCTTGAGAACGTTTCTGGTGATCCTTAAAAGAAAAGGCAACTGCCAGACAGTATGGATAGAACATCATATCCACATCCCTAGAACGCGGCAGTTTTGTGTTGAGCGGGGACGCAAAACGTTCCAACTCTGGATGACTACCTGTCAAACAGGTGGTCTACAACAGAGGTCAGCAGCTACCATTCATGCATTCAAGACTGTGACTGGTTAAGCCTGTCCACCGAGACATTTTGGACGCCTGGAACATGGATGGACAATAGTTCTAGACTGTGTTCTACAGCCCAGTACCAGACCCTCATCGCTTTGCGGCACAGAGGGTACGAATGGGTCCCTCCTTGTTTGTTGTAGTGCATTACTTTGATGTTGTCCATCTGCACCAGCAGATGGCCCGGGGACAGATGGGTATGGAAGGCTTGTAAAGCATACAGAATGGCCCACGTCTTCAGGATGGTGATGTGGAGAGCAGTCTCCACAATGGACCATATCCCTTGAGTCTGATGGAGCCCCAGATGAGTCCCCAGCCCAACCCCAAAACATCTGTGATGAGAATATGCTGAGTGAGAAGGAATGAGAAAGGGAACCTCTTTGACCAGGTTGCTGGGTTCCAGCCACCATTACAGCACCTTTTTGACCAAAGAGGAGACTAGAACCCGCTGTTCTAGCTCATCAGTGCGCTGGTCCCCCTGGACCCTCAGTGTCCACTGGGGAATCCACATGTGCAGCCTGGCTAAAGGTACCGTGAGAATGGCTGCAGCCATCAAGCGCAGGAGCCTCAGGAATGATTTGGCCATAACATAGCTTTGGTTATAAATCAGCTGGGCCTCAGCAATCAGGTGGTCTGCCCTGTCCTGTGGCAAGAACACAAAGCCCTGAACCATGTCCAGGACTGCTCTGATGTACCGGAGGTGCAGGCAAGGGGTGAAGACTGACTTGGGCAGACTGATCATGATTACTGGGACCTGGAACAACTGCCTGGTATGCTCCAGGACCTGGAACAGATGCTCCCTGGACTGTGCTTTGAGCAACCAGTCATCCAGGTAAGGAAAGACGTACAGCCTCTCCCTGCTAAGGGCACTGATACTACCGCCAGGCATTTGGTAAAGACCTGTGGTGCAGCGAACACAAAGGGCAATGCTCGGAACTGGCAGTGCTCCTCCAAGAACTGGAACCTGAGGTACTGCCGGTGGGAAGCACACATCTTGATAGGCAGGTATGCATCCTGCATGTCGAGGGAGCATATCCAGTCTCTCTGGTGCAGCAGAGGCAGCAAGCCCTGCAGAATCACCATCCTGAACTTCTTGTACTGGATGTAGAAATTCAGGTTTCACCAGGTCTAGGATCAGCTGTAAATCCCCTGTGGATTTGGAAACCAGACAGAAGTGGGAATAGAACTGCCTGTTCCTCTGATCCTCTGGGACAAATTCTATGGCGCTTTTGTGCAGCAATGTGCAAATTTCCCACCACAGCACTAGAATGTGATCTGGAGGGTAGGCTGAATGAATTTGGAGGACGATTTGGAGGTTGCTCCAGAAGTTCTAGAGTGTGGCCTTGCTCTATGAGCTGCAGGACCTATGCATCTGTAGTGATCTCCTCCACCTGTCCAGGTGGAGGGAGAAACAACCCCTACCATTGCCTCCTGTGGTGCTGGAGGGTGAGGGTCTGGCAAGGAGTCATGCTGAGGCAGCACCTGCAGCTGGCCGCACCACCTTCTCCGGAAGTCTTTCCAGTGGTGGAGGTAGGGGCAGGCAGAGCTGCTGCTACCCGATGCTTGCCCTGGGATCTGGTGCCCTGATTAGGCTTATGGGAGGCCCAGTGAAGGGGCATCTTCTGGCCACTTTTTGGCTGCGTGTGATGCAAACAGTGGACGGACCACAGCGTCCCACCAGAGGCCAGCAAACATGTCTGGTACAGCCACCCTGAAGAGCTTTTAGCCTCTGAAGGTGGCATTCAAGATGGACTGCTGAACATCAGTAGCAAATCCAGACACCTCAGCCAAGAATGCCATCTCAAGCAGATGCCCACTGCAGCTGTTCTAGCAGAAGCATCATAGGCAGACCTCAAAAGATGCCTACCCACATCTGCCCCGGACTGGACGGCCTTGAGCAGTTCCAGCCTCTGGGGACCGTATGGAAAAGCCTGTGCAGACACTTTGGCCCTATTTCAGAGAGTATTCTGAAATTTGATCATATGGGTGATATAATTCATGACCCTGACAATGTGGCAGAGGCAAAGGTCCTTTTCCCCAGAAGGTCCAGCTTTCTGGACTCCACATCAGGGGGAAGAGAGCTGAAGTGCTAAGTTCTCTTGGTCCTATCATGAGCAGCATTAATCACCACTGAATCTGCCTGCAATTGCTCTGCAAAGTATGGTTTCCCTGAGGGAGCATTGTATAATTTTTCTGCCTTTCTGGGCACTGCAGGAATCAAATTAGTCTGGTACCAGGCAGCCATAGTGGCATCCTCAAAGGCAGATATTAGAGGACTAATGATCGGGGATCTGCAGTTCCAGGCAGCCACCAGATTCCTTCTAACATCATCCTGCTCCTCAGCACTGAACCCCATAGCAGTCTGTAACTGCCGATCACCAAGAGGAAAGAGGGTCATCAAGGCAGACCTTGGGGTATAGTTAGTGGAGTCTTCACCCTATCAGGAATAGTGCAAGTAGGTGTGAGGCCCCCCATCACCTTCATCCTCATGAGGGAAAGATCAGGATGATACTCATCCTTATGGCCTGGCTCTGAAATGGGCACTGACAGTGTTGAGGACTGAGCAGGACAAGGCGCCGTGGAAGGCACTGGCATGGAAGCAGGGCCTGGCATCGCCAGCCCTAGAGGTGGGGCAAGGTGGTGTGTGAACTCTCAAAAGAAGAACAGCATGGCATGGATATCGATAGTGACCGGCATCAGAATGCCTTGCAGTGCCGGCAGGGAAGCCTGGGGTCTTGGCACTGGCGAAACAGCCGGCGTCATCAACGTGAAGGGCTGAGGCCCCAGCGTCAACATGGTGGCCTGGGATGTCGTCGGGGCAGGCTGAGACCCTGATGTCGACATGGCAGCCTGAGACGTTGACGGGGGAGGTTGGATCCCTGACATCGAGCAAAGGCCACAGATGTCATCACGGAGGGGAGAAGCCCAGAGGACGACACACTGGCACCGGCCTAAGTGAGTCTGGCGGAGCTCCTGGTGGCCTGTGGAGAAGAGGGTCCAGAACAGCAGGGTCTGGAAAAGTTGGCAGGAGTGCGAGAAGACCCGACGCAGAGGAGCCAGTGCCAGCCAAACACTGGCGGGAGGCACTACCAGAGCCAACCCTGCAGTAGGGAGGATGGATTACCTCCAGAGTGGACGACCCTGCAGCGGCTGACATCCGAAGTGGCGACCGTGAGCGGGCCAAGAGGATACCTCCTTCCTGCAATTCTTGTCCCAGTGTTTGTGTTTCACGGCTGACTTGAGCTAAGCTTTGGAAGAATGGGAGCCTGAGGATGGAGCCAGGGAGGTGGAGGAGCTGCGGGTCTGGAACTCCTCCATTTGGGTGACCTTCTGTTGTAGCAGGAAGCTTTCAAGAGCATTCTGGCAGCACTGCCTGGTAGCCTGGTTGAATCCATGGCACAATTTGCAGGCCTGAACATTGTGGTCCGGGCCCAGGCAGCAGACACAGGCATCATGGTCGTCCTTATAGTAGCTCTTCTGGCTGCATCTATAGGTTCATAGGTAAATACGAAATCGAAGGACAAGCCCATTTAGACTTCGCCACCCCTAACCTGGGTGGTAGTGATATTTAGAATCTCCCATATAAATATCTAAATTAGTTTTAAATAGTTCAAGATTTGCACTATCTACTACCTCCTGTGGAAGGGAATTCCAAAGTGGAGCAATTCGCTGTGTTACATAATTTTCTCTCTTTGTAGTCTTAGCTAAATACGTCTTTATTTTCATATTATGGGATCTAGTGGTACTTAAAGAGTGAGACCATTCCATACATAGAGTTTCAAATAAGGCCTCATCTCTAGTTGCACGACAGACTAAGCATAAGTCACCTCTAGTAGAACGATACTCTAGGGAATAAAGATTTAATTTTTTAAGTCTACTTTCATAAAGTAACATTTTTAGATTTTTCATGTTTTTTGTAAATCTCCTTTGTACTTTTTCTTTCAAGGTCTTATCCTTGATTAAAGTTGGTGCACTAAAAGAGGAACAGTAATCAAATTTGGATCTAATTAAACTACTATACAGTGGAATAAGCACTTCAGGTTCTCTACTTTTCAGATTTTTAAAAATACAATTTATTAGTTGATGACACCTTTTAACTGTAAAGTTGTTATGATTAGTAAATTTTAAATTATTACTAATAAGAATACCCAGATCTTTTTCAGACGTAACCTTAATTAGTGGAATATTGTTTATCACATAATTTGTCATGAGGTTATTCTTACCAAAATGCATGAGTTTGCATTTAGCTATATTAAGAGTCAATTTATTATTACTAGCCCAGACAAATATATTATTTAGATTGGACTGTAAATTCTGTACTGAAGAAAAGTTATTGACTATGCTACCTAGTTTAGCATCATCAGCATATTTGTTAAGCCATACACCATCCAAGGTTGTCATGCTTGATATAAGAATGTTAAATAAAACTGGGCCTAACACAGAACCCTGTGGTACTCCACTAGTAATTTCGCACCATGATGAATTATATCCTCGGATACAAACTTGTTGCTGTCTTGCGGTCAACCAGGATATGATCCACTTGATAATACTTTTATAAAACTTTAACTTTACCAAACAATCAATTAAGATTTTGTGTGATATGGTGTCAACTGCTTTTTCATAATCTAAAAATATCACATCCACAGGAAGGCCAAGTCCAAAGCTTCACTAACTGGCTCAAAGAAATGTATCAAATTACTTTGGCATGATCTACCTACTACAAACCCATATTGTGATATGTCAAGATGACCATTCTTTATAATATGCATATTAATTTTATGTGAAAGGAGTTTTTCCATTACTTTCCCTATACTAGATGTCAGACTAATAGGTCTGTATTGTTTTACATTCTGTTTAGAACCACATTTATGAACAGGAATTACCTGATCTTGTTTCCATTCATTTGGAACTGTACCTTGTGATATTGATGCATCAAATAGTAGTGTTAAAACACCAACTAATTCATAAGCAACTGATTTCAGAAAAGCAAAGGGAATGTTATCTGTTCCTACCTAAGTAGAAGTTTTGAAGGACATCAAGGCAGAAAAAGTTTCAGCAGACGTAAATACAATATCATGATCTACATTTTCCCAATCAATCTGACCCAAGTGTTCCTTATTTTCAAAAATACTAGAGAAATGATGATTAAATTCATCGGCCATACCCTGTTCATCAGATACTAAATTATTATTGATTAAAAGTGGTCCAATCCTATATGTTGAATTTTTTGGGATCCAATATAATTAAAAAAGCTTTTTTTGTTAGCTTTTTGTTTAACAAGTTTATATTCGAGTTGTTCCTTAGCCTCCCTAATTGCATGTTTTATTTTGTTTGCTTTTAATTTAAACCTACTCCAATTGGTTTCAGACTTTTTTTTTATATTTATTAAATGCCTTTTTTTCCTTCTTATTATTCTTTTTATATCATTAGTATACTATACTGGGTATCTCCTATTGTTTATATATTTTTTTCTCTCAGGTACCCATGAATCTATACAGAATTTAAGTTTAGCTTTAATATATGCCTATATTTCTTCCACTGGTAGTTTATATAAGTCATTTTGCCAATTCCAATTTGACAAATAGGTTTTTATTTCTTCAAACCTTGCTTTCTTAAAATTTCTCAACTTTGTTACACCCCTACTTTCATGCTTATAATAATTAATAGCCCAAAGTAACATACAATAATCAGAATCCCCCAAAAGTTCCAATATAGTTGACGTGTCGTAATATTCCTTTGTATTTGTAAAAATTAAATCAAGGATATTTTTTTGCCTCGTGGATTCAAATACTATCTGGTCCAGACCCAAAATAAAAGTAGTTTCCAGAAAGTTTTTTTCTTGTTGTGTAGTCCCAATAAGAGTTTCCCAATTAATTCCTGGATAGTTAAAATCTCCCATTAAAACAATATTATCGGGTAAAATGATGTTTTGTAAGTAATCTAAAAAAGCTTCATTATTATTTTTTATCCAAAGAAGGAGGTCGATAACATATACCAAAAGTCACTGGAACTGTAGTAATATTAATCTTAACCCACATTATCTCAATGCCTGATGGTTCTGGTGTATCAAATATTAATTCAATACAATCAAAGCTTTCCTTTATAAAGAAAGCAACTTCCCCTCCTCGGGATGATGTTCTATTTTTTTTTTTTTAAAAGTGTGTAACCTGGGATTTCCTGCCCCCACTGTTCATTAGTAAACCACGTCTCAGATACACCACATATATCAATATTTTTAGTTAACAAAATAATATGAAGTTCACTAATTTTGTTTGTAAGACTTCTAGCATTCAATACTAATACCTGTAAATTTTTAGTTAAATCTGTGAAAATGTTTTCATTTTGTCTAAGCAGTCGACACTGGTTAATATTCACTATTTCAGAAACTGGTTGATCATCCGACCTACCCCCCTTTAATAGTTTAAAGATGAGGCTATTACTGAATTAATGCTATTTCCAAACATTTTTGATCCCTTTTTGTTTAGATGAAGAACATCATGAGCATAATATTCTTCATTACAAAATTGTTCCCAATTGGTGAGACACTTCAAATTTTGCCTCAGACACCAACCTCTTAGCCAGTTATTAATGTGTTTTATTTTTTGAACACTACGATAATCAGCCCCAAGTAAACGTAATATTTCTGATAAGACTATGTTTGCTCCCATTTCAACCAATATATCTGGTAACCCCAGATAAGCCTCCTTTATTTGTTAGGTGCTTTGACACTTAATATTGTTTATACCAGAGTGTATAATCAAAAGGGGGTCATTACCACTATTTTGTAATATTTTTTTGACATTTTAGTTATATCCTGGATTTTTGCTCCTCTAAAGCAAGAAAGTGTGTGAGTAGATTTATTTATATCGCAAATTTATTTGTCCAGGTTTGAAACCATTGAATCACCCAAAACCAATATTTGCTTGGTACAATTTAAGGAAGTTTCAGTGTGACCAGAATCAAGGCTAGCTGTAATTCCTTGAGTAAAGATTAACAGATCATCATTAACACCATTTTTAGAAGTAGTCATAGATTGGGTAACAAGGGGATGGACAAGGGGAGGTATACTGTGTGAAACAGAAGACACAGTCAGAGGTAAGGTGTTATTTTCCACCAAAGAAACATTAGACGGGATTAGTACATCTGAAACTTGTGACAAGGGGTCAAAATTATTTGATAATGGCAAACAAAAATCCCAGCTTTTCTTCCCTTTCTAGAAATCTTGTTTGCCTGAACAGTATACCATTCATCTTCACAGTCGACAGATTCTGTTTCCTGACTAAGTCGTTTTCTTTTAAAAGTATCCCTTATTTCTACTTGTTCTTTAAGTTTCCTTTGATTTATAAAATTACTGGAAGTACCAAACAGCATTTGTAACCTTTTCCTAGTCTCCAATTGACTAAGTTCTAGGGCTTTTAATCGTCCATCAAATAACTTGATTTCTTCCTCTAGTTCTTTATTTTTATACATTTCACACATGTATAAAAGTAACAGGTGTGGAATCCAAGTTAAAGCTAAACATCTGACATGAATTACACTGAAAGCCAGACCTCCCTTCCTCAGACATTATAACAGTAGCCATTTTTGTTACTTACAAGTCCCGTAATGGTTTGGTGAAATGAGAAAGAAAAACAGGCACTCACAATTTAATGTTTGTACTGACCGCCTTGAACGCCAAACACGCATGAGCGCCGGTGTCTTCTTATGAGGAGATGCATCGCTAGCACTCGCTGTCGCTTGCTCACGAGGCTCATATAGCACTGGTCTACACCTGCAGTATCAAAAAGGTTTCTGTGGATCAGTTAGCTTAAGCGAAAAATGAAATCACTTTAAAATAAAGTGATTGCAAAACTAGTGAGTAAAGAAAAAATCAAGAGAAAAAATTTGCGTTTGATTGAAGGTGTCTCCGTGAGTCCGATGCAGATGGTCAACGGTAGGAAAACTGAGGACGTGCTGCCCACGCTTATATGGAGGGACATCATCAGCATATGACATCCTTGTGGGTGGCCCCTTGTAGACTGCTAGCCAGAAAAGTTTCCATGTGGTCCCAGTGCCTGATGGCTATAGTTCTATAGGTGTGGCCTGATGCAAGAGATACCCTCGATGAAGATCTCTTTCTTTGGGTGGAGGCAAACAGAGGTCTCCAGAGAGACTATCTACTGTCTAAAAGTTTATATTATACATTTCATTGCAGTACGGCCATGAAATGCCCTCATTTGGTGTTGCACCAGCTCCAGGCCCTAGGCAGAAAGACGTATGGCCAGTCTGGTTGCCTCTCAATCTGGCAAAGATGTTAGTTCTCCAAGTGTCAACCACAAATGCCTGCCACAGGTCGCCTGGCGTGCCGAGATGCACAACAGGGTGCGTGCTGCAGAGAAGACTCTTCAACCCCAGGCATCAAATTACACAAGAGTCCAACTCTGGAGGATGGTCACCCACTGGGCTCCTATGCCCAGAGGGGGGGGTGTCTAGGAGCTGGACCCCAGAAGAGGGATGTGGCATGGCTCCTGGATACCCCATGGGTGCACAATACCTGCGCTAGGCATCTCTTGGGGCTGGAAAGGGGGCAGGGAGATGGATCCAGACGTCTCTAGACACCTCCATAAAGGGCCTAGGCCATGGAGGTATGACTACAGAGGCTGCACTCCCCAAGGAAGGACAGCGTCAGACGGACAACACTGGGGCATGAAATATGGTAATTTCGCAGCTCCCTCATCATCTCCGAAAGAAACCACTGGTAGCAAGGGTACTCGGCATCTGAGGAGAGATGAAGGAAACAGTCCTCTTCCTCAGAGGAGGAAGACGAGGATGACAAGGTGCTGGACTCAGTGGGTGGCAGTGCCAGGGTCTCAGGCTGGAAAACTAGCTTGGTCTAGTGCCCTGAGGTTTGTGGAAAAGCACTCGCCAACACCCTGAACTGATCCCAGGTCAGGGGCCCCAAAGGACCTGAATTGCCAGGGAGAGCAGGAGGAGAAGGCAGAGGAGGTGGAGGAGGGTCATGGAGAACTAGACCAGGTCCTCTCCCAGGGCTACGAGAGCGTATAGGGAACCTTCTTCATAGAAATCATAGAAAAGTTTCAAGCAACAGACTTGGAAGTCCATATAGCTTGCCAAATTATTAACATTAGAAACTAGTGGTTATATCTTTATAATGGATATCTAAATTAGTCTTGAAAGCATCCATACTAGGGCTCTCCACTACATCTCTAGGGAGCTTGTTCCAAAAAGGAATCACCCTCTGGCTGTACCAACTTTTCCTTGATTTTAGATTCCACCTTGGTGCAAATAATTGTCATGTTTTCTACTGCTATACCTATTTAGGTTGGGGGCAAATCCTAAGTCCAGTAATAAGTCTGGTTCTCCCATAGCCCTAAAAAGTATACATAAATCCCCTCTTAATCTCCTGTAGGCCAAGGAATGCAAGTTTAGTGATTTCAATCTATCTGCATACGAGTTGCCTTTTAATACCAAAATAGCTTCTGTGGCCCTTCTCTGGACACGTTCCATTCTGTTTATATATTCTCTTTTATAAGGGATCCATACTTGGACACAATATTCCAAGCGTGGTCTAACCAAAGCTGTATACAGTGGCAACAACACCCTACTGTCTCTACTAGAGATGTGCCTCAATATACAACTGAGGATTTGGTTTGCTTTTTTAATCTGTTCGTTTATTTATTTATTAGAATTTTGGTAACCAGGTAAGTCCACTGAGACCATGCAGTCCCTTTTTCAGTGATGACCCGGGTGTCAATGATGAACACAGTATAACAGATAAATGCAATAATAATAATATACAGGATACAGATAGATTTAACAATGTTGCAAAAAGTATTACAATAGAAAGCCAGGTAAGTAACTTAAAACAGATCAGGCATTAAGCATATGTAAGCAAACAGGATAACTAATATTATACAATATATACATAGCAGGAACACGAGAGCAGGTGGATTACAAGATACATCTATCAGAGTAACATAGACTAGGCATTAACGATGCTGTAAGAGTTATTTAAAGCAATTTCAGAGGAGGGGGTTTAGCAGGAAAGAGGTAAGCTCTTTTTTGAAGGAGAATAGGGCAGGTCAGGAGAGTAAGTTAAGGGGGTGGGAATTCCAAGCAGAGGGAGCTTAGAAGGCGAATGAGCACTTACCCAATAGGCGTTGCGTCTTCTGGATTGCTGATAAGGGTAAGGAAGTAGATCTAAGCATGCCTGTGGGTGCTTTTTTGTAAACAATTCCCCTTAGGCAAAGGGGATTAAAGAGCTTAGCAAGTTTGAATACAAGGCAACAGGTGTGAAACTGTAACCTTGAATCATAGGTAGGCCATTGAAGAGAATACAGGGCCTCACAGTGGTGTTTTCTGGAGTCCGCTCCAAGGACAAAATGTCCAATCCTATGATGGAGTTGACGAACCTGTGCAAGGAAAGAAGATTGGGCGGAGAGTAGTAGAGGGGCACCATAGAACAAAATAGGGAGAAGGGATGTTGATGCAATCTTTTTACAGGCAGCGTTGGATAAAAGAGGGCGGAGGCAGTATAATAACCCAAGCATCTGGTGAACCGTTTTGGTAAGCTAAGTTGCATGATGCTCCATTGAGAAGGAGGCATCTAAGTGAACCTCAAGGTATTTAAAAGTACTAACCACCTCTATGGGGTCTCCTGACTGTGTACTGATCTGGAGCTGTTTCGTAGGTTTGAGGGACGGGTTATGGAAAAGCATAGCTTTTGTTTTTTTTTGTATTTAGAATTAGGTGATTGTCAGAGAACCAGGTCTCGAGTGCAATGAAATCAGAGTTAAAGCTTTGGTTAAGCCAGTCTATATTGTTAGATGAGTGGTATAAGACTGCATCATCAGCATATAATTGCACGGACGCACCGTCACAGAACTTGAGCTCGTTGATAAAAAGCAAGAATAGTATTGGGCCAAGAATAGAACTTTGGGGTACTCCATGTGAGATAGGCCTTGAAGGGGAGAATGAACCAGACCATTTTACCCTTTGCGATCTTCCAGTGAGGCAGTCATGGAACCATGTGAGTGCTAAGCGATCTAGACCTAATTGGTGCAATTTACCAAGGAGAAGGTGGTGGTTGACTAGATCGAAGGCCTTAGTCAAGTTGACGAATACTCCACCGGTTGTAAGACCAGCATCACTTGCATTAAGAATGTCAGTCGAGACTTTGACAAGGGCTGTGGTAGTACTATGGCCCTTCCTGAAGCCATGCTGGCAGTCTGTGATAAGATGATGCAAGTCTAGGTAGGATTGTAGCTGAATGTGCAGGATCCGCTCCAGGATCTTAGGCAGTGGGCAGAGAAATGAAATAGGCCTACCATTTTCCACAGCGTGGGTCCCCCCTTATGGAGGGGGACCACCACAGCCACTTTCCAAAGACTTGGCACTTCACCAGAGAAGATGGCTCTATTTAGAAGATCACAGACATGTGCGGCGAGTGCTGCTGCCCCTCGTTTGAGAAACCTGGATTCTAATGCGCCATGGCAAGGGGAGCTCTCTGACTTGAGATTTGATAACAGCCTGAGGACTCCTCTTCTAGTGGCTGTTTTTGGGTGGAAAGGAGGTCGGGAGCCAAGAGCGGCGTGATGCTGAGTAGGAATAGAGAAATCCGAGACTGGCGGCAGGTGAGCTGTGTACCTATCAAGGTCGATGAGGAACTGATTAATTCCTTCTGCAATGGACGGGAGATCTTGAAGGAGGTGGCAGCCGGATGATACGGAGCTTGGACATTGGGTCGATTTACCTTTGGTCAAAGAATTTACTGTATATGTTTCCAGAATTCTTCGGGCTTGCTGAGATTCTCAGTCTGAAGTCAGCGGAGATAGGTACGTTTAGCACCCTGTATCCTATTTTTACACTTATTTCTCAGCTGTCAATAATATAGCCAATCAGAATGAAGGAGGCTGAGTTTATAGGTCTTCCAGGCTGCATCACGACTCTTCATGAGGTTCCTGATTTCAGTAGAGAGCCAGGGTGCGTTAATACCCTTAGATCTACGTCTAGTAAGTGGAGCATGTCTATTGATAATGTTTTTAAAGGTAAGGATAAAATAATCGAGTGCCTGGTCTATTGAGGGGAGGAGAGTAATGGGTGTCCCATCAGCATTATTAATAGACATTGAGAAATGGTCTATGTTAAACTGAGACATTTTCCTGGATTCATGTATTATGAGTGGTGGGGCATCAAAATTATTATGCCACACACAGTAGGTAAGGGAGTGGTCACTAATACAATCTGGTAAAACACTGACTGTTTTGATCCTATGTGAGCAATTAGATAGTAACCAATCCAACAGCGTTGCAGTACCTGTTTTGGAGTTATGTCTTGAAGGCAAGGAGATAAGTTGGGCGAACTTTGTGTCAGAGACTAGTGTATGGGCCTTGTTTTTGTGGGGGGACAGCCAATCAACGCTGAGCTCTCCACAGATTACTGTGTCATGAGGGGGGAGATCTGAAAATGCCGACATAAGGGAAGGCAGTTCGTTGGCGGTGTCCCACGGGGGTATGTAAATACATCCAATAAGTAGTTTTTTTAACATTGCCTAAAGTTAGTGAGATAAAAAAAGATTCTGCATTGGGAGGCATGCTAGGGGGAGAAGAGATCAAAGTGACATGAAATTTAGACATGACGGCCCAGATATTCAAAACAGCTGAGCCATGCGCAATAGGGTTGCACCTGCGCAAGAGCGGAATTGCGCCATTCTGCGATATTCAGCAGGAGGCAGTTACGCCCCCCAAATCATGCTGAGCAACAGCACAATGCTAATGAAGGCATGCTCAACCGAAGGGGGAGGAACCATGCATAAACTGCACAGCCCGATATTCAGCCAGGCTGTGCAGAGTTATGCAGGCGCAACCCCTACCTGCGCCTGCACAACTTTGAGCCAAAAACAAGGGATCAAGTCGAGGCCACCCACAGGTGAGCTGCCGCATTGCAGGCTAACACAGCAGCTGCCACCTGTGGGTGGCCCTCCTGTTCCGGTGCCCCCGCAGCCCGATCGCGGGCATAACGTGGTTAACCCCCCAGACTAGCCCGATTGCGGCATAACGTGATTTAACCCCAGTAGCTCGTCGCGAACATAAGTAGTTCAACCCCCGACTAGCCGATAAATTGGGCAAAACATAAGTGTTAGTAGCCGGTCGGCGGGCATAAGTAGTTCAAACCCCGACTAGCCCAATCGTAGGCATAACGTAAATTAACCCCCAGAGTAGCCCGATCGCGGGCATAAGTAGTTCAACCCCATTAACCCGATCGTGGGCATAGCGTAAATTAACACACGGTAGCCCGATCGCGGGCGCCGTGGTTCAACTCACTAACGTCGCGGGCATAACGTAAATGAAACCCCCAGTAGCCGATCGAGGCGCCGTGAAACGCCCCGATAGCTCGACTTGCGGGCATAACGAAATTAACCCACCCACGGAGCCCCACCACTGCCCCCCTCCGTCAGCCGGCAGCACCCCACTCGCCTGCCACCCGCCGACTGACAGCTCGGCCGGCTGCATGCCTACTGGTTCACAGCAAGAGCTAGTGGGAGTGCAGCCATACCGTACAAGGCAGTCCAGATATGTGAATGAATTCATTCACATATCTGGACTTGCCTATCTGGTATAGGCTGCACGGCAATCTGCTTGCTCTGAACAATCGGGCGTGCAGCCCTACCAAGCTGTCAGTCGGGCGGGCTGAAACAGGCAGGGATGCCGTCGCCTGCCGGGGCGGGTGGTCGGGCCCGTGGGTGGGGTGGGGGTCAACTAGATCACCAGGAATATTGACTTTTGAGGGGTGGGTTTGACCTTATGCTCGCGATCGGGCTTCAGGTCCACTGGACCACCAGGATATTGGTCTTGGGCGGGGGTTGAACTACGCTATGTCCGCGATCGGGCTAGTCCAGGCGGGTGTTGAATTACGGCGCCCGCGATCGGGCTACTCGGGGTTAACTATGTTATGCCCACAATCGGGCTACTTTGGGGGTTTAAACCACGCTATGCCCGCGATCGGGCTAGTCGGGGGTTTAAACCACGCTATGCCCACGATCGGGCTACCTGGGGGTTAACCACGCTATGCCCACGATCGGGCTAGTCGGGGGTTTAACCACGCTATGCCCGCGATCGGGCTACTCGGGATTAAATCACGCGGCGCCCGCAATCGGGCTAGTTGGGGGTTAAACGACAGCATGCCTACATCGGCTACTCGGGGTTTAACACGCTATGCCCGCGATCGGGCTAGTCGGGAGGGGGTTTAAACCACGCTATGCCAGCCGATCGGGCTGCAGGGGGCATCGGTCCCCGACGGCTGCTGCCTGGTAGGGCGCCAGGTGCACGTCATTGGGGATCGGCGCACCTGCATGCTAA
Source organism: Neoceratodus forsteri (assembly GCA_016271365.2). Classification (NCBI taxonomy): domain Eukaryota; kingdom Metazoa; phylum Chordata; order Ceratodontiformes; family Ceratodontidae; genus Neoceratodus; species Neoceratodus forsteri. The sequence goes on along the minus strand of CM057452.1, from coordinate 418,829,227 downwards.
CGGCATGCAAATGGGGCCGTAATTAGATGCAAATGGCCCCCCGTGCGCCTTGCATAAATTATGGCCCCATTTGCATGTCACCTTTTGAATATCGCAGATTTGCGCATGGCACAATGGAACTTGCGCCACCGCATATGAATGCTCCACTCTGACCAAGTTCCACTGCGCCACGCGACAGTGGTTGTGGCCGGGGCAATATTCAAAGGAGTTGCTCAGCGCAACCCGCTGAATATCGCTCTGGCAACCCCCTGCGCAACTTTTTGAGCAGCTGCGGGGCTTGCGCCACAGAATGGCGCCGTTTGAATATTTGGCCCAACATATATTAAGGCACCTCCCCCCCTTCTACCTAAACAGTCATGCCTGTGGCAGGAGTAGCCAGGGAGATCAGTTGCATATTGTTGCATACCGGGCTTCAACCAAGTTTCTGTTATGCTAAGGATGTCCGGATTGAGATTAGTTGCCCATGCCTGAATCTCAGCAATTTTAGGCTGGAGGCTTTCAGCATTTAAATGAGCGATTTTGATGCCTTTTTCGTGCAAGGGGCAGAAGCAGATAGAGGACTTGGAGGGCCAGGGTTAACTTCTATGTTACCAGCTAAAAGACGGAGTAAGGACAAGTATATGGCTGGAGTTAACTTTAAGAAGTCTAGGCCTACGGTATTTATGCTAACCCAACATAACAAGTGGAGGGAGGTTCGGGTACATACCCCAAGGTAGTAGGCATCCTTTTTTTGCATGAGATGAGCGAGTTGAACGGGAGGTGAATTGTTTACGTACGTTTGGCTAGAATAGACGGGTGAGGATTCTTGAGGCAGGGGGGCTAGGCACTGTGCAATAATTCTATCGAGCAGAGAAAAGGAGAAGATAAATAATAATGCAATAGCACTGCCCAGCTTGGCCATGCTGTAACCTGACACAGGATAATGACGACAGGCAATCTTCTAGAGGCCAAGCCTCCAGGAATTATTGGTAGACCTCAAGTAAAGTTGACAGAGTAACCGCTGGGGTACAGAGATTGTAGCAACTTCACTTCTGAAAAGTCACAGTAGTGTGGTGAGACCTAGGAAGATATACTTCTTTAAATGGCGGGGTGTAGAGGAGAAAGCCGACTTGCAGTAGATCTTGAGGTGTTTAACGGGAAACTCCTTATCAAGAGAAATGCAGACGTAATAGAGGGCAGGGGGAGGGGGGAGAAACGACCCACTTCCAGAAGGAGAGAAGGGGCTGGTGAAGGAGTGATTTAGAAACAAAGGAGATATGTAGATGAGCTGAAGATTCTAGGGTGTCCAAGACAATTGATCACAGTGAGGGTTATGTTGCTGGGCTTAAGTATCCGAGTTGCTGAGTAGGTACACTGTCTTAAAACAGAAGCGTGCCTTTAAGGTTTGCCAGATTGCCAGAGCCTGGAAGAGGTAAAGTGTCCTGCACTACAGCCTGACTGTTGTGAGGCACTTCCCACCCGCCCCAACCACCCTCCCACCCAGGGTCGGCGCTCCATATATTGCTGCTGGCAGGTCACGTGATGTGACACGTGACCCACCCTCCTTTACTAAGTGTCCACTTTCCCATTTGCAGGTTATAGGCACCAACCACTAGGGGTCACTGCACTTTCCACCCTAGCTCCTCTCTGCTCTATATCCCTCCCAGCTACTGCTGCACAGCTGTCCCACTAGAGGTCACTGCAGTTCCCTTGGATTCCTTTAACTACCTACTTTCTGCACTCATCCTATCTCTAAGCAACTGCTAGTATCAAACCTGGTACCCTTCTCTCTATCATCTCAGCCAATGAACCAGGCCAACAACTTCCTGTATTTCTATGCTCTTAACCATACCTCACTCCCTCCTGCCCAGATTTAAAAATTGGCCCTCTCTACCCTCTGTCCCTGAGCTGTGTTCAAACCCAGTGCCCTTGTGGTCGAGTCTGCTGCTCTGCCTCTGCACCCACAGTGCCTACCTACTTTATTACTACTTTCTAAGCCTCTTAATCACTTACCCACCTAATCTGCCAAAATATAAGTTTACCTCTTCTTCCTGCTGCCTTTTGAACCCTGCACCCTTATTTCCAAAGTCCACAGCTCCACCACTCACCTAGAACACCTGCATATTTTTACTGCAGGATTGCATTACTATAAAGAACACACTAACCCTGTGACACAACTAAAGTGTTGTCTAGGTGCTTCTACAAACCTGAGCCCAGCTCCCTGCTGCTGCAGCCACTGGTCTGGCTCTCTCCTATTGCTCTGATCAGGGCTTGAACCCAGTACTCTGTGCACTTCAGGCACATGCACTGCCACCACACCATAGCAGCAACTAGACTCTGAGGTGATCTCTCACTACTATCTCCCCTCTTTCATCCTAGTCCCCCCATTCTTTCCTCACTTCAGCTCCACCAACCTTCCCAACTATGCACATGCATCCCCTGCTCACCAGTCTATCTCTCTCCTCCTCCTCCTCCTTGCCTTCCACATACCCTACTGTCCCTATGAACCCTCAACCTCACTACTCCAGTGTTCCTACCTACCCTCCTGTCCTCCCTCCCCTTTACCACTGCTCCTACCCCTCCCTCCTCCTCCACACATCCCATTTGCTCCTCTCCACCTCACCCCCTTCCAGACATCACCTGTCCTCCCCCACAGCCCCCTTGCACTTCTGATCACCAGGCCTTCTCTGCCTGTACTACCCTACCACCCCTGTGCAACCAAACCCCATTCCTTATTATATCGCCCCGCGTGAACTCTCCATCAGCCTCCCTCTGACCAGAGCACTTCTCCTCCTTCTACTCCTAACGGGAAATATACACCCCAACCCAGGCCCTGCCCTCCCATCCACCCACTCAGCCCACTGGTCTTCGAGTAGCCCCATGAACATATGCAGCCTGCTGAAGAAATTTGACGCCTCTACAGTGCTGGGCCTTGGCTCACCAACCAGACATCATAGCCCTGGTTGAAACCTGGCTGTCCAAATCAACTCCAGACTCATTTGTCTCCCTCCCAGGCTATACCTTATACCGGGAGGACCGAGTAGGCAAACGAGGGGGTGGCTGTGCAATCTACACCAGGGACACAATACCTGGACACGCACTCCCCACCCCTGCCCTCACAAATGGGGCCCAGGCCCTTACCCTCAGACTCACCCCAGACCCCTCTAGGAGCCCTCTCTATCTCACCACAGCCTATGTTCCCCCAAAGAACCAGCACCCAGCCCTAATATCTTTAATGGACTACCTGGCCACCCTCCACCATAAGGCAGAACAAATCCTAGTGGGGGACCTTAACGTAAATTGGCTCAGCACCTCCGCATCCACCACCAGAGACTCATTTGCCGCCCAAGACCTGACACAACTCGTCACCCAGCCCACGAGACTTAACCCTAAGAGTGGTACCAGCACCCTGCTGGATGTTATTATAACTAACCGATCCCATAAAATCCAAAACATCCAGGTCCTCCCAGACTCCTGAGTGACCACTCCCTATCCTATTCCACTGGGTAACCCCCCAATCCTAAACCCAAAGCCCAGACCACCTCCGCAGGCGCTCCGCCTCTGGTGGGCTGAAGAAACTTAAGGCACTCCTCACCCAGATAGACTGTCCCTCATTCAGCGGGCAACCAACATTGATACTGCCCCGCCTTTTCACTCACAACTTCAACATGGCCTGTGATCTCTTTGCACCCTTAACAAAACCCGTCCAAAACAGAACGCACCCTGGGTTAGCCCGCCCTCCTACAATTACTTAGAAACCGGGATAACCTCTGGCACCTTGCCACTGAAACAGGTCGCCTGTCTGATAGGCAAGCACAATGCAGCCCGAAATAATGCTCATGGGCCATCAGGAAAGCCAAGGCAGACCATTACCAGGCCTCCTTACCTCCTCCTGGGCTCTGCCGGACCTTCTGGGATAACATTAAGCAACTCAATGGTAAAGCTTGCTCCCCGCCCCATCCCAGCTCACTAGAAATGGCACAACCTCCACCGAGCCTGCCACCATAGCTAACTGGTTCAACACCACTTCACTGACCTTAGCTCAGTCCTCCCTAGTAATTTCTTGACCCTCCCCAGCCAAACTCCCCTGTCCTCCAGCACCCCAGCTTCCTCCTGCGAAAGATTTCCACCGGAAGCCAGACCCATCCTAACCAAGCTCTCAATGGCAACAATCCCGCAGTGACTCACTGGACCCCAGCATCCTCAGGCTGGTGCTAGATGAAGTCCTTGCACCTCTCACAAGCCTAATTAACCAGTCACTCTGCCTGGGACAATTCCCCACAGCTTGGAAAACAGCCATTATCACACCTATTCATAAAGGAGGCGACAGGTCGTCGGCCAACAACTACCGGCCAATCTCCATCCTCCCTCCCCTCTCTAAAGCCCTGGAGAAAGTGGTGGCCATTCAAATCACTGATTATCTGGCTAAGCATAACATCTTATGCCCAGAGCAACATGGCTTCCGTCGGGTCACAGTACCAGCACTGCCCTTATTGAATTCTCCAACTTCCTACACCCTCCTTGGATACCAGCTCCTAGCTGGTGCAGTGTTCATTGACCTCTCAAAGGCTCGACACTGTCTCCCCATCCACTGCTGCTGAGCGACTCTGCCTCACTGGTCTCTGGCTGGCCCCTGGCATGGTGTACTAGCTATCTTGACACTCGATCCCAGTGTGTCAAGATTAATAGCACACCTCCCGATACCCGTCCCCATTCTCTCTGGGGTCCCCCAAGGCTCCATCCCTGGGCCCCTCTTCTCACTGTATCTGAACACCCTGCCCAGTGCATGCTCTGGCAAAATCCTGCTGTATGCAGACGACGCTGTCCTGTTTGCCACCCACCATAATCCCATCTCCTACAGGACTCCCTACAGCAGTCTTTCAACTGTGCCGAGGCTTGGTTTAAGGAGCGAGACTCATCATCAATCTCAAGAAAACCAAAACTATGCTCTTTCACACCCCCAAAACAAAGCTAGCAACCACCCACTCTATATCCTTCCAAGCACCAACCAACCACTGGAACAAGTCTGTCTCCTACAAATACCTTGGGGTTACCTTCATTCAGCCCTCACATTTCACACCCACATGATACCCTAACATCCACCACCAACACACGGCTTGGCATCCTATTCCGCCATAAAGCTGCCTTCCCCAAATGCTCTCCGCTAGCAGGTTACATCGTCTGTTCTGTCCCTTGTAGACTATGGTTCTACCAGTATACGGTGCTGCCGACACCACTGCACTAAACAAAATTCACCTAACCCTGAATAAAGCGTGCAGATTAATTACTGGTGCCCCAGACTCACACACACCTGTCAGCTATATGTCGATGCTAACCTGCTTACCCTGGATGAGCGGCTCGATACCAGACCTGTCTCCTCACCAAAAAACCCTACTTGGGCTCTCCCCTGGGGTAACAGCATCCATCCACCAGAGCCCTCCCACCATTGCAACACGGTCTCCATAAGACCACTCTAAAGGTCCCCAGAACAAGAACCAGCCGTGGCCAGAGGTCCTTCAGCTATAGAGCCCCAACCTGGTTTAACTCTCTCCTGCCACCATCACCAATGCCATCACCATCTCCACATTCAAAACCGCACTGAACCACATCTTCAGCACTGTGAACTGCTCCTGTCTCTGAACATAGCCTCCACCTCTTTATTTTCTCTCCTGACAATGCCCCCGGCAGCTCTCCACCCAACCATCCCTACACCACTTCCATGTCCACCTTGCCTAGGTTTAACCTGGCCAGTGCCAGCTGTTTCAATGTTTATCTACCAGAATTGCTCACTTGATACCAACTTGTTTAATACCTGCTATCGATTACATGTACCCTGTACCCAATTGTATCTGTCTGACCACAATGTGACGTGGCACCTCTGGTGAATGCCTACTGATTTTTGGCAAATCTGTGCTATGTAACTGAAACGCAATGTATGTCTTTATGTGACGAAGTACCTTTGTAAACGAGCCTCTGGCTCAAAGGTTGTAAACTGATTCTTAAATAAATAAAAAAAAATAAATAAGGTTTTAATCGCTAAATTAACTCTAATGGTGAGTTTCCGTAGCCTTAGGGCAGGGCCTAACAAACTTGTCCACCAGAAAACACTCAACCGAGGAGATGTGATCTAGGTGGTACCCTTGGGAGGAACTCTCTGGTGAAAAATTGGAGCTATACAGGTCCCGCAGGGCAGCCCTATCCCAATTTATGGCAGGCCCAGACACCTCCGGAGAGGTCAGAGGATTTGAATCGGCACTATGACTCATGCCAGAGCCACCACATACTCTGGACTCAGAACGAGCCCCGACCAAGATCTACCAGCCCCAACCTCACTTAAAACGGTTCTGCCTCTTGGGCTGGGACTAACGACAGGCTCTACATCAACCACAGGAGCTGAAGGGGAGACGGCACCATGGATGGCACTAGAAATGGAAATGACGTACCTACCGTAATTCTTGATCTTCTTGGACGAAGTCTCCACCACTCATTCACACTAATGGGATCTACGCCGGAGGCGCCAGGACCCAGCGGGAGCAAACTTTTCTAAGAGGGTCGGCATCAGAGGTGGAGCCATGAGGAAGCAGCACCATGTGGTAAAGACTACCTCGGCGTCAACCCTCCAACCGCCTGAGTACCCCCCCCCCCGAGGAGGTGAAGCATGACTAACCTAACAAAATCGGACATAAGATAGTCCGAATGACCCGTGTAAGAAGGGTCAACAATAGAGTCTTCACAGCCCAGCCACTGAGGGAGTGAAGACCAAAAACAGAGACAGGAGCTCGGGGGATGGTGGGTGAGCGTGTGAATGAGTGGTAGAGACTTCGTCCAAGAAGATCAAGAATTACGGTAGGTACGCAATTTCCATATCTTCCTGGACATAAAGTCTCCACCACTCATTCACACTAATGGGAGAGTACCGAGCTAATAATCCCCCGAGATGGGCAGCAGGAAAAACTAAGAGCTCACATACTTAAGACGGAAGTCCAATAAGAATAGTCCTACCAAACGACAGATGTCGTCTGGCATGGACATCCAAAGCATAGTGCTTAACAAAAGTATGCACTGAGCTCGATGTAGCCACATCGCAAATATCTGCAATGGGCACGTTGCGGATTTCCACGAGAGATGCCACGACTGCTCTAGTAGAGTGAGCATACACTCTGCCTTCCAGCTTAACCTGTGCCATAGAATAGCAGTGGCGGAGGCATGCTACCAGCCATGCTGAAATGCACCCGATAGCGACAGGTTGACCCAGTCAGGTCTCGCTGAAGGAAAGAAACAGTTGTTGAGCCTTGCAAATTTCTTTTGTTCTATCCAGATAGAATTGCAACGCTCTCTTAACATCCAAAGAATGAAGGGTACGTTCCCCTTCATTCTGAAAATTAGCAAAGTAGGTAGGCAGGACTAAAGGGTGGTTTAGATGAAATTCTGAGACAACCTTAGGAAAAAACTTAGGGTGAGTCCTAAGAACTACTTTGTCCATGTGAAATACAGTGTATGGGGGGGTCTGTGACCAGAGCGTGTATTTCAGAAACTCTATGGGCCGAGGTGATGGCCACCAAGAAGGCCATTTTCCAAGTGAGGAACTTCAACTCGCAGGTAGCTAGAGGCTCCAAAAGTTTCTGAGTGAGCATGTCTAGCACAAGGTTAACGTCCCAGGCTGCGACTGGACGTCTGATAGGGGTCTGGTATGCAGAATACCCTTAAGAAACCTCTTAACTACAGGTAACTGAGCCAGAGAAAAGGAATGTACCGGCTCATGATAAGCTGAAATGGCACAAAGATGAACTCTGACTGTAGAGTACTGCTGACCTGAATTTGAGAAGTCTAAAAGGTACTCCAAGACTATCTGGTGGGCAGGAAAAAGGGTTCAAAGAGGATTTTGCACACCAGAGAGAGAAATGCTTCCATTTGGCTGTGTAGGTTTTTCTCATGGCTGGCTTAAGCGCGGCCAAGAGAATATCTGAAACCCCACGGGAAACAGTGAACCTATTCACCTCTATCTCTTCAGGAGCTGAAGGTGAAGCGCCTTCAGATTGGGATGGACCACGGAACCTTGGGTCAGCAGGTTCATCTGAAGGGGAAGTGCCTCCGGGGAGGGGGGTTTCCAACAGACTGTTGAGCAGCAGGAACCATATCTGTCGAGGCCAGAAGGGGCCAATGAGAATCATTTTCTCCCAAGACTTGAATTTGAGAAGTACCCTCTGAATTAGGAGAACAGGAGGACAGACGTATAGAAAGCGTTTTGTCCACTGCAGCCTAAATGCATCCTGACAGAAAATGCAAGGTCCTGGATTTCTGGAGCAGAAGAGAGGCAGTTTTGCATTGAGTGGGGATGCAAAAAGGTCCAGGTCTGGAGTTCCCCACTCTTTAAAGAGTGACTGAGCGACAGTTGAGTCGAGAGATCACTCGTGTGGATCTGTCTCCGTTCTGCTGAGACGGTCTGCCAGTTCGTTCTGCACTCCTGGCAGGTACATTGTGTGGATTAGAGCCTTGTGCTCCAGGCACCATTTCCACACTCTCATAGCTTCCCTGCATAATGGGTAAGAGAGTGCACCGCCCTGCCTGTTGATGTAATACATCACTGCTTTGTTGTCCGTTTGAAGGAGAATGTTCTTGTGACAGTATGTCCTTCAAGGCCCAGACTGCATAGAGGACGGCTCTCATTTCCAGGCGTTTATGTGAAGCTCGGATTCGTCCTGAGTCCACGTACCCTGGGTGTGGAGATTCTGGCAGTGAGCTCCCCACCCCATCAGGGACGCATCCGTGGTAATGGAGATCTGATTATCCAGAGGAGCAAAGGGATACCCTTCCAGAAGGTTGTCCTCCTGCGACTACCAGGTGAGTGACCTCTTTAGAGGTTCTGTCACCTTGATGGTAAAGGACTGAGGGCGAGTGGTTGGGGACCACTGAGTACTGAGCATTCACTGAGAGGTTCTCATGTGTAGACGAGCTAGGGGTACAGTGAACACCAAGGATGCCAAGAGACTGAGCATCCACTGCATCGAGATAGCTCGAACTGAGCTGTTTCCTGATGTACCAGGTCATATGAAGGATATCGCTCCTTCTGTCCTCCAGAAGAAAAGCCTTTGCACAGGAGGTGTCCAGAAGAGTTCCTATGAAAAGGAGTTTCCGGGAGGGCTGTAACTGCGATTTGTTGAGATTTAGCAGGACTCCCATAGACGTGAGGAAGTCTGAAGCTGTGGCTAGAGCGTCCAGAGTTTCTTGTCTGAAGGGACTTGCTAGGAGCCAGTCATCCAGATACAGGAAAACTTGAATTCTGATTTTCCTGAGATGCACTGCGAGAATTGCACAACACTTTGTAAAAACTCGTGGCGCCGAGGATAGCCCAAAGGGCAGGACTCTGAACTGACGATGTTGACCCAACGCCACAGACCTCAGGTATTTGTGGTGCTTTGGGTGAATAAGAATGTGTTGGTAAGCATCCTGCATGTCCAAGGAGGCTAGCCAATCGTGTTGATGAAGTAAAGGTAGAAGGGTAGCTAGAGCTATCATCTTGAACTTTTCCTTGTGGAGGAATTTGTTTAACTTTCTGAGATCCAGAATGATGCATATGCTGCCAGTTTTCTTTGGAACCAGAAAGTAATGGGAGTAGAATCCTGTGTTTCGTTGATCCAGTGGAACTACTTCTATTGCCCTGTTGTTTAGAAGGCCTTGTACCTCGGAAGCAAGAAGGTCTGACTGTACTGTCGACAGCCTCGACTGTCGTTTGGGGGGATGAGCCGAAGGGGTTTCTAAAAGACTGAGCAAGTATCCCTCGCAGATTATCTGGAGGACACATTTGTCTGATATTATACATTTCCAATGGTTGTAGAACTGAGTCAGACATCCTCCCACTGCTGAGGAAGAGTCCCCCTTGGACAGTTGAGGCGGGACCTGGGCCAGAAACTCAGAAGGTGGCACTGGGCGCTTTGGGGCCTTGTGCTGCATTTTCTTTTGTGGCTGAGCGGTTTGATTTTTGTTAAAACCTTCTCTGCCTTTGCCCCGAAAGGATGGATGGTTGAGAAATTGATGCTTGTTGGCACCCCCCAAAGACGGGGCAGGTGCTGGTTGAGCTGTCTTAATGGCAGACCTAGTCTTCTGTGTGGCCTCCAGAGCTTGCTCCACCTGGGGTCCGAACAGATACATACCGTCAAAAGGTAAAGCCATGACCTGCTGCTGGGCATCATTCGTGAAGCCCGAAGTACATAGCCAAGAGTGGTGACGGGAGCAGATGCCAGCCGCAGCCGCTCAGGAAGCATCCACTGCAGCTTTAACCTGTTGGTTGTTGGACTAGATACCCCTGGTTATGGTCTGAAGTAGCTCTGAATTAGCTTCCAATTTGGGCAGAGCTTCTACCATTTGTTTGAGCGAACACCAAAGATCATACTCATACTGAGAAAAATAGCCCTGGTAGCTGGCAATACACATACCCAAGGTGGAGGCAGCGAAGACTCTCTTACCTAAGTTGTCTATCTTGTGAGATTCTTTATTTATAGGCCGGGCTGTAAATGCCTGAGGAAGGACGGTCTTATCATTCTCTGCCAAGACTACAATGGGATCAGCAAAGGTCTGAGAGGCCAGTATCAGTCGATCCTTGGGAAGAGCATACTTCCTGTCTATGGACTTAGCCACGGAAAGGATAACAGCAGGATTGTTCCATACCATCTGAGAAAGAGTCTCGAAGGATGGTTGTACCGGAGGAGTTAAAGCCATAGGGATCTCTGGGACACGAAGGTATTGGAGTCTTGAAACCTTCCCAGGATCGATTTCTGTAGTCTGGAGAAAAAGAGTGGAATTTAGATTTTTCAGCAGAGACTTAAAGGAAAGGTTTTCGACCACAGGCTCTGCAGCAGGATTGATCCCTGCTCCTTCACCATCATCACCCAGCCGAAGATCTGGGTCAGGCTCAAATTCATCTCCTGGCAGTCCAGGGGGGACTGTATGGACAGGAAAGGAGTGAAAATCAGAAAGAAACTTAGAAGAGGAAAGAATCGGAGTCGAAAAGCCTTGGAGGCTGGACCGCGCCGCACCACGCAGCGGTGCCGACAAAGAACACAGCGCTGAACACAAGGAAGCCGGCGCCATCTGAAACAGCCCAGTACCCGGTGCCAATATAGGCCACAGCGCTGAAGGAGCCTGTGGTGCGAAGGATGGCGCCGCCAGGCCCCCCGACGCCACTGTCGGCGCAGAGAGAATCCTGGCACCACAGACAGCGCCAAGAGAGACCCAAGCTTCCGAAAACTGCGATTTGAGGCAAAAGAAGGGAAACTGGCAGGGGAGAGAGAGAGAGAGGCATCGGTGTGGCCCCCGGCCGCAGCCATGTGAGGGGAGGAAACACCCGAGCATGGAGTCGACGGCACCAAAGGAGGCGCTGCAAGACAAGAAAGGTTCAACCGCCTGCACTCAGCTTCCCTCGAGCGGCCCGAAGGCCTTGGAGTGACCAGGTCAGGAAGCTGGACCAACTTCCGAGCCCACTGCTCCCTATGAGCAGCCCACTGGTGAAACCGCTCATCGAAAGCCCCTTCGAAGGACGGGGACGGGCTCCGATGCCTAGGAGATCGGCCACCGGAGACTGAAGCCGGTGACTCAGAGAGAGGAGGAGACCAGCACCTGGCCCCAATGACCGACCGTCAATGCGCAGACATACCAGAAAGAGACCTCGACTGATGCCTTCTTCACTGTGTGCTGAAGAAGTGTTTCGGTATTTAACGTGTCCTGGAGAATGGGACCATTTCATTTATGCTGGGGACCGCCCCTCTCCTGAGCACTGGACCGTCCATTGTCAGACCCACCCTCCGGAGGGCTGCAGACCGAACCCAGCCCGGCTGACTGAAGAAGCTTACACGAAGTCTCCCTACCGCCACCCGGACCCGGGCTCTGGTCGACTCCGTCAATGGAGGGCTGAAGACTTCTTTCTTATAATTGATAAATAAAATGTAATCGGTACTTGTTTGAAGATAAATTATAAAACAATAAACTGAAAACTATGCTGCTAGTTTGAACTTTGACTCACGGCGGGCAGACGACATCATCACTGAAGTGCAGTCGACAGCGGGGAAAAAAGGAACTGAGGCAGTTGGAGGGTCGACGTCGAGGTAGTCTTTACCGCACGAACCACGGCTTACGGTGCTGCTTCCTTGTGGCTCCACCTCTGACGCCGACCCTCTTGAAAAGTTTGTTCCCACTGGGTCCTAGCACCTCCAGCGTAGATCTCATTAGTGTGAATGAGTGGTATAGACTTTATGTCCAGGAAGCTCTCATGCCAGCACCGGAACCTCGTTCGGTGCTGAGAACAGCACCGGATCCCTCGTCAGACCCACATCTGGTACCTCTCTCCCACAGTGCCAGAATTGGCACTAATGCAATCACCGAGGATGAAAGAGGAATGGCGCTATGACCAGCGCCTGACAGAGGAGTAGCTCCTAACAATGACATTGTGCTCGATCGAGGCCCAGAAAAAACACTACCCTTGTCAGAGGCTGGCAACCAGTCGGAATCATCCCATCTCTCATCCCCTGGGTCATCCGACCACTCGGGATGAAATCCAAAAGATCTCCACTGGGCGAGTAACTCCAGGGATTTTTCTTCTCTGGAAGCCACAAGTGGTGACAGGAGGAGACCCGGGTTGTGTGGTCGGCACAGTTTCACTCGCTGACACTGGCCTTAGTGCCAGGAGACGATACGGCACTGGATCACAACCCCAAGGAGCTCAGCGTATAGCTCTGATCTTAGCACCGGGGACATCTGTTGCCCCAAAGGAGCCACGGACTGAGAGGGGTGCGCAACTGGCCCCCCAAAGGGGGCTGACTGTACCACAGATCCTTCCCATAGGCTTTCCAGCTCAGCGAGACAAGGAATGGAAGAGGCCTGGCCTCCCTCAGTTCAGTCAGTGTCAGTGGCTCAGTAGGTAGCACACTCGCCTCTGAGGCCGGGAGATCAGAGGGCTGTGGGTTCAGTTCCTACATCTGGCACTTGGGTTAATATCCCAGTACTGACATTGTAGTGCAGCATGAGAGGGGTGCTGCACTTCTGAGATGCCGCCTTTCGGATGAGACGTTAAACCGAGGTCCCATCTGCCTGGATTGGTTGTAGTTCAAGTGGATGTTAAAGATCCCATGGCACTAATCGAAAAGAGTAGGGGAATTTTTTATTAAAACTAGAAAAAATATACACAGAAAAGTGTTACTGCACACAAAAACATAAATAACCAAATTCATTATCACTGTTTCAATACTAATGAAAAGAAATGTATTCAAAAGGTAAACAAAAATCATACAAAAAAGTGTTAAAGCACACAAAAATAAAATATAAAATAAGCAGTATAAGAAGTCATGAACGATAGTCCTGACAATACCCCCTAAAGATATAACATAGCTCTCTTTCTGAACCCTACCCCACATCCAAAAAATACAGGTTACTCACCTGTAACAGGAGTTCTAGGAATGGTATATGTTGTTTATCCACACTTCATGGCAAGTTCCTTGCCGCTTTAAATCTTGCCGGAAGGTCTTCAAGCTGGCTCCTCCCACCCACCTGGGTGGTAAAACGCTTGGCTCTGCCCCATGACGCCAGATCTAGCCCGCTGGAAGCCAGGGAGGTCGGGTGGGTTGTGTGGATGAACAACATATACCATTCCTAGAACTCCTGTTACAGGTGAGTAACCTGTATTTATAGGGACATGGATATGTTGTTCAATCCACACTTCATGGCAGACTCCTAGCAGTTCTCCGGGAGGAGGGAGGTAAGGCGCACACTTCCTATTTAGGAAACAAGGACTGGAGAACCGAGGTCCCAAAACCAGCATCCCAGCGTGACTCAAGGTCGATGTGGTAATGGGTAATGAAGGTGTGTGCTGACTTCCAGGCAACAGCCCTGCAGATTTCCTGGATAGGGACGTCCCTGGAAGCAGCCACCGATGCAACGGTATGGCGGGTAGAATGAGCTTTTATCCCTTTGGGAGGCTCCATGCCCACCAACCTGTAGCAGAGATCTATGCAGAAGGTGACCCATCTGCCTATCGTCCGCTTGGCTGCAGGTCTGCCAGGTGCGGCTTCCAGCGTAGGTGACAAACAGCTGGCGAACCTCGCCCCGAACTTCAGCCGTTCGTTCCTTATAATAAGAGAGCGCTCTTCTAGGGTCCAAAGTATGGAGCCTATATTCGGCCTCCGAGGTGTGATTGGGGTAGAACACCAGCAGAGACAACACCTGGTTAAGGTGAAACTCCGACACCACCTTCGGAAGGAATTTTGGGTAGGAGCGCAGGACAACCTTGTCCCTGTGGAAGACCAGATAAGTGCCTGGAGCTCTCCCATCCTTCTGGCTGACGTGATAGCCACCAAGAAGGCGGTCTTCCACGACAGGTGAGAGAAGTCACACCTGTGCATCGGTTCAAATGGCTTGCCCATGGGCTTAGTCAAAACCAGCAGTAGATCCCACAGAGGTGGAGGTTCTCGCACTGGAGGGGATATGTGATCAAGGCCTTTGAAAAAGCGCCCGACCACCTTCTCCTGCGCCACCGACTGCTTCCCGGCCCGCGCCCAGTAAGCACAGATAGCTGCCAGGTGCACCTTTAAGGTCGTCGACCGCAGCCCTAGCTGAGAAAGGGACCACAGGTAGTCCAGAATGCTGGCCAAGGAGCAGGAAGAAGGGTCCAGCCCGTTGCCCTGACACCAAATGGAGAATCTCTTCCATTTAAAGGCATAGCATTTCCTGGTCGATTCCTTACGGGATGCCTCAACAACATTGAGGACCTCGTCGCAAAGACCCAAGGCCTGGAACTCTAGCCGCTCAGGAACCAGGCCGTCGGGGCAGGGATCGAAGGTCCTGGTGGGTACCTTCTCCTGGCTGACCGAGATCAGGTCTGGGTGGGCTGGGAGCCACCTCGGGAGCCTGGAGCTGAGGCTGAGGAGATCTGGATACCAGAACTGGTAGGGCCAGTCTGGGGCTACCAGAATCACCTGCGTCTTAAGAAGCACCTTGTGGATCAAGGGAAATGGGGGAAAGGCGTAGAAGAGACCCGGGGTCCATGGCCTCGAGAAGGTATCCCCCTAGAGCAAGCCCTGCTGAGGGGGGCGGACATGAAACAGCCTCAGCTTCGCATTCTCCCTGGAGGCAAACAGGTCCATCTGAGGTGTGCCCCAGTGGGAAAACAGATCGTGTACCACCTCCGGCAGGAGTGACCACTCGTGAGACACAGCCCCTATCCAGCTTAGGGCAACGGCCAGAGTGTTGGAGGCTCCTGCCACATGGATGGCTAGGAGATCCGCCTCCAGGCTGCGCAGGAGGGACCAAGTGCGGAAAGCTTCCTTGAACAGAGACATGGAGCGTGTCCCACCCTGGCGGTTTAGGTAGTACATGGTCGTGGTATTGTCCGTCTGGACTTGGACAACTTGACCCCGTACAAATGGAGCGAAGGCGGTGAGCGCTAGTCGGACCGCTCGAAGCTCCAGCAGGTTGATGTGGCATCCGGACTCCCGAGGGGACCAGAGACCATGTGCTCTGTGCTCCCCCAGATGGGCACCCCAACCCATCAGAGAGGTGTCGGTCGATAGAGTGTCCGTCGGCTCGGGGCGGACAAATGGGATGCCCTCCTGCAGATGAGCTGGAACGATCCACCACTGGAGAGCGTTCCACATCTCCTGGGTCACTGCCACTAGCTGGTCCAAAGGACCGGAGCGCTGTGACCACTGGCTGGCCAGTCCCCATTGTAGGGGATGCATGTGCCAAACAGGCCCAACGGACCATGCTGGTGCAGGCCGCCATGACGCCCAGGAAGTCCCAGGCAGGGCACAATTGCCCAACCTGAAATGATTGGGCAAAGGAGGAAAAAACCTCGGCCCTGTCCGCCGGAAGCCGTGCTCTGGCTCGAAGAGAGTCGAGCTCTGCCCCAATGAATTAAATCACCTGCTTTGGCATGAGTTCCGATTTGGCCTCGTTGATGAGGAGGCCAACCTGAGAGCAAACCTGGAGGGCCAGATCCCTGGACCGCTCCACCTCCGGTCTGGAGGAGGCCGCAATCAGCCAGTCGTCCAGGTAAGGGTACACCCGGACCCTTCGGCGCCGCAGGAATGCTGTCACCACTGCCATGCATTTGGTGAAGACCCTGGGAGCTGGAGAGAGGCCGAAGGGCATGGCCCGGAACTCGTAAATGGACCCCTCTGCTCTGAAGTGGAGGAATCGCTGGTGGGACGGACGGAATGGGATGTGAAAGAACACGTCCTGGAGGTCCAGAGAACAGAACCACACGCCTTGTTCCAAGGATGGAATGATCTGAGCCAGAGTGACCATCCTGAAGGTTCGAGACCTTAGGAACCTGTTCAGGTCGTGCAGGTCTAGAATGGGGCGCCAGCCCCGTCTGTTTCGGGACCAGGAAATACCTGGACACAAACCCTGGGTCTGGTGGAGGATCCGCCACCTCCCTGATCACCTCCTTCTGGAGGAGCAGGGCAATGTCGGCTTGACGGGCCGCCAGAGAGGCCATGGACCCCGTAGCCCCTCGTGGGGCGACGGCTCGGAAGGGCGGGGCCTGCTCGAAATCCAGAGGCAGACCCTTTCCTACCACTTCCAACACCAAGCGGTCCATGGTGATAGCGGACCAGGTGGAAAGAAAGTGGTGGAGCCATCCCCCCACGGGGGGAACCCAGGGGGGTGCGACGAGGCTGGGGGCGACACCCCCCAACCCAGGCTTGGAGGAGGGACCGGCCGAGGGACCTCCCGGGCCTTTCCCTCCCGGCTTCCTCCTGGAGGAAGCTGCAGGCTTGACTTTGGGGTGCCAAGTGCGAGCCTGCTGGCCCTGATGCTGCTGACCCGGACGTGCCGTAGGGGCAGAAGGCCAAAAGGGCTTACGCTGCTGCTGGCGGCCTTTGACCTTCTGGGCAGACATGACCGAGTCTGAGGTGGTATTGGACTTCTTGATCCTCTGCAAATGGCCCTCCACCCCGGGACCGAACAAGTCGGTACTCAGGAAGGTGATGTCTGCCAGCTTGTGCTGGGTATCCGCCATGAAGGTGGAGATCCGCAGCCAAGCTCTGCGGCGCATGGCCACTGTGGCCACTACTGACCGGGCACAAGAGTCTCCAATGTCAAGAGTAGTTTGGAGCCGCTGCTTCGCCACTGCCCTTCCCTGATCCCGCACCTGCTTGTCCGTAGTCTGAAGGCCACCCGGGAGATGAGGGATCACCTCATCCAGGGAGCCCATAAGGGCGTGGGAAAAGTGTGCCATCAGTACGGCCGAACTGGCCTGATGAAGGCCTAGGGAGGACGCAGCATACACTTTACGCCCGGCATAGTCCAGCTTCTTGGGACTCGTTGTCGGGAGGCTTGTCCACGTCCCTGGTGTTCCCAGAACGCCGGAAAACACTATCAGTCACAAGCCCTTCCGCAGGGGGGTGCTCCGAAAAACCGGATAGTGAACCGGTGGGGACCGCATACTTCCTGGCCATCCTGGCCGAAGGAGCAGGACAAGAAGCCGGCTGCTGCCATAACTCCAAAGCTGGGCCAACAATGGCTTCAGACACCGGAAAGGCCTCCATGGGAGAATCCTCGCGGTCCAGTATCTCCATGAGGGGATACTTGGCCCGCTTAGACATGGGTTCGAGCTTCATCCCAATAGATTCTGAGATGAGCCGAAGCAAACCCATGAACGAGGATGGACTCTCGTCCACCGACTGTTCCCCAGTGGACTCCAGGTCAAGGGGCCTGGAGAACAGGGAAGAGTCATCATCAGACTCCAAGGAGTCTGCAAACAGCTGCCTAGGGCCTGAGCCACCCTCCACTTGCCGAGGACAATCGGGAGTGAGGGTGACTGACAATCGATGGGGCAACCCCTGACCCAACCAAGAATCTTTGGTCGGAGCCCCAGATTTAGGTTGTGGAGGCAGGGGTTCCACCACAATGGGTGGTGCAGCTGGTTTCGGCCGAACAACCGGTGCCGGTTTGGTCTCCTCAATGACCACGAGGGGTTGTTTTGGCCGTTCTGGTGACAGCCACTTAATGGCCGGGGAAGGCGACGGGGTCGGCTTGTTCCCAGTCAGAAGGAGCTGCTGCCACATCCAAGTCCAACGTAGCGTCGACGCAATTTGCGCTGAAGCCTTTCCTCCAAGGAGGAAGAAGACGAGGATGAGCGGCGCCGCCGCTTTCCTCGGTGCCGAGACCGAGACTGCCAGTGTCGGCAGGATCAGCTGGACCGAGAAGAGGTCCGAGACCGTCGGTATTTCCGAGGGTGGGTCTGGGAGGGAGCGGGGGAAACCCGTTCCTCCCTCAGCTCAAGAACCTTAACCGGGGTCTCCGGCACAGGAGGCGCAGGCAAGTCCTCGGTTTCCACCAAGGGAACCGGTGAAGAAGCGTTGTCGGCTTCTCCAGTCGACAGCCCATCCGACGGGTCGTGAAAAATCTCGACCGCGTCGACGGGTGTCTCGGCCGGCTGACCTGACGGGGACACCGTGAAGCCAGCGGCCTTAGCCGCAACCTCAACCCAAGTCGAGTGTCGACTGTCCAAGGAAGGGGACCTCTCCCGCTCCCACGAACACTGACGGTGGGACTTCTCCTCGAGTCCTTCTTCTTGGACCGAGAGGAATGTCCCGATGGACCCTCACCTTTTGTAGAGAGGGACTGATAAAGCTCCTTAAAAGAAGCCGTGTAGGAGGAGCCCAAGGAGAGCGGGATAAATGCCGCGACGAGGAGGACGAAGATGCGCCCTGGGCCACCTCCTCCTCGAGGGCGATCATCTGCTCAAGTTGCTCAGCCGAGCCTGCCGCTGACACCGCCTAACGGGCCTCCTTTGACTTCACCGAGGAATACGCCTCTCAGGGTACCCAAGTTGTAGTCTGCAGCATCGCCTTCGAGGAGTATTGGCCGGAGAAGGACTTGCACAACGCAGGCCCGCGGATCGTGATCAAGCCTGGGGCAAACGCACGTGGAGTGCGGATCGGTCAGAGACATCTTCTGCCCACATGGGCACCACCAAACCGAAGTCCACTTATCCACTAGAGCCGCAAAGGAAGAAACAGACCAAGTCTAGAAAATTTGAGAATAAGTTTTGGTTTAACCAACAGTCTGGATCCAGGCCTAAAGCGCAGAGCGCTAAGGAAGGAACCTGAGCTTCCAAGCGGTAAGGAAGATCTGGCGTCATGGGGCGAAGCTGAGAGTTTTACCACCCGGGTGGGTGGGAGGAGCCAGCTTGAAGACTTTCCGGCAAGATTTAAAGTGGCAAGGAACCTGCCATGAAGTGTGGATTGAACAACATATCCATGTCCATAGAACCAGTCCATATGACGCCACCTCTCTTTAAAAGGGAGAGTGAACAAGTTAAAAAATCCAAATCCCTACAACCTTTAAAGGAGTTATATACCATCCAGAACAACTGTTCAGCAGTAACCCTTCTTTTATACAAAGTCAACTGGCATCTCGTATGCCATATATGGCACTTAAGTATCAACAAAAATAAATGAACGGTTCCTGAATCATACTTAAACCATTTCTTAGGTAACAAACCTAATAACAAAATATCTCTAGTTAGACAAGAAAAGGAAAAAAAAGGCCACTGTGAATGAAGAAAGGACCAAAAGGACATTCAAAGAATAAATGATCTACAGTTTCCAATACCCCACGGCACATATCATCCCTAGGGCACACTCTCTCAGCTAATCCCTTATGCTTCAAGTTATTCCATACATTTAATTTATCATGAACACTTAACCAAAGTACATCCCACATCTTTCCCTACAATCTAGGATTAAGCAACATTTTCCCTATAATTACAGTTTCACTTGGAGTTTTAATCCAGTAACTAGGAACTTCAATAAACATAGAAACATAGAATTTGACAGCAGATAAGGACCGCTTGGCCCACCCAGTCTGTCCATTTCCCTACCTAATGGATAAGCTGCAGATCCTAGTTAACCAGCAGCCTACTTCTTTCTACTCCCACCCCCCAGAAGTGCCTTATGGCTGTCCCATGCATGCTTGAATTCAATCACTGTTTTTGACTCCACAACCTCCTCCGGAAGGCCGCTTCATGCATCCACAACCCTCTGTGAAAAAATACTTCCTTACATTACCTCTGAGCCACTTCATCTTCAAATTGTGTCCCTTGTTCTTGTACACCCTTTTTGAAAGATGCTACCCTCTTGGACTTTGTTGATTCCCTTGAGGTACTTGAACATTTCTATCATGTCCCCCCCCTCCTTTCCTCGAGGCTACATATTAAGCTCCTTTAGTCTCTCTTCATATGTCTTCTGGTGCAGACCCTGTACCATTTTAGTTGCCCTCCTCTTGACAGCTTCCATCTTGTCTATGTCCTTGCGGAGACTGGGTCTCCAGAACTGCACACAGTACTCCAGATGGGGTCTCACCAGCTGTCTGTACAGAGGGATAACTTCCTGTTTTCTACTGATGATGCTTCTCCCTATGCATCCCAGTATCCCCCTAGCCCTTCTTATTGCCCTCTCACATTGCTTGCCCATCTTTAAGTCATCTGATATGACTACCCCCAGATCCCTTTCCATTTTTGTTGTCATTAGTATCTCACCCCCCATTGTGTACTCTTCCCCTGGGTTTTTGTTTCCCAGGAGCATTACCTTGCACTTCTTAGTATTGAATCTAAGCTGCTATACAGTTGACCATTCCTCTAACCTTGCCAAGTCCCTTCTCATCCTTACCACCCCACCTTGTGCATCAACTCTGTTGCAGATCTTTGTGTCATCTGCAGAGAGACATACTTTTCCTTCCAGTCCCTCTGCAATGTTGCTAACAAAGACATTGAAGAGGACCAGTCCTAATACTGAACCCTGCGGCACCCCACTAGTAACCCCCCTTTCTTCAGAGTGGACTCCATTTACTATTACCCTCTGTGTCCTATTCTCCAGCCATTTCTTTACCCAGGCTATCATCTTGGGACCCACTCCCAGGCTGGCTAACTTGTATATTAATCTTTTGTGTGGGACTGAGTCAAATGCCTTGCTAAACTCTAGGTAGGCCATGTCCACAGCCCCTCCCTGATCTACTGCTTTGGTCACCCAGTCAAAGAAATCTATTAGATCTGCCTGGCATGACCTTTCTGCTGTGAATCCATGCTGCCTTGGGTCCTGCGCCTCTGGCCTCTAGGTACTCGACAATTCTTTCCTTCAGAAGTGATTCCATCATTTTCCCTATCACTGAGGTTAAACTAAGGGTCTGTAGTTTCCCGCTCTGCCCTGCTCCCACTTTTGTGAAGGGAATCACATCTGCCCTCCCCAGTCCTCAGGTACCACCCTATCCTCCCATGATTTGTTTAAGAGGGTAGTCAGTGGTGTCACTAGTTCTACCCTTAGTTCTTTAGAATTCTGGGATGAATCCAATCAGGCCCCATTGCTTTGTTCACTTAGTTTTAAGAGTTCTTTCAGAACCCTTTCTTCTGTAAATGGGTTGGTATCAACTTCTGTATCCAGAGTGTTTCTATTATTTGTTTTAGGTACCTCCCCCTCTTCATTTGTAAATACTGAGCAAAAATATTTGTTTAGTATCTCTGCCTTTTCACAGTCACCCTCTGCCCACCCCTCCCTTTATTAAGCCTCACTATCCCTCCCTTAGTCTTCCTTCGCTCCCTGATGTACCTAAAAAAGGTTTTATCCCCCTTCTTAACTGAGTTGGCTATCTTTTCCTCAGTTCGGGCCTTTGCTGTTCTGACTGCCTTCCCAGCTTCCTTTTGCTTTAACTGATACAATTCCCTGTCCTGCTCCTTCTGTGATTCCTTGTATTTTCTGAATGCTTTCTTTTTCTCTTGAACCTTCACTGCCACCTCCTTTGAGAACCATAATGGTTTCTTACATCGTTTTGTTTTGTTTGTTTGCTTCACACAAAGGCATGTTACCTCTGTGATGGCAGTTTTTATTATTCCCCATTGTTCTTCCACCCCTCCTTCCTGCCCATTTGCTAGTGCATTCCTTAGGCACTCACTCATTTTGGCGCAGTCAGCCCTCCTGAAGTCCAGTACTTTTGCCTTTGTATGGCTTGACTCTATTGTTGTGTTTATTGTGAACCATACTGTTCGATGGTCACTAGTTCCCAGATGGCTACCCACTTCTACATCTATGATCCTCTCTCCATCTCCATTTGAGAGAACCAAGTCTAAGATTGTCCCTCTCGAGTGGGTTCCATACTAGTTGTCTACAAGTATGCCCCTGTAGGGCATCTAGAATAACCCCACCTTCAAGTGGCTGCTGCAACTGCACTCCAGTTAACATCTGGCATATTCAGATCACCCATCAGCAATAGCTCCTTTATCTGCCATTCTAAGTATACTTTCTATCATTTCCTTGTCCATTTGCTCCCCCTGAGAGGGGGGTTTGTATACAACCCCTGTGCGGATTGTGGTGCCTTTGCCTGCCTCCAAATTGACCCACAGTGCTTCCTCTCCTCCCTGTTTACCCTTTTGTTCTGTTGCTTTGATTCCTTCTCTTATGTAGAGAGTTACTCCTCCTCCTCTTTTACCCTCCCTGTCCCTCCTGTAGATAGTGTATCCTGGTATGTTTACGTCCCAGTCATGGTTGTGCGTGCACCATGTTTCTGTGACTGCCACGATATCCAGATGTTCCTCCTCCATCAAGGCCACTAATTCAGGAAGCTTGTTACCCAGACTACGGGCATTGGTACTCATTGCTCTCCATTTTTTGATGGCTTTACCTTCTGTAACAGCAGCATCTCCCACTGACCTTTCTACCTTGGTCTTTTTCTCATTTAGTACCCTGTTTTGTAAGGAGAGGCTGGGATTTTCCTGCTGCTTATCAGTGCCTCCCCCCTTGACTACTTTAAAAGCTTGCCAATGAAGCATTTAAACCGATTGCCCAAAAGACTTGTTCCCTTCCTGGACAGATGCAGACCATCCTGCCAGTATAGGCTGGTGTCCCTCCAGGTGGAACCCCAGTCCCCAATGAAGCCAAACCCCTGTGCTCCACACAATTTTTTTCAACCATTTGCTAAACTGCATGGTGCAAAGCACCACCACGCAGATGCCACTGACAGGCAGCACCTCTGAGAAGGATACTGTGTGCTACTTGTCTTAAGCCCCTCCCCAACTCTACAAAGTCCTTCTGCACTGCTCTAATCTCATGAGGAGCCAAGTCATTTGTCCCTAGGTGGACAATGACGTCCAACTCAGACTCCCGTGTAACTGTCCTCGTGATCCTAAGGATGCGCTTCCTGTCCCTCCAAGCCATGGCACCAGGCAGGCACCTTACTTCAGTTTTCCCTGCTCCCCTCAGTTCTATCCCCCTAATAACCGAGTCCCCCACCAGGAGCTGCTTCCTTTCCCTGTGGTGCCCTCTGCCTCCTTCCTAAGGGCCTCCCTTGTGACAGTTGTCTGCACCCTCCTTAGTCTCCTCTGCGGGTGCATCCATAGGGGAACTAAAACTAGAGACAATATACACATACATCTCTTTCCTAGAAAGGGTTAATAATTGTCTTTCAGTAATACCCCATAGTTTCAATTTCCCAAAAATATACTGCATACATGAAGGGAGGTCTTGAAGGGATTTTTGTTTTGGAATAGCAGACTCAATACCTCAGGAAAGAAGCCACGGGTCAACTTAGTCAGAAACCCAGGGATTCCAAACCTTGGGCCCACTGCCCATCACAGGCTTCAAATTCCCATATAAAAATAAAGAAAAGAAAACCAATAGGATGAACCATCTGCAATCCACCCTTTTTGATAGGGTGATACAAATCCTCTTTTAATCGGATTAAGCCGACTACCCCAAATGCATTGAAAAAATAAGCCATAAAGTACAGTCTCTAATCGCAGTTAGTGGAAAAACCACACATAAATGCAGAAACATTTGCAATAAAAAGGTCTTTACCATATATACTCTTTTTAGCTTGGACATATGCCAAGAATTCCACTTCCCAAGTTTCACCCTAGCGTCTGATATAATAAGAGACCAATTATAAGTACTCATGCCCCCTGTACCAAAAAAAATCCCCAGTAATTTTTCTGTGGTTGGGTCTGACATGGTATGTCCAAGAAACCCAGAATTTTAGGAACTAAGTCACCTATAGGAAGACATATACTTTTGGCGGTATTAATGGTAGTATTAGTCAACATAGAAAAATACATCATTTCTCGAGCAGCCGTATTTGCTGATGCCTGGTCCCCCAGTACCAGGCACATATCATCCACATAGGTTATACTTTTAACCTCCATATCCCCCCACTATGCACTGAAAGACCCCTAATATCATCATGCAGCTGTAATTTCCTTAAAAGCAGACTTAATCCCAAAATATACAATGCCAGACTCAGGGGACAACCTTGCCTAACTCCCCTCCGAACTGGACAACTAGCCCCCACCCAGCCATTCACATAAGGTTTAACCATAGCCTTTTAGTAATATAACTTAAGCCAGTTCAAGAAGACAACCGGAAAACCATGACTTTGAAGTATAATCCATAAGTAGTCATGACAAGCAGAATCAAAGGCCTTAGTTTGGTCCAACCCTACTAAATAACCACTCACTTCCCCTCCAGATCCCTTTTCCATAATTTCCCTAGGCAAAATAAGTGCATCAGCAATTCTTCTCCCAGGAACAGCACATAATTGTGTGGGATGAAATATATCTTCTAAAACCAAAGTTAAGCAACGATACAGCAATTTCGCCAAGATTTTACTATCTGTATTTAGAAGAGTAATGGGTCACCAATTATCCAAAAGGGATCTATCACCAGTTTTGAATAGAAAAAAAAATAACACCAGCATACAAAAAATTGAAAGCCGCAACAATCTCAGATGTGAGTAATGGGAAGAGTAATTTGTAAAATTCATTCGTTAGGCAATCAGGCCCTGGGGCTACACCTGGTTTTAAACTAGAGATAATGGAGCCCAACTCTTGTTCAGTAATAGGGGCAAAGAAGATTTCAGAGAATCAGGAATTTGTGCCAAATCACAAGAGCCCACCCAATCAAAAGTTCTGTGTCAAGGATGGCTACAGAAGAAAATTTAGACTGTACAAAACTTTCCACTTCCTACATGATATCCAAGTTCCCAAACTTCTCAGACCCATCCTTAGACCTAAGGGAGTACATAACCTTATTGTGAAGCTGGGCAGAGCAGGAATCAAAAGGATTAACACAGCCTCGTTTCCCAGTGCATCTCCTTTTTCATTCAGCTTCTAAGGATTTCATCCTATTATATTGTAAACTTATCAAGTTATACTCAATCTGTTCTATTTGATCAACATAGGAAGACCCAGTAGAAACCTGTAAGAACTGC
The DNA here is from genome assembly GCA_016271365.2 of Neoceratodus forsteri. Taxonomy (NCBI): domain Eukaryota; kingdom Metazoa; phylum Chordata; order Ceratodontiformes; family Ceratodontidae; genus Neoceratodus; species Neoceratodus forsteri. Next base: position 418,804,006 of record CM057452.1, on the reverse strand, counting down.
AATAACACAAGTTCTTGTAAAACCTTATAATCCTCTTTTCGTTTTGTAACATTTAATTTACCCATTAACTGAAAATATCTTTGAAAATAGGCCTTACTATCTGACCACCATTCTGCCAAAGAATCATATAGGAAAGCTACAGATTGTCTGGCTTGTACCAGGGCCTGAAAACCCTCCCGGATTTCATCATTTGCCATCAAACTTAAATTTAGTCTCCAATACCCCTTCCTCTGACAGTAACATCAAGATCTGAGAGAGAGACAACAAGGAGACCGTGGTCAGAAGTAGAACGGGTGTCACAGATTTATGCTTAATAGTTAAATGAGGGGATAAAAACCAAAAATCTATCAGAGTAGATAAGAGGCCCTTAAAAAAAGGTATTGGGGGGGGGGGGGCTTTGAGACATCTGGAAAGGCAGAGGCATCTACAAGCCCGGTCAATTGCAAAATCTGATTAAGGTACTGTGAATCACAATAAAGTTTAGAGACCCTGGGACCCCTATCCGAAAACAATCTACTTGTATTAAAGTCTCTACCAAAAAGTACATATCTAGATGTAAAAAGATATGGCAAAATAAGGTTAAACAACTCTACTCTGCCAGTTTTAGTTTGAGGGGCATATACATTTATGAGACGAAAATTCATCTCCTGAAGCTCCACATCCAACAAAAAGGCCCTACCTGGGGAAATATCTACAGAATGAAGAACTTTAATATTATGAGTGGAAAAACAAATCCCTACCCCACTACAAAGATCAGTCCCCCCGACCAAAAACTAGCTCCCCAAACCCAGAAATCCCTCCCTATCTTAATATCACTTTGGGACTGTAACCTGGTATCCTGAAAAAAAAAAAACACATCAAAACATAAATCTAAAAATAATGAAAAAGTCACCAGTCTCTTTCGCTCAGACAACACACTATTTGTGTTGAGAGAGACTATAGTTAAATCATAATGACTTAGACTCAGAACAGAGATCAAAGAAAGAGTCAAGGTACTTTCCTAGAGGAGGCCCTCACACCCATACTCCTCCTAGTTCGACTGGCAACAGTACCTTCCAGATTTTCAGTATCCGAGGGGTGTTCAGCCTGGGAAGAGGCCCAAGATGCAGCATCAGAGTCTAAATCATCCTCAGATACACCCTCCCGAAGAGGATGAAAAGGATTGTCATGAACAATTGTTTCCACAGAGCTCCTAAAGTGAGCCTTACCCTTACTTCCCTTCATCCCCTTCTTTTTTTTCACTTCCTGGAATCCATCACTCACAGGAGGAGGAGGTTTAGGAGGGGCCATAGAGTCGGAAGACTGAGGGACATCCCCAGGGACCAGGGTAATATCCCCACCCCAACCTCAAAATCTACTATAGCAACAGTATCTGAATTGACCACATTAGGAGTCATTCCAACCGGGGAAGTACGGGGAGAAGGAGAAAAACCCCGAAAGCCAGAGGCCGATTTAGATTTTTTAATATAATAATCCTGAATAGTGGAGTCTGCATCAGCAGTATTATAAGATGCCCAGTGGCAAGTTGGAAAGGAATGCCCCTCCTCCTCACACAAGGTGGACTTCAAAGGGTTTGTACAATGAAAATTCGTGTGACCCAATTCTCCACACAGAATGCATTTAAGTATTTCACAGTTGGAGCTAATGTGTCTAGCAGATCCAGATTTAAAGCACCTACGGGGTTGTCCTGGATAAAAGATGAACCCCTTATCCCGCCCAATATAAAGACAGTTTGGCAAGTGCTTTAAATGAGTACCCTCATACTGTAATTTAATTTTTATTTTCCAACTACCATTCCAAAAACCTTCCCCATCTAAAATGGGCTCAGGGGAACCTTGCACTTCACATCATTTATCCAACCAGTAAAGGATATCCTGAATATTGACCCCCTCATTACGGAATAAAACAGTGATAACCCGAAAAGATTGTTTAGTTAAAGAAGTGATTTGGAAGGGGGTCCAAAGGGGGTTAAGTCTTGAAATTCATATATCGAGTCCAAAATTTTTCCAACAGATCTGGGGTTTGAAAACTAACATCAAAAGTGGATTCCCCTGCTGCATGAATGACAGCATAAACACCTGCAGGGGTAAAATGCAAAGATTGCTTTAGCAAAATCTTCCCCACAAAAAAAAGGTCAGGAGGTGTCTCCATACCCCCTAGATACCTAAACCGCACAGTGTTCCTCCATTTAGCAAGTTCCACAGGTTTCTTAAATAAACTAGCAAAGGTCGGGGAGGAATCAGTCTTCTCACCCAAAGAAGGATCAGGGGCAGCATCCAAATCAAAAGATTCCACAACCGGCGGCAGACCTGTATCCCCAGAGGAAGTTTGGTGGAGACACAGTCAAAAGGGGGGGAAAAGGAAACAGTACCTGAAGACTTCACTTTCTCTTGATGCTCAAAATCAGCCCCAACCCCAGGGGAAGTTGCAATCGATTCCTCGACAGCTTCTTGCACACTGTCTGCTAATATCGGAGCGATTGTAGCTTTCCAAACGTTGGCGGCATCCTGCGACCAACCCGCCCACTCTAGGGCCCGTTCCGGGGACCAAGCTTCCTCCATGTCACCGCAATATGACGTAGCCATCTGGGGAGGACCTGAAACACCTGCTGAAGAAGCCTGCAGAGTAGAAGAAGAAATAAAAACTTTGGAAGCACCTCCAGTAATTTTACCAAGGGAATCATTCCCCAAACAGTTGAGTTTTTTATCCTCCTCACAGAGCAACTTCTCTGCATTCAGCTGGGCTTCAATCGCAGACAACTCAGCCTGCAAAATTTGCCGTTTCTCTTAAAGAGAAAGGTCCAAAGCAGTGTCCTGGTCCGAAGACTGTAGTGAAACTAGATCTTCAGGCTGCATACCGGTTTCCAAAGCAACCGGCTGGGGTAGAACTTCAGAAACAATTTCGGTGTCTACAGCACCAGGCAGAAAATTGAAAGCAGGTCCTATCCTCTGCACCTCCACACACGAAATGGAGGACTCCATGCTCACAGACAGCAGCTCCCCCTACTGTCAGCAATCCAGTAGGGGAATTTCTCCGGTGTCCCAGCCAAATTTCCCTCATTCACTAAAAATACCACCAACAGCTTAATCTGGTTCAAGGTCAGTTGGCATTCATCTGTATCCCCTTCCCCCAGGTCGTGCCTGAAAATAGGCAGGATCTGTCTAGTGCACTTACCCGGTCAACAAAAACTAAATAAATAAATAAATAAAACAGTATTGAAGGGGGGCTCAGGGGGGAAGAGCCCAGGGACCTTAGGTTGCAGTCCCTCATGCAACACCTGCCTCCGAAGAAGGGAGGGAGGGCAAATGACCCCACTGCACTGCAGCAGGAGTCACGATGGTCCTAGACAGACATAAGGGGCACTGACGTAGGGGGAGTATGCATCTTCTTGGATTTTTCCTTCTTTTGAGGCCCCTAAGTACCTGACACGACTACAGAATCAGAAAAAAAAAAAAAAAGAGCTCCAATCCATAAAAGAGATACAGAAAAAAAAAAGGCAATGCCGACAAAGGTGAGAAAAGATATGGCATTGAGCTAACGGCAGCAATTTGTGATGCAGAGAAAAAACTGAAATGCTCCCACAGAGTGCAAGCTCGACGGCGGGAAGAACAGAACGGAGAGAAGCAGGGGACCAGCGTTGGTTACTGGACAGTCCACAAGTGTCACGTCATGCATCAGCCTTGTGGATGATGCTATCACCATCGGCCCCCTGCTGTAAGCTTTTAAAGCTCTTAAGGCTCCTGTGGGGTCCTAGTGCCGCCGGCACAGACCCATCCAGTAATGAATGGTGAAGACTGATTCTTGGAAGATCTGTAAATGTTATAAGGTAATGTTAAAAGAAAAATAAGTGAAGGTTTTGAAACCTGTTTAAAAAAATAGTTCCTTCTTAAAGAGGGGGGTATGTGACAGGGTTGGGAATAAGACCCTGCCTCATTTGTTATGCAGAGAGAGTTAAAAACAAGGACTGATTCTGTCCTCTCCTATTCTGTCACTTGTCTATCTCTTTCCTGTCTGACGGTGCAATCAAATTTTCCTTGTGGCACCTAGGAACTGGCCACTCTGATGGTCCCACAATTTCACCTGTTATCTCCCTTCAAGCAAAAATCAAGCATTTCAGTCATACCTATACCAAGGTGGGAGGCAAATGTAAGGGTGAGCAGTCAGGTATCAAAAACAGGAGATGGGGAAGAGGGAAGGAGTTTTAGTGGGTACCTGAGGGAAACTGGGAAGCTAGTGAGAAACTAAGGGAGGATGGGCGTAAGTTTCAGAGTAAAAGGAGATGACACGAAAAGGCTGACTACCCAGCAGAAGAGTGGGGATGAGGAATGGCGAAAGTGAGAGGATCTATGAAGCAGAAAGCAGAGGGAATGGAGGAGAGGTAAGATGGAAGGGACCAAAACCAATATTTGGATATAAATGAGGTACAGTAGTTCTGGTAACGTGAAGGTAAAGGAAAAACAGATAAGGAGAAGTAGAGTAAGCAACGGTGGGTACAAGAGGGAGGAGTTGGTAGCAAAATGACAGAAGGCATTGCAGGGGGTGTCCATTCTGGCCAGGGAGGTGGAGGAAACAGTGCTATAGACCACATCCGTGTAGTCAAAGACCGGGAGCACCATTCTGTTGAAAAGCTCACAGTATACCAACATTCAAGTCTTTACTGCAGTAAAAGGAACCCAGTTTAGAGTAAAGCTTGACATGGATGGCGTCAACATGGGCAGAGAAGTCAAGTCTGCTGTTTAGCAACACACCAAGGTATCTTTTTTTTTTTTTTTTTAAGTTAGTCCTTTTTCTCCCTGGCTCCCAGTCTGTCTACCTTGACTTCCTGGCATCCCATCGGTCCTTCAGGCCGCCATTCTGAAGATCCAGTCAGCTCTCATGAAAGTCCCACGGCCGTTACCCCCTGGTTTGCCCCCCACGGCGGGGTGGCGGACAGCCCCCCTACACTCTCCACCGAACCAGGATCCAGTATATGCCACACACCCTGGAGCCGATCGATCCCCTGAGACTGCCATCATGCCGCCACGACTGGAGCCATTTTTTTCCACTGTTTTGATCCCCTAGTGTGTGCCTGGTGCGTGCAATGATGCCAATGGAGGGGGGCGCGCACGCGTCCGCACACGCTCCCTCCCACCGTCGTGCACCAAGCCCACCCCTTCTCATGCAGCATCAATGCACCGATCCACAGCCTCCGCTAGAGGTCGCTGATACGCCGACCACTAAAGTCCCCCGTTCCCCAGAGAGGGAGAGCAGTCTGCAGACGCTCAATCCCTCTCCGCCCTTGCTGACCCCTGGCAACCCGAGTCCGTTCCCAAACCCAGGTCGCCAGCGAGGTGTGACATCCAGCGCCTCAACCCTCAGCGCCACCGGGCCGGCTCACACCAAGGTATCTGAATGACTGAACTACTTCAAGAGGGGTGCCATTCGAGATGTAAAAGCTAGGCAAAGTTAGGAGTCTGATCAATTTTTGGCTGATGGAAAAGGTCAAAGACTGAAAACACAGTTTTGTTTGCTTGACCCTGTTGGTTTGTGGGATCTCTGCCTGGATGGGTAGTGGAGGTGACAGGGCAGGACACCTGAACTGATTGCAGACAGCCAGAGAGGTAAGAATGGAATCAGTCTACAGCAGAATCTGAGAGGTCAAAAGAACTTGGCTTATCCAGGAGGAGAAGCTGGGACACAGAGTCAAAGGCATTGGCCAGATCGATGAAAATGGCAGCTATGATGTGCCCTGATCCATCACTGAGAAAATACAAATCAGTTATATGCAGCAGGGCGAGAAGGTGGACCGATGCTTCTGGAAGCCAGACTGGATTGGGGAGAGGAAATCAGTAGAGGATGGAAAATCAAAACATCTAGTGTGGATAACCTTCTCTTGCAGTTTAGAAAGGGAAGAGAGAAAGAAGACTGGCCAGAAGATACCCATGGAGGAAAGTCCCCCCCCCTTGTGGCATGGAAGAACTTCGGCTAACTTCCAGGGCTGAGGGATACCACTGAGGGGGAAGGATAGGTCGAGTAGCTGAGTCAGTGGGGATGTGCTATGGCAGGTGCAGAGATTTGAAGCAGTTTAGGATCCAGTCCGTCAGGAAGGGATCTGCGCAGGTTTGAGGGAGTAAAGGGCAGTAAGAATTTCCTGGGTAGTAATGGGGAGAGAGAAAACTTGTACAAGGGACACAAGAGGAAATGTAAGGAGGAGCGAAGAAGGCTGGAGGATGAGTGGTAGGGAGAGCACATATGGTAAAGAACTCATTGAAATAAGCAGCAACAGAGGAGGATCAGACACTGGTGAACCATTTACTAGAAGGACCAAAAGGGCAGACTGGGTGGGAGAGTCAAAAAGGGAGTGAATTAACGTCTAGACCATTGAAGGCAGGGATGTACCGGGTGGAGGGGGGGTTTGGGGGTTGACCCCCCCCCCCAAATCTCTGTCTGTTACATTGCCGCGGGTGCAGTTTTTTTTCTTCCACTGAACTGTTTGTGTGCACGCTGCAGCACATGTGCGAGTGCTCAAATCCGACTCTGCCACCCTGTCCATCTTGACTTTTGAGGCAGAGCCGTGGGCAGGTGTCGGGCAATCAGGAGCCATGAGTGGCTGCCATCCTGGGCTGGTCACATGGCTTATGGCTGTATCTGAACTTAGGTCAGCTGATGGAGGAGACGGATGGAAACTGCGGGCGGGACTAATGCCTTGGCGCCACATTACCAGCCCGACTGGCAGCTTATGTGACCAGCCCAGAGGATCGTAATAGCCTATTGCTGCGTGGATACCAATGGCAGGGGCAGGTAAGCCAGCACTAAGCCCTCCCTCCTCCCAGAGCACGTACCCATGGCGCATCGTTCAGTGAACTTTAACATGAGAGGACGTACTTGAATTCAGCCTGTAGACTGAACGATTGCCTCGTGCTGCGGTTCGTGTTAGTGACTTAGATTGAAAAGTTCTTTTAAGAGCTGCTGTTGTTGCTCTTGCTGACTGATCAATACATTTTTTTGAACTAGTAGGGACAGAGTAGTCTATGAGATATTCTATATATATAAAAAAAGTTAAAACTGTCTGGAAAGTGGAAAGGGACTGAACTCGGGAGTCGGTAGTGGCAGAGACAGTTAACTGTTCAGTAGATTGTGGGGGGAGGGGAGGACGTGTTCTGAATCTGAGGGGGTCTGTGTGGGGACTGAAATAAATAAACTTTACTTGTAGTAAACTAACTACAATACTAGCTGCTGTACTGACAGACTGTGTGACTGTGTCTGTGAATAAGGAGAGGGCAGGGGAGCTTCAGCAGCTGATGCTTGGGAGCCAGGACTGTCTGTGAGGGATCTGTCCTCTCTCTGTCATCTTCTCTCCTGTTCTGTTTGTGTGAACACACAAAAAAAGACAAAAAGTACTGTACCCCTGCTATCAGCTACCCTCCATAATACCAACACCAAAAACTTTATTTTAAACAGGCAGAAGCAACCAAGTAAACTAAGTGTGAGAGAGAGATTTACACTGTAGTGCTGGACTGGTGCAGTGTGCTACTGTGCTAGTGACTGTGTGTGCGCGCAACTTGAACTGTGTAAGTGTTGTGCCACTGCTGTGTGTTCAAGCTCAAGCAAGTTCTCCTCCTCATTTCAGCTTCATCCTGCCTATCTGGCCTGATTATAAACTACTACCAACTCAAGTAACAATACCAATACTAGCTTAAGCCTAACCTGAATTGTTTTTGTTTGATTTACAGTTCTGGACGGTGTCACCATGTCTTTTGACCTTCTTGCATACTTGTCTTTGGCAAATTATTATTTTGCCAGGGCAAACTCATGAAAAAACTTTTCTTACACTAAGGGGAAAAAAACCTTTTCTTACACTAAGGGGAAAGGAAATTATAAATAAGTGGCTCAGGCTGAAAATACCATCTGCAGCAAGTTAGAAAATAATAAGCAGTCAAAAGGCGCTTCTGTGCACAGAGAGAGAGAGAGAGAGAGAGAAGACATCAGATCAGATTGGGTCAGTGGGAGTGGGACTTTTGCACTGCATCCGCCATCAGCTGCTTTAAGTTTGAACAACTGCATCAGTGTGTATTTGTTTGCTGGCCATTGTGGGATGGCATTGGAAGGTGGTGTAAATATTTAATTTGACATAGTCATCACCACACTCACTGCCATCTGCAACACCCCAGTCTGTAGCACCTGTTGTCTCCCCTTCCCTGAGTAAATCACACACAGACTCTCCATGGGGGCTGGTCTTTCTGGCCTGTAATATTTCTCTAATTGGTCCATCTCAGACTGACCTCGGTGGTGCTCTAATACTGCTCTTGAATCTCCGACTCCTTTTTGACAGTTAGAGTTGTTCTCTTCCTCCAGCGGCTGGCCCATTGTAAAGTGCCTGAACTTGAAGTGCTGTTCTTTTAGTTATTTAGTCAGTGGGGCACACACTGCTGCCGACTGCCACTTGACTTAGCTGGTTTGAATAAAACAGCAAAGCAGAAAGAAAACAGTGCGAATCTGTGAGACTAAGTTTTATTTTGCACTGTGGTAGGCAGAAGAAGGAGGCACAGACAGACAGCCAGAAGAACTTTATTTTTAAGGTTTATAAATACTACTACAGACTGACTGTGGTACGAGTGGGGTGGTGGGTGTTGTGGGGCCTTGGCGAACTTTTATACAAAAATATTCAAGTGCCTGTAAAACTGTGGGAAGTTGTTTTATTTAAAACATGTCGAAGCACGCTAAAAGGCAAATGTCTCTGCTTGATATGTTTTCAAGTAGTGCAAGCGGAAAGAAAGCAAAAAAACACAAGTGAAAATGTGGGGAGTGAAGGTGGTGTGGTGGAAAGCGCTAGCATTGTTAGTGCAACAGTTGGACATGATGAAGATGTAATACATGAATCTGCTGCAAGTGTAAGCAGTTCTGTTTGTACAACTGTTGGTCTTGAATATGTAGTAGTACAATATGATGAATCTGCTGCAAGTGCAAGCAGTTCATCTGTTGAAGTCACAATTAAAGCTCTGGCCACGTCAATGTGCAGACCTTTGCTGCCTAGTCAGGTCTGGAATAATATAAGTGAATATACTGGGAAATGACGTAGTGATGAGGAACGGTTTCAAATTATGAATGCATTACATAAACCTAAGAGTGATTACAAGTTTTCTGCAAGTGGCAAGAGAAATCTTCGTTTCCAACACAACTGGTTAGCTCAGTACAACTGGCTTGCATATTCGTCTAAGTCAGTCGGTGCTTACTGTAAGATACGTGTTGCTTTCTGTAATGATGAAGTAGGTAAAGGAAGTCATCAGCGTCTTGGACAGCTCGTCTGTGAGCCTTTGAGAAACTGGAAAAAAGCTAGAGAACTTTTTGACTTACATTCTTCTAACGAGTATCTTAAAAATAGTTCTGTGAAAGCTGAGAATTTTTGTTGCAGCTCAACAGGTGAATCAATGGCAATTACAGAACAAACAGACTCCTATAGAAGAACTCTAGCAATAGAGAATCGTAATACTTGCTGTGATAGATACAATAATTTTATGTGGTCGCCAGGAGATTGCACTCCGTGGAAATGAAGATTCAGGGCCACTGACACTTCATGACATGATTAAAAATTATGGAAATTTCAGAACTTTAGTCCGGTATAGAGCAAATCACAGAGATGAAGCGCCCCCTGAAAATCATTACAAAGTAATTCAAATAACACCACGTATCTTAGCCCTAAAATTCAGAAGAAAATCATTGATATCACTAGAGATATAATGATTGAGAAAATAGTCACAAGAGTAAAAAAACTGCAGTCCCTTTGCTGTTTTAGCTGATGAAATGACAGATGTTAGCAGCAGAGAACAGTTGTGTATCTGCGTGCAATATGTACTCAACACTGAAGGGTCAAAGCCAGATATCAGGGAAGACTTCCTCACCTTCCTGAGTCCTGACGGTTACAAACTTGACTGGTGAAAGTCCGGCTAATACAATTATGTCAATCTTAACGAAACTTAGGATTAAATCTTGGTGATCTGAGGGGGCAGGGCTATGACGGAGCTGCTGCTGTTAGTGGTAGGCTAAATGGTGTACAAGCTAAAATTGCTGCCGAGTATCCAACAGCTATGTATGTTCACTGTGCAAACCACTCTCTGAATCTGGTAGTTTCTAAAACCTGTTCAGTGAACAGCATCAGAAAATGTTTTACAACAATATCCGACTGCTGCACATTTTTTAAGAGTTCTGCTAAATGTAGTGAAGTTCTTAGGAACAAAATATCAAGCCTATTACCAAGTCAGAAAAAGAAAAAGCTTGTCAGTCTTTGTGAAACACAATGGGTAGAACGTCACGAAGCAGTGTTCACCTTCATAGAACTTTTCCCTGCAGTAGTTGCAGCTCTTGATGAGATGACGCTTCATCTAAGGCTGAGCAGCTCCAGAACACAACTGAGAAAGGATGTTTCCTAGTTGCTTTAGTTGTTTCACAAAAACTACTCTGAGTTGCTTACGTACTGTCAGTAAATCTGCAGAAGGTTCAGACAGCCGATTATGCTTTGAAACAGATTCGTACCATGCAGCATGATGCAGAAATGCAGTTTTCTGAACTTTTGTGGTAGGGAAAGTGATGGAGTCACTTCTGAAGGAAAGAATAGTCGAGTACCTAGAGGCCAGTGGAGCACAGGACCCAAGACAGCATGGGTTCACAGCGGGAAGGTCATGTCAGACGAATCTAATAGATTTCTTTGACTGGGTGACCAAAGTAGTAGACCAGGGAGGGGCTGTGGACATGGCCTACCTAGACTTTAGCAAGGCATTTGACACAGTCCCACACAAAGATTAATAGTCAAATTAACCAGCCTGGGAGTGGGACCCAGGGTGGTAGCAATAAAACATTGGCTGGACAACAGGACACAGAAGGTAATTGTAAATGGAGTCCATTCTGAAGAAAGGGGGTTACTAGTGGGCACCGAGGGTTCAGTATTGGGTCCAGTCCTTTTAATGTCTTCATCAGTGACATTGCAGAGGGACTGGAAGGAAAGTATGCCTTTTGCAGATGACACAAAATCTGCAACAGGGTTGATACACAGGAGGCGTGGAAAGGATGAAAAGGGACTTGGCAAGGTTGGAGGAATGGTCAGAAGTATGGCAGCTAGGATTCAATGCAAAGAAGTGCAAAATAATGCACCTGGGAAATAAGAACCCAGGGGAAGAATACACAATGGGGGGAGGTAGTAACAACAACAAAAAAGGAAAGGGACCTGGGGGTAATCATATCAGATGACCTTAAGGTTAGCAAGCAATGTGAGAAGGCAGTAGGGAGGGCTGAGGGTATACTGGGATGTATAGGGAGAGGCATCAGCAGCAGAAAACAGGAAGTTGTTATCCCTCTGTACAGACAGTTGGTGAGACCCCATCTGGAGTACTGTGTCCAGTTCTGGAGACCCCATCTCCACAAGGACATAGACAGGATAGAGGCAGTCCAGAGGAGGGCAACTAAAATGGTGCAGGGTCTGCAAGAGAAGCCGTATGAGGAGAGACTAAAGGAGCTTAATATGTATACCCTTGAGGAAAGAAGGAGAGGGGACATGATAGAAACTTTTAAGTACCTCAGTGGAATCAACAAAGTCCAAGAGGGTAGCATTTTTCAGAAAAAGAGACTTGCAAGAACAAGGGGACACAATTTAAAGATAGAAGGAGGGGTTCAGGGCAATGTGAGGAAGTATTATTTCACAGAGAGGTAATGGATGCATGGAACAGCCTTCCTGAGGAGGTTGTGGGGTCTAAAACTGTGGAGAATTCAAGAATGCATGGGACAGACACAAGGCAATTTTTGTGGGGGGTAGGAAGAAATAGGCTGTTGGTTAACTAGGAACTGCGGCCTATCTTGTAAGTAGGGAAATGGGCAGACTAGATGGGCCTAGCGGTCCTTATCTGCCGTCAAAGTCTATGCTTCTATGTTTTTCCAAAAGTCAAAGCATTAGCTCAAGAGCTGAATTTTGAAATTACACTCCCAAGAAATTCACAAACAGGACCAAGTTTGCAAGAAACAGAACAGTACTATAGAACTACAGTGTTCATTCCATGTCTAGACTTCTTTCAACAGCAAATGACAGAAAGGTTTCTCATACATGGAAAAATCTTGACTTTCCTTGAAAAGTTCATCCCTGATCACTCCTTGCATACCGTGGAGGTGGAATTTCTGTCAGAACTGAAAAATTTCTACAGTGATGTCTTTGACAATATTCTCGTTCTACAGAGTGAATTCAGTCGTTGGCATGACAGGTGGATTGATGAAAAAGACAAGAAAGAATCCATTCCGATTATAGCTATTGATGGTTTGTCTAGCTGTGACCAAAACTTTTATCCAAACATTTACAATTTATAAAAAATCCTTGTGACACTGCCAGTCACTACGTCGGAAGCTGACCGCACCTTTTCTATGCTTGATTGCATCAAGACCAAGAGGAGAAATCGCACCGGAGAAGATAGACTGAACGGCCTGGCTTTACTTGCTGATCATCGTGACGTCCCTTTATCAGCAGATGAGGTCCTAGAGAGAGATTTATTGTGGAAAGTAGACAACTTGATTTTATCCTACAAGTTCAGCCAGCTGCACTTGTTTGTTTTAACTGACTTGATTTTATCTGCCTGGCTTGGCTGCCTTCAGATTCATTGCTTTTCTGTGTCTTGACCAGGGTGGGTAGAGCCAGAAGGTCCCACCCGTTCTGCAAACAAGTCATGTGACATTTGCTTACAGTGAGCAGGCCCCCCAAAAAATAAATTACAGTCGCAGTACATCCCTGATTGAAGGTGTGGGCTGTGGCTTAGGGGCTGGAGTTGCAGCACAGCTTGAGCCCCTTCTGCCCCCAGCCCTAGTACCCTCTTTGTGGCTGATACTCAGAGGAATAAGAGGTATATTCCTCAGCAACTCTGGGAGGGAACCAAACTCCTGATCAGGGGAACCATCGTCTATAGGTTCCCCTTCCTCACAAATATTCCCCCCCGCACATGCTGCTGATCTGCAACTGGAGCCTTGAAAGGGGAAGCAGGCACACTGAATAAATTTCCCGTGACCTGGAAGAACTGCCATATCTTCGTCATGTACTCGGTCAAGGGCATTTGATTCTGTTTCACTGCCTTCCCCTTTATGAAAGAAGTGGCAGGTATACATTTTTCTTGGTAGGCACTGGTTACAACATCTGCTCTGAGGCTCTTTTAATTGTATTTGCCATTACTGGAGACAGGGTTCCCACTTTTGGATGCCCTTGTTTCTTTACCATTTAATTCTATGCCTTTCAGATGGCTGAGCAGCTGCATCTTTCTTTTCTACCGACTTTAACAGGGACTGCTGCTTAGGAGAAGAACCCTCTGATGTGTGCCTTATACCATAACTGGGCACTCTCTCCAAGTCACATGGTGCGTTTACATTACCCTGTTTGTTGTGCTGCCATCTGCATCACTTCCCAGACGCTCCTCCCAAATCCCTGCCAACCGGTGTTTACGAAAGAGCAGCTGAACATCACTGTAGGGTCATTCTCCATGCTGGACTAAACTTCAAATGATCTGTACTGGATTTTTGCCAGGGCTGGAAGGCATTCATGTGATTTAAAAAAAATGAGGCTACACACCAGTGCTGCATGGCAAAAATTTTAAGTATAACGCATCGTTTTAGCGTTAATGACGTAACAAAAAGCAATGACGGGAGGCTGACGAGAGGTAAAGCCCATTGTATTTCATTGTAACGACTATAAACACTAAGTAAAAGGGGGCCCTTCTAAGACCCTACCGTATTGGACTTGATGTATGCTACCACCCCTCCCCATAAACGGACAGCTTCTTCTTCCTTCATATCTCCAGCCTCCCTGCAGAGATGCCGTGATGTGTTTAGTGAACTCTTTTCTGGATATGGCGCAGGGTGCCGTAGGACTGCACCCGTGCAGGTGAAGCAGGTTGTTTACACGTTAGCAAACAAACAAAAACATCTGCACCAGTACAGTTCCCCACCAAAACACCAAAATCGCTTTGCACCACAACAAAGCATCTTACAATGCTTCAGAAATCGTTTACAATACTGAATCTGCACCAGTGCAATTCATTTGCACAGCTCGCAATGGTACAGATAAGGTACTGTAAACACACCTTTTAGTGTGTTTTGGTGATATAGAGGCAGACCGAAAAGCAATAAATTCTTCTAGTTTTAAAGACCTTCTCATTTGGGTGTTAGGCAAAACGTTTTACAAAGTTCAAAATTTTTAAAACAGTGTTCTAACCCCAAACATTTAACAAAGCTAGTGGCAGTCTACCTTTACCAGAAGCTGAAAACAAGAAGCATAATTTTTAAACCCGGGGGGCCCTGTTCTCTTTTTAGGCCTAGCAGTCATGCCAACACTGATAGGGCCTAAAATCTTAGAATTTGGTTCCCAGACACAAAGTGGTGGAAACATAATTTTTTAATAATGAAAAAATATGTAAACCACTTTAAAGTAAATGCCAAAGCGATGTTTTTACACAGAATTTTTTAATTAGTATTTCGGAAAGACCTTTAAGCGTGAGCTCTTTTACAAAGGTTCCATGTCAGGGTGGACAATAAGACAATACACATATTCAGTGGTTACAGAGGCCTGATCATTAGGAATTAAAGAGCGATTACATGACAATTAGACAAATAGGAGAAAAAAAACTGAGCAGTTGTAATTGAATACTAAGCTATTTCTAATCGGTTGCCCTAGGTAGCACACCCTTGGAAACCTCCAAATCTGTTGATAAACTATGGCAGAGTAACTGCATAGGGTTTAACGCTATCCCAGATGGTGAGAGGCTGGGTGACAGTGAAAGAAGGGGGATTGGGTTTGAAACCAACCGCAGAGAACAAGAGGTGGGGATAGTGAAACAGGGAGGGCTGTGATGGGGGAGGCAGCTCCAGAGAGCTTTGTCGAGTATGGTGTGTCCGTGTGTTTGGGGGGGGGGGGGTTTGGGAGAGGCAGTACCAAGTGCGTTTAAAGAGGACTGATAGCTTACTTAAGCCTTTGGCTAGGCTGGAATGGAGGCAGGGTTCTCAAGGTAGCCCTGCTGGGTGTTACCTTGGGGGTAGGCCTGTCTATCAAGTGTGGCCTGAGAAGCAGGTGCATTTTGAGTTAGGCATTAGGTGCTGTTTGAGGCCTACTTTGAACTGAGACAGGCTGTTTGTAGTTTCATCGGGAGTTCATTTATCCAGAGGGGGGCCCGATAGGAGAAAGCACGCTGCCCTAGTGAGGTTCGACGGAATGGTATGGACAGTGCTCCATTCTTCCTCCGTCTGGTGATGTGTGTTGAGAGAGAAGCCTCGAGCAGGTTTCCTATACAGGGTGGGTTTTTTCCGAGAAATGCCTTCTTTCCAAGAAGGCAAGTTTGGTATTTGATCCCGTCTTTTAGGTTAAGCCAGTTTGTACGCTCATACAGGGTGCAAGTATGAATGTAGTAATCTGTACACAGGGTGAGGCAGCATGCCTTACTGAGTGCAATTTGGACCCTTTTGAGCACTGTATCAGTAGCAGCTCCATAGACCACCAGCCCGTAGTCTATCGTGGAGAGTATGAAACTGGAGACTGAGATTTGAAGCGCTTCCGGGGTGAGGGATTTCTTATGCCTATAGTGGACCCCGATCTTTGTGTTTACCACTTTGACAAGGGAGTCTACGTGGTGCGTATAAGTGAGAGAGTCGTCAATGGTGACTCCAAGGTACTTGAACAAGTGCACCTGCTCAATCTGCTCACCAGCCTTGTTGGTGATTACGAGAGGACCATACTTGTGTTTGTTGTAGGGGCTGGATTGTAGCATGGCCTTGGTTTTCTTGTAATTTAGTAGCAGCTTTTGCCTACTGAACCAGTCTTCAAGTTTATTGAGAGTTCTGTAGTTCTGTTTGTAGGGCAACCTGAGAGGTGCTGCTGCTCAGCAGCACGGCATTGTCTGCATACAGAATAAGTTTGGTGTCACAGGCTGTGGGTAGGTAATTTACAAAGAGGCTGAAAGGCAGGGGCCCTAGAATTGATCCTTGAGGGACTCCTAGGAGTACATCTCTGGAGCTGGATAACGTCTGCCCAATTTTGACTCGCTGGCTCCTGTGTGTTAGGTAGTCATTGAACCAATTCACTGTGTTAGGTGCCACACCCAATCTTTGGAGCTGGAGTACTAGTAGAGAGTGGTTGACTGTGTTGAAGGCTTTGGTGAGGTCTATGAAGATGGACCCCACCAATTTGCCTTCATCCAGCGCCTCGTGCACAGTCAGTGTATTCCAGCAGTGCCGTGGTGGTACTGTGTTTTTGCCTGAAGCCATGTTGGTTTGGGCAGAGCAGATTGTACTTATTGAGGTATTCCGTGAGTTGACTTGCCACAATTTTTTCCAAAGCTTTGGATAGTGGGGAGAGGATAGATATTGGCCTGTAGTCGGACACCAGCACCTTGTCACCATTCTTATGCACTGGAGTTACCAGGGCTTGCTTCCATACTTCTGGAAATTGAGCTAGGGCCAAGGATTTATTAAATAGCATTGTTATGGGCATAATAAGAATATCAAGGGTGAGAGATAGTAACTTCACGTCTAGCTCGTCACTCCCCAATCTGGTTTTGCCTAGGACCTTCCTGACCATCGTTAGGGCCTCCTTCACTGTCACCTTCTTAAAGTAGAAGGCTGGATGGTTAGTTATGAGCAGGTTGGCGCAACCGTGGTCCTCCACAGGCAGAAGGTAGTCTGGAAGCAGCACTGAGGACAGGTCTCTAAAGGCCTGGTTAAAGGTATCAGCAATGGCTAGCAGATCTGAGGAGGATGAGTTATTAATGTATGCATTTAAGTTCCCCTAGGCAGAAATCGTCTTGTACAGCAGCCTTCTCTGGTTCCAGGATACCAATCGGTAACAGGAAAGACTGCTAAAAATTACAAACTAAAAACACCGCAATGCAGATAATTCAAAAATTGCTTAAACAAAACAAACTCTTACAAAAATAAATAAATAATAATAAAAAAAATAGATGACCAGAAGGCTGAAGAAGACTTTAGGGCAATTTCTCTCTTCAAGCAGAGAAGTAAACATGGCATTAAGCCAGAAGAGGGAACATGACCAGTGCAAAGTTTGCACTCAATTTTACATTCTAGAATCTGCATATGTGCTCTCTCTCTGGGGCAGCACATTCCTGCAGAATGATGCACTTCTGTAAGGCATTACAAGCAGTCCTTTACACACTTTAGGTAAATAACTTACATAGAACACAAGCTTTCCATAGTGATCTAGTCCAAAACAGTACAGCAAAGCTCGTGGTGGTCTGCTTTTGCCAGGCGCTTGGCAAAGGATTACAATTTTTTTGAAATATGTAAGTTTCCTTTTAGAATTTATCAGTCACGTCCTTACAGACTGAAAACATGACTATAATGTGTTTTTTTTTCTATAAAATTATGTGGCAAACTGCTAAGAAAATTTGTTCAAAAACTGCATTTAGACAATCTGTAGGCCCAGTTTTCTTCTTCAGTATTCCAATAATGCCAGTTTGACTGGAAACCCCACATTATGTGAAGTACGGTTTATTACATTGAACTACTAAATAATTAAGTCCAGTTTTTATGCTTTTTATAAATTATTTAAATCAGATTTTGGTTCCTTAACTGCTTGGCGGGAACCACGATAGACTGCATTGCCTCTAGCACCAGGAACCACTGGGGAACCAGACAATCAATCAGATTTAACATACAATTACTACATAAACACCCTAACTATTGCTGGATATCATAAATCCAACTAAAATAAAGGTTAATTTATTAATTTATTGAATTTTGTTGACCGGGTAGGCCCGCTGAGACCGAAGGTCCCTTTTTCAAGGGCGACCTGGGATTAGTTACATATAGAGAACATTTAACATTTTGTCATACACAGTACAGAGTTAAACATTTAACAGACACATGGAAAACATAGGGTCTATACATAGGCCAACTAACTCACGGAAACACTACAGGACATGGTCACTCAGTGTGGGACAGGCCAATTAGTTACCATAGAACAGTAGTAAAAGAATAAACAAGAACGACATAAAATACCATCCTAAGAAGCGCAAATACTAGTTTTAAGGTGCATGTGGGTATTCATTGTAGCAGAATCATAGTTGGGGGAATCAGCCTAAGACAATTAGTAAGTGGGAGGATGCTAGTTCAGGGGAGTTTTAGTCAGACACAGGAAAGTTCAGGCAGAGATGCATTTTTAGAACGTGCAGGTGCAGTTACTTTTAGTGGAGCGGTGCGCTTTTAGTGAATGCTTGAATGCAGGAAGCGAAGCACTGCTCTGCAAGGCAGGGAGAGCTGGTTCCAACACTGTGATATTCTATATGCAAATTACCTTGTTCTGGCTGCCATGAATACCCTTGGTACCTCCAGAGTAGGTTGTGATGTTGCATGGAGAGTTCTTACAAATCTATTTTATGTATAGAATAATATACTTAGCCCAAATGGACTGTAACAGGATTCCAGGGCATCTAATCTCTTCAGCTGAGAAAATAAATCAGCCCTTAGAATGCTAGAGGAGTGTGACCATAATGAGAGTTTGAATGTGCATTCATTCCAAATTGTACCTCTGAGACAACCAACTCAGGGCTTAGATGATTACAGACCAGTGTGACATCACTATTAGACTTCTGATGTTAGGATACAAACATTAAACACCAGCTGTATCGGGCATAAGAACAGATCATCAAAATCTGTAAGGCAAGCCTCTATTGTTCTTTTCTGCTTTTGAACAGTAAACTTGAAAAATGTAAAAAATGTTTATTTTGTTCTCACACAGGTGCTAGAAAAGGCTGATGATTTCATTTTTGTATGCAATTGTGCCTGCCTGGGGAAGGGGGGGATCAGAAGTTGTAAATGCAATGGGCAAAACCTAAACAATTTAAAGTGTTATAGATTGTTTAAAGTGTTATAGATTATACAGAGGGAATAAATAACAGATTACTCACCTGTAACAGGAGTTCTAGGAGTGGTATATGTCGTTCATCCACACTGTCTGGCTAGCTTCCTTGCCGCTTTAAATCTTGCCGGAAGGTCTTCAAGCTGGCTCCTCCCACCCACCCGGGTGGCAAAACCCTGAGCTGTGCCCCATGACGCCAGATCTAGCTCGCTGGAAGCCAGGTTGTGCGTCGAAGCCGGGGAGGTCAGGTGGATCATGTGGATTAACAACATATACCACTCCTGGAACTCCTGTTACAGGTGATTAACCTGTATTTCTAGGGATGTGGATATCTTGCTCAATCTACGCTGTCTAGCAGACTCCTAGCAGTTCTCCGGGAGGAAGGAGGCAAGGCGCGCTCCCCCTTATACTTACTTGGGGAATAAGGAATGGAGAACCGAGGTCCCAAAACCAGCATCCCGGCGTGACTCTAGGTCAATGTGGTAATGGGAAATAAAGGTGTGTGCTGACTTCGAGGTAGCAGCCCTGCAGATTTCCTGGATAGGGACGTCCCTAGAAGCAGCCACCGAAGCAGCGGTATGGCAGGTAAAACGAGCTCTTATCCCTTTGGGAGGCTCCATGCCCACCAACCTATAGCAAAGATCAATGCAGGAGGTGACCCACCTGCTTATCGTCCGCTTGGCTGGAGGTCTGCCAAGTGCGGCTTCAGCGTAGGTGACAAACAGCTGGTGAACCTCTCCCCGAACTTCAACCGTCCACTCTTTATAATAAGCAAGTGCCCTTCTAGGGTCCGAAGTATGGAGCCTATATTCGGCCTCCGAGGTGTGACTGGGGTAGAACACCAGCAGAGTCAACACCTGGTTAAGGTGAAACTCCGACACCACCTTCGGAAGGAACTTCGGGTGGGGGCGATGGACAACTTTGTCCCTGTGGAAGACCAGGTAGGGAGACTCGATGGAAAGCACCTGGAGCTCTCCCATCCTTCTGGCTGATGTAATAGCCACCAAGAACACGGTCTTCCACGACAGGTGAGAGATGTCACACCTGTGCATCGGCTCGAATGGCTTGCCCATGAGCTTAGCCAATACCAGCAGTAGATCCCACGGAGGTGGAGGTTCTCGCACTGGAGGGGATATGTGGTCCTGGCCTTTGAAAAAGCACTCGACCACCTTCTCCTGTGCTGACTGCTTGCCGGCCCGTGCCTGGCAGGCAGAGATAGCTGCCAGGTGCACCTTAAGGGTCGTCGACCGAAGCCCTAGCTGAGAAAGGGACTACAGGTAGTCCAAAATACTAGCGAATGGGCAGGAAAAGGGGTCCAACCCCTTGTCCAGACACCAAATGGGAACTCTCTTCTATTTGAAGGCGTAGCATTTTCTGGTTGACTCCTTACGGGACGCCTCAACAACGTTGAGGACCTCATCGGAAAGACCCAAGGCCTGGAACTCTAGCCGCTCAGGAACCAGGCCGTCCGGTGCAGGGATTGAAGGTCCGGATGGAGAACCTTCCCCTTGTCAACTGAGATCAGGTCCGGGCGGGCTGGAAGCCACCTCGGGAGCCTGGAGCTGAGGATGAGGAGATCTGGGTACCAGAACTGGCGAGCCCAGACTGGGAAATGGAGGGAAGGCGTAGAAAAGGCCCGGGGTCCACGGCCTTGAGAAGGCATCCCCCTGCAACGAGCCCTGCTGAGGAGGGCGGGCGTGAAACAGCCTCAGCTTTGCGTTCTCCTTGGAGGCGAACAGGTCCACCTGAGGGATGCCCCAATGGAAGAACAGATCTTGCACTACCTCTGGCAGGAGAGACCACTCGTGAGATGCAGCATCTATCTGGCTGAGGGCATCGGCCAGACTGTTCGAGGGTCCTGCCACATGGATGGCTAGGAGTTCTGCCTCCAGGCTGATCACAAGAGACCAAATGCGGAGAGCTTCCTTGCACAGAGGCAAGGAATGCATCATGCCCTGACGGTTGAGGCAGTACATGGTCGTTGTGTTGTCCATCTGGACCTGAACCACCTGACCCCGTACAAACGGAGCGAAGGCAGTGAGGGCTAGTCGAACCGCTCGAAGCTCCAGCAGGTTGATGTGGCATCGAGACTCCTGAGGGGACCAGAGGCCGTGGGCCCAGAGTTCCCCCAGATGGGCACCCCAACCCATCAGAGAGGCATCGGTCGTAAGAGTGACCGTCGGCTTGGGGGGGACTAACGGGATACCCTCCTGCAGATGAGCCACCACTGCAGGCTGTCCCACATCTTCTGGGTCACGGTCACCAGCTGGTCCAAAGGACCAGAGCATTGTGACCACTGGCGGGCAAGCCCCCATTGCAGGGGACGCATATGCCAGCGGGCCCAACGGACCACGGTGGTGCAGGCTCAGAAGGCGCAGGAAGTCCCGGGCAGGATGCAACTGCCCAACCAGAAATGACTGGGCAAAGGAGGAAAGGACCTCAGCTCTTTCCGCCGGGAGCCGGGCCCTGGCTTGAAGAGAGTTGAGCTCTGCCCCGATGAACTGAATCACCTGCAATGGCACGAGTTCCGATTTGGCCTCATTGATCAGGAGGCCAATCTGAGAGCAGACCTGGAGGGCCAGATCCCTGGACCGCTCCACTTCCAACCTGGAGGGGGCTGCTATCAGCCAGTCATCCAGGTAAGGGTACACCCAGGCCCCTCGGCGCCGCAGGAATGCTGTCACCACTGCCATGCATTTGGTGAAGACCCTGGGAGCTGGAGAAGGGCCGAAGGGCATGCCCCGGAACTCTCAGAGTGATCCCTCTGCTCTGAAGCGGAGAAATCGCTGATGAGACAGATGGACTGGGATGTCAAAGAACTCGTCCTGGAGATCCAGAGAGCAAAACCACACGCCAATTTCCAAGGATGGAATGATCTGAGCCAGAGAAACCATCCTGAAGATGCGCGGCCTTAGGAACTTGTTCAGGTCGTGCAGATCGAGAATGGGGCGCCAGCCCCCCCGTCCGCTTCGGGACCAAGAAGTACCTGGACACAAACCAAGGGTTTAAAGGAGAATCCGCCACCTCGCTGATCACCTCCTTCTGGAGGAGCAGAGCAATGTCAGCTCGACGAGCAGACAGAGAGGCTGTGGAACCGATAGCCCCCTGTGGGGCGTCGTCTCGATAGGGAGGGGACTGCTCGAATTCCAAAGGCAGACCCCTGTCAACCACTTCCAGTACCCAACGGTCCACGGTGATAGAGGACCAGGTGGAAAGGAAGTGGCAGAGCCATCCCCTCTGGGGGGTACCTGGGGAGGAGTGACGAGGTTGGGGGCGACACCCCTCAACCAGTCACTGGGCAGGCTTTGGAGGAAGGCCTGGCCGAGGGCCTGCCTGGACCTTTCCCTCCAGGCTTCCTACTAGAGGAAGTGGCAGACTTGGCCTTAGGGCGCCAAGTGTGAGCCTGCTGCCCCGTTGCTGGTGCTGCTGGGCCGGACATGCCGCAGAGGCGGAAGGGCTTACGCTGCTGCTGGTGGCCTTTGTCCTTCTGGGCAGATGTGACCGAGTCCAAGGTGGCACTGGACTTCTTGATCCTCTGGAGATGGCCTTCCACCCCCGGCTCGAACAAGTTGGTGCCCAGGAAGGGAGCGTCTGCCAGTTTATGGTGGGTATCCGCCGTGAAGGTGGAGATCCGCAGTCAAACTCTGCGGCGCATGGCTACTGCGGCCACTACTGACCGGCACAAGAGTCTTCAATATCCAAAATAGTTTAGCGCTGTTTGGCCACCGCCCTTCCCTGATCCCGCACCTGCTTGACCGTCGTCTGAAGGTCAGCCGGGAGATGAGGAATCACCTCATCCAGGGAACCCATAAGGGCGTGTGAAAAATGTGCCATCAGCACGGCCGAGCTAGCGTGTCGAAGACCTAGGCAGGAAGCAGCTTAAACATTCCGCCCTGAGCAGTCCAGCTTTTTGGACTCCTTCACAGGCGGTTTGTCCACGTCCCGAGCATTTCCGGAACGCCGGAAGATGCTATCGGTCACCAGCCCCTCCGCAGAGGGGTGCCCCGAAAAACCACAGAGGGAACTTCCGGGGACTGCGCACTTGCAAGCCATCCTGGCCGAAGGCACAGGACAGGATGTAGGCCTCTGCCACAACTCCAGGGCCAGACCAACAATGGCTTCAGCTACAGGGAAGGCCTCCGTGGGGGAATCCCCTCGGTCCAGTATCTCCGTGAGGGGATATCTGACCCATTTCTGTACGGGTTCAAGCTGCATCCCAGTGGACTCTGAGATGAGCCAAAGTATTCACAAGAACGAGGATGGGCTCTCGTCCACCAACTGACTCCCTGTAAATTCCAGGTCAAGCGGCCTGGAGTACAAGGAGGAGTTGGAGTCCAAGGAGTCCGCGAACAGCTGCCGAGCACCTGAGCCACCCTCCACATGCCGAGGACGATCGGGAGTGAGGGTGACCTACAACCTGTGGGGCAAGCCCTGACCCGACCAAGAATCCTTGGTCGGGGCCCCAGTCTTAGGTTAAGGAGGCGGTGGTTCCACCACAATGGGTGGAACAGTCGGTTTTGGCAGAGCAACTGGTGCCGGGATCGGCTCCTCGATTACAACAAGGGGTTGCTTCGGTCATTCGGGCGACAACCACTTAATGGCCGGAGAAGGCGACGGAGTCAGCTTATTACCGGCTAACAAGAGTTGTTGCCACATCATATCCTCATAGCACCAACACAACTTGCGCCAGAGCCTATCCTCCGAAGAGGACGATGAGGACGAGCAGCGATGCTGCTTTCCTTGATGCCGGGACCAAGACTGACGATGTTTGCAGGACCTACCCGACACGGAGGAGGACTGAGACCAAGACCTTCGTGGGTCGCCGATGGTGGGTCAAAGAGGGGCCGGGGGAAACCCGCTCATCCCTCAGTTCAGGGTCCTTGACCGGGGACTTCAGCACAGGAGGCATGGGCAAGTCCTCGGTAACCACCGGGGGAACCAGTGAAGAAGGGTTGCCGGCTTCTCCAGTCGACAACCCGTCCAACGGGTCGAGAAAAATCTTGACCGCATCGATGGGTGTTTCGGCCGGCTAACCTGACGGGGACACCATGAAGCCAGCGGACTTAGCCGCAATCTCTACAGAAGTCGAGAGCAGACGGTCCGGGAAAGGGAATCTCTTCCGCTCCCATGAACGTCGACGGCTGGACTTACCTTTCGGTTCCCTTTTCTTCGACCTACTCGTGTGTCCCGAGGGTCCTTCTCCCTTGGTGGAGAGGGACTGACAAAGCTCCTTGAAAGAAGCAGTGTAGGAGAAGCCTAAGGAGAGCGGGATAAATGCCGAAGCCGAGGAGGAAGAAGATGCGGCCTGGGCTGCCTCCTCGAGGGCAATCAACTGCTCCAGCTGCTCCGCGGAGCCCGCAGCAGCGGACACCGCCCAATGTACCTCTTTCGACTTCACGGACTGGTACCATTTCTCGGGGCGCCCCAGTTGGAGTCGGGCAGTGCGGTCTTCCAGAACCGAAGCCGTGAAGGATTTTCAGAGATCGCAGGCCTGTGGATCGTGTGCAAGACATAGGCAGTAGACACACGTGAAGTGCGGATCGGTCCAGGACATTTTCTGCCCGCAAGGGCACCAACGGAAGCCGGGAGCGGATTTATCCATCGCAGCCACGAGGGAAGATGAAGATGAAAGTCTAGTGAACTTTAAAATAATTTTCGGAATTTCAGAAGGGTTAGGATCCAGGCCTAAAATGCAGAGCGCTAAGGAGGGAACCTGAGCTTCCAAGCGGTAAGGAAGACCTGGCATCATGGGGCGGAGCCGAGGGTTTTACCACCCAGGTGGGTGTGAGAAGCCAGCTTGAAGACCTTCCGGCAAGATTTAAAGCGGCAAGGAACCTGCCAGACAGTGTGGATTGAACAACATATCCACGTCCCTAGAACACTGTCTATTGTGAAGTATTCCTACCATGAATTCTAGCATTCGTGCAAAATGTTTCAAAGAAATTAAATACATTCATGGGTTATTAAAACTAGGTAACTACAGCCAGCCAGCTGAAACAGCAGTATTGCTACCGCTTGTGATGCTGGTGACCTGGGTTTGGAAGCACATTCAAGTCACTGGAGGCAGGCCGGGGAAGGGGGGTGTATAATTAAGCACCGGGAGAGGGACAACTATCGTCCCTGGTGCAAGACTGCCACCTGGGAGATCACAGATGGCAGTGCGCTCAGAAGATTCTGGGCGAGGAGATGCTGACATGCTGTGCTCGGCAGCATGTGTTTAGCTTGCACACACCTCCATGTCAGCGTCTATGAGGTGATCAGGAACAAAACCAAAAAAAAATATGAGAGAAAAGCGCCAACAACTGGCAGCATAATGGATTGACCCCACACAGGCTCCTTACCGGCAACATGGCACTCTCAAGAATCTTAATTGCTCCACTGAGGTCCTACCAAAGGAGTTAAGCCTTGGGGGTAGATATGGGAAGTCTAAAGGTAAGCCCACAAGAATCCGGGGTGACGGGAGGGTATGATCAGCTAGGAAGAGGATAAACAAACAGTTAAAAATAGCAAATGTATGCAGAACTGAAAAAACTTTGAAGAAGCAGATGTCAACCAGTTTCCTTTCCTGAAAACTAGTAAAAGAAATAAACATTGCTATTTTTAATTTTTTTGTTAAAACTCCACTTTATTGTGAGCCAAGCGGACAGTGTAAGTACATATATTTGTCAAAGGAGGGGAACAATAACCCCCTGACACCAGTCTTTTCACGATTTGCATTACCAGGTAGTGTGGTTCACACCTTCATATACAAACATGTCATCTTCATTTATTTTTAATTTTAGTAGTTCTTTTAGTACAGGTACCAACAACATCTGAGT
The DNA here is from genome assembly GCA_016271365.2 of Neoceratodus forsteri. Lineage (NCBI taxonomy): Eukaryota > Metazoa > Chordata > Ceratodontiformes > Ceratodontidae > Neoceratodus > Neoceratodus forsteri. The sequence goes on along the minus strand of CM057452.1, from coordinate 418,778,329 downwards.
CCAGTAACTGTACTACAGAAACAAAATGTAGAAACGCGACTAGAATAAAAAATATATATTGCTTTCAAACTTGTGAAATGAAGGAGCTTTAATTTTCAGCCCCAATGGACTGAGACCTGACTCGCTCTTCCAACTTTTCTACAATATTTTTTAGCTTGTCCTCTTCTTTGAAAAAATAGACATACAGCTCTCTTTCCAGCTGGTCCAGCTTGTTGGTCTCCAACATCTTTCGCTTTTCTTTTACATCATCAAGAATATCCATAACAATCTTATTTAACTTGTTTAACTGAGATTCCAGCTGATGAAGTGGTTCTGCAAACTCCTGAGGGGGAAAAAAAATAGCTTTATTTTTACCTCATGGTCCCCTACGCCAACAATCAAGGCAGCTAAAACTGCTCCATTCCACAGATGGCAAATTGTAGTAGCAAATGTTTACACTGTTGACAAATGGATAAGAGTGTCTCAAAATACAGACAAAAAAGTTAAGAGGTCACACCCAGAGGAAAGTGCTATTTGCCATGCCAGTGACCTGGCTTCACACTCTGAGCCTGGGCACATTGTGACAGGTTGACAGAAGCAGGACCAAGTGAACCAAAGGATGCTCTCCTACAGGGAGGGTGAGCAGTGACTCCTACTATACTACCACCACCACGGTGACCGCAGGTTGTGGTACAGTCAGGAAAGCATTGTGGGAGGGGGATTATGCCAACTCTGGTACAAGGGACTTCTGTGAATCCTCGAAGCAAGGGACTTCAGGGAAGAAAGTTTTTTATTATAAGGTTAAGATCATAGAGCAATGCTTATTTACAATGGTGACCTTTGCATACACAAAATGTACAACACAAAAAATAAAATATACAATAAATACAAAAATACAAACATCATAAATAATATAACATATTAGAACTTGTACATAGAAAAACAAATCTTTTTTAAAAGCAGTTACAGGGCCTGGAAAGAGAGGATAAATCTATTTAGAACATACACAGAAGGTGCCTTTTTATGTTTACATCTAAATTTATCTGGAAGATTGTTCCAGTATTTTGGAATCATTTGACTAAAAAATTTGTCTGATCGTTTTGTTTTTGTATTTGGAACCAACATCTCCATCAGATTACTTTTTCTCAGAGTCGGATCCAAGTCTCTAAATTTTAATCTATCCCTTAAATACCCAGGGACCTTACCCATCCGCATTTATAGGAAAAAATACTTAGACGAGTTTCTCTCCTATCATTTAAAGAAAGCCAGCCCAACCTCTGATATAGTTCACAAAGGCTGGGAAAGGCCAGGTCACCGAGTGGGCAGATGACACGACCCTGCACCCATATCCACCCCATTTCACCAGATTGGTACCTTAACACTAGTTAAGCTACCCCAGAGGTTAAGACAATACAGGCAAAAAAATAATTTTTCTACAGTAGTCCCTCACTGTAACGAATGACTTCGGAGCCATAACGGGCATTCATTATATTAAGTTATTCTTTACAGTCCGGCCTGGTGTCGCTGAGGGTTGAGGCATTGGATGCCACACTTCGAGCCTGGGCTGCCAGGGGTCGGCAGGGAAGAGAGAGGATCGAGCATCCAGAGGACTGCTCTCCTCTCTGGAAGGGGGGGATCCAGGCAACTGCCCGACACCGCAGCAACCCCCGGAGGGGACCGAGGCACTGCAATGCTTAGGACTGGCATAGTGGGATGCAGGCCCATGACCAGACACCTGGCGTCATTGCATGTGGAGCTCCGCCGAGAGAGGAGGAAGGGTGTAAACGAAGGAAAACACCCTCCAATCCTGATAGGTGACAGCTCCCTACAAGGGTGGCTGCCACATGCCCAGAACCGGATCTTCTCTCGGCTCCTTGGTCTCATCCTGACCAACCAGCCAGGCAGATTGGACTGTAGATAGGCGCCAGGTACATGGCAGGCGGCCTGCCTTGGGGGAGGGCTTTTCTGGCATGGGTTCGTGAGGCGGTAATCTACACGAGATGGGGAGATCATGGTGGGCGGCAGGCGAGATAGGACAGCCTGAGAGACTTCGGGTTAGAGGCGATAAAAAGAACTGTAAAAAAAAAAAAAAAAAAAAAAATAAGAAAATTAAGTTATTCTTTACAATGACGGTCGCTGTCAGAATACTGCACTTACAGTGCTGCTGCTCACCTGACTGTGGTTTAGTACAGTGACGCTTCTCTTCTCCCCCCCCCCCCCCTTTAACTGGTGGTTGATTATGTTGGCTGACTGGGTTTAGGTGGGTTTGTAGTTTGCAAGTTTTCTTAAGCAGGACTGCCACTTGTCTGACCAATCACTGACTTTCTGGTTCTTTGTATCACTGCATCTCCACATCTGTGCCATAACACATCATCCCCTGACAGGGCCCTCCCATCCCCGCTGATCAAGGCTCCGTTTCTGTGGCACTCTGCTAACCACCAACCTCACACACTCAGCCTGCTAGGAACCCAGGCGGAGGCCCCTGACAGGGTGCTCCCATCCCTGCCAATCCAGGCTCCGTTTCTGCGGCATTCTGCTAGCAGCCGACCTCACACTCTCTCTACTAGTTGCTGACCTCACAATCTCTGCCTGTTAAGACTCCAGGTATGGACCTGCAGCAGTGGCTTTGCTCTCAATGGACCTCTGGCTCTCCTTCTTCAGCCTGATTGGATGCCTGTTCTCGGCTCAGGGCTCTCATTGATAGGCTTTAGGAACCAGCCTTGCCCTGTAGCCTGGACTGCTCCTGCTTCCCTTTGCTAATCTCTGCTCAAATTTTCTACCACCCCCCCCACTACCACTCTTTAAATATGCCTTTGCTCCACCTCTCAACCCTTTCCTCCTTCCCACTGGCTACTATTTCTTCCTCCCCTCTCTCTTGAAGAGCCATTCCATTGCAATAGCATCTTATCTCCACGCTCTAAACACTCCCCCTGTCCTTTCCCTAATCCTCTCTCTCCCCTGCTTGCTCTCTCTGTTTTTCCCCCCACTTCTCATTTTCCTCTATTCCCTGGCCTTCTCTGGCATCTCCACTCCTTTTTAATAGCCCTCCGACTCTCCCCTCTCCTACCTTGTTAAGTTTTCTCCCCTTCCCCACTCCTCTTCTATATGGAGACCCCCATACTGTTACTCCTTGCAATTGCTTTGCTGAGCCCTGCCACCACCTCAGGCCCCACATGGCAAAATTCCTCTCCCTCATCTCCTCCCCTCTTCCCCCACCCTTTCTACCACTCCTGCACCTCACCCCCAACACCTCCCTTCCTGGTACTTTATACTTCCCCTCCCTTGCTCCTCTTACTCTCCCACTCCCCTCCACCTCTGCCACCCCATCTTCCCTTTTCTCTCTCCCATCACTTGCACACAGACAGCCACTACTCTTCCCCTTAAACCCCTCCCAAATTTTGCCTGCTTCATGAGTTCCCCCCTCTTACCGCAACCTGCTCACCTTTACCCTACAACTTTCCATGTCCCAATCCCCCAAACTGTCTTTCCTGGCATCACACAGACACTGGAGGTCCCTCTTTCTACTGCTTCTCATATCCGGCTCTGTCCATCCTAACCCCGATCCACCCCCTCTTGCATCTCCTGCACAACAACATTCCTCCCTCAGCCACTCCACGCAGCTTAGGATTGTTCACCTCAATGTCCAAAGCCTGCTATCTAAAAAAGTACAGTTACGTAAGAACTTACCGTAACAGTAGATCTTCGAGAAGAGCTCTTGCAGCAGGTAATACCATTAAGACTAATGCCGCCAGGCGTTAGGACCCCACAGAAAACTTGTAGCTAGCAGTCTGTAGCGGGGGACTGTGCCCGACATCGGCTCCGCCCGTCAGACGTGGTATAAAGGTGGTGGTCCCCTGGCACCATCCCCGTTCTCCCACCAGAGACCCGGCTGAAAATACTGGAGAGTTGGACAGGAACTCCCCACCATACACAAACGTAATAATACTGACTCCTGGGGATGGAGGTTGGGAAAGCCACCTGCTGCAAGAGCTCCTCTCGAAGATCTACTGTTACGGTAAGTTCTTACGCAACTGTACTATCCATCTTCGAGGGGGAGCTCTTGCAGTAGGTAATACCATTAGGACTGAGTCCCAAGCAGTGCCCAAAGATAGGCCCACGTCTGATCGGGAGGTGGAGAGTAACCATAAACTGGCTAAAGACTGAGAAACCTCAAGAGAGCAGGCCTTGCAGGATGGCTAGTCCAAAACCAGCTCTCCTCCTAGAAGCAATGTCTAGGCTGTAATGCCTGAGGAAAGTGTGGACCCGTGCTCCATATCGCTGCAGCACAAATATCTGCCGACGAGACATTTTTTAAAGAGGCAAAAGAGGTAGCCACAGCCCTCGTGGAGTGACCCTTAACAAGACCCGGAAGAGGTTTGCCATGATGCTGGTAAAAGGAAATACAGTGCACCAGCCAACGGGCTAGTGACTGTTTGGAGACAGGAGCCCCTGTCATCCTTTCTGCAAAGGAGACGAACAACTGGTCCGTCTTTCTGGAAGGTTGAGTCCTGTGGAGGTAATACCTCAGGATTCAGTGAACATCGAAGATGTGCAACAGTGCTTCACCTTGGTTTGTAAACTCAGGGTAATGAATCGGAAGGTTGATGTCCTGGTCCAAAGTCAGTACTAACACCACCTTCGGTAGAAATTTAGGGTTCGTACGCAGGGTCACCCAGTCCCTGTGAAAGACAATGTAAAGGCTCTTTACACATCAAAGCCTGAAGCTCAGAAACCCTTTGAGCGGAAGTAATGGCAACCAAAAGAAGCGCTTTCCAAGAAAGAAAGCGTAGTTCGCAAGTTACGGTTGGTTCAAAGGGAGGAAGAGTGAGCTTCTCAAGAACGAAAAGTAAATCCCAAGGAGGAACAAGGTCCCTCCTGGGAGGTCTGATGTGTAAGACCTCTCTGAGAAAAGTCTTGCAGACATTCAGTTGTGCTAGAGTTCTCTCCCCAAAGGGTTCATGATATGCGGAGACCGCACACATGTGTACCTAGATGGACGAGTAGCTTAGCCCCAAGTCCAAAAGGTGGAGGAGGTAGTCTAGCACGTGCCTAACCGGACAATCCAGGGGATCTAGGACACGGGCAGTTGCTCATAGACAAACACTTCCACTTCATAGCATACGTAGCCCTAGTGGAAGGTTTCCTTGTTGCCACCAAAACCTCTGCCACCCTGCTTGACACTCCTAATCTCCCCCTCTGCTAAGACTGTAGGAGCCAGGCGTGCAGGTGAAGAGTAAGCAGAGCAGGATGGACGAGTGTCCCCTGTTCTTGTGAGAGCAAGTGGGTGGAGAGAGGCAATTGTACTGGGGGTTCCAATGACAGTTGTTGAAGCAGCGGATAACAAATCTGACGAGGCCATAGAGGAGCTATGAGGATCATCCTGACTCCTTCCAACTGCAATTTGAGCAGTACTCTCTGAATGAGGGGGAAGGGAAGGAAGGCATACAGAAACTTCCCTGTCCAGGAGAGGGACAATGCGTCTCACCAGAAAACACCAGTCCCTGGAACGAGTGAGCAAAAAATTTGCAGTTTGGCGTTCCATGGGGACGCAAAGAGGTCCAACTCTGGACAGCCCCTGCAACCGAAGAGGTCGTCTGCGACATCCTGCAGAAGTTCCCACTCATGACTCAGAGAGAGAGAGAGCGGCCGAGACTGTCGGCGAGAACGTTCTGGACCCCTGGCAGGTGCACCGCTGTGAGGTCTATTAGATGTTCTACTGCCCAACCCCACACTCTCATGGCCTCCCTGCAAAGGGGAGAAGAGTGAGTGCCCCCTTGCTTGCTGATGTAGAGGACTACTGGCATGTTGTCTGTCTGCACCAGGAGAGGACCCTGAGAGAGCTGGTCTCGAAATGCCTGAAGTGCATTCAGAACTGCTCTCATTTAGCTTCCGGTGCAGCATCCGACCGCATGACAGTGCACTAACTGAGCTCTGCACCTGCCACGCCTAAAAGTTATAATTTTAGTCGTTTTAACCGGGAATGTCGACCTCAGAGCAATTACGTATGGCTACATACAAACCAAAAGGGGGTTCCAATCGTTTTGCCAGTTTACCGATTGATCCTGAGATTTCTGACCACGAGGCCTCGGATTCCAGTACATCCACGCACTTGTGCCCCGCTATGACCGCCACCTCCACCAAGAAACCCAGGAAACCCAAACACAAGGCAGGCCCGAATATGGAAGATAAACTGGAGAACTGAAAGAGATTAAATTAGACTTCAGAGCCTTTAAAAAAGAGCAGGAGCAAGCAAGAGCGGACATCACGGAATTGCAACAAAATGTTGGGGCATTAGAGGAGACACAAACTGGACAAACAGAAGCTCTGGAGGGATGTCAGGCCACAGTTTCGCAGCTAGTGAATATTTGTCTCTCTCGAAGATCTACTATTACAGTAAGTTCTTACGTAACTGTGCTATCTTACTTTGAGAGGGCTCTAGCAGTAGGTATTCACATACAGAACTGAGTCCCAAGCAGTCTGGAACAAGGAAAAGTACTTGGGAGGAGGGTTGTCATCCATAACATGGAACCTCGGGCTGAACGGGTCTCATGAAATGAGACCTTGTAGAACAGCCAGCCCGAAGCCTGCTTTACGACAAGAGGCAATGTCCAAACTGTACTTTTTTAGTGAAAAAAAGTGCTCAGGGGTGGTGGAGTGACCCTCAAATAGTCCAATATACACGTAGTGAGAAGGATGCTCACACCATTCATCCAAAAAAGAAAGATATTTAAACCATTTCAATCCATACGTTTGTTGGCCCGCTTGCCCTGAGATTTCACTTTAGGTCGAGAACGTCTGCGAAAAGGGTGACGCTGTCCTTGAGGGGGCCTGTACAGAGTGTCGACAGACTTAAGTGCAGTGCCTTCTCCTGAAGGTCGGTGATGATGTCCTTGACATCACCACCTAACAGCACCAAACCCTTGAAGGGCACATCCTGAATTGCTGATTGCACTTCAGGGACCAATCCTGACACCTGGAGCCAGGCACGACGCCGAAGACCTATGGCAAAAGCCGAACTCTGACCAACTGCGTCCACTGCATCGTAGGTGGCACGGAGCATGTGCTGACTGGCCGAATGAGCAGATCGGACAAGATCAGCCGCTTCCTGTTTGGTCTGAGACTCAGAAAGGGAGTCCAATTTGGATTCCTCCTGACTCAGTATTGTCTTCTGGTAGTCCCCCATATGTGCAACACAGTTCAGGGCCCTAAGCCTGGGACGTCTAACTGGTCCAAGGGGTCCGATGTAGGCTCTTTCGCTGGGCATTCGTCGGAGGGACAGACATCTGGCTTACCAGCAGGATCCGGGCAGGCGTTGGAGGGGCCGGCGTCAGACTTATCGGAACCTAGGCCCGACAGGGGTCACGTTGGGGAAGCGACCTTGGCGGGCATGCGAGGGACTGTGCGCCCACCTGAAGGAGCAGGTGTCTTATCAGCCCTGTCCTGGCGGACTTCGGTAGCACCGGCATCCGGCTTAACGGACCCGCTGCCTTTCCGGGAGTGCCAACCTCCTTTGCCCTGGACGCACCCGAGGGGCCCGAGCATGAGCCCGATGGGAGGGGGCGTCGCAGTCTTGGACACCGCCAAGGCGACCATCAAAGGTTGGTGCCCCAGAGGGGACATTACCTAAAGAACGGCAACTCCGGCTGGAGTCACGGAAGCCATGGAGGAGGAGTCCCAGTCCCGGTGCTTCTCTTTTCTTTTTCTTATGGCCTTCGGGGGAAGTGGAAGCCTGCCTTAGTTTCTTCAGCTCCTTCTCCATGGAAGCCATCTTTCTTTAAAACGTGGGCCTCCAGGGACTGCTGCGTCCGTTTTCGGGTGGCCGAGTTGAACTGCTGGCAGTGCTAGCACTTCTCCACTGGGTGTTCCGGGCCTAAGCAGAAGAGGCACAGGGAGTGACCGTCCTTATGAGTTAGCTGTGAACCGCATGAGTCGCACTTGTTCTTATGCGATTCGGAGGGCATCGAGGATGACATACATGGCCGTTAAGTAGGAAAAACAAGAAAAAGCGGTTGATAAATTGATGAAAACTAGACCGACGTAAGACAGCGAGAGGAACTTAACCGTGAAACTTTTCACAAGTCGGCCAGTGGGAAAGAACTGGAAAGGCGGGCATGGGGACCGCCCTTTATACGGATGTCGGTCACCTTGACGTGGGGGTGGCCCTCCGCCAGAGACTGCTAGCTAGAAATTTTTCCGTGGGGTCCTGACGCCTGCCAGGTCAGTCCTATATGTAATTACCTACTGCAAGAGCCCTCTCAAAGTAAGATCTTAGATTTCTAGAACAAAACTACTATGAAATAGTGGGCAAAGCTACACAATTATTGGTGTTTAGGCTGCACAAAGTGGAAGGAGCTAGGGTAATAATAAGTGGAAAAAAAAAAAAAACTAGAAGGACCTGGGGGCACTGTGGAGCCCAAGCACGACATTAGCCCAAGTTTTGAGTTTCGTTTTATTATTTGTATTTAAACATTAAAAGTACATTTTCCAGCAGCGTTAGAGCATTTCAAGTGGAAGGTCCAGTGGCTGACACCTTCTGGAACAGAATGGGCAATCCCAAAAAGGACAACTCGATGCCTACGAGCACAAAATCTAAATCCATTACGGGAGTTCCTATCACATGGTCGGCCCAGGGGCAGGCCTCGGAGCCGCTAGAGAAGGTAGCAGAGGAAACCCTGAAGACATTGGGGTTAAAAATGAATTGACTAATCCAGTCGGCTACCGGCCTTACGGACAAATTCGACACTCTTACAGAGTGGTTGTTTTGGAAATATCACTGGACTCCATCACAATTACCTCCACAGAGGTGAGCAAGCAAACAGGTGCACATTGGGGATGGTGACTACTTTAACAAAAGAAAATGCCCATCTCCGGGCATGCCTCAAAACTTTGGAGAATCAAGCCCACTCGGCCAATGTCTGTATGGTGGGCATGCCGGCAGGGAGTGAGGGAGACGATCTGTCCCTCTTTTTGCTGGACTGGCTAACCCAACAACTGGGAGAATCTGTGGTCAGTCGCCTGATACATATTCAAAAAGCAACCATTTCTGTAATCCCCAAACCAGGGAAGGAAAGGGCTTATTGTGTGGCATACCATCCAATTTTCCTCTTGAATCAGGATCTAAACATTTTCACCAACATCCTAGTAAACAGGCTATAAAAAGTAATGAAATTTTTAGTGCATCATGACCAGACCGGGTTCATTCCAAATAGAAATTTCAAAAGTAACATCAGGAGGCTGTTTAATATCACAAGTGAAAATACAAAACTAAAGACACCAAAAACTGCAATATTCATCAAGCAGAAAGGGCATTTTTTCACCTTAGCTGGACTTATTTATAGTTGGTCTTCGGGAAAATGAGCTTTGGGCTGGCTACTGGAAATGGTCGTACACCAAACCAAAAACGAGGGTTAGAACTAATGATACAGTTCAGAACAATAGCAACTGGAAGGGGGAATAAGACAAGGGTGTCTGCTGTCCCCACTGCTTTTCACTTTAAGCATGGAGCCACTGGCAGAAGCAATAAGGAATAACAGGACAATACAGGGCATCACAACAGCAGGAATAGAAAATAAAATTTCATTATATGCAGATGACACACTACTCTGTCTTAAAGACCCAGCAGCTACCTTACCACACTTCAAAACGTCATTGACAGATTTTGCCAAACTGCAGCATTTAAAATAAATGAGACCAAAACAGAAATTTGAACTTTAAGTGGGCAGATAACAGACTGGGTTAAGAGAACAAGTCCATATTTATTTATTTATTTATGAAATTTACCAGGAAGGCATGCTGAGCAGAGTACCGCTCGATTCCAGATGCGCCCTGGGGTTTTGAGGTTACATTGGGAACATGATACAATCTAAAACACATACAGTGGAACAATGGTATAGACAGCAAACATCATACATCTGGAGTAGTAGAACACCAGTGGGTAACATACATAATGCGAACGGATCAATTTGAGGGAAGGCAGAATGTTGTACAGTATACAGTGTTTTACAAATGCATATAAGTGGATGGCAGACAAGATTAGGTACCTGGGCATAAAAATACCTGTAGATCTGCCCCATCTATACCACTCCAATTATGGCTAACTAAAACAAGAATCCACTTCAATTGTGACCAACTAAAACAAGACCTTTTCAGGGACCTAAGAAATGTTTTTTTTTTCTTTAGTCTTTGATAGCTGGGTAAGGCCCAATAGGCACAAGTGCCTGTTTTCAGGGGAGACCTGGGAGCACTGGGCGCGGTTAAGTGACTTGCTCAGAGTCACTGTATGCAAGTGGAAGCTGTGAGAATCAAACTCAGGTCTGGTCTGCTGGCTGTATCAAGCTCGTTCACACCTCGTTCCTCTAACCTCTAAGCTATACTGCCATGTAGGGAGATCCCCCTTAATTTGCACATCAGACTGGACACCACAAAAATGAATGCCCTGCCAAGGCTGTTATTCTCACAACAACCTGCCTGTAAGTATCCCTAGAAAGGATTGGAAGGAGATAAGAAAAGCCCTATGTAATTCCATCTGGCAGGGAAAAACGGCAAGGGCCAAATGGAATAATTTAACTTTATGTTTATTGTTTTACAACAAAACACATACAAACAGTGCTTCGAACATCAAGCATTCAGAACAATATTATCCGTGAGGATGCCACTCCTCTTAATACATGCAGCAGAAACAGAATGATGCAATACAGATATGACTTTATGGAGGGAACCAAAAAACATATAATCCTGGAGATGAATAAACAATTTTTGATGCATACTATAGAGTGTATGAGCTGCATGGAATTGATCCCAATAACAAAACTTTTTCATAGTTTCCCAAAGTGTCTCCACCTCCATATTAGAGGCAAAGAAACTTACGCCACACATTTACCATGTCAAGCTGTACTATTATTAGCACCTGTCCCCTTTCTAATAGCCTAAACAGCGTAAAAGCTCTAAACAGGCTGAGAGTGAGCAATTAAAAGTACCATTACTTACGAACATACGAAATTTGCCAGCAGATAAAGGCCTAGAGGTCTATCAAGTCTGCTCGAATGTGCAGCTAGCACCCCTTATTCTGCAGCTGCCCCTCCCTTCCACCCTTCCCCTTCATTAACCCTCCCCCTTGTCCTGTCCCATCCTCGTTTGAAGCAGTCCACTGTTCTACTGCATACCACTTCAGCAGGTAACGCATTCCACCCAGCCACCACCCTCTCTGTAAAAAAGTGTCTCCTCATCTCCCTCCTGAACCTTCCTCGCTCCAGTCTCATATCATGGCCCCCTGGTGGCTCTCCCCTCCCTTACTTTGAACAGCCCCTCTGTACCCGTCTTGTTTATTCCTTTCATGTATTTACAGGTTTCATTCACGTCACCCCTGTCTCTCCTCTCCTCCAGTGAGTACAAGTTCAACTCCTTCAACCTCCTCTTGTATGATAAGTCCCCCAGCCCCTTGATCATCTTTGTCGCTCTGCGCTGCACCCCCTCCAGTAACTTAATGTCCCTCTTCAGATACGGACGACAGTACTGCATTCAGTACTCCAGGTGTGGTCTAACTAATGACCTATACAGTGGCAGAATCACCTCCTCCCTCCTCGAGGATATACCCCTTGCAGTGGCCTTTGCAGCTGCCTTCCTACATTGTGTCGAGTTGTTCATTGACCCTGTAATGAGCACACCCAGATCCTTCTCCTCCTCTGTCTGGGTTAGTTGCACTCCCCCTAGCTGGTAACTCCTCCTTGGGTTCTTCATCCCAAAATGCAGCACCTTGCACTTTTTGGCATTAAAGCCCAGTTGCCAGGTGTCTGACCAGGTTTCAAGCTTTGCCAGATCATCCTGCAACCCCTGCCATCCCCCTAGGTCATCCACCACCGCGCCTACCTTGGTATCATCAGCAAACAGACTGATCTTGCTCTTGATGTCCCATGATATGTCTGCAATGAATAGCCCAAACAACACTGAGCCCTGTGGAACACCGCTCATCACTGCCCTTGGGTGTGAGAGCTCCCCACCCACCACCACCCTCTGTTGCCTTCCCTGCAGCCAGTTTCCTACCCATCTCACCAGCTTTGCACCCGCCCCTGTGCCTACTAACTTCCTTCCCAGCCTTCCATGTGGCGCTGAGTCGAATGCCTTACTGAAGTCCAGATACAGGACATCCACTGCATGGCCCCTGTCCAGCTGCCTCAAAAGAACAACTCTGTCCAACAGATACATGAAAAAGAAAACATTCAACAACAGTACTGTGGCAGGCCGCTCCAGAGAAAGGATTATCTTTAAGTAAGTGTTAATAGATAGCAATTAATTTGCAAGACCTTACTTGAGGACAGGCCATTTACCCACCTTACTAACCCATTAACTGCCAAACTGATTTCTGTGCGATGCAAGTTCAAATGTCATCTTCCACAGATGAAGAGTCCTGCTGTGCTTCAGATCTTGATGGTGGTGCAACTGTCTTTTGCGCCCATTATAACGCATTGCCGGGATCAGAAACAATGAAAACCTTCCCTTTGTGCACAATTCTCATGCGGGCTGGAAACGCAACTCCATGAGGTATCTCCGCAGCATGGAGCATGGCTCTGAAACTATCAAACCTCTCTTTTCTGTCTGGTGATATAGTTCCAGTCTGGATACATACGCACAATCTGACCATCCAGCAACAGCACTCACTTTTGATGTGCCAAAGCCAAGAGGAAATTCCTACTGCCTACTCCATCCATTACCATAACTATGGCTCGAGGAGCTTCATGATTATCCAGTCGTCCCCTCGATGTTACCTGGTATGCTTTTTGTATTTGCATTGGTGACTGGTCACTGGCTCCCCCAGTAGTTGTTGCATCCAGTCCAGCAGAAAGAGGGACAAATGATCTCCCTCGCACCCTTCTGGCATGCAGATCAGGTGGACATTGGCCAAGCGTGCTTGATTCTCCAGAGTTTCAATGCGTGCCTGGAGATGCGAGTTTTCCTTTGTTAAAATTGCCACTGTCCCCAGAGCAGCATCAGCTCTCGTACTTATTTATTTCTGCCGAGGAAGATTTTATAGAGTTCATGAATATTTCAAGAATGACAACTCGATTGGTTAGAGTGTCAAATTTGTCTGCGAGACCAAAGACCGTCTGGATGAGATGGTTGATTTTCAGCCCCAGTGTTTACTCCGCTACCTCCTCCTCTAGTTCTGAGGCTTTCCCATGAGCTGACCTCATGGCAGGAGCTCCCACAGCATTTTTACTTTTTGTGCCCTCCTGCCCCAACTTATCTCTTTTAGGATTGCCCATCTTGTCTGAGAAGGTATCCGCTATACGATCGCCCAAGCGTAATACTCTGGACACACCGAAATTCAGACTTTTATTGTGATCAAATAATAAAGAATACAGAGCACTAAACTCTGGCTACCTCCAAGCTCAGGCTCCACAGTGCCCCTCTCCCCCATGGTATATTTTAACCAGGAGAAAGGAAGGAGGAGGCATGGCACTGCCCTCTTAAAATATTACTATAAGGCAACGCAACTGATGCAGCTTTTTGATATCCTGGGAGATAGGGAGGAAAAAGGGTGGGTACTACTGGAGCGGCAAGCACATCCCCACTTTGCCTGGCTAGTTACAGATATGAGGGGAGTCAAACAGATCGCCAGCAATGGACAAGGCGTTCTGTATCCCACCGAGTGAACATTTAAAAAAAAAAAAGACTTTGATGTACAGGACAGCAGGTGGCACAGATCCCGATTAGGCACTTTCCTGACTTCTAACCGGCAAATATAGATCAAACATTTGAAAGATGAGGGAGAAAAAGGCTGGAATACTTTTCACAATGCCTGAAAGAGGGTGGGATGAAACCATTTGAACAGTTGCAAACAGAATTTGGTCTGTCACAAACGGACTTGTTCAGGTACTTTCAAATTATAAATTTTATAACCCAACTAGAGAACCAGAACAGAATAACTCAGATACACTCAAGTGGAAAAAAAAAAAAAGTACAGTAGATCTTCGAGAGGAGCTCCTGCATCAGGCAACACTGGTAGGACTGAAGATGCCAGGCGCTAGGACCACACAGAAAACTTCTATCTAGCAGTCTATCAGGGGGACCACCTCGATGTTCGCCTGTCCTATAAAGGGGCGGTCCCCCACACCTACCTCAATTCTCCCGCCAGAGACCCCAAACAGGTGGCGAAAAGGAAAACCGAAGCGGTTCCTCAGAGTCGAGGAAATGGTATAAGCAGAACATGAGCAAAGGAGAAGAAACTAACCGGGGGAATGAAGAAGGGAGGGAAAGCAGCGCCTGCTACAAGAGCTCCTTCGAAGATCTACTGGTACGGTAAGTTCTTTTGTAACACAGCATCAAACAGAAACGGCAAATAAAGCAATTGCATTGGACCAAATACAACACGTGACCAAAGTTGGAGCGGTGATTAATTCCCCAGTAAGGACCGCTCCAACTACTGTTCACGGGGTCACTGGGTCAAGCTCCAGCACCACTAGTTGTCACAGCAGCAACCAGAACCCACATTGCAGCGATTACGGAACATCTCAATGCGCCGACACAAAACCGAACAGCACTGTAAGAATGGACACAACAACGACGCAAGTATTGCCGTGTTACAAACGCATTAATAACCTCCGGAGTCAGCTTCTACTGGGGAATTAATGCATGGTTGGAATGGTTGTATACCATCGCTAATTCCTCAGTATTTCCTTAGACATTAATGCTTACACGTAACTGACCATCTTACTTCAAAGGGGCTCTTGCAGCAGGCAACACCGATTCCCAAGCAGTACCGGAACTGGCCAAAAAGGCAGCTGGGAGAAGGCAGAAGGTGTCAACAGAAGGCTCAGAAAAGAAGGCCCTGAAGGACTGCGAGTCTGAAACTGGCCCTCCGTCGAGAAGCAATGTCCAGGCTGTAGTGCCCAAAGAAAATGTGGACAGAACTCCAGATGGCAGCCGTGCAGGTATCTGCAGAAGACACATTCTTGAAACAGGTTATAGAGGCAGCCATTCCTGTGGTAGACTGGCCTTTCATTGCCCCAGGCTAGGGCTTACTGTACTTACGGTAGCAGTAAACAATGCAGTCAGCCAACTATTTTGACAAACACTATTTAGAAACAGGTACCCCCTCTTGGGAGCAAACAACTGTTCAGTTTTTCGAACAGTCTGGGTGTGTTTTGTGTAATACCGAAGCACCCGATGAATGTCAAAAGTATGGAGTAAGATCTCCCCCTGATTAGAATACGCAGGGAAATAAACTCGCAGGTGGATGGACTGGTTTAACGTAAACTCAGACACCACCTTAGGCAAAAACGTAGGATTAATACGTAAAGACACCCTTGTCTTTGTGAAAAACCAAATAAGGCTCATTACACATCAGAGCCTGAAGCTCAGAAATCCTCCAAACAGAAGTAATGACAACTAAAAAGAGTGCTTTCCATGACGGAAAGCGCAACTCGCAGCCAGCTCAAAGGAAGGCAGAGTGAGCTTTTCCAGCATAAAAAAGGAAGTCCCATGGCAGAGACAGGATCCCGGAAGGGAGGCTTCAAATGTAGAATACCCTGCAAGAATGTGCGGGACACCTCTGGCTGTGCAACAGATTTGCCCTCAATAGGTGCATGGTACAAAGAGATGGTGGAAAGGTGCACCTTAAGAGAGAAGTACCCCAGGCCCGAGTCTGAAAGGAAGAACAGATGCTCCAAAATCAAAGTCACCGGACAGGTGAAGGGATCCAGGTGGTAAGCAGTGGCCCATAGGGAGAAGTGCTTCCATTTCAAGGCGTAGGTGGCTCTAGTGGAAGGTTTTCTAGCAGCCACCAGGACATCAGCGACCCTGGAAGAAACCCCAAAGCGGACGATAGTTAAGTCTACAGGAGCCACGCATGTAGATGCAGGGATTTCAGGCCTGGATGGATCAGGGTGCCCTGTTCCTGGGAGAGCAAGCTGGTGCACAGGAGCAAGGGTACTGGAGGTTCCACTGCCAGCTGCTGCAGCAGGGGGAACCAAATCTGACGAGGCCAGGAGAATTATCTCTGCCCCCTCCGACTGGAGCTTGAGAAGAAACCTCTACAGGAGCAGAAAGGGAGGGAAGGCATACAGGAACCTCCCTTTCCAGGAGAGGGCTGACGTGTCGTGCCAGAAAAGAAAAAATTACTCATCTTAGTAATTATGTTCCTTCTAATGGAGTCTTGCTGTATTCTGACTATTGCAGTTAGCCCCAGCCTTTAAACTGCCCCGGAGGACAAAGGGTTAACTTTCTATGCAGAGCATAGAATGCTGAGCTCGGTTGTGGTCTCTGTCTGCAGCCCTTTGAAATCCAACTGTCAGATTCTTATGAGCAAAAAACTCACTTACTATCCTATGTGGAAATTGTAAAATTTTAACTAGCCAACTGGCAACAAGAGTTCTGAATTCCCAAGGAAGACTCAAGTCAGGAAAACCAAAACCAAAAACCAATCCAAATAAGAATAACAAAAAAACAAACACCCAAATGAAAAAGGAGGGTGTAAAAGAAGCACCCCTGAGGTGCAACACTGCACCTGCCTACCCACTTCCCAAAAACAGGTTCTGAGAGGGGAGGCAGGGAGGGAGGTCAGAATACAGCAAGACTCCATTAGAAGAAACATAATTACTAAGCTGAGTGATTTTTTCTCCAAACAACATGAAGTCTTGCTGTATTCTGACTATTGCAGACTACCAAGCAGTACCTCTATGGAGGAGGGACATAACCTACTTTGGGAATAGGCTCTGAAGTACTGCTGTGCCAAACCGAACATCACTCCTAGCCTGGATATCCAAAGAGTAATGCTTGGTAAAGGTATGGACTGTTTTCCAGGTGGCTGACTGACAAATTTCTAAGAGAGGGATATCCCTAGCAGCAGCCAGGGAAGCAGCTGTACCTCTGGTGGAGTGAGCCCTCGGGCCTCAGGGTGGAATCTTTCCTAGCTTCTCATAGCAGAATTGTATACAAGACACAATCAAACTCGCAATAGTTCTCTAGGTGGCAGGTCTGCCCTTTCCCACTTCTCCATAAGTGAGAAACAACTGGAGGGAATCAAACCTGTGACCCTTTGTACGCTCTATGTAGTAGCTAAGGGCCCTTTTGACATCTAACTGTGTAGCCTCCTCTCTCCTGAAGAAGAAAGATCAGTGAAGAAGACAGGAAGAGATGTAGACTGATTCAAGTGGAAATCTGAAACCACTTTGGGCAAGAACCTTCTATTGGTTCTAAGGACCACTTTATCCCTATGAAAGGAGATAAAATCAGGTTTCACTGACAGGGCTTGCAATTCACTGATATGTCTGGCAGAGGTAATGGCTACTAAAAACACAGTTTTCCAAGTCAAGTACTTAAGCGCTGCTGAGGACATAGGTTCAAAGGGAGGTTGCATAAGTTGAGCAAATGCAAACATGGAAGTCCCAGGCAGGGGCAGGGTCTCTAAAGGGAGGACTGCTATGAAGCAATCCCTTAAAAAAATTTCAGAACACAGGATGAGAGGATAGTGAGGAAGACTTCCCCACTGACAGAAAAGCAGAAACAGCTGACAAGTGCACCTTGAGAGTAACTGGTCTGAGACCTAAGCCATTCAAATGGACCATATAATCCAGAACTGTAGGCAATTCAGCAGTGTCTGCGGAAATATGTTGCTTGGAACACCAAATGCTGAATCTCTTCCATTTGGAGTTATAGGTCTTTCTAGTGGTGGGCTTTCTAGAGGCTTTGAGGATATCCAGAACCCCCTGAGACAGATGCAAATCTGCATACTCTAACTCTTCAAGAGCCATGCCTTGAGATTGAGAGACTGAAGATAGGGGTACCAAATCCTCCCCTGAGAGGAGGTTAACAGGTTGTAATTCCTGGGAAGAGACAGGGGAAGATGGACTGCTAGGGACAGCAACAGGGGGTACCAAGGCTGTCTGGCCCAGTCTGGAGCAATCAGAATCACTTTGCAAGGTTGTGACCTTATCCTGACTAAAACTTTGAACAGTAGAGGGAGGGAAGGCATACAGAAATTTCCCTTCCCAGTTCAGAATCAGAGCATCCAGAGGGACTGAGCCCAAGACTTGGGGTCTGCAACAAAAGAGGGGAAGTTGGTGATTGTCTGGGGCTGCAAAGAGATCTATCTCTGGAGTGTCCCACCTTGAAAAAAATCACCTTCAACACCAAAGGGTCCAGGGACCATTCGTGATGGCCCTGTGAGATCCTGCTCAGTGCATCTGCTAGCTCATTGTCCTTCCCTTGAAGGTGGACTGCTATCAGAGAGGTTTGCAGGGAATAAGCCAGGGACCACAACTTTATTGCTTCTGTGCACAAGGCCATAGACAGAGTGCCTCCCTGCTTGTTGATGTACCACATGGTGGTGGTGTTGTCTGTTCTGACCTGAACCACCTTGTTCTGCACTGACAGAGAAAGCTTGCAGAGCCAGAAAAACTGCCCTGAGTTCTAGGAGATTGATATGGAGAAGGGATTCCTGAGGGGACCACAGTCCCTGGGCAGTGAGGGCACCCAGATGGGCTCCCCAACCCAGAAGGGAAGCATCCGTGGTAAGGACCACTGAATGAGACTGAGTGACAAATGGGACCCCTTGCCTTAAATTGTCCTGATCCTGCCACCATTGAAGGGCTTGGATCAGAGTCCGAGTCACTGGAATCAGTTTGGTAAGTGGAACTGAATGTCCCTCATCTGGAATCTTGCCCCTTGGACCACTGCTGTAGAAGCTGCCATGTGGCCCAAGAGCTGAAGGAAATGCCTTGCTGGTCGAGACACCTGAAGGCTGAAGGAAGAAGCCAGTTCTATAAGAACTCTTGCCCTTTCTAGGGGAAGAAAGGCTCTTGCTTTGACAGTATCCAGCTCTACCACTATAAAGGTAAGGAGCTGCACTGGCTTGAGAACTGACTTGGGAAGGTTGAGAAGAAATCCTAGCGAAGTGAGCACTTGCTGGGTCACTTGCAGGTCTGACTTGACTTGGTCTGGAGACTGGCCCACTATCAGCCAGTCGTCCAGACATGGAAAAATGGAAATCTTTTGCCTTCTTAGAAAGGCAACGACAACTGCCTGGCACTTTGTGAAAAACCTTGTGGCTTATGTTAGACCAAAGGGCATTGCTTTGAACTGATAGTGGCCTGAGGGCAACTCGAACCTGAGGTACTTTCTGTGGGAGCACCTGATGGGAATGTGAAAATAGGCATCTTTGAGGTCCAAGGAGGCTAGCCAGTCCCCTGGCCTTAGAGAGGGAAGAATTATTCCCAGAGTTACCATCTTGAAGTTTGGTTTTAAAAGATGTTTGTTCAGGTATCTTAGGTCTAGGATGGGTCGCCACTCCCCTGTCTTTTTTGGGGGTAAGGAAGTACCTGTGGTACAGACCTTTGTCCCAGTGTAGGGTAGGAACTCTCTCTATGGCTCTTAAGGCCAGAAGAGATGAAACCTCTGCCTCTAGGGCAAGGGTTTCTGAGAGACCTGCAGGTGGAAAAGATCCGGCTCTCATCTTCGGAAATTTTTTGAAGCTGAGAACCAGTCCCTGGCTTACTACTTCCAGGACCCACTTGTCTGAGGTAACAGACATCCAGTCCTGGACAAAGTAAGCCAGCCTGCCCCTACTGGAATAGGAGAGTCGACCCGGGTAGACCCATCAGGGTATCTGCTTGGCAGGGGCCTTAGGCTGAGGAGTGGATGCAGCCCTGCTCATCCCCCTTCTGCCTCTCCCTCTGAAGAACCCACTCTGTGAAAAGGGAGAAGAGGCCTGTGCTTGGTAAAAAGGCATATGAAAAGGCCTGCTCCTGCCCCTAGACTGCTGCCTTTCAGGAATTGCCTGCCTCTCCCTGGCCTGAGCACTCTTATAAGTGGTCCTGTACTCGTCCATTTTCTTCATATAATTCTCTGTCTGCTCCCCAAACAGAGAATTACCCATTACAGGAAAATCCATGGCCTTAGCCTGGGTGACCTGTGAGAGGCTAGTACATCTGAGCCAAGCCATTCTCCGAAGAGCCACAGATTTAGCCATGACTCTTGATGACACATTATTGGAGTCCAAAGCAGCATGAAACTGTACTTTTGATGCCTCAATCCCATCAGCAGCCACCTCCTCCAGCTCCTTGGCTAGCTGGGGGGAGGCCTGTTTAGCCAGTGCCAGTACAGTGTCCCACCTGGACTTCTGGTACCTGGCTGTACAGGCCATATAGTTTGCCTGCCTGAGTCCCAAGGAAGATGCCATGTTCTGCTTTTTTGCCATGGCATCAGTCTTCCTGGAGTCTTTGTCTGGGGGGTGTGAAGCAAAGGGAATATTTGCCTTGTCACAGGCAGCAGCCTGCACAACCCCAACATGGCTGCATTGTTGGTATAAAAACTCTGTATCTGAGCCTGATAGTGTGTATCTCTAGTCCACCATTCTGTCAACAGGAGGTACAGTATTGGGAGACTAAGATTGTGAGTGTCTGCTTCCCAAAGGATTTGTGGAGGGGAATAGACAGTCTCCTGGACTCTGGGATGTCCATCATTTCCACATAATCAGGCTCCTCTTGATCCTCCATGGCCTCCTCCTCCATAGAAAGCTGGAGGGTTTAAGCCACCTTTCTGTAAAACAGAAAGTGGGAAGGGGACTCAGAAAGCCTAGGAGGGGAAACACCAGAAGGTCTGTCTGGGGAGATGTCCGGTTCCACAGGCACATCCAGACTTTCACCATCGTCACCATCATCCTCGAACTCCCCCTCCTCCTCCTCAAACTCCGGTTCATAAAAATCTTCAGGGGTATAATCTTGAACCGGGGGAACTGACCGAACCGAACCCCTGCCAAATGGTGCCGGATCGGTCGGAACCGGCCGAAGTGATTCCACAATCCGAACTGCTCTGGCTATTTCTTCGGTGGTTGGAACATGAACCTCTGGATCCAAACCGGTCGATTTCTCTTTACGTTTCCTTTTTGTAGGAAACGATCCCTCAGGATCGGCTCTCCTCTTGCCTGAAGAAGTATCGCCCTGGTCAAAGGGCACTCCTTCTGGTTCGGTTGGAACCGAGCCGGGCTGGCCATCTGGGTCAGTGGACTTCTCGGCCTCCTTTTCCCTCAGTCTACCTAATCTCTTTTCAAAGGTAGATCTAGGAACATTTTTACAAATTTGGCAGTCTGTATTGAGGTGTTCAAATCCCAGACAGTAAACACAGGTGGTGTGGGGATCGGCCTTAGCAAAGACCTCCCCATACTCACTGCAGTGTTGAAAGCCAGTGGGCCCGGTTTTCTTCTTGGGTTTCTCTGACATGGCCAACCTAACCAAACTTACCCTTTTTATGGCAACCGCCAGCCAAGACTCCCTTATCGGTTCCTAACCGTGTCACGGGTGTTAGAAAAAAACTGTTCAAAAAACGTTTTTTTAGAACCGATAAGGACCGGTAACCACACTCTAAGTAAAGAACAGAAAATTCACTAAAAGTGATTGGTTCAGCCGAACCGATCAAACAAGTTTACAAATTTCCACACAGAATTTAGGTAAAACCTATCTAGTACTCACGGTACCGCAGACAGAGGCTGAACCGACTAAGCAGAACAAATTCGGCTTAAAACCGACAACTTTTACCGACACTTTAACCAACTTTTGAACCGAGCTGAAGGAGCAATCTCCGGAGCGACTGTTCAGTGAGGCGGAGAAAAGAATCTGACAGTTGGATTTCAAAGTGCTGCAGACAGAGACCTCAACCGAGCTCGGCATTCTATGCTCTGCATGAAAAGTTAACCCTTTGTTCTCTGGGGCAGTTTAAAGGCTGGGGCTAACTGCAATAGTCAGAATACAGCAAGACTTCATGTTATTTGAACTCCAGGCCCAGGATCGATTGAGCAGAAAAGCAGTAGTTTTGCGTTGCGCAGGGATGCAAAAAGGTCCAACTCTGGACGGCCCCACCTGTCAGAGATCTTTGACGACAGAGAGCAGCAGTTCCCACTCGTGAGCCCTCGACCTGGATCAGCGGAGACTGTCGACCAGGACATTTTGGGTGACTGGAACAAGAATAGCAGAGAGCTCCAGGTCGTGTTCGATAGCCCAGTACCAGACTCTCATTGCTTCCTGACAAAGGTAGTATGAGCAAGTGCCCCCCTGCTTGTTGATGTAGTACACTACGGACATGTCTAACTGCACCAGCAGAGGGCCAGGAAGAATGTGGGTCTGGAAGGTCTACAGGGCGTAAAGAACCGCCCGCACCTCCAGCACACTGATGGGGAGATTCTGCTTCACTCCGGATCAGATCCCATGGGTCTGATGGTTGGCCAAGTGAGCACCTCAGACCCGAGGCATCCATCATGAGGACCTGCTGAGGGAGCACAGCTTAAAAGGGGACCCCCAGCAGGAGACTGGCACGATTCTGCCACTACTCCAGGGTCCTCCTCACCAGATCACAGACCATGACTGGCTAGATCCAGGTCGTCCTTGTGTTGGTCCCATTAAACCTGAAGGGTCAATTGGGGAACCCTCATTTGCAGGCGGGCCAGGGGTACCATAGCTATGGCCGCAGCCATGTGCTCCAACAAGTGGAGGAATGCTTGGGCCAGGATTCGTCAATTGAAGAAGACTAGCCGGGCCTGCTCTATCAAACGTTACGACCTGTCCGCTGGCAGGAAAGCTATGTCCTGGGAAGAGTCCAGGACCACTCCAATATACAGGAGGCGCTGGCACGGAGACAGACAAGACCTGGGCAAACTGACTGTGATCCCCAAGGGCTGGAAGAGCCAAAAGGTGCCTTTTAAGATTTGCAGCAGGAGATCCCAGGAGGGGGCTGTTAGCAGACAGTTGTCCAGGTAGGGGAACACGTAAAGGCCCCGTCTCCTCAGGGCTGTGGTCACCACCGCTAGACACTTGGTAAAAACTATTTTTATAGTGTATAGGGATAAAAAAATTTATTTATTTGTTTGTTAAACTGCTTAAACTGTTGCGTCTCATTCTCGTCTGTCCTGCTGTTGTCATGTCCAGTTTTCGGCTGTTCTCCCGTTGTGAATTAAAAGCGACAGCTAATACGGAAATACAGCTTTTTTTATATATATGAAAAAATAATAATTTAAGTTAACGTCCATAGAAATAAACAATGAACAATTGTTTGAATTGCTTTATGTCCATACGTCTCAAGTGCCTCTGTGGATGTTGGCCAGGACTGAAAATTTAAAGCTCTTGCAGCTAGCAGCACTTTATTGGTCGTGAAGGACTGAAAGCGAGATTCAATGTAATGTGATGTTTTCTGAAGAATTTTTTTGATCTCTGAAATTGTGGCTTCTACAGTGTCTGAAGGAGAACCTGATCTGTGCCTGCTAGTTTCATTAGTTAAGTCAACACTGTTGTAGTGAGTTAGGTTCTCATTTACAGATGTAAGTGTTATGCTGTGAAGAGTTTCTTGATTCGAGAGACCATTTATAGTTTCTGAATTGTGCTTTCTACTCTGCTGTAAACTTTTTCAACAGTGGCATCCTCTTGCTGAAAGCACAGACTAAGAGCAGATAAATACCTAAAAAACACTTTCAGAAAGTTCATGTATATGACACATTTTAAAGTCTTAAGCACTTTAAGTATTCCTAGTGCTTTTTGGCCATGATCCTGCCTGTTTGTCAGTGACACATGTTTGAGGTGAGGCACTAATGCAGCCCAGTTCCTTTCAAGGGCAGGAATGGCCTGCTTCAGTGTGTGTACCACCTTAGTGCCACCAGTGTTAACTGGTTTGGCACATTAATATTTAAAAGGGATCCTGTTTCCTGTAGGCCTTTCCAACTTTTTGGTGACCTGTGGTAAAATGAGTAAATGTTCAGCAGAAGTTGTTCTAATGACTTGTAAAGGGACAGTCTCTGAAAGAATCCTTTACAGCAAGCTCTAAGCGATGTGCACAGCAGTGTATGTCAATGAGGTGTGGGCACTGGCAATCTTTTTTATTGATAAGGACACCTGAAGTGCTCCCAACATTACAACAGCACCATCAGATGCCACACTTATCAGCTTATGTTTCAACCACCATCCTTTAAACCACCTTCACTCTCTAAAGCATCAATGACAGTATTTAAAATGCTTTCTGAATTAGGGACACTGACTGGTTTCAGTGCAAGAAATAGTGTTACAGGTAGGCCATTTTCAAAAACACGTACATAAATGCCCTCCTCCTCCTCAGTCACACTTTTATCTGTGCAGGAATCAACAAGAATAGAAAAGAAGTCATTGTCTTGTAGTAAAAGACAAAGAACCTCTGTGCATAAACACTGAGGCAAGGGTTACCCCAAAGGGCATTTGGCTGGGAAGCCAAGTTTCAAGAAAATACAAAATCACACATGCCCCCACAATGCAAAGCATCATGGGCTGCATATGCAAATCACCACAGAATGTTATGCTGGTCCAACTTTAAGCAGAATTGCATGGTGCCGAAAGGCCTCACACAGTTTGCAAAGAGTGCTAACAGAAGACATAGACACGTAGCCTAGTCCCTACCAGGACTCATCAGTATGCCTCCTGCCTGTTTGACACCCCAGTGGAATGGACCAGCTACCCCTAAGGCAGTGTGCCTGGGACATATTGTGGTGAACCCATTAAAATAAAAAACTATTTAAAAGACAAAGAACCTCTGTGCATAAACACTGAGGCAAGGGTTACCCCAAAGGGCATTTGGCTGGGAAGCCAAGTTTCAAGAAAATACAAAATCACACATGCCCCCAGTAGACTAGCAGTAGTGCTTTGAATATCTTGGGCAATATAGTGAATGAAGACACGGCACTGCTTGTCAGTACTGTAACTGTGACCCATAGCATCATCCCCATGATTTCTTCTTTGTAAATCTATCAACCCAGGAGAATCCCCGAAAGGCCTTTCGGTCCTAGTAACGTAATATGCAGTACAGAACAATTTACAAATTTAATCCATTTATTTTTGTTCCATTAATTGTATGGATTTCTCAATTGGTCTTTCTCCAACTTTTGTTTTATTTGCAATGTATGCCCTCTCAGCATTTTTGTGTGCTACGGACAATTCATGTGCTGAGATAATGTGTACTCTAAAAGTACTGCATCCAGTTCTGAAATTATTTTTGCTTTGACTTTTATCGTAATTCTGACACCATGTACAGAACATTGCACATTTATTTGTGTCATAGGCAAGCCACTGCCTGCCTTTTTTCCATGATTCTTGACATTTTCGAACTTTCTGGGCCTTAACTGGGTTTTCAGTATGAGCAGCATCACATGTGGAACCATCAGTGGTTACAGCAGTTTGACTGTCTGGGCAAGGAGGTGGTGGAGTTAGTACAGTAGCTGAAGTGCTTGTGGTGCTGCTAGTTCTTGCTACTGAGAATCCTCCAGCTCCACAGTCTCATCAGTACACTTTCTCTTAAATCCAAATTTAAAGAGACTCCGTGGCTGCAGTGCTCTGTGCTCGTGGGTATGGCAGCAGATAGCTGTGCAGACTGGTAGCACTAAGTGGCTTGCCTTGCACAGAAGAGTAACAGAAGTGATTGTCCAAGCTAGGCTGTTAGGCTATGCTACTGATGCTAATCTTGTAAGTTAACACACAGAGAATGTTACTTTGTGTGCTGATGTTAACTTAAACTTAGTTGTCTGTGAATTGATTCAGTTGTCAATAAATGCACTGTCTATGCACAAGAAAAACTGCCTGTGTGTTTGTCTCTTTACTGGACAATAATAATAAAATAAACACAACAAGAAAAAATGTGTGTTGTCTGATTTATTTAAGTACAGGTGGGGTGGGGTGGTGTGGTGGTGCTTTTTTTGCTCACAGACAGTTGCCCAGCCCAGCCCTTTATGGCTTCAAATAGCCTTAATTTTCCCTTTTAGAACTGGCCCAATAAATCCCAAGTAGCTTTTAAAAAAGCTGTTCAGGCCTTAACAAAACCTTTTTCGATTACTTATGGAATGGGATTAATAGGCTTTACTTTAACAATAATAACTCAGATCAGATCCCAGTATTTAGATAGGTGGTAATCCAACCACAGAGCAGCTCGCTCATAAAAAAAAGTTTAACTAGTCTGTAAGACACTTTAACAGCAGATCTCTGCTGTCTATGGATTTTTAGGGTAGTCCACAAGTAGCAGGCAAAAAAGCTTTTAATAAATGTATTTTATAACTGATCCAGGATCCCCAGGATTTACAAAGTTAGACCACTCAGAGTAGGTAGCGTGTACAAAAATATTTAATACATCATTTTATTTTTTATAACCAGTAACTACAGTAATCCCTGCATTTAGATTTTAGTTGGTCCACACTAGAGTAGCTTGCAAAACAGCTAGTTTAATACACGAAAACAAATCCCTGGACCCTGAATTTACATTTTAGTTAGTCCACCACACTCTGATGAGCTTAATACATGGGTTCTCAAATGGTGAGGCCAGCCTCCCTGGGGAGGCCCCAACCTGTTCAAGGGGAGGCTCAAGCAAGTCTGAAAATGTACTGTATTTAAATTTTGAGTTTTATGTATTTTGTGTGAAGAAATGAAGCAAACTGAAAGAGGATAATAGTAGATGAATTGTATTTATTTATTTGCTAATAGGTGACAAGAGAAGGTGAATGAGCCAAGGCTCATTTCAGGTGTACCAGGAAGGGTAGGTAGTGAATACATTTCAAAAGGTAACTGCAAAACAATCAAGAATTACACAGTGAACAATTGTGCAAACAAATATAAACAATAAACTAATAATGAGTGGTGGTAATTGATCAATTTGTAGACTGATGGCAGAACAGCCCAAATACAAGGGTTGAGCATAGAAGTGCTCAGAGCAATAGCAGGAAGGAGCAAAGTAATCCCAGAGAAGTTGTTTAGGAGCAGGGACGGAGAGGTAAAGTATGTAGGAAGGTTATTTCATATAGAGAGGAAAAGAAAGTAGTCTGACACATGAAGGTACTGCAACAAGGGCAACAATGGCTCAAGAATGAAAATAGTGGAGCAAGTAAGGCTGGCCTGTGGGGGAGGGTTACAATAAGCTGAATAATAATATTTATTTTATTTATTTGTTATTCAGATAGCACCTTTGAGCACAGGAGCTCTTTTTCAAAGGTTCCACATCAGGACAAAAAAAAGAACTGAATGTGAGCCAAGTACTCAAAGGGGTTTCAATGTATTCATAATGTACTGCGCAAAGTACAGTATGTTATTTTTCTTTGGGGAGGCCCAAAATTATTTCAGTTTTTGGGGAGGCTCAAAATCTTTTACATGGATTTGGGGAGGCTCACTGTGACAAAGTCTAAGAACTACTGGCTTAATATATATATTTTTTTAAATCAGTCTCCACTCCCAAGCAATTTCTACACAGCAGGGCAGATGCAGGCAGGCATCACCCCCTCTACTCTGTCAGTCTGTCTTCTCAACCTTTTATTGTTTATTAGGTAGATATAAAAGACACTGGCAGTAGTTACTGAGTACTACTAATACTTGTAACATGGCAATAATCAGACTGGTGGAATGGGCAGCAGCGATTGGTGAAAGGGCATCACAGGGTCCAACTTGGAGCGGGTATTAATCCACGATAGATGCCGTGTCCGAAATGGTAGTACCAAAGTGAGCCAGACCCCCAGCTTAGCAGCACTGGGCACAGGTGAGGAGCGAGTGTAACAGGCGCAAGACTGGCACAGCGACAAGGAGACCAGCTACACATGGACGGAAACGGGGAGGGGGGACAAGAACCAGCGGCATACAGGACTCAGAGATAGCACAGTGCGAGACAGATACAGCATGCAGGCAAGTGGCGTCTGGTTCTCAGTAACAGGAGGCGTAGCGATGGAACAGTGGGTTGATGAGCAGTTTGTTGGAGCAGGAGCCACGGGCACCAACAGAGAAGGAGGAGCGAGCGGGGCAGCCATGGAGGCAAGACACAGCACCAGCAGTCAGCGGCAGCAGGAGATAGGGGCACCAGCACGGTATAGCGAGCACAGCATGGAGGCGGCATATGTGGTCCATCGCAGGGTGGAAGGGGAGCACACAGATGTCGCCAGTATGCAGGCAGAGTGGGCTGGGGGCACGGGAAGCAGCAGAGGAGGAGAGAAAGAAGTAGGGGGCGCCCAGTGCCAGAGAACCGGGACCAGCAAGAGAAGCAGAGGAGAGGTGGACACAGACACGCAGACCAGGAGGCACCACTATCTGTCACCAGCCGACCTGGACGCGCTGGAACACAGCAAGGTGGAGCGCAACACAGACAGAACGACCTCCTGGGCATGTAATGTCTTCTCAAACTGGCTGGAGGAAAACAGCATGAACATCGCGACGGTCACCGTGTCAGAGCTCGCAGACATACTCAGGGAGTTCTACAGGAGCGTGAGAGCAGAAGGGTGAGAGGAGTACAGCATCAGCTTCCTGGTGGGCATGAGAGCCGGACTGAACCGCTACATTAACATCATCGAGGTCAGAAGGCAGAGAAACATCATGATGGACTCAGAGTTCAGAACCGCAAACATCGTCTTCCTGGCAGTACTGAAGAGGTATCGCCGAGCTGGAAAAGATGTCGCAGCCCACTTCCCAATGATAACCCTGGAAGACCTGCGGAGAATTAGAGGCAGTGACACCCTGAACCCACGCACAGCCTATGGACTGGTCAGGCTTGTATGGTTTGAGATCCAGCTCGGGTTAGCAAGGAGAGGGCGAGAGGGACTCAGACAGCTCACCCAGTTGTCGTTTGTCCTTGACAGAGATGCGGCTGGCAACGAGTTCCTATTACTGGGGTTCAATGAGGCGACCAAGAACCACAGTTCTGTCACTGAGACGAACAGGCAGAGCCTCCGCGGAGTCCTATACTCTCAGCCCGGCAACGCTTTCTGTCCCGTGGCGCTGTACAAACACTATGTAAACAGATGCCCAGAGGGAGCCCCAGCTTTTTACCTGCACCCAATCCGGCTGCCACAGGAGGAGTTGGACAAGCCAGACGTCTGGTTCTCGAGACAGCCCATGGGCAGAAACTATCTCGGAGACATGATGTCTCAAATCTCGGAGGATGCCCACCTCTCCAGGAGGTACACCAATCACAGCGTGTGCAGCACCGCAGTGCAGATGCTCACAGAGGCTGGTCTCGCATCGAGAGAAATAATGTCGGTGACAGGGCACAGATGCAAGATCAGCCTCCGCAACTACTGGTCTCCGAGTGTGAACGACAGAAAGAAGTGGTCGCACATCCTGTCTGCAACCGACAACGAGAGCTGCAGCAGCACAGAGACCCGAGGCAGGGACCGGGAGCCCACACCAAGCCCACCTGTGTATCGGAGCGGAGTAGGGAGGTGGGACACGGAGAGATGTCTTCCAGGGGACAGCCCCACATCTGGGAGTGCAGCAGGAAATGTGGAGGCGAGCCAGGCACGAACCACCTCCGACGGACAGCAGATGCCTCAGGTGCCCACGGAGGACGCAGGAGAGGAGCTTCACACCGAGGAGGCAGGAGACCTTCTCAGAGTGCCCAATGTCTGGCGCACCTATCAGCCGGCGGGCTTCCACTGCCACAACTTCACCGTGCATGGCACGGTCAATTTCAACTATGGTGCAGGGGCACCGGAACTGGAGGGAAGAAATACCTGGACACAGGAAGGAGCACACGGAGGCAGTACCAGCACGCGCAGCAGAGGATGCAGGCCAGGCGGCGTCGGGACGAGTCAGCGAGGTGAGGGAAGTGACCAGCGGCTCCATGCAAATTCGATGTAAGTACTGATGGCGATTGAGCAGTGCGGAGACCCCCAGCGCTGGGTATGAAGCTAATACCCGCGCAGAACGGCAGAATTTCGGGACTGTGATGTGAACCACACTATCTTGTTTACTTACATCTACTCATTATGTTGACCGCATCAATATGTAAATGTTGTTTTGTACGAAGATTTGAAAGTGCAGTAAAACTCTTTCCTCACAGCCTCGACTCCCTATGTTGTTGAATGCACAGTAGGTAGCCTCTTGGCGACGCCACCGTTACGCGGCCCATGTTACAAGCGCATTAAGCCACTCTGGCGGTGGCATCTAATGCAATTGATGCATGGTTAGGCGGTTGTTCGCCCTCGGCCTCGGGCCACAACCCGCCCAACCATGCATCAATCCAGCATTAGATGCCACCTTCGTCATGGCTTAATGCTTGTTTTACAACAAGAATAGCTGCCCAGCGTGTTACTGTTAGTATAATAACTAGGTGAGTGAACAAGTTCCTTTATCACAAAAACATCTTAATTCTTAAAAATATTATAGTCAGTGTCACACTGTCACCCAGCCACCTTAATATCCAAGAAAATATTTATTTTATATGGCCATGTAGTGTATAACAATAACTGTAGATTCCTTCACAGTTTGCTTTGCTGTAATCTGAGTGGGCTCCTGAGACAGAGTCCCCTTTCTCTCTATGTATTTGCCATTACAAGTTACTAGTACTGTCTCAACAAATCCAGCACAGAAGTACAACAGAATTATTTACTTTTTGAGCACTTTTAATTTATTTTGCTGGTTTGGTAGTGTATTTAGACAGACAGCTTAGTCTTCATTCGGTGTCTGCACTTCTTCACCAAGAGTCTGCAGTCAATGTCCCATACCCCCTCCTATTACAGACTGGCTGCCTCTGGTTTTCAGCTAACAAACCAACGCAGAGCAGTTAAGCAGACTTTTATTAGAGTTAGAATAAACGTCTGTGGACTGTGTCTGCTTTGCTAGTTACTGTTCTTTTATTTCCCTAGGTTTGCTTTCTTTCACTGTCTTTTCTCCTGAAAATTTCCTTCACTCCTGAGTCCAGATCCTCAGTCTCGCAGACACACTTGTCTCCTCTCTGGATCTCCCCCTGTTTACTTATATTTCCTCCTTTCTGCACCTCCAGATTTTATTTTATTTATTTATTTTTTTAAAGTTATTGCTTTTTCTCTGATTTACTTTCCCTCCCGATTGGAGAGACCCTCGCGGTCTCACACACACTCGCTCCTCTCTTTCCTGACTGCCCCTACTTACTTACACTCCCCGCCTCCCGTTTGTTTTTTCATTTACTGAATCAGCTCTTAAAGAGCTTTTAGTTATTTTTAAACTGGCAATGTGATCGGCGTTTGAAAAAGGCTGGTAGCAGACAACTGCTGCAACCACGACCTCCATGTCCAGTGCAAGCCATAGAATGGGCGCTATGCTAGATCCTCGCGTCACGCTGTCTGGAGGGCTGGGTGACTAGTTCACAAAAGGGCACCTATTGGTGCGTCTTCGTGCTGCAGCCCACCTCCAAGCGTGACCGAGGGACCCCTGAAGACCTGACTGGCTGATCTCTGTGCCACTCAGTTGTGTGGGTTGGCTTGGCACAAAGCTCCTCTCCTCCGCGGGTGAAGCAGACAGGCAGTCAGCTGACATCCAGAAGATCACACTCGTGATCGGCTCCAGAGATGTCAGCTCTACATCTGCACTCATCGGGCAACTCCCCCACCACCAGGGAAAGTGGAAAAAAAAAAAGTCAAGTTCTGGAGACGGGCAAAAAAAAAATGGAAGTCTGCAGAAATACCTTAGGTGCCCAAAGGGGCAGGCACTTAACAGTTGTAGGTGTCCTGAAGCAAAAGTGCCTGCCCTGGGGCACCTAAGGTAAAGGAATTTCGCACCCTGATCCCACCCCTTCTTGAAGCCCTCCACTGTGCCCTCCTCCACCAGCCTCCTGGGCAGCGCATTCCACTGCTCCACCACCCTGTCAGTGAAAAAATGCTTCCTACCCCCGTAATTCCCCCTCCAGCTTCCACTCATGGCCCCTGGTTGTTCCCCCTTCTTTAGACTAAGCGCTCCTTGGTTCCTCCCTGGTTATTCCCTTTACATACCTGAAAACCTCTGTCATGTCTCCCCGACCCCTCCTCTCTTCCAGTCTCTCCTCATAAGACATCCCCTCCATGCCCTACATGCCCTACATCATCCTGATCCCTCTCCTCTGGACCCCCTCCCAACAGTGCTATGTCCTTCTTCAGATGAGGTCTCCAGAAATGTACACAATACTCGAGCTGCGGCCTGACCGAGGCATTATATAGAGGGAGGATCACCTCCCTCCTTCTGGGCGTAATTCCCTGGCTACGCAACCCAGTATCCTGTTTGCTTTGGCTGCCGTTCTTCTACAGTTTTCAGAGTTATTCATTTTGACATCTACCACCACCCCTAAATCCCCTTCTCCCAATGTGGCATGCAGTGTGTGACCCCACCCCCCGGGTGTATACATGGACGGGGTTTTTGACCCCCAAATGAAGTACCTTACATTTCCCGGCATTACATTTCAGTCCCCACCTCCTTGACCACCCCTCCAGGGTATCCAGATCCCCCTAGACTGTCTCCTTCGCTTCTTCACAATCCACCAGTGCTCCCAATTTTGAATCACCAGCAAAGAGACTCAATCTATTCCTAACCCCCCTCCCCATATCCAAAACGTAGGCATTGAACAATAGTGGCCCCGATACTGAACCTTGAGGGACCCCACTGATTACCTTCCTGGGGGAGGATAGTATCCCATCCACCATTACCCTCTGTAAATTCCCCCGAAAGCCAATTTTCAACCCAATTTAGCTCCTGTCTTCCCACTCCCATCTCCCCCATTTTTGCTATCAGTCCATTATGGGGCACTGAATCAAACGCCTTGCTGAAATCTAGGTATAGGACATCCACTGGCCTATGTCTATCCAAGGCCCCCCGTGACCCAATCATAAAACTCTACAAGGTTGGTCTGACACAATCTTCCCAGGACGAAGCCATACTGTTTATCATCCTGGTGTCCTAACCTTTCCAACTGCCTCCCAAGCCTCTCCTTGATAAAGCCCTCCATTACCTTGCCTACCATAGACGTTAGACTGACAGGCCTATAATTCCCCATCTCCTCCCTAGACCCCCCCTTTTATATATAGGCACTACATAAGCCACCCTCTAATCCTGTGGCACCTATCCCATCTGCAGAGAGGTGTTAAAGAGTGCAGCCAGTGGAGCTGCCAGCACTTCCGCCAGTTCCTTCATAACCCTCGGATGTAGTCCATCTGGCCCCGGCGCCTTAACAGTTTTTAGTTTCCGAAGGACCTCCCCTCACCCTATCCACTGTGATCCCCCCCCCCAATCCACTCCCTCATGCAACCTTCCTATTCCTTCTTGGTCTGGCCCAGCCTGTATCCTAGCCTCTTTCCATCCTCTGGTCTCAGACTAAGACTGACCTCTCACTTTTGCTGGTTCCTCATCTCTCCCATCAGGCTGTAGGGATCCCTTGTCACCCTCTGCAAAGATTGAGACACTGGAGCACTGGCCCCGATCCTTATGTATGTGGGGGGGGAATAAATAAGCGACATTGTTCTAAAAATGTACTCCTCAATTCATTCTGTCCAGACATTTGTACTCATCTGAATTTGGTTTAACCTTCAAAATGAGGAGTACAGTACTCATCCAATAAATCATATCTGGAGTCCTGATCTTACATCAGAATGGGGTTTCTTACACGTGCTTTTGTTTCTGAGCCATGATAAACTGATTCTGGTGCTCAAAAATGCTCTGTTCATTCCAGTTTGTCACGTTTGCCAATTTAACCACGCTAGACTGCTTTCAGCACAGCTGAGAGACTGAAAAACTTCTACTGTGCTTGATGGTCGCCTGGATTCTTTTTGTAATATCATCAATCTGATATGAGATCAACAGTATTACGAAAAAGAACTTATAAACTATGGCATTATGACTAAAGTGTCACTCTGGGCCAATGGGACTAAGTGGCTACCCATGTATTCTGATCTTCACACTTTTAGCATTTTGTACTCTTAAGGGAAAAACACACACACACACAAAAAAAAAAAAACACACTGGTATAATTAACCTTGTACTATGCTTGGGGCTGTGCGTGTGCCCTTACTGCGGCACTCCTTGGTATTATAATGTCTCTTATAATGGCTCTATTTCCTAGAGGCATTATATTGCTCTCTCTCTCTCTCTCTATTGACCCTATCTGACCTTACCTGTGAAAAGTTTCTAACATCTACCTCACAAACATTGGATAGTAATCGTTTATATGTGTATAGTACTATCACCTTATCCCAATGCTGTGACTCTCTTACTGTGCCATGAAACCTGCATTCCCCTGTTGACTGGAGGTCGCCATTTCATCGCCCTAGCTGGCTAACACCTTTGGTACTCCTCCCTGGGACCTTCAACTTACAAGCCAACTGTAAAGCACGCTCAACTCAGAGGAAGCTTCACAAACTCAGCAACAAGCAGTTAACGGAATATCTGTATAGACTGGCCTTACTGTTGTTGCTGCTTTCTGGCAACATTCACCCCAACCCTGACCCTCCACAACTTATGGCATACCCACAGTCATCTACTAGGTTACTAAAAATTGCCTCACTTAATATATGCAGCCTCCTCCCCAAAATGGACGTACCGAATGCATGGATCTTACAACATAACCCAGACATCCTCTCAGTTGTAGAAACATAGCTTTCTCCAAAAGTAGCGGATGCTTCAATTTCCATCCCAGGCTACACAGTCTTTAGACAGGATCATCTCTCCAAGCATGGGGGCGGTTGTGTGATCTACCTCCGAAACAACCTTCAAGGTCTCGTCCTAACTCTGCCCAAAACTGATGACCATATGCAAGCCCTTCCCAAAAAAGTGCTTCTAGGTGCACACAATAAAACCATTACTGTGTTTTCAATCTATATTCCTCCCAGACAGATGGCCTCTCCTGCTTTGATTCACTCCTGGAGTGTTTTGGCTCTCTGAGACTTAATTTGGAAATTATCATGTTAGGAGATTTCAATATCAATTGGTTCTCTCCTGACACAAGCCCTTTCAAAGATGCAGTTTCAGCAGTTCAGTTCACCTCACCCAGCTAATCGAGCCCTCCACTAGAATCAACTATAAAACTGGGACCGGTACCTTACTGGACTGGGGGCCCTCTAACCACCTTGATCATATATGGGACACAACTGTACTCCCAGATGCCTTCAGTGACCACTCCCCAGTCTTGTTTCATTAGGTGAACAAATTCTCTAAACCACCCGCTAGAACAATTACCACAAGGGTACTCATCCGTGGGCATCTTGAATCACTAAAAGCTGACCTGCGTAATCAGGACTGGACAATGGTTTACACAACTAACAACGCTGACATTGCCCTCGACCAAGTCACTCTTCAGTTCAACGCTATATGTGATAGACTCCCCCCATAAAAAGCGTAAAATCAAAAGCCGCTGTAATCCCTGGTTTTCTCCGGACCTCCTTGAGCTTCTGAATGCCAGGGACCATGTATGGTACAGGTCTAGGTCCCTGTGTAACCAGGCAGACATCCAGAGGTACAAAGCGAAGCAGCTAGAAACAACTGCACGAGGGCTATTTGTGCAGCTAAAAATCAATATTATAAGGAAGTGCTCTCTCGGACCTGGAATGATGGCAGAACATTTTGGACTAACCTTAAAGAGGTCACTGGGAGGGACGTCAGATCTGCCCCTACCATGTTTAACATTGATGGTGTACCCTCACTAGACCCCAAACTAATTGCGAACACTTTTAATAATGCCTTCACGGACCTGAATGGTGTCCTGCCACTTGGCTACTTCTCTCACCCCCTTACAAGTGACTACTCCGGGAAAGGGATTCTGCACCCTTCTCATCCCCCTTTCTACTTCAAAACTCTCTCAGCCCATGAAGCCAGGAATTACCTACTCAAGGTAATAGGGAAATCAAGATTTAGTGGTGACACCCTGGATCTTAAATTTGTAGCCCTTACGCTGGATCAAATTCTGTCACCTCTAACACATATTATTAACATGTCACTTAGATACTCTCAAATTCCTCAGAAATGGAAATCTGCCACTGTGACACCAGTTCATGAGTCTGAGGATCGCACAATTACTGGGAACTACAGGCCTATCTCTATCCTGCCCCCACTCTCAAACGTTCTTGAGCGTATAGTGGCTGACCAACTGATTGAATACTTAGAAAAATATTAGCTACAATGCCTGCAACAACACGGGTTCAGAAATGGTCATAGTACCACTACCACCCTTCTGGAGTTCACAGGCTTTATTCACCACTCCTTAGATCAAGGACACCTGGTCGGTACTGATTTAACCAAAGCTTTTGACACAGTGAATCATGCCCTCCTGGTCGAACAGTTTACCACCATTGGCCTAGCTCGTGACAGCATAGCCTGGTTTGAAAGTTACCTGCACAACCGTACACAGCAGGTGAAGACTGGTAACACCCTCTCGGATAGCAGACCTGTCCTATCTGGAGTTCCTCAAGGGTCCATCTTGGGCCCTCTTTTATTTAGCATTTTCCTCAACAACCTTCCTTACTCCTGTCAGGGTCATATCCTTTTATATGCTGACGATGCAGTCCTGTTTACCAGTGATCCAGACCCTAAGGTTCTTGAATCTAGGCTACAGAGTAATTTCGTAGTTGTAGACAGATGGTTCCATAAGCACAAGTTAGTTATGAATTACAACAAGACTAAAACTATGCTGTTCTCCAGCTCCCAAAATAGGAACAGAACTTACCCTCTTTCTATCACCAACGAAGAGGACTCTCCCCTAGAGCTTGTTCAGCTCTTTAAATATACTGCAGTTACGTAAGAACTTACCGTAACAGTAGATCTTCCAGAGAGGTTCCTGCAGTAGGTCTTCACATATAGGACTGCGCCCCCTGGCATCGGATCCGAACGGCAAACTTGTGGATAGCAATCATCAGCGGGGACCGCCTCCAACGTCAGGTGACGTGACGTCAGCCTGGCTATAAAAGGGGGCGGTCTCGCACCTACCTTCCAGTTCTTTTCCACCACAGACCTATAGAAAGGTAAGAATAAAATAGGAGTAAAGACTCTTAGGACCCTGCTTCCTCTCTAGACCCAAGGGCTAGGCAGGATGAAAAATAAAGGAAACATCATCCAGGAGCTGAGGGAAGGTGGGTGGGAAACTAGATCTACTGCAGGAACCTCTCTCGAAGATCTACTGTTACAGTAAGTTCTTACGGAAGTGCAATATCTTACTTCAAGAGGGTTCCTGCAGTAGGTCTTCACATATAGGACTGAATACCAAGCAGTCCCCTAAGTAAATACTACTGAGGTGCATCCGGAAGGAGGAGAAGTCACCAAGGGAAATCATGACAAAAGGCCTTGCAAAACTGTAAGCCCCAAACCAGTTCTGCACCTAGAGGCAATGTCCAGACTGTAATGCTTAGTGAAGTTGTGAACAGACGACCACGTGGCAGCTGCACAGATCTCTGCAGTAGACATATTCCTGAAAAAGGCAGTAGAGGTAGCCACGCTACGGGTGGAGTGACCCTTTACTGCCCCTGGAAGGGACTTCCCATATTTCTTGTAAGAAAAGTGGATGCAGTTGGCTAACCATCTAGAGATGGTCTGTTTGGAGATAGCCTTGCCCTGGGGAGCAAAGGATACAAAGAGTTGGTTGGATTTACGAACCTCTTTAGTTTGGTTGGTGTAGTACCTCAGAATCCTGTGCACATCCAAGGTGTGCAGCAAGTATTCCCCCCGTTGGAATGTTGAGGGTAGTAAACTGGTAATTCCATACTCTGATTCAAAGTGGTTTCTGGGACCACTTTGGGGAGAAAAGAAGGGTTTGTCCAAAGGACTACTCTGTCCTCATGAAAAATGAAATAGGGTTCCTTACAGATAAAAGCCTGAAGCTCGGAGACCCTTCTGGCGGAAGTGACTACGACTGGAAATAATGTCTTCCAGGAAAGGAAGTGTAAGTCGCAAGTAGAAGCTGGCTCGAACGGGGGGTAAAGTCAGCTTCTCTAGCATGAAATTCAGGTCCCAGGGGGGACAGGGAATTCCGGATCGGGAGACTTGAGGTGAAGGATACCTTTTAGAAAGTTTTGGCAGCCTCCAGCTGAGCCAAGGTTTTGCCCTCCACCGGGAGGTGGTAGACCGACACCGCAGAGAGATGGACCTTAATGGAGGAGTAGCTAAGGCCCATCTCAGATAAATGTGCGAGGTACTCTAACACCTGGGCCGCCCGAGCACAAAGGCGGGGCTTGCTAGGGCCCAGATCGAAAATCTTTTCCACTTCATGGCATAAGTGGATCTAGTAGAGGTTTTCTGGCTTCTACTAAGATATGTGCCACCTGCGAGGAGACACCATAGCGGGAGACCGCTATGTCCACAGGTGCCACGCATGAAGGTGGCGAGACTGAAGGCTCGGGTGCACCAGTGTTCCCTGCTACTGAGTCAGACGGTCGTGTGAAAATGGCAAGGGGACTGGAGGTTCCGATGCCAGCTGCTGTAGTAGAGGATACCAAATCTGGCGTGGTCAGAGACGAGTGATGAGGATCACAAGCGTTCCTTCCTGCTAAAGTTTCACTAAAACCTTCTGAATAAGAGGAAAGGGAGGAAAGGCGCAGAGAAACCTCCCTGTCCA
The DNA here is from genome assembly GCA_016271365.2 of Neoceratodus forsteri. NCBI lineage: Eukaryota > Metazoa > Chordata > Ceratodontiformes > Ceratodontidae > Neoceratodus > Neoceratodus forsteri. The sequence goes on along the minus strand of CM057452.1, from coordinate 418,740,073 downwards.
AGAGAAACAGTGCGTCTCGCCAAAAAACAGCATGCCCGGGAATGAGCGAGCAGAAGCTGGGTAGTTTTTCGTTGAATGGGGAGGAGAACAGATCTAGCTCTGGTCGACCCCAACGAAGAGAGAGTTCTTCGACTACCTCTGACTTTAGTTCCCACTCATGAGCCCTGGCTACTGATCGACTGAGACAGTCCGCCAGGACGTTGCTTAAGACTGGGATGTGGACTGCTGTCAGGAAAAGGCTGTGCTGAATCACCCAGTACCAAACCCTCATTGCTTCTCTGCAGAGAGGGTACGAGCGAGTTCCTCCCTGTTTGTTGATGTACCATACGGTGGACATCTTGTCTGTCTGGACCAGAAGGGATCCCAATACCAGGAGAGACTGGAACGCCTGGAGGGCGTAAGGAACTGCCCTGGTTTCCAGAACGTTGATGTGGAGCATGAGCTCCTGGTCAGACCAAGACCCCTGAGTCTTGTGAATCCCCGGATGGGCTCCCCAGCCCGAGTCTGAGACATCCGTGGCGAGGATTTGGGTTGGGACAGGGGAATGAAAGGGTTTTCCCCTGGATAAGATGGAGAGATCCTGCCACCAGTGAAGATCTCTCTGAAGGCTGTTGGGAGATCATGACCTTTTGGCTCATGTCGTCCGTCCTCTGGTCTCACTGGACTTGGAGAGACCATTGGGTGACCCTCATGTGAAGTCTGGCCAGGGGCACTGTGGAAATGACCACTGCCATCAGTCCCAAGAGACTGAGCATGGCATGTGCTGGGATCCCCTGAGCCTGGGCCACGAGAGTGGCTTGAGCAACTAGAGTCTCGGCTCGATCCGATGGCAGAAACGCCCTGCTCTAAACTGTATCTAGTACTGCTCTTATGAACTGGAGCCGTTGGGATGGTACTAGCTGGGATTTGGGCAGATTGACCGTGATACCCAGAAGAGAAAACAAGCTCAGAGTGAAAGAGAGAGACTCTTTCAGGCTGGAAGGAAAGGGTGCTGCGAGAAGCCAGTCGTACAGGTACAGGAAGACATAAATGCCCTGGCGGCGTAGGAACGCCGCCACCACTGCTATACATTTTGTGAACACTCAAGGGGCCGAGGAAAGGCCAAAGGGGAGCGCTCGAAACTGGAAGTGGTTCTCCATAAAAACAAAACTGAGAAAGCAGCGGTGGGCCGGGAGGATAGGGATGTGCAGATAGGCATCCTGCATATCCAGGAAGCACAGCCAGGAGTTTGGATGGAGCAGGGGGAGGAGCCCCTGAAGAGTCAACATACGAAACTTCTTGTACTCGACGAAGATGTTTAGCTTGCTGAGGTCCAGGATCGGTCTCAGGTCGCCATTTCATCGCCCTTTGGGACTAGGAAAAGTGGGAATAAAATCCCCTTCCTGTCTGGTCTTGAGGGACGGGTTCTATGGCCTTCTTTACTGCAAGCGCCTGGATCTCTTGAGAGACAATGGGGACCTGATCCTAGGGATAGAAAGACTGTCCCGGCGGAAAAGGGGCTGGTATCTCGGAGAAGCACCCAAGACTCTGCGGTGACGAACCTCCACCCCTCCAGGTGGAGGCCGAACCTCCCTCTGACCGGTTCCTCCTGACTTAAAGGAGGGAGCGGAAGCAGGGGAAAGGAGGCAGGACGCTGAGGGGAGGGCAGCTTTTGCCCCTGAGGCCGGTTTGAGGAACTTGGCCTGGGGTGTTTCTGCTCCTGAGCCAGAAGCGCGTCTTTTTCCTTGATGCTTACCCTGGTTCTTGTTCCACCTTCCTTGATGGCGAAAAGGTTGCTTTTTCTGTCCTGTCCGGTACATAGAGCGTACGTCTCTTACGGATCGTCCATTTTCTTGCAGCCCTGTGATAATGTCCTTGGCATTGCCGCCAAAGAAGACGGAACCCCAGAAAGGGGCATCTAAAATGGAAGACTGGACATCCTGTGCCAGACCTGCGATCCATAGCCAGGAGAGGCGGCGGAGACAGAGCCCCATGGCTGCCGCTCTAGTCACCGAATCCACAGTCGTACGTTGCACGAAGTGCATGACGACATGAGGATTTTCCCATTCTGACCTTTTCCAGAAGTTTCCTCCTAAGAGATTCATCCTGAACCTCCAGGATGTCCCTTTCTAGTTCTGAAAGAGGCCTTCTGGAAAGCAACCATGTGTGAGACATAGTTGAGGGACCGAATGGCGCAAGAGGAAGAAGAATAAATCTTCCGGCCAAACTGGTCCAACTGATAAGAGTCCTTGTCCGGAGGCGATGAGCTCAGGTGTTTCGTCTGAGCTGACCAGTCGTCAGCGGCCGTGATTACCATGGAGTCAGCTTTTGGATGGGTACCGAGATGCTGGATCCCTTCCTGGGGATAATACGATCTGCCTTTCGGGAGACTGCTGGATGGAGGACGGCTGCTGCATATCGTGGTCACCAAGTCCTCATGATGGACCATCCATGGAGGGATGGGATCAGAAGTAGTTAGATCCAGGTGCTCCGCCAGTTTTTTACGCTGTGGATCCACCTCTTTCGAAGGCCAGCCTCCAGCTGTTTGGATTGTGCGTAATAGGTCTCCGAAGGAAGGAAGGGTCCACTAGAAGAGATTTTGGGGGACTTCTTATGTGGGACCTCAACAGGAGATCTGGGGTCCGAAGGTTCTGACTCAGGCTCCGTGTCGGAGGGCTCGTAGCCACTGGGGATGGAAGGATATGCCCCAGCAGATCCCTCTATTAAAGTGCCCGAAGCTCTTCCGGAAGGAGCCGGGGCCCTGGGTAGGGGTATGTCCCCCACAGACTGCCTGATCTCCGTTAGGAGCTGGGTCCTGGTATCCTGCCACCATTGGGGGGCAGACTCACGGTCTGGCACCGGGGATGGTGGAGGAGAAGGCTAAAAGTTAGGGTAGCCTGGGCACTGAGGGTATTGCCATGAGGGGTACTGAAAGCCCAGCAATGCTTGCGGATAATTGGAGTACCCAGGATACCCCGGTGTCGGGTATCCCACATCGGGGGCAATGGCCTGGCGTCGGGTACTGTGAAGCCGAAGGTGGGCCGCCCAGAGGCAGGACGTGGCGTTCTGGACCCAGGAACCTGCCAGATGGATCTGGTCCTACTGGGGGATGTGCCATAGCGCCACTAAGTGGCAGGGGATCCGGGAGGGCCCCCGAAGGTCCCGAGGGAGGAGGTTCCATGAAGTGATCCCTGGCCGGCGATGAACTTCTGTCCGGGGACGGCAGACCTGGGCGGGGGGAGATCCGGGAGGGACCCCAACGACAGGTCAGTTTGCGATCCTGCTGGAAAAGGGAGCAGAGGATCGAGTGGTGAGTCCCTGGGATGAATAACCCAGTGGGACGAAGTGTCGCTCTGCCACTCACTCTGTCTGACGTCGGGGGTGAGGATAAGTCCGGGCGGGCGACGGAGGGGCCGTCGTCCGACTGATCGGACTGTGCCGGGCTAGTGGTTGTCGGTAGACCGCCGCTAGACTGATCGGCTAGAACCGTGCACCCTTCAACTGGGTCGAGGGGTGGCTTATTGGCAAGGTGAAGTGGAGACTTAGAGACCTCCAGAGAGGCTACCCCGGCTGCCCGCTCACCTCGACAGGAGGGGAAAAAGGTGCCTGGCCCAAAGAGGCAGACGGGGTACCAGAAGGAGCACTCACGGTTTTGGCAGGCCTCGCGCGTGGCGACGGACTCCTGTCCTGGTGCTTCTCCTTGCTCCTCCTCTTTTTTGGGCCGGCGACGAAGATCTATCCTTCAATTCCTGGAGCTCCTTTTCCATCGACACCAGTCATAGAATCAGGAGGTGGACCTCAAGGGTCCGTTTGTGCCTGGTTCGAGTTGCCTGGTTGAAGGCCTGGCAGACAGAGCACTCTCCTCGGTGTTGTGCTTGGAACCTAGGCAGAGGAGGCAGCAGCAGGAATGGCCATCCCAGTGCGGGATTTGGGCTCCACACTTTGAGCACTTCTTCTGTCTAGAAGACCTCAATCTAAAATATTTCTGAGGAAAAAGATTTTATGAGGCGAAGTAAATTTCGACAAACGCAGATGTGATCGCTGTTCTATCTCATGGCTGAACGTACTGAGGCGACGGCGGGAAAGAACTGGAGGGCGGGTGTGGGACTGCCCCCTTTTATAGCCGGGCTGACGTCACGTCACCTGACGTTGGAGGCGGTCACCGCTGATGATTGCTATCTACAAGTTTGCCGTTCAGATCTGACGCCAGGGGGCGCAGTCCTGTATGTGAAGACCTACTGCAGGAACCCTCTCGAAGTAAGATCTAGGGATTACTATTGACGGTACAATGACCTATGCCCATCACATTGACAACATTGCTAAGGCTATTAACACCCGCATTGGGCTACTTTATAGGCATAAGCAATGTTTGACCCTGGAGGCTCTTAACCTGGCCATTCAAAGTTCATCTCGCTTATTGATCACGGCTTCAAGCTTACCAATCTATGGATCAGCTATTGAAACAACTCTTCATCGCATCATAGTTGCACTCAACAAAGCATGCCAGCTCCTTACCAACTCAACCTGTCTGTCCCATACCTGCGACATGTACGCTCAGGCTAACTGGCTCCAATTCAAAGGCAGACTCATGTACCAAACATGTTTACTGTCCAAAATAGTAAGCTTAGGCAAAATGCGCCCAGGAGTGCAAAAGCTTACTACTCCCACTATCAACCGTTATTGCACCAGAAGCTCTACTAGCCAGATTTTTAATATACACCGCTGTCGCACTTCTCTGGGACAAAGGTCCTTTGCCTACCATGCCCCGCTATGGATGAACTCACTGCATCATGACATCACTTCAGGATCCACCTTGGGCTCCTTCAAGGTTAAACTTAAGCAACAGCTAGTTGCTGATGCCAGTTGTGACTGCTTCCAATAACCTTCCTTCTTGTAACCAGCACCTATTCTAACCTTATGCTATCCTGTTCTAAGTTGCTAATCATTCTCCTTCACATTTCCTCTTGATCCCTTCCACTCTTCCCCTCACCCCTCTATGGCTTTCCCCCATCCCCCTCCCCCGTTATATCTCCTGAGCTCCCTTGCTCATTTTAAAATGCTTTGTCCCATAAATTCTCACCTCTGACGAAGCCCCTGGGATGATGCCATCCCTTACCTTGTTGATTATTAGATATTAGGCCGAGTCTGTTGTCATTTACCTGTAAAGGGTCGTTTCATAAGACCCCACCCCCTCTAATATGACCCTTTGAATTCCAGGTTTTAATCAAATATGCACCATGGCATACACTGTACAATGCCACATGTATTGGAACTTATCTAGTTATACACTCTTGTAATGTCTTGTATAATTCCTTGTTTTGTTTGTTCGCCGTCTCATACTTTCCCAATATTGTACTGTTCGTCTGATGTGGAAGCTATAAAATGAGCTTCTTCTCAAAGGTGTTATCCGAAATTTCAATAAATAAATAAATAAAATATAAACATTTGGATATGCAGTGTGGTTACCTCTGCAAAATTAGTAAACACTTTCTCAGGTAGAAAAATGCCTGCACAGAAATTCTAGGGACATCCCTAGAATTTTTTTTTGTGGTGGTAACTGGATGAGGCCCACTGGGCACAAGGCCCATTTAAGGGGGCGACCGGGAACACAGGGAGGTTAAGTGATTTGCTCAGGGTCATGCGGTATGCAACTGGAGATTGTAGTAATCAAATCCCATCAAGTTATAAATTCTGGTGATGATCCTGGACACTTCGATAATTTGACTAAAATAAATACAAACATACAAATAAAACAACATTTGCAGCAGCAGTCAAGTTGCATAAAATATTTTCAGTATCATGCTCTTGATCAACCAGCAACCATTTACCAAGGAGTAATATCTGAGGCACACTACAGATGCTACAACACCAACTTCTGCCTTGCCATGGTCTGCTGCAATTGCACCAACACAGCAAAGCCAAAGCAGAATCCATAGAAACATAGAATTTGACAGCAGATAAGGTCCGCTTGGGCCCATCCAGTCTGCCCATTTCCCTACCTAATGAATAAGCTGCAGATCCTAGTTAACCGGCAGCCTACTTCTTTCTACCCCAACCCCCTAGAATTGCCTTATGACTGTCCCATGCATGCTTGAATTCAACCACTGTTTTTGACTCCACAACCTCCTCAGAAGGCTGTTCCATGCATCCATAACCCTCTCTGTGAAAAAAATGCTTCCGCCCGGCACGGTGGTTGGATTTCCGCTTACCCGACGCGCCAGCGACCGGGTTGAGGCAATCGGAGTCACTGGAGGGCAACCAGGGGGAGAAGGATTGAGCGTCCAAGGGACAGCTCTCCTTCTCCGGGGGGAGGGTAGGGGACTGGTCCAGTGCCTGCTGGCTCCTAGCGGAGGCTGGGAGTATCACAGGACGCATGGCCCAATACTAACTGGGGGAGGAGTGGACGTCGGCGTATGCCATGACGTTACTACGCTGCCCCCAACAGGAAGCCAGGAAAATCGCTCACTGGCCCTCCGGATGACGGCTCTCTGTTCCTAAGGGCCTCCAGCACCTTCCCGTGCCTCCTGTTCCCGCAGCACCCCGGACCCTAGAAGGATGTGCTGCTGGGGCTATCCTCCCCCAGTGCCTTCCCCTCGAGGAGGGACCCGCCGGTGAAGGGATACACGGGATATCCCGGGTCGGCTGCGTTCTGGGGACTAGAGGAGGGCGGGCAAGGACAGAAGAGGTCAGGGGAACTTGTCAGAGACTGAAGGAGGGAGGACCAGCGACACAGTGGGGGAAAAAAAAAAAAAGAAAAATACTTCTTACATTACCTCTGAGCGCCCCATCTTCAAATTGTGCCCTTGTTCTTGCACACCTCTTTTTTTGAAAGATGCTACCCTCTTGGACTTTGCTGATTCCCTTGAGGTACTTGAAAGTTTCTATCATGTCCCCCCTCTCCCTCCTTTCCTCAAGGCTATACATATTAAGCTCCTTTGGTCTCTCTTCATACGTCTTCCGGTGCAGACCCTGCACCATTTAGTTGCCCTCCTCTGGGAAGCTTCCATCCTATGTCCTTGCGGAGACTGCGTCTCCAGAACAGCACACAGTACTCCAGATAGGGTCTCACCAGCTGTCTGTACAGAGGGATAACAACTTCCTGTTTTCTACTGGTGATGCCTCTCCCTATGCATCCCAGTATCCCCCCAGCACTGCTTACTGCCCTCTCACATTGCTTGCCCACCTTTAAGTCATCTGATATGACTACCCCCAGGTCCCTTTCCATTTCTGTTGTTGTTAGTATCTCACCCCCCATTGTGTACTCTTCCCCTGGGTTTTTATTTCTTAGGTGCATTAACTTGCACTTCTAAGCAGTGAATCTAAGCTGCCATACATTTGACCATTCCTCTAACCTTGCCAAGTTCCTTCTCATCCTTTCCACCCCACCTTGTGCATAAACTCTGTTGCAGATATTTGTGTCATCTGCAAAGAGACATACTTTTCCTTCCAGTCCCTCTGCAATGTCGCTCATAAAGACATTGAAGGACCGATCTAATACTGAACCCTCTGCGGTGCCACTAGTAACCCCCTTTCTTCAGAGTGGACTCCATTTACTATTACCCTCTGTGTCCTATTCTCCAGCCAATTCTTTACCCAGGCTATCATCTTGGGACCTACTCCCAGGCTGGCTAACTTGCATATTAATCTTTTGTGTGGGACTGTGTCAAATGCCTTGCTAAAGTCCAGTCTAATCCAATTTATGTTTTTTTTTTAAATATACATTTTTTGGCTGGGAAAGGCACAATACTAACATATTAAAATGCCAGCAGAATAGGCCTAATGGTCTCTCTCGAGTCTGCTCGATTTTCAGCACCGGTACAGAGGGACAATTTTGGTGTCTCCCCCTCCCCTGTACTGTCCCCAGTCCCTGATGTTCCACCTGTATTGGGCCTGGTCAGATTTACCCTCCCCCTGTACCTGTCCCATCCCCTCTTAAACCTGCCCATAGTCTCCACCTCTGCCAGCTCCCTGGGCAGTGCATTCCATGGCACCACCACCTTTTCAATGAAATAACATCTCCTCCTCTCCCCTCTGAGCCTGCCCCCTTCCAGCTTACACCCGTGACCTCCTGTTGCTCCACCCTCCTTCCTTTGGAGCACCCTGACTGGGCCTCCTTTATTGATCCCTTTCATGTACTTAAAGACCTCTATCATGTCCCCCCCGTCCCTCCTCTCCTCCAAGGTGTACATGTCGAGCGATTCCTGAGCCTCTCCTCATAGGTCCTCTCCCCCAGGCCATTTTGGTTACATAGAAACATAGAATTTGACGGCAGATAAGGACCGCTTGGCCCACCCAGTCTGCCCATTTCCCTACCTACTGGATAAGCTGCAGATCCTAGTTAACCAGCAGCCTACTTCTTCCTACCCCCACCCCCTAGAATTGCCTTATGACTGTCCCATGCATGCTTGAATTCCACCACTGATTTTGACTCCACAACCTCCTCCGAAGGCCGCTCCATGCATCCACAACCTCTCTGTGAAAAATACTTCCTTAAATTACCTCTGAGCCCCCATCTTCAAATTGTGCCCTCTTGTTCTTGCACACCTCTTTTTGAAAGATGCTACCCTCTTGGACTTTGTTGATTCCCTTGAGGTACTTGAACGTTCTATCATGTCCCCCCTCCTCCTTCTTTCCTCGAGGCTATACATATTAAGCTCCTTTCGTCTCTCTCTCATATGTCTTCCGTGCAGACCCTGCACCATTTTAGTTGCCCTCCTCTGGACAGCTTCCATCCTGTCTATGTCTTTATGGAGATTGGGTCTCCAGAACTGCACACAGTACTCCAGATGGGGTCTCACCAGCTGTCTGTACAGAGGGATAATAACTTCCTGTTTCTACTGGTGATGCCTCTCCTGTGCATCCCAGTATCCCCCAGCCCTCCTTGCTGCCCTCTCACATTGCTTGCCCACCTTAGGTCATCTGATATGACTACCCCAGGTCCTTTCCATTTTTGTTGTTGTTAGTATCTCACCCCCATTGTGTACTCTTCTGTGTTTGTGTTTCCCAGGTACATTACCTTGCACTTCTTAGCACTGAATCTAAGCTGCCATACATTTGACCATTCCTCTAACCTTGCCAAGTCCCTTCTCATCCTTTCCACCCCACCCTGTGCATCAACTCTGTTGCAGATCTTTGTGTCACCTGCAAAGAGACATCTTTTCCTTCCAGTCCTTCTGCAATGTCCATAAAGACATTGAAGAGGACTGGTCCTAATACTGAACCCTGCGGGCACCCACTAGTAACCCTCCTTTCTTCTGAGTGGACTCCATTTACTATTACTCTCTGTGTCCTATTCTCCATCCAATTCTTTACCCAGGCTGTCATCTTGGGACCCACTCCCAGGCTGGCTAACTTGTATATTAATCTTTTGTGTGGGACTGTGTCAAATGCCTTACAAAGTCTAGGTAGGCCATGTCCACAGCCCCTCCCTGATCTACTACTTTGGTCACCCAGTCAAAGAAATCTATCAGATTCTGCTGGCATGACCTTCCCGCTGTGAATCCATGCTGCCTAGGGTCCTGTGCCCTCTGGCCTCTAGGTACTGACAATTCTTTCCTTCAGAAGATTCCATCATTTTCCTATCACTGAGGTTAACCTAACAGGTCTGTAGTTTCCTGCTTCTGCCTTGCTCCCACTTTTGTGAAGGGGAATCACATCTGCCCTCCTTTGGACCCTCTCTAGAAGTGTAATGTCCCTCCTTAAATGTGGTCTCCAAAACTGTACACAATACTCGAGCTGTGGCCTAACTAAGCAGTTGTACAGTGGAAGGATCACTCCCGCCTTTCTGGAGGTAATCCCCCTGGCGATGCATCCTAGCATCCTATTTGCCCTTGCCACTGCCCTCCTACAGGTCTCAGAGTTGCTCAGTTTGACATCCACCACTACCCCCAGGTCCCTCTTACCCTCCGCGACTTCAATCATGTCTCCTCCCAGGGTATACCCCTGGCCTGGATTTCTGACTCCCAGGTGCAGAACCTTGCACTTCCCCGCACTGAATTTTAGTTTCCATTTTCCGATCACCTTTCCAGAGCCTCCAGGTCCTCCTGCAAGGCCACCCTCCCCTCCTTCCCATCCACCACTGCACCCAGCTTTGAGTCATCTGCAAAGAGACTCATCTCACTCCTGATCCCCCTCCTGATGTCTGAGATATAGGCGTTGAATAGGAGTTGCCCCAGCACTGACCCCTGGGGAACCCCACTAGTAACCCACCTTGGGGCTGAGGCTAACTCTCCAACCACCACCTTCTGAGTATGCTCAGAGAGCCAATTTCCTATCCATCTTAATAACTGTCTCCCTACCCCCATTTCCTTCAGCTTAGCCAGCAGGCTACTGTGAGGTACCGAATCAAACGCCTTGCTGAAGTCCAGAAAGAGGACGTCCACAGGCCTATCCTGGTCCAGGGCCCTCGTCACCCAGTCATGGAACTCAACAAGATTTGTCTGGCACAATCTTCCCATGACAAAGCCATACTGCCTATCGTCCAAGTACCCAGTTTGCTCCAGTAACCCCCAGCCTTTCCTTGACAATACTTTCCATCACCTTGTCGACCACCGATGTCAGGCTAACGGGCCTGTAATTTCCCGCCTCCTCTCTTGATCCCCCCTTGTGGATCGGCATGACATGGGCCACCCTCCCGCTCATTTCCGGGGGCTCCCAGGTAAAGCACAGAGAGGTTAAGCGACTTGCCTAGGGTCATACAGCATGCAACTGGAGACGATGGGAATTAAGCCCATGTCCGATAGATGTACCAAGCTCACTCATAACTCATCACTGCAACCTCTAGGCTACACTGCAAGCCCAGGCAGAGGCAGTGTTTTCATAGCACCTGTAAAAGAACATCTATTTCACTCACAATTAAATATCAGAGCTGGGCTAGTAGTGTAGGAGCAGAGCCATCGCACTTCCACCCAAGAGGCCGGGGCTCTCATGCAAGCCATGGAATCGCACACTGGCCAGATAGCAGCTGAACGAGTCATGGAGGTGAGGCGCTCTTCTCTGTAGAAAAGAGGCATTCACCTACCCACTATGCTTACTAAGCAGTGCAGAGTTTTCAATAAGCTGAACAAACTGATCAACAGTGATGATCAAGTAAGAAAATACATAGCACAAATAGGCAAAATTTTAAAAAAAACAACTTTTTTTTTTATTGTTTTATTCTGGTCTCCTGTACACACAAAAAAATGGTTAGCTGCTGCTACACATTTCTGCAAATGGTAAGCATTACCTCTGTTTTGTGTAGCATTCTGTTACACTATACCAGCCATTTAACACCCTGGAGTGGCATTAATGAAGGTTGTGATAGCAGACACCTGACCACACATCTGGAGGAAGGTTGCAGCCATAGTAAGCCTAACTGAAGGGGTGGAGACCAGGGGGAGTAATGGGAAAATTAAAATCACCAAAAAGGGAACAATTAGACGTACTGCAAATAAATAAGGTTCATCATCATTAGTGTGACAACTGACAATAAAACATATAATACCCGCATTTTTATCCTAAATCACTGCCACTCAGCACAGACGTGGCCTATCACAACAAATGTCTTCAAATGACTGCTAAATGTAGGTGGCAACTGAACAAGTAAATACTGTATTGGGTACCCTAAAATTCTGAACAGTAGAGAAACTAGGAGACCTACATGTGTTGATTTCTGGCTAAGCAAAATGTTATGACTCCGCTAAAACTTACCTGAGAATTAAGTAACAGCTGCTTTGGTCCACTGTACAATGCACTGTGAAGAGTCTCTGAATCAGAAACCAGCTTAGAAAGTAAACAAGATTGTTCTCGATCGGATACTGCTACTTGATCTTGCAAGGAGATAACTTCCTTTTGCAACTTTTGAGTAACTTTTTCCAACCCACTATATGTTCTGAACAGTTCCTGTTGCTTACTCTCACCATCCAAAAGCTGATAAAGTCTGCAATGCATTTAAAAAGAGTTTCAAACACTTAAATATTTCAAAATCACTGTCTTTTATACTGGAAATCAGAGTAGAAAAATCTATATTTTTATGCATTTTCTCTTTCTTGATAACTTACATTTTAAAAATATAAAACCTTTTACAGAACACATTCTCTTATTTAAAAATCAAGTGTCTTACTCTTGCAAAAACACAACCAAAGGTTTTTTTTTTTTTTTTATTTGAAAAGGATCAAGACAGAGAAAGTTGGGTCTCCGCTCCTAGAGCTGACATTAAACTTTAAAGGGACACTGTCAACCCCTTAGGCCTCAAAGTGCCCCCACTTAAACACATTTTATGATTTTTCACATTCTGTAGAGACTGCAGTGCTGATGCAGCTGTTAGTTTGATTCGGATTCCTTTTTTCTTTTAAGGAGAGAAAAACTGACTGCCCACGATATTGGTGTTGCCACACAAAAACATGTTTGTTTACATTGCTTGACTGACATCTTTCCTGGATTTAGGAACACCCCCCACACAGTCTAACCACTAACTGTGCAGAGGGAGTAGAGTGGATTATTGTATCATGAGTGGCAGCACTGTTTGAGGAGGTTTCTAATGTTCGGAAAGTATGTAATGAGAGTAGTTCAAGGATTAGAAGCAAAACAAAGCTGGGTACAACTATACATTAACATGTAGTTTAGTTCTACTAAGCAAGGAGCCAAATAAAACAACCAGCAACTTCAATGAATTTTAGAGTAGGTAAGCAATCATAAAATGTGGGGTTTTACCTCGAAATAATTATGATGCAAAAAAGGTTGATAATGCCCCTTTAAAGAGCATGGGACATCAATGAGAACTCTCCGAAAAAACAGTTTAGTTGCACAAACAGTAGATACTGGAGAGAATCTCCTCCATAGAGCCACACCTTTAAACTGTAAGTTGTTGGCGTTGGGCCCTTTTGTAAACTTCTGCCTAGCACTGGCCACCCATGTTGACACAGCTTGACACCGCCTATATGACGTACACAGACCCATACCTCCTCAGTTTCCCACCAGAGACCAGCTCAGAGCTGTATCACACTTACAGGAACAGGAGACCAGAACCCTGACCAGGCGGACAGTTCCAGAAAGAATAAACCCACCAGGAAGGAAGCTGGAAAGGAGAAAACCAGGCATGCAGTAACAAGACTATTTTCCTGAATATGTTACCTGAAATACAGAAGGGGTAGGTGGGAGGGTGAGCTGTAGCTGTATGGAGGAGATTCTCTTGAAGATGAAACAGTTACGTAAGAACTGACCTTAACAGTAGATCTTTGAGAAAATCTTCTCCGTTTTGCCACACCTTTGGAACTGTAAGTAGTCAGCGTCAGGACTACGTGGAAACTCTTTTGCTAGCCAGGGCAGCCCATAATGACACGCAGCGTTGACATGTATATAATGTGGCCGGCCCTGCCCCCAACACTCCTCCGTTCCCCACCGGAGATTAGCTTCAGAGGGCCACTAACCATGAGAAATCAGGAGATTAGACCAGTAGCAGGCAGGCAAAGAGAGGCAACAACCTGGAACAGGATGCATGGAGTAAGGCTTTGGGTACAACATTTAATGGAAGGAGGGTGGGTACGACATTGTCTAAGGAAGGAGATTCTCTCAAAGATCTATTGTTACACCAAGTTCTTACATAACTGATCTGTCTACAGGAAAATCTCTTCCACTAGGCCACACCATTTAGAACAACTCCTAAGCAGTACAAAGTAACCTGGGAAGATGGCAATCTGATATGTGATCAGGACAGAAAGTCTTGCAGTACAGCAAGCCCCAAACCAGCAAATCTACAAAATACTATGTCCAGACTATAAAGTGTGATTAGTGCTCCATATGTGTCAGCACCAGGGATATTTTTCAAACAAGTAACAGAAGTGACTATATCTCTTGTGAAGTGCTACGGACAGCACCACTAAGTTCCTTACTGTACTTCCTACAACAAAAACGCAATACAATTCGCCAGCTATTTGGACAGGCATTGTTTAGTCACAGAAGTGTCCTCTTTCCCAGGGCGAATGAAACAGAAAGCTGAGATACTCTCTGCAGTCCTTGGTGCGAGTAACATAGTATCTCAGGGTTCCATCTACATCTAAAGTATGGAGCAGCACCTCACCCTGCTTGAAATGTTCAGGATAATAAACAGAAAGGTGTATCATTTGATTCAGTGTAAATTCTGATACCATCTTTGGGAGAAACTTAGAGTTTGTCATCACCACAAATGATGATGGGAATTGCAGAGGGAGTCGGCAACCGCTGAGGCAGGAATCTGCGGCGTGCTTGTAGAAGCTGTCATAGGCCCTGAACCAGGCAGCCCCGTCGGCAGTAATGCTACCTGCAAAGGCAACTCTCGTAGCATTCGTCATATCATGTCTGAAAATTACACCAGCACAGCCTGCGCGACTACAGTGCCCAGATAAGGGTCCGGTACTACCTGCACTGAAGGACTGGTGCCCAACAATGATAACATACCATCCATAGTAAGAACGGCAGTATCTGAGCCAAACCCCAACCTTGGTGTGTCAACAATGGTTGGGAGGGCTTTCATCAACAATGCCAGAGCAGGTGAAGATGAGGACATACCTGTTTTCAATGGCGACCAGGACCTCACCGGAAAAGCAGACTTGTCTTTATCTTTTGCTTTCGGCTGGAGGAGGAGGCCCAAGATGACACCTTTTCTTTGTCCTTTTCTTTCAATTTTGCCGATGGTTTGTCAGATGGTGGTGAGAGAGAAGCAGACTTTGAGACCTTTTCCTTCTCCATGGTTTTTAATACTTTTTGAGCAAGGAAAGTTTCTCGAGCCTTCCGACAACGTTGCCTTGTACTCTAGTTAAAACCCTGGAAAATCTCACAAGTCCACATGTTGTAATAAAGGCGCAAACAGCACACGCAAATGGAGTGTGTGTTGCCTTTTCAGATTTTATAACTGCAAACACAATATCTGAACAAAGGTTCTTAAGACTTTGGTGGCATGCAGAGATGATAGTAATACTCAAAACGTACAAGAAAATTACATAAACAGCAACAAAACGGCAATAGCTTTGTCGACACCATTTCTTCACTAGGTCCAACGAAGATGATCAACAGTGATTTGCGTTGACGCTGCACATCACTGTGGGCAGCCCCCAGCTAACAAAGTTTCCGTGTGGTCCCGACGCAGACGGCTCACCGTTCCAAAGGTGTGGCCTAATGGAAGAGATCTCCTCAATGAAGATCTGCTGCTATTGGTAAGTTATTATCTAAACAATTTTTTTCAATGATACCATCCTCCATAGAGTCACACCTTTAGAATAAATCCCAAGCAGTACAGAACTGAAGAGCAAGAGCGGGAGGAGTGCCAGACAGCAGAGAATTAGAAGACCCTTATGACAGTGAGGCTTGGAGGATTTATTTTATTTAAAAATTTGATAACCGGGAAAGGTACCATGAGCTATGTTCGTTTCCAGGTACGACCTGGAGAAGGGGATACAGATACAGACATAGGGTCAACTTACTAAAAACACAGAGTTAAGTACAGTTGTACATATATTTGCTACTAACAAATATTATTGAAACAATATGATACAAGATATACACACATAATACATACAGTATAAGGCTAGACTTCCAACTATGGGTAGATCAGCTGTGAAGAGATAAGACCGTTGGGAGTACAGGGAGGTTTGAAAAGACTAAGGAGATGAGAAGAGAGGGTGGGTGCTAGGGTAAGGACAGGTGCAGGAAGAGGAGGAGGTTGGTCTGAGTAGGTGTTTGAGGGCAGAAAAGGAGATTGTGAGGCAGGTATGCAGGGGGGACACTATTCCAGAGAGAATGGAGCCTGTAAGAGAAGGCCAGTTTGCTGCCAGACATGCAGACACGTGGGAGTGCAAAAGAGCGGGCACTGCTATACTGTGAGTTGTATGGGGAAGGGGTGGCAGGTTTGAAGAGAGTTGCAAGGTATGATGGGAGAGCACTGAACCAGAACTTGGATAGGAGGGTGATGCAATGTGAAAAGTGTCACTGAGAGAGGGACTGAAGGGATAGGGAAGAGTAGAGGTCGCAGTGGTGAGTCAGACCGGGGGGGTGGGGGTTAGTGGCGAACCGACAGAAGGCGTGGTAGAGGACATCAAGTTTGGATAGGGGGTTGCAGGGGCAATACTGTAGACCATGTCAGCGTAGTCGAAAGTTGGGAGGATCCATTTGATCAATACGTCGTGTCTAACCGAAACAGGAAGACTAGCCTTGTGACAATAGAGTAGGCCAAGTTTGGGGCACAGTTTAGAATGAAGGGCATTGAAGTGGGAAGAGAAATCAAGAGAGGGATCAAGCCAAACCCCAAGGTACTTGTATGAGGGGACATTCTCTAGGGGAGTGTAACCGCCAGAGAGGAAAGATGGTAGAGCATGAATCCTAGCAAGTTTTTGCTTGGTTTCAAAGGTCATGGCAACATTTTTTTAATATTTAGTTTTAGACAATTTTCGTTGAGCCACGAGGTAACTGCGGTGAAGTCCCCTTGAAATGGGGTTTGAACATCAGAAGCAGATTGGCCAGAGAGGAAAAGAATGGCATCGTCCGCATACATGTAGATCTTGGCATGGGAGCATACAGAAGGGAGATTGTTAATGAACAGAGAAAAAAAGTATAGACCCCAATATCGAGCCTTGGGGTACTCCCGCAGTGATGGGGAGGGAGGTGGATTTAAAGTTATTCACGTTACCGACTGGGAATGGCCAGTTAAATAGGAACTGAACCAGGGCACGGCGAGAGGCCATAGACGCTTCGTTTGTTTAGGAGGGAGGAAGACACAGAGTCAAAGGCCTTTGCAAGGTCAAGGAAAATAGCCGAGGTGATGAGACCTTGATCCATGGCAGAGTGGATGGCATCAGTGAAACGGAGGATGGCAAGGACAAAGCCACCCACGTACAAGACAGCAGATCCAGACTGTAGTGACAGTATGAACCACAACTCACAGAAGTGGCATGTCCATGGACAGAACCAGGAAGCTCCATATTGTGCTTCCAGTAACAGAAAGCAATGCAAGATGCCAACCATTCGGAAAGGCATTGCTTAGAGACAGAGGTGCCCATCATCCTGTGGTCGAACAAAACAGAAAGCTGGGAGGACTTTCTGTAGTCCACACAAAAGCGTAAGGCCCTATGGACATCAACAAAATGAAGGATAACGTCTGCATTCTAAAGTGAACGAAAAAATATAGGAAAGTGGATGGGATGCTTCAGTTTGAACTCAGAAACCCTCTTAGCAAGGCACAGAGGATGGGTACATTAACTGAAGCTTGAACATTTTTTGAGCCAAGGTGATTGCCAGCGGGAAGAGTTTTGCAGGAAAGAAACCCATATCTCAAGTGGCAGGCAGCCAGTTCAAAAGGAGCCTGTGTAAGGGATTACAGAACCAAAATTAGGTCGAACACTGGCACCAGCCTATGGACCGGGGAATGCAGGTGTAGTAGCCCATTGCTGAACCTGCAGAACACCTACAACTGGGCTATAGTCTTGCCCACTGAAAGGGGCATGAAAGGCAGAAACAGCCAAAACATATACCTTTACCAAAGAGTACCACAAGGCCAGAGTCCGATAAGGAGGGAAAGTAGTCCAAAACATCAGTCTCTGCACCAGACAGGACATCAGAAATGGTCCAGAGAGTGAGAGGCGCACTAAATGCTGAAACATTTCCACTTCAAAGAATAAGTGTGCAGTGTCAAAAACCACTAGCAGAACATCTGGAACCGCTGGGGAAACCAAGAAACAGGACAGTTTTAGAGCCTCAGGAGCCAGACATGATGTCCCTGGGATGGAAGGTCTGGGTGCAAGATTGCCCTGCTCTACCATCAGCAGTCCCACTTGTAGAGGGAGCAGGGCAGCAGGTTTCATTGTCTGCTGCCATAGCAGAAAGAACCAAATCTGTGTGGGCCAGATGGAGCCAAAGTATTAGGGAGGCCCTTTCCTCCCAAAGATTGATGAAAACCTGCTGAATCAAAGGGCTTGTAGAAAAAAATCATATAGAAATCTCCCCTTCAAGAAGACAGTAAACATATCTCACAAAAATACTCCAGGCCCTGGAACAAACGAGCAGAAATGTGGCAGTTCAGTTTTGTGTGGGGATGAAAAGCCCCAACTCTGGATCATCACAATGGGCAAAGAAAGTCTGTGACCATGTCTTCCAGGAGTTCCCATTCATGGGGCAGAGCAAATGACCTACAAAGAGTCTCCACCAAGACGTTCAGAATGGAGGACAGAAAGGTAGCGACTCCATATATGTCATGTGCAAGGGCCCAATCCCACACCTTCATGGCTTCTCTGTAGAGCAGGGTAGGAGTGGGTTACCTCTGTTTGTTAAGGGAGTGCATGACTCAAAAAAACTGTACATCTGAACCATCATAGGACGGGCCTAAATGTGAGTGGTGAAGGCTTGTAGGCCAAGGAGAACAGCCATCATCTCCAGAATATTGATGTTGAGACAGCAGTCCGAAAAGGACAACACATGCTGGGATTTTAGGGAACTCAAACTGGCCTCCCCATCCCGCCCCTTGGGCATTCATAGTTGGGATCTCATTACAGATGGAGGAATGGGGACCCTCAAAGCAGACAGGAGCGGTCTTGCCACTACTACATAGATCTGCAGAAGCTGTTTAGTGATCAATATAGGGTAATTCAGGGATTGGGTATCCTGGATTCACTGGGCATGAAGCATCTGCTGGGGAATGCACATGAGGAAATGGGCCATCAAAGCAGTCATGATGGCTACAGCCATGAGGCCCATAAGTGGAAACACTGATTCTGCAGTGCCTCAGGTGCTGGAGTTGACCAATGCCGCTTTAGTGATCAAAGTGTCCAGATGGGGTTCCAGAAGAACTGTCTGAATGTTGTCCAGGACAGCATCTATAAACTGAAGGTTCCGGCACAGGGTCAGGACAGGTTTGGGTTCACTGACTAGGACACCCAGTTGGTCAAACTACTACTGAATCCTGGACAAAGTCTTTATTACCACGTCCTTGAAAGGCACCTTGATGGGCCAACAGACCAGTTACTGGAATATGTACAGGGCTTCCAGGTAAGGCTGCAGCCACTACGGTGAAGCACTTCCTGAAGAACCACAGCACTGAAGATGAACCAAAGGAGAAAACACAAAATCTGTAGTGCTAGCACTCCAACAGGAAGTGGAGATACAGTAGATGATTGAACCCATCCTTATGAGCAGGCATGCATCCTACATGTCAAGGGTGCAAAGCTACTATCCTAGTGAGAGCAGAGAGGAGGAGGGACTAAAGCAAGTTCATGAAAAAAAGCTTCAGCTCATCGGGGTAGTGCTTTTTTGTGGCTGCCCCGTGCCTGTGGAACTCTCTCTGCTATTCCAGTTATGTCAGAGCTCATCGGTGGTTGTTTTCTAAAAGAGCCCCAAAAGCACATCTGCTCTCCCTGACTTTTGCTAGCATAGTTTAATATACCATCTACATTAGAATGGTCTATTCTTCTACAATTTGTTTTTAAGATCTTGGCTGCATTTGCTTGATCTGCGTTTATGTATAGAGCTTTATGCCTTCAAGATAAGACACTTTATAAATAAACTATGATTAATAAGAGCTTGAAAGGAACAAAGGAGGAGGTACTAGAAGTTGCAGCACGTGACCCTAGCAGACAATATGTCTAAGGCTTACCTGTCTGACATGACATCTTACCATTTTGTCAGAAACACAGAAGGGAGTTGGAAAGCAGGGGAGCAGGCAAGCAGGCAGGAGCACCACCAGTAGCCGGACCCATGGGGGCTTAAAATAAGTACTGGAGGGCTGTTGCTCGGGGCGGCTGCCCCTCAGGCAGAATTACTAAAATCCTGGGCACAGGAGAAGCAAGAAGCTCTTCAAAAAGACCCACCACCATGCCTACAAAAAGGCCGAGAAGCAAGGAACGTCAGCAAACAGAAGGGGTGGGATATTCAGAAGGGTTATGAATGGCACAACACGGTTGCGCCATAGGCAACTCACTGATGCGCCTGCCGACATTCTAAAAGGGAAAAGTGAGCACAACTCGGATGACATGATAGGGCGAAGTAGGTGGCGTGCATTCATACCCAGCACATCCAGATATTCAGCTCGGGACGCATGGGAGCCCATGCAGGCACAACCCCACAAGCGCAAATCAGTTGTTCCAAAAAAGGGAGCAAGACGCCACCAACAGGTGGGCTGCTGTATTGCAGGGCGCAACATGGCGGTTGCCTAGCTGTGGTGGCCACCCGAGCTCCGTGGCACCGTCCCGTCAGGTAGCACTTCTCATGCCCGATCAAGGGCAGACGTAGTATAATAAACAGTCATGTATCCCTGGTGGTCCAGTGATCGCTGCAGCTCGATCGGCAGAAGTTTATCAGTGGATATATCTCATTCTGTGGTCCAGTGATCGCCGCTGCTCAATCGCTGGCAGAGTTATTTAGGGCAGTTAAAATTATCCGGTGGTCTAGCAGGCTTTCATTGAGCTGTCGCTACTCACTTTCCCTCAAGTCAATTGCAGGCAGCCCCTCACTTCTGCAAGCCGCCCGCCGACCGATCGGCGCAGGTACCGCTTGCACGCCCATTGGTTCATCGGGCGGCAGACGAGTCAGCATTGGCACAGTCCAGATATCTGGACTGTAGTATGGTGACGCCTGCACACGCATTGGCCCACGCTAATGGACCAATGGGCGACAGCTGTACTGTACACAGTCAGTCGGGCGGCGGACGGGCGGCTTATGGTGGGAGCCGCTTCCGCCTGACTGGGGGAGGGGGGGTAGCAGGGCTCAGTGGGTGGGGGTACCGCTGGACCACCAGGGATGGGTTTTAACCTTTTTTGTACAACTTTGCCCTCGATCGAGCTGCGAGTGGTCCACTGGACCACCAGGGATGGGATATAATCCCTTTATTCAAACTTCTGCCCGCGATCGGGCTGCGAGTGGTCCAGTGGACCACCAGGGATTTTGATCTTTAATATTTTGATACCTATGCCCGCAATCGGGCTGGAAGTGGTCCACTGGACCACCAGGGATTCTGGACTTTCATTTCCAATACATATGCCCGCGATCGGGCAGTGGGGCACTTCGACGCTTGTACAGGGGGCATTGGTCCTCGACGCTGCAGCCTGGCAGGGTTGCCAGGCGCAAGTCGCTGGGATCGCGCACCTGCATGCAATGGGGTTGATGACATTCAAATGCGCCCCATTTGGCGCTTGGTATGCATTATGGCCCCATTTGCATGTGCACTTTGAATATCGCGGTTGATGTGCCTAGCGCAACGGCACTTGCGCTAGCGCATCCCCCTGCCCCTCTCTGGCCGCTGGTGCAGTGCCACTGCGCCTTGCACAATGCGGGTGGCCACAGAGCAATATTCAGTGGTGCTGAGCCATGGCGCAGCACCGTTGTATATCACCCTGTCAGTGCCCTGGCACATCCCAGTTGCGCTGTGCCCAGGCTTGCGCCACAGTCTGGCGTAGTCTGAATATCTCATCCAAAGTCTTTTTTTGTTTTTGTTGTGTGTGAAGACTAACTCCTTCAGACTGAGCTCACACAGTGGTCAAAATTTCTGGACAAAAAAAAGCACGTTAACAGCAGATTGCTGCTTGGTGACAAAAACAGAAACACTTAGCAACAAATATCTGTGACACAGATGCGGCTGTACAAGTAAAGGGTCAGGTGTCATATGCAGAATGCATTAAATGCTTTCCAACCTCCGTTCTGTGGGCAGCACACTACTGGACTTCAGTTTTAGTACTGCTTTCAGGCCTTCTGTCCACCATAGTAGAAAAATACTTCCAGAAGCTATTTTTATATTTAATCATGTAAGTCTAGTAATTGACAGCACGGAGGCCCAGTTAAGCAGAGGCAATAATTCCATTTGCTCGTAACGTCCAATTTTGTGAATTCTTTGTCACGAGGAAAAGAGCTCATGTGTCAGGGAGCCCTAGACCTACCATGAGCAGCTATAATGGCCAGTTTCAAGCTGGATGGTATAGAAAGCACTGGAAAAGGGTTTGAATGGATATGTGTTGTCCGCCTTGCAAGGGACAGCTGGTACAGTACTAGGCCTGTGCCAGGTAGCCATAGTAGCATCCTCAAAAGTATGGGGTGAATGGGAGAACTGATCATGCCAGGAGATGTGGGAACCTCCATGAATTAATAGAAATTCCTTCGTGGAGTCCTCTATCTCAGCAACAAAGCCAAGCTTGTGCTACATGAGGCACAGTAGAGCCTAAAATAAAGCATCCTCAGGAGGAAACCTGGAAGTATACACCACAGAATCTTTCACTACCGGAGGAGACAGCAGAACTGCAGTAAAACCCATAAACAGGTTGCTCCACCGTGTCATCACCTTCTTCTACACCAGAGATCTAGACTGTATTATTCTTCTTCTTCCTTCTCAGGCTGAGTTGGGAGTGGTGGGACCACAGAGTCGTCAGACTACTGAGAAGAGGTAGGGGTGACACAATGGCAGGGACTGTAGTCAGAGATGCCCCCAAAACATATACTGACAGCAGTGATGACAAAGACTGTGCAGTTGACAGACTAACAGTCGATGGCAAGGAAGGCAACGGCCTCCAAAATAATTCAGAGACAGTAGCCAGAACAGCGCTGGTGTTCACGTCAATGGCCAGATGAGTCAATCAAGAAAGTGATGATGAGACAGTGCCCCAAGAAAGCACTGCAAAGGGAGTGTATGCTGCAGACAGTGGGTGAGCCACAGTCTGACCCTGGTGTCTAACAAGGGCCAAGCTGGTGATGGAGACACTCTACGTTTACCCTCAATGGATTCTGCGGTGACCTGCATCTGGAGGGAGATTTGGAACTTTTGTTATGACACTCTGAAGAAGCCTTTTTTGACTTCAGTGAATGGCATTTTCCCACAAAGGGGACAGGATGGCTATCCAACAAGAAAAAGAACAGTTATGTACTTACTGTAACAGTAGATATTAAAGAGATCTCTTTCATCAGGCCACACCTATGGAACTATAGAGGCCAGGCACTAGGACCACACGGAAACTTATTGCAAGCAGTCCACTAGGGGCCGCCAATGACGACATCCTGCTTCCACACTCCCCATATAAACGTGGGCGGCCCCTTCCCTCCTCAGTTCCCTGCCGGAGGTCATATTCAGAGGACCTCCCTCCAAGGAACCAGGAGAGAACCTATGGCTCTGCCTACCAGGCGAGGCAGAAAACAGTAGGTAACCCTTCCTGGAGAAAGAGACAGGAGTCAGAGCTCTAGGTTCTCGGAGGGGGGGGGATATGGGGAGGGATGGCATGGCCTCATGACAGAGATTCTCTCAAAGATCTTCTGTTACGGTAAGAACGCAACTGTTGTATCTTCTTCAAGGATATCTCTTTCATCAGGCCATGCATATGGAACGAGTGCCAAGCAGTACTGACAAGAAAACAGTCCAGATGGCTGGAGTCCACAGACTTAAGAAAGGAGGCCTTGAAGCATTGCTAGGCCAAAGCCTGTCCTTTTTCAGGAGGCAATGTCCAGATTGTAGTGTTTAGTGAAAGTGTGGACAGTATTCCAGGTGGCAGCTGCACAGATCTCTGTAACAGACACATTCTTGAAACAGGCAACCGAAGTGGCCATGCCTCTAGCTGAATGGCCATGCACAACCCTAGAAAGTTCCGTACCATACTTCCAATAATAGAAAATAATGCAGTTAGCCAGCCATTTGGACAGGCACTGTTTAGAAACAGGAACTCCCTCTTTCCCCAAGGGTAAATGAAGCAAAAAGTTGTGAGGACTTCCTGTAGTCCTTTGTATGGTGTATACAGTACCAGAGTATTCTATGTACATCTAAAGTATGGAGCAATCCTTACCCTGGATTGGCATGTTCAGGAAAATAAACTAGCAGGTGGATGGTTTGATTCAAAGTAAACTTAGACACCATCTTTGGTAGAAACTTAGGATTGGTACATAAAGGGGCAGTATAGCGCAGTGGTCTAAGGCTCTGAGCTGCAAATCTGGTGACATCCAGCAGACCAGACCTGGGTTTGAATCCCACAGCTTCCACTTGCATACTGTGTGACCCTGAGCAAGTCACTTAACCTCCTTGTGCTCCCAGGTCGCTCCTGTAAAAAAGCTTTCAGCTTAGTGTGCTATACCTGGTAAAAAAAAAAAAAAAAATAAAGACACCTTGTCTTCGTGATAAATAAGGAGGCTCACACATTAGAGCCTGAAGCTCTGAAATTCTTCAAGCAAAAGTAAAAGCAACTAAAAATAATGCTTTCCAAGAAAGGAAGCATAGGCCACAAGTCACGGCTGGCTCAAAAGGAGCCAAAGTAAGTTTTTCCAAAACAAAATTCAGAGCCCAAGCTGGGACTGGATTGCGGATAGGAGACTTCAAGTATAGAATGCCTCACATACAGGCCACCTCCAGCTGAGCAACCATACAACCACCAGTATGCACATGGAAAGCGGACATGGCGGTCATGTGCACTTTGCTAGAAGAGTATTGCAGGCCTGCACCTGACAAGGACAGCAAAAACTCCAGAATCTGATTTACTGGACAGGTAAATGGATCCAGTTGGTGAGAAGTGGCCCACAAAGCAAACCCCTTCGACTTCATGGAATAAGTGGCTCTGGTGAAAGGTTTTCTGGCAGCCACCTTCTGTGACGCCCCAAACTTAGCAATGGCTATGTCTTCAAGAGCCATGCCTGAAGGTGGAGTGACTTGAGGTCTGGATGGACCAGGGGTACCCTTTTTCCTGCGATAGCAGGCCTTGGCATAATGCAGAGATATTGGTGGTTCCACTGCCAATTGCTGCAGTAAGGGAAACAAAATTTCACGAGGCCACGGGAGTTGGGGGGGGGGAGGTGCACTGAGTATCAGAGTTGTGCCCTCGGGTGGGGTTGGGGGGCAATGAGTATCAGAGTTGTGCCCTCCATCTGCAGCTTCATTAGCACTCTCCAAATTAGAACAGTGTTTCACATTGCGCGAAAATATAGTGGTGGTAATGGAGAGGAGCCACAGGGGGCGGGGTCACCAGGGCAGAGCTACTGGTGGGCGGAGTCAGTCACGGAGTGCATTGCATGCATAAGAAGCAAGAAATAGGAGTAATATGACAATCTGGAGGCCTTGGGTAGTGTGCAGTAGCAAAAGAAAAGTGTGGTAAAATGTGACATACTGGAGAACCTCTGCATTCTATTTGCAGGACAGGCAACAGTTTGTGAGAATCTTGACATTTTGGTGCGGCCATACTACATCTCTTTACTAGTGCCTGCAAGGCCAAGATCTAATCTTTGGTTTCGCAGTCCTGCCCAATGAGCTGCAGCTTCCAAATAAGGGACATTTTCAACATCAGGGCCTACAATTGAGATGAGCATAAGTGTATTTAGCACACTGGCACCTAATCTATTTAGTTCCTGCGTTTTTATTGGATTCAGTGCAGAAAACCCCCTCTCACAATCTGCAGTCGACATTGGTATTATCATTGCCAGTTCTGCCAAAGTAGATATGTTTGGATACAGGTCTACATACTTAGTAGTTAGAGCGTGCAGCACATCAGAAATAGTCTTAAAGGCCCTCTTTTCCGTGAACATGAGACAACGCAGGGAAGCCCATTCCAGTGCAGAAGCATCTACATCCACAACAGTAGCATACTGACCAAGAATAATGTTAAGGCTATCACTACCATACCCTTCCAACTCTTCAATATCACCTGCCAGTATCATGCTGGGGTCAAAGATACTGAACACATCCAAAAATTCGGAAACCTTTGCTCAATTTGAGCAATTAGGGCCCTAATAAAGTTGTCATGCACAGAGGTTCTGAAACGATTTAATTGTGCTTCGCTAAATGGCAAGTTCAGCCCATTATCATTCAGGAGTACTAGTTCAGGCGAAACGGAGGAGAAGTACTGATCAGGTACCAGTAGGCGTGCCTTAAGAATCTCTAAAGTGGAATGTAAATGTCTCTTTATATCAGTGAAATTCAGAGCTGATGTCTGAAAGCATTTAGATAAGATGCTAAGGTGTGGAAGTATGTCACACATCATGCATAAAATAGAGAAAAACTCCCAGTTTTCCACCATTTTTACTAGGCCCACAGCTTGGGGATCATGCCTTTCAGAGGCCTCTCTATGCAACGACGTAACAACGGATGGGAAAATCTTCCTTAGTGTGTCACATGCTGCATCATGGGACAACCACCTAACTGCTTTTGCCTGTTTAGGCTTTAAGAAAAAATTACTCACTTTAGTAATTGCTTTTCTTCTCATGGAGTCTTGCTATATTATGACAGAAGCAGTTAGCCACAGCACTTGAACTGCCCCGGAGAGGAAACAGTTAACTCCAGGCAGACTGGAGTTCTAAAGCGCGAGCGTTGTACCCAAAGCTCTATCTGGCTAGTTTCAAACTGAAACTGTCAGATCTTTACGTAGCTAACGCTAAGCAACAAGTCTGTGTGGAAAAACCCTACACTAGCCAAGTGGCTACCTACTAGTAGGAAAAAACAATAACAGAAACAACAACAATAATAATAATAATAATAATAATAACAATAACAACAACACCCCCAACAAGCAGTATTAGGCCCCCCTTCTCCAAAAGACTCAAGTCCAGGAGGAGGGCCAACATATTACCCAAAAACAGAAATACCTAGTTCCCTAACCCTAAAGAAAAGGGGGGAAAGGGAAAAGAACTAAAATGGCATGACACAGTGCTTGCACTAATTTGCCAACCCCTTACCCAAGTAGAAGTTCTGAGAGGGGCAGGATGGGGGGTGGTCATAATATAGCAAGACTCCATG
Source organism: Neoceratodus forsteri (assembly GCA_016271365.2). Lineage (NCBI taxonomy): Eukaryota > Metazoa > Chordata > Ceratodontiformes > Ceratodontidae > Neoceratodus > Neoceratodus forsteri. The sequence goes on along the minus strand of CM057452.1, from coordinate 418,713,414 downwards.
AGAAGAAAAGCAATTACTAAGGTGAGTAATTTTTTTCTTCAAACACCATGAAGTCTTGCTATATTATGACAGAAGCAGATTACACAGCAGTACCTCCATGGAGGAGGGTCAGAACCTACTTAGGAAATAGGCTCTGAAGCACAGCTGTGCCAAACTGAGCATCTCTCCTGGACTGGACATCCAGGGAATAATGCTTGGTAAAAGTGTGAACTGTCTTCCAGGTAGCAGCTTGACAAATTTCCAGAATGGGAATATCCCTAGCAGCCGCTAGAGATGCAGCTGTACCCCTGGAGTGGGCCTCAGTCCTGAGGGGGTTCTCTACCTAGTTTTTGGTAACAGAACTGGATACAAGAGACAATCCACCTTGCAATTGTCCTCTTAGTGGCAGGTTTCCCTTTGCCAACCTCGCCATAGGTAAGGAAGAGTTGGAGGGATTCGAACCTGTGACCCTTGATGCGTTCCAAATAGTAGCTTAAGGCTCTTTTGACGTCCAAACTGTGCAATCTCCTCTCACCCGAGGAAGAGTGCTCAGTAAAAAATACTGGAAGGGAGATGCATTGGTTCAGATGGAAATCTGAAACCACTTTAGGTAAAACTTTCTGTTAGTCCTGAGGACTACTCTTATCTCTGTGAAAAGAAATAAAACTTTTCCACTGACAGGCTTGTAATTCACTTATGCCTGGCAGAAGTGATGGCCACTAGGAAACAGTTTTCCAAGTTAGAAACTTGAGACTGCTGAAGACAGAGGTTTAAAGGGGTTGCATTAACTGAGCAATGCAGACATTCAGGTCCCAGGCAGGAGTTGGTCCCGAAAAGGAGGGTTAGTGTGAAGTAACCCCTTAAAAACTTGGAAAACACAGGGTGAAGAAAGGGGGCAGGCTTCCCTGCTGATACAAAAGCAGAGACAGCTGCCAGATGAACCTTTAAGGTAGCTGGCCTAAGGCCTAAGGAATTTAGATGGACCAAATAGTCCAGTAAAATGGGCAAATCAGCAGATTCTGGGACAATTTGCTTCCCAGAACACCAGATGGAAAACCTCTTCCATTTGGAATTACAAGTGGCTCTAGTGGAAGGCTTCCTTGAAGCCTTTAAAATATCAAGGACACCTTGAGAAAGGTGTAAATCAGCAATTCTAACCCTCAAGAGCCAAGCCTTGAGGTGGAGGGATTTGAGGTCCGGATACCACACTTCCCCTGGGCACAGGCCAGCAGTTGTGGACCCTGGGCAGGCTCAGGGAGGGTGGACTGAAGGGACAGAAGCAGTGGGTACCAGGGCTGTCTGGCCCAGTCTGGTGCAATCAGGATCACTTTGCAGGGCTGGGATCTGATTTTTACTAATACCCTGAAGAGAAGGGGAAGGGGAAAGGCATATAGGAACTTCCCTTCCAATCTAACAGAAAGGCGCCCAGGGGACTGAGCCCAGCACTGGAGGCCTGCAACAAAATAGAGGAAGTTGGTGGTTGTCTGGGGCTGCGAAAGATCTCATCTGAGGAGTGCCCCATCTGGCAAAGACTGACCCCAGCACCAGAGGATTCAGAGACCATTCGTGATGGCCTTGAGAAATCCTGCTGAGGGCATCCGCCAGGACATTGTCTTTCCTGGAAGGTGAACTGCTATTAGGGAGGTGTTCAGGGAATAAGCCAGAGACCACAACTTCATTGCTTCGGTGCACAAGGCTGATGACCGAGTGCCCCCCTGCTTGTTGATGTACCACATTGTCGTGGTGTTGTCTGTCCTGACCTGAACTACCTTGTTCTGGACAGATGCTGAGAAAACCTGAAGAGCTAAAAAGACAGCTCTGAGTTCCAATAGGTTGATGTGGAGCAGAGATTCCTGAGGGGACCACACTCCCTGAGTGGAAAGGTCGCCCAAGTGAGCCCCCCACCCTAGCAAGGAGGCATCCGTGGTGAGGGTGAGAGAGTGGGAAGCAGGAATGAAGGGGACCCCTTGTCTTAAGTTGCTCTGATCCTGCCACCACTGGAGAGCCAGAATCAGAGTTTGGGTCACTGGAACCAATTTGGAAAGGGGGTCCCTCCTTTGAGACCAATAGGCCCTCAAATGGAACTGAATGTCCCTCATCTGGAATCTTGCTCCTTGCACTACAGCTGTGGAAGCAGCCATGTGTCCTAGGAGTTGCAGAAAATGCCTTGCTGGTCGAGAGACCTGCAGGGTGAAAGAGGATGCCAGGGCAATGAGTCTCTCTACCCTTTCCGAGGGGAGAAATGCCCTGGCCAACTTTGTGTTCAATTCGCACCTATGAAAGTTAGTACCTGAACTGGTTCTAGAACTGACTTTGTAAATTCAGCAGGAATCCAGGAAGTGAGAAGCTGCTGGGTGACTTGCAAGTGGGATTTTACCTGATCTGAGACTGACCCACCATGAGCCAGTCGTCCAGGTAGGGAAACACAGCAATCCCTTGCCTTCTTAAATGAGCCACTACCACAGCTAGACATTTTGTGAATACCCTGGAGCAGAGGTAAGGTCAAGGGCATTGCTCTGAACTGGTAGTGGCCTGAAGGCAGTTCAACCTGAGGTATTTTCGGTGAGAAGGCCTGATCAGGACATGAAAATAGGCATCCTTGAGGTCCAGGGAGGCTAGCCAGTCCCCTGGCCTCAGGGAGGGCAAAATCATTGCCAGAGTTAACATTTTGAACTTTGGTTTCAAAAGATGCTTGTTCAGGTACCTTAAATCTAGAATGGGCTGCCATTCTCCTGTCTTTTTTGGGGTAAGAAAGTATCTGGAGTACAGCCCCTTGCCCTGGTGACAAGGAGGAACCCTTTCCACTGCTTTGCAGTCTAGAAGAGAAGAAACCTCTGCTTCCAAGGCAAGGGTTTCTGAAGGATTTGTAGGTGGAAAATGTCTGTTCTCATCTTTGGAAACTGTTTGAAGCGAGAACCAGACCCTGGCTTACTACCTCCAGAGCCCATTTGTCCGGGTTAGGGACACCCAGTTCTGGCTGAAATAAGCCAACCTGCCTCCCACCGCACAGGAGAATCGCCCTGGGCACCACATCAGGATGCCTGCTTACAGCAGCAGCCTTAGGCTGAGGGAGGGGGACAGCTTACCTGCGCCTGCCTACCTCTGCCTCTGAAAAACCTCTGTGCAAAAGCAGAGGAGGCTTGAGATTGATAAAAAGGCCTGTGGAAAGGCCTGCCCCTACCTCTGGGAGTGTGCCTTTGTGGAGTGGCATGCCTCTCCTTAGCCTGGGCGCTTTTGTAGGTAGTTCTGTACTCATCCATCTTTTTCATATAATTTTCTGTTTGCTCTCCAAACAGAGAATTTCCCACTACAGGAAAATCCATAGCTTTTGACTGAGTATCTTGGGACAGATTAGTGCACCTGAGCCATGCCAACCTACAGAAAGCTACAGAAGTGGCCATGACCCTAGAGGAAACATCATTAACATCCACAGCAGTATGAAATTGAACTTTAGAGGCTTCAATGCCATCAGCAGCCACCTGTTCCAACTCACTAGCCAGCTGGCCATGGGCCTGCTTGGCTAACTGCAATACTGTGTCCCATCTAGATTTCTGATATCTAGCCACATAAGCCATATAATTTGCCTGCCTGAGTCCCAAAGAAGCTGCCATATATTGTTTTTTTTTCGCCATGGCATCAATCTTCCTGGAATTCTTATCAGGAGGATGTGAGGCCAGGGGGAATATTAGCCTTGTCACAGGCTGCAGCTTGTACCACACCTACATGACTACACTGCTCAGTGAGGAAGTCTATATCAGGGCCTGATAAAGTATACCTTCTGTCCATTTTTTTTTTTATCTACAGGAGGGACAGAATGAGAATTTTTTAAAATTTTTGTTGTTTGCTTCTAAATGACTTATGCAAAGGAATAGACAACCTCCTAGACTCTGGTATATCCATCATTTCTACATAATCAGGCTCCTCTTGCTCATCCACAGACTCTTCTAAAGGAAGCTGGAGGGTTTCTGCAACCTTTTTGTAAAACATAAAATGAGAAGGGGACTCAGACAGCATAGGGGGAGATTCTAAAGGTCTGTCTGGAGAAATGTCTGGTTCAATGGGCACGTCCAGACCCTCCCAGCCACATACATAATGAACAAAATCTTCCTCCCCCTCCTGTGGTTCATAAAATTCCTCAACATCATACTCTTGAACCACTGGAACCGAACGAACCAACCTTTGCCAACTGTTGGTGGTTCACCGGTCCCTGAGACAGTGACTGGACAATCTGTATGGCTTTAGCTATCTCTGCAGCAGTTGGAGAGGCAATTTTGGACTCCAGACCTGCTGATTTCTTTGACTTTTTTACTGGGACTGGTTCCTCTGAACCAGCCTTCCTTTTGCCCGAGGAAGTCTCGCCCTGGTCAGAGAGCACTCCCTCTGGTCCAGTGGGTGCTGGACCAGGCTGGCCATCCGGGTCAGCGGACTTTTTGGCCTCTCGTTCCCTGAGCCGGCCCAATCTCTTCTCCAGGGTGGCTGCAGGGAAATTTTTACACACCTGGCAGTCTGACAGGAGGTGGTCAGCCCCCAGACAATAAACACAAGTGGTGTGTGGATCAGCCTTGGCAAAGGCTTCCCCACAGACATCACAGTGTTGAAACCCAGTGGGCCCGGTTTTTCTTTTGGGTTTCTCAGACATAATGCCAGCCTATCCAAAAACTTGCCCTTTTTATGGCAGTGCCAAGCAAGACAACCTTATCGGTTCCTAACCGTGTCACGGGTATTGGAAAAAACCCACTGAAATAAATATGTTTTTTTAGAACCGATAAGAACCGGGAACCGCACTCTAAAAGCCCAATATAATGTTTAAAATACTTTTTTAGCAAACCGGTTCAAAACCGAACCGATAATTAATTTCCCACAGACTCTGGAAATCCTGTACTTACGGTTTACCAGATGAGCTTTGAACGAAATGCGGTAAAATAAAATACTTATTGCGGTTGAATGAACCGAAAATACCGCTTTAACCGAGAAATGAACCGAGATGAAGGAGCTGATCTCCGGAGCGACTGTTCAGTGAAGCGGAGTAAAGAATCTGACAGTTTCAGTTTGAAACTAGCCAGATAGAGCTTTGAGTACAGCACTCGTGCTTTAGAACTCCAGTCTGCCTGGAGTTAACTGTTTCCTCTCCGGGGCAGTTCAAGTGCTGTGGCTAACTGCTTCTGTCATAATATAGCAAGACTTCATGGTGTTTGAAAACTTGGTTCTCCATTGCCTGCTGAATTTCTTTCAGAGCAGCCATGCGAACAGCAGAATTTTCATAATATCTGTATAAGTGATCTAGTGTTTGATTAAACTTTTTAATGGCGTTCACTTCATTTGCTGCTGCCTTTACAGCCAAGGCCTCCCGATGAGCCATACAGTGATTTTCAACAAGAATTGGACTGACTTCTTTCAGCTTTTTATCCACCCCGTTTTGCCTGCCCAGCATAACGGCTGCTCCATCACTGCCTAACCCCTGTAAAGTGATCAACCGAGATTTTATTGTTATCAGAGAACTCCAGCATTTTTTTTAACAATTGTATCTGCCTTTCCATCAATTAGTTCCTCAACTCCCAGGAAAGAAATTCTGGGTTTCCCTTCTTTGCAGTACATACCATACAAAATGAGCTGCTTCACAACAGCAATATCAGTTGTTTCGTCCACCAAATATGAAAAAAAATTGGCAGCCTTCAGATCTGTAAGAACTGATCTCCTGACCACTTCACCCAGAGAGAGAATCATTTCTTTGACAGTTCGATTGGAACGATATTTAACAGCATCAGCAATATGTATATTGTCTAGATATTTGCATCCTAATGATAGAAACATAGAATTTGACGGCAGATAAGGACCACTTGGCCCACCCAGTCTGCCCATTTCCCTACCTACTGGATAAGCTGCAGATCCTAGTTAACCAGCAGTCTACTTCTTCCTACCCCAACCCCCTAGATTGCCTTATGACTGTCCCATGCATGCTTGAATTTCACCACTGATTTTGACTCCACAACCTCCTCCGGAAGGCCGTTCCATGCATCCACAACCCTCTCTGTGAAAAATACTTCCAAATTACCTCGGACCCCCCCTATCTTCAAATTGTGCCCTCTTGTTCTTGCATACCTCTTTTTTGAAAGATGCTACCCTCTTGGACTTTGTTGATTCCCTTGGTACTTGAGCGTTTCTATCATGTCCCCTCTCCTCCTTTCCTCGAGGCTATACATGTTAAGCTCCTTCGTCTCTCTTCCATATGTCTTCGGTGCAGACCCTGCACCATTTGAGTGCCCTCCTCTGGACACCTTCCATCCTGTCTATGTCTCTGCAGAGATTGGGTCTCCAGAACTGCACACAGTACTCCAGATGAGGTCTTACCAGCTGTCTGTACAGAGGATAATAACTTCCTGTTTTCTACTGGTGATGCCTCTCCCTATGCATCCCAGTATCCCCCAACCCGGGCAGCGGGTGGCAGGTGGGTGGGTGCCGCCCGCCGGCTGACGGGGAGTGGGGCAGGGGGGCTCCATGGGAGGGGTGGGGGCCATCAGATCACCAGGGATATTGGACTTGAGGGGGTTGACTTATGCCCGCGATCAGGCTTCTCGCAGTCCACTGGACCACCAGGGATATTGACTTGGGGGAAGTCTGATGCCCCACATTGGGCTGCTTGTGGGGACATACCGTCTGCCCGTGATTGGGCTAATGGGGCATACCATTCTGCCCGCGACAGGGAGTGGGGAGAAATAACGCCTGCCCGCGATTGGGCTAATGGGGGATAACGCCTGCCCGTGATTGGGCCAATGGGGAATAACGCCTGCCCACGATCGGGCTAATGGGGAATAACGCCTGCCCGCGATCGGGCATGGGGGCGCCGCCGAACGGTGGAGGGCCACCCACAGGTGGCAGCTGCTGTGTTGTGCCCGCAATGTGGCAGCTCACCTGTGGGTGGCCCTCGACTGATCCTTTTTTTGGCATAAAGTTGTGAAGGCGCAGGTATGGGTTGCGCCTGCATAACTCTGCACAGCCTGGCTGAATATCGGCTGTGCAGTTTATGAGGGTTCCTCCCCTTCGGTTGCGCATGCCTTCATTATCATTGCGCTTGTTGTTCAGCATGATTTGAGGGTGCAACTGCCTCCTGCTGAATATCGCAGGATGGCACATTTGGACTTAGGCAGGGCGCAACCTTATTGCGCATGGCTCAACTCTTTGAATATCTGGGCCCTGGTGTTTAAGAATCCTGGTTCCATAGGAAATGCATAAAGACAATCTGCAATGAAATGTTGTTTAAATGCTAGCAAAATATTATTAGTATCAAGGAATTGTGTACTTGTGTTAGTTAAGGTTATTCTTGAGAGAATACTACTTAAATTGCCTCATACGTATATAGTGAAGAGTGTGTAAGGAGATAAGTGCATGAACAGACAAAAGTCTGATTGAGATGTTCTAAAAATGTCTTGTACTGTTTGAACATCAAAATGTTTTAAATGTTAACTGTGTTTGAAATAAACAGCTTCTGCTTGCACTACATGTCCACATTTAAATCTGTCATCTCAGGAAGTAACCATGATAAAAATAAGTAAACATAATTTACTGCACACCTTTCCTTAAACAGCCAACCGAGATAAATTCATTACTAAGTAATTGTGTTTACAGTAAATGATAAGAGTCACTGATCAAAGAGGACCTTGTGGACTCTCTGAAATAATGGTCTGCAAGATAGTAAACAGCATGGGTTTGTGGCAGGAGGTCTTGTCAAGAAAACCTGATATTTTCTTTGGGAAACAAAGGTAGTAGATAAAGGCCATGATGTGGAATTACTCTACTTAATTTCAGCAGGCTTTCAACTCTGTGCCACACAGAAGATTGCTGAAGATGCTGGAGGACCTGAGCATAGCTGTGGACATAGTTTAATAGGTAAGAAACTGTTTGAAGGAGAGACAAAAAGGGTAGTGGTAACTGAGGTAAAACTGGAAGAGAGAGAGAGGTCACGAGTTGGGTGCTGCAGGGATCCATCCTGGGTCCTGTCCTCTTCAATATGGTCATCAACAACATCAGAGAGGGCATCTGAGGCAAGTCATGTCTCTTCACAGATGACACGAAGCTCTATGGTAGGGTAGATTGCAACAAAGGCATCAGGGAAATGCAAATGGATCTACAAAGGCTGGAGAGGTACTCTTAAGGTTTGGCAGTTGAAATTCAATGCACCGCACTGAGACCATCCCTCATGCCACAAACAGCACCAGGAGACACAGGGGAGGCAGCAACATGGCTGGCACCAGGTCAAGAAAATCCCTAGATGACACGGATGCTAAAGGCCTAGGGCTAGGCCCAGAAAGGTCTCCTCCTCACCAGGGCCTGGAAACCAGTCGGATCATCCCGACCTCCCTCCAGTTCATCCAACTGCATGGAGTATGAGATCTAGAAGATCTCCAATGGATGACTGGCTCTAGAGACCTTCCCTCTCTCAGAGCTGTGAACAGCAGCAAGAGGGACCTGGCCATGTGGGCGACACCGCCCTGCTCACCAGCACAAGCCTTAATGCAAGGAGCTGAAGCAGCACTGGACCACGGTGCCAAGGGACCCACCAGCGCATCGCAGTGCAAAGCTGTGACTTCACCATTGGGAGTGTCTGGACCCCTAGAGGATTCCAGACTGGGAGGGATGTGCAACTGGCCCCTTGGGGGTACCAGCTGTCCCACAGGCCCTCCCCAGGCCTCCCAACTTGGTGAGATGAGGATTAGCAGAGGCCTGGTCTCTCGGTTTGTGTACTACTGGAGAGGGGCTCAGGGAAGAGCCCAGGGACCTTACCTTAGAGTCCCAAATGCGATGCCTGCTTCTGAAGGGGGGCCCTTCCATACCTCATTATGCAAATCTCCAAGGTGTGAAATTCTACAGAGAAGCAAGCATCACAATGGTCCATCTCATGGTCCACTCCAAGGCTGGTCCAGAAACAAGCGTGTTGGTCCTGGGTGGACATATTTTCACAAAGGGCACTGACACATGGGGAGAGTCTGTCTCTTGGTCATCTTCTTCTGTTTCTTAGGCCCTGGGATCTGGGCATGAATGATTCTCAGAAAACAAGAAAACCACCAAAAAGGTCTCAGCACCATAAAAAGAGATGGAAAGAAGAAAGGCCCAAAAATTCTATACGGCATCGAGCGGACGGTGATGAACAGAGCTTAGGCCTTGTAGACACAGCAAAAATGGCAAATACTCCATGGAGTGCTTTCCTTAACGCGGGAAGAACAGAACTGAGGAGGCAGGGGTTCCATTGTTGGTTACTTGCCAGACCACGGAGCGCCACATCATACATTCGCCTCACAGGTGGAACCATCTCCGGACGTCGGTCTCCTACATCCAAAGCTTTAAAGGCATATACTCCCACTGGGTTGTAGGACCTCCAGCATAGACCTCCAGAGATGAATGGAGAAGACTGATTCTTGGAAGATCTGAGAAGAACTAAATACTGTTGTCATATAGACATGAAGTTCCAACTCCTTGTGGATGAGCGATGAAACACTGATATGCACTCGATGGCAGGTTAAAAAGGAAATGAGGCAGTCGGGCCTGGCACTGATGTAACCAGGTGGCTACATGCGCTCACTTGTGGAGCCATGCATGTGTACTGCTTACCTCAGCACCAGCCCTCAGAAAAGTTCTGGCTCGTGGGGTCCTACCACTCCAGCTCAGACCCACTAGTAGGAACTCATGGTGAAAATTGATTCATGGAAGATCTGGGATCTGAAAATGGCTTGGCAGTCTTAGTCTCCTCATGCATAGATGACTGCTTGCAGAATTTTTCAGCATCATGCAAGTGTCACTATGAGAATAGTGAACTACCTGATGTGTACTTTCCACCGTCATAGAACCTGGGACACCCTCTAATATCTGAGCTACATTTACAGGAGAACATTGCTGTGACACCGTAGTAGAAGCTAGAGTAGAATGCGATCCACTTTTAGCTGCCGTCTTTCTTCTATTTTAGGATAGAAAAGTAAAATGACTCACCATTATAATGTTGTTTCTTCCAAAGGATCCTCACTACTGCTAGACAATTGCAATCATTCCCTGGAATGAGCTGCCCTGGAGCCTAGAATTTTGTGCTAATTAGATAACTTCAGAATGAAATTGAAACTCTGCTGGGTCACGCTCTGTCCTGACATCTAACAGCAGATTTATTTCTCAAACTGGGGGAGCAGTGACCACCAAATATAGCTGAGTGACTACCAAATGTCCTAACACTCAAACAATCAAAATATATATATATATATTTTTTAAAAGCAAAACAAATGAGAACGAAGCTTTGCTAAAAATATCACCAACAGCTTAATCTGGTTCAAGGTCAGTTGTCATTCATCTGTATCCCCTCCCGGTCGTGCCTGAAAATAGGCCAGTTTTGTCTAGTGCACGATTCGGTCAACAAAACTAAATAAATAAATAAATACAACGAATTTCAGCTGTGAGTCAATGCAACAGGAAATGCTTAAGAGCAACTGACACCATCTGACCAAAGTGCTACATTGCAGAATTAGAATAAGCCTACCCCAGTAAATCCCATACCAAAACCAGATGTCTGTGTTTGTTCATTGTAAAGTTATTAGCCATTATGTAACCCTGATTTCACTACCTGTTCAAAGCCTGTATCAGCAAAGAGCTGATGATGATGTCATCTTGAAACTCACAATCTAAAATTCCTGTCAACAAGCTTATAGGATCTGTTTCTCCAAAGTTGTAAAGATCATATGCAGTGGTTTTCACAAGTAAAACAGGCAGCACCAGTCAGCAAACTACATGGGTTCTTTTGTTTTCACTTGTGCTGTGAATGCTATTTCCTGAGTGACTCAATTCAGTATATGTGGAAATTGATCTAAATATGGCTGTAACATTGTTCCACAGCCATCTGTTGGCCTGCAAGGGAATTGTATGAACAACTACCGAGTTGAATACTCCTGTGCACTTTATATATGCATTTCCATAATGCACAGCAACCAAATCCCAAACAGCAAACATAGCAGAAAGACAAAGATGATTCCACAGTCCACAAATGTAAGTCAATCAAAATGAGCACATCTTATAAAATGTTGATCACATCTGCATGTAATCAGTAAATGAATGACTGTTCACCATTGCACCACAATATACAAACTGCTATTAAAAATATACATTACCCATAATGCACAGCAGCCATATCCCATACAGCAAATACAGCAGAAAACCTGAGTTGATTCAACAGTTCACAAAAGTAAGTCAGCCAAAATGAACACATATTCTGAAATGTTGCTCATTTCTACATGCAATCAGTAACTGAATGACTGTTCCCCATTGCACCCTGACCACAATGTACAAATGCAATTAAATATATGCATTTCCATAATAACAGCAGCCAAATCCCAACCACGAACACAGCAGAAAAACAGAAATGATTCCACTTTACCTGTGTCTGTACCTTTGTTTTATTATACTTGCTAATATAGGATGTCATGTTACTATGTTGTATAAAGCATAACTTCCTGTTTCTGCTCTTGCCATGTTATAGGCACATAAAACCACTCCAGATCACTGTTCTGCTGTGGAATTAACTTTGTTACAAACCCTGAAACTCATATAGTTTTTAAGCAGTGTTTTTTGAATGGTTCTACTTGTTTTATATGTGAAACTCATTGCATGTGATCTTTACAACTTTGGAGACACAGGTCCTATAAGCTTGCTGATAGGAATAGTAGACTGTGAGTTCCCAAGATGACATCATCAGCAACACTTCACTGATGCAGGCTTTTTTTGTACAGGTAGTGAAATCAGGGTTACAAAATGGCTAATAACTTTAAAATGAAGTAACGTAGTAATCTAGTTTTTGTATGAGATTTACTAGGGTATGCTTATTCTAATTCTGCAATATAGCACTTTTGGTGTCAGTGGCTCTTTAACTACACTAAGAGTTGCCTGTTGTGAAAACCTTTTCCAGATTCTGGAAACTAAGATAGGGAAAAGGATTGTCAAGCATAGTGAGGATCTCTTTGAAGAAAGAACAGTTACATACTGCTGTAACAGTAGATCTTTTTAATTTCTTTCTTCAGGCCACACCTATGGAAATAATAGCTGCCAGGCACTAGGACCACATGGAAACTTTTGTAAGCAGTCAACAAGGGGCTGCTCATGATGACAACAGACGTTGGCTACTACCTAAACTTGGGCAGCCTCCTCCTTCTCAGCTCCCTACTGGAGACCATGCTTGGAGGTCCTCCTGTAGGGAACCAGGAGAGAACCTAAGGCTCTACCAACCAGCCAAGGTACAGAACAGCAGATAGATCCCCACGAAGAAGGAGACAGCACTCACCAGATTCTTAGGATCCTAAAGGGAAGGAGAGGGATAGCATGGCTTGGTGAAAGAGATTCTCTCAAAGATCTACTGTTACGGAGAGTAGGTAACTGTTTTATCTTCTTTGAGGATCTCTTTCATCAGGCCACACCTATGGAATGAGTATAAAGCAATACTGACCACCAAACAGTCTGGGTGTCTAGAACCTAAGAAAGTAGGCCTTGAAGCACAGCTAAGCCCAAATCAGCCCTTTTAGACACAAGATCCAGACTAGTGTCTAGTGAAGGTATGGACAGGTGGCAGCTGCACAGATTTCTGCAGCAGACATATTTTGAAAGATGCAGCAGATGTGGCCATGTCTCTAGTAGAACGACCATGAGCAACCCAAGGAAGTTCTTCACCATTCTTCTTATAACAAAAATTATGAAATGGATAGAAAGAATGCCTTGTGCTTCAACCCACCCAAGGTGGGCTGTTATCTTACCATGCTCCTCAGTGAATTTCTTTTCTCACTGCCACTGGCTTGGCCTCCCCAATTTCCCCTCCCTACTTCTCACTACTGACTAAGTCTATTTCTGACAGTGTTGTGTCTCTGAAATAATCTAGTTACCACCAGTAACACCTTTCAGTTCTAATTGTTGTTTTCTACTCTTAAGTCTCCTCCTCAACTTGTGGCTGCATACCCCTTGTCATTTGGGGTTTCTCTCCTTTAGTCTTCCTACTGACTGCATATAGTATACTACTATCCTTTGCCTGCACTAACTAATCATTGTTTGCACTTTTATTAGCTCTTGTGAGTTTTATCTGTCTTAATTATCCCGATAGTGAATCAATGTAATGTTTTATTTATTGTACTATGTCATTCCTGATGTGGAACATTTGTAAAAGAGTCCCTGGCTCAAAGGTATTGTAATTCGAGAATGAAATAAATAAATAAAAAACACCCTCCCCCATCATGCCTTATTGCTTAAGTAATACAGTTTGGTGACCATTTGGACAGGTACTGTTTAGAAACTGAGCCTCCCTTTCCCAGCCTCCCAGGGCAAATAAAACAAAAGCTGGGAGGACTTCCTGCACTCCTTAAAGTGGTGTGCATGGTACTGGAGTATTCTATGTACATCTAGTATATGAAGCAATGCTTCCTCTGGATTAGCATGGTCAGGAAAATAAACTGGCAGGGGAATGGTTTGATTTAAAGTAAACTCAGGCACCACCTTTAGTAAAAATGTAGGATCAGTACCACGAAGACCTCTGTCTTTGTAGAAGATCAAATAAGGAAGCTCACATGTTAAACCCTGTAGCTCTGAAATCCTTGAGAGCAGAAATAATGGCAACCAAACAACACTTTTCAAGAAGTAAAGTGTAAACCACAAGTCGCAGCTGGCTCAAAAGGAGCCAAAATAAGAAATTCAGGTGCCAGGCTGGGACTGGATTGTGGGTGGGAGGCTTCAAGTGCAGAATGCCTTGCAAGAACGTATGGGCTACCTCCAGCTGTGCAGCCCTACAACCCTCAATAGGCACATAGAACTTAGTCTGTCCATGTCTTAACTCTGTTGCCTGGAAACCTCATCGTGCCATAGTTACTTCCTTCTTCACACTTCTAGAATATTTATGTGCTGGGTGCTCTCCATGTGGTTCATGTACCCTGTGTCTGATGAGGCCCTAAATGTGCCCCCAGCCCATCCTCAAGGCATCCATAGTTAAAACCTGGGAGGAGATCAGAAGGAACCCCTTTAACAGGTTGCTGGTTCCCTCCACCACTTGAGCACTTTGCATACAGGAGAGGTTACTAGAACCCTCTGTTTTAAATTGTCTGTGACCTGGTCACACTGGACTCTTAAGGTCTACTGAGGGATCCTCATGTGAAGTCTGGCTAGAGGTACTGTGACAATGGCCACTGCCATCAGACCCAGGAGCTGAAGGAATGTTCTAGCTGTAACATACTAGCTGTTTTGGACCACTTGAGCCTGTGCAGTCAGATGCTCAGCCCTGTCCAGAGGCAGGAAGGCTAAGCCTGGGCTGTATCCAAAGCTGCTCCTATGTATTGCAGGCACTGACAAGGTGTCAAGATAGACTTTGTTACATTGACAGTGACCCCTAGGGCATCAAACATCTGCCTTGTTCGAGCTAAGGTGTGCAGGAGCTGCTCTTTGGAGTGGGCTTTCAATAGCAAGTCATCCAGGTAAGGAAGACATAGAGACCTTTGCTGCGAGAAGGGCTGCTGCCACTACTGCCAAACATTTGGTAAAGACCCATAGTACAGAGGACAAGCTAAAAGGCAATACTCTGAATTGGAAGTATTCTCCTGAAACAGAAACCCCAAATATTTCTGTGAGGCTTGCAAATTTTGATATAAAGGTAGAGGCATCCTTTATGCTGAGGGAACAGATTCAATCCCCTGCTTGTAGTAGTGGGAGCAGTCCCTATAGGGTGATCATTCTGAACTTTCTGTACTGTATGAAAAGGTCCCAGAGATCCAGAATAGGCCGCAGGTCTCCTGTCCATTTGGGACTAGGAAGTACCATGAGTAGAACCTGTATTCTTCTGTTCCAAGGGCACAGGTTTTATAGTCCTCTTCTGAAGCAAGGTGTGGACTTTTTCTTCAGGAACAGAGGAATGTGTTCTGGAGGATAGTGTGTTGGTACTGGTAAATGATCTGGAAGTAGTTCTAGAAGTTCCAGAGCATGGCCTTGTGATATGATTTCCAGGACCCAGGAATCTGATGTCACCTCCTTCCACTGAGTTAGGTGGAGGAGAGATGATCTCAACAACCACACCTGAAGGTAATGGTGGTTCTGAGGTGTACAAAGAGTCAGGCAGAGTTGGTTGTGGTGGTTCCTGCTGCACCACCACTTCTAGGGGCTTTAGAATGGGCACCTGGAGTGGTTAATGGTGTGGCAGGGCTCATGCTCCCTGCCCTTACCTTGTCTGGTAGTATGACAGTGTCTAGAGCCAGCCAGACAAAAGGCATTCTCTGTCTACCCCTTGATTGGAGTACGATACAGGAGTGTGCCGACTTCAGGGTCCTATCTTAGGTCTGGAGATTAGAGAGGGTATCTTGGAAATCTGATCCAAATAACTTGAATCCTCTAAAGGGCATTGAGAATGGACTGTTGTACATCACTCACAAAGCCTGCCACCCTGAGCCAGGAGTATCTCCTTAGGCATATTCCTAGAGGCAGCAGCCCTGGCCAAAGCATCAGATATATTGTAGGTTGTACAAAGAAAACAAATTACTTACCAGAGTAATATTGTTCCTTCCAAGGATCCCTCACTGCACTTACTAGTGCAATCAGCCTGTAGGTTTGAGCTGCCCCACAGAGTGTGGAATTTTATGTAAATTATGGAACTGTGGAGTGTAATTCAAATCTCTGCTATGTGGTGGCATTCTAGCCTGCCCTCCAATGTCAGATTTATTTGAAAACCAGGAGGCGGTGACCACTAACTCACTAAACTAACCCTAAGGAAAAGCATATACAGAAAAGCAAAAAATCCCAAAGCTTGGTACCACAGGACAAACTATGGCAGACTATAGTTGTGCAACAAAACAACAAAAACTGACTGTAGGCAATGCAAGTAGTAATGCTCAAGTCAAAAATAAGAACAAGAACTGATTCTTGTAGAACCTTTTCCAGGTTCTGGAAGGAGGTGGGTGAGAATGTTAGCACAGTGAGGGATCTCTTGGAAGAAACAATATTGCTGTGGTAATTTTTCTTCAAACCCTAGGAATCCCTCACTATGCCTACTAGTGCAGACTACAAAGCAGTATCCTGGGAGGCTGGGTATGGAACCCATTTAAGGAAAAGGTTCTGCAAGACAGCAGTGCCAAACCTGGCATCCCTCCTGGACTGCACATCCAGAAAATAGTTCTTTGTGAAGTGTGTACTGTTTTCCAGGAAGCTGTTTTACAAATTTCTAGCAAGGGGACATCCTTGCAGCTGCCACAGAGGCATAGGTACCATGGGTGGAATGTGTCCTGGGGCCTTGTGGAGGTAGCTGGCCAGCTTTGCTGTAACAGAACTATATACAGGAGAGAGGGCGTGGCTTTCTGCTAGTTGAATGGTCATTAACTCAGTGAGCTCCCTGATAGACATCCAATATTTGTTCAAAATTAACAGAAAATTGCTACTTGTGTGCATCTCAGCTTCCCTCCCGGTTCTGGATAGTGTGAAGGTTGAACTGTAAGGTTTTAATTGCCATGGGTCGGAAAACCGTGAACAGAAAGCAAACTTCTTCACATGCAGAGGGCCTGTAAACCCGACTCCTGCTACTTCCTTGATTGTGGAGCAGGATCAGAAGGTGCTGGGCCCGCAACTCTGGAAACTCTCCAGCAAGCAGTGACCACCCTGACGAAGCGGTGCAACAAATTGATAAAAAGATGGATGCATATAGTGAGAGGATGATACAAGGTGAGCAGAAAATAGACGCAGTGGAGGCAGTGGCTAATGCTTCTGAACGGTCAGCGAGCAAGCACAAGCAACAGCGGCAACATGTGTTAAAGAACAGGCCCTGTTAAAATCTTGTTTGGAGCATTTGGAAAATACCCTCCGATCAGCTAATGTCCGTATTCTTAGTCTGAAAAGAGGCTTAGATGAGGAAGACTTGCTTTCTTTTATGGTTGCCTGGGTAAAGACACCTTGGGAATTGACATCCAGACCTAGTGATCCACGCCTACAGAGTAAATTATGAAGGGCAGGAGGCCCTTCTGAGGCTCCAAGAACTGTAATGCTGGTAACTGTGTTGATGGCTGTGAGAAATATTATCCTGAATGCAGCAAGGCAAAAGTGAGGGAGTAATGATGGACGGAGTTAAGGTGCTTTTGTTTCGGGACTTATGGTACTCCACTCGCATGAAGCGCAAGGTCTTTGACACAGTTCATTGTAGGTTGAGGGAAATGGATGTTCCAAACACCATGATGATGCCCGATGTCTACATGTAACTGTGGCAGGAAATCCACATTTATACAGATGCTAAGGATGTAGTCAAATTGCTGGACAAACTGGAAGCAGACAGAGTGGCAAGAGAGGGAGATTCGTCCTCAGAATCCGAGGATGGGAGATACTTGAACTTTTATTTCTTTAGTAAGTCCTATTTACTTTCAGTTACCCACCAGAATAGTGCTAGAAGGGATATCCATGAGTGACGTAAGCTGGACAAACATTTATGAAAGAGACACACTTTGTTTTCTTTCAGGATTCTTGCTTGTACCTTAGTCTGGAATGGGAATCCCAGTTTCTATTTTCAGTAGCCTCTCGACTAAATCATTACTTTGCAAACCAGTGTGATAATAAATGAGACTTACAGATTAATCTGTTTGATAGCAGACTTTATTTTACCAATATTTGTTTGAAAGTAAATATTTATACAAGTCTCTTCTTGGGCCTGAAGTAAAATTTATACTTGGAAAGTATTTGGAGGTATGGGGAGCTATACTGAGTGCTTGGAGTTGATTTTTTTTTAGTCTTTGGTAACCAGGTAAGGCTCACTAGGCACAAGTGCCTGTTTTCAGGGGTGACCTGGGAGCACTGGGCAGTTAAGTGACTTGCCCAAAGTCACACAGTATGCAAGTGGAGGTTGTGAGAATCAAACTCAGGTCTGGTCTGCTGGATGTACCAAGCTCGCTCACACCTCGCTCCTCTAGGCTATATTGCCAGCCCAACCAGTTTTATTAATAAACATAAGATATAGGCCAGTGTGGCCAGAGTTTGAATATTCTTACTAACGATGGACTGAGAGCTAGTCTAACTAAAGCATTGGCAGCCCTGCCTTAAGCGTTGATATTAAAGATGAATTACTATATATATATATATATATATATATATATATATATATATATATATATATATATTTATTTTATTTATTTATTTAGTTAAACATCAGTTTTAAAACCTTTGAGCCAGAGGCTCATTTACAAAGGTACCTCGTCACAAAGAGGACATAAAACAATAGTACAAGGGACACATTAATTACAGAGACAAAAGTTACAATTCAGTCACAATTTTGTTTACAGTAGGATTCAATACCCATGAACAATAGGGTGCAAAAACTTGGGGTTGGGGGTGCAGGTGGAGGTAGGAGGGAGGAGGATTAGTAGGGAAGGAAGGGGGGGGGAGCCGCCAGTGAGCACTGTCAAGAGTGTATTTTTTTTTTTCCTTATAGGTTAGTGGCAGTTGCATTTGTGTGAGATAAGCAGGAAGTTTCTGAGCCTGGGCTTAAAGCATGCTAAGGTTGGTTAGTTTGATACACCGCAGGGAGGAGTTATACCAGTGGGGTGCATGGTAGGGAACACCCTCTGCCCTTGAGGGTCCTGGCTCTCGGAATGACTAGGGTTGTTCTTGACGAGCCGCAGTGATCAGGGTCGGAGCAGTTCATGAATAGAGTTGGATAGTCCTATGGGGGATAGGCCATGCAGGGCTTTAAAGGTGAGCTGGCAGGTCTGATACATGAGCCGCTCGTCCAGGTTGAGTAGGGTAGCCAGGTGTACAGCACACATGTATGAGTGAGTCTGGGTGCACCGTGATAAGTCTGCAGGCCTTGTTAAGCGTGAAGGCTAACTTTGTTGAGGGCAGTCTGATCAGCTGAACCATAGACAGGAAGGCCATAGTCAATGAGAGATATGACAGAGGAGGTGACAGCCAGGCGGAGGGCATCTGGAGGAGGCATTTCTTGTGCCGGTAGAGAATGCCCAGTCATGAGTTGGCGGCAGAATTAAGGACAGATATATGTCCATGGAATGAAAGTGCAGGGTCAAAGGTTATTCCAAGATATTTATAGGACTGCACAGGGTCAATGAGGATATTGGGTGTGGAGTGGACGGCTAGGGGAAACTTGCTGTACCTATTTTGAGGGTGGGAGAAGAGCACAGTTTTTGTTTTCTTTAGGTTGATAACAAGTCGGTGCTCAGTGAACCAGGTCGCTGTAGAGTCAAAAGCTAGTTGGAGAGAGTTCTGTAGCAGCATGGGGTTATTGTGAGGCAATGAGAACAGCATCATCTGCATAGAGAAGAATCTTACCCGTACAACTGCTGGGTAGGGAGTTGAGAAAGAGGGAGAATAGTAGAGGTCCAAGAATTGAGCTCTGCACTCCAGAGCAAGTGGGCAGGTTTCAGAGAGAGTACTACTAACTTTCACACATTGGGAGCGGCGAGAGATAGCTGGTACACCAGGAAACAGGTCCAGAGGCAAAGCCTATTAGGTCGAGGGTGGAGAGCAGGAGAGGATGCGAACGGTATCAAGGCTTTAGACAGGTCAATGAATATAGCACCAGAGTCCAAGGAGGCGTGGAGGAAGTTGGAAAATTCCAGGAGAGCTGTATTGGTACTATGACCTGCTCTGAACCCGTGTTGTTCAGGGCAGAGAACATTGTACTTACAAAGGTAGTCAGAGACTTGGGATGCCACAATTTTCTCCAAAGCCTTAGAGAGGGGGAGAGGATCGAGATGGGTCGGTAGTTACCCAGAAGAGTCCTGTCACCACCTTTGTGGACAGGGTAACTGTGGCAACCTTCCAGGCAGCAGGGAATTGTCCGAGACAGAGTGATTTGTTGAAAATGCATGTGATAGGGGAGAGGACCTGATCCAGTACCTGACGTAGTAGGCAGGGATCAAGTGAGTCATTACCAATGGTGTTACCTTTTAGGGCTTTTAGCAGGTATGGCCTAGTTTCTTGAATGGTGACATGAGCGTAGGTGGAAGTAGGGAAGAACAATGGGTAGTGGAGCAGAAGGAGGTGGCGGACTGAAAAGTTATCAGTGAGTACTGTGCTAAGGTCGGTAAAGGAGTTATTGAGGTGAGTAGCTAATGAGGGCAGTTATGTTATACCCCATATATTGTACCAATTGTAGTAAGTCTCATTAATCTGCTTATCACCAAAGTCTGGTATATGTATGATGTATGTTATACTCAGAGTGTTTTGTACAAAACATTGTCATAAAACCTATAAATAAAAAGTTAAAAAAAAACTATATACAGGAGACTATCCAATAACCAATAGTTCTCTTTGAGGCTGGCCTACCCTGCCCACTTCACCATATGTGAGGAAGAGCTGTGAATGGGAAGATCTTAGGTCCTTAGTACGGACCAGGTAACCAAGTGCCCTCAACATCCAGGCTGTGAAGTCTCTGCCTCGCCAGAACTGTATTTTGCTTTAAAGAACACTAGAAGGGTGATGGACCGGTTCAGGTGAAACTTGAACACCACCTTAGGGAGAAACCTCTTGTCAGTCCTTAGGACTACCTTGTTCCTGTGGAAGATAATGTAATATGGTCTGTGCAGAGGGCTTGCAACTCACAAACCCTTCTGGCAGAAGTTATGTCCACTAAGAATACAGTCTTCCAGGTAACATACTTCGAATCAGCAGTAGTCATGGGCCCAAAGAGAGGTTCCATGAGCTTTGTTATGTACAGGTGCAAATCTCAGGAGGGATTGGGTCCTAACCGGGGATGCAGGTGTAGGGAGCCAGTTGAAGAATTTCCTGAAAATGGGATTTAGGCCACCATTTTCTCCTTACCTCCTGAGACACAGGCGGATATAGCAGCCAGCTGTACCTTCAGGGTAGAGGGCCGAGGCCTGAAAGTGGACCAAGTAATCTAGAAGGGTGGGCAGGTCTGCCTTCAGAGCCCCTATTTCCACCCCTTGACCTCCCCATCTTGGTTCACGCCTTGTGACGCCTAGGCTTGACTACTGTAATGTGCTCTATCTCAGGGTCTCTGAGGTACACTCCGCAGCTGCAGCTAGTGCAGAATGCAGCTGCCAGGTTGTTGACAGGACAGTCCAAGTACTGTCACATCACCCCTGTGCTGCGTGACCTACACTGGCTGCTGGTCAGCCGGAGGGTCCTCTTTAAGGTGGGCTTGCTCACCTATAAGGCTCTACATGGCCTGGGTCCTGATTAACTAAAGGACCTTCTTACACCTGCTGTATCGGTTCGCCCCTCCACCCTCCCTCTAGGAGCCTCCTTGTGATTCCCAGGACAAGATTAAAACAGCAGGTGACAGAGCGTTTAGTGTCGCCATCCCCATCCTGTGAATTCACTATCTCCAGCTGTAAGAGAGGCCCTTCTGTCGAGGTTTTCAAAGCCCACCTCAAGGCCTTCCTGTATAATCAGGCCTTCCCGACTTTGATTTATAATTTTATCTGATGCCTGACTTTCGTGCCTAATTCTGTCCCTGGTTATATATTTACTTTCTTGCTGATCATATTGTTTATAAATTTCATAACAGTGAGACTGTAGAATATTTATTATTAGATTTTATATTGTGGTGTTATTTTATTGTATAATTATATTGTTGGTGTTATTTGTATGTGATTCTAATTTGTTAGGCACCCAGAGGCCTGGGATGGGTGTCTTTTAAATAAATTTTGCCTTGCCAGAGGATTGAGCTGCTTAGAGCACACCACAGATAAAATCTTTCCATTTGGAAGCATATGTTTTACTAGTGGCTGACTTCTTAGAGACTCTAGGACTTTCAGGACTTCTCTGAAAGGTGAAAGTCAGAAAACTCTAGCTCTTCAAGAACCAAGCCTTGAGGTGAAGTGACCTGAAGTTTGGGAAGTTGATTCTGCCACTGAACATGGTCAACAAGTTGTGCCTCAGTGGGAGACAGATGGATTGGTTTGATGAGAGGGCCAGGAGAGGAAATACCAGACCTGCCTGGCCCAATCTGCAGCCACCAGTATAATTGTGGCTGACTGGCTCCTCAGCTTCAACACCACCCTCAGCAAGAGGGGAAAGGGAAGGAAAGCGACAGGAATCATCCTGACCAGTCCAAGGTCAGAGCATCCACTGGGACTGAGCCCACTGCTGGAAGCCTGCAACATAAAAGAGAAGCTGGTGATTTTCCTGGAAACAAACAGATCTATTTCCCATGTGCCCCATCTTCTGAATACTTTGCTCAGCACCTGCTTATTCGGGACCATTCGTGATTTCCTGGCTGATCCTGCTGAGGGAATCTGCCACAAAATTGTCCTTCCCTGGCAGGTGGACTGCTGAGAGCTGCACTTCCAAGGAATAAGCCAGACTCCATATTTTCATTGCTTTTGGACACAGCTTTGAAGATCTTGTGGCCCTTGCTTGCTTGTGATGTAATACATGGTGGTGGTGTTGTCTGTCCTGACTTAGACTGACTGACTTTGACCTTCGGAGCAAAGGACTGCAGAGCCAGGAAGACTGCACTAAGCTCCAGGAGATTTATATGCTCTGAGACTCCTGGGGAGACCAAACTCCATTTACAGTTAGGTCACCCAGATGAGCGCCCCAGCCTAGGAGGGAGGCATCTGTTGTGAAAATAACTGTGGGAAACTCCTGCTGGAAGGGCTCCTTCTCTGAGGTTGCCTTCTTCCTTCCACCAGTCCAGAGCTCTTAAGAGAGACTTTATCAGAGGCACCAGCTTTGAGAGTGGGTCTTGTTGTTTGGGACCAGTGAGCCCTTAAGAGGTACTAGATGTCTCTCATCAGAAATCTGGCCCCTGCCACAAGAGATGCGGAAGGAGCCATATAACTTTACAGCTGGAGGAAGTGTTTTGCTGGCCTAGGCAGGCCCAGGATGAAGGACTTTACCAGATTTATAGGATTTTCTACCCTGTCCTGAGGCAGGAAGACCCTCCCTTGGAGGGCATCCAGCTCTGCTCCTGTGGACTCCAGCACTTGAACCTGCTCTGTCTGGGACTTCTGGACATTTATGAGGAAACCCAGACATTCCATGGTGCTCTGGGTCAAGAGGAGAGAGGTCTTGGCCTGCTGATGTGACTTTCCTGTGACTATCCAGTTATCCAGGTAGGGAAAATCTGCACCCATCTTCTGAGGTGTGCTGCCACCACGGCTAAGAACTTTATGTACACCCTGGGAGCGGAGAAGAGACCAAAGAGGAGGGCTGATAACTGACAGTGACCAGTTCCTACCCTGAACTTAAATACTTCCTGTGGCTGGGTCTGACTGGAATATGAAAACAGGCATCTTTCAAGTCCAGTGAGCCCAGCCAGTCCCCTTGTTGAAGGGAAGGTATCACTGTAGCCAGATTTACAATCTTGAACTTTTCTCTTTTTAAGTGTTCAGATACCGGAGATCAAAATGGGTTGTCCTCCCATTTTTCTTGTGGGTGAGGAAGAAGGTCCTTTCCCTCTGGGTGGGGTGGGGGTTGCTGCTTGTGCCTGCAGCAACTTTTGATCTTTAACTCCAGCAGAATCTTTTCTGCTGGAGTGGGAGGTGTGAACTTTCTGCAAACCTGCAGTCTGGGGAATTTTTGAACTGTAGTGTGAGTCCCTGGCTCACCACTTCCAAGATCCACTTGTCTGTGATGATGTTTTCCACTCCTGGAAGAAGAGCTAACCTTCCCCACTAGCAATGGATGGGCGACCTATACCAACTTGTCATGAGTTCTGTCTGGGTTGAGCCTTTGGTGCTGGGGTTGAGTCAGACCATCTAGATCCTCCTGTGTCCCTGCCTCTGAAGAAACCTCTTATTTGAGAGAAATCATAAGGAGGAAACCACCGGAAAGCAACCCCTACCCTACTTCCCTTCCATGGGGCCTACAGGTAGTGGAGGCCTTTTCTTTCTCAGTGTAACTTTATAGGTGGCTTTATACTCCTCCACCTTTTTCATGTATGCCTCTGTTTGTCACCAGATAAGGAGTTACTCTCACAGGAAAAGTCATTGCCTTCATTTGGGTGTCCTGGGACAGGTTTGTAGTCCTGAGTCAGGCAAGCCTTCTTAGGGGAAATAACATGGCCCATGACCCTGGAGGTATTGTCACTGGTATCCACTGCCGCATGGAAAGTACAGTTGCACAAGAACTTACCGTAACAGTAGATCTTTGGAGGAGCTCTTGTAGTAGGCAACACTGGTAGGACTGAAGCCGCCAGGCACCAGGACCACATGGAAAACGTCTAGCTAGCAGTCTACCATGGGGAACCACCCCACTGACCTCAGCACGCTGAAGTCTGCTATCCTATAAAGGGGCAGTCTCCAGACCCACCTCAGTTCTCATGACAGAGACCCTGGCACAGAAAGTAAAGAAAAGGAGAACTGAGGTGATTTCTCAGAGCAGAGGAAAAGTAGGATAAATGCGAAGGAGAAGCAACTATCAGGGGAAGGAGGAAGAAAAGCAGTGCCTGCTGCAAGAACTCCTCTGAAGTTCTCACGGTTATGGTAATTTCACATAACTGTACTATCTTACTTTGAGGGGCTAATGTAGGCAACACCGGTAGGACTGAGTCCCAAGCAGTACCGAACCTACCCAAAGGACAGCCAGGAGGGACAGAAGATGTCAGCAGATAGCTCAGAAAAGAAGGCCCTGAAGGACTACAAGTCTGAATTAACCCTGCGTCTGGAAGCAATGTCCAGACTGTAGTGGCAGACAAAGGTGAACAGAACTCCAAGTGGCAGCTGCACAGATGTCCCGCAGCAGACACATTTCTGAAACAGGTGATAAAGGCAGCCATACTTCTTGTGGAGTGTCCCTTAACCGCCCTGGGCAAGGGCTTGTTATACTACGGTAACAGTAAACAATGCAATTTGCAGCCAGCCTGTGGCGCTGAGGACTGAGGCGCTGCTGATGCCACACTGCGTCTTTGCGCTGGCGATCCGGGTTCGAGCGAGCTCCGGCACCGGGATCGCAGGGGGTGTGAGGATTGAGCGCCTGATGGCTGCTCTCCTCCTGGGGGTCAGGGATCGCCTAGCATGCCAGTGGCCCCTGGTGGAGACAGGAGGTGCTGTAGCACGCTCGGTATACGTAATCTGCATGCCCATACGCAGGCAGGGTTGCCGTGTATGCCTTGCATTGAGGATGTGCACTCACATGGGAGGGGGAGGATCTCAGAACAAGGAAAAAGCCTGGACTGAGGGGTGGCGACAGCACCTGCCACCATGCCCAAGGCCGAGTCCATCCTGCCTGGCCTTCCAGATTCCTCCACCGGGCCTCTCCCATCGGTCTGTCTATAAGTGCACCCAAGAGGAGGGCAGTCCCACCCGGAAGGGTTAAGCGGGGGTGCCGATCGTGGACAGAGAAGGAGGGAGAGAGGAGGCACAGGTAGGTGGACTTCAGGCAGGGCAGGAACAGGCAGGATACCAGAGAGAGGCTCCCAGTCTGTGACCGAGGGAAAAGGATGTAAAAACAATGCAATTTGCCAACCATTTCGACAAACACTGTTTTGAAACAGGTGCCTCTTCTCTCTTGGGGCAAACTAAACAAACAACTGATCAGTCTTTCTAACCGGTTGGGTGTGATCTGTGTAATAATGAAGCACCCTATGAACATTCAAAGTATGTAGTAAGGCCTCACCCTGATTAGAATACTCAGGGAAATAAATGGGCAGGTGGATGGATTGGTTTATTGTGAACTCGGACACCACCTTAGGCAGAAACCTAGGATTTCATTTTTCATTTATTTTCATTTATTTTTATTCTTGTAAGCCTCATGAGCAAAATGCCCATTTTCACAGGTGACAAGTTGAGGTATACATAAACACAAGAAACATTAAATACATGCCAACAATAAATACTGTACAAATAGCTCAACAAATACACTTACAACATAATACAATTAATACCACAAACTTTAACAAACACAATGCTGTTGATCTTGTAAATACAGCATAAGTCTTCTCTAAAATCATTAACTGTTTTACTACTCAAAAGTTCCAGAGGGAGTAAATAAAAATTTAGGGGTCCTATAAGTAATACATTTTTGGCCAATGGCTTTACGACATAATGGGAGTTTACAGAATTACTACGCAAAGACACCCTGTCTTTGTGAAAAACTAAGCAAGGCTCTTTACACATCAGAGCCTGAAGCTCAGAAATCATTCAGAGCAGAAGTAATAGCAACTAAAAACAATGCTTTCCATGACAGAAAGCGTAGCTACAACTGGTGGCTGGCCAGGGGGAGGTAGAGTGAGCTTTTCCAAGATGAAAAGGGAGTCCCAACAAGGCTTCAAATGCAGGATACTCCATAGTAATGTGTGGAATACCTCCAACTGGGCAACAACTTTTGCCCTCAACATGTCGTTATACAGAGATGGCAGAAAGGTGCACCTTAAAGAGAAGAGTACACAGGCCTGAGTCGAAGAGAGAATAGGTACTCCGAGATGAGATCTGACGGACAGGTGAAGGGCTCTAGGTAGCAGGTAGCTGCCCAGAGGGAGAAGTGCTTCCACTTCATGGCACAAGTGACTCTGTGGAAGGCTTTTAGCTGCCACCAGGAGATCAGCGACCTGGAAGAAACCCCAAAGCGGGCGATAGCTAAGTCTGCAGGAGCCACGCATAAAGATGTAGAGACTTAAGGTCAGGATGGACCAGGGTGCCCTGTTCCTGGCAGAGCAGGCCAGTGCACAATGGCAAGTGGCTGGAGGTTCTACTGCCAGCTGTTGCAGTGGGAACCAAATCTGATGCGGCCAGTAGGAGCTATGAGAATCATCTCTGTTCCCTTGACACGAAGCTGGAGGAGAACCTCTGTAGACGCTGGAAGGTAGGGAAAGTTGTACAGGAACCTCCCTTTCCAGGAGAGGGAGGTGTCACACCAGAAAACCCAGGCCCTGGATCGAGCCAGCAGAAAAGTGGCAATTTGGCATTGAGTGGGGATGCAAAAGGTCCAATTCTGGATGGCCCCACCTGTCAAAGAGATCTTTCACCACTGAGGACAGGAGTTCCCACTCATGAGTCCTCAACCTGGACTGGCTTAGACTGTCAGCCAGGGTGTTTTGGATGGCTGGAACATGGATGGCTGAGTGTTCCAGGGCATGCTCGATGGCCCAGTACCAGGCACTCATTGTCTTCCAACAAAGGGTGGAATGAGTGCCGCCTGCTTATTGATGTAGTATATCAGACATGTTGTCCATCTGTACCAGCAACGGGCTGGGAAGAATGTGTGTCTGGAGGACCTGCAGAGCATAAAGAACTGCCCGATCTCCAGTATATTGATGTGGAGATGCTGCTCTAACTTGGACCAGGTCCCCTGGGTCTAACAGTCAGCTAAGTGAGCACCCCAGCCCAGACCCAAGGTGTCTGTAGTGAGAATCTGCAGAGGGAGACAGTTCAGAAAGGAACCCCCACAGAAGATTTGCAGGGTTTTGCACCACTCCAAGGTCCTCCTCACCGGTCAAGACTATCACCAGCTGATCCAAGTCATCAATGCGCTGGTCCTATTGGACCCAAAGAGTCTACTGGAGAACCTTCATATGCAGATAGGTCAGTGAAACTGTGGCTATAGCTGGCCATGTGCCCTAATAGACGTAGGAATGCTCTGGCTGGTATCTGATAACCAGAGGATACTAGCCAGCCTGAGCTATCAACCGCTCTGCTCTGTCCATTGGCAGGAAGGCTCTGCCCTGGGACAAGTCCAGGATCACCCAATATACTGGAGGTGTTGGCTCAGAGAGACAAAACTTCAGCAGGTTGAATGTGATCCCTAGGGAATGGAAAAGTCAAAAGGTACCTTCCAGGGTCTACAGCAAGAGGTCCCTGGAGGGGGTATCAGCAATCAATTGTCCAGGTAAGGGAATACATAGAAGTTCTGTCTCTTCAGGGCCACAGCCACCACCACCAGGCACTTGGTAAGGGCCCAAGGTGCTGAGGAAAGGCCAAAAGGAAGGGCCCTGAACTGAAAGTGGTCTACCTGGAAGCAGAAATGGAGGAAGTGGCAGTGGGCTGGGAAAACCTGGATATGAAGATAGGCATCCTGCATGTCCAGGGAGCAGAGCCAGTGCCCCTGTTGAAGGAGGGCAACAGGCCTTGGAGAGTAACCATCCTGAAGTGCTTGTACTCTGTGTAGAGGTTTAGATGGTTGAGGTCCAGGATCAGCCTCTGGTCCCATTTTCTTGGGACGAGGAAGAAGTGAGATTAGAATCCATTTCCTCTTTGAGCCGGAAGGATGGGTTCTATGCCTTTTTGCAGGAGGGCCTGAGGGTAATGAGAGAGCAAGGGAGGGCTTTGCAGATGGGGTTCCAGAAATTCAAGGTGTAACCCAGTTCGATAATCTACAGCACCTACTGATCTGAGGTTACTGTTTGCCACCCATTGAGGTATAGGGAGAATCGATCCTCAAGGCCGCCCCCAAGGCCTCTTTGGGGCAAGGAGTCAGACAGTAGATCTGGGGCAAGCAGAGTGACTGTGGGTGCTCTAGGGGCCCTAGGGGCAGCTGCCCTGGCTGGTGGGATGATTGTCTTGTGCTTAAAAGGTCCTTTCGACCGCTGGCCCTTGGAGGACTGGCAAGAGGACCAACGAAAGAACTGATGCTGGGAAGGCTGAGGCTGGGATTGGTAGAGGGAATGTAACAACTTTAGGGCCTTGCCGATTCCTGGATGGGAGATAATGCCCTGGCATCTTCCCAAACAAAACAGAACCCTAAAGGGCATCCATTATTTTGACCTGAACATCAGGTGCAAAGCCAGACACCCTGATCCATGAATGGCGGTGAAGGCAAATCCCTGCCACCACCCCTCACCTGTAGGCATCAACAGTGTCATATGCCACCCTCAGTACTTGGTTGCCCACATCCAATCCAGACTTCGGGAGCTGGGCCAACTGTGTTTTGGTAGAATCCTCAGGGAGGGTTTGAACCAAACCCTTGCCTGATTCAGAGAGCATTTTGGTTCTGAACCATATGGGCCGGAGTAGTTAAGGGCCAGCGATGAGCCAGTGTAGAGGCAAACATAGCTATCTGGCTGGTCCAACTGGTGAGACTCCTTGTTGGGGAGGTGGAAACTCAAATGTTTGGGCCTCTTTGTACAGTCATGGGCCATGTTCATGACCATGGAGTCTGCTATGGGGTGCTCACCAAGGAAGGGTTTGTCCACTGGCGCATTGTTACGGTGATCCACCTTGTTGACCAAAGCCAAGGTGGAAGAAAGGTGGTTCCATGCTGCCTTAGTGACATCTTCGTAGAGTCAATTAAAGGTGGCACCACCAAAGGAGGGTCTCCTTTTCCAGAGGTATATATCCAGGCGGTGCTGCGGTCAAGCTTGCCTAGTTTCCCAACCCATGAGAGACTGGATATGATGCATCACGTCAAGGAAAGAGGGATCATCAGGGGAGACTTGGGTCCCTTAGGAGGCTCCTGACCATCAGAGGAGTCCCTGGAGTCCTCCAACGACTCTGAAGAGGAAGCAGAAAAGTCATCTCCAGACTGATCACTGTCAGGACGGCCTCTGAGGTGATGGTCATCCTTATGCTGGTCAGAGCTCCCAGTGCATCCCCAGAGGACCCTATTGTACAGGGGTTGCTAGGTCCTGTCCGTCTGAGTCCTGAGGAGGGGTCCCGGAAGGATGAGGAGGAGAGAGCCACCTAGGTGCATCTTTATTTTGCATGAAGGACCAGCAGGCCATAAACAGAGCATTATAATCCACCAGAGGAGGAGGTGGATAAGGATACCGAGGAGTAGAGTATGGGTATGTCAGTGGAGGGGGCCGGCATAGGGTACCTGGCATAGCCCAGCTGGTGTTGACTGAGGATCCAAAGGGCCAGCAGGTGTTGGCTGTGGCATAGGCTGGGGCCAAGGTGATGACGTTGAGGAGGAGTTGGTGGAGGCGTCTGCATAGCCAGCACTGGCCTGAGGCTGGTGTCGGTCTGGTGAAGAAACTGATGGTCCCAAAGGAGAGGCCAGTGCCTGTGGGGCAGAATTCCCAGAGGCAGGGGCAGAGACATCACCTATGTAGAAGAGTCGGCGAGGGCTTCCTCCGGGAGATACCTGGAAGGGCTAGCTGGTCCCAGAGTCAGGAAAGACAAAGGCAACACCTCAGCTAGAGGGGTGATGGGCAAAGACACAACACCAGAGGTACTAACCCCAGCTGAGCCACAAGGCTGAGGACCTGTGAGTTAAGGGCCTGAGTGTCAGGGGCTGGAGGCAGGGGATATCCGCTGCCCCAAATAGCACCACTAGAAATGGAGATGAGGGTGAGGGTTGCACCAGTGGCACTCTTGGAGGAGTAAGGGCTATGAGGAAGGAAGGTCCAACCCCTCCCTAGAGGAAGACCCAGAAGCAGAAGCCAGCCTGTGTGGTGACTGCCAGCAAGAGACTGACTGAGGATGGCCCGGTGCTTGTCCCAGTTCTTATATTTTCCACTTGACTTCTTCTCATTCTGGGAAGAAGAAAATGCCCGGAAGGCTGAGCCGGGAGGTTTATTTATTTTGATTTATTTCATCATTCGGACATAACCTTTGAGCAAAATGCACTTTTTCAAAGGTTCCATGTCTTGACAGGAGGACAACACAGAAAGGTAGTTACAGAGTATGGGTACAAGCACAGAGACAAAAATACAAACAACACAGCAATTGGTCTATTTACAATTGTAAGCTAGCCACATTAGAGGTACAGCATATTGCAATTAGTACAGCCCAAGGTACATGGTGAGTGCTGTGGGTTTAAGAAACTAATTTAGCAGGAGGTAAAGCAGCCAGGGAGGCATTGTTGTTATTTCATATAAAGTTGAGGGGGACAGACTCAACATAAGCTTTCACACCTGTATGTTAATGCAGCCAAGAGGAGGTTTGTCATTAATTCTAGTCAAGGGTGTGGGTGGGGGGTAATTTTCTGCAGAACTGACCTAGGAGGAACATACTAGTGAGCAATGAGAGAGAGGACCATACACAGAATAAGCTGGGGAAGACAGGTGCTTTGAGACAATCACATTTGTGCAGGGTCAATGGCTCAGTAGGTAGCACACTCACCTCTGAGGCCGGGAGATCAGAGGGCTGTGGTTCAGTTCCCACATCTGGCACTTGGGTTAATATCCAGTACTGACACTGTAGTGCAGCATGAGAGGGGTGCTGCACTTGAGGCCGCTTCTTTCTGATGAGACATTAAACCGAGGTCCCATCTGCCTGGATTGGTGGTAGTTCAGGTGGATGTTAAAGATCCCATGGCATTTATCGAAAAGAGTAGGAATTTCCCGGTGTCCTGGCCAAATTTCCCTCATTCATTAAAATACCACCAACAGCTTAATCTGGTTCAAGGTCAGTTGGCATTCATCTGTATCCTTTTTCTCGGTCGTGGCCTGAAAATCGCAGGATTTGTCTAGTGCACTTACCCGGGTCAATGAAAAACTAAATAAATAAAAATAAAAAAAAATGGTAGCGGAGGGACTTAAACAGAGTGCTGTGTTTAAGGACAGTAGATAGAAGGTTTGTCAACAGGCTGTGGCTCTGGAAGGCTTAAGTTTGAGGGCTGGCAGTAGTAGGAGGAAGTAAGAGTTTAAACTCAGGGTTACTGGGCAGTAGGGTAGCAAATCGAGAATGCAGTCCAGGAGCAGGCTGACTCAAGCTACTGGGTGATAGTGCTGCAGCTTACCTGCCGTACAGACCCTCAGCCTGGCCAGGTGACATCTTAGTTCCGCCTCTTTGAAGACGGGGAGGCTGTTACTGAGTAAAAGGCATGCTGGGATCTCATTTAGCCAAGAAAGAGCCCTCTGTATGCAAGGACTGTTGGCGAAGCACCGCTTTTGTGAAGGGATGGCAATGGGCAGCGTAGTCTGCCTCTAGTCAGTACCCAGATCTACCCCGCCAGAGCAGTTCTTTGAAGGCCCATGGAGCTTATACCTAGGAGAGATTTCCGCCAAACAGGCACATTTGGTATGTGATTCTGCAGGCAAGGCTGAGCATGTTAGTGCGCCTGTAGAGGGAGCAGATGTGTAGGAGATTATCAGCCCCTAGAGCCAGCCTTCAGGCCTTGTTGAGGGCCGTGCTTACTGCTTTAGTGCAGTGTCAGATACTGACCCATAGACGAGTCTGTACTTAATAACAGACAAAGATGGAAGAGGGACTGCTGACCTGAGTGCCTCAGGAGTTAGGTACTGTCTGTGCCTGTAGAGAACTCCAAGTTTGGTGTTCACTGTTTTGACTGACCTGATCGATGTGCTGCATGTCAGAGAGGTGCCATCAGTGATCACGCCCAAGTATTTAAAAGTTGACCTGCTTAATGGAGCAGCCTTGTTGTTAGTAAGGGACAGAAAAGATCTCTTGTGCTGGTGAGTGGTTATCAGCATCGTCTTCAACTTCTTGTAATTGAAAAGCAATTTCTGAGAGCGGAACCAGTCCTCCAAGCTGTGAAATGAGTACTGCAAATCATCCTGTAGGTGCTGAAGCTGGGCACCCTACTAAGGATGACAGCATCATCTGCATACAGAATAATCTTACTATTACAGGTTCTCTGGATGCCTGTTGATAAACAGGCTAAAGAGGAGCGGGCTAAGATAGACCTTGTGGGACACCCAGTACTATATCCCAGACAAGGAGAGAGCTGTCCCAATTTTACACTCTATGATCTGCTTGATAGATAATCCTGGAACCAGAGGATGGCTTCAGAGGCTAGCCGGGTGCTGAAGCTGGTCAAGCAAGATGTGATGGTTGACCATATCAAAGGCTTTGGTGAGATCTATGAAGATAGATCCCACCAGGCTGCCCCATCCAAGGCCTTGTGAACGTGAGTCTGTGAATCTAGCTAAGGCCATAGCTATGCTATGGCACTGATGGAATCCATGCTGTTGTGGGCACAGTAGACTGTACTTCTGAAGGTACGCGACCTGGTGTGTTACGATCCTTTCAAGCACCTTCCGAGGGGAAAGAGGATAGATTTTGATTATAGTTGCAGTGTGAGACTGGTCCCCACTTTTAGGACAGGGTGACTACAGCCACCTTCCAGGCCACAGGAAATTTTGCCAGGGTGAGAGACTTGTTAAAGATCTTGGTGATGGGAACCACCAACTTGTCCAAGGTAACGCCCACCCTCAATTTCATGTCGAGTGAGTCACTACTGTTGGTTTGCACCCAGCACCTTAGTAATGTAGGTCCTGGTTTCCTTGGCTGTGACACCTTTGAAGTAAAATTCAGATGAGTCACATTATCTTGTGCTTTGGGTGGTGTTGTGGGGGTCAAGGTAGCTGGGTGGTAGGACAGAACTCAGGTCATCTGGGGTGGGGTGCCATTTAAGTTGAGCATGGAGGGTGCATTCTGTCTTCCTGTCCAGCAGCTCCTTAATGTTATCCCAGAATTGCTTCCCATTGCCCCAGTTATGTTCCAGTTGCTCCTTGTAGTAAGCCGCCTTGGCTTGCCTGGCAAGAGCAGTACACTTGTTCCTGGCTGCCTGATACTTTTGGAAGTCAGATTAGTTGTCTGCCTCTGGCAAGTTCCAAGAGGTTGTCCTGCTCATTCATCTGATCAAGGAAGTCCCTGGAAATCCATCCATTGGAAGCAGCCCTTATTTTTCTTTTTCTCAGGTGGGCATAGGCATCACAAATAATTGACTGTGGACACAAAGAATTGCAAAATCTGGTCAATATCTTGAGACTATTGAGAGAGGAGACCAGTTAATGTTGGCCAAAGCTGTCTTAAAGTTGCGTTTGGCACCTCTCTTCAGGACTCGGCTAAAAACCAGAGTATAGGGCGTTCTTTTTACCTTATTAACCCACATACATGCAACTGGTGAGTGGTCACTGAGGCAATCAGGGAGCATCTGGACATTTTTGATTCTACTGGGGCAGTTGGTCCGGATCCAGTCAAGCCGGCTGCCCTTTCTGTTTTGCAGTTTAGCTTGGTGTCCGAACAAATCATCTGTGTGAGGTACAACTCTGCAACTTGATCCTTAAGATCGCCAGTGCCTTTGTTAGTCCAATTAATATTAAAGTCTCTAGTCACATAACCTCTGAGTTTTTCTTCAGTTTAGACAGGGCTGTCAGGACAACACCTCCTGGTTTGTCTTTGTGGTTGGTAGGGACACCGAGGCAATGGTGAGCATCCTGTTTTGCTTTCCTAAGAAGGGCTGAACTGCTAATAGTTAATAATCACAAGCATTGCCTGAGATTAGCAGAACAACCCCCTTAAGTTATCAAATCAGTTTTATTTATATGGCACCTTCAAATACCAAGGTACCTTATATACAATTTTATTTATTTATTTATGTATTTAGACAGCAGTTTGAAAACCTTTGAGCCATAGGCTCATTTACAAAAGGTACCTTGTCACAGTAAGACAAACGAAAATACACAGTATAACAGTATAACACAGTATAACAGTAACTTAAGACATAGATACAAACAAGCTGGTACAGGTAGGATTGATGCAAACAATACCGGAGTTATGTTGTCCTTAGCAGCTTAGTAGTAAGCTTTGTCATTAGTATTGAGTACGGTTTTGACTAGTGGCAATTACAGCTTCAAGGTGTTAACAAGGTGGTTCCAGAAGGACGCTTTGAAGCACGATATAGTTGGAGCTGAGATGGAGGGGGGCAGTATGTTGAACCAGGAGGGGCCTTAAAGCTGAAGGCTCTTTGGCCGTGAGAGGTCCTAGCTCTAGGGATAACAAGAGAGGGTTTCCCAGAGGTCCGAGTATGAACTAGAGGACAGAGCGGGGATGGTGGTGGTCAATCCAGGTGGGATAGCCTGGAGGGTCTTTTTGTAAGGGTACAGGTCAGATATTTGAGGCGCTCAAGATCAAGTACCAGCTTTAGCGCATAGTAGGTACAATTAAAACAACTTCGACAAAAATTACGATATTATAAATAGAATAAAATATTTGTATATAATCAGCAACAAAAGACTAATCCCAAAAGCATGGCTCCATAAAATAGTTTTAAGTGCCTGTTTTAAATCCCTCCACGGTCGGGCACTCGCGTATCTGGCGGGTAGAGAATTCCAAAGGGTAGGGGCCACATGCATAAAATGCACAGGCCCCATAAGATTTTAAATAGACCCTTGGTATCTCTAGCAACCCCGTGTCAGACAAGCGGAGCGACGCTTCAGGGCAGTAAGGGACCAGAAGCTCTTTCAGGTAGTCTGGGCCCTGTCTGTGTAGGGCTTTATAAGTCAGAAGTCCGACTTCAAGGTGATTCACCACTGTACTGGCAGCCAGTGCAGTTTGGCAAGACCATCAAAATGTGACAGGACCAAGAGGTCCCCATCAGTAACTGGGCCACCGCATTCTGCACCAGCTGCAAGCGCCAAATATCTACTCCTGGAGCCCTAGGTAAAGGGGTATGCAATAATCCAGACAAGAAGACACAAAGGCATGGACCAGTGTAGGAAGGTCACCGGACAGAACTAGATGCTTAACTCTAGGATATTCCTCAGATGATAAAAGAGGATTTGACAAAAGCCGACACCTGTGAACCTAGTGTCAACCTTCATCAAAATTACCCCAGCCTTCACACCCATTCAGAGGTCGGGAGTGGAGGCCCCAAGAAAGAGTCCTAAGGGTAACCCCCAGCCTCTATCCGGTGACCCGGATCCACCACCAACACCTCAGTCTTTACGAAGTTCAACCTCTAGCTCAAAGCCATCCATTCCTGGATTTCTGAGAGGCAGTTATTAAATGCTGAGAAAGCTCTATTCTGATCAGGCACAAAGAAAGGTAGAGCTGGGTATCATCAGCATAGCAATGAAACCTCAGCCCATATCTTCTTACAATGTCTCACGGGGTAGCATGTACACGATGAACAACATGGGAGACAGCACCGATCCCTGAGAAACCCCACAAAGCAAAGGGACTGGGTCAGAGGAAGAAATCCCTGACACCACCCTTTGAGTTCTTCCAGTGAGGAAAGATGAAAACCACCTGAGGACTGTTCCTGACAGGCCACAGATGAACCTCAAACAATTGAGTAGGACCCTATGGTCCACAGTGTCATACACTGAGAGAGACTACAAGGACTAAGATGGAGTGATTCTTCCAATCTCTAGCCATCAAATCACTGAGCACCCAAACCAGCGCTGTCTCAGTGCCATGCCTCTTTGAAAACCAGACTGAGAGGCTCATAGCCATCATAGATGGTCAAATGGTCCTCCAGTTGTATGGTGACTACTTTCTTGATCAACTTCCTATAAAGGGAGGTTCGAGATAGGTCTGTAGTTTGCATGGCAGTCTGGGTCCAGGAAGCTTTCTTCAGGAGGGGTGTCACCACGCCTCTTTCAGAGAGTTAGGAAACTCACCTGTTTCCAAGGAGCACCTGACTATCCGTGCTAGGACTGGGCCAAGAATGTCACTACAACCTAAAATCAGGTAGGTGGACCCGGATCCAGACTACAGCATGTAGGCACATACCCTGGATGATCCTCATGATGTCACCGAGCTCTGCCGCTGAAGGTACTCCAGGAAAACAGAGGAGCAGTGTCCAAATGCCGGTCTAGAGCAGGCCAGAGTGTGCCACTAGGAGTTCTGCCCTGATGTCGGCCACCTTAGCCGCAAAGAATTGAGCCAGCTGCACACACTCAGTTTGCAAAATGCTCGAAAAAGCTGAGCAGGTTGGTTCCAAGCAGCCTCAATCTCCCGGACAAGAACTCTGACTTCTTATGGGTGATTGCAGCTTGATAGGCTTGATAATGCTCTATCAATCTAAGGTGGTCAGCATCAAGGGTCAGCACTCAAACTTCATAGTCGCCACATCTCTCTCAAAGATCCATCAAACCAGGTGGAATGAGAGCAAAGGGAGAGGGCAAACATGGACAGGAGTAATGATATCCAGAGCCAAAGTTACGCCAAATTATAGGCCGCAACTAGGGCTCTGGTCACTAGTTGCCAATGGAAGGACTGATAGATCAAGTGCCGCTGCTGGGCCTTCAGAGCTACATCCGTAAAGGGTGGTACCTGATCATCTCCACAGGGTGGGCCCTGACACAGGGCACAAAACTGAAGTGCACAGTGTAGTGGTCGGACCATCCGACTGGTTCCACCCCAATTCGGAGGCTTCACACCCAGGAGGAAAACCAAGTCAAGAGAATGACCATGTTTATGAGTAGCAGTGAAACAATCTGTGTAAGGCCCAGAGATGACATTAACTGGAGGAAGTGCTGACCAAATTGCAAGAGCTCATCATTGACTCAGGCATTAAAGTCACCCAGGACCATCAGCCTGGGAGACTCAAACGCCATATCAATCACGAAGTCCGCCACTTCCTGAAGGAACCGCTTCTCATCTCCGGGTGGATGGTAGATAAGGCGATCCTACAGCCTACACCTGCTACTACAGTACATTCAAATGACTGGGTCTCCTCAACTGGTACACTCATGAGGCCCAGTTCGGTCTTGAAACAGACCGTAACCCCCGCGATCCAATCCCAGGTGGTGAATAACCGAGTGCCTGGCTGGAGTTGCAGCCTCAAAATGGGGCCAGAGTTCTCGTACAGCCAGGTCTTGTAATACATGCCAGGTCTACTGTACCAACAAGATCTGCCATAATTGCAGTCTTGTTTTTAGTGGACCTGTCAATACATAACACCCCACAAGTTGGATGGGCTTCCAGGGCTGTATGGGCCACCTACCCACCAAAATTGGTGGTGCCCTTGGGTATGGAAACCAGACATGGGCGACCACAATCGGTCCATTTCACCCAGGCGCTCCTGGATCTCACAACTCCAATCTGATGGCTTCACTCATTCATCCTCTGCTATTTGCCCCCAACTCCTCTCCCCCAACAGCAATACCCAGTGCCTCTACAGCACTGGTAGATAAACTGCAATGGGGGAGGTGAGGGCTGAGGGCACAAAGGGCAGAGGATGAATAGTGCACGACTGTGGGGCAGGCCTCCAACACATTTTAATAATCGCAATAAAATTATACCACTCCAGAAACAATTAACTAATTATACTTATTAAATAAAAAAAAGAAAGAAATTAAACAGACTTAATTAACACATAAAACTCTCTCAGCTCTCAATTAGGGAGAACCAAATTAAATGGAGAAAAATAAGGAAAACATTCAGTCCTAGTCAGCAAGCCTGAGGCAATTAGGGATGCTCATAACAGCAAACACTTTCAAGAAAATAACAGAAAACTAAAGTCCATGAAAGTCCAATATCAAAAAGAAGTCAACATTTTTTCAACCTTAATGGCTATCATACCATCAGAGGAAATCAACAGATTCCCCAGGGACTCTCACTTCCTGGTAGATAAAATGCTAGAAAACTCAGTTTCTTCTCAGTCCCTCTCATTACCATTGGACTTTGTTGATGATAACCGAACCCTTTTCAACTTCAGTACCCTCTCACGGTTCCGAGATTAAGGGTAAGAGGGCACTCAGTGCCCTCTTTTTCTTTTAATTTTTTTTCTTAACAGTTGTCCTTTACTGATGTTAAAACTATAAAAATCAGTTAAACTCATTTCACGGATATGATGATCACAATATGACTTGGTACAGTATCAGGCCTTTGATTCTAGCTACTGATTCACATATAGAAACAGAGATATTGTCGGCAGATAAGGACCGCCAGGCCCATCCAGTCTGCCTGAAAGCCCCTACACTAGTTTGTGGCCTCTGACCCTAACTGATCCATTGTTTTCACCCCATCTTCCCACCTCTAAGGTACCCATATGCCTGTCCCATGCATATTTAAAACCCTCCACTGTGTTCGCACCCTCCCACCACCTCCTGTGGCAGTCAGTTCCATCGTCCACCACCCTCTCCGTGAAGAAAACTTCTTCATTTCCCCTCAACCTGCCAACTTCCAGTTTCATATTATGCACCCTCATTCTTGTACATGTCTTATATTGGAGATCTCTTCTCCCCCATGCGCCTTGTTTATGCTCTTAAGGTACTTGAATGTTTCCATCATGTCGCCTGATCTCCTCCTCCTCCAGCTAGTACATATTAAGGTCCTTTAGTCTCTCCTCATGTGTTTTCTGGTGCAAGCCCTATGCGATCTTAGTCATCCTTCTGGACCGCCTCCACTCTGTCAGTGTCCTTACCAAGTATGGACTCAGGTGTACAGAGTACTCTAGGGAGGCCTCACTAACATTTTGTACAATGGCATCATGCCCTCCCGCCTTCTGCTAATGATACCTCTGCCTGTACACCCCAGCATGCCACAGGCTCTCCCTGCAGCCTTTGTACTCTGTTTGACACCTTTAGGTAATCAGAAATGATAACCCCAGGTCCATTTCTTCCTTGGTGATCGTCAGCAACCCCCATCCTGTAGCTCTCACCAAGATTCCCTTCTCAGGTGCATCATTTGCACTTCTTGGAATTGAACCTCAGTTGCCACACCTCAGACTATTTTTCAAGTTTCCCAGGTTCCTCCTCATTCTCTCCACCCGTTCAGAGTATCCACCCTGTTGCAGATCTTGGTGTCATCTGCAAACAGGCAGGTCGTTCCTCCAGTCCTACCGCAGTGTCACTAATGAAGACATTAAAGAGGACTGGCCCAAGGACTGATTCTGCAGTACCCCGCTGGTCACCCCTCTCCCCAGATCGACTCCCCATTTACCACCACCTCTGCTTCCTGTCCATCAGCCAGTTCCTAACCCAGTTTACCCTCACTGCCTCTTAACTGAATTTAAACAAGAAAATAAAAGGTCTCACTGTATCTTGAGGGTGGAGATCAAAAGGTCCACTTCAAAAAGTATAACTCTGAAGCCGGAGCGGCCCAATAAATCCAATGAGGACCAAACCACATGCTTCCATGGCCAATGCTACAGATCCCAGCCAGGCCCACCCTTAGCAGGTCCAACGGAGACTTCCTCGGGTACACAACCCACAGAGCTGGGTAGCCAGCACAGTGAGATTGGGACCCCGGCTCAGCCACACACCGCGGTCGGTCCACTAATAGGATTCGAAACCAGCTCCCTGCTCCAAATTACAGTTTGTCCAGTATACACAGTATTCCTAAAGACCTCAAGCAAACTGCCAGCAATCCGAGGATAGTCCACAGCCAATATCCAAATATTCCGAATTTAATCCAATCCCTTCCCATAGTGTCTTTCCCTTAGAAATACAGCTCCCCAAGGATCTCGGCAGCAGATTTATTCTGGCTCAGGTGCACCCAAACACTAACTCAGCAGAGCGAAGCCACCAGCAATATATCCATGGCAGTAGGTCAGAAAGCAGCCTCTAACATCAAATTATCCCACAAAGTTAGCAAGGGCACAAAATCTACAGGAGCAAAGCAGCTAGCCTGGCAAGCCAAGCATACAGGCGGTAGCGGGCAGGAGAGCCAACAGCCCCAGTACACACCTACGAGCGATCGTTAAATCCCGATATTGCTCGTGAGGAAGGGCACACTTACCACTGCAGACTTGCTCCAACGCTAGCTCAGAATTCAAGACAAACGGGAGATTAAACAGTCCAGGACAGACAAATTAATTTAACAAAGCTACTTCTGTGGAGTCAATAAAATCAAAAACAGTTAAAACCAAAGCCGTGCAATGAAGCGGGCAAGATAGGGCATGCAAAAGCTAGGCTGCAAAACAGAAGCAGCCAACAGCACGCCCAGCCCAGTGGCCATCTATCCTTCACATATATCAGGCAGCCCTGCCCCACTGCCCCTGCCCTCTCCTTAGCCAGTTGCCATTGCCCCAAGGGGCTAGCTGGGGACCAGGTGGCTATAGTCGATGGGTCCTGGCTCACGCATTAGCGTCGCCTCCTCTAGCCGCCTCCTGACCCAAGATTACGCCAGTTGCCATTTCCCGAGAGGGCTAGCTGGGGACCAGGTGGCTATAGTCGATGGTCCTGGCTCTCATCATGGTCAGCGTCGCCTCCTCTAGCCGCCTCCCGGCCCAAGATTACCCCAGTTGCCATTGCCCGAGAGGGCTAGCTGGGGACCAGGTGGCTATAGTCGATGGGTCCTGGCTCACCACGCCCAACTCGCCTCCTCTAGCCGCCTCCCGACCCAGATTACCGCCAGTTGCCATTTCCCGAGAGGGCTAGCTGGGGACCAGGTGGCTATAGTTGATGGGTCCTGGCTCTCACCGCAGCCTAACGTCGCCTCCTCTAGCCGCCTCCTGACCCAAGATTACCGTAAGGACACTCCACAGGCTGGGAAGCTGAGATTCGCAGCGATTGGCCGACTGAGCTCTGTGCTGCGCACTGATTGCGCCGGCTCCAGACATTGTTTTTGATTGGTCTGGCTGACTTGATGCTTAGCTGGGCTAGGAGCCCATTGACTTGCAGTGCTAAGTGCTGAAATTTTATCGCTTTTGGACATTTCTTAGCCTTATTCCCTACTGTTTTCTACCTCTGACCCACTATCAGTTCTGCCAAATGTTTTTAGATTTGTAAATCGCTCTACTTTGCCTGTGTTTAAGTTTGTTAATTTTGTGTTATGCTGCCTGTTTTTCCCATATACTAAACAAGATTAATAGACTCCTGCTAAGCTGCTAGCTTGTCATTTATGTTCTGTTTAAATGCTCTCTCCCTTTTTTTTTTTTTTTGATTTCATCCTCATGCCT
Source organism: Neoceratodus forsteri (assembly GCA_016271365.2). NCBI lineage: Eukaryota > Metazoa > Chordata > Ceratodontiformes > Ceratodontidae > Neoceratodus > Neoceratodus forsteri. Next base: position 418,672,017 of record CM057452.1, on the reverse strand, counting down.
GTTGATTGATAATTTAAAGTAAAATAGCTTAATTCTTGGTTGTATAAAGGGCTTGTGGCTGCATTGTCTCTCTACCTATTTCCTTTCTCTCTCCCTCCTCCCCCTCCCGAGCCTCCAGAGGGTGTCAGCATGTAATTCCTCTCTTCTTATGGGGTGCTATCAAACTGCTACCTCTGCCACTCCTTTTAACTCTCGCTGTTCTCCCCTCTATTTCTGCAGCTTTAGGCAGCTGTCCCTGCTTCAAACAGCGTCTCCTCAAACTCTTTGTTGTATATAAAAAAAAGGTTCAAAACTTTTAACAGCTCCTCTTCTCTGCTTCCACCCCTCTTCCCCTGTCCCTCCTGCCTGGCGCCAGCAATCCACTATACCTGATTGTTTCTGGCTATCACCCCCCATTTACAGTCCCTCACGCCACCTCTCCAATTTCTGGTTTACCTCCCCCTTACCTCATAGCCTCGACTTAATCTCCTTCCTTCCTTTCTCCTTCCTGTAAAACTCGTCACAGCCTACTGCCACCGACTATTTAAACTCACTCACGCCCTCTTCTCTCTCTCTCCTTAGCCAGTTGCCATTGCCCCAAGAGGCTAGCTGGGGACCAGGTGGCTATAGTCGATGGGTCCTGGCTCTCACGCAGCCCAACGTCGCCTCCTCTAGCCACCTCCCAACCCAAGATTACCGGTAAGGACACTCCACAGGCTGCGGAAGCTGAGATTCGCAGCGATTGGCGACTGAGCTCTGTGCTACGCACTGATTGGCCGCCGGCCCAGGCGTTGTTTTGATTGGTCTGGCTGACTTTGGTGCTTAGCTGGGCTGAGAGCCCATTGACTTGCAGTGCTAAGTGCCGAGAATTTTACGCCCTCCCCTCCAACCTTTATTAAATAGTCTGCTTGTCACCGCCTTGCTCTAAATACCGCCCACTGTCCACATCCTATCCTGAACCACTAGCTAAACCCTCCTTCTCCCTAGTTCTCTCTGCTGCTGCTTCCCCAGAGGATTTGCTAGCTACACCCCACTGTGTCTTTCCTCTTTTTTAGCTCTCTAGACCTCCTTTTCCTTCCTCCCTCTTCTCTCCTCCTACTCTCCTCTCCTAGCTACTATGCCTCCCTGTAAACATTTTCTTCTCTCTCTTCTAGCCTCTCCTTGCTTCCAACCTTAACCCACCTACCTACCTCTTCCTATCCTCCCTACCCTCTACTCTGTTCCTCCTGGCTAATTACCCAACATCAGGCATGATTGCAATCTCCCCATAAGCAAAAATGGTGCCATCCAGCTATGGACTGTTTAAATACGAACAAGTCATGAAGATTGCATGGGGCAACCTGGCACCTATTCCTGGCCGATGCATTATACTGGGATCCCAGGCGCCTGTACTGGTCAAAACACATAAGAACCCGAGGTTGATCGCCACCTACTATGAAATATGACAATGGACTCTCAAACTCCTACTCCTTCTCCTCTTAATATCTGGAAGTGTTCACCCTAATCCTGGCCCAATTTCCTACAGTACAACAAAGCGGAGGGGGACTCACCTTTGTCACCTTAAATATTTGTAGTCTCCTACCAAAACTAGCCTCCCTACAAACCTTTGTCAGTCAGCATAACCCTGATATCCTAGCTTGTTGAAACTTGGCTGACACCTATACCCTGACCATGCTATATCTCTTCAAGGCTACAAGATTCTCAGGCTGGATAGGGCGTCAAAAGGGTGGTGGCTGTGCCATCTACATAAAGGAATATCTCAACTGCCTCTCCATTAAGTACACCACCACTAACTCTGTTTTACAACTCCTCCCTATCAAACTTCTCCTTGGTGCCCATAACAAAGTCCTCACGGTTGCTGCTATCTACATCCCACCTAAAGATCCTGAGCCCGGCCTCCAGTCTGTACTAGATTTCGTCAGATCTCAACCTCCTGATGCCGAGTTCCTCCTCCTTGGTGACTTCAATATCAACTGGCTTGCATCAGACCTAGAATTCGACTAAGGATGCAATCCTAGCTGCAAACTTAACTCAATGGTCAATTCACCCACTAGGAAAAACTATAAATCTGGTAATAGTACACTAATAGATTGGATCCTCACCAACCACCCAGCCGGATAAATAATGTTGCTGTTCTCCCGGACTCTCTTAGCGACCACTCTCCTATAATATGTACCTGGTCAAACAAGTTTAGAAAACCACCCCCTAGAACCATCACCAGCAGAGTACTACCGTTTGGTAACCTTACTCCACTCAGGAAAATCTTAGACAGAAAGACTGGTCTCCCATTTACCGCAAGGCGTCGATAAAGCTCTTAACCACTTATCTACACCTTCAGTGCTGCCCGTGACTCATACGCACCTGTAAAAAGCGCCAAAGTGAAAGCACTATCAACTCCATGGCTCACTGCTAAGCTAATGGCACTACACAAAGTAAGGGACCACCTGGGCTATTGCAAGAGAGACTCTGGCTCTCTGACTGACATCCAAAAATATAAACAGGCCCGAAACTACTGTACCAAAGAGACTCAGTCGAGTGAAAGGCTGACTACTTCAAAACTGCTCTTTCCAACACTTGGGGTGAAGGAAATCTTTCTGGGACAATCTAAGAAATATCACGGGTAAGCAGTCCAAATCCTCTCCTACTACACTGAATGTGGCAGGCACCACCCTTGACCCCTTCATCATAGCAGACACCTTAAATGAGACCTTCACCGACCGCAGCGGTGTCCTTGCATCTGACTTCTGCTCCTGCCACCCCCTATCTCTATATCCCTCTGCCTCTCCAAACACTCCACCTTCCACCTAAAAATAGTTGAAGCACATGAAGTTTATAAATACATAAAGAAGGCTATATCTAATTCAAGGGCAAGCAGTGACTCTCTTGACCTTAAAATACTATCCTTACCCTGGATGTAGTTCTACTCCCTCACCAGAATATTCAGTCTCTCCCTCTGTTCTAGCAAATTCCTAGTATATGGAAGGCTGCTATAATCACCCCAGTGCACAAAGTGGGATAAGTCTCTGCCTGGTAACTATAGACCAATTTCAATACTCCTCCCTTATCAAAGGCTCTTGAACATATGGTAGCTGACCAGCTTACAGACTACCTGCAGAAATACAACATTCTTTGTGATCAGCAACATGGTTTCAGACAAAGGCATAGCACCACCACTGCCCTGCTCGAATTCTCAGAAGTAATCCACAAGGCCTTGGACAAAGGACTCCTCACCGAGCTGTGTTTATTGATCTAACGAAGGCATTTGACACTGTTCACCATGGCCTACTCATCAGTCAACTACAGACACTTGGGCTCTCCTTGGGCTCTGGTGCCTGGAAAAAAGCTACCTTGCCCAACGCACCCAGGTTGTAAAAATATCTGGAATCCTCTCAGACCCTAAGCCTGTCCTCTCAGGAGTTCCAGAGGGATCCATCCTAGGCCCGCTACTTTTCAGCCTCTTTCTAAACTCCTCCTAAATCCTGCCGGAACAAATCATCCTCTATGCTGATGATGCTGTGATTCTATCCTCACACAAAGACCCTAACCTCTTATGCCACAGCCTACAGCACAAGTTTGCCAGTGTTGAGGAGTGGTTTGTTGGACACAAGCTAGTCCTAAACCACAAAAACAAAATCTATGCTCTTCACTAGTCCCAGAACAAGAAAAGACAAGCTCCACTTACTATCAACACTTCCTGAGAATCACCCTTGAACAAGTGGCTATCTTTAAATATCTTGGAATCACATTTGATCAAGGCCTTGTCTTTGCATCACATATTGATGGTATTTCAAAACTATTAATCACGGCTTGGGATACTCTACCGTAACAGACAACTTTTCACCCATCCAGCACTGAAGCTAGCTATTCAATCCTCAATCATCTCAGTTATCGACTACGGCTTAATTATTTATAGGTCCGCCCTCCAAGCGCACTGAAATGGGTCACAACCTCCTAAACAAGGCATGTCAGCTGCTTACAGGTGCTCATAGACTTACTCATACCTGTGAACTCTATGCTGATACTGGGTGGTTACAACTATCAAACCGTTTAAAGTTCTTCACCTGCCTAATGGTCAAGAAATCCATCATGGGCCTCACCCACCTGCATTCAAGACCTGCTATGCAGAACTCAAGTGTCACGATCCACCAGAAGATCAGAAACCCAGCTTCTACAAGTCCCCACTGTCGGACCACACATGGTCAACAATCATTTGCCTATCATTGCCCCAACTGGCTAAATACTCTCAGCACCTCTATTACCTCCTCTAACTCATTAGGTGCTTTTAAATCTGAACTATTCTCTCACCTAGCCACTTCAAACTCCTGTGACTGCCTTGTTTAAACTCTAATCTATTCTCACCCCCTCCCTTGCCTCTTACTTGACAAAGGCCTACTAGTGGATCCTCGTCTCCTACAATTGGTCTGCTCCTTCCTCCTACCCCTTTCCTCTTTTCTTACTTACACTGCCTAACTTACCTCCTTACCTATCTTCCCTCCCACTTGTTTTCTATTTAGTAGAAAGTACTCAAGTGATTTATCTGCTGTTCATAAATGTCATTAGATTTAGCTATTTTTTCCTTTTTGTTTTGTCTCTGTCTATTTCACAATGTTACCTACTTGTGCAACCTGTACCCCTATTTGTTTGTAACTGATTTTGACGCAGAACCTTTGTAAAAGAGCCTTGGCTCAAAGGTATTAATTCCTAGATTTTACAATAAACAAATAAACACTTCCCCAGCCTATCCAGTCTGAAAGATTCAAACCCTGTTAAGACAATGAGTGAGTCCCTGACCTTGGGGTAAGCCACGTTTCAGTCAGGCAGATGACACCTGGGTTGAGTAACCTGGTCCATGCCTGGAACTGAGTCATCTTAAGGAGCAGACTGCAGATATTCATGGCAACTACCTTTATACCACCCACATGAACATCCCTGGAGAGGGTAGCAAGAAGTCCCGTTCGGTGAATATCTCCATCTGCTAGCAGCAACAGGAACAGGGAGATTCTTCAACATAGTGCAGAAGCCTAGTCCCCAGTAACTTACATCTAGTGGTTCTGGTTTTGGAGGCAGACATCCTGTGCCTATCAACTGGTGCAGCTAAAGAGCTCTGGACCTGAAGCTCCTTCTCCATCACAGCCAATTTCTGCTTGATCAGGTAGCTTTCCAAAGTCTTTAGGCAGTGTCTCTGTGTGACCTGGTTGAAGTTCTGGCAGGTGTCAACATCGTGGTTGGGGCTAAGCAGAGCAGACAGGAAGAGTGGCTATCTTTGGCGGGTATCTGCTTGCTGCAGACACACTTCCGTTGGCCAGTTGGAAGATGTGACTGGAGAAGAAGACATAAACCTGAGAAAGAAAACACAGAAAATTTGATGTTACTAATGGTAGAATATGGTAAAGACATAAAATGTGGGTTGCAGTAAGCAAAATAGCGGTTGACTGAAGCAGGCGTCCATGGAGATCTGATGTGTAGGGGTCAACAGCGGGAAGAGAACTGAAGTGGGCAGGGGACTGCCCTTTATAGGATAGGCAGACATCAGTGGGGACAGTCCGCTGTGGTAGACTGCTAGCTAAAAGTTTTCTGTGTGGTCCTGGTGGCTTGCTGCTTCAGTCCTACTGGTGTTGCCTGCTGCAGAGCCCCTCGAAGGAAGATCTGGTATTTACTTGCATCCAGGGCTGATTTTGCAGAATCTGCTAAATGCTATGCCAGATGTCTGAGTCTTTGTCACTCATGGCCAGGATAGAGCTCCATAGAGTTTCCTAGTACTGGGCTGTATAAGTATATAGGCAGCCTGCCTCAGCAGCAGGGAGGCAGAAGTGTAAACCTTCTTTCCCATACTATCTAGTATTCTGGAGTCATTGTCAGGGGCTGGGTAGAGATGAGGACATTAGCCTTATCACTGGCTGCAGTGTGCACTAACCTTTCATGATCAGAGTGGCAAAGAGATAACTCAGCATCTTTCCTGTCAAGCTGATACTTCTTTTCAACTTTCTTGTCAATGCCTGGGGTGGAGGTAGAAGTCTGTAACAATGTACAGGTTGCCTTTTAAGGGCTTATGCACTGAAAGAGTAACCTTTTGGTTGAGTTAGACCCATCATGTCCAAAACTCCACCTCCTCGTCCTCCTCCTCCTCCTCCATAGTCTCTCGGTGGAAAGGTTAAGGGTGTTAACCATCTGCCTCACAAATGTTGTGTGAGGAAAAATCCTCCTGGCCCTGGGAGGGGAACCAAACTCCTGTTCAGGAGAGCCATTAGCAGGGACCCTGGTTTTCCATTTTACTGGTAACACCAGTAACAATCACAGAATCCTGCTTGGTTTGCGGATTTTGAATTCTTGTACGGTGCCTCACGGAGATTGCATGTCACTGCACAGAATCTCAAAGATTTCAGTATCTTTTTAAATTTTTTAATTTTCTCTTTCTATGTCCCTTCTCACAGCATCAGTCTCCACTTTTCAGAGATCCCTAGGCTGGGTATCCCCAAGCTTCATCCCCAGGTAATGCTCAGGAGCTCCTGTGGGCCTGCCCCTATCCTGTCTGGATTGTACCCCCACATGGGAAGGGAGCAGACCCCAGGTCACCCTCCATATTCACTTAGTGTGTGTCGGCAGCTCAGTGGGTCCCTCATGGAGCCTGGTTATGAAGTCTGGGGCACCTGGGTCCCTTTGCCAGTGGCCAATGTGGAGTGATTGTTCCTAGTTTTCTGGTTTCTGTCCCTGAGGGCACCAGCACTAAAGATCAAAGGAGGTAGGTCACAGAGACATGCCACTGCTCCAGATCCTGGCTAGTGTCCTCCTCCTGATCACTCTGCCGCACTTTGCACCACCACCCATGATCACACAGGTGGTGGTAAAGAAGCAGGACCTGCAGCCCACCCTCCATGGAGGAGGAGCAGTTCCCAGGTGCTCAATCCTACTCCCCTGGCCAGACCTCCAGCAACCCGAGTTTGCTTCTGACCTAGGTCGCTGGCATTGCAAGGCAAGCAATAGTGCTACCGCAGCACCAGCGAGCTGGCCAGATTTCAGCATCTTAAAATGAATGCTGCTGTGCTTTGCATTCTTTCTGCTTTGCTGCATATAGAGTCAGTAAGGAAATGACCAGCACTGATTTGTTGTAATCAGCCATTAAGTTTAACCACCCATGCCTAGTGGTTAGAGTAACAAATGGTGATTGAACTGGGTACATCCAGCAGACTTTGGTTTGAGTCCCACAACCTCCACTTGCATACTGTGTGACTCCAAGCAAGTCACTTAACATCCTCAGTGCTTTTAGGTCACTCCTTAAACAGACAGTTCTACCTAGTGGACCTTACCTGCTTTACAACGAATATACAAAAAATACCAATATATGTATACTACATCATAGAATAGTAGTCAGGGTACCATGTAATTTACCAGGTTTTACTTGGGCTGCAATGATTTTGTATAGGTAAAGATAAATGTTCAGATACATTTTATGTGTTTTCTAAGCTTGTTTTATATTTTAGTCAGGTTTTTATTGTATTCTTTGCATATAAGTATCTAGGTTGTAGATTGCTAAATGCAGGATCACCGTTACCTACTAATTTATTCAAGTTTATAATCAGTAGGCCATCCAAAATCCTCAGTTGTTTGAATGAAAACTAGTCTGAATGAAAGTATGTTCATGAAGAAGAAACTGCCTTACTACTTACGAAATGACTTCACAGTTAGCACCCCATTTAGGTGAATTGGATCATTTGCACCTTTTCCCCACCTGCTGTTTCAGTCTCTGTGACAACAAAAATTTCTGATAGACTGCTTCAACAAATAGCAAATGTTAAGTATTTAAGAGTACTTATGTTTGGCCAGTGGATTTTGAAAGCACAGTCAATGACATACAGGAGGGAAGATCCCAGGGGCTGTATGATGCTGGTGGGCAGAGTGGTGCTAAATTCACATCTGAGCTCAGACATGAAAACTGGGAGACGCCCTTTTCATGGACACCAAGTAAAAAAAAAAGCATCCACATGTCTGGGAGATACATAAATCCATTTGAAGGTCCTCCACTAATCACTTGTGGATTTTTACGTGAAGACATTTTATTTCAAAGAAACAAATTCAAGCAGTTTTTTGTGCTCCTCCTACCCCTGTCCATCCACTCATTCAGGTCTGCCAAGGTCCCCACCACCTGCTGAGTCCTGACCACCATCCACTGACCCTTACTGCTCTGCAGGTAACCCAAAGTAACCCTTCATTGGTGGGCCCCTACCCCATGGGAGGCTACCAGGGAAGAGGATTGCCCCAAAGAGCTTCCTGTGTATCCTGGGCATGGTAGGGGTCAGACCAGACACATGTCTGGGGCTTCTGGCTTATGGAGGGAACGATAGCCATCCTTCGGTTGGTCAGCGGGTGTTTTCCCATTTTCTTGGGAGTGTGACAGGCCACATGATGTCAAGGCACAAGCTGACGTCCATCATGCTCCCTCCTGCAGTGAGGTTGACACATTGTCATGCCTCTGGCCTCCACCACAGGCCAGCAAATGCTGAGCCATGAACCCACCATCCTTCCCAGGAGAAGGTGAGTGGTTGTTGAGCATAAGCCTTCACCCACCAGCTGGCCCTCCAACACCCAAGTCTGTTCCCTAACCCTGGTCAGCGGTGTCACAGGCAGAAATACAATTCAGGCAGTTAAATTATAGATGGGGAAAAACAAAGGTAGTCCACCTTAGCAGTGATAGTTCAGATGAATTCACTTCTGAGTTCTAACAAGCTAAGAGACCAAGTCATTTGTAACTTGTGCATGTGGGGTGTGGGTGTTGAAGAAGGATCATAGTGCAGTCACTACTGCCATCACCCGGAGGATGCGGACTGCATTGCTGCTACTGCCATCACACCGAAGGGGTGGGGTGGTAGTTCTTCTGCCATCACCATTGGTGGATGGGGAATGTAGTACTGCTGCCATCCCACTTGAGGATGGGGGCCATAGTGCTGATTCTGCCATCACACATGAGGAATGGTGAACGTGGCACTGCTGCTTCTGTCACACCTGAAGGAGGGAGGTCATAGTGATGTTGCTGCTGCCATCACACCAGAGGTATGGGGCCATAGTGCGCTTCCATCACACATTAGGGATGGGGGCTGTAGTGTTACTGCTGCCATCACATCTTGTACCTAAAATAACTTTAAATTGGTACAAGGATGGAAGGGCGTGTAATAGTGGAGTCGAAATTGCTAAAATGCATGTTAGCAGAGTTAAAATTGTTAAATAAAGTACACAAAACCAAACACCAGTAAAACTGGATTTTGACTTAGCATACACCAGTGACAATACTGTTTTTTACAATGTGCAAAATGGAATATGCCTTTCTCAATCCTGGTAAACCAGTGACCCTGGCCATTAGGCTCTATGGGCTCTCCTTCCTCCTCATCATAGTAAAACTCAGCCCTGGGTCCTTTGGAACTGGAGGAACCCAAAACCAGAGAGGAACCAACATACCCATAAAGCGATCCCATGGCTTGAAAAGCATGGAAAACTGCCACACCTTAGCCATGTCCTCCACGGAGGGCACTGTAAGTCTGTTCATTGATGGCTCCTTCCTTCTTCAGGTGGAGGGGCAGCAATGTTTCTCTTTTTATATTTTCTTAGCAGAGACCATTTCTGGAACCTGCTCTGAAGGTCTCTTATGCTTGCTTACAGTGGGGTTCCCCCTTTCAGGAGCCCTAGGCTCTAAAGCATCTTTGGCAGGCCTTTCTTTTGCTTGCTGTGAGATGCAGGACCCTCGTCAGTGTGCTTAGGTGATGTGTTTTAGGGGTAAAACTTACTGCAGAGTTTGCAATCAGAAAAAGGTGTTCAGGACCCAGGCACCTTAAACACAGTGGGCCAGATATGCAAAGAGTTGAGCCATGCGCAATAGGGGTTGCGCCTGCACAAGTCCAAGTCGCCATTCTGCGATATTCAGCAGGAGGCAGTTGCGCCCCAAAATCATGCTGAGCAACAGCGCAATGATAATGAAGGCATGCGCAGCGAAGGGAGGAACCATGCATAAATGGCGCAGTGTGATATTCAAAGACTGCGCAATGCACAACAGTGGAGCAAGCAGAAGTTATGCCATAGTGAAATGAGCCAAAATAAAAAGGAGCAAGGAAGAGGCGAAAAACGCTACAAGGAAGCCACATGTGTCAGAGGCAGAGGCACAGACAGGGCAAGTGGCAGGAACAGGGCAGGCCAGGGAAAGGCCACAGCAACAGACAGGCACAGGGAAGGTGTGAGGGAGCACACAGCAGCAGAGGCCAGCACAGGCAGGTGTACCCGGTGCAGGGAGGTAGCAGCCAGAACAGCGGGGAATAAAGTAACAGCTGCCAGGGGTGAGCGCAAGCCAGGGACATGGCCAGTGCCACCTTCCACACATGGAGGCCATAATGAGGGGGGTGAGAAGGTGGGCGGCAGGGGACACAGCCATGGAAGGGCCGTCGGAGGTATGCCCCAACAGGCAGTGCACGAGTCCGCACCAGCTTTGAGCTGTACACAGATACTGAGATTGTGGGCCGTACCACCTGAACAGGGCAATACTGAGGCGGCTTTGTGAGCTGTGCAGTGATGTGATGCAGGCACCCACACGACAGAGCCATGCCCTGTCAGTGGAGACAAGGTAACAACCTACATGTGCGCTGCATCGGGTACCTTCCAGAGACCAACTGGGGACACCACAGGCATAACCAAGTCGGCCACATCACGCCACCTCACCCAATTCCTCAGCGCACTGCTGCCACATGCTGAGTACATCCATTCCCCAGCACAGCGGCGGGCGCACAGCAAACATAGAGGAGTTCCACAGGGCAGCATGTATGCCTGGCATGCTGGGGCAATAGACTGCACCCATGGGGTCATCGCGATACCACCTGGCCACAAGGGGCCGCAAACATGAATCGCAAGGGCTATTCCAGCATCAACTGCCAAGTGGTGTTGATGCCGGGGTGCATCATCAATGTCTGTGCCACGCACCTGGGGAACACACAATTCATTCATCTGGCACCATTCAGCACTGTGCCACAGATTCAACAGTGGGGACATCCCACTGGACACCTAGTGGGTGAGTATGCAAACCAAATGGACAAATATAGGGCCTGGGGGCATGGCCAGAGGTGCCATGGGTAGTGGCCTACATGGCTTGGGCAGAGGCGATGCTGATCACCAAACTAACCTCCACCCTCTACACACAGGTGACAGTGGATACCCACTCCGTCCTGGCTGCTCACACCCTACCCGGCAGCCCACGACCCCATCGCAGCAATGCTACAATGAGGCTGCGTCACCACATGCAATGTCATCAGCGGGTGTCCGGGATGCTGAAGGCATGTTTCCGTTGCCTGGACACCTCTGGCGGTGCCCTACAATACAGCCCCTCAAAGGCCTGTGGGATATTCCTGGCCTGTTGAATCCAGCACAACATGACCAACGAGTGTGGGATAGCCGTTACAGGTCGAAGAGGGACAGCGATAGGGGACGATGGGGCGCCCGGTGATGATGGTGATGGGAAGCCCCCTTGGCCGGCAGGACCCCGACTGATCCGGCTGGCACAGCTGCACTGGGACACCATCACAGAGGAGCACTTCAGCCAACCCAGGTAAGTCATGGAACTATGCTTTAACCACCAGTGGCCAAGGCACAACCCCAACAGCGCAGGAACCCACACTGGGGGTGCATGCCGTCGTGAGAGGTGGCAGGGCGCAGAGGCACACAAACAGCCAGGGATGGGTGAGGATTAACATGCCACGCGAAGGACACACACACACAATGCAACAAATATGCACAGAGGCCAGAAGGCACACTGACCCAGAATGCACACCCTAGCAACACACATGTCCACAGGCCACCCGCCCACTGCATGTCCATGTGCGTGTATCAGATGCTGGGCACCATTGCACTTTGGTGTACAGCGCAATGCAGGCATCATCATGCACATGTAACTGCGGACAGCAGCGGGAGGCGTGCAGGTGGACTGTATCTGCGCTGCAGGGGCAGGTACCCATCCGTGCACTGCCCACTGAAACACACAATGCACACAGGGCAGCATCAGACAGTAGCCGCTGGGAGACAGGTCAGTCTCATGACACGAGTGCCACGGCCACCACAGATACATGGGTGGCCCGCGGGGACTCCGCCAGCACTGGCAGGGCTGACCACTGGCCTCATGGGTGGCACCGATGGTCCCCCAGGGGTTCCACTGTGTGAACACGACCGTGCCCATGCAGGGGTCTGCAGCACACCGAACATGCCTGCACCAGGAGTGCTCGGGATGCCCACAGCTGAACCAGCGTCGACAGGGTGGGAGTCGCATGGACGCGGGGAACAGGGAGTGGAGAGTGCACTGCATGGTGTCCGCGATGCATGGGCACCTGACTGTGTGCCCATTGTGGCCATGACAGCAATGAGCGCCTGTGCATGCCTGTCAATGGCAGCGGTCACATCCTCCTGCAAACGGTCCATCCGTGCCAGGATCCATTCGGTGTCCCTGCTGCAGCGCTCCTCTTCCGCTCCAGAGTCACACAGTGCTTTCACGGATGTATAAGCTGCATCTGCTGCTGGACCAATGCTCGCAGTGGGTGGGTGTGCTCGTCAAGAGGTCATCAGCCTCCTCGGCATGCTGTCCCTCAGGGTGTGCAAGGGCCTGATGTTCAGCACCCTTGAGGGTGGTGCTGCACACCAGGACCAAGTCTGGGCATGTCCACAGGTGATGCACAGATGCTGCGCTGAACCCTGTACCCCCAGGCCGGTGGGCGACTGCTGATGCTGCCCTCCAGCTGCACGCAGGGCTTGGTGGTGCTGCTGCAGTGGCTGCAACAGTCCTGTCCTGAACAGACACCAGTGCTGCCCCACTGGTGCTGACAAGGCACAGCCTGGACTGTGCTGACATGCAGGCCCCCATGGCGGCACCAGCCACAGCCATGGGGCAAATTGCCCTGCTGTGTGTCCATCCTGTGGCACACATGTGTCACTGCCCATGACGGTCGTGTCATCATCACTGGTGCCGGACTCTGCCCGGCCACAGCCATGGTGTGCTGGCATCCATGGATGCCAGCATGCTGGGACACAGGCAGGGCTTCCTCCACACCTGTCTCACGACATCAGTGTGGACAGCCAGGTGGCCCCACTGTCGTACTGATGCACACATACCTGTGGAGGTGGATGGTCCTACCTCTGACTCCGTCCAACTGTCCACAGTGGACAGGCCCACCACCGTGACCCATGCAGGCTCAGGATCTGTAAGGGAAAGCAAAGTCGCATTACTGCGTGTGACCTACCGGCCCCCCAGACAGACCATGACTTACCATGCAGAGATGGGCCACCACCCGTCTGGAAGCCACTGCCGGAACTCCATGGCACTTCAATGCATGCTTGCAGCAAGTCTGTCCTCCGCTGGGGTGAGCTGTACCACCTCCAGCTGTCCCCACCTGTTGCAGCACATTCGCCTTGATGGCAGCCACCTTCTCCTTTACCCTCCTCCTGTCTGTACCCATCTTCTTCTTACACTTCTGCACGGGCGCTGATGGCTGCCATGCAGGTTCACGGCATGTGCCACCTCCTCCCATGCAGCAGCATGGGCCTGAGTGGGTGCCCTGCCGTCCACTGAGCAGTGGCTCCTGAGCCTGGTAGGCCTTGAAAAGGGCCTCGGTTCGACCTCCTCCTACCACTGTTGTCCTCCTCTCCAAGAACGTGCTCAGTCATTATGTAGCCTGTAAGAATGGCAGTTGTTACCTGTGACTGTGCAGTCCCATGCATGTCCCTGAATCCACAGTCCACACTCCCACAGCATGCAACTCACCAATAAACTGCAGTAACCGACTATGGCCACTGCAGCACATTGTCGCACCTTTATAAGCGCCAATCCATGCAAATGAGGTGAGAGCAACTTTAATTAGATGCAAATTGCAGTGCTCGCCATTGAATGGCTGATCGGATGATTTGCATATGGCGGCTGAATATTGCGTTGTTGCGCTTTGCGCGAATTGTGTTGAGCGTGCTGAGCCAATGGCAGCTCTCTGGCATGTGTAGTACACCTCACTGCACATGCCCAGGTTGCTAGCGCGGGTGTCTGCCGTGCTGATGACTGCTGTGCGCGGTAGACAATGCAGGGCATGGCCACCATTGTGCCAGTGGCGCTATAAGCGAAGGTCACTACATGGCACTGTGGCAATGAGCCTTCATAGGCAATGGCACAACTGCCGATAGTCCGCTGTGGCGCTGGCACACAGGCAGCCAATCACACTACACACATTGTCATCTGATGGCGCTGTGTGGCCTTGCGCCAGGGACCCTTGACCCTGTGTCCGACCTTTGCCCCTTGGCACCATCGTCAGGCATAGGTGCACCTCTATCGATGCTGTTCGGTAACAGCGTGATGAGGAATAGCAGTGCTGTGCGGCGCAGCATCTGCATGTGGGCAATTGTGCGCAGAGCGCCATATTGCCTACTATAGCTAACGAATGGCGGGAGAAGGGCTGCTCCCTTGACTGCCATTGAATTGGCTAATCTGGTGGCCACAGTCGAGCCACACCATGGGCCTCTCTTTGGGAGGCCCCTGGATAGGGCAAGGTCCCAGGTGTGGCAAGAGGTGGCCATAGCCCCGAGGAGGTGACAGGCAGGGCAGAACAGTGGAGCAGTGCAGGCACTGATATGGTGACCTGCAGAGGAGGGCCGAGCTACTGGCCAGATTGAGGTCACGTGCCAGGAGGGCACGGTACCACGTCCAGGTAGGGGTTCCATCAACACACTGTTATAGATCCATATGAGTCACATTGTTGTTTGTGTCCTGCACATAGGGAAGGGACGTATGGGGTTGGCCGTGGCGGTGTTCACAGGGTGTGGGGTAGGTGGGTCTGGCTGGGTGGGGAGCACACTCCTTGGGGCAGGAGGACTTTGCCTGAGGAATGCACTGATGTTCTTCTCTCCTTTTTGTCCCCACAGGCCGGATGAACTGCGTCCGAGTGCGTGCGGAGCGGAGGGTGGTTGAAGCCACAGCCAGGTGGGCGAGGATCAACAACGGCCACCAACCCGGCCCGATGAGGGTGAGTGACAGACATCTATCATTGATATTGCATGCTGTGTGACAAGGTGGGCAGTGGGGCATGGCCACCATTCATTGACATCACTGCATGCTGCGCCACTCTTCACAGTCAACACTGTCCAGTGGCAATGCATGTCTGGGTGTGTGTCACTGGTGGTACATGCGTGCACCAGGTGCATGGCTGTGCCACTGCCTTTGCACCACATAGCCATGTCACTAGATGGCCGCGGTGGTGCTGTGTGTAACTTGGCTGGTGGGTGTGTGCAGCGTTCCACATGGCTGTATCGCCTGGGTGGGCAGGTCCTGTGGGCGTGATCACTGCGGCTGGTCACACACCATCACAGTGGTATGCCATGCACAGTGGGTGGCTGTATGGGGTTGTGCATTCACACCTGTTGACTGTGCTCCCTTGTCCTAGGTGTGAGACATCTGAGGGACACCCTGCGGGAGCTCCTCACCCTGGCACGGGAGACGGTGATGATCCTTAGATGAATTGATGAGTCGGGGGTCCTGAGGCACAGAGCGAGGGAGAGCCAGAGCCTGGACCGCGTGGGAGACAATAATCCCTTGATCCCTGACCTCCCATCCCCGGACCCACCCTCTCACCCCTCCTATCCCATCCCTTTGTCTACCTCTTCCCCTGCCCACCCCACCTTTTCTGTGTCCCCCAAAAAACTGTATATAGTTGTTGTTCATGTAAATAGTTGATTTCTTTTTATAATACATATTACTTTTCTATGAATACTGTGGTGGTCTCTGATTTGCAGCGGGCTATAGGGGCTCAGCTGCAGTGGTGTGCATGGCATCAGGGGTGGTGCAGTCATGGGAATGTGTGTCCATGTGGAGGTGTCTATGGTGTGGGGTAGATATCAGTCAGTGTCTGTGTGTGTGTGCTGTTCCCGTGCACTGGATGACTGTGTGCAGTGGTCCATGGCGTGTGCTCTGTGTCCATGGTGCACCCATCGGCCCGTCCATGGCCTGTGCAGCTGACACACATGCCTGTCTGTGACCTGCATGATCTGCTGGCATGTCAGTGATGGCATTCCCTGCAGGGCGGACACTGTACCCATTGCTTTGCTGGGTTGCCCATGTCACTGGTGTAGTGCATGCCTGGCTCATGTGGCACTGTGGGCAACACGGTCATTGTCCCACCTCCATGCTGTGGCTTGTGTGTATTGCAGGGATGTGCCCCACTGTCTGTGGCTTGTGCTTGGGTGACACGGTGGGGTATTGGTCCATGGTGCCTGTGCAGGGTGGTTGGCACTCCAGTGCCATGGTGGACTGCAGGTTGTGTGTACACGGCTTACATGGGCCCACAATGGGGCTTGGTTGCCCCACCACTGCGTCCCTGCATTGTTGTACCCTTGGGTATGGGTGGGTGTCTGTCCAGACCCTGTGTGGCATCTGGTGTGGTGAATGCTTCCACGCACCAATGTGGGTGTCTATGCTGGCTGTTGTGGCCAGTGGTGGGCGGGATGTGTTACTGGAATACTGTGCAGGCGCTGTACCACTGGGGAGGTGTCAACTACGACCATCCAATATGGGGTCACTCTTGTGCCAGCATGATCGGTCTCTCAGCAGTACCTCGGGGCTGTGCGTGGTGGCACTTTGTCTGCCATTGTTGCATTGCCTTGTGCTGCAACCTGCTGATGGGTGCTCATGGTGGGGCTGGCTTGCATGGTTCTGTGGTGCACAGGGTTGCATTGACACTGTGGGGGTGGTGGCATGCATGGGGATTCCTGCAGTGGTGGTCACTGCTCATGGGGGGTGTCTGGGGTCACGGTGCAGGGTGTGCTGTGCACTGGGGATGGTGTGGCACAGGTGGTCCGCCCTCCTTGTGTGCCAGTCACAGCTTGCCGTAGGTGTGATGGGGCACCATGGCCAGGCTGTGAGTTGGTTGCTTGTCTCCATGGACCAGTGGTTATTCCAGCCCTCCCTGGTTGTGCAGTGCTTGGGATGTGGGGGGCAATGTCTGTTATGCTGTGTGTTCCTGTGCCCATCTGTGGCATGGGTGGTGGGCCCTACCTCCTGATTGTGCAGTTACATTGCTCTGCAGCTGGGGGCTCCCTGCTTGCACTATAGCACCTCTGGACTGCTCAGTTGAACATCCCTTGCGCTATAGTGCATCATATCTGTCAGCTGCCCCTTCCTAGTTGCGCTATGGTGCAGATTGTGCGATATTCAGACATTGGCTGTAGGCGCGAATTTGGCCTGCTCCTTTTTGAATATTGCGTCTGTTTTGCATGGGCTCAATAGACTTGCGCTTGCTCCTGCTATTGCGCAGTTTGAATATCTGGGCCCCTATGCCTTAGCCAATAGATTATAGCATTTTATATAGCACAATTTTTAAAACCAGTAGGTCCTGTTTTCTTTTGGGCTTGTCAGACATGCCCAACACAACAAGACCCCAAGAAAAATGGTTCCCAAAGTGAAAAACAAAAGTTAGTGGTTTGGTTTCTAAACAAAGCGAACCACTAATAAAATGTCTTTTTTCCTCCAAAGATTTGAAAAATAACAACAACATGCCTCTCTGTTCCTGGATAACAGGAACACAGGCGAAAACAAATTGAAAGATTAAATATATATACCACAGAGGATTGAAAAATAACTGTGCAGCTGAAAAAGAAGAAAAATAAAAAGAAGCAACTAACAGAGTTTTTCTCCGGTCCTGGGAACTATGATGGAACCGAAGAAAAATGCTACAGAAAAAGCCAAAAACTATGCTAAACTAAAACTGCAGAGATATAAAAAAGAATGTTGTTCAGCTTTAGACAAGATGAAGACAGCTCTTCAGGGTGACTTCTTCCTCAGGAGGAGAAATAAATCCCATGTTGGAGGGCAGGTTAGAATGCCATCATGTGGCAGAATTTGAATTTCATTCCACAGTCCATAATTTACATAAAATTCCACTCTCTGGAGCAGCTCAGACATACAGGCTGACTTGACTACACTAGTAAGCACAGTGAAGGATTCCTGGGGTTTAAGTAGGTGTTTTCCTACCATCGGCCCCAGCTGTGAAAAGTTTGAGTTTTAATACCCAGAAACTCGCCTAGTGCTTTTTTAAAGGAATCCACAGAGGTGCTTTGGACCACTATCTCTGGGAGGTTGTTCCAAGAGTCACTATCCTTTGGTTAATCATTGCACCCTTTTCTTTGTTCTGTATAGTTCACCTTTAGCTGGTATTTAAGAAGTCTAGTATCTATTTCTATTATTCCTCTCTTGCCCCAAGCATTCCCAAAGATCATCCTTCCTGAATGCCCTATACACCAAACCTGGATCTCCTCTGAGCCTTCTATATTCAAGTTGGAACAAAATTAGTTCTGCCAATCTGTCCTCATACAGCAATTCAGAAACTTTGACCCTTTTGTGGTTCTCCTCTGAACCTTCTCCAATAGATCTATACAGCTCTTAGTATGTGGTGCCCAAAACAAGAGGCAATACTCCAAATGGGACCACACCAATGCCTTATACAATGGAATTATAACCAGTCTTGATTCTCGTTTTGTGTAATACATCCCAATATGTTATTGCCCTTTTCACCTCTCTGCAATGTTCATCAAATGTCAACCTGTTTGTTATAATAATACCAAGAACTCTTTATTAGTTTCTTGTAATTATTTCCCATTTAGTGAATACTTAGTCATTTGTTTCTACTTCCAAACTGTATAACCCTGCATTTTCAATACTGAGCGATAATTTGTGCCCCTGCCCACAGTTCAAGATTAAAATTTCTCTTTGGAATGGTTTGATTGCATTATTTATTTAAGCAATAAAGTAGCGACAAGGTGTGTGTTATTGTGTAATAATGTCAGTCCTAGGGTGGGTTGAAGCACAAGGTGAAGCAGAGTGCTTATACCACAAGTGACATTACGATAACACACACCTTGAGTGCCTTACTGCAATTATACAATGGCTTGACGTTACACAAAATAAAAAAAAATGTAAAATGTTTTTAGAGTTTTATAATGTACAAAGAGAGTATCTCTAGTGGAATATCAATACAGTGATGTTATTGTGTATTAACATCACTGTTTCAGGCTACTGACCAAATCAGAGTCCAGGATTCTCTCTTGCCATTGTATAATATCAGTTATTGCTCTAACTTGGTATCATCAGCACATTTACAAATGCAGGCACCTGAAGAATGCATAGATGATAAATAAATATTGAACAAGGCTGGCCCAACACCGACCCTGAGGACACAACTAGTCCATCACCCCACTCAGAATGAAAACCTCTGGACGAGACTCTTTTGTCTCCTACCATCTAGCCATGATTTCACTCTACTAATGATGTTCATATCAAATTTAGCTAAGTCGCCCTATTAGCTCCTTGTGAAGTACTAAGTCAAAAGCCTTGGAATAGTCTAAATACACAACGTCCACTGGAAGACCAACATTCAAGGCTTACTTATCGTCTTGAAGAATTGGAGCAGATTGATCTGGCATGATCTTTTGGCTCTGAACCCATGCTGAGTGATATCTACTAAACTTTCATTAACCATATACCTTTCCAATTCCACCTTTATAAATTCCTCCACTACTTTGCTAAGAACTGACGTCAAATTAATTGTCCTACAGTTTTATAATCTTCCCTGGAGCCCTTTTTGAAGATTGGAATTACATTTGTTTTCCTCCATGCAGATGGTACCTACCCTCTGAAGCAGAACTCAAAAGGTCATTTCTATGAGTCAGCCAGTTCCTTTAGGAGTCTGGGATTAAGACCATCTGGCCCTGGTGATTTATTCAGATCCAATTTTGCTAGCTTTAATTTGATGTAATTTCATTTATTATTTTTTCTGGGTTCCCTTCTTTCATATTAAGTAGAAATTGTATCCTTTGGTTGGTACTCAAAAGTGAGTGTTAAAAATATCAGCCATGATTTTGCCATCAGCGGATTGGTCCTATTTTCTGTTGCTCACGTTTTAAGCTGTTTAAGTAATTATAAAAAGGACTTTTGTTATCCTTGGTATTGATGGCTAATTTCAGTTCCCTTCCTGTTTGGTCTTTTTAAGGGTTTTACATAGGCTTACTCTGTCTTTATGTATCTGCCATGTTTCAGGTAAAGGGTTACTTTTAGCTTTTCTATAGGCCCTTTTTTCCTCCTCATTTAACCTCCTTGTATTTCTGTTAAACCATTTAGGAATTTTACCTTGGTTATTATATTTTGTTCTTTTAGTCACAGATCTATGCATGCAGTACTCCATATTAGAATACAACTTATTTCACATATGTTCCAGCGTATGCCAGTAAAGATCTCTTCCCAGCCCCTCATTAAGATATTTAATTTCTGCAAATCTGGCTCTAGTGTGGCACTTAACCTTTGTTCTACCTACCTGGGGTTTCCAGTTACCATTTACTATGAACTGAAGCATATTTGGTGCTGCCCCCAAGAGGTTCTCTTACTATGCTATCAGCTATTTCATCCCCATATTACAAGTACAAGGTCTAATATATTTCCACCTCTTGTACTTTGGTTGACATACTGCTCAAGGGTATGTGGGACTGTAATTTCAAGTTTTTACCTTTTTTTTTTTCCTATAGAGCTTTTTGCTCCCATTGCTGCCTCCCACCTGCTTCAGCAATGGGAGGCACTAACGACCACCTGGATTTTCTCCTTCTTATTCTCAAGGCCCCAGAACACAGTCACACGTGCCCCAGGGAGGCGAGCACGCACCTGTGGCTCCCAGTACTGGCCCCTTCTCACCTGCCCAATGATGGGTCCCCACTGGCTTGGCGCTACCACCAAGCCTCCACTTGATGGCAGCCAAGAGCCCAAGAGACTCCGGATCCCTCTTCAGGAGAGGAGAAGAGCTGCCTCTCAGCAGCTCAGTCCAACTCCTCACCTCCCCCCACCGCCGACACCACGGCAATCAAAGCTCACTCCTGAACTTGGGTTGCGGCATGGCGCCAGGACCTCAACCCTCAGTGCCACTGGGCGGCACATTATTTCACCTTTAAGCGTGTTCCAGTCTATACTATGGAGGTTGAAATCACCCAGAACAAGTGTCCTAATACCTGGCTCAATACTTTCCAGTACCTCCATGAATCTCTTATTCTCCTCCATATTAAAATTGGATATCTGGAACATACTCCCAAATGAATTTTACTATTGTTCCTCTGGATAATCTGTACCCATATTCATTGAACAACTCCCACTTGGCTTTTCATTTGCCTCAATAGTGTTAGTATAAGGTGCCACACTACCACCTCTTTTATTACTACAGTCGGTGTGGAGTAAGCTTTATCCATCTATTCCCATACCCCAATTCTCATCTTTTCACCATGTTTCCATAATGGTGCATGCATGAACAGTCTCCTCGTACAACAATAATTCCAGTTCATCCTTTTTATTTCTTAGGCTCCTAGGGTGGGATATTCAAAAGGGTTGTGCCATGTGCAACCCACCAATTCACCTAGTGCAATATTCAAAGGGCATATCATGCTACGCAACTTTTCGATGCACCAGGCGCATCGGTAATGTATCTTGCTCATCCCGATATTCAGCCCCAGATGTGTGGGCGCATATGCTACATCCCCTGCGCGCTCTCAGGGGACTGCAGTGTTGTGCCTGGCAAACCAGGAGCAAGTCCTGGCCACCCACAGGTGAGCTGCCGTGTGCAGGGTGTAACACAGCAGCCGCCAGCCCTGGTTGGCAACCCACCCACCCAGAACACTGTCCACAAGCCCTCCCAAGAGGCGTTGTCCCCCCAATCGCGGCATCAGTAATCTACATTCCTGGTGGTCCAGTGGACCGCTCCCCATTGCCGATCGTGGGCATCAGTAATCTACATCTCTGGTGGTCAGTGGACTGCTCCCCATTGCCAGATCATAGGTATCAGTAATCTATATCCCTGGTGGTCCAGTGGACCTCTCCCCATCACTGATCACGAGCATACATAAATTAAATCCCTGGACCAGCACCGATGATGGGTGGATATAGCGCACCAATCCTGGTAGTCCAGAGGTACCCCCTGCCCACTGAGGGTCCCCGCCACCCAGCCCCACTTAGTGGTGGGATGGCGACACCCGCCCGCATGCTGCCCACCGACTGACGGCATACGGTACTGTCTGTACACCTACTGGTCCCTCAAGTGAGCCAATGAGCGTCACAGACCATACTGTAGTACACAGGCCGATATGTGAATGAGCGCATTCATTCACATATTCGACTTGTGGTACAATATGGTCTGAGCCCGATAGCCGCAGTCGAACAAATAAACATACAGACGGTACCGTATGGTGTCGGCGACAGTAATGGCATGTGGGCGGGTAACGCTCACCCCCGTGACTGGGGACCTCAGTGGGCGGGGGTACCACTGGACCACCAGGATTGGTTTGCTATATCCACCGTGGTGGGAGCTGGGGGTGTCCACTGGACCACCAGGGATGTAGAATACATATGCCCATGATCGGGCGATGGGAAGCAGTTCACTGGACCACCAGGGATGGATTACTGATGCCGCGTGATCGGGTGATGAGGAGCGATCCACTGGACCACCGGGATGTAGATTACATATGCCCACGCTCGGGCATACAGGTGGTGGGTCCACCAAGGGACTGCAGGATGCCTCGACAGCTGCAGCCCGGCAGGGTGCTAGGCGCAAGTCGCCTGGGATCAGCGCACTGCATGCAATGGCCTGCTTAGCCTTGCATGAGTAATGGCCTTCATTTGCATGCCCAGTGCTGAATATCGTGGTTGATGCACCTAGCGCAACTGCACTTGCGCTGGTGCATTCCCAACTCCCTTCTGCCACATGCGCTGGCACAGTGCCACTGCGTTGTGCATGCACCCTCAGTGCCACATTCAATGGTGCTTAGCCATGGCGCAGCACCATTGAATATCACCTGGTCCTTGCCCTGGTGCAGCTCCAGTTGCGCTGCTATCAGGCTTACAGCCCTGCCTGGCGAGTTCTGAATATCCCACCCCCACTGTTTAATAGTACATTCAGGTTCACTGGGCTTTTGTGATTTTATATTTTTTGTATATTCGCTTTAACACATGTAAGATCTCCCCGGCCCCTTGTTAGTTTAAATATTTGTTTATTGCATTGTTTAATCTCCACACATTACCCTTGACCAATTCTACTTTGATGTAAATAAACCATTCCTTGCACACATTTCATCTAATAAAATCTGTCCCAATTTCTGATAAAGAGGAAACCCTCTCTCATACTCTACCTCCTCGGCCATCCATTTAGACTTTTTATTACAGAAGTCTTGGTTTTACCCACTCACGGACTGGTAATATTTCTGAGATGTTAACGATGCATTTCCTTTAAGTGCATTTCTAGCTCCTCAAAATTCTTTGTATATCCAGTTCTCTTTGTTTCCCCATCATTTGTCCCAGCATGTACCACAAATATGGGTTACTTACATTCCTCGATCATGGATGCCTGCTACTGACTTTTTTTTTTTTTACATAGTATTGTGTCCGTATTTAATGATCCAATCTCCCATAAGAAAAAATTACTTAACATAGTAATCTTCTTTCTTCCCAGTGATGCTCAGACATTCATAACTTTGTGCAGTCATCCTGATGGGTTGGACTGCCAGGAGAGATGGAACACATGCAAATGATGGCATTCTTTGCACGTCAGCATCTTTCAAATACTGCCTGTACCAACTGTAGTGTTCTAAACCCTTCAGATTTGTAAGAAGCCTGGAAGTCAGGCAACATGGAAAATCTGACATCTAATTAATAAACATTTTTAGGATTAGCCTAATAAAACTTGCTACAAAAAACCTGAAGGGAGGAACTATATCTATATATAATAATGATGTTCACCATACAGTGAGAAAAACTAGTAAGAGAGACAGAAAACTCTGTTAAAATCTATCAAGCATAGACAAAATGTATCCAGAAGGAATGGCTATGTGGCACTAGCATGCTGAATGCAGAGGCTGAAGTTCTGGAAGCGGAGGGAGTTATGAATGTCTGAGCATCACTGGGAAGAAAGATTACTATGGTAAGTAGTTTTTTCTTCTAATCCCAGTAATGCTCAGACCATTCATAACTTTGTGCAGACTACCAAGCAGTACCCCGGTGGTGGGCACAGAACTTATTTTGAAACAGACTTTGCAGGACTGCTGTGCCAAATTTGGCGTCACTTCTGGGCAAAATATCTAAATTATAATGCTTTGTAAGGTGTGTACTGATTTCCAAGTAGCTGCTTTACAAATGTCCAAACAATGACACCTCCTAGCAGCTGCAATAGTGGCAGCTGTTCATCTTGTTGAATGAGCCCTCAGCCCAGCTGGGGACTCTCTACCTGCTCTAGTGCAGCAGAATTGAATACACTGGACAATCCACAGAGAAATTGATCTTTTTGAGACTGGTTTGCCCATTCAGCATCCCCATATGTAAGGAAAAATTGTTTTTGTCTTGCCTATGGCCTTTAGTAGCTGTCATGTAGTAGCTGATAGCTCTTTTCACATCAGGCTGTGAAGCCTTCTTTCACCAGAGCTGGCATGATCTGTGAAAAAGACAGGCAGAGTGATTGATTGGCTCAGATGGAAGTCTGAACCCACTTTGGGAAGGAATTGTCTGTTTGTTCTGAGGACTACTTTGTTGTCCCTGTGGAAGGAAATGTAGTCCTGGTCAACACAGAGCCTGAAGCTCACTAATTCTTCTTGCTGAAGTAATTGCTACCAGGAAAACTGTTTTCCAAGTAACATACTTTAAATGGGCTGTAGCCATGGGCCTCAAAGGAGCCGCATCAACCTTGCTATACATACATTAAGATCCCAAGCAGGCACTGGTGCCCTGTGAGGGGGTGCAAATGCATTAGGCCTTTGAAAATCTTTTGAAAATGGGATCTGATGCTACAGATACCTTTGTCCTAGCAGACAAGTATGCAGATACTGCTGCAAGGTGAACTCTTAAGGAACTGGGTTGCAGACCTTGAATGCAAATGAGTTAGATAATCCAATACCACTGAGACCCCTGCATCGTTTGGGGTGAAGTTTCTAGTAGAGCACCAGAAAGAGAATCTTTTCCACTTAGCAGAATAAGTTTTCTTAGTTGAAGGCTTCCTATAACCTTTCAAGATGTTTAATACAGCTTCAGAAAGGTTCAAGCCTGCATACTCTTAACTCCTCAAGAGCCATGCCTTGAGGTGAAGAGACTTGAGATTTGGGAACAGCAATGTTCCCTGATTGGAGGTTAGAAGATTGTGCCCGAGAGGCAAGCTTATTGGCCTGCTCACTGCCATGGAGAGCAGAAGACAGTACCATGGCTGCCTGGGCCAATCTAGAGCTATCAATATCAGAGAAGCTGAGAGGGATCTGAGTTTCAGCAGTACCCTGAAAAGTAGAGGAAAAGGGGAATGCATAGAGAAACTTGCCCAACCAATCCAGTACCAAGGCGCCCAGAGGGATTGTGCCTTGGGCTGGTGGCCTGCAACAGTACTGAGGCAACTGGCGGTTCTGGTGGGATGCAAACAAGTCTATCTCTGGAATGCCCCACCTGCTGAAAATTACCTGTACCACCTGCTTGTTCAATGTCCATTCGTGATGGGACTGATTGATCTGACTCAGTGTGTCTGCTAAGATATTGTCCTCTCCTGGCAGATGGATGGCTTGCTAGGACACCTTTAGAGAATATGCCAGCCACCAAATTCTCATGGCTTCTGTGCACAGGGACCTGATCTGGTGCCACCCTGCTTGTTTATGTAATACATAGTGGTGGTATTGTCTGTTCTGACCTGTACCACCTTGCCCATTACCAGTGTAGAGAAAACTTTTAGTCCAGCCAGCACTGCTCTGAGTTCCAGCAAATTTATATGCTGGAGGACTCTGCTTCTGACCAGGTACCCAGAGTTGTGTGCTCCCTTATATGGGGTACCTCAGCCCAGCATGGATGCATCTGTTGTGAGGACTAGTGAAGGATCCTCCTTCTGGAAGGGATTCCCTGTCTTAGGTTGGATTCCTTTTTCCATCACAAGAGGGCTTGTAACAGGGCCTTGTCACTGGAATGAGTTTTGAAAAGGGATCTTTTTCTGACTCCAGTGAGTACTGAGGTGAAACTGGATACATAGATACATACATAGACAGTGTCGGCAGATAAGGGCCTATGGCCCACCCAGTCTGCCCATTTAAGTTTGTAAGTTCAGTTTATGTTTTCCAGGAAGTCTGTTGCCCTTACCCTGACCTCCAGAATTCCTTTATGTCTATCCCATGCATTCTTAAATCCCGTGATTGTTTCAGCCCCACCACTTCCTCTGGCAGGGTGTTCCACTTGTCCACCACCCGTTCTGTGAAGAAATTCTTCCTTACGCTCTCTGAATCGTCCTCCTCCAACTTCATCCCATGCCCTCTAGTCCTGGAACATCTTTTCGCTTAAAAATAGTGCATTCCTGCACCCTGTTCCTCCCTGTAAGATACTTGTATGTCTCTATCATATCCCTCTCTCCTCCTCCTCCTCCAGGGAGTACATGTTCAGTGCCTTCAACCTGTCCTCATAGGACTTGTGATGCAATCCATGCACCATCTTTGTTGCCTCCTCTGAACCTTCTCTACCCGCTATGTCCTTACGTAGGTAAGGTCTCCAGAACTGCACAGTGTACTCTGGTAAGGCCTCACTAGTGTCTTGTATAGTGGAATTATGACCTCCCTTTCCTGCTGGTGATGCCCCTGCCTATGCATCCCAGCATCCTATCTGCTTTACCTGCTGCCTTGTCACACTGTTTCCCTGCCTTGAGGTCATCAGAGATGATAACTCCAAGATCCCTTTCCTGCTTGGTGCATGCTATATCCCTCACCCCCAACTGATATATTGTGCCAGGGTTTTGTGCCCCATATGCATTATCTTGCACTTCCTTGCATTGAATTTCAACTGCCACACCCCTGACCATTCTTCAAGTTTCTGCAGGTCCTTCTCATTCTGTCTACACCCTCTGGTGTGTCTACTCTGTTACAGAGCTTTGTGTCATCAGCGAACAGTGAAATTCTGCCTTCTAGGTCCTGTGTAATGTCACTGATGAAGATATTGAATAGTACCGGTCCCAGCACTGATCCTGTGGTACCCACTGGTCACTCTTCCTCTGTGGAGTGACAGCCATTTACCACCACCCTCTGTGTCCTGCTGCCCAGCCAGTTACCTACCCACGACTACTGTCCTGCCCACACCCATATTCCCCAGTTTGTGCAATAGTCTTCTATGTGGCACAGTGTCAAAGGCCTTGCTGAAGTCCAGATAGGCCATGTCCACTGCCTTCCCTGATCCACCTCCCTAGTCACCCAGTCAAAAATTCAATGAGGTTGGTCTGAGAGACCTTCCCTGGTGAAACCATGCTGCCTTGGGTCTTGTAGTCCATTGACAACAGATGTTCCACCAATCTCTCCTTCAGTAGTGCTTCCATGATCTTCCTCACTACCGAGGTGAGGCTGACTGGTCTGTAGTTCCCCGCCTCTTTGTTCCCACTTTTTGTAAGGGGACTACATCTGCTATCCTCCAGTCTTTGGGTACCTCCTTGTTTCTAGTGATCGCTAAACAGGATAGCAAGAGGTTCAGCCACCAATTTTAGTTCTTTAAGGACCCTGGGGTGCACCCATCTGGCCCCCATTGCTTTATCAACTCTTATTACTTCAGTTCCTTCAGGACCCTTTCTCGTAAAGGACGTGTGTCCATTTCTGCAACTTTCTCACCCTTTCACGCCATTCAGACCATTACCTCCTCTTCCTCAGTAAAGACTGAGCAGAAATACCTGTTCAATATGTCAGCTTTACTGTTGTCGCCCTCCACAGCCTCCATCCTCCCCTTCAGTCTCACTATCCCTCCCTTTGCCTTTCTTTTTCACTTATGTACCTGTAAAAGGTTTTGTCCCTCACTCGATTTTGCAATGTGTTCTTCTGTCTGAGCTTTGGCTTCCTCTACTGACCTCCTGCCTCCCTTTGCTTCTCCTGGTACTTCTCCCTATCCCCTTCTGCCTGTGTCTTTTGTATTGCCTGAATGCAATCTTTTTGGCTTTCACTTTCTTTGCTACCTCTTTGAAAACCATAATGTGTCTCATGTGAAACCTGGAACCCTGCACTATGCCTGTGGATGCAGCCATATGACCCAAGAGCTGCAGAAATTGCCTGGCTGTTTTTTGACCGTGCAATCTGAAGAAGTTTGCTATGGTCTGAAGACATTGCACCCTGTCTAGTGGTAAAAGGCCCCTGGCCTGTAGGATGCTGATCTCTGCCCCTATGAACTGTAAAGTCTGTGCAGGGTTGAAGACAGATTTTTCTGGTTTACTATGAAACCAGGGACTCAAAAGATCCTGTGTGAGCCTTAGAGGCTGCGACCTGCTCTGGTGATTTGCCCACTACCAGCTAGTCGTCCAGGTATGGAAAGACAGTCACCCCTGTCTTTGAAGAAATGCCACCACAGCTGCTAGGCATTTTGTAAACACCCTTGGTGCCAGGAAAGGCTGAAGGGTAGGGTTGCAAACTGATAATGACCTGATGGGAGTCTGAATCTAAGATATCTCCTGTAAAGATTCCTTTATGGGGATGTGGAAATAAGCGTCCTGTAAGTCCAGAGATGCCGGCCAGTCCCCTTTTGGACGTTGTCAGAACTGAGCCAAAGTGACCATTTTGAACTTTGGCTTTTTAGGTGCTTGTTTAAAGCTCTGAGATCCAAAATTGGCCGCCACTCCCATTTTCTTTGTTGTTAGAAGTATCTGGAGTAAAAACCTCTTCCTCTCAGGGTTATAGGACTTGTTCCACTGCTTTGAGCTGAAGCAGCTTCTGAACCTCTGCCCTAGCAACAGGATTTGTGCTAGGGTGGAAAGTGGAAACCCTGGGGTGTCTTCGAGGAAGAAATTTGAACTGCAGAGACAGACCCTTGCTCACTACCTCCAATATCCACTTGTCTGTGGTGATGGTTGACCAGAAGGGGAGGAAATGGGACAGCCTGCCTCCAACAGGTAGGAGGAGGCGCTTGCATCTCAGGGTTCTGTTTAGGCTGGGGTTGAGATTGTGGCTGAGCCCTCGCCTAGAGCCCTTCTACCCCTACTCCTTGAGTAGCCCTGTGGGGTACTGCTGGTATTGGGGCATGGCTACTGGCGGGAAAACAGATCTTGATAAAAGGAGCGACCCTAGCCCCTTCCATAGGGCCCAGTGGATGAGGAAGCTCTGTCTCTAGCAGTTACTTCTATAAGTAGCTTTATATTCATCCACTTTTTCATGTAGGCCACTGTGGACTCCCCAAAAGGGCATTTCTCTAATTGGAAATCCAGGGCTTTGACTGGGTATCCTGAGTGAGGTTTGTAGCCCTAAGCCAAGCAAACCACCTCTGAGCCACTGTATTAGCCATCCATCTGGCTCCAGTGTCATTCAGGTCAGCAGCCATCTGGAACTGGTACTTGGCCGCCTCTAGCCCAAACCTGGCAGTTTCAGCCAGGTCATCTGACAAGGGTGGGTGGCCTTCATGGACATTGCCAGTACCGACTGCCACAGGATTTCTGATACTGGGCAGCATAAGCTTGAAAGTGGCTTCGCCTCATGTGCCAACGAGGCTGATAAATAGCCCTTTGACCATACTGTCTAATTTTCTGGAGTCCTTGTCCGTGGGTGGAGGACAGAGGGACTTTAGCCTTATCACAGGCAGCTTGCTGTATTACCCTTGATGATCAGGGTGGGAAAAAGGAAGTCAGCTCCTCCTTTGAGAGCAGGTATTTTCATCTATTCGCTTGTCAATAGGAGGAATAGAATTTGGGGTTTGCAGGAACTTCATAGCATCCTTTTGAAGAATTTATACACTGGGAGGAGGAGAGCTTTGTGGGTGTTAAACCCATCATACTGAGGTACAATCTCCTCCTCATCCTCAACCTGCTCTGTTGTGGCAATATCCAGAGCATCTGCCATTTTCCTTACAAAAAAATATGAGAGGAAAAATCCTCAGACACACTGGGAGGCGAGCCAAATTCCTGCTCAGGGAAACCTCTGGGGGAATAGGTTTGTCCTCCTCATAAAGCTCAACCTCTTCAAAATAGTGTTGCTCCGGATCAGGGGCAACACAGTAGCAACAACCTGGGGACCCTGGGAAGAGGCAGGAGACTGAGGGAAGATGCTCTGCAGAGCCTGAATAATTTTAAATGCCTGGACTATGTCCTGGGCCGAAGGCATTACAGGCTGCCTTGAAAGTCCCTGGGTTAGCAGGAGGGTTCTGCATGTTTGAGCTTCTTTAATTTCTTTGAGGGAACCGAGAGTCAGCCGGTTCTTTCCCTCTTTTGCCCTTTTCGTCCGATCAGGGGCAGGGATAGAAGCACTGGTTAATTCAACCACAACAGACTGGGGTGTCAGCTGGTCAGAGCCTGAGGGACCCTTTGAAACTTTTTATTAAGCCTTTCAGGGCTTCTCAACAGTTTTTCTGGGAATGTTTTACATACATCACATTCCTGGTCCAATGTATCAAAACCCAGACAAGCCACACGTAAGGCGTGTTTGTCTGCCTTGCAAACACATCTCCACACTTCAAACAGTTTTAAAACCAGGCTCCCGGTTCTCTTTTAGGTTTCTCAGTCATGGTGAAGGATAATGAAAAACCTCCAACTGCTAAATACTAAAGCTAATCACGGTAATTTAAACAGCTTTTTTTTTTTTGCGGTCGGTTCCTGAACCAATAAGGAACCCGATGGAACCGAGAAAGAGATGAAAAAATGAACGGTTCAGCGGTTCTGTAACCGATAAAAGCGGTTACAAATAAAATCTTTAGGACCAAATTTTAGTGATAATGAACAGGTTCTTTAATCAGAGAACCCAAACAAATTAAAACTAACTCGGATCCCTCACAGTTATACGAACATGAGGAACCGGAAAACAACAATTTAAACAATAACTAACAATTAATAGAGGCAGTAAGAAAACTAAAATACTTATTTTTTACTTTCTTTTCTCCTTTCACGAGAAGAGGCGACAGAGACTCCGGCGACCAGACTTTCAGGCGAGAGAGAAAATCTGAAGGGTTGAGAACACTACAGTTGGTAGAGGCAGTATTTGAAAAATGCTCACGTGCAAAGAATTCCATCATTTGCATGTGTTCCATCTCTGGGCAGTCCAACCATCAGGATGACTGCACAAAGTTATGAATGGTCTGAGCATTACTGGGGTTAGAATGACTAATGTCGTTTGAGTTTGCAGCCTGCCCCCTCGATTCAATTTCTTGGTTAGGACAGTCCTAGTAGTGCTAGTACAGGGTGTACCACCTAATTTTCTGATTTATCCAGTTTGGCTGTTCTCACTTCCTTCCTTCTTGCCATATGTATCCGTTGTTCCTTATTGTGTTCAATGTTTAGGTCTTGCAAAATCTCAAACCTGTTTTCTTTACAGGTTCAATTCTACCTTCCTTTTTCCTGGCTCCACCCAGCACCATTTGTTTCTTTGTAACATGCTATTTTCACTGTCTGACTCGCTACCCACATTTCTCTTTCCCCAGAGTGGATTCTGGTACTTAACCATATGAGCCTGGTAGTTAGCAATTTGAGGCCCAGGGACCATTTCCACCCACATGTCTGTGGTAATGTTTTCTCCACACCTGGAAATAGTGAGCCAACTTTACCCCTACTGGAAGTAGCGGGCAATCAGTACATACCGGTCAGGGTTCGGTTTTGCTTGTACCTTGGGAGCTGGGGCAGCTGCAGCCTGCTTGCACACAGCTTGCCTCTAACCCTCAAGGAACGCCTCTGAGGAGGGTAATTATACATCACGTATGCCCTTCTTGCTCCTTTTCACTGCTGCTTTATAGGTGATCTTATACTCATCTACCTTCTTCATATAAGCCTCTGTTTTATCACCAAACAAGGAGTTCCTTCACAGGAAATCCATGGCCTTAGTCAGGGTGTCCTGTGAGAGGTTCGTAGTTCTGAGCCAGGCAAACCTCCCGAGGGACACTACATGAGCATTACCATAGATGTAGTGTCACTGGCATCCACGGCCATGTGAAATTGGTATTTCATGGCACCCAAGGCAGTCATTGCTGTGTTGACTCATGTCCTGGGCTACATCACTCAGCAGCCTTTTCAGCCAGGGACACTACAGAGGTCCAGAGAACCTGCTCATACTGAGATACATAGGCCATATAGACCGCCTCAGTAAAGGGAAGCTGAGGTGTACACCTTTGCCCATGCTGTCCAGTTTTCTGAAATCCTCTCTGGGGTTGAGAGGAAAGGGAACCTTGGCCTTGCTACAGGCTGCAGACTGCACAGCTCTTTCATGGTCAGGGTGGTGCAGAGATACTCAGCACCCTGCCTAGCCAGCTGGTATTTCTTTTGTCCCTTTTGTCTATACCAGCTGCTGGAGAGAGGCATGGGATTTTAGAAGTGGCCTTTTTCAGTGATTTATGAATAGGCAAGAACACCCTCTGTGGATGTTAGGTCCATCATGTCCAAAAATTCCACCTCAACCTCTGCTGTCTCTTGAGGAGAGTAGTTGAGGGTGCTTGCTACCTGCCTCACAAACAGTGTGAAGGGAACCAAATTCATGCACTGGGGAACCATCCGACTCATGGGTTTATCCTCCTGCTCTTCATAAAATATCTCAGCCTCCTCCACCACAGGCTTTGGTACAGGTTGAGAAGCCAGGGAGCTTGCATGGACATAAAGGCTCCCATAGTCTGGAAAGCCCAAGAACTGCCAAGCTCTTTGCCATGTTCTCAGCTGAGGGCAGTCCGTTCTTTTCAAATGGCCATCTCCTTTGCTTCACAGCAGGAGGCAGTGGCATGTTTTTCTTGCTGCCTTTTCTTGGCAGGCACAGGTTCTGATGCACGCTCAGCAGACCTTTAATCTTGGTAGATGCAGGGCCCTCTCTCTCTCTCTCTGACACCCTGACCTCTGAGTCACCTTTACTAGCCTTGTCCTTCTGCTTCAGTTGAGGAAGCAGAGACTCCTGAGAGTCAGGCTGTGAAGAGGCAGACTGAGAAGGCATGATATCCTCAATATGTCTTGCCCCTTTTTTTAATGTTTTAGGGCAAACCTGATGCAAAACTCACAGCTGGAAAAATTGTGATCAGGATCCAAACATGAAAAATACCACTCATGGCAGTCTGCCTTATCCAGAAGTTTAAAACACTGGGCACAAGTTTTGAAACCAGTGGTCCTGTCCTTTTCTTGGGCTTATCAGACATGCAAACAGCTGACAACCAGCAGGAAAAGGGTTGGGTTCCAAGGAGTAAGGGTTCGGCTACCACCAAAAATGGAAACTGCAAGTAAATCTTAAAACACCAGAATTTTAAAGCGAAAGTCAAAAAAAAAACGTACTAAAAGAAATAAGGACAATTGAAAACTTCTCTCTTCAGGTCCTCACAGTGAAATGGGAAGGAAACGGGGATTGCAAGTGGTGACAAGAAAGAAGCTGACACTACTATTAAAAAAGGCAAATGTTATTTTAGGTTGCAGAGATAAATATTATTAAAGGAAAACTCCACGTAAAATCAAAAAAGATATGTAGTCTTTTTTCTGTGTTATAACCTCTTCCCAGTATTTTTATTTCCTTTGACTGCGAGAGTTGTTTTTCTAACTTTCTGTCTGTTTTATTGCCCTTGGAGGTTGCCATTCTGGTTTCTTTTATTGCTTCTTGTTCCAGACAGTTTTCCCAGAGTGCCCTTTGGTGTGATGTCTAATCGCCACAGCAGGAAACCAGTGACTTGTTACAGGGACGGGTCTGTCATAGCTCATCCACACAGAGAATACTTCTTCCAGAGAAGTCACACTGCTAGATTTTGGGTTAGTGTAATCATTATTTTGTGATATTGGTACCTTGTCCTGCTATGTTCTGTGTGTGTGTGTGCGTGTGTGTATTTTAATCATGTCACTGTTTACAGTGGTTGTGTCTGAACTCATCTGGCTAGTCCTCTCAGTCCCTTTCAGTTTTGCACCCCTGATCACCACCTTATAGGTTTGTAACAAACCAGGACAAGGTACCAATATCAAAAATAATAATGATTACACTCACCCAAAATCTAGCAGTGTGTCTTCTCTGGAAGAAGTATTCTGTGGCTGAGCTGTGACAAACCCTGTAACAAGACACTGGTCTCCTGCAGGGGCAATTAGACATCACACCAAAGGCGCTCTGGGAAGACTTTCTGGGACAAGAGGCCATAAAAGAAACCAGAATGGCAACCTCCAAGGGCAATAAAACACCCAGGGAAAGTTAGAAAAAAAAAAAAACTCTCACAGCAGCGATAAAAAAAAAAAAGAAACACTGGAAAGAGGGTATAACAGAAAAAAGAATACTACATATATCTTTTTTTTTATTTTAATATGGAGTTTTCCTTTATGGTTTTAAATGCAGTTCCACTAAGGTATGAACTGCATTTCAGAGGATTCTGTTTCCCAAAATTGCAAGGAAACCAAGAAAATTCATAAAATAGCAATAAAATGCCTAACACAGAATATCAAAACTGACTAAAAGAAGTAATACTGAAATCAAATAAGAAATAAACAAGGATGTTGAAACTGTGAAGAGTGACTCTGGGGCAGTGCTTCCCCTCAGGCAGAGAAATAAATCTGCTGTTAGAGGGCAGGGGAGAGCGTGACCACAGCAGAGGTTCAATTTCATTCTAAAGTTCTCTAATTAGCATAAAATTCTAGGCTCTGGGGTAGCTCACTCCAGGGAATGACTGCACTTGTCGAACAATAGTGAGGATTCCTGGGATCTGAAATATTTCTGCTAAAAACACTACATGATGGTTATTTTTGCTGACTTGCAAATACTGCTTTGCTGCTTTAAACATCAATTTCGAAACCAGGAGTAATCACTGTAAGCGGTGGTTTTCACGGTTCCAGGATATGCTATGGAACCGAGAAAAAACAAAACCTATTTCACATAAAACACTATCAACTGAAGTGCGGTGAGTCTGAGACCCTCTATATCTTTTCACTAGCGGTAGCTAGCTGATTCCAGAACAATCATTGTACAGCAAGGTATAATTGTACAGCAAGGTATATCCTTTCATTTCTATTTGCAAAAGTTTACAGTATACCCAATCTGTTAGTCAAGTTATAGGTTGGCAGCCCTAAGAACTGTATGGAAAGCACTTAACAGGGTAGATCTTGTGTTTACCTGGTTATGTTAATCAGGCACTGGCTGTATTAAGGCTTCATGAGAACTTTTTCTACCCTGTCTAGACTGTGGAAGCCCTTCACTAATTGTACCAAATAGGAATATTAATTGAATGTGATGTTTCTGATGTACTGTCATTCCCAGGGATGTACTTTGCTGTATGTTTTATTATACAGTATGATAAAATAAGAAAAAAAAAATAAAGCAGAGAATTGTATTACTTGATATTATGACATAATAAATGAATAGTTCCGATACCTTGGAGTTTGGCTTGACCACCACCTAACCTTCTCCATTCACGCTGACTCCATCTCGAAAAACTTCGCCCAAGCTCAGGGCTCTATATTGGAACCAAATAGTCTCCTTTACTGTTGCATGTGATCTCATCCAGAGGATGATACCCTCCTTCTCGACTACTGTGATGTTGTCCACAATGCTGCCCACAAGACTGTCTCATCCAAGTTAGACACCCTTTTAGCGGTTTCTGCCAGTTGCTCTTTACATTCCTCCCGCACCCACCACTGTGACTCTACGCTCCCTAGCATTCCCTTCCTCAAAACCAACGCTTAATTCACTGCAAAAGTCTACCTCAGAGTGCTGGCTTGGTGCCCGCCTGGACTACCTGGCCTCCATGCTATCGCCACCCCTGCATCCCACCCATGCCCTGAGGTCCCTCAATCCCGACTCCTTTTAATCCCTAGGTGGCGAACCACTGTCAGCCAGGCCGCTTTCTCACCTGCTTCCTCAACTTTGGAATGCCTCCCCTCACACAAATTAACCCTCCTCCTCCTCTGTCCGGTCACTATCTGCAGCCCTTGCTACTACTCAGTAAGCTGCTCCTGCACCTAACACCCCCGCTGCGTCTCCCCTCCCTAACTTGACCAGCAGCACTTAAATGTGCTATATATCTGACTCACTGCCCCAACTACAGCAGTCTTTAATGTCTCGCTTTTCATGTGAACAGTCCCATTGCTAGCCAGCGCCTTGCACTTATAGCCCTCAGTGTTATATATCCCTGTATCAAGCCCAAACTGTATCCACATTGTTACCATTACCATGTCTGTTAGGTGTACTAATGTTAACCTTGCTTCTGTATTCTGTCAAATGTATGTAAATAACCTGCGTGTTATCCTCTCCACTTCCCTCCCCAGGTGGCACCGGGAGACGAGCAGTTTGTTACCAGCTGCTTTTCCTGGTGAAACAATTTCAATAAATAAATAGTTCTTCATTTAACCAAACACGGCCACAAGGACTGGAACAGGACTCTGGGGCATCTGAACTCTTCAGTGGAGAAATGAATCTGCTGCTAAAATGTGGGGTGAACATAGACCAGAGTTTGAATTTTAACATTTCTGAATTCCATCTGTGGGCAACAACTCAGGGCTAAGATGACTGCAGATTGTATGACATTGCTAGTAGCATTTTTCTAGTAAAATCCTGGTTTCCTCTGGAGAAGCTAGAGAATCCATTTCACCTGTAGGAACTGGCAAAAAAAAAAAAAAAAAAATGGAATATAGAGAGAGAGAGAGAAAAAAATCCACCAGTGGAAACTGCAATGCCACAGGCAGCAGAATTCAGCTAGCAACACCTGTGAGTGATTTAAGTTGAGGAATAAGCCTTAGGAATGTAGTCCAAGATGATAATCACTACTAGCACCCCTACAAAAAACAACACAAAGCAAAATCTGCAAATGTGTCTGCATTCATGTATCTGCATGTCTTGTTTTCATTCTCAGCTGTTGGTATGTGCATCTGTCACATGCTGCTTGTGTACAAGTCCGATTTAGAACACTCAGAATGAGCATACTAGAGAGGCAGTCTGCAGAAAAGCAGAGTATGGGATCCACGAAAGGATGCTAGGAGGAAGGAATATCAAATTGTTTGCTGCCTGTGCACAGTGACTATTAAAAAAGTAGAGAACAAAAACATTTACATACTGGCTTTGAGGTATAAAACTTTTGTATTTATATTACAATGAAAGAATGATACAACACTACACCTTCAGTGTGCTACAGACTGTAGCCAGCACCATGTCGTGTGTATAAATGAATTTTATACAATATTATACATCTTTAAAGCCACAAAGTGTTCCTTTTCTGATACATATTCACAGGTCTCTGGCACAGAACCCACCCAGCGTACTTCTAGCTATCCACCAAGTCCAAAAAGGTAACCTCCACAAAGAAGGGATTCGTCTCAGTGCCTAGAATGTCACACCAGAATGGGGCTTGTCAATTGTGATAATTATAAGTATCATTTTAAGAGGTAAAAGAAGACTGCAGCACTCTTGCCTAACCACATGGACTAATCATTTTTCATCAGTTTATTTTACACATTGCACCAGATTGGAAGGTTGCGATTTTGAGCGAGTCTTCTGTATTTCCTTAAAAATTTGTTTGTAACCAAGGTCCACAAACTACAATAGGCTACATACACAGTGTGGTAAACCAGACAACCCAAAACAACCTAGGGGTGTCCCCAGGCCGATTTGTAAGGAGACTGCCAAAGAGTACAAAAATGAAACAGCTGAGGTTTTGTGACTAGCTGTTACTCAGAAAGAACTGAGGAGATGGTCTTGAAAGTTCAGTTTTCTTATACTTCAATTTAGCAGTCTTCCTGTAAGTCTGCCTTGATTTATCCACTGGTCATTTTAAAGTTGCACATGTAGCATGCCCAATTACAAAAAATCTACTGGGTTAATTTGTTTTCAGCTTCACAACCAATTATTGAAAGTGAATCAGCTACATGGTCTACAAGGCTCATATCACATTTGCACCTCCCTTTTCTGTTTACAGGCACAGGCAAACTACATTTAACAGAGATCGCCATTGTTACAAGTAATAGGCAGGAATGTTAAATTTCAGTCATCACTTGTGCTTTATATGCAGTTTTCTTTGTAAAAATATATCTTCTAACAAATACATATAAAAATGCTCACATCTTTTGGATATGAATTTAAAACCTCATGGAAGTTTTCAGAAATAAAAAATACAATCAAGACCAGAGTTTAAAAACTCTTAACCTTTTATAAGGTAAAAGTTTAGTCTTCAGAGTATAGTTTTATCTCCAATGTTCTTTAAAATAAATACAACTAAAAGATTTTGGTTTTATACATAATCCAAATAGATAATCTCTTATGGTTTACCCAGTGTTAAAAATGCAAAGTATTTAACATGCAGCAGATACTTTACCTCTAAAGTGACTGTTCTTTTTGCAGAAGCTGGCTGAATTTCTATCTTAATGGCACTAAGACACCAGTTATTACTAGGTCATCAACAAACCTATTCCTATGCAAACTCATTTTAATTAAAAAGTTCAGATGTGTCCCAAGATTCAGTTGCATTGTTAATACATACGTATGACAGGACTATGTAAACAGGTCTGTTTTCTGACTGCTCTTTAATTGGCCACAAAAAACAGTCAAAAGTTAAATGAGGAAAACGCTAGATACTCAGGCAAAGGATTTTGTATTCAAATGTTTTCTTGAATCAAGAAGTAATGCTGTACTGTTCACCTTTTGAGTGGGCAAAGTCCTCCATTAATTTTAAAATGACATTAGATAACTATAAATCACACCCTCAAAAACAGCAGTCTGTGCTTAGAAAACAAATTCACTCGCATCATAATGTACTCCTACCCATCAACATTTACTGACTCCATAACCTACACCTACTCATTACCAATGTTGGTTTAGGTTCTAAAATCTGATTTTATCTGGTGTCACATTTCATTTTAATCATCAATTACAGCACTGCCATGTTGGAATTCTGATTTCGGGAGATGGGAGTTGGATCTTTTATCCCATTCCTGCAGCTGTTCTCTACTGCTCCTTAGTGTGGCAACCTTCCAGCCCCACAATATCTTCTCTGTCCCTTACCCTGCCCCTCTCTTACCTCAGACTTCCTTCTTGGAGGTGGGGAGTGGGCCAGTCTCCCCAGCAAACATCTTCATTCCAACGGGCAAATGGACAGTCAGAGTGTTGGTGCCCAGGTCCCAGTGGAGCCTCATCCCTACTGCTGCTAGCTTTTTCTTCTCCAGACTTCTCTCATACCCTCAGACACCAGAATGAGGCATGGAGACGTACTGATTCAGCCAATCAGCATATCCCTCACCCTGACAGCACTCCTGCCTGCCCCACCACTCGTGGTCACCAAGGCAGCAATCACACAGTGGTGCCCTGCCCCCGAGGAGAGCATCCTGCAGAGATGCTCAATCTTCCTTTCCCAGCTGATGGGAGCTAGTTCTGATATCCCCAGTATTCCATCCCATCAGAAAGCAGTTTCTGTTGCCTGCTAGTAGAGAACAGTGATGTTAAACAATGGGTGTTCTAAAACAACTGAAAGTCAGAAGATTAGGGCAGTCACATGTTTAAAAAAAAAAATTTAATTATTTAAAACTAAATTCTAATGCTGAACTGAAACAAAAAATGACAATAGAAATGGGGAGGCAGAATAAAATACGGAGGTATAAAATTTTCAGACAGAACATGACTGCTGCTTTAAGGTCAAATTCTCCTTCCTGTAAAATAACATGTCCCTTTGCGATAGAAGGTTCAGTGGAAGAGTGGTCACATTTCTCTAAAGGAAACACTCTACCAATTTGTTCAAGTGTTCAGTACAGAATAATGAAGGAGCTGCAAGGGTAAATCAACCTTTTCACCTGTTAAAACTTGTGGTTTTTGACTGCTAAAGTAAATTCTTGACGTTTCATGATTTATATATTAGTATCAAATGCACCAAAATGAGATAAACATTTCTGCTGCAAATCAGCCAAATACAACTACTATATTGCTATGTCTTCCCCATGCCGAGGATATGCCAGGTATACATTAACACAATACTGGAACCTGATTCACAGAAAAAGGTCCTAAGTTTTCTTAATTCAGCTGCCTTGGTTTAAAACCCGAGACCCTTCCCCAGACAGAAACTGGGAGGGTCATGAACTAAGTATGAAACTTAGAGTGTACAATTTCCTTGTTGTCAAGTTCCGAGCAGTAAGCAACAGTGCAAACAAGGATCTAAAGCTGCCATTAGTTTATATTACCATTCATTTGTGTGTTACAGCCAAAGGGAGGGCATACGTGCCAGCTGTTAAAAGGACAGCCATACCTACAACTTCATCATTATTGCCAGTACATTTGTAACTTCCTAAATGCTTACGTTTTATTTCCATACAACAGCACATCCCTCTTTTTTTGTGGCTACTACTGAAGCACCTCATATGCAAGTACTGAAACTACAAGGCCATGGGATCAGCTCTAGTTTAAAGAAAATCAATGTCCAAGCCCGGTGTACCCATGCCTAACCATGAAGTGCTGCACTTCCTCCACTGCCCGTGAAGACATTATCAACTGGCACAATATGTTTGGTGTCACCTCTCAGTAGCAGTATCATCACCAAGTCAGAAACCACGTTAAGCTGACCATAATGAAAACGGTCTTTTAGTGAACCAATTACAAGTAAAGTTTAGCTGTCCTTTAACAATAAAGAGAGGGGCTTATATAAGGTCACCAAGGCACAATATGACAATGACGAAGAGTCCCTGAGACTCTGGTCTGGGTCTGTACCATTCCCCCTGCCTATACAAGTATTGTATGACTTTTAAGAACATTTAGGAAAATATAATACAAAATCTCTTACAGGAAATATAGACTACACATGCTAAAATCACTTGTCTAAAAGTGTTGATAGCTTTGTCTTAGACCTTTTTTTTTTTTTTTTTTTAATAGAAGACTGGTCCATTTTCATACCCAAGAAGCCATGCTCTAATGACTTCACCAAACTGAAGCTGCATTAAGATCCAAGTAGTATTGCTAAGATCAGTGTAAATATGATTTAAAGAGCCTGATGAATACTGAATAAGAAGTGCCGTTTCTAGCATAGCAGTTTTGTATCTTGTGATGTTTTTATAAACAAAAAAAAAAAGAGCTATAACTTGTATGCAAAGGAAGTAAATGAACGTTCCTACAGCTGAATACTGTATTTCTTAGCAATGAAGTTTACAAAGTGCAGTTGCTATTATACATACGAACATAAAGGGAAAATCAATGGAAGAGTCCTTCACAGCATGAGAATAGCCGATTCTCTGAATATGAATTATGTTGTTAAAGCAAAACAAATACTGCAATTTTGTGATGCACTGCAATTAATCTGTTGAATCCAGAAGCAAAAGAAATATGAAATCATTCCCAATGAGATCTATCATTAGAGCTGGCTCTTTTGTCTTTTCTTAATACATGAAGTACAGTAGTGACTTGTTAGACTGACCTTCTTAAGGTCACATCCGAGTATACATTTTAAAGTATACACTTTTCTAGCATACAGAAAACAAGGCTGAATTAATTTATGCTACAGTTTCAGCCTGTTTATAACATTCATCATAT
This sequence comes from Neoceratodus forsteri, assembly GCA_016271365.2. NCBI lineage: Eukaryota > Metazoa > Chordata > Ceratodontiformes > Ceratodontidae > Neoceratodus > Neoceratodus forsteri. The sequence continues at coordinate 418,630,596 of CM057452.1, read as the reverse complement.
CTGTACGATGTTATTACAAGAAATAACATAGCTGTGTTTCTCATGGTCCTCACTTTACAACAGTAACATCTCATAATCTCTACTATAGTTTCTCAAGCTTTTAAAAAGATATTGCTCATTACCAGGATCTTTCACCCAATCCTTTGTTGAAACCTTCAAATGTTTACAAAATAAAACAAAACGCCTCTATGTTAGAAGTGAATGATCAAGGTGTTGGATTTATTATGCAATTATTAGAACTAGGCTTCTAAAGTCTAGTATTGATCACCAAGTCCACGACTGTACCTAACACCATAGTTCACTGCCGTGAAACCATGGACCTACGCTTACTGTAGGTCTCGTGGTTACAAAGGGGAACTGTGGACAAAGAAATTGAATTTCAGAATAACTGTAGTTGGGATTTCCAGAAGAGTGGCAGTTGAAACCTCCATAATTCTCTTTTTAAGTGCCCTTGGTTGACAAGACGGTCCTATGATGTTGCAGAAGCTCAGGCACTATGGCAGCCTTGCTTGAAGTCTATGGGAATGTGAGTAGTCACCATCACTGGATCCACTTTGCAAACTGTAGCGGTCTTCAACATCACTGGAACTTCCAACGCTGTCCATCTCACCAGGTGTGAACTCCATTCCTTCAATATCGACTTCTATTAAAAAGAAATAAATAAATTAGTTTACTGCAGCACAGTGGCCATGTTGTATGGCATGTGATTATCAGCAAAAAGAGTGAAAAGTTATTTTCTTCACAAAGTAAAAATTAAATGTAGTTAATATAGAGGATAATGCCTGATGTACAGGTGATAACTATGGTGTAATCACCTCGGTGGTTGCTAGGACATCAGTAAACCTCGAGGCGCAGCTCAAGAGGTTTACCATTGCCCTAGCAACCACGAGAGATGACTACACCATGGTTATCACATCACCTGTACATTAGGCATTGTCATTTATAGTGTATGGGACTTGACATGAGAAGTTACACCCCCCAAACACAGCTAATTTAGCCTTACCTTATTAATGAATCTGTACTACAACCACATGATTGTGTAGGAAAACTATTTATTAGGATACACAGACTGAATGATAGCTGGCTGAAATAGCACCAGATTTAAAATCTGTATCAGACATAGTGATTGATAGATTCAGTAACACTAAACTGAGACAATTGGAATATTATTTGAATACTGTACTGAGACTAACAATCGCATTCTGGGTGAGTAGAATACTGAATAACACTGGCATTCCATTTTGTAAACCCACTGCTATGATATAGATGAGATAGGTTTATAAGGTTCTGACATCACAACAGTGGGATTACAAGGTTATAATGTATGGTGGAACGTTGTTATATACAGAAACCTATCTTTTCCCTGTTGTTATACCATCAATGTGACATATCTTTGTTGTTAACCCACTGATAGTATGTCACATCGATGGTAGAACAGCATGGAATTCAGTCACACGACTATCTCTATGGCAGTGCGACAGCGTGAATGTTCAACTTTCGCTTTACAGCAGTGATTCAAATAATGGTCACACAGCACATACTGATCCCCCCATTCTGTGCTGAAACCATTACAAATCCTCAGTCACTCACCAAACTAGGGATATTCAGAGCGTGTTCTGTATTCCTGCTGCTTATTTACTAAATATTTTTTTGTTCTTTATGTCCCTCATAGGTGTGTCTTGCTTGAAAGTTCAGCAGAGGTCAATGCTGCACATCCTGACCCTGTCTCTCGGTGCGTGGCATCTATAGTTGGGCGTTTCAAATCGCGTGCTGTTCTTGGTGATACCGAGTACACTCGCTATAAAAGTATGGGCATCGTTGAATAACCAATATAAGCTGCTTCTCGTTGGCTCCCATGGCAAACCTCTCGAAGCTTTACCTGGGTTGCCAAGGGAACCACTCAAAGCTAGCATAGCTTTGTTATTCATCGATGCCATAATACTTTATCCTGTATGTAATCTGCTTGATTTCAGTGGGTAATAAGGGCTACTCATACGTTATATATTCTTTTCTGCAAATACCACTGTATCTCTGTATATTATACATCTTGACTGTGATAACAGCCCATTCCATCAGGGAGGCAGTATGGCGCAGTGGTTTAAGGCTCTGAGCTGCAAATCTGGAGACCTGGGTTTGAATCCCACAGCCCCCACTTGCATACTGTGTGACCCTGAGCAAGACACTTAACTTCCTGTGCTCCCAGGCTGCACCTGTAAACAAGCTTTCAGCTTAGTGTGTCTCACCTGGTTAAACAATTGGGGAAAAAGTATTTATTTATTTTTTAATGACAGCATCACCAGTTAGCCTTGGCAAATGTCTAGTTCAAAATTATTTCCAAGTAGGTTGAGTGTTCTTCTGAGAAGAACAAAAAATACCCTCTGTAGTAATGATGTTTCTATTAGAGGGTTTATTAGAGATTCATACAAACTGCATCATCACAGCCTTGAGTTGTTTGCTCTGGAGATGGAATTTGAAATGCTCAAATTCAAACTCAGCTCCATGGTCACAATCCCCTGAGCGTTCTAATGGAAGATTTACAAAAGATCATGACCACCTATCTAACATATGCCAAGTATTCTTACCTAATGTAAATAAGACTGCAAAACCACACATGAAAAATTGTGAAAACTGTAATGTTAGTAACAACATGCTCAAACAAAACTAACAGCTATGCACTTACCATAAAAGTAGATTTTCAAAAGAATCTCTTTCATCAGGCCACACCTTGAAACTACACAGGGCTACCCACGATGATGTCATGCGCCATTGTCTACATAAACACAGGTGGCCCCATCTTTTCTCAGTTCCCACTGGAGATTATACTTGGAGGACCTCGCTGCAGGGAACCAGGAGTTCAAGCCAACTTCCAGCTTACCAGGCAACTATGGAGCTGGAAAAGGTAGCTATGGATAGGAAAAATGAAGGAAATCCATTGCTCTAACTCCAAGGGGAAGGAGGGCCTGATGAAAAAGATTCTTTTGAAGATCTACTGTTAACAGCAAGCACGTAATTTCCATCTTTGAGGATATCTCTTTCATCGGGCCATACCTCTGGAATCAGTCCTAAGCACTACCAAAAACACCAATGACCTCGGTGGCTGGAATGTATGTGTTCATGATAGCAGGCTCTAACATAGCCAGGCCAAATCTTGCTTTTTTTTTTTTGACCATTTATCCCTGCCTGATGCTGACACCGGGCATCTCTCCGGTGGACCCACTCGGCCTTGCCTCCATCACCCACCTGAACCTCTACCCCAACCGAGGAATTGGGTATGCTGGGTCCCCCACTGGTCCTCACGAGAGGGGAGGGGACCATGAAGAGTCAAGTCAGGGATCCTGGCGGCACGGGCATGTGGACTCTGCCACTGGGAGTCCACCTTCGCCTCCCCAGTGCCGGGATTTTCCTTGCATGTTTGTCTCCCCAAAGCAAGACGTGTAATGCCAGCCCAGCGCTGATGTCCGTAGGTCGGCTGCCTGATGCCATCCCCTTTGTATGGTCCACCACTGCAGTGCATCCAGTCTCCATTGGGCGCACGAGTGGTACAGGACATGCACCCCTTCCTCCCAGGACAGAAGAGCAGTCCGTCGGATGCTCATCCTCACATCCCGACTGACCCCCAGCTCCCCAGGCTTCTTTCTGAATCAGGGTCGCGGTATGGCGCGAGGTAAGGCAGATGCCTCAGCCCTCAGTGCCATTGGCTGGCCCAAATCTTGCTCTTCTATGAGACACTATGTCCAAACTGTAATGTTGAGTGAAGGTGTGAACAGTGCTTCCACGTGGCACAGCCTGCACAGATCTCAGCAGCAAAAACATTGCGAAAAACAAGCAAGAAGTGGCCATGTCTCTTGTGAAATGACCACAACCCACTTCAGGAAGTTCCTTACAATAGTTCCTATAGCAGAACATAATGAAATGTGCCAGCCATTTGGACTGCTACTGTTTAGCCACAAGGGTCCGCTCTTCCTGGGCCAAATGAAACAAAAGCAGACAGGACTTTCTGTAGTCCTTGGTGTGACTGGCATAGTATCTGAGAATTCTGTGCACATCCAAAGTATGGAGTAGTGCTTCCCTGGACTGGCATGCTCTGGTAGTATACTGGAAGGTGGATGCTTTAATTCAAAGTAAATTCAGACACCACCTTTGATAAAAACGTAGAGTCATATGTAAAGACACTGTCTTTATGGAAAATTAAAATAGGGAGGCTCACACATTAGAGCCTATAGCTCCTGAAATCCTTCGAGCAGAAGTGATTGCAACTACAAATAACCCTTTCAATTAAAAGCGCATAGGCCACAGCTTGCAGCAGGCTCAAAAGGAGCCAAAGTAATTTTTTCCAAAAAAAAAAAAATTCAGGTCCCAGGCTGGGACTGGATTCCTAATGGGAGGTTTCATGTCCAGTATAACCTATGGGATCTCCAACTGGGCAACCGTGCATCCATTCACAAGGGCATGAAAAGCTGAAATAGCAACCAAATGCACCTTGAGTGAGAAATACTGAAGACCAGAGTCTGACAGGAACAATAAGTATTTCAACCCTGCGTGACCTGACAGATAAATGGGTCCAATTGTTTGGAAGTGGCCCACTTCCACTTGAAGAATAAGTCTGTCTGGTGGGGTTTTTTGGCACCCACCAAAACATTGGCCACCTTAGGTGATGCTCCAAATTGTGCCATGGCTGTTTTCAGGAGCCAGGTATGCAGAAGTATGTACCATGAGTCTGATGGACCAGAGACCCCTTTGTCTTGTGACGACAGGCCTTGCATAGTGGTAGAGGTGCTGGGTGTTCCACTGCCACAATTGACAGAGCAGTGAAAACAATTATCTGAAAAAGCCACAGAGGAGCAGTGAGTATGAGGTTGTCCCTCCATCTTCAATTTGAGTAGTACTGTACTCTATCTGTATTAGAAAAAGGGAGGAAGGCGACAGAAACCTCCCTTTCAAGAGAGGGGCAAGGTGACTCGCCAGAAAACTCCAGGCCTGGAGTGAGTAAGTAACAAAACATGATAGTTTCGTTATGTGTGGATTGCAAAAGGTCCAACTCTGGGTGACCCAACCTTGAAGATGTCTTCCACCACCGAGCACGGTAGTTTCCATTCATGCCCCCTTGACTGTGACCTATTTAATTTGTCTGCTAAGACATTTTGGATGTTTGGAATATGTACCGCTGATAGTTCTAGGCCATGTTCCAGAACACAGCACCATACTCTCATTGTTTCCCTGCATGGTGGGTAAGCAAGCCCCCCTTGTTTGTTGATGTAATTCATCACACTGACGTTGTCCATCTGTATTAACAGAGGACCTACAATCAGAGACTCCTGAAATGCCTGAAGATCGCTCTCATTTCCAGGACATTTATATGCAATCTGATCTCCACCTGGGTCCAGATAACTGTGGTTTGATGTGGGCCCAGGTGTCCCCCTTTGGTTGACTGGCATAGTAAGGCTTGTTAGATGGTGCAGGGTACATCTTGTCAGCCTTTCTATGGACAGCTGGTATGGCATTTGAGCTATACCAGGCTGCATAGGTAGCATCCTCTAGTGCTGGGTATAATGGAGGAATGAAATGGAGGTGGTTTCTGGCACCTCCAAAACTCCCATTAAATTTTTCTTTGTGGAATCCTCTTCCTCCAAAGTAAAGGCCATGACAGTCTGCATTTTCTGCATCATGTACTGGAAAAGACATCTTCTAGTGGTGACTTTAGGATGTTTACCACAGAGTCTTCACTATATGAGGATAAGATTGATCTGGTTCTAGGTAAATACTGATCTTCAGCTTACCCTCCTCAAAATCCTCCACTAATGGGTTGGCCTGGTGGCGCTGGAGGCTGACGGCTGGATGCCACACCTCTTGCCACACCAGCGACCCAGGTCTGGGAACAAGCCTGGACCACAGAGGGTTGGTAGGGGCAAAGAGAACCGAGCATCCGGAGGACTGCTCTCCTTTCTTGGGAGGAAAGATTGTCATCCCACCTGCTGATCACCTTCTAGTGAGGGCTGGAGGGAGATACGAGCTGGGAGGCACGTAGTCGGGCGTGGCATGCAGGTGCCCCATATGCATATGCCAGACGCCACAGAGGAAGGGGGGAGTCGGAGAGAAAAAAAGAGAAATGGAACTGGCAGGCTACATGATGGCCGGCAAGCATCTGTGCTGTCCCCACAGTCTGGATGTTGGTCTCCAGGAGGGGGAGGTTGGCCCCTTCATCCTGGCCCTGTCATGGGGGTAACCTGTGGAAGACTTTCCGGAGGGCCAGGCATGGGAGCAGCTGAGCCGAGAGTGAGCCCTTCGGAGGGATTGTCCGGAGACACCGACAGCCCCACTGGGGATAAAAATCTAAAAAAATCCTCCACTAATATGAGGACTGGATTATATTAAATCTCATTGTCATCCCTCTCGATGATGGGAATGGAAGACAGTACCAGCAGCTGAGGAGGTCTCTTTGCAGTATGCTGGTTTAAGGCATTGACAGGGTCTGGGAGGTACAAGTTCCATAAACGTCAGAGCAGGCTGTTCAGGTAACAGTGGTAGTAACAGTTATATCATTTCAGAAAATGATACCAGCACTGCTTGTACATCAATGACTCTTGCAGTAGGGGGTCATGACAGTAGTAGTCAATAATGGGGAAGATAGTACATTTAGATAGAAGCTAGAAGACGGAGAGAAAGCAGAGGTCCTAAATGAGTACTTTTGCTCTGTCTTTACAAAGGAGGAGCCTGGAAATGGGCACACCACTAAAGGAGTTAATAACTGAACAAGGAGGGTAGTTACAAGTCCTTTCACAGTAGAGAGGGTAAGGACTGAACTCAATAAACTAAAGATAGATAAAACCATGGGGCTGGATGGCATCAACCCACGCATACGGAGAGAACTTAGAGATGAATTGGCAGCACCTCTAGCGCATCTTTAGCAGATCCCTGAGAGAGGAACTGTTCCACAAGACTGGAAAAGGGCAACAGTGGTTCCCATACATAAAGGAAGGAGCAGGGAGGTGGCGGGTAACTACCGCCCTTTCCATCTCACCTTGGTGGTAGACAAGATGATGGAAACCTGCTAAAGGAAAGAATTTAACTTTCCTGGAAGAAACTGGAACAGCAGGCAACATGGCTTCATGGTGGGAAGGTTCTGCCAGACTAATCTGATAGACACTGCTCAGGGAGTGGAACAAATGAAAAGTGACCTGTTCAAGCTAGAAAATGGTCCAACATGTGGCAGTTAAAATGTAATGCAAAAAATGCAAAGTGATACATCTAGGCAGGAGCAACCCAGGGACGGTCTACTATCTGGGAGGGAGAGCTAACACCCACCAAACAGGGGCGGATCATGGGGTCATTATCTCTGATGACTTAAAAGTGGGCAGACAATGTGAAAAGTGGCACAAAAAGCCAGCAAAATGCTGGGATGCATAGAAAGGGGCATCACAAGTAGAAAGATGGAAGTGATCATGCCACCATACAAGTCCCTGGTAAGGCCCCATGTTGAGTACTGCGACAGTTCTGGAGGCCTTATCTCAGGAAGGACATGGATAGACTAGAGACGGTACAGAGGAGGGCAACAAAATGGTACAAGGGCTCCATGAACTGCCATGCAAAAGCAGATTATGGCAACTCAACAAGTATTCACTGAGCAGTGCAGATATAGGGGTGACATGATAGAGACATTCAAGTTCCTGAAGGACATAAAACAGAGTCCCACCCAGGAACTATTTCTGATCAATAGCTCCACAAGGACAAGGGTCATGAAATGAAATTAAGGGAAGGAGGTCTCGGAGTAACATGCGTAAGTTCCTCTTCACGGAAAGGGTGGTGGCTCCATGGAATAGCCTACCTGCAGAAGTCGTTGACTCCAAAACAGTAGGGCAATTCAAATCTGCTTGGTATAGGCATAAAGGATTGTCTCCAAGAAATTCTAAAAGGGGTTGCATTCAGGGAGACTAGATGGATTTTTGGTCTCCATCTGCGTCACTTTCTATGTTTCTATGTTACGAAGAACTACTGCTCCAGATCTTTGAGACGAGCTCTGCAGCAGGCAACATTGGTAGGACTGAAGCCGCCAGAACCAACACAGAAAACTTCTAGCTAGCAGTCTATCACGGGATTTCCTCCGCTGCCATACGCCTTGACATCTGCCTATCCCATAAAGAGGGCAATCCCCCAGACCTATCTCAGTTCTCCACCGGAGATTCTGACGCAGAAATAAAAAGCAGAATTGAGGCGGTTCCTCAGAGTCGAGGAAAGTAGAATAAAATGCGAAGGAGAAGCAGCTATCAGAGGGAAAGGGAAGGGAAAGGAAAGCAGCACCTGCTGCAAGAGCTCCTCTCAAGATCTGCTGTTACAGTAACTTGTTACGAACTGTACTATTTTACTCAAGGGACTCTTGCAGCAGGCAACACTGGCAGAACTGAGTCCCAAGCAGTACTGGAACCTACCCAAAGGGCAGCCGAGAGGAAGCAAAAGATGTCAGCAGAAATTTCAGGAAAGAAGGCCCTGAAGGACTGAGAGTCCAAATTGGCCCCATGCCTGGAAGCAATGCCCAGACTGTAGTGACAACAAAAACGAGTGTGAACAGAACTCAAGTGGCAGCTGCACAGATGTCGGCAGCAAACACATTCCTGAAACAGGTGGTAGAGGCAACCACACCTCTGGTGGAGTACCCTTTAACCGCCCCAGGTAAGGGCTTGTTGTATTTACGGTAATATTAAACAATGCAATTTTCCAACCATTTCGACAAACACTGTTTCAAACAGGAGCCCCTTCTCTCTTGGGGCAAACAAAACAAACAGATCAGTCCTTCTAACAGCTGAGTGCGATTAATCTGCTTAATCTGGTTCAAGGTCAGTTGGCATTCATCTGTATCCTCTCCCTGGGTCGTAGCTCTGAAAATAGGCAGAATCTGCTCTAGTGCACTTACCTGGTCAACAAAAACTAAATAAAAATAAAATAATAAATAATTTGTTTAACGAAGCACCCTATGAACGTCTAAAGTATGAAGTAAGGCCTCCCCTGATTAGAATACTGGGAAATAAATGGGCAGGTGGATGGATTGGTTTAGTGTAAACTGACACCACCTTAGGCAGAAAATACAGGTTACTCACCTAAAACAGGAGTTCTATGAATGGTATATGTTGTTCATCCACACTTACTGGCAGGTTCCTTGCTGCTTTAAATCTTGCCGGAAGGTGATCCAGCTGGCTCCTCCCACACACCGGGTGGTAAGCTCTTAGCTCCGCCCCACATGACGCCAGATCTAGCCCGCTGGAAGCCAGGTTAGTGTCAAAGCCGGGAGGTCAGGTGGGTTGTGTGGATGAACAACATATACCACCCTAGAACTCCTGTTACAGGTGAGTAACCTGTATTTCTAGGGACGTGGATATGTTGTTCAACCCACACTTATTGGCAGACTCCTAGCAGTCTCGGGAGGAGGGAGGCAAGGCATACACCCCTACTTAGGGAATAAGGACTGAGAACCGAGGTCCCAAAACCAGCATCCCGCGTGACTCAAGGTCGATATGGTAGTGGGTAATGAAGGTGTGTGCTGACTTCCAGGTAGCAGCCCTGCAGATTTCCTGGATAGGGACATCCCCGGAAGCAGCCACCAAAGCAGCGGTATGGCGGGTAGAATGAGCTCTTTCCCTTTGGGAGGCTCCATGCCCACCAACCTATAGCAGAGATCTATGCAGGAGGTGACCCACCTGCCTATCGTCCACTTGGCTGCAGGTCTGCCAGGTGCGGCTTCAGCGTAGGTGACAAAGAGCTGGCAAACCTCTCCGAACTTCAGCCATCTGCTCCTTATAATAAGAGAGCGCTCTTCTAGGGTTCACAGTATGGAGTCTATATTGGCCTCCGAGGTGTGACTGGGGTAGAACACCGCAGAGTCAACACCTGGTTTAGGTGAAACTCCGACACCACCTTCGGAAGGAATTTCGGTGGGGTGCAGGACAACCATGTCCCCATGGACGACCAGATAAGGAGACTCAATGGAAAGCGCCTGAGCTCTCCCATCCTTCTGGATGATGTAATAGCCACCAAGAAGGTGGTCTTCCATGACAGGTGAGAGATGTCACACCTATGCATCGGTTCGAATGGCTTGCCCATGAGCTTAGCCTATACCAGCAGTAGATCCCACAGAGGTGGAGGTTCTCGCACCGGAGGGATACGGATCAAGGCCTTGAAAAAGCGCCTAACCACCTTTTCCTGCACCACCACACTGCTTGCCGCCCGCGCCTGTAAGCAGAGATGGCTGCCAGGTGCACCTGAGGGTCGTCGATCAAGTCCTAGCTGAGAAAGGGACCACAGGTAGTCCATAATGCTAGCCAATGAACAGGGAGGAAGGGTCCAACCCTTGTCCTGACACCAAATGGAGAATCTCTTCCATTTGAAGGCACAGCATTTTCTGGTCGACTCTACGGATGCCTCAACAACGCTGAGGACCTCGTCGGAAAGACCCAAGGCCTGAAACTCTAGCAGCCCAGGAACCAGACCGTCAAGTGCAGGGATTGAAGGTCCAGATGGAGTACCTTCCCTTGTTGACCAAATCAGGTCTGGGCGGGATGGAAGCCGCCCGGGAGCCTGGAGCTGAGGCTGAGGAGATCTGATACCAGAACTGGCGGGCCAGTCTGGGGCTACAGAATTACCTGTGCCTGGTCCTCTTCACCTTGAGGATCAAGGGAATGGAGGGAAGGCGAGAAGAGGCCCGGGGTCCACGGCCCCGAGAAGGCATCCCTGCAGCGAGCCCTCACGAGGGGGCGGCGTGAAAACAGCCTCAGCCTGTATTCTCCCTGAGGTGAACAGGTCCACCTGAGGGGTGCCCCAGTGGGAGAACAGATCTTGTACTACCTCCGGCAGGAGAGACCACTTGTGAGATGCAGCGCCTATCCGGCTGAGGGCATCGGCCAGACTGTTGGAGGCCCCTGCCACATGGATGGCTAGGCGATCCGCCTCCAGGCTGATCACGACAGACAGCGCTGAGAGCCTCCTTGCACAGGGGCAAGGAGTGCATCCTCCTGTCGGTTCAGGTAGAACATGGTCGTGGTGTTGTCCGTCTGTACCTGGACCACTTGACCCCGCATAAATGAGAGGGCCTTGAATTGGTAGTGGTCCCCTGAAAACAAAACCTAAGGAATCTATGCATTGAAGGGCATATGGGGATATGCAGGTAGGCATCCTGCATGTCCAGAGCGCACAGCCACTGTCCCGCCGAAGTAGTGGTAGAAGGCTCTGCAAAGAGAGTATTCTGATGCGCTTGTACTCCACAAACATGTTCGGGAGTTGAGGTCCAGGATAGGCCTCGGATCTCCAGTCTTCTTTGGAATTAGGAAGAAATGGGAATAGTAACCTGTCCCCAAAGATGAGTGGGGATAGGCTCTACTGCCGCCTTTGAGAGAAGGGAGATGATTCTCTAGGACCAGAGGAAGATGTTGCAGGGAGTAGGACGACTGAGGGGGTGGTCTTCAGGGCAGTTTCTGCAGAAACTCTTATCGAGTGTCCTGCCAATATCAACTGGAGCACCTAAGCTGCCTGATGTTATCCTCTCTCAACCCGCAGATGGGAGGAGAATCTCCCCTACTGGTTCCTCTGGAATCTCCAGAGGCAGTGAGAGGCAGGGAGACAGGAGGTGTGGGGCAGCGCAGCAGCCGAGGCTCCGTGACTTTTGCTGGGGAGTCTTGGTTGTTGAGGGGCCCGACGCTTGTTGGCACGCTTTCCTGTGGCTTTTGTCTTTGTTGGTTTTGGCGATGAAAAGGATGCCACTGCCTTTGGGGGCTGTACATAGTCTGGACAGACTTCAGTGCAGTACCCTTCTCCTGCAGTTCGGTAATGATGTCCTTGACATCACCTCCGAACAGCACCGAACCCCTGAAGGGAGCGTCCTGTATAGCGGATTGCACCTCAGGGACCAAACCCGACACGTGGAGCCAGGCATGACGCCGTAGGGCCCACGGGCGCAGGCCAAGCTCCTTTCAGCTTTGTCCACTGCATCGTAAGTGGCATGCCGACAGGCCAAGCAAGCTGAACGGACAAGGTCACCCACTTCCTGCTTAGTCTGTGACTTAGAAAGGAGTCCAATTTAGATTTCACCTGGCTAAGGATGGTCTTCTGGAAATCCCCATATGTGCAAAATAGTTAAGGGCCCTGATGCTTAGGGTAGAAGAGGACTAGATCTTCCGTACTGGTCCAGAAGCTGGGATTCCTTATCAGGCAAAGACAAGCTGAGGTGTTTAGGATTGGCGGGCGGCCGTGAGCGGCGCTAATGACAACCAAATCTGCCTTTGGGGTGAAGGCTAAGAAAGTCTACACCTCAGGAGCCTGATATAGCCTATCCACCTTCCTCGGAGGGGGGCTAATCAGAAGGTTGTTTCCAAATGGTGGAAACAAGATCCGGGAGGCTCCCATCTAGGTGGGATCAGCATAGGAGTGGTCTCTGGCAGATCCAGATGGGCAACGAGTTTTTACGCTGTGGGTCTGGCTCCACTGATTGCCACTGATGTACTTCCTGGATTTTCCTCAATAACTCCAGAAAAGAAGGGTCCTCCGGAAGGACTCCAGAGGATCCCTCGGCCTGGGGCATTCCAGAGTGTGGGCTCGCCTGGCCAGAGTGGCCGGACTCCAGTCCAAGTCAGAAGTATCAGACGAAGAGGAAGACTCCTCCCTAGGAGGGGAACGACGCACCCTCTGGGAGTTCCCAAAGGCACGCATCCTCCCCGCCTCGGCACTGGAGGACTCTCCTTGGTGTTGGGCAGGGGCAGGAGTCTCCCGTCTCCAATGTAGGGGGTCCGACATCGGGGTCCCGCATCGGGAGACAACTCTCGACCTCCCAGGTGAGCTGAGCCATGGTCTCAACCCACTAGGAGGCCAAGATCTCCTTCAGATCTGCTGGTGCTGGATACAGATCTTGAGAGTACCTGTAAAGAGTATCCATATCCTGATGGCGGGTAACCCGCGCCGGATAATGTGGCATTAGGTTCTGTGGCACCGGATACTGAGGGGCCGGGTACCCAGGCACCAGGGTCTCTGATGGAGAAGAAGGATCTGGCAGAGGCCCTGCTGGCGGGCCAGACGGTGGAAGCGTTGACCCTGCGGGTGTCGAGCCCATTGTGGGTATACTGTTGAGCCGGGTCAGACGGTCCTGACGAAGGAATAGGTCTTCAGTCAGGGCAAAGGGATGCCAGATGGCATTGGGTCAGCTGGCATCGGGACCGCGCCTGAGGACTGGGCGTCAGGGGTCAGGTGCAGGAGGTGGTAGCCCTGACGGCAGCGCCTCAAGGTCCTCTGTGATGACTGGGGAAAGAGGGTTAAAATTGCTGGGTGCCAGTCGAGGGATGCAGGAACCTCAGTGGGCAACGTGGTGAGATGTTGTGGAGAGCCTGGGGTGTCAAGACTGATCGATGGGGTGTGGCGCAGGCTTCTTGGCCGGGCGGTCATCGATGGAGCCAGCATCCGACTTATCGGACTCCCTACCCGAGGAAGGTACCAAAGGAGAGACTGCCTTGTCGGAAGGGGTTTTGGCTGGGCGCCACCCCAGGAGGTGAGCGGCTTAGAAGCCTTTCTGGCGTGCATCAGTGGAACCAACGTCCGACTCTACCGCACCTGCTTTGGACCGAAGGCCGAGGGTGGAGCGGCCTTTAAAGGAGCAGAGACCTCCTTTGCCCTCGGAGGCTCTCAAGGGCCCAACGGGAGGGGCCACCAAGATGGTCATTAGGAGCGATCCCCAAAGGATGTTACCTTGAGGGCTGCGATTCCAGCTGAAGTCGTGGGTTGCTGTGGAAGCAGATTCCTGCTCCTGGTGCTTCTCCTTGCCACGTTTTTGTATAACCTTCGGGGAAGTAAGACGCCTGCCTGAGCTTTTAAACTCTTTTCCATGGAGGCCATTTTCTTCTTAAGGATATGAGCTTCCAGGGACTGCTGCCTCTCTTGCAGGTAGCGGAGTTGAACTTCTGGCAGTGCTGGCACTTCTCCACAGGTTGGCCTGGGCCCAGACAGAAGGGGCACAAGGAGTGGCCGTCCTGTGTGGAAGCTGAGAACCACATAAGTCGCGACTTATTTTCTTGCGATTCGAGGGCATCGGGATGACAGACACATCAATTGTTGTAAGAAAAGTCAAAAGAGAAAGAAACAGATCGAAAAAGTTCAAAACTTGAAGACCGAAAAGGTTCTATCATGAGGAACTTTCACAAGCCGACAGCTGGAAAGAACTGAAGGCGGGGTGTGGGGGATCGTCCCTTTATACCGACATCGCATGACGCCGGTCACCTGACGGGGCGGTCCCCCCAGAGACTGCTAGCCTGGTGGCTTAGTCCCATATGTGAATACCTACTGCAAGAGCCCTCTAGAAGTAAGATCTCCATTTCTTGAGCTCTACACCTGCTGTCACCACTTACAGCAGCTTAAGAGCCTCCTAGTATTGGCAGTTACAGGTTGACTTTTCTGACCAGTATTTTTAGACACCACTGAATGGCACTCATGCGCTGCCTTACTCAGGGTACAACTAAGGCAATAGCCGACATGTGGCCTGGTAACCCAAGGAACTCCTATTCAGTCTTCTTTGTCCCTGCTTCAAGAGAGACTGCAAATGGGTCCCATTCTGTCCTAATGAAGTGCAGGTTCTGTATGGGTTCTAGGTTGTATTTTAACAAATTCACAATGAACTGCAGCTTTTCTATCAAGAACATTCTTTTTCATTTATGACTGGACTCGTTCTCTTATTCTCCCACACAGTCATCTAAGTACGGACAGACTGTGACTCCATTTCATCGAACTGCTACTTAAAACCTTTGAGTTTCATAACTTGGCTTACAAAGGTTCCAAGTTAGAATGGTACAAACAAATGACAACAATAACAGGTCAAGGTACAGTAGCAAAGTTCAAACAGTCGTATATAATTAACAATAAACAAAAACAATGCAGGCAGTTTAAGTAGGAAAATACAATTCCAATTGCTACCATGGTTTAGGAGTTTCTATACACAGAGAATAGTTACTAAGTGCTATGTAATTGCTCTTGGGAGAGGGATTCTCAGTTCAGAGGGTGGGGAAGAGAGGGGAATTACTATTCCAGCGGGCATGTAGGTGCAGAGAGGGAGTTAGGTGCAGTGAGTCATAAAGGTGAAGGATACCAGAAGTGTGGGGGATCAACCGGAGGTTACATTATAGAAAGGGAGGTTGGAAAAAGGCCTCCTGGTGGGTGCTTGGTTCAGATTAGGAGAAACAGACAGAATTAGGGTGTGATGGTAGAGGGTGGGTAAGGATATTTGGGGTGCAGCTCGCCTGAGGGATTAGTAGTAAGAATTTTGAGGTAGAGAAGGTCATGGGGAGGAGGGTGAGATAATGATCAGAGCAAGTTCTAACCTTAAGAGGAGTACTGAGATGCTGGGAGGGAAGAGTAGAAAGGGTTAGTGCATAGTACGAGGCAAAAAAGGCATATGCCTAGTAGGAAGGTGAGATACAAGCAGGGCAAGTTCACTGTCTTTAATGGAAGAGGTACTGAGATGCAGTTTGGTGGTGGGGGTGGAGACCATGTAAATGCATAATAAAAAGCGAAGAAGGACATGCTCCAGGTAAATTAGTTTTTGAGTCACAATCACACATACTGAGCGTGATCAGATGCACTTTCAGTCTGGATTTAAAAGGGCAATTTTGGTTCCAAAACTAGGTCAGTACTGAGAGAGTTAAGCCACAGAGGGGCCCTATACTCAAAGGATCTCTGCCCTTGTGACGTATGTCGGAATGGAATCTGAAAGACTGTTTTGTGGTCCCTCTTGTTTGTCTAGGGTTGGACAAGTGGCTAAGAAGTCTCTGTACTCCAGGGGTGTAAGGCCCAGGGCAGACCTTTTGCCAGCAGACAAACTTGGTATTGTAGCCTGTTGTTCAGATTAAGTCAATCTGTGTTCGTATAGAGCTCACAAGAGTGAGTTAGTGGTGTGCTCCCAGAACAAGTCTGCAGGCTTTGTTTAGGGAGATTTAACCTGCTTAAGGGCAGTGTCAGTGCCAGCCCATGGACAACTAGGCCACAATCAATTATTGACAATATCGAGCTATTAACTGCATTCTCCGTGAGGCAGTGCCCGTGTCGATAAAGCTGGCCTAATCGGGCGCTAACTGCCTTGGCAACATGGAACCTACAACTATGCTCTGTGAATACCCATGGTGTAAACATCAAACCAAAGTGCACTGCCATGTCCTGGTACTGATCTGTACCCAAACTGAACCGCAGGTATAAGTCCTGAGGCTTGCTCTTAATGGAACATGGAAATAGGCACTATTAGATCCACAGAGCACAGCCAGACCCCTGCTGCAACAATGGGATTAGTGTTTGCAAGGCGACCATTTGGAACTTTACCTTCGTGCCTATTCAGACACCTTGACAGGTCGAGCATAGCCGCCACTCTCCTGATATTTTTGTCTGTCAGGAAGTATCTTGAGAAAAATCTTTCCTATTTCTTTTAAAGGCACCTTCTTCAGAGCAACCCAAGCCTTCAGTTTTGTGACTTCCAACTGTAACTGCAGAGTTTTAAATAAGCTGAAAAAATTGATTAGCAATTTGATGCGTGAAAGTGCTAAACAGCTGTGAAAATGCATCGCACTTGGTATAGACTGATTAGCAAAATAAAAAATTTATAGTTTTATTAATGTTTTGTACTGAGTCATGGACTCACTCAAAGATGGTTAGCAGTCTACTGCTACGTACTTCTGGAAATGGTTAGTATTACCCTGTTTTATGCAGCATTTTGCTATGCTATACCAGCTATTTAATACCTGAACTGCTGCAGCTCTTATTTTGAATGTTAAAAAATGCTGAATTCTTTTTGTTTTGGGTGGGTTACAAAATATAGGCTGAGGCCACCTCTCACAGTTTTCAGAAACTCATTTGTCTGTTACAACTGATTGCCAGTGCTGGAACTGGCAAAACAGGTGTCCCCAAATGGAAGCTTGTGCATCTTTTGCATGGAAGGCCTCTCTCTCTTGAGGTCTGGAGGGCCAGATGCAGCTGATGTAACTCGGGTCAGTACTGGCAAAATAGGTGACCCAAATGGAAGGTTGTGCATCTTTGCTCACCCCCCTCACCCTCTAAGATCACAAGACCACCAACCGGTGCCCACCACGGGCTATTTATGATCATCAGGCCTATGAAGGAACTATGCACCTTCCATTCTTTGATCAATTAAAGATGCATGAGCTGACAAGAACCACACCATTTTACTCTGTGGTGTTTCCCAGGCAGTAGATGCATGTGTTGTGCGGACACATGATGGACATCTTCAGACTACAAAAAAACACACCGCTTAAACCGGGCTTCGTGTTCCATCCTGAAAATTGTTATGAACCAGAAGATGCAAGTCAAAAGACTGAAAAAAGAGTCAAACATTCACCAAAGACTAACACATGAAACCACTGCTCACATGCACGAGGAGCCCCAACCCTTCCAGGGGAAAAGAAAATCCTGACATCCAGGAAATGGAGCCAGAGCACGGCCCTATGGGTGGTAGGAAGAGCTCAGCTTAAAGACATCAAGGACTGAGCAAAGCAGAGATCAATCTGCCAGACTGTTGCAGTGACCTGAATTCACACTGGTAGAAATTATAATACGTGTTCGTAGTAAACTATACTACTGTATATTCCTCTTATGTGTTTTTTTTCATAACACTTTTGTATCAATGTTAGCATAAAAAGTTATGGTGCACCCTTCCATTTAGGGGACCATGGGTTACATTTTGAATCCATGGTGCCAGTGGGCCGTGGAGAGGCAGCTCCTTTGATGCTCTCTCCTCTAAGGAGATTCTCCTCTACTTCTTATTAAATGACTACCACTGGTGATCCACAGGGATGAGATGCTATGTGTTAAGGTCCTTAAGGTCCTTTGTTACAAACCCAGCCTCCTGATGACGAAGAAGAGGTGCCTATTTGGTGGGAGGGCACAGAAGCACTGTCACAAAGACGATACAGAGCCACAATGTCCTGAGCATGATATCATAGCAGTGTCAGCTGCTGTGTTTGACTCATTAATACCTACCCCCGCCAAAGATCTGGAGCCATTCAATTCTCACTGGAAGAAATAAATACTGCAGAGGGACAAGCTGGGGTTCAAAGTGTTGTTTTAGTGCATGGTTTGGGGAGGTAGCCTCCATATGTGTCCAAGCACATGGGCTGCTAAGATGGATGGAAGGCTCTCAAGACCTTAGCAGGGTCCTCTCTGAGGCAGATAAGGACTGTGGGAGGTGTGCTGGCTTTAGGAAGATTATAAGAAACTCAAAAAATAGAACAATGCAAAAACAAAAAGAAAATTGGTCCATTTTAACAGTAACGTCACAATATGACAAGCATAACAAGCAGCAGTGGGTCTCAATGTTCTGTTTATATGCCTTCTGTATAGTACCTCTGTCCACGCCACTTGCCTACTGTGACCCTCAACCCCTAAGCTCACCTCTAGCTGGTTCCCCCAGCCCCTAAAAAACAGCGGGTCCATCACCTGGAATAACCAGAGGACCCAGGTTGAGCCAAGAGGAGTCTGTGGGGCTATAAGAGGGACTCTGGGGTCAGCCCTTACAAAGGTCTATTTTCCCAATTTATTCCTACACAGGACACTAGGATGTAGGAACAGCCACAACAGCCTGCATCAGGATACAAGTTCCTCCTCCTACACATGTTGTTTTACTCATAGCCACATGTGCACCTCTTAAGGTTGACAGTGTTAATGGAACTGTGGCAGTTTAGTCTAGAGGTTAGAGTAATGAGCTGTGAATGAGCTCGGCACATCCAGCAGACGTGGTTTGACTCCCACAACCCTCCACTTGCATACTGTGCGACTGAGCAAGTCAGTCACTTAACCTTCCCAGTGCTCCAGGGTTACCCCGAAAAGTACGAGTTCGTAAGAACTTACCGTAACAGTAGATCTTCGAAGAGAGCTCTTGCAGTAGGTAATTACATATAGGACTGGCGCGGCGAAGCGCGCAGGACCTGAAAAATTTCTAGCTAGCGGTCCCTGCAAGGGACCGCCTCATCGCCAGGTGACCGCCAGGAGACCGGTATAAAAGGGCGGTCCCGGACGCCACTCTTCCAGTTCTTCCTCGCCACAGGCCGAAAAGAGGCCGGACGAGAAAGGAGCGGATGTTTCCCAAATGGAAAAGGAGCTGAAAAAGCCTAGGGGATGAAGGGCGGGAAGGTATTACCTACTGCAAGAGCCTCTCTCGAGATCTACTGTTCTGGTAAGTTCTTATGTAACTGTACTATCTTACTGAGAGGGCTCTTGCAGTAGGTAATTACATATAGGACTGAATCCTAAGCAGTCTGGAACAAAGAAAAGGCACCGGGAGGAGGAAAACTACTCCAAGAAGTAATTCTAGCCTGCAAGCCTCAAGATAGGAGGCCTTGCAAAACAGCTAGCCCAAGCCTGCTCTACGGCAAGAGGCAATATCCAAACTGTAGTGTTTTGTAAAGGTATGGACGGAAGTCCAGGTGGCGGCAGCGCATATGTCTGCCACAGACACATTCTTGAAACAAGCCGCAGAGGCAGCTACTCCTCTTGTGGAGTGGCTCTGACTTGACCCGGGAGGGTCTTGTGGTATTTGTCATAACAGAAAGTGATGCAATGAGTCAACCACTTAGACAGGCATTGCTTGGAAACAGCATTGCCTTCCTTTGTGAGCAAAAGAGACTAACAACTGATCAGTCTTTCTGAGATCCTTCATCCTGTTGGTGTAGTATCTCAGAATCCGTGAACATCCATAGTATGGAGTAAATATTCCCTGATTAGAGTACATGTAAAAAGCTGGCAGCTCTATGGACTGATTTAAGGTAGACTCTGCTACTATTTTAGGTAGAAACTTAGGATTCATGTGAAGAGCAACTCATTCCTTGTGAAAAATCAAGTAGGAGATTTTACATAAGGGCCTGAGCCTGGAAATTCTTCGAGCTGAAGTAATGGCCACCAAGAAGAGAGTCTTCCACTTAAAGAAACTTCAAATCTGCAGAAGCTGCAGGTTCGAAAGGAGAAAGGGTAAGTTTCTTGAGAACAAAATTCAAGTCCCAAGGTGGGCAGGAGTGCGGATGGGGGCCTCAGATGGAGAACCCTCTGAGAAAGGTCTGAGACCTCCAGTTGAGCAAAAGTTTTGTTTGCAAGGGAATATGATAGGCCAAAATGGCTGCCATGTGTACCTTCAAAGAGGAGTGGCTGAGACCCAGGTCAACAGATAATGTAGATATTCCAGCAGAAGCCCCGCTGAACAGGAGAAAGGTTCCACGCTCTTGGAAGCGCCCAAATAGTGAATCTTTTCCACTTCATGGCATAAGTGGATCTGTGGAGGGTTTTCTGGCCTCCACTAAAATCTCCGCCACTTTGGGAGACACTCCAAACGGGATTGGGCTAGGTCTGCAGGAGCCATGCATGCAGTTGAAGGGATTTGAGGCCTGGATGGACCAGGGTCCCTTGATCCTGGGTCAACAAACCTTGAGATAGAGGAAGAGGAAAATCCTCTGAATATTGTTGTAGAAGAGAGAACCAGATTTGCTGGCCATGAAAGGAGCGATCAGAATCATTCTCGCTCCTTCTGAAGCTAGTTTCTACAAAACTCGTGGATAAGAGGAATTGGGGGAAAGGCATAGACTTAATCTGTCCTTCCAGTCTAGAGACAGAGCGTCGCTCCAGGAAACACCTCGCTCTGGAATGAGCGAGCAGAAGGTGGGAAGTTTTGTGCTTGGGGATGCGAACATGTCGACCTCTGGTGTTCCCCAAAGTTGGAAGATACTGTCTAGGACCCTTGGTCCAGTTCCCACTGTGAGTCAGAGAAGAGCGACTTAGCTTGTCTGCCAGGGTGTTGTCGACTCCTGAACGTGAATCGCCATGGAGGTGAAGGTCGTGTTGTGTTGCCCAATCCCAAACCCTCATTGCCTCCCTGCATAGAGGGTAGGACAGAGTCCCTCCCTGCTTGTTGATGTACCACACCACGCACATGTTGTCCATCTGGATGGAAAGGTGGCTGGGAAGGATGTACTGGTGAAGGGCTTGGAGAGCATACAACACTGCCCGAGTCTCGAGCACATTGATGTGGAGAGCTAGTTCTAGCCTGGATCAGGAGCACTGGGTCCGATGAGGGCCTAGATGGGCTCCCCAACTTCGCCTGAGGCATCTGTGGTTAGAGTCGGGGGATGAAAGAAAGGAACCCGAAACAGGTTCTCTCAACCATCCACCATTGTAAGACTCGCATCATCTGCGAGGAGATCAGAACTGTGTGATCTAGGTCGTCCGCTAGATGATCCCACTGAGAGCGAGAGTCCACTGAGAGGTCCTCATGTGGAGTCGAGCGCAGGGACCGCCGGGATAGCAGCCGCCATGAGCCCGAGAAGGTGAAGGACCGATCTTTGCCGAGACCATCCCTCGGTCGGACAACAGGCTTATCTGGGTCTGAAGGGAGGCCGCCTGTCCGAGGCAGGAAGGCCTTGCCCAGGGTGTATCAAGGATTGCCCCAATAAACTGTAGCCTCTGGGATGGGTCCAGATGAGACTTGGAATGGTTGATGATAATACCAGGCAGGCAAAACCTGCTGGGTAAGGGAGAGGAATCGCAGGAGTTCCTCCTGACGAGGCCGCCAGAGCCAGTCGCCCAGGTAAGGGAAAACATGTACTCCTTGGACGCAGGTGGGCCGCCACCACTGCCAGGCATTTGCAAATACTGGGGCCGAGGATAGACCAAACGGGAGTGCCTTGAACTGGTAGTGGTCCTCTGGAACGCAAAACAAGGTGTATTTATGGGAGATGGGCGAATGAGAATGTGCAGATAAGCATCCTGCATATCCAGAGCACAAAGCCATTGACCCGGCCGGAGGAGGGCAGAAGGCTCTGCAAAGAGAGCATCCTGAACCTTTGTACTCTACATAAAGATTCAGGGAACTGAGATCTAAAATCGTCTGAGATCTCCGTCTCTTTGGGACCAGGAAGAAATGGAATAGTAACCGTCCCCTGAAGATGAAGGGGATGGGCTCTATCGCTGTTTCAGCAGAAGAGCAGAGATTTCCTCCTGGATCAAAGGAAGATGTTCCGTGAATAAGACGACTTCAGAGGGGGTGGCAGGGTGGTTTCTGAAGAAACTCTATGGAGTGTCCTTCTGCCATGAGCTGGAGCACCCAAGAACTGCGTGGTTATCCTCTCCCACCCGAAGGTGGAGGAAAACCTCCTCCTCCCTTCCTACCGTTCCTCCAGGGAGTCCGGAACCGGGAGAGGAAAGGAGTCAGGTGGTGGGGCAGCCGCAGCTGAAGCACCCGCTGCTTTTTGGGCGGGGGCCGACGCTTTGTGGCCCGCCTTCCCTGGGGTTTCGCCTTGGCCAATTCTGTCTGCGAAGGGACGCGCTGCTGCTGATGGGGACGGTACATGGAATCAACTGACTTGAGAGTCGTCCCTTCTTGCAATCGGTAATGATGTCCTTGACATCACCCCGGGCACCGACCCCGGAAAGGTGCTTCCTGGATAGCAGATTGCACCTCGGACCAGACCTGACACGCTGGAGCTCAGCATGACGCCTGTAGGGCTCACGGCTAAAGCTGAGCTCCGCCCAGCAGTGTCCACTGCGCCGTATGTCGCACGAGCATGTGCTCGACTGGCCGAACGAGCAGAGCGGACGAGATCAGCCAACTCCTGTTTGACTTGGGAGTCAAGAAGGAGTCCAGCTATTTCCGCCTGAGTAAGGATGGCCTTCGGGTAGTCCCCCATGTGGCCGATATAGTTCAGGGCCCTAATCCCCAGTGTGGAGGAAGTGTAAATCTTCTCCCATACTGGTCCAGAAAGCAAGATTCCTTATCAGAAGGTGACAAGCTAAGATGTTTAGGGTTCGCCAACCGCCGTGGAGGTGGCGCTAATCACGACCGAGTCGGCACGAGGGTGAGAATCCAAGAAATCAACACCCTCTGGAGCCTGATATAGCCTGTTCGACTTCCTAGGAAGTGGAGCTAGGCCGACGGTTGTTTCCATATCGTGGTAACAAGGTTGGCGTGAGGCTCTCATCCAGGGTGGCACTAATGTGGAGCTGTCACGGCAGATCCAGATGTTCAGCGAACTTCAGACGCTGAGGATCTGGTCTCAAGGCGCCACTGATGAACCTCCTGGATTTTTCTAAGCAACTCCAAAAAAAGGATCCTCCGGAGGAGACTTCGGAGGAGTCCTTGGCCGGGCTTCTGGAGAGTGAAGCTCGCCGCCCCTCTCAGAGCAGCTGTCGGAAGAGTCCGAGAGTGAAGAGGAGGATGAAGAAGAGTAAGACTCCTTTCCCGACTCCGGAGGAGGAACGGCCTCTTGGGAGTCCCCGGGACGCGTGTTCTGTCCCTCTCTGGATCCAGACGGAAGAACCCTGGAGTCCAGAGGTGGTGAGGGAGTTTGCCGCCTGGGGCGCACAGGAACCTGGGATGGCACCATCGCCGAGGGGCGGCTCGACTCTTTAGTGAGCTGAGCCTTGGCCTCAGCCCACCAGGAGGCCACAGTCTCCTGCAGATCCACCGATGCTGCGAGGGCGGTGGAGGAGGAGGGGCGGGATAAGAATACGGGTTATACCCATATGAGAGTATCCAAACCTGGCTGCGGGTAACCCGGGGCCAGGTATTGAGGCGTAGGGTACTGTGGTGCCGGATACGGCGCTCCCGGCACACCGGTGTCGAATAAGATGGAGGATACCCGAAGCCGGGGGTGCCTGAGCAGACGGCTCGCAGCCAGGAACCCCTACGCGGGGGTTTGTAGTGGAGAGTCTGAGGCCCGATGGGAGAAAAGATCTCCCTGAGTCGGTAAGACCACGCCAGGGCCGGCGGGCGGAGACCCTGACACCGGAGGTACCGACGCCGGAGGGGCTGCAAGGCCGGAGCCGGCGCCTGGGGAGGGACGCAGGTCCGGCGCCCAGATGGAGGAAGGACCAATGGAGGCAAAGATCCCCAGCTTCACCCGGGACGGAGGGGAAAAGTCCCTGGTTCAGGTTGGGGGACTCTGGTTCCCTAGACGGCAGTGAAGGCTGCGGTGAACCGGGAACGACGGACATTGGGAGGTCCGCCGTCCTGTTCCCTTGCCGCTGGACGCCAGATGAGCCGACATGAGGTGTAGAGAGTGAGGGTCCGGCGGGCGCCGGAGGAGCCGACGTCCGACTTCTATTAGAGAAATAACGCCGTAAAACAGACGGTTGATGGGCTGACGGCATGAACTTTTCGCTGGATGCTGCAATGAGCTTAACGGGCGGAAAGAACTGAAGGCGGGCGCCTGGGACCGCCTTTATACCGACGCCTCCTGATGACGGTCACCTGACGGGGGCAGTCCTCGCCAGGGACCGCTAGCTAGAAATTTTTCCTGCGGGGTCCTGCCGCCCGCCGACGCCAGTCCTATATGTAATTACCTACTGCAAGAGCCCTCTCAAGTAAGATCTGGCATTTCTGCACAGCAAGCCTTACCAGGTTAGACCCTTGCTGTAAGAGGCCACTGCAGAGCAGTGCACTGCCCCACCAATCCCAAAGCTAAGATACGCTACGCTTGGTAGTACCTCAATTTACAGATGTTCAGGTACAGGGATTCCATGTTCAGGTTTAAAGAAGGGCCACTTGCAGGTTACAGCAAACACTCTACCTCTGGGTCTATCTGGACAACCTAAGCAGAAATAAGTACTGAAGTACATTTTGATATACGAAGGTGACTTTTACAGTACCTTGTTCTGAGTCCGTGGAGATTGTTGATCCCATACTGTCAGTACGGAGACGCTCCATGCCTGGTACAGAAAGTTGTTCCAATTCATGCTTGAGGTATCTGTGCTCCTCTGTAGCTGCTCTTTTACGCTCAGAGCCTTTTGTCCTGCTCTTCTAATTTCTGAAGAATATATTATAAATAATGATTTGCATTAATAGTAATGCTTAACTCTGTATTTCTCTGAAAACTTGACTTTACTGGTATTTACTTGCTTCAGTGCTTTCACATGAAGGTCCATAGCCCAATTTTCAAAAAGTTTTGCAACAGACACAGAAATCCTTCTGAAAACAGTACCCTTTTTAAATTATGATACAAAATTGCTTTCCTGTTTTGGGCTCACAATGACCCAAACCACAAACATCACGAGGTTGGCTCTCTTCTGTGGCTACAGCTGTAGCACAGTTACACTGACCACCTGACAAGGATAATACGACGCTCAGGGTTTGCCGCTTTCAGCCTCTGCGGACTGTCTGAGTTTTTGTGTGTCAAAAGCCAGTCTACATAGGGTGAAAACCTTGCTTGCTTGCTCGCCTGCTGACAGCTGAGCCAGTCTAAATAACAGCTAATAAAATGTCCCTAAGGTTTATGTAAAATCCTGCTGTACTGATATAAAAAGATGTAGAGCTTCATCTGTAACAGGCAATGGAATTTATTCAATGACATATGATGTTCTTTACAGACAAATCTCTCTCAAATGTTAAACGTGTTGCTGCAGTACGATTTCAACACAATTCTTAATTTTTTAAAGAGATTTGCCAATTTCAGAAAAAATTCAAAGTTGTGACCAGAAGAACTCTGTTTATACAACATTCTTCCAAATTCTGAGTTTCACAATCTTCCTATTTTTTTAAATAATTATTATGTACAACTTTTGTTAAGTCTAGATCTTTTCCTTTAGATGTGCTGTGAGTTATATCCACTGCTTCTAACATCCCAACCTGTTGCCAAAGAAAGGATTCTTATGTTGCAAGCAGAGGATTATGACTTCAGGGCAGGAAAAACAGATGAAGTCTGGGAAAACAGCCTATCTGCTTTTATCTCCGATGCTTTCGCAAGTGTAGCCTGCAAAAAGTCTGAAATAATTTGGGGTTACCTAAAGGAAAAAACAGTATTTAATGTAACACAAAATACTTCAGTAACACATTATCAAAACAAAAATCATACTGTTGTTTTTTGCCTCTACACAAACTAAAAATCTGAAAATTTGAGGGGATAAAACACCTTGTGAATTCAGTTTCAGAGGATCAATATATGGAAAGTGAAAATAACTATCAATATAGAAGGATCTAAGCTTTCAATTAAAAAATACATAAAAGGTAAAACTATTACTAGACTTACTGCAATTTATTTTGCTGTTCACTCTGTCACTGTGAAGTCATAAGAAATGGGTAAGATGCACCCTGCTTAGGAACACTGATACAGCTGAGCTCATAGATGCGACACTGGCACAAAATGTTGGTGGCATGAGGGTACACAGCCAGTAACTGATCAGTCCATACTTCTTGCCACACAGTAGAACCGTAATGAGAGTAACCCCATCAAGACATAATTATAACATTTAGCCATGAATCATGAGTGGCATAAAGAGTAGAAAGTGCACTGTACCACCTTAGAAGAATCAAGACAACCTAATATGGTTCAGTTCTTAGAAGAGCAGAACACTTCTGACAGGAGTCATGGACGCAACTAAAAAGAGTCAAATGTTCAAATCTACGCGCATTAAAACAATTTCACTATGTGCCTGACAAAACTATTTTATCCATGAGAAAAAATTCCAAAACGTTTTCAACATTTACAAAATACCAACCTACTGAATCACGGTACTAGTGACAATGCTGGAACTAACAGAAAAGAATTACGTTAAGTCTGGTGGAACTTCTTTCTGTGTTTATCCATGTTGTCAATAGAATTACTCAATGTGGAGTTCTGATAAGCAGTACCCATCCAGAAACGGACGGGAGTATTACTGGCCCATGCATCACCCTGTAGGGATATTTCTTGTTATTGCCTTTTGATAACCGTGTGCAGCCGCTGCGTCCAAATGCTGCATCAAATGAACTTAGTGCATGAGCCTGTAATGTTCTGTGAAGCTGTGATGTTGTATCAATCCAAATTCAATACGTTCTAATTCTGTTGGCAGTCAAGTTAAAGAAAGAAGCAGTACAAATCACAGTCTCCCACTTACAAGGCTTACCCCCAGTTTAGCTTTCTATAGTAAAAACAGCGTTTCTCTTGCCGCAACATACTTTATTTTAACTTGGAAAAGTCTATGACATGGAGTGTAGGCGGATGCAAAGGGGTGCTCATTGACTCCACAGGTGCGGGCAGGGCCCACTAGGGCCCACGCCTACCATTTATAAGTGGCCCTATCGGTTTTGCAATCATGTTAATGTATTCAATAAGGGACAATATACCTTACATCCTATCTCACTGCCACTCTTCAAACTGTTCTGGCACCAATGATCGCTGACACAAATGTATTAGAGTGAGTGAATGAGGCAGCACCTTTATGATTAATACTGAGGCCCCAACGTCTGCCATACTTCCATGTTGCAGTCTTTTCAGAGTTAAAGTATGTTGTGGTGATAGAAAACGCCGCTTACTATATAAAGCTAAACCGGGAGGGTGGGGGCTAAACCTTATGGGCGGAAACTATAATTTGTACTGCTTTTTTAAGGGAGGACCAACTGCCTACTCTGCAGAGTTTTGCCTTTTGACCCTGGAGGCTGTATAGCCCTGGTGGAATGTGCTCAGACTGATGCTGGTGGTTTCAGTGTTGCAACAACATAAGCATTTGCTAGACAGGATATGATCCACCTTGCCAATAGGTAATCAGAAGCTTTTTGGCCTGTCTTTGCTGCCTCAAACAGTACAAAAGAGACTGTCCAAATGATGGACTTCTGCTCATCTGAAGGAAGCAGTATTTGTTAGTCACCATGTAGTTTTTGCAGTAATATTGTTTTTCCAGCAGCGACAATCAGTAAACTTATTTTTCTTTAGTTTTCTCGCCCTGAATGAAGATACGAATTTTAAAGTTGTTTTTTTAATTAAACTTCCTGCTCCTATGCCATGCCCGCCATGAATAAAATATCTTGGTACAGTACTGTGCCATTTACCATCAGAAACATTGTAGTGGTGGGGCAGAGCCAGGAGCCTAGCAGGAACTCTCAGAGCTCTTGAACACTGGGAGAACTTAGTAAATTAAACCTCTTTTTTTTTTTTTGTCAGCCTGAACGGCAAACAGGCAAATTCATTCAGAACTTTCTGTATTGAACGGATCACTGCCACTTTTAACTATGGTTCGTCCTTGAACACCACAAAAATGATTCAATTGCAGAGCC
Source organism: Neoceratodus forsteri (assembly GCA_016271365.2). Taxonomy (NCBI): domain Eukaryota; kingdom Metazoa; phylum Chordata; order Ceratodontiformes; family Ceratodontidae; genus Neoceratodus; species Neoceratodus forsteri. Next base: position 418,602,572 of record CM057452.1, on the reverse strand, counting down.
TTTGTAAGCTGCAGGCCAGCCAAAAGGTGCCAGAACAAACAGTGAAGACTTCCTGCTCAAGACAAGAAACCCTACAACGAGTAGTACTGAACTTAACAGGATCCATTAAACAATGGATCAGTATGTGGCTTTCTGACAGTAATAGAAGGGAAAATTGATGGTGTGGTGGAGGCGAAGCAGACTGATTGAAGATGCACTTTAAAGTACTGGCGGTGGCGTAGATATCAAGAGCAATCCCCATTTCCAGTTCCAAAATGGAAACAACTTCTTATAGAAACTCCCAGAACAGAGGAGTCTGCCCACCACTTTTACTCCAATGAACCTACGTTTTTAATGAATTGAGAACATCCGTTAAAATTTCTCACTAGGGAGAATGTACAAGGACTTCAACAGAATGATGTAACATGATCAGACTTGGACGAGTGCTTTCTGGCAGGTACTCAAGTCAGTCAACTATTTATCTTTCTTCTCTAACTGTTTTATGGTCATCATGACCTTCTCTTTATCTCCGTTATTCCCTCAAATAAAATACCAAGGGCTGCTGTCTTCAAAGAAGTGTTAATTCTAATATCGGTTAAGCTTCTTGATTCGATTAAGGTTCTACTGAATAGTAAAGGTTTCTTTCTTTATGACTTTTTCATTGTCAACTTTTGGTTTCCTTCTCACTATCAAGTGCAGTTTTAGGTATAACTTGATGTTGATTTGCAAGCTGAAATTTTGTTTAAAGATCATGTACGATGACATTTACAGAATTTTAAACTGTCAGCATCATTCATTAAATATTGTTATAAAAACAGTGTCTTCAATGGTGTTTGATGTGACAATCTACCATTGAGACCATTTTTGCCACACCTGTTGTGTGATCTGCTTCAGCCACACTGCCAGAATCCGGAGACCTGTTGTTCTCTGTTGTAATCAGCATGTCTCACCATGCTTGATGTCATCTGGGGTGCTATTCTCTTTCATCACGAGAATCCAGGAGACTGTCACATTGCTGAGGTCTGTAAATATTTTTTTCCTTGCTCTGTGCCTATTGCAAGAAACTGAAGACAATCAGCTGTTTGATAGTGGTTTTGTCATGTTTAATGTCGGTAATGCTCAAAAATGGTTTAAATTGATCATTTTAGCCTGTGCAGAAGTCACGGAGAGTAGCACGCTGCTGCAAGGTTTGCAGAATCTATGATTTTCTGTTGTAGTGGGAGGCATGAGTCCTATTGTTCTTTTTTTTATTTTATCTTTTTATTGAGTGTCAGACAATCGCATAAGCACATTCAAACCTACATACACACACACACACACACACACACACACACACACACACACACACACACACACCGAGCCTTGCAATCATTAATACTAATTTGGTATCAATTATACAACCATGACTGTATGTTATGTAATCATATATTATGCAATATCTTATATGTTACACTTGAGTCTATTCGCTCTCTTTTAGATTATGCTGATACACACACAGGAAAAAAAAAAATTTCCTATAAGCTATAATCTTAACTTAAACCAACATCTGGCCATACAGCTTTCAGATTCCTCCCATGAACTCCTTGTCATGGGAGCTTTGTCTTATCTGGTGCACGTTTTCTTAGTTTCTTTACTACATCGTTTGTTTTATCTCTCCAATGAAATTGCTCACTTCCTTTTATTCTGCTTTTGTGGCGGGCCTTTTCATACTATGGTGGCAAGGGTGCATACCTATTGCATCCTCTGGTGGAAAGGTATTCATTACGTTCCCCATACCCTCTCAAATTGGTCTCCTCTATCTTTCAATTCATATGTTACTCTTTCCAGGGGTAAAGTCTGTGCCACCAGTTCTAACCACATGTTGATGTAGGTTTAGTACCAAGACACCCACATGTTTTGAATGCATTTCCTCACTAGCGTCTGATGCCCTCATCACTCTGGGGTGGAGGTCCCAGTTACCTTCTCTACTTGATCCATCCTCATCAACAAGGATACTGGTGTATCTGGTATCTTTATTCCCATCCTCTGTTCTATTTGCTGTCTCCCCCTGTCCAAAAGCTCTTAGTATGGGGTATGCCCAGAAGTAGTGCATATAAATGTCCCTCTTTCTTTCTGGCATCCGCGCATGTGTTAGATCCCTGATGAAAATTTCTGGACCATCGTTGGTGGCAGGTATAGCCTATGTATAAATTTATATTGGGCCTCTGTATTTTATTCACACCATAATAACCCCATGTGGGATTCATATATGGTTGTCCAGTTTTCTTCTATGATATCTACCCCCATATCTCTTTCCCATTGCTGCCCGACTCCTCCTGACTGGCAGGGCATAGCCTCTCTCAAGTGGGTGCATATTCTTGCCATGAGTCCTTTGAGGTTCAATCCTACTGTCATTTTAACAACTGCTGTGCCTATTTTACACCTGACATTCAACAGAGAAGATTTTCAGGATGACCCTAAACAATTATCCCCATCACCCTGTAAATGGGGTGGGAGAAGTAATGCTGTTTTGAAACCTTACTAAGAGTTTATATGTACTAGACAGCCCAGTGCTTTCTCCTCCAAAAGTTTTACTTGACCTAAATTCAGGCACATCAACTCTTTACTCCACATTAAAATATCTGTAAGCTCCTATCAGAACTTACTGTAAAACAGACACTGACCAACAGCAATGAAGTTACCAACATTACAATACTAGCAGCAATACAGCTGCTGAACAGAGCACATTAGATTAGCACCCAGATGAACATCAGCAGCCTGAAGGCATGCTGACTCAGCATCCAGCAACCTTTGGAGAAATGGACCACACCAAAAGGCACTGTTAAAGTACGAATTTGTCAATTTGTGTTTCAAAACCTGGAACACATATTTTATAGCAGTGGTGCTGGGGTTTTAGTTCTGAAAACTGCTGCACATGATCTTTAAACTTATTTCAAAATGTTCTTATGAGAGGAGGCTGTTGAGCAAGCGGGCAGTCTCGCTGTAGGGGAGAATGTATCACATTGGGTGAAAACTGGCTTGGTGACAGAGTCAAAGGGTGGTTGTAAATGGAGTTCATTCCAGGGAGGAAACAGTGACAAGTAGGGTACCACGTGGGTCCGTACTGGGGCCAATACTCTTAACATTTACACTGGGGATAATGCGGTGTCTGAATGGGAAGGTGTGTCTGTTTGCAGATGATACAAAGATCTGTAATAGCATGGACACACCAGGGGAGTGGAGAGCATGAAAGAGGACCTGCTAAAGATGGAGGGGTGGTTGGTGAAGGTTGGTAACTGAGATTTAATGTCAAAAAGTGTAAAATAATGCACATGGGGCATAACAACCCAAGGCTGCATACACATTAGGGGAGAGGATGTTGTGGTAACAGAGCAGGAGAGGGATCTGGGGATTATTATTTCCAGACAACCTTAAGGTGGCAAACAAGTGCAACAAGCGGTTGGAAAGGCAAGTGTATGCTGGCATGCATAGGGAGGATATCTCAAGCAGGAGTAGGAGGTGACAATGTCCCTATACAAGTCAATGGTTCATCCCCACTTAGAATATGGGGTTCAGTTCTGAGACCTCACCTACACAGGGATACTTATAGGGTGGAGAGAGTTCAAAGGATGGTGACCAAAATGGTGCATGGTATGCATCAGAGGACATATGGAGGAGAGGATGGAGGAGCCTGAAATATATCCACTGGAGACCAGGGAGAGGGGGATATGACTGAAACATTTAAATACCTGAAGGAATTAACAAGGTGAGGGAAGGGAGTATATTCATGATGAATAACAATCCAAGAACTAGGGGCACAGCTTGAAACTGGGGAGTGGTCAATTCAGGCGTAATAAGAGGCTACTTCACTAAGAGGTGGTGGGCCCTTGGAATGGGCTACCGGAGAGGTGGTTGAGGCATCAACAGTGGGGGTACTCAAGAGTGCATGGGATAATTACATGGATTTAGACAAGAGAGGGCAAGATAGATACCTGGCGGGGAAAAAAGGGTCTGGGAAGCTACCAGGGCACACGTAAGTGGTATGTAGGGTGGTAGCATCAGGGCTACCTAATGGGAGGGAACAAGGGCAGACTAGATGGGCCAATGGGGCCTTTTTCTGCTAACAAACTTCTAGAAGTCTATGATTCTATTCATGATATAATTAAGTAATCTGTGATGGCATATTTTCCTCTTTGTAAACAGGCTGTTGTATTTATGGATTTATGAAAATAAAAACTTTTATAGGAAAAAAAAATCAAAGAGCAATCCCTGCTTAAAACCAAACTGAGCAACTAGAAAACACAGTACGCTTGGCTAAGATGAGAATATTAGGTCTTTCTGAAGGTGTGGAGGGTAATGACATGGCTACTTATTTGGAAAGGTGGTTACCTGAGACAACCGGATTGGCTGTGCAGTACCCATCTAGACGGCTTACTGGATTACTCCTCCTTGAGCTGCAGCAGGTGAAGAAGGGCTGAGAAATGTCTTAATGGTCGCTGCCTCAATGGGAGCCAGAGATCAAATACTAAGGGTGGTTAAAGACCAATCTCCCATTTCTGTTGGCAACAATCATATTCTCTTCTTTCCCAGACTATTCTTTCACTACAAAACAGTGCCAAAGAATCTCTGAAGGGATGGCTTGCAAGTTGAAAGAGGCAGAGACTGGACACCACACTGTATTCCCCAGCCCAGCTGCAATTCTTGCTTATGAACGAACAGTACTCCTTCACCAATCTGAAGGTGGCTGGAAAACTTGTGGACAAACATACTACCACCGTGCAGCACGATGATAAAGGGACTCAGAAAATTTGACTGCAGGAGACTTGTGAACAGTCTGGACAATTTATTAATAATCAGAGGGTTGTAAATACTGTTTGTACTGTCCTCTCACTTTGCCTCTAGGGGCTTGGAGGTTTTCATTCCAGTATAACTGAGACAGGTTGAAAAACTGTTCTGACCTTAACTTTGGGTCAGTCCTGTCAATCAATAAAACAGAGAGGTGGGAGTAATTTACTCCATGTTCAAAAAATAGATATTGTGCCAGCCGGTGGCGCTGAGGTTAAGGCACTAGACGCCACACCTCCTCCATGCCAGTGACCCGGGTTTGGGAGGCGAGTTAAGGCCGCCGGGGTTGGTCTGGGGGGAGACAGGCTGGAGCATCCGACGACGGCTCGCCTTCTCCGGGGAGGGAGGGTTCTCTATCCCGGCAAGCAGCGACCTCTGGAGGAGGCTGGGGGCACGATGGCAAGTCAGGGTCCTAGGGGCTGGATTGGTTGAGGATGTGGAGTCAGCAACCAATCAGCCTCAGGACTACAGGGAGGGGAGGATGCTGCCGACATTGGCATTCGCACCTCTGACGTACAGGGCCCGCGACGTCCCACAGGGAGAAAAAAGTGGAAATACCCCACTGGAGCCGGAAGACAGAGGCCGAGCCAGGGTCTCTATGTGCTGGAGCCAAGTCTGCAGCCCGTGGACCCTGACACATGCAAGATCTGAGGACTGCCCCACCCTGACCCCACCTGGGGATATCCCTGCAGTTTGGAGGACCTGGGGAATGACAGGTAAGATCTGGCAGAGACTAGGCTCAATGGGCGACTCCTGATGATGCGGGTCCAGTGGGTAGTAGGTGGGGATAAATTGCAGGGGGAATGAATGTTGTGGTTTAACTATATTTATACCTAATGCTTTGTTCATGGTTTAAAAAAGTTTCTTAGTTCTGACAGTTAGCTAACAGTATTTCTCCTTGAACGTACAGTGGTTCAAGATGGTGGCAGTGGCTGTCAGTTTGATCTTTATGCATAGGAACCCATATGCTTCACTGTGTAGTGTGGCAGTCCCTTCCCCAGAGTGACAGAGACCCGAGTGGCTGAGGGGTGTCTCGGCACGATGTGCCTTGGTCAGCATACAGTCACCCAAAGATCCATGCCCACATCATTCTAATTGAACCAGAATTGCACAGATTTCTCAGTCTCTGCGGGCTTCTTGTTTTGAGCAGGATTGCTATCTAAAATCACTAGTGCAGGTACTATTCTTAGTTCCAACAATTCAGTGATTTCTATAATGTTCAACTTTTGCTTATATTTGTTACATTTCAGACCAGGGAATCTGAAGAAAGCATACATTATTCAAGCATCAGCGATCCTCACTATTCTTAACAACTGCAATCATTCCTTGGAATGAGCTGCCCAAAGCCTAAATTTTATGCTAATTATAGAATCTTAGAATTATATTCAAAACTGTGCTGTGTGGTCGCTCCACCTCTGCCCTCTAACATCAGATTTATTTCTCCACCTGAAGGAAGCAGTCACCCTGAATCGCCTCTACAACTTTAGTGCCGTTGGACTGTTTAGTATTTTCTTATCTTTGTAAAAGTTACTTCAGTTTTGTTTTCGATAACTCTGCATTAGTAAGGGTATATTTTAGGGTTTTACTGTATTATTTACTTTTCTCAAGAACCAGAGAAGCCCTATTACGTATGACTCCGCTTTCAGGAAACCATATTACTTGACTTATTAACACAAAGTAGCTTTTGTAACTGCTTTGCAGTTCTTGTTTTCTTTGTCCCAGTTCCCTTTTTGGCAGAACCATGACACAATTTGGCCTTTCTTCACTATTTATGGTTTTGTTATACTGGTTCCAAAAGGAACCGAACTGCAATTCTTACTTTTGTACTGAGAACCGAACTGCTCTGAAGGTTGTCAGAAACCGGTATGACTAACAGGCCCCAAAGGGGCTTTTAAAAAAAAATCACAAAATCTGTTTCCAACTCCTGGTTAAGGCAGACCTCACAAACTATCTGAGGTACCTGGGTCTGGATCACGATTATGTTAGCTGTGAGCTTTGTATCAAGTTTTGCCCCACAACAGTAAAGAAAAGGGCTAAGAATTTAGAAGACCTTATGGCTTCTCAGTCTGCCTCTACGCTCACGTCACCTAAAGGCTCAGAAGAGGATCCAGCCCCTCAAAGTAACCAGAAGGATAAGGCTGCTAAAGATGGTTCAGAGGTCATAGTATCTTAACGGGGTACCCTGAATCTAGCAAAAATGAAAGAGCCTCTGAGCAGGCATCAGACTCTGTGCCTGCTAAGGAGGAAAAAGGAAAGGGGGGGACGTAGGTCTATCCTTCCTCCTGATGAAGGAAAGGAGACACTAGTGGACAAAAATAAGATGCCCTTGTTAGAGGACATGATTAAGGCATGGCAGTTCCTCCAGGCCTTCCAGGCTATGGGGCCTTTATGAATATGCCTGCCATCCTCTTCAGGCTCCAGTACCTATCCCTGTGGAGGAGGAAGAAAAATTATACCACAGTAATGTTGTTTCTTCTAATGGATTATTGCTGTATTCTGACTATATGCAGTTAGCCCCAGCACTTGAACTGCTCGAGTGTAGAATGTTGAGCTTGAGCTCGGTTTTCAAACCTCTGTCTGTGGTACTCTGAAGTGTAACCGTCAGATTCTACGAGCACTAAACTAACTAACTCAAAGATAGAAACTGTTTCTAAAATTTTAGTGCCAAGTGGCAAAACAAGGTTTTTAGGGTCAAAAGACTCAAGTTGAGAACCCCAAAAGAACACAAGCAGGTAGTGAACTAACCCAAAACTTTAATAATAATAACTAGAAGAAACCCCACTAATGAGATGGAGGCATGTCCAGTACACCTCTGGGGTGCAGCACTGTGCCTTCTCCACCACATCCCAAAACTACTAAGTTCCAGGAGGAGGCAGGTCAGAATACAGCAAGACTCCATTAGAATAAACAACATTACTAAGGTGAGTAATGTTTTCTTCAAACAACATGAAGTCTTGCTGTATTCTGACTATATGCATACTACCAAGCAGTACCCCCTTGGAGGAGGTCACAGAACCTATTTTGGAACAGACTCTGCAGCACAGCTGTGCAAACCTAGCATCACTCCGTGACAATATCCGAGAGCAATGCTTGGTAAATGTGTGAACAGATTTCCAGGTGGCTGCTTTACAGATGTCCACTAAAGGTATATCTTTAGCTGCTGCGACCGAAGCAGCTGTACCTCTGGTAGAATGAGCCCTAAGGCCTGAGGGAGGTTCTTTCCTAGCTCTGAATAGCAGAATTGGAAACTGGAGACAGTCCACCTGGCAACTGTTCTCTTGATAGCAGGTTTGCCCTTTCCCACTTCCCCATAAGTGAGAAACAACTGAGAACGTCATTCCTATGGGCCTTAGTATGCTCCACATAGTAACTAAGAGCCCTCTTTACATCAAAACTGTGTAATCTCCTCTCCCCAGAGGAAGAATGGTCAGTGAAAATACAGGCAATGACAGACTGAGTCAGATGAAAGTCTGATACCACCTTAGGAAGAAACTTTCTGTTGGTTCAAGGACCACCTTATCCCTGTGAAATGAAATGAAATTAGGTTTCCAAAGCCTGTAATTCACAGATTCTCTTGGCAGAAGTAATGGCTACCAGGAATACAGTTTTCCAATCAAGTATTTCAACTCAGCTGAGATGAAGGCTCAAAGGGGCAGCATAAGCATGCTATACAGATATTCAGATCCCAAGAATGGGTAGGCTCCCTGAAGGGAGGATTAACATGTACTAAACCCTTGAAAAATTTCTTGAAAACTGGATGAGAAGCTAGGAAGATCCTTACCAGCAGAAAGGAAGCAGACACAGCTGCCAAATGTACATTGAGAGTAGTAGGTCAGAGGCCTAAACTGTTAAGATGCACCAAATAGTCCAAAACAGTGACAATATCAGCCAGCTCTGGCTTGACATGCTTTTGGGAACACCAAAACCCAAATCTTTTCCATTTGGAGTTGTAAGTCTTTCTAGTAGCAGGTTTCCTGCTAACCTTTAAAATCTCCAAGACTGATTGGGAAAGGTGCAGTTTGCATATTCTAGCTCTTCAAGAGCCAGGTTTTGATTCTGAGAGTCTGAAGGTTGGGAAGCAGAATCCTCCCCTGGGAGGAAGTGAGGAGATTATACTGTCTGGGAAGACACCAAATCATTGTTACTGACAGAGACAACAGCAGAGGATACCAAGGCTGTCTGGCCCAATCTGGAGCCACGGAATCACTTTGCAAGGTTGAGACCTGATCTTGATCAGGACCCTGAATATCAGAGAAAGGAGAAATGCATACAGAAACCTGCTTGTCCAATTCAGTAAAAGAGTATCCTGAGGACAGAACCCAGAAGAGTGGTCTGCAATAAAGAGAAGTTGATTGTCCAGGGCTGCAAAAGATCCATCTCTGGAGTGCCCCATCTCTTGAAAATGACTTGAAGAACTAGAGGGTTCATTCCATTCGTGGTGGCCCTGGGAAATCCTGCTGAGAGCATCTGCTAGAATGTTGTCCTTCCCTGGAGATGCACAGCCATCAGGGAAGCCTGAAGGGAATAAGCTAGAGACCATACTTTCATGGCCTCTGTGCACAAGGCCAAGGACCAAGTGCCTCCCTGTTTGTTGATGTACCACATGATTGTGGTATTGTCTGTCCTGATCTGCACCACTTTCCTTGAACAACAGTTGAGAATGTCTGAAGTGCTAGAAAGACAGCTCTCAATTCGAGAAGATTTATGTGTAGAAGGGGCTGGTGTGACCAGGTTACCATAGCTGTGAGATGATCTAGGTGAGCCCCAACCTAGCAGGGAGGCTTCTGTGATGAGAATCACAGAAGGAGCCTGACTGATAAATGGGACACCATGTCAAGATTGTCCTCCTCCAGCCACCGCTGATGGGCCTGAACTAGAGTTTGAGACACTGGAACCAATTTGGAGAGAGGTATCTTTTCTGAGACCAATAAGATCTGAGATGAAACTGAATATCTCTCATCTGAAACCTTGCTCCCTGGAACACAGCTGTGGATGCTGCCATGTGGCCCAGCAACTGTAGAAAGTGTCTGGCTGGACAAGAAACTAGAGGACAAAAAGAGGAAGCCAGAGTGACCAGGGGCTGAGCCCTTGAGAGAGGAGGGAGAAATGGCCTTGCCTGAATAGTGTCCATTTCCACCCCTATGAAGGTGAAGTTGGGCTGGTTCCAGAACAGATTTTTCTAGGTTCAGAATGAAACCCAGGGATTGCAGAAGTCTGAGTAACCTCTAAGGCTGACTTGACTTGATCTGAGGACTGGCCCACTAGAGCCACCGCTGCATAGGTATGGGAACAGAAGGATACCCAGTCTCCTGAGGAATGCTACCACTACTGCAAGACACTTGGTGAACACCCTTGAGCAGATGTTAGGTCAAGGGCATAGCTCTGAATTGGTAATGGCCTGAGGGCAACTCGAACCTGAGGTACTTTCTGTGGGAATGTCTGATAGGTATGTGAAAGTAGGCATCCTTGAGATCCGGAGAAGCTAGCAGTCTCCTGGTCTCAGAGAGAGAAGAATTATTCCCACAGTCACCATCTTGAATTTTGGTTTTGTTAAATGTTTGTTCAGGTACCTTAAATCTAGGATGGGTCGCCACTCCCTGTCTTTTTGGGGTAAGGAAGTATCTGGAATACAGCCATTTTCCCTGTGACAAAGAGGTACCTTCTCTACTGCTTGCAGAAGCAGAAGCAGGACAGAGGAGACTTTTGCCTCTAAGGCCTTTATCTCCAAGGAGAGAGAGACTGAAGGACCTTGCTCTCATTCTTGGGAACCTTTTGAAACTGAGAGCAAGTCCCTGGCTCACTAATTCCAGGACCCATCTGTCTTAGTAATAGACTCCCATGCCTGGGAGTAGTGAGCCAGCCTGCCCCTACTGGAATTGGGGAGGCAACCCTGACTGACACCTCAGGGTGTCTGCTTGGCAGGGGCTTAAACTGAGTGGATGATGGGGTCCTAGTCACTCCTAGTCTGCCTTTTCCCTAAAGAACCCCTCTGCTGGAAGAGAGGAGGCCTGAGCTTGGTAAAAGCCTGTGAAAAGGCCTGCCACTGCCCCTAAACTGCTGCCTCTGAGGAGTGGTCTGCTTTTCTTTGGCTGCAGCACTCTACAGGTGGTCCTGTATTCATCCATCTTCTTCATGTAATTCTCTGTTTGGTCCCCAAAGAGAATTACCAGTTATAGGAAAATCCATGGCCTTAGCCTGGGTATCCTGAGAGAGGTTGGTACACCTAAGCCAAGCAAATCTCCTCATGGAGATAGATGTAGCCATGACCCTGGAATGAACATCATTTGAGTCTACAGCAGCGAAATTGCACCTTGGATGCCTCAATACCATTTGCAGCCACCTGCTCCATCTCCTTGGCAAGCTGGGGAGGGGCATTCCTAGCCAGCTCCAGAACTGTATACCACATAGATTTCTGGTACCAGGCTTATATGCCATGTAATTGATTGCCTGAGTCCCAAAGAGGATGCCAAGTACTTTTTTGCCATGGCATCCACTTTCCTGGAATCCTTATCTGGGGGTGAGATGCCAGGGGATATTAGCCTTGTCACAGGCTGCAGCTTGCACTACCCTAACATGGCTGCTGTGATTTGAAAGAATTCCATCCCAGGACCTGACAAAGCATACCTCCTGTCCATTCTTTTTTCCACAAGAGGAATGTATGTAGGAAACTAAACATTTTGTGTCTGCTTCCCCAAGGATTTGTGTAAGGGATAGACACTCTTTTGACCCTGGGACATCCATCATTTCCAGACAGTCAGGTTCTTTCTGATCCTGTTCAGCCTCTTCCACAGGAAGCTGAAGAGTCTCAGCCACTTCCTTGTAAAACAAGAAATGGGAAGGGGACTCAGAAAGCCTGGGAGGAAGCTGGAGAAGACCTGTCTGGGGAGATGTCAGGCTCTACTAGCTCATCTAGGCCTTCACCCTCTTCTTCATAATCTTCATCCTCCTCCCAGTCGCCCTCATAGTATGCCTCAGGATCTATATCCAGAAGCAGCTACTTCCGACCAAACCGGTCGGCTCTGAACTGATACTGGTTCAGTCCGGACAGACAAAGACTGCACTATGGAAATAGCCTTGCTACCCCTCAGCGGTCGGACCATGGGAAGCTGGATCCGAATCAGCTGACTTTCTCCTTCTCAGCTGGAACCGATTCTGCAGAATCGGCTCTCCATTTGCCCGAGTAGTATCGCCCAGGTCAGTGGGACCTCCTCAGGTTCAGTCGCAGCAAACTGGGCTGGCTATCTGGGTCAGCAGACTTCTCGTCCTCCTCTCCCTCAGCCTACTCAAACGTTTTCCAGAGTGGCTTTGGGACAGCTCCTACAGATCTGGCAGTCTTCTTTGAGGTGGTCAAACCCCAGACAATACACACAGGCGAGGTGAGGATCGGCCTTAGCAAAGGCCTCCTTACACTCGGTATAGTGCTGAAACCCAAGCGGGCCCAGTTTTCCTTTGGGTTCTCAGACATGCCTAAATATCAAAAGTCACCCTTGCCAGCGGTTAAACCAGGTGACTAACAACTTATCGGTTCCAACTGTGTCACGGGTCGGTTAAAAAATCCCCAAAATATCGGATTTTTTTAGAACCGATAAGCACGGAAAACCACACTACAAATGTAGAAAACAACAAATCACAATAAATTTTGGTTCTGAACTGGACCGACCATCCAAGAACTAAAGGTAAAACAATTTCTAACAAATCACTAAAATAACCACTACCTACTACTACCACTTACTGTTACTGAGACAGAGGTAAGAATACCAAAAATACAGGAGTTGCGGTTGAAAAAAAAAAACCTACTGATTCAAACTTTACCAAACCGAAGCACAGGAGGAATCTCCAGAGCGACTTCACAGTTAGGCAGAGTAAGAAATCTGATGGTTACACTTGGAGTACCACAGACAGAGGTTTGAAAACAGAGCTCGAGTTCAACGTTCTACTCCGGAGCAGTTCAAGTGCTAGGGCTAACTGCATATAGTAGAATACAGTCAGAATACAGTAAGACTTCATGTTGTTTGAAGAGAACCTGCAGAGTCTGATGGTTGTCCTGAACAGGAGTTTGGTTCTCCACCTTGTCCTTCAGATGATTACACCTCACACTATTCCTTTGTGAGGCAAATGGTCAATACTTTCAACATCTCACTGGACATTTCTGCAAGATGAGGACAAAGGTGGAGCTTTTGGACACAGTGGGCTTAACCCCCACAAAGAGGCTGTTTTACCCATCCATAAATCCCTCAAAGGTCACTTGTAAAGTGCTGGCAGCACCACTTCAGCTGCTGGCATTGACAAGAAAAGAAATATCATGTGGACAAGCAGGGTGCTGAGTACCTGTACTCCATCCTGATCATGATGGAGTTGTCCAGACTGCCACCTGTGACAAGGTCAAAGTGCCCCTTTCTTCCCAACCTCTGGAAAAGTATTTCAGGAAACCCGGACAGTATGGGCAGAAAAAGTCCATACCTCAGCTTCCCTGCTCTTAAGACAGGTAGCATACATGGCTCATATGGCTCAGTACCAAAAGGCCCTTTGGAGCTCTATTTTGGCAATGAACAAAAACACTGATGACTTGGCAAAGGATCTGGCAGCCACAGCAAAAAGGCCATGGATGCCAACAAGTACCAGTTCCCATGGCAGTAGATGCCAATGACACTGCTTCTAGGGTCATGCATGGCACATGCAGTCTCCCCAAGAGGTTTGCATGGCTCAGAACCACAAACCTCTCTGAGGACACTCAAAGAAAAGTAATGGATTTCCTTGAGGAAATTATTTAGTAACAAAACAGTAGCTTACATGAAGAAAGTGGATGACTACAAAGACCGCCTACAAAAGCAATACTGAAAAGGAAAAGGCCTCCCGTTCCTACAGGCCTTATGGAAGAGGTAGGGGCGGGGTTACTGGCCCCACGCTTACTTACACCTATGATTTTGTCCCTTAGAGGTTTCTTTAGAGGGTAGAGGCAGCAGGGGTCACAGATGTCGGATGCTACATCAGCTGCAAGCACAGACAAAGCCGAACCCCTAACAAGCCTGTGCAGGTCGCCCAACTATTGCCAATGGCAGGAATGCCGATTCACTATTTACAGGCATGGGAAAGAATTACCAAAGACAGATGGGTCCTGGAAATAGTGAGTCAGGGTTTCTTAGATTTAGAAGTAAAAAGCTGATACAAGCAAATGCAGTGGAAAAAGTCCCTCACAGTGTGGGGGTCTTCTCAGGATCCTTCCTGACTCACAAGAAAAACTGGGAGTGGCGACCCATTTTAGACCCAGAGATACCGAACAAACACTCAAAAAGGAAAAGTTCAAGATGGTACCACTAGGATCAGTAATTCCATCCCTGCAAGAGGAGACTGGCTGGGGTCACTGGATCTGAAAGATGTCTACATTCCCATACCAGTCAAGCCCACTCACAGAAAGTACTTCAGATTCAGAGTAGGGAACTGCCACTATCAGCTCAAAACCCTATCCTTGGGCCTATCCTCATCCACCAGAGTGTTCACAAGGTTCAGCCGTGGTGGCAGCAGGTGGTGGTGATGGTCTCTTCCTACCTAGACGACTGGTTTGTCTCAAGAAAGTCACACCAGGAGGCCAAGTGCTCACTTCTTCTTACCCAGCACACCACGGAGGATCCAGTGTTTTAGATAACTATCCAAAGTCCCAGACAGAACCTGTTTAGGTTCTGGACTTTATAGGTGCACAGTTGGATGTCTGCCAAGGAAGTCATTCCTTCCACGAGAAAGAGTGGTAAAACCGATAGTGCTTACAAGGTCCTTCAAGGCAGGACAGCCCAGACCTGCAAAGATTTCCTTCAGTTGCTGCGGCACATGATCTCATCCACAGCAGTAGTACCAGGTGCCAGATTCCAATGAGAGCTGTCCAGTACCACTTGGGGAGTCATTGGCCCCATATGGCACTGAACCTTAGATAAATGCTTCATTATGCATTTGGAAATAGAAACCCTAAATTACCCTATAAACTGGAAATGTACCCTCAAAATAACATATGAGGAAAGGGACTTGGGTATAATAGTTTCCGACAATATGACATTTTATCTCATTGCCAAAATATAGCCCAGAAGGAAACAGTATCCTAAATTGCATATTGAGGCATATATCATCTAGAAGTAGGGGGTTGTTTTGCCCTGTATGTATCCCTCATGAAGCCATCACGGAATACGGAGCACAGGTGTGGTCACCTTTTAAAAACAGGATACTGCCCTGTTGGAGGGAGTGCAGAGGAGGGCAACAAGAGCTGTTAGTGGTATGACAGGTACAGACTATGGGACTAGATTGAGAGAATTGAATATGTACTCCTTGGAGGAGCGTAGAAAGCGAGGGACATGTGCTTGGTATACAGAGCTTGGCAAATGATGACTTGTGGATGTTACGGGTTAACATTTAATAGCTGTATGTATAAAACTAGGTCCCACCAATACAATTAACAGCATCTAAATGTAATAAAGTGAGAACTACATGATGGTTTAACCAAAGGGTGGTGCATGCTTGGAATGCACTGCCTTTGGAGATTGTGACAAGCAAATCTATTGCTAAGTTCAAATCCAAGTGGGATAGGATATGTATCAGACCAGAAATTAGGCGATCATGGCGAGCATATAGGGGCTAAGTCCATTTAGCTCAGTATCTTCCTATGAATCCTATGAAAAATGTGGATCAATTATTAAAACTAGTGCCCATGTCAAAGTGCCTGTTAAGGGCACCAGAGTGGTAGAAGGAAGATGACAACCTCAGAGAAGGGTTCCTTCCTCCAGCAATCACCCACAGCTGTGCTCACTACAGATGCCTCCCTCCTGGGCTGGGGTGCCTACCTGGAGGATTTCACTGTAAGTGGGGAGCCCACTGGAGTCTCAGGAGAACATAAACCTCCTGAAGCTCAGGGCAGTGTTTCTGGCAATGCAAGCCTTTTCCTCTCACATCAGGTGTCAGTCCGTCCAGGTCAGGACAGACAACAACACTACAATGTACATGTATTATAACTACAAACAGAAAGAACAAGATCTTCAAACGATGCATAGGAGCAAAGAAGATTTGAATCTAGCCTATTCCCTAGAGGTGCAACTCTCAGCAGTACACCTGCCAGGGAAAAACAATGTCTTAGCAGATTCTTTGAGCAGAATCAGTCAGGAAACCACAAATGAACACAGAACAAGCAGGTGCTGACTGCAGTGTTCAGAAGGTGGGAGTACATCAGAGACAGATCTGATCACATCCTGGGAAAAATAACAAGCCCCCTTGTTCTGCTGCAGGCCCCCTCGGTGGGAACTGTCCCAGAAGATGCCCTAATCTTCCATTGGTAGTAAAGTTTCTTTATGCATTTTCTCCATTCCCACTCTTATTGAGGGTGCTGCTGAAACTGAGAAAAAGTCTGCAATGATGACCCCAATAGCTCCAGACTGGGCCAAGCAGACTTGGTACTCACTTCTTCTGTCCCTTACTATCAAACATCCCATCATTCTTCCGAGATACAATCTGGTGACCCTGTCTCATGGCAGGATAGCACTTCCAGATCAAGAGAACCCTGCATCTCAGAGTGAGGTACTTGAAGAGTTAGCGTTCTCTGGACTAAACCTCTTTGAGAAGGTTTTGGGAAGGTTTGCAGAAAGACAGCAACCAGGAAAACCTATGCCTCAAAGTGGAGAAGATTTTCCTGTGGTGCTCCTCTGAAGAGCTCAGCCCATTTCAGGCAGGCACACCTACAGTCCTTGGGTCTCAGACCTTCAACCCTGAAAGTGCATTTGGCAAAAGTGTCAGAATATGCTTCAGTTAGCCAAGACAGGTCAGTGGCCTCAAGCCCATTTTCAAAAAGTTCTTTAAAGGCCTTAATCACTTGTACCCTCAGTAAGGGATCCTGCCCCACCATGGGACCTCAATCTGTGCATTGTCCAGCTCGTGGAGGTCCTTTCAAGCCACAGCAACTGCTAACTTGAAGATGCGACTTTGAAAGCAGTTTTCCTGGTGGCTGTAACATCTGCCAGAAGGGTGAATGAGCTGCAAGCCCTCTGCACAGATCCTAACTATACAATTTTACACAAGGACAAGGTAGTCCTAAGAACAAACAGAAAATTCCTCCCCACAGTGAGTCCAAATTTTATCTTAACCAGTCAATTACACTTGCCGAGTTCTTTATCACAAAATCCAGTTCAAGAGTGCAAATGCTCCTCAGCCTGGATGTTAGGAGAGCGTGGATCTACTACCTGGACCATACAAAGAGGTAAGGTCACGAATACCAGTTATTTGTCATCTATGGTGAAATGGGAAAAGGTAAACCAGCATCCAAGAAACGACTTCTCATTAGGTAGTCTCCTGCATACAGTTCTGTTATGGCAAAACTGGCAGAAAGCTGACCCTGAAAGGCCTCAGAGCTCACCCCATGCAGGATGCCTCTGCGGCAGCATCAAAAGAGGTTTCCTTGCAGGAAATCTGGGAAACAGTACACACTTTCATAAGCACTACTGTCTGGACACAAGAGTCCAGAAGGGATGCCAGCTTTGGCACTGCTGTCCTGCAGAACCTTTTCCTAAATAGGTTCTGTTCCCAGCCTCTAGGTACTGCTATGTAGGCTGCAGTTGTTAAACATAGTGAGGAATCCTGGGGCTTGGAAGAAAAACAATTACTTACCGTAGTAATGCTGTTTCTTTCAAGGGATCCCTCACAATGCTCAACAGTCCTACCTCCTACTTCCCTTTCCAGAATATGGAAAAGGTTCTCACAAGAATCAGTTCTTCTCAGTTTGTTTGAGCATTGCTTGTTACAGTACCTTACAACTGATACCTGGTAATATAACCTAAACTTTTAAATCTATTCTGCCCTATTTGAGAGTCTCCTAAGACTCTAAACTCTTTGAATATTTTTTTGTATTCATTTAGCTAGTTCAGTGATCATTACTCAACTGCCCCTAGCTTCAGAAATAAATCTGATGTTAGAGGCTAGAGGTGGCGTGACCATACAGCAGAGTTTTGAATTTCATTCTAACATTCCAGAATTAGCATAGCATTCTAGGCTCTAGGCAGCTCAATCCAGGAGATGACTGCAGTTGTTAACACTGTGTGGGATTCCTTGAGGAAACAACATTACTCCAGCAGTACTTTTCCTGGGCCTTGTGTTTTCATACTATAGAACAACGATCATTACACTGGACAATGCTTTATATGGACCTTACAGGACTGATCGTGCACTAACTGCAATCTGGCTCCTTCTGTGATATCCATTACAGAGTACCTTACATAAGGTGTTTTTTCTCCCACGTGGTACTGATGAGTACAGTTATTCTTTAATGTACTGCTATTTAGCTGGGCATGCATGCATTATATATATATTTTCTTGAAAATGCAATAAAATTGAAAAAATATTGTAGCACCATTCTAATATATCCACAGTGTGAATCTAGTACGTCCATTCAACATGTAACCTTAATGGAAGAGATTTTCAAAAATCACAGTGGTGGCATCTTTAATGACTTCAATCATTAATTACAAAATTAGCATTAGAAGGTGTTTTAGAAATATCTGAGAAAATTAAAATATACAGCGGATGAATCAAAGGATTAAAGTGATATGATGAAACTTTTTCTGACTAACAAATACTGTTGCTTTAAGACAAGCTTTTACCACCTCAGTTTATGTAGCTCTTTTTCCTTAGGATTGGCTGGATGTGGACTGTAAGAAGGAAGGCATACCTCTTGGCTCACATGAAAAGCAGTGGGCACTTTCAGAAAGAAAGAGAAACTATTCTTTTTGCCCCTTACTCATATTAGCTCCACAGTCCCTCTCTCACAGCCTCATGCACCGCATAGATATGTCCACCGAGAGGACCAAGGTATCTGCTCTTAAGGTGCGACTCGCCCACTTACCTCTCTGGAGCCCCGGATAACCCACGGGCAGAGGGAAGGAGGCTTCTCCAAACCTCCCCGAACTTCATGGCAGCGCCCACTGTGAGTATGCCCTCGATTCCTCCTGTAGGCGTGGTGCCAGAGGCTCATTGCCTGGACCGGGAACAGGGCAAATCTTCCTTATTCTGGTCTCCTCCCCTCTGGCGTCAGCACTCAGGGGACCAATGAGGCAGAGTCACCCAGACGGAACTCCGCTCAGATCCTCCCCTACTGTCTGATCCCCAACTGCACCGGCACCACCCGTGGTCACCCAAATGGTGGCAGTATTGCAGCAAGGGATACAGCCCTCCCTCCCGGAGAAGAGAGCAGCCCATTGGGCGCTCAATCCTTCCCCACCCGGCCCTCCAGCAAACCAGGCTTGCTACGAACCCAGGTCACTGGCGTCTGACCAGGTAGCACTACAACTGCGCGGAGGAGCCAGCAAGGAACTATTCTCAATTACAGATTGAGGAAGCACTCCTGATCAACTGAAGCACTCCCTTCCTCTGCACGAGACACTCTTATGCTGTTAACAGCATCTCACAACAGCTGCCATAGAAACTGGCAGTCAGGTAAGTTTTATTAAAGAATTTATTACTGATCAAACTCAATCAAAGAATGTATTAATACTGACAGCTAGACCATTCTTACGGTTTTAAGAGTGGTCTCACTTACTGTAGCGGGGTAGGGATAACAGGATAACAAACCAGGCAGACTTACAAACTCGGTGCATAAAATGCACCGCAGGGCACTATTTTATTATTTTATTTTTCTCAGTAAAAGATGAAATCAGGAAAATAAGGTTAGTCATTCACTTTCAAAATATCAAAATCAAACAAACAGAAAAACAAACAACAGCTAATATTTTTCCTAGTCAAACTATCTCTTGTTGGGAGCTGCAATACTGAACATAGGATTTGCAAGAAAGCGAGTTGTGCTCACAACAGAGGGAGGAACCTTTCAATTGTCTTTGCTTTGTAGCAGATATACTGCAGGTGGAGGCTACTTCTAATTGAAAGGTGAACTAAGAATTATAATTATCAGGAAAAAGACAGTCTTGTTACAATTCTTAAGATTTTCAGTGCAGGAAGAGTTCAAAGCACAGCTGACTTATTTTGGGGCTGACTGCTTTCAGAGCACAAACCACCAGGCTGTTTTGGGGCTGGGGAGGTTTACCTGTGTCTGACTTGGATGTCTGGATTTTCTCTGTTTGATTAGCAGGGATTTCTCTGTCAAATTGTTGTGTATAGTATCTTGCAGACAGGAAGGCACTCATCGCAGTGGTGGGTCAGAGCTCTTAGCTGATTGTTTTGTGAGGGCAGAGTTTAGGCCCAAGCCTTCCCACCCTCACCCCACCCACCCCTGGAAATAGTTCCTTTTACCTGGGGTTCTGACATAATTTCCTCAAGAGTGCAAGGTGCATATCAATGTCATATCCTCTCTAGCACACAGCACTGAAAATATCGCATACACATTGTATAATATATATATATTTCTATATAACAAACCAATCACTCACACAAGCACACACACACACACACAAAAAAAGTACATAGTCATGTGGGGAGTAGTGCAATGTAATGGCTGTGGGGCAGCAGTATTCAGGAGTCTTTCTGGAGGCTGAGATGCTGCCCTATTTGCAGACAACTCTCTGCCCTGAAGGAGGAAGTGCCCGTCTTCAGGCCACACTGGACAGCAGTAAGAGAACCTTCCCCAGGCCAGACTGGATGGTAGGAAGGAACCCCCCATCCAGGAGCACCAGAGCCACCACCACTACCTCAGAGGTTGCAAAGAAAGACAGCAGTTGGACCACAGTGGGCTCAGGAGGGTGAGAAGGGTGGAACAGAGGCACACCCAGTCAGTTGTTCCACTCCACAATCCATACACCATTCTGGGGAGCACAGCTCCCCTGGATCACCACGGAGGAGATTAAGGAGGCTGGAGGACACCTGTCACAAGGGAGGCCCACAAGGAAAGGAAGCAGTTCCTGGTGGGGGACTCAATTATTAGGGATAGAACTGGGGGAGCAGGGAAAACTGAAGTAAAGTGCCTGCCTGGTGCCATGGCTTGGAGGACAGGAAGCGCATCCTCAGGATCACAAGAACAGCTGCACGGAGTCGAGCTGGATGTCATTGTCCACCTAGGGACAAATGACTTGGCTCAACATGAGCTTAGAGCAGTGCAGAAGGACTTTGTAGAACTGGGGAGGGCCTAAGACAAATAGCACACACAGTATCCTTCTCAGAGGTGCTGCCTGTAAATGGCATGAGTGAGGCAAGGTACTTTGCACCATGCAGTTTAATGAGTGGTTAAAAATGGTGTGGAGCACAGGGTTTGGCTTCATTGGGGACTGGGGTTCCACCTGGAGGACACCAGCCTATACTGGCAGGATGGTCTGCATCTGTCCAGGAAGGAACAAGTCTTTTGAGCAATCGGTTTAAATGCTTCATTGGCAAGCTTTTAAACTAGTCAAGGGGAGGCACTGATAAGCAGCAGAAAAATCCCAGCCTCCCTACAAAACAGGGTACTAAATGGGAAAAGACCGAGGTAGAAAGGTCAATGGGGGCTACTGCAACAGAAAGTAAAGCCATCAAAAATGGAAAGCAATGAGTACCAATGCACATAGTCTGAGTAACAAGCTTCCTGAATTAGTGGCCTTGATGGAGGAGGAACATCTGGATATCGTGGCAGTCACAGAAACATGGTTCGCACAAAACCATGACTGGGACGTAAACATACCAGGATACACTATCTACAGGAGAGACAGAGAGGGTAAAGAGGAGGAGGAGTAGCTCTTTACATAGGGAAGGAATCAAAGTAACAGAACAAAAAGAGAAAACAGGGAGGAGAAGAAGCACTGTGGTAAATCTGGAGACCGGCAATGGCACCACAATCCATACAGGGTTAGAGCACAGACTCTTCTAGGGGAGGAAATGGACAAGGAAATGATAGAGTATACTTAGTATGGCAAAAAAGGAGATATTGCTGATGGGTGATCTGAATATGCCAGATGTTAACTGGAGTGCAGTTGCCACAGCCACTTCGAGAGTGGGGTCATTCTAGATGCCCTACAGGGGCATGCCTTAGACAGCTAGTATTGGAGCCCACTCGAGAGAGCAATCTTAGACCTGGTTCTCTCAAATGGAGATGAAGAAAGGATCACAGATGTAGAAGTGGGTAGCCATCTGGAACTAGCGACCCTTAACAGTATGGTTCACAATAAACACAGCAATAGAGTCAAGCCATACAAAGGCAAAGGTACTGGATTTTAGGAGGCTTGACTTTGCCAAAATGGGTAAGTGCCTAGGAATACACTAGCAAATGGGCAGGAAGGAGGTGTGAAGAACAATGGGGAATGATAAAACTGCCATCACAGAGGCAACAAGCCTTTGTGTGAAGCAATAAACAAAACTAAAGATGTAAGAAACCACTATGGTTCTCAAAGAAGTGGCAGTAAGGTTCAAGAGAAAAGAAAGCTTTCAGGAAGTACAAGGAATCACAGAAGGAGCAGGACAGAGAACTGTATCAGTTACAGCAAAAGGAAGCTGGGAAGGCAGTCAGAACAGCAAAGGCCCAAACCGAGGAAAAGATAGCCAACTCAGTTAAGAAGGGATAAAACCTTTATAGGTACATCAGGGAGCGAAGGAAGACCAAGGAGGGATAGTGAGGCTTAATAAAGGGGCGGAGGGTGGGCAGAGGAGACTGTGAAAGGCAGAGATACTAAACAAATATTTTGCTCCAGTATTTACAAAGGAAGAGAGTTACCTAGACAAACAGTAGAAACACACTGGATACAGAAGTTGATACCAGCCCATTTACAGAAGAAGGGTTCTGAAAGAACTCTTAAAACTGAAGGTGGACAAAGCAATGGGGCCTGATGGGATTCATCCCACAATTCTAAAAGAACTAAGGGTAGAATTAGTAACACCACTGACTACCCTGTTTAACAAATCATGGGAGGATGGGGTGGTACCGAGGACTGAGGAGGGCAGATGTGATTCCCTTCACAAAAGTGGGAGCAAGGCAGAAGCGAAACTACAGACCTGTTAGTTTAACCTCAGTGGTAGGGAAAATGATGGAATCACTTGAAGGAAAGAATTGTCGAGTATCTAGAGGCCAGAGGGGCACAGGACCCAAGGCAGCATGGATTCACAGCGGAAGGTCATGCCAGACAAATCTGATAGATTTCTTGACTGGGTGACCAAGTAGTAGATCAGGGAGGGCTGTGGACATGGCCTACCTAGACTTTAGCAAGGCATTTGACACAGTCCACACAAAGATTAACATACAAGTTAGCTAGCCTGGGAGTGGGTCCCAAGATGACAGCCTGGTAAAAATTGGCTGGAAAATAGGACACAGAGAGTAATAGTAAATGAGTCACTCTGATGAAAGGGGTTACTAGTGGGTACGCAGGGTTCAGTGGACAGTCCTCTTCAATGTCTTTATGAGCGACATTGCAGAGGGACTGGAAGGAAAAGTATGTCTCTTTGCAGATGACACAAAGATCTGCAACAGAGTTGATGCACAAGGTGGGTGGAAAGGATGAAAAGGGACTTGGCAAGGTAGAGGAATGGTCAAATGTATGGCAGCTTAGATTCAATGCTAAGAAGTGCAAGGTAATGCACCTGGGAAACAAAACCCAGGGAAGAGTACACAATGGGGGTGAGATACTAACAACAAAAATGGAAAGGGACCTAGGGGTAGTCATATCAGATGACCTAAAGGTGGGCAAGCAATGTGAGAGGGCAGCAATGAGGGCTGGGGATATTGGGATGCATAGGAAGGCATCACCAGTAGAAAACAGGAAGTTATTATCCCTCTGTACAGACAGCTGGTGAGACCCCATCTGGAGTACTGTGTGCAGTTCTGGAGACCCAATCTCATAAAGACACAGACAGGATGGAAGCTGTCCAGAGGAGGGCAACTAAAATGGTGCAGGGTCTGCACGAAGACATATGAAGAGAGACTAAAGGAGCTTAATATGTATAGCCTCAAGGAAAGGAGGGAGAGGGGGACATGATAGAAACTTCCAAGTACCTCAAAGGGAATCAACAAAGTCCAAGAGGGTGCATCTTCAAAAAGAGGTGCAAGAACAAGGGGCACAATTGAAGGTGGAGGGGGCTGCTCAGAGGTAATTTAAGGAAGTATTTTTTCACAGAGAGGGTTGTGGATGCATGGAACTGCCTCGGAGGAGGTCGTGGAGACAAAAACAGTGGTGGAATTCAAGCATGCATGGGACAGTCATAAGGCAATTCTAGGGGATGGGGGTAGGAAGAAGTAGGCTGCTGGTTAACTAGGATCTGCAGCTTATCCAGTAGGCAGGAAATGGGCAGACTGGTGGGCCAAGCGTCCTTATCTGCCGTCAAATTCTATGTTTCTATAAATGCAATATGCTCAGGAAAGGTCGCTGCTCTGCCCAGCCCAGCAGTGCCACCAGGCTATCTCCTTGCATGTTTTACACAAATGTGTGTACCCTGAAGTCCACCACCTCTCACAGTCAGCTCTCCACTGACACCCTATCTAACTTTAAGCCCTAGTGGCAATCTTTTATCCTGTGTCCTAATGACATCACTTCCTTGGGAAACACCCACATTATTGTCTTTTAACTAAAACACATCTCTATGAGGCTCATATCCTGGCCTAAACAGAAGAAAAGGGATATTTCTAAGCCTTGGTTAATAGGAGTCCTAGCAACATTAACATAATATTCATTTTGCTGGCTACATATGTTTATAGAGGTGGAAAGCTTAATTTCTAGCTCCGCCTTTGGCAGTGACCTCACTAACTGGGAGTTCCATAAATACAGGCAGCTGGAGGGCTGCCAGCCCTATAGTACAAGTCTTGGGCTCCAGTACAGCTTCACAGGTAAGGAACCCTTTTTATTCATGTTTTGTTAAACACAGATGGGGCCTCTTTACTAAATGCCTTGTGAGACCCTGCCTAACTTCAGCAAGTACTCTGAGTGCTCACTCCTGAATCGCTGTTGTGGTAATTATTTAGGCTTTAGAGCCTGTTTCTACTCCAAAGCAAACCATACCTTTCTGCTTCATACAAGGAGCTCCTAATAAATCGTACCATGCAGTGTTTATTAAGAAAAAACGGAGCAACCTGCTCCGATGTAGAAAGCATCCTGCATCATAAATCTGGCATTGATGCAAATGACGCCACGCTTGGTCGGCTTTCATTTAGCCCGCTTTAGTTTTTGTTTGAGCTTCGTTTTAACTTCATTTTAGTTTATTTTATTTGTTTAGTTTGTTTATTTTATCTTAAATGTTTTAAACGTTTTGGGTTTGTATTGTTGGCAATGTCTGGGTCTGAGCTGCTTTTAGCTGAGATTTGAGATCTACAAGCATTGAATTTTCTTCACTGACGCTTACTAATCGGTACGGTCGCTGGGCTTTGGATTTCTATGTGTGAGACTGAGTTGGCTTTTGACTGCTTAATTTTTCAGTATTATGGTGAGAGTCGGCTGCTGCGGTGGCTGAGTTCAAGACTGTTAGGCGACTTTCATTAGTGCGTGACAGTCGTGGTCCCGATATTACGGGGTGATTGTTTGTGCCCCTAGGATTGAAGCGCCTGTTTTAACTAGAGTGTTAGTTATTAACTCAAATGAAATTGTGAAAACTGCGAACCTACTGAAATATTCCTTGAAGATACCTTGAGGATATTCTCTCAGATATTGGTGGAGGTTGGTGTGATCTTCCCTTTTTTTGGAACCCAGTGACTAGACTGCAGTTTCTATTCGGATATAATTTTCGCGGATTACAGGAAAGACGCCACGGTCTTCTATGTGTGGTACCATTGGAATAAGGAAGTGAAAGGCAAATAACGGCATAAGACTGATTGTATCTTGGTCCACATAATTGGAGGTTTTGGCTCCCTAATCCAGCGGGGGATTGGTTTTCCTCCTCCGTGGGTGGTGGGGCTTGCTTTTCTCCCTAGGTGAGGCAGGGGTACTACTGGAGGGTGGTTATGCCTGCCTCATCGTAGCGAGGGTTAGGTGGAGCTGGAACCTATGATGGAGTTGTTCGTGGCATCTGTTCGCTTGCTGTCTTTGGACTCTGACCACTGTGAATTCTAATACTTGCTTATACTTGGATCTATATGGACTGGCATGGATTATTTGAACTTGTGAAGTATCCCTGAATTATTTTGTTGCAGCTAGTGTTTTAATTACTGGGTGACTATTAGGAAATTTAATCCAAGTTCATTTACAACTATCAGTCCGTGAGAGGAGACGGATAAATGTTGGAGCCACACTGAGTGGTGAGAGCACAGAAGTGTGGGCGTATAAAAAGATCTTGAACTTTGTTTTGGGTAAAATGAGGGTACTTACTAATGAGTATTAAAGTGATGGGCCAACTTTTTCTGCTTTGGTGGTAAGCTCCTCTTCCCGCAGTGGTGAGAGCACTGTAGGTGGGGTAGATAATATTATGTTTTAATAATTTGTCAGCACTACATTTATTAATAGATTTTTGTTTGTGTGTGGATTTTAGTTTCTTGTAATTTTGTTTTATAAGTTGAGTAGGACTTATTATTATTAATTGTGGTGTGATTTATGTGCTGGAAAGATAATAAGATGGTGGTATTATTCCCCTCTATGCTCAGGGACCTCCATCCTTTTCCTGTCCCCTTTGTCTCCGTGAGTCTACAGAAAGTGTAGGGCTCTGGGGATTGTGAGAAAGAGGCGGAGGGTTGGTGCTGGGCCTGGGGGAATGGAAAGGAGTGGGCAGATAGGGATAGTGGGGTCAAGGGAGACGTGGCTTAAATGGGCACAGGAGAGGGATCTCCCTGTCTTGTGTCCATACCCAAGGGTTCTGATCAGGGTCAGCAGGTAGGCGGTCATCATCGGAGGCTTATCCTGCTCGGGCGGTGTTATGCAATGCCAGGTCTATTAAAACAAAACGGCTGTTATAGCCGATCTTGTTGGTCATCTGATCCAGCATGCATCACCGAGACTTGGCTGATGAAAATGCTGGGCCTGTTTAGCTGCAGCAGTTCCAGCTGGGCACTGTGATACACCGCCCGAGGCAGGATCAGAGGGCGGGGTGTTGCCTATGTTTTAAGTCAGAACTGGGCCTGGTGGAGGTACCGATGGAGTCACCAGATCCTTTGAATGTATTTTGGGCAGGGTGTGGGTGCAGGATACTTCTTGCATACTGTCCACCAGGTGACGAGAATGCTTTCCTGCGGAAGTCGCAGACTTCATTGTCGACCTAACGCTGGGGTCCCCAGATGGTTGGTTCTGGGGACTTCAATGCTTGGGCCGACAATGAACTATCTCGATTTGGTCAAGACTTCCTCCAACTGATGATATCATTGGGCTTCACAGTTTGTTTCCTCCTCGAACCATACTGGTGGACACTCATTGGACCTGGTGTTCCTTTTGGGATGGGGATATCCGACCTGGTGGTGGAACCGTCGGATGGTCTGACCATCACACCATTAGGTTCAGTTTTGAGACCACCCCTGTTAGGTCAGCCCTTTGGAGATGGTTCGATACGCCCCTTGAGGGGTGTTTTCCCAGATGACCTGATGGCGGTGCTGGACCTATCAAGCCTACCGACAGATTGCTTGGATCCAAGTGACCTGGTACATGCTTATAATGAGGCAGTGACAGGGCCCTGGATTCCATTGCACCAGTTCGTGTTGCCCTCTCACCTCTCGCCCCAGGTCTCCTTGGTTTGATGAGACCGTGAGGGAGTTGAGGAGGGTCGGACTAAGGCTGGAGAGGTGTTGGAAGTCCGTCTTGATGTTGACAGGCTTAGTTTGGCGGACCATTATGTGGTTTATCAACCGCACTTCTCGTGAAGAAGGCAGAATTCTGTCCAGAGAGATAGCAGTTGCACAGAATAGACCAGCTCAGCTCTTTCGACTGTGGACAGACTGTGCAATCCAGTCTGTCTGCAGCCCAGAAGAGCCTTATCTCAAGAATGGTGTGAGGAACTTGCTCTCTTCTTTGCAGATAAAGTTGTCAAGATCAGATCGGATATCCGCTTTTCCCTCCCCAATGGGAATGATGGTGGTCGGCAGGAGATGTCGAACACCCAGTTTAGCTGGTCTGACTTCAGCCTTCCCATAATTGATGATGTTGTGATGATCATTCGAGCAATGCGACCGATTAGCTGTGATTTGGACCCTGGCCCCACACGCCTTTTAATGGGTTGTGTGGATAAAATCGCCAAGTCCTGGCTTTGATAGTCTGGAAGTCTTTAGAGAGGGGGATCTTTCCGGACCCCTAAAAGAGGCTATAGTTAAGCCCCTACTAAAGAAATCCTCTTTAGATCCAGATTGTCTAGCAAATTACAGGCCAATCTCTAACTTACCCTTTGTGGGTAAAGTTATTGAGAAAGTGGTCGACTACAGCTGGAAGATCATCTGACCAACAACAGTATCTCGATTCTCTCAGTCTGGATTTAGGAAAAGGCATAGTACCGAGACAGCGCTGGTTCGGGTACTAAATGACCTCCTAATAGCGAGAGAGTAGTAGACTCGATCCATCTTAGTACTTCTTGATCTCTCTGCAGCGCTTTGACACCATTGACCATGATGTGCTGTTAGAGCGTTTCGGTCTGTCTGTGGACTATCTGGCACGGTCCTCAGATGGTTTCGATCTTACCTCGAGGGTAGGACTCAGAGAGTGGTGTCAGGAATTTTTCCTCGGCATCAGTCTCCTATCCTGCGAGGTACCGCAGGGTTCTATCTTAGCACCCATGTTGTTTGCGGTGTATATGCTGCCGTTAGGAGCGATTATTAGGCGATCACGGTCTGGGTTTTCACTGCTATCGGATGATACCCAGCTGTATATGTCTTTTGTGCCCCAGGATGCTGCCTTGTTGGTATTTAATAACTGCCTTGCAGAAATTCAAGACTGGATGAATGGGAGTTGGCTGAGGTTAAACCCAGAGAAAACTGAGGTGTTGGTCGTGGATAAAGGCCCGCAGTAAGGCGGGTTTGCGGATGGTTCACCCTCAGGATTATGGCTTGGGGAGTTCAGTTGGCAACCTCAGATCAGGTGCGGAATCTTGGCGTAATAACCGACAGCCATCTGACGCTTAAATCTCAGGTGTCAGCGGTTGTCAAAACTTCCTTTTCCATCTGAGGAATATCGCCAGGGTGAAGCACCTGGTTCCTCCAGAGGACCTTCCAACGTTGATCCACGCCTTGCTACCTCCAGTCTTGATTACTGTAACTCCCTATACCTAGGGCTATCGGGAGTTGAACTTTGCCGCCTGCAGCTAGTGTGCAGAATGCGCAGCCAGGCTGTTGACTAGATCTTCTAGATCCAGCCATATAATGCCTGTGCTCGCTGGACTGCACTGGCTGCCAGTGGCTGGCGAATCACCTTCAAGGTCGGTTTGCTGACCTATAAAGCCCTACATGACCTGGGACCTACCTACCTGAAAGAACTCCTTTGCCCCTACTGTCCTCCGCCCCTCTGAGTCACTGGCCGAGGGATTGCTGGAGATTCCTAGGATCCGCTTTGAATACATCAGGTGCAAGATCATTTAGTTTTATGGCACCGACCTATGGAATTCTCTACCTGGCTAGGTGCTAAATTGCCCGACGTCCTTAGTTTTAAAGGAGCTTTGAAGACCCACCTTTTTAGCATAGCTTTTAATGATTTATAGTAGTTTTAATTTTACTGTATTTATTGTTTGAACTGTACAGGCGCTTTGGTTTTAAGAAAAGTGCCTTCTAAAAATAAAGTTGAATTGAATCAAATTGAATAAAAGGACTAGGGCAGACACAGACATCAGCATCTGCCTCTATTTTAAATGTTTAATTTAAGTAAATTACGTTTCCTTGTTGGTCTCAGAGCAGTTGAAATTAATAATCTCTGCCTCACCCGGGACACTCCACCATGACTGCATGCATCAAACTTCTTCCCCAAACCTATCAACAGTAGTGCTCTACTGTGTACCTACACACAGCCAAAGGCAGTAACCCACTTTGTAATGTACTTCCCTTAATGAATTTAAGTACTGCAATACAGCAATTAAAGGCACAGCTGCATTCTACATTCTCCCTATGCACTTTACTTAACATAGTACTAAGTCAGAAATGGGGGTGGGGGTAAGATATCAGTGCCCTACTCATGACAGGGGACACCCTGTCACACTTACATTCTTAGGGTATCAGAATCACTTACCTTTGTTTACGTGGTTCTCATATCTTAAAAATATCTTGAACCACTCTGCAACCATAGCGTGGTCTCGGCGGCAGTAATAATGTACCGATACCTTGTTCTTATGCATGTTGAAACAGGGCTCCATACAAGAGAGGGTCTGGAGCTCACTAATGTGTCCTGCTGAGCAGATAGCTATTAGAAAGCTACTCTGCAAGTGAGGATACCCTTAGGAATGGTTGCCAAAGGCTCAAAAGAGCTGAGGTGCCATATTCTGGTCCAGAGGGTGGGGTGGGGGTGACAGGGACAACAGGACTGTTGAGCAGTAGGCAGGTCTACAGCACTAACCACTCAATTTTTTTTAGTAACATCTGGATGAGTTAGGAAATGGGACCCAGTGCAGCCCCTATAGCGATACTTGTCCTCGGCAGTGTTAATAACCAAACCCTTGTTTACTCCTGACTGCAGAAAATCCATAATATGTGGCACTGATGCCTTAGTGGGTTTGATGCCTTGCTCTTTAGCTCATGAGGCAAAAAAACGGCTCAGGTCCTATCATATGCCAAAAGGTTGAAAGCTTTCTGGACAATGCTATCCACAACCTTGGCAGAAAACCTTTTCCTCTCATGAGCCAGGGTGCCAGCTGAAGAGAGATCCTGGATTTGGATGGAGCACAGGACCCTGACCTATTTATTTATCTAGTTTTTGTTTACCGTTGAATATACTGGACAAAAATATTCCTATTTTCAGGCACAACCCCAGAGAACTACAGTGAAAACAACAGATTTACAATATGCATACGGTATACAAAATTAGTGCAAGTAACACTATAAAGTAACTGGGCAAGAGAGAAAAGCAACATAATGAACCAACCATAACTGAAAGTGGATTAAGGCTACAAAAATACAGACAAGTGCAAAAAGCCAAAAACGTCAGTGACTCCATAGTGCCTTCTAAAGAGATACTGGAGGAGGCACAATAGATAAAGGAGGGTATTCCAGGATCTAACAGCAAAGGTGGAGAAGATCCCTGTGGCAAGGGAGCGAACTGGATTCTGAACTGAGAGATCTATCAGATTAGAGAACCACAGCCTTCATGGCCACTCATGTGCTATCAAGAGGAAGCTGCCTCTTTATTGCTGAATCTTTGCAGGACCCTTGGAATTAGCAGTATTGTGGGGAACAAGTAGGCTCTTCTGAAGTCCCACCTTTCTGAAAGAGAGTCCACTGCCTCACTAGCGGGCATCGTAATCAAATGATGAATCTGGTAACTTGAGCATTTTCTCTGGATGCAAACAGACTGATTTGGGGTATCCCAAATTGATAGCTCAGAACGCCGAGCATCTCTGATTTAGAGACCTCTCCCGGGTGGATCTGATCATTTAGACCCCTCCCCAAGACGAATGGCTGACAGAGACAGAAAATTCTCTTCAGTTCACTGAAGAACTTCCTCAGCCTCTATAATCATGCTTCTTCTTTTCGTGCCTCCTTGTCTGACCAAACCTTCACCACTTGGGAGCCACTGGTCTTGAAATTGAAAAGAACAAGAAACGTTGCCTCATCTCTAAGACATTTATCTGGAGAATTTTCTCCTCTGACTGCAGATGCCCTGAACTGGGGTCTGATCCAGAACTGCACCCTCGTACAGAAGGGTGGAATCTGCCATCAGAATTTTTTCCTGGGGAGAAAACAGAGGGGACACTCATCATCAGATTGTCAAACTGCTTCCAGCAAGCAAGAGACCGACGAATGGAAGAGGGAGTGGGGCAGATGAGAGTCTGATATTGCTCCAAGGCCAGAGACCATGACAACAGGAGGGGAGACTGGTGTAGAGGCAAGCTCAAGGGACTAGTTCTATTAAGACCATCATCAGACCCAAGGTCTAGAGGCAACTGTGGGCAGAGGTCACTTGGCTCTGATGTGCCAAATATCTTGCTGAAAAGCTCCCACTGCCACCAGGTATTCCAGTCTGAGAAGGACAAGCAAACTCTTCTAGTTTACTATCCATCTGGGCTGTTCCAGGACCTGTAAGGTCTTGGCTGCCAAGATTCTCGCTGTCTGTTCCAACAAGGAACCTATTAGAAAGTCATCCAAGCAAAGACAGACATGGTGACCCTCCTGGTGGGGGCAACTATCAGTATCAATATCTTCAAGAACAACCACTGTATGGAGCACAGGCTGAAGGGGACAGCCTGGTACCAAAAATGCTGGATCTGACTGACAAACCCCAGGAACACTAATGAAATTGTGGAATTGATATGTGAGACAGGCATCCGACATATCTATGGAAGCCAGGTAGTCCCTCAGCTAGACTACCCAGATAATGGACCAAAGGGACTCCATTGTTAACTTGGTTTGCCTCATAATCCTTATTTAGACTCTGCAGGTCTAGAATCGGGCAGCATCAGTCCAATTATTTGGGACTACAAGTAAATTATGTAGCACTCTTTTTCCCTTTTGTGGGGAGAGAGGTGCTGAGGTTATTGCCCATATTTGGAGCAGGTGGTCTATAGTTTGTTCCACCATTCTTCTCTCCATTTAATTTATTTTGACAGTGTGGCTAAAAAGTGACCTCTTCAGCATACGGTGGAAAATTCTCCATTGCATTATCTAGAGACACAATCTTTTAGCAACCACAAGTCTGTTGTACACTAGACTCATCTTTCTGCAAAGGTTTGGAGGCGCTCACCAAGGGCCAAGATGAGTTCTCAGATCCTTCTGCTGAGAATCTGCCCTTTGATGTTCGCTACTCCTGAATGACTGTGGAAAAAGGAGCCTCTGCCTCGGTTATTTCTGCAGCCTTAAAAGAAACATTTATTCACTGCAGCTTAATGATGTTTCTTCTAGAAGATTTATTAGTGATTCATACAAGCTACATCATCTCAGCCTTGACACCACCACACTGTATGTTGCAGCAGTGGCAGAGTCCCCCAAATCTGGACCTGCATATTCCTACCCACATGATTCACTCCCCGGCTGCCAAGTGGCAGTCACGTAACAGGCAGGGCCGTAACCTAGGTAACAGATGTGGTTGATTCTGGGCCCGCACTGTCAGGTGTCCCACTACCTCAGAGGTCTGTATTAGGAAAACCTTTTATTGTCAGAGACAACTGTGCAACATAGAAACAAAGAAGTTGATGGCAGATAAGGACCGCAAGGCCCATTTTTTTACTATATGAATGTGCCATAGGTCTTTACTGTCAATGGCCTATCTAGTCATACTCATCTGTATTGCTCCCTTATGCCTATCCATGCCTGTCTGAAGCCCCCGCACTGTATTCCATATACACCACTTGCTGAGGTAGGCGTTCCATGCATCCACCACCCTTTCTCTGAAAAGAACTTCCTCACATTATCCCTTAATCGTCCCCCTAATTGCATGCCGTGTCCTCCTGTCCTGCTAATTTTCTTATACTGAAACATGTTAAGACTCTTTCACCTTGTTAATGCCTTAAGATGTTTGAATGTTTTGATCATATCACCTCTCTCTCCCCACTTTGCTCTAGGGTATACATATTGAGCTCCATTAATCTGTCCTCATATGTTTTCTGATACAGTCCCTGCACCATTTTGGTTGCCCTTCTCTGGACTGCCTCCATTTTGTTAACGTCCTTGTGCAGGTGTGGCCTCAGTACTAATGCAGTACTCCAGATGAGGGCATAACCAGTATCTTGTAAAGAGGATTATTACCTCCCTCTTACGACTTGTGGTATCCCTACTAATACACCCAACATCCCTCTAGCCTTACCTACTACTTTAGTGGTCTGCATGGATGATTTCAGGTCATCTGTGATGATGATGGCCAAGTCTCTTTCTTCCATTGTGATTGCCAGCAACTCCCTCCCAACCTATAGGTGGTTTCAGGGTTTCTCTTCCCTATGTGCATGATCTTGCACACTGTAACTTTTCTGCAAACTGCTTATCCATTTTGAAATGTGGGCCCAGCAGTGGGATTTGTGCTGCAGATTCCAACTCCAGTTTCAAAGGTGGGGAAAAATATAGATCAAAGAAGCAACAGGGCCCGTTAGTTAAAACAGCGGATACTTGAGTAAGAAAAATTGCAATAAGTTTCCTAATCATGGTAACAGCAAGGGAAGGTAAAGGGTGCATGGACAAACTATGGATGCTCAGCAGGACTGATTCAAAGAAAGAACAGTTACGCATTTACCAGAACTATACATCTTCAAGAGAATCTCTTTATCAGGCCACACTTGTGGAACTTATAGCCTCCAGGTGCTAGGACCACACGGAACTTTCTGCAAACAGTGCATGAGGGGCTCATGAGAACGTCAGATGTTGGCTACCATATAAGCGTGGGCAGCCCCTTCCCTCCTGAGTTCCTGCCAGAGGGTATGCTTGGGAGGACTCCCTCAAGGAAACGGGAGAGACTCTATGACTTTGCCAACTAGGTGAGGGAGAAAGCAACTGGTAGAACCTCTTGAAGAAGGAAACAGCCTTTCTGGAGTCTTAGAACCACAGGGGATGGAAGGAGGACAACATGGCCTGATGAAATGGATTCTCTCAAAGATCTGTTATGGTAAGTACATACTGCTCTACTTTCTTCGAGGATCTCTTTATCGGGCCACACCTATGGAATGAATACCAAGCAGTACTGACAGTGAACAGTCTGGGTGGCTGGAGTCTACAGAGCTATGAAAGGAGGCCTTGAAGCTACAGCTAGGCCAAAGCCAGCCCTTTTTTGTGGCAGCTGCACAGATCGCTGTAGCAGACACAGTTTTGAAACAGGCAGCAAAGGTGGCCATGCCTCTTGTGGAGTGACCACGAACCATCCCAGAAGTTCCTCTTCATACTTCCTGTAAGAGAAAGTGATACAATTCACTAATCATTTGGATAAGCACTGTTTAGAAACTGGAGTGCCCTCTTTCCCAGGGGCAAATGAAACAAAAAGCTGCAAGGTTCTGCAGTCCTTCCTATGGTGTATACTGTACCGGGTATTCTATGTATATCTAGAGTATGCAGCAATGCTTCCCTGGATTGGCATGCTCAGGAAAATAAACTGGCACGTGGATGGTTTGATTTTAAGTAAACTTAGGACACCACCACTGGTAAAAACTTAGGATTAGTAAGCAAAGACACCTGTCTTTGTGAAAATCCAATAAGAAGGCTCACACATTAGAACCTGTAGCTCTAAAATTCTTCAAGCAGAAGTAATAGCAACTAAAAAAGAACAGTTACGCAAGAACTTACCGTAACAGTAGATCTTGAGGGATCTCAGTCATCAGGCAACACCGTGAGGATCTTACATGATCGGTGAAAGGAATCCACCGGAAGATTTTCAGCAGTACAACTGGGGTGCGCCCATGATGAGCATCAGCAACCAGATATAGGTGTGGCAGCCCTGCCCCTCCTCAGTTCTTTCTCCCAGGAGACTAAGGCTTTCACCCACGGTGACCGAGAGAGAAAGAGGTACCCAGACCTAAAAGAAAGCTGGATACACCAGAAGCCAGTTCCTAAACAGAAGCCCAAGAAGGGATGGTGGGAGGAAAATATACCGATGACTGACATCCCTCAAGATCTACTGTTGCAGTAAGTTCTTACGTAACTGTTCTGTCTTCTTCGGGGTATCTCAGTCATCAGGAAACACCATAGGAGCAGTATCAAACAGTTACAAGTGTAAACAGACAGTCTGGGAGGCGGGCTCTCCATAAGCGTAAGACAGGAGTCCCTGCAGCAGCCCTGCCAAATCCTGCACAGGCTTTTGAGGCAATGTCCAGACTGTAGTGCTTTGTGAAAGTGTGGACTGTACTCCAGGTGGCAGCTACACAAATGCCATGGCTGGTAGCCATTCCTCTGGTGGAATGTGCTTTGACAGTACCAGGCATCCTTACCATACTTATTCTAGCAGAGCACAATGCAATTTGCCAACCATTTGGATAAACACTGCTTAGAAACTGAAATGCTCTCTTTGCCGGCGAAGGAACAAACAACTGCTTTGACTTTCTGGACTCTTTAGTCCTAAGAAGGTAGTACTTCAAAGTTCTGCACACATCTAAAATATGGAACAGTGCTTCCCTGGACTGGGAAAATAAACAGGAAGGTGGATAAACTGACAGTGTGAACTCAGAAACCACCTTAGGCAGAAACTTAGGATCTGTGAGCAAAGACACACTGTCTTTGTGAAAAATCAAATTATGCTCCTTGCACCAGAGGGCCTGAGGCTCTGAAATTCTTTGAGCAGAAGTAATTGCAACTAAAAACAGAGCTTTCCTAGACTAAAACTGCAAGTCACGATTGGCTCAAAAGGAGGCAGGGTCAACTTCTCCAAAATAAAATTCAAGTCCCAAGCCACAACAGGAGAACGGATTGAGGTTTCAGATGCAGGATGCCCCTAAGAAAGGTACAGGAGATATCCAGTTGAGCAACAGGTCTGGTCAACCACGGCTGATGAAATGCAGAAATAGCCAAAGGCGGACCTTGAGGGAAGAATATTGAGGCCCAAGTCAGACAGTGAGATCAGGTAGTTCAGGATATGATTCACCGAACAGGTGAACAGGTCTAGGTCATGTCTGGCAGCCAGATGGCAAACCGCTCCACTTCATGGCATACGTGGCTCGAGTGGAAGACTTCCGGGTGACCACCAGGACATCTGCCACTATGTTAAGAGACCCCAAACATGGCAATGGCTATGTTCTCAGGAGCCAGGCATGCAGATGAAGGGAATAGAGGTTGAGATGGACCAGGGTCCCCTGATCCTGGGTTAGCAGACTCCTGTAAAGGAAGAGGGACCAGAGGTTCCTCTGCTAGCTGCTGAAGTAGAGGGAACCATATCTTGAGAGACCAGAATGGAGCTACCAGAATCATACTGGCCCCTCCATCTGCAACTTGATTAGCATCCTCTGTATCAGAGGAAATGGAGAATGTAAAGAAACCTCCTGCTCCAAGAGAGGGACAACGCGGCTCACTAGAAAACTCCAGGCCCTGGATCTAGCTTAACAAAATTGGGCAGTTTTGCATTGAGTGGGATGCAAAAAGGTCCCGCCTGGAAGACCCCATCTAACAAACAAGTCTTCATGAAGGATGAGAAGTTCTCATTCTGCATCCTGGACAGAATCCTGTTAAGACTGTCCACCAGGATGTTTAGGATGCCTGGCACGTGGACCATGAAGTGTGTCAGACTGTGATCCAGCACCCAGTACCATACTGTCATGGCCTCCTGGCAAAGAGAAGGTACAGTGAGTTCTGCCCTGCTTGTTGATGTAGTATACTACACTCAAATTGTCCGACTGCACCAGCAGCTGACCCAGAGCAAGATGTTTCTGAAAAGCCTGCATGGCCTCTCATCTCCAGGACACTGATATGCAGGAGGCTTCAACTGGGACCAGGAGCCCTGGGTTTGAAGGACCCAGGTGACTTCCCAGCCCAGACCTGATACATCTGTGGTTAGGATCTGATGTGGAGAGAGATCTGGAATGGAACACCTTGAAGCAGATTCAGGAGGTCCATCCACCAATGCAATACCATGCTGCTGGGGAAGAGATCAGGACTGGATGGTCCACCTTGTTCATGCACTGGTCCCACTGTACCCTGAGGTTCTACTGAAGAGTATGCATATGAAGCCTGGCCAGCGGAATGGTGGGTATGGCGCTACCATTAGCCCAACAATCTGAGGTACACCCTGGCAGGAATGTACCGACTCTGAGCAACTTCCTGAGCTTGGGCTATGAGGCATTCTGTCCTGTTCTGGGGCAGGAAGGCTTTTCCTTTCACAGAGTCCAGAACAGCCCCTATATATTGCAGCCTTTGGGATGGTACTAGAATCGACTTGGGCAGGTGGGCAGTAATGCCCAGGATGCAGAAGAGCTGGAGAAAGCGCCCAGAGTCAGCAAAAAGCTGTTCCCCGGACGTGGCCTTTTAGGAGCCAATCGCCCATCAAGGGAAGTCGACAGTCTCTCTCTTCTGTGAGCTGCTGCGATCATTGCCAAGCACTTGGGCACAGAGGATAAGCCAAAGGGCAGCACTTTAAACTGATAATGTTCACCCTGAAAGGCAAAATGGAGAAACTACCTGCGGAGGAAAGATCGAGATGTGCAGGCAGGTATCCTGCATGTCCAGTGAACAAACCATTCCCTGGCCTTGAGGAGGCATTAGGCTGGCAAAGATACCATCCAGAACTTTTGTACTGACAAACAGACTGAGGTCCTTAGATCTAGGATGGGCCTCAGATCTCTGGTCTTTCTGGGGACCAGGAAAACCTGGAATAAAAATACAGGTTACTCACCTGTAACAGGAGTTCTAGGAATGGTATATGTTCATCCACACTCATTGGCAGGTATCCTTGCGCTTTAAATCTTGCGGAAGGTCTTCAAGCTTGCTCCTCCACCCACCCAGGTGGTATAACTCTCGGCCCGCCTACGATTAGATCTGGCCCGCTGAAGCTTCAGGTTGCGCGCCGGGCCGGGAGGTCGAGAGTTAGGATGAAACAATATATACCATTCCTAGAACTCCTGTTGCAGGTGAGTAACCTGTATTTCTAGGGACATGGATATGTTGTTCATCCACACTCATTGGCAGACTCCTAGCAGTTCTCCGGGAGGAGGGAGGCAAGACGCACACCCCCAATACTTACTTGGGAAAGAGAGACTGAGAACAGAGGCCCCAAAACCAGCATCCCGGCGTGACTCAAGGTCGATGTGGTAATGGGTAATGAAGGTGTTTTGCTGACTCAGGTAGCAGCCCTGCAGATTTCCTGGATAGGGACGTCCCTGGAAGCAGCCACCGCTAGCAGCAGTATAAGCGGTAGAATGAGCTCTTATCCTCTGGGAGGCTCCATGCCCGCCAACTTATAGCAGAGATCTATGCAGGAGGTTACCCACCTGCTTATCGTCCGCTTGGCTGCAGGTCTGCCAGATGCGGCTTCAGCGTAGGTGACAAACAGCTGGCGAACCTCTCCCCGATTTCTCAGCTGCAGCCCTTATAATAAGCGAGCGCCCTCTAGGGTCCAGAGTATGGAGCCCATATTCGGCCTCCGAGGTGTGATTGGGGTAGAACACCAGCAGAGTCAACACCTGGTTATGTGGAAACCCGGCCACCACCTTTGGAAGGGAATTTCGTGGGGCGAGGACAACCTTGTCCCTGTGGAAGACCAGTAAGGAGACCTCGATGGAAAGCGCCTGGAGCTCTCCCATCCTTCTGGCTGACGGATAGCCACCAAGAAGGCGGCCTTCCACGACAGGTGAGAGAGCACACCTGTGCATAGGTTCGAATGGTTTGCCCATGAGCTTTGCCAGTACAGCAGTAGATCCCACGGAGGTGGGGTTCCCGACTGAGGGAAATGTGATCAAGGCCTTGGAAAGCGCCAGACCACCTCTCTCATGCACTCGACTGCTTCCTGCCCGCGCCTGCAAGCAGAGATGGCTGCAGGTGCACCCTTAGGGTCGCCGACCTAAGCCCTTGACTAGAAAGGGAATCATAAATAGTCCAAGATGCTTGCCAAGAACAGGAGGAAGGGTCCAAGCCCTGTTCTCGACACCAAATGGAAAACCTTTTCCATTTGAAGGCATAGCATTTTCTGTGTCGACTTACGGGACGCCTAACTACATTGAGGACCTCGTGCGGAAAGACCCAAGGCCTGGAACCTAGCCGCCAGGAACCAGGCCAGGTGCAGGGATTGAAGGTCCGGATGGAACACCTTCCTGATTGACTGAGAGCAGGCCGGGGCGAGCTGGAAGCTGCCACGAGTCCTGGAGCTGAGACTGAGGAGATCTGGTACCAGAACTGGCAGAGGCCAGTCTGGGGCTATCAGAATCACCTGCGCCTTGTCCCTCCTCGCCTTGAGAAGCACCTTGTGGATCAAGGAAATGGGGAAAGGCGAAAAGAGGCCCGGGGTCCACTGCCTCGAGAAGGCATCCCCTGGCAGCGAGCCCTGCTGAGGGGGCGGGCATGGAACAGACTCAGCCATGCTCTCCCTGAGGCAAACAGGTCCACCTGAGGTGTGCCCCAATGGGAGAACAGATGCTGTACTACCTCCGGCAGGAGAGACCACTGTGGATGCAGCCCCATCCGCTCAGGGCATCGGCCAGGGTGTTGGAGGCCCTGCCACGTGAATGGCTAGGAGATCCGCCTCAGGCCTGCACGAGTGACCAACTGGAGAGCCTTGCATAGAAGCATGGAGCGGCCCCGCCCCTGGCGGTTTAGATAGTACATGGTCGTGGGTATTGTCCGGCCTGGACTCCTGACCACTTGGACCGGAGGAACGGAGCAAAGGCGGTGAGAGCTTAGACGGACCGCCGAGCTCCAGCAGGTTGATGTGGTATCGACTCCCGCGGGGACCAGAGGCCATGAGCCCGGTGTTCCCCAGATGGGCACCCCAACCCATCAGAGAGGCATCGGTCGAGAGAG
The DNA here is from genome assembly GCA_016271365.2 of Neoceratodus forsteri. Taxonomy (NCBI): domain Eukaryota; kingdom Metazoa; phylum Chordata; order Ceratodontiformes; family Ceratodontidae; genus Neoceratodus; species Neoceratodus forsteri. The sequence continues at coordinate 418,562,401 of CM057452.1, read as the reverse complement.
ACCGCCGCTGGTGCGACGAACGGATGCCCTCCTGCAAATGATCTGGAACGTCCACCACTGGAGGCGTTCACATCCCCTGTGTCACCGACACAAGCTGGTCCAAAGGATCGCAGCGTCAGGACCACTGGCTGGCCAGTCCCCACTGAGGGGACGCATGTTCCAGCGGCCCAACGGACCACGCTGGTGCAGGCCGCCAGAGACCCAGGAGGCGAGGAAGTCCCGGTAGGGCACAATTGCCCAACCAGAAATGATCGGGCAAAGGAGGAAAGAACTCGGCCCTGTCCGGCCGGGAGCAGCTCTGGCTCAAGAGAGTCGAGCTGCGCCCGATGAAAAGAATCACCTGCTTCGCTCGAGTCCGACTTGGCCTCGTTGATAAGGAGGCCCAGTTGAGAGCAGACCTGGAGGGCCAGATCTCTGACCACTGTGCCTCCCTTCCTGGAGGGAGCTGCTATCAGCCAGTCGTCCAGGTAAGGGTACACCCGACCCCTCGAGCGCCGCAGGGAATGCTGTCACCACTGCCATGCATTTGGTGAAGACCCTGGAGCTGGAGACAAGCCAAGGGCATGGCTTGAACTCGAAGAGGGATCCTCTGCTCGAAAGCTGAAGGAATCTCTGGTGAGACGGACGATAGGGACGTGAAAAAAAGCCGTCCTGCAAGTCCAGAGCAGAACCACACGATGCATGCTCCAAGGATGGTATTATTCGGAGCCAGAGTGACCATCCTGAAGGTTCGAGACCTTAGGAACTTGTTTAGGTCGTAGGTGAGAATGGGGACGCCAGCCCCCGTCCGCTCTGGAACCAGGAAGTACCTGGACACAAACCCTGGGTCTGAAGAGGGTCCACCACCTTTATCACCTCCTTCTGAGGAGGAGAGCGATGTCGGCTCGACGAGCCGCCAGTGAGGCTGGGGATCCCGAAGCCCCCGAGGGGCGCCGGCTCTGAAGGGTGGTGCCTGCTCAATTCCAGAGGCAGACTCTCTTCCCACCACCTCCAAGACCCACCTGTCAGTGTGAAAACAGCGGACCAGGCGAACGGAAGTGCTGGAGCCGCCCCTCCACGGGGGACCCAGGAGATAAGGTGACGGAAAGGGGGCGACACCCCTCAGCCCGGCCACTGGGCAGGCTTGGAGGAGGACCGCCGAGGGACCTCCTGGGCCTTCCTCCCTGCCTCCTGTTAGAGGAAGCCAAGGCTTGGGTTTGGGATGCCATGTCGAGCCTGCTGGCCCTGGACGTTGTTGGTCAAGGCGCAAGGAACAGAGAAGGACTAAAAAGGGCTTAGCTGTGGTTGGCGGCCTTTGTCCTTCTTGAGCGGAAGAGAACGAGTCCAGGCGTAGCATTGACTCTCGATCCTCCGCAGGTGACCTTCCACCCCAGGGTCAAGAGGTCAGTCCCCAAAAGGGAACATCCGCCAACTTGTGCCAAGGTATCCAAGTAAAGGTGGATATCCTCAGCCTGTTCGACCGACGCGATAGCCACCGCGGCCGCCACCCATCTGCACACATGAGTCCCTGTATCCAAAGCAGTCTGGAGCTGCTGTTTGGCCACTGCCCTGCCCTGGTCCCGCACCTGCTTAACCGTAGTCTGCAGATCGGCCGGGAAGATGAGGGATGACCTCATCAGGGAGCCCAACAGGGCATGAGAAAATATGCTATGAGGAGCGGCCGAACTGGCCTGACGAAGGCCGAAGAGGACGAGCGTAGACTTTCGCCCGACATAGTCCAATTTTGACCTTGTCAGGAGGTTTGTCCACATCCTCGGCGCCAGGCCGCGCGAAAAGCTGTCGTAAACAACCCTCAGCAGAGGGGTGTTCAAAAAACCGACAAGGAACCAGAGGACGGCATACTTCTGGCCATCCTGGCCGGGGCGCAGGGCAGGAAGCAGGGCGCTGCCAAAGCCCAGTGCCGGACTCCACTATGGCCTCGGCCACCGAAAGCGCCTCCGCCTGGAGAATCCCCGGTCCAGAATCTCCGTGAGGGGATACTAGGCCCGCTTGGAACGGGTTCAGCTCCATCCCGGTGGACCCCGAGATGAGCCGAAGTAGTCCTAGAAGGACGACGGGCTATCGCCCATTGACTGACCTCTCCGAAGACTCCAAGTCCAGTCGCTGAGAAAAGGAGAATCATCTTCGACTCGGAAGAGTCCTCGGAGCTGCCTGGCCTGAGCCACCCTTCACCTGCCGAGGTCGGTCGGGAGTGAGGGTAACTGACAACCGATGGGGTAGACTCTTTGCCGACCGAGAATCTTGGTCCAGCCCCAATTGGTGGCTGTGGAGGGAGGTCCCACCGAATCGTGGAGCAGATGGTTTTGGGCCAACAACGCGCCGGGTATAGGCCTCGGATAAGTCGAGGTTGCTGCCGCCGCCCGCAACACTTAATGTCAAAGCACTGGGTCGGCTTACTCCCTGCCAGGAGGAGCTGTTGCAACATAAGTCCGACCACGACGCACTTACGCCAAGCCTCCCTCATCCGAGGAGGAGGACGAGGCCGAGCGGCAACGCGGCCATCAAGGGTGCCGAGACCGCCTATGACGGTGGGATCGGGCTGGACCGCCAAGAGGTCCTGAGACCGAGTCCTGAATTTCCGAGGTCGGTGCGGGAGGTGTCGGCCAGAACCGCACTCCTTCGCTCGGATGGTGCATCCGAGGGCTCCGAACCGAGGCACAGGCGAGCCCACGGGATCCTCAACTCCTCCCGGGGAACTGGGAGAGGGGAATCTCGGCTGCTAAAGGCGACAAGCCGTTCAATGGGTCGAGAAAATCTCGACTTCATCGGTGGGAGTCTCGGTCAACTGACCTGACGGGACACCGTGAGGCCAGTGGTCAAGCCGAGCGGTCGATCAAGCCGACGGTCGACGGCCCGGGAGAGGGACCTTCCCGCTCCCAAGAGCGCCGACGGAGGGACTTACCTTGTCCTCTTTTTGACCGAGAATAAGGTCCCGCTAACGAGGCCCTTCTCCTTTAGTGAGAGGGACAGACAAAGCTCTTAAAAGAAGCCGTAAGAAGAGCCCAGAGAGCGGGGGATAAATCGCCGCGCCGAGGAAGATACGCCCGCGCCTCCTCTCTTCGAGGGGCTTACCATCCGCCGAGCTGATCCGGCCGAGCCCGCCGGCCGCTGACACCGCCAACCGGCCTCCTTGGACTTCACCGGAGGAAACGCTCGGGACGCCCAGCTTGCAATCGGGCAGCACGGTTCGAGGACGAGGCCGAGAAAGATGAGCACAGGTCGCAAGCCCGCGGGTGGTGCTCAAGGCCTAAGCAGTAGACACACGTGGAGTGTGGATCCGTCCGAGACATCTTCTGCCCGCATGGGCATCTCCGAAATCCGAGTCGATTGTCCATCGCAGCCGCGAGGGATAGAAGACTAAGTCTTTTCGCAAAATTTATTTTTTTTTTTAATCCGCAAACGGAGAAATAGGAATCAGTCTCAAACGCAGAGCGTTAAGGAGGAACCTGAGCTTCCAAGCGGTAAGGAAGATCTGGCGCCATGGGGCGGAGCCGGAGTTATACTCACCCGGTGGGTGGGAGGAGCAAGCTTGAAGACCTTCCGCAAGATTTAAAGCGGCAAGGATACCTGCCAATAGTGTGGATGAACAACATATCCATGTCCCTAGAACTCCTGGTTTCTCTGGCACCAGGGCACTGGTTCGATGGCCTGCTTGTGCAGAAGAGATTGCACTTCCTCCCAGAGAACAGATAAGTGAGCCGGGGTGGGGGGTAACTGGAGGGTGAAGATGTGGTGTCTGGAGGCTGCTCTATGAGCTCCAAGGTGTGGCCTTTTCATGATCTGCAGAATCCATGCATCTGATGTATGGTTCTCCACTGATTCAGATGGAGGAGAATCAACCTCCACCACCACCTCCTGGGTCTGGAACGGGGTGTCTGGCAAGTAGTCAAGCAGAGGTGGAGCCAGTCGCAGAGGCTGGTCCTTCACTTCTGAGGCACTTGGCCGCCGCTCCAGCACCAAAGTGGATGGGCAAGGAGCCTGGGCTCTACGCTTCCTTGGATATGGGAGCTGTTCCAGGCCTGCTGTTTTGTTTACAAAAGCAGGCAGCCCTCTGCCCTTGGCTGGGAGTGGTAGAGGAATGGACCGATTTGAAGGCCGTGACCGAGGCCTGCAGATCATTTATGAAGTCCTGGACATCAAGGCCAAACAGCTTAGTGCCACTGAAAGGCATTACACTTTGTGCTGCACATCAGCAGCAAAACCGAAACTCTGAGCCAGGAGTGCCTGTGGAGGCATATGCCAGTGGCAGCTGCTATGGCAATGGTATCAGCCATGTCACACAGCGCTCTGAAGAGATGTTTGCCAACATCTTCAGCCTGGAAACACTGAAGCCAATTCCTGCTTTTGTGTGCCATCAGGAAGGACCTGGGCCATAGCCTTGCCCTTCTTCCAGTTGGCATTTTAGTATTTAACCATGTGAGACAGATAGTTTGCAATCCTCAAACCTAAGGTGCAGGAGGCATACCCCCCCAAAAAGAGGTCGATCATACGAGATTCCTTGTCTGGGAAAGAGAACCAAGGTGTTTAGCCACCTTAGATCTGTCATGAGCTGCCTTAATGACTACTGAATCAGTTTCCTCTGGCAGCAAAACAGGGAGACCCTGAGGAGTGTGATAAAGTTTGTCTGCCCCATGGTCTGGTCTGTGCCAGACTGCCGTGGCTGCATTCTTCAATGCTGGAAGCACTGGAGGAATGATCTTTGGGAGATTCTGGAATCTCCAGGAAATCCACCAGTTTTTTCTGGTGGCATGCTCTTCCTCAAGTGTGGAATCCCATGGTTGAGGAAAGCTGCTTCATCACATTAAAAATGTGGATTCTTTAGGAAGGGACCCGGAGTGTGCTTCACAGAGTCTTCATTTACAGAGGAGGCTGTGGGCTTGTCAGAAAGTAGGCGTTCTCCTCTTCTTCCTCCACATCATCAGGAAGAATGAGGTCAGGGTGATGCTCCTTGACGCTGACCTCTTCAATCTCTGGGTCTGGCGTCGGATTTGCCAGCAGCGGCCCACGGAGATTCTCCCAGGGTTGACAAACAGGCGTCGGCGATAAAGTTGCCATCGCAGTGTGGGCGAAGGGGCCTATTCAAGGCACCCAGTTGCTGAACAAGCACATTATAGTGAACTTGAGCAGTACTTTGTTCAGGTCAGTGGAGGGGGGTTCGATGGCACAGGTGTCAACGGTCCGTCTGCTGTGTTATGAGACTCAGATGAGCCTGTAGCCCTGGTGGGAAAAGAGGCAGCCTTGACTGGAGATTTGATGATGAACCTGTCGTCAACTACAGAGGCGACCAGGCACCCTGTGAATTGGACAGAGGTGCTGTCGGGTATGGTCTCCTAGCACAGAGACCTGGACAGCAGTTCTCTTCATCAGAGCAGTGGCAGCCAATGAAGGTCCCCAGAAGAAGGAGAGGCTGATGGGGAGCGAGAATGGCGCCGGGGGGTGTCACGATCTTGGTCTTTGTGACCCCGAGGACTTGTCTTGGGCCTAGGAGCTCGAAAATCTGGTCTGTGACTGGGAGGTCAGGCCCCAGAGGACCCCTGCCTGGAGCTGGCTATCTGATGATCTATCAGAAATTTTGTTTTGTACTTGTATTTTATTCATTTTCAAATGAACAAAGTACACAGCACTGCACTGATAGATCATGGAGAGTTGTACAGAACTCTGTATAGAAACAAACATTTTAAAATCCAGAGAGAGGCTCTACCAAATGTGATACAGCATATAGGGTATCCTTGATGTCCAGAATGTGAACAAATATGCCCACACGTAAAACCTGTGGAAATTGATGTCTTTCATAGAACACTGTCATGTATCCAGAAGTTAAATGTGATCCAGACCAGTCACTGGTTCCACAGTCCATAAGTGTAAAGGTATAAACTTGGTTCCACAATCTACCAACGGAACCTACAAACAACCTTGCACAAAGTAATAAAGAAACATTTACAATAAGTAGTTAGGAACAAACAGTAGTGCTTTAACAATAATCCCTTCTCATTATAACAATTTTCAACTAGGAAAAATCGTTTATAGCTGCCACTGCGTAATGGGTCACACAAATGCAGCCCAGCAAAGTGAGAGCATGTCCTGGGTAAGAGTCCCAGAGAGGATTTAGGATATGGAGATCTATCAAATCTAATGGAGTAATGTAAAATCCCTACTTCTAACTCCCACCGAAACACGTGCATGCCAGATCAGAGGCACCTCAAATAGACAGAGATAAAAGAAAGTTCAGTGCAGCATACAACCCCTCAAGTCTCTGCATCTGTGTCCGAATCTGCTGCCATCTCCTCCTTGGGAGCTCCTGAATTCTTCAGCAATTTTATCCACTCGGACTTAGCCTCCAGCGGATCTGAAAACTGAAAGGTCTTACCGCCATATGTAATTCTAAGATGAGCCAGGGCTAGGATGGAGTGCACTACACCCAGGGCTTTGACCTGCTGCCTCAAGGGATCAAAAGCTTCCACCTGCAGCGTGTTGCAGAAGACCAATCTGGATAAAATCTGACATTGTGTCCTCCAGCTGTAGTGGATGTTTAACTCTGGCTCATTATAAGAGTTCATCTCTTATTTCTGGTCCCTTGATCACCAGCAACACAGTAAGAGGGACGGCCTGCTTGGTTGCTGTGTGCAAAAGTTCACACAGTAAGCTTGTTTAACGCCACCAGGTCCAAGTCCATTCCTCTGGTAGTGATTCCATAAACCAAGTCCTTGGAAAAGATAGTCATCTCCCTAGGCCCTCTCAAGGAGGCCAACAATCCTCACATTCATAGCCTGGCCCGTTCTCCAGCATTTCCAGACAAGATCGGAGATGAGACTTCTCCGTGGTGAGCATCGCCACTGTTTGGATCTTCACTGACCTTTCTTCGCTTCCTTAGCAGTCTGCACAGTGGTTTCTTTTTTTTCCCCATATGTAATTTTGTTTTCAGGCCCCTCCCAACCCTACACCCTGCGTCCACGGCCATGCTTGCGTGCCTGTGCAGGCACACGCCCAAGACACCATTTGGGATGCCCTCCCTTCCAGTCGCACTGTTGACCGCCTGCACCGCACGAACCTCCATTCAGTGACAGTGGGACTACAGGCGGGTGATCCTACCCTTACCTTGGACAGGAGAGCCAATGCTCGATACTGCTCCCACCCTCCTTCTTTCCGTAGCAGCAACAATGGAAAAGAAAGGAAGAAGGATTAACACTCTACATAAACAAAGAAAAAATCTCTTGAAAAGTGACTTCTACAAGGTAAGTGAAAAAAAGTAGGCTTGGAAAAAAAAAAAAAAAGGGGCACAAATACTGCAACGGAGCTTCCATGAGACCCATGCAGTGAGTAGACAGCAGAAAATAACTGAGGAGGTGGGGCCCACACCTATATAGGGTTGGTGACGCAACAGGCATCGACAGCATGGGTGGCCCAGTTGTACTGCTGAAAATCTTCCATGTGGATTCCCTTCACTGACGGTGAAGGTTCCTACAATGTTACCGAATGAGAGATACCCACAAGAAGATCAACGCTTTCAAGAAAGAAAGGGTAAACCACACGCTGTGGCTGGCTCAAAAGGAACAAAAGTAAGTGTTTCCAAAACAAAATTCGGTCTCAAGCTGTGACTGGATTGCGGATAGGAGGCTTCAAATGTTTCAAGAACATACGGGCCACCTTCAGCTGGGCAACTGTATGACCCTCAATAGGAACATGGAAAGCTAAAATGACTGTCAGATGCAGGCCTGTAGTAAGGCAGCAGGTACTCCAGAACCTGATTAACTGGACAGGTAAACAGATCTAAGTGGTGAGAAGTGGCCCCAGAGCAAACTGTTTCTACTTCATGGAATAGGTGGATCTGGTGGAAGGCTTTCTAGCAGCCACCAAGACATCGACCACCTTCTGGGAAACCCCAAACTGAGCAATGGCTACATTTTCAGGAGCCATGCCTGCAGATGAAGCAATCTGTGGTCCAGGTGGACCAGGGTTCATTGTTCCTGTGACAGTAGAGGCACTGGTGGTTCCACTGCTAGCTGCTGTAGGAAGAGGAACCAGATATAGCGAGGCTATAGGGGAGCAATGAGCATCAGTTTTCCTCTCCATCTGGAGCTTGAGAAGCACCTCTGAATTAGAGAGCACAAGAGGCACACAGGAACCTCCCTTTCCAAGAGAGGGACCACATGACTCACCACAAAACTCCAGACCATGGGTGAGTAAGCAGAAAAGCAGCAGTTCTGCGTTGTGTGGGGGCATAAAAGGTCCAACTCTGGATGACCCCATCTGTCATACAGGCGTCAACTACCAAGGTCAACAGCTCGCATTCGTGTGTCCTGGACTGTGACCTGCTTAGCCTGTCTGCTAAGATGCTTGAGTGCCTGGAACATGCACTGCCAATAGTTCTGGACCTTGTTCCAGAGCCCAGTACCAGATTCTCATGGTTTCTCTGCATAGAGGTTAAGAGTGAGTCCGCACTTACTCGCTGATGTAGTGCATCACACTGACACGGTCCATCTGCATTGCAGAAGACCTAGGGAGAAAGGAGTCTGGAAGGCCTGAAGCCCATACAGAACAGCCCACATTTCTAGAACATTTATGTGCAAAGTCAGCTCCACTGGGGTCCATGTACCCTGTGTTTGTGGGGCTCCAAGTGAGCACCTTGACCCAGCTCCCAAGCATCTGTTGGGAGAATCTGATGAGGGAAGTGGATTAGGAAATAAACCCCTTTAAACAGATTACACACAGCAGAAGTGACTAGAGCCTTTGTTCCAGCTCATCTCAGAAGTGATCCCACTGGACTCTTAGGGTCCACTGGGGAATTCCCATATGTAGCCTGGCCAATGGTACTGTGACAACGGCCGTTGCCATGAGGCCTAGGAGACGAGGAATTCTGGCTGAGATATACCAACTGTTGTTTACCAGCATAGCCTGGGTAATCAGGTGCTGAGCAGTGTCCAAGACTGCCCTTATATACTGCAGTCACTGGCAAGGGGTCAAGACTGCTTCGGAAAACTGATTGTAGCCACCAGAGTTTCGAACAGCTGCCTGCTTCGAGCTAAGGTATGTAGCAACTGAACCCTGGAGGGGCTTGCAAAAGCCAGTTGCATAGGTAAGGAAAAACAGAGACCCTCCCTGCAAAGGGCTGCTGCCACTACTGCAAAGCATTTGGGAAATACCCATAGCGCAGAAGACTAGCCAAAGGGCAACAGCTGAACTGGTACTTTTCCCTTCAAACAGAAGCCACAAGTACTTTCTGTGAGGTTGTCAGAGTCTAATATGAAGGTAAGCAGCTTCATGTTCAGGGAGCAACCAATCCCCTGTCTGAAGCAGTGGGAGTAGGCCTTGCAGATTCTACACTATGAAACAGTTCAGTGTCCTAAGATCCCAGATAGGCTGACTCACTACTTTCCAGGACCAAACTGTCTGCAGTGATTTTCTGTCCATTCCTGTAGTAGTGAACCAGTCTCCCCACCCACTGGCAATGGATGGGCAACCTGGGCAGACTCGCCAGGGTTTTGCTTTGCCGGGGTTTGGGCGCCAGTGATGCAGCTGCACACCTAGTGCCCCATCTACCCTGCCCCCAGAGCAGCTCCTTTGTGGAAGGTGGGAGCAGTGTCAGTGGCTCAGCAAGTAGCACACTCGCCTCTGAGGCCAGGAGATCAGAAGGCTGTGGGTTCTATCCCCACAGCAGGCACTTGGGTTAATATCCCAAATACTGACACTGCAGTGCAGCTTGAGTAAGGTGCTGCACTCCTGAGGTGCCGTCTTTCGGATGAGACGTTAAACCAAGGTCTCAGCTGCCTGTTCTTGTGGTAGTTCAGGTGGATGTTAAAGATCCCATGGCACTTCTCGAAAAGAGTAGGAGAATTTCCCTGGTGCCCTGGTCAAATTTACTCCCATTCACTAAAAATACCACAACAGCTTAATCTGGTTCAAGGTCAGTTGGCATTCATCTGTATTCCTCCTCCGGTCGTGCCTGAAAATAGGCAGCATTTGTCTAGTGCACTTACCAGTCAACAAAAACTAAAATAAATAAATAAACTCCTAGGGAACATAAGCAAACCCTAGGAACATAAGCATAAGAGTAGTGCCCCTCACCCTACCTCCCTTCTATGAGGCCTACAGGAAGTGAAGGCCTTTTCTTTCTCAGTGCCGCCTTTGTAGGTGGTTTTGTACTCAACCATGTTTTTCAGGTATGCCTCTGTCTTGTCACCAAACTGGGAATTGCCTTCACACGAAAAATCCATCACTTGTTTTGGGTGCTCTGGGACAGATCTGTAGACTACGTCGTGGCATCTATGGCTGATCTTGCTGTGTTAGCCACATCTTGTGCCCTGTCTCCAGTAGGTTTTTGCTAGTGCCAGTATGGAATTCCATAAGGCTTTCTGGTACAGTACTGGGCTGTGAAGCCAAGTCTGCTGCCTGCTTCAGGAGCAGGGAACCTTAAGTATAAACTTTATCTGCCCATACTATCCTATTTCCTGGAATCTTCTTCAGGAGGTTACGTGGAAAACGGCACTTCAGCGTTATCAAAGGTGGCAGTCTGGACCAGTCTCTCATGATCAGGGCGGGTGTACGGGTACTCAGTAGCCTATTTGTCTACCTGTTATTTTTTCTCACTTTTCATGTCAATGTTGGCAGCTGAGGTGGGTAGTGAAATTACTTTTTATGTGGCTTTCCTGAGGGATTCATGAGTGGGCAACATCAACCTCCTTGTGTGTTTTAAGCCCATCATATCCATAAACTTCACCTCATCTTCATCCTCCTCAATCTTGTGGGAGATGTTTAGGGTATTTACCATATACCTCCCACGATACCTTTAAAAGATATAAGGCCTCTGAAAGCCTAGGAGAAGAGTCAAATTCTTGCTCAGGAAAAACCATCCAGTTCTACAGGTTCTCCTTCCTCCTTATCTTCATAGTAAGTATCAACCTGCTCCTCCACAAGCACTGGGAATGGAACCAGGGCCTGGGTGGAGGTGAGAGGGCATATTCATGAAATTCCCACTGCTTGGAAAGGCTGGAGTAATTACCATGCCTTAGTCATATCCTCTATTGGGAGTATTTAAGTCCACTAGCAGCTCCTTTCATTCTTCCGGAGGAGGACAGTGACTTTTTGGGGGAGGGGCAGACACTGTTTGCAGTGTCTGCTCAGAAGCTCTTTATTTTTAATGGATTCAGTGTTGCCCTTTAGGACACCATGAGCTGTGAACCATCTTTGGCAGCTTTATCCTCTTTCTGCCACCTCTGACAGGGACTTTTTCTTAATCTGACAGGTTGGACCCTCATCTGAGCCTTTTGGTGATGTAGAGGCAGACTGAGAAGCCATAAAACTTGCAATTTTTTAGCCTTTTTTGCATTTTAGGACAAAACTTCTTACAGAGATAACTGGAAAATCGTGGTCGGTCCCAGGCAGTTTAAGCACAGCTTGTGGCAATCTGCCTTTGCCAGGATCTGAAAACAAACCGTACTATTTTCAAAACCTGTAGGTCATGTCTTCTTTTTGGGTCTGTCAATCTTGCCAAACACTCGAGACCCTGAAGATGTTTTCAGTTCTGAAACAGAAAATTACCGAAAGTAAAATAAGGCTAAATGGTTTTAAGAAAGGGCTTTTTATAGTAAATGCGATTTGTTCCTCAAAATAGAAACCATAAGTGTCAATTTAACTCAAAACAGGTCTGTTATGCAGAAAACACAAAAGACTGTCTAGCCTTCCAAGAAGCTAAACTGAGAGAGTATATAATAGCAAAACTGCAAAGCAGTTATACTGAAAACAAGATTTTACTAACATTTTAAACTAAAACAGCAGTTAACCTAAAGCAGGAACCACACGAAAAGGGTATTTTCATGTTCCTGGGAACTGATCAGGAACCCAAGACAAATGCAAAACACACAATTCCAATAAATAACACCCAAGGAGGATAAAAATTTTACTCAAATACTGTCATAAACATAAAGCAATAAACCATAAACTGGCCAGAAGTGTAGAAAGACTTCAAGGCGATTGCTCTCAACTTCAGGCAGAGAAATCTGACATTCGAGTGCAGGGGTGAGCGTGACCACCCAGCAGTTTGAATTTCCTTCCAAATTCCATAATTTGTATAAAAACTATTAAAGCTCCAGGGCTGCTCACTCTGGGAATGACTGCTGCTGTAAAGCAGCAGAGAGGGATTCCTGTGGTTTATAGTTATTTTATGCTTATTGGTGGTTTGAGGGACACCATAAATAATTTTAAATAAAATCAGAAATCCTTTTCAGGCAAATTATTAAAAGATAAGACAGACCAGAGAAACATTTAGTTTATTTTAACTATCTACTGAGTTACCTTGATATGTAGCTTAGCTCTTTTCAAAAGACTCAAAGTTGTGTGTCTGGTACTATCTGGCCCAAGTGGAACCAACTGTTTCAGCTGCTCAAGATATAGCGGAGTTTAGCCGTCTGCAATAAAATAAAAAAACAAAAAAAACAAACAAACAAAAAAAAAATAATCAATGAAACACTTGATGCCCCAAACGACTTTATATCAGACAATATTTTTAAAATATGTCACCCCATAGAAGTGCTGGCCTAATGGGATAGAACCAAAATACTGAAATTGGCTGTCCCCCGCTCCTCCTGTCATTCGTATTTTTAATCTAGCTCCCCTCCACTCCACGGTGCCTTCTATTCTGAAGTCTGCCAGGATTGTTCCAGTGTTCAGAAAGGTGACCTACCGCCCAATTACAATCCTACCTACTCAAATGCATTCGAATGTCAGCAAACTTTTGAAAAAGCTAGTACACTCCACGTCTCTGACCATCTACTGCATCTAATCTTCTTACACCAGCCCAGCATGGCTTTAGGCCTGGGGACAGTACTTCCACCACCCTCATGCAGTTCTCCAGTGATATAAAGTCCAACATGGATAAAGACCACTTTCACTGACTTAACAGAAGCTTTTGATTTAGTCAGTCATCCCTCTTGTTGCAAAAGTTGAAATACCCTGGCTTCTCTCACTCTGCCCTTCTCTGGTTCTCTAGCTATCTTCACTACTATTCGCAGTGTGTCTGTTCAACAAAGCCCTCCCATCTCCAACCCACACAGGTTTAGTGTCCCCAAAGGCTCACTGGGTCTGCTACTTTTTCTCTGTTTATGAGCGACTAACAAATTCCTCCTCTCATTGCAGGACCCTACTGTATGCAGATGACCTTGTGCTCTACCATGGCTCAAAATCCTTAACTGACATCAACTCTGAACTCATCGGCGACCTCTACTCTACCAAGCGTGGCTAACCCAAAACACGTAACATCCTCAATATATAATAAGACCTAGGCCATGCTATTTGGATCCCCATAAGACGTGAACACTGGCCTCCAACCTAGCCGCCAAGCTCACATGGTTCTGCTGTCTCTCAACCTTTTCCTTCAGATACATCAGTGTCTCACTAGACCCAGCCCTAAATTTCTCCTATCACATTAAGGACATTTGTAAATCCATTAACTCCAAGCTTGGACTGGCCTCCTGAATCCAGCATGCCCTCACCCCTGTGAAAGACTTGCAACTGCCAGGAGTTCTTCTCCCAAAGCTTTGTTAAGCACTCCCATCATTTACCTAGTTGGCACCAATAGTTTACTAAAATGGGATGTTACTTCTAATAATGTGCTGAGGTTTGCTTCATATGCCCTCGACTACCTCACCACTGTCTGCTCTAGCACAATCTTAACTGGCTACTCCCTCCTCTAGGCGTTCTTACATCTTCGGATGTTTTATTGAGAATATTAGAAGATCTCAACCTGCCTCCTTGGCCGCAATGTTCTCCTCTGTGGGCCATACCTATCCCTCTACAGTCTTCCACTCAGGCCATCCTAGCAGTCCCCAAATGCTCCACCAAGATGGGTGATCAGACATTTGCCCACTCCGCCCCCTATTTCTGGAATTCCTTACTCTATTGCCTCCACATCGCTGGAAGCCCACACCATCTTCAAAACAGATCTGTCCCATTACCTTACATCTCCGGACATATATGTTCACGTTTCTAATTTTGCTCACAGATCTATGGCTACTATATTTCCCCATACTTGTTATGACTCCTTTAGTCAATCTCCTACATGCCCCAATTAGTTTCAGTCTAGCCTGTCTACAAGCAGCTGTACTACTCATTCTCCTTTCTTCTCCTTTGGACTGTATAAATCTTGAATAATTTATTTCCCTGTTTGGTATTATGATGTCATACTCAATTGTTGTACTTTTCTCTCAATCTAAATACCTTACTCACCCTCATCTGGGCTGTGGCCTGTGCACTCCGCTTTTTGTTCCTAGGCTGTTCCAATGCTATACTATGTTTATACCGCCTGCTATACACCATGTTTTGTTCTGTATGGCTACAAACACTACAATTTTAAAATGTTATTTGTACATCTCCTAGAGTCATTGTAATTACCATTGCTCTTTGTATCAGTTTGCATTTCTTTGTGCCTATCTACTTGTTACCTGTAATGTACTCTCCCAGGTCGGTGCATGAAAAAGGCAGGTATTTTGCCTAGTGCACCTACCTGGTAAACAAAACTAAATAAATAAATGTTTTTATTTAAAGTGAGGATCTAAAAACAAATCTGTGTACTAAAAACAAAAACTAACTTTACTTACCTTGTAACAGTATTGCTTCTATGGATGTGATGCTAATCATTACTAGCACAATCATCTCTTTACAGATGGGATCCAGAATTTAGAGTACTGAAAATATAAATATCAAAGAATACCTTCACACTGTGCTGGTCATGTGACCCCTAGCTCCCCAAGGTAGATCTCTAGCAGAAGATGCAGGAGCTGTGACCATGAATAATAATATGAGTAAATATTTTAAATTTTTCTGTCAACATTTTTGCCTTAAATTGTGCATCAAACATTTAAGGGAGCTACAATAAATGCTCAAGCAAGTTTCATCCTTCTTATGTTCTGAACTTCAAATAAGAACATATAAATAGGAGAGAAAGGCAATGGTTAGTAACAATCAGCATCACACCCAATGGAAGAAATAAAGTTATAAATTGAGTAACTTTTCTTCTAACATGAATGTGATACTGCATTATTTACTTGTGCAGACTCAAGCCTGAGTTTTTTTTTTTGTAGACAGATGCAGAAGAAAAAAATACTCATTGTAGTAATGTTGTTTCTTCCAAAGGGATCCCTTACTATGCTTAACCACTGGGTCAGTACAGAATTACCTTTGCTCTATCTCCTTTATCCTCGCCGCCCCACAAAGATTCTTTCACCGCTAAGCCTTACCATGACCACTCTCTCCATCAACAACATTATCTATAGCCCCTACCTTTCTCTTACTATACACCATGATCATGGTAGATACCCTCCAAGCTGCTGCTTACCAGGGCTCTGCCTTTGCACCCCAGAATCTGTTTCAGGGACCAGACACTCCTGCCCTGGACACACACACCTCCTCTACCTTGACCCACAGGACTCCCGGGATCCCCACCCACTCTCCAGCCACTGTGTTCTTGGCCTTACCTCCCGCTGGTCACTGCCCTGTTTAGCCTCTCCTTCCTAAGGAATATGCCCACCCCTGTCTGTGTGCTGCTCCCGCTTATACTACCCAAATGTGCTCCAGGAGTTAACAAATCTGAGGCTCGCCTCCCTGTTAGTAAGTTACTCCTCCTGATCTCTGGAAACATCCACCTAACCCTGGTCCTACCTCCTTTCCGCCAACTAATCAGACTGCACCATGAACTCCAGTATAGCCTCCATCAACATCAGCAGTCTACTAAAGAAATTTGATAATCTACAAGGGTGGGTTGCTCAACAGCGACCAGACATTATCTCGGTGGTAGAAACCTGGCTAAATGGCTGCACTCCTGACTCCTCAATAGCTCTGCCAGGTATACAATATTTCGGGCTGACAGACTAGCAAAAAGGGGAGGATGTGCAATTTACCTCCGTAACACCCTCAAGGTCTCCTCTGCCTTCCCCAGCTCTGACCATGGTGCCCAGGTCCTCTCCCTCAAGTTAATGTCGTTCCTTCCAGGGCACCTCTCTTCATCTCCTCTATCTACATCCTGCAAGGAATCAAAAGTGCATTCCAGTCAGTTCTCGCCCACCTCCAGCAACACCCAGATAAGGCAGAAATTATTGCCCTGGGTGATTTTAACATCAGTTGGTTAGCGGACACTGCCACACTGTATATGGATGCTGCGGCCTCTCAGTCTATCTCAAGTTGTGCCCACTACCACCAGACACAACCCGAAAACAGGTACCTCGACCCTCATCGACCTAATATTTACTAATCACCCTCACAAATTCACCCAGGTCTCCGTGCTACCTGGCGCACTGGTGACCACTCGCCAATCGCTGGTCTTACTTGGCTACAAAGCCCTCCTAAAGTTAGCCTTCAGTGAAAACTCCAGGCCAGGCAAGTGTATAGTACTTGAAATACCACCTCATCAGCTGGGATTGGTCTCCCATTGCTGCCTCGCCTGATATTGATTCAGCCCTGAGTACTCTGTCAATTCCTTCAATTCTGCCTGTGACCTTTTTGCACCCTTCTGCAAGCGAGTCATTAAGGACTGACACCCTTGATGTCCCAGTCCCTTCTGGACCTCATGGACCACCAAGACAATCTCTGGCACATAGCCTTGGAGACTGGGAGACCCGCTGATAGGCAAGCTATCTTGAGGTCCAGGAACCGCTGCACCTGGCAGGTCCGACAGGCAAAGGCAGAATACTAGGCAGCCTCCACAACCTCCTGGGGAAGGGGCGCAATTTCTGGGACTCCTCAAAGATCTTCATGGCTAAATCTTAATGGCCCCGATACTGGTAAATGGTGGTATCTCCACGGACCCTGACACAATAGCAAATGCACTGAACTCCTCGTTCTTGAACCTCAGTGGCGTGCTCCTGCCAACTTTTGCACCCAACCCCACCATACCTTGACACCCACCCAGTACCCTCTTTCGCTTCAAGGTCGTCTCCCAGTGATGCTGCCCCCCCTTCTGCTAAAGGCACTCAGCAAATCCTGGTTCAGCAGTGACAATCTCGATCTTAAAATACTAAGGCTCACTCTCCTAAAGTACTCTACCCTTCACTGCCCTGCTAAACCGCTCCCTTGCCCTAAGTCAATTCCTCTCATGTGGAAAACTGCCCTCATCACTCTTTCTCCTGAAGAATGGTGACCGAACCGTGCCTAGTAATTACAGGCCCATCTCACCCTAACCTCTCAAGGTTCTTGAAAAGGTAGTCGCCACCCAAGTCACAGTACCTTGCTCAACACAATCTCCTCTGCCCCAACAGCATGGTTTCCGACAAAACCATAGCACCACAACCGTGCTTTTGGAATATACCAACACTATCCATGCGACACTGGATGCAGGCCAGATTGCTGGTGCTGTCTATATAGATCTTTCCAAAGCATTTGACACCGTCCACCACTCACGTCTCCTAACCTCGCTAACCCAAAGAGGTTTCTCACAGGATACCACCACTTGGTTCTCAAACTACCTGTCTGACAGAACCAGAGAGTCAGACTAGGGCATACCTTATCAACCCCCTCAGGTTACATCTGGGATCCCCAAGGTCAATCCTTGGGCCCCTACCTTCACTCTATTCCTTAACTCCCTGCCCAAGGCCTGTTCTGGGAGTCTCCTTCTATCTGAAGCGATGCGGTTTTATTCAGCCCCACACCAACCCTACTGCCCTCCAAGGGTTGTATAATGAGGATGAATCTTGGTTTACTGACCATAGGCTTGTTGTAAACTATAAAAAAATCCAAGTCCATGCTGTTTGCCCATGCCCAAAACAAGTTCAGTAACCACTCCCTGCTCATCCATTACTCCCATAATGAGACCCTGGAACAAGTTTCTACCTTTAAATATTTAGGGTTATCCTAGACTCAGGGCTAACCTACCATGAACATATCCGCCTACTAATACGACTGTAATATGCGCATTGGTCTGCTCCGCACTGCTACAAGCACTGTCTCCCCTGAAGCCCTACAGCTAGCCATCTCCTCCTCCATCTGTCACTCTTTGATTATAGGATTTTCTTCTATAAGCTGCTGACAACACCTCCCTCAACAAAATTAAGGTTTCCCAGAATAAAGCCTCTAGACTGGCTACAGGACGTGACTGGCTTAAGCACACCTGTATGCTGTATACCAGTACAACTGGTTTAATTTCGATGATCGCCAAAGTACCAGACCTGTCTCCTTGCCAAGAAAATCATGACTGACCTCACGCCCCTGCTCCTGTGGCGTGCCACTTCCTCCTCAACAGCACCAGGCACTGCGTCCTGCGCTGAGAAATCACCCTACCAGGTTCCCGGCTGTAAAACCTCCATGGGGCAAAGAACTTTTAGATACCGCGCCCCCAACTGGCTGAACTCACTGCCCATACCAATCCTCCTGGCTCCTACCCTGGGACTGTTCAAATCCCTTCTCAGTAGCAATATCTTGCAGTGACTCCACTATGACTATACCTTACACAAACACGACCAAGAAATGCCATGACAATGGACCCACTTGGTCCTGCTTCTAGAGTGCGGTCCCTGGTTTCGGTCTTACCTGAGCCTCAGACTAGCTGACACTCGCTGAACTGCGCTGCTTGCACATTCCAGTCATAAATACTTCTCTACAACAACTACTGTACTGTACGATTGCCCCAGTAGTTACTGTATTTATTGTATTTTGCCACAGTACTGCATTGTCTATCACTGTTGTAATTATCCTGTACCACATCCACCTGTTGTACTTTACCATGTATCATTCATAAGGTGTAATATTTCCCACACTGCTATTTATACTGTGATGTCTGTACTCTGTATGCTCTGTATTGTTTTCTATGATGTGGAGCCTTTGTACAGGAGTCTCTGACTCAAAGGTATTAATTCGATTGTATTCAATAAATAACAAACTGCAATCATTCCCTGAATGAGCCACCCCGAACCTGCACTCAACGTCAATATTTTTTCTAAAGCTAGGGGAGTATGGAGGGCAGATAACCCTTTGTAAGAGTCAAGCCCATCATATCTAGAACTCCACCTCATCCTCATCAGCTGTCCTGTGAGGTGATGTTGGGGTGTTTACCTATATGCCTCACAAATGTACAGTGTGAGGTACAGTCATCTGAGGGTCTAGGAGAGGAACCAAATTCTTATGCCGCAGGACATATGGTTCTATGGTTCTCCTTCCTCCTCACAGTGCGTTAAATTCCTCCTCCTAGGCAAGAAATATGGAACCAGAGCCTAGGGGTGGAGAACAGGTACATTCTGAAATTTCCCATAGCATGGAATGCCCAGAGGTATTGCATGCTTTAGTCATTTCCTCTACTGAGGGCATTTTTTTGTGACTACTGGCGCTCTTTTCCTAATTCAGAAGGAGGGACAGTGACAGGTTTTTCCTTTTCGTTTCTTCTTGGCAGGCACTGTGCCAGGGTCTGCTCTAAGGCTACTTTATTTTGTTGGATTCAAGGATCCCTCATGAGACACCCTGATTTCTGAACCATCTCTTGCAGCCTTTTCTTTCTTTCCTGTCCCTTTGACAGAGACTGCTCTTGTTTAGAGGGGTTGGACCTGCCTTAGCCTTAGGTGACACGGAGTCAGAGAGAGAAGCCATAATGTCTTTAATTTTTCAGCCCTTTTCTTTGTGTTTTAGGGCACTTAATACAGAGTTCACAACTGACAAAATCATGATCTGAACCCAGGCACCTTAGACACAACACGTGGCAGTCTGCATTCACGGGGATGAAAACAAACATTACAATTTTTAAAGCCTGTAAGTCCGTCTTCTTTTGGGTCCGTGAGGCATGCCAAATACTGATGACCCTGGGAAGACACAGTGGTTCCCCAAAGTAAAAGGTTTTCAATTACGAAAACCCTAAGCAGGTTAAAAAGGTTTTAGATGAATAAAATGTGTTCTGGTTCCTTTTAAATAAAACCTAATTGAAAGACCACCTAAATGGTGTTTAAATAGTGAATAGAAGCCAAATATCACCTTGGTTCCCAAAAAGAGAAAACAGAGAACAATACAATAGGATAACAACAAAGCTGTTTAATTTAAATAGTTAAAAGCCAAATATGTAAGAAATAAAGTGGTTCCTAAGGGAGACCCACACTGCAAACGGCCTTCTCCAGTTCCTGGAGACCGATGGAACTGAAGAAAACACAAATTACACAATAATACACAGAAAAACCCTGGCTAGCAGTAGAGTTATTGAGTGAATAAACACAATACACTTGTTGAAAGATTTCAAATAATTTACAGTAGTCGGTATGATGTTGAAGAGAAAACTTGGGGACTGCTCTTTGGATGGGGAAATAAGTCTGATGTTAAGAGTGCCAGGGTGAGCATGACCACACTGCAGAGTTTGAATTTCATTCTAAGATTCCATAATTAGCATAAAATTTAAAGTTTGGGGGTGACTCATTCCAGGGAATGATTGCATTTTGTTAAGTACAAGTGAGGGATTCCTGGGGTTTGAAGAAGGCACTTGTAAAATTTTACTGGTAGCTTTTGAAATGATGTGTGTATTAGTAAAGACATCCTCCTGGTGGATGTTAAGTCCCAGCATACTTAAACTGTGCTTCTTCTACATTAACCTCCAATTCGGTTTTATGAAGGTCCAGCATTATTCGTTATTTGGCCTTAAGAAAAATTACTCACCATAGTAATGTTTCTTCTTAAGGATCTCTCTGTATGTTTACACTTTATGCAATCATCTCGGTTGATCAGACGCCTGGAGATTAGAATCTTAGCAGATTTTCAAATCAGGAATATAGGTTAAAATTCTGCACCACGCTCCACTTTGGCCATTGTGCAGATCTCTTTTCAAGCCAGATCAGAACAGTGGCTAGTGAAACTAGCTAAAAAGGCTACCAAAAATGTTGAAATTTTATAGAATTTTAAAACACACAAAAAAATTGAAAGTAGACATGAGAAAATTTGCCATATAAATCATAGCAACAAACTTACAATTCTGGGAACTGCAACAGCAATGCTAAAGCAACCTCAATGAAAAAAGGAACAGATTCTTGAGTGAACCTATTTCAGGTTCTCGAAGGGGAGGCAGGGTTAGGAGTGTAAACAAGTGAGGGATCCCTTAAGAAGAAACAATATTACTACAATGAGTAATTTTGTTTCTTCCAACCTCAGAATCCCTCACACCCTTCTGGACTGTATGTCCAAACAGCAGGGTTTGTGGAAGTGTGTACTGTTTTCCAGGTAGCTACTTTGCAAATGTCTGACAATGGGATGCCCCTTGTTGAGTGTGCCTTAAGCCTGTAGGTGGCATTTTCACAGCTTTTTCATAGCAGAACTGAATGCAAGAGACTATCCACACAGAGAGAGAGAGAGAGAGGGTGAGAGTGAATCTTCGTAGTTGGTTTACCTTGCAAACCTCATAATAGATAATATACTCTGGGACTGGACATATTTTGTGGATCCATGTAGATAATCAGGACTTGCTTTCAGTCCAGGCTATGCAACTTTTCCTCACCCGGACTGGAATGCGCTGGAAAAGTACAGGGAGGGTCACTGACCGATTCAGGGTGAATTTTAAGTCTTCTGGAGCCGTGCTTTTAGCTTTGTGGCGCCCACCCTTTGGAATTCTCTGCCTCGCTAGCCCGAGAAAGTACAACGGTGGATAGTTTTAAGAAGGCCTTAAAGTCTTTTTTATGGAATCAGTATTCTTGCAGTATTTTAAAATGTTTTAATATTTTATTGGTTTCGTTGTTGTGTATGTACTGTAATATGGAATGTCATGATGATGTGTACAGCGCCTTGAAATACTGAAAGGCGCTTAATTAAATCAATTTTATTATTATTATTCTAATGGAATTGATACCACCTTAGGTAGGAATTTCTGTTGGTTCTAACATTACTTTATCACGGTGGGTGATTATATAATTTGACTCTGTGCAGAAGACTTGTAATTGGCTTACCTCCTAGCACTGGTTACTGCAACCAGGAAATACAGGTTACTCACCTG
Organism: Neoceratodus forsteri; assembly: GCA_016271365.2. NCBI lineage: Eukaryota > Metazoa > Chordata > Ceratodontiformes > Ceratodontidae > Neoceratodus > Neoceratodus forsteri. The sequence continues at coordinate 418,540,473 of CM057452.1, read as the reverse complement.
TAACAGGAGTTCTAGGAATGGTATATGTTGTTCATCCACACTCATTGGCAGGTATCCTTGCCGCTTAAATCTTGCGGAAGGTCTTCAAGCTTGCTCCTCCCACCCACCGGTGGTATAACTCTCGGCTCTCTATGACGCCAGATCTGGCTCGCTGGAAGCTCAGGTTGTGCGTCAAGCCGGGAGGTCGGTATCAGATGAATAATATATACCATTCCTAGAACTCCTGTTACAGGTGAGTAACCTGTATTTCTAGGACATGGATATGTTGTTCATCCACACTCATTGGCAGACTCTAGCAGTTCTCCGGGAGGAGGGAGGCAAGACGCACACCCCCATATACTTACTTGGGAAAGAGAGACTGAGAACCGGGAGGCCCAAACCAGCATCCCGGCGTGACTCAAGGTCGATGTGGTAGTGGGTAATGAAGGTGTTTGCTGACTCCAGGTAGCAGCCCTGCAGATTTCCTGGATAGGGACGTCCCTGGAAGCAGCCACCGCTGCAGCAGTATGGCGGGTAGAATGAGCTCTTATCCTCTGGGAGGCTCCATGCCCGCCAACTTATAGCAGAGATCTATGCAGGAGGTTACCCACCTGCTTATCGTCCGCTTGGCTGCAGGTCTGCCAGATGCGGCTTCAGCGTAGGTGACAAACAGCTGGCGAACCTCTCCCAATTTCAGCCGTGCGCTCCTTATAATAAGCGGCGCCCTTCAGAGTCAGAGTATGGAGCCTATATTGACCTCCGAGGTGTGACTGGGGTAGAACACCGCAGAGTCAACACCTGGTTAAGGTGAAACTCCGACACCACCTTCGGAAGGAATTTCGGTGGGCGCAGGACAACCTTGTCCCTGTGGAAGACCAGGTAAGGAGACCCGATGGAAGCGCCTGGAGCTCTCCCATCCTTCTGGCTGACGTGATAGCCACCAAGAAGGCGGTCTTCCACAGGTGAGAGAGAGCACACCTGTGCATAGGTTCGAATGGCTTGCCCATGAGCTTTGCCAGTACCAGCAGTAGATCCCACGGAGGTGGGGTTCCCGCACTGGAGGAAATGTGATCAAGGCCTTTGAAAAAGCCAGACCACCTTCTCCTGCATACCGACTGCTTCCCGGCCCGCGCCCGGTAAGCAGAGATGGCTGCCAGGTGCACTCCTTAGGTCGCTGACCTAAGCCCTTGACTAGAAAGGGACCATAAATAGTCCAAGATGCTTGCCAAGGAACAGGAGGAAGGGTCCAAGCCCTTGCTCTGACACCAAATGGAAAACCTTTTCCATTTGAAGGCATAACATTTTCTGGTCGACTCCTACGGGACGCCTCAACTACATTGAGGACCTAGTGGAAAGACCCAAGGCCTGGAACTCTAGCCGCTCAGGAACCAGGCCGTCAGGTGCAGGGATTGAAGGTCCGGATGGAACACCTTCCCTGATTGACTGAGAGCAGGTCCGGGCGAGCTGGAAGCTGCTGGAGTCCTGGAGCTGAGACTGAGGAGATCTGGGTACCAGAACTGGCGAGGCCAGTCTGGGGCTATCAGAATCACCTGCGCCTTGTCCCTCCTCGCCTTGAGAAGCACCTTGTGGATCAAGGGAAATGGGGAAAGGTAAAGAGGCCGGGGTCCATTGCCTCGAGAAGGCATCCCCTGCAGCGAGCCCTGCTGAGGGCGGGCATGGAACAGACTCAACCTGCTTCTCCATGGAGGCAAACAGGTCCACCTGAGGTGTGCCCAAAAGGAGAACAGATGCTGTACTACCTCGGCAGGAGAGACCACTCGTGGGATGCAGCCCCTATCCGGCTCCAGGGCATCGGCCAGGGTGTTGGAGGCCCTGCCACGTGAATGGCTAGGAGATCCGCCTCCAGGCTGCGACGAGTGACCAAATGCGGAGAGCTTCCTTGCATAGAAGCATGGAGCGCTGCCCCGCCTGGCGGTTTAGATAGTACATGGTCGTGGTATTGTCCGTCTGGACTCGGACCACTTGACCGCGGAGGAACGGAGCAAAGGCGGTGAGAGCTAGGCGGACCGCCGGAGCTCCAGCAGGTTGATGTGGCATCGGGACTCCGCGGGACCAGAGGCCATGAGCCCGGTGTTCCCCAGATGGGCACCCCAACCCATCAGAGAGGCATCGGTCGATAGAGAGAGCCGTCGGCTCGGGCGGACGAACGGATGCCTCCTGCAAATGATCTGGAACGTCCACCACTGGAGAGCGTTCCACATCCCCTGTGTCACCGACACAAGGCTGGTCCAAGGGATCGCAGTTGTGACCACTGGCTGGCCAGTCCCACTGAAGGGGACGCATGTTCCAGCGGGCCCAACGGACCACGCTGGTGCAGGCCGCCATGAGACCCAGGAGGCGCAGGAAGTCCCGGCAGGGCACAATTGCCCAACCAGAAATGATCGGGCAAAGGAGGAAAGAACCTCGGCCCTGTCCGCGGGAGCCGCTCTGGCTCAAGAGTCGAGCTGCGCCCGATGAATAGAATCACCTGCTTCGGGCTCGAGTTCCGACTTGGCCTCGTTGATAAGGAGGCCCAGTTGAGGAGCAGACCTGGAGGCCAGATCTCTGGACCACTCCGCCTCCTTCCTGGAGGAGCTGCTATCAGCCAGTCGTCCAGGTAAGGGTACACCGGACCCCTCGGCGCCGCGAGAATGCTGTCACCACTGCCATGCATTTGGTGAAGACCCTGGGAGCTGGAGACAAGCCGAAGGGCATGGCTTGGAACTCAAGAGGGATCCTTCCGCCGGAAGCGAAGGAATCTCTGGTGAGACGGACGGATAGGGACTGAAAAACGTCCTGCAAGTCCAGAGAGCAGAACCACACGGCGTTCCAAGGATGGTATTATCTGAGCCAGAGTGACCATCCTGAAGGTTCGAGACCTTAGGAACTTGTTTAGGTCGTGGTAGTCGAGAATGGGCGCCAGCCCCGTCCGCTTCGGAACCAGGAAGTACCTGGACACAAACGCTGGGTCTGAAGGAGGGTCCACCACCTCTCTTACCACCTCCTTCTGGAGGAGGAGGCGATGTCGGCTCGACGAGCTGCCAGTGAGGCTGGGGATCCGAAGCCCCGAGGCGGCGGCTCCTGAAGGGTGGTGCCTGCTCGAATTCCAGAGGCAGGCTCTTCCCACCCTCCAAGACCCACCTGTCCGTGGTAACAGCGGACCAGGCGGAACAAGTGCGGAGCCGTCCCCAGGGGACCCAGGGTAGGTGGCGGGATGGGCGACACCCTCAGCCCGTCACTGGGCAGGCTTGGAGGAGGGACCGGCAGGGACCTCCTGGGCCCTTTCCTCCCTGCCTCCTGTTAGAGGAAGCCGGCGGCTTGGGTTTGGGATGCAAGGCCGAGCCTGCTGGCCCTGACGTTGTTGGGCCGGGCAGCGGGAGGCACAGAAGGACGAAAGGGCTTAGGCTGTGGTTTCGATCCCTTGTCCTTCTGAGCCGAAGAGACCGAGTCCAAGGTGGCATTGGACTTCTCGATCCTCTGCAGGTGACCTTCCACCCCAGGGCCGAAGAGGTCAGTCCCCAAAAGGGAACATCCGCCAACTTGTGCTGGGTATCCGAGTAAAGGTGGATATCCTCAGCCAAGCCCGCCTGACACAGCCACTGCGGCCGCCAACCGATCTGGCACATGAGTCCCCTATATCCAAAGCAGTCTGGAGCTGCTGTTTGGCCACTGCCCTGCCCTGGTCCCGCACCTGCTTAACCGTAGTCTGCAGATCGGCGGGAAGATGAGGATGACCTCATCCAGGGGCCCAACAGGGCATGAGAAAAATGTGCCAGGGGCGGCCGAACTGGCCTGGCGAAGGCCGAGAGAGGGGCCATAGCGTAGACTTTCGCCCGACATAGTCAATTTCTTGGACTCCTTGTCAGGAGGTTTGTCCACATCCCTGGCGTTGCGTGGCGCGAAACGCTGTCGGTAACCAACCCTCAGCAGAGGGTGTTCAAAACGGACAAGGAACCGTAGGGACGCATACTTCCTGGCCATCCTGGCCAAGGCGCAGGGCAGGGAAGCAGGGCGCTGCCAAAGCTCCAGTGCCGGACCCACTATGGCCTCGCCACCGGAAAGGCCTCCGTCCGGAGAATCCCCTCGGTCCAGAATCTCCGTGAGGGATACCTGGCCCGTTTGGAAGCGGGTTCGAGCTCCATCCGGTAGACTCCGAGATGAGCCGAAGCAGTCCTAGGAAGGACAACGGGCTATCGCCCATTGACTGACCTCCAAGACTCCAAGTCCAGTCGCTGGAGAAAAGGAGGAATCATCTTCGGACTCGGAAGAGTCCTCAAGAGCTGCCTCTGGCCTGAGCCACCCTTCACCTGCGAGGTCGGTCGGGAGTGAGGGTAACTGACAGCCGATGGGGTAGACCCTTAGCGACCGAGAATCCTGGTCGGAGCCCCAATTGGTGGCTGTGAGGCGGAGGTTCCACCGGAATCGGTGGAGCAACTGGTTTTGGCGAACAACCGGCCTGGGTATAGCTCTCGGATAAGTCGGAGGTTGTGTCGGCCGTTCGGTGACAGCCACTTAATGGCGGGGCGGCGGGAGTCGGCTTATTCCCGACCAGGAGAACTGTTGCAACATAAGGTCTCGTACCGTCGGCGTAATTTCGCGAAGCCTCCCTCATCGAGGAGGAGGGACGAGGGGCCAGCGGCAACGCCGCTACAGCATGATGCCGAGACCGCCTATGACGGTGGGATCGGCTGGACCGCCAAGAGGTCCGAGACCGAGACCGAGAGTCCCGAATTTCCGAGGTCGGTGCGGGAGGTGTCGGCCGAACCGCACTCCCTCCGGCTCGGATGGTCCATCCGAGGCTCCGAACCGAGGCACAGGCGAGCACGGGATCCTCAACTCCTCCCGGGGAACCGGAGAGGGGAATCTCGGCTGCTAAAGGCGACAGCCCGTCCAATGGGTCGAGAAAATCTCGACTTCATCGGTGGGAGTCTCGGCCAACTGACCTGACGGGACACCGTGAGGCCAGTGGTCAAGCCGCCGGTCGGATCAAGCCGACGGTCGACGGCCCGGGAGAGGGACCTTTCCCGCTCCCAAGAGCGTCGACGGAGGACTTACCCCTGTCCCTCTTTTGGACCGAGAATAAGGTCCAGCAGGCCAGGCCCTTCTCCTTTAGTGGAGAGGACAGACAAAGCTCCTAAAAGAAGCCGTGTAGGAAGAACCAGAGAGGCGGGATAAATGCGCGGCGAGGAAGATCACGACCGCGCCGCCTCCTCTTCGAGGCGACCATCCGCCGAGCTGATCCGCCGAAACCGCCGCCCGCGGACACCGCCAACCGAGCCTCCTTGGACTTCACCGGAGGGAACGCTTCTCGGGACGGCCCAGTTGCAATCGGGCAGCACGGCCTCGAGGACGAGGCCGAAAGAAGATGAGCACAGGTCGCAAGCCTGCGGGTCGTGCTCAAGGCCTAAGCAGTAGACACACGTGGAGTGTGGATCCGTCCGAGACATCTTCTGCCGCATGGGCATCTCCAAATCGGAGTCGATTTGTCCATCGCGGCGGAGGGATAGAAGACTGAAGTCTTTTTTGCAAAATTTATTTTTAAATCCGCAAATGGAGAAATAGGAACCAGTCACAAACGGAGCTGCTAAGGAGGGAAACCTGAGCTTCAAGCTGTAAGGAAGATCTGGAGTCATGGGGCGGAGCCGAGAGTTATACCACCGGGTGGGTGGGAGGAGCAAGCTTGAAGACCTTCCGGCAAGATTTAAAGCGGCAAGGATACCTGCCAATGAGTGTGGATGAACAACATATCCATGTCCCTAGAATATGATCTTCCACGTGGCATGCTTCAGGACAGCAGTTCCATAGGCTCAAAGGAACCTCCATAAGTTGGGCAAGGCATATATTGAGGTTCCAGGGTCCCTCAATGGTGGGTAAAATGGCTGAAGACTTTAACAAAAAAAAAACTTGAGATAGGGTTGTCAGGCCAAAGACTCTCCCTTGCCAGCTGATGTGTATGCTGATAATGTTGCTAAGTGCACCTTTGAAGACTGCAGGCCTAACGATGGTAGGTATACTAGGTAATCCAGGATTACAGGCAAACATGCCTCTGTTGGTTTTATTTTTCTGGACATACACCAGTAAGAAAAATCTTTTCTATAGAGGAATATGCTTTCCTGGTAGTGGATTTCCTTGAAACCCTAAGGACCTACATGACTCCCTCAGAGTTCCAATCCAGAAAATTCTAACTCCTCAAGAACCATGCCTTCAGGCATAGGGTCCTGAGGTTCAGAAATGTTATTCTGCTCTGAGACAAAGTCAACAGGCTGTGACTGAGTGGCTGGCTAACTGGATTTTTGCTGGATAGGACCAGGCACACTTGTAGTAGCAGTAGTAGTAGTAACATTTTATTCATTTCATTATGAATTGGATAGCTCATGTGAGTAAAACTCATTTTCACTGAGGGCCATTGTACAAAATTTCCAGATATAATTACAGTAATCATCCTTACAGTACACCAAAAACATCACATTATATAAGAAGAAGGTAAGGCATACAGTGTATAAACAAAGAATAGACATGATAATTTAATAAATAAATATCTCCTATAACATAACCCTTTGTTTCCATTTTATTTTGTCCCTTACTTCTTTTATTAGGTCAATCATGTTAAATCTGTCATTGTTCTTAATTTGGCTTCCTCAATAAATCAGTTCTTAATGGTACTCATACAAGATTTTTTATTTTCAGATCTGAATACTTGGGAAAGGTGTTCCAAATCTTAGGACCAATATAAAAAAATATTTTGTCCCAGGTTGTTCTATAATTTGTAGGTTTATACTCTAGTCCCTGTCGGACTGTAACCTTTGTTTAATGTGTCTAGGTGAAGGTTATCTAATATATCATCTGGAACTAATCCCTTGATACTCAGTCATGAACTGTATTGTATGCAATGTTCGTCTTTCTGTCAGACAGATCCACTGGAGCTTTTTGTAAAGGTCTATCCTATGGGTTCTCCTAGGTACATCTAAAATGAACCTAGCCAATTTATGAAAAATTGAGTACCAGGCCTGTTTGGCCCAGTCTGGAGCTATCAGAATCATTGTTGTAGGTTCCTCCGGAGTTTCAGGATTACTTTCCGAGTAAGCTGGAATGGTGGGAAGGCACATAGAAACTTCCCTGTCCAGTCCAGTACCAGGGCATCCTCTGGGACTGACCCCTTGTCTGGCAAGCTGCAACAAGACTGTGGAACCTGACAGTCTTCCCAAGATACAAGCAGGTCATATTGGGAGTACCCCACCTTCAGAACACTGTGGCCAGAACCTGCTGGTTTAAGGCCCATTGCATTCCCTGTCCGATTCTGCTTGAGGAATCTGCCAGGACATTATCTTTGCCTGGCAGATGCACTGCAAATATGTTTGCTTCAGGGAATATGTCAGGTCCCAGATCCGCACTGCCTCTGTTGACCGTTTAAGGATCTTGTTCCTCCCTGCATGTTTATGTAGTAATTGCTGTGTTGTTATAAGAGACTGGCCGTGAAGCTGAGAGAAAAAAAAAAAAAAAAAAAAGACTACATTGCTAGCAGTACTGCTCTGAGCTCCAGGATGTTTATGTGTTCGAAACTGCGGGGTCCTGCAGGTGGGCACCCAACCTAGGAGTGAGGCATTTGCAGTAAGAATACTCACTGGTGATTGCTGAAGGAAGGGAATGCCTTCCCTGAGGTTGCCTTCTTCCTTCCACCGCCCAATGATTCCACTAGTGCTTTTGTCACTTGTGCTAGATTTGAAAGTGGATCACATCTCTGGGACCAGTCATCTCCTAAGTGGTACTAGATATTTCTCATTTGGAACCTGGCCCATTTAACCACAGCTGTGGATGCGGCCAAGTGCCCTAGTAACTTCAGGAAGACTCTAGTGGGCCTTGGCTGGCCTGATGTGAAGGACTCTGATGTTGCTATCAAAGCTACAACTCTAGCCTGCAGGAGAAAGCTTTAACCTGCAGGGTATTTAGCTCTGCTCCTATGAAGTCCAGTACTTGAACAAGCTCTGGCCGACTTCTGCAGGTTCTTGAGAATCCCAGGTTCTCTAAGGTGGTTTTACCAACTGAACCTAGCACCTGCCTCTTGTTCTGTTTTCTTAGAGACTAGCCAGTTGTCCAAGTAGAGGAAAACCACCACACCTTGTTTATTCAGATGTGCTGCCACCATAGCCAGGCACTTTGCAAAATCCGTGGAGCTGAGGTGAGCACTGTGAACTGATGCTGGCAGTTCCACAGCTTGAAACTAAAGTATCTTCTGCAAGACTGTCTGACTGGGATATGAAAGTAGGCATCTTTCAGATCCAGGGATCCATCCAATGAACTTTCTGCAAAGAGCGGTATCCCTCTTTAGTTTGACCATCTTGAATTTTTTCCAAATGCCTGTTCAGAAACCTGAGGTCTAAAATGGGTGGCCTCTTCATTTTAGCTGTGGGTTAGGAACTATCTAGAGAATAGACCCCTGCACCACTGAGATGCAGGGACTTTTTCTATAGCTTTTAATATCATCAATCGTTTTTGTTTTTTACTTCCAGTTCCAGCAGACTTCTTTCTATTTGGGGGTTTGCTGGAAACGTCCATCTTTCTGCAGGTCTGGAAAGTGTTTGAACTGCAGACACAACCCCAGCCCACACTTCCAGTACCCACATGTCTGTGGTAACGTTACCCATTTCTGGAAGTAGTGTGCCAGTCTTCCTCCCACTGGCAATGGTTGGATGACCAGTGCAAAATTTTCTAGGGTTTTGTCCTGGCGGTGAATCTGCAGCATTACACCTGGAAGCCCTTTTCCCTTACTCTACAGTAACCCCTTTGAGACTGGTACTCACAGGGGAATAAGAGACATAGGCTCATGTAAGTATCCCTGCCTCTGCTTCCCCTTCTGTATGACCAGTAGGAGATAGAGCCATTTTCCTTCTCACAGTTGCTTCTGAAAGTTGTTTTGTATTCTTCCACTTTTTCATGTAGGCCTCTGTTTGTCACCAAATAATGACTCTTCCCTCAAAGAAAGTAGGAATCCATGACCTTGTTTAGAGTATCCTGGGAAAGGATGGTAGTCCTCAGCCAGGAAAACCTTAAGGACATCGCATGAGCCCAAACTCTGGTAGCAGTGTCCACTGCAGTGTGGAAATTACATTTTGTGACATCCAGGGCTGATGTTGCTGTGGCAATGAGGTCCTGTACCAATCATCATCTGTTCTTTCTACCAATGCCAGAATTATGTTCCAAAGTGTGTTCTGGTACTGTGCCATAGTGCTGAATAAGCTGCCTGCCTGATAAGCAGGAATCTATTGCATAAACTTTGTTTGCCATAGTATCCAATTTTTTTTTTTTTTAGAAGCTTTACAGGGGCTGAACGGATGGAGTGATTTTTGCTGTCTCACAAGCAGCAGCCTGGACTACTCCATGATAATCTGGATGGGCATATAGGTAATTCCTCCCTGCTTGTCCACCTGATATTTTCTCTCAATTTTTTTGTCGATGTCTGCAGCTGAAGTGGGTGCAACCATGATTTTTGGTATGGCCTTTTAAGTGGTTTACGTGATGGGGATGTAACATCCTTCTTGGTGGAGCTACTCCCAGTGTGCCCACTACTCCAACAGGGAGCACTTTTTCAATTTCTATTACTTGGTATTACTTGGTATGAAAGAACAGAAGAAGGCCAGAGCCCATCGAGACTGTTCCCCACACTATGTGGGACATTATTTATCTATTATCCCTCAACCAAACATCTAATTTGTTTTAAAGACAGTGGCACTAGTTGCCTCTACCAATTCTTGTGGCAAGGTGTTCCATACAAAGGATGCTATTATTGGAAAAAGTTTCCCCTTTTGCTGGTTTTATAAGTTTTTATTTCAAGCTGTTTATTATGCAGTCTCGGAACATGTCTCCTTTTGGAAGTGTTAGACCACATTTTCCATTAGATCTGGTGAATTTATCAAATTAAAACCATAAGCATATCACCTCTTAATCTTCTAGTTTGAAGAGAGAAGAGACCAGTAGCTTTTAATCTGTTCTGATAATCCAAGTTTGTTAATCTTGGGAGTCATTTTAGTTACTCTCCTTTGAACCTGTTCAAGAATTGCTATGTCTTTTTGGTTTGGATTCCAGAAAGGGAGCCATAGTCTAGATACGGTCTAATGTATGCCTATACAATGGAACAAGGCATTGTTCAGTGCGATTAACAAAAGTGCATTTTATTTGCCTCAAAGTCTGTTGGTCTTGCAAGCAGTTCTAACACAGTGATCATTCAATGCAAGTTTATTATTAACATATATCCCTAAATCTTTTTACAATTTGATGAGTGAAGTGGTAGTCTGTTTATATAATATATCGTTTTGGATTATTTACACTGAAATGCACAACTAAACATCTGTCTTGATTAAACTGCATATGATTTTCATTTGCCCAAAGTGTTAATTTTTCAAATCCTTCTTTAATGCAGAAATATTTTCTTGATTATTAACCTTGCCCCCAATTTAGTACCGTCTGCAAATTTAACCATGAAGTTATTTGGCCCAGTTTGTAAATCACTGATAAAGAGATTAAACAATGTTGGTCCCAAGACCGACCCTGTGGTACACCACTTCTCACACCACCGAATCAGACAAGATGTCATTAATTCTGACTCTCTGAAGCGATTTGTCAACCAGTTTAAAGTCCAGTTGACAATATCAGGTGACAAACCTAGATTGTGCATTTTAGTAATCGTTTTCATTGAGACTTTATCGAAGCTCTACTAAAGTCCAAAAGAATTACATCAGTAGGGATACCCACATCTAGTAGAGTACTTATATTGTAAAAGATATCAGATTGGGAGTAAACCCATGCTGATTTGAATCATAAATTCCTAATCTCATCTCACAATTTCTTGTACCTTTTCTTTCCATTCTGCTTTTCCTTTCTGGTTGATTTCTCTGTTTGTGCTTTCTCATTTAACTGCAGCCCTCCTCTTCCATCACCAGCTGAATCCATTATTTTTGGGTAACCTGCACTTACCTCACCATATCTATTCCCCCTCCCCCAAAAAACTATTGCCTCCTCCTCCTCTTTCCTCCTTTCTCTCTATCTCTCCTTTCACCAAACTCTGCCTGGCTACTACTTGCTCTCACAGCACTTTATTCCTCACTGTTTGAATACTGCTCGGTTCTTTAATAATGACCTAGTTGCTGTCTCTTACATGTAAACTTATACTGCATTGTTTTTGTCATATTTTTACCGCTGTAAATTGTTCAAACATTTACATGTTACTTGTGTTATGTACAAATATGTTTCTATTTTGAAGTTTTTTCCGTACCCTCCCGGGTTGTGCCTGCAAATAGTCTTTGGCTAGTGCACCTTACCCGGTAAACAAAAACTAAATAAATAAATAAAATAAAATCAGCACCCTCTTCCTCCTCCTCCTCTAAAGGGGTGGGGATGTTGATTAACCATTTGTCTGACAAATGAGAAAAAAGAGGCACAGTCTTCAATTTGCCTTGAGGAGGTTCAAAATCTTGCTGAGGTGCACCTCTGATTTCATGGGGTCCCTTCCTCCATATGTATATAATATTCTAGTTCCTCCTCCTCCTCCTCCTCCTCCATAGGTAGATAGGTTGGAGTCTGAGGTGTGGGTGGTGGGGGCAGGTATCATTCAAATTTCCCATGGCCTGGACTGCTTGGAAAAATTGTCACAGTTCTGATATGTTCTCTGATGAGGGCATTTTATCTGTGCTGTCTGCCTGCTCCTTTCTCCGTTCAAGAGGAGTGGCAGGGATCTTCTTTTCTTTAAATTTATTTTGATGAACACCATTTCCAGTGCTAGCTCCAATGCTCTTTTATTTTTGCCATCACTGGGTTCAGGGTTCCCCTTTCAAACACCCTGACATGTTAACCATCTTTATCAAGCCTTTCTGATGACTGTGCAGTTACATTTTCTTGTCAGCCTTTTACATTATTTGCTGCTGCACATGAGAAGATGGACCTTTCAGATGCATGCTTTCCACCATCGCTGGGAACATCCTCGGAGCCTTTTTTTTTTTTTTAGGTGACAGAGTCAAACTGGGAAGGCATGCTTTTGAAATGTTTACCCTTTTAAATGAGGTTTTAGGCAAACGAAATGTCAAGACTTGCAATTTATAAAGTTGTGTTATGGACCTAAATACTTTAAAATAAAGCTCATGACAGTCTGCCTTGCCAGGAACTGGAAACAATTTGTACAACATTTTGATGGTCCACAAGGTCTTTCTGACATACCAATTTGAGAGAATCTTGAAATAATAAACATGTCTCCCAAAACAAATACTTTAAAATAAAAGCTCATGACAGTCTGCCCTTGCCAGGAACAGGAAACAATTTGTACAACTTTGTGATGGTCCACAAGGACTTTCTGACATTCCACTTTGAGAGAACCTTGAAATAATAAAGATGACTCCCAAAAACAGTGCAGTACAAGAGCCCAAAAACTACTCTTGTACTGAGGAAACTGTGTCAGAAGTCAAACTGTGGCTCCTGTAACAGGAACCGATAAAGTAAGATGAAATGGCATAGGCAGAAATGGAAGGTAAAATGCTCCACTCTCTGTAAATTGGATAGTTTAGAAATAGTAAACGTCTTCTAATAGCAACAGAAAATATGGCTTAGTAGCCAAATAGACAAAGATAAAACCAATAGCCAAGTAGAATATTCTCGGTTCCTGGGAATCAATCAGGAACCGGAAAAAACAAACAGGTTACTCACCTGTAACAGTAGTTCTAGGAGTGGTATATGTTGTCATCCACACACTTTGACATGTCCCCTTCCGCTTTAAATCTCACCAGAGGTCTTCAAGATGGCTCCTTCCTCCGCCCACCGGGTGGTATACACCTCGGCTCCACCCTATGATGCCAGCTCTAACCTGCTGGAAGCCAGGTTGTGTGTGTCCGCAGCTGGGGAGGTCGGTGGGTCGTGTGGATGAACAACATATACCACTCCTAGAACTACTGTTACAGGTGAGTTACCTGTTTTCTAGAAGCATGGATATGTTGTTCATCCACACTCTTTGGCAGACTCTAGCAGTTTTCCAGGAGGAGGGAGGCAAGGTGCACACCCCTACTTAGGGAACAGAGATTGGAGAACTGAGGCCCCAAAACCAGCATCCCGGGTGACTCAAGATCGATATGATAGTGGGTGATGAAGGGTGTGCTGACTTCCAGGTAGCAGCCCAGCAGATTTCCTGGAAAGGGATGTCCTGGAAGCAGCCACCGATGCAGCAGTATGGCTGGTAGAATGAGCTCTTATCCCTCTGGGAGGAACCTTGCCCGCCAACTCGTAGCACAGACCAATGCATGATGTAATCCACCTTGCAATGGTCCGTTCTGCTCTGCAGATCTGCTAGAAGTGGCTTCAGCATAGGTGACAAACAGCTGGCGAACCTCACCTGAATTTCCGCCATCCTCTCGTTATAGTAGGAGAGAACACGTCTCGGGTCCAAAGTATGGAGCCTGTAGTCAGCCTCCGAGGTGTAATTAGGGTAGTATACTGGCAGAGTCAACACCTGGTTAAAGTGAAACTGACACCACCTTGGGAGGAATTTCAGGTGGGGGCGTGTCACAACCTTGTCCCTATGGAAGACCAGATGAGGAGTCCACCAAAAGCGCCTGGAGCTTCCCAGTCCTTCTGGCAGACGTGATAGCCACTAGGAAGGCTGTCTTCTACAAGTGTGACAAGGCACACTTGTGCATTAATTCGAATAGCTTGCCCATGAGCTTTGCCAGTACCAGCAGTAGACCCCACGGAGGTGGAGGTTCACGCACTGGAGGGATATGTGATCCAGGCCTTTGAAAAGCACCTGACCACTGTCTCCTGCACCACCGTCGGCTGACAGGCCCGTGCCTGGTAAGCAGAGATGGCTGCCAGATACACCCTAAGGGTCGATGACGAAGACCCCTTTGGAGAGAGACCAAAGGTAGTCAAAAATGTTAGCCACTGACCAGGACAGAGGGTCCAGGCCCTTGCCCTGACACCATGTGGAAAACCTTTTCCATTTGAAGGCATAACATTTCCTGGTTGATTCCTTTCTGGATGCCTCCACCACGGTGTAGACATCTTCGAAAGTCCCAAAGCCTGGAACTCTAGCCGCTCAGGTACCAGGCTGTGAGGTGCAAGGATTGAAGGTCCGAATGGAATACCTCCCCTGCCTGAGTGATATCAGGTCTGGGCATGTGCAAAGCCACTCCGGGGCCTGCAGCTGAGGCCGAGGAGATCTGGATACCAGAACTGGAGCGGCCAGTCTGGGGCTACCAGGATCACCTTCGCCTTGTCCCTACTCACTTTGGGGAGCACCTTGTGGATCAAGGAAATGGAGGGAAGGTGTAGAGGAGGCCTGGGGTCCACGGCCCGAGAAGGCATCCCCTGCAGCAAGCCCTGCTGAGGGGAGGGGTGTGAAACAGCCGCAGCTTGGTGTTTTCCTGAGACAAACAGGTCCACCATTGGTTTGCCCCAACAGGAGAACAGGCTGTAAGTTACCTCTGGATGGAGAGACCACTCATGGGATGTCTGACCTAAGCGGCTGGGAGCATCCGCCAGATGGTTCCAGGCTCCTGCCACATGGATGGCTAGGAGATCCGCCTCCAATCAGCTCATGAGGGTCCAGATGCAGAGTGCCTCCTTGCACAGCAAACAGGAGTCGTGCTGCCTGTTCGTTGAGGTAGTATATGGTCATGGTATTGTCTGTCTGGACTTGAACCACCTGACCTCGGAGCTGAGGAGCAAAGCTGACAGTGCCAGTCTGACTGTTCTGAGCTCCAACATCGGGACTACTCGGGGTCCAGAGCCTGTGGGCCCTTGTCCCCATGAGGATCCCCAGCCCATGAGAGGCATCGGTCGTGAGGGCGACCGTCGGTTAGACGGACAAGCGGAATCCCTTCCTGCAACGGTCTGGGGTGGTCCACCACTGGAGGCGTCCCACATCTTCTGAGTTACAGTGATCAGCTGGTTGAAAAGACCATGGCGCTGGGTCCATTGGGCGGATAGCTTCCACTGGAGGGGCGCATGTGCAACCGGCCCAATGGACCACTGAGGTGCATGCCGCCATGTAACCCAGAAAAGCGCAGAAAGTCCTGGTGCCCACCCAGAAATGGCCGGGCAAAGGAGGAAGAACCTCCACCCTGTCCGCCAGGAGCTGGGCTCTGGCTTGACAAGAATCGAGCTCTACCCCTATGAAGCCTATCATCTGGGAAGGCACGAGTTCCGACTTGGCCTCGTTGATGAGAAGGCAGAGTTGGGAGCAGGCCTGGGCCAGGTCCCTGGACCTCTCCACCTCCTGTTGGGTGGAACCTGCTAGGAGCCAATCATCGAGGTAAGGATAAATCCTGACCCCCATGCCTGAGATGGGCCGCCACCTGCAATGTATTGGTGAAGTCCCATTGAGGCTGACGATAGGCGAACGCCATGGCTCAAAACTTGTACAGGGTCCCTTCAACCCTGAAGCGGAGGAACCGCTGATGGACGGATAGATTAGGGACGGAAGAACACGTCGCGCAGAACTACATGTTTCGCTCCAAGGATGGCATAATCTGGGACACAGAGACCATCCGAAGGTGCGTGACTTGGGATACTGATTCAGGTCGTACAGATCTAGAATGGGGCGCCAGCCCCCCATCTGCTTGGGCACCAGGAAATACCTGGAAACAAAGCCTGGGTCTGCTGGAGGATCTGCCACTAGAGCTACTGCCTCCTTGAGGAGGAGCTGAGCGATGTCATCTCGGAGAGCCGACTGGGTCTGGGTGGATACTCTTTCCTCCCGAGGGTGCGGGCTCGGCTTGGGGACTGCTTCAATTCCAGAGGCAGTCCCTGACCGACCACTTTGAGAACCCACCTGTCCAAAGTGACAAACGGACCAGGCGGAAAGGTGGCGACCCGGCCCCCACGGGAGGACCCAGAGCTGAGGTGATGGAAGAGGGTTGACAGCCCCTGCCCGTCACTGAGCAGGCTTGGAGGAGGAGGCTCAGGACCTGAACCTCGGCCTCCTTTATGGGCCTGTTGGGGTCTGGGCTTGAGCCGGGTGCCAAGCCTGAGCCTGCTGCTGTTGCTGGTGCTGCTGTCCACCTTGAAAGGAGGACTACTGAGCCACAGGGGAAGAGTGCTGAAAAGGCTTCTTCTTCTACTGGTTCTTGCCGAAGAACCCTTGGCAGAAGTGGCGTTCAAGGTGGCAGGACTGCTCAATGCACTGAAGGTGACAGCCACCCTGGGCCGAACAAGTCAGTCCCTAGGAAGGCACGTCAGTTAGTTTGTGCTGGGTATCCACCGGAAAGGAGGAGACCTCAGCCAAGCCCCTGTGATGAGAGGCAACACGCAGCCATCAAGCGGGCACAAGATTCCCCAATGTCCAGGGCCATCTGAAGCTGCTGTTTGGCAACAGCTTGCCTGATCCCAGACCTGCTTGACCGTGGTCTGCATGTTCATGGGGAGATGTGGGAGGACTTCATCCAGCGACCTAAAAGGGTGCGAAGAGAAGTCTGCCATGATGGCGCCGAACTTGCCTGTGAAGGCCCAAGGTAAGCCACATAGAGCTTCCTGGCTGAATGGTCCAAAAGCTTGGACTGTTTATCAGGAGGTTGGTCAGTGTCGGCAGAACTGCCAGTACACCCTGAACACAGGCGGTCACCAGGCTCTCGGCGAGGGTGCTCCTGAGGCCCCTTGGGGGACCCGCTGAAGGGTGCTCTGTAGACCCCGCAAGGGGACCCCATGGGCACCGACACCTGCAGGTCATGAGGGCAGACAGGGCTGGACAGGAGGCAGGCGCTGCCAGAGTTCTAAGGCCTGGCCGACAATAGCCTCAGCCACAGGAAAGACCTCCATCGGTGTATCCCTCTCTTAAGGATGTCTGTAAGAGGATACTCTGCCTTTCTCTGGATGGGCTCCAGGGCATCCCTGTAGATTCAGAGATGAAGTGAAGAATCCTTGGAAAGCCGAGGAACCTTCCTCTGTCTCTAAGCCAATGGCTGATTCATACGTCCCCTGGATGAGAATGCAAGCCAGTGACATCCAAATCTGGGTAGAACAGCCAACCACCAGGTCCCCTTCGACCCGTTGAGGGCAGTCTGGGGTGACCGTGACCGACAACTATCGGAGAAGCCCAGTGGAAGGAGCCCTCCACAGGCTGTTTGAGGGCGGTGGTTCTACCACAATCGGTGGAGAGACCGTTTCCAGCCGAGCTGGTGGTTTTGCCAGCTTTGTGGGCTGAGGAACCAATTTATTCGGGCTCGAAGGAGTTGGCTCCGACCTAGGAGGTGAAAACCAGGTAATAGCCAGTGTAGAAGCCAGAGTCGGCATGCCCGGTCAAAATTAGCTCCTGCCCATGAGGTCTTCATAGCACTGATGGAGTTTCCACGGAGCCTCTCGGATGAGGACCACCGATGGCATCACCCCTTTTAGAGCATTTGTGGCTCTTCCTTGGCCTGTCGGTCAGAGGGTCCGAGACCTCGATCGAGATCGGACAGGCAGACTCGGTCGCTCAGGAGACACCGGCGGGACCAGTGATTTCCCGGAGTCAGGGACCAATTTGACGATGGGAGTCCCAGCAGGCTGGGTCTTGTCATCTGAAAACACCAGATTAGGGGTTCGATCGTGGGATTCGTTGACCAGAGTGGCAAAATCGGGTATTCGGATCGATCACGATGTTGACATCGTACGCGATAATTCAGTCGACTGACCTGGCGGCAAGGCTGAAAAGCCAGCGGCGAAGAAGCGATCTCGACCGAGGACGCATGCTCCTGGGATTGAGATCTCTCCCGCTCCCAAGAGCGCCTTTGTCGAGACAAAGATGATCCCGGATCTTTCTCCCTTATGGGATCGAAGGAGTGCGAGCCCACAGGCGCCTCTCCCTTGGTGGGAGAGACTGGCACAACTCTTGGAAGGAGCCCAGAAGTTGGAGCCCAGGTTGAGTGGAATGAAGAAGCTCTGAGAAGTATCCACAGCACGAGCGCTTCCTCCTTAAGCTTGCATGCGTTCCTACTGCTCGCGGATCCTGCAGCGTGAGCCGCCCACCAAGCCTTCTTGGATTTCACGGAGGGTTCCTCTTCTCAGCCTCCCCAGTTTCAAGCGTGCGAGATGTGGTCGTCGGGCGTTGGGAGTGAAAGCGACACACATCACATTTAGTATCATGGTCAACATCGAGGCAATAGGCATACGTGGTGTGGGGATCGGTCGTGACATTTTCTGGCCACAAGGGCACCGATGAAATCTGGGAAGACTTGTCTTCCATAATTGAAGCAGCGAACTTGCAATTGCTAATGTGAAAATGCAAATTTTCGGAATAACCGAAGGTTTGAAAGCCAGGGCCTACAAGGTGCGTGAGCATGCAGGAGGCAACCTGAATCTTCCAGCGGAAAGAAGATCTGGTGTCATGGACGGAGCTGAGGTATATACCACCGGTGGGTGGGAGGAGTCAGCTTGAAGACTTCCGTGAGATTTAAAGCGGAAGAGGACATGTCAGTGTGGATTAACAACATATCCACGCTCCTAGAAACAGTAATTTACTGAAAACCCTAGCTAAATGCAGAGTAATTTAAAAAAACTAACTAAAAATACACTTTTCAAAATAAACCACAAATAAAAACCCAACTGGAGAACTAGCCAATACTGTATAGTTCACTACGGGGACATTGCTCTCTTCAGGCGGAAAAACAGATTTGAGCAACAGCCAGAGTGGAGCACGGATGCAGAGTCTGAACCTATTTCAAATTCTAAAATTCCCATAGGTTCTATCTCTGGGGCATCACTCTCAGCCGAGATGACTGCATAAAGTGTAAACATTTGAGTGATTCCTGGGGTTAGAACAGCCAAAACAGTAGCCAGCTAGTAAGTCTTCCGGGTCCTGGGAACCAAAGAGACCATGAACTACAGAAAACTCTTAGCTAAGGCACAGTAATTTAAAAATAAATTGCAAATAAACAAACCTACAGGAGACACAGACAGTACTGGAGTTCACTATGGGGCAGCTGCTCTCTTCAGGCAGAGAAACAGATCTGAACAATGGCCAGAGCGGAGTGCAGGTAGAGAGTTTGAATCTATATTCCAAATTTTAAAATCTGCAAAAATTCCAAATCTAAAAATCTGCACAAATTCTAATCTCGAGGTGTCCTCTCAGCGAGATGGCTGCATAAATTGTAAACTTTTAAGTGAGGGATTCGGGTTTAGGGAAAAAAAAAAAAAAAAAACTAGATGAGACACCCTCAATACTCAGTGTGGAAACCTGGTTTCATCATCTCCTGTAGGTCTGGTTAAATGGGTTCTGCATCAGTCTTGTAATTAATGTCATAGTCCCAGATTTGGGGTGGGAGGAGAGATGTCTCAGGATTTTATACGGTAATCCTCTATACCTCTAAAGGCAACTCTTTAGATGGCACTGAAGGTTATTCCTCTTGTGTTCTAGATGAAGAAACCTCAGTGTGTGAGATATTTACCAACAAAGGTTCTCTGTTGATCCTCTGCATGCCCCTTGCCTCTCTTCCGACCACAAGAGCAGCTCTCTTGTGGGGCTTTTCCCCAAGGGGTCTGTGGTCTTGCCACTTGTGGAAGGCTTAGCTGCTTGTTTGGTAATTCTTTGCTGCTAAGAAGTCGCAGCATCAGATGATCCCTTCTCCATTTCTAAGGTGAACGCAGCCCGTCTTACATGAGGACACTCCAGTGATGCTGAAGCAAGCTCATTAATAAAATGCTCAGGCAGAAAATATTTTATGCTGAAGAAAACCCTTTTTAAGGTTCCAGAAGGAGGGAGCAAGAGTTTGTATGAATCACTCAAACCATCTAGAAGAAACATTACACCAGTATTTTTTTTTCTTCTAGCAACAAGAATGGATTAGTCATATCCTACAAAGTGCAGGCTTCAAGCAAAGTCTAGAACCTATTTAGGAAAAATGTTCTGAAGTAGCAAACCTAGTATCCCTTCTGGTCTAGACAGCAATGTGTAGTGTGCATTGAGAACAAGGTAGCTGCTTTACAGACCTCCAGTGGGGTATTACCACCCATCAGTGCTAACAAGTGGCAGATGTGGCTCTAGTGGAATGTGCCTATATGCCTTTGGGTGGCTGCTTGCCAGCTTTTCACAGCAAAACTATACGTAAGAGACTATTCAACAAGAGGTAAGTCTTAGCTGCTGCTGGTTTGCCTTTACCTACCTCACCATAAGTGACAAACATTTGTATATTGTCAGTTCTGGACTTCTTTGTCCTTTGCATATAGAAACTCAAAGTACTTTTTATTTTTTATTTTTTTTCACCCAGGTTGCAGAACTTCGTCCACCAACACCATAGTAAGGTTTTGGAAAAGACTGCGAACCAGGGACCATCTTTAGTAAAGATTTTACGCTTGTTCTAGCACCTCCTCATTCCTACAACACCATGAAGTTAAAGTCAATACAGAATACTTACTGCTCACAGATCCTTCTTGCAGAGGTGACGTCTACAAGAACAGTTTTCCAGGTTCGATATTTGCTCTCTACGAAACACATGGCTCAAAAGGTGGATTCATTATTTGTGGAAGAACTAAGTTTAAGTTCCATGGTGGCACTGTTTCTCTCACTGGGAGATACCAGCAATTTAAACCTTTGAAAAAAGCTCCTGAACACTGGCTATGCTATGGAGAATTTTCTGTGTATATTGATTTGAAAGCTGAAAAGCTGCCAAAGAACCTTCAAAGTAGAACATTTTAGGCCCTGGATTTTAGGTGTACCAGGTAGTCCACAACTACTGACAAACTGGCAGGTATTGCAGTGTTATGGTGAGAATTACACCAAATACCAATTTTCTTCCATCTGAACATGTACGTTTTCAGGCTGCAATATTATTGGCAACTTTCAAACTCTCATTACCTGGTTTGACAGATGTAGTCAAGAGTACTCCAGTTCCTTAAGAACCATGCTGTCAAATGAAGTAATCTGAGGCCTGGGTGAATCACTCTGCCTTCAAACGGTGTCAGGAGATCCTGTCTCTGTGGCAGGTATACTGTATTGACATCCTATAGCATATGTTAGTACCAGAACTGCCTTGCCTAGTCTGGTGTGATCAAGATCATTGTTGCCCTTTCCCTTCCCAATTTTATCACAACCTTGCGGATCAGTGGGGAGAGGGGTGCATAGAGGCATTTGTTTCTCCATAGAAAGGTCAAATAATCCAATGGAACTGTTCCCATCGAGGAAGTCTGCAACAGAATTGGGGTAGTTTCCTACTTTCCATGAAGTGAACAGATCCCTCTGGAGTACTGAAATCAGTACTTCTTGGTTCAGAAACCATTTGTGGCTTACATGATCCATTCTACTGTGTCTACCAGTACATTCTCATTCTCTGACAGGTAGACTGCAGATAGGCTTGCTTTCAGTGTGTATGCCATGTTCCATATCTTCAATGATCCTGTACAGAGTCTTGATGGTCTGGTACCTCCTTGTCTGATTACATAAACTGTAGTTGTATTGCCAGGTTGGCTCTACAACAGGGAAGAGAAAGGCATTATGGACAGAAACACAGCTCTGAATTCCAACAGGTTTATGTGCTCATGTCTCTCCATACCTCTCAACCTTTCATCACCCAAATGTGTGACCAATCAAACATGACACTGCAAGCTCAGAACACAATGATTACTGAAATGTAGCACCTTACTATAAATTTCTGCTTGAAAGTCTCAGTGGTGAATGGCTGATGTCATCTTCTCAATGTGGAACAGAGGGTTTCTGAGGGTAAAAGCAAGTGACATACCTCATAGTAAGTGACAGTTGAGAGGCATGTCTCTCCCGGATTCTATACTTGCATCTGTGGTTGATATTCTTGTGGCTAAGCACTGAAAGGGTATACCTTCTCTAAACTGCTCATATCTTTTCACCAATGCAGTACTTGTATGACCTTTACTAGGAGACAGTACCTTCTGATGGGATACTAGACATCTATAATTTCCAGCTTTGTCCATGGCACCAGTGCTGTGGTAGACGCCTATGTGGCCTGAGAGCCTCAAACATTCATCTCGGTCTTTTTCTGACCTGCTTGGAATGTGTTTGCAAGTGAATTTAAAACTTCTGCCCTCAGTAGAGGGCAGAGCTTTCCATTTCTGTATTAAGGTCTGTTTTGTCTTGATTCCAGGTATAACTTAATAGGAAACTTACACTGCAGTGTGTTAGGTGCCATTTGAATTGGTTTACTGCCTCCTTTTGTGTTTTTCCACCCATACCAGCCAGTCATTTCGCAGAGGAAACATCACTATTTCCAGCCTGCACAGGCTAGCTGCCACTGAAAAACTTTAATGAGCACTCCGGTGCTGATGTTAAGACAAATGGTATTGCTTTGATCCGAAACTGAGCAGGCCCCACCCTGTATCTTAGATACTTTCCGGGCATGGCATTATTATGATTTGGAAATATGCACCCTGTAAGTCAAATTTTTTTATTTTTATTGTCTGCTTTTAGTAGTAGTACATTAGGGAGAGGAAAGGGTTGACCAGCAGCTACAGTTCCCCTCCCCATTTCACTGAACAGCTAGCTGAGAGAGCTAAATGAGAGGGCCTGTGAAAGAAGTCAGGTGTGCCCCTGCTCCATACTGTTTTGCTTTTAGTAGCAGTACATTAAAGAGAGGAAAGGTTGAGCAGCAGCTAGCCCCTCTTCCATTTCACTTAGCAGCTAACTGGAAGGGACCTGTGAAAGCAGAGTCAGGTGTGCCCCAGCTCTATTGCCAGCCTCTCTCGCTAGCAACCCTTTCTTGCTGAAGGATCAAAATGCAAAGGACATTGGAGTCTGCCCGCTGGAGTCAGCCCAACAGAGGCAGCCAGCCACTCGGCTCCCCTGCTGACCCAAAGTAGAGCAAGTGTCACCCTCCAGAACAGGTAAGATACCACAAGTTTGTGGTCATACTGAACGATTCGTCCAGTTCTTAAGCAAACTCCAAAGTTATCTGATGAACAAGCTTGCGGCTTAAGTGGCCACTAGTCACGCCTCTTCCTGTTCAGGCCAGAGACATACAGAACAAACAAGTTTAATAGTAAATGTACTTGGAAACAGTAAATAATAGTGCGGGAACACAGTACATATGACCTGGGGGTGTAGCGCCCCACAGAAAAAAAAAACAAGTATAATAGTGCTTGGAAACAGAACAAATAATCATAATAACAGTGCGGTAACGTAGTACACATGACCGGGGTGTTGGGAGAGCGGGCGCCCACACAGAAGAAATAAACAGTGATAATAGTACCAATTTAAAGTAAAGGTAGAAAATGCAGAAAAATACATGAATTAAGCTACGTTTGATGTCTAAAGTACTGTAATCATGTGTGATTTATAGTCTGGTTTGCCTTTCTGGCAGTGTGTATAAGCGTCTCAGCTGTTTGTCACTCACTCGCGCAGTGCCATGAGACACATTACCAAGCAGTCTCTAAAAGCAGCGCGATCTGGCCGTAATCCTTCAGTATCGCCAAGTTTGTTTGATCCTTTTCAACCAAACCTCTGGTAGTATTGAACATAGCCACTGCTTACTAAGGCATTATTGGATACAGTCAGCTGTAGCAGATGTAGGGCACTCATCTCCAGAAGGGTGCTCTGGAGGAGAGGGCACTGCCCCATTTGCAGTCGATATCTGAGCTCAGGCGCAGCTGAGGCAGCAAGGGTGGAGATATCAAGCTGTGTCTCCCTCTCAGCTGCAGCTCACCCCTTTTCCCCAGAGACCCACGGGCACAGGGAATGAAGAGTGATGGGGAGAGGGAGGGCTCTTAAGAACAAGGCCAGCCAGGTAAGGGCTGTCCTAGCCAAACCAATACCAACTGCTTGGATGGGGACCAGGAACCTAACTCCACAGGGGAAGACTCAAAGTCAATCAATGGGTAAGGCAGGACAACACGTTTGGGATAGCAGGCTTTTTCTAGGTCAGATTAACTCTACTTGACGAGAGAGGAGACCACTGCACTGGGGCAAGCGTTCGGCATCTTTCTTGGACATTTAAACTAACTCCAGGGAGACTAGTACTGAGAGCCATATGACCAGGCGTAGGGATGGCTAGCCTAGTTAGTCCTCCCCCCTTGCTCGAGGACTAGCAGCACTCAGGCTCAGACTGATAGATTGACAATAGGTATGCACTGTGTAGAGGCCTTCGGCACCATGCAATTCTGCTTAAAGTTGGACCAGCATAACATTCAGTGGTGATTTGCATATGCAGCCCATGATGCTTTGCATTGTGGGGGCATGTGTGATTTGTATTTTCTTGAAACTTGGCTTCCCAGCCAAATGCCCTTTGGGTAACCCTGCCTCAGTGTTTACGCACAGAGGTTCTTTGTCTTTAAACAGTTTTTTATTTTAATGGGTTCACCACAATATATCCCAGGCACACTGCCTTAAGGGTAGCTGGTCCATCGCACTGGGGTGTTAAACAGACAAGGCATACTGATGAATCCTGGTAGGATGAAACACGTGTCTATGTCTTCTGTTAGCACCCTTTGCAAACTATGTGAGAGGCCTTTTGGCACCATGCAATTCTGCTTAAAGTTGGACTGGCATAACATTCAGTGGTGATTTGCTATATGCAGCCCATGATGCTTTTGCATTGTGGGGGCATGTGATTTTGTATTTTCTTGAAACTTGGCTTCCAGCCAAATGCCCTTTGGGTAACCCTTGCCTCAGTGTTTAGCACAGAGTTCTTTGTCTTTAAATAGGTATGTACACTGAGGATGCAGCAAATCATATACGGCTAGGAAAGAATAAGAGGAACCTCGGTTAAAGAACAAGCAAGGTTCACTGAATAGTTGAAAACTGATCTGTATTAACACCAGGAGTCTAGGCAACAAAATAAGTGAGCTTCACGCGATGATGGCAGAATCCAAGCTGAGATACAGTGGCCATCACAGAAATTTGGACTACAGATAAAAATGACTGGGACCAATTGTGCCTGGGTACATACTGCAAAGAAGGATGAAGCAATTTGTGTGTGTGTGTGTGTGTGTGTGTGTGTGTGTGTGTGTGTGGGGGGGGTTAGCCTACCAGGTCAGAGAAAGGCACTGGACGATCAGAAAATGGGAATCTTAGGTGTAACTTGGGAAGACGGAGTCTCTATGGTTCAACTTACAGAGGCATCTGAGGAAAAGCTATGTCTAGGTGTGTTGTAGACCTCCAGGCTAAGGAGAGGCAGAGGACAGGGAGATCAGTGAAGAAATTAGAAGGGGAGCAGCAAAAGGAGATGTTGTGGTACTGGGGAACTTTAACTTGCTGATGTAGACTGGGACGCTTGGCCAGAAGCAAGAAAAGTTGAGCTTTGCTTGATGCCTTTAAGACTGCCTACTACTGCAGCTTGTAAGGGAATCCACAAGACAAGACGCTGTCCTAGATGTAGTGCTTACTAACATAGATATAGTTAAATCAGTGATAGTTAAGGAGCCACTTGCAAACAGCAACCACAACTCAGTTTGGTTTGAGTTGCCCACTGGATTGAGAAAACACATTCTAGTACGGTGGTCTGAGATTTTAGAGGGCAGACTTCAACAAACTCAAAGATGTGGTTTGAAATAAATTAAAGTGGGACAGCAAGGGGCAGTGGTTGAAGAGACATGGAGGGCAATTAAAGGGCCATTCTTGAAGCTTCTCAGCTTGCCAAGGGAAAGTAACCAAAAAATAAATTGGGAGGCTGTGGAGTCCGAGCAAGATGGCAGCTTAGGTTTTCAGCTCCAATGACAACTATACAAACTGCACCTTAGAACTTGCTTTTCTCAACGGGATTTAAACTAAAGTGCTCCTACAGGTGTGAGACGACCTCAGCTTCAGTATGAGAAAGTCTCAGAGGGATAAACAATCTCAGGACGGAGCCCTCAATAAAATAGTCGATGGCTCCTACCATGAGGTCATGGGACAACAGCTACAGAGGATACAGAATCAGAGACTTTGCAAACGCTGGTAGCTAAATTAACTACATTAATAAACAAAAACAAAAGAAACAAACAAAATAAAAAAAAAAAATCGGTGGCTGGGCTGTCCAACAAGTTTGACACACTTACGAATCGTGTGTCCACTTTGGAGACAACTTCGATTCACTGCAGCTTGCTACTAAAGAGGCATCAAAAGATCAGGCATAGCGATGGGTGCCATAGTGAACGTTTGAAGAACATCAACATCTCTGCCCCAAATAGAGATGTTAGAAAATCAGTCTCGGTCAGCTAACTCGCATTATCGGACTGCACAAAGGTTGTGAAGGATCATTTGCTCCTGTTCCTGGGGATCGTTCCAGCAACAGTTTTGAGAGGACCCCAATGCACCGCGAACTGTGTAGTGGTGTTGGATGACGCCAGAGTGAAGAGACCGCTGTTAGTGATAGCATGACGGAAGAAAGGTCCTCCTGCAAGATGGTTTACAAGTCTGGCTCTACGATTTAAGTTGTGCCACCACGACAGAAAGCATGATTCGGACGAGGTCGGCACTACTGACAGAGGCTGAAATCCCTCACGGGATGATCTTCCCAGCCCAATAATGCATCATTCCTGAGGGTAAAGTTTTTCTCCAGTGACCCGTGATGTCCTCAAATGGGTCCAGAAACATGGGGTTCAGTGACCAACTCCCGAGGATGCAGAGGTGATGGATTCAAGAAGAGACCTAAACTGGGGCTGACCTTTCTGTTTTGGTTTATCTGTTTGAAGCTGTTAAGATCCAGGTTAGCTCAATGTAAGGTTATAACGTTTTTGTTAATCCCGTTGATTAAAAACATTACTGGATCTTTATATTCTATTACTTAAAGTTATAAGGCACATTAGGAATTGTACTAAAATATTACAAGTTGCTTAAAACCACTTTGTGTTTTACACATCAGTGTAACATTATGATACAGCATGGCCACTATCAACTCCTCCTCAGGTAGGAGGTTCATGGACTCGGACTTTGTTCATTTTGACTTTCTTTATTTTAAGGTCATGCAGCTCATGGGCTCATTTTCACAGCAAATGTTCTGGACTAGAATTTAAAAGAAACATAGAAATTGACAGCAGATAAGGACTCGCAAGGCCCATCCAATCTGCCCATTTTTCTACCTCATGAACGTGCTACAGGCCTGTACTGTCAATGGCCTATCTATTCATACTCATCTGTATTGCTCTCTTTATACCTATCCCATGCCTGTCTGAAGCCCTGCACTGTATTCATATCCACCACTTCCTGAGACAGGCCGTTCCATGCATCCACCACCCTTTTTGTGAAAAGAACTTCCTCACAGTACCCTTAAATCGGCCTCCCTCTGATCTCATGCTGTGTCCTCTTGTCCTGCTATTTTTCTTGTATTAAAACATGTTAGACTCTTTCACCTTGTTAAGCCTCTTAAGATGTTTGAATGTTTCTATCATATCACCTCTCTCCCTCCTTTGCTCTAGTGTATACATATTGAGCACTGTTAATCAAACATACTAAAAGCCAGCAGAATAGGCCTCAACAGTCTTCCATGTCTGCTCATTTTAGCCAGCCCTATTAGGCACTAGCTCCTCCTCCCCGGCCCCAGAGGGTCAACTCGGCTTCAGTATACCCATGCATCTGTCCCACCCTCTAAAGCTCCTTCCACTGTGCCCCTGCTCGACTAGACTCCCGGGCAATGCATTCCATGGCTCCACCCACCTCTCAGTGAAGTAATGCCTTCTACGCTCTCCCCAGTAGGTTCCCCTCCAGCTTACACTCATACCCGGTTGTGCCCCCTTTCTTTAGCCTGAACATTTCTTTGGCTCTGCCCCGCTAATCCCTTTCACATATTTGAATACCTCAATCATGTCACCCCTGTCTCTCCCCTCTCTCCAGCGAGTAGAACCCAAGGACTTCAGCCTTTCCTCATAGGTCCTTTCACTCATGCCCCGGATCATCCTGGTTGCCCTCCTCTGGACCCTCTCCAACAATGCTATGTCCTTCCTAAGGTGAAGTTCCAGACCTGCACGCAGTACTCAGGATGCGGCCTGACCAAGGCATTTATACAGAGGGAAGGATCACCTCCTCCTCCTGGACATTATTCCCTGGGCTATGCAGCCCAGAATCCTGTTTGCCTTTGCCGAGATCTTCTGTCCTCATATGTTTTCTGATGCAGTCCCTGCACCATTTTGGTTGCTCTTCTCTGGCCTACCTCTATTTTATTATTGTCCTTGTGCAGTTGCAGCCTCCAGTACTGCACACAGTACTCCAGATGAGGCCTAACCCAGTATCTTGTAAAGAGGGATTATTACCTCCTCTTACGACTATGTATACCCCTACTAATACACCCCAACATCCCTCTATCCTTACCTACTGCTTTATTGGTCTGCTTGAATGATTTCAGGTCATCGGTGATGGTGATGATGATGCCCAAGTCTCTCTCTTCCTTGTGACTGCCAGCAACTCCCTCCCAACCTATAAGTGGCTTCAGGGTTTCTCTTTCCTATGTGCATGATCTTGCACTTCTTTGCGTTAAACCCCAGCTGCCACTCTTCTGACCATTTTGCCAGTTTATCCAGATCTGAGGAGGGAAAGAAAGTGTTGAAACAGAGGATGGAGAAGTACATAGAGGAAGTTGGGAATTTAAACTAGGAGCGGGGGTGGCAATTGGGCAAAAGACATGCAGAGACTACAGGCTGGAAAACCTGAGCTTACCCCCATAACAGTGACAAAGGACAAATAGCAAATACTACTGGTGATGCTGGTAAAGGAGGGCAGGATGGGGGAAAGGTGGAAGGTGGTTACCTTAATGCTAGGAGCCTTGGGAGAAAACTGCAGAGTTACAGGTGCTCATGGGAGAGGAGAGGTGGACATTGCAGCCATCACAGAAACATGGGCCACCCAATACAATGACTGGGACCTGTCTGTACCAGGGTACAGGTTATTTCAGAGGGACAGGGTGATTGGGGGTGGCACTATATGTGAAGGAAGGACTGAAGTGTAAGGAGGAAGGGAAGGAGGGTAGTACTGAGTCACTTTGGATGCAAATCCAGGATTCCAAGAATAGGATTCTCAGAATGGGAGTGGTGTACAGGCTGCCATCTCAGACGGAGGAGTTAGACAGGAACTAGCAGGACAGATCAGGAGGACCTGCCAGAAGGGTAGTGTGGTGATTGTGGGGACTTCAACATGCCAGGAGTGGACTGGAGCACCCCAACAACCAGGAACGGAAGGAACAGGTACTGCTGGATGCCTTCCAGGACAGCTTCCTGCTGCAAATGGTCAGTGAACCAACCAGGTTAGGGAATACCCTTGACCTTGTGCTGGCAAATGGGGACTTTGTTAGAGAACTTACGGTGGAGAAACCGTTGTCAGGGAGTGACCACCACTCAGTATGGCTCACACTGGATATGGGCAAGGAAGAAGAGGAATCTGGCACAAGATTGCTGGACTTCAGGAGGGCCGACTTTGGGAGGATGGGGAAGTGGTAAAGGGTACCTGGCCAGAATTCAATCTAGTATGGACACTAACCAGAGGTGGGAGCTCATAAAGCTGGGGATAGTGGAGGCAACCAAAACCTGCTGCAAGGCCCAGAGCAAGAAGGCTAGGGCTAGAAGACCGAGCTGGTTGAGCAAAGAGGTCATGGAAAGGTAAGGAGGAAAAGAGCTGCCTTTAGGAGGTACAAGAAAACAGGGAGGAGTAATTGAAGGAATCGAAGGAGGTGACAAGGGCAGTAAGGGAGCCAAGGCATCTACGAGCCAGGCTGGCACAAGGCATTAAGAAAGGGAGAAGGACTTCTTTAGGTACATCGGGAGAAAAGGAGCTATGGAAGACCACATAGTAAGGATTAGGAAGGAGGGGTTGGGTGGAAGCAGAGCGCTATAAGGCAGAAGCACTAAACGATTACTTGCCTGTAATTACTAAGGAGAAGAGAGGGGGTGACACTGAGGGGAGGAACAGCAGAAACGGGGAGGGGTGACAGATGGGGAAATCATAGAGGGCAGAGTTCGGGAGGGTTTGAAGGCACTGAGGGTAGACAAGGCGCCAGGCCCAGATGGCATCCACCCAGGGTACTGAAGGAGCTGGCAGAGGTAATTGGGGACCTTTGGCAGATCTATTGTCACCTCACTACACCAGGTGTGTACCTCAGGACTGGAGGATGGCTCATGTGGTGCCCCTCCACAGAGATGGCTCCAGGATGAACCAGGGAACTATAGACCGGTGAGCCTCACATCCATCGTGGAAAAGCTGATGGAGACTATCCTGAAGGAGAGGCTGGTGGCCCTTCTGAGGCCAAGGACTGCAGGACAGCAGACAGCATGGCTTCATATGTGGCATATCCTGCCAAACCAACCTGGTGGAGTTCTATGACTGGGTAACTAGGCAACTGGACAGGGGCCATGCAGTGGATGTCCTGTATCTGGACTTCAGTAAGGCATTCACTTGGTGCCGCATGGAAGGCTGGGAAATAAGTCAGAAGGCACAGGGCGGGTGCAAAGCTGGTGAGATGGGTAGGGAACTGGCTTCAGGGAAGGCAACAGAGGGTGGTGGTGGGTGGGGATCTCACACCCAAGGGTAGTGACGAGGTATTCCACAGGGCTCGGTGTTGGGACCAGTGTTGTTTGGGATATTTATTGCAGACATATCACTGGACATCAAGAGCAAGATCAGTCTGTTTTGGATGATACCAAGGCAGGGCGGTGGTGGATGACCCTAGTGGATGGCAGGAGTTGCAGAATGATCTGGCAAAGCTTGAAACCTGGTCAGACACCTGGCAACTGGGGTTTAATGCCAAAAGTGCAAGGTGCTGCATTTTGGGATGAAGAACCCAAGGAGGAGTTACCTGCTGGGGGAGTGCAGCTAGCCCAGAGAGGGAGGAGAAGGATCTGGGGTGCTCATTACAGGGTCAATGAACAACCTGGCACAATGTAGGAAGGCAGCTGCAAGGCCAACAAAATGCTGGTTTGCATTGCAAGGGGTATATCCTCGAGGAAGGAGGAGGTGATTCTGCCACTGTATAGGTCATTAGTTAGACCGCACCTGGAGCACTGCGTGCAGTACTGGCGCCCGTATCTGAAGAGGAGACATTAAGTTACTGGAGGAGTGCAGCACAGGGCGACAAAGATGATCAAGGGCTGGGGACTTGTCATACAAGAGGAGGCTGAGGGAGCTGAACATGTACTTGCTGGAGGAGAGGAGGGACAGGGGACAGGACTGAAACCTTTAAGTACATGAAAGGAATAAACAAGATATGTACAGAGGGGCTGTTCAAAGTAAGGAAGGAGGGACACCAGGGACCATGATATGAGACTGGAGGGAGGAAGGTTCAGGAGGGAGATGAGGAGACACTTTTTACAGAGAGGGTGGTGGCTGGGTGGAATGCGTTACGGCAGAAGTGATATCCAGTAGAACAGTGGACTGCTTCAAGAGGGATGGGACAGGACAAGGGAGGGCCAATGGAGGTAAGGGTGGAAGGGAGGGGCAGCTGCAGAGATAAGGGTGCTAGCTGCACATTCAAAGCAGACTTGATAGACCTCTAGCCTTTGTCTGCTGGCAAATTAGTATGTTAAGTAGATCTCTTCTCATTCTGCCCACCCACCCCATCTGGATCATCTACTCTGTTGCAGATCTTGGTGTCATCTGCAAACAGACAAACCTTACCTCCAGTCCATCTGCAAGTTCACTGATCAAGATATTGAAGAGGACTGGCCCCAGGACTGATCCCGAGGTACCCCACCTGTGACCTGCATCTCTTCTGACTGTATACCGCTTACCACCACTCTGTTTTCTGCTCGCCAACCAGTCTGCCACCCAGTTGACCAACTTCTGACCACCACGAGCCTACCCAGCTTATTAATCAATCTTCTATGTGGAACAGCATCGAAGCTTCTCTGAAGTCAAGGTAAGCGACATCAACTGCACCCCTTGGTCCACCACTCTGGTTACCCAGTCAAAGAAATCTATGAAATTAGTTTCTATGTTTGACAGGACCTTCCTGTTGTAAACCCATGCTGTCTTGGATCCTGTGCTCCTATGGATACCAGGTGTTGCACTATCCTTTCCTTAAAGAGTGCCTCCATAATCTTGCTCACTACTGAGGTAAGACTGATTGGTCTGTAGTTCCTGCCTCCTCCCTGCTACCACTCTTGTGGGCGGATCACATGAGCCCTTCTCAGTCTTCTGGGACCTCTCCTGTGCTCAAAGACTCACTAAACAGTTCTGCTAATATCTCATGTTACTTCCACCCTTAGCTCCTTTAGTACCCTGGGATGTATACCATAAAGCAATTTTGATTACTCCTCACTATGATGTATCTTAATGACAAAAGCAATACCATATGGGTGTACTAAGAGGTGGCACCCTCAATGTGATCAAATTTATAACTAATGTACTATGTCGGCATTATTTTAACTGTATGTGTTTTCAAAACAATAAGCACAGTTTAAAAAAAGGAGGCAGTATAGCGCATGATGGTTTAAAGGCAGAGCTGCAAACCTGGAGACCTGGGTTTGAATCCACAGACTCCACTTGCATACTGTGTGACCCTGAGCAAGTCACTTAACTTCCCTGTGCTCACAGGTGGCATCTGTAAACAAGCTTCAGCCTACTTTGCCACTTCTCTCGGGCTGGAACTCTCTCCCCGACAATTTTGTCCTGCTCCACTCTCACTCTGTTCCAATCCAAGCTATCTGCCTCATTTTTCCCCTCTTCAACCTGTTCCTGCTTCTCCTGAATAGGTTCCCCTTCTCCCCTCCCTTCCTAATGTACCCCTGATGTGCACTTTACTACTTAATGTCGCGATGTAACTATTATCATGTGCCTATCATGGGCCATTACCGTGCCTATGTTTAACCTGGCCAGTGCCAGCTGTTTCAGTGTTTACCAACTAGATTGCTCACTTGATACCAACTTGTGTAACACCTGTTATCAATTACATGTACCCTGTAACCTAATTGTATTTTTCGCCACAGTGTGGCGGGCCTCTGTTGAGCGCCTATTGTTTTGCAAATCTATGCTATGTAACCAAAAACACAATGTATGTCTTTATGTGTGAAATTACCTTTGGAAACGAACCTCTGGCTCAAAGGTTTATAAGCAGTTCTTACAAATAAATAAATAAATAAATAAATAAATGTGCCAACTGCCTAATCACTGTTTTATCTTACACCTGATGAACCTTGTCTAAGCCTTTAATCATTGCTTTGTCCTTTTTGTTTTCTCTAAATGTCAAATGTAATCTCTCTGTAAATTTGCACTATTAATGTTCAATTTTATTAATGTCAATTTATTACCACTCTGTTAATTTTGCTCTGCTTCTGTATGTAATCCATACCGGGTGCCCCTGAAAAGCGGACTGTACTGTCTCAGTGGACTCACCGGTCACCAAAACTCAAATAAATAAAAATACTGTGACTTCTGGTTTAAGAAAAAAAAAAAAAAAAAAAGAAAAATAAACCACTTTTGGTTTTCAGAGAAATCAAGGAAGCAGTAAGGGCCAAATGAATGGCCTTCCACAACTATAAAAGAAGCAGGGGATGCAAAGGGAAGAATACCTCCAGAAGAGTAGGTAGGCAAAGAAAGACACAGAGCTGCAATTAGCTAAGGGGTCAAGCATGGAGAAAAGCATTTTTCCCACTATATAAGTGAAAAAGAAGGAGGAGTGGGGAATGGTTAGGTTGTTGGATGGGGGCCGTGTGATAGAGGAG
Organism: Neoceratodus forsteri; assembly: GCA_016271365.2. Taxonomy (NCBI): domain Eukaryota; kingdom Metazoa; phylum Chordata; order Ceratodontiformes; family Ceratodontidae; genus Neoceratodus; species Neoceratodus forsteri. Next base: position 418,506,969 of record CM057452.1, on the reverse strand, counting down.
GAGGGTGAGAAAAAGGCTACAGTCCTCAACAACTACTTTTGCTAAATCTTTTCCAGGGAAACTAGCAGGTCCTTACCTGAAAGTGGCATTAAAGTGGCTGAGAGAGGGATCCCAGACATAGGAAGGCTAGCATTTACTGGGGATGGGGTACAGAAGGTCGGTTTATTTATTTATTTGAATCCTGGATTAACACCTTTGAGAACAGGCTCATTACACAGATTCCACAACATGGCAAACAAACAATAAGAACACTGTACAGATAGGGCAAAACAAATAGCAGCACAATTGTACAGGAATGAAACATAGAAGTTGAAGGCAGAAGACCACCAGGTCCATCTAGTCTGCCCATTGCCTTTTAGCCCTAGCCTTCTAACTGCCCTTGGGTTCGAGGTCTCCTTGTATCTGTCCCAAGCATTCTTGAAACCTACCACTGTGCTTGCCCCCACCACCTCTGCAGGCAGGCTGTTCCAGGCATCCACCACTCTTTCTGTGAAGAAAAACTTCCTGGTGTTGGTGGAGAACTGCCTCCCTTGCAGCCTTAGACCATGTCCCCTGGTTCTGCTGCCCTTCTTAAGTTGGAAGAGATCATCTATCTGTCCCTGGTTTATGCCTTTTATGTACTGACTGTTTTGATCATGTCACCCCTCTCTCTTCTCTGTTCCGGGATACATGTTCAGTTCTTTCAGTCTATCCCTGTAGGACATCTTGTGCAGTCCCTGAATCATTTTGTTGCCCTTCTCTGCACAGTCTCCACCCGGTCAATGTCCTTTTGAGGTGAGGCCTTCAGATCTGGACGCTGTACTCCAGGTGAGGCCTAACCAGTGATCTGTACAGTGGCAGGATCACTTCCCTCTTCCTGCTTGTGATTCCCCTCCAATGCATCCCAGCATACCGCTGGCCTTTAATGTTGCCTTCTCTCATGGTTTGCCTACCTTCAAGTTGTCTGAGATGATGATTCAAAATCACGCTCTTAGGTGGAGGCAGCTAGTCTTTCCTCTCCAAGGTAATATGCCTTATTTGGATTTCTTTTCTATGTGCATGACTTTGCACTTTTGCCACTGAATCTCAACTGCCATGCTCCAGACCATTCTTCCAGTTTCTTGAGGTCAGCTTCCATCTTGTCCACTCCTGCTGGGTGTCAACCCTGTTGCATATTTTAGTGTCGTCTGCGAACAAACACACCTTTCCCTGTAGTCCGTTACCTATGTCTGATATGAAAATATTGAAGAGCAGGGCCCCAGTACTATGAACCCTGGGGCATACCGCTGGTTACCCTAACTTCTGAAGACAGTGCTCCATTTACCTGCACTTTCTGGGTTCTGCCCTGTAACCAGTTTTACCCATTTAACTACTTCTGATCCAACTCCTGTGAGGTCTAGCTTCTTTATCAGCCTTCTGTGTGGAACAGAGTCAAATACCTGGTTAAAGTCCAAGTAGATCACATCTACTGCCTCCCACTCGTAATCTATAACCTTTGTAACACAGTCAAAAACTTGATCAGGTTTGTCTGCATGACCTACCTGCTGTGAAACCTTGCTTGCTTGGGGTCCTGATGGCCTCTAGCCTCCAGGAATGCCATGATCCTCTGTTTGAGTAGTGTCTCCATTAACTTCCCACTATGGATGTGGGGCTTACGGGCCTATAATTTCCAAAGTCCTCCCTGCTGCCCGATTTGTGGAGTGGGACTACGACTGTCCTTTTCAATCTTGGATACCTCCCACTCTTTAGGGATCTGGCGAATAGTTTAGCCAGTGGGGCAGCCAACTCTAATCTCAGTTCTTTTAAAATTGCCTGGGTCTTCCTCAGTAAATACTGAGCAGAAGTACTTGTTCAGGATTTCTGCTTTTTCTGGGTCATCTTCTGTTGTTTCTTTTCCTGAGTTGTAATCTTGACTATACCCCTTTTGCCTTCCTTCTTTCCTGGATGTATCTAAAAAAGATTGACTCTTCTCTTTGCCCTCTCTGCTATACTTGCTTCTGTCTAGCTTTTGCCTGCCTTGTTTTTGCTTGCTTTCATTTCTCCTTGTATGACACCTAGTCTTCTTCCTTGTTTGTTCCCTGGTATAGCTTGAATGCCTTCTGTATTTCTTTCACTATATTAGCCATTTCCTTTGGAAACCATAAGGGTTTCGGTTTCTTTTCACTTTGGTAACCCTTCTGGCGCATTGGTCAGTGACTGTCTGGATTGCTTTCTTAAGTTTCCCACATTACATGGACCTTGTCCACCTGTAGATCAATTAAGTTGTTTCTTGTGTTGGTCCTCATTTGGTTGAAGTCCACCTTTTTAAAATCTAGTACTTTTATTTTTGAGTGGCACGTGTCCTCAGTTATGTTCACCTTGAAGCTAACCATGGTTATAACTAGTACAGTCACAGTCGTAGCAGGGGTTGACAAATCCATAGCCAGACGCCCGGCTACCAAATCTCTGACCAGACAAGCGTAACACAGGCTGCCAGTTGCCCACAGACAACCACATTTTAAATATTGCAGTTTTTCCCCCATTCTGTAATCATCGCTGAGCAAAGATCTCTGATGATAGGAGGAGGGTCAACCTGATGCCGTAGTACATAGATGTCAGCTGTTAACCTTCACCCACCCACACTGCTAAACTGCTCTCTGACTGGATACTTTTCTGTGCTCTCGCCCTTGGATTTTGGCACCATGCATCAAGTAGCTAAGTGCAGAATCTAACGGTCGGTCATTCCGTCAGTGAGTGCCATTCCTTTCGTGGTGCAACTTGTTTCTACTGGTCATATCTGAAACAGGGCTAGGGCTGGGCTGAAGCACCGGCAGTGTAGCACAGCACTTTAGGCAAGGCAAGGCAAGACAAGTGGCGGAGAAAGCCTAGAGTGAAGTCATAGAAGTGTAAATTCGAGCCGCAGCATGGCCCTAGACCGGTCGGGTCCAGTGGAGCATGTGTGCGAGTGAAGCAGCCCAGTCCACAACAGCAGTGCAGAAATCCAGAGAAAGCTGGTCAGGGAGGAGACAGATTCATGGATGCAGCTGCTGAGTAAGGTAAGGGGCGGGGTTACATGCATGCACAGAGCACACCGTGACCAAAAGCCTTGCAGTCACTGAATTTCAGAGAATTAATAAGAACTGTGCCTGAAGACTCGCAGCATTGTTGCTTGGTGTTCATCAAAGCAGTGGGTCAGTAGGTAGTACACCGCCTCTGAGGCCAGGAGATCAGAGGGCTGTGGGTTCAGTTCCCACATCTGGCACTTGGGCATTATCCCAGTATTGACACTGTAGTGCAGCATGAGAGGGTGCTGCACTTCTGAGGTGCCGTCTTTCGGATGAGACGTTAAACCGAGGGCCCATCTGCCTGGACTGGTAGTAGTTCAGGTGGATGTTAAAGATCCATGGCACTATCGAAAGAGTAGGGAATTTCCCGGTGTCCTGGCCAAATTCCCTCATTCACTAAAATACCACCAACAGCTTAATCTGGTTCAAGGTCAGTGGGCATTCATCTGTATCCCCCCTGGGTCGCTGGCTCTGAAAATAGGCAGGATTTGTCTAGCACTTACCCGGGTCAACAAAAGCTAAATAAATAAAAAATAAATAAATAAAATAGTGTGGGCAAGGTGTATTAAACTGCAGTTCATAGACAATATCAGGGACTTCTGAAGTCAGAACACATTATAAAGTGTGTGTGTCTTTGGTTATTTGTTTTGTTATTTTATTGAAATTATTTAGTTAAAGCAACCCCCCCACAAATACAGAAAGCTAATTCACACGTGCGATTTAACTGTGCAGTGATCCAAGTAGTGCTTAAAACTTCAAGGCAATTACTTCTGGCCTTTAAATATTTACAGGTAAATAAATGTCAGCCCTACGGCTGTATCAGCAGGCTGGCAGTCTAGTGCCATAAGTAGCTGAAATCACTGATCGGTCAAAAAGTAATTTATTTTCAAGTACAGATGCTTTTCTCTAAAAAGCCTGCATGTTTTCTGAATTGTATTTATTTTTATTAAAAGTAAATGCTGAACTGTTTCTTCAATAGTATATCAGCATCCAATTGTTTGGATGGGTGTAGAAATCAATTTTATTTACATGGCACCTTTCACATTATCAAGGCGCCTCACAGAACAATTAAAAACAGCTGCAGCATAGATCACATACATTATAAATAGTATAAAATGGGAAAAATAAGCGGTATTCCAGTTTTTCCCCAAATGCCTGGATCCATAAGTGCTGGATCTCTTGTGATCCATACTGGATCTTCTGAGATCCATACTGGATCTCAAAAGTGCCTTATTCTATGTACCCTATTGTATGATTTATCATGTTGCCTGAACCTAATGTATGTTAACCCTGTTTATACCTGTATGCCTGATGTTCATGTATTGTTCCATTGTAACCCTCCTGGTCGCGCTAGAAAATAGGCACTTGGCTGTCTAGTCGCTCACCCGGTAAACAAAAGCAAATAAATAAATAAAATAAAGAGGTTTTAAGGCCTTTTAAAACCCTCCACGGTCCTGCACTCACGTAAGTGACAGGGTAGAGAATTCCAAAGGGTGGGGACGCGTGCATAAATGCATGAGCCCCAGAAGATTTTAAACAAACCCTTGGAATCTCTAGCAACCCCCACATCAGTCGGCGGAGCGCTCCAGACAATAAGGGACCAGGAGCTCTTCCAGGTAGACGGACCCTGTCCATGTAGGGCTTTGTAAGTCAGAAGACGGACTCTGAAGGTGATTCGTCACTGTACTGGCAGCTAGTGCAGTTCACGCAGCACCGGAAATATGACAGGACCAAGAGGTTCCTGTCAATAACCGAACGCTGCGTTCTGCACCAGCTGCAGTGACAAATATCCACTCCTCGGAAGCACTAGGTATAGGGCACTGCAGTAATCCAAGCGCAGCGACACAAAGGCATGGACCAATGTAGGAAGGTCACGGACGGAATGAGATGCCCGACTTTGGAGATGTTCCTCAGGTGGTGGAAGAGGATTTGATGACGGCCAACACCTGCAAAGCATGGCGTCAGTCCCTCGTCAAAAATTACATCAGGTTTCGCACCCGTTCGGAGGTCAGAAGTGGCAAACCCCAAGAAGAAGTCCAGAGGGTGACCTCACCACCAACCACCCTATCCGGCAACCGGGTCCACCACCAGCACCTCAGTCTTTTCCGGTTCAACCTCAACCAGCTCAAACTCATCCACTCCTGGATTTCAGCGAGGCAGTTGTTAAATATTGATTGGGCTCCATCCTGATCAGGCACGAAAGAAAGGCAGAGCTTGGTATCATCAGCATAGCAGTGAAATTTCAGCCCATACGTTCTTACAATGTCTCCAGGGAGTAGCATGTACACTCAGCAACAACATGGGAAACAGCACCAACCCCTGAGGAACCCCACGAAGCGGAACTGGGTCAGAGGAATAAATCCTGACACCACCCTCTGAGTTCTTCTGGTGAGGAAGATGAAAACCACCTGAGGACTGTACCCGACAGGCTACAGATGAACCTCAAGTGGTCGAGCAGAACCCCATGGTCCACAGTGTCAAGCGCTGAGGAGAGATCGAGGATAACCAAGATGGAGGCGGTTCTTCCGATCTCTAGCGATCAGGAGATCGAGCACCGAATCAGCGCCGTCTCAGTACTATGCTTCTTTCAAAACCGGACTGGAGGCTCATAGACATCATGGATCGTCATATGGTTCTCCAGTTTTATGGCCACTACTTTTTCGATCACTTTCCCCATAAAGGGATGTTCGAGATTGGTCTGTAGTTGCATGAAGTCTGGGTTAAAGAAGCTTTCTTCAGGAGGGTGTCACACCGCCTCCTTCAGGAACCAGAAACTCACTTGTTTCCAAGGAGCACCAGACTATCTGTGCTAGGACCGGGCCAAGGATGTCACCACAACCCAAACTCAGGGTAGCTGGTCCCAGATCCAAACTACAGCAGGTAGGGTGCATACCCTGGACAATCCGCATGATGCCCACAAGATCAGGCTGACTGAAGGTACTCCAGGAAAACTGAGGGACAGTGCTAACACGCCAGTCTACAGCAACGCCCATATATTGAGCGGTTGGAGTACACGCCCTGATGTCAACCACCTTCGCTGCAAAGAATTGAGCAAGCTCCTCGCACTCAACTTGCGGAAGCTTTCGGACCTGTAGACAGGTTGGGTTGCACAGTCTATCCACAGTTCAGAAAAGCTGAGCCGGTCGATTCTGGCGGCCACAATCTCCCCAGACAGAAACTCTGCCTTCTTACGGGTGATTGCAGATTGATAGGCTTGATAATGGTCCATCAATCTAAGGTGATCGGCATCAAGGCGGTTTCCGTCCAGCAATGCTCTAACCTTCGTCTTAGTCGCTGCATCTCCCTCTAGGACCCATCGAACCAAGGGGACCGAGGCGAAGGAAGAGGATGAACTCGGACAGGAGTAATGAAATCCAGGGCCATAGAAATGGCTGTATAATAGGCCACCACTAGGGCCTCTGGGTCACTGTTTGCCAATGGAAGAACCGATAGGTCAAGCACCTGCCAGGCCTTCAGAACTTACATCTCAGAAAAGGCGGTAACTGACCATCTCCACAGGGGTAGGCCTACTAAGGGGCGCAAAAACTGAACCACACGTGTAGTGATCGGACCATCCGACTGGTTCCACACACCCAGATCCAAGGCTCTGACCCCAGGAGGAAGACCAAGTCAAGAGAATGACCATGTTTATGGGTAGCAGTAGAAACTATCTGTGTAAGGCCTAGAAATATCAACTGGAGGAAGTGCTGACCAAATTGCGAGAGTTCATCATCGACCCAGGCGTTAAATTCACCCAGGCCCATCAGCCTGGTGACTCAAACGCCTTATCGATCCACAAGTCCGCCACTTCCTGAAGGAACCACTCCTCATCCCCAGGTGGACAGCAGATGAAGCGATCCTACAACTTACACCTGCCACCACGGTGCCTTCAAATGACTGGGTCTCCTCAACTGGTGCACTTGTGAGGCCCAGTTCGGTCTTGAAACAGACCGCAACCGCACTTAACAATACAATCTCGGGCGATGACTCACCGAGTACATAGCCGAAATGCAGCCTCCAATATGGGGCCAGAGTTCTCATCCTGCCAAGTCTCAGTGACACATGCCAGGTCCGCTGTTCTGACAAGATTTGCAATAATTGCAGTCTTGATTTTAATGGACCTGGCATTACTAACCCGCCGAGTTGGACGGACTTCCAGGGCTGTCCGAGCCACCTGCCCACCTAAATTGGTGGTGCCCTTGGGTATGGGAACCAGATATGGAGAACCACGGTCTGGATTTCATTTCGCTCCAGGCGCTCCCTGAATCTCACAACCCTGATGCGATGGTCCCGCTCATTCACTCTCACTGTTCACACACACCACACACACCACACCCCTGGCGAGCAATTCCCAGTGCTCTACAGTGCTGGTAGGTAGAAATGTGCATGGGGAGGTAAAGAGGTGGAAGCGCGAAGGTGGAGGATGAATAGCGCAAGACCGGGGGGCAGACATCCTACACATTTAGTAACCCAAATGAAACTATACAATTTACTAAATAATAACTAAAAACAAATTTTCTATACAATAAAACCATACATCCCTCAACTCTCACTTCAAGGAAAAAAATTAACCAAACTCTATAATCAAAATAACCATAAACTAAAATGAATTTATCTCAGTGACAACGAAGACTAATATGTAAACCTAAAATGTCTGGTCATCTAATCCAAGCCTGCAGATTTAAATTAGTCACAGTGAAGGCATAAATAATCAAAAGTGTTAAACTATAAATAATGACTGGGAAAGTCAGAAAATCAAACCCACAATAGTCCACGCACAACCAGAGGGAATAAACTTATAAAGAAAGTCACGAAACTCTCTCCAAACCCCTACATACTCTCACTACAAAAGATGGGGGTTAAAATATGTCCAGAGTCTTTAGTGCAAGGCACACACTCACTGTACCATAGACCCAAGCAGAGAAAGGCCTCTCACTGCCTTAGACTTAAATATGACAATGAAGATAAGTGTGACCGTAATTGCAGAGAGAAAAATCCAGAATGGTCCACTTTGATGGTCGACTACTCTGAGCTGGACAGAGCCCCAATAAATCCAACGGGGCAGCCAGGCCGCAGATCCACGGCCGCAACTATCAGATCCCCACCTGGGCTCACTTAACAGCAAGCCCCAGGGAGAGACCCTAGGGACAATGGCTAAACGGCTGGCTACCCAGCGGATAGAACCAAGACCCCTGCACAGCCCACACCGCAGCCAGCCCACCCCCAAGATTAGGGCCTTAACTCCAGGCACCAAATTAGGCTGACCTTCAAATGTCCACTACTTTTGGGCACAAGCCAAGTTACCACCATTCAGGAATCTCCTCTGTAGTTAATCCATGAGTCCAGCAAATTCAACATCCGGTCTGCACAGTAATCCAATAGTCTTCACCTCAAAAGAAATTGCAATCCTCTTTGTTATTCTCCTTAATTAACGCTCATCCCTGAAATCTTCACCATAGTCGCTAACAGAAGAAGCCAACAATATGACTCCATACAGTCTCAGCAGTCAAAGCAACTCCCACAGGGTATTTCAAAGTAAAGAAAGCAGTGCCCAGCAGACTGAAAATACGGCCGATAACGGCTAAGGCAGGACAGTCCAGTGCACACTTCAGAGCGGTCTTGCAGCCACCTCTAACACCGCTCAAGCATACGGTACGATATGCTCTAACTGCTCTAGCTGCAATACTTTACTGGATTTCCGAGCAGTTCAATGTAGACAGTGGGCAGTTCAATTTTAGATGGTGGGTGCAAGCAAGCAGGCAAACAGGTAAACTGAGATAACAAACTTAAAAAGCGTGACACACTACAACGTTATATAGTTAAAACCAAAAACACTTAAAACACTGTGCAAGCTGTTAACTGGCCGACGACTACGCATAGCCTAAGCGGCCATCGTGAGCCATAGCCGCAAGCTGTTAGATGGGTAATGACCCCCACAGAATGATCCTGCTTTCCTGTAGTACTGTCTGCTCTAGAAAACTGCAATGTGTGACAGTTTGGGGTACTAGCTCTAATAATGTGAAATGCACAATCAAACGCAGATATAGAAGGAGAAGCTCAAAAGACTGGAAATACAAATGCTTTTATGTGTAAAGTTATTCCTCTTAAGAGTATTATGCATTTCTGCTCATGAATGTTTTAAATAAAATGACTTTATCTTTAAAATTCTACTGGCTCATCGTCCCGCCCCCAAGTCTTGCATCAGTGCATCCAGGTGGCGAGCAGCTGTTTTGTTAGACATGCATTGGGCACTTCTAATGGACACTAACAAATGACCAATTAGGTGCAGGATTGTCCCTCCCATTAAGTCTTTGTAATTTACTATGAAATATCGCCTTCGATGATGGACTACCACTCAAAATACTGGGACTGCCATTTTTGGTAAGGCTAGTTGTTCTTGGACAAGAATGTAATTTTGAAATTTGTCGACTCCAGTCATAGGCTGCACAAATAACGCAGGAGCCATTCAAATCTTAGGCATTCTTTCAAAGGATGTGGAACTGACAGAGAACAGATTAGGGCAAAACAAATAGCAACACAATTGTACTGGAATGGTTATAACTAAAACAGTCGCATTCAGTAGGCTATGCACAAATAGCCGTAGTAATTCTGATAACTCAGCGTTCTTTTTAAAGGATGTGGGACTTTATAAGAGACAGATAGGAACTAGAGGTGGAGGAAAACAGATGAAAGGAATAAGCCCAGAGGGCTACAACTGACGGAAGGAGTGGACCAGGAACAGGGGAGAAGGCAGAGTCCATGTTACTGGACCCTGTGGTGGTAAAGGGGGAGGATGAACCAAGTAAAATTAGGTGTAGAAGAAAAGGAGGGTTAGGGTGAGGGGAAGGCATGGAAGAAAGGGAGGAACAGGGAAGGGAGAGGAGGAAGGCAGGCGAGGACTGTGTGCTATGATGGATATAAGGAGCGAAAGGACATTAGATACCACGAAATGTAGGAGCCGACATGAGACAGGATAGGTGCAATCTAGGCAATGAAGGAGTGAGCCGGTGAACAGGACAGGATCCAGGGCCAGAGGATCAGTCTCTAGAAATGTAGCAAGTAAGTTACTGAAACAGTCACAGCTGGCATTTGCAATTAGCTGTCGCCTCAGTTTTCTTTTAAAGGACCCATCAAAGTTAATGATGAAATGTCAGCGTAGAGAGTTCAGCCAACCAGGGGCACGGTAGCAACCCTCAAGACAGACAAGGCCCTGGGATCCAGATGAGATCCATCCGAGGGTGCTCAAAGAACTGGCAAATGAATTGGTTGAATCTTTGGCATGCCTTTCCAATCTCTCGCTTCAATCAGGGATTGTCCTGGGAAACTGGAGGGTGGTGGGCGTGGTTCCACTTCATAAAGAGAGGGCAGGGGTGGGGGAGGGAGACAAGGAACAAACAAGCAACTACAGGCCCATCAGTCTCACCTCTGTTGTCGAAAGCTGCTGGAGTCTCTTATCAAAGCAGACCTTGTGGACTATCTGGAAGGTAATGACCTCCAGGATAATAAACAGTATGATTTTGTGGCAGGAGGTCATGCCAAACGTAATAGTCTCTTTTCACTGGATTACAAAGGAACTGGATAAAGGCCATGCTGTAGATCTGCTGTATTTTGACTTCAACAAGGCTTTTGACTCTGTGCCCCAGATGCCTGCTGAAGAAGCTGGGGACATGGGTGACTAAGGATGTAGTCAGATAGGTGGAAAATTTGCTAAAGGGAGATGGTAGTGGGACTGGTAAATGATGTTAAATCGAAGAGAGGAGTCACAAGGGTACTGCAGGTATGTCCTAAGTTTGTCAGGTCGCTTTGCAGATGATACACAAAGCTCTGCAGAAGAGTGGATAGCACTGAAGCAATTAGAGAACTACAAGAGGACCTGCAGTGGCTAGAAAGATGGTAAAGGGTCTGGTAGTTAAATTTCAATGTCAAAGTGCAAGGTAATGCACTTAGCTTAAAAGGAATCCCAGGACCAGAATACTGATGGGTGGAATAAAACTCAATACTAAAGCAGAGAAACGTGACCTCAGAGTCATTATTAGCAACACCTTAAGCAGGCTAGCTAATGTGACAAGGCTTGCAGTGAGGCAAACAGGATGCTGGGATGTAGAAGGAGAGGTATTGACAGTAGAAGGAGGAGGTGATACTCCCCTCTATAGGTACCTGGTGAAACCACCGCTGGAGTACTGTGTCCAGTTTTGGAACCCTCACCTTAGAAAAGACAAGGATAGGCTGCAGGCAGTACAGTGCAGGGTAATGAAGATGATTCAGGGCCAGCAAGGCAAATCCTAAGAAGAATGACTTAGGCTGAATATGTATTCGCTACGGCTGGGGAGGGGGAGATATGTTAGAGACATACAAGTTCCTGAAACGAATAAACAAGGTGGACTAAAGGGAACTGTTTAACAAAACACCAATTCAACAACACAGGGCAAGACTGTAAACTGACAGGGGAAAGATTCAGGAGGGATGTGAGAAAGTATTACTTTAAGGAATGGGTGGTGGAAGTGTGAAACAAGCCTGCCAGCCGAGGTGGTGGCAGCAGAAACTGTTGGTGGTTTCAACGTGCTTGGGACAGAATGAAGGAATAGTCATCACTGGTAGGGACAAGGATGGGGAAGGAGTAGGATAACCGCTGGGGAGGAGTTAAACCCCGATCGATGCTGCATCACGGGGTTCTGTAGAAACCCATGGGCAGACTGGATGGACCACTGGTCTTTTCTGTTGTCACCATCTATGTTTTTATGTTTCTATGACCCCAGCCAATCTCCCCTTTGCAAGGATGGGATCACTGGCTGCAATGTTGCCATTCTAAATGTCTCCTTCTATAGGTGCCAGTTCGGAACCTTATCCAGCATGGGTTGCCATCCTCATACATAGCCAGTAGAAAAGATTTTCCACCTGGTGCCTAGAAGGAGCCAGCTATAAGCGACAGCAGGGTCAGGACAAGCCCAGAGATGACACCATCACCAGTGTCATGCTTGGACCCAGGACCAACATCATGGCTGTTGCCACATCTGTTATTGGGCCAGCTGGTCACCCCTTCAGTGCCGCATAAGCTACACTGGAGGAAAAGGACAACCTCCAGCTCAGCAACTGGAGCAGCAACTGGAGACACAACAACCCCCATACTGGTCCCTCTTCCTCAAACACAGCAAACGGTGTCAACAGAAGGACCCAGCATTGGTCCAGGCATCTCTGAATTGTTGCCACCGCAAACTGTACCAACAGCGCAGGTGGCACCAGAAGACTACGATCGAAGAGTCCAACGGTATAGACCAAGTGTACAGCTCTGACCTCACCATGAGGGATGCCTGCTGTACAGTGCAGGTAGAACAGTTGGGGGTTGCAGCTGGCCACCCAGAAAGAGCTAGCTGTCCACAAGAACCCCCTTCCAACCTGGGCCTCTGATGCCTCAGCAGAATGAGTTTGAGGAAGACCCTGTGCTTCCTTGGAACAAGAGGTCCCAGGAAAAGACCTAGCACCTGTCCCTTGGATGCACTTGTATGGTGCCTACACTCCATAGGTGGGGGTCAGACGACCCTACCTCATTCTGCAGATCTCTGCAGTACGTGGTCCACTGGAGAAGCCAAGTCGCACACATTCATGTCATGCTGGAGGCCAAGGCAGGCTGCACAGCACTGATGCCAGTCCATATGCTTCCCACAGGGGCACCCGACGTACAATGGGAGCCTGCCTGACTGTCTTCTTAGCCCCTTCTTCTTGGACTCTGGCATTATGAAACATTTCAAGTGGTGACATACTTAAAATTAGCAGCAATGAGGTTTACTGAGGTGCCGTCCACTCCCACAGTAAGCACTCAATGGTGAGAAAAACAGAACTGAGCTCCATGAGAGAGAGCCAGCAAGGATTATTGGCCAACAAGCAACACCATGTGAAGATGCGTGGTGCCATGCTCAGTAGCCGACATCGGACCTCCCTGCAACAAATGTGCTCCCATGGGGTCCTAGTGCCTCTGGCCCCATACCCTTAAGTGGGGATCAATGATGAAGCCTGATTCTAGGAAGATCTGAAAATCTTCCAGACTACCTTCTCCATGGAATACCACCTATGGGTCTAAGTCATTATCATTATAAAGCCTATCAATCCGCTATCTCCGTAAGAAGGCAGAATTCCTGTCCAGGAGACTGCTGTTGCTCAAAATCGAATGGCTGAGCTTGTTTGCACCGTGGACAGACTGTGCAACCAGCCGCCTACAAGTGCAGAAAGCATTTTGCAAGTTGGGTGCAATGACTTTGCTCTATTCTTTGCTAATAAGGTGGCCGACATCAGGGCGGCGCTCCATCCAGCACATTCTATGGGTGTTGCTATGGACCAGCGTGAGGCTGCAGCCCCTCAGTCGTCCTGGAGTATCTTCAACCAACCGGAGTTTATGGATGTCATACGGATTGTCCACAGTATGTGCCCTACATGCTGTAGTTTGGATCCAGGACCAACCTCCTGATTTTGGGTTGTATAGATATCATCGGTCCGGTCCTTGCATGGATATTCGGTGCTCCTTGAAACAGGTGAGTTTCCTAGCTCCCTGAAGGAGGCAGTGGTAATTCTCTCTTGAAAAAAAGCTTCTTTGGACCCTGACTGCCATGCTAACTACAGACCAATCTCAAATCTTCCCTTTTAGGGAAGATGATTGAAGAAATTAGTCCATATAGCTGGAGAACCATTTGACCATCCATGACACCTATGAACCCTCAGTCCAGTTTTTGAAAAAGAGGCATAGTACTGAGACAATGCTGGTTTGGGTGCTCAATTATCTCCTGATGGCTAGAGATCAGAAGAACCGTTCCATCTTGATCTCTCATCAGCATTTGACACTATGGACCATAGGGTACTGCTTAACCGTCTGAGGTTCATCTGCGGCTATCTGGTATAGTCCTCAGGTGGTTTACATCATACCTCTCCAGAAGAACACAAGAGAGTAGTGTCTGGGGTTTATTCCTCTGACCCAGTTTCTCCATCTTGTGGGGTCCCTCAGGGTTCTGTATTGTCCCCATGTTGTTTGCAGTGTATATGCTACCCCCTCAGAGATATTGTAAGAAGGTATGTGCTGGGTTCACTGCTATGCTGATGATACCCAGCTCTACCTTTCTTTGCACCTGACCAGGATGGAGCTCTCTCGGTCTTTAATAACTGCCTCACAGAAATCTAGGGATGGATGGATTTGAGTTGTCTGAAGTTGAACTCAGATAAGACTGAGGTGCTGGTTGTGGATCTGGCACGCTGGACAGGGGTTTGGGGTTGGTCTGCCCTCAGGGGTTATATCTTGGGGCATATCACTCCCGACCTCCGAACAGGTGCAGAACCTGGGGGTAATTTTTGGACGAGGGCTTACTCTGCATTCGCAGGTGTTTGCTGTCACAATCCTCTTTACCATCTGAGGAATACCTCCAGGATTAAGCACCTTGTTCCGTCTAGTGATCTTCCTACACTGGTCCACGCCTTTGTGTCCTCGTGCTTGGACTATTGCAACTCGCTTTACTTAGGGCTACCTGTGGTGAAAATCTGCCACCTGCAGCTGGTGCAGAATGCAGCGGCCCGGCTTCTGACAGAAACCTCCGGTACAGTCATATATCACTAGTGCTGCGCCGACTGCACTGGCTGCCTGTACAGTGGCAGATCACCTTTAAAGTTAGTCTTCTGACTTTTCAAGCCCTCACGTGGTCTGGGCCCAGACTACCTGAAAGAGCTCCTTGTTCCCTACCATCCTGGGCAATCGCTCCATTCAGCCAACGAGGGGTTGCTAAAGATCCCGAGAGTATGTTTGGAAATCTTCAGGGGCCAGGCGTTTATGTTTGTGACCCCGCCCTCTGGAATTCTCTACCCGTCGAGTTACGGGAGTGCGCGACCATGGAGGGATTTAAACAGGATTTGAAAACATATTTATGGATGCAAGCTTTTGATAGTTAGGTTTTATTTTATTTTATGGTTTGTTTTTCTGATGTTTTATATTGTAATGACTCAGAGCTGTAGGATTTAGTTTAAATGTCGTCGCCTTGGTATTTGAAAAGCGCCTTAAAAATAAAGCTTTTTATTATTATTATTATTATTAAGTCAGAGGAACCAAGACCCAGCAGGAGCAAATCTTGTGTAGGGGCAGGCAATGGCTACTGGCTAAGGTGCCTGTGAAACACCATGTGGTGCCATGCTCCTACCAGTAACCATTGCCTGCTGCCTTACCTACCTTAGAACGCTGTTCGGCTGATGGCAAGTAAAGTGCAAAGCAAGCTAGGCTTATGGGATAGATACAATTAGAGACAGAAAAAGGATACAAGAAGGAAAGGACAAAATATGAAGAGACAATCAACTCTCAGAAGACAGAGCACACCAATATACCGAGACATATGTACAGTAAGTATGTGTACTTATGCCTGCAAGAGGAAATCAGTGAGCCAGTGCCACACAGAATATAATTCGAACTACCCACTAAAGAGCAAAAACTTGCTGACCTGGAATCTCAATACGCAGCAGCCCTAGAAATTGTTGGTTTATGCTCTGCCTTAAAGATAACATTGAGATGCCAGTAAGACACAGCAAGTCCTGCCTCAGTCAAGTTAGAATTTAGAGATGAAATGGCCCAGGAGGTAGCCACAACACACTTTATCAGTGGAAAGACATTCTCTCAGTGTCTGTACACTTTTTAGCTAAAATCGAATGCAAATAGAGCCTCCAACCCCGTAGGTAACAGGAAGGGAGTCGCCTGCTCCATGGGATGTGCTTACTGTGGCAACCTTAAGGACCTGAAAAAGACCCTAACATAAATACCTGGCAGGTTAGCCCAACACTCTTTCTCTGTCCTGATCCTGACTTGCCACAGCAAGAAGCCTCTAGAATCTGACAACATTACAATAAAAATGAAACTTGAGAGGGCTACCAGTCTAAGAAAATAGTGGCAGCTAGCCAGATGAGTAGCTGATACACCCTTACTTGCAATAGGATGAGGGACTGTATCCTAGTAGAGGAGCTACAGATTCCTCAATTTGACTCAACCTTGCTGTTTGAGAACAGCCAGGTAGATTAAAGTCACTGACAGGGCCACTGTCCAAGTGGAACAGGGTCAAGTCACATCTCTGCAGGAGTCCTATTGTATTAAGAAACTCACTGGTATATACCTAAGGAAAGGGATGCACTCCAGGCGGGTGGGTGGGGGAGACAGCTAGAGGGAAAGAAACTGGGTTGGGGGTTGAAAATGTGTCCAACCACTTTCTCTTGTTCAAACAACTGCATACTGGTCGGTAGCGGTATGCAGAGATGACTCCAGATGCACTTTAAAGGTTGTGACTTACAGCCCTGATTGAGGCAAGGAAAAAAAGCAGTTGAGGATCTGCACCGCTTGACATGCAAGGCAATCTATATCCTTGCCTGCACACCAGAGTGAGAACCTTTTCCAATTTAATGTGTATACGTTCTCTGAGTCAACTCCTTATGGGATGTCTCCACAACATGGAGAACGTCATCAAAAGGCCCAAAGTCTGAAACTCTAGCCACTCAGGTACAAGGCCAAGGTGTGCAGGTACTGAAGGTCCAGGTACCAAACCATTCCCTCTTTGGGTGCAGAACTATTCCCCTTTGTCTCATCAACAGGTCCAGATGGAGTGGAAGCTGTCACAGGGTCTGCTGCAGAGGTGAAGGAGATCCTGGTACCATAACTACCTGGTCCAGTCTGGCACCATCAGGTTCGCCTTGCCTTGTTTCTGCCTGCCTTGAGAACAACTATGTCAATCAAGTGAGATGGAGGAAAAAGGCACAAAGTCACCCCCATCAAGCGTTCCCATCTGTAGGGGTGGGCACAGAAGAGACCTCAGCTTTCCTTCTCCCTGGAGGCAGGCGGATCCACCAAAGGTGTGCTCCACTGAGCGAACAGCTGTCACCATATCCTGGTGCAAGGATAATTCGTGAGGCGTCCAGCCATAAGGCTGAGAGCAGCTGCCAACTGGTTGCCCTACTGTGTACACTGCCAGGAGATCTGCCTACAGACTGTGCAATGGGGACCAGGTGCGAGTGCCTCGTGACACATGGGACAGGACTGCATTGGCCTTGCTTGTTCAGGTAGAACATGGTGGTCCTGTTATAGGACTTGCATGATCTAACCCTGAATTAATGGAAAAACTCCAGCAGTATCAGGGCAGTGATCAGTGCTCCAGCAGGTAGATTGCTGGCTGATCTTTCTGGGCGACCACAACCTATGGGCTCTGTGACTGGACAGGTGGCATCCCACAAGAGATGCATCTGTGATCAAGGTGAGGAACAGTTCTGGATGGACAAACTTCGTTCTGTCCGTGAGCTTTCACAGATACAGCCACAACTCAATGGCATCCTGCATCAGCTGTGTCACTTGAACTGAAAGGTAAAGGTGACTGTGGCGCCATGCCCACTGGCACTCTAATTCCCACTGGAGGTGGCACATATGCCAGCAGGCCCAGCTGACCACACTGGTTGAAGCCATCATGTACCTCAACAGCCAGAGGAATTTCCAGGCCAGGTGAAATTGCCCAACCTGAAATTATTAGGCAAGGAAGTAAGATCCTCCACCCTATCAACAGCTAAGTGAGCCTTGCCTGAAGGAGTCAAACTCCATTCCAATGAACTGGATCACCTGCTTGGGGCCTATTCTGAATGGGACCTGCTGACATCTCTGAAGGGGTGGAGGATCAGATCCCTGGACTGCTTCACCACTTCCCTGGAGACACTCACAATCAGTCAGTCGTCCAGATACACACGAACATACAAATGTGCCAGCAGAAACAGACCACCGGTCTAACTAAGTCTCTGCTCGGTGTGCATCTAGCACCCTAGTTTGCAGTTGCCCACCCCTCACATTTGTCATCCCACTGCCACCCCCACCTCCCCACCCTCACTCTCCCCTGTTCCCTGCCCCATGCCTTTTAAAACTGTTCACAGATTTACATAATACACCATTCTGGTTAGGCGTTCCATTTTGCTGCCACCCTCTCTGTGAAATAGTCTCTCCTCCATATCCTTCCTAAATCTCTCCCCATTCTTAAGCGCATGCCCCTGGTGACCCCCCTTAGCGTAAAGACCCCATCTGCCCCATCCTTATTGATTCCCCTCAGATACTTGAATGTCTCTATCATGTCCCCCTGTCCCTTCTGTCCTCCAGGGTGTACATATTCAGGCCTCTCAGCCTGCTGTCATAGTCTGTCCCTTCCATTCCACATATCATCTTTGCCCCAGCATTGGAGGTTGACTGCTACAACCAAGAGGCGCATGATGAAGACTCTGGTGCGAAGAGAGGCTGAAAAGCATGAC
This sequence comes from Neoceratodus forsteri, assembly GCA_016271365.2. Taxonomy (NCBI): domain Eukaryota; kingdom Metazoa; phylum Chordata; order Ceratodontiformes; family Ceratodontidae; genus Neoceratodus; species Neoceratodus forsteri. The sequence continues at coordinate 418,488,664 of CM057452.1, read as the reverse complement.
CTTGAACTGGTACCGCACCCTGTGTATACAGAACCAAAGGTACTTCTCATGTGATGGATGGACTGAAATAGGAAGGAAGGTGTCCTGGAGCTCCAGGGAGATGAACCATGCCATGGCCTCCCAAGACAGCATAATCTGGTTGGTCTGGAGTAACCATATGAAACGTTCATCTGTGGATGAACGTGTTTAGATTATGCAGGTCCACAATGGGGTGCAAGTCCCTTGTCTGTTTTGGCACTAAATGGTACTGAGACACATATCCTTGAAAGGCCAGGGCATCCAGGACAGGCTCTGTGTCACTATGCTCCAGGAGCTGGTGATATCACTCTATAGTGCATCTAGCATGTCTACAAGCACCATGGACTCCTGCAGTGCTCAGCACTGGTGGCTGGAGAGTCTCAAACTTGAAAGACTAACCCAAGCCCACCACTTCAAGCACCTACTTTTCTGATGTGTCGACTGACCACTTTGGAAGAAGGCAGACAAGCTAGCCCTGACCGGGAGCTACAACAGGGACACTGTGTGTGACAGGGAATGGCACCCCACAACCCATCACTTTTGCCTTTAGAAGGTTCCCTGAAGAATGGCCTTGGGATACACACACCCCTTTTCTGGCCCAAACACGCTGATTTGGGGCTTCACCTAATGACAGTGCTGGAACTGTTGCCTCTGCTCCTGCTGGAGATGATGGCATGAGCCACAAGGGGCTCTTCTTTGGCTTGGGAAACTGCTTAGCCAGCTGGGACGAGGCCAATGATATAAGGCCAGGCGATGTTGAAATGGTCAGTATGGTGAGACTGCCCCCGATCCAAGCCAAAAGGCCTGTGTGCAAATGGCACATCCAGCAATTTGTGCTGGGTCACCAGGTAAAGCAGTCAAGTCCTTGGGTGCATGGACACTGCTGTGACCACTGTGTGGCCTTTTAAAACCCATTTTATGTGTTCTGTGACGCCAACAGTGCAGCAGCAAGTGGATGCCAAGGCACACTAGATAAATCAAAAGAATTGAAGAAATAACACTTTTGACACAACCTTTGTTAGTTGAGAGGTGGCTTTAATGTACATCAAAGCATAGGTTAACACACATAAAACAATGTGGTAAAATTCCCCATAGGCTTGTATATAGCATGTCCCCACACTCTCCTTAGTTAAATGTCACAGAACGACACTGGATGGACCGGCACAGGAAGTGGAAGAAATCGCTGGCAATCTGCTAGGGGCCAAATGATGATCCTTCCATCTGAAGGAGACAACATACAAAATTATTATTTTGCATCAGAGGACTCATGCAGGGGCAAGGTAATAAAATGTTTTGTTTTTGTTTTTAAAGCCCACAGAATAATCTTAGAACATTTCCTTTCAAATTTAAGGGTGCTTTACTTCTTAGGGCATTGTTAGTTTTCAGTGAGGAAGGTGGTAGCAGCGCTTGTGATGTCAATTTTGGATGAATGAAGTAGCTCATGAATTCTATATGTGATTGACCCAAATTCCAAATATCATTGCCTGAACTTGTTGCTGCCTGTGCATTTCTGAGGAATCAACATGTGAATCTCAGAAACCTGTTTATCAATTAGGAAACGGTGACATTTCAACCCATTTTATAATGACAGCATCATCAGGCCTCCAATCTCATCATTCAACAGAGTTAATTCTAGTGGCACAAGTATAAGACTGATTTCAAGGCAAGACAATCAGAAGCAGCAACACAAAGTCTAAGGTTGGACAGCCTGTTTTCATGCAAAGTGTCTTTAGTAATAAAACATGGAATGAACTCTGCACTGTTTTCAGGAAATCTGGACATCACTTTAACTTCCATCAGGACCACGGTTTAACATCTCATTTGAAGGACAGCACCTCCCCTTAGTTTCGTACTTCAGTGACCAGAACTGAGCATTAGCACAAGTTCCTGGTGTGGAACTACAATCTCGACCTTCAATCTTCGGACCAGAAGTGAGCACCAACCTACTGTTCAACTGATACAGCCAGTAGATGCTGTGGATGAATCCACATTGTTAAGAGGCGCTATGCAGTCTTCTCTTGAAGTAGTACCGAGAAGAGCAACTTTCCGTGACAAAGGTTTAAGTCACAACTCTTCTAAAAACAATCTTTAAATGTGACAGGAACAGTTCTTAGCTCTTCAAATGCTCTCTCCTAGTTCCCCAAGTGTCTGTTATATGGCCTGATCTTTTTCCGCCATGATTTTATTAGTTTAATGAATATTCTAAGGTTATTGCTATCGCAGCTACCTTGGATCCGCTCTCCTTGGTAGTTTCTGGTGTCACTTTTCTTACTACCTGGACATTCTAGGACATCAGTTATATCATTTCAGGCCATACGGATGAGTAGTATGGAATGGTGCGACTTGAGGTTATAGACTATCTTGGAGTGTGCAAAGAAAAAGCAGCAGCAGCTGCTGATGAGAGGAACACAATTTAGGAGGATACTACTAATCTAGACAATTTATACTGAAAAAAATGGTCAAAGCAAATAGGAATGCATGACTGACACAGAAGGGAAATCATGAAGGCAACAGTGAAAAAAACATTTTCCTATCAACTTTTAGGTTGTAAATGCATTCCATGTACATAGACCTGAAGTTTTCTTTCACACATACCTATGTTTTTCTAGCTCGTTGTGTGATGACCTGAAAGAAGAAAAAAAAAAAATTCCTCAAAGTCCGTCCATTTAAACATTAAAACAAACATGATTATCAATCTTCAAGTATCTTACACTAGAAAAACAAAATTTTACCAGACTTAACATAATTTCTTGTTTTACTAGCTCCAATACTATCAGTGGGAGTCTTTACATATGGGTTATATGCACCCTTACTAGGGGCACTGGCACAACTCAAAGCTAGTACAGAATGCTGGCAGCATGAGGTTCCACAGCTTCTAACTGCTCAGTCCACATTTCTTGATATGCAGTATAACCATATGGTGTATGGTGGAATGGGACTGTGTATGGAGCTCCATACACCGTAAAAGTCATTCTGCTGCAGTAGTGATGCAAGACATAATGCCGACTTTCATTCTCTGCGTTAATATCTACGTCACAATGCATGCGACCCCATCAGCGCTTGTCATTTGTCAGTGGTGGGTGAAGAGTTACATGTGTGAGCTGGCTGGTGGGTGGTTGTTGCTGAAGTGCGGGCGGCAGAGGCGGGTGAGACTGGGTGCAAAAACAAAAAGCAAGCAATTCTGGTTTTTGTACACCATACACTATACAGAATAGTGCATGGTACCCCCAATATACAGCAATGCTCTTCCGACAATCCGTGGTTACTAGCAGTCAAAGGACCTCTCAGAGCTTCATTCTAGAGGTCCCTGCGTAACAGTAATCACTCAGTGTAAGAATAGCATTGTTATGTACAGTCTACCATACACTATCCTATGTAATAATAATAATAATAATAGTGATAGGAACCCCACTAATAACATATTACCAACAATGTATCCTGAATGGCATAAAACAAGGATCTTCAATTGGTGGCCCATGGGTCAGATCTGGACCACAACGAATTCTCTTTGGTCCCGCCCATTCCCCAGTGCAGCAGTCAAAATATGCAACCAAGGGAGAAAATATGAGAGAGACAGAAAGAGGGATAGAGAGTGAGAGGCACAAAGAGAAAATGGTAAACTTGTGCAATAACTTAACGGACCACAGCAACTTTATTTGTTGCTTATAAAATTAGTGAGGCATCAGTAACAACTTGCCTGACAGTGCCATTGTAGCAGCTTATTTTCCACTGACTCACTGTGAGACACACTAACTGCGAGGCAAGAAACAGCACAGAGAGAGCATCACTATTTAGCCCCTAGCTGACAGGGACTGGCAAACTCTGCACAAGTGCACAGTGGTACTCAATCGGGGGCACATTTTGTGATCGTTGTCCACTCAATTTACCCGCTGTCATGCCAGAAATTTTTTTTTTTTTTTTAAACACAATTGGAGCTAAATCCATGAGTAGCAGTCAGTGGACAGGCGAACAAAACCAAAACGTAATGTAAAAGCACCAAAAACAGATCCTGTTAGAGACATATGGAGCCGCCACTTTTAGAGGAATTGTTTCCTGATGTTGGAGAATACATTTGAAGTTAGTAAGTACATCACTTTTAAACATGCACTTCATCAGATGCTTGGGGCCAAAACATAAAAGGGTCAAGTAGGTGGCGTGTATGTGAGCATGAGTACTTTTCTTGGGGGGACAGTAACACTTTGGCCTGCCAAGGGTTTCACATGGCCATATGTGGCATGCCACAAAATGTAACTGAATACCCCTGCTATAAGAGCATGACCATGCCCATATAAAAACAGAATAAAGTATGGGGTGGTGTGAGTAGCGAAGTTCACCTTCCAGGTGTTAGATGCTACATAAACCCAGAGGTGAAGCTCAAGGGGTTTAATTAAAACATCTAACACCAAGGGTGTGTGTAAACTTGCGTTTCAACACAACACCCATATTTTATTTTATATAACTGTTGGCCTCCCTTTTCACTACAGCAATTATATAAAATACTAGGCATTTTGGTGTGGACGCGCTCGGTTTAGTTTTCGCCAGATCTCACATTTTCTTTGTATGAGATTTTAAACCATTTTAAAATATTTTCTTATCCCCCTGTATGTGGAAAATTACATATTTTGTTTTAAAATAACTTTCCACACAGTTCTTCTGCAGTTGAACTGTAGGCGAAGGCAGGAAGCGGTTGGGAAGCGAGAATCTAAGGGACGCACGACAAGAGAGTGAGGGAAACTGTGCGTGGTGTTTGCCGTAGTAAACATCCTTTATTACAGCAATTATGCCATGGTTTCTATGGAAAAAGGGGGGACCCATTAATTATATGTATACTACATGTACACATAACACACACGTATTATATATTTTCTTTAATGTCCTTTTCTTAGCCCTCACAGCCTCCACTACTTCCCTCGTGAACCATAACGGTTCTCTTTTCTTGCTGATTACACCTTTACAACACAGCCGTGACCTCTGAAATCCCATTTTATTGTTTGCCATTAGCTTTCACCCCATCTGTCACTCTTACCCCCCAAATTTTCCCTGCAGCGCTCCATCATTCTTCTGAAATCAGCCTCCCACAGTCTAGGACTTTAGTCTGGGACTGATTTCTCTCTGCCGCCAAGTTTGATGCTGAACTAAACTGTCCAATGGTTGCTGGTTCCCAGTGGGGCCAGCACCATTGCCTCCCCCATCCTGTCAGTTTGGCAAGTGTTAAGTCTACGATGGCTGCCTCTCTAGTAGGCTCCTCTACTCCCTGTACTAGGAATGCATTCTGCAAGACTTCTGCCAGCAGTTTTCTTGCTCTTGCTTCTACTGGGATCCTCTAGTTCATATCTGCTATGTTGAAGTTTCCCAGTAGCAGCACCTCCACAAAGCCCTGCTGCCATTTTGATCTCCTCTAATTACCCATCCACTTTCGCCTTTTGAGATGGTGGTCCATAAACCACCCCTATTCTGACACTTCTTCACCTTCTGTTACTACCTTCATCATGTTGCATCTGTGTGGTCACTCTGCTTTATATCTTCAATCTCTGAAGCTTTTATCGCCACTCCTCTTCCTCTCTCTATCCTTCCTGCACAGTATACCTTAGCATTGTATTTAGTAAACAGCATGGTTCTGTGGCAGGAAGATCTTGTCAAACTAACCTGATAGTTTTCTTTGACTAGGTGACAAAGGAATTAAACAAGGCCACACTTTGGATCAGGGTTGTGACAGTATTGGTCCCTACAAAATATTTTGGGGCCCTGCCTCCCCACCAATAAGTGTACAATATCCATTAGTGCACATAAAACATTTATAGTGTAGCTTCCTTGTTATTTTGTATCAGTCCTACTGAACATCTGTAGTATTCCATGCTGCACCCTTTTCCTTGCTGCCACCATGATCAAAGAACTGAACAGTGTAATTTTCCTGCTCCTCCTGACAACATCGATACCCAGATCAGATGTTTTGAGTAACAGGCCCTACTGCATGTTTGTTCTGTACTCCCTACCCCATGCAGCACAGACCCTACTGGTGCCATTACTGACAGTCCAATTTCAAATGGATATGCAATGTACAAAAGAAAGTTGCAAGCTTGTTTGTGACAATTAATGGTTTCATAATACTGACCTCTGAGGCAGTGGGCACGATGACAGTGTGGGCCATACTGCAACCCTATCTTTTGGACCCCTGGTTTGCCCTGCTTTGGATCTGCTCTACTTTGGTTTCAGCAAAGCTTCTGAATCGGTACCTCACAAGCGATTGCTCAAGAAGATGGAAGACCCGAGTTCAGCTAAACCCACAGTGAACTAGATGGGTAACTGGCTAGAAGGGGCAGCAGAGGTGATGGTCAGTGGGATTAAAATCAGAGGAGAGGAGGTTATGGGCAGGGTTCCACAGGATTGGTCCCTAGGTCCAGCCCTCTTCAACATGTTCGTTAGTGACACTGGAGAAGGAATCCAGGGCAGGCTGTGTCTTTGCAGATGACACAAAACTATATGGGATGGTGGATAGTGATGAAGGAATAAGGAAGTGCAGAGACCCACAAAAGCTAGAGGGGTGGTAAAGGTCTGCTAGTTAGAATTCAATGCTAGAAAGTGCAAGGTAATGCACCTAGGGAAAAGAACCCTAAGACAAAGCACTGGATGGGAGGAGAGGAGAGAGACTTAGCACTACGGCTGAGGAACAGGATCTGGGAGTTATCAACTATCTTAAGCAATTGAGTCAATGCAACAAGGCATATAGCAAGGCTAACAGGATGCTGGGATGTATCGGGAGGGTATTGATAAAGAAGAAAGGAGGCAATACTTCCCCTCAACAGATCCCTGGTGAAGCCTCATCTAGAGTACTCGCCCAGTTCTGAAGTCCTCACCTCAGAAAGGATAAGGATAGGTTGGAGACAGTGCGGTGTAGAGTAAGAACAAACTCTGGTCAAAGCTGATACGGCTACGGCAAGCTCTTACCTGCAGCATGGCTCTCAGAGCAGCGGCGGATCACGGAGTGGCAATGGCAACAGAGCACCAGTGGAGCAGCGGTGGTTTGCGATGGAGCAGCAGTTGCCACTCACAAGATGGCGGTGGGGCGAAACTCGCATGCACGATACTCACGCAGTTATACCAGAAGCGCACTTGCAAACCGCGCTGTTGGAAGGGGGTGACCGTGCTGTGGAGGGAGCTCGTCATGGAGGACAGCGCTGGCAGCAGCGCTTATCCTGACATTGCCGCATCACTGTAGGAGAACACAGGGTTGCGCTCGGAGCTGACCCCCTGTTCTCCTACAGTGATGGCATGATGATTTCGGAGCTCCACCCATGCAGCCGTAAAATGATTCAGGGAGACCAGGACAGATCCTATGTGAGCGCCTCAAGGCACTAAATATGAACTCACTGGAGACCAGAATGGAGAGGGGAGATATGATGGAGACCTTCAAGATCCTGTGCAAAGGTTTTTGCATATAGCTAATAAAGCTTGAATTCAAGTACCTGTGTCATGATTAGAGTTTCCTGAAAATGTCATGCTATTTACTGAAGAGAAGGTAGGGCAGGTCCCACAGCTCAGCACCATGGACACAGTGGGGAGGGAGGTGTGTACTAGTCCCTTCACAAAGAAAAGTCCTACAAGAGCTCAATACGCTCCAGGGTGGACAAGGCAATGGGACCTGATGGCATACATCCCAGGGTACTAAAGGAGCTAAGGGTGGAACTAGCAGAGCTATTATCAGAACTGTTTAGCGAGTCTCTGAACACAGGAGAGGTCCCAGAAGACTGGAGAAGGGCTCATGTGATCCGCTCCCACAGGAGTGGTAGCGGGGAGGAGGCAGGGGACTACAGACCAGTCAGTCTTACTTCAGTAGTGGGCAAGATTATGGAGGCACTCCTTAAGGAAAGGACAGTGCAACACCTGGAATCCATAGGCGCACAGGATCCAAGACAGCATGAGTTTACAAAGGAAGGTCCTGTCAAACTAATCTCATAGGATTTCTTTGACTGGGTAACTAGTGTGGTGGACCAAGGGGAGCAGCTAATGTCACCTTTTTTTTTTTTTTAAATATATTTTTATTGAAATGTTTTCCTTTTCTTTTAGTTCAGGAGACATCATACAATCATGTCATTCTCTGTACTTCAGATTTGTTATGATACAAATATACATTACATAAAGATCTTTTATGTTTGATACAGGTTGTTGTTGGAAGACAAATAATTCCATAATTTCATTCTATTCTCATTTCCTCCTACCCCAGTTCCCGTCCACTATGGACAATAATCAGGATCAACCTTGGCCTGATAAAGTGACCATCTCTGCCAGAGAGTGGCAAATCTGTCCACCTGGTTATATAGTTTTGCTGTGATATTTTCCATCTGGTATACTGAATACACAATTAGCGTCTTTATTCTTGCTCGGTATTGTTTTGGTCATCCATTTCTTTGTTAAAGATTTTTTTGCAACCAACAGTAAAACAGGAAGTAGGGTTTTGTCCGGGTGGGAGCGATCCAGGTAAACAGCCATAAGCACCATTTCGCTACAGGCTCAACGCACTCCCAGAGACCCTAATTTCTTTTGTATACATAACCAGAAAGACATTAGACATGGCCACTGCCACATTATATGTGCTAGGTCAGCCATCTCAGCACCACACCCCTCCAACAAACCCGAATTCAATTGGAAGATATATACAGGTTACTCACCTGTAACAGGAGTTCAAGAAATGGAATATGTTGTTCATCCACACTGTCTGGCAGGTTCCTTGCCGCTTTAAATCTTGCGGAAAGTCTTCAAGCTGGCTCCTCCCACCCACCGGGGTGGTAAAACTCTCGCTCCGCCCCATGACGCCAGATCTAGCCCGCTGAAAGCCAGGTTAAAGGCCGGGGCCGGGGAGGTCGTAGGGAATGGTGGATGAACCAACATATACCATTCCTAGAACTCCTGTTACAGGTGAGTAACCTATATTTCTAGGGACATGGATATGTTGTTCATCCACACTGTCTGGCAGACTCCTAGCAGTTCTCCGGGAGGAGGGAGGCAAGGCGCACCTCCGATACTTACTTGGGAAATAAAGACTGGAGAACCGAGGCCCCAAACCAGCATCCCGGTTACTCAAGGTCAATGTGGTAGTGGGTGATGAAGGTATGTGCTGACTTCAGGTAGCAGCCCTGTAGATTTCCTGGATAGGGGCGTCCCTGGAAGCAGCTACCGATGCAGCGGTATGGCGGGTAGAATGAGCTCTTATCCCTCTGGGAGGCTCCATGCCCGCCAACCTATATCAGAGATCTATGCAGGAGGTAACCCACCTGCCTATCGCCTGCTTGGCTGCAGGTCTGCCAGGTGCGGCTTCAGCGTAGGTGACAAACAGCTGGCGAACCTCTCCCGAACTTCAGCCATCCGCCCTTATAATAAACGCAGCCTTCTAGGGTCCAAAGTATGGAGCCTATATTCGCCTCCGAGGTGTGATTGGGGTAGAACATCGGCAGAGTCAACACCTGGTTAAGGTGAAACTCAGACACCACCTTTGGAAGGAATTTTGGGTGGGGACGCAGGACAACTTGTCCCTGTGGAAGACCAGATAAAGAGACGATGGAAAGCACCTGGAGCTCTCCCATCCTTCTGGCTGACATGATAGCCACCAAGAAGGCAGTCTTCCACGAACAGGTGGGAGATATCGCACCTGTGCATTGGTTGAATGGCCTGCCCATGAGCTTAGCCAATACCAGCAGTAGATCCCACGGAGGTGGAGATTCTCGCACCGGAGAGGATATGTGATCAAGGCCTTTGAAAAAGCGCCCGACCACTTTCTCCTGCGCTTACATCGACTGCCTGCCCGCCCGTAAGCAGAGATGGCTGCCAGTACACCTTAAGGGTCGCCGACCGAAGCCCTTGCTGAGAAAGGACCACAGGTAGTCCAGAATGCTTGCCAAGGAACAGGAGGAAGGGTCCAGGCCCTTGCCCTGACACCAAATGGAAAATCTCTTCCATTTGAAGGCATAGCATTTTCTGGTAGACTCCTTCGGGACACCTCAACGGCGATGAGGACCTCATCGGAAAGACCCAAGGCCTGGAACTCTAGCCGCTCAAGAACCAGGCTGTCAGGTGCAGGGATTGAAGGTCCAGATGGAATACCTTCCCTGATTGACTGAGATCAGGTCCGGCGGGCTGTAAGCTGCCTCGAGCCTGGAGCGAGACTGAGGAGATCTGGATACCAGAATTGACGGGCCAGTCTGGGGCTACCAGAATCACCTGCGCCTTGTCCCTCCTTGCTTTGAGAAGCACCTTGTGGATCAAGGGAAATGGGGAAAAGCGTAGAAGAGGCCCAGGGTCCACGGCCTCGAGAAGGCATCCCCTGCAGTGAGCCCTGCTAGGCGGGGCGGGCATGACGGTCTCAGCCGCATTCTCCCTGGAGGCAAACAGGTCCACCTGAGGCGTGCCCCAGTGGGAGAAGAGATCTTGTACTACCTCCGGCAGGAGAGTCCACTCGTGAGACACAGCCCCTATCGGCTGAGGGCATCGGCCAGGGTGTTGGAGGCTCCTGCCACGTGAATGGCGGAGATCCGCCTCCAGGCTCGTAGGAGACCAAATGCGGAGAGCTTCCTGCAGAGAGGCATGGAGCACGTCCCACCGTGGTGGTTTAGGTAGTACATGGGTCGTGGTATTGTCCGTCTGGACCTGAACCACTTGACCCCGTAGAAAGAGCGAAGGCGGTGAGGGCTAGGCGAACCGCTCGAGGCTCCAGCAGGTTGATATGGCATCAGGACTCGAGGGGACCAGAGGCCGGCGCCTTTGCTCCCAGATAGGCACCTCAACCCATCAGGAGAGGCATCGGTCGACAGACCGCCAAAGCCCGGGACGACAAACGGGATGCCCTCCTGCAGATGTGCCGGAACGGTCCACCACTGGAGAGCGTTCCACATCCCCTGGGTCACTGTCACTAGCTGATCCAACGGATCGGGCGCTGTGACCACTGGCTAGCCAGTCCCCATTGAAGGGGACGATGTACCAGCGGGCCCAATGGACCACGCTGGTGCAGGCCGCCATGAGGCCCAGGAGGCGCATGAAGTCCCGGGCAGCGATTGCCCAACCAGAAATGATTGGGCAAAGGAGGAAAGAACCTCGGCCCTGTCCGCCGGAGCTGTGCTCTGGCTCGAGAGAGTCGAGCTCTGCCCGATGAAATGTATCACCTGCTTTGGCACGAGTTCCGACTTGGCCTGCGTTGATGAGGAGGCCAATCTGAGAGCAAACCTGGAGGGCCAGAACTCTGGACTGCTCCACCTCCGCTCTGGAGGGGCTGCAATCAAGCCAGTTGTTCAGGTAGGGGTACACCGGACCCCGGGCGCTGCAGAAATGCTGTCACCACTGCCATGCATTTGGTGAAGACCCTGGGAGCAGGGAGGCCGAAGGTCATGGCCCGGAACTCGAGAGGGATCCCTCCGCCTGAAGCGGAGGAATCTCTGATGAGACGGATGGATTGGGACGTGAAAGAACGCGTCCTGGAGGTCCAGTGAACAGAACCACCGCCTCGTTCCAAGGATGGGATTATCTGAGCCAGAGTGACCATCCTGAAGGTCCGAGACCTTAGGAACCTGTTCAGGTCGTGCAGGTCGAAAATGGGCGCCAGCCCTTGTCCGCTTTGGGACCAGGAAATACCTGGACACAAACCCCGGTCTGGAGGAGGATCCGCCACCTTCCTGATCACCTCTTTTCAAGGAGCAGGGCAACATCGCCGGCTCGGCGGGACGGCTGCAAGACTCTGCGGACCCGTGGCCCAGGCGGCAGGCTCCAAGGGTGGGGCCTGCTCGAACTCCAGAGGCAGGCCCTTTCCTACCACCTCCAACACCCAGCGGTCTGTGGTGATAGCGGACCAGGCGGAAAGGAGGTGGCGGAGCCGTCCCCAAGGGGGAACCCAGAGTGGCGAGGCTGGGCGACACCCTCAACCCGTCACTGAGCAGGCTTGGAGGAGGGACCGCCGAGGGACTTCCTGGGCCTTTACCTCCCTGCTTCCTGTTGGAGGAAGCCACAGGCTTGGGTTTGGGATGCCAGCCTTGAGCCTGCTGGCCCTGATGCTGGTGCTGTTGGGCGGACATGCAGGGCGCAGAAGGACGAAAGGGCTTGTGCTGCTGCTGACGGCGGCCTTTGTCCTTCTGGGCGGAGGTGACTGAGTCCAGGTTGGCATTGGACTTTTCGATCCGCTGGAGGTGACCTTCCACTCCAGGGCCGAAGAGGTCGGTCCCCAAGAAGGGACATCCGCCAGCATTGCTGGGTATCCACCGTAAGGTGGATATCCTCAGCCATGCTCTGTGGCGCATGGCCACTGCGGCCATAACCGATCTGGCACAGGAGTCCCCTATGTCCAGAGCTGTTTGGAGCTGCTGTGCCACCACCCTACCCTGGTCCCGGACCTGCCGGACCGTGGTCTGGAGGTTGGCGGAGATGAGGGATCACCTCATCCAGGGAGCCCATGAGGTGTGGGAGAAGTGTGCCATCAGCACGGCCGAGCTGGCCTGGCGGAGGCCAAGGGAGGACGCATCGTACACCTTGCGCCTGGCGTGAGTCCAGCTTTTGGACTCCTTGTCGGGGCTTGTCCACGTCCTAGCGTTCCCAGAATGCCGGAAAACGCCCGCCGGTGACCAACCCCTCAGCAGAGGTGCTCAAAACCCGGCAAAGAGCCGGGACTGGTGATACTTCCTGGCCGAGGGCGCAGGGACAGGAAGCAGGCCGCTGCCAAAGCCCAAGGCTGGGACGACAATGGCCTCAGCCACAAAAAAGGCCTCCGTGGGTGAATCCCTCGGTCCAGTATCTCCGTCAGGGATACTGGCCCATTGGAACGGGCTCGAGCTGCATCCCGGTGGACTCCGAGATGAGCCAAAGCAGACCCATAAAGGACGATGGGCTTCGTCCAGTGACTGGCCCCGGAGGACTCCAGGTCAACCTGCCTGGAGAATAGGGAAGAGTTGTCGTCGGACTCCGAAGAGTCCGTGAAGAGCTGCCTAGGGCCTCGAGCCACCTCCACCTGCAGAGGACGGTCGGGAGTGAGGGTGACTGACAACCTGTGGGCAGGCCTTGAGCGACCGAGAGTCCTTGGTCGGTGCCCCGATTTTGGCTGTGGAGGCGGAGGTTCCACCACAACTGGTGGGGCAGCAGGTTTCAGCCGAACAACCGGCCCAGGCTTGGGCAGCTCGACTGCAGCGAGAGGCTGTTTCGGCCGTTCAGGTGACAGCCACTTGATGGCGGGGAAGGTGTCGGTGTCAACTTAGTCCCAGACAAAAGTAACTGTTGCCACATCAGCTCCTCGCAGCATCGACGCATCCGCGCCGAGCTTCTCCTCATCCGAGGAGGAGGTCGCCGCCTTACCTCGTGCCGAGACCACCGATGTCGGGCGGGATCGGCTGGACCGAGAAGAGGTCCGAGACCGAGCTCGAGATCCCGGTGTGTCTGAAGGCAGGTCTGGGAGGAGCGGGGACACCCGCTCCTCCCTCGGCTCGGACGTCCTAACTGGGGACTGCTGCACCGATGGCGCAGGCAAATCCTCAGTTTCCACCAGGGAACTGGCGAAGAAGGGTTGTCGGCTTCACCCAGTCGACAAACCGTCCGACGGAGTCGAGAAAAATCTCGAACGCGTCGGCGGCTGTCTCGCCAGCTGACCTGACGGGATGCCGTGAAGCCAGCAGCCTTAGCTGCAACCTCGACCCAGTCGACGGTCGGCTGTCCGGGAAGGGACCTCTCCTGCTCCCACAAATGCCGACGATGGGACTTACCCTTGGGATCCTTCTATTTGGACCGAGAGGAATGTCCCGATGGCCCCTCTCCCTTCGTGGAAAGGAATGACAAAGCTCCTTGAACGAAGCAGAATAGGTACCCAAAGAAGCCGGGATAAATGCAGCGACCGAGAAAAAGAACATCGCGACCTGGGCCTCCCTCAAGGCGATCATCTGCTCGAGATGCTCAGCCGGAGCCAGCCATCAAGGTAACTGCCCAACGGGCCTCTTCGACTTTTACCGTGGGTAGCGCTTCCTCAGGGCCTAAGCTTCAACCGGCAGCACGGGTGCTCAAGACGCTGGCCGAGACGAACAGCAAGACTCAAAGGCCCGCGGTAATGTTCTAGGCTGAGGCAGTAGACGACGTGGAGTGTGGATCTGTCCTGGACTTCTTCTGCCCACAAGGGCACCACCGAAACCGGAGTCGATTTGTCCATTGCAGCGCGAGGGAAAAGGAAGACCAAGTCTTGAGAATTTTAAACGAAGCTTCGACGACCGAAGAGTTAGGATCCAGCTCTAACATGCAGAGCGTTAGGAGGGAAACATGAGCTTCCAAATGGTAAGGAAGATCTGGCGTCATGGGGCGGAGCTGAGAGTTTTACCACCCGGTGGGTGGGAGGAGCCAGCTTGAAGACCTTCCGGCAAGATTTAAAGCGCAAGGAACCTGCCAGACACTGTGGATGAGCAACATATCCATGTCCCTAGAAACATATTTTTTAAACCTTTGTGCCAGACAGTGTGGATGAACAACATATCCATGTCCCTAGAAATATATTTTTTAAACCTTTGTTTTAAAATATTTAGTCAGACTAACGGAGACCTGAAGAATCTTGATCTGCATTTCCAGGAATATTCTCTCCAAATATAAGACTGGGTGATTCTGATCACTTGCAAGGACGAAGAGGACCATTCTGCATTAGATACAACGAGGTCCAAGTATTTGTTCCAACTTGCTACTATTGAGTTTGTAGATTCTTTAGATTGATCTTGCATCATTTTATACAGATGACCAATTAAATGGTTCCAGTATTGTCCCTAGAGTGGTCTAGGAATACTTTTAGAAGGGGGGTCAGTTTGACCTGAAGTATTCTATTATAAAGTAGGTGGGTTCTTATTTGGCAGTATCTAAAATGATCAACATGTGGAGATTAAATTTAAGTTTTAATTCTTTGAGCGGTAGGATCCGTTTGAGCCTAAGAATTGAAAAAGCCTGCTCCAGACCCAATCTACGCCAACGGGAAAAGGTTAAATCATTGTGGGATGGAATGAAAAGATCGCCCTCTGAAATTATTTTGCAATATTCACAGACTGATTGGAGTGGCTCTTTCTCTCATTTTAAACCAATTTGCTAAGACCTGTGAGGTGATACCTGTGAAGTCTCTCAATGGAGGGTTTTCCTGGAGAAGAAAAATTATTATTTTTATATCGTACATATCGTTTAAGTGAAATTCCAGTTTCTTCCATTGGGAGTCAAACTGATCAGAGAGCCATAACAGAATAATTTTCAGAAGCGTTGCTTCTGCATATTTTCTCAGGTCCGGAAAATTGGTGCCACCCTGAGCCAATGATAATTTTAATACAGAAAGACTGATTACGTGGTTTTATTTATTGCAAATGAATTTAGATATCATGTTATCCCATGACTTAAAATAATATTGTGATGGGAAATAGGAATATTTTGGAACAAATACAATAGGCAGGGTAGGATGTTCATTCTAATGGTTTCAATGCGTTGAAATGAAGATATAGGTAAGGTGGACCATCTGTCCAAGTCTTTATTAATTTCTATAGAAACAGGTTCATAATTTATTAGTTCAAGTACTTGGAAGATCTAGGAATGTGTATTCCTAGATACTTTATTTTGGTAGAGTGCCATTTAATTGCTAGGCTTTGTTTTAATGTATTTGGAGGGAGTAGTTATATAGTAGGGCCTTAGTTTTTGAAATATTTAATTTAAAACCAGCCAATTCTTCAAATCGAGATCGAATTTTCCATGTTTCTTTGATCGAGTCAGAAGGGATATTAAGAAAGAAGTATATCATCCATAAAACAGCTAATGATGTCGCCTACCTGACTTCAGCAAAGCTTTCGATACTGTTTCACATAGAAGACTGATTAGTAAGCTGCTTAGGCTTGAGGTGGGTCAGAAGTTGGTCAACTGTGTGGCAAACTGGTTGACAGGCAGAAAACAAGAGTGGTGGTAAACAGTACACAGTCAGAAGACATGCAAGTCAAAGTGGGGTACCTCAGGGATTAGTCCTGGGGCCAGTCCTCTTCAATATCTTCATCAGCGACATTGCAGATGGACTGGAGGTAAGGTTTGCCTGTTTGCAGATGACACCAAGATCTGCAGAGTAGATGATCAAGATGGGGTAGGCAGAATGAGAAGAGATCTGGATAAACTAGCAAAATGGTTGAAAGAGTGACAACTGGAGTTTAACGTAAGAAGTGCAAGATCACGCACATAGGGAAGAAAGCCAGAAGACACCTATAGGCTGGGAGGGAGTTGCTGGCAGTCACAAGGGAAGAAAGAGACTTGGGCGTCATCTACTGATAACCTGAGATCATCCAAGCAGTCCACTAAAGCAGTAGGTAAGGCTAGAGGGATGTTGGAGTGTATTAGTAGAGGGTATCACAAACCAGAAGAGTAATAATCCTCTTTACAAGACACTAGTTAGGCCTCATCTGGAGTACTGCGTGCAGTACTGTAGCCACATCTTCACAAGGACATTAACCAAATTGAGGAAGTCCAGAGAAGGCAGCAAAATGGTGCAGGGACTGCATCAGAAAACATCTGAGGACAGATGAAGGAACTTAATATGTATACCTAGAGCAAGAAGGAGGAGAGAGGTGATATGATTGAAACATTCAAACACCTTAAAGGCATTAACAAGGTGAAAAGAGTCTAACATGTTTTAATATAAGAAAACAGCAGGACATGAGGACACAGCATCAGATTAGAGGAAGGCCGATTAAGGGGTAATGTGAGGAAGTTCTTTTTACAAAAGGGTGGTGGATGCATGGAATGGCCTACCTCAGGAAGTGGTGGATATGAATACAGTGCAGGACTTTAAACAGGCATGGGATAGGCATAAGGAAGCAATACAGAGGAGTATGAATAGATAGGCCATTGACAGAGCAAGAACGATGGCACCTTCATAAGGCAGAAAAAGAAATGGGCAGACTGAATGGGCCTTACGGTCCTTATCTGCTGTCAACTTCTCTGTTTCTGTTTGGTTTTGTTAACTTGCTCTTCAGTGGCTGAAAACGTACAAGTTATTTATGTCTCTCTGTCAGGCTTGGAGAGCAATGACATCATCTTGGAGTACTGTAGCTTGCCTTCAGATTCCCAACCACAGCAGGCTGTAGAGGTAATGGTTTGCTCTCAGGTTTCTCACAAACTCAGTCTGTGGTTTGTGTTTTGATAGATTAGCTTAACATCTATCATTCTCTTCTTATAAAAGTTGATCATATGAGTTTCAGTACTGAACTGAAGTAGTGGAACTCTTTCTCTGAAGGTCAGCTTGTCTGCATCACAGCTCTCAGTTCTTTCTCGTCAAAACTCTGATTTTCTCTAATTATATAACATAGGATTGTTTAACGGATATAAAATAAATCTACATTTTGTTCATTTATAGAAATAGTTTGTCTTTGATGTAGCCTTCATAAATACATTCATGTTAAGAACTTTTTCCCCAAGATCCTCTCTATTCATTGCATAGGTAGGCACCTATTAACTTATGGTCTACTCTATATGTCTCTGAAATACTGTATCCACTTTAACTCATTGTATGTAAAGCTTTTACTTTGTATGTTCCGATATATTGTATCCTCTTTAACTCATTGTATGTATAAAAGCACTTATAAATTGTTATCCTGTTAAGTTTCTGCATGTCTGTACTCTCCCAGGTCGTGCCTGAAAATAGTCATTTATGGCTAGTGCACTTACCAGTTAACAAAAGCTAAATAAATAAACAAACAGGTGTCTGTCACACTCTACTATTTCAAGCACATGTACTGTCTGAACTCACAAATTTCAGTTCTTTGAAGGTTTCTGTGTGAAAATACATCATGTATGTGTATAAATAGAAGCAGCTATCTGGGAATCCCAATGTACCATGTCTCTTTCCCACAGCTGAGGCAGCTGAAGTCTGCTGTCTCATGCCCCACAAGCCGCCTCTATTTTTGCTCCACATTCTGAGGCTGCTGCATCTGCTGCCTACTGTCTCCCACACAGTTGGGATTGTGCACCTGCTGCCTCCAATCCCTGCCTAAAGAATTGGGGTTGCTGCACTCTGCTGTCCTCTGCCCAAACAGTTGGGGCTGCTGCACACTGCTGCCCTCTCCCCCACCCCAGTCAGGGACACTGCACCTGTTGCATCCTGTTCCTGTCTCCACAGTCAGGGCTGATGTGCTCTTCCAAGCCCTAGAGTCCCAGGTCCCTTGTCTCCACAGTTAGGCTGCTGCACCATGCTACTGTAGGTCACCGAGGTGGAGTTTTGCTGCGCCTGCTACCCACTTCCATTGCCCCAAATGTGCAGGGCTGCTGCAGCAGCACACCGTCTCACAGTAAGGCTGCGGTACCCTGTTGCTCCTGTGTCCATCCCCACAGTTGAGGTTTCTGTACTATGCTGTCCTCTGTCTCATCACCACAGCCAGGGCTGCTACACCCTGCTGCTGTCTACACAGTTGGGGTTGCTGGCATCAAATAAGCATTGTTTATGACCTCTCTTGCCAATAATAGGTCAACTCTTAACCTCCTAGATTGTAAAGACATTAGGTTAAACTTTTTAAGCCTATTGTCATGAGAAGTCTTTGCACCTTTAATATGTTTTGTTATTTAGGTTGGATGTTTTCTATTCCATCAATATCCTCTTTGTGTATGGGCACCAGAGTTGTGATGAGTAGCGGAGCGTGCATAAGCTCTATACAGAGACAAGGACAGCTTCATCTCTGGATTTAATGTTACGTTTAACAGACCACCAGACCTTGTTGGCGCGCCAACTTTTCTGATATCTGTTTGTTGACAGTAAGATCATTCTGAATATATACTCTGAGGTCCTTTTCACAAACAGATTTTTGTAATGCTTGATCATTAAGAGTGTAATGGTATCAAGGATTATTTGGACCTAAATGCATGACACAGCATTTCTTATGTTAAATGATAAACCCCATTGGATGGACCAAGCAGATAGACTACCTCTTTACGCATACAGGAATTACCTCCCCGAAGCCCTCCGCCTTGCCATCTCATCCTCTGTCCTGTCCCTCACAGACTATGGTATCCTGGTCTCTGGGGCTGCTGACACCACTACCCTCCATAGAGTCAAAGTCTCCTTAAATAAGGCCTGTCAGCTAGCCACAGGTAGTCCTACACTCACCCACACCTGCACACTTTACAACCTGGTCAGCTGGCTTAATTTTGAGATCAGTTAAGATACCAGACCTGCCTCCCTCGCCAAGAAGATATCCTGTGGACTTGCCCCCAGGGCTAACACACCTCATTCAACCTGTTCCAGTCACTGTGGCCACTGCAGCTCATCCAAATCTAACCAGATTGTTCCACATCTTAGGATGGTACTAGGCCATCATTCTTTCGTATTGAGCCCCACCTGGTTCAACTCCCTTCCCAGCTCCGTCACTCTTGAACCTAGAATTGGGTGCTTCAAATCTCTCCTTTGTGATCACATATCTGCCTCCTGTACCTGTACCTGCCATTACTCTAGTTGATCCCTCTGCTCTTGCACCCTGACAAAGGGACGTCTGTCCTGCCTATCCTGCTTGGCCTTGGCCACCTCGCCTCTGGGTGGCTCCGCCTCCACTTGCATCCATTGCCAATGTTTTAGTGTGTATTATCTGCTATATTACTTGATATATATGCACTGTATATTTAATTATTTGTTTGTATAATTTTGTACTTTGACATGGAGCCTTTGTAAATGAGTTTCTGACTCAAAGGATTGCGATTCCGCTACTGTTCAATAAATAAATAAAATGGAGTATCCAAATCTGATTGCAGAGTAGTGTTTCCTTCAAATGTACTGCAGGGACTACCTATTTTGCAGTCATCTGCAAACTGATTTTGTCATGTTTGCCATAGCAAATGGAAGTAGTAACCTGTAGGAGTTGTGAATCAATCTCCTACCATTCAAACTGCCAAAAGTGCAGTTTTCCATGAAAAATGCTTTTGTTTCTATGCTCTGCTTCATTTGCATAACCCTGCCCTTTTTTCCCTCAGCGCTGCAACCCATCTGTGACTTCATCTCATCCCCAGCTATCTCTACCAGCAATGGCAACACCCTTGAGCAACTGCAGTCGTTCAAATACCTAGGGTTATCCCTGGACTCAAATCTCTCAAGGTGGCACACATAGACAATGTTGCCAAATCAGCAAATATGGGCCTAGGCCTACTTTACCGACAGAGACAACATCTTACTGCAGATGCACTGAAGATTGCCATCCAAAGCTCAGTAGTCTCCATCATTGATTATGGTCTTATAATCTGTGGCTCTGCCTCTGCCACTACCCTGAGACAAATTTCAACATCACTTAAGTCTGCAGGCTTATGTCTGGTGCTCACTGTCTCACTCATACATGTGACCTGTATGCCCGATCTGGCTGGCTTCAACTTTCAAATCGCATAAAATACCAAACCTGCATTATGGCAAAGTAACCATGGGCCTCGCTCGAGCGAGTCAAAGCACTGCTTAGTTCTAGACTAAAACCCACGTAACACCAGGGGCTCTGAATACCAGCTCCTTCAGGTTCCCCACCGTCGCACCTCTTAGGGCCAAGGATCCTTTGCCTTCAGAAGCTTCTAGCTGGTTAAATGCGCTCGATCTGACATCTCTCCACTACCACCTTGGCTCATTCAAACATAAACTCCACCTCCACCTTACTAACTCTAGCTCCTGTGAATGCTACCTATAATCTCCTTAGCCCTCGTTTTGTTCCCTCCAACTATCACCTACCACATCTCCACCCCTCCTTTTCCTCTATGTTACTTTTTTTATTTCTTCTTTCTTTTCACCCTCCTGACTCTCCCCTTTTCACCCCCGCCTCTTCTGAGCCCTCAATGATCTTTTCCTTTTTGTTGACTAGTTTCAGCCTGCTCCCAGTTGATGACCATGCCATTTGGCTGCAATTCCTGCCCTGTCAACTCGCTCCTCCGTTTATCTTCATCTTCCACCCTCCCTCCTACTTATCCCTGTGTTACTCTGTGTTCCCATGTATACATTCTACTTATTCTAGCTAGCGTATTGATCTACCATTGGAACCTAATATGCTGACCTATTTATTATTTTGTTCCTATTTCTGTAACTTGTATTGTATTTGTTCTCTGACGGAACCTTTGTAAAGGGCCTGGCTCAAAGGTACTTGTAATCCTAGTTGTACTAAAATAAAATCATGCAAGGAAACAAAGTTTTTAAGCACTGTGTTGAAACAGAGACCTCTGTTGGTCAGTCTTAGTACTGCAGACATCCCTTTTCTCTCACAATTTTGAACACCTAGCAGAAGCTGGACACAAGCGAAAGGAAAAGTAGTGTGACCCATAATTACACTCCTGAACTACTTATAGTCATTCAGGCACTATAACATAAACAGAGAAAAGTATCATCATGCTTCCACATTCTGACAGGAGCGGCCACTTCAGACCTGTCACTTCACCAGCAGGTAGTAAAAGTCAAACATCTACACAGACTGGCAAATTATCTTTTGGCCTATCTGTATCACAAAACGTTTTCCACAAACTTCTACACATTGTACTGCTGTAAACACTACCAACATAAGATACTGCACTTTGATAAAGGGAGACAAAAAAAAAAAAAAAAAAAATCAGCTATGCACTGTGTCCACAATGCCTTGTCCTTGTCCTTGTCACTCCACTCACACTCACACTCACACACACACACACACACACACACACACACACACACACACACACAGCAGATAAGGGCCTATGGCACACCTAGTCTGCCATGTAGCGCACACTTAAGCTACTAAGTTTCTCTAAAACTAGATTATATGTCTACTTATTAGGCACTATTCTGCAGTCCCAACTACCAAAATAAGGGTCTCACCTCTGAGTAATGAACATTAGTAAATGTTATAGTTCACCAGAATTCCTTGTCGGTGTATGTAAAACATTGACAGTTCCCTTACATCACATCATTCTGGAAGGTAGCTGCCCACAGAAAACTGGAGGGCATACAGAAACAAAACATACAAAAAAAAAATGACCATGACAGCTTTTTTTTTTACAAACTAAATTGCAGCTTCAGCATCTGAAGCATGGGTGGCAATGGCATACTATGTGAAACAGGCATTTGCAGAGCGTGACTAAATCACTTTAAAGAAAACCACAAAACCAAACAGCATTACATTTTCAGGAAACACTAATCATGACACTGGGACTTGAATTCAAGCTTTATTAACAATATGCAAAACCTTTGCATATGATCTTTAAAATTAAAAGTGAACTGTGGGAAATATTTACCCAGTGCCAATTCGTGGTCACGTGGACATGAATGGAAATTAAAGGAGGTAGGTTCAGGAGAGATGTGAGGAAGTACTACTCAGCGGAAAGGGTGGTGGAACCTTGGAACAGTTTGTCAGCTGAAGTGGTGGTGCGAAAACAATCCAGGATTCAAGCAGGGCTGGGACATAATGAAGGAATAGTGGTTACCGGGGCGACAGGACCAAGGAGGAGAATAGAGAGGGATGGGGAGGTTAGTACCTGGAGAATTGTAGGTTCCAGGGATTACAGGGAACTTGGGCAGTCTGGATGGATCCCTGGTCTTTTCTGCCATTACTGTCTATGTTTCTCAATCAATAGGTTCAGGCGCACACCTACCCATAAGAGGGACACCAGACATTAAAGTTTCAAATACAGCGCACATCCTGCCTGGCGTGTTTGGGACCTTCCAGTCCTTTATCATGGGTAGGTGTGCACCTGAACCTGTTGATCGAGTATCCTATGTTGTTAGGATTACTGTCCTTGTGCACTCCTCAACTATGTTTCTATTGTTATGTCCCAGTCATGGCACTATAGTTAGGGTTGAGTAGCTTGTTTAAGTTAAACCTCAAATTTTGCACTTAATAACTTCGACCAATCAATGGATTTGCACAAAATCTGGTATCGCTGTCCCATGGGGTAGATCTCTTGATGTGGCAAGTTTCTTTCCAGTCAAATTGTGTGATTGTGAGATCCAGATAGTGCTAACACCTTAAGCGTCACCTTTTTGCAGTTTTCCTCATTATCTTGTGTCTATATGGTTTGGAATTTGGTGAGATTTTTATGGTACTACTAACTTGGGTAACAGAACTGCCATGCTTAGTTTGGTGAAAAATATTAATTTGTTGCAAAGTTATTCGTTTTAAGTTCCCATTGTTTCAATGGGAATTCCCTAATCCAAATTAAGCGATAAGTTCGACCAATAGCTGCACATCGTGAAAAAGGATTAATTCTTGAGAGATGCGTTCCTTTTTCATGAGGAAAAAAAACTGTTCATGAGCCGCCATCTTTTTCTTCCATCAACTACAAAGGTAAAAATACATTAAAAATTGCTGAGAATATGAAAAACAAACATCAGAACATTGTAGCGGGACCTATTTAGCTAGATTCTGATGTTTGTTTTTGTTCATTATACCCACAAATGCCTTTTCTGGGCACCCAAAAATCAGGTGCCCAAGCTTAGCAGAGAAGCGCCTCCCGGCGTTCTCTGTATAGAACACCGAATTTTCTTGACTTATGCAACCGCAGCTGAAGTCCTACTGCGGCTGCAGTGTTAACTATGGGAGTCGCCTTTTCCCTGGTGTCTAGTGGCACCCTCCTACTTCCGCCAATTGCTGTCCCTGGTAGTGTTGTGCAGGAACCAAATACCATAAATAATGGGCTTTCTGAATATTCAGTAGTGAATTTCAAATAGCCCATTATTCATAATAATCGTGTTAGGAACAAACTTTTGCAGCAGTTAGGTATATCCAGCCTACATCCCCTTTATCCCATGTCCCAGTTGTACAACAGTTTGTATTTTGTTTGTATTTTCAAGTTGCCAGCTCTGGCACACTTCCAGGAACGAACTATATCTGTGGGAGGCTCTGCCCGTTCAGCCCAGCCACCTCCCCATATTGCCACAAAAAAAAACAAAAAAAAAAAACACAGCAATGCACATTCTGCCTCTCCTTGCCCCGATCCCTGGCGGGCCCCTGGGGGCTAACTCCCTTTGTAGAGCTTTTACATTTATTCATTTTTTCTCTGTGATACATAGGTATTGAAATGGGAGGTCAATTCAAATACAGGAGGTCAAATGTAAACTTGTATCTTTTAAAAACAGTTTGAATTTTCTGAAATACACATAATCTTTATAAAACCAAATTCTAATGAGGAGCAAACTCCGTGACATGAATTTACGCTCCCTGATCAACACCCTATAACCAGAGGTCAAATAAAGTTGCAAGAGGTCAGATATCATTATGAACAGCTTGCATTTTACTTCTGAACCTCATTTTGCTGAACTTTTGCATTCAATTGCGAACAAGTGTTGAACAATGTTCATGTTAGTGGAAATGCACACAACAAAAAAAAAAAAAACAGAGAAAATGCGGTATGCAATTGTCAGTTGTACTTACAGTAAAATTACTTGTCTTTCGATACTCACCCATGGCATAAATTACGTAAATACTGGTACAGCACAGATGAATGCAGCTGTTACTGCATGTAGTGGTTAATTAACATGAATATTGATTTTACAATGTTACATCATGTTAGCTGTATCACAGAATAATATTTTAGAGCAAGCCAAACTTGCTGTTAAATTAGGATTTCTTAAGAGCTAACCAGTGTCATTAGCCTAGTAAGCAAAGTTTAATGAGTAAAAGTACTTTGTCCAGCAGGGTTAATTTGAAACTACAGATTTAGTTTGAGGGCAGATTAAGTGTTATTAGTAGCCTAAAGATAACACAATTTAAGCTATACTTACTGTTACTAAATGTGTTACAAAGAAGTAAGTTCCTGTACATGCACTTTTTGTTCTAGGTTCTGTCTCTAAGCAGCTGTCACATCTGTACATTATGCTACACTGACTCTGAATGGCGCTCCTGGTGTCTAATGGCACCCCCGACACACCGATCGCTGTTCCTGGTGTCCAGTAGCACCCCCACCCACTAATTGCTGTCCCTGGTGTCTAGTGGGACCCCACCCTCTGATCACCGTCCCATGTTATTTTAGTTCTACCCATGGCTGTTTTATTTATAGAGTGGATATTGGAGGGGCAATCCCCATGTCGGCATTACAAGCCCAGTGTGGGACACTGGGGAGCCCAACCCAGTGTCCTGAAATATTTTTTTCTTGTACCTGTAAAACAGAAAAAAAAAAAAAAAGTCTCTTAGCTCCTTTTTCTGTAGAAAAGCTGAAAAAAGAAAATGGACCCTGGTCATACCACGCGCTCCCTCCCCATCCCAATCCTCACACTGAGCACCCACCACCCCTTTACCTATACTTAACACTGGTCCTAGACATGTCTGCATTCTTCAAAGCCGAACCGTCAACTGATGTTTTACATGGCTTTACACTTTGGAGGTAATAACAGGTGCCAAGATGACTACCTAAATGGACACAAACTAAGGAAGGCTGAGGTGAGAAGGACCTGGGACTATATATCCAATAAGATCTATATAAAATAAAAAAAAAAGTGCAGCATAGAGTGACCAAAATGATTATATCCCCTCTGGGACAAGCCATACAAACAGCGAATAGAAGAGCTGGAACTTTATACCTTGGAAAGGGGAAGGAATAGAGGGGGACATGCTAATGTTCAAAATTACTGGGATAAGGAATTAATGTATGAGCTGGGTTTGAAATTCAACAAAAGAGAGGCAGACCAGAGAAGTCATACAAGCAAATATTCAACCATCCAAAAGAATAATAGAAGAGTACTTTACCTACAGAGCAGCAACTACATGGAATAACACTAAGCAAGTAATAAATGAAGGACTTCCGACTCATTCAAAAATAAACTAGACACTCGGCCGGTGGCACTGAGGACTGAGGCGCTGGACACCTTACCTCGTACACGCGGCAACACATGTTGGGGAATGAGCACAGACCACGGGGGTTGGCCGGGAAGAGAAAGATAGGCGCCTGGCTGACGCCCTCCTTCTCTGGAGGGACAACCTGCAAGCTCCACAGCGATACTGCCTCCTGGGTGAGCTCACGTGGTAGAGTGCGGTGGAAGGAGGTAGCAGTATGGGAATGGGGCAGGCGTCGGCAGAGGGGTGGAGCAGGAGGTGCGTCTGCTGCATCTTCTCGCTCATTGGCCCTCATTGCATGCCGACATCAAGCGGTAAAAGGGAAAACAGTCCTGTCTCACCTAGGTGACAATTACTCACTGCGTGCCTTGGATCGTCGGGGCAGACTCCGCTGTACAGGTCCACAAATCAAGAATTGAGGAGTTAGGGTCTCTCCCACCCACACGGGGGTAATCCAGGCATCATGGGGTCTATGTGGTACCAGGTACTCTAGGGGCAGACCCGGGAGAGAAGGATCACACAGTAATAGAGGAAGTCTGACTGAGTGGTGAGTAGGGGCAGTAAGAGGATAAATACAGAGTAAAAAAAATAAATAAACTAGACAGATTTCTTCTGACAAAAGCTAGCAATATAGCCTCACTCAGGTGGAAGATAGGCTAGATGGGCATTCGCCTCCTCCTGTCTGACAACCAAGTATTGAACCAAGTACTGAGTTCGTGTGTTTGTTGACATTTTTCTCGTAGCGCATAATTTTAGTAAATTTCAATATTTTGACTCTAACTTTCAACGTAGCCATTCTCTCCACCACCTTATGAACAGAACAGCTGTCATTTTTCACATCTTGTCTGAAGCGTGTTTTGAACCTGTGGCATGGAATGGTGTTTTGGCACAGATCTGAAAATTTGCACCTATGGGGTTTATGAGGTGGGGTCATAAGAAGACCATGTTAAAAATCTGGGGTCAAAAATATGTCAACGTTATGACCATTCATTGCAATTTTACTGCCTGCTCGTAACCCGGAAATGTTAAATATTTTTACCACAGATTTTCAACACAGCCTGCTTATTACCCCACCTCATGTATGTCAGATCTGTCATTTTCAAATCCTGACCAAAATGTGTTTCGCACGGTGGCAGAGAATGGTGTTGCAGTGGTGCAGAATTACATTTGGGGGATTCAAATTTTCTGTATCGGTACATAAAGTGGGTAATAAGATGACTATGCTGCCAATTTGGTGGTGTCTGTTGTCATACAAATGGAGGCGCAGGGCCTGGAAGGTTACATATACCCATCTACGGAGGATGGGGCGCAGAGGTACTTAAAATAAGGATACTATTATACCATCTCAAAAGTAAGAAATAAATTGCAAAAAACTTCATTAAGCGCTCAAGTTAGGGATAAAGGGACAAAAGTTGGGAAATGAGGCATTAGGTTTCCTAACATCCCACCCTCCCAAACCAGGCAGGAGAACAGGTCTGGGTGTGCCTTGGGCCTCAAGCCTAAATGCTCACCCCATTCTCAAAGTCTACACATCTGACCTTATTTACAGATGGAATGGGGTGAGCGTTAGGCTTGAGAAGCCCAGGTGCACCCACCTGCTCTCCTGCCAGGTTTAGAAACCCTAACGCCTCCTTTCCCAACTTTTGTCACTTTGACCCTAACTAAAGCAATAACAAATTTTTGCAACAAATATATATGTGAATATGATATTATAAATGCAGTAACCCACTCCAGGGTATGGGATTAATCAACACCGGGCACTGTGAGGACACTTAGCCTGCAGCCTAGTACCTTACAACGCACCTGGGTGTTGATTAATCCCAATAACCCCATACCCTGTAGCGGGTTGTGCTTATATACTTAATATATAAAATATATATAACATGGGTTATATTTAAAAACAAAACAAAAAACAGAAAGGTGTGTTTTCTCTCCTTGAATAGGGAAAACTGTGTGAATCCTGCAGACTAAAAAGTCCTCATAACTGATACATATGTAATGTATTGTATAAACATACAAATGCCACAAATACAGTCATAATGAATTTCTGACATCTGTATGTTCCAACAATACATAACACATGACAACGGGCTGTGAACTTGTCCAATTTCTACTAGTCTCTCTCTCTCTCCCGTGTGTTTGACTTTTGACCTCGATTCAAGATATTATATCTACTTTCCCTGGTGTTCTGCTCCTATGACTAAGTTACTACTGCACTGTACATAGATGACTGCAACGCACTGCAGCTCACTGACCTGCTTCTTGCTGACTGCATGCCCCATGGACAGACAAGCAGAGCACACAACTTGCTATTCACATCACCCACTATATCTCTGTCTTTCCTTTGGACCCCGATCGAGATGCTACATCTGCTTTCGGTGAGGTTCTGCTCCTACAAATATGTTACCTCTGCACTGTACACCAATAGATGCAACTGGGCTGCAGCTCGCTGACCTGCTTCTAAACAACTCCTCTTACTGACTGCATGCCACAAAGAGAGAAAGAGAGAGAGAGAGAAGGAAGGAGACTGCACAACATGTGATTCAAATCTCGGTGTATCTCTCATCTAAATAATAAAATCTCAAAAAAAAAAAAAAATATATATATTTTATATATATTATGGTAGCACAGTAGTGCTACCATAGTTAGAGTTGAAGAGCCATTTCTATGTTAAACCCATAATTTTGCACCTAATAACTTTGCAACCGTTTGACAGATTTGCCTGAAATTTGGAATACACGATCAAGACCTATCGCCTTAGGATCTGCCAAGTTTCATACGTTCGGATACACAGCTGCGGAGTTATTAAGCGTGATCTCAGCGATCGTTCACGCTTTTCTGGAATTCTCACGGTCACGCCTACAGGTGCTCGGTTTTGCGACCGCCCAAACTCTTCAAATAACGTGTGGCCAGGGTCCCGATGTGCCTTTGAAGATTTCATGAAAAAATATTAAGCGGTTCAAAAGTTATTCAAAAACAATTTCCATTATAAGTCAATGGGAAAAGTTAACAAAAAGTTTGACAGTGTCGCAAATGCATTTCGAACATACGAAATTTGCCAGCAGATAAAGGCCTAGAGGTCTATCAAGTCTGCTTTCGAATGTGCAGCTACACCCCTTATTCTGCAGCTGCCTCCCTTACCCTTCCTTCATTAACCCTCCCCTTGTCCTGTCCATCCTCGTTTGAAGCAGTCCACTGTTCCACTGCATACCACTTCTGCAGGTAACGCATTCCACCAGCCACCACCCTCTCTGTAAAAAGTGTCTCCTCATCTCCTCCTGAACCTTCCTCGCTCCAGTCTCATATCATGGCCCCTGGTGCCCTCCCTCCCTTACTTTGAACAGCCCCTCTGTACGGTCTTGTTTATTCCTTTCATGTATTTAAAGGTTTCAATCATGTCCCCCTGTCTCTCCTCTCCTCCAGTGAGTACATGTTCAACTCCTTCAACCTCCTCTCATATGATAAGTCCCCCAGACCCTTGATCATCTTTGTGCCCTCGTGCACTCCCTCAGTAACTTAATGTCCCTCTTCAGATCGGACGCCAGAACTGCCGCAGTACTCAGGTGTGGTCTAACTAATGACCTATACAGTGGCAGAATCACCTCCTCCCTCCTTGAGGATATACCCCTTGCAATACAACCCAGCATTTTGTTGGCCTTTGCAGCTGCCTTCCTACACTGCAATATTTTACTTTCATAACTGGCCCTGTTACTTTAGCAAATCCGCCATCTTGTTTTCAGTTGGTGATCAGAAAAATGCTTGGCATTTAAATTTGGGACCCTCTAGCAACCTAATTCTTTTTGTATTCACCTAGTCGGACCCTGAGGATGCTAGCCATGTCTTTATTTTGAGGTAAAACACCCCAGAAATATGTTTTCAAATTTCTGGATATACTTTCATAAAGTACACTGAGTGCTCTCCTGAAATGTATAAATTTTCAGACTTTATGAAATGCGACAGTACTTTTTCTAGTCTGTGGGAAAATGACAGCAATTCTTTGGCACTCCGCTGCAAAAACGGTTTGGAGTTTTGGGCTGAAATTTGGAGGAGCGTAGCCGACATCTCACAGATGTGCCTTTCAGTGTTTTGTTGAAAAAATATTGCATGGCGGCAAAGTTACGGTACTCCAAAGTTGGCTTTTTCCCATAGGATAACATTCGCCTTGACGCATTACAGGAATCCTTTGGCACCCTGCTGCAAAATAACGGTTTGGTCTTTTTCCTGAAATTTGGAGGAACACAGCCAACAGATGTGCCTTTTAGTGGTTTGGTGAAAAATATTACAGGAAGGCAAAGTTATGGCACTCCAATTTCTCTTTTTCCCCCATAGGATAACATTACGGCGTTAGCGCGCCTTTCAGGGCCCGTATCTCAGAAATGGTGCGAGATACAGACTTTTCGTCTGAAAAATGCTTAGTCCCCAATGGGGCTAAATACAAAACTAGCCAGGACAGTCGTAAATCATATGACATTTAAATTTTTTTCTCGTTGCACGGTTCCTGAGATATAACCTATTTAGTATTCCAAGTCCTCATTTTCTGCTCCGATACCCATTATTATGCATACATTCTTTGTACTCACTGTCTTTCTCTATGCAGCTTTTGGGAAAACCAGCCTGTGTGCTTACATTACTGTTACCGTTGCCCTTTCCGCTCGCATGATTCCATTACCCATTTCACTTACCGTTGGCGTCGCCACCATATGCGTTATCCTTTGCGCTTGCGTTTGTTATTTTGCCATTTGTGTCTACAGTACTGTTTCTCTTTCTGTTTCACCTGCGTCACCATGCCCATTGACATTTCCGTTTGCAGGCACCTGTTACTATGTGACAACACATCACGTGGCAGACCGTTCCCGTCGCCACAGTGTGCGTTACCTTTCTGTTCTCATTCGGCGCTTGCGTTACCATGTGCGCCACTATTAGCGCTTCTGTTTCGTTGCTGTTCCTGTTACTATGCCACAAGACATCACGCTCCGCCGCTGCATTACATTCACTATTTCTGTTATCATTCTCAAGGAAGGGAAATTAGAGGCAAAAACTCTGTTTAATGCATTCGTTAGGGCTGTTCCACAGCAACAAAAGTGAGAAATTGGTGCTAGGGTTGAAAACCCCCTTGGACCCCTCACCCACCCCAACCAGCACTGGGGTGCGTCGGTCCTAACTCTCACCCATTCTCCTATACTTCTGCTGCTTTACACGTGAGTGGGGTGAGGTTGGGCTGACAACAATGTGCACCATTGCGGTTGGGGGGGGCGGGCTGGGGGGCTCAAGGAGGTTCAACCCCAGCACAGGCCCTCACCCCTATCTCATGGAACAACTAACTAATGCATTAAACAGAGTTTTCCTCTAATCTATATGTGTGTGTGTATGTATAATATATATACATATACACACACACACACACACACACACACATACACACATACATACACACACTATATATATATATATATACACATACATATACATATACATATACACACACACACACACACACACACACACATATATACACACACACATACACGTGTCCCTTGACTGATCCAGCGAAACTGCGGAGATCTTTAACAAACAATTCTCTGACCTCTCTGTCTATCTTAGCAAACTGTCCTCCCAACCAACCTCTGGCCCAAGTAGTCAGGCAAACCTCTCTTGCTCCACCCCACCCTTCTATTTTAAAGCCATCAACCATAATGTTACTGCCAGACTCCTCAAGTCCCTCCCTCCCTGCCAGGGATAGCCCTGGCAGTGGCAGAACTCTTCCCCTCCTTCCTCAGGCTCATCTCCCCTGCCATCACTGTACCCTCACCTATATATTTAACCTTGTCCTCTCCACATCCACGTGCCAGACTCCTGGAAGCATGCTAATGTGTGCCTATTTTCAAAGCAGGTGATCCTCTTACCTGACAACTGGGCCCATCTCCCTCCCTCACCTAGCAAGCTTACGGGAAAAACTGTACACTTCCAGTTATTGGAACATCTTGTCAATACAATCTCCTGTACTCAACGCACGGTTTCCATAACACCACGGCACCACGTCAGCCTTGGCCCATTTCTCCAATTATGTCCCAAAAACATGGATGTGGGAAAGGCCATTGGTGCCGGTAAATCGTGGACCTGACTAAGGCCTCTGACCTTGTGACCATACCCTTCTTCCACACCTTGGTTGCTCCCCTGGAACAACAAACTGATTTAAAAGCTACCTTACCGGTAGGTCACAGTCTGTCAGGTGGTTCTGCCTCCTCCTGTGCTCCATCAGTCTCCATAAGGGTCCCTCAAGGATCCATCCTTGGCCCCTCCTATTCTACATTTGTATTAATCGCTCCCTGCTGAGAGTTTCACCTGTAAGGCTCTTCTCTATGCAGATGACCTTGTCCTCTACCACAGCGACAAATTTCCTGCAGCCATGCCGGCCCCCGGCTGGCGGTTAGTTTCCGCTTGTGGCGCTGGCGACCGGGTTGGGAGCGGACTCGGGTCGTCGAGAAACCGGCTCAGGGAGTAGGATCGGCGTCTGCGGACAGCTCTCCCTTCTCCGGGGAGGTGTGGATGGCCAGGCGGTGCATAGGGATTCGAGGCCGGGTTCCCACGCAGACCCGCGGCTTGTCAATCCCATTGGAGGCGGGGTGGATGGTGACATCATGTACGACCCGCCTCCCAAAAGCGGAAAATGGATGGAGCCTCCGCGCCCGAGTGAAGCCGCCACCACGGCCTCGATGTGCTCCCCAGGCGGGCCCCGACCTAGTCCCAGTGCCTGCGGCATATGCGGGGTATGCGCAGGCCCGTACGGGAAAGCCCCGGGGTATCAGGGGACAGCGGCCGATCTGGGGGCAGAGGCAGGCAGCCCGTGACCGGCTGAAAATCGGCAAGGCAGCTCGGGAGTAAAAAAAAAAAAAAAAAATTTCCTGCAACCATCTCCTCCACTCTCACTCTTAACTACTGTGCTGCCCATAATTGGTTCCTCTCAAAAACTTCTGGTTAATGAAAAAAAGACCATGCTGTTTGGATCAAACCTTTCCTCTCAAGGTCTCTGTGGTAGGGTCGGTGACCACCCCGAACTTGGATATGCTCTCATGGATGCAGAGCATGTGTAATTACCTGCCTATGTTTTGGAGGTAATCCGAGAACATTGTGGGCTAAAATATTAAAAAATCTGTTGCAACAGTCTCCTGCTCTTCTAATCTCTTCCTTTTACTATCGCTCCTTCTCTGTCATTCCCGTACTCAAGCAGTTTTGAGCAGTCTTTCTGTCCCTTTCCTTATTTCCAGCTCATTTTCTCTAAATAATAAAGCCCCAATGTTTAGAATGTTCTGTGCTTGCAGTACAAACTGTTTGATTAATTTTCCTGCACGAATGTGCGACGCTCAATCGGCGATCGCGTGCGACTATGCGATCATGCAATCGTCGCGAAGACGCCAAAAAGAGTTTGTTATGGCGTTTTCATTATCTGGTGAATTCTGAACAAATTAACAGCCTTTGTGCTAGTTTTAGTGTGAAGTTCAGAGTTATGTTATACCTCAGAATTATAACTGAGAAATCATTTGAAAAGTGGTGTTTGTTTATTCCTTAAATAAAAGGTTAAACTAGTACTTTTAAAGGGAGAAGGCAATGCATGCCACTGTTAAAAGGAGAGAGATAAAACTGTTTAACTTAAAGGACTAAAGTCTCTAATGTGATGCAGAAATGCCTAGACTTACAACTCTCTTGTAAGTGCTTCCAGCTCCTCTCAGTCCAATCTCCTTTTAGGACTGGTGGCCCTGGTTGACCCTTTTATGATGCAAGTTGGGGAGGAGCCTAACTTAGTCATGTGCTCCTCCACTGGTATAAAAGGAGGTGAATGTGGAGTGTTGAGTCAGTGTGTGGTAGGAAGGCAAACCTATCAGATGCCTATAGCCAGATTCTAGGTGCCTTTTGGCAGGAATTTTCTTATTAAAGATATGATTTCCTGTGCCTTATGTTTTTTTTTTGAAAGTTATGTACAAGTTCTGCTTTAAGTCCATTTATTTTTCTGCTTCTAATAAATTTTGAAATATCGGATCCTGACTGCTCTCTGGACTTTATTGGACACCCCACGTGCACATTTGGCGTCAGAAGTGGGATATCACAAGGGAAGTAGAGCCACCTTTCTTGTGGATATTGTCCAGAGTCATTATGGAAAGCAGAAGAAGATGGAGAAAGCGGAAATGTCTGCACGGAAGGTACATGGACCAGAACCATGGTGGACAAATTTCAACTACCCTAGTAGCTGGATTGGGTGATGTCAGAAGGAAAGAGACTGAAAGAAAGAAAAGAGACCAGAGGCAGCGGAAGAAGCTATTAGGGCGAAGATGTCAAAGAGAGAAGAGGAACCCCTTCAAGTACATGATTTGCTGAGATGGTTATGTGTGAGACAGCTCGAGCTGGAGAAGCAGAGAGAGAGATCGTCTACAAAATGAGAGAGACCATCTACAAAAGAAAAGACCGTCTACAAAATGAGACCAGGTGGGTGGAGACTCTTAAGGCTATTCAGGCTATTGGAACTACTAGACCTATTCTACCTAGTAGGGAGCCCAAAGGACATTAAAATTTCCAGACTAATGGACAGTGATGATATCGAAGCATACATTACAACATTTGAAGGAGTGGCAACAGCTTGTGGGTGGCCTAGGGATCAGTGGGTTATTCGTTTAGCCCCATATCTCACAGGCAAGGCTCAGCTAGCTTATAGTCACGTAGAACCTGGAAATGTTACCAACTATGATCATGTTAAACAAGCAATATTAAAAAGATATGACATCAGTGCAGAGACTTATCGTCAAAGTTTGAGCATTCAGATATCATAGTGTTGAGTCCCCACAAGAAGCTTGTGCTCGATTGCAAGACTTGTGCACAAAATGGCTACAACCTGCAACTCTGTACCATACATCAAGTGGTTGAATCAGTTGTGTTAGAACAATTTGTAAAATACTACCTTATGAGGTTCAAATGTGGGTAAGAGAACATCGACCTAACACAGTAGAAAAAGCTGTCAGTTTAGCTGAAGATTATATTACAGCCCACCCACATCATCAGAAAGGGTCTCATGGAACAAATACTTCCAAGTATTGATAAATCATCCACCCACTAGTCCTTCTACTAAGCCAAAGAGGAAAGAAAAGTATGAGAACATTTAACCCAGATATTATTTGCCACAGTGTCAGACCAAGGGACACATCGCTAGATTCTGCCCCAAGAAAAAATCTGATCCTTCTCATCTGGCCTTAGCAAACTGGGGGCAATATACTGTGTCTGTTAATGTTGGAGGACAGGATGTGATGGCATTGATTGATTCAGGAAGTAAGCAAACCCTGGTATGCGTGATTTACTCAGTGGTGCTCTTACAAAGAAACACTCAGAGAAAACTAGGGTGACTTGTGTTCATGGGGACACTCATTTCTATCCTGTACAAGAAGCTACTATTACTGCATCAGGCATGGCACATCATCTGAAGATAGCGTGGTTCCTAGACTACCTGTACCTGTGATATTGGGACATGACTTTCCTGTATTTAACAATTTATTGACTGCCTCTTCTTCTATATCTGCTGTGGTTACACGATCTCAAGCATCTCAGGAACAAATAAATGGACAGTGAATTGTTTCCTTATTTGATGTTCCTGGAAAAACTATTAAATCAAAAAACAAGAGACTAGAAAAATGGACATGGAATAAAACAAAGGACTTAGGTTGTGATGATGCCATGGTAAAACTGTAAAGTCGGACTCTTTTATCAGTGACCAAAGAATGACCCTACACTAACCCTTTGTTTTCCCAGGTTATTGCTGATGGGGTGGAAGGTACACCTCAAGGTATAAATTGCAACAGGATAAATTGCATAGAGTTTGTCAAATCAAAACTGGGAAATGGTAGATCAGCTGGTGGTTCCTAGTCAGTATAGAGAACAGTTAATATTCTTAGTGCATGATGTACCATGTGGGGACATGCAGGAAGGACAGAACTTTAAAAGGTTACTATATAGATTCTTTTGGCCTGGCATTCATGATCAAGTGGCTGAATATTGCAAAAGTTGCAGCCAGTGCCAAAGGGTGCGCGGTGACAAGAAAGGACAAAGTCCCTCTTCAACCTTACCGTTGGTTGCTATGCCCTTTGAAAGATTGGCCATGGATATTATAGGACCTCTCCCCAAAAGTACTAAAGGCAACAGGTTTGCCCTTGTGTTGTGTGACTATGCTACAAAATATCCTGAGGCTATTCCTCTCGCACAATAACAGAGGATAAAATAGCAGAAGAGTTGCTCAAGGTATTTAGCAGAGTGGGCATACCAAAAGTTATTTTAACGGATAGAGGAACCAATTTCTGTTCAGCCATTTTGAAATGTCTCTACCAAGCTCTGGGGTAGAAGCTGTCTACACATCTCCATACCATCCCCAGACTGATGGCTTGGTAGGCGTTTCAACAAAACACTGAAGAAAATGATACAAAAGTATGTGGAAGATGAGGGTAAACACTGGGACCTATATCTGCCACTGTTACTTTGCATATCGTGAGGTACCTCAAGCATCGACTGGATTCTCACCATTTGAACTATTATATGGTAGGAATCCCAGGGTCTTCTAGACATAGTTAAGGAACAGTGGGAGGTATTACCACCTGGAAAATCCCACTACCCTTGATTATGTTACGCAGCCACGTAAAAAAATAGCTAAGTATACTCAGGTTGCGCAAGAACAGAATCAAATCAAGCAAGACTAGCAGAAAGAAAGATATGACATAGGGTGGGTGAAAAACACTTTAGCTCTGGGGATCGTGTCTTATTGTTGCTTCCATCCACTGAAAACAAGTTAACTATGAAATGGCAAGGGCCTTATGTGATACAGAAACAAATTAGCCCCACTTTCATTTTGATGGAGGTACCAGACAGAAAACAAAAACTAAAAGCGTACCATGCCAATTTATTGAAAAGATGGCATGATAGGCCTACTGAAGTCATGTATGTATGTTCCAACCCATTGGACAATGAGGTGGAGCTGGCATATGATAGACTGGAAGGAGAACAATTGTCTAAAGATTTGACAATAAATCCTTCTTTACTAGACAGTCAAAAACAAGAACTAGCCCACATTCTAAGTCAGTTTCATGATACTTTTACAACAGTCCCAGGAAAACTACGAAATGTGTCATCAGATCCATACATTTCAAAACACACCCATTAGAGTAAAGCCCTATCGGTTCCTGAGAAATTAAAACAAGAAGTCATCATAGAGACAGAAAAGATGAAAGCAATGGGTATCATGGAAGAAGCTAATAGCGAATGGGCGTTTCCTGTGGTCCTTGTCCCTAAAAGAGGGAGGGATAATAATTTGTCTAGACTTCCGAAAACTCAACGCAATATCAAAGTTTGATGGATATCCAATGCCCGTATAGATGACATCATAGACCAACTTGAGCAAGCGAGATATGTTAGTATACTTGATTTAACTAAAGGATACTGGCAAATTCCGCTGAGAAAGCATCAAAGAGAAAACTGCTTTTGCACTCCTTTGGGGTCTTTTCAGTTCACAATGATGCCATTTGGACTTCATGGAGCCCCAGCTAGTTTTCAAGGTTGATGGATAAACTCCTGAGACCTCACGTTGGATATAAGCGCAGCTTATTTAGATAGCGTAATCATTTATAGTCCAACATGGGAAGACCATGTTAAACACCTTACTGCTGTTTTAAGGACTATAAAACAAGCTAGTCTCACCATCAACCCAAACAAATGTTCCTTTGCTATGGAGGAAGCCCATTTGGGATTTATAATTGGTAATGGGCAAGTAAAACCAGAGGTGGGAAGGTGGACGCCGTAGCCAAGAGTCCTCGCCCTCACAAAAAACATATGCGTTCATTTTAGGCCTAGCAGGCTACTATAGACGTTTGTGCCTCAATTTGCTACTTTAGCTAGCCCTCTAATTGAATTAACAAAAAGAACAAGCCCTCAAAAGTAATCTGGAATTCAGAATGTGAAGAATCATTTCTTGCCATAAAGCAATACTTTGTTCCTCCCCAGTGTTAAAAAGTCCTGATTTTGATAAACCATTTTTGTTACAGACGGATGCTTCTAATGTTGGTTTGGGGCTGTGTTATCTCAAATCCATCATGGAGAAGAACATCCAGTACTGTATATCAGCCGTAAATTACATGTCAGGAAACCAGTACTCCACAATAGAGAAGGAGTGTTTAGCACTCAAATGGGCCATAGAATCCCTCGATATTATTTATAGAACTCAATTTACAGTATGGACAGATCATAATCCATTACGATGGATACATAACATGAAAGATAGTAATCCAAGGGTTATGAGATGGTATCTAACATTGCAACCATATAAATTCACTGTCAATCATAGAGCTGGAACTGCTAATAGTAATGCTGACTTTATGTCTCGATTTGGGGCAGACATAATGTTAGAACCAAATATGAACCTCGGGAATGAATATATTTGTATTTTGAAAATGCATTGTATTTAAGTAAAGAGAATATTAAAGGGCCGGGTGGAGCTTCTAGTGGGTGGGCTAAGCTCCATCTCTTTTGTTTACAAAAGAGATCTACATGCTATTTCAAGTAGTGAAAACTACTAGTTTTCATCTTGAGTGGGGAGGACTGTGGTGGGTCGGTGACCCCCGAACTTGGATATGCCTCATGGATGCAAGAGCATGTGTAATT
Source organism: Neoceratodus forsteri (assembly GCA_016271365.2). NCBI lineage: Eukaryota > Metazoa > Chordata > Ceratodontiformes > Ceratodontidae > Neoceratodus > Neoceratodus forsteri. The sequence continues at coordinate 418,450,211 of CM057452.1, read as the reverse complement.
ACCGCCTATGTTTTGGAGGTAATCTGAGAACATTGTGGGCTAAAATATTTAAAAATCTGTTGCAACAGTCTCCTGCTCTTCTAATCTCTTCCTTTTACTATCGCTCCTGCTCTGTCATTCCCTACTCAACCTTGGCCAGCTTTGAGCAGTCTTTCTGTCCCTTTCCTTATTTCCAGCTCATTTTCTCTAAATAATAAAGCCCCAATGTTTAGAATGTTCTGTGCTTGCAGTACAAGCTGTTTGATTAATTTTCCTGCAGATAATATACGTTCGACCAATGGACTGTGCGATCATGCAATCGTCAAGACGCAAAAAAGAGTTTGTTATAGGCGTTTTCATTATCTGGTGAATTCTGAACAAATTAACAGCCTTTGTGCTAGTTTTAGTGTGAGAAGTTCAGAGTTATGTTATACCTCAGAATTATAACTGAGAAATCATTTGAAAAGTGGTGTTTGTTTATTCCTTAAATAAAAGGTTAAACTAGTACTTTTAAAGGGAGAAGGCAATGCATGCCACTGTTAAAGGAGAGAGATAAAACTGTTTAACTTAAAAGGACTCAAGTCTCTAATGTGATGCAGAAATGCCTTAGACTTACAACTCTCTTGTAAAGTGCTTTCAGCTCCTCTCAGTCCAATCTCCTTTTAGGACTGAGCGGCCCTGGTTGACCCACTTTTATGATGCAAGTTGGGAGGAGCTAACTAAGTCATGTGCTCCTCCACTGGTATAAAGGAGGTGAATGTGGAGTGTTGAGTCAGTGTGTGGTAGGAAGGCAAACCTACCAGATGCCTAGCCAGATTCTAGGTGCCTTTTGGCAGGAATTTTCTTTCTTGTTAAAGATATGATTTCCTGTGCCTTATGTTTTTTTGAAAGTTATGTACAAGTTCTACTTTAAGTCCATTTTATTTTTTCTGCTTCTAATAAATTTTGAAATATTAGATCCTGACTGCTCTCTGGACTTTATTGGACACCCACATGCACAGTCTCCAAGACAAACAAACCCCCACCTCCTTGTACTCACACCTGCTACACCCCCTTGAAAATGTCCAGTTTTAAATACCTAGGCCTAACTCTTGACCCTCCCTTACGTTCACTGAACACGTCAACCCTTCTGTCGTAGAGCTAATCAGACTAGGTGCCGCCTACTGCCTCAAACAGTTCCTGTCCAGTGAGGCGCACCTGCGTCTCGCACTGGAACCCCCACCCCAATTGTTTAACCAGGTGAGACACACTAAGCTGAAAGCTTGTTTCGGGTGCAGCCTGGGAGCACAGGGAAGTTATGTGACTTGCTCAGGGTCACACAGTATGCAAGTGGTGGTTATGGGATTCAAATCCAGGTCTCCAGATTTGCAGCTCAGAGCCTTAAACCACTGCACTATACTGCCTCCAGCTATTCTTCCCATCATTGAGTACTGTTCTCCTGTCTATTCCCATGTGTCACTGGCCTTGCGCTCTAGACTACTCACTGCCTATAACAGTATCTTCTGGTTTGTTCTCCAAGCTCCCTACTCCACCCATCACTGCATGCTGTACCAGTCCCTTGGCAGCTACCGCTGCAAGGCGCTTGATTATGCCCTAGGCTGCCTTGTGGACAATACACTCAAGGTGTCCTCCTGTCCCCATATTCATCCCTCCTCACAGGCAGAGCTGCATCTAGAGTCTTTGAGAATCCTCCGTCCTCCCGTTGGCTGTTCCATGCAACTCCACTAACATGGGCAGCAAGGCCTTCTCCATCTCCACCCCTTCCCTATGGAACAGCCTCCCTCATGTCCTCCTCCCATCTCTCCTTCAAAAACAGTTTCAAAGAATGACTACTGTCCGAAGCCATATGCCATTATTCACCTGAGTAATCTGGTGGCATTCTCTTCGGTTTGTTGCCACCTACTCCTTGGTAGTCCCTTTGCTGTGTCCACCCCATCTCCCGCCCCTTTCAACCCTGCATGGGGCTATGCACTCCTCCCTTCTCTATGCACCTTAGTTTGTGGGTGGGAGTATTTACACTGTATTCTCCTTGATCCATCCATCGGTGAGTCTCTTACTTATTAATTTACTAGTGAACCCAATGCATTTTGCAGTTTAAGTGTCATTTTCAACATGTATGTTATCATCTCTGTGTTACTGCAACTAGTATTTTTGTCCACCACTATAACCTGTGACTATGTACTTGGATCTGTAAACTAGCCTAATATGTCACCTTGTTTTCCTGTATTTCTCTGTATGTATTCCTACAGTGTACTGTAAGCTGCAGCACCTCATGTCTAGCCAGGTCATTTATTGTATGTTATCTGTATTGCCTATTTGTGCCATGCTGTGGTCCGGTCTTGGCTGAAAATGGTCCTTTGGATCAGTTCACCTACCCAGTCACCAAGACATAAATAAATAAATAAGCAAGCTTCAGAGCAATGAATGGCTTGTAGCTAATTTATTTTACATAAACGTCTCAGAACTGTGCCGACGCCAGGTCAAACAGCCCCAATGTATCGCCTTGCAGTAAGACTTTGTCAGGATGTTCTGTTTTTTCATTTTTTTTTTTTTTAGGTGGGTGTGTAGGGATGGGTGCATTCCCAGCAGGAGACAGGAGGTGCTGCTACCACTGTATAGGTCACTAGTTCATCCTCACCTAGAGCACTCTGTACACTTTTGGCGTATGCATCTAAAGGATGGACAGAGAGGAGGAGTGCAGAGGAGGGTACCCAAGATGCTCCAGGGACAGCACGAAAGGACACAGGAGGAGAGATTGGCAGATCTGAACATGTACATACTTCAGTCAAGAAGGGAATATGGGAACATGATGGAAACATATAAATATCCTGCGTGGTAACTAAAGTGGATAGCTGAACTGGTGGGAACACCAGCACCATGGGTAACAACCTGAAGCTGGTGGAGGCAAGTTTAAGAGAGATACCAGAAGATCCTTTCTTTTTACGGAGAAAGTGAAGTAGACTACTGCAGGAGGGAGCTATGCAAAATCTGTGAGGGATTCCAATGAGGATGGGACACATAGATGGGCTTAGTAAAGACCACAGTAGAAAGGAAAGGAGTAATAATGGGAGAGTGAAGAGCCTCTAGGGCTCTCAATTCCACATCAGTTAAGTAGGAATTGGTAGACAAGATGGCCCAAGCGGGCCTTTTTTGCCTAGAGATGCTCTGTTTTGTCACCACACCCAAGGAGGGAACTGACAGACTAGAAAGAGTTGAGAGGAGAGCAACAATTATGGCCTGGTGAATTATCATATAAGAGAAGACTGGCAGTACTGTATCGCTACACACTGGAGAGGAGAACACGGGGAGGGGCCTAATTCTGACTTTTAAGGCTATGAAAGAACCAGTGCTGTTCAATAGTTTAAACATTAAGGTCACTTTTATAGCTCAGGAGTGAGCAGGTAATAGTGCTAACATGGAACCAGAGGATATGCTTTAACGTGACAATACCAAAACTTTTAACTCTAACTTAGATCACTTAATGGAATCTAAAAATCTACATAGCTATTGCAACTGATTATCATCGGGAGTAGGGAGAGGAATGTAATTTTTTTTTTTTTTTTTTTAACATATTCCTTATGCTCCCCTTGACCCCGAGCCCTGTCACGTCGGCGTCCACTGAACTCACCTCTTACCTAGTGAGGCGCCAGCTAGCTGGGTGTGGAGCCTGCGAGGGCTGCCTTCATCCGGCCAGCCGTTTTTCTCCACGGTGTTTGGTGCCCGACCCTGAGCATGGCAGCGTGTAATGGCGCCAATGGCCAAGCCGTGCAACCTAGTCGCAGCATACCGAGGTGTCTGGTCGCAACCACCCCCTTCATTGGGCTCCCACTGTGCCAGCCCCCAGCCACCGCCAGGGTCAGGCAGGCAGCGGACTCCGCCCCTCCCCAGGAGAGGAGAGCTGTCCTTCGGACGCCGATCCTCTCTCCTTCCCAGCCGCCCTCGCACTGCAAACATGGGTTGCCAGCATGGCAGGAGGTAAGGCAGCTCTCAGCCCTCCACGCCACTGGGCCGGCACTGAGGGAAACGGTCTTGATGGGCTATTCCACCTACTCTGTATGTATGTGTATTTTTGGTCACAGAAGGAGACCACGCAGTGATATAATTTTGATTTACAGTTATATGGAGTTTTAGACAAGGATATTACTGTATTTTTCTAAGCTATTTTATAAGTAATATTGCTATACCTTATGTAAAACTTGATGTGGTATTTTACGAATGGAGATGTAGCTGGGTCATACATTCAAAACTCACACAAAGTCAGGCACCAAGGTCAGTTATTTGTGCACTGTTAAAACATGTTTACCAAGTTTACAGCTGCTGCACAAATAGCCAGTTAGTTAACAGAGGGAGGACCTGAGGGACCATGACTTGAACACAGCAATACCAGGTTTCACTATTCAGGAGGGACAGGGTGGGTAAAGGGAGGAGTGGCTGTCTATGTCAGGGTAGGAATTAAGGCAACTGAGGTACAGGGAATGCAGGAGAGGCGGAGGTACAGTGGATCGCCTGAAGACGGGAAATGGCACTGTCATTCTCACTGTTGTGATCTATAGACCTCTTGCACAAGGGGAAAAGCTGGATAGGGTATTTGCAGAGCCATCCACAGAATGACAGGTAAAGGGAGGTACTACTGGTAGGAGACTTCAATCTGCTGGATGTGGATTAGGAAACCAAGTTGCAGCCTCAGCCAGGAGCAGATACATCCTGGAAGCACTGCAGAGGGCATGCCTAAGACAGCTAGTGACGGAGCTCACCGAGAGGGAGCGACTCAGGACCTGGTACTCACCAATGCGGACAGAATTACAGACGCAAAACTGGGAGCCATCTGGGATCAGCGATCACAGTATGATGTGGTTCAATGTGAGAACAGCAGAAGAGTCAAACCACAGGAAAGCAAGGGTCCTGGATTTCAGGCAGGATGACTTTACAATGATGGGGAATGTCTTAGGAAATCACTGGCAAGGAAAGAAAAGGGAGGTGGAGGAACAACAGGAGAATCTTAAAGGAGCCATAGCGGAAGCACCAAGTTTTCCATCAGTGAAAATGCGACCTCCCCACAGCGACAGAACAATACCGCGCGGGTATTGTGCCGCCTCTTGACTTGGTGTCTTGGCTCTCTCCCACACACCCGGACTCTAGGATTCTAACTCCCGGGTCGGGTTGGTCGGGGAGGCGGAACACTAGGGAAGAAACACAGAAAAGAACCATTACACGAGTATCACGCGTAATGGTCTTTTTCTGTGTTCACCGCGGTGTCGACGAAAAGGTGATACAGCAATAGCGGAGGCAACAAGCCATTGCATTAGGCATGTAAGCAAAACAAAGAAATCAAAAAAAAACACTATGGTTCTCAAAGGAAGTGGCCAAGAAGGTAGAGGCTAAAAGCGGTGGAATTTAGGAGGTATAAGGAAACACAGAGGGAAGAAGAGACAGGGAACTGTATCTGGAAAAGCAGAGGGAGATGGGGAAAGCAGTTAGGAATGCAAAGGTGCAAAAGAAGAAAAAAATAATAGCCCAGGCAATAACAAAGGGGACAAGAACTTTTCGGTACGTTAGTGAAAGAAAAAGACTAAGGGTGGGATTGTGAGACTAAAAAGGAAGGAGGAAGTGTGCAGGGGGACCAAGAAGTAGAAATCCTGAACAAGTATTTTTTTTGTTTGTTTATAATTTGATCTTTATTTCTCTGTTACAAGATGCAAAAACATTACACCAAAAAGGTGTACAATCAAACATGGATACAGACACATGTATTTTACAGCCAACCCATGATAGTTGATCTTCTCCTTTTCTCTTTACTGTTCTAGGAGTGGATCTTTGATCAGAAGCCCATCCATGTGTTGGCTTCCATGAGGACATACACGCTATCTTTTGTTCCTCAGGAGCCCTCGGGGTGAAACAAGTCATCTCAGTCTTAGATGCTGTAAAGAGGCTGTTTATCCATATCACCAGTTCAGTCCAATATTATAACCAATAAATAGTACTCTAGCTTGAACCATAAACTCTCTGGGCTTCAAACTACAACAGTGCACATTCACAGGGCTACAGGGATTCTATTTCCAATGTGATTAACACTATATCCGATTTAAGTGAAAGCCCGGGAAAACTGTAAGAATTGTTTAAAAGGAATAAAATAAGTATGTCTTTAAAAAGTAACCCAACAGTGCACTGTGTCTCATTAAGCACTTAAATGGTCTACATTTATTCTGAATTTGATTAACCAGGAATTATTTATGACATTGTTAACTGGTTAAGTCCTAGTGCCCACTCCTCGTCCCCCTCACGAGCCACATAAGCAGTCCCACCTCCAGGGCCGTGAGGAAAAAAGTGTAAAGATCTAGAAATCCTCCCGGAAAAAGGTTCCCTCATGACTCAATCATTGTCTATATGGGACCCCCCAACACACACACATACCCTTGCCCCGGAATGCCAGGATCTCCATGTCTCTAGAAATTGTTCTGTTTGAGGGCGAAGTGCAGCTCTGAACGTTCCATGGTCTCAAGTTCTTCGACCTTTGTACCCACTCACAGCGAACATTGGGGATTTTGTGATAGCCATCTGATAGTGATACATTTCAAGACTGCCAGCCTCAGGATATGAAATAATTTATGTGTCCTCCTGCCCTCTAGCCCCCAGGCCAGAATCAATGCTTGAAAGGTGAAAGGGTATGGGAACTCGAAGATGGATTGTGTTCTAGCATGCACTCATTGCCAAAATGGGGTTATAACCAGGCAGCTCCAGAAAATATGCCAGTGGAACACGCCCCACAGAGTCTCAACACTTATCTGTGTTTGAAGATCCAATGTATTTTGTACAGGTTGGGGTATGGAAAATCTGCTGAACAAGTATTTTTTCAGTATTTACAGAAGAAGGGGAAGGAAGGGACAAAAGTTAGGCGATGGAAGCACCACTGGGAGGGAGGTGGGCACCAGTCCATTTAAGGAGGAGAGAGTTTTCAGGAACTCGCTAATCTGAAAATGGGGCTGGACGAAATATATCCCAGAGTATTAAGAGAACTCAGGGTGGTACTGGCAGCACCACTGACAGCCCTGCTCAACAGTTCGCTGGAAACAGGTGTGGTAACAAAGGACTGGTGGAGGGTGAATGTAGTCCCTCTCCACAGCGTGTGAGCAGGGACGTGGTTAACAATTACAGGCCAGTCAGCCTGACCTCGTGGTGGGGAAACTAATGGAATCACTACTAAAAGAAAGGTTTGTTATATCTTGAATCCAATGGAGCACAGGATCTAAGGCAGCATGGATTCACAGCGGGAAAGATGCTGATAGATGTCTTTGACTGGGCGACTAGGGAGGGCAGTGGATGTGGCCTAGCTGGATTTAAGTAGGCATTCGACACCGTTCCAAATAGGAGGCTAATGAACAAGCTGGGAAGCCTGGGAGTGGGTCCCAGGCTGGTAAACAGCGTCAAAAATTGGCTGAGCGATAGGACACGGGGTGGTGGTGAACAGAGTTAAATGGGAAGACAGGGGTGACCAGTGAGGTGGTGCAGGGATCAGTGCTTGGACCAGTTCTCTTTAATGTCTTCATAAGCGATATTGCAGAAGGGTTGGAAGGAGATATTCTCTTTGTAGGCGACACAAAGATCTGCAACACGGTTGACACTACAGGAGAGGTAGAGAAATGAGAAGGTACCCAAGCACGCTTGAGGGTGGTCAAGGTGTGGCAGCCAAGATTTAATGCAAGAAGTGCAAGATCATGCACCTGGAGCACACAAATGCAGGGGAGGAGTACATGATTTTGGGGGAATGACAGCCACCAAACAGGAAAGGGACCTGGGAGTAATATCTGATGATCTAAAGGTTACCAAACAATGTGAGAAGGCTGTGAGGAGAGCCAGTGGAATGCTGGGGTGCATAGGAAGAGGTATCTCCAGCAGCAGGAAGGCAGTGGTGATGCCACTGTATAGAACACTGGTGAGACCTCATCTAGAGTACTGTGTCCATTTCTGGAGGCCGCATCTCTGGAAAGACACAGACAGTAAAAGCAGTTCAGAGAAGGGCAACAAAAATGGTGCAGGTGCTGCACTAAAGCGAGGAAACTGAAGGATCTCAATATGTATTCCTGGGGGGCATGATAGAGACTTTTAAATACTTCAATGGTATAAATAAGGTACAAGATGGCAATATCTTTCCAACAAAAAAAAATTTAAAAGATGTTCAAGAACAAGGGTCATGATATGAAAATAGAGGAGGTAGACTTAAGGGTAATGTTAAAATTACTTTTCACAGAAAGGGTGGCAGATCCATGGAACAGCCTTCCGGCAGAGGCTGTATAACAAAAATGGTAGGAGAATTCAAAAACACATGGGAGACATAAAGAAACCCAGCGATAGAAAAGAGGGCAAGCCACAGATCATTTAGGATCTGCAGTATATGAAACAGGTAGGAAAATGAGCAGACTAGGTGGGCCAAGTGGTCCTTATCTGCTGCTTCAATTTACCACTGCAGCATGCATGCATGGCTCTTTCATCCGCATTCACTCAAGTCCTGTTTTGCACTGATAATGCAACTGTTTGGTGATGTACAAACTGCCTCTTCCAAGATAGGGACTGGCTTGCAAACTAACTACCACTTGCACATCACAGATGCTGCCCACCATATACAGTTTTAAGAAGAAGAGTTTCTCCTTATACAATGCTTGCATGCACACTGTATCCCAAAGCACAAGTACCCCCCTCCATTTTGGCCAGTAAATGCACACTAAGCTGAGGCTCATTTCCAGGAGCATCCTGGGAGCACCAGGAAGTTAAGGGACTTGCTCATGGTCACACAGTATGCAAGTGGTGGCTTTGAAATTCAAAACCAGTTCTCCAGGTTTGCAGCTCAGTGCTCTTAACCACTAAACAATACTGCAGTTACAGATGCACACCACAGTAGCACAATTACAGACTGGGTACACTGCTATGGACCCACTGTCCAGTGAAAAATGAGCCATTTCTGGGTATGCTGCAATGTTTTCCTTTTGCCTATCTAGCAATTTAGCATTGTCCCTGTCAATACCCTTGAGCCAACATCCTCAGGTAACAGCAGGCACGCAAAGAACTCTGCCGGTCCAGTAAGGTAAGGTAAAACACCTGTTAACTACCACCGACTGTGCAGAAAGTACTGGAGGAGGGTAAGGAGGTAACTGCAGCGAAGAAAAAGATCCTTACAAGCAGCAAGTACCTGTTGCTGGGAAAAATGAGCAACACCCTCTCTAGGGCAGAGAATACGTAAACTGTTGAGAAAGGAACAAAAGGGATGGTTAAGCAGAAGGAAGACAGAGAGTGCAGGGGTGGGGTACAAAAACCAAGTAAGGTGTATAACAAGAAAGGCAAGAAATGCCCTATCTGAGGTGGGGTGACAGAGGATAATGTATGGGCATGCATCGGTAACCGGCAAGAGGTTGCCATGGTGACCAAGTAAACCTCGGAAGTGAAGCTCAAAGAGGTTTATGTCGCCATGGCAACCTCGTGCGGTTATTCAGACTGGTTGTCGATGTATGACCATACATTATATTTTATAATGTCGGTCATGCATTTCTAGTGAAAAAATAATCAGGATCCTTACTGTTGACATTTAGTCACCGCGCAGCCATTCAGGTCATGCTTTCACCGCCCGCGGTTTCTGGAAGGTCCGAATTGGGTCGATGCAGTGCCTGTGCGCAGCGATCCCAGTTGTTAACCCATTCGATGTGACGTAGCATTGATAGGTTAACAACAGTTCTACGCATCAACGATGGTATAACAACTTTAGAAATGATAATTTTCTAAGATTAACAACATTTTAACATACACTATAAAGTCATTACCAACAGAGGGTGTGTAAGCAGAAGAGGACTAAAGCAACCAACAGGAAGGGGATAATGGGGGTAGCACAGTCAGTCTGTCTATCTAGTTCATACCTGTTAGCATTCCTCCTTTTCAGTACTTCTGTATAGTCTGCTCACTTTATTGAATGTAATCAAATCGTATATCTATATTGTGTACCAAATCTCTGTATACTGTCTTTATGTTCTCCTACCCCCCAGGTTGCACTGGGAGGCAGCAACCCATTGCTCAGTGTGCCTTCCTGGTGAAACATTTCAATATATAAAATAAAGTAATAGTAAAGAGAGAACTATGAAGGCAATTATGGGAGCAGTCAGTGCAATGGCTGTGGGCAGCAGTTTTCAGGAGACTTTCTGGGGACTCAAGTGCTGCCCATCGGCAGGCATCTCTCTAGGCTGAGGAAGGAGGTCGCCGGCCTCCAAACCAAGCTGGCTCGGATCCAGGCAGTCTCTTCCCTACCCACCTACCACGGTTGCCCCAGAGGCTGCCTAGGAAAAGGAGGATGGCTGGAATGTGGTGGGCTCCGGGAAGCTGGGGGTGGTGTCAGGGCACATTCTTCAGCCTGTACCATTACAGAATTCAGCTGCTTATCTGGCAGGATGGGGCTGCTGGCAGGAAACATAGAATTTGTCAACAGAAAAGGACTGCTTGGCCACCCAGATGCTCCTGCCTATTCTGTCTCCGCTGACCCTAAATGGTCTCTGTTGACACTCTCCTCCAACCCTGCTTATTTACCATTATTTCTCTAGCCCTATCCCATGCATGTATGCGCCCTCCTGAGACACACACACACACACACACACACACACACACACACACGACCCCCTCCTGAGACAGACAGACAGACAGACACACTTTTGTCCACCACTACTTCTGGTGGCAAGCTGTCCCAGGTGTCCACCTCTCTTTATGTGAAGTAGTATTGCCATACATCCTCCTAAATTTCCCCCTTCTAGCTTTGTTGGAGACACCTACAGTAGTGGCAAGGGAGGATGTGGGGGTCTTCGTGGGGAGGCCCCAAGGTGGGAGGCAGAGGACCTCAGCATAGAGGAAACAACTTCTGGTGGGGGATTTGATTATTTGATTGTTGGGGTGGGAGACCAGCTTTGGGAGCAGGGAGGGAAAAGGAGTTAATGGATGGAAAAAAGATCCTAAGGACTGCTGGGGTGGTGGGGCAGGAGGGGAGCTGGATGTCACAGTCCACCTGGGGACTAATGACCTAGCTAGGGACGGGGCTGGGATTGTGCAGGAGATTTCAAGAAACTAGGGAGGGGTCTTAGGCAGGTAGCACGCAAAGTGGCTTGCTAAGGTGATGCCTGTCTACAACCGGGGAGGGGAGGATAAGGCTCTCTGCACAAGGAGCTTCAACTCGTGGTTAATGGATTGGTGTAGAAGAGGGTTTGGCTACACTGTGGACTGGGTACCAACCTGGAAGAAGACAGGTCTATACTGAGATGACAGCCTGCATCTGTCTGGGACAGGAAAAGCAGTCCTCAGTGAATGGTTAAAATGTTACTGTGAGGAACATTTAAAACTAACTGCAAGGGAGAGGTGGCAGAATAAAAAAAAAAAAAAAAAAAGGATAGCTAGCCCTCCCTCACAGACAGACTCAGTAGAGCGGAGGACCTAAAGGAAGGAGAATCCCCAGAAAACAGGACAACGAAAAAACAAACAGTATGGTAGAATACAAGCGGAGACAGGAACAAGAGTTGTAAAAGAGGGAGAAAGGAGGCGGGGCAAAAGGGAAGAGCAGGGGTTGCAGGCAACGTGGGAACATTATGAGGAAGGCCCTGTGAGCAAATGTAAGGAGTTTTGGAAATATAATTCCAGACCTACAGCGAGGCCATCATGGAGGAGGCAGACCCGGACACTGTAGCCATTACTAACTCGTGGTGCACAGGTAACCATGACTGGGACATGGAAGGTGGGAGTGGTACTGTAAGTAAGGAGGGTATCAAAGCAGCGGAAACACTGGGAAATCAGGGTGGAATGGCGGGGCTGGAGGTACTGTGGTTCACCCTTGAGACACGAGTCAGAGTCACTATTCAAATGGGCATGATCTACAGACCTTCAACACAGGGGAGGAAATGAATAAGGCACTGGGAAGCCGTTACACAATGGCAGAAACATGGAAACATAAGACTTTGTGACGAGATAAGGACGCTTGGGCCCACCAGTCTCCCATTTCCTACCTATTGGATAAGCTGCAGAACCTAGTTAACCAACAGCCTACATTCTCCTACCCCACTATAACTTCCTTATGTCTGTCCCATGCATTCCCAATTTCCCACCGTTTTGACCCCACAACCTCCTCAGGAAGGACACTCAATAAATCCCACCCCCTCAGAAAAATACTTTCTCATGTTGCCCCGAGCCGTCCCCTCTATCTTCAAATTGTGCCCCTTGTTCTTTCACATCTCTTTTCTGAAAGATGCTACCCTACTAGACTTTGTTGATTCCCTTGAGGTACTTGAAAGTTTCTATCATGTCCCCCTCTCCCTTCTTTCCTCGGGGGTATACAGATTAAGCTCATTTAGTCTCTCTCTTCATATGGCTTCTGGTGCAGACCCTGCACCATTTTAGTTGCCCTCCTCTGGACTGCCTCCATCCTGTCTATGTCCTTGTGGAGATGAGGTCTCCAGAACCGCATGCAGTACTCAGATGGGGTCTCACCAACTGTCTGTACAGAGGGATAACAACTTCCTGTTTTCTACTGGTGATGCCTCTTCCTATACATCCCAGTATCCCCAGCCTTCCTTACTGCTTTCTCACATTGCCTGCCTACCTTTAGGTCATCTGATGGGACTACCCCAGGTCCCTTTCCATTTCTGTTGTTGTTAGTAGCCTCCCCACCGTGTACTCTTCCCCTGGGTTTTGTTTCCCAGGTGCATTACTTGCACTTCTTTGCATTGAATATAAGCTGCCATACTTCTGACCATTCTTCCAACCTTGCCAGGTCCCTTCTCATCCTTTCCACCCCACCCCCTTGTGCATCAACCCTGTTGCAGATCTTTGTGTCATCTGCAAAGTGGCATACTTTACTTCCAGTCCATCTGCAATGTCACTTATAAAGACATTAAAGAGGATCGCCCCAGGTACTGAACCTGTGGTACCCCACTAGAAACCCCTTTCTGAAAGTGGACTCTGTTTACTATAATCAAAAAAAAAAAAAAAGAAAGAGAAAAAAAGAGGCAGAGGTGCTTTTGGTGGGAACTTAAATCTGCTGGATGCAGACTGTAGCTTACAGCCATGGGCTCGAGTTAGAAGCAGGAACATCAGACTCCATGCAGGGAGGCGCTTTTCAAGCAACTAGTCAGGAAGTCCACTCGCAATAGGGCAGTACTGGACCTGGTGCTTACAAACAAGAACAGTATTGCACTCATCAAGGTGGAAGGCAACCTGGGGACCAGTGATCACCGTACAGTGTGGTTCAACGTAAGGATGACAGAAGAAGCAAACCACACAAGGGCAAGTGTCCTGGACTTCTGCAGAGCAGATTAAAAAATAAATAAATGGGTGAATACATCAGACACTACCTAGTACGGAGTGGGGGCCTGGGCAGGGTGAAGGAACAGCGGGCCAAGTTAAAGCAACAGTACTACTTAATCAGGAAGTGATCAGTTTCCAGTTTTGTAGTGCTACAGTAAATATGACTGCTACCTATCTAATGCGGCTGCCTTCAACATATTGAGGTGGGAGAAATGTAAACAAAACAAAGGAAAATTGAGAACATTACGGGGTGATAGTATAATGCTGGCAAGAAAGATTACCAGGTATATGTTCAACAGAGTACGAGGAATAAACTGTTGAAAAGGCACAGCTTTTTAATCTTGCACTGCTGCTAAAGGGATGGCACAGTGAAAGCAGCAAACCTTTGTGCAATAATTGAGCAAAATCAGGAGAAAAGGGAGACTGCTATAGTTCTCAAAGGAAGTGGCTGAAAAGGGTAGCACTCAGGAGGTACAAAGAAAAGCAGAGGAAAAAGGACAGGGAGGTGTACCAGAAGAAGCAGAGGGAAACAGGGAAAGCGGTCAGGAACTCAAAGGCAAAAACTGAGGAAAGGTCAGCCATAGAGGTAAGTAACTAAAGGGACAAGACTTTATTGTTTTGTTTGTTTCTTTAGTACGTTAGTGAGAAGTTGAACAGGAAGACTAGGGGATAGATTATGAGGTTAAGATGGGCAGGAGGGCTGTGCAGAACAGCAGGAGGATCAGGAAAAGCAGATATCCAGACAGATACTTTTGTTCAGTCTTCACAGTGGAAGGGAAGGGATGGCCATATAAAACAGCAGGAACACTGGATGGAGGGTGGTAGACAAGTCCATTTACAGAGCAGAAAGTCCTGAAAGGACTTGCAAATCTGAAAGTGGACAAAGATTAGGGACCAGATGGGACACACCTAAGGGTGCTGAGGGAGCTCGGGCGGTGGTACTGGCTGCACCTCTGGCAGCCCTATTCAACAATTTGCTGGAAAACAGGAGTGGCTCCAGAGGACTGGTGGGCAGCTGTAGTTCTGCTTCATAGGCGCAGTAGCAGGAAGAAGGCTGGCAACTATTAGCCAGTCAATCTGACATCAGTAGTGAGGAACTTCAATCAATCTTTATTTTACCAGGTGTAAATACACCATTGAGCGCACTCATTTACAAGGTGGTCCTGGGTACAAAGATGCAAAGGACATAGTAACATTACATAGCAATCACATTACAAGGATGTAGCATAATATTACAATTCTTAATACCAGTGTGAACTTATAGAGTTGCTGCCAAAGGAAAAGATTGTGAAAATCTTGAATCCAGCAGCTTACAAGATCTAAAAGCAGCATGAAGGAAGGTCATGTTAGACGGACCCAACAGATTTCTTTGACTGGGTGACCAGGGAAATAGATGAGGGTGGTGCGGTGGACACTGCCTACTTAAGACTTCAGCAAGGCCTTCAACCAGCAGGGTACCTCAGGGTTCAGTATTGGGACTAGTCCTCTTTAATGTCTTTATAAGCGACATTACAGGTGCACTGGAAGGAAAGGTATGCCTCTTTGCAGACAACACCAAAATCTGCAATAGGGTGGACACTCAGGAGGTGGAGAGAAATATGCAGAGACCTGTGAAAACTCGAGGAGGGGACAGGATAGAGACCTATAAATACTTCACAAGACTGAACAGGGGACAGGAAGGGAGTATTTTTCAAAGGAAAGGTGCACGAAAGGACATGCAATGAAGCTGGAAGGGGAAAGATGTGACTTTTTACTGAAAGAGTGGTGGATGCCTAGAACAATCTTCCAACAGAGGTAGTAGGGGTGAAAATAGTTCAAGCATGCATGGGACAGGCACAAAGGAATTTTCGTTAAAAGGAAGGTGGGAGAGAGAGAGAGAGATTACATGAGGGTCTGCGGTGACAGTGCAGAGCAGAGACAAATGGCAAAGCAGGTGGGCCAGCGGTCCTTATCTGGCATCAAATTCCATGTTTCTACATTTCTATGCTGCTTCTTTCAATCTCCTTTTCTCCAGAAGTAGTGTGGTCCAGTGGTCCAAGCACCAGCTTAGGAACTGGGAGTTCACAGGCCAGGTTCAAACCCTGCTGAAGCCAAAACTATGTAACCTTGGGCAAATCACTTAATCTCCCAGTGTTCCAGTCCAACCAGCTTTGAAAATGGGCAGAAGCAGGACCACACTGGAAACAAATGTTTCATCTCAGCTGGGCTATCCTGAGTAAATAAACTGCAACAAACAAAAAAGTAAACATGATGAAAGGCCACCAGTATCATCTTCTAGCTTTTGTCTACCATACCCTGATCATTTTGGTTTTCCGGCATATGCATACTCTCAGATGCTTCAATGTCTTTTTGCACTGAGAAGCTCAGAATTACATCACTACTCCAGGTGGGTTTGGTCAGACCCTGTAATGTTGCAGGATTACTTCCCCTGTTCTGCTAGTCATTCCCTCCCTGTATCCTAGCATTCTACCGGCCCTTTGACAGTGGCCACACACTGTGACATTCTTCAGCCCCTCTCCTCATCCACTACAGCAAGAGGCGCCACATAACACACCTTACAGCAAGAGGGGCCACACAATGTACTGGTTCTACCTCTGGTTTTCTTCACAGGTGTAGCACCTTGCATTTGACTGCAATGAATCAGACTCAAGTTTGACCAGTCACCTTGCTTGTTCAGGTGCTTCTGACATTTGTCCCCATCCTGAAGGTAGTCCACCACCCTGGTCAGCTTAGGGCCATCTCCTGCTGGAGAACCCTGCTTTCAGATCATTGATGAAAATGCTGAACAGCACTGAAATCCACAGAGTATACATTTTCTCATCAGGAGTATTGTCCATCCAACATGACCCTTCAATTCCTGCCCTCAAGCCAGTTAGAAATACACCATGTGTATGCCTTGTGTAAACTGCACTGGTGTACTTTGCCAGCAGCTTTTCATGTGCTACAGTGTCAAAGGTATTGCTGAAGACCAGACTACATCCTTGGTCCTGGCCCTGCCCTACACCATCTCCCTGGTCGTCCCATCAAAGAAGGTGATCAAGTTGGTGGTTTGTGATCTGCCCTCGTAAAGCAGAGATCAAATAAGAAGTTAATAGAGTTTGAGAAAAGTTAAGAATGTCAGAAGGTGGTAGAGGACGTTGAGCAACTTGCTCAAGATCGCACAGAAAGCAGCAGTGGCAGGATTTAAATCTAGTCTCCAGGTTCACAGCTCTGCACTCTAACTTTTAAGATATACATACACAAACACACACACACACACACACACACTTACACTTTCAGATAATTAATTACAGCTTTTTTGCATAAGTTACAAATATAAGTCTGTAAACGTTTTGGAGACAATACCATTTTAAAATCTAACAAAAAACAAACAAAATAAAACCACAACTTTCTGTTTTCAAGATAGTCTGGCATAAATCACCAAACTGCATTTGACGGGCGGTGCAGTGTGAGGAAAGTACTCACATCACGATTCCCAGAATTCCACACAACAGCCAGCTGGAGCCCAGTCATGGAGATGAGATGCCCAGCTCTTGCCGAAGGTGACTGCAGGCCTTCCAGCATTCATACAAACCCTGATAACCAACCAAGGAACAGCATTAACGTCGTGTGTAAAAGCAGCAGTCTCCCCTCAACCACCACCACCACCAGAGGAAGGGTGAAGCCAGGCAGCCCCCAACACTGAACCCAGAGAACAGGAGGAACCAATGGAACAAAATAAGGGCTGGGTTGAGAGGAAGGCTTAAAAGAAACAGCTGCATTTAAACTTTTACATGAACTAGTCATACTGCTGTGTGTCACAATATCAGGTTTGGAGTATTGTGATATTTGTGCAAAAAATATATATGTTGATTACTGTGATCATTTCTAGAATTTCTAGATGACATAAGAACAGGAGACATAGTGGGGCTACGTGAGTTAGTCTTTCAGTGAGGAGGGGTCAGTAGGAAAGGAGACTGCAGCAAAACCCTATTTAAGGTCAGCCTATTGGTGAAATAAGAACAGAGAACAACACAGTAACATAGTTTTAGGCAGATATAGGCCAAATGGGGAAGATGTGGGAGCCTAGGAGATAGAAATATAGAAACACAGACTATGACGACAACAGATGCAGTAGCAGTAATGAAAATATTTATTTATACAGGAGTTAAAAAAAAAAAATAAAGTTCACATACACCATTAGGGCAACAAATGCCCTGTTTACAAGGTGTCCCTGTAGATGTTTTATACAAAGTAAAAGTTGCACTTAATAATATAAACAAATTCAAACATTAAATACAAAAGAACATCAAGTTATATAGAATTTACTGGTTATTGGTGCAGCTCAGAATACCCGACACTATATTTAAGCACTAAGGCATGACAGGAGGTATGTTATGCTGGGATAGCGGCCCAACTCAGGTGGGTTGAAGCACAAGGTGTAGCAGGTGTTTCCACCACCTGAGATGGGCCGTCCAACCTCCCCTCTTTACCTCCTGGAGTGCTATTATGTTAATGGAAATGGGCCATTTTTAGTAAATTTTATGCCTTTTTAAACATTTTACTTTTAGCTGGGATAACAGCCCAGCTGAAAGCTGCTCTGAGCCAATCAAGATCCAGCATTCTTTCTACCATTTCATAATTATCTATTATATGTACATCAAAATTGTAACTCTTGCTTCACTGCATCCTTAAATGCACCAACCGTGATTTCACGTTTCTCAAGTTTGAAGGCAAGCTGTTCCCAAGTAAGTGGCAGCTTTAAATTGGAAAGTAATTTTACCTATTTATTGTGTGTACCTTGGGCACTACCACCTTCCAGGCTCCTTTCTTTCTTAACTGTTAAGAGTGTCTTTGATTGACCATTTTGTCAGAGAGTCCAGAAAGTCTGTTATTTTTGAGTAGTTTGTATACTGTAGACCAATTCTCATATTTTCATTTCTAATGATTTCCAATCTAGTCTTTCATACGTTAAACAATGATGTGTTTGAGAATTACATTTTAGGGCAAATCCGCTAGTCTATTATTTTTTTGCAGTCAAATTCTCTTCTCCTTCCCAGGCGGCACACCATCCAGCCTTATCCCCAGCCCCATCCCGCTCGTAGCTTACCTTCTTCAGTTTCCTCCGGCCCCCCGTGGCGTAGCGATGATCCTCAACCCGCGGAGCGGATCCGGAACAAACTGCCAATTGGGAAGAGGGCCTGCGGAGATCGGCTCTCATCCTGCCACGCCCAGGGCGCTTTTCTCCTCAGTTTTCTCCTCACAGGAAAGGAGATGTGCAATAGCGGCCACCGCGCTCCTCCGGCGTCTGCCTCCTCTCCTGCCCCTTTCTGAAGCTTGGTGCGCTGTCCCCAGCCACCGCCGGCTGATCAAACACTGACTGCTGGTGACCCCTCCCGGAGAAGGAGCCATCCGCCGGACGTTCAATCCTTCTCCTCCCTTTCCGACTTCAGACAGCCCGTGCTCGTTCCTGAACACAGGTCGCCAGCATAGCATAAGGTTAAGCGTCCAGCGCCTCAGCACCACCAGGCTGTGGCGCTAGTCTATTATAACAGATATCAAGCTTGTGAAAACATCTTTATTTGCATGCACATAAATGTGACTTCCATAATCTATAATCAGAATGATTAATTGTTTAGCACCGATAGTCTGACTTTGTTAAATAGAACAGATAAAATGGATAAGGACGCTTGGCCCACACAGTCTGACCATTTTCCTTGCCTACTGTAACACTGCAGACCCTACCTGGATCTCTAGCTTTACCTCCCCTGCTCCTGCCAGAAGGTTCCCATATACCTATCCCATGCCTTCTTGGATCCCATTTCAGTTTTGCCCCACTAGCTCCTGGAGCTGTTCCAGAGTATCCACCACGGTTTCGTGAAAAAGTACTTATTTATTTATTGAGTCTTGGATTACAACACCTGTGAGCAATACAACTCATTTACAAAGATTCCACGTCAGTGGTACATAAACAAAACAAGGTAAACAATAGATAAGTAAATAGCACATATAGAATATACTTTAAAAAATTAATACATCAAAAGCAATCAAAATAGCACTGAATGTTGCTCAATTTAACAGTAAGTGGGCTAGAAGAGAGGTAGCCTGGGATGCGTGTCAAAATCTAGGAGAGAAAATAATGAGGTGTAAGGTGGGGATGGGAGAAACAAGAGGAGAAGGAGATGAGTTGCACAGGAGGTGGAAAGGAAGGAGCAGAGTTGCAAAGGAGGTAATGGGGATAGAGATGAGAGGATGGGGAGGTAGAAGGAGGAAATGGGGTGAGTGCACAGAAAGGGGAATGCTGGTGAAGTGAGGGGAGGAAGACAAATTGACAGTATAAGGAGAAGAGGTGGTGTTTAGTCAGGAGAGGAGCAACCTAGAAAGCCACCGAGAGAGAGTAATATGGATGGGGAGAGAGAGAGAGAGAAGCGTAGGGTTGGAGAAGGGCAAGAAGTTGCAAAGAGGGGCATGAGATAAGAGAATGGGTGGAAGAGGGAAGGTGAGGAGCAGCAAAGGAAGAACTTGAAGATGCGTGAGCAGAGAAGAAGCAGGGGTGAGGGTGGAGGGCAAAAGGCTCGAGGATATGATTGAAATGAAGTGCTAAGAGTTAAAAGTGCCGAAAAGCATAAGTATAATGATAAAATAAGCAGAAGGCTGCTAAGGGCGGCAGTCACATATGTTGTCGGAGTTTGTGTTTGAAAGGGCAGAGTTTTGACTCAGCAGAGATGTCCCTATCAAAGAAGTTGAGCCAGAGGAGGCTCTGTAAGCAAAGACCTCTGACCTAAGGTGTGCGGCATCTGGGAACAGTAAAGACCTTTCTTACATCTCCCCAAGTCTCTCCTCCAGTTTCATAGCATGGCCCTAGTTCTTGAACATCTTTTGCTCTGAAAAAGGCTTTTTTTTTTTTTTTTTAAATCTTATTTATACCCATGATGTATCTGACAGTCTTTATCATATCCCCCTTCCTCCAGGGTGTCCATACTGAGGTCCTTTAGTTTCTCCTCATAAGGCTTTTGATGCAAATCCTTCACTATTTTAGTTGCTCTCCTCTGGACTGCTTCTACTCAGCCTACATCCTTCCTGAGATGTGGTCTCCAGAATTGGACACAGCACTCTAGGTGAGGTGTCACGGTGATTTATACAGTGTTATCATCACTGTCCCTCTTTCTGCTGGTGATACACTCCCTATGCACCCCAGCTTCCCACTGGCTCTCCCACTGCCTTGTCACACTGTTTTGGTCACCTTTAGGTCACCAGATATGACTGTCCCTAGGTCTCTTTCCTGGTTGGTGGTGTAGTACCACTCCCCATTTGTATAACCTGCCTTTGTTTCTACGCCAAAGTGCACGATTCTGCACTTTTGCACGAAATTCAGTTGCCACACCTCTACTACCCTCAAGTTTTCCTAGACCTCTTCATTTAACACAATCCCCCCTAAGTGTAAACTATTACAGAGCCCAGTGTCGCCTGCAAAATACATACCTTTCCTTCTAGTCCCTCTGCAAGGTCGCTTAATAAAAGACATTAAAGAGAACCAGTCCCAGTACTGATCCTTGTGGCACCCAGCTGGTCACCCTCCCTTCCTCGGAGTGAACTCCATTCACCACTACCCTCTGTCTCCTATCCTCCAACCAATTATTTTACCCAGTTTACCACCTATGGACTCACCCCTAAGCTGCTCAGCTTATTTAAGAGTCTCCATGAATAACAGTGTTGAAGGCCTTACTGAAATCTAGGTAGGCTACATCTACTGCTGCACCTGGATCTACTCCTGGTCACCCAGGCAAAGAAATCTATCAAATTTGTTTGACATGACCTCCCCTTGTGAATCCATGCTGCTCGGATCTCTGTAAGCCACTGGATTCGAGCTATTCCACAATACTTTCCTTCAGTAGAGATTCCTGTAATTTCCCCACCACCAAGGTCAGGCTGACTGGCCTGTAATTTCCAACTTCCTCTTAAATACCACTTTTGTGAAGTGGGAATCATCTGCCCTCCTCCAGTCCTCTGGGACCACCCCAGTTTCAGTGAGTGGTTGATCAGGACTGCCAAAGGTGCAGCCAGCACATCTATGAGCTCCCTCAATATTCTTGGATGTATCCGTCTGGTCCCATTGTCCACTTTCAGATTTGTGAGTTCCTTCAGGACTCTTCTCTGTAAATGGACTAGTATCCACCATCCTACCAATGATACCCCTTGCTCTTATCTGTGGACACTGAACAGAAGTATCTGTTCAGAACAGAATGTCTGCTTTTCCTGGCCCCTTCCACACACACTACCCCACACCTTAGCCTTACAATTCTTCCTCTGGTCTTTCTCCTTTCGCTACATACATGAAAAATATCTTGTCCCCATTCTTTACTGCCTGGGCTATTTTCTCCTCCGTTTGTGCCTTTGCTGTTCGTGCCTTTGCATTTCTATTGCTTTCCTGCTTCCTCTTTTTCTCTCCTCTTGATGCTCCTTCCTATCCTCCTCACTCTGTGTCTCCTTATATCTCCTGAATACTAACTTTTTTGCCTTTACCTTCACAGACACTCCTTTGAGAACCTAGCGGTATCTTTTCTTCTTGCTTTGCTTATTTGCCTGACACAGAGATAGCATAGACAACAGGACTGCTGGGAGGCATGGAGGAGGGAGGCTGAACGATACAGAGCACAGGGTGGGGAAGGGAGGGAGGTCAGATAGATGGATATGGGGCGCAGCCTTTCTGGGAACAATGTGGAGGCAGGGGGCTGCCCAGTAAGCAGAAACCTTGGGTAACAAGGAAGGGATAAGGTGGCTAAGATGGGACTTGAAAAGGGGCAGGGGAGGGCTGGGGTTAGAACAGTGGCCAAGGGCAGGTAAGGGCTGCTCTGGGCCAAATGAACAGCAGGCACAGTATGGAAATAAAGGAGGTTACCAAAGCATCCAGGGATGTCTTCTCCTCAGGCACTCTCTGGAACCAGAGCAGGAAATGACAGGAGGTATTGGGGGTAGGGTGGGTAAAGGAATCAAGAGCAAGGAGGAAGGAGAAAAGAATGGAGTGGGACAGTGGTATGTTCGATATGGGAGGGTCACCATTGAACAGATGCACAGTACTAGGCGGTTTGAAGGAACCGGGGGGTAGGTGGGAGGTACAAGAGGATCGAAGACAAGTCAAAAGATAGTTGCAAGGTGGTGGGGGTAGCTTGGGGAGGTGGAGTTAGGAGGGAATAGGGAGGCTAGTGTGGCAGCAAGCAAAGGTAGCCAGGGAGGGATGGGAACAGTGGGTATGGAGAAGTGGTAGGAGGAAACAGAAGCAGTACAGGCGGAAATACATCCAAGACAGACAGTGAGCAGACAGCGGGGAGAGAGAGAGAGAGAGAAGAGGCTGGTTCACCAGACATGCACAGGAGATCATATAACAGGCCTGTGGGGGATGCAAGGGTGGTGTAATTGGGATTCAATAATTAAGAGGTGTCCACTGGGGAAAGAGGGGACCCTGGAAATAGAAGTGTGGCTGTCTGTTTACTGGGGACGGAGGCGGGAGGCAGAACCTAGGATAGGAAATTGTAAGGAGTGGGTGAAAAGCCTCACTTGATCATCCACCTGAAACAATGATTTTGCAGGGAAGAGGTGGGGTGGTGCAGAAAGGTTCATAGAGCTAGCAAGGAACTGCAGGGATTCAGTGAGCTTGTTGGCCTTTTCAGAGTAATTCTGTCCCCAGGGCTAGCACAGTCAGGAAAAGAAGGATTAAGGAGTTTAATGATTGGCTGAGGGGCTGGTGCAAGGTTGAAGGGTTTGACTGTATTAGGAATAGGGAGACAGTTGGACAAGGAGCTAGATTCAAGGATAGGCTGTACCTAAACAGTGAGGGATCAGATGTGCTCAAGGACAAGTGGAGAGACTACACGAAAAAGATCTGGGTTTAAACTACTAAGAGGAGGGAGAGAGGTGGTCCAGTGGGCACAGAAACTTCAGGATAGGGAGTCTGTGCCCCATTACAGGAAGTAGCAATCAGGTGGAAGGACAGGGAAGGGGCCGGTATAGGCAGATCAAGAAGGATACAGGAAACATGCAGGAGGCATAGGGTCAACATGGAGAGGTGGTGTCACTCAATGGTACAGTCTTAGTAACAAGATGACAAACATGTAGGCCTTCTTAGCCAAGGGTAAGGTGAACATAGTAGCAGTTATTGATTGTAGGCTTCAGTACACATGACTGGGGCCTCTTGATCATAGGGTACAAGCTGTGCAGAAGGGACGGACTGGTAGTCAAAGGTGGGGGGAGTGGTGGCATACATCAGGGAGGGGATAATATGCACTTGGGAGGAGAATGAGCAAGGAAAACTGGAACTGCTATGGTTCCAGCTCCAGACCATCAAGGGAGGAAGGTCAGCTTGGGGTGGTCAGTGATCGCCCAATCAAGAGGAGGAAAGGTACACAGAACTGTTTAAGGAATTGCTGGAAGTGGCAGGAAAGGGAGAGGTGGTGGGGGGCACTTTAATCTGTCTAAGGTGGTGTCTGGGGTACACCAGCCATGTCCTGTGCCAGGAGTCAAAGAATCCTCAATGCAATTCAAGGAGGATTCATGATTCAGGAGTTCAGAAGCCCAAAGGAGGGACCAATCCTTGACCTAGTGCTCACAAATGGGGAGCATGTACATGAGATAACGATCAAGGAACCCCTGAGAGGTGGCGACAACACAACACAATGTGGTTTAGTTTAGATATGGGAAAGGAAAGTTTCCACATGAAGACCAAAACCCTGGACTTCAGGGAGAGCAGATTTCTGGAAAATTGGGAGGTGCTAAGGAAGCAAATAGGGGGCATCAAAGCTCACACAGGGTGTACAGACAATGGGCCATCCTCAGGAATACAATACTAGCAGCCACAGCAGCCTGTGTCAGTCTTAGGTGGGGGAAGGGAAACTGGAGGCTAAATCACCCAATTGGTTCAGCTCTGAGGCTGCCAGGGTGGTGAGGGACAAGAGAGCATCCCACAAGACATAAGAGGAGAGAGAGTGAAGCAGGTAAGGAGGAATACCTGAGGCTAGCTAAAGTGGCAGGCAAGATGGTGCAGCAAGCAAAGACAAATAATTGTAAACAGCAGAAGGGATTAAGACTGTGGAGAAGGCTTTCTTTTGCTACATATGCGAGAAGTAGGACAGGAGGGACAGGATAATTAGGCGGAGGAAAGGGGACAGATGGGTGAAGAAGTGAGCAAGGTGGAGGTACTGAATGAGTACTTCTGCTCTGTCTTCATTAGAGAAAAGATGGGCCTGTTCCACGAGGCGGGGGGCTACAGGGAAGTGATTATAGAGGTGGATGAGTAAGGAAGGACTGTTGGCACTGAACGCAAACAAGTCCCCAGGACCGGATGGCATACACCAGAGGGTACTGAAAGAGCTAACAGACAAGCTTGTGAGGCCCAATGCATCCCTGGAGTTGGAGTGGTCCCACAAGACTGGAGAACAGCACATCTGGTGCTTCTCTACAACAGTGGACCCCAGGAGGATCCGGGAATCCACATGCCAGTAAGTCTGACATCGATTGTGTTCAAACTCATGGAGACCATACTCAAGGAGCAGCTGGTAAGGTACAGAAAAGAATGGTCTCTAGGACAATAGGTAGCACGAGTTTGTGGAGGGAAAATCTGTCAGACGAACCTGACTGACTTTTTCAACTGGGTCACCAGGGAGGTGGATGGGGGCAAACCAGTAGACATCATTTACCTGGACTTTAGCCAGGCGTTCCATCTGGTGCTGCATAGGAAGTCTGTGGAGGGTTGTGAGACAACAGATGGACCAGACACTCGAACTTTAGGTTCAACACACAATCTGTGTGATGTTTATTTAAAATACAATAGACAACCTTCAGCGATGGCATAGCCCTTCCTCAGTACATCAGTTTGCAGCAACAGACTATACATGTTCTTCCTCTGCATTTAGACAGCACCTACTGATCTAACTTTTCAGTTGAGATTCAGTTTCCCCTATGTGGCCTTGTCTGCGTAGGTGGGGGCTCAAATAAAAAAAAAAAAAAAAAAGGACCTCAGTGCAGAAGCACTGAATACCCCAAAGGGCATTGGCAACAAGACAAGTTTCAAAGAGACACATCACCACACATACTCCATAATAAAAGCATCATGGGATGTATATGCAAATCATCATGAAATTTTAGACTAGCTCAGTTTACAGCAGAAATGCATGGTACCAAAATGACTCTCAAACAGTCTGCAATTTACATGCATTTAACAACTCAAAGTTTTTTATATATATATATATATATATATATATATATATATATATATATATATATATATATATATATATCTCTACCGGTAACAAATTTTATAATACAGTCACCTAGTGCTTTTACCTTTATCAAAATAACATTTACAAGTTTCTACACGTAAGGTATGGACAGTATGTATATTTTATGACATAGTGCCACTGCATAAGAACTCCAACAACGAGGAACACAGCCTGCTGTTTTATATCAGCTGAGAAGGTCACAACAATAATCTCCCTGTACTAGAACCTGAGAGGAAAAGGAAAATTAAAGAAGACACTATAGCATAGTGAAGAAAGGGGGGGGGGCTGCCCATAGGTGGGCCAACTTTATATACTAGAAATTGTAAAGAATAGATTAGGTTAAGAAATAGAAAAACTGTTGCAACAGATTTAAGAAAAGACCAGTCCTCAAGACTGTCAGGATCTCCCTGTCACAAGGTCGATCAGCAAACTGAGGGATCTCAGGGTCAAGCAGAAACTTACAAGGTGGGTAGCCAGCTGGCTAAGTGACAGAACCCAGAGTGGGTGGTGCTGGGGGAAGAGCTACCCAGTACCAAGGAGGTAACCAGCAGAGTCCTACAGGGATCGGTGCTGGGGGCAGTGTTGTTCAATGTCTTCATAAACGACACTGCAGAGGGCATAAAGGCAGGATGTGCCCGTTTGCAAATGACACCAAACTCTGCAGGAGGGTGGATACAGTTAAAGGCATACAGGACCCACGGAAAGACCTCAGGAAACTTGAGAGATGGTAGAGGATCTAGCAACTTGGCTTCAATGCCAAGAAATGCAAACTGACGCACACTGGGGCCAGAAATCCAGGGACAAAGTATTACCAGCGGTGTGTGTGTCCAGGTAGCAGCATCAGAGGAAGAAAAAAATTTGGGGGTGATGACCACCAATGACCTGAAACACTCAAAGCAATACAAGAAGGCAGCACGAAGGTGAGCAGGATGTTGGGTGCATAGACAGGGATTCAGCAGTAGGCGGAGTGAGGTCATAATGCCCTGTACAGAAACATAGAAACTGTCGGCAGATAGGACAGCTGGGCCCATCCAGTCTGCCTGTAGGCCCTATACACTGTATGTGGCCACTGACCATAAGTGATCAATGGCTTTCATGACTCCCTCCCTCTCAAGCTTCCCTTGTGCCTGTCCCAGGCATGCTTAAACTCCTCCACTGTACTTGCCCCACTACCTCTGTGGCAGACTATTTCAAAGTCGACTATTTATGACTTTGTTAACCGAGTAGGTGCACTGATCACAGGGACCATTTTCAGGCATGACCGGGCCATGTAGGTGGCACAGAGTAGAAACATCAGAATAAAGAGAACATAAGAGCAGGAATACATAGTGAAAGGTTACGGTTGTTACATTTGGCAATACATGGTAGCTGTAGTTGAGGGACAACAAATAAAGCAAAGTAAGGCTCATGGTGAGTACGGTTTCAGTAAATAAGAGACTACCCTTTCTGTGTAGAAAAACTTCCTCATTACCTCTTAATTTACCCCTTCCAATTTCATATTGTGCCCCTTGATCTAGTACTTTTCTACATTGGAAGAGGTCCCCACCTGCACCTTGTTTATGCCCTTGAGGTACCTGAAGTTTCAATCATGCCCCCCTTCCCCTGCTGTCTCCTCTCCTCCGGTGAATACATACTGAGGTCCCTTAGTCTCTCCTCATATGTTTTGTGGTGCAAGCCCTGCACCATCTTTGTTGCCCTTCTCTGGATAGCCTCCACCTTATCTATGTCCTTGCGCAGATGTGGCCTACAGAACTGCATGCAGTACTCAGAGTGAGGCCATACCAATGTTTATACAACTGCATCACCACCACCCGCCTTCTGCTAGTGATACCCCTGCCTATGCAACCCAACACGCCACTAGCCCTCCCTGCCGCCTCTGTACACTGCTTTAATACCTTAAGGTCATCAGAGATGATAACCCCTAGGTCCCGTTCCTCTTTGGTGACAATCAATTAAAGTCTTTATTTATACAGGCGAACATCGTTGAGCAAGCTCATTTACAAGATGGACCTGTTACACGAGGTGACTAAAAAGCAGATACAATCCAAACAATGTACTGATGAACAGTTATGAACATATAAAGAACAAAAGTTCAATACAATTTTAACAATAAAAATGCTCGAGTGCAAGTCAACATGGACATGGTTCCGTTTGGAGAAGGTCCAATACAGGCATAACATAGACAAACTGGTGACACATACACGATCAAAAGATATACAGGAGACCTACTTGTTCTCGTGGGCCCAGGAGGCAGGAGATTGGGGAGGAGAAAAAAAATAGCGGCAGGATGGCGGGGCGGGGAGATGGGGAATGTGGCGGGACAGCACTGATACGGGGAAGGGGATATACCAGGACAAGGGCACCGACAAGGCCCATGGCAATGAGCGTGTAGCGCAAAAGTGAGCTAGGGAAGAACATGGATGGCCGTATGAGCTAGGCTGGTGCAGGGGCCCAAGTGGGCATAGGCAGCCATGGTGCAGTTTTTTTTTTTTTAAATGACGGGGAAAACAGTTGCAGAATTCTTTCACTAAGCGGTCGATAGGGTCTTTAAAGGAGTATAGGCTGATCGGGAGCTGAGCTTCAAAGTTTTTTGTACAGTATTCCACAAAGAGGGCAGCGCAAAACTTATGGCCAATCTCCGAGGCGGGTTTTAGATTAGGTACCTTCAAGTAGATGAAGAAGTAGCTTCTCAGGGCATAGGCACCAGGTTAGCATAGCGGTAGACAAGCGGAGATATACCAGGAAGTTTCTTAATAATAGCTTTGAAGGTCCAGAATATAGCATTTCTGTGTCTCCGAAGTGAAGGGAGGACCACCCACGGCTGTGTAAAGGGCACAGTGGTGAGTGGCGAGGTAGTCAGTGATGAATCTCAGGGCCCTGTGATACAAAGTATCAAGTTTAGCAAGATGTGAGGCAGGGCAGTGACTATGAGAAAGTCGGCATAGTCGATCAAGGAGAGAAATGTGGGTTTGTACCAGCCTCCTCTTGGCATTACAGGTGAGGTAGTTATTTATCCTAAAGAAGAGGCGAGCCTCTGTCTTAAGTTTCTTTAGGAGGTCTTTGATATGCTCCATGAAAGAAAGTTTGTGATCGAGCCACACACCCCAAGTACTTGAATTTCATTACGTATTCCAGGTTTTCTCCCAAGATTGTGGTAATCTGAGGAATGGAACTAGCCATGGCTGGGTTAGTATCTGTGAAGAAAAGGTGAGACCAGCATAGCCTTGGTTTCTTTTGCATTTAATAACAATTTTTGTTCAGCAGATGGCTCTGAAGGATATTAAATTCGATTGTAGATCTTTGTAGGCTGCTTCAGGAGAGGAGTGGCTTAGGTAGAGGACCGTGTCATCTGCAAATAGATGAATGTTGGCCATAGTTATGTTACTGTCCAAGTTGTTCACGTAAATTACGAACAATAGTGGTACCAGGATCGATCCTTGAGGACACCTCTTTTCAGGAGCTTAAGAGAAGAAAGTTCACCACTGGATTTACTTGCTGCCAACGGTTAGAGAGGTAATCAGCAAACCAATGAAGGGACAGAGCATCCAGTCCTATAGCCTTGAGAGAGGAGAGGGGCAGGTCATGGTCAACAGTGTCGAAGGCCCTGCTTAAGTCTAGGAACACTCAGCAGTCACCCCTCCCCAACCTTTAGCTCTCCCCAGGCTTCCTCTACCCAGGTGCATTATTTTGCACTTCTTTGCACTGAACATCAGTTGCCACATCTCTGACCATCTTTCAAGCTTCTCCAGGTCCCTCTTCATTTTCTGCACCCCTTCTGGAGTATCCACTCTGTTGCAGATCTTGGTGTCATCTGCAAACAGGCAGACCTTTCTTTCCAGCCCTCTGCAATGTGACTAATAAAGACATTGAACAGGACTGGTCCTAGTATGGATCCCTGTGGTACCCCACTGGTCACCCTCCTCTCCCCAGATTGTACCCCATTTACCACCACCACACTTTTCTTTCTGTTAACCAGTTTCTAACCCAGTTCGCCACTTTGTCTCCCATGTCCAAACTATCCATCTTGTTAATCAGCCTTCTATGGGAGTGCGAAAGCTTTTATTTGAAATCTGGGTAGGCGATGTCTACTGCCCCTCCCTGATTTATTTCTCTAGTCACCCAATCAAAAAATCTATTTGATTTGTTTGACATGACCTTCCTGCTGGGAATCAGTGTTGCCTCAGATCTTGAGCACGCTGGATTCCACATGTGCCATTATCCTTTCTTTCAGCAGTGTCTGCATGATCTTTCCCACCACTGAGGTGAGGCTGACTGGCCTATAGTTCCCTGCCTCCCTCCTGCGCTGAGTGACTCTGTGAACAGGGCGCCAGAGGCGCTGCTAGTCCCTTCACAGCTCCTTTAATATTCTCGGTGGATGCCATCTGGCCCCATGGTCTTATCCACCTTCAGCTTTGTGAGTTCTTCCAGAACTCTCTGTACTGTGAATGGACTGGTATCTACTTCTCTCCACCATTGCCTCTGCAACCCAACCGTGGTCCTTGACCTCCCTCTCCTTAGTGAATACTAAGTAATACCACAGGTCACAGCGTGAGACCGTACTTAGAATATGGGGTAAGATGCTGAAATAAATCCATATCATAAGAGGACATCAGCTTGTTGGGGAAGAGTCTAAAAAGGGGCAACCAAGATGATAGGGAGACAGCAGGGAAGTCTTACGAGAAAGGCTGGGAGCCCTGAGAATGTATCTCGGGGGATATAATAGAGACCTTTAAGTACCTGAAGGGAATGAACAGAGTTGTTAGGGAAGGTCTCTTCAAGCTGAGGGACAACAGATCCACAAGGAGTCACAGTTTGAAGTTGGTGGTGGGGTTGAGATTTTCGCACATAGAGTGAAGGACAAATGGAATGCACTGCCAGAAGAGGTGGTCTGCAAAGACAGCAGCAGGCTTTAAGAGGGCCTGTGACAGGCATAAAGGGAACCCATGGGAGCGTGGGGGAGAGCAGGGGTAATGGCAAAGCCAGGGACACTGCATTCTTAACACAGACTCCATAGACCATTTTGGCCTTCTGCTGGCTCTTTCATATGTTCATAATTCTAATTTAAGTTCTCTGTCTTGCTAACAAATAGACACACTATAAGAGCAATGGAGGTGAGAAATTAAGACAGTGTGTCACAACACATATAGTATGTCATAGTGAGCAATAATTTATCATTATAAAAAAACAATACTAGGATCATCAGTGGAATATACTGTGCCATGCTGTTAATAATAGGTTATCATAATCTCCCTAGTAATACAGTACTTGTAGTAGTATTCAAATTTTCATTTTCAGTTTGTGTGTGTTTTTAGCCATGCTGTAGTACTGAAGCAAAACCTTTAAATGAAAAAAGTAGAGGTTATAAACGAAAACATCAGGAAACACGGGACTTTTTTCCAGACCTCAACTTCCAATTGGGTAGTCAGAACAGCAAAGGCCCTAACTGAGAAAAGATAGCCAACTCAGTTAAGAAGGGGATAAAACCATTTTTAAGGTACATCAGAAAGCGAAGGAAGACCAAGGGAGGGATAGTGAGGCTTAATAAAGGGAGGGGGTGGGAAGAGGGTGATGGTGAAAAGGCAGAGATACTAAACAAATATTTTTGCTCAGTATTTACAAATGAAGAGGGGGCTACCTAAAACAAACAACAGAAACACTCTGGATACAGAAGTTGATACCAGCCCATTTACAGAAGAAAGGGTTCTGAAAGAACTCTTAAAACTGAAGGTGGACAAAGCAATGGGGCCTGATGGGATTCATCCCAGAATTCTAAAAGAACTAAGGGTAGAACTAGTGACACCACTGACTACCCTCTTTAACAAATCATGGGAGGATGGGGTGGTACTCGAGAACTGGAGGAGGGCAGATGTGATTCCCCTTCACAAAAGTGGGAAAAGCAGAAACTACAGACCTGTTAGTTTAACCTCAGTGATAGGAAAATGATAGAATCACTTCTGAAGGAAAGAATTGTCGAGTACTTAGAGGCCAGAGGGGCAGGACCCAAGGCAGCATAGATGCACAGCAGGAAGGTCATGCCAGACAAATCTAATAGATTTCTTCGACTGGGAGACCAAAGTAGTAGATCAGGAGGGGCTGTGGACATGGCTCACCTAGACTTTAGCAAGGCATCTGACACAGTCCCACACAAAGATTAATATACAAGTTAGCCAGCCTGGGAGTGGGTCCCAAGATTATAGCCTGGGTAAAGAATTGGCTGGAGAACAGGATACAGAGGGTAATAGTAAATGGAGTCCACTCTGAAGAAAGGGGGTTACTAGTGGGGTACCGCAGGAGTTCAGTATTAGGACCGGTCCTCTTTAATGTCTCTTATGTTTACATTGTAGAGGGACTGGAAGGAAAAGTACGCTCCCTTTACAGATGACACAAAGATCTGCAACAGAGTTGATGCACAAGGTGGGGTGGAAAGGATGAGAAGGACTTGGCAAGGTTAGAGGAATGGTCAAATGTATAGCAACTTAGATTCAATGCTAAGAAGTGCAAAGTAATGCACCTAGGAAACAAAACCCAGGGGAAGAGTACACAATGGGGTGAGATACTAACAACAACAAAATGTAAAGGGACCTGGGGTAGTCATATCAGATGACTTAAAAGGTGTGCAAGAAATGTGAGAGGGCAGTAAGGAGGGCTGGGGGATACTGGGATGTATAGGAGAGGCATCACCAGTAGAAAACAGGAAGTTGTTTATCCCTCTGTACAGACAGCTGGTGAGACCCCATCTGGAGTACTGCGTGCAGTTCTGGAGACCCAATCTCCACAAGGAAATAGACAGGATAGAAGCTGTCCAGAGGAGGGCAACTAAAATGGTACAGGGTCTGCACTGGAAGACATATGAAGAGAGACTAAAGGAGCTTAATATGTATAGCCTCAAGGAAAAGAGGGAGAGGAGACATGATAAAACTTTCAAGTACCTCAAAGGAATCAACAAAGTCCAAGAGGGTAGCATATTTCAAAAAAGAGGTGTGCAAGAACAAGGGGCACAATTTGAAGATAGAGGAAGGCGGTTCAGAGGTAATGTAAGGAAGTATTTTTCAGAGAGAGAGTTGTGGATGCATGGAACAGCCTTCGGAGGAGGTTGTGGAGTCAAAAACAGTGGTTGAATTCAAGCATGCATGGGACAGTCATAAAGGCAATTCTAGGGAGTGGGGTAGAAAGAAGTAGGCTGCTGGTTAACTAGGATCTGCAGCTTATCCATTAGGTAGGGAAATGGGCAGGCTGGGTGGGCCAAGTGGTCCTTATCTGCCGTCAAATTCTATGTTTCTATGTAGTTCACCAAGGAACAGTTAAAAGGGCATTATAATTCCTCACAATCACACATTTACTTTGAGCATCACTTTCTATAATCACTTTCTATAAAGAGTTATAAGCCTTTTTTCTTTTCAGAAAACCAGATATAGTCATTGTTTTATATTTTGTAGATGTTATGGTTTCCAGCAAAACAAAACATAACACAAACAAACAAAACACACACAATGTATCAACAGAACTAGCCTACAAAGAATGAATTAAAAAAAAAAAAAAAAAACTTCATACTGATCTGTTCATGTTGCTTATCCCTGCCGTGAGGCATAATTCTCTGCTTAGGCATCGTAACAGCAGGTCGTGAAATTATTTGCTATCACAATCAAAAGACCATTCAGGGCAGGAAGCACGGCAGGAACAGATGGAGTCGAAGGGCAGAGAGCCTGGTTTCAGTATCATGCATGCAATAAAGGATGGAATGTCCTAAAATTCATTTTTGGGAATGTTATGAGATTCAGATCCAGCTGATGCCAACAGTAATTGGCAAATCACGATAAGATTATTAAAGAGCTGACTATGACAGCTCAGTCTGCCCCCCTTTTTTTTTTTTTTAATATAAACTTTCTTGGTAATGGTAATCAGATAATGCCCACCAGGCACCAGACCCGCTTACAGGGACCCCAGGAGCTCAGCGACATTAACCGACTTGCTCAGTGTCACACAGTATGAAAGGGAAGGTTCTGGGAATCAAATCCATGTCTGCTGGATGCATTAAGCTCATTCACAGCTCACTACTGTAACTTCTAGGCTACACTGCTGACTTAACGTCCATTAATCTGCATCTGTGTTGGTAATAAACAGCAAACATCATTCTGCACCAGAATGTTAGAACAAGGCACTAAATAAAAGTACAGCATTCCCTGCACACCAGAGCTAATCACCTTGCTCAGGCTGTACGGGCCTTAGAACAAACTTTGCTTAAAAGAAGATACCTCAGCCTTTTATTCCATTTACCAGTGTAGTTTGTAAAAGACATGAACAATGATTGCCTCTACTGCACCGCCTAATTTTATCAAGATTTAAATGCAAATGAAGGTACTTGGGTTTAGTGTGAAAACCTGCCTGACTCAACTGCAAGG
This sequence comes from Neoceratodus forsteri, assembly GCA_016271365.2. Lineage (NCBI taxonomy): Eukaryota > Metazoa > Chordata > Ceratodontiformes > Ceratodontidae > Neoceratodus > Neoceratodus forsteri. Next base: position 418,416,268 of record CM057452.1, on the reverse strand, counting down.
TCGTGACCCAACTCATGTAAAGCATCCTGGAATTTTATGATGTTTTAGTGCTAAAGCCTGCAGTAGTTATGAAAACATTATACAACGGTGTGTGAAAATCCTGTAACCTCATTGGTCAAAACAGTGGGTAAATCCTGCATAACCCACGGCTGAGGAATGGTATTAAAACATAATTACACACATTTTAAATTTATTTTACATGGGTCCATTGTATAATCACAATAAAGGCACTCCCGGGTGTGAGTTATTGGGTGGTTACCACTTCTTGTGTGGTTAAGTCACTGCGGCTGCCCTCGTGACACACCACACAAGGCATGGGTAACTCTAATAACCCACACCCTGTTGTGCCTTATTGCTTAATAACCACCACAGAGAATGGGGTTACTGGGATTTAATCCACACCTCGGTGCATTGTGAGGCACAAGGCCATAGGACTGCAGCTAAAGAAGGCCTTTTCCCTGTCTTTATCCCTTTCAATCCCAATAACCCCATACCCTGGAGTGGGTTTCTGCTTATAAAATGGGTTATGTTTAAAAGAAATAAACCCACAAAAGTGTTTTTTTCCTGTTTAAATAGGAAAAATGTTAGTCTATGCTACCAACCTGAAAAGTAGTCCACAAAAGCAATGCATGTCAGTTATTTTATGAACATACAAATGACAAACATTAGAGTCCTTATATGATTTCTGACATTTGTTGCCCTTAAAATATGATGTAACAGTGTCCCGATGAGTTTTGCAGCAGCTTCCTCTCTGTGGCACACTGCTTGCTCTGTGTGTGTGTCCTCTCACTCTCCACTGCATAGTGAGATGCTCACTCTTGCTGTCTCAGTCTCTCCACACATGGTTCAATGCTGAATGCCACCAAGGCTTTATTGTTCTCTAATGCTCTGTAAAGAATGCTGCCAGAGGTAGGTTCCAGGCTGAATGTCAACAAGGCTTTGTTGCTCTCCAATGCCCTGCACATGACAACTGCTGTAGGTACTCTAGAATTCAGGCTCAATGTCATCAAGGCTTTGTTGCTTTTTAGAACATGGGTTGGCAAAACGCTAAACCTAATTACTATCTGCCACTAGATCATCATCATCTGGGAGGGGGTGGAATGTGTGCAGGACAGTCAGCTCTTGATCTCATCACCTCCCTCTCTCCCAGTTTTATATGGCTGCCTTTCCTCAGTAGGTAACAGTCCTGACACCACTTTCCGACTCGCTCAAGAACATTGTGGATTAAATAGTGGATTGAATCAAACGGGCACGCACTGGTAGTGAACCAATTAGAGTATATTTTGCCAACTCATATTATAAACAGTATAAGTTAGTGATGTTGCTATCCTCTGCAGTCCCTTTGTTCTGGTCTTATTTTGCTCCCCACCAACTGATCACTGGCCCTGCCGTGCACCTCAGCCCGTCCTCCAGGACTTACCTCCACCACAGTGTTCCTCCCTGGCTTCCCCTCAAGGAGGGCCCTCCCCTGAGGCAGGGCAGGGACAACCCAAGAAGCAGGGACAACCCAGGAGTATGTACTCTACTCAGTTTCCATTGGGAGCGCTTCAGGTTAGGTTGCATGGGTCTTCAGTCGCTGCGGGCGCATCCTGCTTCAGTCTGGCTTCTTATACTTTTCAGGGTTCCACCCACCTCCCACGTGCCACTACTTCCATGTCCCCACTCGGCTGCATGTGGTCACCCATGCAGCCTAGAGTGTCACCACAAGCCACCACCAGGAACCGCCCAAGAGTGGTTTGCAACACCACCCCCAGGAGAGAAGCATCCAAGGGACGCCCTCAATGCCCTCCCTCCAGGGCTCAGGTCATGAACCTGGGTTGCCAGCATGACACAGCAATGCCCCATCACTCATGCCACAGAACCGGCACTGCTATCTTATGCCGCATGAAACTTTTCAAGGCACAGTAAGCACCTTGCTGTTTTCTGTAGTTTAAAGTGTACGGAGTTAAAAAATATATATACATATCATATGTATATATATGCTTTTAGACACTATAGGAACTTCACAAGACATGTAACAGAACTAAATGAGAGTGCTGGCTTGTGCAGACATGCAACAACTCCCATGATGCCTTGCATGAGTGGAGTCATGACATCTGCAATGGAGACGCTCAGGTTTTCACACTGGGGCAAAACAGAGAGAAGCAACCTCATGCATGTTTAAATCTGAAAGAGATGCAAACATGGGAGTCATTGTTCATGCCTACAAACTTCACAGGTACTTAGAAAATAGGTTGAGGGATATTCCTTTTAAAGGGGAACATTTATGAACAATGGCCATCATAGTTTTAAGTCCCATGAAAATCTCTTTTGAAGGACACCAAAACCCTCTATTTTAGGTATAAAATCTATATGAAATGAATCCCAGGACCCGCTGCTATATACTGCTGTTGAGGAGGAAAGTCATCAATTTAAAAATTGTGTTCTATTGTTTCGTCACAGGTGAAAATTGTAAACAAACCCCTGTATTTGAAACAAAACTGCACCAAATCCTGCCAGCTAAATGCTGCCAAACATCATATGTGATTCAATAATTGGAGCAAGACACCTCCTGTATTACCTGTCCTGTTAGTTTTGTTTATAACCCTGGTGGTTTAGTGGTCCTCCCACCCTCCGATCACCCATCCTGTCTGTTTCACGTACAACCCTGGTAGTCTTGTGGTCTTTCTCTCACACTCATTCACACACTCACACACGCACACACTGATAAGCAACCCCATCTGCCCACTGAGGCACCATTACTACAAGCCCCATTTACTGTATCTACCATTGCAGAGCGGCAGCCACTACAGCCCTCCTCTCATCTCCTTGGCCAGCGTGTGACAGTAGAACACAATCATGTCTTGCTTTGACTGTCAGACAGCAGTCGGCCAAGGAGGCAAGAGATGGCTGTGCCAGCCGCTGCACTGCACCTGGAGACATGATGAAAGGGATTGGGGTGAGGAGGCCACTACACTACTGAGATTATATATGAAACTGACAGGATGGGGACCACTAAACCACCAGGGCTGTGTCCTGCTGCAGTAGCACTAGGGGTCCTCTGTGCCAAATGCAAATGAGCCCATAATGGATATGCAGATGGCCCCTTAGTGCCTTGCATGCCCAATGAGTTCATTTGCCACACGGACTGAATATAGTCCACAGGAGACCTGGCAGTATCCTGTTTCGGCAGCGTGATCTCCTATGGGCCATAAGCAGACTTAGTCTGTGTAGGCGCAGTGCTGATCCACTTAGTACTGTGCTCAATCCAGCCCAATATTCAGTCAGTTAGTGCTGCTCCATCAGCAAGCACTTACCATCTGAATATTGCTCAGATCTGGTCACTTGCTATCGCAAGTGGAGCGTGCAACACAAACATCTGCAGTGTGAGACTACAACCGGCTCTGAACAGGGCCCATCAATACTAAACCAAAAATGTTTTGATGATGTGTCCTTCATTTTGAGGCCACAGTATCCCACATCTGTCTGTATGTCCCTCTTTTCAGTGACAAAGGTTAAGTAAGCATTAGGCACTCGAGGTGGCATCTAATGGTGGATTAATGCATGGTTGGGAGGGCGATAAACGCCCAACCATGCATTAGTCCACCATTAGATGCCACCTCTCGGAGTGGCTTAATGCGCTTGTAACATGACTTTTTGAACACTATGTGGTTACTTATGCCATTTATTTTGACACTCTCAATAGAATAATAAACACACATTTTGATATTTTCTCATTTCTGTGTTGCACTATCTGAACATCTCACTGATTGGGATTTATATAGTGATGCTGTCATAACTGTGCCACCCATAATTATTAAGAAAGTATGTTTGAGCATTTCTGTCTCACATTTATTCAGATCTCATGGCTGTTTCCTCATGGGCGCCATGGGAGGTCTATCAAGATGCTCGTTTCTCTGTTCCGGTATCTGACCGCAATCTATTTACATGTGTGGATCGTTCTGTGTCTGCAGCGCATCGCTCCGATATGATCATGTCCTGTATCTTTCCTGCCCGACTTTCTCTTGCGCCTTGCTTGCTTTAGTCACTGAGTGCTAGCTCTTACACCGGACTTGTTACGTCGCTTTCTCACAGCACTACTTGCTTCACCGTCCCATCGACTTTTGCAGACTGCAGATTCACACACACCTGATTTTGCCTTGCGAGCCATCTTGGTGCGGGCTGTGCTCCGGACCCGTTTCCCCTTGCTCCTCTGCCGTACTGCATGTCACTAGCCCCTGCCCTGCACACTGCTACAGAGTCTTGGTGACTGCTCCAGAGGGCAATCATCGTATACTGAGAGCCGGTCGGTGGGATACGCAGGTCGCTGCCATTGTATGATGTGTCATTTCACGCGTGGATCACTTTGGTATTTCACTTTGAGGACGGCATTATTGCTGGATTAATGCAGTCTCCAAACTGTACCATGTGATCCGGTCTGCCCAATTACTTCCTTTATTTTCACTCCAGATGTTTGCCATGTTACAAATGGTACTGTACCACTTAGTAATGATCAGGTCTTCAGCCACTGCATTTCCAGAAACAATTTATGTGGGGCATTTATACACTACATGCAGAATCTAAACGTCATTATCAAAGCAAATATTATGAAAAAGTGTTCATTCTGATGCCATGCCAAAAATCTTTGTTGCAGCAGGAGGCTAATCCTTCAGTTATTTTTTCCATTAATGTTCTGGTCTTCTCCATGTGACTCCAGTATATAGAAAATGCATAACTAGAAAAAAACTAGATTTTTATTACAAGTAAATGCGTCACTACATTTTAATAACGTGCCCCTGAAATGCAGCTTTATTCAAGCGAAATGTGAAAATCCAACATTACATACATGTACTACTGTACATCTCAATACTTCATAAAATACACAACCTTTCAATCGCAGGCCACAGATATGTAATGCAAAATAGAGTCCGCTTCCTGAAAACCGTGAATTTTAAGCGTAACCTGGAAAAACTCATGACTAATTTCAGTTCTGTAGATAAGGAAACGTATCAAAGTGCATCTATGAAAAATATGCACCTGTCTCTTTAAGAAACACTTGCACGTACACAGTGCACTCTGGGCACTGCCTGGTCAGCTGAACAAGCAGTAGCGTCTACGCAGCAAGCTGCAATGCAAGGAGCTTTTAAATTCGCTGGAAAGAAATTAATACAGTGCAACTACAAACAATATGGATTTTCCAGTCTATAATTATACCACCCACACTGTATATACACAACAATGCAATACACTTAGGCCAGTATAAAAATAAAATGCCATTATCCCAAATTATCTTTAAGAGCCAGCAATTTGCAATTACAATAGTTTCCAAATAAATATGGCTTATTTAAGGTTTTGCATAACGTTTATAACAATGCGGCAAGTCAAGTTAAATGGGGAAAAAGTGAAGGGCAACCTTACAGTGAAATCTACTGTACCTAAGCAGAAGTCAAGTGCGAGAACAAGATCCTCAATAATGGAACTATTCCTGAAACCTTGCGGATGGAATATAAAACAAGTTAACGGAAAACATATGCAAGTGTCCCTTTCTGAAAGGGTTAGCGTTCAGTAAAACCAATATTCCAAACTATGTACTGACTGCTGTACGCGTGGCAGTGTTTATACGAAATCAAAACAGAGCCAAGCCCATACAGGAAAATGGCGACCTAACACAGGGGCGCTGGAAATATGCATAAAAGCCAATTACAGATAAAGCATTATTAACTCGGAAAAAACAGGACTTTGATATTACCTGTTGCTTTGGGTTTTTCTCGACATTGAAGCTGCCTTTGTTTTTTTTCTGGAATAGTCGCTACTGAAGGGTAAAGATGATGCATAGCCGTGTTCTGCTTCTGATAACAAAGTAAATAAGTCAGTGTTCATCAGACTGTATTCTTGTGCACTAAGGAATAAATGTTGGTAAAAATTGTTTTCATTTGAGTAAAGTGTTGTGACAGTTTTCACAAATGCTTCAATGAAATAAGCCGCTCGGATCACCCATTATTAAACACATTTTATTGCAACAGATGCCAAGACACCGGGGTCAAGTTATGCTGCTAAACATGTTGATCTATTAAGCAAGTGTGCATCCAAGATGATTAAGCCACAGCGAGATACACGCATTGCCTGTACGCTTTATGACCCGCAGCGTTCCAGTTTTGTGTTGCATAGTGAAAACTGTGTATACAAAAATAAATGTCAAGATTAAAAATAACTTTCATTTATCAAGTAACTGCACAGATTTGCACTGGGTCTGCTTTATTCAGTACCTCGCTCTCTTCTTTCCAAATACTCGGCTGCTTCAAGTAGAATTAAAAGAGAATTCAACTCCATGGCTGTGTTTTGTTAATATAAAAAACACCGCTCTGCCCTTATTAAACAGCTGAAACCAACTGAACTACAGTCAGCTCGATAGTGGGGACTTCCAAGTCCATATAAACTGCCTCCAATGACACGCTGACCGACCGTAAGAAGGGCCAATCGCACTGCGCATTGTGGCAACAACCACGGCCTTTTTTGACTATTACAGCCAACCAGCGCAAGGGGCGGTGGGCTTTACGCAAGTGTGTTTGCACCAGGGGAGCTGCGCTCTGGTAGGCCGGCTACGCTGGTAATTGAAGCCGAACCTTAGCAACAGCACGTGTGACCCGCCCCTGCGCGCTGACTGGTTTGTCTTGGTGGAACCACGCAGGTTGATTGGAGGACAGCTGCATGTTAAGTAGCTAATAATACTCTGTCACGGGACCAATCGAATGGTTTGAACTTGACGTTGTCATGAGGAAGAGTGCAGAGGGTGTCACTAAGAGTGCAGGAAAACCGCAGAAGAAAATTATTACTTTTTGTATACTGGGCAGTTCGTTGACAATGTCACGTTTTGTTGTTAGTTTTTCACTGCAGAATCGCAGTTGCAATGCGTCTATCCCTTTATAGGCATCAAAACAATAATGGGGGTCTATGTATTGGTTGCAATATGGAGATGAGCAACTTTGTGTAAGGCTGGTTAAAGAAAACATGCCGTGAGACACGCGTTCCCACCACTGCAGGAAGTTGCGCGTTGACGAGTAAAATGATAGGCTACTTTATCAGTTGTTAGTAAAGCATGCCCAGAAGTTCTTTACTGGAAAACTCGCCGTGACGCAAGCAGTAGCCGATTCGTAAGAAAGCGGAATTGACCTCAGCCTTGTTTCTTCACAGTGATATGCGCTGCTGGGGCCGTTTTCGCCGGGGTGAAAAACCATTGCGGTATATCTCGCAGATCAGGGCTCGGTACTTGTTTGGGCTTGTATTTTTGTTTGTCTGTTAAAGGTTTGGGGAGAGGATGCACAACATATTAGCACTCGCATTTGTATATTGCACCTAATGTGCGAAAACAAACGCTGGGGAACCCACCATCTTTGATGTAGGTTTTCTAATTATATGTTGCATATATGTTTTATGCCTTAAAGGGATTATATTTTATGTAGGTTCAGTTCTTCCCATTTTGCTCTAGGAACTGAGTCAGACTTTTAATTTCATCCTGAACTGTGCTCTCCTTTCCCCCATGTCTACCACTGTGTATTCCCTCGACTGAAATTCAGATTTAATGATACATCCAGACAGTAGAGGTGGAATGAACCGAAAAGAGACAGGGTGGGATGTCCAGAAATGCCTAGGTCAGTAGGGGAAACTGTTGCCACCTAGAATATACTAAGTCAGTGTACCTGTTCCTTTTATAGTCCTGATTTTTAATTCTCCACAAATATTCAAGAATGGTAGTCTATTGTTTATCCACAGAAATTTATTGAAGAGTATCAAAGTAGAACATGTCCGATGCACATCTTCTAGAGAGCTTTGAGAAACTAGGAAGCCCAAATAACTATATAGTGCAGCTCCTCAATAATAAAACCAGATTTCATAAAGACCCCGCAAAATAAACTTTGTTGCATTGATTCTCTAGGCATATTGAGTTCAAAAAGTTTAAGTAGTCTCCTGTCTTGAGAATTTTTTTTTTTCAATTAGTATTTTATTTCCTCTCTTCCGACCAGTTCCATGCGCCCCACCCCAAACCCTCCTCGTCTGGTTTCTGGGACCTGGCAGTTGTCCATCTGCCCTCTGCCAAAGGAGCAAGGACTCCAGCCACCTGTGGGGACCGGGACCATGCCTTTAGCCAGTCACATTTTGCTTTCGTCTGTTTTCTTCGCTGGGCCTGCAGCACATGCAGTGACGTGTTATGCAAGCTCCACCTCTGCAGAGATGCCCCCCCACTGCTTAGTGGGACACGCCTCGGCATCTCACTGCACTGCCACCACCAGGTGGAAGCCGCCTAGCAGGATGCATATACCCTGCTCCCAAAGGAGGAGACCTGGCCTTGGGATCCTCATCCTCCCCCGGCTAGCCCCTGAGCAACCAGCATCTGTTTCCAAACCCAGGTAGCCAGCATGGTAGGAGGTGAGGTGCCACTTGGCCAGCCTGTCTTCAGAGTCTTAAAGGATACTTTGACAACAAGCTATTCAAAATCTGACCTCAAACAGGACTAAAGGAAAGGCAGCTGAATTCATAAATGCTAAAACTACATTTATATAAGTTATTTAAATGTGGTTCTAAAGCATTTAAAAATGTAAATCAGCCTTCCAGTTTCAAAAAACTGCCTTACCTGCTTCTTAAAATGGCCGCCAAATGTGTTAAGTGATAACATCATCAGAGCTAAAGTCAGAGAGCTATATGGCTTTCTATAGTGCTAACTAGTTCATTTTTCCCTTTGTATAGAATTGCTTCACCAAAATAGTCAAAACCATGTGCATTATTTAGATCAATATGCATGTTAGGCTATGATTCTGTTCATTTTGTTTACTTTAACATGCTGTTTTAAAACCAACTGACTTTCTCTTTGGCAAACAACAGTGCAGTACAAATCTTGAATAACTTGGTGGTCTAGTGGTTATGGCAGATCCAGGATGCTACATTTTTTTGGGGGAGGCAGGGTGTTGGAGTGTGTGCATACTTCTTATGCACGTTTTAACATTTTATGAAACTTATATTTTCTGTTATGCTTTTCTAGTATGTTTTTGACTGAAACTACAAATGTAATCCATATTTTGAATGTAAATATTTGTACAATCAATAAATCAGACTTCAACATAGTGAAATGCAGCAACAGCAGCAAGCAAGTACTTTACAATTGGGGTGGGGGTACAGCCACACCCTTCACCACCCGTAGATCCACAACTTGTTTGTAGCAAAGGTTTTCTGTAGTCCAGTGCCAGAGTTCATAGTTTCTTGGAAATCAAAAACATGCTTGTCTTATCATCTTTTCCATGGAAAATAATCAGTATTTATACAGTGATTTCCCTACGCATTGTATCCCAAAGTGCTTAACAATGCTAGACTGGCAGTGAAGTGACTGAATGTGTAGTGGCAACCAATTCACACATTAATACCCCTCACAGCCTTGGAAAAGTGCATGAACTGGTTTTATGGGAAGGGGAATGTTGGCCAGGACAGCAAGGTAGTGTGATCATGGTGATGGCAGCCCCTGTCTTATTTGTCTGAGTGATCTGCTCAAATGTCTCCTTCTGTCTTCCCCTTCCCTGAATATAGCAGTACCTTCGAAAGTGGCCTTCTCAGTCCTCCTCTGGTATTCATTCTCACTACTTCTCCCACACCAAAAAACTGGTGAGCTCATCCGCGCTTGTGCATCATGAATGCAAGTAGTACAGTGCCTAGCTTTTTGGCGTATCAAAATAAACAAATCTTTCCAGTAAGTCAGGCCATTAGCAGCAGGGAACAAGGGAATTATAGGCTTTCCTATTCTTAAAAGATCTAGACTTATCTTTGATTAGGCACTATTAAATGATGGTGTGCACATCATTATGCATGCCACTAATAGTGCCTAATCATAGGTGGATTAGATCTATATGGGTAGGAATGCTCATGTTTCCCTTGTGCCCAGCTGCTATCAACCTGGCTTACCAGAAGATCATGTTTATTAGTAATATGTAACAATGACACAGGTGACTGTACTAACCACATTCATGATGCAGAAGGGTAGTGAGCTCACCAGTTTTTGGATATGGGGAGCAGAAGAGAAGAAAGAATGCCAGAGAAGAACTGAAGAGGCCATTCCAGCAGGGTACAGCTATATTCAGGTTAGGGGAAGACAGGAAGGGGGATGTTTAGCAGATTGTGAGATCTGAAATGTAGGGGCTGCCAGCACCATGATCACTACCTGACTGAATAAGAGCAGCCAGCAATTACAGATGCTCAGAGTGGCAGGGCTGCACTTAGTGTTACTTGAATTCAGTGTAGGGAGATTACCCTCAGGTGGGGGTGTTGACGTTTATTAGGATAGTATTGAGGGAGCAGTGTATAGCTCTTTCAAGATTTAGAAGGGTGGTAGCCAACCAGCTGCATTATGGAGTAGGGCACTAAAAAGTACAGGAGAAGATTTGCAGGAACTATCCTGTGGGGTTCTGCAGATCACAGGTAAAGGAGTAGACTGACACTGAAGTCTGGTGGATTCGTTCAAGGCATTAGTATGCGCTTTCTGCTAATATATTGTTATCCATAGTAAGTGCAGCCCTTATGAGGGCAGGAACAACAGTTTTTCTGATGAGTCCTGAGACTTATTGCTTGGCCCTCCACGAAACCCCAAATGTTGGTAAATGAGGCGGGACAAAAACACAACAGGGAACTGTACATACTGTCTTCACTGTGCAGAAGGGTGGTGATCCACTAATGTTTACTGTGGGAGCAGAAGTCAAATATTGAAAAAGTGGACAAGTGTGATTTGGGAGGTATTTATTAACAGTTCCAGCTGATGATCCGTAGACGGTGTAGGTATGCACAACTCTCTGAGGTATACGATTACAGTCTGAGTGTGATAATCTCTCTTCATGAGACCACAAGCTCATGTGCAGCTTCAGGCAGTACTAAGGCACAGTATGGATGGTGGGATGTTCAACAGAAGGCAGGCTAGGTGCAGGGGCTCACTTGGAAAAAGAATACATGAGAAGCTTTTTTGTGGATTAACAAGAATGCATGAGCTTTGGAATTGGACCAGACCTGTACTGCTGTGTGACCCTGAGCAAGTCGCTGACTCCTTGTGCTGCCAGGCAGCATCTGTAAATAAGGTTTCAGCATAGTGTGTCTGCTGGTTAACAAACAAAAACAGGGGCATCACATAACCACTAGATCATCAGGTATTTGAAGTGTTGTACTGTTCTGCAGTTTGCCAAAGAGAAAGTCGGCTAGATTGCAAAACTTTCAGCAAGTTAAAGTAAATAAAATAAACAAAATCCTAACCTAGCATGTGTACTGATCAAAATAATCACATGTTAACACATGGTGTTGATCATTCTGGTAAAACAATTCAAAACAAAGAGGAAAGAACAACTAGTTAGCCTACAGGAATCTATATTGGACTCTGGATCTGGCTCAGATGATGTCATCATGACTTATCACTTAACACAGTTGGCAGACATCTTAGGGAGAAGGCAAGGCTATTTTTCTAAGTAAAAGGCTGATGTTTACATTTTCAAAAGCTATGAAATTGCATATATGTTTTTATTTTTAGCTTAAATGTAAACAGTAGCCTTTACTTTACCTCGCATAAGCCAGAATTTGGAGTTTGCAATTTTAAAAACTGCTCGCTTAGGTACACTTTAACCATTTTCATATTTTTTCTTATACTTGCTTTATTGAAATACATCACTATCAGCACAGTTAACATTGTGCAAATGTATGTTCAGTAATTGAGCATATAGTGCAAGTACAATGGAAGTGTACCACTGGACAATGTAACATTATGCACAGCCCCACAATTTTTGTAAAACCTAACTACCTAACACAACCTATGGAAGGACAGGTTGATGCTCTTTAACATCCTGGAAGGGCTCACTGGGTTACCAAAGCTAGCCTTCCAGGATAGGTTACACTGAAGACCACGTCTGAAAGAAAGGCATCCAGGCCAGTATGCAGGCCCATAGCTGTAGGGGGCACTTTTGTTTTGCCCTCGCAATTTTTATCCAAAATTGATGTTTCAGGCTAGAAATGGAAAAATAAAATCCTATTTATTGCCTAGCAGCAGCCCAGGACAGAAACCTCAGCTGGAGTCCAGACAAGTAGTTAAGCTGAGCAGAGTTATTACTGATTTCAATTTCCATCGGGCAACCGACAAAACCAGAACTAATATTGGCAGTCTGGGCATGCACTAAGATTTTGCAGCATCACGCATGCCTGTCTGCCAAGAAAATACCCTCTTTTTCAGACAGTGTAGTCACAGTGGTAGTTACCTGTTGTGGCCATGAGGAGGAGTATGAGTCACTGTCGCAGAGGAGGAAGAGTAGGGTGGTGCACATGTGTGATCTCAGAAGCTGCCTGTGTCACTTGACTGCAGTTTGGATTGTCATGTGATCCCCAGTCTGCCTGTCAAGTGAGGAAGAGTAACATCTGTGCAGCGAGTAGGCAGAGTGAAGGGGCGGTCCCGGCAGAGTAGACAGTTGTGCACCAATAGTGAGCCACCTTGTGAGAGGGACGATCGATTCCGGAGCACAGAACAAGCACCAATGTACAGCTGCGCCAACTGCTCTAGAGATCTCGGGAATGTGGATGGTCCTGACCACTCTGTGCTTTGCTAAATAAATATTTGGTGTCATGCACTGCACTGTTGGCAGGTGAGGAGGAGAATAAAGTTTCAGACGGCACTCTGCAGCAGCATCCAGCATAAAAACAAACAAAACAAAACAAAAAAACTTCTGTTGCGAGAGTGAGGATCTTACTGTCTGGGGGCAGCCTAACTGTAGACTAGTGACTAGACTTAGAAGGGATAGAGGTTGTGTTGTGGTGGGGTGGGTGTCCGCGGCCCAAGACTCCATCTAGTCCAAGTACAGTTCAGTGGGGTAGAGAGGTTGAGGTTTAACAGTCAAGCAGCAGGGCGGATCGGAAGATCAGTTCCATTGGGACAGCTAAGCTTAGGGAAGTAGAGAATCTGTCCTAGTCTGCTTGTGCGTTGTGCCTGCCTGTGTTGTGAGGCAGCAGGCTGCACTCATCCAGACTACTTGAGAAGTTCAGGCTGACTACTCAGACAGTCTAACTGTGACTGAAATAATCAGGCACTGGCCAAGTTATGCACTGGGCAGCAGACAGCACCGTTTTCCATTTTACACACAGAGTGAGGCCACACATCAGCCAAAATGCTGAAGCCAGGCTAGCAGATACCCAAACTAATTATATTAGGTGCTGGCCTGGCAGTAGCAGCTGCTGCTTATTTTATAAGGTCGTATGCGAAGCAACATCTTGGGCGCAGTAGCACATTCAAAGGTGTGTCAGTGTTAGCGAATGCAGGGAACGCTTTAGTGGGTGCGTCCCTCAGCCACCAATCAGTGAGTATGCTGGCGATGACAGCAGTTTCCAAAGAGAGCCACAGAGTTGTAAGAAATCTGCTGCTCCAGTGAGGTACACTTTCGTCATTGGAGCATCAGATGACAAGGATCTGTTACGTGCCTTTCCTGGTGAAACATTCCAATAAATATGGCGGCTCCTGCCACCCAGCACAATCCCCACAAAACTGACATCAGGGCTGCCCAATCCAAATGTTGGCATGCCTCCCCAGTTCAGTTTGCCGATGGAGGTGCCCAATCCCTGTCGGCATCATGTCCCCCCATGAAATTCATGGTGCACTGGGAGCCCACCCCAGTGTGCCCAAAACCATTTTATTTATCTGTAAATAAAACCATGCCCCAAAGTACCTGTGTGTGTGTGTTTTAAAAAAAAGGCCCCTTGCCATGCCCCCGCACTCCAACCTCCATGCAATTTCACCCTATACTTTACTCTGAGGGCCAGTGATGTGTTCTTCTGTGGAGTGGAACACGTCCGAATCCTTCAAAGCCGACGGGAACTGAGCAAAATGCAGTAAGCTTTATAATGGCAGGCAATGAGGGTTTCAACTTGGGTGGATATCTGACCCAGTTTGGGGAATTTTGGTACCAGATTTTCAACATGGGGTTCTTGGACCCCATCTCATGAACACAGTGATTTTTGCGGTCACTGGGTGGAATCACCTTCGGGACAGATTAATGAAATTACAGTGCCACTGTTCATGAGGTGGGGTCCCAAAAGCCCATGTTGCAAATGTGGTGAAACAAGTCAAAAAAATGACTACATTACAAGTGTCGCGTTCGCGGATTTACCACATGCTCATAACTTTGACAATGTTTAATATTTTCACTCCAGATTTTCCACGTTGCCATTTTGTCACACTCCTTGTGAACAGTACAGCTGTCATTTTCACATCCTGCCCAAAATGTGTTTTCACACCCTGTGGCACACAATGGCATGGTCGCTGTGGGAAATCAACTTTTGGGGAGAGTAACAAATCACAGTACCACTGTTCATGAGGGAAGGTCCCAAAATGATTATGTTGAAAATGTGGTTAACAAAATCCCAAAAATAATTACTGCTACGGGTGTGCTTTGCAGTTTCTACGCATGCTCGTGACTTCACCAGTTTTCTATTTTCACCCAGATTTTCAACATTGTGATTTTTTTTTAAATACCTCCTCATGAACAGTACAGCTGTGATTTTTCACATCATGCCTGAAATGTGTTCTCACACCTGTGACGCCAAATGACACAGTCACTGTGCAAAATTACCTTTCGCTAACAAACTGAAAGTGCCACTATTCATGAGGTGGGGGTCACAAAGCCCATGTTGAAAATCTGAAGTGAAAATACCAACAAATGCCTGGGGCATTAGGGTTTCAACTGTAACGCCCACCCTGTAGAGACCGACAGGTGTCAGGGGTGTGACTTGGGATCATCTGCTGTAATGTTCACACATTCCACCCCAACCCTGCAGCCAGTGACAGGCATCAAGGTGTGCCTTGGAGTCTTCAGCCCCAAAATTCACCCCATTCTCCTATACTGCTCCCATCTCAGCTTATTTCCTTATGGAATGGGTTAAGTGTAAGGCCCAAAGACCCTAAGGCACACCGTGACACTTGTCAGTGTCTGCAGGGTAGGGGTGAGGTGAAATGTGAGCGTTATTGCCGACAACCAAAACATAGAAACATAGACTTTGACGGCAGATAAGGACCGCTAGGCCCATCTAGTCTGCCCATTTCTGTACCTACAGGATAGGCCGTAGATCCTAGTTAACCAACAGCCTATTTCTTCCTACCCACCACAAGAATTGCCTTATGTCTGTCCCATGCATTCTTGAATTCTCCCACAGTTTTAGACCCCACAGCCTCCTCAGGAAGGCTGTTCCATGCCTCCACTACCTCTCTGTGAAATAATACTTCCTCACATTGCCCCTGAACCGCCTCCTTCTATCTTTAAATTGTGTCCCCTTGTTCTTGCAAGTCTCTTTCTGAAAATGCTACCCTCTTGGACTTTGTTGATTCCACTGAGGTACTTAAAAGTTTCTATCATGTCCCCCTCTCCTTCTTTCCTCAAGAGTATACATATTAACATAAACACTGACAAAAAGGCACACCTCAACGCCTGTCAGTCTCTGCAGGGTGGGGTGTGGTTGGCATCGTTCAATACTTCACTGCCATTCCTATTATGCATCTCTCAACTCCTGCACTACCAGTGCCAGCAAGACAACATTCAACATTGACAAATGCTTGTTCTAAGAGCAGTCAAGACTGGCTGGCAGCTACTGGCTACTACTACTACTACTTGGTAGCTATTTTGTTTTGTTTGCCACTTGCCCCCTACCTCAAGAGTCAAGGCACTGAGAAGCAGGCTATTGCTTATTACTCGGTCAGGATTTGAAATACAGTACAATGTGCAGCAGTCTGTGCCAAAGGAGTAAGTGAATTGGGGGCTGGGGAACTCTCTCAGAAGGACGGCAAGAAACCACTCTACTTTTATTAACAGAAAGGCAGAAAACAATAAAGAGAGCGAGACAGACCAAAGTATAAGAGGAGGAGACGGAGGGAAGATTTAGTTCTGATGGACAGGTTAGACTGGTACTTTGCATGATTGGAATATCGCCGGGTGAAACACCTGATTCCTCTGGGTGACCTTCCGACATTGATCCACGCCTCATTACTACCGTCTTGACTACTGCAATGCCCTCTACCTTGGGCTATCTGGGGTTGATATCCATGCTTGCAGCTAGTGCAGAACGCCTTCTGGCCAGGCTATTGCTGGTACCTCCAGGACCAGTCATATTACTCCCTGTGCGTGGAACTGCACTGGCTGCTAGTTCATTGGTGGATCACCTATAATGTAGGCTTGCTTACCTTTAAAGCCCTACATGAACAGGGACCCAACTACCTGAAAGATCTCCTGGTACCCTACTCCCCAATCACCTCTCTGCTCCACCAACGAGGGATTTCTAGAGATTCCCAGGGTCCATTTGAAGATGTCTGAGCTCAAGCTTTTCATTTGCAGCACTGACCCTGTGGAATTTCTACCTCGTCGGTTGAGAGAATGCCTGACCGCTCAGTAGCTTTAAATCAATGCTGAAAACTTGTTTATTTTCACTAGCCTTACCTAATTAATTATCAATTGATCATTTTAATATGGACGTTGCTTTTATTGTATTTATATAATATACAGCGCTTGATTATGAAAGGGCTATATAAATAAAGTTGCCTTGCTTTGCATTGCATTAGTACTAGTGTAGAACAGTATTACTTGCTACCAGTACCTACCTGCTGCCTCTTGAAAAGAAAGGTGTGCTGCTGCTGCTGTTAAGGTCACAATTCACAAATAAGACCATACAGTAGTACAAATTGCTGGTGAAAGAGAAACAAAGAAAGAGAATAAAGGATAGGACAGTGTGAGTCAGTCCATCCAGTACAAGCCTTGTTGTTCTGTGTGAGTGTTGAGTGTGACAGGGAGAGGAATGTGGAAGCATTTGGCCAGTTGGCTACCAGCCAGTACAGGTGGTGGTAGGGAGGAGTAGTCAACAGTCAAGTGACAGTATGTGGGTGGGCTAAAAGTAGTGCTCAGACCACCAACTGAGCAAGTGCTGCACTATGCACTAGTACACAGTGGCGACTTTGTCTGAGAGTGCATCATTGTAAAATCAAACTGTGCACTCACTGCAAGCAAGCAGTTCTGCTGATTCCATCAGTCCATCAGAGACCGTGTATGTGTATGTGAGTCTAAAAATAAATATAAAAACATTTTCTTGGGGTAAATAAAACACAGTACAGTTTTGGAGTATAACACATTTTATTAAAACACAGCCCCACCCAGGGTATGTCTCTTCTAAATTGTGTTCTACAAAATAAAACACAGACACAGTTCCTTTTTGAACACATTTTATTTAACACTTGGCCACCCCAGTGCCCATCTCTTACTTGTGTTCTACTAGTCTTTATTATTTTAGTTCTAACTTCTACAGTTCTACAATAAAAACAAAGACAGAGGAAGTACCACTTATTTCCAAGTTCCACTTGCCCAGCTAACTTGCTGAGCTTAGCTGTGTGACTAGCCTGCTTTAGGTGACTGACAGCTGACCTCATTCCTTCATTGCCTTTGCCACAGTAGTGTAGGTAGATTTCAAAATGGACAAATGTGTTATTCGTGCTTGTACATCTCATAGAGAGAGACTCCGCTAAGCTCACCATCTACTTCAGCATGTGCTAATGAACAACATAATGAGGTTACAAATAAGAATGATTCATTAATACTGTCAGATCTTGAAACTCAAGAACTGAGCAACCCAAAATTAATTTTCCTAAAACAAACATTGGAAGAGTGCTGCATAGTTTTTAGTGAAAAGCGGTATGTGACCCGACCATGGTTGGACTACTCTGTTGCAGCCAGTAGGCCTTCTGTTTTACTTGTCGATGTATGCACGCCCTGGCAATGCTGGTGAATGGAACTGATATGACTTTTATATCCTCTGGATTTTGAACTGGCAAAAGCTCTTTGGCAAGGCAAAGGTCTCAACAAACACGCAGCACAGCTTAGTCCACTTGAATGCAATGGCTGACTGAACTGTAGCAAGGAAAGAGAGGCCACAGGTGCCACAATTGCTGCTTTGGTGTCATCTGCACAAATTGAAATAGGTACTATGTAAAACCTTGGGTAAAATCATTCGTTTGCTGTCCTAAATTAGCTGCCTCTGAGAAGAAATAAAGAATTGATCAAGTTTCATGAGTTAGATCTAACATTGAGCAATTCATCAGGAGTTTCGTCAACCTAATTAAGTTTATTGCAGGCAAGATCCAATATTCATGGATATTCTGAAAATGCAAAGTACACTTCTGCTGAAATTCAGAATGAAATAATTGACATTATGAAAAAATGCTTCTGCAAGATATTGTTGCAGATATTAACAATGCTGATGTCAAGTTCTTCTGCCTGAAGTCTGACACACAAGGGATGCTGTGAATGTTGAAAATGTGTCCATTATTTTATGATAGTCCGTTGATGGCAAACCGAAGAGAGACTTAATGGAGTATCCCAAGTGTATTGCCTCAGTGCTGAAGATATTGTACAACAGATCTTGAAAGACATCCAAGAACTGGGTGCAATCTTCAAATATTTTATGTTCTTGCTTTGATGGTGCCTCCGTTATGTCTGGTGCAAATAAGGTAGGTGTACAAAAGCTTTTACAAGAGAAATTAAACAAGGAAATTCTCACACACACACTGCTTGAATCATCAGCTACATCTGGTGGTTACTTGTGTGTGAGAAGAGCGCAGCAGTGGCAGATATGTTCTCAAATTGTAACTCTCTGTACACATTTTTCACAGACATGAAGTTAGGTGCTATAGAAAGGTCAGCACCTTCAAAGACTCATAGAAACAAGATGGACTGGTCACCTGAAAACTTGAAAGTAATCCTCCATAATTTGGAAGACATTGAGTGTTCTGTCACAGTTTGCAAATGGTTACGGTGATCTGTCAGTTGAAGCAAGAGGGTTATTGGAAGTAACAAAATCATCCCGATTCCTGTTCTAGGCAGAGGTTATGAGAATGATTTTGAATGTGTTTGCTTTGTGAATAATTGCCTTCAAAAGGAATTGATGCACCTTGCTAAGGGACTTGAATTGATTACTGTTTCCTGTCAAACACTTCAACAGAAGAGAGAACTGTTTTGAAGATTTTTAGCAGATATTTCATCCAAGCACCTAATTTTGAAAAGTGCATGGTATGAAACATTGGTATTACATCGTGCTGGTGCCATGCTACCAAAAGAGTCAGGGTGCTACCCAGAATGTTTCAAGATTCAGTCATCACTGAGCATTTACCAGGATTCCAAATTTTAAATGAGCATCAGTTGTCCAAGGTTTGTCATGAACTGATTGATAAAACCACTAGTGAATTGCAAAGGAGATTTTCTCAGAGGAACTCCGAGTTATAGAAAAGCTTGTCAGCAATGTATTCAGTAGCTCCTGACTTCTTGAAAATGGAATCTCTGCATGCTTTGATTGACTTGCTTGGATTAGATATTGAGAAAGTGAAAGCTGAAATGGCTGTATTCAAGGCACTGATGGATAAGAAACAGTGCAAGCAATTTAAAGAAGTTCTTGGTGCTGCAAGGAATTAAAGGAAGCTTTCCTATGTATTTTTGAAATGTATTGCTGTCTTACTATTTGAGCTTCAACTGCTGCTGAGAATTCCTTTTCTTGTTTGAAAATAATTACATCACATCAGAGGATGAGCATGAGTCATGAATGAAAGAGAAACCTCATTCTCCAATCATATGAAAATGGTGTGACTTCAAGTCTTAACCTGGATGCCTTTGTGGAAGAATTCAAACGCTACTATCCAAGATGACTACAACTTTAGTTTCATGAATACTGTTAACCTTGCACAGCACTTACATGTTTAGAGTTAACTATTAAATGATTTACAAGTAAATAAAACAAGGCTTAGTTTTGACATCTATCTGACACTGCATTTTGATTAAGCACATGACAGGAAGCTTGACTGGTAGCTGCCCCCACCCCCAGTCATTCTTTCTGCCCTCTCCATCTCGCTGTCCTAGCTACGGGCCTACCAGTATGTGATGGTCCATG
Source organism: Neoceratodus forsteri (assembly GCA_016271365.2). NCBI lineage: Eukaryota > Metazoa > Chordata > Ceratodontiformes > Ceratodontidae > Neoceratodus > Neoceratodus forsteri. Next base: position 418,396,324 of record CM057452.1, on the reverse strand, counting down.
CAAGAGCAGGAGCTTCTCCCAGAGAGTGAATCAAAGTGCTGCAATATAAGCCATCCCCCGTTCACCTCTTGGTCTGTCTCAGCCTCACTACTGAACCCACTTCATCTTGTGCCAGATCATATCATATCTTGTCCACATTGTTAAATATGCTTGATCCTGGTTTGCACTGCAAAGGTGAGGTATACCATTTCTGAAATTTGGGTAACTACCTCCTCCCAGTCACTTGTCATAGGGGAGCTTTCTAACCACTTTCTAGTAATGGTCTCCACAATTAAATTTGTTTGACATGGGGTGTGCTGCTGCAGACAAGATGACTGCTTAGTCTTGTCAGTTCTCCCTTCCTCAAGCTAAATCCATCATAATCCCTATCCTGACCCTGCTATCCTCAAGTCTAGGAGCCCTTTCTAATAGCCTATGTTTAACCTTGCTTATCGAACCTCTGGCAGTGCCACGAATCATTAGGTGCTTTGTCTCTGTGCAGCCCCATGTCTAAATGGCAGCAATGGTGGTTCCAGTTGATCTCCTGGAAATTAAGAAAATGTTCAGTCTGATCTTCCTTAACATTGGGGATCTTAAAATGATGCTGCACCAGAATGTCAAGAAGTGGCAAGACTCAGCCAGAGGGTCACCCACAAAGAGCAACAGGCCATGAATCAGGAGGCCTACTCTGACCACATTGCAAGCTGGATCGCACCATCAAGCTCCTCTGGGATGGACTGGAGGGCTTAGAAAGCAAGGGCATGGAAAGTCTACAGCTTGTAGGCTTCCCTAAAGGAGTGGAAGGAATGACACTAATGGATTCCTGCAAAATATGTTGCCTATGCTGCTGGAACACCAGTGGCAGACCTCTCTTGAAATTGAAAGGTCCCACCGCCTCCTTTCCTCCACCCAAACCCAGCCAGAAACCCAGAATCTTGCCAATTCCCCGTTTCCTAATTAAAGAAAAATTACACTGGCTTGCTGGTGCAGCAGTAGTGCCACCGCCATGGCACCAACGACCAGGGCTTGAGACCGGACCTTGGATGTTGGAGGGTCGGCCTGGGAGGGGGAGGGGAGCATCCAGGGACTGCTTGCCTTTCTGGGGAGAGAGGGACTTGGTACCCAGTGCCTACCATCCTTAGTTTGGTGAGAGGAGCTCCTGCTGGTGTTCCCACATAAAGTGCTGGGCACAGAGACCTTTGAAATAAAATTTATGCACTTTTCAAGTGTCAGCCTGCATTTTTGTGTACTAGTGAATTTTTTTTGTTTGGCTGTTTGAATTGGGTAATACGAGCTGTCCCATACCATCCTTGAGGGTCCTGAGACAGATGGTGGAAAATCTTTGTACAGGGTTTCAGACCCACTGTTTTAACCCTTATCCGTGGGGGTGGGGCATTAGCTCCTGCCCCATTTGGGTCTTCCTTCAAACCCTGTGACAAGAGAGTATCAGTTTATGCATTAAGGATTTTCTGCTTAACAAGGTGTAATACCTCAGAGATGTGGGAGGGCTCCAGCCATTCTCAGGATGACCTCAACCACTTGGGTGATCAAGCATGAGATCAACCCATGGTATTCTAAGCTTTGGGTCTGTAGGTCTCGCTTGTTGTTCAGTCCACCCACTTACTTTAACCACTACGGTGTACTGGAAATGCTTTAGAAACTGTACTGTCTATGGACCGCCTCTGTTGGGTGGTTGGTGTTGGTTAATAGGTTACAATTTTTTGAAATACACTGCCTTTAAGATATTCAAGAGAATTAATTTACTAGATGGTTTAGTCATCTGGAGGAATGCAACTCCTTTGTTTGACTCGAGGTTCCATTCTACTGGTGGAGGGAGGACAGGGACAATCTTCTGCACTATTTAACAGCCCTTACTGACTTCCCATGGCTGACACCACATTTGCCACATGGAGCGCAAGGGATTGAATTCCCTTTATAAGGAGAAAAAGTTCTAAATCACCTCAAGGAAATGAGATTGATTTGTGAGGACTCACTTAAACTAAGAGGGGTGGATTGGGGTGAGATGCACAGTGCTGCCCCAACTACCAACTCCAAGAGGGAGATATCAGTCCAGTGGCACAAAGCCTACCTGGCAGCATCTAGACTCCCACTCAGACACAGAGGGTACATGGGTGATGGGGAAGTTCTCCACACCACAAGGGTCAGTTATTCTGCTTAACACCTATGCCCCAGATGAAGACTCCCTGGACTTCTTCTTGAATTTTCACAAAGGCTGTCTGACTAGGGAGTGTCATCTATGCCACTACTGTGGGGTGTGATTTTAACCTGGTCCTGGACAGCTCTTTCCTCTTTTCAGAGCCTTAAATACATTTTCAACTTGCCCTTAACCAAGTGCTACAAAGAACATGCCCTATCTGATGTCTGGCAGCTTGTCAACCTCTAGCGTGTGAAGCACTATACTTACTTTTCACAGGTTCGCCAGTAGATTGTACTTCTGGTTCTCCTGATCTCAAGTCACTCAAACACTGGTGGAGAGCCGGATATACCCTGTGGTGATTTCTGACCATGCTCCACTGTCCCTTTAAAGAGGGATTCTCATGGTCTGTAAATCATTGAAATCACTCACTGAGATGTGCCATGTTGTTTCACTAGATGATCGATTGTCAGTTTGTGATCCAAAGTGCCGATTGTGTTTTAATAATGATTTTAATATGTAGCTCAGCACCATGGTTTCTATGCCTGGATGAGATCGCTGAACGTTTTCACCTGATCCCGCAGTGAAAGACTGTCTGACAGAGCGGTGTAGAAGCGGAAGTTCATGCACCGTTGACTCATGAACAAGGAGAGGTCCACTAACCAATTTCTGTTTAGACAAATAACATTATAATGTATTCAAAACTCTGATTTTTAACATCAGCGTCCAGTGTGCTGTTTCGTTATGCTGTAACAGTTGTGATCCGTGTGTTTAGCACTGGTATGGCACCAGTCAATCTTCATTTTGTCCTGAAATAGTTGTGTGTGAATGTCACATGTTAAATATCACTACTTTTGTGTACTGATGATAAATGTGATGTATTGTATCACTGTATCTAGCTTTATTAAGTAGTGCTTAATTTAATGCTTTTTTTTTCCATACAGCTATAGATGTGAGAAGTGAAATAACTAATTTTTCATCAGTGTTTGTCTCATACTGTTGTCATTGTTTAGTAAGGTTGTGTGAAACCTCACTTGTGAATAATGGTACCATAATCTCTGCAGTCTTTGTAAATGTTACTACTGCCTGTGCACTTCTGTTAATGTATAAATATATGGTACTTTAGTACTGTAATTTCAGTACTGCAATAGTGTCTGTTGTGCGGTATCGTTGTTATGCTGCATCTAACAAATAAAAATAATTTTGTTGTCTTTTACTAATAGTGGTTTGATAAGTTTAATACAGAATAAGTTACTTTTATTCAACTGTCAACAACCACCATCCCTGTTATATATTTGTGAATTAACCTGTTAACCAAAATGGCATCACGCTGTGTGGCTGCCAACTGTGGGAATACACATCAGGCAGGGTTTTCCCTTTTACGTTTCCAAAGGATGCTCATGTTGTTAGGTTGTGGAACCGATGTGAGTGTGAAGCGCCTCGACTGGCATGGGCCAAGTAAATATAGCGTGTTATGCTTGCACATTTTGAGGAGTCCTGTTATGACCCCTCCATTTTGATGCAGTATAAAATTTAATTTGTCAAGTGTTTGCGATTACTGCCTGATGCTGTACCCACTATTCATGCCCCTCAGCCCAGTAATGCTTCAACAAGTGTATTTGCATCTCACAGTGAGTGCATGGTGTGTGAGCCGCAATCTGTTGCTGAAGGAGATTGTCATATCTAAAGAAAGAGAAAGAAAATTGGAGGTGCTTTCCATAAAAGACAACTTGCTGAGGTATATTTCATTCTTTTTTGTTTGCTTCCCTCCCCCCCAAAACACACAACACAGTCTCTGTTGTTTCAGTGCAGAATTTGAGTACCGTTGGTTTTTCCAGTGTAATTGATAACTTGTGAGATGTGAATGGCCAAAACTGTTGTGATGCCATCTCTGTACTTACCCCACTCCCCACCACTGCCATCACCTGTTTGTAGCACAGTCATAAATGTTTTTGCAAGTATTGCATATCAGCAATGTCATAGTGTGGATGTACCACCTTTCATGAATGTGGCTTATTGTTTTTCACCCAGCACATGTAAAGGTTGCTGTTGAGGTATATGGACACAATGAATGCACAGGAGATGCTGTGTTCCCAATTATCAGAGGGTTATATCTTGCATAAATTTACTTGTGCCCCCAAATGTTTCAAGTACCAATTTTCTGCAGGAGTTGTGACATCACTGCTGTGAACACCTGTGTATCACGGTAGCAAATAGCTGTACCACAGTTCAAAGTTCATGCAATGTTGCTGTACCCTTCTGTGGTACAACAGTATTTGGTAACCTTTATGGAGTGCAGACTTCAATTGTATTGTTAAACTCAAAACACCTACATGCACACATAGCACTAGTGGCCTCCATTTTGTGTAATTAGTGTTCCTACTCCTAGGTTACACATATGGTGCCCATATGCACAATCAGGGCTTTGGCATACCTGACATGCGCATACACGCCACGTATGTGTGTATCCATGGCCACGCAGCAGTGGCATCAGTCACAACTGCCATCCACCTGACTGTGGCAGCCCCCCGCATGCAGGTGTACACAGGGAAGATTGTGGGGGTGACTGGAATGTCCAGGCATGCAATGGGATGCCGTCCTCTTCATGCACCAGTTCCCTTTTGTGGTGTGTGGTTTCAGCAGGTTTCATCAGTTGTGACATCCCTCCCCATATGCCTGTGTGCAGGGGCAGCATGGAGGGCTGCATCACGGTCACGCACTGTAGGGGTGGGTACTGTGTGGGAGTACAGTGGGTTATGTCAGGGTCCCGCTGCTCTAACCTAGTGTGCGGAGTGTTTGCAGTCCTGAAATGAGTGACATGGTACAGTTACACAGCCCTATGTGTCACATTCAAGTATTGTCATGGTGTTGCTCCACTAAGCGATCGAAGTACATCACAGTTTGTATGGAGAGGAACCGACTACATGTATTCAGACATCATGGCACGCCTGGCACGAACATACTGTAGCACTGCACAGCCGTCATCTAGTAGGTGAGCCACCACACGTCCTTGTGTACTTAATGCTTGCATGTTAAATGAGCATGTTTGTAGAATACTTGACAACTGGATATTTGCAGTGAATAATATGTGATGCATGCATAGTCGTGCCAATATAATATACATTTAGCACTACTTCTCCTTCTTTCAGATAATCAGCCAGTATATAAATACTGAAGTCCAACCTGAGTCTTCTGGCTCTGTACAACTTAATGATGTAACAAGTGATGCTGTGGTTCGTGCAGTCAGTGACATGGATGAAGATGAGTCTTCCCAGTGGTTGTGCAGTGTCAGAATCTGTATCAAAGAAGTACATTTCAGGGGACACAGAGGTCTCTTTATCATCCACCCTGTAAAAGCAAAGGATGATTTTGTTTCCTATGTTATTTTTTACTGCTATTGCAGTATACATACTTACTGTGCATATATGCATAGATTTCAATTGCATATGTTCTTAACAACATGTATGGACAATAGTTTTTAAATTCCCTGCTGTCATTCAGTTTACAAAATTAGCAGTAATGATATGTCCAGTTTCTGATTGTCATCATGACAAATTATATCACCTGATCATGCATTACTGCACGTTACACCAGCAGTTAATGTGTAGCTGTGACTACATGTTTGCATTGATATACCAATTTATTAAAGTGCAATTAGCCATGATGGTTAATTTGTGAATTATGGCATTGCTGTACTCACCTCGTACCTCACCGCACATGTAGCAACAGCATGACCAAATCTTAGCTTTCATTGATTCCTGGACACCTACATTAAATGTGAACGAGTGCCAAGTAGTGCACCTGGTAATCAGAAATCAAATAGAAGATGACACAATTGGGTGCAATATATGTACAATAAGAAGATTTTAAATTTATATGTGGGTAGTCATTTATGTCAGATGACCTACATGTAAGCAAGCAATGTGAGAGTGCAGTCATGATAGCTGGTGTGATAGTGGGATGTATAGGGAGAGGCATCACCAGTAGAAAGCATGAGTTTGTTATGCCTCTGTATAGACAGTTGGCGAAACCCCTGTGTAGTAGTGTGCATTCAGTTCTGTACACTCCATCTCTGTGAGGACATACATAGGATGGAGGAAGTCCAGAGGAGGGCAACTAAAATGGTGCACGGTCTTCAGCACAAGCCATATAAACAAAGTGAAGGAGCTTAATATGGGTAGAGTTTTGTAAAGTAGTGAGAGGTGTGACATGATAGAAACATTAAAGTACATCAGTGGAATAAACAAAGTCCAAGACGGTCACAGATTTATGAAAAGAGATGTACAAGATCAGTGGTCACAATTCGGATATAGAGGGTTGGCAGTTCAGGAAACATGTTGAAGTATTGACTCACACAGAGGGTGGTTGAATAGCGGACTGAGATCGGAGTTTCTGTGGGGTCCAAAACAGTGGTGTAGTTCAATAATGCATCTGACAGATATAATGCAATTCTGTTGGAGGGAATGAAGAATTAGGCTGTTGGTTAAGTAGCATATGCAGCTCATGCAATACTTAGGGTATTCAATAATTCATTCACATCTGGATTGTGTAGTATGGAGCTGCACACCCATTGGCTTCCACGCCAGAACCAGTGGGCATGCAGGCCTACCGAGGTGTCACGTCAGTCATGGTGGCATGGGTGGGTGCTGCCGCCCGCCGGCTGACCCGGGGCAGGGTGGTGGAGCTCAGTGGGGTGGGGACACTAGACCACCAGGGATATTGGAATTTGTTTTTTACAAATGCCCGTGATCAGGCAGATAGCTGGTCCAGTGGGACCACCAGGGATATTGGAGGGATCTTTTCAGACACAAATGCCCGCGATCGGGCAGATAGCTGCTCCACTGGACCACCAGGGATATTGGGAGGGATCTTTCTGACACAGATGCCCGCGATCAGGCAGATAGCTGGTCCACTGGACCACCAGGATCTAGGGATTATTTATGTATGCAAATGCCCACGATTGAGCGGATAGCGGTCCACTGGACCACCAGGGATATTGAACTTTTTTAATACAGATGCCCGCGATCGGGCGGATAGCGGTCCACTGGACCACCAGGGTATTGGACAGCATTCTTTATTTTTACAAATGCCCACGATCTGGCATGGGGGCGCCGCCAGGTGCAGCGAACTGGGTGGTCACCCACAGGTGGCAGCTGCCGTGTTTGCGCCTTGCAGTAAGGGCAGCTCACCTGTAGGTGGCTATCAGTTGTTCCTTTTTTTTCAGTTAACTTTGTTCTGGCGCAGTAGGGTTATGATGATGGCTCTGCACATCCCAGGCTGAATATCGGGCTGTGCAGGTTATGCATGGGCACGCCCCACCACCTGTGCCTGCATACATTACTGATGTGCTCGGTGCATCGGGATTTGTGCAGCGACTTTTCCCTTTGAATATCGCATCAAGATTAGAGTTGAAAGTATTACGAATACCGTTATGCCTACGCGAAACCTTTTGAATATCTGGGCCTGAGAGTACTTCACAATGTTAATATTCAGTGCATTTCTGAGGCAACATACTATCGCCATTTCACTACATTTGTTCGGCCAACTATTTTTAAAGTATGGACTGCTCACAAAGAATCCGTAATTAGCAAATAACACAAGCTGGAAATGGTGTCATCCTATCTGGTGATGGCAGATGTGACAGCCCTGGTCCCTCGCCAAGTTTTTAACATATACAGTGATGGAAATGCAGTGCCCTAAGGTCATAAACATCAATTTGGTACAGGTAACTCATTCATGTTTTAAATAACTTCATTGATTTACACCTTGCTTTTCTGTGCTCAGTGTATGGTGAAATGCTTTCATGCATTGTGTTACGTGCATGTGAGATGCATGTTGCTGCAATGGTGACATTTATTAGTAGTGATGCTGCATGATTGTGGTCACAAGTAGTCAATGGCACAAAATACTGTTTGCATACAGTGGGCAAGAAAATATCCTGCATATGTGCTGCACAGTATTTGGGAGTACTGGATTTGCCACTATGCAGAACCAGTGTGTTCGCCACAGAGGGATTTTGATGCCCTCTGTCCTAGAGAACCCAAGGTGTAAATACACACTGTGTGTGCATAGAGTTGCTCATCCTGTATTTGTTATACTGTATTGTACTGTGATAAACGATATGTTTTGTGAGTTCTTCTAGTTTTAAAATTGAAAGTGACTAATGCCCTCTGAAGAGGTTCTGTATTGCTGTTCTGCCACAGTATTGTAGATTCACATTCCATTACCTCGTAACTGTGGTAGAATAGCATTTCCATCAGTTAATCAACCTCTGTGGTGTAATGTGGCATAAGGCATGGCCGAGTGCTGCATGCCCCTAAAAGGTGATTAACTAATCATTAATACCCAGTGGAGTGTCTTATTGATCTGCATAATAAAGATGATTTTTGAATATTGCTAAACCTTGTTCAGCATGTCATTAGGCAGATAGAATGTTAACAAGCAGTCAGAATGCTGTATTTCTCAGACCCTTTCTATAATTGACAGAAATATTAGTGACTGAAACGTATTATGATTTGGTATGAAGTCGCATCACAGTGGCTGTGATATTATTGTATGACATCCATTCCCTGTAACAAAAGATGGCTTTGATTAAACTATTTACCTACTGATGTGCCTCAAGCAATGTTATGTTGGCTGTCTCATATACATTGGCTGTGTTAAACGTGTCAAATCTTACATTTCTTACTTTTATTTAGTGCAGTGAGGTGAAGAGCGCTTACCACATGGAGCTGGAGGTTTGAAGTGCTGCATAGATGGTGTTTAGACAAGATGGACTGCAACTCCTAGTGCTAATCACAGACAGACACCCACAAATCCAGAAGTATTTGTGGGAGAATGAGCCAGACATCAAGCATCAGTACAATGTTTGGCACTACGTGAAAGGTAAGTAACATATCTCAGTGCAGGGAACAATGGTTCTGTAGTGTATTGTGGAATGTTGTTCTGCATAGAGTTCTGTCCCTTTCAAAATGCTGTTGTACCTCTACTGTTGTAGAACAGCATTCTAGAACCTCTACATACTGTATGAATCCGTTTCATTTTGAAAGTGAAAGAACTCATAAAAATCATTTTTTAAACAGTACTATACACTATATAAAATACGGATGACCAACTCTATGCACAACCAGTGTGTTTTGCCACCTCGGGTTCTGATTCCGTGGACCTCTCGAGCTTCACTCTCGAGGTCAGAGGAATCAGAATCCCTCTGTAAATAACACAATAGTTCTGCATAGTTGCCCATCCAGTATTATATATGTATTTTTGGTCCATAATGTATAATTATGAAATGGGTAGAAAGAATGCTGAATTCTGATTGGCCGAGAGCTGCTTTCAGTTGGTCCATTATCCTAGCACAAAGACCCAGCTGAAAATATTATATTTAAAAATGCAGTAAGGCACTCCAGATGGTGTGTTATGGTGGGCTAATGGCTCGTGCTTCTGCTCACCCTGAGGTGGGCCATTATCCCACCATAACACACCGAGTGCCTTATTGCTTAATTAAAGTCTTGTTGTATTCTTCATAGCCAGATTAAAACCACTAATAAATGAGGTTTTGCTTCACCCAAAATATTGTGATGTGTTGTATTTTACTTTTGCATTCTAATTTCTGTTCTGTCTGCTAGATATCACAAAGAAACTAGATGCAGCAGCTGCACAGAAGGAATGTGGTGCAATTAGAAATGGATACCATCCATTAGAAGCATGTTGTACTGGATCCCCAGATCCACTCCAGACGGGAATGCTGCTGTAATGTTGGCAAAATTAACATCTGTCACAAATCACATATGGAATGTACATGAGCATGACAATGACTTGTTCCCAACTTGTGCTCGTGGACCTCTGGACGAAGTGGATAGGAAGCGGATATGGATGAAACCCAGTAAGTGGTAAATGCACATATATGTTTCAGTATATCTGATTTATTCATGTATTGTTCCATCTTTCAGTGCGACAACATACTTCTTTCAAGGGTAACAAATACAGCAGTTAGGTTATGTGTAGAGATTTTCTTTCGATTCCACAACTTTCATGATGTAGAATGCGGTAGGGCCTGAAAACCCTGCTGGTGGACCAGGAGGTTCAGAGGTGGTGAGGGAGAAGGTGGCCTATAGGCAATTCAAGTGCTCAAGGAGTGAAAGAGACCGAGGGGAGTACGAGCTGATGGCCAGAAGGGGCACTAGGGTAGTGAGGGTGGCTAAGGCAAGGAAGGAGCGGAACCTGGCCAGGGAAATTAGGAGAGGGAACAAGGGTTCTTTAGATACATTGGAGAAAAATGAAGGAGAAGGGGCAGATTAGCAGGATTAAGCAGGAGGGATGGGCACAGGACCCGGGGAGCAGGCTGAGGTACTAAATGAGTACTTCGCCTCAGTTTTCACCAAGGAAAATGGGGAGGCTGCATCTACATGGGAGGAGATGGTGAAACTGAGGAGGGGGGCCCCACCGATTGGCGGGTCTGGGTGGGGGGCATCACTGGCAGGTGGGGAAGGCAAAGCAGGGGACGAGGTAGCGGAGGTGGAAATCATGGCAGAGAGAGTGAGGAAGCCTCAGGTCCCTTAAGACAAAGAAAGCACCATGGCCAGATAAATTACATCCCAGAGTGCTGAAGGAACTGTCGGATGTCCTGGCGAAACCTCTGGCGGAGCTCTTCAGCATCTCTCTGAGGACAGGGTGGGTGCCCCAGGACTGGAAGGTGGCTCATATGGTGCCCTATCACAAGGGGATCAAGGGAGGTGGCAGGGGAACTACAGGCCCGTCAGCCTGACATCAGTGGTGGGCAAGGTGATGGCGGGCATTATCAAGGAGAGACTGGGGGATCTGGAAAGTTGGGGTGCCTGGATGACAGACAGCATGGATTCATCCCAGGAAATCATGTCAGACAAACCTTGTGGAGTTCTTTGACTGGGTGATGAGTGCCTTGGACCTGGGTAGACCAGTGGACGCTCCTCTTCTTGACTTCAGCAAGGCATTTGACTCTGTTCCTCACGGGCCTGTTGGATAATCTGGGAGAAATGGGGTGGGGAACCAGATGATTAGATGGATAGGAAATTGGCTCCAGAACCGGACCCCAAGGGTCATGGTTGGCGGGATAGTCTCATCCCCAAGGAGGGTCATTAGGTGAGTCCTCAGGGATCAGTCCTTGGCCCTTCTGTTCAACGCCTACATCTCTGAGCACATAAGGAAGGGTATCAGGAGTGAGATGAGTCTTTTGGATGACTCAAAACTGGGGGTGGTGGTGGATGGGGAGGAGGGGACGGTAGCCCTACAGGGGACCTGGAGGCTCTGGAAAGGTGGTCTAAGAGGGGAAGCTGAGGTTCAGCAGGGAAAATGCAAGGTACTGCACCTGGGAGCGAAACCTGGGTCAGTGTACACCCGGGATGCTACAAGTCTCCGGCGGCTGAGAGGGACCTGGGTGGGTGGTGGATGTCAAGATGAACAACTCAGAGACTTGTAGGAGGGCAGGCAAAGGCCAACAGGATGTTTTCGCTAGGGGCTCACCTCCAGAAGGAGGGAAGTGATATTCACTGTATAACTGCTTGGTGAGGCCGCACCGAGTACTCGCGTGCAGTTTTGGAGGCCACATTTAAAGAGGGACATTGAACTCCTGGAGAGGGTCCAGAGGAGGCAACCAAAATGATTTGGGGCTTGGGGATAGGACTTACGGGAGAGGCTCGGACAGCTAAATATGTACACATTGGAGAGAGAAGGAACCGGAGGGAACATGATAGAGGTCTTCAGGTACATGAGGGGTAAATAGAGGAGGAGCAGTCGGGGTGCTCCAAGGAAGGAGGGGGGAACTAGAGGCATGGGTGGAAGCTGGGGGGATTCAGGGAGAAAGGAGGAGGTGCTACTTCACTGAGAGGGTGGTGGAGCCATGGAATGTGCTGCCAGGGGATGGTGGAGGTAGAAACGGTGGAGGGTTCAAGGGGTGGGACAGGTACAGGGGAAGGGTTCTGGAAGCAAAACCAGTGCAGCGAAATCCGGGACTGGGAAGGGAGAAGCCAGAGAGGGAGAGGGGCAGCAAGGTCAGCTCCCAGGGTGGGAGCTGACCAAATGAGCAGGCTGCGAAGACCGTTAGGCCCTATTCTGCTGGCATTTTAGTATGTTAATCGTAATCATGCTTTCTTGGTTATTTGTCAACTGTGGTGACACCATGTCCGAGTGCAATAACTGTGCACCAGGGTGTGCAGTTAGTGCTGATTATACAATGGCAAGAACATTTTATGGACTACGATTGGTCAGTGTGTCCCAGCACAACTGCACAGTATTGATTAGCTGTATATTTGCATTCTCTTAAGAAACAGTGAAAATCTACTAAAACATTTTTTTACAGTTGTTTTATTTGATATAACAACAAGCCATTGTATAATAGCAGAATGCAGTCCAGTCTGTTGGTTGTGATGGATAACCTCACTTCTGGGATGTTGGACACGCTCAGCATGCAGCCTCGTGTAACCACCCAGGTGTGAGGTTATCCCACCACAGCTCACACCCTGGACTGCATTACATCACCTGCCTATGGCCTTATGAATCAAAATGGACCCCTGGAGTTCATTAATCCACAGTAGCCGCACTCTCTGGTGTGTGTTCCTCCTGATTTATGAAGTTGCAGGGCACAGTCATGTAATGCGATGAAAGTGTGCGGTGGGCAGCTGTTCGCATGGAAACCATGCCTGGAACAGTGTTGCTGTCCTACACTCTGTGCATCATGATCTTGTTGTGCTGCAACGGTATGTCACCGGTGAAGCAGAACAACATCGAACACCGCTGCATGCGCACTGAGCAGCCTACAGCAATGCGGAAGCAAGCATGTGGCAGCAGATACAGGGGTAAGCCTTTTGGGGGTCATAGACTTATTCTGGGGATCACTGAGTACTGCTTATGGTTGCCCATACACTATAAAACATTGTGTATGAGCAACTGTACACAAACAAGGCAGTTGTGAGATCTCGAGGCTTCGTGGTAACAGACCTCTCGAGCTGCTCTCTCGAGGTCTATGGTTACCACGAAAACCTCTCGATCACAACTGCCTTGTTTGTATGCTTGCTCATACACAAACCTCTATGTCTAATGTCTTATGTATGGGTAAAACATTCTTGAGACATAGTTACATGTTACACTAACTTTGGCATCAAAGGGTGTGAGAAATTGAGCTTTATGATAGCCTGTAAATATTGCTACCTCCTTATGCCTCTTGTGAAATTATGCCCCTAGAATGCGATTAATACACCATCAACATAACCACGGTCATGCCGTATTGCATAAACATTGCCTGTTGATTTCTTATTTGACGTACACAGTAACAGTCAGTCAGGTAACTATTAAATCCCACTGATATGTAATTTGTTTTGTTTTCTGTTCTCATCCCTTCCCGCAATGCCAGGTGAAAAGGCGTATGAAAAGGTTGAAATGATTAAAGGAATAATGCCTGACAGGGTGGGTGTTATGCTGGGATAACATCCCACCTCGGGTGGTTGGGCCCGAGGCCACCGGCCGCAGGGCGCCCAACACCCGAGAAGGATGTTATCCCAGCATAACACCCACCCTGGAGGGCATTATTCCTATTATACAATAGCTTATTGTTTCATAGTTAAAAAAATATTTTAAAGAATGTTTTTGTTAGTGTAAAATATTTTCTTTTCTCAAGAGAAAAAAATAGGTCAGCAGCGTGCTCCATAGCCTACATAACAATCAAGCAGGGATGTTATGCCAGGATAACATCCCTGCTGTGACAGCCAACTGACCAGTCAGAAGCGCAGGATTCTTTCTTGCCATTGTATAATTAAGCAATAAGGCAGACGAGAGAGGTGATGATCGGGATTACGTCACGCCCCGGGTGGTTGGGCACGCAGGCCGCAGGCCGAGTAAGTCCAACCGCCCAGAGAAGTGACGATATCCCATGATATACCACACCCTGGAGTGCCTTATTGCTATTATGAACTGGATTAATTGGTATTTTATGCCTTTAATGCAAAAAAATTAAGTTTTTAAATATTTTAATACTGTTTTTATATGAGTGTAGGTAGACATTTAAAAAAAAAAAAGTTTGTGTATGTCATGTTTTGGCCAGTAGGTGGTGCTGTTGCAGGAGGATTTTGTTACAGGCTTAATTGTTGTGGTATTGATCTCCCACTCCACCAGAAGTTTAGTTTACTCACACACGTTAATATTGTTGTTTTTTTTTTTTTTGCTGAGGAGGTGAAGATGAGTCATGCCTTACTTCTGAGGAAAGCAAGAAGGTAGGTCAAGCCTGAGGAGCGGGTTGTAGGTTTTGCCGTTTAGCGAGACAGCGTGGCAGTGAGGCGAGCAGTACTTGGCGCTCCAATGAAGCAGTTAGCATAATGAAAGGGAGAAGATTTTTTTTTTTTTCTGTTTGTAGCGCCTGCTTGTGGGCGACGGTATGGGGGGCAATTGTGAGGATGTGTTTTTTTTTGCCTGTTAGTCTTAGTGGAGGTCTGACTTGCTTGGCTTGGGGAGGTGGAGAACATTGCACTGGGAGTGAGCAGGTTGGTGGCGGAGTTTTCTGAAGCCGTGATGATGTAGCCCGATATCATCACGGCTTCAAACCCTTCGCCAATCACCTTACTCTGCTTACGATCGCCGGTTCATAATGTCACATCAAGTGTTGCAAAAGAGATGTGCAGAAGTTGGCTCCTATGCACCAAACATGTTCACTTGAGTCTTTCCACAGCCTCGTAATATAGTATGCCCCAAAGGGTCGGGCATACAGTTTTCATGGGATGTACACACGGTATGCAGTATTCCTTTACTTTTCATTTTACTGTGTAAAGAACCATGAAAACAAGGCACTGTGTTTGTCTGTGATGATGCTATAGATTATCAACAGCAGCTAGATAGTGACGAATTTTACCGACTGTGTAATGGAAGTCATTTCCATTGTCTGCATTTAAAACATAATTACTGTGCTGGCCAGGTGTTGCTGAGTGGTGAGCCATGGACGCCTTACCTTGCGCTACACCAGTGAGCTGTGTTCTGCGACACAAAATTAGTGTTTTTGGCAGAACTTTGTTTAATCTGCTTCAATAAGGCCACCTACAGTGGTCAGGATTTCTTTTTTCAGTTTCCAGCCCTTTCTCTGCAGACTGCAGCATGGGCGAGCAGTTCACGATTCTAAACTGAACAGTATACATTTCCACATAACATCAGTATTTGGCATAAGGAACATGCTAATGTTTTGATACTTAAATTGGTTTGTTTTCTTCATATTAGGCTATCGAGTGTATAGCGAGTGCAGCGAACGTCTCTGCAGCTTCAGAACACTACACGCAGGCGCTATTATAGCAACTGTGACTAAGTTTGTCTGAAGACGATGATTCGTCGCTGTCCTATCTCTTCACTCGGTGGCTTATTGTCAAGAAACTAAGACAAATGAATGCATAACAAAAGAATATCATGTTTCTTCAACCAAATACTGCTGTTTTGGGAAAATTGTCTACAGTTTTGTTTAAAACAGTGAACTGCCCAGGCATGCTGTCTGTAGCGAGGTGCAGAAAACTGAGAAGTAAACAAATCTTGACAGCGCAAATGTGAAAATAGACAATAGGCAAATGTGTATTTAAGGATTGTTTTTGGCACCCACTGGTGTTTGATGTCCACATAACCCTCTCTAGCATCGCTCTCAAGGTTTAGGGATCATCAACCACCATGGGTACAAAAAACATAATATACACTTGTCTATCCATTATTCTGTAATTGTTCCACCATGTTCATTTCACAATGAAATATCTCACCAGGATGCTTCTTGCTGCAATCCATTTTAACTACAACTCAGACCGTGAGCAGGCAGTGACAGTGAAGGGGACACAAAAATTCAAAGTGGACATCCCAAAATAAGGGTGGTCAGTGTGTTGTCAGACCAATAAGGACGCCAACATCATATGGTAAGTGAAAGTTTCATTGAAGAACACAAGTTTGCATTCCAAATGTACTTCTAGTCAAGAATATGCTTTGCAATTTCTAGCAACACATTTCTTCATATTTTCCTGACTAGTTTTAATTACTGAAATGATTGCAAAGCACTGCAAATATGATGCGTATAGAATGAATAAGCTTAGGAAATGGGTACTGAATGTTCACAAAACAGTTCAATACACTTACTACATTCACAACTTGCTTCTGTTTCAAGAATTTTTACTGATTGGGAGAATATACTCCTTTGTAATACAGCACTGCATAATCTTTGCAACTGATGAAATGAGTGTCTTCTGCCCCGCTATCAGCACATAGAAAACAGCTGAATCTGTATATAAAAGTATTTCAAACACATTTTTTCTCTTTCCGCCCTATTCCAACAACGTGCTAATATGCACTGTATAGAACACAGTATGGGCTGTGAAGCACAACCGACTACTCTGCAACCCAGCAGTTGCGAATGCAGACCTCTCTAGGTGCACTATCGAGGTCAACAATCGACATAGTAATTGCTCGGTTGTAGAATGGCCCGTTGTGCATTGCAGGTCATACAGTTTCCTATATGTGATTGCTGGTGTTGGCGCTTTACTGTACAGCCTGCTGTGGTGATATACAGTTTATATTTCTGTATTGAAACATTTTTGTTATTATAGTTCTATAAAACAATAATAATACTACAAAAACAGCAAAGCTGTATTAGACATCCTATAGCAGTAACAGGCAGCTGTAACAGTTATAAAAACATTTAAAACTGCTGTAACATATAACATCCCTATTCATCGAACCGGTTTCTGATTTATAGTTGGCAGTCCACAAATACAAGTGACTAAATTTGTCTTTTCATTTGTAGAGTTTGTACATGACCTGCTGAATGAGTTTAAACATGCTGTCAGATTGGGTAAACCAGCAGAAGATTGGTATGCATGAGCAGTCCCGACCTTTAACATCAAAATTTGAGGCTGTCGACAAACAAAGTGCCATTGGACAATGGTATGGCAGAAGGCGTTTCAATTGTTGATCATCGATTGTCATTATGCAGGTTTAAGACCAACATAATTATCAGATGGCCAGTGCTCCTTATTTTACAAACAGCACATGATGGTAGGACAACGACACCCTTCGGCCCAACCATCCCCAGCACCATCAGACAAAACTTCTGTACACCGCAAATCGATGATGGCTATGGAAAAAAGGAAAGAATAGTGATGTTAATATTAATGATGCATTTACTGACTCCTCAGCTATGGTACTATTCATGTATTCTAAAATATGTCTTAAAAAAGGGGGATGAATTCATTGTCCGTGATAACACTTTGCTTTCAGAACAAAATACTATGGTTGAGGTCCAGGGTGGGAGCACCATTCAGTCCAGAGACACCTATGCACACCATGGTGAACTGCATCCTGCTCACACCCTGATGAGTCACTGTCAGTCCAGTGTGCCCCACACCCACACACTTCACAGCTAAAAATGCTGCATCATGCAGTACAGGAAATGTACAGACCACCCTCTCCACCCACATCACCATTAAATGCCACATGTTGCGAATCTGTATTGCAGCCAACCTGTCCTCCCATGCCAAACACACCAAAGCAAGCGGCGCAAAGGAATACACAGTGGCACAGCAAACAAACCACAATCACCACCAGTGAGACACCACCTAACCACAACACTCCCCATCCCTGTATAAGTCCACTGTCAGTGGGCAGCTCAGCCCACCTGTACAGTGCCACGGCTGCACGGTAACAGAGCTGTCTTTGACTAACAGCCACTGTACATCCTGCAGCCCATCTGTGGATCCTATTGACCAATGGTTTTCAGTGTGTACTGTACGCTGTTACACACAACTTTGTAATGACAAAGTTGTGAATGACAGTATACAGTGCATGCATGCTGCAAGCCAGTTGTTCAACAGGGTCTACCAACATGGTCACAGTTGTACAGTACATTGTCAGTCACAGACAGCTCTGTCAGCGGTCAGCCATGGTGGTGTGTGGGTGTGTCAAGCTACCTGCCGACAGAGGATCTATGCAGGGATGGTGGGAGTGGGGTGGATAGGGGTGCATGAGTGGCTGTGGGGCCATTATGTAATAAACTGGAGCGACGGTGGCGTGAGTTCTACGGTCCTGCACTATAGCTTGATGTGACTAAGTGACGGTGTTATCTTTACATATTGCAATCAGAACGTTTACTGTACAAAACATTCAACATCAATTGCTAAACTGTGTTTTGCAAAATTGTCTTTGAAAGCAGCAGCTCAGTGTGCAGCAAGCATAGCGACTGACTCTTCTGCTTCAGGAGACTTCACTGAAGCATTTGCGATTGTTGCTTTATCAAGTCTCCCAAAGCTTGCATCGAATCTCCTAAAGTCAGTACGTCCACTGACTACCCTCGCTGTACACTCAAAACATAAACCAATATACGCAGCATGGTTCTATACAGTAAGGCCGGAGATTCAGACTGAACCAGGCAGGGGTGCAAGCCTGGGCGCAGTGCAACTGGGATGCGCCAGGGCCTGGACTGGGAGATATTCAGTGGTGCTGTGCCATGGCTCAGCACCGTTGAATATGGCACTGTGGCAGCCCACATGGTGCAGTGGCACTGTGCCAGCGCAATTGGTAACTGAGGAGCAGGGTTGCGCCATCGCAAGTGCGGTTGAGCTAGGTGCAGGAACCCGCGATAGTCAGCGGTGGGTATGCAAATAGAGACATTATGCATGCAAGGCACAAGTGGGGCCATTTGTATGTCATTATGGTCCCATTTTGCATGCAAGTGCACTGATCCTCGGCATTCAGACCTGGCACCTGCCAGGCTGGCAGACATCGGGGACCGACGCCCCTGCATCTCAATGGCAAAGTGCCTCAACACACAATCACGGCCTTTCTAAATTGTAATAGATGATTTAATAAATGTATAATTGTAATAAATGTAAAATCTTATGCCTGGTGGTCCAGTGGACCACTCCCAAGCCTGATCGCAGGCTTTGTAACAGAGAAAACCCTGGTGGTCCAGCGGTACCCCTCCCCACCTGCCCACTCAGACTCGCCACCCCGCCCCCAGTCAGCGGCGGGCAGCAGCTCCACACCCGCAAGCTGCCTGGGACTGTGTAGCACACATTGCGGTCTGCGCCCATTGACCCATGCTGTGGACCAATGAGAGTACAGCCAGACTGTACATTGTCAGTCGGTGGGTGGCTTGCTGGTGGAGCTGCCACCACTGCTGACCAGGGGTGGGTGGCGGGAGTGGGTGGGTGGAGGGGTACTGCTGGACCACCAGGGTTTTCTTAGTTACAAAGCCTGCAATCGGGCTTGGGAGTGGGTGCACTGGACCACCAGGGATACATTTCATTTATGTCTTTCATTACGCCCTCGATCGAGCAAGGGGTAGGGTCCACTGGACCACCAGGGATAGGATTATTTTTACTAAGCCTGCGATCAGGCGTGGGGGCCGACCTACGGTCTGTGCTCTGGAGGTCGGTGGCCACAGGCAGCTAGGCGGCTGCCGTATCACGCCCTACTGTCTGACAGCTTGTCTGTGGGTGGCCAGTCCTTACTTCTGTTTTTCTCCGGCGGATCTTTGCGTCCCCGTGCAAGCGCAAGTCGGTTGTGTGCATGCATATCGCCGCGCATCTGGGCTGAATATCGGGATGTGCGCTTATGCATAAGCACGCCCCTGCACTTGCTCCACATACAGTACTGGTGCGCTTTGTGCATCGGGATTTGCGTAGTGCAACATCCCTTTGAATATTGCGCCGTAAGCGAACCTCTTTCAATATCCCGCCTAAGTGTACTTGTTCAAATATATTTATCAGAACATTTCTTTACAATACCAGATGCCGCGTCACACTGCAGTCATCAGGAAAGTTATGGTGACAGTTAACTTGAGAGCGAAGTAATAACACCGTACTAACAGTGAGGTTCTGTGCTTCACTTATGTACAATTTCATGTTTGATACAACAAGTTATATAAAGTAAAGCACAGTTACTACATGAATATGTATGTTATAAGTTGATGGTTGACATAGAACGGTTTATAAATGTAAGATATTACACAAGCTATTTTTAGGGCTCTCGATACATCTAACAAGTTACTGTAAAGGAAACTTACATTTTGATGTTGTGTTATATTACTGCAAAGTAACATGACAAAGCATTCAATAAAATGAACCAGTTAATTGGGTCACGATAAGTGTGAAATATTACGAGTCGTGATTTAATAAGTAAACCATCTAAAATCTATGCGGTACAGTATAAATCACATGATTTAGTGTTTCATCAGTCAATCAATCAAATTCTTTATCCAGGCGTAACACCATTGAGCAAGCTCATTTACAAGGTGGACCTGCATTACACAAGTCAAGTAACAATGCATTTATATACAGACAATAGACAGTAGATGCAAGAGTACAACAGTACAGGTAGGCCTGCAATAGACAGGATAAGTAAAAATACATTTGGGTTCAGGTAAAAGACAGTAAGGGTATACATAACAATAGAGTAGCAAGTCAGTAAAATTTATACCAGATACAACAACATACATAGTTTAGTATTCCTGTAAGGTAGAGCATTATAGTCCAGCAAAGAGATTAGCTGAAGTGGATGCTACAAGCGAAGAGACATGCATAGTCGGTTTAAAAGACCCAGGCGTATCAAGGGAGACATGTCGGGAGAAGTGGGCAGCCAGTCGGGGGGTCTGGAACTGGAATAATACTAGGAGCGAAGGAATGAAATGCTGTGGGTAAACAAGGAATAGGTGGGTGAGGGAGGGTGAGATTTAGGGCAGTAGATATGAAGGTGGTTCACGGACAAGTTATGCACTGATACCAGAAGGAAGGAGGACGGGAAAAGCAGGGAGGATGTGGAAGGGGGTGTAAGTAAGCTAGGATCATTGGAAGCAGTTGCAGGCTTCTGTAATGTATTTTGAGTATAAGGTCTTAAACACAGTGCGACTAACAGGAGTCCTCAGTTTCAGTGATTTCTTTAGTACATTCCAGAGCTAGGATCGTTGGAAGCAGTTGCAGGCTTCTGTAATGTATTTTGAGTATAAGGACTTAAACACAGTAATACTAACAGAAGTCCTCAGTTTCAGTGATTTCCATAGCACATTCCAGAGTGATGGTAGAATGAATCCTATGGCAGCTCTCCCAAAACGTGTTAGGGCTTTGGGCACTTTCAGAGAAATCAGTGAACAGCTTCTAGAGCATAGGTTCCAGGCATATTGAGAGTCAGGCAATCAACAATGTACTCGCGGATGTTTGCCAGTGATGGCTCTGTATGTCCAGAGAGCTGCATTTTTATTTGTCTGTAGTGTAGGGAGGTCCAACCTATGGCGCATATAAAGAGCAGTGATGAGCGCGAGGGCTCTGTGGTAAAGTATGTCCATTTTATAGAGGTATGAAGTAGCACATTGGCTATATGTAAAGTGGCGTAATCAATTAGGGAAAGGAACGTAGACTGTTCTAGCTGTCTCTTGGCCTCTGTAGTTAGTAGTAGGCGGTTTAGCCTGAAGAAGAGACCTAGTATCTGCCTCATTTTTGTAACAAATCCTCCAGGTGGTCTGCAAAGGAGAGTTTGAAGTCTAGCCAGACCCCAGGTATTTGAATTTTGGCACAAATTCCAGGGTTTCTCCTAGAGGGTGGTGATGGGGGTAGAGCAGGGTAGGCTGCATGGTTAATAGGTGAAAATAGTATCGCCTTTGTCTTTTGGCGTTAGTAGCAATTTTTTACTAAGGAGCTGGTATTGAAGTATGTTGAAGTCAGCTTGGAGGTCGCTACAGGCAGTTTCAGGAGTTGTACAGCTTAGGTAGATCACTGTATCATCTCGAACAGATGAATTTTCGCCTCATTGATGCCTGAGTCTATATTGTTGATGTAGATGGCAAATAGGAGTGGCCCCAGGATGGATCCCTCTGGATGCCTCTTTTAACAGATTTGAGGGAGAGTTCACCTTTGGCCTTGACCTGTTGGTGCCTATCAGAAAGGTAGTTGTGGGACCAGCGCAAGGAGGTAGAATCTAGACCAATAGCTTTAATGAAGAAAGAAGGAGGCTGTGGTCGATAGGTGTAAGGCCCTTAGGTCTAGAAAACTGCGTCACAAATTTTTGTTCTTTAGCTCACCTGCAGTCATTTGTCACCTTGGCCAGGCCATGATTGTACTATGTTCAGTTCTGAAACCAGATTGCATTGGGTTTAGCAGGTTAGTATCATCTATGAAAGATTTCAGCTGGCATTCCATTTTTTCCGGAAGTTTTGATAGTACCGGAGAAGGGAGATGGGCCTGTAGTTGTTTAGATAACAGGGTCTCTGGATTTAAACAACGGAATAACTATGCGGCCTTCCACAGTTTGGGAGGGTCCTTTGAGAAAGGGACACGTTAAATAGATGTAATAGGTACGATCAAGACATGATAGGCAATCTTTAGGTAGTATGGATCAGGTGTCAGCGGCAGCACTTTTTCGTGTCCAACTGGAGGAGGAGATCTTTAACTTCTTTTAGTGAGGCAGGAGAGAATGAAAAGACTGCGCCTGAGGGACTAGATTCTGAAGGTTGCTTGGTAAGCTGGGAGCCTAGGTTGCGTGTGGGTGAGTTATCAAAAGCTAGCCCTGCAGTAGAAAAGTGATTGTTGAAGGCTTGTAGCATCTCTTTAGTGTTGTTAATAGTTACATTGTCAGAAATAATTTTTGAGGGAGTGTGTTTCTTGTGGTATTACTAGAAAGTTCTTTTATTGTGGACCAGAACTTGGTAGGGCAGATGGAGGCAGTGTCGAGTTCAGAGCGATAGAAGTTTGACTTGGTTTCTCAATTAACTTTGTACAGTGGTTTCTGGCTATTCTGAAAAGATGCCAGTCTTTGGCTTTGTGGGATTTCGTGCTAGCTTCAGAGCATATTTCTTTTTAATAGTGCTGCCGTAATGTCTTCTGTAAGCCAGCGGCACTTTCTAGCCTTATGCGGGTTTGACTAAGGGTGTGTGGGTGTTAGGCGCTGGATACAATTTCTGTGGAAAATGACATATGCTGTCTCTACTGATTTGGCTAAATAGAAGGTCTGCCAAGCAGGGAGGCTTTCAGTAATTAATATATGCAAGTGGGTCAAAATTCGCTTTGATCTTTTTGTAGAGAACTTTGCTGAGGCTGTTGGTTTAGGGACTGCTCTTATGCCAGCAATAAAGCAGTGGTCACTAACTTCTGCAGAAGAGATCCCAGCATGGGAGGAGAAATGGGGTTTGCTAGAAGTACATCTAATAGTGTCCTTTTCGTAGAGTTTTCTTATTAATCTGGTAGGTTCATTAATAAGTAAGTGAGCTTATGAGAGTCACGAAGGATTTAAGTGGAAGAGATCGCTTGACAGCCAGTCATGGTTAAGGTCCCCTATTATAATTGTTTCCATTATGTCGGTACTCATAATAGATGATAGGTGGGACAGGAACTGTGACCCGAGGATGGGGTCTGTAACATCCTATGACACGGAGGGCCATTGATGTACATATTTCGATTTTTAAGGACAGGCATTCAAAGGCATTGGCAATTGATGTAGTGTCGAGGGTAGCAACCATAAATTTGTCCTTAACATAGATGGCTACACCACGCCTCTGGTTAGTCTGTCGGCTCTGAATAATAAATAGTTGGAGATATTGACCTCTTTGTCTGGCGTGGATGGGCCGAGCCAGGATTCGGATATGACAAGTACATCCGGCTCTGTGTGGATAGCCCAAGCCTGTATTGAGGTGAGTTTCTTTAAGAGGCTACACACATTAACATGCATAAAGCTGATACCTTTAGACTTGTGACTTCGGATGGTGAAGGAATTGCTTGTATAGGACCAGGGTTAAGTTTAACATTACCTGAGCATAGCAAGAGGAGGAGTACAACTTTCTCAGGGCAACAAGTGGTAATTTGGAAGAACTAAACCTTCTTTGTCTAGTGGAAGTATGCGTGAGGAATGCTAGGACCTATTCTTTGTACTGTTCAGTCCTAGTGATACAACACATGCTAAGACCCTAGCTGTATGACACCAGTAGATGCAGGTACTGGGCCGTAGGTAACATTCCTTGGTTAGGTAATGAGATGCGGTGGCTGTCCAAAGGGAGACTCAGCTGAAAGTGGGTATGACAACTTGGGGGCATAGCACGGTTGTATAGGGACTCCATGGTAGACATTCTTGTGGTAGGGGATAAAGGTCCTCTTTGGGGTAAATTCCATCTCGCGTGTACCCTAGTAAGGGGTAGGGTGCATAAAGGCGGTAAATAGGTAGTAGAGCCAGATTGCAAGTTTCATGGTTACAGTCTGGGGGTCAGAAAGAGAAACAGTTGTAAGTGGGCTTAATCTGGGCAAGGTATCACCAGGTAAGGCTACGCACTATGGGGTCTGAAAAGGGATATAGGTGCCGATGCCACTGAAGGGAGCAAGGAGATGTTTCTATGGCACAGTGACTAGAGATAGTTATGAGAAGTCGTTAACCTGATCTAAGAAGTATCACCAGCTAAGGCTACACACCACAGGGTCAGCAAAGGGATGTAGTGTTGAAACCACTTGTAGGGAGCAAGGAGAATTTACTATGACTCAGCGACTAGGGACAGTAATAAGAAGTCACAAATCTGATCTGAGACAGTGGTAGGAGACTGGTGGGTTAGTTAGGATGGGACACTTGAACCTGAAGCGGCAGCCCAAAATTTATATGTCTGTGGGCGCCCTAGGGAGGTGGGAGGATAGATTTGTACGAAGCCAATGGCAGGGGAAGGCAGGGCAAGAGGTCTATATACAGTAATGGTCAGGGAAGGGGGATGGGTGTGTGGGCATACAATTTGCAGCTTTGCCATACCTCTGTGGGTCTGGAGTCTGAGCAAGTGGTCTCAGGCGGCGGCTTCAGAAGTGCTGACCGCCCTGTAGCGGGTTCTGTGGCGGATGAGCTGGAGCCCTGGAGGGTTCTCGGCTGAAGGGAAGAGAAAGTGAAGCCAGTTAGTACTGGTCCCAGACAAAGGTCAAGCTACCCAGTGACAAAACTAATTTACAAATGAAAGGGTCGATTTCCTTGGTGCCCTGAAGTCTGGGCAGCAGTTACAGAAACAAAAGAAAGGGCTGTTTCACTTAATCAATCTAGCAAGAGCAGTTTGCAAGTATTACAGCTTTTTAGGCAGTTTACAAGCAGATTCTAACAAAATAGGCATACATTAGCAAGCATTATCATGCATGATAATTTGAAAACATTTGGCAGTCATCAATCTTACAGCTGTTACTGTCAAATGGGGACACAGACAAAATCTGGGATGTAGAAATGACTAGCCGTCTGGGAACAAGCAACCAGCAAACAGTGTGCTCCACGGTACAGACAGCCATAGAGTAAGCTGTACATGAGCAATATTATTGCACATTAGGAGGCTGAGTTTTGTAACATGGAACAGAGACTCAGAAAAGTAGTAACAAACTGTCAAGGGGTGGATGAACAATGGTAAAAAGCAAAGCAGCAATCACTGAGGCAACAAGCATTTCTGTGAAGATAATAAAACAAGTGCATGATGGGATTCATCACACAATTATGGAAGAAGTATAGGCAGAAGTACAGACCCCACTGACTACCATCTTTACCAAATCATGTGATGGTAGGGTGCTACCTGAAGATGGGAGGAGGACGGATCTCCTTCACATTCACAAAAGTGAGAGCAAGATACAGGCAGGAAAGAAAATACCTGTTACTTTGTACTCTGTGGTATGGAAAATGATGGAATCACTTCTGAAGGAAACAACTGTTGTGTACCTACTTATAAGTGACATGATCCAAGGCAGCATGGATTTACTGTGGTAAGGTTATGTTACAACACTCGCATACATTAGTTTGACTGTGGTACCAACGGAGTACACAAGTGAGGTGCTGTGGACATGTCCTACCTAGACTTTAACAAGGCATTTCACACAGTACCCCATAAAAAAAAAGTCAGCAAACCTTGTACTGGGTCCCAGGGTTGTAGCCTGGCTAAATCAGTGGCTGTAAGGCAGGACGCAGAGGGTAATAGTAGAGGAGTACACTACAAATAATGGTGTGTTTCAAACAACGTGAAGTCTTGTTGTATTCTGACAATTGCAGTGATTCCCAACTTTGAACTGCCTCAAGAACAAAGAGTTAACTTTCTATGCGCAGCATAGAATGCTGAGCTCGAGCTCGGTTGAAGTCTCTGTCTGAAGTGTTTCAAACTTAAACCATCAGATTCTTACTGCACCTCACTGATTGGTCACTCGGAGATTTCTCCTTCAGCTTTCGATTCGAAAAGTCGGTTAGTTTCAGTTTTGCGTCATTTTGTTAAGCGAAAAAAGAATATCTGCATAGTCGGTTCTGTCTCTGTCTGTGGTGCCGTGAGTACTAGATAGGAATTGTTCTGTTTTTCTGTGTGGAAGTTGTAAAAGTGCAGCTCAGTTCGGCTGAACCGCCATTTGATAGTGAAATATCGTGTTTTGTGTTGTTTTTACTTAGTGCGTAGTTACCGTACTTATCGGTTCTAAAAAAAAAAGTGTTTTAGTGTGTTTTTTCTAATACCCGTGACACGGTTAGGAACCGATAAGGAGTCTTGCCTGGCTGTTGCCATAAAAGGGTGTGTTGGTTAGGTTGGCCATGTCTGAGAAACCCAAGGAAAAACGAGCCCACTGGGTTTCAACACTGCTGTGAGTGTGGGGAGGTCTTTGCTAAGGTCGATCCCACACCACCTGTGTTTATTGTCTGGGGTTTGACCACCTCGATTCAGACTGCCAAATATGTAATCCCAAATCTACCCTTGAGAAGAGATTAGGTAGAGTGAGGGAAAAGGAGGTCGAGAAGTCCGCTGACCGGATGGCCAGCCGGTTTGGTTTCGTCGAACCAGAAGAGTGCCCTCTGACCAGGGCGATACTTCTTTGGGCAAAGGAGAGCCGATTCCGAGGAATTCTGACAAAAAGAAACGAAGACAAATTGACCGGTTCGGATCCAGAGGTTCATGTTCCGACCGCCAAAGAGATAGCCAGAGCGATTCAGATTGTGGAATCGCTCCGTCCGGTTCCTACCGATCCGGCTCCTTCTGGCAGGGTTCGGTTTGGTTGGTCCCTGGTTCGAGATTATACCCTTGAAGATTTTTATGAACCGAATTTGAAGAGGAAGGGAGTTTGAGGATGATGATGTAAGGTGAGGGTCTGGATGCGCCCGTGGAACGGACATCTCCCCAGACAGACCTTCAGGTGTTTCCCTCCTAGGCTTTGTGAGTCCCTTCTCACTTTATGTTCTACAGAAGGTGGCTGAAACCTCCAGCTTCCTATGGAGGAGGATGTGGAAGATCAAGAGGAGCCTGATTATGTAGAGATGATGGACATCCCAGAGTCCAGGAGACTGTCTGTTCCCTCCACAAATCTTTTGGGAGACAGACACAAAAATCCTAAAGTCTCCTAACACTATAGAAAGCAACACAGGCCCTGCAAGCATCGCTACCCCAGGGAGCTCGGATCTATCAGCAGCTGCACGGAGGTAATTAAACTACCTCACCCAGCAGCAGCATCTGTGAGGGGTTAGCCCGCAACACGCTTCACATGTCAACTGCCCCACCCACCCACCGGCATTTCCTTTATAGGCACCGGTCCCTGACATCACTTCCTGTCTGCTAATATTTCTATCTCCCCACTTTCTCATTTGCAGATTATATCAGCACACCACTAGAGGACCCCACTGCTGCTGTTGCACTTCCTGTTGTCTGCCTACCTACCTGGAATCCTCCCTTCACCTCTCCTGCACCACCCGCCAATACTCCCTCCCTGCCCTACCCCATCCTCACCTTCCCCTTTGTCTTCCAAATACCCATCCACCCTTAGACCCACCCCTCCTCCCGGTACCTACACCCAGTGACCACTAGGAGTCACTACATACCACCCCTCACGAGGCCCATTTCCCAGCCCAGTTGTCCCCTTGACTACGGCTCTCGCCCTCCCAGGCATATTTCTGTGCTGCCCTAGTTGGGACTTGAACCGTGTACCCTGACCACCAGAGTCCATGTCACTACCACTAATCTAAAGTGGCAGCCACACTCTCTAGGAGGCAGTTCAGCTATCTTAACTCCATACTCCTCTACCACCTGTTCACCATGCTTGCTCACCTACTGTTAAACTCCCTCCCCGTCATCCTCCTCCTGGTTCCCCTCCCTCCAGCCGCTTTATCTCCCTAGGCTACAGGCTATTTCACCTTTAATTCCCACCAACCTAGTTCCTACTC
The DNA here is from genome assembly GCA_016271365.2 of Neoceratodus forsteri. NCBI lineage: Eukaryota > Metazoa > Chordata > Ceratodontiformes > Ceratodontidae > Neoceratodus > Neoceratodus forsteri. The sequence goes on along the minus strand of CM057452.1, from coordinate 418,368,045 downwards.
ACCCTACTATGTCCATGCACACTGACCTTCAACTCCCACCTTCTCGCCACTCCCCTCCCCCTTTTCGGACAGCTCACTATCCTTGCCCTCCCTGCCTTAATTCCCTACCTATCCCCTGCTCCTCCACGATCCCACCCCCAACTCCTCCCAGCCGTAGAGGCTTAATCTATACCGCCGCGTCCTGGCCAGAACTGTTGTCCTTCTACTACTCTTATCTGCCAATATCACCTAACCCCGGACCCACCAGGACCACCTCAGCAGGAGGCGTCCCGGACTGCTGATCGCCTCCATGAATATATGCAGCGTCCTGAAAAATTCGACTCCTCCAATGTTGGGTCTCACAGCACAAACCGGACATCATTGCGCTGGTGGAAGCGTGGCTATCTAATTCCACCCTGACTCCCTTGTTACCCTCCTGGCTACACCCTTTTTCGTGAGGATCGAGTAACCAAGCGTGGGGGTGGCTGCGCTATCTACACCAGGAGCTCCCTCACTGGTATCACCCTCCCTTCACGGTCCTTGTAAATGGGGCCCAAGCCCTCACAATTAAGCTTACCCCGGACCCGCCAGATCCCCTTACCTCACCACTGCCTACATACCACCCAGACTCAAAACCCATCTCTATTATCCCTCACTGACTACCTTGCCACCCTTCCCACAATGCTGACAAAATCATAGTTGGGGACCTCAATGTGAACTGGCTTTGTCCCTCATCCTCCCCACTCGGGACTCCTTCACAGCTCTGGATCTAACCCAGCTAGTCTCCCAACCCACTCGTGAACCCCAAGAGAGGTACTAGCACCCTCCTTGATGTCATCATCACTAACCGCCCCCTAAAATTCTGGACATCCAAGTCCTCCCTGATTCACTCAGTGACCACTCCCTGTGCTCTTCCGCTGGTTGACCACCCTACCCCGACCCACTGCACAGCGGCTCCTCACCGGGCGTTTCAGACCTTATGGCCTAAAAACCTTAAGCAGTACCTTGAACTGCAAGACTGGTCCCGATTCTCCATCGCCTGATATAGATATCGCCTTGCCTTCTTTACCTCCACCTTTAATAAAGCCTGCGATCTCTTTGCTCCCTCTGCCGTCCGCTCCAAAAGACCTAACCTGCCCTGGATTACCCCTGCTCTCTCACTATTGCTCAGGCACAGGGACGACCTTTGGTACTGTGCTACTGAAACTAGGCGCCCAGCTGACAGACAGGCCTACAATGCTGCGCGCGGAACAAGTGTACATGGGCAATCAGGAAGGCCAAAGCCGACCACTATCAGGCCACCCTCACTGCCTCCTGGGGGCGCCTGCACCTTCTGGGATAAGGTCAAACAACTGAATGGGAACACCCGCCCCCCATCCCAGATTACCACCAACAACACCACCATCACAGACCCTCACGACATTGCAAACCTCCTCAACACCACCTTTACAGACGTTAGCCCTATCCTCCCCAGTAACTTCTTTGATCAGCCACCCCCATCCTACCCCTGCCCTCCACCGCCCTTGCTTCCACCTTTGTAGGGTTACTACCCAGAAGCCAGACTGCACCTGACCCGTGCACTAAAGGCAACAGTCCCAGTGGCATCTCCCTGGACCACAAAATTCTCCGGTTGGTCCTTGATCAAGTCCTCACCCCACTCACCTGCCTTCTTAACAAATCCCTCTGCCTGGGACAGTTCCTCCTCGTGGAAAACTGCAACGGTTACCCAATCCATAAAGGGGGTGACAGGTCCTTAGCTGGGAACTATCGACCGATCTCCATTCTCCCACCCCTTTCCAAGGCACTGGAAAACTAGTTGCTGCACAAATAACTGAATACCTGACCAAATACAACATCCTCTGCCCTGAACAGCACGGCTTCAAGCAGGACACAGTACTAGCACTGCTCTTATTGAATTCGCGCCCTTCCTTCACTCCTCATTGATACTGGTTCCCTGGCGGGCTGTGTTCCTTGACCTATCAAAGGCCTTTGACACGGTCTCCCACCCCTACTACTGGAAGCCCTCTGTCACACTGGTTTTGCCTCTGGATCACTGGCTTGGTGCTCCAGCTACCTTTCCGCCCGCTCCCAACGAGTCAAAATTGGTGGGACTCTTTCTGACCCAGTTCGATTCTCTAGGGGTTCCACAGGGCTCCATCCTGGGGCCCTTCTCTTCTCGCTATACCTTAACACACTGCCCAGTGCATTACCCTGGGAAAATACTGCTATGCTGCCAGGCGATACGTCCTCTTTGCCACTGACCGTAACCCCACTTCCTCCAGGTTTCCCTACAAAGGGCCTATGATGGCACTGAAGCTTGGCTTAAAGAGCATAGATTGGTCATAAATCTTAAAAATCTAAAACCATGCTCTTCGCCCACCCTCAAAATATATCATCCAACTCCCTCTCCGTATCCTTTCCAGCTCTAGACTACAACTGGAACAAGTCCAATCCTATAAGTACTTAGGGATCTTATTTGACTCGGCCCTCTCCTACCATACCCACATCGGCCTTTTCCTTCTGTAACCAATATCCGACTCGGTATCCTGCACCGCCACAAAAACTGTCTCCCACGACGCCCTCCGACTTGTGTTACTTCCTCCATACTCTCCTGGTGGATCATGGGCTACCTGTCTATGGGGCTGCCAACATGGACGGCCCTCAACAAAATTCGCCTCCTCCTACATAAGGCTTGCAGGCTAATCACAGGGGCCCCTAAGCTCACTCATACCTGCCAACTCTATGACCTTGCAACATTGCTTGACCTCGATGAACGCCTACTATACCAAACGTGCATCATTTCAAAAACCTTACTAGGACTTTCTCCTCCGGGCTGACTTCTCCCTCCTCCCAGCACAGCCCCTTGTCAGCACCTGGACCTCCTGCAAAGCCACCTTCCTGGTTCCTCGTGCTAGACTTCACTTGGTCAGAGATCTTTCTGCCATAGAGCCCTGCTTGGTACAACACTCTTCCTCGGCCATCACTGATTCTCCCACCATCTCCGCTTTCAAAATGCCCTCAAAAGCGAGCTATTCAGCAAGCACTGCTGCTCCTGTGCCTAAAGGATGCTCTAACCCCCTCCTCTCTGACAATGCCCTCTGGGCTGCTCCATCCCTCGCCTCCTTATTCCTAACAACCTCACTACTTCCATTTTTTCCTCTACCAAACTGTATCGCTACTGATTGGTAGAACCATGTTGCCTTCCTATGCTACCTATGCATAACTTATTTGCTACCCAGCTCTATACGGATCATACCCGTTGTCTGTACTACTCCTGTCCCAGGCCTTTCACTTTGTGTAATCTGATATCTAGTGACCGTGTGACTGCCCTATCGAGTTACCTGTCGGCTCCTGTCTCATGCCGTACGTTTCTTGGAATCTGACACTGTAGACCTGTTTGGCTGTTATCACACTTCCATGACATACCAGTATGCTGCTAAACCCTGTTATCCTACTGTTGTCAATTATATACCATATTTTGCTCTGTATTACACCACCAATGTTTGCTGTAACCATGTGCCATTAATGCGTGTCTGTTTATACTGATGCTGTTCTTTGTATGTACCCTGTTTTCTGTATTAACTGTATTATCTACCATTGTTGATGAGGTACCTTTGGAAATGAGCCTTTGGCTCAAAGGTTGTAAACTGATTGCAATAAATAAATAAATAAAAATAAATAAAAATATAGCTCCTGTGGATAGAAGAATGCACAAGAGATATACACTTTCAGGCTCAGACACGGAGTTCTTATATCAGCAGTGCAGCCATGGTGTAGTGCAGGCTGCTGCCTGTGACAAGACAAATATTACATTGGCTTCACACCCCCAGACAAGGACTCCAGGAAGATTGATGCCATGGCAAAGAAGCAGTACATGGCATCTTCTTTGGGACTCAGGTAGGCGAATTACATGGCCTATACAGCCAGGTACCAGAAGTCCAGGTGAGACACTGTACTGGCACTGGCTAAACAGGCCTCCCTCCAGCTAGCCAAGGAGCGGGAGGCGGTGGCTGCAGATGGGATTGAGGCATCTAAGGTTCAGTTTCATACTGCTGTGGACTCTAATGATGTGTCATCAAGAGTCATGGCTACATCTGTGGCTCGTCGGAGGATGGCTTGGCTCAGATATACTAGCCCTCGTGGACACCCAGGCTAAGGCCATGGATTTTCTGTAGTAGGTAATTCTCTGGGGAGCAGACAGAGAATTACATGAAGAAAATGGATGAGTACAGGACCACTTACAGGAGTGCTCAGGCCAAGGAGAGGCAGGCAACTCCTCAAAGGCAGCAGTCTAGGGGCAGGGGCAGGCCTTTTCACCAAACACAGGCCTCGTCTTCCTTTTCTCAGAGGGGTTCTTCAGAGGGAGAGACAGAAGGGGGATGAGCAGGGCTGCATCTCCCTCAGCCTAAAGCCCCTGCCAAGCAGACACCCTGATGGGCCTGCCTGGGTCGACTCTCCTATTCCAGTAGGGGCAGGCTGGCTTACTTTGTCCAGGACTGGATGTCTATTACATCAGACAAGTGGGTCCTGGAAGTAGTAAGCCAGGGACTGGTTCTCAGCTTAGAAAATTTCCAAAGATGAAAGCCAGATCTTTTCCACCTGCAAATCTCTCGGAAGCGCTTGCCCTAAAGGCAGAGGTTTCTTCTGTCCTAGCTTTAAGAGCCATAGAGAGAGTACCTACCCTACACTGGGGCAAAGGACTGTACTCCAGGTACTTCCTGGCCCCCAAAAGACAGGGAGTGGCAACCCATCCTAGATCTAAGATATCTAAACAAACATCTCTTAAAACCAAAGTTCAAGATAGTAAATCTGGGAGAGGCCAGGGGACTGGCTAGCCTCCTGGACCTCAAAGATGCCTACTTTCACATTCCCATCAGGTGCTCCCACAGAAAGTACCTCAGGTTCGAGTTGCCCTCAGGCCACTATTAGTTCAGAACAATGCCCTTGGCCTAACCTCAGCCCCAAGGGTCTTCACAAAGTGCCTGGCAGTAGTAGTTGCCTTTGTAAGAAGGCAGAAGATTTCCATTTTTCCGTATCTGGATGATTGGCTAATAGTGGGTCAGTCTCCAGACCAAGTCAAGTCTCACCTGCAAGTGACACAGCAAGTGCTCATTTCTCTAGGATTTCTTCTCAACCTTCCCAAGTCAGTTCTCGAACCAGTCCAGCTTCTTACTTTTATAGGGCAGTACTGGACACATTCAGAGTAAGAGCATTTCTTCCTCTAGAAAGGGCAAGGGTTCTTATGGAACTAGCCTCTTCTTTCAGCCTTCAGGTATCTTGGCCAGCAAGGCATTTCCTCCAGCTCTTGGGCCACATAGCAGCTTCAACAGCAGTGGTCCAAGGGGCAAGATCAGATGAGGGATATTCAGTTCCACCTAAGAGCTTTTTGGTCTCAGAGGAAGGATTCCCTTACCAAACTGATCCCAGTGACTCTGACCTTGATCCAAGCCCTCCAATGGTGGCAAGATCAGGACAATTTAAGACCAGGTGTTCCTTTGTTACTCAGCCTTGTTCAGTGGTCCTTACCACGGATGCTTCTCTTTGGGCTGGGGACCATCTGGGGTCCCTCACTGCCCAGGGGCTGTGGTCACCCTAAGAACCTTCTCCACATCAATCTCCCAGCGCTCAGGGCAGTTTTCTGGCCCTAAAAGCTTCTCTCAGTCAGTACAGAACAAGGTGGTTCAAGTCCGAACAGACAACACCACCACCATGTGGTACATCAGCAAGCAGAGAGGCAGTAGGTCCATGGTCTTGTGCACAGAAGCCATGAAGTTGTGGTCCCTGGCTTATTCCTTGCAAACCTCTCTTATTGCAGTTCACCTTCCAGGCAAGGACAATGTGCTAGCAGATGCACTGAACAGGATCTCTCAGGGCCATCACAAATGGTCCCTGGACCCTCAGGTGTTGAAAGTGATTTTTTCAAGGTGGGGCACTCCAGAGGTAGATTTCTTTGCAGCCCAGACAATCGCCAACTCCCTCTCTTTGTTGCAGACCTCCAGTCTTGGGCTCAGTCCCTCTGGACGCCCTGATTCTGAATTGGGAAGGGAAGTTTCTGTATGCCCCCCCTTCCCACTCCTGTTCAAAGTCTTGGTCAAAATAAGGTCTCAAACTTGCAAGGTGATTCTGATTGCTCTAGATTGGGCCAGACAGCCCTGGTACCCCCTGTTGCTGTCCCTAGCAGTCCATCTTCCCTGTCTCTTCCCAGGAATTACAACCTGTTAACATCTTCTCAGGGAAGGATTTGGTACCCCAGTCTTCAGTCTCTCAATCTCAAGACATGGCTCTTGAAGAGTTGAGTTTGCAGATCTGCATCTTTCCCAAGGGTTCTGGATATCCTCAAGGCTTCTCGAAGCCTTCCACCAGAAAGACTTCCACAACCCAAATGGAAAGATTCAGCATTTGGCGTCTAAGAAGTATATTTCTCCAGACACTGCTGGATTGCCTCACGGTTCTGGATTATATGGTCCATCTTAATGGCCTAGGCCTCAGACCAGCTACTCTCAAGGTACACTTACTTGTCAACTGTTTCTGCTTTTGTCTGTGGGAAGTCTTCCTCACTATCTTCCCATCCTGTGTTCTGTAAATTTTTAAAGGATTACTTCACACCAGTCCTCCTTTAGAGACCCTGCCCTGCCTAGGATTTGAATGTTTGCGTTGCTCAACTTATGCAACCCCTTTGAGCCTATGTCTTCGGCAGAGCTTGAGTACTTGACTTGGAAAACTGTGTTCCTGGTAGCCATTACCTCTGCCAAGTGTATCAGTGAATTGCAAGCCCTGTCAGTGGAGCCTGATTTTTATCTCATTTCACAGGGTTAAAGTGGTCCTTAGAACCAATAGAAGGTTCTTGCCCAAAGTGGTTTCAGACTTCCATTTAAACCAGTCTGTCTCTCCTGTTTTCTTCACTGATCATTCTTCCTCAGAGAGAGAGGCTACACAGTTTAGATGTCAGAAGAGCCCTTAGTTACTACATAGAGCATACCAAGGGCCACAGGTTTGACTCCTCCAGTTGTTCCTCACTTATGGAGAAGTGGAAGGGCAAACCTGCCACCAAAAGATCTGTTGCCAGGTGGATTGTGTCTTGTATACAATTCTGCTATGAAAACTGGGAAAAAATCCACCCTCAGGTCTGAGGGCTCATTCCACAAGAGGTACAGGTGCTTCCTGGCTGCTGCCAGGATATCCTCTCTTAGAAATTTGTCAAGCAGCCACCTGGAAAAACAGTCCGTTACCTTTGCCAAGCATTACTCTCTGGATATCCAGGCTAGGAGTGATGCTCGGTTTAACACAGCAGTACTTGAGCCTATTCCCAAAGTAGGTTCTGTGCCTCCTCCTTGAGGTACTGCTTGTAGTTCAGAGTTGTCAGAATACAGTAAGACTTATGTTGTTTGAAGAAAAATTACTCACCTTAGTAATTATGTTTCTTCTAATGGAGTCTTGCTGTATTCTGACCTCCTCCTACCTCCCTCTCAGAACCTGTTTTGGGAATAATAATAATAAAGTGGGTGGGCAGGTGCAGTGTTGCACCCAGGGATATTTTTGCTTTCACCTCCTCCTTTTTGTTTGGGTGCTTATTTATTATTGTTGTTTGTAGTAGATTGGTTTTGGGTTTCTGACTTGAGTCTTCCTTGGGAATCCAAATTTTTCAGCCAGTTGGCTAGTAGGAATTTTACAATTTCCACATAGAATTTTTAGTTGGGCTCATAAGAATCTGACGGTTTAAGTTTGAAACACTCCAGACAGAGACTTCAACCGAGCTATGCCCTGCATAGAAAGTTAACTCTGTTCTCCAGGGCAGTTCAAAGGTTGGGAATCACTGCAATTGTCAGAATACAGCAAGACTTCATTAGAAGAAACATAATTACTAAGGTGAGTAATTTTTCTTACTACTGTGGTGGACGCATAGTTAAGTAATACTTAACTGCTTACTCATGTTCAGGTAAAGCTTCATTAGTATGGTACTGTCTGTATGGAGCCTGTACTGTTTCCAACACCCAGGCGGCTCAGGCACACCTCTGAAATCCTGGATGCTTGATTATACAAGATGGGATGTCACTATTTTTAATCACATTCTGAAGATCACTCATTTTCTCACAAACTCTGGGGAACTCTTGGCAACATCTGCACTCCACTTCAGTGGGCATTATTTCACAATGTCCACAACTGCACCTGAACAATAAATAAGAAATGTTTAGTTTGTATATCAGTACTGAACAATGAAAACAAAATATTGGCTGCATGCTGTGTTGTGGTAGCTCTAGTGACAAATGACATTTTAATTTGTGGTATGGTGAGGATGGTGAGGAAGGTGGACAACACCTGAGTGGTGAGAACATAAAACTAAACCCCACATCAACAGCTCACCATAACAGCCCACCTTGGATAAAGCACCAGTTCCACGGATAACTGTGCGTTGAGTGGCACAGTGGTGATATAATCATACGTGAACACATTGTGATGACAGGAGAGATGTAGTGTCACAATGTGGTGCTAGGGGAGCTCGGTTGGTCACCCAGTCGGATGCCACAACAGTGAATTTTTACAGGTAGTGGGAATGTCCTGCAGGTTGGATTTGCATGACATTGGTGCTGAGAATGTGCAAAAATACTGCAGTAAACCAAGACATAGACAATAGTGGAGGGAAAATAGGAACATCCACTGTGTTATGACACTGATTGGTTCAGACTGAGATGGGAATTAGAACCCTGAGATGGAAAAATACACTCGCTATTCAAAGAGTTGCTCATGCTATATTGTTTATGGTGTGAACTACTGTGTGAAACCTGTGTTTATGAATTCTTTGGCTTAGAAAAGGAGACTGAGTCATGCAGTCTCGTAGGAAGTAAAATGCTGTTGTATCACAGTAGGATACAATCACATTCAATGAGATTGTAAGTGTGGTACAACAGCATTTTGAAAGAGATGAAATTATACACAGAATAACACTCAACCATATGGGTATTGCATTGTGTCTTATGAATGCTTGTGTGCTGGTCTGACATAATAAACAGGAATGTCTCTTGGTGTGTGGGTTGGAGGGGCACGCTCTTGACCTCACATATCCCACGACAGATTTACATGATAACACCCATTCTGGTAGGGTGTTCAATTTTGCTAACACCCTCTCTGTGAAACAGTGTCTCCTCATTTCCTTCCTAGATCTTCCGCCTCTATTCGTAGTGCATGCACCCTGGTGACACTCCACCTCCCTGACCCATCCTTATTGAATCACCTCAGATACTTGAATGTCTTTATCATGCACCCCCATCCTCCAGGATGTACATATTCAGGTTCTCAGCCTACTGTCATAGTCTGTCCCTTCCATTCCACATATCATATTTGTTGCCCTCCTCTGCACCACTTCCAGTAGCCTGATATCACGCTTTAGGTATGGCATACAAAATGCACACAATACTCTCAAGAGCGGCCTTACCAGCGACATGTAGAGGGGCAAGATCGACTCTTCACCTGTATGAATAACCCCTCGATATGCACCTCAGCATTTGGTTCGCTTTTGCAGCCGTTGTCCTGCACTATGCAGTGTTGCACATGGTCCCTGTTATACTTCCCTTAGGTCCTTGTCCTCCTCAGTGATCCCCAGCTTAACCCCCAGCAAGTATTCTCTCCTTGGGCTCTTCACCCCAAAGTGCATAACTTTACACTTCTTTGCATTGAACCCCAGCTGCAACCTCTCTGACCACTACTCTGCCTTGCTTAGGTCCCCCGGCAGCTGCTTCCATCTCTTCTATCCATTCACCACTTCTCCGATTCTGGTGTTGTCAGTCAACAGCCTTATATTGCTCACCACCCCTTTTGCAATGTCTGATATGAAGAGGATGTTCGTATGAGTGGTGGTGCCGGCCATCTATCCCTGTGGACATGGACTTTCTACTTTGTTTCCCCATGGGGTGCATTGTGCACTGACATCCATGCACGGCTGTTCTGGTGATGTGTGATGCACTCTACACCCATATGTTCTGGCTAGTGATCCTGCAGTATCACCCATCTCCATCATGGGTTACAAGGACACCGAGCACACCAATGAACCCTCCCAGGGAGAGGACAGCAGTCCTCTGGACGCTAAATCCTCTCCCTCCCTGCTGACCACCAGCTCACAGAGTCCGTCAACAAACACCTCAACCATCAGCGTCACAGGGCTGGCCTGCCACATGACATTGACAGATGTCAGATACGGACATAGTAAGCAAACAGTTACTTCAGTTGGTGTGAAGGGAGCACAGAAACTGGACATGACATATATCCCATTACCACCACACAAAGCACTTGGGGTAAACAGCCATGCTACATACACTTCCCTGATGTGTCACTGCAAAGGGATACCATAGGGTGACTGGTAATGCACATCTTTCAATACCAGAGATTGACACCATAGGACATGGCCAGTATTGTGTATGACCTTCTGTGGGAACTTATTGCACACTATGATAATACTGTCACTGTCATGAAATGGCAGGCAGAGCTTGGGAGAGTATGGAAATGATGTTCATAGTATGGGATGTTGTGACACTGCAACTTTACATAAGATGATTTGGCATACTTGCTTTATAGTGCTCAATGCAGCGAATATGGACAATGACGGTGGGGTGACGAAAACACACAGAGTGGTCATAAACACCACACCAACAGCTCACAGGTCCACCACACCTTGTCTGAAGTGAAGGTGTAATGACAGCAATGCTGGTGATTGTATGGTCGACTTCGACACCATTCCTTCATGAATGGGGCAGGAAGGTATTGCATGTTGGGTTGTGATCACCATAGTACTGGTGAGTCTGCAACACTACACCATAACATAGTAGTACTGAATGTCATGGCCCTGCTATCAACACCTAGCAAGCAATGGTACTGAGAGAGAACCTTTTCAGGTCAATATCTGGGATGCTGAAAAATCAGAGCTTGCCCACAATACCATTGGAAATATGTTAGAAACAAAAATATATACAAGAACCGTGTGTGTGTGTGTGTGTATGTATATGTGTGTATATGTATATGTATGTGTGTATATGTGTGTGTAGTGTATGTGTGTATATATATATATATATATATATATATATATATATATATATATATATAAAAATATGCGGTGAGGGGATGGTCGGTGCAATACACAACTCAGTGGACAGCGCATACTTCAGGGACAAAGTGGCATAAAATGCAGCACACTAGAGAGAAAGCCTGTTTGAGATCTGCAGTTTTAACATTACTTCCAAACACACAGCTTTCTTTTAGTGTTGCATAATAACGAGCTGCATCCAACAATGATTGCTGCATGGCTATACAAAATAGAGTGTCCAGCTCACAGCTTCACTCACTCACCACTCCCAAGTCGCTACATCTGCTATCTGCATTTTCAGATACAGCTGGAATCACTGCTGCTCTTATTATCGCCTGTGAGGGGTCAAGACAATAGGGATCGTCCACCTCTATTGTTTCAGGCAGAAAATCACCCTCAAAACTATCGCTGTCCACCGAGAGTTCACTTTCACTACTGCTCACCATGTTTGTTACCACTGTCGGCTCAGGTGTATACGCTATACATCACATCAGTGATGCATGACTCGGATTGACGATGGAGTCGGCACTTCCGGTTTATGATGTGGTTATAACATTTTATTTAAATCAATCACATTATGGAGAGAATAATGATGCGATTTTCCTCGGATACATATCAATCTCATACTGAACTGCAGGTAGGATCATGACAAGCCCTCTTTAATATCTTGTGAGGGCCTTCAACCCTCATGGTCAGCCTCTTGCAGACTCGACCCCCTCTTTTGAAAGACCCCCAGATTCTTTCCCTGGGCCAAGTCTGAACTGAAAGAATTCTTAGGACATCATTAAAATGGGGAAGTGTCCCATTCTGTCCTATGGGAAACTTGGAAAGCTTATTTGCAGAGAAAGGGTTATTGGTTATGGCTAATGGAAGGAAGCAGAGGTCAAAGTGCTTGAGTCCTAGTTAGTGACAGCAGAAGAGGTACTTAATTTAAGCGGACCCCAAATCCAACCCCTACCATGCCCTCTAACTGCGTGACTGGCTAAACCGTCTCTACTCTCAACCAAGCTTGTCTTGCTCTGATCCAACCATAGATTTTGGCAGTGATGAGAAAGCACCTGTAAGGTCCTGTCCTACAGACTCTGCAAGCAGCAGGAGGAGAGGCATATCCCAGGCCTGTGGGATCTGTCAGGGTGCTTGCATGCCTCCCCAAAGCTCTCAGTAAGGTGGACAGGATCCAGGGTTCTTAATAATATTTTGATTTATATAGCGCAATTCAAGCATCAAAGCGCTTTACATACAAGACATCATAAAACAGTTGAAAAAAAATCATATAAACACGTCGACTCAATTAAAATTCTCACAATTCTTAAAACATCAAGTACTAAAAGCCTGGTTAAATTGATGCGTTTTTAAACTGGTCTTGAAGCTCTCCACAGTCCTGCACTCTAATCTGACGGTAGAGAGTTCCACAGGTGGCACCACGAACATAAAAGCCCTGGCGCCAGATGTCTTCAACCGCACCCTGGGAACCTCTAACAACCCCTCATCAGTTGAGCGGAGAGGTGGGCCAGGGCTGTAAGGAACCAGGAGCTCTAGCAGATAACTCGGTCCCAATCCATGTGTAGGGCTTTGTGGGTCAGAGACCGACCCTGAAGGTGGTCCGCCACTGTATAGGCAGCCAGTGCAGATTGCGCAGTTATGTGGGAGTATTATGACTGGTACTAGAAGTCCCAGTCAATCATGCTGCAGTGTTCTGGGCGCTAGCTGTAAGTGATGGACATCAACCCCCAGAAGCTCCAGGTATCGGGAGTTGCAGTAGTCAAGGCGCAAGGTCACAAAGTCATGGATCAGCGGGGCAGATCATTGGACGGAACAAGGTGCTTAATTCTGGTGATGTTCCTAAGATGGTAAAGGAAGATTTAATGACTGCCGACACCTGCACCCGCAGTGTCAGCCCACCGTCAAATACTTCCCTGATTACGCACCTGTTCAGAGGTGGGCAGTTGCACACCATCGAGCCAAAGCCCGAAGGTAGCCCCACTACAGACCTTCTGTCTGGTGCCCCGGTCCACAACCAACACCTCAGTCTTCCTGAATTCAATTTCATCCAGCTGTACTTCATCCAGTCGTGGATTTTCGCTAGACAGCTGTTAAACATCGAGACCGTGCTATCCTGGTCGGGTGCAAAACATAGAGCTGTGTATCATCTGCATAGCAGTGAAACCTCAGCCCATATCATCTTACAATGTCTCTGAGGGGCAGATACACTGCGAACAACATGGGGACAGCACTCAGCCCTGAGGGACCCCTGCACAGCAGAGAGAATGGCTCAGCGGCAAAAATCCCTGACACCACCCTCTGAAACCTGCCAGCTAGGAAGGAATGAAGCCATCTGAGAACTGGACCAGCCAGGCCACAGATAACCCTCAGGTGCTCGAGCAGAACCCCATGGTCCACAGTGTCAGATGCTGAGGAGAGATCCAGGAGCACCGAGATGGATTGGTGCTTCTGGTCTCTTGCCATCAAGCGATCATTGAGCACCTGAACCAGAGCGGTCTCTATACTATGACTGGAGAGAATCAAAACATTGTGGATGGTAAGATGGTTCTCCAGTTGCAGTGCAGCCACTTTCTCAATCACCTTCCCGGCAATGGGAAGGTTAGAATAGTCTGTAGTTTGCACAGATGCTTGGGTCTGAAGAAGCTTTCTGAAGAAGCAGTGTCACCACCGCCTCTTTCAGGGAGCTAGGGAACTCTCCCGAGTCTAAGGAGCACTAAACAATCTCTGCAAGGACTGGGCTGATGATCTCCATACACCCTAATAATAGTCATGTAGGGCCCAGGTCCAGACTACAGTAAGTTAGCCACAATTTCTGGATGATCTGCACGATGTTCCCTATCTCCGGCCGGTCGAAAGATATCCAAGAAGACCAGGGAGGCAACCATACACTGACCACCACTAACCCACATAGAGGGTGCTGAGCAGAATCCAGCCCTGATGTCGGCCACCTTATCACACAAGAATCAGGCGAACTGTCACACTTAACTTGTGAAAGTGCTCCTGAACCTTGTAGACAGGTTGGGTTGCACAGCCTGTCCACAGTTCGAAGAGCTGAGTCAGTCGGTTTTGAGCAGCAGCTGTCTCACTGAACACGAACTCTGCCTTCTTATGTGAGATTGCTTATTGATAGCTTTGATAATGATCCATCAATCTAAGGTGTTCGGCCTCAAGGGTCATTCTCTGCCAACAGTGCTGTAGCCTTCATCCCACCTCTCAACTCCCTCAAGGTCCCATCACACCAAGGGGACCAGGGTGGAGAGAGAGGCGAACACAGATTGGGGGTGATAACATCCAGAGCCTCAGTAATAGCCTTATTATAGGCCAGAACTAGATTATCTGGGCCTCGCCTGCCTCGGAACTCCCGATAGGTCTAGTACCACCAAAAGAGCCTCTGGGGTTACACGCCTCAATGGGTGGCATCTGCCTCCCACAAGTACCCACTGAGATGCTTAACCACCTAGAAGCCCTAATATGCCTAGCAGATGTCAAAACAGCTGCCATGGTGATGAATAAAACAAATCACCGGGGACCTTGTACACCTTACCAGGGGATGATAGAGGAGGTGGTACCTTTGCTGCTAAGGGTAGTCTAAGACACCCTAGATCAAGGTACGCATCCACAGATTATGTCTGAGGCTGTTATTTCTGTCCTTCATAAGAAGGGGAAGGATACTGCTCAGCTAGACAGCCACTTTACAATGCAGATACAAATGTGCTGACTAAAATATTAGGAGACTAGAACCCCTTCTTCAGCATCTAGTGCACCCATCACAGGTAGGGTTCGTGAAGGGAGGATGGGCACCAATCACTTGCAGTACATCCTGAACCTACAGTACCTGGCCACCTCTCTTAACAACCCAGCAGCTGCCTTGGAAGATAGATTCTGAGAAGGTGTTCAACTCTGTGGAGTGGCACTGCCTCTTTGAGGTTATGCACCACATGGTGTTTGGCCCAGATTTTATCCAGACATTGATGACCTTGTATCAGCATCCCTGTGCAAGGGTACTGCACCTTGTCTGACTCCTTCCCTCTCAAAGGGCACTTGACAGGGTTGCCTCCTTTCACCCATGCTCTTCCTCCTCGACACTGGCAGTTGCCTTGAGGATCACCCTCACATAACCGGCATAGCGGCAAGGGATGGAGAGCACAGAGCCCTGTTGTTTGCTAATGGTATCCTAATCATGCTGGCAGATGTACCCTCAGCTATCACACCCTTGCAAGATCTGTTGTCTGACTTCTCCCAGGTCTCAAGTCTCCATATTAACAACTCCAAATTGGAGGTATTCCCACTTAACTCACATTGCACCTGACAGGCCTTGGCGAACACACTCTGGCAGTGGAGTGAGTCAGGGATCACTTATAGCTGCCATGACAGTAGACCTCCAGTGATGGAAACTCTTTCACCTGACCATAGGTGCCATTAAAATGGTAATAGCCCTTAACTCACACTGCACCTGACAGGCCTTGGCGAACGCCCCTGGTAGTGGTGTGAGTCAGGGATCACTTATAGAGGCAATGACAGTGGACCTCCAGAGATGGAGACTCTTTCACCTGACCGTAGGTGCCATTAAAATGGTACTAGCCCCCAGGTTACTCTACCTGCTCTTCCAGAGGGCTGGCAGTATAGCCTAGAGGTTACACTAACAAGCTGTGAATGAACTTGGTACATCTAACAGACCTGGGTTTGATCCCTACAACCTCTTACTTGCATACTCTATGCTGGTCATTTTAACCTCCCCATTGCTCCTGGGTCACCCCTGAAAAAAGGCCCTTGTGCCTAGTGGGCCTTACCTATTTTTTTATTTATTGAATTCTCGGATTAGTACCTTTGAGCCGAAGCTCTTTACATAGGTTCCACGTCAACAGATTACTTAGTCAGGTGAAGGACAAAGTGTCACCAGGCAATAAGCAATTACAGTGTTACAATGTCAAGAGGTACAGAGAGACAAGTACAAGAACTGTTATGACAAATGGACATAAATGCAGGTAGCAGAGGCAGTAGTATAGCAGATGCCTGAGTCCTAGTGTTAACTAACGTACAATAGGGAACAGCTAATAGTAGATAGGATTGGTGCAGTCTGTGAGGCCTTGTCAAAAGAAGAGATGAAGGGGTGGGGAGGAGGAAGGGTGAATAAGGGGTCTGATTAGAGAAGATGAGGGGAAGTAGAGGAGGGTAAGTAATCGAGTAGATAAAAGGAGGGGAGTTTGTGGAGTTGGGTAGAAGGCCCAGGAAGGAAAGAATGCAAGCAGTCAGGAATAAGTGGTAGTAGTTGACTGAGGCACCACAGAGAGGCAATGGGATTTTGTTTATTGCGAGTGCTGGCAGGAACCAGAAGCTAAGAGGGGCCCAGATGGAAGCAGTCAAGGTAGCGCTTGCAACAAGATGTTGCCAAAGCTTGTGTTTAAAAGAACCAAGTGGAGCTGAGGAGATTATGTCAGAATGCAAAGAGTTGAGCCAGAGTGGAGCTCTGTGGGTGACTCACGTTAACCAAGGGCAGTCCTGCAGTGTGGAGTTTGAAGATCAGGTTTTGGAATTTCTGGTACTTCTTGCATTCAGGTGTGGAGGGAGAGAAGGTTCTGAACTCAAGGGGCATCATTTTGAGCTGATTTTTTTTTTGCCAGCAGGCAGGTTGATATTTCAGTCTGCCATTAAGCTGCTCCAACTAGCTTTGGAGTACAGATCACAGGTGTGCATAAAGCACACAGCACGATGAGTAACCAGCAAGCTTTATTTAAAAGCGTTTGGTACAGCGAAGGCCGTGTCGGCAGATCCGTAAATGACTAGGCCACGTTCTATGAGTGAGACAATGGAGCTGGACATGGCCAGATTCAGAGCTTCTGGAGTCAGGTTTTTTTGAACTTTATATTTATTATTTTCATAAACAAACATAGAGTCAGTTTCACAAGAAAGACATTGCATTTAAAAATTAATACAAGATGAGGCGCCACTCCTCTTAAAATACTTAAACTTTTCTTTCTTTTGCCTTTTGGTACGTCCTGGGGAGGATACCTTAGTAGAGCAAACAGTTATACAGATTTATTGCTGTTTATGAAACCATGAGCAGCATGATTAAAGTTCCATTAAAGTTCAAATGAACCAGTCCCAATGTCCAGCCCTCAAAGAGGGTGAAATAAAAACCATGCTTTAACGTAGTTTGTTATGCACAAAATGTCACAACATTAAAAATAAACTGATAGGAGCTCTAACTCGCTAAATCTTTGGTATTTTAAACAGATGTACTGGCGCTGTAAAGGTTACCACCTTAGATTAAATTTGCTTAAGTAGATTTGTGATCTGACATTAACATTTGTGTTTAAGATACACAAAAAATCTCAACAAAATTCTCCAGTGCCTAATCAGCAAATGATTACGTTTAGAGGCTCAAATGAAAACTACTCAAAGTCCCGATGTATTTATAGTAAATCGAGTCAAGTCCCGAAAGAATACAGTTCTTATTACACGAGATCTCCACTGTAGATCTGCCACATCGGGTTATAACTCAGATTTCTAAGAAATTCAGAAGTCGAAGTTGTACCTTCATGTATTCTCGTCAGATGGTCCCTCTTCCGATAAAACCGAGCGAGCCTTGACAGGTACATGTTGTTGACTCCATTTGAGGGGCATTCGGGTCTCTGAAGAAAAGATTCTCCCTTATGTGTTACAGGAAGCTTAGGAAAAATTATGCTGTGTGATATGGAGCCTCTCAGTATGGCTCTCCCTCCATTGAACCGCTTCCTCTTCTGGCGCGTGGTGTACCCTATGTCTGGATAAAGATAAACCCTCTGCCCATCCTGTAGTAAGGTCCCCGACAGACGTGCCAAGGTTAGAACCGTCCTGGGTCCAGAACCATCTGTTGCCAGTAGAATTGGTCTCGGTGCCTCTGGGTTGTCTGGCCTTCTCTCTGCATAACTCGGTAGGCTTTCTGGAAGGACTGTGTTTTTGAGGTGATCTCTTCCCTAGTTGCTGAGTGAACCATTCCTGCAAGAAAAGCAAAATATGATCGCCTTCAATTCTTCCGCATCCCTAAGATGCGAATATTTGAAGAAGCGGACTTGATTTTCAAGAGTCTCTAAGCAAGCCTTTCAATGTGAGCTTTCTTTAATTATTGTGGAAGCGGCTCCCATAGCCAAGTCGGCTCTCTTTCTGCATCTATTGCCTTTGTTTGAACTGAGTCCATTGTGGTCTCCGGTACTGAGACTCTGTTAGTACGACCATCAAATTTGTCGGACAAATTTCCTACCGAGGCAGTCGGTCGAGGGAGTTTTATCAATTGTTTGCTGGGTCTCCTCTCCGACACCTCGGCAGATTCCTCCGATCTGGCCTGGTTAGACCTCATTGTTGGTGCTGAAGACTGATTTTTGGATTATACTTCTGAGACACGAGATTGATCTTTCAGTTTCCATGTTGGAATGTAGATAATCAGTACGTTTTTTATCATTTTAACGTCCGTTACTATCAGGTAAAATAGTTTAAAATAGTACTTTGGTGATCATTTTGTAGAGCTCCCTCAGTTAGTCTCCTTGTCGCTCGGGCTCCACGCGCCCTCATCAGGTTATTTTTATGTCTGTAGAGCAACCCTATGTGCATATTAATTGCCTTGGCAATGTGGTCTATATGAAGTGCATAGGACAGGGTGGAGTCGATTGTAATTCCCAGGTATTTGAAGTGTTGTACAAGTTCCAGAGGAGAGCCCTTGTTGTATTGATGGTGAGGTGAAGACCTTATGCTTACTTTGGGGCTAGAGTCTTCGTCTTTTTGTAATTTTGGTACCTGGTTGCCAAATAATAAAAAAAAAAAATCCCCAATATTTGGTTCTCCAAACTAGATATCCTGATAGGCTCCTTCCTTCCTTTGGGAAGGTAAACTTCCTAGGCTCATTAGGAAACTGAGACAGCACTGATCCCGAGGTGGGGGGCTTCCCATCTTTCTCTGCTGCATTGTTATATGTGCTGGCCCAGATGGTCCAGTGGTTTGCACAACCTACAGTAACCACCATATGAGGGGTGGCTATGGAAGGGCATACCTGCAAGTCCATCTTTCCCAGAGTGATACTGTATGATAAGCAGAAGCTAGTCATGGGTCATCTGCCATCTCAGTTTCAAGTAAATATTGGAACAAAGTGTCTACTGCTCTAAAAATTGGATGAGCTACCACTCCATTTTGCACAATTGTGGGACATTTTTTTGAAATTAGGAATAGACCGATTCAGAGTAGGTGGAAACAAGTGGGCGTACACTTTGCCAGGACCTCTGACCCTTGGGCCAGTCATACCTCCACTCCTATGATATGCAGATGTCCCTCTTCCATATCCTTAGGAGGAACCTCTGGCTGTTCCTCCAGCTGAGAGCTGTGCTCTCCCCTGCCTGAAAAACCAGGATAGGGGTGATGGACCTCATCCCTTGGAACTTAGGTTAGCCTTACCTAGAGGTGCTGCAGGAGTTATCTATAAAAGCCTCGGGTGGTGCCCCAGCATCTGATGCCAAGCTACAAATCTCTGGGCAGGAGGAATTGAGGGGTTACTCTACGGCCACCAATGGCAGAAGGCTTGGTACCTAGCCCATCACGGCATGTAGGGGCACAAAGGCACAGTTCATTCAGTTGAAGATTCTTCATGGGTGGTACAGAATGCCACAGGCTCTTCACTCCCACAGGGTTATCAGTTCAGACATATGCTGGTGCTGTAACCAGACTACATGTTCCCTCTCCACATTTGTGGAACTCCTGCCATCTCTAGGATCTGTACCAAGATACTGAATTTCTGTAGAACTATTGTCCCATCCAAATAATTTTTACCCTCCGTAATCCTGCTCAGTATCCTCTGCACTTCAGAAGTCAAGAATCACCCCTTCTGGTGCAAAGATGGAGGACCTCTGAAGTGCCCTCATTTAGAATCTTCACAGCCAGAGACTACTATAGCTTTTCTGCAGAGTCCTTCCAGGCCTCTCTGGATGACTTTGACTGGAGTCTTATCCTAACATTGCCTAGCATCAATGATGCCCAGTAATTCTTTGTGAACTGTTTCACGTCTGATGCTAACAAAATTGCTCCGCTCAGGGTCAAGGGAAATGGTTACAGATGGATTACCTCTGAGTTAAAAACTATGATGTTGAAGCATGACAGAGCCTGGGCCCAATTCAAGAAGTCCAGACTTACTCCTGATTGGATTAAATATAGAGAGCTCCGAGCTTGTGTGTAACCCCTCCACTCCCTCGTCTAGGGGCATACTTTAACTTTGCAGATGGTCCAGGGAGCATTTGGGGCACAATAAAGTGCCAACCCGAGCCAGTGCACCTCACAAGATAGGAAAATAACTATATGACCTTTCAATGACTTCACTTTCCAGTGCACTCTCAATCTCACCACAGCAAATCTGGAGTCTCCCAAATGCTGACCACTGGACCAGGATCTCCATGCTGCAACCTCCTGTCTCCTCTGAACCCCAGAGCCCTTGGTCCTGATACAGCTTGATGGAACTCTTCTGAATTAAAACTTGTGAAATAAATTAGATCCATGGGGAGGGCTCTATTTCATTTGTACCCCTTCTAACTCAAGAGAACATCACTACCAATTTCTTCCCAAACTAGCTTTATTTTAAGCTCCTGCACCCAAATGATTCCAGGAATGCAGGGTCTCATCTTACACCAAATAAATAAAGTAGCTCCATGGGGCTATCTGAAATTTATACAATTTTACCTTAGCTGGACATTCTGAGCTGCACAAATGGATTACAGGCAGAACAAGAAGGATTTTCTCTCTAACCACTTGGATGATTTACCCAAGGACCTACTTAACTAGAAGAAACCCGCGGCTCCTGGCTCCCTGGTGCTGGTAAGCCAAACTCTCTCTCTCTCTCTCTCTCTCCTGGTTACCCACTCATGACCTTCCTTAACTGGTCTGGCACTGGTCGGCTGCCCCATCTCTAGTGCGGGAAAGCGAGTTGCTTCCCCTGCCTGGTCCCTGGATCTTGGCCCAAATCTGCAAGGTGCCAGGATTTGTTCCTCTGACCCAGACCCTGCAACCTGACCTCCCTGGCTTCACATTGAACCTGAACCTGCCTGGTGCTCCCGAACTTACGGCACCAATCCTACATTAGCAGCTCAACTCTCTCTCTCTTCCTGGTGCAGTGGCCCCAAACCCAACCCTGCTCCAGCTCTCAAGCTACCTCACCCAGGCGACTCCTGCCATGGAGGGACCCAGGCCCTCCAAGCAGCCCACTTCTCTTATTCTCCCAGATGGCAATTTGGAAAGTGTACACAGCTCCTTGCCCGCATCTCTGTCCACACTTCCTGGGCTTGCATTACACCCCCACCAGAGGCACCCTCCAAGGCCTGTCCTAAGACCTGTGACCCGCCTGCCCCTTAATGCCAGCACCTACTCATCCACACAGGCTGTATAATTTGTGTGAAAGGCCCCCCAGGCTCCCTCCAAGCTCAGGCCACCCTGCCACACCGGTGCAAAGAAGAGCCACTGCCACTGGCCTTCTCCCTGTGGGGCCCTGTCACTGACCCCACAGCCCCAGTGACCTGAGAGTAACCACTACCACAGGATCTCTCTGATTCCTGCCTGTCCTGGCATATCACCATGTGATAGGGAGCTCCTGCCATTCTTGAGGACCGACCTTTTCTTAAATCTGTTGCAACAGTTCTTCTATTTCTAAGCCTAATCTATTCTTTACAATTTCTATTCCATAAGTTTGGCCACCTATGGGCACCCTTTACCTTTCTTGACTATGCTATAGTGTCCTCTTTAATTTTCCTTTTCCTCTCAAGTCCTTGTACAGGGAGCTTATTGTGATGACCTTCAAGCATATGTAAACAGGTAGTGTTTATCATTGTTGGATTTGGTATGTAATAGCACTATGTCATAAAATACTGTGATGTATATGTCTTATGTTTATGAAACCTGTAAATGTTGAAAATACCATGGCACTAGGTGTGTTTGATAATGGTAAAATACTAGGTGACTATTACAGAAATTAAGTTAGTTGTGCTATTTAAAATGCATGTAAATTGCTGTAAACTGAACAAGTCTGAAATGTCATAGTGATTTGCATATATCCCATGCTGCTTTGCATTATGGACGTATGTATGATGTTGTATTTCTTTGAAACTTGATTTGTTGCCAGTGCCCTTTGGGTAACCCTTTTTTTTGTTTTCTGCACTGGGGTTCTTTGTTTTTAGCTTTTCTTTTTTTTCCTTTTGAGCCCCCACTACCCAAGCAAATGGGGTCCACATAGGGATGAAGGGTTTTCACTGAGAAGTGGTTAGATCAGAGATCAGTGTCAGCAGGCGCTAGGCTAAGTGCAGAGAAAGGACATACATAGTCTGTTGCTGCAAACTGATGTACTGAAGAAGGAATATGACATTGCTGAAGCTAAATTTAAAGACTGCCTTAGAAAGATTCTGTTAGTAGCTTGACAGAAGACACCAGGAGGAAGGAGTGCTGTGTGACTGGACTTCTGTACTGGGACTATATTGCCCTCCTTCCCTCTCACCCAAAGCTAGTTCTACTTTTATAGGCACAGGATTTGACTGACAACAGGAACTTCCTCTTTGGGAGCAGGAAGTGAGTGATCACAGAGCCACCAAAGACCCACCATCCTAGAAGGGCAAGAGTAAGCTCTCCAGCCCCCTCTAGCTGCTGGAGGTCTGCCTCTGAGCAAGTAAGGGGTTTACTGAGAAATATAGGATATTCTTGTCTCAGAACAGGACAATTAGGAGCTTAAAGGGCACAGAGGCAGAAAGTAAGTAGAGAGAGAAGAGAAAGGAAAAAACAGAGGAAAGAGTAAGGATTCCAAACAACAGTTAAGGGGCCAGAAATAAGACATGATGGGAGTGGTGCAGTGGCTGTGGAGCAGCAGTCTTCTGGGAGACATTCTGGAGGATGCAGTGTTGTCCCATCTGCAGGCATCTCTCTGGGCTGAGGGAGGAGGTTGCTCATCTCCAGGCTGAGTTGGCCAGGATTTGTGGGACATCCTCTTCCATCCAGGGACCACCAGTGCCACTGCCGTTGCTTCAGAGGTTGCCAAGAAGAGCGGTTGGACCACAGTGGGTTCAGGGAGGGTGAGGGTGGTAGAACAGAGGCGCATCCTCCAGTTTTACCTCTCCACAATTCCTATTCCATTCTGGCAAAGTGTGGTTCCTCTATGCTGGGAACCTCCACAAAGGAGACCCACAAGAGGAAGGAAACAACTCCCGTGGGGACT
Source organism: Neoceratodus forsteri (assembly GCA_016271365.2). Taxonomy (NCBI): domain Eukaryota; kingdom Metazoa; phylum Chordata; order Ceratodontiformes; family Ceratodontidae; genus Neoceratodus; species Neoceratodus forsteri. The sequence continues at coordinate 418,344,787 of CM057452.1, read as the reverse complement.
CCACTGTTTAGGAAGGTAGAACTGGGGGAGGAAGGGAGGAGGTAGGGTGCCTGCCTGGAGCAATGGCTTGAGGGACAGGGAGCCGAATCCTCAGGATCGCAGGAGCAGCTGCACAGGGAGGGAGCTGGATGTCATTGTCCACCTAGGGACAAATGACCTGGCTAAGAAAGGGATTAGAGCAGTGCAGGAAGAGTTTGTGGAATTGGGGAGGGCGTTAGACAAGTAGCACTCACGGTAACCTTCTCGGAGGTGCTGCCCATCTATGGCATAGGAGAGGCTAGGGTGTTCCGCACTATGAGATTCAATCAGTGGTTGAAAAACTGGTGCAGAGCTCAGGGATTTGGCTTCATTGGGGACTGGGGCTCCACCTGGAGTGTTGCAAGCCTATACTGGCAGGATGGGCTGCATCTGTCCAGGAGGGAACCAGGATCCTAGGTGATGGGTTTAACTTCATTGGCAAGCATTTAAACTAGCCAAGAGAGGAGGCACTGGAAAGGAGCAGAAATCCTAGCCCTCCCCAAAAATCACGGTAGTAAGTGCAGTAAACACCAACATAGAAGTGGCGATAGGGAGAAGGGCAGGGGTAAATGGGGAAAGTGACAAAGGCAAGAAGGACAGGGTGGGGCAAAAGGAGTAAGGCCATCAGGAAATGGAGGGTAATGAGTACCAATGCTCGTAGTCTAGGCAACAAGCCCCTGAGCTGGTGGCCTTGATGGAAGAGGGATGCCTGGATATCATAGCAGTCACAGAAACATGGTACACAGAGAACCATGACTGGGATGTTACATATCAGGGTACATAATCTACAGGAGAGACAGGCAGGAAGAAGAGGGAGGAGTAGCTCTCTATGTAAAGGAAGGGATAAAAGCAACTGAACAAAAAGTAAACGGAGGAGAGGAGGCAATGTGGGTCACCTTGGAGACTGAAGGGCACCACAATCCGCACAGGGGTTGTGTACAGACCCCATGTCAGGGGAGGGAATGGACAAGGATATGATAGAAGGCATTCTTAGGATGACAGAGAAAGGGAGATACTGTTGATGGGAGACCTGAATATGCCAGATGTTAACTGGAGCACATTTGCTGCAGCCACATCCAAGAGCAGGGCCATTCTCGATGCCTACAGGTGGCAGGCCTCAGACAGCTAGTTTCGAACCCACTCATGAGGGAGCAATCTTAGACCTCGTACTCTCAAATGGGGGCAATGAGAGGATCTCAGATCTAGAAGTGGGTTGCCATCTGGGAACAAGTGACCATCAAACAGTGTGGTTCACATTAAACTCAGCTACAGAGTCAAGCCATGCAAAAGTGAGGGTACTGGACTTCAGGAGGACTGACTTTGGCAAGATGGGAGAGTGCCTCAGAAAAGCACTAGCAAACAGGCTAGAAGGAGGGGTGGAGCAACAATGGGAATCATCAAACTGCCATCACAGAGGCAACAAGCCTTTGTGTGAAGCAAATAAACAAATCAAAATGAAAGAAAAGCCACTATGGTTCTCAAAAGAGGTGACTGGGAATGTCAGGGGAAAAAGATAGCATCCAGGAAGTATAAGGAAACAGAAGGAGCAGGACAGAGAGCTGTACCAGTTAAGGCAGAAGGAAGCAGGGAGGGAAGTCAGAATAGCAAAGGCCCAAACTGAGGAAAAGATAGCCAACTCGGTTAAGAAGGGGATAAAACCTTTTATAGGTACATCAGAGAGCATAGAAAGACAAAGGGAGGGATAGTGAGGCTGAATAGAATGAATGGTGGGTGGGCAGAGGGGACAGTGAAAAGCAGGGATACTGAATGAAAATTTCTGCTCAGTATTCACAAAGAGGAGGAGGAAGTGCCTAATCCAATTAACAGAAGCACTCTTGATGGGGGTTGATCCAGCCCTTTCATAGAAAAAGGGTTCTGCAAGAACTCTAAAACTGAAGGTGGACAAAGCAGTGGGGCCTGATGAATTCACCCCAGAATTCTAAAAATTAAGGGGAACTAGGTGAAACCACTGGCTACTCTTTTAATAAATCATGGGAGGATGGTGTGGTACCCGAGGACTGGAGGAAGGCGGATGTGATTCCCCTTCACAAAGTGGGTCCAAGACAGAGGCAGGAAACTACAGACCTGTCAGTTTGACCTCTGTGGTAGGAAAAGTGATGGGAATCACTTCTGAAGGAAAGAATTGTTGAGTACCTAGAGGCCAGTGGGGCTCAGGACCCAAGGCAGCATGGGTTCACAGCGGGAAGTCATGTCAGGCCACAATCTAATTGATTTCTTTGACTGGGTGACCAAAGTAGTAGACCAGGGAGGGTGTGGACATGGCCTACCTAGGCTTTAGCAAGGCATTTGACACAGTCCCACAAAAGATTAATAGTCAAATTAACCAGCCTGGGGTGGGTCCCAGGGTGGTAGCCTGGGTAAAACATTGGCTGGACAACAGGACACAGAAGGTAATTGTAAATGGAGTCCACTCTGAAGAAAGAGGGGTTACTAGTGGGGTACCGCTGGGTTCAGTACTGGTCCAGTCCTTTTAATGTCTTTATAAATGACATTGCAGAGGGACTGAAGGAAAAGTGTGCCTCTTTGCAGATGACACAAAGATCTGCAACAGGGTTGATTACACAAGGAGGTGTGGAAAGGATGAGAAGTGACTTGGCAAGGTTGGAGGAATGGTCAGAAGTATGGCAGCTAGGATTCAATGCAAAGAAGTGCAAAATAATGCACCTGGGAAACAGGAACCCAGGGAAGATTACACAATGGGGACATAGTAACAACAAAAAGGAAGGGACCTGGGGGTAATCATCAGATTACCTTAAGGTTAGCAAGCAATGTGAGAAGGCAGTAGGGAGGGCTGGGGTATGCTGGGATGCATGGGAGAGGCATCACCAGCAGAAAACAGGAAGTTGTTATCCCTCTGTACAGACAGTTGGTGAAACGCCATCTGAGTACTGCGTCCAGTGCTGGAGACCCCATCTCCACAAGGACATAGACAGGATGGGCGGGTCCAGAGGAGGGCAACTAAAATGGTGCAGGGTCTGCAAGAGAAGCCGCATTACAAGGGACTAAAGGAGCTTAATATGTATACCCTTGAGGAAAGAAGGAGAGTGGGGACATGATAGAAACTTTAAGTACCTCAGTGGAATCAACAAAGTCTAAGAGGGTAGCATCTTTCAGAAAAAGAGATGTGCAAGAACAGGGACACAATTTAAAGATGGGGAAGCGGTCGGGGCATGTGAGGGAAGTATTTTCCACAGAGAGGGTGGTGGATGCATGGAACAACCTTCCTGAGGAGGTTGTGGGGTCTAAAACTGGAAGAATTCAAGAATGCATGGGACAGACATAAGGCAGTTCTTGTGGGGGTAGGAAGAATAGGCTGTTGGTTAACTAAGATCTGTGGCCTATCCTGTAGGTAGGAAATGGGCAGACTGGTGGGCCAGGTGGTCCTATCTGCCATCAAAGTCTATGTTTCTATTTCCTGTATTTTGAATAAACATCACACACAGATTGTGTGTTGAACCTGAAGTTCGGTGTCTGGTCCATCGGTTGTCCCACAACCCTTCCACAGACTTGGTGTCAGAAGTGGCTGAAAGGGATGTTTTTCTGGTGGATATCGCCTAGATATCCCAGGTGGGCCGATGCACCAGGAGTTGCCAGAGGAGAACCAGGAGAAGAGAGCCGTGGACTTGTGACCAGCTTTATGGCTGCGACAGATGGAGAGAAGCTACTGCCTGGACTGGACCTGGGAGCTCGGAGGAAGGCCAAGTCTGAAGACAGCGAAGAGATGCAGGTCAAGGAAGACTAGAGGTGTGAGAGACAACACCCAGGAGATGGAGACCCTGATGAGGATGATCCACTGGATGAGTGGGCAATAGTTGGAGGCAGACTGACTATGCAGAGAGGCAGAACACTGGTGCCAGGTGCTCGAGAGGGTCCTGCTGGAGAGTTTGGATAAAGAGTTGGAGGAGGATTTTTGTGGGCTCAGTTTGAGGAGGACCCCTGACTGAGCAGGATATTCCTTTGTTTCCTATATTCCCAGGATGTTACCTGTTGGAGGTCTGAGATGCAAGTATAGAACTTGAATATGAGACCCCAGGTAAGACTGTGCCTAGTAATATTGTGCTGGGTTGAAGACTCAAGCAAGAAGAAGCCTCTGAGGCTGAAGGACTTTTTCTTGTATTGATGCAGCTAAATTTATTAAAAGTATTGACTGGGGTATACCTCAGGCTAAAGATGCTAATATTGCCAAAATGTTACAGTATGTTAAGATCAAGGAGGTGGCACATGTGTTTATTTTTTTGATGTAAAACCTACAAAGGAGGAGGTGGGTGGAAAATGGATAGGAACCTGTGTTGGGGTAACACCTAGTGTCTACCCTCAGGTGTCTGTATCAGTAGCAAATGAATGAATCAAGAGACATAGTCGGTTTTGTAGAGGGTTGAACCTAGGACTGAGCCCTGCTTAAAACTGATAAGTTTGGTGGGGTTGGAGCAGGTAATTACTCACTCAAGAGAAAGTCTTTCTATGATACTGGACTTTACAGCTGTCCAGATTTTTGGTTAAGAAATATGTTGTACTTTCCTAAAAGGAGATAGTTCAGGAAGGTACTGTTAGTCTCTGTTGAGAAATGTGTTCATGCCTCAGGGTAAAGAATGATGATATCCACTATGTTTATGATGGAATGTCTGTTGTTAATAGGAACTCTGAAACGAGCTTTGATGTTGGATGGGTGGAAGCTCCATCCTTCCTGGGAAAGGAAGGTGGCAAGCAGTCTGCAATAACTGCTTCCCCTTAAGGTGGGGGATATGTGACAGGAGCTTCTGCCACCTCTTGAGGACAGACCTTTCTTAAATCTGTTGCAACAGTTCTATTTCTTAGCCTAATCTATCCTTTACAACTTCTAGTCCATAAGGTTGACCACCTATGGGCACCCCTTTCCTTTCTTGACTATGCTATAGTGTCCTCTTTAATTTCCCTTTTCCTTCTCAGGTTCTCCTTACAGGGAGGTTATTGTGATGACCTTCAAGCGTATGTAAAACAAATTGTGTTTATCATTGTTGTATTTAGTATGTACAACACTGTATCAAAATAGTAGTAAGTGTCAGTGGCTCAGTAGGTAGCACACTCACCTCTGAGGCCGGTAAATCAGAGGGCTGTGGGTTCAGTTCCCACATCTGGAATTTGGGTTAATATCCCAGTATGACACTGTAGTGCAGCATGAGAGGGTGCTGCACTTCTGAGGTGCCGCCTTTCGGATATGATGTTAAACCGAGGTCCCATCTGCCTGGATTGGTGGTAGTTCAGATGGATGTTAAAGATCCCATGGCACTTTATCGAAAAGAGTAGGGTATGTTTATTAAAAGCAAAATCAAATATACAATAATCAGAAAAAAATTACATAGATGCATACATCATGAAAACTGAAAACATAAGCAGGTCTGAAAGAAAACTAAATACAATAGAGGTGAATCAAAAAAAGTCCCAATATCGTTCCCATATATTTCTTCAATATTTTCCTTTCTCCTTCTTTCAAGCATTCCAGATACAGTAGAATCCTTTGAATAAGTCTTCAGAAGTGAAACGTCGCTGCTGAAACAAAAACACATCTGACCTGCCATACCCAATATAGAATCACAACTGCTATAATATTCAAGGTACTGGAATTACATCTGGACCAGGATTCTGAAATAAACCAAAGAATAAGGCTGTTTGATCCCATTGACACCAGACCTTATCCCAAAATGATGTTTCCATAAAAACCAAAATGCAAAATAAAAGGGCAAGAAAATATAAATGAGTCATTGTTTCTGTGAGTTCCACACATGATTCCCGAAACAATTTCTATCCACTAGCTGTTTATGTTTTGGTCTTCGCATACTGATTTTACCATGTGCACGTAACCATGTAATATCCCACATTGATACTGGGATACAGGATCCATATATGCTTACCAATCTGTAGTTGCTCTACAGGTGTAAAACTGGGAAATACATTCACATTAAAATGGGATTCTACTATCTCTAAATACAATTGTTTCCGAGACAATTTTTAATCATAAGGGTCGAAATGTTCCATATTTTTAGCATATCAAATACCATTCCCAGTCTATCGACAGGACATATTTCTTTTATTTTTGTGTAAAATTTCCCACTGTTCCATTCAGGAAAAATATCTTTAATAGACATATATGAAAGGAAGCCAAGTTTGAATAGAGTCTTGACCAATGGTTTTAAGTTGGTTGTGAAAAATTGTATAAAAAATACAACTGGATGAATCATAGAGACCCTCCTTTTCGATAGGGTTGTAATAGAACATTCCGTTGAATAGGATTAAAGCGGCTTCCCAGAAGCATGAAAAAAGAGAGCCAAAAAGGTACAAAATGACATTTAGGTATTGGAAAATATGCGCTATATGCAAAATAGTAGGTAAACAAAGTTTTAATCAAAAATACGCTTCTTTTCCCAAAGACCATCTATGCCATTTACTAACTTTTTCTCTACCGGTATTCAGAGCAATTTCAATTATATTTAGCTGCATCTGAACTCCAAATACACTCTTAATAACTTATGTGGGGAATCTACTACCTTGATTCCTTGAATAGAAACCACCGTATCAGTAGAAAGGGTTAGGTCAAACACACACACTTTCTGCAAATTCAAACTGGACCCAATAACTGATAAAAAACTGGTAATAATCAGTTAACAAATGACCTTCTGCAATGTTAGGTACTAAAACACAAAGATCATCTGCATAACAAATTATTTTAGAATGAATGCCTGAAAGACCTGAAAATCTTGGAGATTGATGAAGTAGTCGAATAATAGGGTCCAAAGCTATCACAAATAATAAAGGACTCAGAGGGCATCCTTGCTGCACTCCTCTCATGATATAACAAGGGGTCCTAGTCTCCCATTAATATACGGGCTTAACATAGGCAAAGAATAACATAAAATAATCCAATTTATAAAACCCTGGGAAAATAGTTCTCTGATCAGTATTAAGGCATCATGAATGGATCTACCAGAGATTGAACAATACTGAAATGGGGAAAGCAGAGAAGGCAAATATTTAGAAATCCTATTCCTTAACAACTTCAAAATTTTGTAGTCTGTATTTAACAATGTAATAGGCCTCCAATTCCTCAAATCCTGTCTATCTCCTTTTATATAAAAAGCATTAAACCTTCGACATCTGATCTGTCAGTCGATCCTCCTAAAACCATTAAAGACAGCTACCAACTGACATGGTATAAGTCTCCATAAAACTTATAAATCTCTGCTGACAAACCATCAGAACCAGGGGCTACTTTATCCAGACCTAAAATAACATCTTTCACTTCTTCACAAGAGAAAGGCTTTATAAGTCCTTCTTGTTGTGATGTTGTTAATGTAGGCATATTTAATATTTGTAATATCATTGTCATATCTGTGGTAACAACCTCTGGAGTGTCAAATGTACGCTGTATAAATTTTGTGACATATGCCATAAGTTCTTCTTGCCCTTTGACAACTTGGCCTTGTTCATCCAATAATTGATGTATTTGTTTACCACCAGCTTTCCCAGCATCGACTCCAAGGGTTAAATTGACTCTGAGTTCCAGTCGCTTTGAATTTTTGTTCGAAAAGTATGGATTTTTGCCTATCATACTGCACTTTAGCCAATGCGGTTTTGACTTCTTGTATACGGGCAGAATGATCCAAACCATATAAATGAGAGTCAGTAAATAATGTCAATAATTCTCTGACGAGGCGTTTGAGGTATGATGTCTTTCATCAGCTAAGGACCGGCATATGATTTAAAATATGAGATCACATATAATTTAGTATCAGTCCACCAATCAATAATGGAATCATAGATAGAAATTACTGTAGTACGGTCCGTGATTAACTCCGTGAAAACCTTGAATAAAACAGGAAGTAACAATAAAGATGAGTTAACTTCCACACCCCAGGGCCCTGAGATAACGATCTTCCAATTGGATTTGTATTCCTATCAAAAGATGGTCAGAAGTTGCCATAGGTATTGTAAACCTTTGACTATGCCAGTGGTTTGCAAACTAACCAATAATCAATCCGTGAGTGCAAGGTCCCTTTCCTAAAGGTAGGCCTCGGGACTGGCAAGACATCCACTAATTTTAATTCTGTAATAAGATTATGTAAAGCATGGGTGTCACAATAAGTTTTCCTACTGGAAGGGATTTCTAAACTAGTATTAAAATCTCCATCCCATAGAATTATGCGATTTGTGCACAGAAAAGGTTTAATTTGGCTAAAAGCTGAATCTTAACTGCTTTCTGCTGTGGTGCATAAATATTTATGAGCCTATAAGGAAACCCCTGCCATATAAGATCTAGTAAAAAACTCTGCCGGTACTAAATCCACACTCTTTGTAAAATTAAGTTAGAAGTAGTAAAACAAAACCAACACCAGAACAGAGGTCTTGTCCTAATGACCAATATGACGGTCCTAAACCCCATTCCTGAAGCTATTGTGATGTCTTCTGTGGTATACAACCGAATATCTTGTAAAATAAACATCATAGCCAGACTACGTAGTGCCTAAAAGTTGCCATTCGTTTATAGTTGGAACTAATACTATTTACATTCAAACTTGCAAGACGTATGGCTGACATGAGAAAAACCATGAAAAAGGAAGAAAGCTCTGTAGAAATAACCCTCTCATTTCTTTTTCTCACTCTAGCAGACTTCTTTTTGAAATAGCCCCAGAACTTTCAGTCAAAGGTAATGATGCGGAGGCCGACATGGAAAGAATAGGAAGAGATAAATTCTCAACGTCTCCATCTTCTTCCTCCATGGCCTCACCCCAACTTTGTAGGGGTTCATACGGGTTAGATAGTGGGATGGATACAGTGTCTACCTGTTTGGCAGAGCGAAGTCTCCGAGCCACTGGTGGGGGAAGAAGTTTCTCCATGCTCTTCATCATCTTTTGGAGTACTAGAAACACCCGCTAATTCTTCTACAGAGGATTGGTCTATAATTCCAGAAATATCAGTGGGGTCATGGGAAATAGGGATGCAGAGGGTTCAGGAAGGTTAGGAGATTCAGAAGTTGCAGGAGGTTCAGGCAAAACAGGGCATTTACAATGGAGGTAGTGAAAGAAGGAATTTTTCCGTTATTTGTAACAGGTGGTAGTAAATCCTGGGGGAGGGTCCCTATAACAGAGGATTTAGCAATATAAGCATCATGTTCTGCATAGCCTGCAGTGTTATGTGCCGCCCATGGCAGGCTGAAAATACATGTGAAGTATCACTGCATAAATTACAAGTGGGAGGAACTGTACAAGCCAACACAGTATGACCTATCATACCGCATGAAGTACATTTCAGTTTATCACAATCAGAGCTCAGATGGGACAATGAGCCACATCTATAGCATGATCTCGGTTGCCCTGGGTAAACAATATACCCAGTCTCGACCTAGAAAAAACAATTAGGCAGATGCTGAATACCAAACTCATTAATTTTAAGTTGCACAGTAAATTTCCACCCTCCTGTCCAAAACCATTTACATCAATTAAAGCATGTGGTGTGCCAGTAACTGTGCAACGCTGATCCAACCAATACAATATATCTAAAACATTTACTCCTTCATTCCTAAAAGGACAGTAATGACTTTTTGCGGTAGGCCTAGTAATGGGAATAATCACAAAATGCTTCCAGACAGGGTCTGCACAAGCATTATAGTAAGCAGACCAGAATTTATCTAGCAATGCAGCAGTACGGAAAGAAACATCAAAATTAGAGTCTCCTGAAGAGTGTATCAGAGCATACACATCTGAGGGTTTAATCTTTAAAGATTGTATTATTAAAGTCTTTCCTACAAAGTCCGGTCTGGAGTAAGGTCCATATCCCCTTGTAATGTATACGGGCTACAAATCTTTTCTCAGTGGGACCTCTGACTGTTTAAAAGAAGCTGAGCTGGCTGGTTTACTAGCAGGCTTAACAGCAGAAGGAGCAACAACTGAGTTCTGCAAAGCAGTAACAACGCTCATGTCTGCTTGAAAGTACTGACCTTCCGACAGTGGTGGTAGCTCAATGTTCTGTTTCAGCGATGAAACGATATCCATGTCTGCAGGGGTTTGAAATGTAGAATTTGATTCCTCCGTCGGTTTCGCAAATCTCCATGCTGAGAATCAGGAACTAACAGCGGAAGTGATGCGCAGTTTGGTCCGTCACTGAAAAGTGTTCTCCTGCTGCACTCACTGCATCCAAACGGTCCATCTGGTTCACCAATCCATTCCCAGGCAAGGGAAAATTAGGATCTGGCATCCATGCAGTCGGAGTCCTAATCCAGCCTGCTTTCTCTAGCGCTTGCTCAGGGGACCATGTGGAAAGATGAGCCAAAAAGGAAATAGGTCCTCTACCGTGTACTGGTCGTCGCATCTGTTTCCATAGGGGCTGTAATTGCATGAATGCTGCTCCTTTTACTGTACTCTTAGAAGCTGTTTGACCATTCTCTGGTCGTTTCCTTTTCTCCTCTTCTGGTATAAGAATTTGGTCACCATCTGGTTCTTCCTGGGTGTCGATGTTCTCCACTGAAGACATCTCCTTCACAGGTATGTCATTTTCAGTACATTCTGAAACGCTAGCGACTGGTAGGGATATCTCTGCAATCTTGCTCTGGTCCTGCAGTCCAGCACTCCACACCTCCGTCCTCTCCAATGGTTGAGACATACTGAGGTGGAGTCAGGTGCCTCATGGAAGGGTCCCCCACCCATCAGAGTAGGGAATTTCCCGGTGTCCTGGCCAGATTTCCCTCATTCACTTAAAATACCACCAACAGCTTAATCTGGTTTAAGGTCAGTTGGCATTCATCTGTATCCCTCCCGGGTCGTGCCTGAAAATAGGCAGGATTTGTCTAGTGCACTTACCGGTCAACAAACACTAAATAAATAAATAAAAATACATTGATGTATATACCTTATGTTTATGAAACCTGTAAATGTTGAAAGTGCCATGGCATTAGTGTTTTTGATAATGGTAAAAGTACTAGGTGACTATTATAGAAATTAAGTTAGTTGTGCTATTTAAAATGCATGTAAATTGTTGTAAACTGAACACATCTGAAATTTTATGGTGATTTGCATATATTTATTGAGAAATTGAATTACACCTTTTGAGTCAACAGACTCTTTGCAAAGGCTCCTCGTCGGTAGACATAGTAAAACATCACAAGTACAGGTGCATGACATCAATCAGGCCATATATTACATTAGTAGGTAAGGTAAAGAACTGAGTAACATTCCATAGCAGAGGCAGCAACAGCCCAGGTAGGTGATACAAAACAGAAGCAAAAATACGGAAAACAAAGATACGGATTGTAAGGCAGGGATTCATCATAAATAACTGATAACGATGCAAGGAGATAATACAGTTGAGTAAAAGAGGAAGTGCTTAAGATTACATGATGCAAAATAACAAGACATAAATACTCTAAGAAAATTAGTCAGTTTGAAGGAAGTAGCAGGGGCTGAGTTAGTATAGTACTACTAGGAGCAGTCGTAAGTAGAGTTGCTAGTGAGAAATTCATTGAGTGAGGTTTTAAAAGGGCCTATTTTTGTACCAGCAGTCAGAGCAACAGGTAAGTCATTTAGCCAGCTTGGAGCCCTGAAAAAGGCTCTTTGACCCATGGATGTCCTGCAGCGGAGGACCAAGAAGGGGACCTTGGAGGTACTTGGTGAATCTTTGTGGGAAGGAGGGTTGGATGAGGCCCTGTAGACTAGGTGGGGTGAGTTTCCACTGGATTTTTCTTCGCCAGAAGGCATGTGTGATACTTAAGGTGACATTCAAAGTTTAGCCAGTTAGATCGACTGTAGAGGTCACACATGTGGGTAGTTCTATCGTAACCTGTCACCAGATGACAGGCCTTGTTTAGCGCTGTTTAATGTGACAGAGAGCAGTGTTATCAGCTGAGCCATAGAACACAATTCCATAGGCCAGCACAGAGTGGACCGAGGACTACACAGCAAGGCACAGCCCCTCATTAGGCAGACAGTGTTTGATCTGATAAAGAAGCCAATTCTGGAGTTGATGGTGTTACAGAGGATATGGATATGTGCATGATAGGTAAGGGAGGAGTCAAGGGTGATGCCCAGGTATTTGAATGCGTTTACCTGCTCTAGCGGGAGCCTTGGGAGGTGTTGACAAGTAGAGTGGAGTCATGGTAGAGGTTCTGACGTGTGTGCGAAGATCATGGTCTTAGTTTTCTTATAGTTTATCACTAGCCTGTGCTCTGTGAACCAGGTCTCGGCTTCAGTGAAAGACTTCTGTAGGACATACTGCAATGGTTGAGGCTGAGGGTTGCTCCAGAAAATGGCTGCATCGTCGGCATAAAGAAGTAACCAACTGGAACAAACTCTGGGTAGTGAGTTTAAGAAAAGGCTAATTAGAGGGGCCTAGAATGGAGCCTTGAGGGACCCCAGAGTGAACTGGAAGGCAGGAGGAGAGGGCAGTGCCAAGCTTGACCTGCTGTGACCTGTTGGGATAGATAGTTTTCAAACCAAGTCGTAGTATCGGTGTCAGTCCCACATCAGTCAGGGATCTGAGAAGAAGGGCATGATGAACAGTATCAAATGCCTTAATTAGGTTGATGTAAACTGACCCAACTAAGTGCCTCAGATCCATGGCCTTGTGAATGTAGGAGGTATGTTCAAGGAGAGCTGTGGTGGTGCTGTGTCCTCTGTGGAACCCATGTTGTTCAGGGCACAATAGGTTAAATTTTGATAGGTGTTCAGTGAGCTGATTGGCTACTATTTTTTCAAGGGCCTTAGAGGGGCAGAATAGAGATCGGCCGTAGTTAGTAGAGGCGTGGGCCACCATCTTTCAGAAGTGGGGTGATGACAACCTTTTTCCAGGGGTGGGGAACTCCACCAGATAGAGGGAGTGGTTAAGGATTTTAGTGAGGGGACTAGGACAGCTTCAAGAGATAGGTGGAGGAGTTTTAAGTCCATGGAGTCTCTGCTGTGGCGGCTCTTACCCAGGACATTAGAGATGTAAGACTTAGCCTCTTTTAGTGTTATTACTCAAAACCTGAAAGGTGGGTGGATGTGGAGGGAACACATGAAGATGAAGAAGCTGTAGGGTTTGGAGTCTAAAAGTTAGGGGGGAGCACACTGCTAAGGTCAGAGTAGGAAGAGTTTAAGGCATTGGCAATTTTTATGGGTCCTGAGATATGGTCCCATTAACTGAGAGTTGGGAGGGTGGGGGATAGGGTTTTACCATTTAGTTCTTTGATAGTATCCCAGAATTTGTGACTTGAGCTCCTAGAGGAGGAGGACATTCGATAATAAATGGCTTTGGCCTGACGCAAGGCACAGGTACATTTGTTCCTAGCTTCCTGTACCGTTGTTTGTCCTGAGGCAGTCTTGAAGTGAGGACTCTGCCAGAGATTATCCCGATGGTGCATGAGGTCGAGTAGTGCTTCATATAGCCAGGGAGTATCATGGTTTGTTACTATCTGCTTTGTAACAGGGCAAAAGGTCACATGCAGAGTTAAAGGTGGTTATGAAATAGGTAAGTGCATCATCTATGCTACTTGCCGTATCTATGGGGTGACCAGTCGCAGTTTGAGAGGTGTTTTTTAACCTGGCTAGTGAACATCGCTTTAAACGCCTACAGTATATGGTTTTTGGGGAGGGTTAGGGCCTTACAGGACCACCAGCAGAGTACAGGTGAGTGATCACTGATGGCATCAGGGAGTACTAAGACCTTGAGATTCTGTTAGGGCGGTTAGTGAAAATTAGGTCCAGCAAAGTAGCTGTCCCTGTCCTGTGGTTATGTCTTGGTTATGGTTATGATTGGACAACTTGAGTCAGGCCCATGGGCCAATGAGGCATCTTTTATAGTGCAGCTGATGGTGCTAGCCAATTTGTGTTAAAGTCACCTAAAACAATAATCTCACTGGAATAAGGGAGAGATGAGATGCAGTTAGCAACTGCTGCGAAAGCTGCCTTCTGGTTACGCGTGGAATATAAACCACCAAAACATAGAGGGTTTTACCTGCTGCCCAGAGTAAGCTTGACAGTGAGTACTTGGGCCCATCCATGAGTGGGGGAGGGACAACCATTGCTTGAGGGAGTTTTAATATAGAGAGCTTAGCTGCCATCCTGCTTGCTCTTATGTATCTGATCGAAAGATGGAGTAGCTGTTAAGGGCCATGTGTGAGTCCATAGTGGTTTTGGAGAGCCAGGTCTCAGTTAAAGCCAGGATGTCTGGCTTGTGCTGCACAATCCATCCCTGAAGAGAGTCAATTTATTTTCTGTAGGCTACAGATATTTAGGGAAGCAGCAATAAGGCCTTTCCTTTTATCACCAATGGGAGTTGTCTAGGAGCTGGCCCTGGGTTGGGATGAACATTCCCAGATAAAAGGAGGAGGAGGATGTGTGGGTTATGGCAAACTTAAGGTGTTTGTGTTCTCTGCAACAGCAGATGCTTTCATAATGGGGGTATGTACTGTACAGGAAGTGAGAGGATGATTGGTGCCACAGGAGGGGGAGGAGGGCAGAGAGAGGTGGTATACCATATTATGGGTTAGGTTGTTATAGTGTTGGTACTGGGAAGGACAAGTACAAGAGAACTGTGTAAAAGTGAGATGCTTTGCATTATGGAAGTATGATGATGTATTTCTTTGAAACTTGATTTGTTGTAAGTGCTCTTTGGAGTAACCCTTGCCCTTTGAGTAACCCTTTTTCAGTGTTTCTTCACTGAGGTTCTTTGTTTTAGCTTTTTTTCTTTTGAGCCTTCACTACCCAAGTAAATGGTGCCCACACAAGGGAGGAAGGGTTTTCACTGAAATTGGCTAGATCTGAGATCAGTGTCAGTAGGTGCTGGCTAAGTGCAGAGAAAGGACATACATAGTCTGTTGTGGCAAACTGATGTACTGAAGAAGGAATATGACATTGCTGAAGCTTATTTTCTGTATTTTGAATGAACATCACACAGAGATTGTGTGTTGTGAACCCTGAAGTTTGGTGTCTGGTCCATCTGTTATCCCACAACCCTCCACACACCACCACCTACTGAGCTTCCTCCCTACTCCTCGGTGCCACATCACAGCAAAGGCCATCCCTATCTGCCACTTTGGGGGTCCCCCACTGGTCCACCCGGACTGCCGAGTTCCCTTCTTGCCTGCCTGCCTTCCCTAATCCTCCAGTCACCCCCTCCAGCCCCAGGCCTACTGCCTGGGCTTGAAAGGGCCCCGAATTTCCTGTCTCCAGCCTTATATACTCCCAAACCTGCCACCTTGAGGTGTCCAAGTATTAACCCCCAGAGGACTAATAAATTCCCTAGCTCTGGGGGATAGGAGGGGAAGGGGTACCTAAATAGAGCAATAAGCCCCTCCTTAAGGAGGGCTTACATGTAAACTCTCCAAGAAAGCTAAGAAGAGTATCATCGGGTGTCTTCAGCGCAATAACCTATCTGCCCTTAGACAGTTCTGGGTCCAGATTAATTGTCTGCTCATAGGTGGAGCCAGTGCCTCACATGGTCCAATAGTAGTCAGTAATCAAACCATAATTGGCACATAGCTAGCAGCTAATGCTTTCAATCTCCAGTTCACTGACCTGGACAAATTCACCACTGATGTTCAGCATGAGCTGACAGCAGTATCCTGACAGGGGCTATCTTCATCGATCTCCATGAAGACCTTTGACGTGGTCAATCATAAACTACCTCGGAGAACTAAAACTGATAGGTCTAGACTGTCATGATTAACTGGTTCTCTCACTACCTTACAAGTCATATCCAGATGGTCAAATGGCATGGAGTCCTGTCGAGTCCCTTACTAATTACAGATGGCGTCCCTCAGGATCAATTTTAGGTCCTGTGCTATGTTTCCGTTCATCAGTGACCTGGGGAACAACTGCAGAGATAGTCATCTCATCTTGTATGCAGATAATGCCATTATGTACAGAAGCTCGAGGGATTAAGGCACACAGCTCTCAGTTACAGACAGACTTCTCTGCACTGAGAAATGGACCCTAGAGAACCACCTGGTGTTGAATGCCAAGAAAACAAAGGCTGTCTTGTTTGGCTGCAGAAGATTAGGTCAGGACAGATCTGCCCTACTCCCTTTCGTAACTCCATTGGGTCTCCTATCAAGGTTGTTGCCACTCTCGATACCTCGGACTGACGCTTGACCAGTCTCTCTACATTTAAATCACACCTGGTTCAGGTCACCTGAATAATATACCAGAAACTAGGACTACTGTATAGGTTGAACACCCACCTCATCCAGGAGTCTAGAATCGTTATAGCAACAGTGTACTTATACCCAATCTCGTATGCAGTCCCTGTGCTACAGTCCTTAAAGGCAAATCTCGAGCAATGGATTGAAATTGCTCTACCATAAAATAGGATGCTTCACCGCTATGACTCATAATAGGAAACACCACTGTGAGGTGCTGCCTCCCTAAACTGGCTTACTCTACCACATAGGCTACAGTACTTGTACTATGTACTGCTTACAAACTAACTTCCACTCAACAACTCCCTGGCCTGGCTGGTCTACTTGTCCCAATGCACACAAATAGATTATTGCATACTTCCTGTTAAAAACTGCTTGAAGTGCCAAGGGTCAAGACATCACTGGGGAGCAGTTCTTTCGCCTACTCCACTCCCAATCTCTGGAATGCCCTCCCAGCACCCCCTACAAATGGCTTAACTCCTTAGACTCCTTCAAAAATGGTCTAAAAGTATATTACCTAGAAAATGTCTGTGCACATGCTGTCGCTGACCGTTTGCCATCTCCCACTGCCTGAAGTTCAGTGGTGCATCAATATTTGTTTTTTTCCACTATTGCTCTTAATGAGACATGCTAATGTGATATATCAGTGTTAGATTACATACAATTACAATAGTAAGGAACGTTAATGTGTTGAACAACTGTTTAGCCTTCTGTGTCAGAGTAGTGTCATTGCCTGTATGTCAAACGTTAATAACCCAAGTCAGTCTTTTTTTTTTTTTTTTTGCTTGTACTATGTATTTCACTTCTTCTTACAAAACAAATGCTCCTGTATATGTCTGTTTGTATGATTGTATAATCTGTCATTATTTCCGGTCGCCTCTGAAAAGGGAACTTTGGTCCCAGTGGGTTTTACCCGTTACCAAAATTAATTAATGGATGGCTGCTGGGAATGGGCCATCTGTCCTCTATGGAGCACCTATCACACTTCTCACTGGGGAAGGCTGACGATTCAGTAAGATTCGGTCCTCATTACTGACAATTCAGTCTTCCCTTACTGGATATAGAACAGGGTAATGGGCCTACACAAGCTCTGACAGTTAATCAGTCTTTATTTCAGTCAATCAAGCTTTATTTAACCAGGTGAAACATCATTGAGAAGAACCCATTTTCAAGATAGACCTTGGTGGGAGATGTATTACGAGCCATGATGATGTTTGTGTTGTAGTTGAGCCCCTGGGCATCTACATTGAAATCGACATTTACTCGGTACCCTGCACAGTCACCAACTGCTTTTGGGTAAGAGAACAAGAGCGTGGCATATGGCAGCAGTTAAATCAAAAACTGGCAGTTGAAACTCTCATTTGGGGCCACAGAACCACAAAAAGAGCAGCAGGGTGGCCCAGACACATGCACGTACTACCAGGCCCAGGCAGCAGCAGAGGAGAAGCCTGCAATATCTGTATGGAGTGCTCACTGGTGGGGTACCCTCCACTCTAGAAGCCATGCAGCATGAAATGAGGGCGGTTTTGACATAACGCCTTAAAATTGTTGCTTGGCAGTCAGTGGTGACCAAACCACAGAGACTACTACATAGAGAATACTGATGGCAATAGAACTAGTGTTCTGCCATTACGGACTCTGATTCCCTCTGACCTTGAGAGTGAAGCTCGAGAGGTCCATGGGAATCAGAACCCTGAGGTGGCAAAACACACTGGTTGTGCATAGCTTGTTCATCCTGTATTTTTATAATGTATAGTACTGTGAAAAATGTGTTTTGTGAGCTCTTTGCTTTCAAATGAAACTGACTCATGCAGTCTGTAGAGAGTCTGAACGCTGTTCTACCACAGTAGGGAAATGTGGAACCATGGAACTGTGGTAGAACAGCATTTTGAAATGGATGGAATTCTATACAGAACAACACTCCACTATACACTATATAGAGGATATGCATGGGCATCAGTTAACAACAATGTTGTATTCACTTGGAGGTTACATGACAACAAAGTAAACCTCGAGAGCTTAAGCCTCGAGAGGTTTAAGTAATTGTCAGGTAACTCCTTAAGTTAATACAATGTTGTTGTTGAACTGATGCTTCATCCATTGTCTTGTATAGTGTATGGGCATCAACTAGACAACATGGAACATTTATTGAGCACCGCTGTAAATAATTCGTGACACTTAATGACCGCTGTGGTGCTGCTAATGTCCCTCCCCTAACAGGAAGAAGCCCTGCTCAATCCACGCTTCCTCTCACAGACCAGATTTTTTTTAAATACGGAACATGCACCTTTAGCAGCACTGATGTCTTTCGACAGAGATCTCACCGCCATGACCATTTCCGCATCGTGGTCAGAATAGAGCTCACCACTGCAGCCATTTCCATACGCGCTGAGCATTTCCTAACGCCATGATGTGAGAGGATCGCTCCATGCTGTTGTACCATCGATGTGACGCACCGACGATGGTACAACAGCTAAATTACGCCACATCGATGGTATAACAACCCTGGTAAATGTTAGACTTTAGTGATTATAGCTGCTCCACCACACTATAAACCCACTCTACACACATTGGAGAGCTACAACAAAGGGTGAGTGATTTGGAGGATTCCCTAAATACCCAGCCCAAGACAAAACCAACTGTGCTGAAACCACTGTGGAGCTGCGGGAGAAGGTAGATGATCAAGACAACTTTTCTCACCGCCTAACCTCCGTATTGTGGGTCTACCAGAGGGGAGAAATCCAGACCAGACTGCACCAGTGGCTGATGAAAGCCCTCAAACTTCCTCTCAAAGGAGACAAGTTCGAAACAGAGTAGGCACACAGAGTAGGTCCACCTCCTAGGCTGTCAGACTGCCCGAGGCATTGGTTAATTAAATACCTGCGCTTCACTGACAAGGTGATTTTGACTGCTGCCAAAAATGAGTCGATACAAGTAGGAAATTCTAGATTGGCAATCTATCAAGATTACAGCCATGAGCTGCAGGGGAAGCACAAAAATTCAACTCGGGAAATCAAAACTTCACGCAGTCGAGTGGATGTTCTCCTTTTCTACCCTACTAAACTCGGATCGATCACCCTGAGTACCCCTGGTTCTTCACTAATTATCTGGAGGTGGAGAAATGGGTGGCTGATGCGGCCAGACAAGAAGAGAGGAGATCCTGCTAGACACAACCCCAAGGCAAGCTGATCTACAAAGGAAATTGCTATCTTTAACTGTAAATATTTCTCTGCTGTGATCGATAAGCTGGAATGGCTGCCTATTCCTGGGAGTGGGGAGTGCAATGTCAGGTATTGTTCAAAATTCTGTTGCAATTGATTCTTTCTGGTTTTACCTGGTTAATTGTTGTGCCCGATGATCCCACCATAGATGCATACTAGTTCCAGTGGGCTTTGCTAACTCCACACTACTGCGCCACTCCCCGTGGTGGCGATAGTCCTTGTGGCCCTACAGCAGAGAGACTGAAAGAGGATAGACTGCAAACTGCTCGGTTATTTGCAAGCACCTACTTTTTGCAGCTAAAATATTTCTCCACGGGGGTCGACTGGTAAAGTGGGGATGACAGTTATGTAGAGCATACTGCCTTATTTTAATGACTAGACCTATGAACTCCATGCTTTAGAACTAGAGACAGTAGCTCTTGTCCGCTGATGGCACCCTCATAAGAATAGTGTTCATATCTATGATTCTGTGATGATCTTGTACTTTACCTTCACAAACGGCTAGCTAAACGAACCACATCAGGGGATGTGGGTACTGGCGGTGGCCTCCTAGTCTGTACCTGTCTTGATGGAATAATATTAGGAAAGTGCTATTTCTGAACTTCAGCCACTTATATATGTGTTGGGGAAAAGAAATTGGGGAGGGGTGGGGACTTAAAATGGAAGGATTATTAAAATGTCAACCTCATAACCTATATAGGGAATGTACAGTAATTGTACCCAGTGCTTAAATCTCCCTAGAGGGGGGGCGATGAAGCTCATAGGCTTACAGCTGGGTACAATGCACAAAAGAATGTCATGAGGGCCAGGGTGGGGGGAATTCACGTAAAGAGAGGCCTTAATATTTGTAATTATATGTTCCATGCATGATAATATGGAATTCTACTTTATAGTTCAGAACAATCTCATTTTCCTGTGTGGTAAAAAGCACAAACATATTAGAGGGAGTAACTGATGAACCTGAGATGGGGGCAAAAGAGGGGTGTACTTAGAAACGGGACACATCACACACTCCTGTGCCTGTCCGAACAAGACACTTGGTGTTGTGCTTTTCTTTCCAGGGTGGAAGCAGCCTTGATGAACACCCGTCCGTAGAGAAGAGTCTAAACACGCAGCCTACCATCAGTCTCTGGATGGTTGGATGAAGGATCTGGCTATAAAACAACAAGAGTAGCAGGTACGGAGCTCCGCCTCTAGTGTACTGTTGTGAAATCATAATGGTCAAAATTACTTGGGTCGGTGCTTGGGCAGGGCCTGGGTCAGAGGTACAGAACTGTGCCTCACAATAGAGTGAGTTAAGGAGATGCCCAATCACACACACTGCTCGCCATCTACATGCGAAGGGAAGCTGACGGCATTCTGGGGCTCAGTTATGGGGTGTATGGGAGTGGGGCAAGAGGATGCTATGTTGCCCAGTTGGCAAGTTATATTGTTGTTTATTATGTTGTTTATTACTTTGTTAATCTCGGAAGAGGGTGGGGGTACTGTTGGGGGCTAAAATTATGCAATATGGGGACAAGCACTGTATTTGATACACAAAACTCCTTAATATTTAGCTTTCAAAACAGGAGAGAGCATCTGGTGACCATTGTTGTAACCTCAGCTGATGGTTATGGGTAGCTCGTTAAAGGTGGTCACCTGGAATGTTAATGGGCTGGAAACGTAGTGAAAAGAAAGAGGGTGATGGCAGAGATGAGATGGGGAAAAGTACAGCTGGTCCTTATGCAAGAGACACACATGTCACAGCAGGAGGCAATAAAAACTAAGAGGAGTATGGGAAGCCAAGGGTGTCAGCCTTCTTCTACACTAAAGCAAGAGGTGTATCCATATGGATGCCGAGAGGCACCAGAGTTACAATAAACAAAAGCTTAGGGACCCAGGGGGCAGGGAATTTGTCCTGGTCAGTCTGACTGTGGAGGGGGAGCCCCATATCGGTGGGTTCTATATATGCCCCAATGTAGAAGACCTGGGATTTATTTCTGCATTTGGCCCTGGACATGGCAACCTTCCCGGGTCCTTGGATGCTGGGGACTACAACCGCGCAGGGACACAATAATGGACAGATCCAATCCTGCCCTGTATACACCTCACGAAATGCAGCCATGCTTAGGGTGGTTGAGGACAACTTCTCTGATTGATGTGTGGCAACATCAGAATCCTACCAACAGAGAGTCTAGTTTTACTCACATGCTCATCGCTCCTATGCCAGACTGGACTGGATCCTGTTAGTGCCTCCCTCTTGTGTAGTATGGGGCAAGCTTGCCTCCATCACTGATCTCTGATCATGCCCAGCTTACAGTACCGGTTGATATGGGGTGGTGGTCCTCCTCAGAGACTTGGCACTTGGACCCACTCTTGATGAAAGACAGGCACTTTATTACATTTATGACCAATACACTTGAAGAATTCATGTTATACAACAGGAGAGGGGTGACATCACATGCGGCTAGATGGGAGGCCTGAAAGCTTATGTTATAGGGCAGGTTATCTCTTATTCGGCACATGGAAAAGTAGCTCAGAAAGAGGTTGAGCATCTTAGAAATAAAATTAAAGCTTGTGAAGAAGCGCATATGAAAAGACCTACACAACCATTGTACACAGTAATCCAAAACTAAAGTGGAGATTTTTTTTGTAGACTATGATTATGCTCCCCTGGGCTGGGCTTCCCTTTGGGGAGCACATGCGCAGGACTGCTACTCCCTGCCTGAACCCTGCAGCCCAAATGGAACTCCCCGACAACCAGGCAGCCATAGCACACCGGATAACCCCCGAGGCGGGCCCGCTCACCCTCAGTGATCTAACTGAAATTAAAGAGGGCTTACCGTAGTTGCCGGTCAGCCAGGAGTCCATCGGAGATTGGGCCTGTGGTGGGATATGCATCCTGCCTCTGCTGCCCCCATCATCTCCACGGTCCTAGTTGTTTTCTGTAGTTGCCCCACCGGAGTACGACGTGCAGTGACGTCTGTGCACGCCCACCTACTGACATCTGTCGCGACTCCCCGCCCCTATTCTGGCTGGCGTACCTGTGCTGCCCGATCTCCATTGGGGTCGCGGACACTGAGCAGCCCCAGAACCTCCTGAGAGAGAGAGAGCAGTCCTCGGATGCTCAATCCTCTCCCTCCCCTGCTGACCCCGTGGCCTGGGCTCGTTTCCCAACCTGGGTCGCTGTGTGGTGCAAGGTGACGTCCAGCACCTCAACCTCAAAGCACTGGCTCATAGATTCTCCAGGTAGAAGATCACCTGGGGCCAGTGACCATCACATGATATGGTTCAATTTGGCCACTAGAACTAAATCATCCCATTCCTAGGCTAAAATATGGACTTCAGAGGAGCTGACTTTGATAAGATGGCCAGAGGAGCTGACTTTGATAAGAAGGCCAACAGAGTTAAGCCAGCCCTGGCAAGAAGAAATGCAGGTGAGGGGGTACAGGCAAAGTGGGCAAGCATTAAGGATGCAATACTTGAAGCAACATCTCATTGTTAGAGAGAAAGGTAAGAGCAAAGAAGGAGGAAACCACTTTGGTTCTCAAAAACAGTAGCAGAAAAGGTCAGAGCCAAAAGGCTAGCCTTCAGGAAATATAAGGGAATGCAGCGAGTCAAGATAGGAAGGCATACCAAACTTCCCTAAGGGAAGCAGGGAAGGCAATAATGCAGGCAAAGGCCCAAACCGAGAAATACTAGCACAAACAGTAAAAGAAGGGACAAGACATTCTTTATAGATACATTAGTGAAAGGTAACAGTCAGAGGAGGTATTGCTAAGATCAAAGGGATAAGGGGAGTGTGGAGGAGCACCAAGGAAAAGCATTACTCTAAATAGATGCTTCTGCTCAGTATTTACCGAGGAGAAAGTAGGGCAGGGCCCACAGCTCAGCACCATAGACACAGGGAAGAGGGAGGTTTACATTAGTCCCTTCACAAAAGAAAGGGTCCTACAAGAGCTTGCTAAGCTCCAGGGTGGACAAGGCAATGGGACCTGATGGCATACATCCCAGGGTACTAAAGGATCTAAGGGTGTAACTAGCAGAGCCATTAGCAGAACTGTTCAGTGAGTCTCTGAGCATAGGAGAAGTCCCAGAAGACTGGAGAAGGGTCATGTGATCCTGCTCCACAAGAGTGGTAGCAGGGAGGAGACAGGGAACTACAGACCAGTCAGTCTTACCTCAGTAATGGGCAAGATTATGGAGGCACTCCTTAAGTAAAGGATAGTGCAAAACCTGGAGTCCATAGTAGCTAGGATCCAAGACAGCATGGGTTTACAACAATCAAACTAATCTCATAGATTTCTTTGACTGGGTAACCAGAGTGGTGGACAAAGGTGGGTGTAGTTGATGTCAGCCTACCTTGACTTCAGCAAAGGTTTTGATACTGTTCCACGTAGAAGATTGATTAATAAGCTGTAGGCTCGGGTGGGTCAGAAGTTCATCAACAGGGTGGCAAACTGGTTGGGGGCAGAA
The DNA here is from genome assembly GCA_016271365.2 of Neoceratodus forsteri. Lineage (NCBI taxonomy): Eukaryota > Metazoa > Chordata > Ceratodontiformes > Ceratodontidae > Neoceratodus > Neoceratodus forsteri. The sequence goes on along the minus strand of CM057452.1, from coordinate 418,320,934 downwards.
AATAGAGAGTGGTGGTAAACCCACAAAGGGCAGGTTAGAGACAGGTCTGTAGCTGGCTAGACAGGGATAAGAGAAGATTTCTTCAGGAGTGGTGTTACCACCACCTCCTTCTGGGTGTCAGGAAATGCTCTTGTCTGTAACATATACACCAGACTATCTCAGCCAGGACCAGACCGTACACTCAACACACCCACAAGGAGGCGAGTTGGGCCCGGGTCCAAACTACAGTAGGTCGGCCGATACCCTGGATGATCTTCACGATATCAGTGATCGCCAGCCAGCCAAAGCCAGAACAGACAAACTGGGCCTTGCAACTGACCGCCACCACACCTGTTAGAGCGTGCTGCATGGATCTCCGACCTGATGATGTCAACCTTATCTCCAAAGAACCGCAAACTCATCACACTCATTCTGTGAAATGCTCCCCGAATCTGCAGACAGGTTGGATAGCACAGCCTGTCAATAGTTCGAAGGGCTGAGCCAGTCGATTCCGACAGCAGCAATCTTCCTGGACAGGAACTCTGCCTTCTTATCAAGAGACGGACGATTGATAGTCCTTGTAATGGGCCATCAATCTAAGTCTGTCAACATCAAGGCCAGATTTCCACCAGCGCCGCTCCAGCTTCACCTGCTTGCCTCAACTCCTCAAGGTCCCATCGAACCAAGGGGACCGAGGGCGAGAGTTGGGGGTGAAACACGAACAGGAGCTATGGAATCCAGGGCCACCATCACAGCCTTATTATAGGCTAGTAGCAAATCTCCTGGATCCAAGCTTACACTCAGAATACCAGATAGGTCCGCACCGCCGCAAGACCATCTGACGCCAGACCCTTAAAGGACGTACTTGAACCATCTCCATAGGGGCAGGTCTATTGGGGAGCTGAAACTGAACCTTATAGTATGATGGTCAGACCATCCAGCTGGCTCCACCGCCAAGTCGGAGATCTCCATCCCCAGTAAGAACACCAAACCAACGAGTGACCATGACTGTGGGTCGAGAGGTAATTACCTGTGTAAAGCCCAGTGAGACCGTAAGTTGGTGGAAGTCCTGACCAAATTGTGAGAGTTTATAATTGACCAGTCACTGAAATCCCCAAGACTTTCCATCTGGGGATCCCAATACCATATCGACAACAAAGTCTGTGACTTCCTGCAGGAATTGCTTTTCACCAGGTGAATGGTAGATGAGAAGAATCCTTCAACCTACACCTGCGCCACAATACACGCAAAGGGATTTGGTCACGCCCACTGGCATATCTATAAGGCCCAGTTCCAATTTAAAACAAGTGGCTACACACCGCACTCACGATCTTCCCCTGGGAGATGTATCACCAAATACCCAGCCTTAATTGCTGATTCCAGAAGTGGAACAGCATTCTCATCCAACCAGGTTTCAGTGATGCAAGCCAGGTCAGATATCCCAACAAGATCAGCAGTCACTGCTGTCTTGTTTTAATAGACCTGGCATTGCATAACACTGCCCGAGTAGGATGGGACATCAAGGTAGACCGAGATATTTTCCCACCTAGCGTGGAGCCCTTGGGTATGGGAACCAAGCAGGAGGACCACTCTCCTGGACCCATTTCACCCCAGGGAATCTCCTTGTCCCCACAACCCCAATCTGCCCCCCCGCCTCCACACTCTCACCAGGCCCAGACTCCCCACCCTCCACCTCCTCCCAACTATCCCCAAGGCACAACACCAGCTATAAACCTTGACAGACAGTGGGGACAGTTAAAAGGGTGGAGGTCCCAGAGCCTAGTGGGAGAATAGTGCCTGCCAACACAGAACTGGCTGTACCAAACTAGAAGCAGCTAATAACAAACATAGTCAGACTCACAAACGGTACTAACTACAGACAAATAATTTCCACAATCACCAAAATAAATAATACTCCCACTATCCCCAAAATAAATAATACAAAATTAACCCTATCCGATCATATAATAACACATTTACAACCAGAACAAGCAATAATCGGGTATTGATAGTAAGTTCAAGCAGTTCACTTTTGGTTAAAGTTCCTGTCCCAAGCATGAGGTTCAAGCACACCAGAGCTTAAAGAAAAAGCTGAATTCAGGCAGAAATGGAGCTCTCACACCATCCTCTGCCAACCAAAGTAATTCTAAGATTGCAGCAATCTCACTGTCACAGTTGAATTATTGCAGTAGTCAGCAAAGAAATCAACAAGGCTCTCCCACAGCCTCCGGTGTGTGTGTGTGTGTGTGGTGTGTGTGTGTGTGTGTATATGTATATGTGTATGTGTATATAGATATATATCCAGAGCCTGTCCAATGCAAATACTTCATGTAGTGAGACAAAAATGTCTTCCAGCTGCAACCAGTCCCAGAGACAATGTCATCTATCCACTTTGGCCACTGGCCACAGGTACATCTCCCCAAAAGCAGACAACCCAACCTGAGCAGACCCCCAAAAGGCATAAATCCCGAACACTTCGAGGTGCTCCCCAAGGCAATCAGGACCATGCCACCTTCTGTTGAGCATCACCCTGAGGCCTCCCCACGGGACAGCCTGAGCCAGGTCGCCGCCCCATTTAGGCAACCATGCCACCAGGTAGGCCACAGCAAGTCCCAATCTGCATTCTCAGCTATCTTCTCCAACCACTGGATCACAGATGCACCACCATGAGCAGTAGATACCCCTGCCCAAGCAACCTCCGTACTAGGGCCCCCAAAGAGTGGTCATCCTCCAACGAACACCCGGAGGCGGCCCCCAAGGTAGACAGGGTCACTACACCTCTGGCAAGCATCCCCTGACACCTTCCCATGGGACAGCCCGAGCAGGGCAGCCACCCCAAGCGAGCAACCAGGTCCCAAGCTAAGTCCTCACCAGTTCACAGCAATCCTTTCCTGGAGAATTCAGTACTCTGCCAGCAGAAAATACGGACTCACCATCTTCCCTTCCGAACCAATCCTCAGGAACTTGCTGAAGCTCTCAGCATGCTGGGCTCCTCCGCACTTCAAACTCCGGTTATAGCCGTGTCTTCTCCACCAAAGATAAACAGTGTGGGCTGGCCAAAATAGTGGTAATCACCACAGATGAAAGGCGATTACCCTAAAACATGAAAGCAATGGTCAGAAAAATAGGCTAGCAATTAAAATAACGCCAGCGAGCTGGCTTCCAGAAAACACTGCACAGGACGATTTTACAGATACACATTAAAACACACAATAAAACCCTGGCATCTGCCTAATCCGGAAAATGTGGAATTATCTTGCTAGTCTCACTCACTGCAATTCCCTTACTATTCTAACTAACAAATCTAACTAAACAAGTAAAAATAATTAAAACTAGTAAAACTACATACAATCAAAAATAGCTAAGCTTCTGCTGATGGCTAGCCCAGCATGGCCTCCATCTTCAGATGATCGCTTATCTATTTCCACCACTGTACTCCCAGTTTTAGCTGCATACAAGGCAGAGTAATAGTGTTTAAAGACCTCAGAGACCTCAACTACCGCTTTGATCATATGCCCTGGCCTTGGTGGTAAACTCTTGAGATGTAGGCCCTAACTTTGAGTATGGAGTCAGAACGCTAATAGCTTTAAGGCTTATGTCCTCCTCATAGTACCATTGTCTTAGGTATTTCAGGTTTTGTTCCCAACCTGTAGTCTAGCATCATTCAGATCTTTTAACTTTCTGAAGCACCTTACCCCTTTGGCTATTTAGTCTAGCTTGCTACAGGATCACTAGTTCCTGAATTTTATTTTCCTGTGCCTGTTTTCTCCATCCATGCCTTTTTCTTACCAGTCACCATGGAGATCAGCTGGCCCCTAACCATGGCTTTTATAGTGTCCCAAAGGATACTTGGTGATATGTCAGACGATTCATTTCCCTGGACTGCTTTATGATCAATTGAGAAATTTTGCCCCGACTGTTTTATCATGCAGCAAAGAGACATTAAGTCTTCAGAATGATGACTTTTTCTGTATCTGCAGGTCTATTGCAGTATGGCTGGCACATGATCTGATAGCCCTATGGGACCTCTGTGCTACTACGTATTCTACCCAAATACTCCTTGGTGCACAAAAACATCCAGCCAAGAATAAATTTGGTGGGCTGCAGAAAAAGTACATCCCCTAGCTTGCCCATGCAGATATTGCCAGGTGTCCATAAGCCCAGTTCAGCCAGCAGATTTTATCCATTTTGGATACCAAGTGTGCCTGGGGAGAATCTACATGTGCTATCTAGTAAGAAAGTAAGTAAACTTTTATTTGTTTAGCACTCATTCCTGGGGCTCAGGGTGCTATACATAGTGCAAGGAATGGAGCCAAATATCTAAAACATACAATAAAAACTCAGTTCATACATCATTCATAAAATAAAATAAGCAGAGTAAATGAAATAAATAAATACATAAATGAACAAAATAAAACAGCAGCCAGTGTGGGGAGGTCCTTACCTATAACCCAAAGGCCCCCTAAACAGGTGAGACTTAGGCCCCTCTTAAAGGCCTTCAATGAGGTGGTCTCCTCAGATCTTGGAACCGAGTTCCACAGGGCACCAGCAACCTCAAAGGCCCGATCACCAGATGACTTAAGCCTAGCCCTGGGAACTGCTAGGAGGCCCACCTCAGAGGAGCAGAGAGATCGATGGGTATGGTAGGGAGTCAGGAGGTCAATCAGATGGCCTGGGCCCTGCCCAAATTTATTGGTCAGTAAACCGATGTTGAAGGAAAGTCACCACTTCCCTGGCAGCCAGTGCAGGTCTTGCAGGACCAGGTCACATGACATGACCTCAAAGACCCATCAGCAACCTGGCCAATGCATTCTGCACCAGCTACAGGGGCTGTAGGGCTCTTCCACTAACCCTGTGGTACACAGAGTTACAGTAGTAGATTCTGGAAGTCTTAAAAGTGTGCACTAGTGAGGGCAAGTCATCTGGGGCGATCTAGGCTTTAATCTGGGTGATGTTCCTGAGATGGTAAAAGCCAGTCTGGACTACAGATGACACCTGAGCCTCAAGTGTCAGTCTGTCATCCAGAGTGACCCCAGATTCTACATCTTAGCAGAGACTACAAGCCAAGAGGAACCAAGCAGCAGGCCAGTCACCTATCCTGCTGCCTCTGCACCTGGCCAATGACCAGGCTCAATCACTAGTTCAGCTCTCAGAGCAGAAACAATCACTCTACAGTGGTAGCCTAGCAATGGCTTTCACACACTGTCACATGCTAGGATAGACATACCCCAAGTGCTGCTCAGCTCTGCCTCGTCCTAGTAGAAGCATAAAAGCCATAGAGGAGAATGGCTCAGAGTGTTAGGAATGTCAGAAGTGCAGGCAGGAAGTGCTACCGCTATCAAGAGAAAGTAATATCCTTATGCTATATAGAAAGCATAGAACTAAAACAGAGCATTAGAATAATATGTTTAAACCCATTTGTTTAACAGTCACTGAACAGAATGCTAAATCATTGCAACAAAGTCCTGTAAGTAGTATCACAAATATCAGCAACTGGGTAAACAGTGAACCCACCTAGCTTAATGAGCATACAGAATATAAAGCTAAAATGGGACAGTTTGAAAAAATGTTTTTAGAACAAAAATATTTCAGCATTTCTGTCTTGGTATGAAAATATGAATAGAAAGAAAAGCACATGTTAATGAAGATGTTTTAAAGGTGGCACAGATAATGGCACTGGGGTGATTATGCACTCGGTCAGCATGGTTAAAGTTATGGCTAGCCGACCCGCTGGTGTGCAGAGGCAAGGCATCCATCTGTGACACAGATGTCCCAGGTTCGGGAATGGACCCAGAAGTTGGAGGGCTGGCCGGGAGGAGAGGGATTGAGTGTCCCAAGGATGGCCTCCTTCTCCAGGGAGGGGGCTGTGTGTCCAGCGATGTCGGACTCTGGCGGAGGCTGGGGTTTCACCGTAATCAGCCGCCTATTCTCCTCTCCGAGGCATGTCGGATGCTGGTGTCATTGCATGCCACGCCCCTTCAGAGGAACAAATCAATCAAAATAACAGCCACCATTCATGATGCCCCACTTCCTGTAGCCCCACTGCGCCTGCTGTGGCACTCCTGCACCACAACCTATCTCATCCACTATGCCCAACCCCATGCCCCACCCTGTGGGTAAGCCATGAGGCAATGTTGGTAGGTGCCTCTGCTGGCACCCTTCTCCCATCGTTGTGGGCTCATGCTGGTTAGGTGGCCCAACCCTGGGGACAATCCAGGGGTATCGTGGTAATGGAGATAAGTCTCGGGGCAGGGGGACTGGGATGTGGCAGGGGCTGAGCTGCAAGACGGTATGCGAAAAAGCATACTAAATTAAAAAAAAATGGCATATATATGTATACCATCACAGTAGCAGGTATAGTTAGGGTTGGAGGGCCACTTTAATGTTTTAAACCCCAAAGTTTGCACTTTAATAACTTTGCAAACCGTTGTCCGATTGGTCTGAACATTTGTATGCACGGCATCCAACCATCTATCTCTGGATATGGAAAGTTTCGCCCAGTCGGATGTACACTTTGTGGAACTGTAGAGCATCCAAAATGTGAAAATTAGTCAGCTTTTTGCATTTCTTCGGTCGGGCATAAGGGACTGAGGACATGTAGGTGCATGTTATGCACAAGAGATGTCAGAGATCATATCAGTAGTGCATCTGTGACATTTCTATGTATAACGCTGCCTAGCACCATGTTTTTGATGTATTTTGATGATAGAAACATAGACTTTGACGGCAGATAAGGACCGCCAACGCATCTAGTCTGCCCATTTCTCCTCACTCCACAGGATAGCCTCTGAGATCCTAGTTAACCAACAGCCTATTTCTTCCTACCCCCACAAGAATTGCCTTATATCTGTCCCATGCATTCTTGAATTCTCCCACAGTTTTAGACCTCACAACCTCCTCAGGAAGGCTGTTCCATGCATCCACTACCCTCTCTGTGAAATAATACTCACATTGCCCTTTGAACCCCCATCTTTAAATTGTGTCCCTTGTTCTTGCACGTCTTTTTCTGAAAGATGCTACTCTCTTGGACTTTGTTGGTTCCACTGAGGTATCTGTATTCTATTTCCTCTCCCCGGTCGCACTTAGAATTGAGCCTCGCTCAGTATGCCTCTCCGTTACCAACTTTAAATAAATAAATAACAGCAGTCAGATATGCATTATTTGTTACATAGAAATGTAGACTTTGACGGCAGATAAGGATCGCTTGGCCCACCTAGTCTGCCGATTTCCTACCTATTGGATAAGCTGCAGATCCTAGTTAATAGTAATAATAATAATCTATATTTATAAAACGCCTTTCCAGGATCAAAGTGCTGAACATAAAATTTCAATGAAACACATACAAATAAAGAATACATCTCCAAACATTTCCATAAAATCAAATAATAAAATCAAATGTTCCAATCAGTATAATAACTAACAGCGGTATTAAATAAAATTCTATCAGCTGGCACTGTCTGGGAAAGCTAACTAAATAAGTCAGTCTTGAGGACTGACTTAAAGCTCTGGACGGTCAGGCACTCCCTCACCCAATGAGGTAGAGAATTCCACAGGGTAGGGGCTGATATACAGAGGAACGAGCCCCAGATGTCTTCAAATGCACCCTGGGACTCTCTAGCAATCACTCGTCAGTGGATCAAGTAGTCGGAGGCAGTAGGGACAAAGGAGATCTTTCGGTAGCAGGGTCCTTGCTCGTAGGGCTTTGTAAGTCAGCAAGCCAACCTTGAAGGTGATCTACCACTGTACAGGCAGCCAGTGCAGTCTGTGGAGCATAGGTCTAATGTGGCAGGTCCTAAAAGTATCAGTCACAAGCCTGGCCACCGTGACTTTGCACTAGCTGCAAGCAACGGATATCAGCCCTGGTAGCCTTAGTTACAGGGCATTGCAGTAGTCAGGCGGGTGATCAAAAAGTCTGGACCAAGGTAGAAAGATCATGGGGAGGAACCAGGTGCTTCACCCGGCAATATTCTCAGATGGAAAACGAGGTCTTGACAACAGCCTACACCTGAGATTTCGGAGTCAGCCTATCATCAAAATAACATCCAGGTTACGCACCTGATCTGAGGTAGTAAGCTGAGCATCCCGAGCCAAAGTCCAGATAGTTGTCCAGCTGACAAACCCACCACTCGACGATCTGGGTCCACAACCAACACCTTAGTCTTATCTGGATTCTGCTTCAGCCAGTTGGCACTCATCCAGTCCTGGATCTCGGAGAGGCAGTTGTTAAATACCGAGACTGCATCCTCTTGCCTGGGCACAAAGGACAAGTACAGCTGAGTATCCCCTGCATAGCAGTGAAAACTCAAGCCGCACTCCTAACAGTGTCTTCTAATGGCAGCATATACACTGCAAACAACATGGGTGACAATGGAGCCTCATGGAACCCCGAGGATAGGGAGAGCATTAGAGGAATAAATCCCAGTGACCACTCTGAGTCTTACCGAGGAAAGATCTAAACCATCTGAGGACCATACCAGATAGTCCACAGATGAACTGCAGATGCTCCAATAGCACACCATGGTCCACAGTGTCAAATGTCACAGAGAAATCAAGGAGGACTAAGATGGAATGAGTCCTCTAATCTCTTGCTATTAGATCATTTGTACCCGAACAAGGCCGCCTGTACTGTGCCTCTTTCTAAATCTGGACTGAGAGAATCATAAACATCGTGGGTAGTAAGATGGTTATCCAGCTGCAGCGCAACCACCTTCTCAATAATCTTGCCCACAAAAGGCAGGTTAGAGACAGGTCTGTAGTTGGTTAGACAGTCCAGGTCAAGGAGGGTTTTTCAGGAGCAGTTGCACAACCACCTCCTTTAGGGATCAGAAAAGAGCCCCTCTCCAATGAACTCCAGACTATCTCGCCAGGATCGTGCCAATCTCATTCATGCAACCGACAAGGAGTCACGTGGGGCTGGATCCAAACTACAGCTGGTTGACTGCAGAGTCTGGATGATTTCTACGATGTCAATGAATTCTGGCCAGCTAAAGTCGGTTCAAACAAACTGGGTGTTTGCACCTCCTGATGACTACTGCAGCACCCCTAGAGGCGGTCTGGCCAATCTCGGACCTGATGGCGCAACCTTATCTGCAAAAAATGATCAAACTCATCACACTTTCTTGTAAAAAGCTCCACCAGGCTGAAGACAGGTTAGATTGCACAATCTGTCCATAGTCCGGAAGAGCTGAGCTGGCCAGTTTTATGCAGCGGCAATCTCCTCGACAGGAATTCTGCCTTCTACAGGTGATTGTCGATTGATAGATCATGTAATGGTCCATGAATCTAAGCCTGCCAACTCCAGGTCCAACTTCTGCCAGACCCTGTCTAACCTTCGCCCCATTTTCAACTCCTTCAAGGTCCCATCAGCCCATGGGGACCTTGGGCGGAGAGTGGGGTGAACACAAACAGGAGCAATAGAATCCAGGGCCCATTACCGCCTTTATTACAGGCAAGCACTAGATCCCCTGGATCTATGCACCTCGACACACTGGAGCAGATCCAGCATTGCCATTAGGGCCATCTGGGGTCACACCCCAAAGGACAGTACTGGGCCATCTTTGTAGGGGCAGGCTATTGGGGAGCCACAAACTGAACCTCTATGGTGTGATGGGGATCATCTCACTGGTTCCACCACCAAGTCAGATATCTCCATCCCCAGGAGGAACATCAGATCCAATGAGTGACCGCTTAATGTCACTCATTGGACCTTGGAGCAGCCTACGTCCTCCAGTCCCCACTATAATTGCTTTATGTTGGTCCCATGTACTTTGAATTTCACTGTTTTTGACCCTATGACCTCCTCAGGAAGGCTGCTCCATACATCCACCACCCTCCATGAAAAAATACTCTCACGTTGCCCTGAGCCATCCTCTCTATCCTCAAATTGTGCCCTTGTTCTTATGCATCTCTTTTCTGAAATATACCCACTTGGACTTTGTTGATTCCCTTGAGGTACTTGAAAGTTTCTATCATGTCCCCTCTACCTCCTTTTCCCCAAGGGTATACATATTAAGCTCTTTAGTCTCGCCAGATGACTTCTGGTGCAGACCCTGACCATTTTGGTTGCCCTCCTCTGGACTGCCTCCATCCTGTCTATGTCCTTGTGGAGATGGGTTTCAGAACTGCACTGAGTATTCAGATGGGGTCTCACCAACTGTCTGTACAGAGGGATAACAACTTCCTGATTTCTACTGGTGATGCCTCTCTGTACATCCCAGAATACCCCAGCCCTCCTTACTGCCTTCTCACATTGCTTGCCTAGCTTAAGTAATCTGATAGGAGTACCCCAGGTCTCTTTCCATTTTTGTTGTTGTTAGTACCTCCCCCATTGTGTACTCTTCCCTGGGTTTTGTTTCCAGGTGCATTACTTGCACTTCTTTGCATTAAAACTAAGTTGCCATACCTTGACCATTGCTCCAACCTTGCCAGATCCCTTCTCATCCTTTCCACCCCTCCTTGGTATCAACCCTGTTGCAGATCTTTGTGTCGCCTGCAAAGAGGCATACTTTTCCTTCCAGCCCTCCACAATGTCACCTATAAAGATATTAAAGAGTACTGGTCCCAGTATTGAACCCTGTGGCACCCCATTAGTAACTCCCTTTCTCTAGAGTGTGCTCCGCTTACTATTACCCTCTGCCATGTTGTCCAGCCAATTTGTTACCAGGCTATCACCCTGGGACCCATTCCCAGGCTGGCTAACTTGTTTATTAATCTTTGTGTGGTACTGTGTCAAATGCCACGCTAAAGTCTAAGTAGGCCATATATCCAGCCCCTCCCTGGTCTACTACTGTGGTCACCCAGTCAAATAAATCTATTAAATTCATCTGACATGACCTTCCTGCTGTGACTCGTTGCTCTTGGATCCGTGCCCGGCTGGTCTCTAGGTATTTAACAATTCTTTCTTTCAGAAGTAATTCCATCATTTTCCATACTACTGAAGTCAAACCAACAGGTCTGTAGTTTCGTGCCTCTGCCTTGTTCCCACTCTTGTGAAGAGGGATCACGCCTGCCTTCCTCTAGTCCTCAGGTACCACACCATCCTCCTATGATTTGTTAAACAGGTAGTCAGTGGTGTCACTAGGTCTCCCTTAGTTCTTTTAGAATTCTGGGGTGAATCCTGTCCAGTCCCATTGCTTTGTCCACCCTGAGTTTTAAGAGTTCTTTCAGGACTCTTTCTTCTGTGAATGGACTGGTATCGACTCCACTGCCCAGAGTGCTTCTGTTGTTTGGTTTAGGTACCTTCCTCTTTTTGTGAATACTGAGCAAACGTATTTGTTCAGTATCTCTGCCTTTCACCTCACTCTCTGCCCACTTTCTCCCTATATTAAGCCTCATTATCCTCCCTTGGTCTTTCTTCACTCCCTAATGTATCATTAAAATGTTTTATCTCCTTCTTAACTGAGTTGGCTATCTTTTCCTCAGTTTAGGCCCTTGCTATCCTGACTGTCTTCCCCGCCCTCTGCTTTAACTGATACAGTTCTCTGTCCTGCTCCTTTGTGATTCCTTTATATTTCCTGAATGCTATCTTTTTCTCCCTAACCTTCCTTGCCACTCTTTTGAGAACCATAGTGTTTTTTACTTCATTTTGTTTTCTTTATTTGTTTCACACAAAGGCTTGTTGCCTCTATGATGGCAGTTTTGATTTTTCCCATTGTTCTTCCACCTCCTTCCTGCCCATTTGCTAATGCATTCCTTAGGCACTCCCATTTTACCAAAGTCAGCCCTTCTAAACTCCAGTACCCTCCCTCTTGTATGGCTTGACTCCACGGTTGTGTTTATCGTGAACCACATTGTGTGGTGGTCAGTTGTTCCCAGATGGCTACCCACTTTAAATCTGTGATCCTCTTTTTCCATCCCCATTTGAGAGTACCAGGTCCAAGATTGCTCCTCCCGAGTGGGTTCCAGCACTAGCTGTCTGAGTCATGCCCCCTGTAGGAGATCGAGAATGACCCTACCGTGGATGTGGCTTCATAAATGCTCCAGTCAACATCTGTTGGGGACTATTTTGCCAGGTGGCAGGTTACAGTACTTTTGTTGTTGTTTAAACAGCAAAAAACACCTTCTGGATATTTTTCTGTTGTTTAAACATAACCCATGTTATAAGCAGAGTAACCACACCATGGTAGGTGGTTATTGGGGATTAATCAACCCGAATGCTGTGAGGTCAATTGGCCTGCGGCCTTATGCTTTACAATGCACCTGGGTGTTGATTAATCCCCAATAACCTGTTGTGGGTTATTACAATATAGATATATGGAGAGAGAGAGAGAGAGAGATATATATTGAGCTGTTTCACCCTGTCAATTTCAGATCAAAATTACAAGCCATTTCTGCACCACGGAGTAACAAACTGCCAATGCAAAGTAAATTATGCACTTTTACACTCCATGTCTGCGCACTCCATGCATCCAACTGGAACAGCACTTGCCACATCAAGAGATCATGGTCCCTGATGGCACATGCAAAATTTCATGCAAAGTGGTCGAACGGTTGCAAAGTTATTAAGTGCAAAATTTTGAGTTTAACATAGAAGTGCCCATTCAACCCAACTATAAGTCGAGACTGCAGCCCTATAAGATATATATTTAAAAAATGCTTTTACTGTTAGGTAAAATAAAAACAGCAAATGAATATAGAAATAAGATGGTCTAAACTGTCTGCCTCCTTACGATTCCCACTTTCCTGCAGTGCTTATATGCCATTACTGACGGGAAGTCGCAAGGGTCAAGGTCCAGCAGCTGTGACAGGGAGAACTAACCTGGTGAGGCTGTGACCCACACACCCTCCACCGTCTGCTCCAACCACAGCTAAAGCAATACCCTACTCTTAAATAAAGTCTGACCAAACCTTAAACTCAAGCAACCCTCCCTCACTCACTCAAGGCCCTAAACACACGCATCTAAAACAATCACTCCATTCTAATACAATAATTTCACTGTCCAAACACATCTACCTATCAGCCACTAACCTAAACATACAACTTCCAACCTCAACCCCAAACCTCCTTCCTCCCACAATAAAACTAAACAAATAAATAAAACTAAACAAATAACATACGATCAATAAATCACCAGGAGAATCCAATACTGTGCAAAAGTCACTGTGCACTATTTATAAATGTCAGAATGCAGCTTTCACATGTAAAGTCAGACTCTGGTGCCACACTAAGCAGGTCCAGTTTTTTAAGTCAAATGAGAACTATGCCCATCATCTCTTTCACCACTGCTCTGAGGAATTAAGTCAGCAACAGGAGAGATGAGGAAACTGCAAAATAACAGCTGCTTTCACTGCCTGTCCCTTCAGTTGGCATCAGCAGGAGACGATTCAGCTGTCCCATGCCTTCTAATTTTCTGTGATGTGAAGTCCAAGGAGGGAAACAGTCACTGGGCTGACAGTAATTGAAAACACTGTTGTACACCACGGCAGTCATCAGCAAAGTTCAACTCTTCATCCTGCTAGCAGCAGGATTGCAGAGACCTGTAGCTTCCCCACCCCCACCCAGCTATCACCTCTCCACCTCACCCGGCTCCAGACTTAACAGCACCAGTCCTTTCAGCAAGCCATCCTGAGCACACTGACACTCAGGTTGGTCCCTCTCCCGATACTTGACAGACGATTGTGAGGGGAATAGATTTGGGCATAGCAAAGGAGGAGAGAGGCAGGTAGGTGACTAGCCGGCCACAGCCTGAAGGGATGGGAAATGGATCCTGAGGATCACTAGGCAGCAGGACAGGAGGGAGAGCTGGATGTCGCTGTCCACCCAAGGACTAATGACCTGGCTAGGGATGGGGCTGGGATAGTGCAGGGGAGTTTAGGGAGTTGGAGAGGGTGTTAGGTAGCTTGCTCAGTTGCTTTTGCTGAGGTGCTGCCTGTCTATGACAGGGGACAGAGAGGGATTCTGCACCAGGAGTTCAACTCATGGCTGAAGGAGTGGTGCAGAGAGGAAAGGTTTGACTACACTGGGGACTGGGGACCCACCTAGAGGATAAGGGTCTATACAGGGTGATGGCCTGCATCCATCTGGGAGGAACCACAGTCCTTGGTGGATGGTTTAAATGTTACTCAGTGAACATTTAAAGTTGCCAAGGAGGCTAGCTAGAGTCGGGGAGTTAGAAAATGCCCCCCAGGCTGAAGTAGAGAGTAAGAAGAACCTGAGGGGAGAGGAATCCCAGGTGCAAATTAATTAAAGAAGCAGAGTGACAAAGATAAAGGGGAAAGGAACAGGAACATTAAAAGAGGTGGGAAGAAGGGATGGGAAAGGGGTAGCAAACAGAGTGGAAACAAAATCTGGCAGGGCAGTGTGCAAATGCTAGAAGTCTAGGAGTTAAGGTTACAGACCTAGAGGCCATCATGCCAGAGGCTGACCTGGATAGTGTGGCTATTACCAAGTCATGGTGCACTGAACACCATGACTAGGACATCACCATACCAGGCTATACTCTGTTCGGAGAGGACTGGGTAGGAAGGAAAGGAGGGTGTGTGGTGCTTTATGTATGGAAAGCATAAAATTAATGGAGATACAGGAGAGTCAGAGATACTGTGGGTCACCCTGGAGACAGGGAATATAACTACTATTCTTACTGGAGTGATCTACAGTTCTCCACCACAGGGGAAGAATTAAATAAGGTACTGGTGGAAGCTACTGGCAATATGGCAGAAAAGGGGATGCCAACCTGCCAGATGTAGATTGAGCCTCCAGCAGTGACTTCAGCTAGAAGCAAGGACATCCTAGACTCTCTGTAGGGGGATTCCTCTGGCAACTGGTCAGTGAACCCACTCGTGATGGGGCAATACTGGACCTGGTACTCACCAACAAGAACAGTGTTGCAGACATCAAGGTGGGAGGCAACTTGGGGACCAGTGATCAACGTACAGTGTAGTTCAGTGTAAGGACAACTGCGGAATAGAATGACACAATGGCGATGGTCCTGGGCTTCGGAGGGCAGCTTTTATAAAGATGGGTGAATGCCTCAGGGATGCCCAGAGGCATAGAGGGGCTGACCTGGCCTTGCCCCCGTTAAGATGCTATCAATAGAATAAAAAGATGCCCTTTGATTTTTTTTTGTGTTGTTTATGTTGCCTGACCTCAGAGTCCTGAGCTGCTGCAGTTAAGAAAGCTTCCTTTCTCAAACAGTGTTTTCTACAAACTTCAAGCTGGAATTTATTAGTTTGACTGCATAACTCACAGATGTTACATTTCCCACATTGAAACATCCCTTTGGGGTGGGGGTAACCATAGCCTATTATAACATGGCAAAGATAAGTGAGAGTAAAACAAGCTATGTGATGGTCACAATGACCACTTGGTACAGGCTGGAGATGGCATTAATTTTATAATAATGTCGTCTCAAACTGAAATACCATTATCATCCACAGACCCGGAAAAGTAGTGTATCAGTAAGCGTTAGCTCTGTGTCCCACCCACCCACTGAAATGCCCATGACTGACAGTCCAAACCACTCACTTGAAGATGCAGAAACGAGACGTGAGGCAGCAGTGATGCAGACGAGGAGACTGGAGCAACTGGAGAGGCATATCCGCGCATAATGCACCTCACACGGATCGCAAGACAAATGTGCTGTACCGTGAATCTTCAGTTGTTCACAGTGCAGGAGAGGCTGGAAGCGCAATTGTAGGTGTGCAAAACAGGCAGGACAGTCCAAAGATGTCCAGCCGAGTCAGGAAAGCAGTGAACGAGGCAGAGAACAGTAGGTAGAAAAGAGGAATGTAGTGACATTGGAGCCATGGGCAGAGACACACAGCAGCTCAAGACATTATGTAAAACAGATTCAGGGGCAGATAGCGAGATGCAGAAATCAACATATAATAGACCTCCTAGCACCTCTATTAGAATAATAGCCACGCAGATCTGAGAAATTTGCTGAGAGAAATGTTGACACATACTGTCCTCATAGTTACAGTATCTTTGCTGTTGTTTTCACAACATAAGGATATAAATCGCTGTCTCTTCAATCTTCACAAAGGGTAGTATAGAAATATAAACAGTGCAAAATCTGTCTGTGTTGTGTTATTCACAGTATGAAAATAAGAGTCAGACTACACACTTTGTCCTAGAAGCCATGTTACAAGTGCATTAAGCCACTCCGAAGGTAGCATCTAATAGGGAATTAATGCATGGTTGGGCTATTGTAGGCACGAGGCCAAACGGGCCCAACCATGCATTAATTCCCATTAGATGCCACCTTTGTCGTGGTTTAATGCTTATTGTTGTTTAGGTTTGTTTAACATAATGCAAATGTACAGTACTAGCCTGTCTGTAAGATTATGTGCTCTGAAATGTAATTTAAGACTGTTAATTCTCTGATAAAATAGAATCATTAAGAAGTACTGTATAGGCCAGTATTTTCTAATGATGTTCCCATGTGCCCTAATGTATTTTGTAGATAGATAGATCTGTTAACACCCTTTCCTGATTTTTTGTTTCTAACAAGAAGTCCTTTCCATGTGTTTAGCTTTCTCAAGAGCATTGTCAAATGTCAGCCTATTTCTTAGCCCTTTATGACCATAGTTCTAGAGATTCTTTTCAAACTCTTCTTCCTAGTGCAATTCTGACTGACTGATTTGTATAAATTTTTCTATATTCATTTGTTTTTTATTTCTTATGTTCCATTGTGTTGCATGTTGTCTATCACTGTTCAAATCCCACCACAGCCATTTAAATCTAAATCATGAATTAAGATGTCCATATGTATTTAAAACAGCAGGGGCAGACAGTGTGTTGGTTCAGAAACTGTATAAAATGGATTATTTTGGCTCTGTAAATCTAACCTCTCTCTAGAACACTTTGTCGAACTGGTTGGGGTTTTGGTGTGGCGGTGAGCCCACACCATGTGCATCTGTTAATTACCTGCAATAAAAGTAGATAATTTTTTTACATATTTACTGACTCCTGCATTTTTTATTGTGGAAGACTGGTGAGTGCTCTACTACCTTGAACTTTTCTCTTCTGATTTACAGTGGCTAGCTACTATCCCCTCAGAGCACCAAGTTCCTTACAAATGTACACACCTGTTCATGCTTGGGCTGTAATGTTTCTTGCTTAACTGTAAAATGCAGGAAAATACATGATTTACAATGATTTATTGCAAAAATTCCATGAGGCATGCCCAAAACCCCAACTTTGTTAGGATTTTATTTTCTATTTACAGTGTCTGCACACGCCTCTGTGCCCTGGTGGTGGGGATGGCCTGGGTGGGGTGGAGGAACAATGGACAAAGATAAAGGGAGCAAAGTAAAGGCAGCTGACCTCTGTGTCCAATAAGTGAGCAAAAGCAAGAGGAAAAAGAGACTGCTATGGTTCTCAACAGGTGGCTGAAAAGGTAAAGGGTAGCATTCAGGAAGGTATAAGGAGGTGGAGAGGGAGGAGGATAGGGAGGTGTATCATGGGAAACAGAGGGAGCAGGAAAGCGGTATGGAGTGCAAAGGCACAAACTCAAGAGAGAATAGGCCAAGATGTAACAAAGGAGATAAGAAATTTTTAGGTACACAAGGAAAGAGGAAGACCAGGGGTGGGACTGTAAGGTTAAAAAGGAAGGAGGACTGTGTGGGGGGACCAGGAAAGGTAGACATCCTGAACAAATACTTTGTTCACTGTTCATAGAGGAAGGAGAAGGAGGGGCCACAAAAAGTAACAAAAGCTTTGGAGGGAGGGAGGTGGACATAGTCCATTTTTGGAGAAGAGTCCTGAAATGACTTGCTAATCTGAAGGTAGACAAGCAATAGGGCCAGATAGCGTGCATCCAAGGGTACTGAGGGAGCTCAGGAAAATACTTGCTGCAGCTCTGACAGTTCTATTTAACAACTCATTGGAGACAGGAGTGGTTCTGGGGGACTGGAGGAGGGTGGACGTGGTTCCACTACACAAAAGTGGTAGCAGGAGGAGGCTGGCAAATACAAGCCAGTCAGCCTGACGTCAGTGGTGGGAAAGTTAATGGAATCACTGCTGAAGCAAAGGATTCTAGAATATCTTGAATCCAATGGGTTACAAGACCCAAAGCAGCATGGTTTCATGGGGGGATGTCAAACTAATCTGATAGCAAGCAGCAAAGAAAAACTTTACAGTTTGGCTCTCCTGAGTCTTGTCAATCAGGCCTGGGGTCTTCCTTAGGGTTGTCAACCCTGATGCTCTCCCCATTCTCATATAGTCTGCACATCTGAGCTTATTTACTAATGGAATGAGGGACCGTTAGAGTTGATAACCACAAGGAAGACCCAGACCTGATTTGCCAAGACTCAGAGAGTCAAACCGTAACGTTTTCTTTTGCTGCTTGCAGGGGTGCAGGTGGGGTGTCAGGTTGAAACCCTAACACCACATTTCTACTTCTGTCAGTTTAACCTAACTGGCACATAAAGTTTTTCACAATGTGTGTGTGTGTGTGTGTGTGTGTGTGTGTGTGTGTGTGTGTGTGTGTATGTATATATATATATATATATATGTGTGTGTGTGTGTGTGTGTGTGTGTGTGTGTGTATGTGTGTATATATATATATGTGTGTGTGTGTGTGTGTGTGTGTATGTATGTGTATATATATATATATATTTTTATAAAATGTTTGAGACAATCAATGTCAGGAACAGCACTGGACAAACACCATCACATGACCCGTCGCGTATATCAGGCACGACCGCGCACCTCAGAGTGGTATATCTATTACATATATAAATATATATCTATAATGCAGCAGTGCCACTTATAGTTGGGTTGCTCCGGCGACTTCTATGTTAAACACCAAATTCTGCACTTTAATAACTTTTCAACTGTACTACTAGTGTGCCCAAATTTTCATGCACCATCTGGTACCATATATTCTGGATCTAGAAAGTTTTGTTCTGGTCAGATGTGTGGTTGAGAAACTGCGGAGTGCCAAAATGTGAAATTTACCATTTAGATACAAATTCTTTGCTCGCCTGTAAGTCTGAAATGGTTTGGGGTCTGGTCTGAAGTTGTTAGGGTATATGGGGTCTGAGTCATTGATTTACCTTTTGAAGGTTTGGTGAAAAATGTTAATCCGTTCAAAAGTTAATAAACTTTAAAGTTTCCCATTATAGTCTATGAGAAATAAATATATGTGCCATGCGACAGCACTTTCTGCTTTAGTGAAAGCACTTTTACTGTCGCAAATAGGTTCAGTAGTGTTGTGCTGCCACCATCTTGTTTTCAGTTAACAACTCAGAAAAACAATATAATTCAAAATCTGCTGCCCCTAGATAAACACCAACAGTTGTGTTTACCTAATCGAGGACTAAGGAACACAATCCTGGCATTATTTTTTTCAAAATAGTGGCTGGAAACAGGTGTTCTGCATTCGGCAGTTGGTAGTGCTGCAATTTGCAGCACTTCTTTAGAAAGCTGCCACAAATTGTAGCAATTTTGTGCAAGGACTGCACTGTTGTGCAAAATCGTCAAGAAATTTGTGGCACTACTTTAATAATAAAAGAAAAGATACCACTGCCCCTGGTAAAACCCCAAACAGTTCTGGCCATTATTTAAAAACAACAAAAAAAAACAGAATCTGATTCCTAGGCCTCTGCTTAGGTAAACTATTGGTGTTTACCTAATAAGGATATTGTAACTTTAATCACCTGCAAGGTGGCAGATTTAATTAAAAATCAGTTTCTGCTGATATCGGGTGCCAAATCCCTGCATCGGTGGTACAAGTTTCCTTAGTGTAGGGACACTGGGAGCCAACTCCCAGTGTCCCCAATTATGTCCTCACCCCTCAGATCTGTGGGACACTGGGGAGCCCACCCCAGTGTCCCAAAATATTATGTTTATATTTTTTTAAAATGTGAAATGCGCTATCGACATCAGAGTGCCCATTCCCATGTTGGCACTAGACACCCTCCCCACCACTGTGGGACACTGGGGAGCCCACCCCACAGTGTCCCAAAATATATTTTAAAATTTAAATTGTTTTTGCCGACATCAGGGTGCCCAACTCGCGTGCGGCATTCTGAAGTCCATCACCCTCCTAGCACTGTGGGACACTGGAGACCCCACTCCCAGTGTCCCACAAATATTATTTAACCTGTTTAAAAAAGAAAACAGTCCCCAACATCTTTTTTGTTTTACATCCTGTAAAATGAAACGTCCCTCATCGTCTCCCCATCCTCCCTCCCCATTCCAACCCCTCCCACTGAGCAACCTACCCACCACACACACCCTTGCCCTATACTTACCACTGAGATCATCTTCTGTGGACTGGACACGCTCACTCTTCAAAGCCAAACCACTAACTGAAGAATCAAGGTAAGTACCGTATAATGGCTGTCAGGCATTGTGAACATATGTTGATATTTCAGGCATTTTCTTTATTTTTTACCACATTTTCAACATGGACTTTAGGACCCCACCTCATGAACACTTTCACTGTCATTTTGTTAATCGGACCCGTAAGGTGATTTCACGGTCACTGTATGAAATCATCTTTCAGGACTGATAATAAATGACAGTGTCAATGTTCATGGTGTGGTCTAAAATCCCATATTGAAAATTTGGTACAAAAATACTAAAAACTGCCCGAGTTATGTGCAGTTGTTAAAATTTTTTATGCATCTGCGAACTTCTCGCAATTTTTTATATTTTCACTCTAAATTTTGAGCATTACCATTTTTTCACACCATCTCATGAAGGGTATAGCTGTCATTTTTTACATCCTGCCCAAAACATGTTTTCACACCTGTGGTGCAGAATGGTGCGGTCACTGTGTAAAATCACCTTTTGGGACTGATGAATGCAGTGGCAGTACTAGTTTTCCAAAAAGGCCAAGGAGTACGATTCTGGGCTTATTTTTGGAAAAAATGTCCAGGAAAGATTTTGACATTTACAGGGCCAATGTTTTTTAAAATTGAAGTAGTGCCTAAATTTGCAGTAGTTTTCACAAGAAGTGACTCAAATTTATGGTAGTTTGTGCAATAACAGTGCCATTACTTGTGCAGAAATTGCTAAATTAGTGGCATTTTTGCAAAATATAGTACCAAATTTGCAAACACTACTAAGGGCCGATTAAACAAATATATATTTCGGTGCTATTTTGAAAACTAAAGCCAGAATCATGTTCCTTGGACCCTGATTATATAAACACAACTGTTGATGTTTACCAAGGGCTATTTTTAATTACAGTGTTTTTTTCCCATCGCTAACCGAAAACAAGATGGCAGCAGCATGGCATTAACTTTTCCATGTGAGGCAGCAAAAGTGCTTTCAAAAGATGAAACTGCTTTTGCACGGCACATATATTTTTCCCATAGGCTATAATGGAAACTTTAAAGCTTTATAACTTTGAACAAATTAATATTTTTTCTACCAAAACTTCAAAAGACACATCTGCAGCTGAGATCCCATATACCCAAACAATTTCAGACCATACCCCAGCTCTTTTGGAGATGCGGATGCACCTAAATGGTAAATTACACAGTTTTTGGCACTCTGCAGCTCCACAACCGCACCACCAACTGGAATTAAACTTACCAGATCCAGAGATATGTGGCACCAGATGGCACATGGCAAATTTTAGTACATTGGTCATGCAGTTGCAAAGTTATTAGTGCAAAATTTGGGGTTTAACATAGAAGTGGCCAGACAACCTTAACTATACTAGTACTACCATGCTGGTATAATATAGTTTTGATATTGTGTGGTGTGTGTATATAGATATAGATATAGATAGATATAGAATTAAGGGAGGTGCAGTAGCCGGTTTATGTTCCTGAAATCCTGTCTATATACTGGCAGTATGATAATTCAGTTCAAATTGCTCACACATTCTATTTTAATGAAAAGTCCAACCCCTGCTTCCCTCCACAACACAAACACACTTCTAATGCGGCAAACTGATATGTTCATGATAGGAACCACACATGTCACTACTAACCCTTTCACCTTCCAACCACCTCTAACCTTACAATAACTGGTGCATTTTGTGTTCTAAATATTCAAGTATTACTATTCAGAGCCTGAAAATTCATATCTTAAAATTGAAATTGCATCTGTGGTAGACACTAGAATGTTTGATTTTAGTGTGTGTCTTTCTTTCTTGATCTTGTATTAATGCATACCTATTGTGTTGTTACAATAAAGATTTTTTAAATGATTTTCATTTTTTAATGAATCAGGAGATAAATTTAATTTAATATTAATGAAATCTAATGAAAATAGTAAGAAACAGTCAGGTGCATATTTTTTCTTTAGGAAGGTAAGTTAGATGCAGTGCATATGCTTCATAGGCATAGCAGGTGTACGTAGTTTTGCAAAGTTGTGAAACAAAAACTGAACCAATAATGTTTTGAATTATTCCTACCTTACCAGTGACAATTTGGTAGTTGCCAGAATTTGTTTTCCTTTTGGGGAGGAAGTTGTGTGATTGTTCTGGGATGGATGGGTGAGGTGATTTTCTAGATGTAATATATGAATATTATAATAATGTACTTATTTTTGCACTGCCTACTATACTGTATGTGCTCCTGATTCTACATATATAACTTATATTACCCATTATCTGAATGCAAATATCTCTTAGTTTATCTCTATTTAAAATTAGACAGATGTGTTTATAATGAGAATTGGTCATATGGACCATATTTTCCATATCTGGGGAGTCTGGAATGATTACCTGTTAGGCCATGTGTTAGTTTCAAGGTACTCTAAAACAATGGTACATTTCACAGTTCATATTTGCTTACACTGTACCTCTTTCTGTACCTATGTAGAATTCATCTGATTACTCATTTGAGTCATCGATATCAATACATGGTCGTAGTTGAGCTCAAGAAGTAGAGTTAATGGCAGAGGAACATCACAGTATCATCTTTGTCTTGGGATGGACATTCATGAAGAAATGTCCAGGCCTCTGGAGATATCAAATGACCTATTTCAGATCCAAAATTAACATACTATACGTCCGGGCAAATGAGAGGTCAACGTGTTGCCCAAAGGGCAGAGGTGGAGTTTGTACTATGTATGAGGAAAGGTGTCATGCACGTATTCAGTCTCTTTCAGGTATGTATTGTGCTATAAAACAAAAATATGACTGCTTACATGCAGTGCTTATAATGTGCAGTGTATTGCAATATAGTCAGAAATTTCTCATGCATCCTCAAATTGATAATAATGTCTTAAATGATTTTTCATATTTTTATAAGTTTTAACTCATGACTCCTTAAAATAGTAAGCTCCTTGAAAAGATAGTATCCATCCAAACAATCAGTTATCTCCAAGACTACGGCCTCCTCTCAGACTCCCAGCATGGTTTCAGAAGAGGCCATAGTACCACAACTGCTTCTACTAAAGTTTACTGATGACACCAGAATTGCTATGGAAAATGGTCAGTTTACAGGTTTGTTTTCTTGACATTACAAAGGCATTTGATTTTGTTGATCATTATCTTCTCTTAACCTAGAGGCCAGTGGGGCACAGGACCCATGGCAGCATGGATTCACAGTGGGATGGTCATGTCAGATTATCGATTTCTTTGACTGGGTGACCAAAGTAGTAGACCAGGGAGGGGCTGTGGATATGGCCTACCTAGACTTTAGCAAGGCATTTGACACAGTCCCACACAAAAGATTAATAAACAAATTAGCCAGCCTGGGAGTGGGTCCCAGGGTGGTAGCCTGGGTAAACCATTGGCTGGACAGCAGGACACAGAAGGTAATAGTAAACTGAGTCCACTGAAGAAAGGGAGGTTACTAGCAGGGTACTGCAGGGTTCAGTACTGGGTCTGGTCCGTTTTAATGTCTTTATAGTGACATTGCAGATGGACTGGAAGGAAAGTATGCCTCTTTGCAGACGACACAAAGATCTGCAAAGGGTTGATACACAAGGGGTGGTGGAAAGGATGAGAAGAGACTTGGAAAGGTTGGAGGAATGGTCAGAAGTATGGCAGCTTAGATTCAGTGCAAAGAAGTGCAAAGTAATGCACCTGGGAAACAAAAACCCAGGGAAGAGTACACAATGGGGGTAGTAACAGCAACAAAATGGAAAGGGACCTGGGATAGTCATATCACAGATGACCTAAAGGTTAACAAGCAATGTGAGGGATCACTGGGGATACTGGGATGGGGAGAGCCATCACCAGTAGAAAACAAGAAGTTGTTATCCATCTGTACAGACAGTTGGTGAGACCCCATCTGAGTACTGCATGCAGTTCTGGATACCCCATCTCCAAGGGCATAGGCAGGATGGAGGCAGTCTGGAGGAGGGCAACTAAAATGATGCAGAGTCTGCACCAGAAGCCATATGAAGAGAGACTAAAGGAGCTCAATATGTATACCTTTGAGGAAGGGAGAAGAGGGGACATGATAGAAACCTTTTAAGTACCTTAAGGGAATCAACAAAGTCCAAGAGGGTAGCATCTTTCAGAAAGAGAGATGTGCAAGAATAAGGGGACACAATTTGAAGACAGAGGGGAAGGCTTAGGGGCAATGTGTGAAGTATTTTTCACAGACAGGGTGGCGGACACATGGAACAGCCTTCCTGAGGAGGTCGTGGGGTCAAAAACAGTGGGGAATTCAAGAATGCATGGGACAGACATAAGGCAGTTCTTGTGGGGGTAGGAAGAAATAGGCTGTTGGTTAACTAGGATCCGTAGCTTATCCAGTAGGTAGGGAAATGGGCAGACTGGTGGGCCTAGCAGACCTTATCTGCCGTCAAAGTCTATGTTTCTATGTTTCTTAAAAACGCCTCCTATTTTCTTCTTCTGCTGCAGTCTGCTAGTATTAGAGCTATCTTACTGACAGGCAACAATTTGTTAAATTTAATTCAGCTCTATCTTCTGTCTCCACTACTAATGTGGGTGTGCCCCAAGGATCTATCCATGGCCTCTCCTCTCCTCTCTTTACTGTCTTTATTAATGACATGTCTATAAATGCCTCATCCTGTTCCTCATTCTGTATGCCGATGACTTAGTATTATGCTCTAGCTCTGACAACCTTGCTTACCTCAACTCTACCTTACTTCTGATTCCATAAATTTCACTCCAAGCTGTCACAAAGAAAAATACTACTCAACTTCAGCAAAACCTAGTCTATGCTATTTGGCTCTGCCCTAGGCTAAGAATGTGCACTGGTAACTATCCATCTCCAGCCTTGATGGCACTGTTATTGATAATATTTCCAACTTTAAATATGTTGGTGTCAACCTTGATCCCTCACTAACTTTGCCCAACACATTGCTAGTGCATGTAGGATTGTAGACTTCAAACTGGGCCTTACCTTTAAATCTAGCCATGCCCTTACACCTCTGCTAGGAAAGCCATTGCTCAGGTGCACTTCTTCCTACCCTTACCTATGGTGCTGCTGTTTATGCCTGCACAGCCAAAGCTCATCTTCACAGATGGAACACTGCCTACAATAATATCTCTCCTTTGCGCTGTCATCACACTGTCTTGCCCATCGCTGTTGGCTTTATAGAGACTTAAACTGGCTATCCCCTGATACCTACTGCTCATGTGCCCTCAGTACTATAACAGATAAAATGGTGCATACCAGAGTACCATCCTCCTTGCCTCACTGTTGTCTCCTCCTTTCCTCCCTACCCCTTCGCTCTGGGAATGGTCCATCTCTCTGTCACTAGATGCTTTACAACCATGGGCCCCAAGCTTTTCCACTCTGCCCTAATACTATGGAATTCTCTGCCTGTCTTTATCAGACTCTCCTCATGGTCACTTCAAAAGAATTTCACTGCTGTCTCCTGCTCTCGTGCCTTGTACCTGCTCTCTTTCTACATGAGCTTGCTGTTATGTCTTTTTTTTTTTTTTTTTGGTGGCTGCTCACCTCCTGAGATCCACCTGGTCACAGACTCCTGCTCCCACCTCCAGATCAGATGCACCCATTCCTTGAGACCCCTGGCTTACCCCCCAGGGTGAGGCCATGGAACCGACCTCTCTCAAACAGCTCTGCAGTCAGGGGCTGGGCAAGGCAGAGCCACTCTGGAGGCTGATAGGAGCCAAGGGCTGGCATCATGAAGGTGGCCGGCAGCTCTGCATTTCTTTATTTTATCCACTGAGGAGCCAGGCATGCACTGACGCCAGTGCACTAACATGCAGATGTCCGCTGGATCCTCCCCATGTAGATGCCGCACCCTGCCGAACATCCAGCCTCCGCTGGGTGTCACTGCAGCGTGGCACGATCCTCACCCACCCCTGAAGGAAGGAGAGCTGTCGCAGGACACTCAATCCTTCCTTCCCCTGCCAGCCCCGTGCCCAAGTCCGCCTCGAACCCGGTCATCGGCACGGTGTGAGGTGTGGCGCCCAGCGCTCAACCCTCAGTGTCACTGGGTCGGCAAGCTTGCTGTTATGTCTTGACTACTCATGTTTCTACACCATGAATTTCTTGCTGCACTTTTGTTTTGTTCTCCCACTCTCTGGTACTCCCTCAACCCTTTCTGCTCTTACTTTCTGTTCATGTTGCACTGATGTTTGTCTCCTTCTTCTCTGCTAATGCCTTGACTCTTTTGCTGTCACTCTTTCTTCTACCCTTTTCATGTCTTAACTGTTTACATGGATTTCTTCTTCTGTATATGTGCAATTTATTTTTTTTTGTCGACTCTGTTTAGGCTCTCTCTCTGAGGCCTTGGACTCTCTGTAGTAGGGCACCCGACAGACCTGATCCCACCCACTTGAAATCCCCAGCCTTACCTGCCAGATTGGGGGGACTCTGCTCCATCTGCCCTGGACCACCGACCCCTGGATCTAAGCGCCCAGGAGGGACTGCCAACTCCTACCAGTGACCTTTCTGAAATCTAATGGGCGGCCAGGATTCTTGCACAGGAGCATACAGAGGCAGGCTGGAGGATCCGCATTGGGCGTGGTAGTCATCCCTCATCCCGCCTTGCCTACCAAGGCCCCAGGGCATTTCCTTGTTTCTTCCCTTTCCCACTGGCTCGGATGTGCAATGCGCCTAGTGTGGGTGTGATCGCTCCGAGCACATCCACAGGATCACCACCACAGCCAATCCCCTGACTGTAGGACCCACAGGCTGCTGTGCCCCCAGTCACCTCCAGGAGCCACCAAAGCCTGGGATCTGTCCCACCCTCCTCCCAGGACAGGAGAGCTGTCCTCCGGATGCTCAATCCTGTCCTCCCTGATGACCCCGATGACCCGAGCTCGCTTCGAACCCAGGTTGCTGGCGTGCGCGAGTGTGGCATCCAGCACCTCAACCCTCCATGCCACCAGGCCTGCTACTGTATATGTACAATGTAGTATTGCCTATTCTTTGTTTCAACTTATGGCATAATGTTTGCAATTTGCCTACTGGCTACGCTAAATATTGTACTTTGTACCTATTTGTACATTCACAGCTTTTTATTATGTTTTGATATTTTATATCTCCCAGTTACTTTGTATATCTATGCAGTTTCAACTGCTTTGTACCTAATACACTTTACTCTATATATTTTTTATTATTTGTCTATTATTGATCTCGTATTATTATTTACAATTTTTGTTTTGTACTCTTTGGGTCATACCTTAAAATAGGCATATAGCATGTCTAGTGTACTTAGCCAGTTAACAAAAACAAATAAATAAATAAAATCCAATTCTTCTAACCTCTACATTTATATAACCAAATTTTAATGACAACTGTTGTCTGACATATATTTAGTTTAATAAGATTAAAATGTATAGGAATATTTAAATGATAAAGAGTGTATTAAAAGTAATTTAATTCAGTTTATATACAATAACAAAGCAAAAAAGCTGAGCACCGGAGATCAGTTGCATAAAACATATTGTTATTACAAACAAGTACTCAGAAAATAGCAGCAACGGCAACACAGTAGCAGGAGGGGAGAAAATGCACCTCTGAATGGTTTTTTAGGCTTTCCCAGAGACGATCTTCTGTGAGGAAGCCTATGGGTAAACCGTGCTCAGCTTTTTGCTTTGCTATTGTTCTTGTTTTCAGAGTCACAGAGTTCACTGTGGAGTGTTTCTCTGCCTTAAATTTATGTATAATGTCTTCTTTCCAAACATATCATATATGTTTTGTTTACTTGTATCTATTTGAAAAATTCTAAAAATCAATAAAAATATGTTGATTAAAAACTTCTATATTTATAGAATGACATCTGATAGTTTTGCGTTTACTATGTTAGTCATATCAGATTGACCCAAAATGGTATGATACAGTGTCAGTATCACTTTCATTCATACCTTCGAGTACAGCAATATCTATAATGCCAGTATCCAATTTAAACTGCCCTTGAATTGTTAAACTTCTCTACCCCCTTCAGTTAACCACCCATATTTTTCCCTTGGTGACTATAGAAACATAGACTTTGATGGAGGATAAGGACCATTTGGACCACCCATTCTACCCATTTCCCTACCTATTGGATAAGCTGCAGATCTTAGTTAACCAACAGCCTACTTCTCCTACCCCCAATAGAATTGCCTTATGTCTGTCCCATGCATTCTTCAATTCACCCACTGTTTTGATCCCACTACCTCCTCAGGAAGGCCGTTCCATGTGTCCACCACCCACTCTGTGAAAAATACTTCCTCAACGTTGCCCCCTGAGCTGTCCCCTCCATCTTCAAGTTGTGCCCCTTGTTCTTGCACATCTCTTTTCTGAAAGATGCTACCTCTTGGACTTTGTTGATTCCTTGAGATGCTTCAAAGTTTCTATCATATCCCCCTCCTTTCTCAAGCATATACATGTTAAGCTCCTTTAGTCTCTCTTTGTATGACTTCTGTTGCAAACCCTGCACCATTAAAATTGCCCTCTTCTGGACTGCCTCCATCCCTCGATGTCCTTGCGGAGATGGGGTCTCCAGAACTGCATGCAGTACTCAGATGAGGTCCACCAACTGTCTGTACAGAGGATGACAACTTCCTGTTTCCTACTGGTGATGCCTCTCCTATGTATCCCAGTATCCCCCAGCCCTTCTTACTGCCTTCTCACATTGCTTGCCTACCTTTAGGTCATCTGATATGACTACCCCAGGTCCCTTTCCATTTTTGTTGTTGTTAGTACCTCCTCCCCATTGTGCACTCTTCCCATGGGTTTTGTTTCCCAGGTGCATTACTTTGCACTTCTTTGCATTGAATCTAAGCTGCTATACTTTTGTCCATTCCTCCAATCTTGCCAAGTCCCTTCTCATCCTTTCCACCTTGTGTTTCAGCCCTTGCAGATCTTTGTGTGCGTCTGCAAAGAGGCATACTTTCCATCCAACCCCTCTTCAATGTCATCTATAAAGAATTAAAGAGGACCGTCCAAGTACTAAACCCTCGCGGTACTCGCTAGTAACCCTCCTTTCTTCGGAGTGGACTCCATTTACTATTGCCCTCTGCATCCTGTTGTCCAGCTAATTTTTTACCAGGCTACCACCCTGAGACCCACTCCCAGGCTGGCTAACTTGTTTATTAATCTTTTGTGTGGGACTGTGTCAAATGCCTTCTAAAGTCTAGGTAGGCCATGTCCACAGCCCTCCCTGGTCTACTACTTTGGTCACCCAGTCAAAGAAATCTATTAGATTCTGTCTGACATGACCTTCCTGCTGTGAATCCATGCTGCCTTGGGTCCTGTTCCCCGCTGGCCTCTAGCTACTCAACAATTCTTTCTTTCTTTCAGAAGTGATGCCATCATGTTCCTACCACTGAGGTTAATCTAACAGTTTCTAATAGTTTCCTTCCTCTGCCTTGCTCCCACTTTTGTGAAGAGGAATCACATCTGCCCCCAGTCCTCAGGTACCACAACATCCTCTGATAGATAGATAGATAGACAAGACAGACAGATATTTTATTTATGAAGTGCCCTGTTCCTGGGACTCTGGGCACTGTGCAATAAAACAATAACAAAATACAACTGTTTAAATCAAGCAAAACACACATATAAAAATCATTATAAATACAGTCAGCCATCTGTCTATAATTCATAGCAGCATCAATCAATAAAAGTTAGTTGGAACAGGTATGTTTTTAACCCCTTTAAAGGCTTCCACTGAGGGAGCTCCTCAAATAATCAGGTAAAGAGTTCCACAGGGTTGGTGCGGCCAACGGAATGCTGTGTCTCCCAAATGCTGCAGCCTAACCCTGGTAACCCCAAGGAGGTCTCCCATGGCAGAACGGAGTGCCCGGCCAGATGGTAAGGGACAAGGAGATCTTGCAGATAGATAGGACCCTTTCATGCAGGGTCTTATAGGTAAGGACCCCATCTTGAAGACAGTCCTCCACCTGACCAGCAGCCAGTGCAGTCTGTGGACCACCAGGTAATATGCCCACATCTCCTTACCCCAGTCCTGTGATTTGTTAAAGGGTCATCGGTGGTGTCACTAGTTCTCCCCTTAGATCTTTTAGAAGTCTGGGATGAATCCTGTCAGGCCCCATGGCTTTATCCACTTTGAGTTTTAGGAGTTGTTTCAGGACCCTTTCTTCTGTGAATGGATTGGTATCTACCCCCTATCCAGAGTGCTTCTGTTGTTTGGTTTAGGTACTTCCCTGTCCTATTCTTTTGTGAATACTGAGCAAAGTATTCATTCAGTATCTCTGCCTTCTCACTGTCACCTCTGCCCACCCCACCCTCACCTTAATTAGCTTTACTATCCCTCCTTGGTCTTTCTTCGCCTCCCTAATGTACCTATAAAATATTTTATCCCCTTCTTAACTGAGTTGGCTATCTTCACCTCAGTTTGGGCCTTTGCTATTCTGCCTTCCCCACTTCCATCTGCTTCAACTGATAAAGTTATCTGTCCTGCTCCTTCTGTGATTCCTTATATTTCCTGAATGCTATCTTTTTCTCCCTAACCTTCCCTCCACCTCTTTTGAGAACCATAGTGTTTTTTCCTTCATTTTGTTTTGTTTGTTTGCTTCACACAAAGGCTTGTTGCCTCTGTGATGGCAGTTTTAATTTTTCCCCATTGTTCCTCCACCTCTCCTTCCTGCCCATTTGCTAGTGCATTCCTTAGGCACTCTCCCATTTTGTTAAAGTCCAGAACCCTCACTTTTGTATGGCTTGACTCTACAGCTGTGTTTACTGTGAACCACACTGTTTGGTGGTCATTTGTTCCCAGATGGCTACCCATTTCTAAATCCAAGATCCTCTCTCCATCCCCAATATGTTGACTATATGTAACTTTGTCTACTTGACTGACATACATACTTAGTATGTTCCTTATCAGTCCTGCAATATATTGTCTCTGTGTTCTTCATACAAGATCTTATTATTCCTAACCATCCTTATATTCCTTATTTACCCATTCTTTCTGCTGTATGTCACATTTCAGTCTAGTTATAAATGCCATAATATACTTTCTTTATACACACAGCATCAGTCAACAACTTGAACATGACTGGGGTGATGGTCGGGACCTGGTCGCCAGATAAGGAGGTTGGGAGCTGGTTTGCCTTCTGGTCTTTTTCTGAGGCTCCCAGCTGTTACCTCTGAATGGGCACGAAACCTGGGGTGATTTTTGATGATGGCTGACACTATGATCACAGGTGTCGCAGTCATCAAATCCTTCTTTACCACCTGAGGAACATCGCCAGGTTAAGCACCTTGTTCCGCCTGGTGATCTCCCTACACTGGTCCACGCCTTTGTGACCTTGTGCCTTGATTATTGCAACTCCCTTTATCTAGAGCTACCTGGGGCTGATATCCGTCACACAGCTGGTGCAGAAACGCTGCAGCCCGTTATTGATGGGAACCCCTGGACTTGTCAAATCTCTCCAGTGCTGTGCGAACTGCACTGGCTGCTGGTTCAGTGGCGGATCACCTTAAAGTCAGACTTCTGACTTACAAAGCTCCTACACAGACAGGGCCTGGACTGCCTGAAAGAGCTTCTGGTTCTCATCGCTCTGGTGATCGCCTGCTCAGCTGACAAGGGGTTGCTAGAGATTCCAAGGGTATCTTTAAAATCTTCAGGGCCCATGCATTTATATAAGTGGGACCTGCCTTTAGAATTCTCTACCCCATCAGCTTTGGGAGTGTGTGACCGTGGAGGGATTTAAACAGGCCCTAAAACCCACTTATGGTATTTAGCTTACTCTGTTTGATTTTATTGATGTTTGATTTTTGTGAGAATTTGTTCTTAACTGTGTTTTAAATATTTGATTTTATCATTTGTTAAGGCACCTTGGCTTTTGAAAGGCACAGTATAAATAACGTTTATTATTATAACAATCAGCAAATGCATGAGATCATGGCTGCAGACTGCAATACAGCAACCGTAATTGGTGTTTAATACAATAGAATCCCAAGAACAGTCAGATGAAGCAATCGATACCTTAGTTTTTTCAACAAACATAGCCCTGAGTGGTAAGTTTGTACTCACTGCAGGCTATGTCAACTGAGATCAAGAAGCTTTGTTGTGGCTACAGTCCATACAATTGTGTTTCACTTCGATAATTTTGCTTACTAATCATCAAAATTAGTTTATTACATCACTGATGAACAAACAATGATTACAGTTGTACACATCACTGTGTAAAATGATAATAAGGTATGGACAGGCTAAAGGATTAAGTAAGGGAGGTGTGAAAATACTCCAAGTAGAACTCTCTATATAAGGTAAGCCTTTTATATCATTTAATTTTTGGATCTTATTAACCAGGTAGACTTACTGAGACTAAAAGTCCCTTATCATAGGATCAGTATGGAGATGAGGTACATCGGGAGGTAGCTGCTGATTGTGGGGAATGTGGGCACTATTCTCCAGTGTTGCACTCTGGAGGAGAGGGTACTGCCCATCTTCAGGACCTTTGGGACTCCATGCTCAGCTGGTAGCAGCAAGAGAAGAAATATCTTAGCTGTGGCACTTGCTCTGTTGGGTTCACTCCCACACCTCACTCTCCCAGAGGCCATCTGGCCCAGGGAGCTGGAGGGTGGTGGGGAAGGGTGGCAGGGCAGCCACAAGGGGTTCATCCAAACTCACACCATTCAGACAGCAAATAGTTTTGCACCCTGGAGGAGGCTCAGACCTGACTTTGTCAGTGTGGGAGTCTTAAGTCTCTTGAGGGAAATGTACAGGATGATTTGGTGGCACCCGAGGGGGTGAGGAGGAAGTCAGCAAGGAGAGTCTCAGTGACTGGGAACTCAATGATTAGCGGAGTAAAGAGGATGGTGGACGGGGAGGGAAGGTGCTTCAGCCATCAGGGATATAGATAAAATAGGGAGGATGGTGAAGAAGGAGGAAGGGGATCTGGGGTGCTGGTACACTTGGGTACCAACAATCTGGCAAACCAGCATGTGGAGGCAGTGTAGTGGAACTTTAAGAGGCTGAAGGACAGATTGAAGGTGCACGTAGCTTCCTGGCCTTTTTCAAGGTCCATCCTATGTGGAATAAGGGAATGGGCACAAAAGAGTAAGTAAAAAGAGACTGAGGAGTGTAATAGGTGGTTGAAATGATGGTGTCAACGGGGGTATCATTTTGTGGTGCACTGGGGTGGCATCTGGAACAGGAGGCTCTTCAAGGGTGATGGTCTTACTTGACGAGGAGGGGCCAGTACTCTGGAGCAGAAGTTTGATGTTTACATTGGACAGTTAAACTAACTGCAGGGGAGATGGAGAGTAAATGAGCCATTGAGAAAAAGAGCAGGTAGCAACCTTAGCTAAGGCTCTGTTGAACAGAGGACTAGTAAATGCAAGGTGGATAATAGTAAGGTTGAAGTTCAAATTAGGTTACATGCAGAGGCCAATGAGGGAGGGGTGATAAAACCTACATTCAGCATAAAACTAAAAAATTCAGGATATTAGAGAAGAATAAGGAAAGGAATGGGGAAAAAGCAGGGGATCCGGAGAAAGATGGAGAGGGGTTTGCCTTAAAACTAGGAGTCTGGGAAATAAAATTAGTGAGCTGCATGCAATGGTGGCAGACACTGAGATGGATCTAGTAGCCATCAAAGAAACTTGGGCCCCAGATGATAACGGTTGAGACCTGACAGTCCCAGGCTACACCATGTTTAGACAGGACAGGTGAAAAGGTAAGGAGGAGGTATAGCCTTGTATGTCAGAGAGGGCATAGAGGCATGGAGGATGGAAACATCACGGAGGTAAAGGGAACAATCACTGTGGGTTCAGCTCACGGCATCCACAGACGAGAAACTACAGATGGGAGTGAGAAACTATTTGGGAGACAGCAGAGGGTTGTGGTTAAAGGAGTTAAATCACAAGAGAGGGGAGGTCAACAGTGCGTGCCACAAGGATAGATCCTGTGTTCACCCTTTGAATATGTTCATTTCCAACATGGGGAAGAAATCAGGGCAGCATTTGTCTCTTTGCAGACGACACTAAGCTCTGTGACAGGGTAGACAGCGAGGAGGAGGTTAGGAGATGCAGAGAGACTTGCAAAGCTAGAGAGGTTGTCAAAGGGTGGCAGTTTAAATTTATGCCAAAAAGTGCAAGGTAATGCACACAGGGAACAAGAACCCAAGGAGAGTGTACTGGATTTTTTTTTGGGGAAGCTGCATGACCTCTCAGGAAGGAGATATAGGGTCAGCAATAAGTGACTCTGTAAAACAATCAAACCAGTGTAACAAGGCATACAGTAAGGTAAACAGACTGCTTGAGAGTATAGGGAGAGGATATTGACAGCAGAAGGAGGAGGTGTTATTACCTCTCTACAGGTCACTGGAGGCCACACCTGGAGTACTGTGCCCAGTTCTGGAGTCCTTACCTAAGGAAGGACAAGGACAGGATGGAGACAGTGCAGCACAGGGTGACCAGAATGAATCAGGCCAGCAGGGCAGATCTTCTGAGGATCAGCTCAAGGCACTGGACATGTCGTACTGGAGGCCAGGCGAGAGAGGGGAGATATGAAAGACCTTTAAGTTCATGAAAGGAATGAACAAGGTAAACTGCAAGGATCTATTTAGCATAAGTAGCCCATTAACAACACGTGGTGGGTGCTGAGTAGGTGTCTGCCTTTTGTGGCTATTCACCAAATTCCTGTTGAAATAGTCTTGGTTGTACACCCACAACCTTAGAGATGGACATGAAGGGGTGTGGGTACTAACATTATGTTCACATTTTACTGAGTAACTTTGTTGTAAGGTACACAAGGTTTTCTTTTCTAATTGCCACTAGACAAAACTAACAAAACAACAAAGTGAACATTTATATTTGATATTCATTTACTTAACCCTCCAGTGGGTGGCTGAACGGGCCTTGGTCAGTTGGGAAAATTCTACTTTAAGTCCAGTACTTTACTGACTGAGTGCAGTGGTAGTCTAGTTAGATCAGCTAGGTGGGTTGGCTACCTTGTCAGAGGCAGAGTGTTTTGGGTTCACTGTCAGACTCATACTTTAGACTGGTTCATCTGGGATGGTGATAAGGGCCTCAAGGGGCCCAAATCTCCTTAGGCACTCTGATGTACATTCCTCAAATTATGGCAAGTCTCTCGAGCTTTAGGCATGACCTGTTGTAGTTTGAGTACAGGAGTGGGAGGCTAGATGGGGATCAAAAACGGAGTGCACAACTTTCCAAAATTGAGAGAGGGCAAGTACTGATATTCTGGAGAGTGGAAGCAGTGGTTTCTGACTTGGCAAATGTGGTAACCTTGGTGCAGGCAGTACAGTGCTGTTTGTATCTAGGTCCACATAGAAACACAGAAACATAGACAATGATGGCAAAAAAAAACACTGACCCATCCAGTTTGCCCATCTTGAACCCCCCAATCAGTTTCCACTCACCCTCCTAGTTCTTGATCTTTGCTTATGCTAAGCAGTTCCTTGCAGTTTTTCTTGTTCATTCAGGAACCTGAAGGTCTGTATCATATCTGCCCTCTTTCATCTGGATTCTAGTGAGTACATATTCAGTGCTTTGAGGCGATCCTTGTAAGATCTGCTCTACTGGCCATGAATTATTTTGGTCACCCTACTTTGCACTGTCTCCAGCTTGTCCTTAGGTGAGGATTCCAGTAGTGTACAAGTATCCCAGGTGGGGCCTCACCAGTGATCTAAAGTGCAGTAGTAATAACTCCTTTCTTCTACTGTCAGTACCTTTGTATACACCCCAGCATCCTATTTGCCTCACTGTATGCCTTGTTACACTGGTTTGATTGTTTTAGGAAGCCACTGGTATGCCCCTAGGTCTCTTTCCTCAATGGCCATGCCCAGCTCCTCCCCATCCAGTAATCAGTCCTAGGGTTCTTGTTCCTTATGTGCATCAACTTGCACTTTTGACATTGACTTTTAACTGCAAAACCTTTGACCACCTGCCTAGCCTTTGTAAGTCTCTCTGCATCTCCCTAACCCCATTCTCACTGTCTGCCCTGTCATAGAGCTTAGTGCCATCTGCAAAGAGAGATCCTGGATTCCTTCTTCCATGTCATCAATGAATATGTTGAAAAGGACTGGACCCAGGACCAGTCCTTGTGGCACCCCACTGGTAACCTCCTCTCTTCTGATTTGACTCTGTTAACCACAACCTTCTGCTGTCTCCCTTGCAACCAGCTTCTTACCCATCTAACTGTGTCTTTGCTGCACCCAGATCCTTTCAGCTTCTTCAACAACCTTCTGTGAGGCACCAAGTGAAAGCCTTGCTGAAATAGTAGAAGTAAATCCACAGCGTGGCCGTTATCCACTACCCTCGTTACCCAGTCAAAGAGTACTGTCAGGTTGGTCTAACAAGAGCTCTGTGCCATAAACCCATGCTGTTTACTGTTCTGGAGTCCACTGCTGCCCAGGTAGTTCACAAAGTCCTCTTTGACTAGTATCTCCATCAGTTTACCCACAATAGAGGTAAGACTGAGAGGTCTGTAATTACCCTGTTGCTCCTTGTCCCCACCCCATGGAATGGGACTATGTCCAATACCTCCAGTCTTTTGGAACTACCACTGTCTAAACTGAACCACTGAATAGTCCTACCAGGGGTTTACTTAGTTCCCTGCCAGTTCTGCAGCAGAAGAAGGAGGAATGCCAGGTCCCTGGTGCTTGTTTCTGACAATCACTAACAGTAAGAAAACAATAAAATGCACTCAATACTCAATACTTAATGCTGTGCATTTATTATTTTATTTTGCATGGAGTAGTGCAATGACAAATGGCTGATCCACCAGTGAGAGCCTCGATATTTTGTGTAGGCACATTTTGGCAAGAGACAAAGACCCCCCAACACTCAGGTGTTAAGTACTGTTGATTTAAAGAGAGAGGAAGGTAGGCTAAAACAGAATAATCGCAAGGATCATTATATGTTACTGGCTTTTGAATATAATCCAAAATCCAGTATGTGATGCTTTAATGTAGCAGGACAACTGGAAAATAGTAGTTAAAAGTTTAAATGCATCACATGAAACCGAAAAAAGGAGACAAAGGGCAACCCTTATTACAGGGTTAGGAAACAGAATATAGAAAATAACATTAAATAGACAAAACACAGCAAAGTATGTTCACTGCAGCAGTGTCTTTAACTAAGGGACAATTCAAGTTCTATCATTCAGACCTAACTCTGGTGTCTAGTGGTGCCCCCCACCCTCCCATCGCAGTCCTTTATGTGTGTAATGTTTCCTGATATCTAGTGGTGCCCCACCCTCCAATCACCATTTGCTTAGAATTATACTGTTTCCTGGTGTCTAGTGGTACCCCTGCCTCTGATAGCTGTCTCCTTATGTATTATACTGTTTCCTGGTGTCTAGTGGCACCCTCCTCTGATTGCTGTCCCCTATGTATTATACAGTTCTTAGTGTCTAGTGGCGCCCACCCTCTTATCACCATCCCTTTAGTATTACACTGTTTCCTGGTGTCTGGTGGTGCCACCCGATTGCCATTTCTTTAGTATTATAACATTTACCTGGTGCCTAGTGGTGCCCACCACCCTCTGATCGCTGTCCCATATTGTATGTTGTTTCCTAGTGTCTAGTGGCACCCCCACGCCCGATCACCATCCCAGAAATGTCAGCTGCAATGAAGGAAACCATCCCTTGATTTATTTATTATTTTGTTAAACCTGTAAAAGAAAATGGTCTCTCACCCATCCAACCCCCACCCAACCTCCCACTGAGCACCCACCCCCACGCCACCAATCCCTCACACACCGAACACGTCCCAGGGAAAAGATCCACTGTCCATCAAGACATTCGCCTGGATAAATAAAGACTTGATTGATTGATTGGACACGCCATGCGGCTGGAACCACTGACTGCAATATGAGAATCTAAGGTAAGTGTGGTTGAATGTATTTCACTGGGCTTTTAACTTTGATGCATAACTTTGTCATTTTTGCATATTTTGATCCCAAATTGTCAACATGGCTTTTGGGATCCCACCTTATGACCAATGGAGGTGGAATTATGCAAATCAGGGCCAAAAGGTGATTTCGTGGTCACTTGGCAAAATAACTTTTCAGGCAGGATTTGAAAACTTTCCTCACCCTTGTTCATAAGGTGGGCAATCATAAGAAGGCTATGTTGACAATTTGGGTCAAAATATTAAAATAGCAAAGTTATGTGCATTCCTTGAAATTTTCTTTGCTTGCTCATAACTTTGGCAATTCTAAATATTTTGATCCCAGATTTTTAACATAGCCATTTTTTCACACCACCTCATGAATGTGATGGCTGTCATTTTCAAATCCTGGCCAAAATGTGTTTTTGCACCTGTGGTGCAGAATGATGTTTCGTAGAGCAGAAAGATGTTTCAGCAGAGATTTAAATATTTTCACCTACTAGGTTAATGATTTGGGGTAATAAGAGGGCTATGCTAAAAATTAGGTGTACAAATATGGAAAATGTCTAGGTTATGAGTGAACGTTGCAGTATTTCACGCCTCTCATAACTTCACTAATTTTAAATATCTTGACTCCAACTTTAATAGCCATTTTCCTCACCACCTCATAAATGTGACACGTGTCATTTTTAAAATTCTGGATGAGATGTGTTTTCAGACTTCTGGTACAAAATTACATTTTGTCCAATATACTATAAATGGTACATGTCATCTTTATAAGGTGAATCATAAAATGAGTATCTTGAAAACTCTGAGTCAAAATTAATAGATAATTGTTAACAAACTTTGTTTGTAGTAGCCAGTCTTGACCCCAGCGGGAAGCTTTGTGATCTCATGCCAGTGAGCTGAGTTCGGTGGTGAGATCAGTGACCAAGCTGGATGGGGTGATTGTGGGGATGGCGCTGCTACGTGACACCTCTCCAGACAAAAAATGAAAGGTGCAGGGTTGTCCGCACAACAAGCTACCATAGTGAAAACAACTGTCCTCTTGGCATAGGGTCCTGTGCCTCTACCCCTTGGAGTGGCAGAGGGCCTTGTGCATCTGTAGCTGTGGCTACATAGAAGTGCAGGGACCACAGGGCCTTGTGCTTCTGCAGCCCACCAGGAAATTCTTTGCAAAAGACTTTGTTAATGCACCAGTTATAGGTAACTTAATGCCACAAAACTAGGGAAATGTGGCATTAGGTTTCTAACCTAACTCCTCACCACCACCCCAAGCAGCAAAAGTAAAAAACATTAGGGTTTTGGGTCTCCAGAGCCTTGACAAATCAGTGGTGGGGTCTTCCTTGGGGTTATAGGAGGCAGTATAGTGCAGCTGTTTAAGGCTCTGAGCTGCAAACCTGGAGACCTGGGTTTGAATCCACAGCCCCTACTTGCATATATTATGTGACCCTGAGCAAGTCATTTAACTTCCTTGTGCTCCCAGGTTGCACCTGTAAACAAGCTTCAGCTTAGTGTCTCTCTCCTGGTTAAACAAACAGAAGAAAATAATGCCCACCCCATTCCCTGAGCAAATAACATCACACATGATCGCCTTTCTTGGGCCTGATGAAAGCTACAACAGATTGTGTTGGCAACATGGGACAAGACCTAATTCTGTACTGGTTGAAGAGTGTATCACTATGAGGCACTGGCTTGGAGCTGTTCCTTGTGCTTTGACTACAGGCTATGAGCTTGGGGGAGGTGGACCATTAGGATTGATAACCCCAAGGAAGACCCCACCACTGATTCGCAAGACTCCAGAGACCCCAAACCCTAATGTTTTTTCCTTTGCTGCTTGGGGTGGGGTGGGAGTTAGGGTTTTAGCTTTTGTTTTAGCTTTTGTTAACCAGGTAAGTGCACTAGCCCATAAATGACAATTTTCAGGCATGACCCTGAGAGTACAGACATGCAGAAACTTAACAGGATAACAATTTAGAAGTGTTTACATACAATGAGTTAAAGAGGATACAATATATCAGAACATACAAAGTAAAGCGCTTTACATACAGTGAGTTAAAGTGGATACAATATATCAGAGACATACAGAGTAGACCTTAACGCTACGTTTCCCTACTTTTTTGGCATTAAATTACCCTAACTGGTGCATTAACAAAGTTTTTTTGCAAAGAATATAAATTATAATCTGAATTGCATCTAAATACGGTAAAACATTTTGACGGTTTTCTCAAAAGTGACAATCTCACTTTAAAACATTGGCAACAAAAATGCATGAAAACTGTCACAAGGGAGGCCCACAGGAAGGAGGCAGAGGACACCACAAGGAAAGGAAGCAGCTCCTGGTGGGGACTCAATTATTAGGAGATAGAACTGGGGAGCAGGAAAACTGAAGTAAGGTGCCTGCCTGGTGCCATGGCTTGAAAGACAGGAAGCGCATCCTCAGAATAACGAGAACAGCTGCACGGAGTCTGAGCTGGACATCATTGTCCACCTAGGGACAAATGACTCGCTAATCATGAGATTAGAGCAGTGCAGAAGGACTTTGTAGAATTGGGAGGGGCCTAAGACAAGTAGCACACAATATCCTTCTCTGAGGTGCTGCCTGTCAATGGCATGAGTGAGGCGAGGGTACTTTTGCACCATGCAGTTTAATGAATGGTTGAAAAATGGTGTGGAGCACAGGGTTTGGCTTCATTGGAGACTGGGGTTCCACCTGGAGGGACACCAGCCTACACTGGCAGGATGGTCTGCATCTGTCCAGGAAGGGAACAAGTCTTTTGAGCAGTCAGTTTAAATGCTTCATTGGCAAGCTTTTAAACTAGTCAAGGGGGAGGCACTGATAAGCAGCAGGAAAATCCCAGCCTCCCTACAAAACAGGGTACTAAATGAGAAAAAGACTGAGATAGACAGGTCAGTGGGGGATGCTGCAAAAGAAGGTAAAGCCATCAAAAATGGAGAGCAATGAGTACCAATGCCCGTAGTCTGAGTAACAAGCTTCCTGAACTAGTGGCCTTGATGGAGGAGGAACATCTGGATATCGTGGCAGTCACAGAAACATGGTACACACAAAACCACGACTGGGACATAAACATACCAGGATACACTATCTACAGGCGGGACAGGGAGGGTAAAAGAGGAGGAGGAGTAGCCTTACATAAGGGAAGGAATCAAAGCAACAGAACAAAATGGAAACAGGGAGGAGAAGAAGCACTGTGGGTAAATTTGAGACCGCAATGGCACCACAATCCGCACAGGGGTTAGATAGACCTCTTCTCAGGGGAGGAAATGGACAAGGAAATGATAGAAAGAATACTTAGAATGACAGAAAAGGGAGATATTGCTGATGGGTGATCTGAATATGCCAGATGTTAACTGAATGCAGTTGCAGCAGCCACTTCAAAGAGTGGGTTATTCTAGATGCCCTACAAGGGGCATGCCTTAGACAACTAGTATTGGAGCCCACTGAGAGGGAGCAATCTTAGACCTGGTTCTCTCAAATGGAGATGAAGAGAGGATCACAGATGTAGAAGTGGGTAGCCATCTGGGAACTAGCGACCATCGAACAGTATGGTTCACAATAAACACAGCAATAGAGTCAAGCTATACAAAGGCAAAAGTACTGGACTTTAGGGAGGCTGACTTTGTTAAAATGGGTGAGTGCCTAAGAATGCACACAAATGGGCAGGAAGGAGGGTGGAAGAACAATGGGAATAATAAAACTGCCATCACAGAGGTAACAAGCCTTTGTGTGAAGCAAATTAACAAAACGAAACGATGTAAGAAACCACTATGGTTCTCAAAGGAAGTGGCAGTGAAGGTTCAAGAGAAAAGAAAGCATTCAGGAAGTACAAGGAATCACAGAAGGAGCAGGACAGAGAACTGTATCAGTTAAAGCAAAGGAAGCTGGGAAGGCAGTCAGAACAGCAAAGGCCCAAACCGAGGAAAAGATAGCCAACTCAATTAAGAAGGGGATAAAACCTTTTATAGGTACATCAGGAGCGAAGGAAGACCAAGGGAGGGCTAGTGAGGCTTAATAAAGAGAAGAGAGGGTGGGCAGAGGGTGACTGTGAAAAGGCAGAGATACTAAACAAATATTTTTGCTCAGTATTTACAAAGGAAGTGGGGAGGTACCTAAAACAAACAATAGAAACACTCTGGATACAGAAGTTGATACCAGCCCATTTACAGAAGAAAGGGTTCTGAAAGAACTCTTAAAACTGAAGGTGGACAAAGCAATGGGGCCTGATGGGATTCATCCCAGAATTTAAAAGAACTAAGGGTAGAACTAGTGACACCACTGACTACCCTCTTTAACAAATCATGGGAGGATGGGGTGGTACCCGAGGACTGGAGGAGGCAGATGTGATTCCCTTCACAAAAGTGGGAGCAAGGCAGAAGCAGAAAACTACAGACCTGTTAGTTTAACCTCAGTGGTAGGGAAAATGATGGAATCACTTCTGAAGGAAAGAATTGTTGAGTATCTAGAGGCCAGAGGGCTCAGAACCCAAGGCAGCATGGATTCACAGCGGAAGGTCATGCCAGACAAATCTGATAGATTTTTTGACTGGGTGACCAAAGTAGTAGATCAGGGAGGGCTGTGGACATGGCCTACCTAGACTTTAGCAAGGCATTTGACACAGTCCCACACAAAGATTAATATACAGTTAGCCAGCCTGGGAGTGGGTCCCAAGATGACAGCCTGGGTAAAGAATTGGCTGGAGAATAGGACACAGAGAGTAATAGTAAATGGAGTCCACTCTGAAGAAAGGGGGTTACTAGTGGGGAGTACCACTGGGTTCAGTATTAGGACGGTCCTCTTCAATGTCTTTATAAGCGACATTGCAGAGGGACTGGAAGGAAAAGTATGTCTCTTTGCAGATGACACAAAGATCTGCAACAGAGTTGATGCACAAGGTGGGGTGGAAAGGATGAGAAGGACTTGGCAAGGTTAGAGGAATGGTCAGATGTATGGCAGCTTAGATTCAATGCTAAGAAGTGCAAGGTAATGCACCTGAGAAACAAAACCCAGGGAAGAGTACACAATGGGGGTGAGATACTAACAACAACAAAATGTAAAGGGACCTGGGGTAGTCATATCAGATGACCTAAAGGTGGGCAAGCAATGTGAGAGGGCAGCAAGGAGGGTTGGGGGATACTGGGATGCATAGGGAGAGGCATCACCAGTAGAAAACAGGAAGTAATTATCCCTCTGTACAGACAGTTGGTGAGACCCCATCTGGAGTACTGCATGCAGTTCTGGAGACCCAATCTCCACAAGGGCATAGACAGGATGGAGGCTGTCCAGAGGAGGGCAACTAAAATGGTGCAGGGTCTGCACCGGAAGACATATGAAGAGAGACTTAAGGAGCTGAATATGTATAGCCTTGAAGAAAGGAGGGAGAGGGGGACATGATAGAAACTTTCAAGTATCTCAAGGAATCAACAAAGTCCAAGAGGGTAGCATCTTTCAAAAAGAGGTGTGCAAGAACAAGGGGGCACAATTTGAAGATAGAAGGTGGGGCAGCTCAGAGGTAATTTAAGGAAGTATTTTTTCACAGAGGGGTTGTGGATGCATGGAACGGCCTCCGGAGGAGGTTGTGGAGTCAAAATAGTGGTGGAATTCAAGCATGCATGGGACAGTCATAAGGCAATTCTAGGGGTGGGGTAGGAAGAAGTAGGCTGCTGGTTAACTAGGATCTGCAGCTTATCCAATAGGTAGGAAATGGGCAGACTGGGTGGGCAAAGCGGTCCTTATCCGCTCAAAATCTATGTTTCTATGTTTCATGATGTTTTGCTTGTGATGTCACAAGCTTGGCTGATAGTATAGCCTAGAGGTTAGAGTAACGAGCTGTGAATG
The DNA here is from genome assembly GCA_016271365.2 of Neoceratodus forsteri. Lineage (NCBI taxonomy): Eukaryota > Metazoa > Chordata > Ceratodontiformes > Ceratodontidae > Neoceratodus > Neoceratodus forsteri. The sequence goes on along the minus strand of CM057452.1, from coordinate 418,276,984 downwards.
AGCTTGGTACATCCAGCAGACCTGGGTTTCATTCACACAACTTCCACTTGCATACTTTGTGACACTGGGCAAGTCACTTAACCAGCCCAAAGCTCCCAGGCCACCCCTGAAAACAGGCAGCTGTACCTAGTGGGCCTTACCCGTTAACAAAGAATAAATAAATAAATGTATCAGCAATAATTTTTTAAATGAAACTTTTTAAACATTTTTCAGACAATACAAAGGTGCAAATGCAAGCAATGTGCATATGGGATACTTGCTATACTACATTAGAAAAACTATGCCTGTACAGGTTGGGCAGGCTTGTGTCATTGACTGGTGGCAGACCACCACCTGGCACATACAGGTAGGGTAACAGCAGTCAGAGAGAGAGAGACGCCTGGTGCCATTTAACATCAGAGCCAGCAGACCTGTGATAAATAGAGCATGGTACCTGAGGTAGGAGAATAGAAACATAGAAACATAGAATTGATGGCAGATAAGGACTGCTTTGCCCACCCAGTCTGCCCATTTCCCTACCTAATGGATAAGCTGCAGAACCTAGTTAACCAGCAGTCTACTTCTTTCTACCCCCACCCCTAGAATTGCCTTTATGACTGTCCCATGCTTGCTTGAATTCAACCTCTGTTTCTGACTCCACAACCTCCTCCGAAGGCTGTTCCATGCATCCACAACCTCTCTGTGAAAAAATACTTCCTTACATTACCTCTGAGCCTCCCCCAGATGTGGCAGGCAGTGGGCCATCTGTAAGTAGGGTTTTGATCACCTCACGATTGCTGTCCCACAGAATATTGCAAAGTGATGACTGCTCTGTGCTGTCCAGTTATTAGGCCCTTACACAAAGAAAGGCCTTTCACCCCTTGTTTGTCAAGAATGCTGACTGACTGATGTTGCCTGCTTGAGTAAAGTTAGGAACCTGATGCACCAGACCTCACCCTTCCTCTGTTCTCCTCCAGTCTCAAAGCTCTGTACCTGGATAAAGTGACTCTACTGTACCAAGGTCCACACATTCTCCAACTATTATGCTTCTGTTTTGGAATCAAACCCCTAATTTTGTTTGTTTTTCCTTTCTTAAGAACGTGTACCCAGACCCACCATGCCTAACCACCATCTCAGTCCCTTGGTGCTCCAAGGCTTTACCTCTTTGGCAGGGCCACCTACCTCTTCCTGGAAGGCAGGCAGAGTTGAAGTAGAGATCCTTGTAGACCTGAGATGTCTGAGGTCTTGGGAAGGTGATACTTGGGCTGACTGTCCAGGAATCCTTTTTCCATTTTCTCCCACCCAACCCCAGTGACTCTTGATGATAGCACAAGTGTACATCTGGTATCTGATTTGTTCTTGTTCTTAGCAATCCTCCCCTCATTGTGGGTCATAGCACCTAGCACCCTTGTGGTTAGAGTGTTGAAAATAATATGTTTATTCTTCCATTGTTTGTTTTTCCTCCTGTACCTCCAAATAGCTCCTTCTAAAGCAACCTCAGCCCCATTACCAACCATCTTAGGCCCTACACCAGCTACTTACTTAACACCACGGGTAAGTGGGTTCCGTCTTCTGCCAGTACAACTATTTTCCTCCCTGTTTCTCTCTCTCTTGCCTGAGGTTGGGTATGTTCTATGGTGAGGGCATACAGCGTGAAGATGCCGCATACTGTGGCACCTGGTCCCAGCTCTCCAAAGGTGACCTTTTTTTTTTTTCTCGAATTCTTTATGCTCCCTAGTACTGGTCATCTCTCAGAGGTGGTCACTCAGACTGGTGCCTCTAGTCCCCTGCCTGAAGCCTCCTCCCTTCGGCACCCCTAACCGGATATTCCAGGCCCCCATATCACCCCCTGGGAGGGCCTGACCCTACTACCCGCAGCCTTCTGAGGTTAGGGGCCTGTCTGGTGAGGGTCTTGGACCAGCCATTGGGTACTCGGCCCAGCGTTGGGGATGTGGGCGCAGTCCACTGGACCCCCATTGCCTCCCAATCCTAGGAGGATTTTCTGCTTGTTGTTGCCCCGGAGCTCAGATGTGCAATGACGTCCCATGGCACAATGTGCTGACATCCGCCACAGCTCTGCCCCCCGTTCGCTTGTGCCACATGTTCCATTGCATTGCCCCCAACTGCTATCAGGGGTCACCCAGCAGCGGCACAGACCCGAACCCTCCCGGAAGGGTGAGCAGTCTTCAGACACTCAATCCCTTCCCTCCTGCCAACCCCGATGGCCCGAGTCCGTACCCGAACCGGGGTCACCGCGGCACGAGTGTGGCATTCAGTACCTCAACCCTCAGTGCCACGGGCCAGCTAAGTGACTTTTGTTGCTGTCTGACCTAGCCTCCACTAGGTGTCAGCCAAGCAGTGGCATGCACTGTCTCCACTCCCCAAAGAGAGAAAGCAGTCTATGTGCCTTATTCTTTCTTCTCTGGCCATCCCCAGGCAGCCCTGGTCCGTTCCTGAACCCGGGTTGCCACTGTGGCAGGTGGTGCTTCAGTTTGCCCGCGCCACTGGGATTGCTTTAATGTGTTTGTTCTTGACCCATATGCAAAGATCACTACAGGAGCAGACAATGCCGTCCTCACTTTCCAGGGAGGGAGCACTTTAAACTTGCAGCTGTAAGCGTGCAGGGATCATAGGTTGGGAGCACAAACCAGGTCAGTCACATGTTAGCACATTCACTACTTGGGGCCATCTAACTGCAGTCCCTGATCTTTTCAGATCCTACAAACACCCCTGGAAAGGGGCTCTTTTCTTTTTCCATGGAAGGTTTTCTATCTCCCCTTGCATCAGCAGACGGCTACTTAGCCCAGCTTCTGCTGACTCACGACCCCCAACTCCCTGAGTTACCCACTGAGAGATCCTCCATGGTTTGCCCCCATGGCAGGGCTGGGATGGGGAGGCTGCCATCCCTGAGCTATAATCCAGAGTCTCGGTGGGTGCTACAGTGATGGTACAGGTGGAGGTCAGGTGGGCAGGAGCTTCCAAACCTGTCTCCACGTGACTTTTATGCCCTGTTTTTGGTCTCACCCTCTTCCTCTGGTGTCTGGTGCTGCCTTTTTTTTTTTTTTTTATTTATGCCCACCCAGCTCCCTGCAGTGTTGAGGCTCACTGTAGGGGTCACCAGAGTGACAGAGTCAGGCGCCGTCCCTTCCTGGGCTGGGAGCACTGCCGATCAGCAACACCTCCCCAGCTCTCGAGCCACCAGGCAGCTTCCCGAGCTCACTTCTGAACTCAGGTCGCTGGCACAGGAGTACATAGCGCTACCCACTGAGCCATCAGGCAGCCCAGAAGGGGTCTCTTTCAATCATATTATCTATGGTCTCTGCTTCTGATTGGTGGGTAACTGTATGATATCATAACTTCACATTAAAAGTTTCGTAATAGCTCAACTTTGTCCCTGTGATGTTGTTTGAACTGGTTTACTTGGGAAATAATTAGAAAAGTACAAATTAATAAAAGGTCCAGTTGGCTAGCAGTGAGAGTGTTTGCTTACCTAGCAAGGAACCTGGGATCCATTTTCGAGCTCAGGCTCCTAGTTTAGCATCATCTGGCCCTGTAGTACCTCAAGGGAGGGACCTGGTGCATTATACTAAGAGTCTTTCCTTGGTAGTACAGGGGTTTGGAGGCACTTAAGCAAACCATCTTCTCCTCCTTCCAAATAGTCCCCCAGCATCAGCATGGATTACTGACACATCACAAATATAGCAGCACGTCCAGCCCTAGGCTGATGTCACCACAAGGCTGGTTCTCCCTACCACTGGCAGCTAAATGACTAATGTCAGTGTCAGTGGCTCATCAGGTGGATCGCTCGTCAATGTGGCTGAAAGATCAGAATGTTGTGGGTTCTAGCCACACCAGGTATTTGGGATAATACCCATAACTGACAATGTAGTGCAGTATAAGGGCAGTGCTGCAGTAGTGAAGTGCCATACTTTGGATGAGATGTAAAACAGAGGTCCGTTACCCATCTCTCTGGTCACTGTCCAGATGGGAGTAAAAGATGCTATGGTACTCATTGAAGAAAAGTAGTGGAATTTCCGGTGTCATAGCCAAAATTCCCTGGCCTGTCAATAAAACAGGTCCTTGCACCCACACACAGGACACACCTGGAAGCAAGCTATAATAGCTTAGTGTGCCTTTCCTGGTCAAAATTACAATAAATTGTTAAAATCTTCCTTACGGGTCTACTGCCCCATGTCAATAAGGGGAATTCTTAGGGGCTTCCAAGCAGCGGGAGGAGCACCATAATAGGCAAGAGGAATACAAGACAGAAATTTTAAAGGTCATCCCAGAAATGCATATGTTTACAACCTACTGTACACCATCTAGGTTCTCCTTGTGACATTTTTGCTTCCACATCTGACTCACTGGTACCTTGACATCGTATTTTGAGCAGTGTTTCCCAACATGTGCTCAGCATGCAGCAAGCCACCTCCGTCTTTAGCAACTGTATAATCCTCTGTGATGTGTCTTGCCACTTCTGTAATATAACAGTGACTTTGCACTTCCATCATACTGTATGTGACATGACAGAGCTTTTATAGCAGTAATGCTTTTTAGAAACAAACGTTTTTCTTGTAAGTCCTTTCCTGGTAAAGCAATAATTTCACTAAGTAAATAGCTACTGTTGTGCAGATGTTTAGTTTCTATTTCCAAATACAGTACATACTGTAATTGATTGCCCACTTCAGATTCAAGTAACAGATGGGGATAGGCATCACCAAGACCTTACGTGAGATAGGAAGTTTTTCATATCTCCTATTTCAGCCATAGAGGTTTCTGATCCATGCTATATTTAGTTCCTAAATAAGGAGCAAATACCTCAACTCTGCAGCAGAGTGATTTCTGGACAACTTCTGCATTTACGTTCCTTTTTATAAACGTTCTCTTTACGCTCTTTATTTGTAGTGGTCAGACTTCCTTTCAGTCTTCCACTGGCTCATCCTTCTACCTCTGTAGGGTATGCAGCCCCCAGACTGCCGCAGCTGTGTTGGACCTATAAGTCATTGTCCTCTCCCCATGGACTGACACAGCTGCGTTGGACCTGTAAGTCATTGTCCTCTCCCCATGGACTGCCACAGCTGCATTGGACCTGTAAGTCATTTTCTTCTGTAGAATCGTTTTTAAAAGCACAGGTTCAAAGCCTCTTACTGTTACGTCATTGCTGGCCTGTTTGTTAACTCACTGGGTGTTAACAATCTGCACACTAGTGGTAACCTCCATTTTAGAACTGTATGATGTTTATATCCTTTTTTTTTGTAAATGTTTTTCTTAGGTTTTAACATGCGATTACATATACTTCAAACAATTGTGAAGATACAGCACAATAAATCAGTTACCATTCATGGAGGGGCATCCAAATATGCAATCTTATTAGCCTTGATCCCCGCCCACCCTAGTTCAGCATTGGGGCAGCATAGAACCAAACTGGTTACCTTGCTGAAGGCATGGATGCTTCTGCTGTATTTGGTTGGTGAGGGGCTGTGTGGGGCACCTGTGTCTCTCTCCTTAGCCTGCCATCGCCTCCAGTGTGATCTGCTCATCTCCGGTTCTCCTCCCTGTGTTATCCGATCCCTATGGTACAAAGGTGGGCACATGCTGCATTACATAAAATACCCATGCATTCCAGCATAGGGTGAATATCTCAGACCTCTTGTCCAGCCCATATGTGATCCTCTCCATAATGTATATGCTATTTACTGTGCCCACCACCGGGCAGTCTCGGGTGGGTGAAAAGACAGATGCTTTCTGGTGATGTACATCTGTGTGCTGCTACCAGCATGATTCCTAATAACTATTTCACCTGCCTCCCTTAACTCCTCTGGGTTATTGGAGTAAAAGTTAAATCTCAGGGATGAGGGCATTCTTGTATGAGCACTTCTGAGACCACCTCCTTCAACTTCTTAAAAAGTCTGCAGACAGAGGCATGACCACATAACATGGGTGTGGGTCATGCACAGCTTCCCTGCATTGCCTTCAGCACACCGGCTGTCCCGAGGCCATATTGAGCTATTATGACAAGGGTTCTAAAATGGCTGACCAGCTGCTTCCACGTGAACTCCTTCCAGAGATGTTATGATGTGATCCTACCTGCCGATAACATCCCCCTACCATGTATCCAGTGCTATTTGCTGCCCTATTTCAGTGCCCCACTTCCCTATATAGTGGGTATTGTGTTTGCTGCGTGCCTTGTATGACCCAGTATATTATGGAGATAAGTTGTCTGATGTACTGCATCCTAATGTGAGTCCTAGGTGGGAAGCAGCTGTAGAAGTTCAGTAGGATCTTTACTGCTGCTGGTTGTGCTTCAATGAAGTAGCAGACCTAGAGGTGCCTGAAGAAGTCCCTAGCTCTAGTCCTTATAGCTGCTGGAGTTCAATAAAGGGTAGGACATGTGGGCCTGTATAGAACTATGTCAAGTGTTTCAAATTGACCCTCCTCTATTTTTGACAGTTTTGGCCAGGAAAGACACGCACTGAGCCAAGGCTTGTTTCCAGGTGTGTCCTGGGAGCATGAGGAAGTTAGTGACTTGCTCATGGTCACACAGTATGCAGGTGGCGGCTGTGGATTCAAACCCAGTTCTCTAGGTTTGCAGCTCAGTGCTCTTAACCAATGTGCTATTCTGCCTCCATCTTTGGAACCTAGGGTCTGTGGCTGCGGGGAGGGGAGGGAATCCTGTAAATGGGCTATTGGAGAGGCCCTATGACTGCTAGTGATAGTGAAAGGGAGGCCACCAGCTCCTTCCACACTCTGCCCACCAGTACCATCCAAGTGTTCTGTGGACCTTGATCCCATGCCGGTGGACATGGGCCATAGAGGCAGTGGGACATCTCCCAGAATGGGTGCATATAACACTCCATCTTTAGTCATTGGGGACCTGGACCCTCTGTGTGCCACTAAACACCACCCACATCAGGGTCACAAGAGTAATATGCCCAGAGGTCAGGAGGGCCAGTCCCCTCTAGCTTTGAGCAGCAGCATAGTACAATAACATATTCTGTGGCACCCTACCTGCCTAAATAAAATGCAAGATGCTCATCTACCATTTCTCCAGTTTCTTTCTTGGATGGAAATTGGAACATTCTGGAAAACATACCTATATCAAGGAGGACTACCATCTGCATGGTGTCTACCTATCATACAGATTCAAGGGCAGGTAATGTCAAAGTTGTAAATTCACAGATAATTGTGCCGACAGTGAACCCATATTAGTCTCATACACCCTCTGAAAATGCAATGGGGCTTAATACCCAGTATTTGTGCTCCTGCATGTGTCCTTCTGAAGGGGAAGCACCTTCAGGGATAATGATGGGACCAGTGCAGGGTAGGACTTCAAGTTTGGTCATGTTGAGTTTGTAGTCTGAAACTATGTTAAAGTGCCCCATATTGCCCTTCCTCTTTGCTACATATATTGAGCCTCTGGCCCAGGCTATTTGGCACAATCTAGAGTGAAAGGCACATTAATGGGAGGGATAGAACACTGTGTAAGCCTATACATAGATAATGTGCTGTTTATATATGGCAGATACAGACAGCACCTTACGTTCTGAGGAAGGCATCATTTGTGACATTGAAACATCAGCAGTCATGTGGTGTATGGCTTTAAAGCGTGACAGTCTGCGGTAAAACTGAAATGAACATAGTTTATATTTCCGCTTGTAGATCACACTAGCAACAAATACAGATTATCTGATGAGAACCTGAGCCTGGTTTTTCTGGATTTATGTTGCTGTTTAGCAAATAAAAATAATTTTGCACTTTGTGAACATTTCAGAGTGCTGACCTTTTCCGCTACGGTGGGTGTGTGTTCTAGACTGCAGTTACATTTACCCTGGTATGTGCACCCACTCTGTAAATTTGTTTCTATAACAGACTTCAAATAGAGCCACTGTTCTGTGTTTTTGTACCCACCTGCCAACCTTGAACACTGCAATCAATCTCCTTCAAATATTATGGTCTAGTGGAAGTCATTCCTGCAGCTTCATCCCGCAGTGGTGCTGCGCCTCCACAAAGCCTCTGAATAATTTGTTGCATGGTTGCCATTGATTGCAGCTGTCTCCTCCACTGCTTTCCATCCTTGTTGGGCAGTGTCTACTGCCAGAGTCTGGTGGTTTATTTGAAATGGTAGCAACTGGTATCCATCTTGCTGAAAAACTCCACTGCCTGCTTTGTTGTGATGTACATTTTTGCCTCTCTGGAAAGTTGACCACAAGTTTAGCAGGGTAAGGGTACAACATTTAATGTTTTACTTCTGAGGGCTTTCATGAGAGGTGCATAAGCCCTTCACTTGTTCTGCAGGGATGTAGGGTAGTCATTGTCTAGAAAAATCTTGGTGTCCTGCTATTGAACTTCCTTCACCCTGCAAGCCCATGTCAGCACATCCTGCTTGTCATTCCACTTGAGGAAATGAGCCACAGTTGAGTGGGGCAGGCATCTGTAGCAGTCAGTTTTGGCCCCAGTGCCCAGTGAGCCCCTCACAGTCTCAAGGGATCTATCTTGTGGAAGTTGAAGAGCCAAGTTAGGAAGGACTGCAAAAATATAATAATGTGCTGGCCCACCACTCCTCAGAAAGCTGTAGAAACACAAATTATTGCACTGATTGTGACTCTCTGGATTCTTCAACTTGTCTTCATCATTCTGCACTGCTGTGTAGAGTTGAATGATGGCTGCTTCTGCTGTATCCATGTAGTGGTCTGTTTTAGTGAGCTGCTCGTAGTTGACTGTCCTGTTCTCAAGCTTGGTAACATTAGTACAAAGCTGTCCATGTTCCAGACTCCTCCTGAAGTCTCTCAGCTTGGATATGAGAAGGCCCAGTTTTCTGTGTAAATGTTTAGTTGATGGGAATTTAGGTGATGCTGCCTTGATGGGGATTGAAACTTTGGCACCTATTAATATTAATAGTGATTTATTTACAAATGTAGATTTTGGGATAGTGCAATTTAATTCTCGAAGTGTCTGGAAACAGCTTGATTCAATTAGGATTGGGTCACCATCCACCAGCCAAAGGTTATAGTAATTATGGAACCTTTGTTACATGACAGGATTGAGGATTCTCAAATTCAATTGATAATTACCAAATGTATAGGAATGATAGAAAAAGAGTAAAGGTGGTGGGATCCTGGTTTATATTGAGTCAAACCTGGAGTCTATTAAGCTCCGTCAGACACTATTGAGACAGATTTAGAAACTTTGATACTGGAGCTAAAAATCCTTTTGGTAAACCTTTGCTTCTTGGTTGTATTTACAAATCTCCTAAAACTAACCCAGATGTATTTGACTCTTCAGACTTTTTATAGAAATATAAAAGTTCACATGAAATTCTTCTTCTTGGGGACTTTAATGCAAATTGACAGAAATTAAGGGATCATATAGTCTGTTAGATCTTCAAATTAGTATGGGTCTCAAACATTTAATTCAGGGTCCTACAAGACTGAATAATAGAGATTTTTCAAAATCTTCTACCTTAGATCTCATCTTTGCAAATAGCCCTAGTTTTTATTTAACTAGCGGGGTCTTACCGGACACCTTTTCGGATCATCAAATTATTTTGCTGTTAGGAAAAAGTGAGGGTGTCTGGTCAAACCCTTGGTTACTTATTTTGAGGAACTTTATAAAGTTTGATTATGTTAATTTTATGTTAGATGTGGAAGGTATTGACTGAATAGATTGTATATTATTCCAGTGCCTCAGATGCCTGCAGTTACTTCTTTCAGGAATTTATGCAGGTCTGTAATCGCCATGTGTCTATCATAAAGAGGAAAGTAAAAGCAGTTAATTTAAAATGGTATAATTCAAACTTACATGAATTAAAGCGCAAAGGGACAAATGTTGGTATAAAGCTAAGAGTGTCTCTAATGAATCTAATTGGCTGGCCTATAGACAATCACATAACTTATATACTAAGGTGATTAGAGAAACTAAACAAAAATATTTCAATAATAAATTATCTATGAATAATAAAGATAATAAGGGAGCTTTTTGGAGTATAATATCGGGGCTAATGGGTACTCATAAAACTAAATATGATGGTAAATTTTGATTAACAATCAGCACATGTCATCCAGTTTTGAGGTGGTTGAAGCTTTCAATGATTTTTTCCTCGAATCTGGTAATTTGGGGAAAGGAAACCTTCAACACAATCATCTTTACAAAAACAGTGTTTTGTTAAAGAACATATTAGGTTTCCAAAAGGAGATCCAAAATTCACGCTATTAAATATTTCAGCACAGGGGTGCAGTTAGAACTTTTGAAACTAAATACAAAAATCTCTTGGTCCTGACGGAATACCATCAAAATTACTTCGGTATGCAGCTCCAGCTATTGCATATCCATTATCATACATCTTTAACATCTCTCTTCAAACTGCTGAGTTCCCAGAATATTGGAAAATAGCAAAGGTGATCCCTGTACATAAATCAAGTGTAAAATCAGATATTGGAAATTATAGACCAATTTCACTTTTGTCCCAGATTTCAGATATTTGAATATTTCGTATCTTGCCAGCTTACCCATTTTTGGAATCTGGGAAAATATTAAATTGTAGACAATCCGGTTTAGAGTTCATCATAGTACTCAGACTGCCCTACTTAAGGTTGTGGGGACATACAGGATGGTTTGGACTATGGGCTTTCAACAGGTGCTATTTTTATAGACCTGTCAAAGCCTTTGATACACTAAATCATGCTATTCTTTTATCTAGGCTGGGAGAGCTGAACATTTCCCTAAGGCAATAAGATGGTTCGGCTCCTGTATCCTGGATAGGCAACAGTTCATATCACTGGGCACATAAGATTCTTCTCTTAAATATATTAGATCTGGAATGCCCCAGTGGTCAATTCTGGGGCCTTTACTTTCAACATATACCATCCAGGACTCCTTCAGATCATTTTCAGTCAAGCTGAAAAATGGTTCCATGACCACCGCCTGGTCCTGAACCTCAAAAACTAAATCCATGCTCTTCGCCCACCATCAGAGCATCACCAGTAATGCCCCTACACATCCTTCCCAGCACCAAACACCCCATTGAGCAAGTTACAGCATACAAATACCTGGGCATCACCTTCGACTCAGCAGTCACCTTCCACGCCCACCTCAAAACCCTGTCCACTGCAGTAAACACCCAGATTGGTCTCCTATACCGCCACAGAGACTGTCTCCCCCAGGCTGCCCACTGACTGGCTATCACCTCCTCTATCCTGTCCTTGGTTGACTACGGCTTCCTATCTATACTGCAGCTGACAATACCACCCTCTCTAATGTCCAGACCTCAACAAACAAGGCATGTAAGCTCCTGACAGGTGCCCATCGCAGAACTCACACATGCCAACTCTACTCCTCCTCAAATCTACTCTCCTTCGAGGAGCACCTGCACTACACACCTGTACACTGGCCAAAAACACTTCTTGGCCTCCCTCTCTCGGGTTACTGCATCCCTAAAACCAGCCTCCCAGATGGTTGCCACCGACGAAGCAGCCAAGGCCACCTTCCAGGTTCCGAGTAAGTAGGACCTCGCTCACCCAAAAGTCCTTCTATTACAGAGCACCCTCCTGGTTTAACTCTCTCCCCTCATATCACCAGCATCCCCAAAATAGGCCCTTTAAAATTGCCCTACGGAAACACCTCCACGGACACTCGGGTCTGTAGGTGCCCCTGACTGTCTTAGAGACTGCACTCTTTCCGGCTCTTTGTATCTGACAATGTCCTCTTGGACTGCCTCCCCAAGGTCATGGTCCTCACCTCCCCAGGTACCTGTTCCATAGATACACTAGAGCAGGCCTATTATACTGACTTGAGAATGTTTAGGTTGAATCTGTAATTAATTGCAAACCTATTTTCTACTATGGAATTATGGAATTGCTGTGTATATTACCTCTGCTGTACCATACTTGTATCGTCCTCTTTGTCTTCCACTGTCATATGTTGTCTACCCTCCCTGCAGAAAGGTGTTTTGTAAATGAGTCTCTGACTCAAAGGTTGTAAATCCGATTTATAAATAAAACTAAAAACTAACGCACTTAAATTTTATGGTATGAATGTTGACTTTCATCTTTATGCTGATGATACGGTGATTTATGCTACTGGGAACTCTGTTGATCTGTTTAGAGAAAGGTTACAGGTAGCTTCTACACACTTGCAAAATTTCTTTGAATTATAATCTATGAAGTTAAATAAAAAAAAATGTGTTCAGTAGGGCTAGTTATTATAAGATTTATGATTTAAAGATTAAAACCAGTGCAGGAGAAGAATTAAAATCCATATCATGTTACAAATATTTAGGAATGTGGCTAGATAGCCATTTAAAATGGGAAACACACATTCAATCAGTAGTGAGGAGTATCCATAAAAAATTGGAGCAATGTATAGGGTGAAATGTTTCTTAGATATCGATTCTAGACTTAAGCTGATCAATAGTACTATTATTCCTATCATAGACTATGGGGACCTGTTATATGCTGGGGCTACTACAACTTTGTTGAATTCTATTGACGGTATAGTATATAACAGGCTGGCTCATTATGTTCTGGATGCACATCCCAGAACGCATCACTGTCAGATGTATCAAAAGTTGAATTGGCTGGGATTAAGTAAAAGGAGGGACCTACATATTTCATTAATTATGGTTAGGGTTCTGGAGGAACTGCCCCAATATGTAAATGACCTTTTTCACTTAGATCAATACCATCAAGTTTGAGGTCTACTGCTGGTCTGGAATTTAACATCCCTAAAATTTGATTTGACATAGGAAGATATTCAGTTAAATACAGGGTGTGACAGTGTGGAATCATCTTCCATTGAATTAAGAGACCCTTCTATAATAAATAAAAATAAATCTATCAAGTTATGTTTTTTAATAACCAAAGTCACATTCCTGCACTATGTTGCTTGTTAACAACACCTGGATTTCTTAAACGATGCCATGGTTTGTTAGTCTTATTGTCTCAATGTTAATTATTGTACTTATTGACTACATGTAAAATATTTTTGTAACTTATGTATTATGTGTTGGTATTTATGTTAAATGTATGCAAGGTAACTGTATCAATGTATTACCAAGCACCTTTGAAAATGAGTTCGCTCAATGGTGTTTTATCCATTTCATGGCATTGTCCTGAATAAAATATATTACTACTTACTACTAGGTTTCCTTTTCAAGTCCATTTTCCTGCAGCCCGAGCAGAAGGGAGCAACCAAGTCCTGGAATACCTGACTGTTGGAGTCTGCTGCTCAGAATTCCTTAGCATCCTTCCACTCTGAGCCCAAGTTTCCAGTTGTGCACCAGTCCATCTTTGTTGCAGGTCTTTGCTAATTACTATCACTCAGTATTGCTGTCTGAGTCAAACTGACTGTAGGGATTTGGCGAGGGATGGCTACTGTTCGTGTCCTCAAGCTGACATCTTGAGCATGTCACCGAAGTACCAGTTTATATCCTTTTGACTTCAAATCATTCAGCGTCTCTCTTACAAACATCCAGACCCCTAAGTTGGCAGCTCACCATAGCCGGTGGAAACAGAGGAACTGATGTTTTGCCTGGGCATGTCCTAGCCAGCCTGCTTCAGTCTTTTTCTGCCCCCATCAGCAAGGAAGCAGCCATCTTCCAATGCTCCATCAAGATTATACCAAAACTCATTTCTCATCCAGCTTAATTTCTCAACAGTTTCCTGTAGCTGTCTTGTCACTGCAGGCATCAGGTAGGACAGGACTAGGGTTACAGGACTAGAGAGAGGGTTTTGCCTTTATGGCTTTTTTTCACCCTTCTGTCTGCCTTGTGCTCAGCCTTTTGGACTGTTTGCCACCAAATCGGTTGGCCAACGGGATCATGCTCATGCTTTTGTTTAATTAGGAAGCAGGAAAAGTCACACAGAGATTTTACTGTCCCATCAAGATTTGCACATGCTCGTGTAGAGCTATGAATCTGAGACCCAGGTTTGAATCTCTCAACCATAGGTTACTCACTGTTGACCTAATCTAAGTCATTTAACCTTCCAGTGTTTAACCTTTCCATAATCTCTCCTCTCATCTGTTTCCTTGTAATCTATTTTTAAGCTGTCCCTGTCCTGTTTGAACCTTTCTATGTGATGAAATTGGCAGCAGCATTCCGTCTATCTCTCACTCGGAGATTATAAAGTGCTTTGGGCTGCAGCGTTGTTTCTGATTCCACCACCACCCAAGGTTAAAACTAGCAGGGACTGCCTGATGGCTTAGTGGTAGTGTGTCTCGCTACTATGACAAGTATCCATATTCAGGAAAGACCCCTGGATACTGGCAAATGGATGACTAGAGATCAAGGAGTGCTGCAAACTGGTGTGTCCTCCATTGGGTGGAATAATGTGGCACTTCTGGGGCAGCAGTGATCCCTGTTGTAGGGCCCTGGAAAGTTCACCTTCCAGCTGCAGGGGAAGCTACTTGCCTACCACGTTCCTGAAGATTGGGCAAATGCAATGGAGTGATGGGATGGTGAATCACAGCTGCAATAAAACCCAGCCTTCATCTGATTGATAGTAGGCCAGTACACTTGGCCCTTTCCATATAGCCCACCACTTGCCACTGGCTAATGTTACTTGCTTGGAGGACACCCTGAAAACTCATGCCGTGGAGGAACATTGGAGAAGGCTACTGCAGTTGGATAAGTGGCAGATGGGGCTGGGTGGATTCGGGACCTGATGGCGAGACACTAGCAAAACATAGAATCATAGAAGTTGTTGGCAGAAAGGGCCCCTTGGTCCATCCAGTCTGCCCTAAAGATATTCTTCCTAATGTGTCACTGCAGACCCTACTAGATCTGCAGCCTTACTCCCCTCCAGCCCCATTACTAAAGCCCGCTGTGTCTATCCATGCATTCCTGGAAACCTGCTACTGTTTTGGTACCTACTACCTCTGCTGATAGTTTGTGCCAGGCATCCACCACCCCTTTCTGTGAGGAAGTACTTCCCTTACATCTCCCTCTGAGCTCCCTTCAGCTTCATATCATGAATCCTTGTCCTCAAGGGTCTCTTTCTGTGTAGAATGCCACCCTCCTGTGCGTATTGATACCCTTACGGTACCTGAATGTTTCTATCATGTCCCCTTTCCCTTCTTTGCTCCAAAGAGTACATATTTAATTCCCTAAGTTTTCTTTTTAGGGCTTCTGATGCAGGCCATGTACCATTTTGGTTGCCCTCCTCTGCACTGCCTCTACCCGATCTATGTCCTTCTTGAGATGGGGCCTCCAAAACTGGTCACAGTACTCCAGGTGGGTCCTCACAAATGGTCTATACAGAGACAGACCACCTTTCTCTTTCTGCATGCGATACCTTCCTACCACAGCCATTCTACTAGCCTTACAAACTGCCTTATCACACTGCCTTGCCACCTTCAGGTCATCAGATATAATGATCCCCAGGTCCCTTTCCTGTTTTGTTGTTGACACCTCCAATTGGTATGCTGCCCTTGGGTTCCTGTGCCCTATGTGCATAATTTTGCACTACTTGATATTGAAGCCTAGTTGCCATACCCTTGACCATTCTTCCAGTTTGTCCCAGTCTTTCATCATTCTGTGTACACCCCAGGTGTTTTCACTCTGTTGCAACTTTTGTATCATCTTTGAACAGGCATACCTTCCCTTCCAGGCCTTCGTCCAACAAAACAAAGCGGTACTACTCTCCACTGTTTATGTACCCCTGGTAAACACACAATTGGTGTCCAGCAAGTAACTGTCAACTTGGAGCAGTATAGGCAAAACTGGGAACACATCATTGTCAGAGACTTTAACATCAGTTGAATGATGCATCCACAATCTGTGACCAGATCTCAGGCCTTTACCTATCACAGCTGGTAACTCAACCCACCAGATGTAACTACAAAACGGGCACAAGTACACTAATAGACTGGGTCCTTACTACCTGCCCAGAACACATCGAGGTCACAGTCCTACCTGACACCCTCAGTGATCACTCCCAGTTATGTGCACCTGGTCTAGTAAGTTCTCCAGAAGCACTCCCCAGGTCATAAGAAATAGATCCCTGAGAACTGGACAGCTGGATGCCTTTAGGCAATATCTCAAACTGGTGGACTGGTCACCACTGGACAGTGTGCAGGATGACAACCAAGCCCTTAACTACTTCCTCACAACTTCTACCAAGGTGTGTGACATATTTGCCCCTACAAAACCAAAAAGTAATAGAGGCAACCAACCCATGGCTCTCTGATTCCCTCCTTGTGTTCATGCACCATAGGGACAACTTGTGGCACAAGGCCAAAGCAACAGGTAAACATCTTGACATCATTGCCTACAAAACCCCAGGAACAAATGCACCAAGCTCATTCGAATGGTCAAGGTCTCCTATTACAGCAACCTCTTGAAGAGGAGCTGGGAGCGTGGAAGAGTTCTGGGACTCTGTAAAGTCACTTACAGGAAAAGCATTCACAGTTCCTCCTAAATTAATTATCACTACATCTGGGACACTCCAGGAGTCTAGCGACATAACACATAATTTAACCAGGCTTTCACTGATCTCAGTACGTATCACCCAGGGACTACCTGTCTCCTCTACTCCAAATCTGCCTCAAAAATAACTTCACATTCCTCACCAAAAAGAAACGTTCCCCATTCTATTTTAAGCAGCTCCATAGACATGAAGACTTTATGATATATTAAACGGGCACTAAGGAAGACACATATGGGTAGTGACCTCATTGATATGAAGTTGATAGCTCTGGCACTAAGCACAGGTAGCTGAACCCGCCACTAAAGTGTTTCAACACCTCTCTAAGGTCAGGTGTTTTCCTAGACAAGTGGAAGGAGGCACTTGTCACCACAGTCTTCAAAACTGGGGATACAACTAACCTGTCCAATTACAGGCCCATCTCTATTCTCCCTATTATCCAGAGCCCTTGAATGTGTGGTCTCAGACCAGCTCACAGAGTATCTGTCCAAGCACAATCCTACTCTGTGCCCAGAAGCACAGGTTCCATAGAGGTAACTCCACCCCCTGCGCCCTGGTTGATTACACATCCCAAATATACAATGCCAGTGGGGTCTGTCTTTATGGACCTTGAAGGCATTCAACACTGTCAACCATCAACTCCCTACACCAAAACCTCCTCTAATCACTGGCCCAGTGGCACTGAAAGTTGAGGAGCTGGCGCTGCACCTCGCGCCATGGTGGTGACCCAGGTTCAGGAACAGACTCAGTCATTGGGAGTCGGCAGGGAGGGAGAGGATTGAGCATGCAATGGACTGCTGTCCTCCCAGGAGGGATCCAGGGATTTCTGGTGCTGCAGTGGCCTCTGGTGGAGACCAGTGGCACGCATAGTGCACGAGACACAGAGAGGGAAGGACATTGGCGGGCTCCTGGCAGAGGCATGGAGAGATGGCTATGCTGGAGCCATTGCATCACGTCCTGGGGAAACCCACAGAGAAAAACCCACCCCTGGATAGGCGCGGCACCTCCAGTGCCCTGCTGAAATGCGCCAAATGCCGGCTTACCCTTGTTGGCTCTCTCATCCCCCGGGTCTACCTAGTCCCCTGACGTAATGGGGTCTTTGCTGGTGCGGGCAGGCAGGGAGTGTCTGTCCCCACTTTCCCAGCAGGGTGGCTTCAGGTGGGCGGTATACCACAGGAGCAAGAGTGGATGCCTGAGAGAGTTCCAGGTGGGGCAGCAATGAACAGAGCTGACAAAAAAAAGCTCTCAGTAGGCCTGTCCAGTGACACAGTAACATGGTTTGACAGCTACCTCTCTGCAGGACTCAACTTGTCAAAATCAAGGTAATTTCTCAGGCCAAGGGTAGTGAGCCTAGGTGTCAATACTGGGCCACTCCTCTTCAGTCTCTTTATTAACCTCTTACCCATAGGATGCCCAGCGCACATTGTGCTCTGTGCTGATGATGAGGTCATCTCTGTTAAAGGAAAAAATTAGGCCAATGATCCCCCTGAACAGCAAGACAATTTCTACAGGCTTGATAAATGGTTCTCCAGTAATAAACTTTGCTCAACTGTAAAAAAACAAAAGAGCATGCTCTTCTCCGCTCAACAGAACAGGAAGAAGTTTGGCCTCTACAGGTCCAGAGTCTCAATGGTGACACACTGGAACAAGTTAGCACCTTTAAATATCTTTAGGGTACATCTGGATGACACCCTCTCATTTGGAACCCATGTCGATCATATTATTAAAACTCTAATGCAAAGCTTGGTGTCCTCTATTACCACCAGCTTCTATGAACCCGAAGCCCTGAAGCTGATCACAAGTTGCTCGATCTTATCCACCATAGACTACGGCCTTGTTATCTATGGTGCCAGCACGATACTGCCCTTAAAGGGTAAAACCCTACTTAACAAAGCCTGTCGCCTGGTCCTGGTGGACCACTGGACACATACTTGTGCCTCTATCAAGAGACAGGATGGCTCCTCTTTACCATAGGGTTAAATACCAAACGTACCTGCTTGTTAAGAAGTCCTTACTAGGTTTACCCTTAGATCAAGCTCATGCCTATTCAAAACTGCTCAACCTACTCTTAGGACTCAAAATGCGGTTGGGGGCTGGTGCCTTTTAAGCTGAACAGCACAAGCCCAGGGATCCCTCACCTTCCGGGATCCTAGTGGCTCAATGAACTCCCCAAGGACTTGATCGAGTATAGTAAGGTAAGCCAATTCAAATTGGGCCTCTGAGCCCATTTAGCCCTAGAGAATGTCTGTAAATGTTTCAACAAACCCTAACATTATCTAGCCCTTGCCAGAGCAGTGATCCCTGGCTCCTTTCTATACCAATCAATCAATTAATATCTTTATTTATCCAGGTGGGCACCATTGAACAAGCTCATTTACAAGGTGGACCTGCAGTCCTATAGTAATAATACAGAAAGACAAGTTACAATAGTACAAACAGTAAAATAGCTGCTATTATAGTAAAATGCACATTTACAGGTAATATACATTGAACATAGAACTACAAGCAGTCATGGATAATGAACTTGTGCTGGATCCAAGCCCAAAGACTGTGAATTTTGTAGTGGGAAATGTTGGGAGAGGATAGGCATACCAGATAGAAGATATCAAGCGCATAATGTAGGAGAGTGGGGCCCCAATTATTACAGCAGAGTGAGGAATTGGGAAGGTGGAGGACCGTGCTGAAAAGTTCCAAAGTGATTTTTGCCCCAAAACACGGTGACATATGGAGGAGAAAAGCTGCCGTTGTACTAAGTGCAAGAGGAGGACTATAGTAGCTGGGGCATAACTGGGAGGGTCCTGGAGGTTGGGGCAGAGGGAGGTGTTGGATGGACACGGAACGAATATTTTTGGGGGAAAGACCTATAATTATCACAAGTGTGGTAGCATGTGCTAGAATCAGGCTGCAGCTGTTCAGAGCGCCAAAGAATAAGATATGGAGTTCGGCAATAAATCCTGTGGATCTGTTGGTGGCATGCTAGAGGCAGAGGCACACATTTCAGCTGGGGTCCGCCGTTTACAGGGCCTCTGTTTGAGGGAGGAGGTTAGTTAGTGTCTAGTAAAGCAGTTGCAAATTTCCATAATGCCATCATGGTAAAGCCTTTTGAACAAAATGTACTTACTGGGGTTTTCAGCTTAAGTATTTTTGGTTTTATTCCATATTGATGGGAGTGCGAATCCAAAGGCGGCTCTCCTGACTCATGTGAGTGCCCTGGTATATTTAGCAGGAGTTGTGAGCAGCTTCCAAGGAATAATTCCTGGGCACAATCGGAGACAGACAGTCGATTTATATATTGAGGAGTTTGCCACTGAGGGCTGTAAGTGTCCAGAGTGCTGTAATTAAAGTTGCGCCTATGGTGAAGTGAGGTCCAGTCTGTAGGCATATAGTGCTAATGATGGGTAGAGAAGGAGGTCAGTGATGAAGCATATAGCTCTGTGGTAGCGTATCCAATTTTCAAGATAGGAAGCCACACAGCTACTGTATGTGTGAAGTCTGCGTAGTCAGTTGAGGAAAGGCATTGAGCTCGGACTAGTCGTTTCTTTTGCGTCTGCTGTAAGAAGTCTTCTTATCCTGTAAAAAGGCCAAGTCTTTGCCTTAATTTTTCAGCAAGTCTTCCATGTGGTCAGTGAAGGAGAGTTTACAGTCGATCCAGAGCCCAAGATATCTGAATTTTGGAGCGTGCTCTAAGCACTCTCCAGCATCGTGGTTATTGGGAGGGAGTCAGTGCGCTTGTGTAGTTTGTGGGGAAAATAACATGGCTTTAGTTTTCTTAGCATTTAATAGCAGCTTTCTATTGATTAGTTGGAGTTGCAGGAGGTTGAAATCTTTTGTAGGTCAGTACAAGCTTCTTTTTGGTGTGGGGCGACTCAGGTACAGCACTGTGTCATCCACAAATAAGTGAATACTTGCATCCTTGATTCCCTCATCAATGTTGTTGATATACACTATGAAGAGGAGGGGACCTAATATGGATCCCTGAGGGACACCTCTTTGTAAGAGTTTTAGTTACGCCATCCGCTTTCACCTGCTGGTATCTGTCTGTCAGATATTCAGAGAACCAGTTTAGAGAGTAGCATCCAATCCTAGTGTTTTAGCGAGTCAAAGAGCAGGTCGTGGTTGACTGTGTGAATGCTTTGCTGAGGTCAAGAAACACAGCACATACTGACTTTTTATGCTCCAACTCCAGTTGCCAGTCGTTGGTTACTTTAGCTAATGCCGAGACTGTACTGTGGTTGGCTTTGAATCCGATTGAAGGGGTTTAGTCATTTTTCTGTCGATGAAGGATCTTAGTTGGTCATTTACTATTTTTTCCAGTAGTTTTGAGTGTGGGTAGAAGAGAAATTGGCCTATAGTTATTAAGGTCGCGAGGGTCTCCAGATTTAAATAGCGGATAACGTATGCGATCTTCCATATTTGAGGGTGGGTACCTTGTGTTAGGGACAGGTAAAATAAATGAGTAATAGGCACTGCTATCACAGGGCATGCTATCTTTAGGAAGTATGGTTCAAGAGCATCTGCGCCGGCATTTTCTTAGTATCCAGGTGGAGAATCAAGTCTTCCGCTTCCTTGAGGGAAACTGATGAGAATGAGAAATGTTGACTAACAGAGCCAACATTTGGTGGGTCATGCCAAGTTGGTACACAGGCTACATGCAGGCGAGCTCATCGAAGGCTAAGCCTCATGTATGAGTGCGTGTTGAATGCCTGCAGTATCTTTTGTCATTGATTACTGTATTGGCAGAGGTAATTTTTGTAGGAGCATATTTTGTGATGTGGCTCCCCAGTTCTTGATTAGCCCAGAATTTGGAGGGACAATTGACTGCAGTATCTAGTTCTGCTTGGTAATAGCAGGCTTTAGCTTCCTAATCAGTTTGGTGCAGCAATTTCTGGCTGTTCTAGAATGGCGCCAGTCTTCCTCTTTTGGGATTTGTGGGCAGTATTCCAGCGTTTATCCCTGGACAGTAGTGCAGCTTTGAGATCTTGAGTGAACCAATGGCATTTCCTAGCCTTTATGCGTATTTTTGACAGAGGCGCATGTAGATTCATGGCGTGAGTAATGATTTCATGTAGTATAGAATATGCAGTTTCCACTGTATTAGCAAGGTAAAACTCTGCCACAAGGGGAGTTTTTAGGTCAAGTAGGTATGCCTTTGGTCGAATGACCTGGTTCACCCTTTGGTGGAGAATGTGGCCATAGTTGGCACCGTTGGCTGCCCAAACTCCAGTTATTAGGCAATGGTCACTAATATCCGCATCAAAGGTTCCAACGAGGGAGAAGGAATGGGTTTATTCACAAGCAGGACATCCAGAAGGGTACTTTGGCTGTATTCTTTTGTTGATATGGGTGGGCTGTTCGTTGAGTAGGGTGTAACCAAGGGAGTCACAGAAAGATTTAAGCAGGTGACCGGCTTCCAACAGCCAATCGTAGTTTAGATCCCCAAGGATAATTGTTTCCAGTGGGCTAGTGTCCAAGATAGTTGTAAGATAGGACAAGAGCTCAGTACCGGCAGATGGTGGTCTATAGCATCCTATGGCTTGGAGTGCTAATGATGGGGATCAGTCCATTTTTATGTCCAGGCACTCAAATCCTGTTACCAGTGAGTTAGAATTAAGTGTTGATGCCACAAATCTACCTTTGATGTAGATGGCGACCCCACCTCCTCTGGATTGCCTATCGCATCTAAAGATCTGGTAGTTAGGTATATTAATCACGCTATTTAGGTAGAGGGCTAAGCCAGGATTCTGAGACAACAAGCACATCTGACATTATATGGGCGGTCCAAGCCTGGATAAGGGTGGTGACTTTTTAGCAGGCTGCACATGTTAATGTGCATAAAACTAATACCTTTAAGAGATAGTGACTCAGAAGGGAGGTAAGTTTATTTATGGCCCTGGATTAAGCTTGACATTGCCAAAGCAGAGTAAGAGGAGGAGGAGGAGTAGCAATTGTTTCAGAGATTCAAGTGAAAGACAATGAGCTCGAGGCTTTTTCGGCTTGGCATGGAGGAGGAACCGAGGTGCCAAGCTTTGTTTTTAATTTATCCAAGCCTGAGGGACACCAAGGCTAATACTCTGGCTGTGTAACACCAGTGGGAGTAACTCGAATTAATTAGAGATAAGGAAGGAGGCGTAGAGAAACCTGCAGTAGTTGCTCTTCGAGGAGACGAGTCCACCTGGATCAGTTGGCAAGGAGCCTTGGCATAACATGTGATGTGTAGAGTCAGATTGGGCGAGCAGTCTTCAGGATGAGGAGTGGTGTACTCCAGCCTCAAATTTTTCAGAGAATAAGCCAGTAAGGGTATGATACACAGTGCAGTCAGGAGGAGGAGATTGCCACAGGCTGCCATAATTGCAGTTGTTGGGTAAATGAGGGAATTTTGATAACAAGGGTAGCTAGCCAGCTGCTGGTGCAGGATTCCCCTGTCGAGACTCTGGCAGTAGCAAATTTTGTTTTAGTAAGAAAGAAGGCAGGAGATTTGTCAGGGATGGGAGTGGGCGGTGCTAACAGGTCTATATAATTGCACACAGGAGGGATGGCGGGTAGGCCAAAAATTGTGGCTTTGATGGAGTCCGATGAGTCTTGGGTGGCGGCCGGGCGCTGACCGCCCAGTGTCCCACAGGTCCACGCGGAGGGCATCTGAGCTGGGATCCCTAGCGGGTTCTCGGTTAGAGAAAGGAGAGAGAGCTCGAATTAATAGTGGGGCAACACAAAGGCTAGCAGTCTGAGTGAAAACAGCTCAATTAACAACTGAAAACCTGCGATTTCCTTAGCGCCTTGCAGTCTGGCGAGAGCTACAAAGTCATGAAGGGGCTGTAACTCTTGGTTGTTGGGAACATTTTTAGACAGTAAACACAGTTTTTGGCAAATCAGTCACAGTTTAGTAATTTGTAGTACAATTTTCAAGTAAAACAGTGCCTTAGCAAGACAGGATATGCAGTCAGCAAGACAGGATATGCTAGTCAGAAATAAGCAAACCTAAAGTACCAAAATGGTATGTCTCAGCAAAACAGAATGAGATAAAGCTGCTAGAAGGCATAGTTGCAAAAGGGATGGGAGGAATTGCAGTTGTTGACGGTAAGTAACCAATAAATTGAAATATCAGATAGGAGTGGACGGAGACTATGTGCATTTAAAGGAGGCCTGGGAGGGAGGGGGGGGTGGGATAAAAATCAAGGGAAGTTTGCAGAGCTAGCACTAAATCAGTGCACATACGGTTGGAGAGAAACTGCAGCGGGGAATGGTAGTTACTTTACACAGGCCGAGCTGAACAGGCTAAATTAAAATATATAAATAAGAAGCGAGTACAGGGATGCAGGCTTACATTAAGCCACACGTCTCAGGTGCTCCTGTCTCAGGTGAGTGAGACCAGCCAATCAGGAGCTCTACAAGGCATGGAGCCAATAGCACTACCCTGAGAAGGTGCTGAAATTGAAAACAGCAGATTTGCAAGTGATGATCCGGTTCAGCGTTCACACAGCCCAGAGAAATCACGGCAATTTTTCAAGCATCATATCTTACCTATCTCTTTGGGCGGTAGGTGGATCAGGCTCCTTGCATCGTGAGAGGTGCTATGGCTGGATCGTGACCACTGCCTGAGGGGGCAAGTGGCACCTTATCTATCTCTTTGGGGGTAGGTGGATCAGGCTCCTTGCGCCCGTAGAGGTGCTATGGCTGGATCGTGACCGCTGCCGAGGGGCAAGTGGCACCTTATCTATCTCTTTGGGGGTAGGAAGATCAGGCTTCTTGCACCATAGAGGTGCTACGGCTGGATCATGACCACTGCCCGAGGGGCAAGTGGCACCTTATCTATCTCTTTGGGGGTAGGTGGATCAGGCTCCTTGCACCATAGAGGTGCAATGGCTGGATCGTGACTGCTGCCGAGGGGGCAAGTGGCACCTTATGTATCTCTTTGGGGTAGGTGGATTAGGCTCCTTGCACTGTAGAGGTACTATGGCTGGATTATGACCGCTGCCCAAGGGGTGAAGTGGCACCTTATCTATCTCTTTGGGGGTAGGTGGATGTGCACTGTGAGAGGTGATATGGCTGGATCATGACTGGTGCCCAAGGGGGCAAGTGGCACCTTATCTATCTCTTTGGGGAGTAGGTGGATCAGGCTCCTTGCACCATAGAGGTGCTATGGCTGGATCATGACCGCTGCCGAGGGGCAAGTGGCACCTTATCTATCTCTTTGGGGGTAGGTGGATCAGGCTTCTTGCACCGTAGAGGTGCTGATGGCTGGATCGTGACCCGCTGCCCGAGGGGCAAGTGGCACCTTATCTGTCTCTTTGGGGGGTAGGTGGATCAGGCTCCTTGCACCGTAGAGGTGCTACGGCTGGATTGAGACTGCTGCCCAAGGGGCAAGTGGCACCTGTTTATCTCTTTGGGGGTAGGTGGATCAGGCTCCTTGCACCGTAGAGGTGCTATGGCTGGATCGTGACGCTTGCCGAGGGCAAGTGGCACCTTATCTATCTCTTTGTGGGGTAGGTGGATCAGGCTTCTTGCACGTGGGGTGCTAGCTGGATCGTGACCGCTGCCGAGGGGCAAGTGGCACCTTATCTATCTCTTTGGGTAGGTGGATCAGGCTTCTTGCACCGTGAGGTGCTACAGCTGAATCGTGACCACTGCCGAGGGGCAAGTGGCACCTTATCTATCTCTTTGGGGGTAGGTGGATCAGGCTCCTTGCACCGTAGAGGTGCTATGGCTGGACCGTGACCGCTGCCGAGGGGCAAGTGGCACTTATCTATCTCTTTGGGGGTAGGTGGATCAGGCTCCTTGCACCATGAAATTTCACGGCTGGATTGTGACTGCTGCCCAAGGGCAAGTGGCACCTTTTTATCTCTTTGGGGGTAGGTGGATCAGGCTCCTTGCACCGTAGAGGTGCTATGGCTGGATCGTGACCGTTCGAGGGGAAACCCTTTGTGGGGTAGGTGGATCAGGCTTCTTGCACCGTAGAGGTGCTACAGCTGGATCGTGACCGCTGCCCGAGGGCAAGTGGCACCTTATCTATCTCTTTGGGGGTAGGTGGATCAGGCTTCTTGCACCGAGAGGTGCTACAGCTGGATCGTGACCACTGCCTGAGGGGCAAGTGGCACCTTATCTATCTCTTTGGGGTAGGTGGATCAGGCTTCTTGCACCGTGAGGTGCTCGGCTGGACCGTGACGCTGCCGAGGGGCAAGTGGCACCTTATCTATCTCTTTGGGGGTAGGTGGATCGAGGCTCCTTGCACCATAGAGGTGCTACGGCTGGATCGTGACCACTTCCCGAGGGACAAGTGGCACCTTATTTATCTCTTTGGGGGTAGGTGGATCAGGCTCCCTTGCACCCGTGGGGTGCTATGGCTAGATCGTGGCCGCTGCCTGAGGAAGCAAGTGGATACCATTCCTTCAGACAGTAATTTAAATTGTTACAATGCTCTCCCCTACCCCACCATTGCCATCGCTCTCCTTCCCTTGACCTCCACCCTCATACCCCTCCTCCTCCTTCTTGCCTACAGCCCCCACTACCCTCCCTGCCATCACCTTCCTCCCCCAGCCTACCCCTGACAATTCCCTCCTCCTCCTCCTTTTCCTCCTACTTTCCTTCCCTCTGCCCACCCCTACCACATTCTCCCCCCATTCCTTCTCTGTGCCACGTGCTAACAAAGCCTCCTCTGGCTTCTTCACTAGCACGCAAGATTTGGATCCTTAGTCCTATTGCTGTACTATGCATTCACTTGGTATAGCGTTACGTTACAAACTGCATCTTAACTGGAAACAGTTTTCTCTATTTCGCACTGAATTCTAATCTAGTTATGTTGTGTCCTAGGTTACTAGGATCACTAATTTCCTTCGCAAGCAATGTAATCATGTGTACCCTTTGTAACTTGCAATGTAAACTTATGGAATCTGCATAACCTTTATGTGACCTTTGTGTTGTTTGCTTGTCTTCTGTATCTGCATGACCTGGAACCTTTGTAAACCAGTCCCTGACTCAAAGGTGTTAATCCCATCTGAAATAAATAAATAAAATGTTGCTGAGGCAGACATTGAAGAGGACTGGTCCCGAACTGCCCCTGTGGCACCCGCTGGTGACTTTTCCTCCCTCCGAGTGTACCCCATTTACTACCACCCTCTGGCTTCTGTTACTCAGCCAATTTTATACCCATGTTACTTACTATTTTGGGACCCACCCCAGGCTGCCCAGCTTGTTTACCAGTCTTCTGTGTGGCACTGTGTCAAAGGCCTTACCTTGACACAGTACCTCCAGGTAGGCCACATCCACCGCCCCTCCCTGGTCACCCAGTCGAAGAAATCAATCAGGTTAGTCTGGCAAGATCTCCTTCTGTGAACCCATGCTGCCTTTGATCTTGCAAACCATTGGTTAAAAGGTATTTCACAATCCTTTCTTTTAGCGAAAAAAAAATGACACAAGCTCCTAAATATTTTAATTTGTCTCTGAGCTACTTTTACCTCTCTGTGCCACCTCATTTTTCTTCTGTGTGCTGGTTTTAGCTTTTAATTATTTGTCTCTGTTTTGCTGTTCTAAACCATGTATCCGTTACGTCCCCATTTGTCTCTCTGTGATCCCCAATTTGGCAGTTCAGGCTCCTTTTCCATTTTTCTTTCTGTGCTGATGTAATCTATGTGCCCCCCTTCTCCTTGACTATCTGTGTTTTTATGTTTTGTTGCACAGTGCAAAGCAAACAAATTGGTATAACGTTAGTGGAGAAAACAGATAAATGAGGTGTGTCAGGCTGTAAGCTAATGAGGTGAATGGAAATCAAAATGCAGCCAGTGGTGGCTGATCTGGACGATGATGCAGTTTTTCCATCATAAAACATACTTTTCAAAGGAGTTTCACTGCTCAATCAATGAGTGTGCTGAGTTTTGCTGTTTTGATGATGCTATGTGCTAAACCCCCATCTGACTCTCTCTGTCCCCATCCCAACCATGCAACCTCCTGTCCCATATTCTTGGAGTGCTTATCATACTTGCAGAGCTGGCTTTTACTGCTACCATTCCTGGCGGCTAAACATCATGGCCACCGAGCAGACTATTGTTGTGGATGCGTGCAGCTCCAGATAATGTCCACCAAACAGGCTTTGGTTGCTGGCACATATGGTGACTCCAGATTATACCCACTGTGCAAGCTAAGTTTAATGCTGCCAGTGGTGGCTCCTTAATTGCCTGCTGAGCAGGCTGGGTGTAATGACATCAGAAGTGGCTCCTTGATTTCCTGCTGAATGGGTCGGGTGTAACCCACCCTCTAGCTCCCTCTCAGCACCCAACCCCCCGCATGATTGCTGTAACCCCCCACCACACACAAATTGCCAAGATAGGATTGGGCACTGGCAGTTGGTAATTTTGTGTGGGTACCCAGTTGTACCATTGGTATCCCTTCTCCTCCCCCAAACTGTTTAAAATGACCCGATCCTTTCTTACCCTCTGTGCATCATACCACCACCATCCTCATTGGCACCCCACCTCTGCCACTCATCACAGCTCCTCTGTCCCTCAATGCCAAATCCTCCTCAATGTCCCTTGATGCATTGCTTCTCTGACTGCCAGCCACCTTGAACTGAGATAGATTCCATTCATTTCAATGTTTTTTCTTTAATTCATAGCTTTTTGTTTTAATATTTTTACTTACTTTTTCTGTTGAGGTTTTTTTAGCCCAAGTCTTACCAGCTCTAGTGTCCACTGCAAATGCAGTTTCAGTGGGATTTGAAAGTTGATGCCATTAGGGTTCATCCAGGTGGGGTTAAAAAGATCTTGAATAAAACAGTAGGAAAAATATGTTTTTTAAGAAAGTTATGAATTAAAGAGAACATTGAAATGAGTGGTCCAATAAAATGAAGGCTCTGTTCATTTCAGTGTGGTCAGCTGGCAGAGGATAGCACATTGAGGGACATTGAGGAGTTGGCAAGAAGGAACAGAGGAGCCATGACTATGGACAGAGGTTGGTGCAGGTTCCCAACCTGCTGCTGGCCATTGAGGTGGCACATGGCAGTCTCTTTTCAAGAGTAGCAGAGACCCAGTCAACTTCCAAGGTGGGCCATCCCAGTCCCCTGCAGGAGCAGCAATAGGAGCTATGCTCTGTGGCGATCAAGCTCCCTCTCCCCATAAGACAGAGGTATCTGTATAGGAGTCATACTCCATGAAGATCCAGTTGCCCTCTCAAAACAGGACAACATCTGCACTGGAGCCAGTACAATCGCTGTCGCAGCATGAGGGACCATTTAGATCCTTTGGTTTCACTTATCCACTCTGTGCTTTTGCTCACACCACATTTGCATTATAAAACCATGCAATCAAACATCATAGGCATTGACCAATGCTTTGTTATTTATTTGTTTTGGCTCTTACTGATTTTTGTAATGCTGTACATAAACTTGACTTTCTTTTACCCTGGCCACTGAATCAATCCCAAACTGCCACAGTGTCTCCTTGGCTATGATCCTCTGTCTTTCTCAAGTGTTGCTTGGAGTACCTTCCCACTGTTCCAGTTTGCTTGGTCCTTGTTGTGTGTCTGCCACACTGGTGGGCCTTACTTTGATAATCTGGCTGCCATTCATGATTTCCTCCCTCAGTTGTGTCAAACTAAGTGCAGTCAAGCAAGCCATCCTTTAAATGTTTTATCCACTCTTCCTACCTGCTGCCACTGCTAAGAGACCTGTAGTGGATGGAGCTCATCACAGGCTAACAGGTGCATACTAGGAACAAGGTGCTATACACAGTCAAATGTAATCACATGAATTTCAAAAACTGTAACACTCTCTCCCATTACTTTAAAACACCACCAAGGCTCTTTAAAAGAAATTAAAACTTTTATTCTCAAAAATGACAGAAAAATGCCCTAACGCATTTGAACCTTTAGTTCCTTTATCAAAGATTTTGATAAAGAAACTAATGATTCTGAAATGTGTTAGGTGCTTTTACTGTCATTTGTGATAATAAAAAGTTTTAAAGTAATGGGTGAGAGTGCTACAGTTTTGAAATTCATGGATGGAACTCACTAGCTCAGCCTGCCCAGTAGTGAACTGTTTGTGACTCATGAGGCTCACTCTCCTCTTATCTTCTGTCCTCTTGACTGTCTTTGCCTCCTCACAGTGACCATGAGCTGTTTCTCCTGCTGGACACCGGACCTCCTCTGGACACTGCTGCTCATTGATCCCTGAAGCTTGCATTCCTGCAGTGTTGGCACCGCACATGCTGACCACTTATTCTATTGGGCCACTCTTACTTTACACCCATGCCACCCAGTCCAGCAGCAATCCAAATGCCATGCTCAATAACCTTCACCTACTGTCTGTGCAGATGGCTATGGTGAGAGCTGCCCGTCTGCAGCCATTTATCTGGCTGGTGGAGTTGCAGGCTAGGGGCATGCTAGTGAATTAACTTTGTTATGCAGAACACTATATGAAGTGTGGCTACTTCTTGCATGTTCCTTCATGCAACACACCATGTAATGAAGTACCAGCTTTGCCTGGAAAAGGCTGCATGAAGTGGCACTTTGCCAGCAAGGGACACTTTTTGAAGTACTTTCACTTTGTTTTGTTACAGAGAAGTTCCTTCCCACCATCTTAAAGCATGCCATACCTCCCCACCCCCACCCAGCCATACAGAGTTTAAATATAACATAACCCTCCTTCTCCACACCCACTGGCAACACCCATTAGCCACCAACCTCCTCTCCCATTCAGCCCCAGCAAGAAAGAAACCTTCCATTCACCTGCTTGGAACACCCAATGCCAACCTCCTTCCCCTCTGGCCATCATGGCTAAATTATACACCGTTCCTAGCCAATCACTGCAGCACCGAATCCATCCTCATCCTCAACCCATGCAAGCCCAAGAAAATGATACATTTGAAGAAGCTGGAAGATGACCAGCACAAACCTTCCTCTCACCATCTCAGCCAACCACTGACTGAATGAATGGAAACACACACTCATAGTAAAAGCAGCTGGCCTTACTATGAGTGCTCATTCCTATTCATTCAAATTGTGGCTATTGAGGTGGCAAGGCAAGCACCTTACATAAAAACAGGTAGGTTAGTACAAAATTAAAATACAAACAGAAACCATGTGCAACATGTAATACAACATTAAAACAGTAAATATGGTCCTCAAAATATATTGTCTTAAAATTAGACTAGCTCTGGTTAGTTAAATTCATCTGCAAACACCAAGCAGACTAAGTGGGTCTTTAGACACCTCTTAAACATCTCGATCATCGTGTGTTCCTGACAGAGATGGGAAAAGAGTTCAAAGGGCTGGTCCAGTGAGATCAAAAGCTCAGTCACCAGAAGTTTTAATCTGGCCCTTGGAACCACAAGGAACCCCTGGTTGAGGAGAGGAAGAAGTGGACTGAGGTGGCAGAAGATCAGCTAGGTATCCTGGGCCCAGTCCTATAGGGTCTTATAGGTGAGCAAACCCACCTTGAAGATGATCCTCTACCTAACAGGCAGCCATTGGTGACAGGTGTCAGTTGCCGTCAGTCTTCTTCTAACATATCCTTTTTTGGGGGTGACATAAGGAGTGCAGGTCAGTGGGTGCTGCAGTGGGTGGTGGTAGGGGTGTCTAATTTTGCCGTGATGGCTGGGGTGGTGGCAGGAGGATGGGAGTAGGTGTTCCAATTGGGCAAGGAGAAGAGGATGCTTTTGCCAGGGCTTGGGAGGAGGGTGGTGTGGTGCTGCCGGTGTGTGTGTGAGAAGGTTTTTCTTGTTGTATCCAATCTGAATAAGGCTGGGTGAGGGGTGAAGAGTGGTATTTGGTGCTTCAAGAGGTTGGAAGGCAGGAACCCTTTTATAAAAATAAAAAAAAGAACTTTGTGCTGCAAATTGCTGGTGAAGTGCCAACTTTGCCACAGCTGCTATATAGCAAGAAGTTTGGCGCTTTGCCAACAGTTTGCCAACAGTTTGTCAGTGTTCTAAAATTTTGCAAAACTCCCTGCTCAGCAGTTCCAGTTTCAGCAGCCCACACATAGAGATTACATACAAGTCTTTCTGATATGTGGTGTCTATGAGGCTATATGCCATCTTTATGGGGGTATCCTTGGGAAGGCAGGCAAAAAGGCACTCTCAGAAACAAAGTCCATCAGTCACTGGGTAATGTTCTTCTTTCCTTCCGTTGGACCTAGTAAACCTTATGATGGGAACATTGATCAGTACTACTGCTGAGCTGCTGTGGGCATTCTTGATGGGCTCCATGGCCTTCTTTTGCCTCACAGACTTTGGTAACCCTTAGTTAAACATACTCTTGTATGTCCACATCAAGTCTGCTGGCAACACCAAACAGCCTTACAAAAAAAAAAAGTTGACCAAAGCGAGAGAAAGTAGAAGGTGAGCTGTGCAAGCCCACAGTGGTTTGGACAATGCCCTGGACCAGTACATTTCTGAGCAGACACCCTGGCCCTCTTGGGAGAAGGAGCTACTAATTTTAAGCGCTACAGTGCAAGTCCTGCCACAAGCTGCTTAGAATGTTTGTAGTGTACCAGGCTGTTTCTGCAACACTTTTGATGCCCCTCCCCAGGCTTAGCCCTCAAACTTGCAAAACACATGGGTCAGATGCAGCAGGCACCTCTCATTTCAGCTCCTAGTCGCATCTTTCCAACTGTTGATGATGCGATCAGGAATTGGAGGAGGATACAGAGGCAGATGACCATCTTGAGGATGTTTGACTCCAGAAATTGTATGCCTCCTAGATAAGCTATTCTGGGCTATAGCTCAGTGTCAAAATGCAAAGGCAAACTACCTTTTCAGGGTATTAACACAAGGACTCTGCAGATCCTACAGGTCCTGTAACCCCAAATGCTACTCTGGCACCTCTAGTACTGAGTTGTTACAAAGCATTCTCTCTGGTGCCTATCACAAAACTGCCTCAACTTCCACTCCCTCAGCCAGTTTTACCAGCACCTCGGCCTCCTTCAGTTGGCTCCCCCACACCCTTAGCCTAGCACTCCTTCCATAGCCCCTGACTGAACCAGCCCTCTGCCTGTAGGCCTTATTATATATTCTACTGCTACTTGATAAGGCCTTGTACTTATCTAATTAGAATATTGCAGTGCTGTTTGTAAAACCAAAAAACACTTTCTAATATGGTTTTGAAAATGGGTCACCTGGTCTCACTGACACAGTAAAGGATTCTATTAAGGCTTGTCGCTCCCTCCCCTCTGCTCCCGATGAAGAGGCAGTATGCCTTGAAGTACCAGGGAATTCAGGTCTGGTTCCTTACCTTAGTTATATATAAAATTGCAACCTGTTTCATATACTTCATTCTTTTGATCTTCTGACTCCATGTCAACTGACCTGACTAGGGAGCCGCCACATCTCAGGAAAGGGAGCGCTCAGATTTGAGTACCGAGGAACACAGGACCAAGAAATGCCTGTGCTACCCAGAAGAACTATCTTTCTCATTAAACAAGTCTCTTGACCCTGGGACTCAAAGACCCACATGAGCACCCTTATTGCTTGGCCCTATAGAAACAGAAATTGTCGGCAGATAAGGATCGCTAGGCCCATCCAGTCTGCCCATAGGCCCTATACATGTATGCATCCACTCACCCTAGGTGCTCAAAGGCTTTTCATCACTCCTTCCTGCCCAAGGTTCCCTGTGCTTGTCCAAGGCATGTTTAAACCCCTCCACTGTGCTTGCCCCTACCACCTCTTGTGTCAGACTATTCCAACTGTTCCACCACCCTCTCTGTGTAGAACTACTTCCTGTGTTACATCTTAATCCCCACTTCCAATTTCATATCGTGTCCCTTGTTCTGATATCTTTTCTACATTGGAACAGATCTCCCAACTGCACTTTGTTTATGCCCTTGAGGTACTTATAAGTTTCTATCATGTATCGCCCATTTCTTTCCTCTCCTCCAGTGAGTACATATTGAGGTCTCTCAGTCTCACCTTATATGTTTTTGGTGCAAAGCATGCACCATCTTTGTGCCCTTCTCTGGATAGCCTCCACTTTATGTCCTTACTAATGTGGGTTCGTACTGCGCAGTACTCCAGGTGAAGCCTTACCAGTGTTTTATACAATGGCATCACCCACTTCCTGCCTCCTACTAGTAATACCTCTGCCTATGCACCCCAGCATACCACTGGCCCTCCTGAGCCTCTACAAGCACTGCTTTGATAATTTTAAGATCATCAGATATGATAACCCCTAGGTCCCTCTCCTCTTTGGTGATGGCCAGCACCTCCCACATCCTGCAGCTCTCCCAGGGTTCCCCTACCTAGGTGCATTATCTTGCACCTTTTGCATTGAACCTCAGTTGCCACACTCCAACCATCTTTCAAGCTTCTCCAGGTCCCTCTTCATTTTCTGTTACCCTTCTGGAGTATCCACCCTGTTGCAGATCTTGATGTCATCTGAAATATAGAAACATAGAAATTGTCGGCAGATAAGGATCGCTAGGTCCATCCAGTCTGCCCATAGGCCCTATACATGTATGCATCCACCCACCCTAAGTGCTCAATGGCTTTTCATCACTCTCTTCCTGCCCAAGGTTCCCCTGTGCTTATTCCCGGCATGTTTAAACCCCTCCACTGTGCTTGCCCTACCACTCTTGTGGCAGACTATTCAGCGTTCACCACCTCTCTGTGTAGAACTACTTCCTCATGTTACCTCTTAATCTCCCCGCCTCCAATTTCATATCGTGCCCCCTCGGTTCTGGTATCTTTTCTACATTGGAAAAGATCCCCACTGCACCTTGTTTATGCCTTTGGGGTACTTATACTGTAAGTTTCTATCATGTGCCCCTTTCTCTCCTCTCCTCCAGTGAGTACATATTGAGGTCTCTTAGTCTCTCCACATGTTTTGTGGTGCAAACCATGCACCATCTTTGTAGCCCTTCTCTGGACAGCCTCCAGTTTGTTTATGTGTTTATGAATGTGTGGTCTTCAGTACTGAGTCCATACCAGTGTTTATACAATGGCATCATGACTTCCTGCCTCCTACTAGTAATACCTCTGCCTGTGCACCCCAGCATGCCACTGGCCCTCCCTGCAGCCTTTGTGCACTGCTTTGATACCTTAAGATCGTCAGATATGATAACCCCTAGGTCCCTCTCCTCTTTGGTGATGGTCAGCACCTCCCCACATCCTGCAGCTCTCCCCAAGGTTCCCCTACCTAGGTGCATTATCTTGTACTTTTTCACATTGAACCTTAGTTGCCACACCTCCAACCATCTTTCAAGCTTCTACAGGTCCTCTTCATTTTCTGCACCCTTCTGAGTATCCACCCTGTTGCAGATCTTGATGTCATCTGCAAATATAGAAACATAGAAATTGTCGGCAGATAAGGATCGCTAGGCCCATCCAGTCTGCCCATAGACCCTATACATGTATGCATCCACTCATCTTAAGTGCTCAATGGCTTTTCATCACTCCCTTCCTGCCCAAGGTTCCCTGTGCTTATCCCAGGCATGTTTAAACCCTCCACTGTGCTTGCCCCACCACCTCTTGTGGAAGACTATTCCAAGCATTCACCATCCTCTGTGTAGAACTACTTCCTCATGTTACCTCTTAATCTCTCCCTACCCTCCAATTTTATATCGTACCCCCTTGTTCTGGTATCTTTCTACATTGGAAAAGATCTCCCACCTGCACCTTGTTTATGCCCTTGAGGTACTTAAATGTTTCTATCCTGTCGCCCCTTTCTCCTCTCCTCCAGTGAGTACGTATTGAGGTCTTGTGGTCTCTCCTCATATGTTTTGTGGTGCAAACCATGCACCATCTCTGTCGCTCTACTCTGGACAGCCTCCACTTTATGTTCTTATGCATCTGTGGTCTCTAGACTGCACGCAGTACCCAGGTGAGGCTTACCAGTGTATTATACAATGGCATCATCACTTCCGCCTCCTACTAGTAATACCTCTGCTTATGCACCCCAGCATGCCACTAGCCCTCCCTGCAGCCTTTGCACACTGCTTTGATACCTTAAGATCATCAGATATGATAACCCCTAGGTCCCTCTCCTCTTTGGTGACGGTCAGCACCTCCCCATCCTGCAGCTCTCCCCAGGGTTCCCCTACCCAGGTGTATTATCTTGCACATTTTGCATTGAACCTCAGTTGCCACACCTGCGACCATCTTTCAAGCTTCTCCAGGTCCCTCTTCATTTTCTTCACCCTTTGGAGTATCCACACTGTTGCAGATCTTGGTGTCATCTGCAAATAGGCAGACCTTTCCTTCTAGCCCTCTGCAATGTCACTAATGAAGACATTAAACAGGGCTGGACCCAGTACTGATCATTGTGCCACTCTGCTAGTCACCCTCTCTCCCCGGATTGGATCCATTTACCACCACTCTCTGCCTTCTTTCCGTCAGCCAGTTTCTAACGGTAACCCACTGTATCACCTATGCCCCATACCCAGACTATTCATCTTGTTAACCAGCCTTCTGTAGGGGACAGTATTGAAGGCTTTGCTGAAATCCAGGTAGGCGATGTCTATGGCCCTCTCTGATTCATTTCTTTATTCACCCAATCAAATAAATCTATCAGATTCATTTGACAAGACCTTCCTGATGTGAATCCATGTTGCCTCTGATCCTGGGCACCAGTGGATTCCAGATGTGCCATTATCCTTTCTTTCAGCAATGTCTCCATGATCTTTCCCACCACTGAGTTCAGGCTGACTGGTCTGTAGATCTCGCTTGCACTTACTCCCACTTTTGTTATCTGGGACTACATGCACCTCCTCCAGTCCTCTGGAACCATGCCCATGTTGAGTGACTCTGTTAACAAGATGGCCAGAGACACTGCAGAGTTCCCTCCACAGCTCCCTTAATATCCTCAGGTGTATGTTATCTGGCCCTATGGCTTTATCCACCTTCAGCTTTGTGAGTTCCTCCAGAACTCTCTCCACTGTGAATGTACTGGTGTCCACTCTCCCCGAATGCCTCTGCTCCCAACTGTGGTCCTTGACTCTCTCCCTCCTCAGTGAATGCTGAACGAAGTATTTGTTCAGTATTTCTGCCTTGTCTAGATTCCTTCTTGCACTCTCCCTCCTCCCTTTGAGCCTCACAATCCCCCATTTTTTCTTCTGTCGCTGATGTAACTATAGAATGTCTTGTGCCCTTTTTCACAGTCCATGCTACACCCTCTCTGTCTGTGCCTCAGCTTTCCTAACAGCATTCTCTCTGCCTCTCTTAGGCATTCAAGGTACACCTCCTGTCCTCCTCCCTTTGGGTCCCCTTATACTTCTTGAAACTTGCCCTTTTTGCCCTACTTTGTCTCCCACCTCTTTAGAAACATAGTGGTTTCTTTCTTCTTTTCCTTTGGCCACTGTCCTAATGCATTGGTTAGTTACCTCCATAATGGCTCCTTTCATTCTCCCCATTGTTCTGCCTACCCTCCATTACCCTCACCTTCTCCAGCCCTCCTGAAATCTAATACTTTTGCCTTGTGTA
This sequence comes from Neoceratodus forsteri, assembly GCA_016271365.2. Taxonomy (NCBI): domain Eukaryota; kingdom Metazoa; phylum Chordata; order Ceratodontiformes; family Ceratodontidae; genus Neoceratodus; species Neoceratodus forsteri. The sequence continues at coordinate 418,240,194 of CM057452.1, read as the reverse complement.
GCTTAATTGAGTCCCTGTCTCCATGTCAAACCATACCATGTGGAGGTCGCTGGATCCCAGCTGCCCTTCCATCTGGATTCTTTCAACTCTGTTCCCATTGGTCCATACCAGGTCTAGAATCGATTTGTCCTTGTTGGGCTCATGCACCAGCTGTCTGAGTCCAACCCCTGTAGGGATTCCAGGATGGCTGTGCTTCTGGCTGAAGCAGCTGCTTGGGTGGTCCAATCCATATCTGACATTGAAATCTCCCATCAACAGGATTTCACCTTTAGCTGCCATGTCGTAAATTTCTCCACTAGTACCATGTCCACTTCCTCCTCTGTGCTGGAGGTCTGTAGATCACCCCTGTACATATTGCTGTGCCATTTCCTGGTTCAAGGTGACCCACATTGCCTCGGCCTCCCCTGCCTTTCCTGTGTACTTCTAGCCTTTATGCCTTCTCTGATGTATAGGGCCACCCCCCTTTCACCTTCCTGTCCCTTCTAAACAGTGTATAGCCTGGTACATTGACATCCCAGCTGTGATTAGCAGAATACCATGCCTCTGTTATTGCATCTGTCATCAAGGCTCCAAGTCTGAACCTTATTATCAGACTGTGGGCATTTGTGAACATGACCTTCCATGTTTTACTCCCTGCCCTCCCTCTGTTCCTGTTTTCTCTACTTTGCCTCTTCCCCGACCAGTATTCATGCTCATGTGCTCTTGCCCTCTTTATACCCCTATAAAGTTTCCCTACCTGCCCCTCACTGCTTGCTTCAGTTGTTCCTGTTGTCAGATTGTACTTTGCATGTTCCTGTGAAGGGGCCGTAAGCCACTTGTCTCTCCTGGCTCTCCCTTGGCCAATTTAAATACTCTCTGCCAAAGCATTCCAACTTCTCACTAAGGACTGAGGTCCCTTTCTGGACAGATGCAGACCATACTCCTGATACAAGCTTGCATCTGCCCAGGTTGGGCCCCAGTTCCCTATGAAGTCAAATCCTTCCCTTCCACACAATCCTTTAACCAGGAGTTGAAGGTTTGGATGTGGAGTGCCCTGGCCTCCCATACCTTGGACAGGTAGCACCTCTGACAATGAGACAGAATGTACTGCCTATTTCATGTCTTCTCCCAGCTTCCTGAAATCCTCCTGGACTCTGGCTAACTCTACCCTTCTCCTCGCCTGGTCATTGGTCCCCAGGTGGACAATGAAATCCAGCTGCTCCCTCCTGGCTATCACCCTAGCAATCCTATGGATTTGCTTCCAATCCTCCATGCAGAGCTCCCAGGAGGCACTTGACCTTCCTCTCCCCTGCTAGGTGTCCCCACTCTCACCCCCATACAATAGAGTCCCCACTAGGAGAAGCTTCCCTCCTCTGGGGTCCCTTGCCCCCTTCCTGGGACTCCAGCTTTGAGGTCCCGACCATCCTCTCTGGTCCTAGCTGTGGGTGCCTGTGTGTGGCATTCCCTTTCCTCCAAAACAGCGTGGGAGTTATTAAGCTGAACCGGTTGGGGATATGTCTCTGACCCTCTTCACTCTCCCTGAGTCCACTGTGGTCCAGTCACCCTTCTTCCTGGACAACCTTTGAGGTTGATGTTATGAACCGGTGGTGTCTGGGTGGGGTGGATGCCTCCTGTAACCTGGCCACTCTACACGGAGACAGCCAACCTCCTCCCTCAGCCCAGAGTGGTGCCTTCAGATAGGGCATCATTGTAGCCTCCAGAATGTCTCCCTGAAGACTGCTGCTCCACAACCAATGCCCTGCACTACTCTTGTCATGTCTGATGTGATCTGGCCTGCAATATAATCTAGGTACACCCTCTAGATGAACCCTATGTTCCTCCCTGTCCTTGGGTGGAACTTCCTGTGTGGTGTAGGAAAGTGTAACACTATGGGCCCACACCCTAAAAAGGAGGACTAGCCCAGGGCGGGAGGGTTAAGGGATGGGTGGGATTACCCCTGGCTGAGTCCAGAAACTATCAGCCAAGGACCCCTTACCCAATGTTCACAGAGAACAAGCCCCAATGATCAAAAAAATCCCCAAAATCCGTTGAAATATGAGACGGCACTTAAGGTAACAGACTCAAACAATGCACTATGCACTTGTATGTCACTTCCTGGTATCACTTCTATCCAGACCACAATATTTCTGTGTGAGACACAGTAGATGATAGATGTAAGTACCCTGCAAGCAAAGAGAGTAACCTGGTAGACAATTTGCAAGCTAAAAAATGGAAATCACTCAAGGGTAAAATGCTGCAATTTCAGCAGTCTTCATTGAGATAACAGTCTCAGTGATGGGTGTGAATGCATTAAAATTCTTAATTTATCAGAAGCTCAAGGGCAGCTTTAAGAAATAGAAACATAGATTTTGTCAGCAGAAAAGGAATGCAAGACTCACCAGTCTTGTCTAACCCTACCTATGATCAAGCCAGAGTCACTGTAAATTGGTACTTACAACCACATACAGTACAGCATGTGGTCAGGGCTCTGATCCATTGACCTAAAAGACAGAACTCAGTGCACCACAAGATTCATTTGCAGCATCAGTCATGCCCGTGGTCACTCTGGCTGCAAACTATCTAGGAACTGCAACCTATGACTTCATTAAATTGGCTTCCAGATCTCTGGTAACATCCTTTTCTGCCTGGCATGCACTGTAACTACATCCTTGGTCAGATAACATTTCTTCAAAAGCGAACTTAATGAATGTACCACTCAGAGGAGATCTCCTGTTTAGATAACAACTCAAAAGGTCCTGAAACAACTTGAACTACAAGATGACGCTGCCTTAAAACAAACCAGCCTCCGCTCTTCAACGTAGAACTCCAAACAATCCTTTAATGAGGCACTGCAGTACTATCCAGTAAAAAGATCCACCCTTAGTCAAATTGATTCTTCGCCTTCACCCAGGAAAACTCCTTTTGTCCTTTTGCTAGCCACCCAGTGAGGCCAGTCCTGTGGAGGAATTCCAGGGAACTGTCATCAACAGGGTTTCTTAATGTCTGAAAGACCATAAACAGCTAATCTGAGTGAACCATTGTGTTTATCTGTGCATCGTTGCAGTCCAGAGTTATTCATATGTAAATCAGCCTGTAATTAAGGGCTGGGGCAGCCATATGTTTTAGGTTCCTGACAGGAAATGATGTCACCGAGGATCTTCCTCCATTGACTGTAGGTTAAATAGAAATTGCCTGTTTTAATAAGTGTGTTTTAAGGTGTTATTACAACACTTTCTGCATTTATTTTTTTGCATTATCTATTTGTGCCCCTACGTGCTCCAGAGCTGCCTCTCCTTTGGGCCGCCATGGTCCAGAGGCATTTCCCTACTATCTCCCCTTCAACCACCTACCTCACATCTGCAGCCTTCGCGGGTAGCCCGGTGTAACCCTTCATGAGGTGGGTCCCTCTCCTCAAGGGAAAGGCACTGGCAGGAAGAACCAGCACACTGTTCTTTCAGTCCCAGGAACTGCTGAGGCATTCTGTGGCTCTCCAGGAGTCTTCGGAGGTGTCTGGGGCCAGCAGCCATCATCCGCTAGACTTCGGGGTGTTTTCTGGTTTTCTTGTTCCCTTGCACGCTGCTTCTTGTAGTGCCTCCAGTCTCCACTGGGGCCGCTACCGCAGTAGGCCAATCCCAAACCCACCCCAGGATAGGAGAGCAGTCCGTCGGATACTCAATCATATCCTCCCTGCTGACCCCGATGACCTGAGTCCATTCCCAAACCCAGGTCACCAGCATGGGTCGAGGTAAGGTGCCAGTGCCTCAATGTTCTACATTTATAATACTTGTTTTGTATGTGCATTGAAACTAATAAGTTATCACCTTTACAGTTCAAACTATTAGCAAAAATAATCAATTTTAGGGTTGCTTTAACCTCTAAGCTATACTGCCAGCTGATCATTAAAAACTATACATCTCGAAGCTGGCTCTGTGGTGCCAACAGGTATTGGGGCCCCATAAGTGAAAATCAAAAAGATTGCATTCAGGCAATACAAAAGACACAGGCAGAAGGGATACGGAGAAGTACCAGGAGAAGCAAAGGGAGGCCAACGCTCAGACAGAACAGCACATTGCAAAATCAGTGGGTAGAGGAACAAAGCCTTTTACAGGTACATAAGTAAAAGAAAGGCAAAGGGAGGGATAATGAGACTAAAGGGGAGGATGGGGGCCTGGAGGATGATAACAGTAAAGCTGACATATTGAATAGGTTTCTTGCTCAGTGTTTACTGAGGAAGAGGAGGGTAATGGGCCTGAAGGGAGTACAAGGGTGGGAATGATGCAGAAATGGACACAAGTCCCTTTATACAAGAAAGGGTCCTGAAGGAACTGGAAGGAGTAAGAGTTGATAAAGCAGTGAGGCCAGATGGGTGCACCCCATGGTCATTAAAGAACTAAGACAGGTGGTGGCTGACCTCTGGCAATCCTGTTTAGTCAATCACTGTAAACAGGGAGGTACCCAAAGACTGGAGGATAGCAGATGTAGTCCCCTTATACAGAAGTGGGAACAGAGAGGAAGCAGGGAACTACAGACCAGTCAGCCTCACCCGGTAGTGGGAAAGATCATGGAAGCACTACTGAAGGAGAGATGGTGGAACATCTGGTTGCCAACAGACTATAGGACCCAAGACAGCATGGTTTCACCAGGGGAGCTCATGTCAGACCAACCTCGTTTAATTTTTCGACTTGGTGACTAGGGAGGTGGATCAGAGGAGGGCAATGGACATGGCCTATCTGGACTTCAGCAAGGCCTTTGACACTGTGCCACATAGAAGGCTATTACACAAACTGGGGAATATGGGTGTGGGCAGGACAGTAGTGTGGTGGGTAAGCAACTGGCTGAGCAGCAGGACACAGAGGGTGGTGGTAAATGGCTGTCACTCCACAGAGGAAGAGTGACCAGTGGGTACCACAGGGATCTGTGCTGGGACTGGTCCTATTCAACATCTTCATCAGTGACATTGTGCAGGACCTAGAAGGCAGAATTTCCCTGTTAGCTTCTTCTGTAACAGGTGGGCCTTTCCAGAGGGTGTAAGAATGAGAAGGGACCTGCAGAAACTTGAAGAATGGTCAGGGTTGGCAGTTGAAATTCAATGCAAAAAGTGCAAGATAATGCATATGGGGCACAAAAACCCTGGCACAATATATCAGTTGGGGGTGAGGATATAGCATGCACCAGGCAGGAAAGAGATCTTGGGGATATCATCTCTGATGTCCTCAAGGTAGGAAACAGTGCGACAAGTCAGCAGGTAAAACAAATAGGATGCTTGGATGCATAGGCAGGGGCATCACCAGCAGGAAAAGGAGGTCATAATTCCACTATACAAGACACTAGTGAGGCCCCACCTGGAGTACAGTGTACAGTTTGGAGACCTTACTCTGTAAGGACATAGGGTAGAGAAGGTTCAGAGGAGGGCAGCAAAGATGGTACATGGATTGCATCACAAGTCCTATGAGGACAGGCTGAAGGACTTGAACAGGCAAGAAATAGTCAAAAAATGATCCTCCCTATATTTGACTATGGTGATATTGTCTCATGTGGTCCCTCAAACCTCCCTAGCAAGGCTAGACCCCTGTTTAACTCCTTCTGCTGATTCTCACTGGACCGCCCTCCCAGTACCCACCACTGTGTCCTCTACCAATCCTTGAACCTCACCTCTTTACACAACAGAAGATCACTTCACTGCACTAGAACCTCTGCAAAGTTCTGGTCACAATCACTCCCATCCTACCTGTCAGCCTCCCTAACCCCTACCCCCACCATCCTCGCGCTCCGTAACAGACGCTAGGCTCTGCATATCCCACATAGATCCACCCGTCCAGCCAGGCTGCCTTCAGCTTTAGGTTACCCAAATTATGGAATTCCCTGGCAGCCGATATTAGACACTCCACAAGCACTCCCAAACTAAATGTTCTCTCACCACGCACTTCTCACCACGGCTCCTGTAACCCCCCAACACCCCCTCACTCCTGTACCCTCCAACGCAAGAATCAAGTCTGGTCTCTCCACTGTTTTGACCTGCTTCATTGTAAAACACTGTATACTGTACAATAATCTGCCTACCCTCAATTGTTCCATTCACATTATGTATGTTACCCACTGCTGTTCTATTACTCATTATGTATGTTGTTTCTGACTATATCATGTTTCCACTGTATGTTTTGTTCAGATTGTATCATGTTCCACTGTAACCCCAAAACCCCAGGGCTCATCTGGAATCGAGCGGTACTCTGCTCAGCATGCCTTCCTGGTAAATCTCTTAAATATATAAATGTACTCCCTGGAGGAGAGGAGGGAGAGAGTAATATGATAGAGACATACAAGTACCTTACAGGGAGGAACAGGGTGCAGGAATACACTATTTTTAAGTGAAAAGATGTTCCAGGACTAGAGGGCATGGGATGAAGTTGGAGGAGGACGATTCAGAGGAAACGTGAGGAAGAATTTCTTCACAGAATGGGTGGTGGACAAGTGGAACACCCTGCCAGAGGAAGTGGTGGGGGCTGAAACAATCACAGGATTTAAAATGCATGGGATAGAAACATAGAAGTTGATGGCAGATACAGACCGCAATGCCCATCCAGTCTGCCCACTTCTTTTCTACCCTACAGATGTGCCATAGGCCTTTGCTCTATCAATGGCCTATCTATTCATACTCATCCTTATTGCTCCCTTATGCCTATCCCATGCCTGTTTGAAGCCCTGCACTGTATTCATATCCAAACTTCCTGAAGTAGGCTGTTCCAAGCATCCACCACCGTTTCTGTGAAAAGAACTTCCTCACATTACCCTTTAATTGGCCTCCTCTAATCTCATGCTGTGTCCTCTTGTCCTGCTATTTTTTCTTATATTGAAACATGTTAGAATCTTTTACCTTGTTAATGCCCTTAAGGTGTATGAATGTTTCAATCATATCACCTCTCTTCCCTCCTTTGTCTAGGGTATACATATTGAGTTCAGTTAATCTGTCCTCATATGTTTTCTGATGCAGTCCCTGCACCATTTTGGTTGCCCTTCTCTAAACTGCCTCAATTTGGTTAATGTCCTTGTGAAGGTGTGGCCTCAGTACTGCACGTAGTACTCCAGGTGGGGCCAAACCAGTGTCTTGTAAAGAGGGATTATTACCTCCTCTTCTGACTTGTGATACCCCTACTAATACACCCCAACATCCTTCCAGCCTTTACCTACCGCTTTAGAGGTGTGCTTGGATGATTTCAGGTCATCGGTGATGATGACGCCCAAGTCTCTTTCTTCCCTTGTGACTGCCAGCAACTCCCTCCCAGCCTATAGGATAGACATAAAGGAATTCTGGAGGTCAGGGGTGAGGGGCAACAGACTTCTAGGAAAACATAAAGTGAACTTACAAGCTCAAATGGTAGACTGGTGGGCCGTAGGCTTATCTGCTGACATTGTCTATGCATGTATGTATCTATATTAGGATGTCTAAACCCTGTCTGTGTTCATGTCAGTACAGATTTCTGGGGCTGCCACAGCACCAACTTCTGTCTTTTCCATTCCCTCCTTACAGTATTTCTCTTACATTGGTGTGAACTCAAGTCTACAAGATGCAAATGTGGCTACTGCATCTACTGGCCTGGCATCATGGGGCCAGCCTTGAAATGTGAAGTTTTTGATTATCAGCTGGCAGTACAGCCCAGAGGGTACTGGACTTTAGGAGGGCTGACTTTGGCAAGATGGGAGAGTGTCTCAGAAAAGCACTAGCAAGCAGGCTAGAAGGAGGTGTGGAGCAACAATGGGGAATCATCAAACTGCCATCACAGAGGCAACAAGCCTTTGTGTGAAGCAAATAAATCAAAATGAAAGAAAAGCCACTATGGTTCTCAAAAGAGGTGGCTGTGAAAGTCAGGAAGAAAAGATAGCATTCCGGAAGTATAAGGAAACACAGAAGCAGCAGGACAGAGAGCTGTACCAGTTAAGGCAGAATGAATCAGGGAGGGAAGTCAGAATAGCAAAGGCCCAAACTGAGGAAAAGATAGCCAACTCAGTTAAGAAGGGGATAAAACCTTTTATCGGTACATCAACGACCGTGAAAGACAAAGGGAGGGATAGTGAGTCTGAACAGAATGAACGGTGGGTGGGCAGAGAGGGACAGTAAAAGCAGGGATACTGAACGAATATTTCTGCTCAGTATTCACAAAAGAGGAGGGGAAGTGCCTAATCCAATTAACAGAAGCACTCTTGATAGGGGGTAGATCCCAGTCCTTTCACAGAAGAAAGGGTTCTGCAAGAACTCCTAAAACTGAAGGTGGACAAAGCAATGGGTCCTGATGGAATTCACCCCAGAATTGAAAAGAATTAAGGGAGGAACTAGTGAAACCACTGGCTACTCTTTTAATAAATCATGGAGGATGGTGTGGTACCCGAGGACTGGAGGAAGGTGGATGTGATTCCCTTCACAAAGTGGGACCAAGACAGAGGCAGAAACTACAGACCTGTCAGTCTGACCTCTGTGGTAGGGAAAGTGATGGAGTCACTTCTGTGGAAAGAATAGTTGAGTACCTAGAGGTCAGTGGAGCATAGGATCCAAGGCAGCATGGGTTCACAGCAGGAAGGTCATGTCAGACGAATATAATAGATTTCTTTGACTGGGTGACCAAAGTAGTAGACCAGGGAGGGCTGTGGACATGGCCTACCTAGACTTTAGCAAAGCATTTGACACAGTCCCACACAAAAGATTAATAGTCAAATTAACCAGCCTGGGAGTGGGTCCCAGGGTGGTAGCCTGGCAAAACATTGGCTGCACAACAGGACACAGAAGGTAATTATAAATGGAGTCCACTCTGAAGAAAGAGGGGTTACTAGTGGGTACCGCAGGGTTCAGTATTGAGTCCAGTCCTTTTAATGTCTTCATCAGTGACATTGCAGAGGGACTGGAAGAAAAGTATGCCTTTTGCAGATGACACAAATATCTGCAACAGGGTTGATACACAAGGAGGCGTGGAAAGGATGAAAGGGACTTGGCAAGATTGGAGGAATGGTCAGAAGTATGGCAGCTAGAGATTCAATGCAAAGAAGTGCAATAATGCACCTGGGAAACAAGAACCCAGGGAAGAATACACAATGAGGGGAAGATAGTAACAACAACAAAAAGGAAAGGGACCTGGGGTAATCATATCAGATGACCTTAAGGTTAGCAAGCAATGGAGAAGGCAGAAGGGAGGGCTAGGGTATACTGGAATGTATAGGGAGAGGCATCAGCAGCAGAAAACAGGAAGTTGTTATCCCTCTGTACAGACAGTTGGTGAGACCCCATCTGGAGTACTGTGTCCAGTTCTGGAGACCCCATCTCTGCAAGGACATAGACAGGATAGAGGTAGTCCAGAGGGAGGGCACTAAAATGGTGCAGGGTCTGCAAGAGAAGCAGTATGAGGAGAGACTAAAGGAGCTTAATATGTATACCCTTGAGGAAAGAACGGAGAGGGGGACATGATAGAAACTTTTAAGTACCTCAGTGGAATCAACAAAGTCCAAGAGGGTAGCATCTTTCAGAAAAGAGACTTCAAGAACAAGGGGACACAATTTAAAGATAGAAGGAGGCGGTTCAGGGCAATGTGAGGAAGTATTATTTCACAGAGGGTAGTGGATGCATGGAACAGCCTTCCTGAGGAGAGTGGGGTCTAAAACTGTGGGAGAATTCAAGAATTCACGTGACAGACATAAGGCAATTCTTGTGGGGGTAGGAAGAAATAGGCTGTTGGTTAACTAGGATCTGCGGCCTATCCTGTAGGAGGAAATGGGCAGACTAGATGGGCCAAGCGGTCCTTATCTGCCGCCAAAGTCTATGTTTCTATGTAAAGCAAAGAGCTGTGAACAAGCTTCATTCATCCAGCAGAATGGGTTTTGAATCTCATCATGCTCTGCTTATATATTGTGTGCAGAGCAAGTCACTTAACCTCCTGTGCTCCCACAACACGCCTAGGAACAAGCTGTAGCTCAGTGTGCCTTTCCTGAACAAAGACAGTAAAACAATCTGAGCATGTGTTATGATTCTGAAAATATTATGCTCTTTCTATCCAGATTTGACTTGAAAAGAAAAAATAGGACACCATTACTTGTTTATTAATTGCAAAAACACATAGATAGACAACAGAGTTAAAACATACATAACCTGAAATGCATTGTTAAAAGATTAAAAGTATTTTACTTCTTTTATGAAGTTAAAAGTATAACAGCTTCTTACTGAAATACTTTGGATGGAATGGGATTTTCTACCGTAAAGGAAAAAATCAATCTGGTTGATCCTGCCGCCCATACCCTTTGAGCGTGTCTTACACTCCACAGTTATGCGGTGGACTACAACTTTCCAGAATGCCATTCCACTGTAATGTAAAAAACAAAAACAAAGGAGAGACAGACTGTGTGTACATGGCATGTGTGTGTGTGTGTGTCTCTGACAGAAGTGCTGTACTAACTGAACTGTGCTGAAAGAGAAAACAATTATTACTATTAATTAAATAAAATAATATGGGTGGGTGTAAAAACAAGTATTTTGCATACACTTCAGTGTGGATGCTTTATAAACCACTCAGACTTTGCCATCAGGGTTAATGTAGCATCCCACACCTCGAGTGTGTGTCAAATTTTGGTTACACACATACCCATATTATATTCTATATTTTAATAATGCAGTTCAGATTATGCTTTTTAAGCAATGCTGTCCATCCATGTGTTTTTGCAATTAATAAACAATTAATGGTGTCCTATTTTATTCTTTTCAGGTCAAATCTGGATAGAAAGAGCATAATATTTTCAGAATCGTAGTACATGCTCAGATTGTTTTACTGTCTTTGTCAATGAAAGCACACAGCTACAGCTTGTTTCTGGGTGTGTTGTGGGAGCAGAGGTTATGTGACTTACTCTGGTCACACAATATACAAGTAGAGCATGTTGGAATCAAACCCCATTCTGCTGGATGAATGAAGGTTGTTCACAGCTCTTTGCTTTAACGCTAGGTTGTACTGCCAGCTGTTAATCAAAATTACATATTTCAAGGCTGGCCCCATGATGCCAAGCCAGTAGGTACATGGTCACATTTGTATCTTGTAAACCTGAGTTCACACCCAAAATTGTAAGAGAAAGGCTGTAAGAGAGGAGACGGAATAAGACAGAAGTTAGTGCTGTGGCAACCCAGAAATCTGCATTGACATGAGCACAGCCAGGGTTTAGAAATCCTGATACAGTATGGGGCTCCAATACCTGTTGGCAGCACAGAGCCAGCCTTGAGATGTAGTTTTTTTTTTTAAACTTGGGGCCAGATATTCAAACTACTGCGCTCTTCTTAGGCGCAAGCCCATGCGCACAAAATAGTTGCGCAGTGGGGGGTTCAGGCGATATTCAAAGGAGTTGCGCTTATTGAGCAACTCTTTGAATATCGCCCCTGGCCATAGCCACTGTGCATGGCGAGTGGAACTTGCGCCACCGCAAGATGTCAGAGTGTGGTGGCATGTACCGATTGCACCATCGCCTAAAATCCGATATTCAAAGGTGACTAGCAAATGGGGCCATAATTCATGCAAAGCGCAGGGGGCCATTTGCATCTGATTATAGCCCCATTTGCATGCCATTAGCATGCAGGTGCACTGATCGAGGACTTGCGCTGGCGCTCAGGCAGCAGCCGTCGAGGACCAATGCCCCCTGCAGCCCGATCGCGGGCATGGTTTAACCCCACCAGCCTGGTCACGGGCGGCAATGTGTCTCCCCTCCCGAACACATCCCTGGTGGTCAGTGGACCGTAGATCCTGATCGCGGGATGTAATCATTAACCCCAAACATAGCCCTGGTGGTCAGTGGACCGTAGATCCGATCATGAGATGTAATTATTAAACACCCCCAACACATCCCTGGTGCCTAGTGTCCCCCATCCACCCACCCATGAAGCCCCACCACCTGCTCCCGGCGGCCGGCGGGCAACAGCATCCACCGCCTGCCACTCCGCTGCCCGCCGACTGACTACGGTAGGGCTGCATGCCCATTGGTGCAAGCAAGAGCCAATGGGCCTGCAGCCCAACCGCCCTAAGACAGTCCAGTTTTGTGAATGGAGTACATTCATTCACAAAACTGAACTGCTCTTATGCAATATGGGCTGCAGGCCCGGTAATCTGCTCCATCGGCATGCTCCTACGCAGTCAGGCGGGCAGGCGACAGGCAGGTGGGATGCTGCCGCCAGCCAGCTGCCGGGGAGCGGGATGGTGGGGGCTTCATGGGTGGGTGAGGACACTAGGCACCAGGGATGTGTTGGGGTGTTACAACAACCAGTGATCGGGAGTTTCGGTCCACTGGACCACTGAGACTATGTTTGGGGTTAATGATTACATCCCGCGATTGAATCCCGGTCCACTGGACCTCCAGGAAGGCTTCGGAGGGGGAGACACATTTCTGCCCGCGTCAGAGCTGCAGGGGGCATACCTCTCAACCTCTCGTCTCATAAATCAGGGACAAGACATTAAAATATCAGGGACACAGACCCCATATCAGGGACACATCTTAAGATTTGGTAGTATACACTCAGAAAGCTGATAGAATTAGGGGGGCTTTATGTAAGATGCATTGTCTGAATAGGAAGGAATCTGTAACTTAATATTTAACATTATTTTATGCTTACAATCCCCAGTGTTCTGTCACAAAATACAATTGTTATGAGGGACAGAGACAAATTCTGAGGCATAATCAGGGATGTCCCTGAAAATCAGGGACAGTTGAGAGGTATGGGGGGCACAGGATTGGTTTGGGGCCAGCCACAGGTGGCAGCTGCTGTGTTGCGCCCTGCAATGCAGCAGCTCACCTGTGGGTGCCCTCAACAAGCTTTTTTTGGCTCAAAGTTGTGCAAGGCGCAGGTTGGGGGTTGCGCTCACAACTCTGCACAGCCCGGCTGAATATCGGGCTGTGCAGTTTATGCATGTTCCTCCCCACCAGTTCAGCATGCATTCATTTGCATTGCGCTGTTGCTCAGCCTGTTTTCAGTGGTGCAACTGCCTCCTGCTGAATATCGCAGAATGGAGCAAGTTCGGACTTATGAGTCGCAACCCTTTTGAATATCTGGCCCTTTATGTTTATTGTTTTGTACATATAAACATATAGTAATGCCTTCATTCAACATTACAGATGTACCATACAATGAGGGTGCCACTCCTCTCACTATGTCCAAAGGTTAGTTAAATGAAATAAGATACGTCCTATGAGGAGATATAATAATTATACATTTAATACATAGCTTTCCACATGCTGTAATAGAGATCATAAGCAGCATGAAATTTATAAATAAAATGTTCATGTATTATTAATCAATGTCCTTCCCAGAATTAGGGAATTAACCATCATGCTATACCACAGTGTTAATACACAAAATGTGCATTAAATCAAATGAACCCTCAGAACTCTATACAACCAGTATAAGAAAACTTCCCAAAAGTTTATCAAACGTGTTAGGTGCAATTACTTTACAACAGGAATGGACAATGTTCCCTAATTATTATTTGCAAAATCATTCAGCTTATGAAGCTAGCAATTATTAATAAGCAATTATCAGTAATGGGGAAGAGACTTAACAAGTTAAGCCACACTTTTACAATTTTAAAGTCCAAACCAGCTGAGAACTAAACTTGTGTGGCTAATAATAAAGTAGATAATGTATTCTAAATACAATATTTTAAATTAACATTATCTCTACCCCTTTATAAAATCAATTACCACCAGAGTCCAAAAGAAATCAGGAATCATCTTCTTCTTGGAAGACAGAGCATCTTTTTCTTTTCTCCCTTCCTCTGGGGGAGCATTTTGTGGCACCATTTAATGCCTCTGGCGGTTCGAAAAAGGTAAATCTTACTCCGATTGTGCAATTAAATGCTAACGCTGGAAAAATTATGCCATGCAGTATTCCTCCCTCTCGTAGCATCGCCTTACACCATCGAGCGTTTCCTCCGTTGTCTGGTCGCGTAGGATAGATCTGGAAATAAACTAATCTGATTGCCATCACAGAACAAAGCTTTTCTTCTCCTGATCAGGGCTAATAGCTTATCCCATGAACCCACACCATCTAGGACAAGTACAGTACGTGGGGCATCTGGATTGTCTTGTCTGCCCCTAAAAGTCACACGGTGGCCTTCTGAATTCTTTTGAGTAATCGAACTTCTTCCCAGTTGCTGTATTAACCAGTCCTGAAGAAATAGAATCAGGTGGTCCCTTCTACATGTTCTGTGAGCCTGAGAATTCTGATATTTGAGGCCCTAGACTGGTTTTCAAGCATTTCCAGTCTAAGGAGATGATCATTTTCTTTCACGACCTGACACGGCACCCATTGCTGCTTCAGCCACTTTTTGCATCGGATGATGCCATGGTGACTGCTTCAAGTGAAGTTTCCACAACCATCACTCGAGGTGAGAGAGTCAAACTTGTTTGAGAGTCCGGTCACCGAAGAGATTAACGATTTATCTTCCTCGCCCAGGGTTTGTAATGTCTCACCCCCTGAATCTACCTTGTGGCCGTGTTCATCGCCCAATGCTGCTCAGCGAAAGTAGTGCCCGGAGAACTTTATTTTGCTCCGCCTTCTGAATGTTTTTCCTTCTGTGGGTTGCCCATTTCTGTTGTCTCAGGAATTAGGGACCTGTTGATACGACTTTTGTCCAAGTTTGTAGGTGAAAGTATTCCTAAAAGTTATTTTTAAGTTTGTTATTGTAGAGCTCTATTGTTCTGTGTCCTCCATGCTCGGGCTCCCAGTGCCCCCCCACCGAGATGTGTAGTTTTTAATGATCAGCTGGCAGTATAGCTTAGAGGTTAAAGCAATCCTAAAGATCAATTATTTTTACTAACAGTTTGAAATGTAAGGGTGATAACGAACTAGTTTCAATGCACATACAAAACAATTATTATAAATGTAGAAACTGTTGTAATAACACCTTAAAACACACTTCATAAAACAGACGATTCCCTATTTAACCTACAGTCAATGGAGGCCAAGATCTTCAGTGACATCATTTCCTGTCAGAAGCCTAAAGCATATGGCTGCCCCAGCCCTTAATTACAGACCGATTTACATATGAATAACTCTTGACTGTAAGACTCACAGATAAACAGAGTAGCTCACTCAAATTAGATGTTTATGGTCTTTAGACATTAGGAAACCCTGTTGATGGCGTTCCCCTTTAAGTGAGATTACTACACTTTGCTGACAAGATGAACCAGGACTATTCAGAACTAATGGGTCTTCAATATTATAAATCTCAGATCCTCAATAGAATTTGACTCAATCCCAAGTCAGAACAGCTTCCTGGTTTTTAAAGATATAGCTTATCAGGCTTGTGGCACTCTAATGGGATTTTCTATTGGTATCCAGTGAAATAGTGACTGTAAATGAGTGTCTGCTAAACAAGTGACTCATTTACAGTGCTATCCTCTTAGGTTACCCTACAAGGGTAGCGACCTATCGATGGTAGTGGGCAGGAAGAGGAGAGAGAGTAGGAAGAGGGTTTGTGAGGGTAGTGTGCCTGCTGCAGCCAAGTTAACCATGTGGTGTGGTGGTGAGGTGGCTAGCTGCAGTGCAGCAGGTACTAGGTTTGGGGCTCAGGGTCGGGAAACATTTTGCCACTGCCTGCTGCAGCCATGTATTTTTTTCCTTATGGAGTGTCACCCCTCCCCAACATGCACCCCCTGAGTTCGTAATTATAAATTGGGGGTGTAAGTACAGCCCCTCATCAGCACTTACTTTAGTTGCCAGATGTCTTCTCGCCGCATGTGTATATCGCTGATTTGCTTTTCGTGATATACACCACCATAATAGCGATCACTATTATGACATGGAACCTTTCTATCTCGTGGCAATTGATACAAGCCAGATCGTCTTTTGTGGTCTGGCTTGTGTCAGTCATGGGGCCGTTTTAAAACGGTATCTAGTTTGGTGTAAGCTGCCATAAAGCAGAAAGCTGTCACAACTGCATCTGACCTTTGAAAATCAGGTGCAGTTGCAGCAAACAGCATTGGTGTAGCGGTGATTTCATAGTGTTGTGGCACGGGCATGACACAAGCCCAGCACCACCCCTTGAAAATCTGGCCCCATGAATGGTCAACTACAGACACTGTAAAAGCAAAACAGTAAATTTCAAGCAGCAACAAGTAATATATTCCATCCTCTTCATTGTCCACCTCAAAGGCCAGGACTTCCAGGCTGTCCTAAAGCTCAAAAGACTTAACTAACATCTCAGGATACCACAGTTCAAGACAGAAACCCACCACATCCAGACAGTTCACCCAGGGATTCTCTTGCGTAATAAATGTCTAGGACACTTACAGTACCTCCGTATCTCTGTCAGGCCAGGACACCAAAAGTTCCTCAGGTTCTACTTCATGGATCAACACTTCCAATATTAATCCCTAAACTTTAATCTTACCAAGATGCCCAGGGTTTAAAAAAGTAATGGTGGTCCTGGTAGCAGTCTGCCGTGCACAGGGATTTCTTGTATAAACAAACCAGGCACACAACCTCAAGCAAAATAACTGTGGCCATTCAGTGAGTCATCCAGTTCCTACAAGCACATAGGTTGATTATCACCAACAGGAAAACTCACTCCGGCACTTGTAGAAGCTCAACCACTTGACCATCATGTTCAATGCAGGTTGGGGCGTGGTACTTTTCAATAAGGTGAGGTCCAACAGTGTTATGCAACCATGCAAGCTACTGCAGAAGAGAATGGTGACCTTCCCTCCCCTCATCATGGCTGCCATGGCTACATTCCACTGCTGTACCACAGCTTGCCTACTGGCCCAACTTTGAGTCCTCATGTTAATCCTGAAGCAGGTTCCCCACATGGCAACACACAGCATTGCTGTTGCACCATGAGGGCAGTATTTTTAATAGTATTGGAATGCAAATGGCATCTCAGGAGAAACCCATATTTTAAATGGATTGCTGTGGCTCCCTGGCATGAGCAACATGTGTTACCTGTATGGGGAGTTAAGATAACAGCTAGATTTGCCTGCCCATGAGCCCACTAGTGTGCTGAGACTGCTGGAATCCATGTGAATGATGGATGTTTACACCCCCACACACACACACGCAATCGGTGGACCACCAGGAAAGGAAGAAGATACACATAAAACCATATGAGCTTTGCTTCATCTAGAGTGCCAGATGCTGAGACTTGCTTATCCCATGAATGAATGAATACGTTTATTTGTTCAACCAAGGTAGAAGTATACCTAGGTTATTACAAAGATAAAGGAAACTCCATCACAAATTACAATCCAACAATTAAAACAATTTCATACATCAAATAACCTACAGTGTTATACATTAGTGTGCAAGGTCATTACAATTAATCTCAGGCTGATGATAATTCCTTATTAACATTTTATTCTTTTGAGAACATGTTAAGGTAAAGTGGGAAAAGGGAAAAAATGTCTAATGTTTTCTGTTTGTTGAAATGTATGTTAATTTATTTATTTTAAAATTTTGTTATATTTTTTTCTGTTTAACCACTGAAGAAAAAGAAAGTTATGGAGCTTAGCAGAAGACTCCAGGAGAAAGGACTGCTGTGTGACTGAACTTCTCTGCTGGGACTAAAGTAGAAGAACTTTTATATTTAGACCTTTAATTTAGGGTAAAAACTAACATACAAAACAAAACAAAAAAGTGTGTGTTTGGGTTAACTGAACTGAATGGGTAACTGAAAAGTCATCTAGGTGTAAATCTCAGGTGACTGAAAGGACTTAACTGTTGTGAGGTTTAAATTACTTGTAGAAAGATCTGGTAAGTAGGGGAGTGGCTTAGCTAGAAGGAAGCTACATTTAAAGACTTGCTCAGAAAGATTCTGCTAATAGCTTGGCAGAAGACTCCAGGAGAAAGGACTGCTGTGTGACTGAACTTCTCTGCTGGGACTAAAGTAGAAGAACTTTGTATTTAGACCTTTAATTTAGGGTAAAAAACTAACATACAAAACAAAAAAAGTGTGTGGGTTAACTGAACTGAATGGGTAACTGAAAAGTCATCTAGGTGTAAATCTCAGGTGACTGAAAGGACTTAACTGTTGTGAGGTTTAAATTACTTGTAGAAAGATCTGGTAAGTAGGGGAGTGGCTTAGCTAGAAGGAAGCTACATTTAAAGACTGCCTTAGAAAGATTCTGCTAATAGCTTGGCAGAAGACTCCAGGAGAAAGGACTGCTGTGTGACTGAACTTCTCTACTGGGACTATATTGCCTTCTTCCTCCCCTCCTCCCCCACCCAAAGCTAGTTCTATTTTTATAGGCACAGGATTTGACTGACAACAGGAACTTTCTGTTTAGGGGCAGGAAGTGAGTGATCACAGAACCACCAAAGACCCACCATCCTAGAAGGGCAAGAGTAGCTCTCCAGCCCCTCTAGCTGCTGGAGGTCTGCCTCTGAACAAGTCAGCGGTCTACTGAGAAATATAGGATATTCTTGTCTCAGAACAGGGCAATCAGGAGCTTAAAGGCACACAGGCAGAAAGAGAGAGAGAAAAAAACACAGAGGAAAGAGTAAGGATTGCAAACAGTTAAGGGCCAGAAATAAGACATGATTGGAGTGGTGCAGTGCAGTGGCTGTGGAGCAGCAGTCTTCCGGAGATGTTCTGGAGGATGCGGTGTTGTCCCATCTGCAGGCACCTCTCTGGGCTGAGGGAGGAGGTTGCTCATCTCCAGGCTGAGTTGGCCAGGATTTGTGGGACCTCCTCTTCCATCCAGGGACCACCAGTGCCACTGCCGTTGCCTCAGAGCTTGCCAAGAAAGAGGAGCGGTTGGACCACAGTGGGCTCAGGGAGGGTGAGGGTGGTGGAACAGAGGCACATCCCTCCAGTTGTACCTCTCCACAATTCCTATGCCATTCTGGCAAAGTGTGGTTCCTCTATGGAGGCACCTACAGTGGAGACCAAGGAGGATGCTGGGAACCTCCACAAGGAGACACACAGAAGGGTGGCAGGGGACCCTGCAGGGGAAGAAACAACTCCTGGTGGGGACTCCATTGTTAGGAAGGTAGAACTGGGCAAGGAAGGGAGAGGGAGGTAAGGTGCCTGCCTGGCGCCATGGCTTGGAGGGACAGGGGCGAATCCTCAAGATTGCGCAGCAGCTGCACAGGGAGGGAGCTGGATGTCATTGTCCACTTAGGGACAAATGACCTGGCTAGAAAGGATTAGAGAAGTGCAGGAAGAGTTTGTGGAATTGGGGAGGGGCCTTAGTCAAGTAGCACCCACGGTAACCTTCTTGGAGGTGCTACCCATCTATGGCATAGGAGAGGCTAGGGTGTTCCGTACCATGGTATTCAATCAGTGGTTGAAAACTGGTGTGAGCTCAGGGATTTGGCTTCATTGGGGACTGGGGGTCCACCTGGAGTGATGCAAGCCTATACTGGCATGATGGGCTGCATCTGTCGGGAGGGGAACCAGGATCCTAGGTGATAGGTTTAAATGCTTCATTGGCAAGCTTTCAAACTAGCCAAGGGAGGCACTGGAAAGGAGCAGGAAAATCCTAGCCCCCAAACAATCACGGTAGTAAGTGTGGCAAACACCAACATGGAGGTGTCGATAGGGAGAAGGGCAGGGTAAATGGAGAAAGTGACAAAGGCAAGAAGGACAGGGATGGGGCAAAGGGGTAAGGCCATCAGGAAATGGAGGGTAATGAGTACCAATGCCGTAGTCTGGGCAACAAGCTCCTGAGCTGGTGGCCTTAATGGAAGAGGATGCCTAGATATCGTAGCAGTCACAGAAACATGGTACACAGAGAACCATGACTGGGATGTTAACATACCAGGGTACACTAACCTACAGGAGAGACAGGCAGGGGAGAAGAGGGGAGGAGTAGCTCTCATGTAAAGGAAGGATAAAAGCAACTGAACAAAAGAGTAAACAGGAGGAGAGGGAGGCACTGTGGGTCACCTTGGAGACTGGAAAGGGCACCACAATCCACACAGGGGTTGTGTACAGACCCCATGTCAGGGGAAGGAATGGACAAGGATATGATGGAAGGCATTCTTAGAATGGCAGAAAGGGAGATACTGTTGATGGGAGACCTGAATATGCCAGATGTTAACTGGAGCACATTTGCTGCAGTGACATCCAAGACAGAGCCATTCTTGACGCTCCTACAGGTGGCAGGCATTAGACAGCTAGTTTGGAACCCACTGTGGCGAGCAATCTAGACCGTGCTCTCAAACGGGGCAGTGAGAGGATCTCAGATCTAGAAGTGGGTTGCCATCTGGGGACAAGTGACCATCAAACAGTATGGTTCACGTTAAACTCAGCTAAAGAGTCAAGCCATACAAAAGTGAGGGTACTGGACTTTAGGAGGGCTGACTTGGCAAGATGGGAGGTGCCTCAGAAAAGCACTAGCAAACAGGCTAGAAGGAGGTGTGAGCAACAATGGGAATTATCAAAACTGCCATCACAGAGGCAACAAGCCTTTGTGTGAAGCAAATAAACAAATCAAAACGAAAGAAAAGCCACTATGGTTCTCAAGAGAGGTGGCTGTGAAAGTCAGGAAGAAAAAGATAGCATTCCGGAGTATAAGGAAACACAGAAGGAGCAGGACAGAGAGCTGTACCAGTTAAGGCAGAAAGAAGCAGGGAGGGAAGTCAGAATAGCAAAGGCCCAAACTGAGGAAAGATAGCCAACTCAGTTAAGAAGGGGATAAAACCTTTTATAGGTACATCAGCGAGCGTGAAAGACAAAGGGAGGATAGTGAGGCTGAATAGAATAAACGGTGGGTGGGCAGAGGGGACAGTGAAAAAGCAGGAATACTGAACGAATATTTTTGCTCAGTATTCACAAAAGAGGAGGGAAGTGCCTAATCCAATTAACAGAAGCACTCTTGATAGGGGGTCGATCCCAGTCCTTTCACAAGAAGAAAGGGTTCTCAAGAACTCCTAAAACTGAAGGTGGACAAAGCAATGGGTCCTGATGGAATTCACCCAGAATTCTAAAAGAATTAAGGAAGGAACTAGTGAAACCACTGGCTACTCTTTTTACTAAATCATGGGAGGATGGTGTGGTACCCGAGGACTGGAGGAAGGCGGATGTGATTCCCTTCACAAAAGTGGGACCAAGACAGAGGCAGGAAACTACAGACCTGTCAGTCTGACCTCTGTGGTGGGAAAGTGATGGAGTCACTTCTGAAGGAAAGAATAGTTGAGTACCTAGAGGTCAGTGGAGCACAGGATCCAAGGCAGCATGGGTTCACAGCGGAAGGTCATGTCAGACGAATCTAATAGATTTCTTTGACTGGGTGACCAAAGTAGTAGACCAGGGAGGGTTGTGGACATGGCCTACCTAGACTTTAGCAAGGCATTTGACACAGTCCACACAAAAGATTATTAGTCAAATTAACCAGCCTGGGGTGGGTCCCAGGGTGGTAGCCTAGGTAAAACATTGGCTGGACAACAGGACACAGAAGGTAATTGTAAATGGAGTCCACTCTGAAGAAAGAGGCGGTTACTAGTGGGGTACCGCAGGGTTCAGTATTGGATCAGTCCTTTTAATGTCTTCATCAGTGGCATTGCAGAGGACTGGAAGGAAAAGTATGCCTTTTGCAGATGACACAAAGATCTGCAACAGGGTTGATACACAAGGAGGCGTGGAAAGGATGAAAGGGACTTGGCAAGGTTGGAGGAATGGTCTGACGATGGCAGCTAGGATTCAATGCAAAAATGTAAAATAATGCACCTGGGAAACAAGAACCCAGGAAGAATACACAATGGGTGGGGAGGTAGTAACAACAACAAAACAGGAAAGGGACCTGGGGTAATCATATCAGATGACCTTAAGGTTAGCAAGCAATGTGAGAAGGCAGTAGGGAGGGCCGGGGTATACTGGGATGTATAGGGCGAGGCATCAGCAGCAGAAAACAGGAAGTTGTTATCCCTCTGTACAGACAGTTGGTGAGACCCCATCTAGAATACTGTGTCCAGTTCTGGAGACCCCATCTCCGCAAGGACATAGACAGGATAGAGGCAGTCCAGAGGAGGGCAACTAAAATGGTGCAGGGTCTGCAAGAGAAGCCGTATGAGGAGAGACTAAAGGAGCTTAATATGTATACCCTTGAGGAAAGAAGGGAGAGGGGACATGATAGAAACTTTCAAGTACCTCAGGGAATCAACAAAGTCCAAGAGGTAGCATCTTTCAGAAAAAGAGACTTGCAAGAACAAGGGGACACAATTTAAAGATAGAAGGAGGGCTGTTCGAGCATGAGGAAGTATTATTTCACAGAGAGGGTAGTGGATGCATGGAACAGCCTCCCAGGAAGTTGTGGAGTCTAAAACTGTGGGAGAATTCAAGAATGCATGGGACAGACATAAGGCAATTCTTATGGGGGCAGGAAGATATAGGCTGTTGGTTAAATAGGATCTGCGGCCTATCCTGTAGGTAGGGAATGGGCAGACTAGATGGGCCAAGCGGTCCTTATCTCACGCAAAGTCTATGTTTCTATGTTTCTGTGTTATTGCTTCAGCAGCCTTATGGGTAAATGGATGAAGAAGAATAAAGGTTGCATCATTGTTGGTTTTATTGTAACATGTTAAAATATTCATCAAGTATTTTAGCGGAAGTTGGAGTAGATTGGACAGTTGGATGATCAAGCGGGATTAGTTTCAATTATATTAGGATTGCACAAGCATTTAAGTTCTTTGAGGACTATTCCTATTTTGTCTTTCTTGTTAAAGTGAGAGTATTTAGAAGTTATAATACCAAACCTTGCCCAGAAGAAATTTCCTTTGAATAGGGTTAATGATAATGTGAAATAGTTTTCCATGTTGTGATTGATTTTGTAAATTCTGTACCAGGAGCACATTTCTGTGCTCTGATTGCTACAATATCTACTTCTTGTGCAAATGAATATAATCTTTTTCATTAGAGATTTATATTGGGAGGATATCGAGATGGCCCTCTGGGAATCTTTCCAGAGGGAAAAAGGTTAAGTTTATTTAATGTCAATAAAAGCAGAGGGAGCCATTTGGATCCCAAGCCCCTTGATAACCATTAAGTCTTTTCATGTAGACAGGTGAATGATAACGTGTTAAATTTGTTATTAATAATTTGTATCCAGCATGATAGATGTCTGAGGTCCATAATAGCCCTTATTGAATTTTACCCAACTCTGCTCTAGTCATTGCAGAGGATGTTGATAAGGGACCATCAAAGTGTTATATAAAAATACAATAGGGGTTTCCAGAGAAGGATAATAATCCGTGCCCCCATACTTCAACCCATATAGTAGAACTGGATTAATTTTAGACTCGACAGCTTGCAGAACCGCTCCAATGGAGAGACCTCAATATTTATAATTAAAGTTTAGAAGAGCTTTTGACAGTTGTTTGGCTTTATTAATTTGAGTTTTATGGTGTTTAGTCCAATTTGTATTTGCTGTTACTTTTGTCCCCAGTACTGTATACTTCTACTATTTCTATTCTCTGTTTATCTAAGAAAAATGAACTATTAGTATCTTTTCTACCAAATATTATTTTTGTTTTAAGTTTATTTTAAGTTCTAAATTGAAATTTGTTGTTAAATATATTGATTTTCTTTGTAGCCCTGATTTAGTCAGAGAAAGTAGAATAATATCATCTGCAAATGCCATTATGTGATAAGGCAGTCCATTAATTTTTGGAGAATCATATATGTTTATATCGTCAAAGTCCAATAGATCATTTATATAAAGATTGAAGAAATTTTGGCCAACAAGCACCCTTGTTTCACCCTCTGGAAGTGTGAAATGGTGTTGTTAAATTGCCTTCTATATTATATCTAACTCTAGTAAGTGTATCTGAATAAAGGAGTTGAATTTGTTTGAGGAGGGTTTCATCTATCCCTTTCTGTCTTGGTATAACCCTAGGTTGTTGTGATTTATAGAATCAAATCACCAAGAAAGCCATAAATAATACATAACATTTTGATTTTCTAATGTGGATATATTTTCAAACAGATGGGCAAGACAAAAATGTTATCGGAGTGAAAAGTGATGTCTAAAACCTGTTGAAAAGATTAAATTAGTTTCCTTTCATCGACCCAAACCATTACTTTATTAAGTAGAGAATGTTTTTGTGCAATGGGACAACTATATTGACTTTCCAGGATTTAGGAATGTAATTTTTTAAGACAAACATTGAAGTAGTTAGTCAGCAGGGGTGTCCAAAATCAGAATTGTATTTGTAAATTTTGCAGGAATGGTATCTGGTCCTGGAGCATTATTATTGACTAAGTGAGGAATTACTTCTGCTGCTTCAGACAGATCAACTGTTAAGATGAGGAAATTCTGGACAATGAAAAGGTTAATTTGCAGTTATTGTTAGAATTATTGAACAAGGATTGATAGTGGGATTGCCATGTCTCTTTAGGGATCAAGGATATTATGGTTGATTGTGAGGTCTCAGAGCCCTTAGCTACCATATGTCAAAAAGCATTCTGATCTTTACTATCTATGATTTGGAACATTTTGTTAATTGTTAATCCTGTATTCTATTTTTTGTCATTTAGAACATTTTATAGGTTTTCTAGTTTGGGATAATAAATTGAAGTTAAGTTTACTAGGATGTTATTTGGCTAGATTTAATTTATTCCTTAAATTCTTTTTGTTGTTGTAAACAAGCAGGATCAAACCAATAATTCTCAGAGTTTGTTTGTTTTGTTATAATTATTAATTGGTTTTAGAATATAAATATTAGTGCTTATTAGGGTAAGTAGATATTAAATAGTTCTTTCTAGGTCTTGTGGAGAAGAAGAATTATGTGTATTGTTAGTAACAGTGCTAACTGCTTGAGAGCTTAAAAGCTCGTTAATTCCTTTCATAAGCAGGGGCGATATTCCTAATTCTTGTTTGCCAAGTATATAAATAGAAGCCAAGGGATTCATTACCTGATTTGATGTCTGATCTAAAGTCATGGATTCTATTCTTAGTGCCAAAGAGACATGATCAATTTCAGTTTGCATATCAATCCATAAGAGGCTCATAATTATAAGAGAATCAGGACTGCAGTAAATATAGTCAATTAGACGCTGACCATTTGGGCAAAAACATAAAATCCCCTCTTATCATCCTTTACTCTCCCATTCAAAATTATCAAGGAATTATCTTTCACAAATTTGTTTATCTTGATCCCATGTTTGTTACAAACACAGTCTTTTGATGCTCTAGGGTCAGAGCTTCCAAATCCATAACAGAAGTTTGAGATAAACAATTTTCATAATTTGCCATTTGTGCAAATCTCCACTTACTATTAAATGAGCAGTTGGATAACTATATCGTAACTGTCCAAATCAGTAGAAAGTTCATCAAAAATAGAAGATGAAATTGTATATTTTAGTGGAATATATATGTTTACTGAAATAAAAGTTGCAGTATTTCAGGTAAGAGTTATGATTATATCATTAGAAAATATCTTATAGAGTTGATTAACTGTCAGTTGAGTGGAGATTTTAATATAAATAGCCAGACCACCCATATATCTTCCAAACTATATATATTTTTCCAAGGCTGGGAAGAAAATCAGTTCATAACCATTGATGGCCCTGGTCTGGAGCCCAGGATTCCTAGAAAATAATTATCCTAAATGATGTTACAAAATCAAACCATTCCTATCTTCCAATATTATTGATTATACCAGCTATGTTCCAGGATAGAAAATTATAGTCCCCTTATTAGTTTAACAGATCAATATCCTTCAACATTTGTATTTTTAGTCAGGTAGAACTTCAGGGTCCTTTTACCCCATCTAGGTTTGCCCAATCTACAATAAGAATATTGCTTTGCTTCAATTTAGCAGCTTTAGTTAAAATTAAGTTTAAGGTGCCTGTTGATTTGACATGCATATCAAGCTGATCCTCTATATCTGATTCATGAACTCTTGTTATCACGAAAGTATTTTTGGAGATGGGCATATCAGTATTGAAGCCAGGAGGAATCATGAATGATGCCAATATCTCAGGATTTTCTCTTCTAAGCGTTCCACCCAAATACTGAAAAAAATTATTAGATGAATTTTGGACAAGGTCTTTGGGAGGATTCCAACTATATTGTTGTAATGTTTGGATAAATACCAGTATTTCTGGTTTTAAAGGGTTAGAACAATAAGATGTGTTCAAATATGTTTTGGTTAAATTGCTGACAAGTAATTGGAGGGTAAATAAGTAAGCCCAGTTTTTGTTCTACTTTGTGAATCAATCATTTGTAGCAAAGCCCATACTTGTGACCATACAGTAAACAGAGGAGGAAAATAAGTTTTATGCCTATGAAGTGCCACAATGTTTGAGTCTGCCTTAGAGACTCCAAGCTCAACTTGAAACAGATCAGTAATAAGATCTTTTAAAGTTTTGTTGTTTTCATATTCTTTTAGATATATACCATCAATTCTCATTATGGTTTCATCACTTAATAATGGTATGATGGTATGGGATTCAAATTATCCTCCTCCGAGTTTGTCACCCTTTCTGTGGGAATTGCTGTAGGAGTGTGTGTGTGTGGGGGGGTAAGTCTCCCCAATAGCTTGGTTCCTCTGAGCACCTTGTATGGTACTTTGGCCTTGTGGTTGGTAAACTGGATCACTAGGTTGAGCCCTTGATTGGAACTTAAGGGAGGGGTTTAAATCTAAAAGGGGAGGTGAGTTCATAATTTCTATTGGAACTGCAGGGGCTAATGGGGTGGGGCCTCCTTTACTGGTTCAGTAATTAGCTATTCTTAGTTCCTGGTTATGATTAGTTACAGGGCACTGACTAATACCCTCTTTCTCTTTCTTCTTCTTTTTTCTTTTGGGGCTAAGAGCCCTCTTTTGCCTTTTCCTTCCTGGGGCATACCATTGTTTAGCTGCATTTCCAACTTGACTATCTTTTATTTAATTCCTCCATCTGTAGTTGAACTGTGTTTTGAAACAGGTCCATTTTATTTTTATTTTGTTTAATGATTCAAGCAAAACTATATTAGACATCATGGGATGAGCTAAAGCTTTCAATGTGTATAATGATATTTTCCTAAGTACTGTGTGTACAATAGCTGAGTCCACTTTAATTTGTTCTACTTCTTTATCAAGAGAGTGGAAGGAAAGGATGTGGAGTTAGCCAAGGAGGTGACCTCAGTGGGAGAGCAGTGGACCCCAAGGAGGAGGAAGCGAATCCTGGTGGGGACTTCATCATAAGAGGGGTCCAGCTTGGAACACAGGAGGGGAGAACAGGGAAGTGAGGTGCCTACCAGGTGCCACGGCATGGAGGGATGGAAGGAAGATCCTGGGGATCACTGGGAAGGCAAGGCAGGAGGGTGAACTGGATGTCATGTCCATCTAGGTACTAATGACCTGGCAAATGGGGGAGCCAAAGGAAGTTCAGGAAGAGTTTAGGAAATTGGGGAGGGTCTCAAGCAAGTAGCTACTTCTGTCACTTTCTCAGAAGTACTACCTGAGAGAGCAAGGAGACATAGGGTGCATGCACCAGGAACTTTAACTCATGGATGAAGAACTGGTGCTGTGAGGAAGGGTTTGATTCATTGGTGACTGGGGACCCACCTGGAGGATGGAGGTTTGTTCAAGCCTGACGCCTGCATCCATCCTGGAGGGAATCAAGCATAATGATAAGTTTAAATGCTACATTGACAAGCATTTAAACTAGCAAGGGTGGCAGGCCAGCAAGGAGGTACCTTCTTGCTCACCCTCACTGAATAGCAGTGGAACCAGTGAACCCGGAGGAGTGGCTTTCTCTACAAAGCAGTGTGCAAAAGATGGAGATTAGCACCAAAAGGTGGATCGGCAGAAAAGGGCAAAATTCAGCAGAAGGGCAGACAGCAAGGAGAACCAGGGATAAAGGACAACCAAGGAAGGGGCTGGTGTAGAACAGTGAAACAGTCTAGGGAGGTCAAATCATGGAAAGCCATGTGTGTCAATGCCAGGAGCCTTAGCAACAAGATAGAAGATCTGGAGGCTGTCATGGTGCAGTCAGACCTGGACATTGTGGCCATCACTGAAACCTGGTGTAATGATAACCACGACTGGGAGATGGCCATACCCGGCTACAACATATTCAGAAGAGACAGGGCAGGCAGGAAGGGAGGAGGAGGAGGAGGTGGCACTGTATGGAAAAATGACATAAGGGCCACAGAGATCCAGGAGGAACAAATGGGGAGAGATACTGTGGGTTAAGCTGGAAAGGAAATGGGGCCAGCCATCCGCACAGGTGTGGTCTATAGACCACCAGCCCAGGAGGAAGAAACAGATGGGGGCTGATGCTAGCCATCCAAAGGATGGCAGACAAGGTGAGTAGTACTGGTTGGAGACGTCAATATTCCAGGCGTGGACTGGAGCATCCCAGCAGCAGCATCAACTAGAACAGATTTATCCTGGACTTCCTTCAGGATGTCTTCCTCAAGCAACTGGTCATGGAACCAACTCTGCAGAAGGCAATACTGGACCTTGTGCTCTACAAACAGGGACAGTGTGATGGGGAGTAACAGTGGGGAGCACCTGAAGAACAGTGACCACCAGTCATTGTGGTTTGAAATCACAGAGCAGAACCAAACCACACAAAAACATGTATCCTGAATTTTAGGGGCAGACTTTGGGAAAATGGGAGATACTTGAAAGAGGCATTAAGGGAATGGGGCAGGAATCAGGGGTTGAGGAACAGTGGGCAGTATTTAAAATGGGAATTACAAGAGCAGGCAGAATTATGCATTATGCAGGTTAGCAAGAGGAAAAGGAAGAGGATACCATTATGGTTTTCTAAAGAGGTAGCAAAGAAAGTGAAAGCCAAAAAGACTGCATTCAGGCAATACAAAAGACACACAGGCAGAAGGGGATAGGGAGAAGTACCAGGAGAAGCAAAGGGAGGCAGGGAGGTCAGTAATGGAAGCCAAAGCTCAGACAGAAGAACACATTGCAAAATCAGTGGGTAGAGGGACAAAACCTTTTACAGGTACATAAGTGAAAAAAGAAAGGCAAAGGGAGGGATAGTGAGACTGAAGGGAGGATGGGGGCCGCATGGAGGATGACAACAGTAAAGCAGACATATTGAACAGGTATTTCTGCTCAGTCTTTACTGAGGAAAAGGAGGGTAATGGGTCTGAAGGGAGTACAAGGGTGAGAATGGTGCAGAAATGGACACAAGTCCCTTTACTTGAGAAAGGGTCCTGAAGGAACTGGAAGTAATAAGAGTTGATAAAGCAATGGGGCCAGATGGATTGCACCCCAGGATCCTAAAGAACTAAGAGAGGTGGTGGCTGGACACTCTGGCTATCCTGTTTAGCCGATCACTGGAAACAGGGAAGTACCCAAAGACTGGAGGACAGCAGATGTAGTCTCCTTATACAAAGTGGGAACAAAGAGGCGGGGAACTACAGACCAGTCAGCCTCACCTCGGTAGTGGGAAAGATCATGGAAGCACTACTGAAGGAGAGACTGGTGGAACATCTGGTTGTCAATGGACTACAGGACCCAAGGCAGCATGGTTTTACCAGGGAGGCCATGTCAGACCAACCTCATTGAATTTTTGACTGGGTGACTAGGGAGGTGGATCAGGGAGGGCAGTGGACATGGCCTATCTGGACTTAGCAAGGCCTTTGACACTGTGCCATGTAGAAGACTGTTACACAAACTGGGGAATATGGGTGTGGGCAGGACAGTAGTGTGGTGGGTAGGTAACTGGCTGGGTGGCAGGACACAGAGAGTAGTGGTAAATGGCTGTCACTCCACAGAGGAAGAGTGACCAGTGGGGTACCACAG
This sequence comes from Neoceratodus forsteri, assembly GCA_016271365.2. Lineage (NCBI taxonomy): Eukaryota > Metazoa > Chordata > Ceratodontiformes > Ceratodontidae > Neoceratodus > Neoceratodus forsteri. The sequence continues at coordinate 418,210,514 of CM057452.1, read as the reverse complement.
GGATCAGTGCTGGACTGGTCCTATTCAATATCTTCATCAGTGACATTGTGCAGGACCTAGAAGGCAGAATTTCACTGTTTCGCTGATGACACAAAGCTCTGTAACAGAGTAGACACACCAGAGGGTGTAGACAGAATGAGAAGGACCTGCAGAAACTTGAATAATGGTCAGGGGTTTGGCAGTTGAAATTCAATGCAAAGAAGTGCAAGATAATGCATATGAGCACAAAACCTGGCACAATATATCAGTTGGGGCTGAGGATATAGCATGCACCAAGCAGGAAGGGATCTTGGGATTATCATCTCTGATGACCTCAAGGTGAGGAAACAGTGTGACAAGGCAGCAGGTAAGCAAATAGGATGCTGGGATGCATATGCAGGGCATCACCAGCAGGAAAAGGAGGTCATAATTCCACTACACAAAACACTAGTGAGGCCCCACCTGAGTACAGTGTACAGTTCTGGAGACCTTACCTACGTAAGGACATAGACAGGGTAGAGAAGGTTCAGAGGAGGGCAACAAAGATGGTACATGGATTGCATCACAAGTCCTATGAGGACAGGTTGAAGGAACTGAATATGTACTCCCTGGAGGAGAGGAGGAGAGGGGATATGATAGAGACATACAAGTATCTTACAGGAGGAACAGGGTGTAGGAATACACTATTTCTAAGTGAAAAGATGTTCCAGGACTAGAGGGCATGGGATGAAGTTGGAGGAGGATGATTCAGAGGAAGCGTGAGGAAGAATTTCTTCACAGAACGGGTGGTGGACAAGTGGAACACCCTGCCAGAGGAAGTGGTGGGGGCTGAAACAATCACGAGTTTAAGAATGCATGGGATAGACATAAAGGAATTCTGGAGGTCAGGGTAAGGGCAACAGACTTCTAGGAAAACATAAACTGAACTTACAAGCTCAGATGGGCAGACTGGGTGGGCCACAGGCCCATCTGCCGACACTATCTATGTATCTATGTAAATACTGCATTTGGTGATTGAGCATTATTTAAGTCTTTACTTTGTCCAGCAACGTTCTAGATTTGGGGATCTTTTCAAAGATTTATATGAATTTTGATAGATCCGGAGGCTGAATAGTTTCATCTTTGTTTCATATAATTCAGAACATTTTGATGAAGATGATAGTGACAATGAATTTCCAGCAGAGTGGATCCCCAAAGAAGAGGATTCACAATTGTCTCTACATCTTTCTTCTGTTTTTTGGGCAGGGGACTAGCATGGTTTTCTTAGAGGAGACTATAGAGAAATAATCAGTAATTAATTCACCTTTGGGCAAGGCTTTATTTTGTTTTATGGTTTCCTTCTGTTTGTCCTTTTGCTTTGCCCCAAACATTTGGTATACCTCCCTCCCGTTCCTTAGTCTTTATTTATTTTATTTATTTATTTATTTATTTATTTAGCTTTTGTTGACCGGGTAAGTGCACTAGACAAATCCTGCCTACTTTCAGGCACAACCCGGGAGGGGGTTACAGATGAATGCCAACTGACCTTGAACCAGATTAAGCTGTTGGTGGTATTTTTAGTGAATGAGGAAATTTGGCCAGGACACCGGGAAATTCCTACTCTCTTTTCGATAAGTGCCATGGGATCTTTTAACAGCCACCTGAACTACCACCAATTCAGGCAGATGGGACCTCGGTTTAACGCCTCATCTGAAAGACGGCACCTCAGAAATGCAGCACCCTCTCATGCTGCATTACAGTGTCAATGCTGGGATATTAATCCAAGTGCCAGATGTGGGAACTGAACCCACAGCCCTCTGATCTCCCGGCCTCAGAGGCGAGTGTGCTACCTACTGAGCCACTGACACTGCTAGTCTTATTTTATTAGGTGTTGAATTGACTTAGGTAAAACATCCTCTTCTCTTATGATTTGCTTATTTTTTCAGGGTTTGATTACAGTACCTTTTACCTTTAAGGTTGATATTTCTATGAGAGAGGTTACCCCATATTTCTGTCATTCTCTCCTATTCATTTCCTCTTTGATTTTACATCTTCTGCAAATGAGGGTTTACCATCTACAGGGGTTGAGGATGCCAGAATGAAATCTCCCTCGAAAATGCAACCATTCTTATCCACATTTTTATCTGTATGGCTGTTTTAGGCTTTCCCCTATCCCTCCCTGTTGTAATATTCTTGGTCATCATTTAACCACTTCTGGTATTTATACTTAACATACTTAACACACTTTGTTATTATAAATGTAATAACAATGTAGAAGAAGGATGTAAGATAAAAGGTATAAGCTATATAAATATTAGCAATCACATATACAGAAGAAATATAAACTTGTGAAAAATATCACAATTTTGAATTGGTAAAATCTATGCACATTTATATTAGTCACTTATTAGAAAAATCTTAGGTGCAGTTAGAAAACTGGCCGAAGACACAGTCACAAGTTAGTCATAAATTGATCCCGTTTTATATGAAGTCCTGTTACAAATCAGTGGATAGTAGCAAGTTGAAGAAAAAAAGTTTTAATAAATCAGCAAAGATACTGTAGGTGACCCTCCTTGTTGTTTATTATGTAGGTGATACGATGAAAAACAGGTTATCAATAATCCTTGTGCAGGACCTACTCCGAATCTGAAGTTCTAGAGGGCTCTTGAACAATCTTCTGTTGAATGGAAGAGTTGTTGCTGTTACTAATGCCAATAAGCGGGTCATGCTTAGCAAATCCTTCAAAAGATCGAATTCCTTTTCAGAATATTAAATCTTGAGAATAGTTCTTTGCCTGCAGAATCCGCTTCTCCTAAAGGGTCAAGTTCTCATCAGTCAGGGTAATTCTGAGTTATAAAAAGTAAAAAAGGAAGAATAAAAGAGGAACTTAGCAAAGGTAGAAGCAGATGAAGAGAAGAGCAGAAATCCTTGGCTAGCCACTATGGGAACTGTAACAACTATAGGGGGCTACGACTTTGTTAGAGTTCAATAGTAATATAGTAAAATACAACCTGCTAGTATAGCTATAGGTTTAACCAAGTTTAAACATAAAAGAAAACCTTACTGCAATGGACCCTCTGTAAAATTTGGTCAACCAAAGTAAAATTGTTAAGAAGCTCCTTTCAGCTCCTTTCAGACCTCATTTCGAACTTGACTGCGACTGATTCTAGCAGGAGGTAATAGCGATTGATTAAGAAAATGCCACGCATGTGCTCTTAAACAATACATGTACCTGCTGGATCAATTAGCTCTTTATTTATCACACCTGGGCTAGAACACTACATGGCGATCCAAGGATTCAGCAGTTCAAGTAATTATAATAGCATTACATAGCCTAACCTCGGATTAGTACAGCTGTCAATAAATTCTAAAACCTGAAGATTTAGAGATTAATGTTAATAAAGTAATCAAGAAATAAAGTATTTTACATGCTGAAAATGTAAATGGTAGTAAACAGTAAATTAAAAAAAATTATTTAAAATGCCTGAGTACAATAGTGCTATTTACTTTTCATCCAATAAGCACCTTCAAAATACGGGAATCTGTACTGGTTCAGTTTATACTTTCTCCAAGAAAAGGGAAAAAGAAACAGAAAACTCTAAAAGCTCTAAAAGTTCTGAGGAGGGAGAAACAAATCTCTAAGATCTATTAGCATAGAGGTAACTGGGGAGCTAGGAGCTTAGGGAACAATTAAATTACTTGTCATCTTTGAAGCCACCAGTGCTCCTATCTAGCAAGGATAAGTTGAAAATTTAAAAGGAGAGGATCGAGATAAGGTTTAGGATAGAAGAATATAGTAAACAGGGATGAATGGAGATATCCAAGTTGTTTTCAAGTAAATATAGATGTGTATAAGTATCACCACTTTTTAAGTAAAGGCAGAAACACAAAATGATCCTCTTCTTTCAATGAATGGTGTGTCATTGTTCCACCAGTGCTTTCTACAGACACCATGGCTCTCAGCGAGCTGTTACTTCTTCTCGTCCGGTGGGAGGGCTCCCCACCAAGGGACTCCTCGTCCTCGACCTGGAATGGTAAAACAGAGCAGAAAGCAAAGGGCAATCGACTGGTAGCACAAGTCAGTCTAGTAAGAAACTGAGAAATTTAAAGTAAATGTGGCAATGGTAGTATACCTTTAGTAAAATGTAAGAAAGTCTTTCTCAGTCTCCTGTTCTACCTGCTCCTCTGCCAGGCCAGCGTGCAGCTACCTCTCAACAGTCACAGCCTCTGCTACCTCACAATCCTTATCAGACACTTACAGTACCTCCACATCTCTATCAAGCCAGCATACCAAAAGTTCCTCAGGTCTTACTTCATGGATCAGCACTTACAATATTAAGCCCTATTCTTCAATCTTACCATGATGCCCAGAGTTTTAGAAACATAGTGGTGGTCCTGTAATATTCTGCCATGAACAAGGATTTCTTGTATAAACAATACAGGCATGCAAACTCAAGCAAGGTAACTGTGGCCATTCAGTGAGTCATCCAGTTCCTACAAGCACATAGGTTGATTATCACCTGCAGAAAAAGCTCACTCCAACACTTGTAGAAGCACAACCGCCTGACCATCATGTTCAATGCAGGTTGGGGCCTGGTACTTCTCAATAAAGCAGGTCCAACAGTGTTATGCAACTGCAATCTACTGTGGGGCCAGGGATGATGGCCTTCACCACTCAATCATGGCTGCCATGGCTACATCCCAGTGTTGTACCACAGCTTGGCCTTTATTGGCCCAACTTGGAGTCCTCATGTTAATCCAGAAGACAAGGCCCTCCACATGGCAACACACAGCACTGCTGTTGCACCATGAGGCAGTGTTTTCAATGGTTTTGGAATGCAAATTGCATCTTATGAGAAACCCATATTTTAAATGGATTGATGTGATTCCCCTGGCATGAACACCATGGTTTAACTATATGAGGCAGTTAAGATGACAGCTAGATTTGCCTGCCTATGGGCCCACTAGTGTGCTGAGACTGCAAGAATTTGTGTGAGTGATGGATGTTTCACCCCTCCCCACACACATACATACACAAACAGTGGACCACCAGGAAAGAAGATACACATAAAATCATGAGAGCTTTGCTTCATCCCAATTGCCAGCTGCTGAGACTTGCTTATCCTAGTGGTAATCATAATGTCTGCTCTCTGGCAGTGTAATCTGTGGTGCTATTCTCTTTCATCTGTGAAGAAGTCAGCCAGATTATCACATTGGTGAAGTCTGTAAAAACTTCATTTTGTTCTGGCTCTGAGCCTATTCCAAGAAAATAAAAGGCAATCAGCTGATTTGATTAGCATATAATCATGTCCAATGCCAGCAATGCATAAATTGTTTAACATTAAAGGTACCTAAACAAGCAGTTTTTAAACTGCAATCTCAAAGTCTAGCTCCATAGCAAGGTAATGTAAAGGTTGCTGTTTACATTTATGCTAAAACTGCATTTATGTAACTAACAGAAATGCAGTTTCATCACTTTTGAAAATGTAAACATCAGCCTTTCAGTTTCAAAAACAGCCTTGCCTGCTCCCTAAAATGTCTTCCAAGTGTGTTAAGTGATGACATCATTGGAGCCAGAAGCAGAGACCTATATGGCTCCTGTAGTCCTAACTGGTTCTTTTTTCCCTTCATTTTGAATTGTTTCACCAGAATGAACAACACCATGTATTAACACATGGATTATGGTTTTGTTCATTTTGTTTACTTTAACTTACTGAAATTGTTTTGTAGTCCAGCTGACTTTCTCTTTGGCAACCTTAGTACAGTACAACACTTCAAATACCTGATGATCTACTGGTTATGTGATGTCCTGAAATTTGTAGTGAAGTACTGGTCTGATCTAATTCCAAAACTCTCTTTCTTGGTAACCTACAACACGCTTCCCTTGTAGTCTTTTCCACGTGAACCCTGCACCTAACCTGCCTTCTGTTGAACACCCCACCATCCGTACTCTGTCCTTAGTACTCCTGGGGCCGCATATGAGCTTCGGTCTCATGAAGAGAATTATCACACCTCAGATTGTAATCTTGCACCTCAGAGAGTTGTGCACACCTATACAGATATGCTTAAAGCTGGCACTGTTAAAAAATGCCTCCAAAATCACTCTCCCATCCACTTTCTCAATGTTTGACATCTGCTCCACAGTAAACATTGAGTGGATCCCACCCTTTGCACAGTGAAGGTAGTATGTACAGTCCCCTTTCGTGTTTTTCCCTGCCTCATTAACCAACAACTAGGTCTTCCTGGAGGCCAAACAATAAGCATCAGGACACACCAGAAAAACTGCTGTTCATACTCTGCTAAGGGCTGCACTTACTATGGATAACAATATTATAGTGTATGGCAGAATGTTGTTATGGATAGAAATCCATAACTAAAATGGAGTTGTTATGCTACAGTAGCTATGTCACCACAGCTGTTATGCTGCACTAGCTATGTCACTACTGCAGCATAACAACTTGGAATGCTGCTACATAGTTGCTTTGCTCAATCCAGTTAAGCTGGAAGTTGCGTTTTTTTAAACTTGAACTTGCAGAAACATCTGCAGCACACTGTGTCAGTTAAAAAAGAAAATGTTAAAATTGATATTCTCTGTTGTCTTCTCTAGCTGGTTTTGTGTGATTTTCTGTGCTGTGACTGCCCATACACTATAAAAGATTGTGTATGAGCAGTCATACCAAACAAAGATTCTTGTATCTTGAGGTTCCCTTGGTAACAGAGTACCTCTCTAGCTCGCTCTCAAGGTCATCTGTTGCCAAGAACCTCTCGATAAAGAATATCCTTGTTATATATGACTGCTCATACACAATCCTCTATATTAGCAGGAGAGGCATACTAATGCTTGAGCAAATCCACTCGACGTCAGTGTCAGTCTACTCCTTCTTTCTGTGGTCTGCAGAATCCGCAGGACAGTTCTCAACAATTCTTCTCCAGTACTTTTCTGTGCCGTACTCCACAGTGTGAGTTGGCTGGCTACCACCCTTCTGAATCTTGAATGAGCTATACACGGCTCCTTTATGCTGTCCCAACAAACCTGAACCCCACCCCCACCCAGGGGTAATCTCCCTACACTGAATTCAGTAACAATTTAGGTGCAACCCTGCCACTCTAGTATTTGTAGGTAGCTGGCTGCTCTCATCCTCAGTCAGGTAGTGATCATGGTACTGGCAGCCCACATCTCTGATCTCACAATGATCTGCTCAACTTCCCTGTCCTGTCTTTCCCTAACCTGAATATAGCTGTACCCTGCAGGAATAGCCTCTTCAGTCCCTCTCTGGCATTCATTCTATCTTCTGCTCCCCACACCAACAACTGGTGAGCTCACTACCCTTCGCATCATGAATGCAGTAAGTACAGTCTGCTGTGTTATTTTTACATATTAATAATAAACATGATCTTCTAGTAAGCCAGGCTGATAGCAGCGGGGCACAAAGGGAAAAAATAGGCTTTCCTACCCATATAAGATCTAAGCCACTGATGATCAGAGCTATTAAATGATGTGCATAATGATGTGCACACCCATCATTTAATAGTGCATAATCAAAGGTAGCCTAGATCTTTTACAGATAGGAAAGCCTATATTTCCTCTTGTGCCCTGCCACTATCAACCTGATTTCTGGAAAGATTTGTTTATTTTTGATATGTCAAAAACCAGGGACTGTACTACCTGCATTCATGATGCAAAAAATGATAAGGCTCACCAGTTTTATGTGGGGGAGTGAGAAGTGAAGAATGAATAATAGAGGGAACTGAGAAGGCCACTCCTGCAGGGTACTGCTAAAGGGGAAGACTGAAGGGGAGAAAGATGTGCAGATCGCTGTGAGATATAAGATGTGGTCTGCCACACCCGCCATGATCACTACCTGACCTCATTGTCCTGGCCAACATTCCCTTCCCATAAACAAGTTCATGCAATTGTCCATGGCTGTGTGTGGTATTAATGTATGAAATGGCTGCCACTACATGTTCAGTCACTTCACTGCCAGTCTAGCATTGCTTGTAAAAGCACTTTGAGACACAATTTGTATGAAAAGCACTATATAAATGCTGATTCTTCTTCTTATTATTATTATTATTATTTCCGTGGAAAAGAAGACAAGACAAGCATATTTTTGATTTCAGGAAACAATGAACTCTGGCATTGGACTACACAGAACTTTGCTACAAACAAGTGGCAGATCTAGTGGGTGGTGAAGGTGCAACTGCACCCTCTCCCCATTGTAACTTACGTGCTTGCTTGCTTGCTGCTGCATTTCACTTTGTTGAAGAAGTCTGATATACTAATTGTGCAAATGTTTACATTCAAAACTATGGGTTGCATTTGTAGGTTCTTTCAAAACTTTCTAAAAAGAATAATAGCAGACAATATAAAGGTTTAATAAAAATGTTAAAAAGTGCATATCAAGTATACACACCACCCCAGCACCCCACCCCACTGCATTTTTTTGGAGCCTAATTTTTATTGAGTTTTGTCTTATCAATCAGACAGGAGATCATACAGTGACACACAAAGTCTTTTAGTTTTCACAGATCAGTTACAAATTCCTAATTAGTTTATGGTTAAAATTATACACAGCCAACAACCTTAACAAGTCCATTCTATGTCTTACAGGTAAGGCTGGTTGAAGGTCCACTTCCCACCTGCATGGACTGTCTGATGCCCTCCATTCAAGTCCAACCAGAAGGCTGCGAGGTCCAAGTAAATGCTCCACCACCAGAGTAGTCCCCCTATGACATACTTGAGCTCTATAAAATAAAGCTATGTTCCAAATAAGCAGTTGCTTTGTGTACTTCTTATATTCCCTCTGTACTCTGTTGTTACAATATATACTTTAATACCAGCTTTAAAAACAGATTTTATAACAGAATAATTTAATTTAACTTAAATTAACTTGAAAACCCTAAACTGGGGTTATTACAGTAAAATAGTTTAATTATAAACTTAATAACAATAGACAACGTGTGCCTAAATTGGGTCTACTAGGTAAAAAATAGGAAGAGATTCTCACATCTGTGGAGGTAGTGATATTTCATTGTCTATTTTGTTAACAGTTGCTCTAAGATTGGGGTGCCTCTTTTATTCTTTTCATATTCAAAGAGGGAGAGCCATCTGGAGTTAAACTGTTCTGTCGAGTCTTAGCTGAGCTGTCAATGCCTCCATTTCTTTAATGTTAGTTGTTGGACCACCATCTAGAGTATGAAAGGGTATTTGGTATAAGCCAATGCTGAGTAATTGACTTTAGAGCCGCAGCTATCAGGACAAAGAACACATATTTCTGTGCCCTAGAACCCACCCCTGGGAGGAAGGCCCAATATCATGTGGGAAATTCTGGTGGATTTTCCAATTGTAAAATTTTTGACAGCCAGTGTTACCTCTGTCCAGTAGTTTCTAATCCTAGGGCTCCAAAAATATGAAAATGAGAACCTCAGTCCCCACATCCTCTCCAGCACCTATCAGTATGGGAGGTTGCATATTTGGAGGAGATCGCTGGTGTAATGAAGTACCTGGTTGAGATTTTCCACCTGAACTTTCTCCATATGGGGAATTGGTTGTTTTGTGTATTCCTCGCCAAATTTGGGTCCAGGCTTTGTCTGATAATGGGGTCTCATATTCTGTTTGCCATTTGCTTTCTATAGATTGGATGTACAAATTACCACTCCCTCCTGTAGGGTTTGATATATATAAGAATACATTTCCTAGTGTCAGCCATGAGACTTTTCTGGTATACATATGTCAGTGGGGGCTGGTTCTCCTGAATGGCAGAAGTCCCTGCTGTATTGGTTATATAATGTCGGCACTGAAGGTATCTAAAGAAATCTTTATGAGGATTCCAAATTCATCTTGAAGCCTTGCAAATGATTTAATACCTTCCTCAGTTACCATCTGACATAAGTATTTAAGCCCTAAGTTTGCCCAATTTGGTGCTGTCTGTGCAGCTAAGTAATATTTCTGCAGGTTCAGAAACTCCCAGTCTCCTTTATCTTTAACCCGGTCAGCAGGCCCGCCTTTTAGGTGGCGGCCCTGCCAAATGAAGTTGGATAACTTCTTAACTCTCTCCACTCTGATTTATGGATCGGAGAGGGAGAGTTGCAAATAGAAATAAAACCTAGGCAGGATATTCATCTTTATTGTCTCTATTCATGAAACTGAGAGGGAGCTCTGCCATCTATGCAGGTCCTCAAACACCTGTTTTTTAATAGTTGGTAGTTGCATTGGTGGAGTTTTGCAAGTTCTGTAGGAATAAATATCCCCAAATATCTAATTTGTGCTTGAATCCACTTGAAAGGAATGCGCCTGCACTCTTTCTGTGGGAGGCCTTCAATGCTCATGATTTCAGTTTTTCTATATTCACCTTGAAGCCGGAGATCTTTCCAAAGCGATTTAGAAGTTGCACCACTTCTGGGATAGATGTTTCTGGCTTATCTAAATATATTACTGTGTCGCCTGCAAAGAGAAACTTTATTCTCTATTCCACAAATATGAATCCATAAATGGTGGGTTTTCCGGATGGCTTGAGCAAGGGGTTCCATACTGAGTGCAAACAGTAATGGGGATAAAGCACCCCTGTCTTGTTCCCCTTTCTATGTTTAAAGAATCTGAATTTGTGCCATTAACTCTGATTCGAGCTATAGGCTTCAGATAGCACATAGATACCCCCTAAGGAAATTACCCTGCCCCTACCTTCGATAACACTTCTTTCATATAGATCCAGTTCAGTCGATCAAGTGCTTTTTCAGCATCGAGGAATATTGCCAATGGAGTTGAGCTGGGGAGTGTTTATGTGTAATAATATGAAGCAATTTTCTGATATTATCTTGTAATTACCTATCGGATAAACCCTGTCTGATCGGTGTACTAAAAATTCAGTGTGTTGTTGTAATCTGGTAGCTAAGGCGTGGGCTAAGATTTTTAGGTCCTGGTTAAGGAGGAGATAGGTCTGTATGAGTCGCAATAAGAGAGGTTTCCTGGTTTGGGATAACTGTTACTAGGGCCTCTCGCCATGAGTCAGGAAGGCCACTTCATTCAAGCTGGCATTAAAAATATGTACTAATCTGGGAGCCAGGGTTTTACTCAACTTCTGTACCACTCTGCAGAAAGGCCATCTGGGCCAGGTGTTTTGCCCACCTGTAAATTACATTATAGCCTCTAGGGTTTCCTGGGTAGAAACTGGGGCTAGAGGGCTTCTTGTGCACTCAGAGGAAGGAGTGGTAAAGCAATGGCATCAAGGAAGGGTTTGGACTCTTCCATGACCCTCCGTTCACCTTGTCCTCTGTGTACAACTCTCTATAGAAGGTTCTAAATTGGGAGGTGATATCTTTTGGTTTGGACCAGAGCTTATCTGGGTTTGACACATCTCTAATCTTTGAAACATGTCTCGGCCTGTTTTGTATGGAGGCGGAAGGCTAAAAGTCTCAGAGCCTCCCTCCGCCTCATGATGCTTTTGATTTGAGAACCTGAGGTAGCCCTCTGCCTTCCAGGTTTTCCAGCTGGAGTTCTGCTCCGGCCTGGGTAAATTCCTTCAAAGTTTGTGTGGAACCTGTGTTCTTTTATGTCGGGACTCAAGTTCTGACACTTTCCTCCTAAGCTCCACTCCTCTAGCCCTAGCTTGCTTTTTCTTAGCTGATGCGTAGCTAATTATTTGACACCTAATAACAGCCTTTAAGGTGTCCCACCAAATCAACAGGGAGCAGTCACCTATGGGTGAATCATGCTCAAGGTTTTCTGTTGTTTCAATCATAAGTTTTTAAAGGGTTCCTCATTTAACAATGAAACATTAAGTCTCCACATGGAGGATTTGTCTGTTCAGTGACAACTTAGTTGAGATTGGGCTATGATCTGATAAGGTAATTGGGTGTATAGTGGAATTTAAAAACAAGTGCAAGTCTATTTTATATGTGAAAAATAGGTCTATGTGAGAATAAGGCGTTGTGTCTGTGAAAAGAAGGAATAATCCCTCTCTACCTTGTGGTGGGATCTCCATATATCCACCAACCCTGCCTCCGTTATCAGTGCTCTGAGTTTTTGCTGGCTGCTTTGTTTGTAGACTGGTTACCTGATAAATGGTCCAAGCTCGGGAGAGGACTGTATTGAAATCCCTCCCTAACAATAATTGACCCTGGGGTAAGCTGGCCAGTTTGTAGAAAATTTCCTGAGAAATTTCTCTGTGTCCACATTGGGGCATATATATTTACCAAATGTAACAATTTGTCCTGTAATGGGCAGGTTACTCTAAGGAATCTGCCCTGGAGACCCTCCTCCATAGACTGAATTTTCAGGAGGCTATTCCTTCTAATCAAAATCGCTACCCCAGCCTTTTTGGCTGTGGGATGTAAACTGCTAATACCTGGCCTACCCACCTTCTCCAGAGCTTAGCGTGCTCCTGCTCTGAAAGGCGAGTTTCCTGTAGAACACCACGTCACATTTCAGGTGCTGTAAGTCTGTTAATAGTCTAGCCTTTTAACTGGGGAATTGACACCTTTCACATTATATGAGACTATATTCATATGTGACATAATCTATACTTAGTGAATTTGTCTCATGCCCCATCCAAATCTCTCTGTTCCTCCTCCTTAGTTTAGCCAGTAAGACTCTTAAAAATAAACTTGAAAATTCAAAATGTTACCTTGCAAAAACTTCTCACAAACTTGGTACCAGTCAGTGGTACCATTTTAACTAATAACCTTTAAACTATAAACAGTACTAACTTGTTCAAAGAATTTAAACAGTAGTATAAAATGACTTCCACATGTGGCCCACAGTGTATCCGTGAGAGGTCAACTCTTTGACCCAGGAGTGCCGTACAAATTAGGGGAAAGAGGTATAGGCTAGCCCTAAGGGATACCTACAATCCTTCTATTACCATCACCAAAGGGCGACCCCAGGCTATGAGACTTTGAGTCAGCTCACGTGTATTCCCAAGCTCCCCGCCCGTACTTTCCTTTTCATGTCTGCTTTTCCCTGCAGTATTTTCTTATGTAAGAAAGTCCAGTAACCCCTCTTACTTTTTGAGATTGTATCCCTGATCTCCCCCGGAAGACGAGGGTCAGCTTATAACTTTGCAATCATTAGCCTTCTAAGTATGCACATGATATTTGCTAATGACCATTACAGGTAAGGCTGTAGTAATTCCTTGTTTCTCTCTGGTTCCCCAAATCCCTCTTTCTGCAAATCACTCATTTCAATGTATTGTTTCCCCAGTATCCTATACTCGACTGTATTTGCATTGTTGCCTGCACCAGGCTTGAATCTCATCTCATCCCAAGAAGAGCAGCGCCCTCAGCGGATCACAGTTCCCACCCCTGACCATGAGATCTCAACAGGACTTGAATAACATTTTATGTGAGGGAATATACAACTCCCAGCCTTTTTCTTGGAATATCTAGACCCCCTGCCAGCTTTGCTTGTCTTTTCGGATGTTCAGTGCCACAATGAGTTAGAAATGTCTTTTTTTTTATCTTACGTTCCACATGTCTTTCTTAGTCCTTTCTTTTGGTAACAGCTGTGCTGCTGCAGGTTGTCTGGTTTTCTTTTCCTGTGCCGATTGCTCCTCTCTTCAGCGACAAGGTGACTTTGGTAATGTAGATTGATTGATCCCCTCACGCAGTTGTTGTCTCGCTCTCTGCAGTAAATTTGTGATGTCTGAGGAGGCCTCATGAGGATTGATCCTGGAGTCACTCACTTTCTGTTTTGGGTGGCGGGAACCATTGACCACATTCCGGCCTTGAGTTTGTGCTCTAGCCTTTCTACCAAGTCGAGTGGGATATCTAGTTGCTGCAATACATGAAGGGCCTCCACCAAGGAGGGAAGATTCTTGGGCCAGCTTGCAGATGCATTTTAATTCTGGCTGGGAACAATAGTTGAGATTTGATTCCCTTTTTGAGCTTTAAGTCCCTGATAACATTTCTAACTTGTTGAAGTTCTGCCTGAAGTGCCAATGAAAAGTCTTGATCAAAAGATTGGGGATTCTTTGTATTTAAAATCCGACGTCGCCATGCTTCCTGTAAGATCCAGTCTTTGCTCTGGGAAAAGACCATTCTTATGGTCCAAGATCTCAGTCTTGTAGTGGGGTCTTGGGGCTTTGCTACAAGTGAGCCGATGGGCCCAATCTGTATCCAGCTTGATGTCTGAAGGCAGGAAAGAACCAAGCGGAGGGACTTGCTGTATAAAGTCGGTTGCTGACGGGTACACTTCTTCTGCTCCTTCAGGTATGCGGGATTCTAAAGTTGTTCATCCAGGACCTGTTTCTAGGTCTTCCAAACGGTTTTGGTTCTCTGTCTCTCTGCAGTAAAGTAGCATCAGCCTGTCCAAGCTCTCTTGGGCTTCGAGATCAATCTAAGATTGGTCATGTTAGTGGAGACTTTTGTCTAGGATTTGGACATCTTTCTTTAGACCTGATAGAAGGCATCAATTTTGTTAACCGTGGTAAGAATTTGTTGCAATGTTTGCTGCATATTGTCTGGGTTGATAGCCTCCAGTGCTTCTTGTTCTTCTGAGGACTCTGAGGCGTCCGCACGGCATTGTGACTGGGCCTCAAACCCCTCCATGTCCTCGTCCAGCACCAGTTGTTTCAATTTAGTGGAATTAGTGTTAGTTTTCAGGCTTTTCCATGGTGGTGTTTCCCTGCCATCCTTGGCTATTGAGGATCCTGGTTTTAAGCCAAAACAGGCAGTTAGGTCTGCAAGAGATATTTAGATTCACGAGGGGGTCAGGGAGCTGCAGAAACTAGCATGTAGTCATCCTGGTGACATCACCAGAAGGCCTCCCCCACTGTAACATCCTGGATCCTCCATAACCACTAGACCACCAGGTTATTTAAGATTTGTACTGCACTGTGGTTTGCAAAAATAAAGTCGGTTGGATTAAAACACAATTTCAGCATGTTAAAGTAAACAAAATGAACAGAACCATAGCCTAACATGTGTATGGATCAAAATAATGCACATGGTTTTGACCATTTGGTGAAACAATTGTAAACAAAGGGAAAAAAGTACTAGTTAGCCTCTGACTCCACTAATGTCATCACTTAACACATTTGCCAGACATTTTAGGAAGCAGGTAAGGCAGTTGTTTTTTTAATTGGAAGGCTGATTTTACATTTTCAAATGCTTTGGGACTGCGTTTAGGTAAACTATATAAATGTAGTTTTAGCATTGATGTATACAGCAGCCTTTCCTTTAGACCCCCTGTGAAGTAAGATGTTTGAATAGTTTGTTGCCAAAATGATGTTTAGTATCCTTTAATCAATTTAGTCTATGCAGAAAATGTGGAGAATAACACATTGCTGTAAGGTCTTCAGACTTTTGGATCTGTCTTTGTGGCGGAAGGCATGAGTCCTTTGTCATGTTAAAGACTTCGCTAATTCACACCTGACAGTCAATAAAGGTGATTGCTCAGGGTGACATTAAAACAATTATCCATTACCAAATCTACCTGTAAATGTTGTTGCAGAGATAATGCTGTTTTGAAACCGTACTAAGATAGGATATTTCACAAAATACATTTGACATGAAGTATGTGGGGGACAAAAATGGCAGTTTCAGGCACTCTTGTGTCCATTTTTAAGAACATTTAAGATGCCATCTTTTCACATTAGGAACTTACAGTTGTGCTAAGTGACAGGTTCCATTGTAACTAAATGTATCCTTGCACTTTACAATTCTACTAATATTAACCATTTATAACATATAGAACAATATATGGGCAGGTGTATGTAACCAGAATTTTACACACACCGAGGTGTGGGATACTCGTGACAAGGGGATCATAAAAGCATCCTACACCAGGATGTGCATAAAATTCTGGTTTTACACCCACCCATCCATATGTTATTTTATTTAATTAATCATATTATTTTTTTCTGTGCCACACTTGAGTTAGTGCAGCAGTTCTGCCAGAAACAGACACGCATATAGCCTGTCACACACACACACACACACACACATATATACACATAACATCCACACACACACACACACACACACACACACACACACACACCTGTCTCTCACTCACCTCATGCACACATATACGCATACACATCATCTCTCACTCAGCTATCAGTTGCGGTCGGTCAGGAATGCAGCCGTGGAGCACTGCTCGAGAGGTAAGTATGGCAGTATCAACCGGATACATTTTGTCTCTTTGAAGGCAGGATCAACCAGTTATATTGAAAACTGTGTAAAAAAATGTAACTGGCATGAAGTTAGATACAACGGATCGTTCCCATAGCCCATCCATGGGAACTCGGTTAGTGAGGAAGCAGAGCCACCATGTTTGGAGTGATGATTGTCCTGCCCAATTGGAGAGTAGCAGCCAATGAGCTGCATAGATCTTTGGTGGCAGGCAGTAATTTCAACCTCCGAGATATAACTGAAAATATCAACATGGGAGGTTGTAACCGAAAATAAAACCGTGGTTATCCATGGATAAAAAATAATGACCATTAATTAAAATATAAATTGCTATTTTTAAAATGCATCTGTGACAGGGTAGACTAGGACCCTGTCCCACTTATTATGCGAAAGTGTTTAAATGCAAGGATCTATTCTTTCCTTTTCTCTCTCTTCTCTGTCTGGTTGCGCAACCACATTTTCCTGTGAGACTTCGGACTTGATCAATCCAACAGGCTCACGGTTCTGTCCTCTCACTGTCTCTCAGTTTTCTCTTGCTGTCTGTTTTCTCCTTGCATATCTAGATCTGCTGATATAAAAATGTGTGCAAATCACTGTATGGAAATGTAACTGATATTAACATAGAAACATAGAATTTGACAGCAGATAAGGACCTTGGCCCACCCAGTCTGCCCATTTCCCTACCTAATGGATAAGCTGCTGATCCTAGTTAACCAACAGCCTACTTCTTTCTACCCCACCCCTAGAATTGCCTTATGGCTGTCCCATGCATGCTTGAATTCAACCACTGTTTTTGACTCCACAACCTCCTCCGAAGGCCATTCCATGCATCCACAACCTCTCTGTGAAAAAATAGTTCCTTACATTACCTCTGAGCCGCCCATCTTCAAATTGTGCCCCTTGTTCTTGCACACCTCTTTTTGAAAGATGCTACCATCTGGACTTTGTTGATTCCCTTGAGGTACTTGAATGTTTCTATCATGTCCCCCTCTCCCTCCTTTCCTCGAGGCTATACATATTAAGCTCCTTTAGTCTCTCTTCATATGTCTTCCGGTGCAGACCCTGCACCATTTTAGTTGCCCTCCTCTGGACAGCTTCCATCTTGTCTATGTCCTTGCGGAGACTGGGTCTCTAAAACTGCACACAGTACTCCAGATGGGGTCTCACCAGCTGTCTGTACAGAGGGATAACAACTTCCTGTTTTCTACTGGTGATGCCTCTCCCTATGCATCCCAGTATCCCCCAGCCCTCCTTACTGCCCTCTCACATTGCTTGCCCACCTTTAAGTCATCTGATGACTACCCCCAGGTCCCTTTCCATTTTTGTTGTTGTTAGTATCTCACCCCATTGTGTACTCTTCCCCTGGTTTTTGTTTCCCAGGTGCATTGCCACTTCTTAGCATTAAATCTAAGCTGCCATACATTTGACCATTCCTCTAACTTGCCAAGTCCCTTCTTATCCTTTCCACCCCACCTTGTGCATTAACTCTGTTGCAGATCTTTGTGTCATCTGCAAAGAGACATACTTTTCCTTCCAGTCCCTCTGCAATGTCGCTATTAGACATTGAAGAGGACCAGTCTAATACTGAACCCTGCGGCACCCAACTAGTAACCCCCTTTCTTCAGAGTGGACTCCATCTACTATTACCCTCTGTGTCCTATTCTCCAGCCAATTCTTTGCCCAGGCTATCATCTTGGGACCCACTCCCAGGCTGGCTAACTTGTATATTAATCTTTGTGTGGGACTGGGTCAGATGCCTTGCTAAAATCTAGGTAGACCATGTCCACAGCCTCCCTGATCTACTACTTTGGTCACCCAGTCAAAGAAATTTATTAGATTCAACTGGAATGACCTTCCTGCTGTGAATCCATGCTGCCTTGGGTCCTGTGCCCTCTGGCCTCTAAATTTTCGACAATTATTTTCTTCAGAAGTGATTCCATCATTTTCCCTATCACTGAGGTTAAACTAACTGGTCAGTAGTTTCCCTTCTGCCCTGCTCCCACTTTTGTGAAGGGGAATCACATTGCCCTCCTCCAGTCCTCGGGTACCACCCCATCCTCCCATGATTTGTTAAAGAGGGTAGTCAGTGGTGTCACTAGTTCTTCCCTTAGTTCTTTTAGAATTCTGGGATGAATCCCATCAGGCCCCATTGCTTTGTCCACCTTCAGTTTTAAGAGTTCTTTCAGAACCCTTTCTTCTGTAAATGGGCTGGTATCAACTCTGTATCCAGAGTGTTTCTAGTGTTTGTTTTAGGTACCTCTCCCTCTTCATTTGTAAATACTGAGCAAAATATTTGTTTAGTATCTCTGCCTTTTCAGTCACCCTCTGCCCACCCCTCCCTTTATTAAGCCTCACTATCCCTCCCTTAGTCTTCCTTCACTCCTGATGTACCTAAAAGGTTTTATCCCCTTCTTAACTGAGTTGGCTATCTTTTCCTCAGTTCGGGTCTTTGCTGTTCTGACTGCCTTCCCAGCTTCCTTTGCTTTAACTGATACAATTCTCTGTCCTGCTCCTTTGTGATTCCTTGTACTTTCTGAATACTTTCTTTTTCTTTTGAACCTTCACTGCCTCCTTTAGAGAACCATAGTGGTTTCTTACATCGTTTTGTTTTGTTTATTTGCTTCACACAAAGGCTCATTACCTCTGTGATGGCAGTTTTTATTATTCCCATTGTTCTTCCACCTCCTTCCTGCCCATTTGCTAGTGCATTCCTTAGTCACTCACCCATTTTGGCAAAGTCAGCCTCCTGAAGTCCAGTACTTTGCCTTTGTGGCTATTTGACTCTATTGCTGTGTTTATTAGAACCATACTGTTCGATGGTCGCTAGTTCCCAGATGGCTACCCACTTCTACATCTGTGCTCCTCTCTCCATCTCCATTTGAGAGGATCAGGTCAAGATTGCTCCCTCTCGAGTGGGTTCCAATACTAGTTGTCTAAGGCATGCCCCTGTAGGGCATCTAGAATAACCCCACTCTTAGAAGTGGCTGCTGCAACTGCACTCCAGTTAACATCTGGCATATTCAGATCACCCATCAGCAATATCTCCCTTTATCTGCCATTCTAAGTATACTTTCTATCATTTCCTTGTCCATTTCCTCTCCCTGAGAGGGTCTATAAACCCTGTGCAGATTGTGGTGCCATTACCTGCTTCCAAATTGACCCACAGTGCTTCTTCTCCTCCTGTTTACCCTTTTGTTCTGTTGCTTTGATTCCTTCTCTTATGTGAGAGCTACTCGTCCTCCTCTTTACCCTCCCTGTCCCTCCTGTAGATAGTGTATCCTGGTATGTTTATGTCCCAGTCATGGTTCTGTGTGTACCATGTTTCTGTGACTGCCACGATATCCTGATGTTCCTCCTCCATCAAGGCCACTAATTCAGGAAGCTTGTTACCCAGACTATGGGCATTGGTACTCATTGCTCTCCATTTTTGATGGCTTTACCTTCTGTAGCAGCATCCCCACTGACCTTTCTACCTTGGTCTTTTCTCATTTAATACCCTGTTTTGTAGGGATCCCTTGTGTTTGAAAAGTATAGCATTACTGTTGAAATGTATATAATTATAATTTGAGATGACTGCAAAAGCTGCTGGAAATTAGAGGTTACCTTAGTGCAAATCTTTGAGCCTTTTGCAAAGCTGTGCACAAGGGCCTCAGAAACACACTGTATTCTAGCAGCTCCTATCTGATATTTACAAAACAGGATGCTTGCTAAGAATGGGGTTGAAAGGACTTATAAAGGAGCTAAGCTGCAACTACTGAAGAAAGGGAAGAAAGGGACACAGAGACTGAAAGAAAAAACTATTTTATTTCTCCTCTGTACATAGTTATTATGAACAAGTTTATTTTTTATGTTACTGCTACTGTAAATAAATATTTTTGGTGAATTCTACAACTGCTCCTGGTCTTCCTATGCTTCCTGACCTGTGCTTGATGACAGTTTCAAGCTGATAGAATTAACTATTGTTAACTAGAGCTACTGACTGATGTAATGACATGGTACAACTGGTCAGTAAGCACCACTCCATGTGTTCCTTTCTGTTGGTCAGGTACAACATTTTTATAATCACATTTGTTTTGTTAGGAGGCAGTATATTCTAGTGGTCAGTGTGTAGGCCTCTGTCCCTGGAGATCCAGGTCTGAATCTCATCACAGCCACTGGCACATTGGTAAACTGTTTGCCAGGTATGGATATATTTGTGTTGGACCACTGGATGTCAATTCTTTTCATATCATTCTGATCTCTGTAACCACTAAGATATAGAAATCCAGATTTGTAATTGTCACATAATCTGCGTACAGTACAAGCCTCTTAAGTGGGATTGCTCAGTTTCAGCCAGAATGTCCCACTTCAGCATATGTCTCTTATAATTTAAGGCACATTTTCAAACATTTTTTTGGGGGGTAGAGGCCATGTTGATACAGCTACAGTACAATGTTGACTGATGCACATAATTTGGCTTATGAGCAGGGCGTTGCAGTACTGTGTTGTAGTGGCAGAAGGGAGGAAGCGACTATGATTAGTTGTTTTAATGCTTGTGCTCATTGAATGTTTATGCTGTACAGTACTGTAGTGTCTGTGTGCTTGTGTTGTGCACTGTACTGTTTATAGAATGGTATAAACTTTTCATCATGGTATTGGAATGGTTGGCTGTCATTGTTATCGTTGAACAGATCTTCTGAAAGCAATTCTGCAGTCTGGGTCACAGTGAAGAAGGATGAGGATATAGATGGTTGTTCTTGTGCAACGATTACATTCACTTGCGGGGCTAAGTGGGCAGATGCGATGTTGCGTGAAGTGATAAGGAGGTAGACAGCTGTTCTTCTTCTTCTTCCACAACAGGGTTCACTTCAGGGCAAAATGCGATAATGTCGGAATGCCAGAGAAGTCGGTTATGCTCCTCTGTTTTTTTTCTCTGAATGCAAGAGCTTGTGTGTTCTGCTCAGCACTGAACAAGGCATCCCAGATTGCGTTTGACCACACTATTGATACCACATTAGAGCTAACCGTAGTCCTGAAGCACATCTGCAGTAGAAATTGGATTCTTATCTTCAGTGGTGTTCCCCTGTGCTTTGTTATCAGAGTCAGTCCCTTTGAAATGGCTTTTCGCAAGTTCTGCTTCTGACAGTTCTCAACTGTCAGCTCATTATTCAAATCAAATCAAATCAATCTTTATTTCTATAGCGCCTTTCAAAACCAAGGCTCTGTACAGATTATAAATACAATAAAATACAATAAAACAAACAATGTAAAATATTTAAAAATCAAATCATTGCAATCCAAGTCAATTAGTCTGGGAAATATGTTATCCATTTCAAAAATTATTGAATGCAGCTGAATCCATAAAGGCAGGGATGCTTAAGTTACATCCTCCAACCCAGTCATTGCAGGCATTTGTTCAGGCATTTGTTCTCTTTGCTCAGTGGCATCTGTGTCATCAGGCGCTTGTGCCAAATCCAGCTTTGCTAAACCAATTTTCAATTGTCTGTATCTTCACAGCCTGCTAAGCGATGCAGCGTGTAAATTGCATCGAACAGAACTACCTTTCTGACTATCTCTGCTACATGTGCTGTCTCACCTCGTCAATGGACTGTATGAGTTTTGCTGCAGCAAGGGATCTGTAGTGTCATCTTAAGTTTTTAATTATGCCCATATCCATGGGCTGGATGATACTAATTGGCAATGGGGTAAAAACACCAGCTTTATTGATTTTAGACATTTGGCAAGGTTGTGTGGGTGCACCGAGCAGTTGTCAACAAACAGGATGATTTTTCTCCGGTGTCTCCAAGTTCTGCATCCCAAGCCATAAGCCACTCCTGAAAATCAAACCAATCATCCAGTCATTGGCTGAACTGGTGTAGCTAACAGGCAAAAGTTTCAGATCCTGAGGCAGACATCATGGGCGTATACTTTTGACAATAACAACCAGTTCGTTTCTCTGTGCCGCTCCGATTACCACAGCATAAAACGAAATGCAGTTTTGGCTTTTCAGTTTCATGGTTCTTACTGATGTGCCCTGCTTGGCTTTCTGGTTGCTGATTTTTTATCTGGAAGTGGCGACAAGTGAGACATAGGTCATAATATAGTATGGTTGGCAAGAAAACAAAGGCCAGTGCTCAAATCCAGGGGCAACAACCAAACAACATGAAGATTTTGAATTTGGCAGCAACAGAAAACAGTGACCTGGTGGAGTTAGTTCATGCCTAAAGCACCGTACACACTCAGCTAATGTGAGCTCATTCCTGGGAAGAGACATGACAAGGCAGCTACACTAGCAGCACACAGTAAAACTCAAGTAAGGATCTGCACAGTTTTATGCGCTTCTCACCTGATTACACTTAATAAATGTTTGCTGAAAGGTCTGAATAACTTGTGAAAAGGTGCCAAACAGCTACGAAAACATCTCGCTAAAGAGTAGCACACCTGATATTGACAGTCCCGTAAGCGTTACAAGCACCCTATGTTAATCACTGCCATAACCGGTATCTCAAGAGATGTCCGGCTAAACGCCATCAACTCAAGTGCATCTTGATTAAATCGAGGGAGGCAGCTGCAGAGACAAGGGTGCTAGCTGCACATTTGAGCAGACTTGATGAGACCTCTAGGCCTTTATCTGCTGGCAAATTCATATGTTTGTATGTTAATAAATAGCCTGTACTGTATAATCAGCTATTTGTTCTTGTTGTTTGAAACATGTTTACAAAAAAATAAAACAGCATGTTGTCTGAGCTTGAGCAAGTTATTTAACCTCCTGGTACTTCAAGCTTCCTGGCTGCAAAATTTGGTTTGGAACAGGACTTTATAAGCGAAGTACCAGTGAAGCAATAGTGCTATTGCTTGTGACATCAACAACCTGGGTTTGGGAAGGAGTCTGGGCCGTCAGAGAGCCACCCGGAGGAGGATCGAGCAAACCAGAGTTGCTCTCCTCCTCAGCGGAGGGGTTACCACTTCCCCCACTCTACTGCCACCTGGGTGACCACTGGGGTGCTGCAGGAGTCTTTATTGAGAGTGGGACCATTGGAGTGTACCTACAGATTGGCTATATGAGGCCTCGCTGGCAGCCAATCACATTATGTATGCTCTTGGTGGGATGTGGGAGAACAAGGAAACATTGTGCACAGCACTGGGAGGATGATGCACCACTGGCTCTCATACCCACACTGGGCTCAGGTTATAGTGTTCCTGGGAGAATCCTCTCACCATCACCTCAACCTCGGGTGGTCAGATGTCTATGAAGAAGAAATGCTGAGGAACTGAAGGTGTACTTGGCCTGACGGGGCAAGCTGGTGGGGAGACAGCACAGAGGTGTTTCTCTGGTGGGTGGGGGGACCAACAGCAGCTGTAATGGAGCCTCAGTGGGATGGATAGCATGCATGGGCAGTAGTGGAAGAAAGTCAAGCCCGTGGCCCTGAGGATGAAAAACCATGTCAAACAAAAAGGAACAGGACTCTATGACACAAGATGTTGCATCTCAGCTAGTCCGTCCTGGGTAAATAAACTGTATAAACCTACCTAGAAGTCAAGGGACAGACTAAATGTATTACTTGGTCTTGTTTTAATAGTTTGTGTGTGCAGACATAGCTCTTACATTATGAAACATTAGTAAACCTTCACAGAGGAAGGGTACATTTCTCTTACGATGAGTGCATCATCCCGGGGTTGTACTAATCATACACCTGGCCCATTGCAACTTACTCTGGGTGGAGGCACCACACTATTTTATTTATTTCTTTGGGATAGAGCCCCGAATATCACCATAGCAGGACCAGGCCCTTAACCTGTGTGAAGGTCAACAGGTGAGGTGGTAGCCCACGGGCACATGGCGCCTGGGCCACGGGGATATGATAGAAACATTCAGATACCTAACTGATTAGGATTGCACATTTCTCTGTTACTTTTGTACCCAATAATCTGACCCTATAACCTGTATCTGTTTCTGTATTCCAGGTTGCCCCTGAAAAGGAACCTTGAGGCTTAGTAGGGCTCACCTGGTAATCAAAATTTAATAAATAAATAACAGGTATTAATAAGGTACAGGAAGGTAGCATTTTCCATACAAAAGAAGCTCAAGGACAAGGGGTCATGCTATGAAGCTGGGGAGAGCTCAAGAGAAATGTTAGGAAATACTTCTTGATGTAGAGGTGGTGGATACCTAGAACAGCCTTCCGTTGGAGGTGGTGGGTGCCAAAATGGTGACGGGATTCATGCATGCATGGGACAGATACAAGGGGCCTTGGTAGTAAGGCAAGGGAGAGACGACCAGAGATTGAGTAGGGTCTGCAATGGCAGAGCAGGCAAGAAAGCTGGGCAGATTAAGCGAGCCAGAGATCCTTATCTGCCAGCAACTTCTGTGTTTCTATGACTGACTGGCAAGCTTGGGACTAATGAGCCTTGAAACAGGAAGGATGCAAGGGGATCTTTTATTTATGTATAGAATAATTGTGGATGCAAAACTACAGTAAGTAATCCAGGACTGCGACTAAAGAAACTGAAAAAGCAATTAGGGACATAACTTGGAAATTAAATCTACATTCTTTAAGACTACAAAAGAAAATATATGTTTGCACGAAGAACTGTAAGAATTTGGAACAGGTTACAACAGTATGTGATAAATAGCAATACAAAGCAGACTAATCACCTTATCCAAATGGGTCACACATTTAAATGCCACCACAGAGAAGTGGGAGGCAGTCTTATTATACCACATGGCCTTCTCCTGCGTATAATACCTAGTAATACATAACAATTCTAGTGGCATTACCTATTGTGTCTCCACAAATTTTTGAGCAGACTTTGCAAATTAATCCTTTGCAGTATTTTCACTAAATTGTAAACTACTAGACTACATTTCTCCTGCTTTATTTGATTCAAGGACCTACTGGCATTGGGTATGCATGACAAATTTTAGGTGTACAGTATACCTACAATAGTAGTGGAACTACAAACATCCATGTTTTTGGAAACTTTACACAAAATGTCACAAATAATGAAACTGTGAAAAAAGCGAACCCCATAACTTGAAATCTACCCACCCCAATCTTTCCACACTTAGCAGTTTCTAATAACCTTCCAAGAAGATTACAAATTCAAATTTGCAAGTATTTTCTTCCAAAGGTGGCTGCCTCTGAGTTGTAAGCAGAGAAATATTTTCAGAAACTTTGCAAAGAAAAAGAACCTGCGGATTTTGAGCCTCTATAACTTGAAAACTGCTCATCAGAATGTCATAAAATTTTCATTTCCATGGAACGCCTCACAAAAGTCAGTGTGCTAATGGTCAGGTCTCAATCTGCAAGGATGTCTGAGTTATGACCAAATAAAGTGTTTCACAACATTTCATGAAATTCAACAGCATTTTGCAATATTAACAGATTTTGTAAACATTCCGGGAAAGCAGAATTTTGCCTAGCACTAGTCCCCAACCACCCTGATGTCAGGATCACTGCAGTCACACTTTGCCCTTTGACTGGAAGGGTGGGTGTGCAACTGCCTTCACAACCAATGTCAGTGCTTTGACTGCTCAGTTGAGGGTGTATGGATGCTGGAAGCTCACCTCACTCCCTCCTTTGGAGACAAGTGTGTCAGTTTTGTGATACAACCAGTCCCTAGGCAGGGGCCCAATCGCTACCTAAAGCCTCATAGTAAACGTACTTACCTGACATTTTCTGCACAAATCTCCAAGCCCATTAGTGCAAAAAATATCTTTCCTGTTTCCCTTCTAGACACCTTTGCAAATATTTGGGGCTCTTCCTTAAACCATGTTTCCAGAAAAAGAATACAATTCAAATAACTGCCAGTTCTTTCTAAATTAATTATCAAAACTGTATTTGTAACACTGCCTGTACAATAAATATAGAATAAAGTGCAGGGTGGTGTATATAACGAAGACAGTTACACTCACCTGAGGTGTTAGATGCTGCATAAACCCCAAGAGCTAAGCTTGAAGGGTTTGTGAAAGCATCTAACACCGAGGGTGTGTGTAAATTTCGAGTTTAAACGCCACTATATTTTATTTTATATAATTGCTGGGTTTTCCTTTTGCCACAGCAATTATATAAAATATAAAGACTTTCCCAAACGGTCGTGGTCCTGTCAGGTTTTAGCATGTAGTTCTTGTATTCATTTCTTTTGGTTGGCAGCTAACATTTTGTTTTTATTTCTTTGTATTTGATTTTGTATTTCACAGTCACTTACCACTGAGCCTGAGTGAATGTTCAATCTCTGGGTGAAGACAAGGTAGCTAGCAGTCGGAAAGGAGGAGCTGCGGTGGGCACATGTGCAGAGCGAGGGAAACTGGGCGTGTGTTTGCTGTTATAAACACTCCTTTGTAAGGGCAATTATGCCATGGTTTCCCTCTGGGGAAAAAGGAAGACCCAGATATTATAAGGAAATCTTACACTAGCATGCCTTTACCCATAATCGTGTTCCTAAGTACTAAAATATGAGGAATAAACCCTTGTTCTCTATAGAATTAGTAAGCAGAGGAAAATACATTCATACAGTGCTATGCCAGTGTTTCTGATACCTCTTTCACTTCAGCAGGTCCCTGATGCTGGGGTCCAGCAGAAGATGTAGCAGGTTGTGTGCACGGTTTGTTATGGCTGCCTTATCTCATGCCCACTGATTGAGCTCTTGCCATATCCTTTGTTCTGTGGCCACAAATTAAATAAAATGAACTTAGTTTCATACAAAACTGTATTCTAAATCTCTTTACAGGCAGTTATTAAGGCATGGGGGTTAAAAATGTCTAGACAGCAGGTCTCAGGGTGGAGCATGGTAGGGTATAATGGCAAAACTGGATGGATTTTCTTCAGCTGACATTGTCCATTTTCTGTATTTCTACAATCCAGGAGAGAAAGGAGAGAATATTGTAACCATTAGGTGCACTGAGTGATTCAAGTAGGACAGAAACAGATTAGAAACATTACAGGAAGTTAAGTAACTTGCTTAGGGCCACACAGTAAGTGGTGGTTGTGGGATTCAAATCTGGGTCTCCAGGTTCACAGCTCTGCACTTTAACCACTATGTCAAGTGCCTACCATATTATAATCAAAAAATATCCCTTAGGAAAGGTTAGCTAACAAATAACTCTGACAATGCCAAACTGATATATGGTGCAGATTTATTTGTGCAAATGAAGAACAAGAAAACAGCTCTCCAGCACTTTGGATCAGAAGTTCCTGAGGAAGGATCTTTTGATCCAAAATGCTGGAGAATTTTTTTCTTCTCATTGCACCAGATAATTTAGCATATCCAGTTTGGCACTGTCCAGTTATTTGTCAGCACAACATTTCCTAAGGGGATATCTTTGGTTCTTGTGTTCATGTTGTTCGGTTGCTGCTCCTGGATTTGAGCACTGGCTTTTTGTTTTCTTGCCAACCATACTACACTTATGACCTCTGCTCTCACTTGTCGCCACTTCCAGATAAAAATCAACAACCAGAAATACACCATACACCACTATTCCATATTTCATTTTGGGTGCCAAAGGCTTTATCTGTACTTAGATGTGCAACAATTTCTGTATCCAAACAAGTCTGATTGTCAGCATTACAGCAATAACACTGATACTGTTTCTCCATATATAATTACCAAGCATTTTGTACTGTACCCCAGGATATCCGGGATGGTTTGTTAGAAGCACAGAAAGATGGAATCTGTCAGCAGAATGAAACAGATGATCCATCGAGTCTGCTCATATTATGCTGCTCACTGAAGGCAAACAGCAGCATCCTTGTGCCAGATCCTTTCCAGTAACTAATGGCTGCCACAATTATCCCTTAGTTTTATTGTCTTTGGAATGTCTGGTATTCTAATATATGTGAAACCATTTAGGAAGAAAGGTGTTTCACTCTTTGCCTATGGTCAGTGTTGTTACAAAGAGCTCATACTCATTGTATGAACTTCTTCTGCCCTCTAGTGGACCTCAAGTGCTACAATACTGCGTTCTAAATGAGCCCGTTGTCTTCCTTCCCATTCCTATAAAAGTCACACAGGATCTTCAAACTTTGTGAAGTCCGAGCAATCATATATATCTTATGGTTATCACCAGAAATCATACTCTTCCAACTGAAATTTGTTCAGGAGACTAACAGCTATACTTTTGGGAAACTGTTTCCAGTATATCACTGTGGTCAGAAAAATACTCCCTACTAAGAAAAATGTTTGCAAAATTAAATTTCTTACATCAGGTAAACTTAAAATGTGGCAATGTATCATTTTTTCCTCAGTTTCACTACCAAAATCTGTTATGCCCTAAATAGTTCTCTTTAAATGCTTTTGTGTGGAATCCATAGTAATGAGTTTTTAAACTAAACTAAACTAACTTAAAACAAGTATTTAAAAGTTGGGCCTACTCCTACTTTGGCAGGAACAAACCAACATACAAACATAGAAATTGTCATCAGAAAAGAACAACTTGGCACCAGTCTGCCCAGATCGTCCCTGCTTATTCTGTCTCTACAGATCCTACCTGGTCTCTCCCTCCCTGCCTATTTACCAATATACCCTTATGCCTGTCCCATGATGTTTGAACCCCTCCCCCACACTGCTTTTGCTCCCACCACCTCTGCTGCAGACTGTTCCAGGCACCCACCACTCTTTCAGTGAAGTAGTACTTCCTAACATCCCTCTTAAACTTTTTGCCTTCCAGCTTCATTGCATGCCTTCTTGTCCTGGCACACATCCTCATTTGAAATAGACTCCCCTCTTGCACCTATTCACCCCATGAGGGTACTTGTAGGTCTCTGTCATGTCCCCCTCTCCCTCCTCTCTTCTATGGTGTAAATGTTGAGATCCCTCAGCCTCTCCTCATAGGGCTTTTGATATAACCCCTGCACCATTTTAGTTGCTCTCCTCTGGACTGCCTCCACCTTGTCTATGTCCTTTCTGATATGCAGCCTCCAGAACTGGACACAGTACTCCAGGTGGGGTCTCACCAGTGACCAACACAGTGGTAACACCACCTCCCTCCTCTTGTTGGTGATACCTCTCCTGGTCACCCCAGCATCCCTGCCCACTGCATTGTCACACTGCCCTGCCACTGTGAGGGTCCTCAGATAGGATAACCCCAAGGTCATTTCCCACTTAGTAACCGTCAGTACCTCCCTCCCCATTTTATACTCCGCTCCTGGGTTTCTATGCCCTTGGTGCATGATCTTCCACTTTTGGTACTTAACCTAACTGCTTTGCCCTCGACCATGTTTCTAGTTATCTAAGGTCCTACTCATTCTCTCCACCCTTCCTAGTTCTTTCCTCCAAGTTCAACCTACTGTATATTATATTTTCCTGAATGCCAAGAAGACCATCTCCTTGATCTTCTCTACAAGGCAGAGATTCTCTCGGCTCTCTTCCTCCCCTCTTTCCACACCTTTGATGGGACAAAGCTGAAGGATACCTCCTCCTCCTCCTCCTTTAGGTATCTTGGTGTTTGGCTAGACCAGCACCTTGACTTCTCTGGGCATGTGGGTGCTATTAACAAAAACTGCACCCCAAGATAGGTGCTCTGTACAGATACCAAGATCATATCCTCTGCCCGCCTGTCTGGCCCTAGTCCAGAAAAATGATCCTGCCCACTCACAAGTCACCTTTTCCCAGGAGCAGACAGTGCTGGAGCAGCCTAAGGGGCATCCTCGTTGGAACCCCCTCTGGGAGTGGACAGAGCTGAAGCAGCCTAAGAGGCCTCCTTGCTGGAACCCCTCTCCCAACTCACAAGTCACCTTTCCCCAGGAGCGGACAGTGCTGGAGCAGCCTCAGGGCCTCCTCGCTGAACCCCTCCCCATTTGCAAGTCACCTTTCCCCAGGAGGCGGACAGTGCTGGAGCAGCCTAGAGGCGGCCTCCTCACTGGACCCCCTCCCCTCACAAGTCACTTTTCCCGGGGAGTGGATTGTGCTGGAACAACAAGAGGCCTCCTCACTGGAACCCCCACTGCAAAGTCACCTTTCCCAGGAGCAGATAGTGCTGGAGCAGCCTAAGAGGCCTCCTTGCTGACCCCCCACTGCAAGTCACTTTTCCTTGGGAGCGGACAGTGCTGGAGCAGCCTAAGAGGCCTTCTCACTGGACCCACCCACCACTGCCAAGTCACCTTTCCTTGGAGTGGACAGTGCCTGGAGCAGCCTAAGGGCCTTCTCACTGGTTCCCTCCCACTCCTGAGTCACCTTTCCCGGGTGGACAGTGCTGGAGCAGCCTAAGAGGCCTCCTCACTGGAACCCCTCCTACTGCAAGTCACCTTTCACCAGAAGCAGACAGTGCTGGAGCAGCCTGAAGGCCTCCTCACTGGACCCCCCACTTCATAAGTCACCTTTCCCCAGAGCGGACAGTGCTGGAGCAACCTAAGAGGTGTGGAGTCCCTGGCTGCTTTTTCTACCTCCTCAAAGAGCTACTGTTGTTGGGGTATTTGAGAGGACTAGCCATCAGACACAGGAGACCCTCGTGATTTGCACCAGGACTTTTAGTCGGCAGAGTGTACTGATAGGTTCTGGCGGTTTGTATTCTGTGAGGTTTTGTGGGGTTGATACCACTCTGGTGGGTGCTTTAGGGGTCAGTGCTGGGACTCAGTTGTGCTGTTCTAGGTGTTTGATACTGTGTGGGTGGGTGATCACAGGGTCCTGGACCGGGTCTGGTCACGGTATTACAACGAATGCCTGCATTCAAGGGTGAGAGTGTACTGTGTCTGGGTAGAACTATTGTTTACTACTTTTCCTACTGCATTTAACCTGTGAAAATCTGCTAACCTACCTTCTTATGTTTTTCCTGGTTTGTTCTGAGCCCTCTAACTCCATCTTTTTTTTCAGTTGTTTAACCAGGAGCAGCACACTATCTGAAAGCTTTTTACAGGAGTGATCTGGGAGCACAGGGAAGTTAAGTGACTTGCTCAGGGTCACACAGTATGCAAGTGGAAGCTGTGAGTTCAAACCCAGGTTTGGTCTGCTGGATGTCACCAGATTTGCAGTTCAGAGCCTTAAACCACTGTGCTAGACTGCCTCTTGTCTCCTTCTTTCCCTAGGTGCACCCCAGGTTCATGCATGCACAGTTGGGGCCATCTCTGAATACTTTTCCCACCCTTGATAGCCTTCCTAATCATTTCTTTTGTCTCCCTCCCTATGTCTAGGCCTCCTCGCTGGAACTCCCCCCACTCGTAAGTTACCTTTCCCCAGAGTGGATAGTGCTGGAGCAGCCTAAAAGGTAAACACAGTCCCTGGCTGCTTTTCTACCTCCTTGAAGAGCTACTGTTGTTGGGGTGTTTACCCATCTCGCTTTGCATCGACTGCCCCACCACCCCAGCCACCCTCCCACCGCCTGTATCGACTGCCCCACCACCCCAGCCACTCTCCCACCCTGGGCCAGCTCTAATTTTATAACCCTCCTCAGTCACATGACTTCCTGTTCTAACTTCTCCAATTCCACTTGCAGGTTATATTTTCTGACCACTAAAGGGCAGTCACAACTCTCCTTTCTCCTTCCAACTTGTCTCTCCTACTGTCAAACCTTCTCTTGTATCCTTGCCCACTCACCCATTACTCAGTCTCTCTCATCTCTACTCCTGCTTGTCAAACCTCTCTACACCATCTGGCTGGCCTGGGTCTCCAAACCTCCGACCCTTGACACCATAGGCAGCCACACTACCCACGTACCAATATTAGGGTCTCTGGTATCCTTCACTTTTCATCCCTTATCCCTTTACCTGTATTTTATCCTCCCATTCCACTAGTAGCCACCCTCAAGCATCTTTCCTTAAACCTTGACTTTCAAGCATGTTTCCCATCTTTCCTTTCCTTCTCCTCCTGCACTCCCCCTCTCTTAAGCTTCTCTGAACATGGTCCGAAGCCCCTTTCCACCCATCCTCCCGTTCTTGGGGTTCTCTCTCCTTGGTTAGGTTACTTCCCCGGACTCACCCTTTCGACACCTCACCGCTCCTTTTCTCTCTTGATTCCTTTTCATCTTCATCTCTCCCTTTTTTTTTTTAGTACCCCTTTATCACACTCAAACTTCCCACAGTCTATCAGGCTAAATGGGTGGGCTGCCAGCTGCAAAAATCTAGGCCACCTGTCTCTATGTTAGCTAGAATCCTAATTCTCCTCTTACTACTATATAGTGGCATTCACCCCAACCTGGCCCCCTCCCACCTCAACCCTGTCAGCCACAAAATGGTATCTCTATCATGCAGCTTAATATTCAAGGCTCACTGCTAAGTTTGATGCATTTCAGGCTTGGGTCACTGGCAATAATTTTGGCGTCGTTGCACTCTCCGAAACATGGCTCACTGACTTAATCTCTACCAGGAGACTGACCTTCCAGGCTACACTTCTGTCTGTAAGGACAGACCGGGAAATAAAAGGAGGGTGGGTGCCTGTTTTATGTCTCCAATAGATTCTCCTTTATTGAATACCCTGCATAGAAGCATAGAATTTGTGACAGATAAGGACCGCTTGGCCCACCAGTCTACCATTTCCCTACCTGATGGATAAGCTGCAGATTCTAGTTAATCAACAGCTTACTTCCTCCTACCCCCACTAGAATTGCCTTATGTCTATCCATGTATTCTTGAATTCTCCACTGTTCCTGACTCCACAACCTCCTCAGGAAGGCTGTTCTATGCATCCACAACTCTCTCTGTGAAAAATACTTTCTAACTTGGAAGTTGTTTTGGCAAATCAGAAGTTCTCTCCATAAACCTTCTCTAGGTAAAAGCAAAATACTCTCCCTTACCACAGCTTGTCTTCCCCAGCACCCCTTCCTTGGATCTCGAGTCTCTATTAACCTTGAAGAACTCCTCCCTTTAAAGGAATGGATACTTCTAAGGTTTTAACCTCAACTGGGCCTCTAGTAAATCAGACTTAACAAGGGCATGCCTTTCTAGCCTCGGCCTCCATCACCTAATCTCCACCCCACAAGGACAAACTACAAGACTGGTACCCAATCCCTGATCGACTGGATTGTTGTCAAAACCAGCTCATGTCTCTCAGGTTGGCATTCTGCCAGACTGCCTCAGTGACTACTGCACCATCTCCTGCCTCTGGTCTACTAAACCCCCAAACCTCCCCTACCTACATCTTCTCCAGATGTCTGACTGATGGCATCATTGAAAGACTTAATAAGTGCCTTCTATCAGGTCGATTGGGCCTTTACAAATGGTCCATCTGCCCGTGACTCCATCTACACCACCTTCACAAGCACCTTCCTCAGTATCTGTGACAAATTGCCCCCTTTAAGAAAACCAAAGTAAGAGGCCACAGAAATGGATTGATCTCCTCTGACATCATTAAGCGCATGAGGACCAGAGACAAGGCTTGAGTCACGCTACAACAAAATCTCAACCCTCCTCCTGGTTACTTATTAAGAGCTAAGAAACAAGTGCAAATCTGCCATCAGGAAGGCTAACATTGATTATTTCCATAACAAACAGCTGGCAAATCTAACAACCCCAAAAGCTCTGGGGACATAAAACTCTCTTCTTGGAAAAACAAAGACCTTGGAACCCATTATCTTGCTTCAAGGGTAGGCTCACTAATGACCCCACAAAGTTGACAACATGTTTAATTATTTTTCAGTGACCTCAATAAGTTTAAACCCTCACCCATGACCCTGTCTCTCAAGTTCCCCACCAGCTGAAACCCATCCTGACAGTGGCAACAAAACTGCCCTAAATTCTACTTCCATGTCCTTAAGCCGTCGGATACCATCCGCCTCATCACAAGTAACAACCCCAAGCCCTGCATTGGTGATGATGGCATTGATTATAAAATTCTGAAGCTTTGTATCTTGCCGCTAGCCAAACTCCTGACAAACATCCTAAACCGCTCCCTATGCACCAGCTCCTTCCTAGCATCTGGAAATCAGCTATGATCAAACCCCTGTACAAATCAGGGTCCAGGGTGATATAGAGAACTACCGCACTATCTCACTTCTGGCACCGCTTTCAAGATCATCGAGCAGGTTGTTCACTCACAACTAACCTCTTTTCTTCACAAAACATAATCTGCTCACTGAAGCTCAGCACGGCTTCAGAGTCTGGCCATAGCACTGAAATGGCTTCAGTCAGTTTTACCAGTGATATTATTAAAGCAAGTGATAATGGCCAGTACACAGGGAAGGTGTTCATTGATCTGACCAAAGCTTTTGATTTGGTGGATCACAACCTTCTCCTCGACTCCCTCTCCGCCTTCATATATCCTGGGATGTAGTTTGCTGGGTTGACAGCTACCTCTCAAATAGATCTCACAGAACAACCATTAAGGGGTACTCTCAAGTATCTGCCAAATTAAGTGGTGTCCCACAGGGTTCTATTTTAAGCCTTCTGCTTTTCTCACTCTTTATTAATAATCTCCCAAAAATGTGTCTAAATACCAAGATAGTTCTTTGTGCCAGTAATGCTACTCTGTACTGCAGTGATAAAAACCCGACACCATGTTTTCAACCTACAAACTGATTTCTTTAGGCTTCACTCTTGGTTCCATCACAGAAACCTGGTTCTTAAGTCTAAAAAACTAAGTAAATGCTCTTTGCTGGCCCCAGAAAAAATGTAAAATTAAACCTCACCCTCTATGACCTACATGGAAACAGTGTGGAGGGTTGTGGGATAACAGATGGACCAAACACCGAGCTTCAAGTTCAACACACAATCTCTGTGTGATGTTTATTCAGAATACAAGAGACAACCTTAAACAATGGCATATCCCTTCTTCAGTACATCAGTTTGCAGCAACAGACTATGACTTTCCTTTCTCTGCACTTAGCCAGCACATACTGACACTGATCTCTGATCCAATTCACTAGTTGAGATGTAGCCACCACGCTATGCAGGCCCCATTTGCTTGGGTAGTGGGGCCCCAAAAAAAAAAAAAAACAAGCTATAGACAAAGAATCTCAATGCAGAATCACTGAAAGAAGGTCTACCCCAAAGGGCATTGGCAACAAATCAAGTTTCAAAGAAATACAACATCATGCATACTTCCATAATGCAGTGCATCATGGGATATATGCAAATCATCATGACATTTCTTACTTAAATTTACAACAAAATACATGTGTTTTAAATAACACAACCAGCTTAATTTCTATAATAGTCACCTAGTATTTTTCCATTATCAAAACACCTAGTGCCATGGTATTTTCAACATTTACAGGTTTCATAAACATAAGGTATACACATTAAGGTATTTTTATAACATAGTGCTATTACATACTAAATCAATAACAATAAACACAATTCCGTTTCGTACACTTGGGAGGTCACCACAATAACCTCCCTGTACGAGGACCTGAGAAAGGAAAAGAAAAATTAAAGAGGACACTATAGCATAGTCAAGAAAGGAAGGGGTGCCCATAGGTGGCCAACCTTATGGACTAGAAATTGTAAAGAATAGATTAGGCTAAGAAATAGAAGAACTGTTGCAACAGATTTAAGAAAAGGTCGGTCCTCAAAGAGTGGCAGGAGCTCCCAGTCACATATCCCCACCTTAACAGGAAGCAGTTATTGCAGACTGCTTACCACCTTCCTGTCCCAGGAAGGGATGGAGCTTCTACCCATCCGTCTTCAGAAGCTGCATCTCAGGGTCCCTATTAACAATAAACATTCTATCATAAACATGGTGGATAACATCATTCTTTACCCTGAGGCATAAACACATTTCTCAACAGAGACTAATGGTACCTTCTCATCTCCTTTTGGGAAAGTCCTTTATATTTCTTAACCAAAAATCTGGATGGCTGTAAAGTCCAGTACCATGAAAGACTTTCTCTGGGTGAGTAACTACCTGCTCCAACCCCACCAGACATGTCACTTTTAAGCAGGGCCCATTTTAGGTTCAACCCTCTACATAAACCCACTATGGTGCTTGATTCATTCATTTCACTTGCTACTGATACAGACACCTGAGGGTAGACACTCTAGGTGTTACCCCAACACAGGTTCTATCCATTTTCCATCCACCTCCTCCTTTGTAGGTTTTTCATAAAAAAAAAAACTAAAACAATGTACCACCTACTTCAATCAGTCAATCAAAATCTTTATTTATCCAGGCATCATTATTGAGCAGGGATCATTTGCAAGATGGACCTGGTCATACAAAAATCATAGTACAGTAATATGGTAAAACATAAAGCAATATTATACAAGAAGAAAAATATACATATGTACATCAACATTTTAGTAAGAGGGCCTTTACAACAGATATGCTCATAACTGGGTACAGCCAGAATGTTCATAAAAGGAGAGAAAGGCAAAAGAGGATACCAGCTTAGGAAGAAATGGCGGGATTGGAATAGTTAACTGGCATACCTCAGGGAAGGGGGTGGAACTTAGCCATGGCTAAAGAGAGGCAGAGAAGCCAGTATTTTGGTTGGGAGAGAGAGGCAGGGGCAGAGGCAGGGCGGAGACAGGATGGGCAGGAAGGAAACTGGAAAATAGGTGAGCTAGCGATGTGGAAACATTTGCAGGATTCCGTCACAGAGCAGTCATAGAGCAACAGAAAATATTCAGGCTAACAGGATAGCTCAGCTTCAAGTTTGTTGCATGTTGTTCCAAAGGAAGGCAATGAGAAACTTATGGCAGCTCTGCCGAGAATGAGATTGACCTTAGGTAATTGCAAGGCAATTAGGAATAGCTTCTTAGAGCATAGGCACCTATCACACTCAGGGGAATACAGTCAGAGAAGTATAGGGGAGCTTGTTGGTAACCTCTCTGAAAGCCCATAGAGCAGCATTTCTATTTCTCCTATAATGAAGGAGGTCCAGCCCACCGCAGTATACAAGGAGCAATGGTGTGTGTGGAAAGTGGAAGGCTGGTTATGAACCTGATTGCTCTGTGGTATAGAGTGTCCAACTTAGCACGGCAGAGGCAGTACAATGGCTATAGAGAAGGTCTGTGTAATCTATTAATGAAAGGAAAGTGGCTTGAACCAACTGCTGCTTGGCATCCCTAGTAAGGAAGTGGTTAATTCTGTAGAGTAGTCCTAGTCTTTGTCTTAGTTTCTTCTGTAGTTCTTTGAGATGTTCAGAGAGGAGAGTTTGTGATCGAGCCATACACCCAGATATTTGAATTTTGGCACATACTCTAGATTTTCTCCAGGTACTGTGGTAATCTGAGGGATAGCCCCAATGCAAGTGGGGTTCTCTGCATAGGAGGAAGGGAAAATAGCATTGCTTTTGTTTTTTGCATTAAGCAGAAGCTTTTGCTTATGAGATGGTATTGCAATAGGTTAAATTCAGCTTGGAGGTCTTCACAGGCTGCTTCTGGTGTAGGGCGACTCAAATTAAGAACTGTGTCCTCAGCGAACAAGTGGATATTGGCTTTATTGATGTTGTCATCAATGTTGTTAATGTAAACCACAAGCAACAGGGACCAAGGATAGACCCCTGAGGCACACACCTCTCTGTAGGGGTTTAAGTGGTGAAAGATGCCCTTCAGCCTTAACCTGCTGTTTCCATTCCATGAGTAGTCGGCAAACCAGCACGGAGACATAGAGTTAGGGTCCAGACCTAGGTTACATAGGGATCTACTTGATCTTAACATATTGTAACATTTTGGCAATATTAGCATCTTTGCCTGCAGTATACCCCAGCCAATACTGTTGATAGATTTAGCTGCATTAATACAAGAAAAGTCCTTCAGCCTCATAGGCTTCTTCTTGCTGCTTGAGTCTTCAACCCCAGCACAATATCACTAGGCACAGTCTTACCTGGGGTCCGCATTCAAGTTCCATATTTGAATCTCCGACCTCCAACAGGTAACATCCTGGGAACCCAGAAACAAAGAAATATCCTGCTCAGTCAGAGGGTCCTCCTCAAATTGAGCCCACAAAAATCTTCCTCCGACTGTTTATCCAGACTCTCTGGCAGGAACCTCTCGAGCACCTGGCACCAGTGTTATGCCTCTCTGCATAGTCGGTCTGCCTCAACCATTGCCCACTCATCCAGTGGATCATCCTCATCAGGGTCTCCACCTCTGGGGTATTGTCTCTCACTTCCAGTCTGCCTCGACCATCTCTCCGTCTTCTTCAGGCTTGGCCATCCTCCAAGCTCTTGGGTCCAGTCCAGGCAGCAGCTTCTCTCTGTCTGTCAGCCATGGCTCTGGTCAGAACTCCATGGACTTTCTTTTCCGGGTTCTCCTCCGGCAACTCCTGGTGCATCGGTCCACCTGGGATACCTGGGCGATATCCACCAGAAAACATCCCTCTTTGGCCATTCAGATGCTTCCAGCAAGTTATCCCACTTCTAACATCAAATCTGTGGAGGGTTGTGGGATAACAGATGGATCAACACCGAGCTTCAAGTTCAACACACAATCTCTGTGTGATGTTTATTCAAAATACAAGAGACAACCTTAAGCAATGGCATATCGCTTCTTCAGTACATCAGTTTGCAGCAACAGACTATGAATGTCCTTTCTTTGCACTTAGCCAGCACCTACTGACACTGATCTCTGATCCAATTCACTAGTTGAGATGTAGCCACCACCGCTATGCAGGCCCCATTTGCTTGGGTAGCGGGCCCAAAAAAAAAAAAACAAAACAAGCTATAGACAAAAATCTCAATGCAGAATCACTGAAGAAGGTCACCCCAAAGGGCATTGGCAACAATCAAGTTTCAAAAAATACATCATACATACTTCCCTAATGCAATGTATCATGGGATATATGCAAATCATCGTGACATTTCTTACTTAAGTTTACAACAATATACATGCATTTTTAATAACACAACTAGCTTAATTTCTATAATAGTCACCTAGTACTTTTACCATTATCAAAACACCAAGTGCCATGGTATTTTCAACATTTACAGGTTTCATAAACATAAGGTATATACATTAAGGTATTTTATAACATAGTGGTATTACATACTAAATCCAACAACAATAAACACAATCTGTTTTATGTACACTTGGAGGTCACCACAATAACCTCCTGTACGAGGGACCTGAGAAGGAAAAGGAAAATTAAAGAGGACATTATAGCATAGTCAAGAAAGGAAGGGGTGCCCATAGGTGGCCAACCTTATGGACTAGAAATTGTAAAGAACAGATTAGGCTAAGAAATAGAAGAACTACTGCAACAGATTTAAGAAAAATTCTGTCCTCAAGAGTGGCAGGAGGTCCTGGTCACAAACAGTATTGATAAAGTTAAAGATTTTAAATTACTGGGTTTGGTTCTGACCCACACCTCACTTTCCAAGTACATATTACTAATCTTATCAAGAAAATAAATATGAGGTTAGATTTCTATTCGAATCAGAAAATTCCTCCTCCCAGCCTCGAGATCTCGCCTAGCCTTCTCTTTGCTCCTTCCCTTCCTGAATATGTCTCCACAGTCTATGCCCCCTGCGTCTGTGCTTTTTCCAAACTCAGAACCTCATACAACAACATCACCTGTTTTGTCACAGGCCTCCCATGGTCCACCATCACTGTTCCCTCTACCCACCTCTCCGTGGCTACCCCTCGAAGGAAGGTTTCAACTTAAAACACTTCTTTTTCTACACAAGGTTCACTGAACATATTGCCACAAAGTGTTTGGACCTTTTGCCCAAATCCACTCCAAGCGTGGCATCAGAGCTTAGCTGCCAAATATTTGAGGTTCCCTTCCATATACACACATCAAAACTCCATCTGCTTTCAGGGGTGAAGCTCTACAACAATCTGCCTCCTGGCACCCAGTCCTGTGGATCCATCCCTTATTTATGGACACCTTCAAAATTTTCTCCTGAAAGTAACACTGTAGGTGCCCTTGCAGTAGCTTTCATGCAGCACTAGTGTGGTTCCTTTCCTCTTCCTCAAGGGAACCCCATACCTTGACTCCTTCTTCTACCATCTTCACTCACCCCTGTCCTCTGCCCCCTTCCAGCTCTGTCTATTGTCTCATCTTCTCCTGCCCTTCCTCCCTTCTGTCTACCTTCATCACGAGATATATTTGACTATCTCAATTTTAATTTTAATTTGTTGTTAATGTGGTTAGTTAGCTCTTATATTTTGTGCTGTATTTGTTGTGTATACTCTGTAACCTGGACGAATGTGAAAATGGGCATTTTGCTCACACTCTTTCCAGTATAAAATAAACTTCATTGATTTATTGATTGAGTGATTGATTGATCCTTCCAGTTTTTGACTGTGGTGATTTAGTCTTCAATGCCACCCAAAACTTCCCTTGCCAGACTGGACACCCTCTACCACTCCTTCTGCCGCTTTGCCCTTGATAGTCTTCCTCGTACTCACCACTGTAATCTCTACCAGCCTCTATCTTTCCTCTCCCTCAAGGACAGGCACCGCTCTCATTGCATCTTCTTCCCTTCTAATTTTGGTTTGGTTCCTCCCACCTATCTTGCTTCCTCTTATCACCGCTATCCTCCCCTGCCCACTCCATCCGAGCTACAATTCTCACACCATGGCTATCCCTCCTAGATCATCTACTGCTGGCCAGTCTGCGTTCTGTCACCATTTCCTAAAATATGGAACTCCCTTCCTCAGATAATCTGCCAT
The DNA here is from genome assembly GCA_016271365.2 of Neoceratodus forsteri. Lineage (NCBI taxonomy): Eukaryota > Metazoa > Chordata > Ceratodontiformes > Ceratodontidae > Neoceratodus > Neoceratodus forsteri. The sequence continues at coordinate 418,169,961 of CM057452.1, read as the reverse complement.
ACCAGCTCCTTCTGCCCTCTCATCCCTCCCTTCAGTTTTCTCTCCACTACTTGTAATTGCCTTTAACTCCCTTTTCCCTCACTCTTTTGACACCTCTTACATGTTGCACTTCCATTTGAATTCTCCAGTTATGTTTTTTTATACTTTGTTTATTTAAGACATTTCATTATCACATTGCAGCTTAAGTACTTAGTTACATTCATTGTAAATTAAATGCTTTGTTTCTTTTACAAAGAAAATAATTACATTCCATAACTATTAATTATATTTCTTAATGAATTTTCTTACATACATTAAAAACAGTTAACATATTCTCAACTCAGAACTTTATAAAACTGTTTCTGGGGACATATAACAGCTTGTTAAGCAGATCTCCAGTTAAGAAAGTCAAAATGATAGAGGGAGAGGAGGGGAAAAAAGAGAATGGTGGTGGGGGGCCCTCATCGCAATTAATTATTTATTCCACGAGATCTTTATACAGGTCCCGACGTGTCCATCTGTTCATATAAAGGTTGTCCGGTGGTTGGCACAAAAGTAATTCTCTCCATTACTTGAATTTGATGAACTGTCTGGAGCCAGTCCATAAGCCCGGCGAGATTGCTGCAACCATTTCTTTGTAATAGTTTTAAAGCAGCAGCACACAATAAAGCCCATAGATAACGGTCATCTTTACCCTTAATTTCTAAGGATAAAGTCCTAAAATTATATTTTCTGGGCCTATCCTGGTATCTAAAGTAAATAGGTTATTGGGTGGTACATTACTACCCTCAGTATTCCTGAAGTAGCAGGCATGACCAGAACATGTGGGCCATATCAGCCTCTAAACATCCACATCCTCTCCAGCATTCAGCATTAGATCTCATGCCCTTCATACCTGTCTGCTTGGGGTTAGAAGTACCTGACTTTGATCTTCCAGGCAAATTCTTGCCACATCGGGGAAGATGTAGTCAGCCAGCTACTCCTAAACACCTGACACCATTGTGTTTGATTTAGTAGTATCCCAGCTCCTGTTCCCATCATTTTGTAAAGGGCATGTATTGTGTGCTCAGTCTGCTATCAAATTCCAGTAGAGCATTGTTATTGCTCCTTACCATAGGTTGAGCCCCATATGAGTTCAAATACTCTAGGGAAAGGTCTCAAATCCTCATATTGTAAATTCCTTTGCAGCCTGTCATTAATAAAATTCCTCAATTGATAGTAGTACAAAAGATTCTTCTCTGCCCAGTTATAAAAGACCTAACTCTTCGAATGGTAGATTGTCGTGCCATGGAGTAACTGCCAGAGCACATTACCTCTATCTTCCTGCTTTTTATACCAATTAGAAAACCTAGCTGGGGTAAATTTTTGTCTGCAGACCACCAACTATATCTCCAAATATTTCTTGCTGTATAACCCTTCTAATACCCTGATACCAACCATGCAAGGTCACCCTGACCACGGTTGGGGTCTTGCCTAAGTCATGGGCTCTACCATGTGGATCAAACAGCCTAGAGCACAGCTGTGTCCTCCCTACCTGCTGCAGCTCTAACTGTTGCCAATGCACCCTGTAATTCTGGTGGGTCCATAACAGTGCTGTTTTCATCTGGGCTGCAGTCCAGTAGTCTGCTATCAATGGGCAGGCTTTTCCCCTTCTTGTTCGGTAAAAACAATGCATTTTTGGCTATTCTGGGTGTTTATTTCCCCATATAAAGTCATAATCCAGCTTTGCCAACTGCTAATTTCCTTTTGTGAGATTATACACGGGACTGTTTGAAATAGATATAAAAGTCCGGCAAGATGTTAGTTTTAACTATTTGTAGTCTTGAGTAAAATAGGAAGGGTATACAGTTCCATCTCTGCAAATCTGCTGCAGTTGTTTAATCAAAGTGGGGTAATTGTCAACATATAGTGTAGATGGGGATTTACCTAGTTTGACTCCCAAATATTTGATGGCACCACACTCCCATTTCATGGGATACACAGATTTAATGTCTTCTGGTACCTCAGCAGACAGCAATAATACCTCCGTCTTTGACCAAGTAAGGGTATAACCAGAGAGGTTGAAAAAGCTTAATTTGTTTAAAACCTCAGGCAACATTTCAATAGGGTTCGTCAGATACAAAGGGACGTCGTCCATGTAAAGGCCATTTTGTGAGTGGTATTTCCTATAGTTACCCCTTAATCTTGCTATTAATCCGAATACTCTGTGCCAGGGCTCTATATACAAAGCGAAAAGTAGGGGGCAGGGGCAACCTTGTCTGGTGCCTCTCTCCAGCTTGAAGGAGCTGCATCGTGACCGTTTGCCCTAATGTGTGCTATAGGATGATCATATAACTTGGTTAAAAACCCAAGAAAGGTGCCGGAAAACCAAAGCCAGCCAGGGTACCCATTAAAAGATCAAGATACTTGATCAAAGGCCTTTGGCATCGAGACTCTTTAAATAAGCGGGGTTCCTGATGTTTGCAAGTGTTCAATTATATTCACCGACCTTCTTATATTATCTAAAGTTTGCCTTCCGGCACAAAACCTGTCTGGTCAAGTTAATTAATTCTGGTAATAACTTTTCTAGCCGTCTGGCTGTAATCCCTGTTATTATTTTATAGTCAGTATTTAATATAGAATAGGATGGTAGGAAGAGCATATAGAGGGTCCTGGCGGTTTGGCAAAACCGAGATTATAGCTTGAGCCCAGGATGAAGCACCTCTATCCTCCTCCCTCCACAAACTGTTGTATGCTTCCCTTATCAAGGCACTATGACATCTCTAAATGTCTTATAAAACTCATTTGGAGGCCATCAGTGCGGGACATTTTCCTGCTTTCAGACAGGATATTTCTGTTTGTATTTCTCCACAGAAGGAGAGGTTAAGTTTTTGTTGATTGTTAGGTAAATGGAGAGGTGCCAAATATCTTTCAATTATCTCTGGTGTTGTGTTCGCCCTTTACTGTATAGTACCTAGTAAAATTGCTTGAATAGTTCAGATATTCCCTCCACATTGAATTTCCATGTCTTAGTTTTGGGTCTAAGATTTTTGGAATGCAAGCTTTGGCCTTCATTGTCTGAGCCTACAGGATGAGAGTCTTAACACCGTTGGACCCCTTCAGTAATATCTTTGCCGTAGATAAATCAATTTTGTTCCACTTGATAATCCAGTATTTCTAAGAGCTCCTCTTCAGCTTTTTCAATACTTTTCCCTCTCCCTGTCTAACTGCTGCTGTTGTTGATACTCCAAAGTGGCTATTTGGTTCTGTAACTGGATCCTTCTGACCTCTCTTAATGTTTTATTTCTGGATGAGATCGCTATGAATTTACCTCATACTATAATTTTACTGTGTCCCATAAAATCCCTGGGGATATTTCTGGGTCATTATTATCCTTACCGCTTGTTCTATTACTTTTGTATTATCTCCTTGGTTTCCTCTTTGTGTAGTAAAGAAAGGTTCAGTCTCCAAAAGTAGTGCGTTTAGTAGGACCTAACTTAAGTTTCATATAAGATTGGGAGTGGTCTGACAATACTGATGTCCTAGCCAGGAGTCAGTGCACAAAGACATAGAGTCTTTAGGCATTATAAAGTAGTCTAGTCATGAATATGACTGATGTACTGAAGAAAAAAAGTGTACTGTCTACTACCTTTATGCATCTGTCTCCAAATATCTATGAGGCCAAGTTCCCATTAGTTTAACTACTTTCTTAGCTGTCCCACTTTCTTGCCAAACCACTCCCCAGATGAGTCCTTATGGCATTAAGTATAGGTTTAGGTCCCCCATAATTAAATGACCTTCCACCCAATTGGATATTTTGAGAAGAAACTCCCTATAAAGGGAAAGTCTGAACCTGGAGGAGCGTAACACAAAACCAAAGAGACAGTGGTGCTATTATATTTGCCCTTTAAGCCCACATAACAACCTCTGTCTTTAATAGTGTCCAACACCTCAAAGGGCACTTATTACGGACCAAATTACTACTCCCGCCTTCTGCCTTTCTTATATGATGAAGATAGGGCTGTCTGGTAACCAAATTTCTCAAGTTTATCATGCTCTTCCTGATTTAAATGAGATTCTTGGAACATTATGAATGTTGCTTGCGATTTCACAAGAAGGACATTATTCTACTTCTTTGATCGGATGCATTAGACCATTTACGTTAAGAGACAAAGTTATTAATTTGGGCTTATCCATTGTCTATTGGGATTGATGATGACCTTCTGTACACCCCTATTAGGATATTTATTCCCCACCTCTCCCCCAGCACAATCCACAAAACAGCTAAAACAAAGTCCCCAAAACTACTTATGAACTGTAACTGTACTAAACAGTACCGCATCAAAACCCTGAATTTGGAAACAATTAAATTTGTAAAAATAATAATAAACTTGTACTTCCAGATGTGGAAACCCTTAATGCTAAGCAGGGTTTCTGAGTCCTGTAATCACCTCTACTGGGGATCACCAGAACAGGGAGTATTCCTTACCACACACAGTGTGGTATTCCTCATGAGCCTGAAAGAGTGTTACCAGGCTCGTATTTACACAAATGAGTGTATTGTGGCGTCACTTAACCACAGGCGACCAAGACAAACCCTTTAAAGGCACTGTCAATACCTCCCCCAAGGAAGACTTATGATTTTGGTTCTTTTTCTAATACAAAAGTAAATTGACAATACTGTTTTTGTTAAGGTACTAGAGGTTTGTAAAATAATAACCGTAATTGTAATAAAAGATATTACTAGTTCACAGCTTGAGTTCTAGTCCAAAGCTCCTTCTAATAGTCGGTTCTTGAAAGGAAGTCAAAACCAAATCAGAAGTCTCTGTATATAGTCAAAATGTGCCAACGGACAACTCTAAAGGTGCTGCACTGTATCTTCAAAGAAAAAGTCTCTTCAAAACTTCTCGTCGAATAAGCTATAAACTCAGTCCATATTCAATTGAACAAGAGAAGGAAAAAGTATGCTGCACATCCTCAACTCAGACCTGGTTTTGTCTTGTTTCCTGGTGTGAGATGGCATGCCATAACCTGCAGAGAGTCTGGCATTTCTGTTCAGTCCGGGAGTCATTTTGTAGGCGTCACGACTTTCTTGGATCTTCTGGAGCAAGATTTTCATCACTTGTAGGCACAATTGATGACGTCTCTTTGCTGCATCCTCTCCTCCTTCTGCCCAAAAATTGCCCAATCCAGTGAGCTCTCTGATGCCTTCTGGGAAGTTGAGTTTTTATTGAGGGGCGCGAGGTTCCATTAAACCTTTTCGATAAGTACTCCTCTGGCTTCTTCAGATGAGCTGTATGTTTTAACACCTTCTGGCCAAAAGATCCTAATTTTTGCAGGGTATGGCGTGTAGAAATGGAGCCTTGCCTTTTAACAGCTTGATTATGTCAGAATATTGGGAACGTTGCCTTTGGATCTCTTGGGTAATCGTGTGTGAAATATAGCCTGTGATTTAGGTATGTGACTGCCTTCTGTCTCCAGGCCCTTATCAGAATGTCTTCCTTTATCTTGTAGCTATTACATTTGATAATTATAGAGTGAGGCCGCTCCTTCCTCTATGGGTTTTGGCTGAAGTGCCTGGTGTGCTCTCTTGATGTTCAGTTGGTATCCGGTGGGCAGTTGTAGAACATCCATTAGCAAATCATTAAGAAACTCATGCCTCAGGCCCATTTCCAAGCCTTCAGGAGATCGTACAGCCTGATGTTCTCTAGATGCGAGCAACTCTCCAGGTCGATGCATTTCTCATGTAATTTTTCTGTCTGGACAATTAACTCTTGCAATATTTTCCCATTTTGGACTCGCCGTCCTCAGTCTTTGCAATCCGCTCTTTAGCCCTTTCCACATTGCTCTAACCCAGACAATTTTGGTCTAGATTTCTAAATTCCAGCTTTGTCTCAGCTCTCATCTCTCTGATTTCTTTAAAAGTTGCTCAAAGCGTGAGCAAGATAGCTGATCTGTTTCTTCCTCCTTGTCGACCGCACTTGCAGGTGAAGGGCTGTGACTCGGCCTTCTGGTGGATCGTGCAATCTCCATTCATCCTGTAAGTTGAACTTAATTTCTGACTTATCCCGACCAGGTTTATCCTTTGTATGACTTGTAGATGCCATTTTTAATATTTTTGGTGCAGTATTGCAAGTAAATTCTGTCTTCCTGAGCAATTGGGATAGGGAGCTCATCATACTCGCTTACTGCTACTCCGTGACATCACGGAAGTCCGAATTCTCCAGTTATGTGACCAGTTTGTATATATACTGTATTATGTTTTTGTGTTTTTCCTAATTTCCTTTATATTGTTGTATTGTGTTATCGCTGTATACTGTTATATCCTATTCCCTTCCCCAGGATGCACCTAGAAACTAACAATTTTTGCTCAGTGTGCCTTTCCTGGTGCAACTTTCAATAAATAAATAATGTTGTCTGGAATGCATCCTGACATCAAAAGTTTCTTACTTGACTTCCAGTGACGCCGAAAAGCTAATGGCAGCTTGAACTTCTGCCTCTAAATCGCCTGACTGAATCAATAAACATCTGCCACCAACAAAATGTATACACCAACAAAAACTACTAGATACAAAGCTAACATGACAAGGAATCCAGAGAAGCCATCTTAAAAACTTAAAGAGATGCTGAGACAAGATAAACCACAAGCGTGTGTTGCCACGGCAGAGGCCTCGAACAACATTGCTGCAGCGCAACTTACAGACAGAAGACACGGACTTAATAGCTGCCATCATACAAATGGCCAAAACTGTTAATAAAATAGACAAAACCCTTAGCGATCTGCGTGCTGACATAAATAAATTAGAACATAGAAAGAATCAACTAGAATTGGGTTTACGGCAGTTTGGAACAAATAGATCATCAAGACCATCTTCTATTTTACCTACTGGCCAGGAGAGAGAGTTAAATCAGAAATGAGATGATCTGAAGGGACATAGTAGAAGGCAAAATGTATGTATATATGGAATTCCTGAGGGAGTGTAACAAAAAGCCCCAAATGTTATAGCCTTCTTGTAAAATGTACTATGGGAGCCTCCACGGTTACCAGAGGATTTCAGCCTCTGCATGGATTGGGCACACCATTCTCTAGCACGAGGCCCAACAGTGCAGGAGCCACCTGAAATCCTTTGTGTTGAAGCTCACATCCTACATGGCTAAGAAGAATTACTGACACAGGCCTGGAAGGCGAGAGACTTGAAGTTCAAACAGTGTAAAATCTCATTAAACAACGATTACATTTATACAGTCCAGGAGAATCGCAAAACTCTATGGCCAATTCTGAAACAGCCATGCTCCAAAAATATCAAGGCTCAAATGTTATACCCAGCACAGTTAAGAATAAACATGGAGAATGGGCCACGGGTCTTCCAGGATCTACTGGCTGCTTCTGATTACCTTGAGGTCTAGGAATAGTGGTTCCCCATGACAAAAGAATGATTGGAAAGGAATTATTAAGATCATCATGGGTGGTGGCACAGAAGGGCATACGAGCAGGACTGATGCAGAGGGTAGAAACACCAACCTGAGATCAGATGTGGCAGCGATGTTGAGGCCATACTGTCCTTCAGTCCTCATGGTGGGCCTGATGTCAGACACCCGAACCCTAACCTCCACAGTTTCAGAGCCCATGGAACAATCAGCGGAGCAAACAGACACCTGAAGGGAGATGAGGCGCCTCCAGGACACATGACATTTGGATGCTATTACCCTGACCAGCTTTGTATTTTGGTGCAACCTCAATGGAGATGATCATAGCCGCTAGCAATTACATGAGAGAGCACAACCACACGTGGAGCAATTTTCACAAGAAAACTGGAACTAGCACATCGTGTTAATAAGTTTATCTAAAGCTACTGATTTAATGAGAAGTAAATGGTGGGAGCTGTAATGAACAGACTCGAGGGTCACATAAGTGACAAAAGCTCACTAACCACCAGACCTTAGAGCGTAAGCTATCGCTGGATGTTTTGAGCTCTCCCCTTTAACTTTGACTCACAGATGAAAACTGGAAATGAGGACTATCCTCTTTTGTTTACTAAACATTCTCATTAAGCAGACATAAAGGAGAACAATTTAAAATATATCAGTGGGTTTATCTGACAAGAAAGGAGAAAATCCTTTTAAGATAAAAATGTTGAATATGTCTTGACAAGTTCGGAAAGGGCTGGGAGGAATGGGATACCACACTCTGGTCTTGCTACAGGGTCACAGAAGTGCACAGTAGTACATGAACTACATTACCTAAATACATAGCACTTTTCTGACTACCTGATCCCTTATTTCCCAGCCAGATTCATTCATGTATATAAGTATATCATGTATATAAGTATAGATAAAATGGTTGCTCCTTGAGACAGAATAAGCTCTCAGTTCATGATTACTATGCCCAAGCGAAGCCTTATGAATATGAAAGGGCAAATAATTTCCTATTGTATCACTATATCTAACTTTACTTGCAGGCAGCAGAGATTTACTTCTCACAAGGTAGGCGAATGGAGGCAGAGCTGCCTAAAGAACAAGGCACTCACATTTAACACTGCCACAATCCGACGCTTGGATCGGCTGTTGGGAGGAAGGCTTTTATAGCCCTTAACACACGAGACATGAATCTTTTCCCTCTTCTCCCACAATTAGGGAAACTGGTGCCACTACTGTGACACATCTCAGACAGGAACATAACCTGTCTGACCTAAGAACTACAGGACAGGACTGTTTTAACAGTTCTGTTCTGCTAAAGCCAGATTCTAAGAGTTAGCCAACTATGGCAAAGGTTATTAATGGTTGGTTGTTCCCTTGTTTTGGGGGATTAATAAAGTTATCATTGTTTATCTGGTATATATAATGTTTGACTTGTTACTTTCTACACTTCAGAAGGGTACACCGATGACTAAGAGTTGGTGGAGTACATGTAAACACAGGCCATTCTGGAAAGACAGCAAGGAACTGAATGAGATCTTTCCCTCTGGTCAAACAAAATGGCTAGTATCAAAACAAAACTACTTTCCTATAATATAAATAGAATTAACAGTCCCATTAAAGAAAACAGATATTAAAATGTATCCAAAATCAGAAATGTGAAATTAATTTTCTGTGAAGCACACCTCCCTCCAGTGGAAGTGGCAAAACTTAAATCTAGAGCTTACCAACAGCTATATCTTGAAACATAAAAACATAGAATTTGACGTCAGATAAGGACGCTCGGCCCACCTAGTCTGCCCATTTCCCTACCTAACGGATAAGCTGTAGATCCTAGTTAACCAACAGCCTACTTCCTCCCTACCCCCACTAGAATTGCCTTATGTCTGTCCCATGCATTCTTGAATTCCCCACTGTTTTTGACTCCACGACCTTCTCAGGAAGCTGTTCCATGTATCCACAACCCTCTCTGTGAAGAAATACTTCCTCACATTACCTCTGAGCCGTCCCCCCTCCATGTTCAGATGCTTGCCTTGTCTTTGCACATCTCTTTTCTGAAAGATGCTACCCTCATGGACTTTGTTGATTCCTTGAGGTATTTGAAAGTTTCTATCATGTTCCCCTCTCCTTCCTTTCCTCGGGCTATACATCTTTAGTTCCTTTAGTCTTTCTTCATATGTCTTCTGATGCAGACCCTGCATCATTTTGGTTACCCTCCTCTGTTCAGCCTCCACCCTGTCTATGTTTTTTTGGAGATGGGGTCTCCAGAACTGTACACAGTACTCCAGATGTGGTCTTACCAACTGTCTGTGCAGAGGGGCCAACAACCTCTCTTTTCTACTGGTGATGCCTCTCCCTATGCATCCAGTATCCCCTAACCCTCCTTACTGCCTTCTCACATTGCTGGCCCACCTTTAGGTCGTCTGATATGAGCTACCCCCAGGTCCCTTTCCATTTTTGTTGTTGTCAGTATCTCATCCCCACTGTGTACTCTTCCCTGGGTTTTGTTTCCCAGGTGCATTACTGCACTTCTTTGCATTGAATCTAAGCTGACATACATTTGACCATTCCTCCAACCTTGCAAGTCCTTTTCATCCTTTCCACCCACCTTGTGTATTAACCCTGTTGCAGATCTTTGTGTCATCTGCAAGAGACATACTTTCCTTCCAGTCCCTCTGCGATGTCACCACAAAGACATTAAAGGACCCATTGATACTGAACCCTACGGTGCCCACTAGTAACCCTCCTTTCTTCACTGTGGGCGCCATTTACTGTACCCGCTGTGTCCTGTTGTCCAACCAGTGTTTTATCAGGCTACCACCTAGGACCTACTCCCAGGCTGGCTAATTTGTTTATTAATCTTTTGTGCAGGACTGTGTCAAATGCCTTGCTAAAATCTAGGTAGACCATGTCCACAGTCCTTCCCTGGTCTACTGCTTTGGTCACCCCAGACAAATCAATTAGATTTGTCTGACATGACCTTCCGCTGTGAATCCATGCTGCCTTGGGTCCTGTGCCCCACTGGCCTCTATATGCATAACAATTCTTTCCTTCAGAAGTGATTCCATCATTTTCCCTACCGCTGAGGTCAAACTGACAGGTCTGTCATTTCCTGCCTCTGTCTTGCTCCCACTTTTGTGAAGGGAATCACATCTGCCCTCCTCCAGTCCTCGGGTACCACCCCATCCTCCATGATTTATTAAAAGGGTAGTCAGTGGTGTTACTAGTTCTTCCCTTAGTTCTTTTAAAATCCTGGGGTGAATCCCATCAGGCCCCATTGCTTTACCCACCTTCAGTTTTAAGAGTTCTTTCAGAACCCTTTCTTCTGTGAAAGAACTAATATCAACCCCCTATCCAGAGTGCTTCTATTGACGGACTAGGTATTTTTCCTGCTTTTCCATTGTGAATACTGAGCAGAAGTATTCCTTCAGTATCCCTGCTTTTTCACTGTCGCTCTCTGCCCAACCACCTTCCTCTTTGTTCAGCCTCAGTATCCCTGCCTTAGTCTTTCTTTGCTCCTAATGTACCTATAAAGGTTTTATCCCCCTTTTAACGAGTTGGCTATCTTTTCCTTAGTTTGGGCCTTTGCTATTCTGACTGCCTTACCCGCTTCCTTCTGCTTTAACGATACAGTTCTTTGTCCTGCTCCTTTTGTGTTTCCTTATACTTCCTGAATGCTATCTTTTTCCCTTACCTTCCCGCCACTTCTTTTGAGAACCATAGTGGTTTTCTTTCATTTTGATTTGTTTATTTGCTTCACACAAAGACTTGTTGCCTCTGTGATGGCAGTTTTGATGTTTCCCCATTGTTGCTCCACCCACCTTCTTGCCTGTTTGCTAGTGCTTTCTGAGGCACTCTCCCATTTTGACAAAATCAGCCCTCCTGAAGTCCAGTACCTTCACTTTTGTGTGGCTTGACTCTACAGCTAAGTTTATCGTGAACCACGCTGTTTGGTGGTCGCTTGTTCCCAGATGGCTACCCACTTCAAGATCAGAGATCCTCTCTCCATCACCATTTGAGAGTACCAGGTCTAAGATTGCTTTCTCGAGTGGGTTCCAAAACTAGTTGTCTGAGGCATGCCCTTGTAGGGCATCAGAATGGCCCTGCTCTTGGATGTGGCTGCAGCAAAGGTGCTCCAGTCAATGTCTGGCATATTCAGGTCCCCATCAGCAATATCTCCCTTTCTCTGCCATCCCAAGGATGCCTTCTATCATTCCTTGTCCATTTCCTCCCCTGAGGCGGGGGTCTGTATACAACCCTGTGTGGATTATGGAGCCATTTCCAGTCTCCAAGGTGACCCACAGTGCCTCCTCTCTTCCCTCCCTGTTTAACCTTTAGTTCTGTTGCTTTGATCCCTTCCCTTACATAGAGATACTCCTCCTCCTCTTCTTCCCTCCCTGTCCCTCCTGTAGATTGTGTACCCTGGTATGTTGACATCCCAGTCATGGTTCTCTGTGTACCATGTTTCTGTGACTGCCACACTATCCAGGCATCCCTCTTCCATCAAGGCCACCATTTCAGGAGCTTTTTACCTAGACTACGGGCATTGGTACTCATTACCCTCCATTTTTTATGGCTTTATTTCTTTTGCCCCATCCCTGTCCTTACTGCCTTTGTCTTTTCTCCATTTACCCTGCCCTTCTCCCTATCGATTGCTCTATTTTGGTGTTTACCTCACTAATTACCCTGATTTTTTGGGGGCTAGGTTTCCCTCTCCTCTTCAGTGCCTCCCCTTGGCTAGTTTAAATGCTTGTCACTGAAGCATTTAAACCTATCACCTAGGATCCTGGTTCTCCTCCAGGATAGATGCAGACCATCATGCCTGTATAGGCCTGCATCCCTCAGGTGGAGCCCAGTCCCCAAGTGAAGCCAAATCCATGAGCTCTGCACCAGCTTTTCAACCAGTCATTGAATCCCATGGTGCAGAGTGCCTAGCCTCATCCATGCCATAGACAGGTAGCACTTCGAGAAAGTTACCATGTGCTACTTGTCAGGCCCCTCCCAACTCCTGTTGCACTGCTCTGATCCCATTCTCAGCCAGGTCATTTGTCCCTAGGTGGATAATGACATCCAGCTCCCTCCCCTAGCCGCTGCTCCCCGATCCTGAGGTTCGTTTCCTGTCCCTCAAGCCTTGGCACCAGGCAGGCTCCTCACCTCCCTTTCCCTCCCTCCCCCAGTTCTACCTCCCTAACATTTGAGTCCCCCACCAGGGTTGTTTCCTTCCCTGTAGGGTCCTGGGCCCACCCTCCTGTGGGTCTCCATTGTGGAACTTCCCAGCATCCTCCTTGGTCTCCACTGCAGGTGCCTCCATAGAGGAACCATGATTCGCCAGAGAGGCGAATGGTTGTGGAGAGGCACAACTGGAGGGATGCGCCTCTATTCCACCACCCTCCACCCTCCTGAGCCACCATGGTCCAACCACTCCCTTTCTTGGCAACCTTTGAGGTAGTGACGGTGGCCTGGGTGGTCCCTGGGTGGGGAGCAGGTTTCCGAATCCTTGCCAGGTCAGCATGGAGATGAACAACCTCCTCCCTCAGACCAGAGGTGTTTGCAAATAGGGCAGCATCCTGGAGAGGGAAAAAAAGTGGGTGGAAATCCTCCTGTGGTCCCTGATGCCTTTTGAGGAGGAAGGGTGATTGCCAACCAGGAGCTCGATATATAATGGTAGTAGGTAAAGTGCAAGATCAACCGATCACATTGGTCAATGTTTATGCCTCTCCCAGATCTCATATAAATTTCTATGCTGACTTGATTAAGTTAGTAGTTGAAAAAACCAAGGGGACATTAGTAATATGTGGTGACTGGAACCTCATCGGAATAGAAAACTAGACACCACCTCTCAGATCCCCACCTCCAGAAACAGAACAGCTAGTTTATTCATAGGACTGCTCTCAGACATGGGCTTAACAGACACGGTGGAGAAATATCCAAATGCAAGAGATTACACCTGTTATTCCCTGAGATTTAAGATCCATTCTAGATTGGATATGTTCTAACCTATACCAAGATTTGGCAACCTTTGCGGAGATGTGGGTGGGAACAACCACACATTCAGACCATCGACCTATTTATTTAGAAATAGATCTTAGCCTGGTTAGGAAAAAACACACTGGAGACTTAATACTTCTTTATTAAGGGATAAGGAGACAATCACAACCCTCAAAAATGTTATTAAACAGACGATAGTACTCAATTCCAATTCAGGTACTACCCACAAACACTGTGGGACATAAAAGACAATGATAAGGGGAAATTGTTTCTATAGCATCACACAAACAAAAAGAGCGGAGAAAACTGATGGAACAGCTGACAAGACAACTCTGGGAATTAGAAATGCAGCAAAAGCAAAATGGAACACATAGACAGAAGAAGAAGAAATAAACCCACTAAAAACACGAATTCAAAATATTCAGAAAGCAGAGATGTAAAGAGCTTTATGTTATTTAAGACAGACATACTATGAGGGAGGGCCCAGGGCAACAAAGTTTCTAGCTTATAGACTAAGACAATGAGCAGCCAAAGCAGTTGTCATCAAAATTAAATCACTCCAGAGCGGATAAAATTTTATGCAAAGGAGATCAGATAGCGGAGGCTTTTGTTACATACTACAAAAGCCTCTACAGCCTCAGATAGAAAACACCCCACTGAAAAAAAATTATTTCTGGCAAATCTAAATCTCCATCTTTAACAATAGATCAGAACAAGCTTTGACGACACTTATAGTGCATGCAGAGCTTATGCAGCCATACAAAAGCTTAAAAATGGGAAGTGTCCAGGCCTGGATGGGTTTGGGGGAGTTATATAAAGCACTAGCTAGGGAACTTATACCCTTATTCACTAGAACATATAATGCAATATGGACAGAGGAGACTCAGTACCACCTTCATGGAATTATGCAACTAATACAGGTCCTCCATAAACCAGGAAAGGACCCATCAGAATGTGAATCCTACCACCCCATATCTCTCTTAAACACAGATTACTAAGATTTATACCTCTATCATAGCATCAAGATTGAACAAACTAGTCACTCAGACTAGTATCCCAGATCAAACAGGATTTGTCCTGGGTCGACAGGACCCTGGACGATGTCTGTTGTACTATCAATATTATAGACATAGGTTTGCCAGGAACACATACCAATATGTGTGATGAGTCTGACACTGAAAAAGCATTCGATAAAGTGTCTTGGACCTTCCTATTCCTGGTCCCTGAGCAATTTGGCTTCCCCAAAGTGTTTGTTGATGGCCTGAAGGCCATATGCACACCCAAGCTTATGTCAGAGTAAATGGGGATCTCAGACAGATTCTCTCTAGGCAGAGGCACCTTAAGGGTTGCCTTGTCACCCTACTATTTGCTCTGTATATTGAGCCCTTGGCCCAAGCCATTAGAGAACACTTACACTTAACAGGAGTGGAGGTGGGGAACTATAACATAAGATTTCACTGTATACAGACAACGTCTAATTATACATCACCAATCCTGAGAATTCAATACCACTCATCTGGTCACTTCTAGAAAAATTTGTCTCACATGCAGGTTATTCATTAAACAAAAACAAAACCAAGATTCTCAGGATACATTATAATCCCTCCCAGGCAATTAAAACTCTCCTACCCCTTAATTGGAATGGATCTAAAATTAAATATTTAGGAATACAAATCCCTAAGAATTTGAGAAACTATTCATAATAAACTTTGATCCCTCTTTGCTCAAATCTGACAGGATATAGCCAAATGGGCCCTGTTGAACCTTCCACTCTATTTCAAAATTCAAGCCATTACTGTAAATATATAAGCAAGATTTGTATATATTTCAATGCCTAGCTCTTAAAATAACAAAAAACAATTTAAGGAATGGCAGAGAATGCTGTCTAAATACATTTGGTCCCCTGGCAGGCTCAGAATCAAATCATCAGTATGCACCACGGATAAAATAAAGAGGGAAAGGGCACTGCCTAACCTTGAAGATTATTACCTAGCTGTGCAAATGCAAGCTGCAGCCCTATAGGGAACCCCAGAATTTATAGCCCACTGGAAAACTGTAGAAATAATAGCTACTCGGGGAGCACCTCTGAATGCAAGACTATACAACCCTTCACTCCCAAAAACTATGGGAAATACCACTAATAAATACACTGGTGGTAGTGCATAGGATATGGACTAAGTATGGCCTTCTAAAGCTATATGGCCCCAGCAGTGGTTTGCCTGAGTCATACTTTCACTCCAGCGTATGGATCATGGATTTAGACAATGGTCGAGACTCAGACTCTACCGTAGACAACTGATGGATGGGCATGCAGTCCAGGAATTCCAGATTATCAAGGACACATATAATCTTAAAACACTGATCACTATCATTTCTGCAACACAGGGCACACATACACTCACTTAAGAAAGAGGCGGAATCTTCCCCACACAAGTTAAATGCATATTGAAACAATTCAAACCATAACTTTCCAGAGACTTGAGAGGGGCACATATCTGCATTATATAAAGCCCTCAGGCATTTGTATGATGATAGTACACACCAATTTAAAAGAAAGTGGGAGGAGGAAGCTGGGATAAGACTAAATGAGGGAGTGGGACAAGATCTTTAGCTTAGCGGTTAGAACCACACACTCACCCATGTGGTGAGAATTTGAGTGAAAATTAAGACTAGATATTTCTACACACCAGCGACTCAACATAAGTGGGTAGAGATGTCTTGTCAAGTTGCTAGAGAAGATGTGGTGAAACCATGGCACACCATTCCCACATTTTCTGGGATTGCCCTGTGCTGCAGCCATTCTGGCAGCAGGTATCTCAAGTGCTGCAGGACATATTTGTTTGCCACACACCATTGGACTTCACCCACATGGTCCTGGGCCTCCCTCCACAGGAAATCAGAGGAGCTGATAGCATATATCTCTGGAAGATCCTGGTTGCGGCTGCCCACAAATGGTTGGTTTGGGATCTGCCGACACACCAACAGTGGATATCCTTGGTCCAAGAAATACAAGATATGGAAGAAATTACATATAAAGTAAACCAGAAGTCACATATCTTTACCCAAAGGTGGACAAGATGGAAGTTGGGATCTAGGGCACACTCTGGGATGCAGCGATAAAGAGGTTCCAACCCAAGTCCAGGTATAATAAACTATAAGATAACTGAGACCACAGAATAGGGAAGAGACAGTAAGATAAATAAGGGATAAGAGAAATGCAGAAGTACTCTGGTTTTAGAATGGTCTGATGTGTGCATATTATGGAAAAGTAATGAAAGTTTAAGATATAACAAACCTGAGACTGAATACTGACCAGCGGATGATGAAATGACTTGTCGTTAAGTGTACCACCCTCTTGTGCATTTACATACTACATTTATTGTACCTAAGCATTTCAATAAACTTGAATTTAAAAAAAAAGGTTTGTTACATACATACCTCTCAACCTTTTGTCTCTGAAATGAGAGACACGGACACTCAAATGAGGACAATTACGGACACATCCTCAAACATGAAGATATAAACTCAAAACAATATTTAAACCATTGTGTTTACTGATACAATGTATATTTTGATTTATTTTTGATTAGTATCTTAGAATATTATGAAGTTTTGCTTTAAAGTTGTCATTTACAGTACATCCTGAGTGTGGAAAGCACCTTTTCCATGAGAGATGGATGAGGGACAGAAACAATTTTGTGCAGTAAAATAAGGTACTTCTCTTGTAATCAGGGACAGTTGAGAGGTATGGTTACTTACCAGTAACAGTATCTTTGAGGGAATTTCCTCCATAGAGCTACAGATAGTGGACTGTAAGCCAATGGTGTTAAGACAACACTGGAAACTTTTCCATAGCTGGTGCTGCCCACAGGTATGTCCTTGTGTATAACGTTGGATGCGCTGGTGTCACCTTTATAACATGGCTTGCCTCCTGTAAACTTCAGTTCCGCTGTCATGAAATGGATTTTCAACATTTCCTGACCCTGGCAAATCATGCTGGAGATGCAGGAAAGTAAATCACTAAATACAGCCTAATAACATAAATGGTCATTGAAAGGCAGCCCATACTGTGACCTGTAGAAACAGAAGTCCTCCTCACTTGAGGATGGAGGAAGGAGTTGCATGGTTCTGTGGAGGAAATTCCTAGCAGATCTACTGCTATTGGTAAGTAATGATCCTAACCTCTTTGAGGATATCTCCTCCATAGAGCCCCACATATTGGACAAATATATAGCAGCATGGCACACCACATAAGACTAATGGCAACCATGGAGGACAGTGCCTCCCTAAGACAGCCAGGGCAAACCTGGCCCTCCTACAAGAAACAAGATCTGAACTGTAATGTTTTGTAAAGAAATGGATCTTACTGCAGGTAGCTGCCAAACAGATCTTGGAAGGCAAGTATGATCTGAAACAAGTCACAGAGGCCACCATGCCACAAGTGGCATACCCAAGGCACCTGAATTCTGTGGTTCTCGGTTGTGAGAATTTGCTGCAGAATTTGCATCATGCCACAGAATATATATAGTGCCACAGAATTCATTGTTTTGGGTGAATTTTCATATAAATATTCTGTTTTCCATAGTGTCAGGCTTTTTCCCACCTCGTTTATCCTAAACCCCTCCTCTATGCTCAGCATATGATGTCATCGATGACATCACATCATATTAATGAATGACAGGACAGTATTCTGCCAGAGAAATGAATAAATCATGCTGCAGAAATCATAAAATGCTGCGCAGAAGTCAAGAGCCTGCACAGAAATCAGAAAATTCTGCACTAAGAACACCAGGGGCCCTGGGCATACCCATAACTGTACCAAGAAGCTTCCTTGCCAGCATTCTGGTAACACTGGGACATGCAGGAAGTTGCCCACCTGGAGAAACATTGTTTAGATGCCGCACACCAGTATACATAGAGCAAAGGACATAAACACTTGAGGAGCTCCTGTGGACATCCAGGGAGGGAGGGAGGAGGAAAACCTCCCCAGATTCTGGGGCTTTTGGATAAACAAAGGCAGGTGGATAGACTGAGCAAAGTGATGTCACACACTACCCTAGATAGAAACTTACAATGATTCCTAAGCACCACTCTATCGGGATAGAAGGTTAGATGGGGGCAACTAAAGCCAAAGCTCAGACACTTGTTTCACTGAAGTGACTATGAACAGAAACAGGACGGAACCTTTGGTTTCCAAAGGCAGCAAATATGAACAGAGCCTTGGTCAGAAATCCAAGACCATAAACATCAACAAAAAGTTAGGGAATATGAGTAAGTACTAGGGAACGTTTCTGTAAACTGACAGAAAGGAACACAGGGAGAGTGAGTGCTAAAGGGTAGGAGCTAAAGGAGAAATAACAAGTGGCAAGATGAGAAAAGTTCTAGCAGCAGAGGCAAGTGACTGGGGATAGTGAAAGAGAGCTGGTTTCAGACATAGGTATGTAAGGAGATGTTATGGGGAGAGCGTTTAAAGAATGTCTGGAGGAGAGAGGAGCAGAGGACAGGGAGGGTATTATTCAGAGAAGAGGGAGCTGGAAGGAGGAGGCTGCTTGTGCTGCAGAGTTTTAGAATGAGAGATTGAGAAAGAAGGGGGCACAGAGTGGAGAGAGAGGAGGACAGGAAAGAAGGGAGAAGAGGTAACTGGGTGGAAAGCTTAAACAAAATTGTGAAAGAAAGGAGAAGCAGTGGGAGGCTGGAGTACATGTAACAGTGATGAGTCCTGGGGTGAAATGAAAAAGAATGGAATGGCATTGTTCACAACATAGCAGTGGAAGGAATGGAAGAGAGGTAAATATGGCCAGGGAGGTTTGGGGGGACAGAAATGAATACCAGGTTTGCATAGACAAACACAAGTTGGTTCATCTTGGAATAATCTCATGGTGAATCTGGAGCAGGAGGCACAGTTTCTGCCAATACAGGACTCTGAGTTGGGAGAAATCAAGGCAATGATCCAGCCACTCACCAAGATACTTGAAGCAGAGGACTTATTGAAGGGAGGAACTGTCCAGAGTCATGAAGACAAGGTTTGTAGAGTTTGGCAATTTGCTCCTTGCTGCCAACACTCATGGAGGTTTTCTTTTTGGCACAGTGCAGAGATGTTTTGAGTGGAATAAGTGTTGAACATTATCAAAGTAATGCTGAAAAGTTGTTTCCAGCTTGGAGGACGTAGTTCTAGAGGCAAAGAGTACAGTGTCAACTGCATACATGTGGCTGTGTGAAGAAGATGGAAGTAAGATGAGGCCCAGGGTGGAATCCTGGGGAACTCATGAGGTTTTAAGAAAGGAGGGAGCCAGCCCATCAGTGCAGTGGTAGGGCTACTACTCATAACGTTGGTGACCTGGGCTCGGATGCAGGCCTGGGTTATCAATGGCTGGCCAAGGGGAGGAGGATTAAGCTACCCTGATGATGCTATTCTCCTTAGGGAGGAAGCACCATCTTCCACTGCAACACTACCTCCTGGGTGACCACAGATAGTAGTGCAGCTGGAAGGCCAAGGAGGGCTGTGGACATCACCACTGTTGGTGCTAGGCACACCTTGCATGCAGGCTATGTGATGACACACAACATTCATGGTGGAGGAGAAAATGAAAATGACCCCCAGAAACAGAGACAAAGGATCCTGGTATAGGTAGGCCCTGCACCACTGTCTAGGCACACCACCTGCTGTGATAAAGGAGCTCAGGGGTATGTCCCTACCCTGTCCCAATGTGGGGAAGAATTATGGATCATTGGAGGACTGGTGGTCAGGTAAGGGGTGAAGAGGTTCAATAGGCCATGAGAGCTCTAAAGGGACTGGGAGGCTTGAGAGGTGAAGGAGCTTAAACAGATAGTTAAAAATAAAGGGGATTGGAAATAGGAATGTAATGATTTATACTACATGGGGTTGCCAGCTGTTTGGCTCTAACCAGGACAATCCTGGTTTGGGTATCATAACAGGGAAAAATACATAAACACCATTTCTTAATTGTATGTATTAAGAAGAGGCTAAAACTGAACAAACTGAAAAATATCAAAATTTAGTGAAACTGATGAAAACTTAATATAAATGCAAAAACAAATATAGTTTCACTGTCTGAATTTGGTATCCTAATATTTGATAATCACATCTGTAGTACTTATGCCCATCTCTCTCCTAGAGTGCCATGCAAGGTCATACTTCGCAACTGCTATTAGTATTTTTGGTAGAGGCTAAGAAAGTGCTGGCTTGCTGATGACTTACCCCAAAAATCTCAAAGGTGTAACATTGGCATGATGTGATCTCCTCAGTATATTGACTGGAAAAGCTGACACAAGCTGAATAATAAGCAGAAGTTGTTTGAGGAGACCTGGCATAGATGGGTGACATATCGGCATGAATGGGGTACAGATGTTATGCCCTGATTGCATATGTTAGAGTCAAGAGGATAGGACATTGAAGTGGAGGTTAGGTACAGTACATGGAGGTACTTTGGGATTGAAGTTGGGATTCATACTTAATAATATATGTTCCCAATAGATTTTACTTTTTACTCATTACCACTGGAAGTGACCCTTATAATAGCATGCTTTCCTATGTCATACCCTCTCAAGATAACTACCCACCTGAAATGTATATTTAGCTTATGTATGTTAACATTGTAAATGTCACTTTTTCTGTATTGTGCTTTATGTTTTGTTGTTTTATATTTTCTGATGCATGCCTTGTGTTAATGCAGAAAACTCAATAAATTTCAAATATAGAAAGAAAGTTTGCACCCTAGTTCTACAGAACCCATGGGTAGGGTGCCATGTGGTTACTGCCGTGTTGTTGTGTTATGCCCATGCATTTACTTAACCATATCACTAGGTGTCACACTTAACCTACTGTAAAAGATGCAATTTCAGACCCCAGTAAATGAAACTCATGAGGGTCAGGTCTGCTAATACACCAAAAATCCTTTGATCATGGTATGGAACAGTACAAAATAACCACAGCACTTGTAAAGATTTCATTTTGACCCCTTTCATGAACTTGTTAGCAAAAGAAAAATCCTTTCAGCTCATATTAGTGGTGTCAAAGAAATTTTCCTTTGAAAGGATAAAACCAATCTAATTGTTGTAAGAACTGAATACTGCTCCGTCTCAGTGAAACTACTTTGTGAATGTTAAAGATTATATGGCATCTTTCAAGGAGAAGCAAGGTATTGAGTGACCAATTTCTGCCATGAAACTTCTGAAACTCACCCTTCAGGAGGACAAAAGTTCTGCAGAATGCATACATTTGTTTGTACCTGCTGACTGTCCTTACTAATGCTGATTTGGGACCATCACTTAGGTAAATGGGAGGGTTAGTTGCTTGTTTTGCTGCTTCCAATTAGATAATACAGTATTTCTTTGTTTGTTTATTAAAGAGCTGGTGACACGTTCAAGTGAACTTTAACAAAACATAATATTTAGGCAGATCCAGCTTGTATTTCCCATTAGTTCTGTATTTCTCCTCCCATTATTTATTACTGGGGTCATTTGCATGAAAACAGGATTTCTCCTCCTGAAGAGTTTTCTATTCCTGCTGCTTTCTCCTACCTGAAGTCATAGAGCACTGCTTGTGACTTCACAGTTACTCCATGGCAACAGATTGTGATGTCACGACAAGGAGTATGACTTAGAGTAGGGAATAAGCTATAGAGTCAGTATAGCCTAGAAGTTAGAGTAATGAGCTGTGAATGAGCTTGGTACATCCAGCAGACCTGGGCTTGATTACCACAACCTCCACTTGTGCACTGTGTGACTCTGAGCAAGTCACTTAACCCCACAATGCTCCCAGGTCCCCCTGAAAACAGGCACTTGTGCCTAGTGGGCCTTACCTGGTTGCCAAAGATAGAATAAAAATAAACTCTAAGGGACAACAATCATATATTCATACACATTTCCTTAGTAATAAATTATGGGGAGGAGAATATATAAAATATGAATAGAAGCAGAATTGTACCTAATTGTTTAGTTTTATAAAGTTTTCTTTGAGGCATCAGTAGCTCTTTAAATTTCTATAAAGTGCCACCCAGGGCTTGGAGGACCTGTACAATACAGACAATAAATAAACTGATTGTTAATAGCATAAAACCAACGATACAGCATATACTTTCATACAAATATCTTTCCATACTACAGATTTACACATGAAAGAAGCAATGCGGCAGATGTAGTTAAAAGATCTAGATAATCAGTCAAAGGCTCTCAGTAGTAAGTATTTTTTAGTTTCTGTTTGAACAATTGCCAGTCACAAAGGAAAGCAAGTGACCCACTTACCGGTTAACTCATTTAGTCTTTGCTTATTCTTCCTAGTACAAAAATTATATAAAAGCCAGCCGGTGGCGCTGAGGTTGAGCGCTGGGCGCCACACCTCGCTCCATGCGGCGACCGGGTTGGGAGTGGACTCAGGTAGTCAGTGGGTCGGCCGGGGAGACAGGCTTGGCGTCCGGCGACAGCTCGCCTGCTCCGGGAGGATTCGGCCGATGCCGGCACTTGCATGACCCGGCGGAGGCTGGGGAACTGCAAGCCCACTGGGGATGGCTGGCTGTTGAGCAGCACGGACATCGGCGTCGCGGCGTCATGGCGTCAGGGAGGTCGTCGGCTGCTCGGGGAGGGAGAAAAAGCGAGGAAAGAGCCTGCCTCAACGGGAAGATGGGAGGACCTTGGACATGCCCATGATGTGCCCGTGCCTGCACAGCAGACCACGAGACCTGACGAAAGTAAATTCTCAGGTTAGAACCCCACCTCGTCCCGCCGGAGGTAATCTGTGGCTCCATGGGGATCTGTAGTCTGTGTGGGCAGGGTTCGGCAGTGGGATGTCCGGGGTCATCACTGAAGGGTCGGAGGAGGCAGGCTGTGAGAGGATAAAGAGAATAAAAAAAAAAAGTTATATAACACCAACTATATCGACATTTCATGGTGAACTCAAAACTTCTTCAGGATCTGTTACGTAAACAATAACCAACGACAGGGTGTATGTTTATTGGGGAATAATTACTGGTTCACGTTTTGTCCCATAGTAAATTTGCCATTATATCCAGCTGGGCTGGTTGTAACAACAAACAGCGCTGCTTTTACTATGGCAGAGCACAAGCAACAACAGCTCCACTTCTTTGGAGCTTTTCTTTGCACTGTCTGGGGCTGTAAATCAATTTACTTCTTTTTGTTTTTGTTAAAAGGTAAGCAGAGGCAGATTGCATGTATTTTTATGGTAGCTTAGTAAAGGGCAGCTGGGGTAATTCAGGGGCCTTTCTGTTGTGCCTACGCTCTCGTCCATTTTATTCACCGCGCTCGGCTACTGTCTGTGCCTCCTCCATGGCTCCATCTCCTTACTGCTCAGCTCTTTGGCAGGCTACTGCTGAAAACTGATCAATTTTAACTTAGATAATGAGATTTTCAGCACCCTCACTGCGGATCACCGTTGTCATGGAACCGCCTTACAGGTACTGCTTCTCCCCTTCTTGTCACTGCCTCTCGCCATATTTTATATAACTGCACAGCGAGAAAATGGGACTCCAACAATTATAAAAAAATAAAATACGGGGTGGTGTGTAAAGAACTTGATTTTTACACACACCCTCGATGAGGATGCATTTCATAACTCGGGGTTTATGTAGCATCCCACAACTCAGATATGTAAAATCTCATTACACACATCACCTATATATTATTCTCTATTTAATCAACACCCCAGGTGCATTGTGAGCACGAGGGCTGCAGGCCGAGTGTCCTCCTCAGTGCCGGTGTTGATTAATCTAATAAGCGCACACCCTGGGTGGGTTATCGCACTTATAACATGGGCCCACATATCGGAGGAAATGGAGGAAAACTGGTGGATTGACAGGATAAAAACCATGCAGGCTACTTAGTGTTCCTCCACTACTTTTGGCCATGCAGTACCACATCCATGTGTGTCCTGCCACAGGAAAATAGTGCTTCTTACTGAGGTTTGCGGTAAACAGGCTAATATACAAGTATCAAGGGGCACACTCATCTTCCTTTCCTACTTTGCATTTCTTACATACATTGCACATACACAGTACACAGGGAGGACAGAGAGAAACAGAACTTCTGCTGCTGCTGTCAAACTTATACTGTGTGTTCCTGTGCTGCACAGACTAACTCATCAGCAGATGCAGTGAAATATTATTATGCATTGCCATCACAATTCCTGCTATACTGCTTTTCATCGCATTGTACTTTCTCATCTGTGTCCCTACATTTCTCTTAACACAGCTTTATAATTGTGGTGTTTGCTGTACAGATTTCTTCATTGCATGCCGCTTACCTTCCGATTCCTCTCTCTTGTCGTGGTCTGTTTTCGGTCGATCCTCTGAGCGTCCACGTTCTCCCCCTCCGAAAATGCGCTCTGTGTTACTTCCTGAACACCTTTTCCACTTGGGTATTGCAGCAATAACGTTCTTTTTCCCTGGAGACCACGTTGCTGTACAGACTATGCAGATCAGTAATTTGCAGAAGGTTAGCAAATTTTGTGTGATGCAGGCTGCCGTAATAGGAGACAGATTGGTTCCATAACGTCAGTCGGTTGTACTGTTCTCATAAAGTCTTATGGTTTTCTCTGTCCCTAAAGTGTGGTTCTGTAGTGTTTTATACTTACTTGCTACCGCTGAATTGTCACCTTCTGAAATTTATTCTAGGACTGACAGAGTCCATTGGGTGGGTGGGTAGGTTTCTCACTAATCCCCAATAAGCACACCTAGAAACATAGACTTTGGCCGGCAGATAAGGGCGCTTGGCCCACCTAGTCTGCCCATTTCCTACCTACAGGATAAGCTGCAGATCCTACTTAACCAACAGCCTATTTCTTCCCTACCCCACAAGAATTGCCTTATGTCTGTCCCATGCATTCTTGAATTCTCCCACAGTTTTAGACCCCACAACCTCCTCAGGAAGGCTGTTCCATGTCCATCACCTGTCTGTGAAAAATACTTCCTCACATTGCCCCTGAGCCGTTCCCCTCTATCTTCAAATTGTGTCCCTTTGTTTTGCACATCTCTTTTCTGAAAGATGCTACCCTTCTGGACTTTGTTGACTCCACTGAGGTACTTAAAAGTTTCTATCATGTCCCCCTCTCCCTCCTTTCCTCAAGGGTATACATATTAAGCTCCATTAGTCTCTCCTCATATGCTTCTCTTGCAGACCCTGCATCATTTTAGTTGCCCTCCTCTGGACTGCCTCCATCCATTCTATGTCCTTGCGGAGATGGAGTCTCCAGTACTGGACGAGTACTCCAGATAGGGTCTCACCAACTGTTTGTACAGAGGGATAACAACTTCCTGTTTTGTGCTGGTGATGCCTCTCCATATACATCCCAGTTTCCCCCAGCCCTCCTTACTGCCTTCTCACATTGCTTGCTAATCTTAAGGTCATCTGATATGATTACCCCCAGGTTTCTTTCCATTTTGTTGTTGTTACTACCTCCACCGGCATTGTGTAATCTTCCCTGGGTTTTTGTTTCCCAGGTGCAATATTTTGCACGTCTTTGCATTGAATTCAAGCTGCCATACTTCTGACCATTCCTCCAACCTTGCAAAGTCCTTCTCATCCTTTCCACATCTCATTGTGTATCAACCCTGTTGCAGATCTTTGTGTCATCTGCAAGAGGCATACTTTTCCTTCCAGTCCCTCTGCAATGTCACTTATAAAGACATTAAAAAGACTGGAGCCAGTATTGAACCTGGTACCCACTAGTAACCCCTCTTTCTTCAAGTGGACTCCATTTACAATTACCTTCTGTGTCCTGTTGTCCAGCCAATGTTTTACTCAGACTACCACCCTGGGACCCACTCCCAGGCTGGCTAACTTGTTTATTAATCTTTTGTATAGGACTGTGTCAAATGCCTTGCTAAAGTCTAGGTAGGCCATGTCACGGCCCCTCCCTGGTCCACTACCTTGGTCACCCAGTCAAAGAAATCGATTAGATTTGTCTGACATGACCTTCCCACTGTGAATCCATGCTGATTTTGGTCCCATGCCCCACTGGCCTCTAGGTACTCAACAATTCTTTCCTTCAGAAGTGATTCCATCACTTTCCCTACCACAGAGGTCAAACTGACAGGTCTGTAGTTTCCTGCCTTTGTCTTGCTCCCACTTTTGTAAGGGAATCACATCTGCCTTCCTCCAGTCCTCAGGTACCACATCATCCTTCCATGATTTGTTAAACAGGGTAGTCAGTGGTGTCACTAGTTCTCCCTTAATTCTTCTAGAATTTTGGGGTGAATTCCATCAGGCCCCATTGCTTTGTCCACCTTCAGTTTTAGGAGTTCTTTCAGAACCCTTTATTCTGTGAAAGGACAGGGATCTACCTCCCTATCCAGAGTGCTTCTGTTAATTGGATTAGGCACCTCCCCTCCTCCTCTTTTGTGAATACTGAGCAGAAGTATTCGTTCAGTATCCCTGCTTTTCACTGTCCCTCTCTGCCCACCCACCGTCCATTCTATTCAGTCTCACTATCCTCCCTTTGTCTTTCACGCTCCCTGATGTACCTATAAAGATTTTATCCGCTTCTTAACCGAGTTGGCTATCTTTTCCTCAGTTTGGGCCTTTGTTATTCTGACTTCCCTCACTGCTTCCTTCTGCCTTAACTGGTACAGTTCTCTGTCCTGCTTCTTCTGTGTTTCCTTATACTTCCTAAATGCTATTTTATTTCTCCTAACATTCCCGCCACCTCTTTTGAGAACCATAGTGGCTTTTTCTTTCATTTTGATTTGTTTG
The DNA here is from genome assembly GCA_016271365.2 of Neoceratodus forsteri. NCBI lineage: Eukaryota > Metazoa > Chordata > Ceratodontiformes > Ceratodontidae > Neoceratodus > Neoceratodus forsteri. The sequence goes on along the minus strand of CM057452.1, from coordinate 418,142,877 downwards.
CTTCACACAAAGGCTTGTTGCCTCTGTGATGGCGGTTTTGATTTTTCCCCATTGTTGCTCTACCCTCCTTCTAGCCTGTTTGCTGGTGCTTTTCTAGGCACTCTCCCATCTTGCCAAAGTCAGCCCTCCTGAAGTCCAGTACCCTCACTTTTGTATGGCTTGACTCTGTAGCTGAGTTTATCATGAACCACACTGTTTGGTGGCCACTTGTTCCCAGAAGGTTACCCACTTCTAGATCTGAGATTCTCTCACTGTCTCCATTTGAGGTATGAGGTCTAAGATTGCTCCCTCACAGTGTGCTCCAAACTAGCTGTCTGAGGCATGCCACCTGTAGGCATCATAAATGGCCATGCTCTTGGATGTGGCTGCAGCAAAGGTGCTCCAGTTAACATCTGGCATATTCAGGTCCCCATTAACAGTATCTCCCTTTCGCTGCCATCCTAAGGATGCCTTCTAGCATATCCTTGTCCATTCCGTCCCCGACATGGGGTCTGTATACAACCCTGTGTGGATTTTAGTGCCATTTCCAGTCTCTGAGGTGACCCACAGTGCCTCCTCTCCTCCCTGTTTACTCTTTTGTTCCATTGCTTTTATCCTTCCCTTACATAGAGCTACTCCTCCCCTCTTCTACCCTCCCTGTCTCTCTGGTAGGTTGTGTACCCTGGTATGTTAACATCCCAGTCATGGTTCTCTGTGTACCATGTTTCTGTGACTGCTACGATATCCAGGCATCCCTATTCCATCAAGGCCACCAGTTCAGGGAGCTTGTTGCCAGACTATGGGCATTGGTACTCATTACACCCCATTTCTTGATGGCCTTACCCCTTTTGCCCCATCCCTGTCCTTATTCCCTTTGTCATTTTCTCCATTTACCCTGCCTTCTCCCTATCGACATCTCTATCTTGGTGTTTGCCTCCTTACTACCCTGATTTTTTTTGGGGGCTAGGATTTCCCTGTTCCTTTCCAGTGCCTCCCCCTTGGCTAGTTTAAATGCTTGCCAATGAAGCATTTAAACCTATAACCTAGAATCCTGGTTCCCCTTCTGGACATATGCAGACCATCCCACCAGTATAGGCCTGCATCCTCCAGGTGGACCCCTAGTCCCCAATGAAGCCAAATTCCATGCACTCTGCCAGTTTTCAACCACTGGTCGAATCCCATGGTGTGGAGAACCTAGCCTCACCCTTGCCATAGACAGGCAGCACCTCCGAGAAGGTTACCGTGTGTGCTACTTATCTAAGGCCCCTCCCAACTCCACAAACTCTTCCTGCACTGCTCTGATCCTTTCTCAGCCAGGTCATTTGTCCCTAGGTGGACAATGACATCCAGCTCCTCCCTGTGCAGCTGCTGCAGTGATCCTGAGTTCACCCTGTCCCTCAAGCCATGGGCCAGGCAGGCACCTTACCTCCCTCTCCCCTTCCTCCCCCAGTTCTACCTCCCTAACAATGGAGTCCCCCTAGCAGTTGTTTTCTTCTCCTTTGGGGTCCCATGTCACCTTCCTGTGGGTCTCCTTTGTGGAGGTTCCCAGCATCCTCCTTGGTCTCCACTGTGAGTGCCTCCATAGAGGAACCACACTTTGCCAGAATGGCATATGGATTGTAGAGAGGTACAGCTGGAGGATGCACCTCTGTTCCACCACCCTCACCCTCCCTGGGCCCACCGTGGTCCAACCACTCCTCTTTCTTGGCAAACTCTGAGGCAGCGGCAGTGGCCCAGGTGGTCCCTGGGCAGGAGGAGGGTCCCCAAATCCTGGCCAACTCAGCCTGGAGATAAGCAACCTCCTCCCTCAGCCCAGAGGGGTGCCTGCAGATGGGACAACACTGCATCCTCCAGAATGTCTCCCGAAGACTGTGGCTCCACAGCCACTGCACTGCACCACTCCATCATGTCTTATTTTGGGCCCCTTAACTGTTGTTTGGACTACTTACTCTTTCCTCTGTTTATTTTTTCTTTTTTCTTTCTTTTTTTTGTTCTCCTAGTTCCTACTTACTGTCTCTGTGCCCTTTATGCTCCTGATCTTCCTGTTCTGAGACAAAAGTTTCTATATTTCTCAGTGGTCTACTTACTTGCTCAGAGTCAGACCTCCAACAGCTAGGGAGACAGAGAGCTACTCTTTTCCTTCCAGGATGGTGAGTCTTTTGTGGCTCTGTGATCACTCACTTCCTGCTCCCTAACAGGAAGTTCCTGTTGTCAGTCAAATCCTGTGCCTATGAAAGGATAACTGGCTGGGGAGGTAGAGGGAGGAAGGAGGCAATATAGTCCCAGTAGAGAAGTATAGTTATAACAGCAGCTCCTTCTTGGTGTCCTCTGCCTGTTCTCTGGCAGAAGCTATCTAAGGCAGTTTTACATCTGGCTTTAACCTGACTTCCTTCTATCTAAGCCACTCCCCTACTTTACAGCTTTTTCAATAGTTAGTTAATTGCACAGATAACAATTCCCTTTAGCCACCTGAGACAAACACCTAGATAATGCACAGATAACAATTCACTTCAGCCAAGTCAGACAAACACACTAACTTTTTTTGTTTGTTTTGTTTTACCCTAAATTGAAGGTCCCAGTAGTAGAGTTCTAGTTCTTCAGTCCCAGTAGAGAAGTATAGTTATAACAGCAGCTCCTTCTTCTTGGTGTCCTCTGCTTGTTATCTGGCAGAAGCTAGGTCGTGGGTTATTGCTTATGTAACTAATAATATAAACATGAGACCTAAAGGGTAAATATTTAGAAATCTATAGCCCACCTGTTGGTGTGACTCTATTAACTCCAGTCAATAGTCTCTTTCTAGTCTGATCTGGGTCCCTATCAAATAAAGATATTCATTTTAACAATCTTATATTCACAAGAACATGTATTCATATTTCACATCTTTTATCTCACAGTCAAAATGCCTCACCTTATTCTCCTTTGATTTTCTTCCACTTATAGTTAAAATTTTGTTTCCATACTTTCCCATAAATAAACTGATTTTATAACAATACTGTATCATCAGTGTTCGTGTATAAATAATACTAATAAGGCAAATAAATATTTCTTTATAACCCTTAAATTCCCGTCCTCATAGTATTTATAAGTTCATAATGTAAAAATAGTAATACTTACACTATGAAGCCACTGGCTTCTGTATGTCCGACAGCCTACATATAAACATAAAAATGCTTCTATAACCAATGCTCCTGTATTAAATGCTGAAAATAGGGCCAGCCCAGTGGTGTGGAGAGGCTGAGACATCCATGCCTCCTGCCACACTGGCGATCCATGTTAAGTGGTGCAGGCTGGTCACGGGGGTCAGCTGGGGAGGGAGGATCGAGCATCCAGGGACAGCTCTCCTGTCCCAGGGAGGGTGGGGAGCATGGACCCGGCACTTGCCTGACACCTAGCAGAGGCTAGGTGTTGGCATGCTGAGTCCCATACGTTGGGGGTGTGGAGAAGAAGCAGCTGACCAGTGTGCAGCATGCGGGGCGCACATGCTGAATGCCACTGTTGGCATTGCATGCACCCATGAAAAAGGGTCCTGCTGAGCAGCATGAACACCACCCTGCAGGTGCCGTCCCGACATGACACCACCCGGCGCTGGATCCATTCCTGGTGGGTTGAGTCACTCACAACCACCCTGCCATGAAGGGTAAGTCATGGAAGCATGGAAGGAGGGGTCTGATCCTTGGGGATGGTGCTGGGGACGGAAGAAGGAAGGAGGAGCTGGAACCACGGGGAGAAAATACTAACTAAAAATGCTGAAACTGCCTTTAACAGACTTATAACATACGAACATACAAGCGTGCCAGCAGAAAAAGGCCCATAGGTCTATCAAGTCTGCCGGAGTGTGCAGTTTACTTCTCTTGCAGCTACCCCCTCCTATTCCCTTTCCATCATCCCTCCCCCAGACTATCCCCGCTTTGTTCTTATCTGTACTTACCCTTCCCTTGACTCTATCCCATCCCTTTTAAACTGTTCACTGTCTTTAGTGTGATTAACTCCTCTGGCACCACCCTCTCTGTGAAGTAGTGGCTCCTTATCTCCCTCCTAAATCTGCCCCCATCTAAATTCAGACTGTACTTGCTTGTAACCCTTCCTCCTTAAAGCAGAACAGTCCTCCGCTTGGACCCTGTTTATGCCTTTTAAGTATTTAAAGGTCTTTATCATGTGCCCCTCTTCCTTCTGTCCTCCAGGGAATGCATATTGAGCTCCCTCAGTCTTTCCTCACAGGGTTTATCCCTAGACCTAGGATCATCTTTGTCTCCTATACTGTACTCCCTCCTGTAATCCTGCGTCCTTTTTCAGGTAAGGGTGCCAGTACTGCACACAGTATTCCAAATGCGGTCTCACCAGTGATCTGTACAAAGACAGGATAACCTTCTCTATTCTTGAGGTGATACCCGTCAATGCACCCCAGCATTTGATTGGCCCTTGCTGCCACCCTCCAGCACTGTGCTGATACCCTCATATCCAGTGACTAGTACCCCAAGATCCTTCTCTTCCTCCGAAATTGATACCTACTCGCCCAGCCAATAGCAGGTCCTGAGGTTTCTGGCTCCAAGGTGCATGATCTTGCACTTCTTAGTGTTAAACCCCAACTGCCACACACCTGACCAGTGCTCGAGTTTTCCTAAATCCTCTCTGGGTTCCTGCCTCCCTTCCTCGCTGTCCACTGTTGCACATATCTTTGTGTCATCGGCGAACAGGCTGATCTTACTCTTGATCCCCTCTGCAATGTCCCTGATAAAGATGTTGAATAGAACAGGGCCTAGCAACATTTCTGACCCTTTAAGGCTACGATTATTACAGCCATTAACCGTATCGCTAGCACCATGATATCTCTAGCAGTAAGAAACATAGAAATTGTTAGGCAGATAGGACCAGCAAGGCCCATCCAGTCTGCTGGTAGGCCCTATAATTGTGTGTGGCCACTGACCCTATGTGATCAATGGCTTTTCATCACCCCTCCCTCCCCCCAAGCTTCTCCTGTGCCTGTCCCAGGCATGCTTAAACCCTTCACTGCTTGCCCCACTACCTCCTGTAGCAGACTATTCCAAGTGTTGACTACCCTTTCTGTGTACTACTTTTTCTACATTGGAAAGGTCCCCACCTGCACCTTGTTTATGCCCTTGAGGGTGCTTGAAAGTTTCAATCATGTCTCCCCGCTGTCTCCTCTCCTTCCAGTGAGTACATATTGAAGTCCCTTAGTCTCTCCTCATATGTTTTGTGGTGCAAGCCCTGCACCATCTTTGTTGCCCTTCTCTGGATAGTCTCCACCTTATCTATGTCCTTGCACAGGTGTGGCCTCAGAACTGCATGCAATACTCCAGGCGAGGCCTACCAATGTTTTATATGATGGCATCACCACCTCCGCTTCCTACTAGTGATACCCTGCCTATGCACCCCAGCATGCCACTGGCCCTCCCTGCCTCCTTTGTGCACTGCTTTGATACCTTAAGGTCATCAGAGATGATAATCCCTAGGTCCCTTTCCTCTTTGGTGATAGCTTCTCCCCCAACCTGTAGCTGTCCCCAGGGTTCCCTCTACCAAGGTGCATTATTTTGCACTTCTTTGCATTGAACCTCAGTTGCACATTTCTGACCATCTTTCAAGTTTCTCCAGGTATCTTTTCATTTCTACACCCTTCTGGAGTATCCACCCTGTTGCAGATCTTGGTGTCATCTGCAAACAGGTATACCTTTCCTTCCAGCCCCTCTGCAATGTCACTAATGAAGGACATTGAACAGGACTGGTCCTAGTACTGATCCCTGTGGTACCCACTGGTCACCCCCTCTCCCAGATTGTACCCCATTTACCACCACCCTCTGTCTCCTGTCTGTTAATTAGTTCCTAACCCAGTTCACCATCTTGTCTCCCATGCCCAGACTACCCATCTTGTTAATCAGCCTTCTATGTGGGATGGTGTTGAAGCTTTGCTGAAATATAGGTGGCTGACGTCTACTGCCTTCCCTGATTTATTTTGCCTAGTCACCCAATCAAAAAATCTATTTGATTAGTTTGATGTGACCTTTGCTATGAATCTGTGATGCCTCAGATCCTGAGCACCACTGGATTACATATGTGCCACTATCCTTTCTTTCAGCTGTGTCTCCATGATCTTCCCACCACTGAGGTGAGGCTGACTGGCCTGTAGTTCTCCGCCTCCTTCATACTGCCGCTTTTGTGCAGTGGGACTACATGTGCCCTCCTCCAGTCCTCTGGAACAACACCTGTGTCGAGTGACTCTGTGAACAGGGCAGCCAGAGGCACTGCTAGTTCTCTTCACAGCTCCTTTAATATCCTCAGGTGGATGTCTTCTGGCCCATGGCCTTATCCACCTTCAGCTTTGTGAGTTCTTCCAGAACTGTTTGCACTGTGGCGGACTGGTGTCCACTTCTTCCCCCATTGCCTCTGCAACCCAACTGTAGTCCTTGATCCTCCCCTCCTTAGTGAATACTAAGCAGAAGTATTTGTTCAGTATTTCTGCCTTGTCCAGATCCCCTCCTTCACTCTCCCTTCTCCTCTTTGAGCCTCACAATCCCCCGTTTTCTTCTTTCACCGATGTACCTATAAAATGCCTTATCCCTTTGTTTACAGACCATGGTAAGCCCTTTTCTGTCTCTGCCTTCGCCCTCTAACAACCTTCCCTGCTTCCCTTAGACATTCAGGTACACCTCCTGTCCTCCTCCATTTGGCTCCCCCTTATATTTCCTGAAACTCAGCCTTTTAGCCCTGACTTTGTCCCCACCTCCTTGGAGAACCATAGTGGTTTCCTTCTTCTTTTCCCTTTGGCCACTATCCTAACACATTGGTTTGTTATATCCACTATGGCTCCTTTCAGTTTCTCCCATTGTTCTTCCACCCCTCTTTTACTTATCCCTTCCCCAGGACTGCTTGTACGGGGCTTCTGGTGACATCACCACCTCGAATGGCCACATAGGAGAGGGCTCTGACACATCCTGCTAGAGAAAACTCCCAGATTCAGCTTCATTGCCTCTAAAAAGCATACAAACTTAACAAACCATGTCTGGGAGTAAAGACAAAGCAGAAACTGCATCGGGGAGACACAAAAAGAAAGGAGCGGATGGCGGTGGATGGGAAGCGACCTACTTCTAATCGCAGCATATCACCAGCTAGCAGTATGGCTGGGGACTTGAATCCGACACAGACAGGGAAAGCGAGAGGCTCTCAGGTCTAGATATGAAACTCTCCTAGCTGAAATCCAGGCGTTCCGTGCAGAAAATAAAAAGAGTTCTGCTTTTCACAGATCCGACTGACTGAGGTGGATGAAAGGTTAGGCGGCTCGGCGGAGACGCTGAGGAGACCACCGCTTACATCAGGCAGTGACTACTTAATAGACCAACATGAAATTTTACAAGATAAGCTGGTGGACCTAGAGGCTCACTCCAGGAGGGATAATCTCTGTATCTCGACCTACCAGAGGGTCTGAAACTGGCAAGATGGAAGACTACCTGACTGACCTGCTCAGAGGCGTATTAGATCTCCCCCTTCACTCCAGTTTAAAACTGAGGGGCACATAGAGCCTTGATGAGGAAACCAACAGACCCAACAGCCAGACCATGCTCAATAGTTTTAAAATTGTCTAGCTACAGAGACAAAGAACTGCTTCTCCAACTGCGTGGGCTAAAGAAAGGTAACTTACAACTCAGCTCAACTGTTGTTTGATAATGATTACCCTCCTGAAATTATGAAAAAAGAGCAGCTTACATACCTATTCTGAGATTCTTGAGAGAAAAAGGATTCACTTCAAACCCCATATCCTGCCAAACTACGGTCTGCTGGGATTCTGGCACTAAAGTTTATACAAGCCCAGATGAAATTCAGCGGAACTAAAGAAGATGGGATGGTGTTTCAGTCGACTGGTCCAGTACCTCAAGAAAAGCGTCTCTCTAGATCGTAATGGCAGAGTAAGCTGAACAAGCGTGCAGGCACAGGCAGAAGATTCCACTCACTTCAGGACATCAGGGAATTTATGGAGATCTCAAACAGACCCTAAAGAGGCAGATCATGAAGACCAGAACTCAAACACCTGAGCTGACAATCAGAGGATTTTAAAGACCGTCTGCTCACATCTCCACTTCTAGTACCTGTAATGTATAACAGGACACTGATACAATGACTCAGTAGGGTCTTGTTTACTGATCAGACTGAAATTTTATGCACAGCCCTACCTCGATGTCACTTTTTGAGCTTCTGGGGATATGTTATGGGCTGTGGGTACAAAAGGACCTTTGCTGTTTCTGGTTGCAGGTTCAAGGTTACTAAACTCCCTAAGCATAATTATGAGAGAGATCAAGTGGGATGTGCTGAGTTGGCGTTGAGGTGCTTTACTGTACCCCCTCGCAGCTATTTTCCGTAGCCCATTCGGGGCATTTTAAGGGAGGTAGCCATGCGGCTTAGCTGGACTACTCCCTTATGTGGTTGATGTTACTATCTATCGACCTCGATAGGGTCGGGGAGGCCTGATCAAATACACGGTCACAATTCCTCCCTTAGGTTTGGGTCCTTTTTAAGGTCCATGAAGCCTTAGCTCAGAGGATAGTTTCTATACCCTCTTCCTTTGGGACTACTGCTGTATATAAGTTTGAGAGGTTAAAATCTGTTACGTTTATGTATGTTGTTATGTTGGAAAATGTGCACAATTTAGTTTATAGTTGCCAATTAGAGAATATTAAGTTGGATTGGATGGGTCAAATGTGTAGGAAGTTCAGAGTTTCTTGATATGAAGGGAGAAGGAACTTTCTGACATTTTGACATCTAGACTCCTGGGAGGATTTCCCCTGCAGTATTTTTTTCCTGGGTATAGACCAGTTTTGAATATTAAAATATATCGAATGGCTAAACAGCCTACAATCAGGATTTGCTCTCATAATGTTAATGGGCTGAATAACCCATTAAAGCGTTACAGAGTGATCAGCTCTCTGAAAAAATTGAAACCTTCATTCCTTCTCCTGCAGGAAACTCATTTGAGTAAACAAGAGCACCAAAACTTTCTAAATTTGGGTTTTCTACAATAGTGGGTTCGGTCTTCAGAAAGGGGAAGAGAAGAGGGACAGTGGGTCTCATCCTAAATATGTACCTTTTCAATTGGCCGACTCCTATACAGACCGGAGGGCAGGCTGTCATTAGTTGTGGGTCATTTGGAGGGACAGGCTATCACGCTGGCCTCGATTTATATTCCTCCTGGGAGGGCCCGATGTAAGGAAGTTGTTATTTCAGAGGATTATAGAAATGCACAAAGGGGTCCTAATAATTGGAGGTGATCATAATTTAACCACCTCTCACCTGGATACTTCAGTCGAATCCCCAGGAAATCCTCAGCACTGCAGGTGATGCAGGCCTGCCTCTGGTGCACAATGGGTGGATGTCTGGAGATATCTTAACCCGAATAAAAGAGAGTATACACTTCTCGGCTCCCCACAAAATCTACACCTGGATAGATTACATTCATGTATCGAAAGAACACCTATAGGGTTCAAAACTGTACACAGACACCTACGGTATTATCCAATCACACTTTCCTGACGCTCACTATGTCATGGGAAAGGGTGAAAACTAATGCCCTGTGGAAGTTCAATAATTTTTGTTGAACTTAAAAGATTTTAAGAAATGGTTCAACATAAAATTAAGCAAATTCTAACAGACAATGAGAAACAAGGGACAAGGAAGGAATACTCTGGGACACCTTGAAAGTAGTTCTTAGAGGCGAGATAATAAAGTATGTGGCCTTTTATAAAAGAAACAACAATTGCGCCTTGATAAACTCCATAGGCAACTCAGGGACCTGCAGGCTCAGCATGCAGATGGAGATGAGGGCGTTCCCACTATTACAGGCCACCAGAGATCAGATCAAGAGATACTGGACATTAGCACTGGAGCAGGCCTTACAGCTTGCTCGGCAGACATATTATGAAGGGGGGCCCAGAGCTGCTCGGTTACTAGCCCACAGACTTAGGCAGCACAGAACCTGGTCCAATATTACCCAGATCAGAGATCCAACCTCCAAAAAATGGTTTCTCTTCCCAGGAGATAGAACATGCTTTTCAGACCTTCTACAGTGCCTTATACAGAACTGAGGGAGTTGAGGGAGCTCAGGGGATGGAAGCCTTCTTAGAGGTCTAAGACTCCCTAGATTATCTGAAGACCAAAAACAAATCCTGAAGAAACCTATCTCTCCGGTAGAACTGGCTCGAGCTATTTCTGCTCTTAAAACTTTTAAGAGCCCAGGCCGGATGTCTATACAGGTGATTTCTATAAGGTATTCAGAAAGGAGCTATCTCCGGTTTTGTTGGAGGCCTGTAGAAGTGTTCAATTAGGTGAATCAACCCCTAACACCTGGAGATATGCCTACATTTCTAGTATACTAAAACCAGATAAGGACATCACATCCTGCTCCTCGTACAGACCCATCTCGGTTCTTAACATAGATTACAAAATTTTGTCTCTATTATAGCTAAAAGATTTGAGGTGTTCCTGCCAGAGGTAGTAGATCTGACCAAACCGTTTTGTCCCAGGATGTCAAACACAAGATAACATAAAAGAACATTACTACTGTTACAGCATGCTAGGAAGGAGGGGTCCCGTTTCTTTTTGCTTTCTCTAGGCATGAAAAGCATTGACAGCGTTGAATGGCCTTTTCTGTGGGCAGTTCTGAGGAAATTTGGTGTCCCAGATTCCGTGATCAACCTAATAAAGTTAATGATCTGGATCTCAGGGCTTTCATCCGAATCAACGGTTCATTCTCACCCTATTTCATTGTCCCGTGGTACAAGGCAGGGCTGCCCCCTGTCCCCCTGCTGTTTGCTTTGTATTTAGAACCCTTAGCCCAAGCTCTGAGGCAGGAGGTGAAGGTGTCTGGGGTGGGACTGCCCTCTGGCACTCATAAACTTGCATTATATGTGGATGATTTAGTGATATACATGATTGAGCCTGAGGCCTCTCTCCCCCTCTTTGGGATAAACTGACCAAATTTGGAGAACTGGCAGGGTATAAGGTCAACTCGTCTAAGACAGAGGTCTTGGCCCTAAATTTTACTCCTTCAGCAGATCTCAGGAATAGGTACCCCTTTAAATGGGAGTTAAAAGTATAAAATATCTAGGGTAAGGAATAGTGACTTGTGAGGCCCTGTTCCTTTAAATTACTCTCCTTTTTGCTTAAAACCAATGCTGAATTGGAAAAATGGTGTACTCACCCTTTATCCTTACACCAAAAGTAGAGGCCATTAGGATGGTGGTCCTTCCCACTTCCTTTATTTGACTCAAACTCTCCCAATACAGCTAACAGATTCTTTCTTTAGATCATTACAAAGGAAGGTATCAGCTTACATTTGGGAAACAGAAACTGAGATTAAGCTCTGTCTTACAGCTTCCCAGGCAGCAGTGGGGTATGTCCTTCCTAACTTTAGGCTATATTATTTAGCCTCTCAAATTAGAATTCCGCTGTATTGGTTAGATAAAATTATAAAGCCAGGTGGAAATCAGTGAAAAGCCAGGAGAGGAATTTAAGGATGTCATTCAAACTCTGCTTTCCTTTCCCTTACCAAAAATTGAGAAGTTGCAAACCCTCACACGATCCACTTTGAGGTCTTGGTACAAGATGTTGTCCCTCTCTGAATTCATAAAGTGGAGGCCGCTTTGCTCTCCTTACCTCATAGCTTTTTTTACCCTGGCTAAATTGGATAAGGGATACCTCAAATGGTAAAGGGAGGGTCTGCACCTGATATACCATTTTATGCCACAGGGATAATATTATCATTTACAGACCTAGTTCAAAAGTAGGGCATCCAATACTCAGATAGATTTAGATAGTTTCAAACCAGGGATTACCTCGCTCCCTTCAGGAAGTGAGGTGGAGGGACTGCCCCTCCCTGGGCTCCTGGAGACTTTAATAAAAGTAATAGACGGGAGGCCCGTTCCAGCCTACATTATTTCAAAGCTATATAAGGGCTTGCAGTCTCTGATATCTAACCCTTTAGATAAAACTAGACTGCCTTGGAGAAAGACCTGGGGATGAGAATCCCCTGTCTATATGGGAAAGACATGTTAAAATAATGTATATAGGTATCAGCTCTGGACGCTGGAAGGGATGGTCTGAGAAAATATCTGTGAGGGTACTTCAGAGTCCCTGTGGTGACTCAAGTACAGTAAGCAAGGGAGAGCAAGTTGTTGGAGGCAATGCGCTCTCCCCAGCCACTCTAGGCCATATTTTTGGTCATGCGGAGTCTGCAACCATTTTTGGCCTCTTTTATGAAGCCCTTCAACATATAATTTCCCCAAATATTGATCAGATCCTCACTCTTTTCTGTTTGGTGATTGTCCCTGGTTCAATTGGATATTACAACAAAGAAATTTATTAATTTGGCTTTTCTTGCCACCAAAAAGCTATCACAAAATGGATGTCCCCTTGCCTCCAACTCTCGACCAGTGGCATCAAATAATGATTGACATTTATAAGATGGAGAAAATTACAGCCACATTAAATAAATCCCAGGCTGTGTTTGAGAATATGTGGAGAAAATGGGTAATGTATATCACACCAATATGAATAGAATTTATCCCATGATCCCAAGTAACTCTTCATCCTCAGGGATATCAGAGGTTCCATCCACCTTTTCTTTTGATGTATAGTTTGGCAACATGTAAAACATAATGAAATACAAGATGCAAATGCACTTTATGTTTTCCTTATTTATAATTTTTGTTTATTATTTATGTTCCTTGTACTTTTATGTCTCTGTCAGGTTAATGTATTGTTGGTATACACTTTTGCCTCAGGCAATGTATATGTTCTCTAACATAAAATAAAGAATGAGAGTTTAAAAAAAAAAAGGACTGCTTGTATACATCTACCCAGTTCAGTGAAATCCACCCTCCTGAAATCTAATACTCTTTCCTTGTGTGGCTTAAATGAATCCATGTCTCCATGTTGAACCACACCATGTGGTGGTCACTGGACCCCAGTTGCCTTCCACTTGTATTTCTTTGACTCTGTTCCCATTGGTCCAAACCAGGTCCAGAATTGACTAGTCCCTGGTTGGCTCATGCACCAGCTGCTCTTGTTCTCCCTCTTCAGCATCTTTCCCCACCCTGGTTTCCTTTCCTATGTGCTGTTGCCCCCCATATCTCTAGTTATACATTCTTCACCTGCCTGCCCTCCTGCCTGCTTTAGCTATTCTTGTAGTCAACTTATGTTCCTGCATGTTCCCATGGGGGCTGTTCCTAAACCTCCTGACCCTTCTGGCTCTCCCCCTTGGCCAGTTCAAATGCTCACAGCTGAAGCATTTAAACTTCTCATAAAGGACCAAGATTCCTTCTCGGACAGTTGCAGGCCGTCATCCTAAATAAGCTTGCATCTGCCCAGGTCAGGCCCCAGTCCCTATGAAGCCAAAATCTTCCTTCCACAACAATCCAACTAGGAGCTGAAGGTATGGATGTGGAGTGCCTAGCTTCCCTGTACCCTGGACAGGTAGCACCTCAAGAATTAGACAGACATGCTATCTGTTTCAGGTTTCCCCAGGCTTCTTGAATTCCTCCTAGACTCTGGCTAACTTCACCCTTCTCCTGGCCTGGTCACTGGTCCCCAGGTGGACAATGACATCCAGCTGCTCCTCCTAGCTATTGCCATAGTAATCCTATGGATCTACTTCCCATCCTCCACGCAGTGCTTCCTGGGAGGCACTTGACCTCCCTCTCTCCTGTTAGGTGTCCCTAACTCCACTCCTGGACAATAAAGTCTCCCACTGAGAAGCTTCCACCTCCTTCTCCCTTCCCTGGGGCTCCATTCTGGAGGACCCTCCTAGTCCCAGCCTCAGGTTTGTGAGTGGGTCTTTCCCATTCCTCCAAAACAGTGTAGGAGTTACTAAGCGGGGCCGGTTGGGGATATGCTTTGACCCCCTCCCTCACCCTTCCTGAGCCCACTGTAGTCAATCACTCCTCTTCCTGGCATTCTTTGAGGTGCAAGTTGTGGACCCGCTGGTCTCTGTGTGGGGTGGATGCTGCCTTCAGCTTGGCCAACTCTGCTCGTAGACACACAACCTCCTCCCTCAGTCCATAGAGGTGCCTGCAGATAGAGCAGCATCGCAGCCTCCAGAATGTCTCCCTGAAGACTGCTGCTCCACAACCACTGCACTGCACCACTACCATCATATCTGTTTTCCTCCTCAATCAACTACCTGCTTAAGGCGGCTATTTGTTATCTGCAAATATTTGTTTTGTTCTTTTGTTTTGTAATGCTTACTCTTTCGCTACTTCCTGTATGGATGCAGGATGTTGCAAGGACCCTATGTGACCCACCTATAAATGTAGGGCAAGCCCTGGGGCGGGTGGATTGCAGGATGGGATGGTGGGACTACACCACAGGCTGTGTCCAAAACAATCATCCAAGGAGTCCTCTGGAAGTGGCTCCTCACTCCACTCACTGTGGTCCAGATACAGCCAATTACAAGCACACAGTCACAAACTTATCAGCTAGAATCCTCAATCCTGCCCAAACTAAATGGAAAATCACCAGAAATGGCAATTAAGAAAATACCTCAAATTCAGTTACACACAGTCACAAACTCACCAGCTAGAATCCTCACTCCTGCCCCAACTAAATAAAGAATCAAACTATGCTTTTGAAACAGTGGGATGTATTACAGGTGAAGGTGGCAGGCGAAGTACCTTCAAGGACAAACTCTTAGGTATTGCAAAAAGGTAAAAATATTGGGGATAGAGTATGTCATTCTTTCTTACCAGATCAAGGAAAGATCACAAAGTCTTCTAGGGATGTAACCTATTGTAGGTAACTACCCATGTGGGAACTGTCTCTATTGCAATAATACAAGGAGAACTAAGACAGTTTATAACCCATTTAAAAGTGAAAGATCTAAATCAGTCAATTCATAAGTGGCCAAACAGAACAAGTAGTATATCTGTTAGATGTCCATTGGGATTTAAGTTATGTAGGGAAAACACTGTGGCCACTATGGGTATGGTAGCATTAACATAGAAGTGACGTCAGACGAGAGGATGGCACATCACCAGTAGCTAGAACATTTATGCTAAGGTTTGTGGGTTTACAAAAAGTAGACTAGGCACCTGTTGGGGGTTATATGGATAAAGAGTTCTCCTTAGAGGCGCATATTTGATTAAACTCTTTGGTACCTTGGGCCTACATATGGTGGTAAGGAAGAAATTGCTTGGATAGACATTATGTAAAAAGACATGTTTACTTAAGCAATAGGTAAATGCAGTGTTATGCAAAGATATTACTTACTTCCAGAGTACAATCCACACTACCATAATAAATCATCTCCGTCCTTAGATATAGAACAAAAACCTCCCTCATGTTTATAATGGGGTTAGTTTAGCCTGCTTCTTCACTGTTTCCATTGGCAGATAGGGTAGAATATGATTCAAATTGGGAAAAGCTGTTGTTTATACTTAAGCCCTAGGGTAGGATGTCAGTAAGGGAACTGAACACTGGTGTTGGAACTAGTCAAGTGGCCTAGAACTTTATTCTGGTGGCCACCATATTGATCTTTAGACTATGTTGGTTAGGACTAAGGGCCTGCCCTTTGGCAAGCTAAGTCCCAATTCAGTGCTCAATCCATAAATTTCTTCTTTTTCAAACAGTAACGTAGGTTGAAAATTCAAATAGTGTGCACAAGAGTAAGTTCACAAGTTGTTAAAATGAATAGTGCGTATATTATGTGAGTGCCACTTCAGATAGTATGGAATGCAGCAACCATGATAGCTTCATAAGTGAAGGATGAAAGTCAGTTCTTGGAGCAACAGCTTAGTGCTATCTGTTAATGCTGCACATATGCTGTAAGCACCATAGGAAAGTGAAATGCCGGGCAGGCAGGTATAAATTAGTTGCTTGAGTACAATTAAGTGCAAAGTGATGCACAATATATTATAAGTTGTTGCTATACCATTAAAGTGTTGTTTTATGTGTGAAAATACATGATTATTCTTAAAATTCAGAAGGCATGTTAGTATTGTTGTTGCCATGGTAACACTGGCACTAATACAACAGTTTAGATGCCAAAGTCAGTAACCAGTACATAGTTGTGTGACCCCGGGTTCCTCTTTGGGTTACTAGAACTTCATGTAGTTAGTGGGTTTTCTAGGTAGGCAGCCTGGGCAGCAAAGCATTAACTTCTAGGCTCCCTTGAAGCTTCCATCAGTCATTCTGGGCAGGGATTCCAAATGGGAGTGGCCTCAGAGCAGCATAAGCCACAATAGAATGTTGTGAGTCTGTGAATTACTGCCTCAGAGCAGAGCAGTGCAGTACAGCCCAGAGTGCTGACTGAGGAGGGCCTCGGGTGAGATGCCAGCTCACTCCTGACCTTTTCAGTCCGTGTTTGGTCACAGAGTAGTCCAGCATAAAGTTGTGGTGCTGGCCTTCTCCTGTGCGGAGCCCTGGGGTGAAAACCTGAAAGACAATGGGTCAGGTAACCTGAGTAGCCCATAGGGTCTTCCCCATTCCTGAGAGACATTTGGTTGGAAAAGTGCTGCCCAGGGATTGGAATGACCAGGTTCTGCGCTCCCCATTGAGGACATTTCTGTATAGTTTGGACAGTTTTACTTCAGAACTGTTGGAGAACTGTTTCACTACTCAAATGGTGCCTTCACAATTATGAATTCTATTGGAAAAGAGTTGCCTGCCCTCTGTCTAGAACTACACTTGCTTCTGTCTGGGATATGAGGAGAAAACCTTTTCTCAGTTTGGTTAAATGTCACTGGAACTGTTTCTTACAGATGTGTGGATATGTTCTGTCCTGAAAAGGCTCTGTGGAGATGGGATGTTGGCAAGGGGAGCCGGCATTGCTCACCCTTGGGTCATGTGAACCTGACATTGTTCACTTTCTAGAAGAACATGGAATTTGATAAACTGTAAACCCAGTGTTGTTCACACCCATTTTGGACAAGCTCTGTCCTGTGTCCACAGCCTGGAAGAGGGATGGACAGAAATCTCTTTCTCTAACCCTGAAGGGTAGGGGATTAAGCACCTTGTTCTGTTTGGCGGCCTTTCAACATTGGTCCATGCTTTTGTGACCTCGCACCTTGACTACTGTAACTCCCTGTACCTAGGGTTTCCAGGGGTTGATATCCACTGCTTGCAGCTAGTGCAGAATGCTGCAGCCAGGTTACTGTCTGGGTCAACCCAATCCAGTCATATATCCCCTGTGCTGCACGTTCTGCATTGGCTGCCTGTTCAGTGGCGGATCACCTTTAAAGTTGGTTTGCTGACTTTCAGAGCCCTATATGGTTTGGGTCTGAGTTACCTATTAGTGCTTCTGAGCCCCTACTGCCCCCTCAGACTGTTCTGCTCAACTGATGAAGGATTGCTAGAGATTCCCAGGGTCCGTTTGAAGACCTCGGAGCTCGGGCCTTTGTCTTTCCTGCTCCCTCCCTGTGGAATTTCTATCTCGGGTACGAGAGTGCCAGACAGTGAGAGCTTAAAACTGCTTTAAAATATACTTTGTTTACATGTGCCATTCCTAACTTTTAGTTTGTATAATTGCACATTTTAAGTCTTTTAATTGTCCTATTTATTTAACTGTTTACTTCTAGAAAATTGTACAGTGCTTTGATAGCCACTGATATTGCTTTATAAATACATTTATTATTATGATTTATTATTATGAAGCTTTTGGTTGGTAACAGAAGCATTTTGTATATATATATATATATATATATATATAATGTGAGATATATAGAAGACAGTGGCTTTGTATTGTAAGTATTACTATTTTACATTATGAAGTTAAAACTGGACTACTATGGGGATGGGAATCTAAGGATTATAAAAATAATTGTTTGCTTTATTACTATTTATACATTAACACTGATGATAGTGCTAGAAAATCAATCTATTTATAGGAAAGTATGGAAGCAAACATTTAAAGCCTTAAGTGGAAGGAAATTAAAGGAGAATAAAGTGAGGTGTTTTAATTGTGAGATAAAAGATTTGCAATATGAATACATGTTCTTGTGACTATAAGATTGTTAAAACTGATTATCTTTATTTGATAGGGACATTATCAGAGCAAAAGCGACAATTGACTGGAATTAATAGTCACACCAATAGACAGGCTATAGATTTTTAAATATTTCCTTTTTAGGTCTAGTGTTTATATTACTAGTTGATAAACTTTTTATTTTTATTTAGCATACTTTTTGCTGCCTCAGGGCCATCAACATCTGTCCTGGTCATGGATCCCCATACTCCCTCCTCCCATTATGCCAGCTCTCCTGGCACCCCTGACTTACCCACAGGGGTGGAGTCACAGTACCGACTCTTTCCAATCGGAGCAGCAAATACTGATCCTGGTTGGGAGAGCTGGCTAGGAAGCCAGGTGAAGCCCTGTGGCAGGGCTTCACTGAGACAGCTGTGTAAAGTTTTTCTCCCTGTAAGCAGGGGGGGAATGTGCAGTGACAGCCTGCGTCCGCCCCACCCCTGAGTTCTTTAGGCGCCGGTGCTATGTGACGTGTCCAGCCTCTGCTGGGTGCCGCTCTTGCACCAAGCACCACCCTCCCTCCCGGAGAAGGAGAGCAGTCCATGGATGCTTGATCCTTCTCCCCAACTAACCCTCCGGCGACCTGGGTCCATTCCCGAACCGGGTCGCTGGCGTTTAGCGGAAATCCAACCACTGCACCAGCAGGCTGGCCCACTAGTTACTAAACTTTGATGGATGTAATCATTTGATATGAGGTAAAAATGCCTTTCTGTGTTCCTACACAATATATATGGTAACATTTTCTGTTTTATTTGAATGGTTGTTGGGTACAATATTATATACAAAGATTAAGTGAATGGTGATATATTTTTACTTTTAATTTATTGTAACAGATTCTGAAGAAGTGGTGGGTCCACCACAAAATGTCTATATATTTGATATTACATAGCTTTTTCCACTAGGGCAATAAACAAAGGCTTAATGAGTTCATGGATGAGTGGGTCACTTGGTTTTCTTTTGTGATTGGCCATTACTTGAGGGCATATTGGAACCAGATCCTCCTAGTAGTTCTGTTTTACGCTGCAGGTACATAAGGGTCACACTGCTCTTAAGTGTGTTTTGGCAGTTCTTTTTGAACAATTGGACAGATCTTCAGTGTGCAAATCCTCAGGGATTGAGTTCCAAATAGTGGGACTGCCACCAAAAAGCTTGATCACTGCTGGACTTCAAGCAAAAGATGGAACTGTACACTGGAGAGTGACTTCATGTCACCATGATTTGTCTTTGCAGGTCTCTGCTCATCAAGTATTCTTTAAATGGACAGAGATACAGAACTTGGTCTGCCTTTATATTAAAATATAAACTAGCAAAACTGGTAAGGTCTGCAAGTTCTGACCAGCAATTTAGGGGTCCACCAGCATCCACAGGTTTTATTAGGTGCCATGATCAGCTGTTCCTGCCATGAGGTTTCTGGCACTGACTGCAAAAGCAAACATAAAGAGAATGGGGATGGAGAGTGCCTCTAATAAAAGTCATAGATTGACTGCAGATCCCTTGGCCTCAGGTTCCTAGCTTTCTGCCAATGGTGGTTTCTTCTCCAAAGTGCCATTGTCCATAAATGTTACTGGTAGAACCCCCATTTGACAGTTGCTAAAGGTACTGTCGCATGATACTGAATGCTGCAGTTGCCTGGATGGCAAGAGACAAACATTATGGAACTACGGTCTTTCTTTATGCTAATTATAAAAAGGAAGAACAGGGACTGCTTACTCACCAAACACTTTATATTTGAACTCTTTAAATCCTCAGTACTGTGTTTCATTTGTTCCTCATTTGTTCAAGTATTCTCCTGTTGCCTGATATTTAAACAGGAAAGGGATCTGGCAGTCATTATATCTGATGACCTGAAGGCAGCAAAGCAGTGTAATAAGGCAGTAGGAAAGGCTAGTAAGATGCTGGGGTGCACAGGGAGGGGTATCACCAGCAGAAAAGAGAGGTAGTGTTACCCCTATATAGATCAATGGTGAGGCCACACCTGGAACACTGTGTCCAGTTCTCAAGTCCATCTCAGAAAGGACATAGACCAGTTGGAGGCAGTACAGAGAAGGGCAACAAAATGGTGCATGGCTTGCATCAAAGCCCAATGAGGAAAGACTCAGGAATTAAATATGTACTCACTGGAGGAAAGGAGAGAAAGGGAGACATGACAGAAACATTCAAATACCTCAAGGGTATAATAAGGTACAGGAGGGTGGCATATTGCACAGAAAGAGATGCTCAAGGATAAGGGGCATGCTATGAAGCTGGAAGGGGAAGACTTAGAGGGATGTGAGGAAATATTTCTTCATGGAAGGGTGAGTGGACACCTGCAACAGCCTCCCAACTGAGGTGGTGGGTACCGAAATGGTAACAGGTTTCAAACATGCATGGGATAGAAACAGGGGACCTTAGTAACAGGGCTGGAGGGGTGAGGTTAAGGCCATAGATCAATTAGAGACTATGGTAGCACAGAAGGTAGGGATTTTAGGGCAGACTAGGTGGGCTAAGAGGTCCTTTTCTGCTGACAGTGTCTATGTTTCTATGTAAAGAGATTTAGAAGCCCAGTCTTTGTCCAAACTCCTCCACCCCAGGCCAGTGGTGTGTAGGGCAGAGGCATTGCACGCTGACCCTCCTACAGTGGGGAAAGTGATGGTAAAACTGTACCTGTTGCCCTGGAGCAGGAGAGATTACATAAAGATCTGAATGTGACAAAGACTAAGTTACAACATGTTGATGCATGTATACTAAATGTATCGCATGAAGTGCATTTACTAAGTGACAATGTATATATAGTACTTCTACTTTTGGAACTGAAACTTTTAAATGCAACTTCTGTACCTGAAGGGACACTATTGTAATTGAGCTTGTCTCAATAGTTACATTCTCTAATAAAATTAAAACTGAAAATTGAATTAATGCTGTGGGTGACCATGCAGCATTGACCACTCCATGCCCATAGGATGGCATCATG
The DNA here is from genome assembly GCA_016271365.2 of Neoceratodus forsteri. Classification (NCBI taxonomy): domain Eukaryota; kingdom Metazoa; phylum Chordata; order Ceratodontiformes; family Ceratodontidae; genus Neoceratodus; species Neoceratodus forsteri. Next base: position 418,121,932 of record CM057452.1, on the reverse strand, counting down.
AATAGCCATAGGCTGATGCTGGGGAAATGAGTGGCCTAAATGGTGGAAGAATCCAATCTGCCCAGATGGAATGATGGTGACCCACTCAAAAACCTCTGAAGCCACAGCCCCAATGGTCCTCCTCACCGCCTCTGCTGTCTTAAGGTGACACGCTGGTGGCCCAAAAGCACATGATGGCTGTTGGGGCCTTGCCATGTGGGAGGAAGCCACAGAGCACCAGTGGAGGATGAGGAGGATTTGAATGCAGCCACTTGAGACAAGTGGTATGCGAGAAGGAAGTTGGAGGTGGTGTCCAAGAGAAGGAGGAGGAGATGAAGGGACGGGAGGTGGCTCAGATAAGAAAGATTGCATCATGACAAAAATGATGCACTTCAACAGGGCCTGCTTCTACTACAAATTGCCTGGCTGATTCACATAACCATATGTTTATGGATGGCTTTATTTTGAATTTGAGCAGGACCTCATTAACCGGAAGAAGTGGCTAAATAGTGCCACAAAGACTGGATGCATTTATTCGGTGGCCTGATAAATTGTTTTGTTCAATAAAGAATCTTTCAAATACAGAGTATTTGGTGAGTGAAGCAATCTCTGTTCTTCTTTCTTTGTAACATAGAGTGAGACTATCACATGAGACTAGCTCCTTCCTACAAGATTTCTGTTTATTTTCAGTACTATATTTCTGGTCTTCCTGAGGAATATAGCCTCACCTCTGCAGTTATGGCTCTCCTATCAAGAGACTGACTTTCTCCCTTTACTTTGAAACTAATTACAGCACCTCTCCAAAGAAATGTGGCCCAGTGATTAGAGCAGCTGTGAACCCAGGAACCCCATCATGAGTTCCACCATTGTCACTCCCAAATTTTAAATAAGCAACAAAAACTGTGGCACAATCTTTCACCACTGGAAACGTGAGCAACAGAGACACTGAAAATGATTCCTCCAAATCACAATACAAAATTAGAAGGAAGGGGTTGTTGTAGTGGCTTTGAACAAAGCAGACTGTATTAAACAGACACATATGCAGCTTCTGGATGAGACTTACTACACAGACCTCACTGAAGACCCCACCACAAAATGTATGCAACTCCTGTGACCTTATTTGGTCACTGGCATCCCTCCATCCCCATTCCTCTACCAAGTTTGCCCTCTGCTATCCCATGTATGCTTGAAGCTCCCCACAGTCTTTTCCCCACTGATTCTTCTGGGAGGCTTTTCCAGATATCCAAAACAAAAGCAATATCAGGCAGCTAAGGGAATTCACATTTTATCTTTGTATGCCCCCTACTTACTTATTTTTGTTTCTTAGTTCCTTGTCTTTCCATTTCTTAGTGCTCCTTCCCCCACCCCTTTCCCTCCTTCCCTTTACTGTCCCTCCCATTCCATTCTTTTCCAGCAGTGTTGTTTTTAGTTACTGCAATTTTATGTATTTTGTTATATTACACTTCTGGTTTGGGCATTGTTGAGTGATAGATGTAATAATTTTGTAATTTTTATAATAGTATGTATTGTATTGTTCGTTGTTGCATCTGTCACTTTAAATGGTTGATTTAAAAATTTATTAGATGCTATGGTTGCCATGGTTTGAGAAAGCTCACGGTAGGTGAGTGAAATGTTGGCGGACACCGTGGGGTGAGCTGGATGTGCTAATAATGTAATAAAGCTTGTTTTATCAATGTTGAACAATTGTTGGTTTTATCTCTTCACTCATGTCTGTTAGCCTTACTTTTTCTACTTTGAACTGTTCCAGTCATCTGCCACCCTTTCTGTAAAGAAGTATTTCCTCACAAATCTCCAACCCCCTTAGCTTCATTGCATGTCCCCATTCTCTAGTGCTTTCTGTTCTCTAAAAGAGACAGCCCACCTGCACCTGACTGCTGGACAGCTTTAAAATGGAGTTAACCATTTATTTATTTAGCTTAGCCTTTCCCTAACTATGGTTAAGTTGTTATTTATTGCCCTTGTCTTAATTTATATTTATATTTCTTGCATCTGATTTTATGTGCAGTGCCATGGTTTGGAAAGGCGCTATAAAATAAAGTTTGACTTGACTTGACCTTTGTTTACTTATTATTAATAGCAAAGCAGGTACTGATCCCAACCTTGATTATGGCAACATACTGTTCGTACACCACAATAACATATTTGGAGAAAATATCAAGTAATACTAAATAACATCTGTAGATTTGCTCTTAAGGCACCATACAGAACTCACCACTGTGTACTATACCATCAGATGGGTATTCTACCTCCTAAATTAGATTAATTATAATTATAAAAGGATCTGAGAAATGGAGTTTTCTGATTGGCTGCAAACATTCTAAAAGCCTTATGTTAATCTTTTATTAACATACATGTAGAGCTTAGCCATATGCTGAACAAGGTTTAACACTGTTTAAAAACATTTTTTATTATGATGGCAATAAGGCACTTCCAGGGATTATGTTAATGGTCAGTTAATCACCCTCCTAGGGGCATGTGGCACTGTTTACCTCGTGCCACAGTACACCCTTAGGTGATTAACAGACCATTAACATAACCCTTGGTCATGCTCTTATTGCTTAATGCAGCAACATTTTGCATTTAGAATTTTCAGAAACTCAGTACCAGAGATTCTGTTCACATTCCTTATGCCTTTGTTTATGTATCACAGTACTAGGAATAGTGTATCTGCACTTTTTCTATTCCCCCTAAAGCTGGAAATGTGCAAGAAATCATTTTCTTGGTCTGGACCAACAATTAAAATTGAATTGGCTTATACTGTTAGAAAAGCAAACAATGTTATGCATTTTAAACATCTTTTAACAAAGTTTTACAGTGCTTATGTTATGTCAATGTTTGTAATTTATAGTCTTTGTACATGTTCTGCTTCATGTATTGTATGTCTTTTATGTCAGGCGTGACTAAAACAAGGCTGTGCCCAGTTTACCTCCTGGTAAAAAATAAAAAATGACAAACAATGAACATGAAATACTCCTGTGAGGTACTTGACAGTTTCAATCATGTCTCCCTCACTCTCCTCTCCTCCAGGGAGTACGTGTTGAGCTCCTGCAGTCTTTTCTTGCATGGCTTTTCATGCAACCCTCACACCATTTTGGCTGCCCTCCACTGTACTACCTTTACCCTATCAATGTCCTTGCAGAGGTGCAGGCTCCAGAACTACAGACAGTAATCCAGGTGGGGCCTCAGCAGTGAATGACACAATGGCAGGACCACCTCCCTTCTCCTGCTAGAAATCTCCTCCTAATGCACTCCAGTATCCTGTTAGCCTTTTCCACTGCCTTGTCACACTGACCAGCTACCTTGAGGTCATCAAATATGATGATCCTGAGGTCTCTGTCTTGCTTGGTCACTGTGAATACCTCTCCCCAATCTTATACACAGCCCCTGGGTTTCCTGCCCCAGGTGCATAGCCTTGCACTTTTTAACATTGAAACCCAGCTGCCACATCATAGACCACTCCTCTAGGTTCCTCAGATCCCTTTGCATTCTCTCCATCACTTCCTGAGTGTTCACCCTGTTGCAGGCTTTTGTGTCATCTACAAAGAAACATACCTTAGCCTCCAGTTCCTCAGTTTCACTTATGAAGATATTGAAAAGGACAGGTCCCAGCACTGATCCCTGTGGCTTCCCACTAGTCACTCTCCTGTACCCTGAGTGTCTGCCATTTACCACCATCCTCTACCGTATATCTTTTAACCAGTTAGAGTCCCAGCTTACCACTTTCTCCCCCACTCCCAGGCTGCTCAGTTTCTTAACTAGCCTCCTGTGGGTGCAATGTCAAAGCCTTACTGAAGTCCAGGTAGGCTACATCCACTGTTTTCCTTGATCCACCTCCCTAGTAACCTGGTCAAAGAAATCTATGAGATATATTTGACATGACCTTCCCCTGTGAAACCATGCTGCCAGTAGTCCTGCATTCCATTAGCCTCTAGGTACTCCACGAACCTCTCCTTCAGTAGGGTCTCCATTAATTTCAAATGAGCCTCAGATCCTCCCTAGGTACAAAGAAACTCAAATGAGGCAGTAGTCTGTTCCCATGAAGGCCATAGACATGCTACAAGGTACACAGGAACTAGTGACCACTCATGAAAAGATGAGTGTAGGCGCAAAATGTTTATGTACGTGCCATACAAACAGTATACCATTGCAGCAGTGACTCCCAGATTAGAAGACCACCACAGCGACAGGAATCGGGCAAAATCTGCCTGTCACTGTGGTGGTCTGTTTGGTGATCAGGACTGCCTGGCTGGGTGTTTGCCCCGATCCAACTCTGACTTGAAGTTAGAGTCATAGAGACAGGGGTGGGGAACTCCTGGGTTGGGGCACAGCCCCAATGGATGCATGGAGGCATCCCTGATGCTGCAATGCCGACAGTCGGCACTGCGGCTGCCGCTGTCGGGATGTCCCCATGCTGACTGTCACTGCGGCATGGGTAAACCCATACAAACACCCCAAAGCCCACCAATGTTTTGGGTTTTAAATACACCTTCCTCAGGGTGGAAGGCATTTCTAAATGTAAATCAAAAAGTTTTTATAAATATTCTTACATTTTATATATAACATTTTCCACACACCTAAATGTGCTCAGAAAAACAGATGCATACCTAATGGCTATGTAGCTTACATACACCTATGTATGAATAAAATTATATTTAAGACATCAATAAATTAAGTATTTCACAGTGGCCTTAATATTTTGCTTAAGTATGTTATAAGGGCAATGTTCTACTCACTTCCTTTCTGTTCCTAATTGTGCAGTTCTGTCAAAAATAAGTACTGCTTCATTTCTTAAACATTTGTGTACTTAAATAACAAAAATAATCTCTGTTTTATTTTAATATATTCGAAAGTACCTTTGAGCACAGGTGCTCATTTACAAAAGTTCCATTTTAAAGCATAGTTACAAACAGAACAAAAACAGTTACAGCAATTCCAGTGGAATGTAGTCACTACAAATACAACATGTAACAGGGTGGTAGGGTACAATTATGCCAACAGCTACGCTGCTGTATGAAGTTTTAGGATCTCCACTGCATGATTTTGGATTATTGGTGGCAAGTGCAATTGGAGTTGGGGAGAGAGCTGTATGCAAAGCTTTTTTTAAACTGGGTAATGTGGTAGACTAAGAATGGATTCATATACTTCATTCATCCAGCTTGCTGCTCATACTGCAAAGAAATTAGTCCCTAGATTGATTTTCTGACAAGGAAGTTCTAGGGCAGATCTTAACATACTTCTAGTGTCATACTGATTATTAATACATTTGAAGCAGCTTCATATGGCTAGAGGGTGAAGCCCAGTAGTGCCTTTATGGCAAGCAGACAGGATTGGTATTTTATTCTGTCATGCAGGGTAGCCAGTTGGTCAGTAAGTATAGGGTACAGGTGTGAGTGAGGTCATCAGCTCCTAGAATGAATCAACAAGCTTTATTGCAGACCATGTTGATTCTGTTTAATAAAGTGTCACGAGCAGCAACATACAGGGAGGCCATAGTCAATGAGGGACATGATAGCTTGGAGACAACAAGGCATCTGGCTCCCAGTGTGAGGTTGTGGCAGTTTCTATACAAAGCACCCAGTCTTCTGTTAGTGGTGGCCATGATGTCCACGTGCAGGGCAATTGAAAGGGTATCTTTTTATTTATTGAGGTCTCAGATTATTACCTTTGAGCTACAAGCTCATTTACAAAGGTTCCACATCAAATTGGGTAACAATACTGGCAAAACAGTTTTACAACAGAAAATGCAAACAGAAACATTATACAATGGTAGACAATCAATACAGTTAGTCAGTATTTACTTAAGCAGATGTGATAACATACATTTAGGTGACAGGATAAGAAGAAAGATATGCTGTAGCAGGGAATTGTAGGTTGAGTCAGGGAGGAGAGAAGATGCAGTAATCTCTGGATCTGGATTACATTGTAAGGAAAGAAGACTGCAATGGGTAGGGGAAGTGGCATAGAGATGGGAGGAGGAATGGGAGAAAGAATAGGTGGGTGGAAGTAGCCAGGGAGAGCTGGGAATAGGAGTCTGGGGTGGGGAGAAACTGGGATGGGTAGAGCAGTGTGAGAGGGAAAATGCAGATGAGGAGTGAATGTGAGAAGGGGTACTGGAGAGGGGGATGGAGGGGCAGGAGACTAAAGTAGCGGGAGTATAAGAACTACAGTGCAGGCTGGGGAGTACAAAGTGTTAATATGGTGAACAAACAAGTACTGTAACAGGAAGAGTCATTCATGGGAAGCAGGTGCATTTCATTTGACTAGTTAGATCGCTCATAGCTCAGTTTTAAATGGGCCAAGTCTATTGATATATAGTAGATCAGCTGTGAGGGAGTTTAGCCAGAGGGAGCCCAATATCTGAAGGATCTTTGTCCTTGAGTTGTCCACGGGAAGGGACCTTGTAAGAGATGTTGTTAGAAGCTCTAGTCAGTCTTCTTGATTCAGCCAGGCAGCGCATTGTATTGTTGCAGGGAGGTAGGAGGCTTAGGGCTGCTTTTGGCTAGTAGATAGACATGATAGCAAACCCTAGTATCAAGATTTAGCCAGCCAGAATGCAAGTAAAGGCTACATGTATGAGTGAGACAGAAAGCTCCTAGGACTAACCTGCAGGCTTTGTTTAATGTGATGGCAATCAATTGAGGGTGGTGTTGGAGGCCACACCATATATAGCTAGGCCATAATCAATGACTGAAGACCGAGCTGGTTATAGCAAGCTGAAGGGCTGCATTAGTGAGGCAGTGCTGGTGTTTATGTAGCTGCCCCAGTTTATGATTAGCAGTCTTGGCGACATGAGTGGAGAAGGAGAGTGAGCTATGAAGCATGACGCCAAGATATTTAAAGTTGTGGACCATTTCAGTGGATTCGTTTTGTTTGTTTTGTATATTGACCGTGGATGACTTGAGTAGATTGTGTGTTGAGGCAAGAGCATGGTCTTTGTTTTTATAGTTTAAAGAAGCTTTGAATTACTGAACCAGTTTTCTACACTTGTAAAGAATCCTGCTGGAGCCATTGCTCCAGGGTGACGATCTGGGTGACTAGTGTAGATGACTGCGTCATCTGCATAAAGGGTTTTTGCAGACAGGCTTAGGAAGCTGGTAGAGGGAAAGGCTGAAGAGTAGTGGGCCTAATATGGATCCCTGGGGCACTACAGTAGTCACTTGATGGGATTCCAAGAGAGTGTTGTGTACTTTTACCTGCTGTATCTGTCCTGGAGAGTAAGCGCCAGAAAGATCTCAAGTTATTTAGAAGTTTGTACTTGTTCCAAATTTTGTCCCTTATTGTTCAGGATGATCAAGTGGGGGATCTTTTTTTAGTTGTGAGTCCGAGAAGAGCATAGTTTTCGTTTTTTATAGTTCAGCACCAACTTGTTGACAGTGAACCATTTTCCAGCTACCCAAAATTAGTCTGTAGGTCTGCAGTGATTTTATTTATTTATTTAAACCTTTGTTCACCAGGTAAATACAATGAGCCAGAGCCTGTGTTCATGTATGACCTGGGGCATTACAATCAGCCAGAATATTCACAATAATGAGTATATACATAGGGAATGCAGGTTTAACTTAACACATAATAGACAGGAAAGTAAACCAGCAATGTAAACAAATTAGATATATAACTATTACAAAGTTATAAAAAGCAATCGCATTGCAGATGATTTAAAAGTACTTCTTTAGGTGCTTCTTGAACATATTATGACTTTGAACTTCATGTAAAATCTTATGGTAAACTATCAGTTTTGGCTGCAGCAACCAAAAGCCCGTTAAGCCCATTAATGTATAGATATCAAGAACGTTCTTACTGTTAGAACAGTGGAAGGAGACAGATAAAGGGCTATGGTACCCAATCAGGGTGCTGAAGCACGAGCAGACTTGATAGACCAATAGGCCTACTTTGCTGGCATCTAGTATGTTAGTATGTTATGTATGTTAGGTTCTACATCCCAATCTCAATTTTAGCAGGGAAAAAGAGGGAGTAATTTTAAGTCAAAGAATATTGTCTGTGATACAATTAAGGTTATACAAGCTATTCAATCTGGGATAGTAAACCAATTTGAGTATAAAGAACACAATGGTGTGTATTGTAAGGTAACTTTGAAACAAAATCTACAGATTGAATGGAAAGTAGTGTTCAATAAAGACAAATCAACTGAAGCGATATTAGAAAAGAGAAATGAATTATAATACAAAGTTGGTAGCAATATACTATTTGCAATAGAAAATATGGCCACAGATGTAAGACAGTTTTGTAATCTAAATAATGCTCCCAATTTTTGATTAGTTTGTTTACAAATATATCTTATGTGTGCAGAATAAGTTAAACTAGGATCAAGTGTTAATCCAAGATATTTAAATTCTTGAACTTGTTCAAGTGTATTTCCTGTTAAATCAAATATGGACAATGGAACACCTTTTGACAACTTAGGTCTTGATCCAAACAGCATACATTTTGTCTTTTTACTGTTTAATAATAAGTAATGATTTGTAAACCAATGATTTAAAATAAGAAAATATATATTTAGTGACCGATTTATGTCATTTATGGTAGAGGAGCTCTTATACAGTATATTGTCATCAGCATGTAATAGTGAATTTGTACATTTTAATATGGAAGGTACTGTATCAACAAATAAAGAGAACTACAGAGGCCCCAGGATAGAACCCTGGGGCACTCCTTCTTCAACATCTTTGTACTTGACACGTGTCCATATAGTGGCTGGTATTTTGGAGAAGATGACTGCATCATCTGCATATAGTAGTACCCTAGCAGACCATCAGGCTGCAGGTAGATTATTAATAAACAGTCCAAATAGGAGGGGCCAAATATTGAGCCCTGAGGCCCCCGATTGAGTCATTCCTTGTGTCTGAGAAACAGCCATCTATCTTTACTCACTGAGATCAGTTAGGGAGGTACCTTCAAAACCACATTACCATGTCTAGTGCAGGCCAAGGAGGAGAGCTTGTCAAGCAGCAGCTTGTGATGAACTAAGTCAAAGACCTTGGTCAGGTCAATATAAATGGCTCCAACCATGTCTCTGCTGTTGATCAATTCATGCAGGTAGCTAGTGAGGTCAATAATGGCAGTGCTGGTGTAACCCCTTGTTACCCGGGTTACTAGAATCCCAGTAAGACCTAGTGGTAGGCAGGGAAGGCAGCTTGTGAAACTTCAGTTAATGGATTTCACACTGTCTCACTCTGTTCTCAGTCTCAGCTGAGACTGAGGGATGACATCACCATAGAACTTTCACAGCTGCATGAGCCACAATGGAATCTGCAGCAGTGAGTTGGAATAGAATGTTGGGAGGTGTGAACAGTAGTTGAGGTCAGTTGGAGTTTGGAGCTTACTGAGAGAGGTGCACAGCAGCTCTGTATAGGCTCTTGGAGCCTCAGCCCTGACATAGGGCTACATTCTGGGAAAAAGGTGTGTGTTTCCACCAAAAGAGACACAGAAGGAGTTTGAAGTGGTGGAGACCGCTGATTCAGGTCTATGCCCCATCGCTCAGGGGATGGGGCAGGAAGGGTTCCTGCATATTCCAGGGCAACCCCTGGTTTTTCTACTAGTGGAGAAGCTGCCTTATTTGTTCAAGAGTTTTTGGGAAACAAGAAGATTTGTGAATTGCCTGTGGGGCACCTGCAACCAGAGGGTGAGTTTCTGCTCTTTCTAAAGGGCCTATGTTTTCACCCTGGAACTTTTGTGATAGTGGGGATTGGACTACTGAAGTAGTGGGAGGCCTAGAGTAATAGGCTTAGCCAAAAGTAAAAGTATGTTCAAAATCCAGCACTTAGTGGAAGTCAAGACATGTAGAGAGATGTGACATCACGTCTACCCAGTAATCTATATTGCCAAGCTTTCAGTAAAGAGTTGTTTAGTTTCCAGAGAAATGGCTGGGTATGGATTGTGGGAGCTGGAGGTGGGAGACCCCCATCTTTAGTGACCAGGTCCACATCTCTGGTTGCTCTGTGGATTTCTACATTGCCTCATGCACTTGGCCAGTCAGTGAGGGAAGTACCCAGACATGAGATTGGAAGGAAAATTCCCTCTAGGAGTTGAAGGCTCTAAGGTGGTTTGGGAGCCACAACAGGAAAACTGGTTAATTTCCCAAAATGGACTGTGGATCAAGTGGCGGCAGGAGCCGGCCCGTGGGAAAACCCAAGTAGTGTGCAAGTCGAGGCTGTGTACCCAAAGCTGCATGCAAGTCCAGGCTGTGTGCCTGGTGGGTTCAGAGTCTGAGGGCTGGAAATAGTGAAGAAGTGTTCTGTTGTCTCTAATCTGCATTACCAGGAATGTAGCTCCGGGGGTCTGTCTATGCTTTGTTTGTTCAGCTTGGATGTGAATAAAAGCCACACTGTAGAATCCCATTCCTGGTTCTGGACATTACAGTTATTGCTTCCTGTGTTCGGATTTACTTGGCGCCCTGTGCAGAGTAGCCAAACCTAGGCCCCCTGTGCCGAGTAACCTCATCCTCCCGAACCCAGTCCCCACCAGGTACTGCTGTCAGCTTCAACAGCATGCCACCTGTCATTTTGTAAAAAGGCAGGGGTGAGGGGTTACACTGGTATTAGCAGCATTTCTGAACCCATGCTGTTATGGGCACTGGATGTTGTATTTCTCCAGATGGGCTACCAGTTGGTCTAAGACAATTCTCTCCAAGGCCTTAGGCAGGGGGACAGAATGGAGATGGTCTATAATTTGCCAGGTTAGAGCAGTCACCGTTTTGAAGAGAGATGTAACTAGTGTGGTTTTCCAAACCCCAGGCAACTGTGAGTACTGCAGAGAAAAGATGAAGATATTGGTGATGGGAAGGGTGAGTTCTTCAATGGCAAGTGCTAGCAACTTCATATCAATTGTGTCACTGCCAACCCTGGTTTCAAATTTAGGGTGTCTAGTCTCTGAGTTATGACTGCTAGGTGCTTCATATTCTTCTCTTTTATGAGTTGCACAAGGTGGGCTGACTGGGATGACTGCACTTAGATCTGTGAAGGTTGCATTGAGTTTGTTTGCTAATTCTGTTGGGTCCATGATCTCAAACCCATCAACAATTAGCATTTTACAGGATTGTTTCTCACTCTTGCTCAGAAGCTCAGAACTGTTTTCCTACATTTTTCCCATAGTTCCATTTTATGGTTTGCTGGGCCTTACAATATTCAGATTTGGCCAGCCTGTTCAGCTTAGTGCATTTATTGCAAGCGTCTCTGTAATTTTGCAGATGGGTAGGTAACAGATTCTTTTGCTAAAGACCATTTGTTGTCCCTATCTCTCATGAGGGCCAAGAGTTCTGGGGTGATCCATCCTGCTAAACTACCCCACCCTATGCTTTTTTTTCTATGTACATTTTGGTGTTTTGCCCATTTTTCTCCGGACCGGGACCCCAACAGACACATCATTACTGCGTGTGGGGAGGTGCATCGCATGCCAGGCACTGCTCAGCCCCTTCCACCCCACCCTGCTATCGCTGCCATCCCCACCCAGCTATGTTCCCACTGGACTTCCACCCAGTGGGAGCGGAACTATGGGGTACGGGCAAGCACCCCTGGGAGAGGAGAACTGCCTTGTGGCTGCTCGATCCCGCTCTATCCCTCCTCCCCACGCTGGCTCCCCCAATGACTTGAGGTCATTCCTGAACCTGGGTCGCTGGCACCTTGCGAGGTAAGGCATCCAGCGCCTCAGCCCTCAGTGCTACCAGGCGGCACTCCTTATGCTTTTGACAAGGGCAAGCTTGTTACATGCTGAGATGAATTCCTCTATTATGAAATCAAGGGCAGAGTCTATGTCAGGGAATTACATCCCGGTAGCTCTAATCTAAGTTGGCCAGATAGGATTTAAAGCCGTAAACTTGTCTTTCTGGAGGATCCAGCTGGTGGCAGGAAGCTTGATCTGTTTTGTTGACCATGACATGAGCATTGCACTGGGGAGTGGTCACTAATGGTGTCAGGTAGCACCTTGGCATCTTTGACCCTGTCTGGATGTGTAGCCAGGATCCAGTCTATTAAGGTGCTAGTGCCAGATTTATAGTTGGTCCTGGTGTTTTCAGTTACCATTTGGGTGAGGAAAAGGCTAGCTATTGTATCCCTGTGTTGGACACTAGAGTTGGAGGCCAGTTGATACTGAAGGCCCAGTAACAATAATTTCCCAATTTTCATTGATATTTTGGAAGTAACTGGAGAAAAGCTTTAGGCCTTCTTGGTGTTTGTTGGGTGGTACATAAGTTGCCATCAGGAGAGAGTTTTATGTCCCCAGCCAAGTAGCAGTTTAACCACTAGGCATTCACAGTCTCTATTTAGCCCATATATGACAAATTTGGAGCCCATAAAGTTTGATCTTAAGTAAAAGAAGCATTCCTGTTCTTACTTGCCCATCCTGTTCTCTCTGAAATGGGTGAAGCCAGGTAGGGTAATGTTGGCGCGGAGATCTTGGGGGGCCAGGATTCTGTTAGTGATATCTGGTTGTACTTGTGCTACCCAAGCTTTGAATAGAGCAAATTTAGAGAGAAGGCTTACAATATTTAGGAGATTTTTATTTATTTATTTAAAATTGATAACCGGAAAGGCACCATGAGCAGAACCTCGCTTTTCAGGTGCGACTGGGAGGAGGTACAAAGGACAAAATACAGCACTGAAAAATCATAGAAACAAGATACAGAGAACAGTACAAAAGAAAATACAAGGTCTGCTATGTACAATAGAGGAGTGACTAATAAATACAAAGCAATTGTAATACAAGCGGTATTTACAAGGCTATGTACAAACAATATTTACAATGGATATATACAATAAGATGGAGCAAGAGGGCAGGGAAAGACGGAACTGAAAGGGGTTTAGGAAGAAGAGATACAAGAAGTAGTGGTGGTTGGCTTGATGAAGCGCTTGAGGCAGGGAAGGTTGGAGAGAGACAAATTTTGAGGGGACACTATTCCAGAGAGAGGGAAGTCGATAAGAAAAGGAGCGTTTGCCAGCTGAGGTGCATACACGTGGGGGGAAAAAGTGTGGGCACAGGTTGACCACAAGTTGTAAGGTAAGGAATCTCCTGATTTAGAAGAGATGCAAGATAGGGTGGAGGTCCCAAACCAGAATTTAGCTATGAAGGCGGAGCAGTGTGAGGAGTGTCTCTGTGCAAGGGATTGGAGGGAAAGTGGGAGTATAGGTTGCAGTGGTGTACTAAAGAGGCAAACCTGCAAAAGGCATGGAACAGGATGTCAAGTTTGGCCAGGGAGGTGGCGGGGCAGTACTGTAGACTATGTCAGTGTAGTCAAAGGCTGGGAGGATCCATTTGGCTAAGTGATTGTGTCTAACAGGAAGGGAGAGGCTGGCTTGGCGCTGTATAGCAGCCCCAGTTTAGGGCGGAGCTTTGAGTGTAGGGCACTAAAGTGGGAGGAGAAGTCGAGGGGTTCAAGCCAGTCTCCAAGGTACTTGTAGGTGGGGACATTGTTGAGGGGTGTTGGCTGCAGAAGAAAACTGGTAGAGTGGAAGCCTGGCTAGTTTTTGTTTAGCCGAAGGTCATAGCAACAGTTTTTTTTTTTTTTTAGCTGCTACGCTTTTAAGCAATTGGCATTGAACCAGGCTGTAACAGCTGTGAGGTCACTTTGAAGGGGGATTGGATGGATTAGACAGATGGGCCTGACAGGAAAAGGACAGTGTCATCCTCGTACATGTGTACATTTGCATGGATGCATGCTGAGGGTAGGTCGTTAATAAAGAGAGAAAAGAGACAGGCCCTAGGATAGATCCCTGGGGCATGCTGGCAAGTACAGGGAGGGCAGTCGATAAGATATTGTTGATAGAGACTTCCTGGGAACAGCCAGTTAGGTAGGAGCTAAACCAGGATATGGAGGCAGGGGATAGACCAGCAAGGCTTAGTTTATGGAGTAGAAAAGGTGGAAACGGAGTCAAAGGCCTGGCTAGGTCAATAAAGATGGCACATGTGATATGGCCAGTGTAGTAGCATCAGTAAAGCATAGAAGGGAGGAAGTGGTAGAGTGGAATTTCTGAATCCTGATTGAAAAGTGGAGAGAGTGATGGAAACAAGAAGGAAATCATTAAGTCTTGAGAGAATTAGGGACTCTTGGATTTTGGCGAGGAGGGAGAAGGAGATGGGGCAGTAATTTCTGAGGCTAGTGGGGTCACCACCTTGAAGAGTGGGAGGACAGCAGCAGACTTCCAAGCTGTAGGGATGTTTGCTGTTGAGAGTGAAAGGTTTAAGATGAAGATTAAAGGGGTAACTATGCAGTGGGCCGAGATTTTGAGGAGCCTAAGATGCAGGCCACCTTGGCTTGACTTGGAGGTTGAGTGAAACAAGAGCTCTTAGAACTTCAGATGGTGAACAACGATAGCTGAAAACCTGAGGACTGTGAGGGGGTTGGAGGAGCAGGATGGTGATGTTGGGGGCTCTGAGGGACAGCACAGGAAGTGAAAATGTATTCAGATCCTCAGCAACAAGATAAGGATCAGAATTATTGACCCCGACGCATGGATGGAGGTGGGAGGGACTCAGGGGGGTGTAGGAGAGAGCAGAGGTCCTGCAAAAGGTAGAGCAAGTGCTGTTTGAGGGGTGGAGACATGACTTAAAGAAGTCAGCTTTGAAGAGCAGATACTGGTAGTGCAACTATTTCAGAGGAGTGAAACACTTGTAGGGAGGCCTGATTGCCTACAGATTTAAGATGGCACCAAGTGAGATCTGAGCTCTCTCATATCGCCAAGATATCGGGTGATCTAGGGATGGTGGTTGCATTTTACTCAAAGGTTTTTAGTGGGGCATGGTATCCCAGATTTTAAAGAAAATGGATGTAAAGTGGGCAAGGGTGGTGTAGGCAGTGATGGAAGAAGACTGGGGACCAGTTGCAATGGCTAGATCATGAAGTAATTGACTCACAGGGAGGGATTTGAGGGGCAGTACTGGATGTATTTAGGGGAGTAGTGGGAGGCGAGATTTCCTAATACAAAAGGTAGGGCAGTGATCACTGGAGTGCGTTGGATAGGATGCCAGCAGAGCAGGTGTGGTGAGGGTGGGTAGAGAGCATGCAGTCCGGTGAGGGAATGAGACTGAGCTCTAGTGTTAGGGCAGATCGGCTCATTGATCAGCTGGGTGAGGTTTAACACTTTGATCTGATGTTGGGAATTTAGAGACAATGAGGAGAGCCCATCGAGACTGAAGTCACCCAGAAGGATTAGTTCACCTACAGAAGCAAGGGCAGAGGCTGCAGAGATGCAGGATATAAGGGATGGGGAAAAGTTTTGGGGGGTATAGAACACCCATAAAGAGGGTGAGGAAGAAGGAAAAGCTAGGTTGGCTAAGAGGAGTTCATGGGAGCCAGGGTTTGCTTCACAATGGGAGACAGTGCACTTTAATGTGCTGCAGGAGTATATCCACCCACCTCCTCGTTTACCATGGTCTTGCCTGAAGAGGTTAAAGTC
The DNA here is from genome assembly GCA_016271365.2 of Neoceratodus forsteri. NCBI lineage: Eukaryota > Metazoa > Chordata > Ceratodontiformes > Ceratodontidae > Neoceratodus > Neoceratodus forsteri. The sequence goes on along the minus strand of CM057452.1, from coordinate 418,106,528 downwards.
TGGGAGGGCTAGTTGAGAGTCAGGAATATGGGAGGACAACCAAGTTTTAGTTACATAAAAAGTATATCGGAGGAGTACTGAATGACCCACACCTTTAGCTCGTCCATTTGGGGTATAAACTACGGACATTAATGTGGAAAATCCACAAGCCTTGGGATAGCCAGTGGGAGGAGATGGAAGGGTTGGGAGGGCCTGGATCTGGTTCAAAATCACCAGCTAGATAATGATGTTTAACATCCCATGTTGCTTGGGTGCAGCATCTGGGCCTGGGTTTGGGTGATTATTGCCTACAATAGGAGTAGGATTAGGTAAGTCTTTTATGTCTCTCAGGCACTGTTTGTGTTTCTGTTTTTTGTCCTGTGGGAGTGAGGCTTGTATGTGGAATAGAGGGGTGTATGCCGCAGGAGAAGTAGTAGGATTCCAAGGGAAGTTAGATTTGCAGGTCCACTGTTGTTAGTGTTAGCCCAGAGACCCTGAGGGCTGACAAGCAGAGTGGCCTCTGGGGTACATCAGTCATCTGGGGCAACAGAGACTAATTGTGGGTTGGTGCACTGGTTGGGCCTCTCAGGGGTGTTAAGTTCAACAGTAACATCACTAGTAGAAGCATAGTTGTAATATGGGGAGCTGCGATAGAGAGGCTAGCAGAAAGGTCCAGTGCTGGGTGACGCTGAATGGCAGGCAACAATACTGATTTAAATTTCAGTGTTTCACAGTACACAGATTTAACAATGAGAAAGCGTCATTGATTGATTGATTGATTGATTGATTAGCTCTCTTGTTTCCGCTAGTACTCTCATTTCATCAGCTGCAAATGAAAAAAAAAAGTAAAAAAAAAAAAAAGAAACATGACAAACTGGAAGCTGGTATAGCACAAAGGGCATTTTATTTGTTTCATTTGTAGATGATGAAACAAAAGTACTAGAGGAACATGAGTAGTACATTGCCCTTATACTTGTGTGAAATTTGAAGGGCACTGTCTACTTATACAGAAACTTTTTGATTTACATTTAGAAACACCTTCACCCTGAGGAAGGGGTATTTGGACACTCTGAAATGTTGATGGGCTTTAATGTGTTTTTATGGTATGTACATAAATAAACTTTTATGCCTAAAATCATCTTTTGGCAGTGGTCACAAGTTCCTGTGCACCTTGTAGCATCTCCATTAATTTCCCCACCACTGGTGTGAGACTGACTGATCTGTAGTTGCTAGCTTCCTCCTTGATGCCATGTTTGTGCAGAGGGACCACATCTGGAACTACTCCCATCTCTAATGAGGTGCTGAATAGCATTACCAGAGCAATGGCTAGCACTGTGCATGTTCTTTTAGGACCTTTGTATGAATCCCAGCCGCCCATCGCCTTATTCTTCATTAGGGCTTCCAACCTGTTTTGGACTCTCTCTACGAGAATAGACTTGTGTCTGCTGGCATCCTACCCAAATTGTGGACAGAGAACTTTATCAGTTAAAGCAGAAAGAGACTGGGAAGGCAGTCACATTAGCAAAGACCCAAACCGAGGAAAGGATAGCCAACTCTGTTAAGAAGGGGATAAGACCTTTTATAGATACATTAGGGAGCGAAGAAAGACCAAAGGAGAGATACTGAGGCTTAATAAAGGGAGGAATGTGGGTAGAGGGTGACAGTGAAAAGCAGAGATACTGAACGAATATTTCTGCTCAGTATTCACAAAGGAAGAGGAGGGGGAGGTACCTAAAGCAAACAAAACACTACTGAAGATGGGGTCTATACCAGTCCATTTACAGAAGAAAGGGTTCTGAAAGAACTAATAAAATTGAAGGTGGACAAAACAATGGGGCCTGATGGGATTAGCCCAAGAATTCTAAAGGATCTAAGGGTAGAACTAGTGACACTGCTGACTACTCTCTTTAACAAATCATGGGAGGATGGGGTGGTACCTGAGGACTGGAGGAGGCAGATGTGATTCCTCTTCACAAAAGTGGGAGCAGGACAGAGGCAGGAAACTACAGACCAGTTAATTTGACCTCAGTGGTAGGAAAATGATGGAATCACTTCTGAAGGAAAGAATTGTTGAGTACCTAGAGGCCAGTGGGGCACAGGACCCAAGGCAGCATGGATTCACGATGGGAAGGTTGTGTCAGACAGATCTAATAGATTTCTTTGACTGGGTGACCAAAGTAGTAGACCAGGGAGGGGCTATGGACATGGTCTACCTAGATTTTAGCAAGGCATTTGATACAGTCCCACACAAAGATTAGTACATAAGTTAGCCAGCCTTGGTGGGTCCCAAGGTGGTAGCCTGGATAAAAAATGGCTAGACAACAGGACGCAAAGGGTAGTAGTAAATGGAGTCCACAGTGAAGAAAGGAGGGTTACTAGTGGGTACCACAGGGTTCAGTACTAGGACTGGTCCTTTTAATGTCTTTATAAGTGACATTGCTGAGGAACTGGAAGGAAAAGTATGTCTCTTTGCAGGCGACACAAAGATCTGCAACAGGGTTAATACACAAGATGGAGTGGAAAGGATGGGAAGGGACTTGGCAAGGTTGGAGGAATGGTCAGATGTATGGCAGCTCAGATTCAATGCAAAAGAAATGCAGGTAATGCACCTGGAAAACAAAACCCAGGGGAAGAGTACACAATGGGGGTAAGATACTGACAACAGTAAAAATGGAAAGGGACCTGGGGTAATTATATCAGATGACCTAAAGGTGGGCAAGCAATGTGAGAAGGCAGTAAGGAAGGCTGGGGATTCTGGGGTGAATAGGAGAGGCATCAATAGTAGAAAACAGGAAGTTGTTATCCCTCTGTACAGACAGTTGGTGAGACCCCATCTGAGTACTGTGTGCAGTTCTGGAAACCCCATCTCCGCAAAGACATAGACAGAGTGGAGGCTGTCCAGAGGAGGGCAATCAAAATGGTGCAGGGTCTGCACAAGAAGACATATGAAGAAAGACTAAAGGAGCTTAATATGTATACCCTTGAGGAAAGAAGGGAGAGAGGGACATGGTAGAAACTTTCAAGTACCTCTAGGGAATCAACAAAGTCCAAGAGGGTAGCATCTTTCAGAAAAGAGATGTGCAAGAACAAGGGGCACAATTTGAAGATAGAGGGGACGGCTCAGAGGTAATGTGAGGAAGTATTTTTTCACAGAGAGGGTTGTGGATGCATGGAACAGCCTCTCTGAGGAGCTATGAGTCAAAAACAGTGGGGAATTCAAGAATGCATGGGACAGACATAAGGCAGTCCTAGTGGGGGTAGGAGGAAGTAAGTTGTTGGTTAACTAGGATCTGCAGCTTATCTGTTAGGTAGGAAAATGAGCAGACTAGGTGGGCCAAGCGGTCCTTATCTGCCATCACATTCTATGTTTCTGTGTTTCTATGTCCTGTCCCCTCTCACCCTGGTACTTGCTGCTACTTGCTGCCCCTCCCTACTGTGAAGACCGAGAAGACTGAGCAGAAGTAGTCATTTAAAATTTCAGCTTTCTCTTGGTCTTTGTATGCAGTCCCTCCAGCCCTCCTGATTCCCACTATCCCTCCTCTTGTCCTCATCTTTTCACTCCTGTTTCTGAAGAAGGTCTTGTCCCTTTTTGATTTCCTTAGCTATTCTCTCCTTTATCTGTGCTTTAGCTGCCTGACCCTCCTTCCTGCTTCCATTTGTTTTACCAGATATACCTCCCTATCTACTTCCATCTGGGTCTCTTTGACTTTCAAATGTTGTCATCTTCTAGTTCACTGCCTTTGCCACCTCTTTAGGAAACCGAGTGCCTCTTCTCCTGCTTCCCTTGTTCACTTCCTTCAAATGGCATGCTGTTGCCTTAGCTAGTCCCTCCTTAATCCTTCTTCACTGAGTCTCCACTCCCCTGCCACCCCCGAGGTATTTACTGAGGTTGTTTCATTTCAGCAGGAAGATCATGTCAGATGAACCTAATAGATTTCTTTGGGTAACCAAAGTAGTAGACCAGGGAGGGGCTTTGGATATGGCCTACCTATATTTTAGCAAGGCATTCGACACAGTCTCACACAAAGATTAATATACAAGTTAGCCAGCCTGGAGTGGGTCCCAAGGTGGTAGCCTGGATAAAAACTGGCTGGACAACAGGACGCAAGGGTAGTAGTAAATGGAGTCCACAGTGAAGAAAGGAGGGTAACTAGCAGGGTACCATGGGGTTCGATACTGGGACCGGTCCTCTTTAATGTTTTATATGTGACATTGGAGAGCACCTGGAAGGAAAGGTATGTCTCTTAGCAGATGACACAGAGATCTGCAACAGGGTTGATACACAGTGGGGTGGAAAGAATGAAAGGGACTTGGCAAGGTTGGAGAAATGGTCAAATATGTGGCAGCTCAGATTCAATGCAAAGAAGTGCAAGGTAATGCATCTGGTAAACAAAAACCCCAGGAAGAGTACACAATGGGGGAGAGAATAATAACAACAATAATCAAAAGAGACCTAAGAGTAATTATATCAGATGACCTAAAGGTGGGCAAGCAATGTGAGAAGGCAGTAAGGAGGGCTGGGGGATACTGGGATGCATAGGAGAGGCATCAACAGTAGAAAACAGGAAGTTGTTATCCCTCTGTACAGACAGTTAGTGAAAGCCCATCTGGAGTACTTCGTGCAATTCTGAGACCCCATCTCCGCAAGGACACATAGACAGAGTGGAGGCTGTTCATAGGAGGGCAACCAAAATGGTGCAGGGTCTGCACCAGAGGACACACGAGGAGAGACTAAAGCAGCTTAATATGTATACCCTTGAAGAAAGGAGGGAGAGGGGGACATGATAGAAACTTTCAAGTATCTCAAGGGAATTAACAAGGTACAAGAGGGTAATATCTTTCAGAAGAAGAGATGTGCAAGAACAAGGGGCACAATTTGAAGACAGAGGGGACGGCTCAGAGGTAATGTTAGAAAGTATTTTTCACAGAGAGGATTGTGGATGCATGGAACAGCCTTCCTGAGGAGGTTGTGGAGTCAGGAACAGTGGGAGGAATCAAGAATGCATGGGACAGGCATAAGGCAATTCTAGTGGGGGGTAGGAGGAAGTAAGCAGTTGATTAACTAGAATCTGCAGCTTATCCATCAGGTAGGAAATGGACAGACTAGGTGGGCCAAGCGATCCTTATCTGCTGTCAAATTCTGTTTCTATGTTTCTGTGTTTCTATTTCTTTAAAATCTGCCCTTCTGAAGTCCAGGACCCTCATCTTAGTATGTTTTTCTCTGGCCCAATCTGTCCAGGAACAGTTAAACAAACTGCAACCGGACAATCTAGTTCCAGGGACATTCTACATGCTCCCTAAAGTTTATAACCTGGAGAAGCCAGGTTGGCCCATCAGTTTGAGGTTAGCTCTCTTATGAAAATGTTAAGATTTTTAGAATCTATCTTAAAGCAGCAGTGCAATAAAATGGGTAAAAATGTGATCCTACCTTTTTCACCCTAAAGGATTACAGGCATCTTTCCTTTTATTTGGTGGTAACATTTTCTAGTTCCACCAAAATGTAAGTATTTTATAAATGTATTAATTTAGTTTGTTCACAAGAAAAAGATGGTGGCCACATTTGGCTTAGAAATACCATTGTAGACCTGGCAAGGTGGAATCAAGAAAATAAAAAATAAAATCATGGTGCCCAGCAATGGAGATAATTAGTAGATTTGACAGGTATGGTAATATTTTTATTAACTGTAGCTGAAACTAGCTTTTGGAAGAAAAAGAACATTTTTCATCGCACTGCTGCTTTCAAGTCTACAGTATTTTTTAATTTATTTGGAAATTGGTGACCAGGACAGACACACTGAACAAAGGTTCATTTCCAGGTGCCACACATGTAAAGGGTACATTGGAGAATGCATCATATAGGTGAAACAACAACAACAACAAAAAAACAACAGTATGTTTACATTGTAAACAAATAAGTTAGTGCAAGCAGAAACCAATATGGACCTTTAAAGATGAACAACAACAAGGGAGAGGAACAACCACAGTAGAAGAATACCCAAACAGCTATAAAGATGGCATGTTAGCACCGGAAAAGACATTCCCCACCATTTATGTAGTTATTTATCTAAGAGTTTTACCAGGAAGGCATACTGAGCAGGCTACTGCTTGATTCCAAATGCATCCTGGGGAGTGGGGGAGGGAGTGCAATAGGCAAGTAAGGGAACATCAGCAATCAACAACAAGGTTCATATACAACAGTAAATATACAGTAGCTCACTGAGTACAAAAGTAAATCTGCAGTGCAGGTAACGTGAGCAGCAGGAAGCAATATATAGCGATTGGAATCATAACTGAGATATTATATAATACAGAGCATGGGGTGGTACTAGTACTAGGTGATGTCACGAGAGAATGAGCAGGGAGAGCAGAAAGAACTGTCCTTGGGTAGCTCACATAACTAGTTGCATGAGCAGGGAGGAGAAATGTGCCTGGAGGAGGTAGTTGAGGTGCTGCGATGTGGTGGCATGTCTAATGCTCCTGGGGAGGGAGCTCCACAGTGCAGGCATGTGATATTTAAAGGGTAGCTTGGCCGGCAGTGGTGGACATGCAGGGAACAGTTAGAAGCCAGGTATCATTGTTTCTCAGTGGGTACACTGGATTAGTAGGCACACATAACACAGCTGTGAGTACAAGAGAAGGGACTGGGACCTGTATTTAGCCGTGATGCTAGCGCAGTGGGACAGCCTATGGGCCTCAAGAGGAAAGCCCAGGGACTGGTAGAGGATGCAGTGATGGGTGGAAGGAGGACAGTCAAGAGTGAAGCGACAGAAGGAGTAGAAGAGTGGGTCCAATCTGGCTGGGGTGGACATGGAGTGCGGCACTGTAGACTATGTCACCATAATGCAAAATAGGGAGGATCATTTTCTGTACAATAGCCCAGCTGGCTGGCAGCAGGATGCATCCACGATTGCAGTACAGGGCGCCCAACCTGGGGTGCAGCTTTGTTTGGATGGCATCGATATGTGCAGAAAAGTCGAGGTGCTGATCCAGGCAAACCCAAGATATCTAAAGGGGTACAGTCCTCCAGGGTGGGCCCATCCAGGGTGTGGAAATGGGAGTGGAGGTGAATCAGCTAGAGTCTCTGCCTAGTGCCGTGAGGTCATTGAGACTGTTTTCTTGGTGTTGAGAGTGAGCTGATTTGTACAAACCAGCACTGAACACTATTGAAGTTCAGTTAAAGTCTGGTCATCACATCAGCAGTGGTGGGACCAGAAGTATACAACACTATATCATCCACATACATGTGTATGGATGTGTGTGGGCAAACAGAGGCAGGTCATTTAGGAAAATTGAAAATAAGAGAGGACCAATACACGGGCCTGTGGCACTCCAGAGGTGACAGGGAGGGGCAGAGATGGTGTTACTAATACAGACCAATTGGGATCTGCCAATCAGGAAGAAATGAAACCAGTTTGTTGCCTCGCTGGAGACCTGCGGCGCATGTTTGGACAGAGGCGTCTGACACTCAACAACCCTTTTAATGGCAAACATTTTTACAGATCATGTACCACAAGAGGCACTAAATGGCTTACCACAATTGCCTACCTCTTCAAGGTCGAGCCTGGAGGAAGATTTTCTCAAGTCACCAGCCGTATAAACCACTGATATATCTTCACCACACAGATGAAATTCAACTTATTTCCAGATGATACCTTCAACTGAAATTGAGCACTGTGGTTCTTGATTTAGGAAAGCTAAATTTGCAAAATAGTAGAACTAATCGAAGGTCAGCTGAAGGATTTATGAGAATAGATGGGGTAGAAAATGGGTAGCAATAAAGGGGTTGTCATAGAAGGCACCTGAGTGCAAAAAGTTTGCTAACTAAACAAAGAAGCAAAAGGAATCTCTCTAGCTAGACAGCCAAGTAAGGGATACAATAAATGCTTCCAGGGTTTACAAGAAGCAGAAAAGAATTAACAGATTGAGTATTATGAAAAGCTATAGAAAAGCAAGGAAATTATTAGAAAGATGAAATCAAACAGAACTAATGATAGCAGAGAGAGACACAAAAACAAACAATAAAATTTTCTCCAGGTACAAGGGAAAACATCAAATAAGGGAAGCATAGAAAGAGTGAGGAACGTTGTAGAAATCATAGAGGAAGACAAAGAGAAAGTAACATATTAAATGAGTACTTCCTTCTGTGTTCACGATGGCAGCTACAGGGCCAATCACAGAGAGCAAGGTAAGTTTCAAGAGTAGAGATAGCCACAGATTAGAGATATAATTTATACCAAAAAGAGCATGCTGAAGGATCTACAAGACCTGGCCATAAACAAGTCCTCAGGGATGGACAGGCTGCACCTGAGGTGCTGAAAGAGATGAGACAGGTCCAGGCAGCACCCTTGTCAGATCTATTCAATGAGTTACTGACAACAGATGTGCCAGTGGACTGGTGGGCGGCTAACATGGTCCTGCTGCACAAAGTGGGGCTAGAGAGACCCAGGACATTACAGACTGGTGAGTCATTCATCAACAGTGGGCAAGCTACTGGAGACAATAATAACAGAACAGACAGTTGAATTCTTGGAGAAAACAGGCTTACAGACAGGAATCAACATGGGTTCATGAAAGGCAGGTTGTGTAAAATGAACCTGACTGATTTATTTTCAATTTGATGACACAGATGGTGGATAGGGGACCAGGCAGTCAACATCTTGTATCTAGAGTTTAGCAAGGCATTTGACTCGGAGCCAGATAGGAGGCTAGCAAAAAGGTGAGAAACCTAGGACTAGGGGAAGAGGCTAACTAAAGGATTGGGAAGTGATTGACAGATAAGACACAGAGAGTAATCCTGAATAGGAAGTTCACTGATGTCACGGGTGACACTAGTGAGGTGCCACAGGGATCTGTCCTGCAGGCCAGGGCCACTACAGTTTAAAATGAATATTAGCCTCTGGCCCACTGGCGCAGAGGCAGCAGCATCTATGGTGCCAATGAGCGGGTTCAGGAGCGGACTCGGGAGTCAGAGGGCCGTCCGGGGAAAGTAGGTCTGGTGGATTGCTCTCCTACTCTGGGAGGAGGTGGGGCTGAGTGTCTGACACACGATGGACCCCTGGTGGAGGCTGGGAGTTCCACGGTGGTCAGCGCCTGCACGTTCAGGGGCAGGAGGATGCGGGTCATCATTGCATCTCCGCCCATTGGGGTTTACAGCCTACAAAATGTGAGCCCCTGCTAATGGGCCCGGCTCCACTGCTACTCCCCTCTGGCCACCAGAGTTCACCTACCGGCTGCCCAACTGGGGAGCCTAGCATGAGGGGTGGCTGCTGGAGCCTGGCGAGCCTGTCAGGCTTGGAGAGCTGGGCACAAAAGCATAAAAAAAAAAGAAGCATATTAGCCACATTGGGGAGCAGTTACAATGAGAAGTGAGTCTGTTTGTGGATGAAAACAAAACTCTGTAGTAAAGTACCACAGAAACAGAAAAATTGACAGCAGAGGAGACCAAAGGTCCATCAAGTCTGCCCAATAGTTACTGAGACTTTCTGATTCAGGACATAGCCCCCTACTAAATGCCACCCGTCTATTCTCCTTGGATTTTAATCCATTGTTCAACTTATCCCAGCCCAGTTTGAATGCTGTCACCATCTTGTACCCACCACCTCCACAGTTAGCCTATTCAAGGCTCTATCACCCTTTCTGAGAAATAATGTTTCCTGAGTTCCCTTTTGAAGTCCCCCCACTCCTGGCTTCCATTCAAGCCCTCTAGTGTTTGAGCTGGAAACCTTGTTGAGCAGCTCAGGGTATGGCACCTATTTATTCCTTTCAGGAACTTAAAGGTTTCTATTATGTGCCCCTCTCCTCCTAGTCTCCAGTGAGGAGAACATGTTCAATACCTCTAAGCTCCTCATATGAAAGCCCTTGTAAGCCTTGAATCATTTTTGTCACCCTTCTCTGCATGGTCTCCAGTCTGTCTATGTCCTTCTTTAGGTGGGGGCTTCAAACTGGACACAGTACTCCAGTTGGGGCCTCACAGGGACCTGTACAGTGGCAGTATTACCGCCCACTCCTCCTGTCAAATCCTCTCCAATGCATCCCAACATTTTGTTGGCTTTGCTGTAAGCTGTGGTGCACTGCTTGGTCTGTTTAAGGGTGTCACACATAACAACACCTAGGTTCCTCTCCTCCTGAGAAGCACTGAGTCTGACCTCATTAAGCCAATTTGCTATCTTTGGGTTCTTTTACCCAGATCCATCACTTTACACTTCTTGGAGTTAAATTTAAGCTGCCAGACACTAGACCATTTTTCCGGCCTCTGCAGATCTTTTGAAGGTTCATAACCGCTTCCTTGCTGTCCATCCCACCACATAGCTTGGTATGATCTGCAAGAGGGCAGTCTTGCCCTGAATACCTACACCAGTGTCACTGATGAACACGTTAAACAGTACGGACCCAAGACTGAGCCATGCAGTACACCACTAGTGACCTCTCCCTCATCCGATTTCTCTCCGTGTGACAACTACTATCTGCTTTCTGTCCTTAAGCCAGTTACTTACCCACCTAACAATACTCTGCGTGCCCAGTTCCTCCAACTTTTCAGCAGGCAATTGTGCAGTACTGAGTCAAAGGTCTTGCTGAGGTCAAAGTAGAGGTGATCTACTGGATGTTCACTGTCCAATTCCTAGTCACCCAGTCGAAACACGTAATCAGGTTCATCTGGCATGAACTACCTGCTATGATCTCCTGTTGCCTGTCATCCTGAAGGTCATTTTGTCCAGATATTCTATCAGATCCTGTTTAATCAAGGCTTCCATTTGCTTTCCCACTACTGAAGTAAGGCCAACCGGTCTGTAGTTACCAGCCTCCTCCCTGCTTCCACCCTTGTGAGAGGTAGCACGTCAGCTTTTCTCCAGTCCTCTGGCATGACTCCCATCTGAAGCAAATGGTTGAACAAATGTGCCAATGAGTCCGCCAGTTCCCCTGCTACCTTAAGCACCCGTGGATGGATCTCATCTGGCCCTGGTGATTTGTCCTGCTTTATACTCAAGCACCTCTGTAACCCTGCTGACAGTGAATGTTGCCATTTCCATATGTGGGACCCCTTGTCAACTGCCTTAATACCACTGTCAGGCATTGGGTCTATGTGATCCTGTGAACACTGAACAGAAGAAGTTGTTCAAGACAGAGGCCTTCTGCCTGTCATCTTCCACTATCCTGTCACCATCTTTAAGTTTGACTACCCCTCCCCTTTCTTTCTTTTTCCTGAATATACTGAAATAATTGTTTGTTCCCTGTTTTGACCCCTTCCACTATACCAAGTTCAGCTACTGCTTTTGCCTGTTTCACCTTTACTCTTAGCTTCCTATTCTTCTGAGACATAATCTTCCCAGTCGCTGTCACTCAAATTTCTTTTAAAGTTGAGGAAAGCCTTCCTTTGGCCTTTAAAGCTGCATTGACTTGGTTCATGAACCATATTGGTCTTTTATGTCTGTTCTTTTTGTCACCATCTTTACACACAACTGTGTAGCCTCTAAGATGACTTGTTTAATCTGTCCCATATATTTTCTACTTCCAGCTGATCGTAGATCCTTTCTAATCTTCCCTGGCTTATTTACCCATTTTTTAAGTTTGCTCTTCTAAAGTTTAAGACTTTGCTCTGGATTGAGATTTTACAACCCTAGGTACATTAAACCAGACAGAGTTGTGGTCACTGTTTGCCAGTGGTTCAGCTCTTACAGCACTGACCAGCTACAAGTTGATGAGGACCATAACCAGGATGGTGTCCTGCCTAGTTGGCTCACCTACAGTACTAGTTAGGCAATCTTGTAAGCCTTCTACCACAGACTGACTTTTGATGAGCTAGCCACTGGAATGACCAAGTCAACATCTGGCAGGTTCAGGTCAACACACGGTGTCTCCATTCTGAGTCACCCTTTGATTTCTTACTGGAGCATCTCATCCTTGTCCCTACTTGGCCTGAAGGCCTATTCACCACCAGTAGACCTTCCTTCCTGCCGGTGAGCTTAGCTGTACCCACAGGGATTCTGCTCCTACTTACTGTTGTCATCAACTGATGTGGCCTCAAGCCCGTCCCTAACATAAAGTGCTAACCCTCCCCTCTGGCACCTGATCTATCCCGCCTGAAGAGGCTCCAGAACCAAGGTCCCAGTCTGTATTTTCTGAGGCCAAGTTTCCATGATGGCCCCTTAGATCCACCTGGACTCTGCCATCAATGCCTGAAGGTCACTAGCCTTGTTACCCACACTTCTGGCATTGAGGACATTCCCTTCCATACCCCAGGAGCCATTTTGTTCTTCCTGTTTTTTGACTATTCTGCTGGTGCCTGATTACATGGCCCTTTTACAGTCCCTTGCAGTCTCTTCCTGCATGCTATGATTGATCTCCAATAGTGGTAGAAGTCTTTCGATTTCAGGGGAGTGGCGGTTAAGTTCCATCCTTAGTGCAGTAACTGATAGGTTTCTTAGTGCCAGACTCCCTCACTTAATTTAAATGCCTGAGATACCGTCAATTTCTGCCCCAGTGCACTCACCCTTCTTTGTTTAGGTGAAGGCCGTTGAACTTGAAAAGCCTTCTCTGCCAGAGTTCCTAGTTGCCTATGATGTGGTGCCCTTTTCCTGACACCATTTGTGCAGCCAGGTATTAAACATTTCATTCTCTTTGTTACTGATCCTATTCATGCAACCCCTTCTGCTCCATACTGGGAGGACCTCTGAAATTGCTAGTGAGGTCTGAACGGAGTCACCTGCCTCACTCCCAACTTGATAAAGTTTTGCATGTGCTCTTCCAACATCTGATTCACCAGATCATTAGCTCCAAGATGAATCAATACCTTGAGATCCCCTTCCATTTTGTCCATGATCCTCCGATGGATCTTGTCCCACATAGCTGAGGCACTGGGAGGCATCTGACTGTCACCATAGATTCTGAACTTCTGCTCAAGTGGGACTCAACTCCTTACCATTGAGTCCCCTAGGAAAAGTGTATGCATCACGTTTAATCTTATCCTGTTTTCGTTTCCATCACTGGATGCTTTTCTCTGCTCTGCCTCACCCCTTGACTGCCTCAATGTCTCCTTTCTCTGAGCCAGGGTCCTGTACCTTCTCCAGGGAGTAAATCCGTTGGCAATTGAAATACTAGGCAATAGTTTGGAGGAATTAGCAGCATAAAAAGTAGGAGAGGGGTTGAGGTAGTGGTTTAGAAATTGGCAACTGAAGTTCAATCAAAACAAGAGATAGCTCTATCAACTGGTTAACCACGCTTTAAGGCTTAGATTCAATTTCACACATTCATCTTTATTTTCATACTGGGCACCACATTTTGCTTGCCCCAACAGTTTTGCTAGCCTCCTGCCAGCTTTTTCAAGGAGTGGTCCTGTGAATTAAAAATATACAATACATGTTCAGATAACAATTCAGTGTGGTAAATGCCTGTTGCACTTTAAAATGGGTTACCAAAAATATTTACATTGTTTCATATGTTATCTTATTTCAAAGCATTAATAAAAGGCGCTTACCAACTCAGTATGTAGTTTTAGCTTTTATCTCTACCCAGCCACTCACACAGGCTTGTTTAGAGATGTTAAGAGTGCCACAGCTATTACATGGCAGAGTCTGGCTGTGCTCTCCTCCTGGCTAGTTTTTGAAGCTGCTGACATCTGGGACATCATGAGGGACTTTTGCACAATTCTTATCATGAAACACTGTTCCCTGAAGCATTTTGCTCCACTCCATGTGCTGCGCTTTCTCCCTTTTTACACGCCGCTGCCCTGTATCGCTGTCTTGGCCCTGGAGTTTTACAGTGTTTGCAGCCAGCCGAGAGCCTTAGATATTATGAGTTGGACGGGATGTCTCAAAACGCAACTGAATGCACAAAGGGCAGCTTTACATATTTTCTGAGTTCTGTGCTTTGTACGCTGGCCCTGTGCAGATATCTGGCATACTTCCTGATAAAACAGAGAAAGGATCCACAGGAGTCTCTTGCAAGAGGCTATCTTGGGATCAAAGTGAGCAGCGCATCATGAGTATATGGCGGGCAAAACAGTGTAAGAGATGGTGAACCCAGGAAAACAGAGAATGCGGAAACAGTGAGCGCTCACTTCTGCTGCAGGGCAGATCACCTTTACACACCAGGCAAGATAACGTTGCAGTTGATCTGCAATGCTCATAATGATGCAGAACACTGCATGTAAAAGTCCCTGTAATGTCACGCCTCTACTCTCTGACAGTGAGAGTGACATATTGGCCCTCCACTCCAATTGAATTGATTGTGACGATTCACAATTAGATTTAAAGTCACAATCTCCTGGATATCCCAGATGTAGATGTTTTAACTTTTACATTCAGGAATTGTTTCATAATCTCCAGATGATAAAAGCATTTTGCATATTTCAATAGAAGCATATTACTTGCCAATAAATGGTTTAGAAGAAACTGTCAGCATTCCAGGAGCAAAAGCATCAGGACCTATAAGTCCTAATTAGCTAAAACACACTGGTTTAAAATTTTTAATCACTTACATGGTTGAAATCTGTAAGTTTATCTGGTTGATCCTGTGACTCCCCACCAGCCATTATTTTCCAGAGTCCCTGTGGCCAGCCCTCTAATGATGTGACTGACAGAGTAAGCCATGGCGAATTCCTATATGCCAGTATAGGTGCCAGAAAATATTAACAGATACACAGTGCATGGTTGTGCTTCTAACGCTGGTACCAATTGACCAAGGGAAGCACTTTCCTCGGTCGATCAGTACCGACATTAGAAGCCGAACATGCACTGTATACCTGTTAATAGTATGTGACAACTGTACTGGCACATAACAGTCCCCTGCAGCTTGGCCTGTCAGTCATGTCGCCAGAGGGCTGGCCATGGTGGACTTTGGGGAAAAATAATAGCCAGTGGGGAGGATCACAGGATCCATCAGATAAACTTACGAATTTCACTCATGTAAGTGATTAAAATTTTTTAAAACTAGTGCGTTTTAAGCTAACAAGGACCTATTGGTCCTGCATTTTTGCTCGAATAGTGACAGTTCCTCAAGTTTTTATCTTATAAAAAACATGATTGGGTTTGTGGGGTTCTGAGGAAATCTGGAGGACACTGTGCATCATCATGACACAGCCTCTAGACAGTAGTTTTAAACCTAAATCCATGTTTAACCCACCACAGAATTCAACAGTGGAAGTGTTTGAAAAGTACAGTATGTCTGAATGACTTCAAATGGGTATTTGAGGGACAGAACCATTTCAATTATGTGACCATCACCACAGAAAAATGTCTGCACTAAAGGAGTTGGAAGAGAATAAGGACTTGACAATTAAGCTGATGGATAAGGAGGCTCAGCAGTTGTGCTCGATACCAAGGATTATGAGGCGAGTTTTGAGACAATTATCAAATCGAGATTATTATTCTAAACTCATAAATGATCCCTTACCTGGTTTAAAAAAAGACCAGTTTTTGGCACAAGATTAGGTGGAAGGAGTTATGATCCTCAGAGTACCCATGATTTTCACAAGTCCAATATCCCAACAGGTCACCCATGTACATTTTACCCAAGGTTCACAGAAGACTGACAACCCCATTCCATAGGTGGGATAGGGTCATTGTCAGAACCTCTGTCCCAGTAGTTGATGCCTACATATGTTACATAGTAAAAAGTTGAAAAAGGCAAAGGTAGGAAGGACAGGGATGGGGCTAAAAGTGGCATCAAAAATGGAGGATGATGAGTACCAATGCCCATAGTCTGTGTAATAAGCTCCCTGAACTAGTGGCCTTGATTTGATGGATTTCAAGCAGTCACAGAAACATGGTACACAGAGAACCATGACTAGGATGTTAACATACAAGAGTACACAATCTATAGGAGGGACAGGGAGGGTAAAAGAGGAGGAGGAGTAGCTCTCTACATAAGGGAAGAGATCAAAGAAATGGAACTAAAGGGTAAACAGGGAGAAGAGGAGGCACTGTGGGTCACCCTGGAAACAGGAAATGGCACCACAATCCGCACAGGGTTGTATACAGACCCCTATCTCGAGGGAGGCAATGGACAAGGAAATGACAGAAGGCATCCTTAGAATGGCAGAAAAGGAGACATATTGTTGATAGGGGACCTGAATATGCCAGATGTTAACTGGAGCACCTTTGCTGCAGCCACATCCAAGAACAGGGTTATTCTCGATACTCTACAGGGGCATGCCTCAGACAGCTAGTGTTGGAACCCACTCAGGAGGGAGCAATCTTTGACCTGGTACTCTCAAATGGGAACAGAGAGAGATCTTGAATTTAGAAGTGTGGCCATCTGGGAACAAGTGACCACCAAACAGTGTGGTTCACGATAAACACAGCTGTAGAGTCAAGCCATGCAAAGCGAGAGTATTGAACTTTAGGAGAGCTGACTTTGGGAAAATGGGAGAGTGCCTCAGAAAAGCACTAGCAAACGGGCAAGAAGGAGGGTGGAGAAACAATGAGGAAAACTCAAAACAGCCATCACAGCAGCAACAAGCCTTTGTGTGAAGCAAATAAAACAAAATGAAGGAAAAAAACACTATGGTTCTCAAAAGAGGTGGCGGGAAGGTTAGGGAGAAAAAGGCAGCATTCAGGAAGTATAAGGAAACACAGAAGGAGCAGGACAGAGAACTGTACCAGTTAAAGCAAAAGGAAGGAGGAAGGCTGTCAGAATAGCAAAGGCCCAAACTGAGGAAAAGATAGCCAACTCAGTTAAGAAGGGATAAAACCTTTTATAGGTACATTAGGGAGTGAAGAAAGATCAATGGAGGGATAGTGAGGCTAATAACAGGGAAGAGAGGTGGGCAGAGGGTGACAGTGAAAAGTAGGGATACTGAACAAATATTTCTGCTCAGTATTCACAAAAGAAGAGGAGGGAGGTAGCTAAACCAAATAATAGAAGCACTCTGGATGGGGAGGGGTCAATACCAGTCATTTCACAGAAGAAATGGTCCTGAAAGAACTCCTAAAACTGAAGGTGGACAAAGCAATAGGGTCTGAGAGGATTCACCCCAGAATTCTAAAAGAACTAAGGGAGAACAAGTAACACCACTGACTATCCTTTTAACAAATCATGAGAGGATGGTTTGGTATCTGAGAACTGGAGAAGGGCAGGAATGGGAGCAAGATAGGCAGGAAACTACAGACCTGTTAGTTTGACCTCAGTGGTAGGGAAAATGATGGCATCACTTCTGAAGGAAACAATTGTTGAGTACCTAGAGGTCAGTGGGGCATAGGACCAAAGGCAGCATGGATTCACAGTGGGAAGGTCATGTCAGACAAATCTAATTGATTTCTTTGACTGGGTGACCAAAGAAGTAGACCAGGAGGCAGCCATGGATATGCCTACCTAGACTTTGCAAGGCATTTGACACAGTCCCACAAAAGATTAATAAACAAGTTAGCCAGCCTGGAGTGGGTCCCAGGGGAGTAGTCTGGTAAAACATTGGGTTGGTCAACAGGACACAGAGGGTAATAGTAAACTGAGTCCACCTCAAGAAAAGGGGTTACTAGCAGGGTACCACAGGGTTCAGTACTGGGACTAGTCCTCTTTAATATCTTTTAGGTGACTTCGGAGAAGGACTGGAAGGAAAGTATGCCTTTTGCAGATGACAAAGATCTGCAACAGGATTGATACACATGGGGTGTGTGGAAAAGATGAGAAGGGACTTGGCAAGGCTGAAAGAATGGTCAAATGTGTGGCAGCTTAGATTCAGTGCAAAGAAGTGCAAAGTAATGCACCTGGGAAACAAAACCCAGGGAAGAGTACACAATGGGGGTACTAACAACAACAAAATGTAAAGGACCTGGGGGTAGTCATATCAAATGACCTAAAGGTAGGCAAGCAATGTGAGAAAGCAGTCAGGGAGGGCTGGGGGATACTGGGATGCATGGAGAGGCATCACCAGTAGAAAACAGGAAGTTGGTATCCTCTGTGCAGATATTGGTGAGACCCCATCTGGAATACTGCATGCAGTTCTGGAGACCTCATCTCCACAAGGACATAGACAGGTGGAGGTAGTCCAGAGGAGGGCACTAAAATGGTGCAGGGTCTGCACCAGAAACCATATGAAGAGAGACTGAATAAACTTAATATGTATACCCTCGAGAAAAGGCAGGAGGGGGATATGATAGAAACATTTAAGTACCTCAAGGGAATCAACAAGGTCCAAGAGGGTAGCATCTTTTTCAGTGTTACCTTTATCCTCCTTTGCCACCTCTGCCTCCTGTTACAGTCCTCGTATCTTGCTGGGGATCCGCCGCAGTCCATCTCGACCGGGACCGCAGGCACCCTGAAACCCTGCAACTTACCCCTGCAGTGGGGTGGCAGCGAGCCCCTAACTCCCACCCTCACGGATCCAGTTCGGTGCCCTTCACCCTGGCAAACACTCACAGACAGCCATCAAGCCATGTGGAGGTGTCACCTTTTTCCACTGTTCACTGCCCCTCCATTGGAGTCTTGGGCGCAATGACACCAGCGGGGCAGAGGTGCATGTGTCCACATGCTCTTCTCCCAGGCCTCTGCCCAAACTCCACTCAGAGCTGTCACACTGTGCTCTGACCCTCAGCCTCCACCAGGGGTAATCCAGGCATCTGGAAGTGACACCCCCTTCCCAGAGAAGAAGGAACAGTCTGTCGGACACTCAATCCTTCTCCTCCCCCGCCAAACCCTGGTGACCCATGCTCATTCCCGAACATGGGTCGCCGGTGCAGCGCAAGGTAAGGCATCCAGCACCCTCAGCCCTCAGCACCACTGGGCCTGATGAGGGTTGCATCTTTCGGAAAAAGAGTTGTGCAGAACAAAGGGGCAAAATTTGAAGACAGAGGGGGACTGCTCAGGGGCAACGGGAGGAAGTATTTTTCATGGAGAGGGTGGCGAATGCATGGAATGGCCTTCCTGAGGAAGTTGTGGGGTCAAAAACAGTGGAGAATTCAAGAATGCATGGGACAGACATAAAGCAATTCTAGTGGGGGCAGGAGGAAGTAGGCTGTTGGTTAACTAGGATCTGCAGCTTATCCAATAGGTAGGAACTGGGCAGACTGGGTGGGCCAAGCAGTCCTTATCTGCCATCAAAATCTATGTTTCTATGTTGCCATCATACCTCAGGGATTCTACTGATGTATTGAGGATACTGGGGGAGGTCCAGTTCAAACAAGATTGGTTACTGGTTTCTGTGGATATAGAATTTTTTAGTCTTTTGGTAGCTGGGTAAGGTCCACTAGGCACAAGTGCCTGTTTTCAGGGTGACCTGAGAGCACTGGGCAGTTAAGTGACTTGCTTAGAGCCACACAGTATGCAAGTGGAGCTTGTGAGAATCAAACCAAGGTCTGGTCTGCTGGATGTACCAAGCTCATTCACAGCTCATTACTCTAACCTCTAGGTTATACTGCCAGCCCAAACAGCAGCCCACCACACAGGGGTGCCTAGTGAGTACTTTTGTATGGGATATAGAGACTGAATTGGGTGAGGACAAAAAATTGTGGTTGGCCTCTCTGAATTTGTATTAAAATGTAACTATTTCTTGTTTCAGAGCAACATTATCACCAGGTAATGGAACTACGATGGGGGCTGCTTTTACCCCCAATTATGCCAACCTTTACCTGGGACATGGAAAGGGGAACTCATTTACAATGAGGAAAATAATCAATTTTTGCCAAGATAGATCTGTGGAGATGTTTTACTGATGATGTGGGCAGGGGACAGGGAGAAGTTGGATCAATTTGTGATTTTTTTTATACTCTACCAATTCCAATTTACATTTTCTGCTATTGCTGATCCACATAAGGTCATTTTTGGATCTACAAATGATCAAGAACAGAGATGGACAAGGATTTATTTTGTAAGGCAATGGACTGCAATACTCTACTTCACTTCTCTTCCTGTCATCCCCACCACATCATCAGGAACACCCTCAAATCACAGCTACAGACTGTGTCAGAATTGATCAAAAGTATTTGATTTTGAAGGCAGGGCAACTGAAATGCAATCCAGATTTTTAGCTAGTAGCTATAGTGAAGATGAGACTAACAAGGCCATGACAGAAGTTACGGCTAAACCAAGATCTTAGCTTCTGGAACACAGGACCCAAGATGGCGATTCAGATAAAATGTTTACTTTGTGACTACTTACAGTGTGCAAGCAGGCCAGATTATGGAGAGTATGCATAAAACTGGTATATTTTGTCTGGAACCACTCTTACATGGAGAGGTTACAATCTTTCCAAGAATGGTATATAAAGAGGGCCGAACTTAGCAGACAAACTTGCTCAAAGTTTATAGCTAATGGAATCTATGAGTACACGGTTACCTAGCCCACCTAGGTAGTGTTTTTCAATGTGGACACTGTAGATATTGTATTAGTCTAGAAAACACAAACATTCACGATGGTAAATGCCAAAAAGTAATTTGAATGAAATATGACAGTTTATAAAGTGCTCTACCAACTAGGGTAGTTTATATGGTAAAGTGTATCTGCCAAACATTTTACATAGGAAAAAGAATCGGCTTTGAACATCAGGATGGGGAGCATTTCAATGTCATACACAACTGGGATAGAAATAATGCCTTAGCAAAATACATTCTGGATAGTGGGGTGACACTAGACATACATTTAGTTTTGTAGATTAGAGAAGGTCACTATGGGCTGGAGGTGGTGACCTTGATTTGCATATCCTCCAAAGGGAGGCATTTTGGATGTTTCAGCTAGGTGCTTTAAAATAATTGGATCTAAATGAGCATTTGATAGTGTGCTGTTTTTGAAATAATTTAATTGTTGCAGTATTCCTTTAGTTCAGATTTCCTTGTGTTGTGGTTATTTAATTGCCTTTACTTAATCTTTTGCCTGTTCCTAGGTTCTAATTAATACTCAGGAACCAAGCTACGATGGATGGTGTTTTTGGCTACTGATGGAATTTATTCAATATGCAAGAGTACAAGAATGGAAGTTGTTAAAGCCTGAGATGTCACCATCGTGATTATAATGAATTTAGGACTTTAATACTATCTCCCTTAAATGTTATTCTCCCCACCAACACCCACAACCATTAGAGTGACTGACTGAGGAGAATATGTCCTTCATTTTCATCTGAATCATCATTTAGAAGGATGACTTCATTTGATTTGAATAATCATTTAGAAGGACGTTTTCAACTTGAGTGTTTCTTTTTTGTACTTTATGTTTATTAATTTTCTGTATAAGCAGACAGTTAACATCCACACAATCTCATACATGGTATAGACATTTTGCAAATACATCCCAAATAAGATAGTCATATATATGAGTCCATGTAATCTTGTACAGAAGGAGGTGGAGGTAGTCCTGGACTTGTGTATTAAGTTCTCAAATGCTTTGAAAATTGCTAGAGTCTTCAGCGGTTAAAGGTGTGTCCAATAGGAGGATACAATCAAAATGAAATCACACAGTGCAAAGACTGCTGTTTAAACCTGTTGCATGGCTAGGAAGTAAACATAAATTAATAAATAAAATAAAATAATTAACTTCTTCAATGCTACTGCGAATTGGATGGCTCAAGATTCCATTGCTGTGGATCTCTTGACTTTATACAGTAGGATCTTCCTTAAGTTGAGTTTAAAATGCTAGTTTTTGGTGGAAATAAGTGGAATTTTGTGCTACGAAGAGCGGAGCTGCTCTAGCGTGCTGCTTACTCCCTCGAGGGCATCACGTGACTCCACACTAGAAATAAAATAATTAAAAAAATAAATAAATAAATTAGATAGCACACCTTCACAAGACCCCCCACCAAAGCATGGCAAAATTCAATATTTAGTAAAACAACTTAGCAAAATCTCCACATTTTTAAGCATGACCCCAATTAAACAAATTTAGGTACAGAGCAAAACTCTGAAACTTGTAAACCATATACCACATTAAACATTATTCACCACCTCAGAGCATAATATGAAGGATGATCACATGCAAGCAGAAAATCTGCAAGATTCCACATGGCTTAAATACCACCAGTATAACCATTACTTAACTAAATGGCCCCATTAGTTATGCCTCAGTTGCCTTTACTAAACAACTAGTGTGGAGTCACATGATGCCTCGAGGAGTAAGCAGCACTCTAGAGCAGCTCCACATCTTTGTACACAAAATTCCACTTATTTCCACCAAAACTAGCATTTTAAACTCAACAAAGGAAGATCCTACAGTATAAAGTCAAGAGATCCACAGCAATGGAATCGCTCGAATGATCCAATCGCAGTAGCATTGAAGAAAAAGCAAAAAGGATGTCGGGGGTCTAGAGGCAAAAGGCCCTGTGAGGAGTTCCTCACTGACGGAGAGAGTGGAGCCTCTTATCTCAGATCAAATACAAGAGGATGTTTCAAGATTAAGATGGCCTTATTCTCACTTATTACAGAATTTGAGAGTGGAAATCCTCTTTATCAGGGCTGATAATCAGAGTATCCAACGCGGACACCATTATCTCTTACACAGAAGACAGAATGGAGAAAGTAGAGAAAGAAAATGTAATTTTAAAAATCTCTAAAAAATGGAAGACAAGGTAGATGACCTAGAAGGCAGATCTAGGCGTAACAACCTCGTGTTGTTAGGGCTTCCGAAGGAGATGAAGGGACTAACACAATCAGCTTTATTCAGAAACTGTGCACCCGTATTGCAGGCCCATCACCTAATGGCCCACATACATGTGTAGACAGGGCCCACAGGTCTATTAGACTGAAACCTGCAGCAAACCAAACCCTCTTCCAATCATTTTCAAAGTGCTTAATTATTTGGATAGAGATCATATTTTGAGAGCAGCCAGAGGTGCAGAAAGGATAATCTGGGAAGGCAAACACTTGCGACTAGTCTCTGACCTCACATACAAGGTACGCCAAGAGAGACCAACCTACAGAACTGCCCAATCCAAGCTGTGGGCAGCTAATATTAAACACAGAATGCTATTTGTTGTAATGGCTAGAAGTCTCCTTTCCCACTGGGAGCCAAAGATATGAATCTGCCTCGCAGGCTTCAGAAGACCTTAAAAAAGGCTACCAGAGCTATTTGGCAGAGAGGTGAAGTTTCCTGGAGGTTACAACGAGGGGTCTGAAATAATGACTTCTTGTAAAGTACTTATACAACTTTAAAGAATCTGTTGGGTACATAGATAGACTCACGAGATGATCTGACTTGGTCTTTTGAAGAGACTAGGAGAGAAGTCCGATGCGCGGTGGAGTTAGAAACAACACGATCCTACAAAGTGTTGTTTAGGATCTGATTAACAAATGTTAATTTACAGAGGGATTGTTTAAAATTGCTCCTGCTGTATTTTATGAAGGTGTAGGCGCGCCATCTAGCGGCACACTTCATTTAGCCTTATCGCAAGGCAACAATGTAAAATGATATTAATCATGTAATTATTTTAGGGCAAGGTACAGAGTTGCCCTCTCAATTGGTTTTGCGCCTTTGGAGTTCTACAATCTTGGTGCATTTTATATTACTTTTTACTGTTTAAATGAGTAAGCCAACATGTTTTTGGGTTACTGACCAAAGGTTATATAAATGTTGTATAGTAAACCCATAAGAGTTGATCTAATAGAGATAGAAATGGGAGGTCAAGTATGTCAGACAAATATTTGTAGACTTTAATTAAAGGAAACCTGAAGGTTGATATAATTAATATGTGTTGGGGGTGTAATATGAGTAGTCAAAGTAATGCTGGGTTGTAATGACTTGAGTGCTCCTCCTATTTGATTATCCAATATAGGGGGCTGAAACTGGGTACAATAATACACTAAAAGGTAGGAACTTAGGTTTTGTTTTTCTTTACATTGATAGAGCGCACAAGTTCGTGGATGCTGCAATCAATAGGGCTTTGCGGCAAAACGCTTAGGAGTAGGTTTTTGGCCTGGGAGAGGGGATTAAGCCGGGGAAAGGGGTGAGGGAATACAATACAGACTTAGATAGAGGGGAGGGGAAATTTAGACAGGTCTTTCTAATTAAAAGGATGCTAGAAGGAAGGATTAAGACAGGTAGGATGCTGGAAATGAAGGTCAAAGATGTGCAAGCACAATGGGAAGTTGGAATATAATGTCTTGGAATATTAAAGGTGGCTAGGATAATTCTAAAAGTTTACTATCCTAAGACATCTTAATAAATATCAACCACATATAGTTATGCTGCAAGAGACCCACATTACTACTGATCAGCTATCAAATCTCACGGAAGCTTTGGGTGGGCCAGGTTTTGGAACAGGCATAAGTCCCAGGCAGGGGGTAGCCATTCTTATTAGGAAAAATATACCATTTCAAGAATCAAAATCCTGGTGTGACCCTGACAGAAGATACTTCCTGGTACAAGGGAAACTTGCAGGGTGGAAATACTATTGGGATCAATTTATGGACCTAACGTGATTCTATTTCTTTTTCTTGCCCCTAGCATCCATTATTGCTTCTGTCCCCAGCATTCCTTGTTTACTGGAGGAGATTGGAATTTGGTTCATTCAAATGATATTGCTAGGTCCTATAGTAAGGGAGCCACATTATCACCGCAAGAGAGCATTGAGAGAAATGTTGAAGGACTCTGGACTAATTGATCCATGGAGAGTTCATAATCCTCAGGTGATAGATTATACCTATTATTCCCCCTCACAAAGTATATTCTTGCATAGACTATTTTCTCCTTAGTACAGGAGCTTTGCAAGGGTTGAGAAAGTGGGCATACATCCCAGAGTCTTGTCGGACCATTCTCCAATTTGGATTAAATTGAAGTTTCAAAATTATCAAAAACCTCAAGTCATGGTCCATAAATAATCAACTATTAGTAGAGGAAGAAATAGTGAATCACATGAGAACATTCATTACAGATTCATGGAATAGTAATCAGGATTCGATAGAGGCGATAGACATATTGTGGGGGCTACGAAGTCAGTTTGGAGAGGCAAGCTTATTAGATTAGCTACTATTAGAAAACATAAACAATATAAGCAGGTAGACGAATGGTTAACTAGAATGAGGGTGATTGAAACTCAGTTAAACCAATCAACAGACGAACTAAAGTGGGAAGAACTTCATGCATTGAGAGCCAAATATGCAGCTTATTCCTAAATCTTACCTTGAAATCAGCAGCAAAATGGAAAGCTACCTATATAGGACAAGGAGAAAATCAGGAAATTACTTGCTCAAAGAGTAAAAAACAAAAGGAAGCTACCTGGATATCCTGTCTGCACGATGACACCACAGGAGAATAATCTTGGACCCTGAAGGTATTGTTAATGAGTTTTGAAAATATCATACAGAATTATATACAGCCCCAGATCCAGACCCTGAATTTGGTAAACATTTAGAGAGCTTCCTATTTGATGTAGAATTACCTAAACTTACAGCAGATCAGCAATTAGAGCTCAAAAGGAAGTCACCATACAGGAAATTAAGAGGCCATAGAAAGAATACCCTTAGACAATGCACCTGGGCCTGATGGTTTTTCTGCATTATTTTATAAAACTTTTATAAAGGAGCTTGCTCCTTATTTGAAAACCTTGTTTAATCATTTATATAACTCTACTATCAAGGAGTTACCACTACTAGAAGCTAGAATTGTGGTATTACCCAAACCAGGAAAAGATGCAACTAAGCCCGAGTATTTTAGACCGATATCATTGTTAAATGTGAATATAAAGTTATTGGCAAGTATACTAGCTCACTGCCTTAAGAAGGTATGGACTAACCTCATAGGACAAAATCAGGTAGGTTTTGTCACTGGGAGACATTCAAGTGATCATTTTAGAAAGATCTGTCACTTGCTTTCTGCCTCTGGGGATACCAACAACGACAAGATCTTGGTGTCGCATTTGACAGGGTTATTTGGGGATACATGTTTGACATCCTATCTAGATATGGATTACCTATATAATTTATACAATGGATAAAATTCTATATACATCCCTTCAGCAAGAAGTTCATGCAATGGGGATACTTTGAGTAATTTTAGACTAACAAGAGGGACTAGACAAGGTTGCCCTTGTCCCCATGCTATTTAATCTATACATTGAACCCTTAGCTAGGAAAATTAATGGGGCAAAGGAAATAAAAGGTATTAGGATAGGGAAAGAGGATTATAAATGTCTATGTTTATGGATGACATTCTCCTACATTTATCTGGTTGGCAAGCTTCCTTAAAGAGGTGCTGAAAATAATAGAGAATTTCAGTTTATTGTTGGGATATAAACTGAATTATAATAAAATTACGGTCCTCCCTTTGAATTCAGCTTGTACTAGGAGAGAGGTAGAAGAGATAGGCCTGAAATGGACATCCAAATCAATTACATTCTTAGAATAGAAATAGCCTCAGATATTAATACATTGAAAGCACTAAACATTAATCTGGTTATTAAACAGATGCAACTGGATCTAAAGAGGTGGCAAAATTTACCTTTATCCTTATGGGGAAGAGCCAATGTAATTAAGATGGTGATTTTCCTAGATTAATGTATCCTCTCTCTATGCTAAATATCCCCCTCACTAGAGCATGGTTTAAAAGGTTGATTCTATTTGGACAGCTTTCCTGTGGAAAGAGAAAGACCTAGGCGTGTTTTAAGTAAACTGACAGTGGTGAAAGGAAAAGGTGGGTTGAGCATCCACATTTATTTCTGTACTATCTAGCTTTCAGAGCTGAAATACCTACAGTGGTTGACACCACAAGATTGCAGAGAGCCACAGGTAGATAGGCTTAAAATAGAAAGGTTAAGGCCCAGGAGTATCTTACATCAACAAAGGCTCTACTACACCTCCATATAAAAAAATGCCTAAAACCTGGCATGATAGCCCAATAGCATGGTCAGTGAGTGCTCACACTCAATTATGTACATTGTTTAAATTGGATAATAGGCGGATTTGGGACAACCGCTGTGCTATAATTTGAACTTACAAATAGGGAACAGGCCTATTTCTTCCTCATTCTGTAGTGAGTTACAAGGGTAGCTTTAAAAGACTTGATTTCAAGTAATGCAGTAGATTCCCCGTAAAAATCCCACATAAAATGGGCTTAAGAGTCTGCCTGTTTTCAAATACCTGCAAATTAAGAAATGTATTCAGGCTAGTCTAGGATCTTCACCTTGGGTCTACCGGACTGAAGAGTTTTTAGGGTCATTATTTCAACTCACTGTTCAATCCAGAGCTATCTCTCAAATTTACAAATTCTTATTGGACAAACTTTGGCTGAATATTCCTTCAGTAGCATTTTATTGGGAACATGCAGCGGATATTTCATATGAATCAGACATATGGGAACAAATTTGGAGAAATAATTATAGATTCTTAAAACAGGATGATTGCCACTTATAAGATTTAATGTACTGCATAACATGTATTATACACCATTAAAACTTAAATTAATGGGTAAAGTATAAAATGGTCTATGTCCAAGGTGTCATCGAGATCTTGGTACTTTAAAACATATGATATGGACTTGCCCCATAATATATCATTTTTGGCAACAGGTTGTAAAATTTTCAGAACCTTTGTTTCAAGGCTCATGTAATTTTAACACAGAAACCTGTGTATTGATAACCTTTCAGCCATACCGCCTTAAAATATAAATATTATTTTGCTCTTATCTCTAAAGTTACAGTACATTACTTCTTATTATGAGTTATTGGATTAAAGACATATCACCACCTTTTAGAGAATGGATTCAAGAGATCCATACAGTCTTTTATGCAGAAAGGCTGATAGCCTCACAATTTCATATGCCCAAATTTAATAAGAGATGGGAGCAATTTACAATATTTATGGCTGGGAGGTTAAAAATCCTATTGGTCATTAACATTCCAACTTTCTAGGAAAGCAGAAATGAAGCAAGGAGCAAGTTGGTGCATTATATTATACAGTGTCCTGATGGGAATTTAAATAGAGGTTAAGAAGCATCCTTATTAAAGAAGAGACACAGAGAATGGGGAAGGGAGTTTATGACTGTGACTTATTACTATGTAATGGTGGAAGTTAACGGGGGAATGTTTAAGGTTTAGAGGAGGTCAAGGGAAGGGAAATTTCAATGCAGAATGTCAGATGAAAATGATGATACAGGGAATGTTTTGTATTGTAATGTTTGTTTTGTAAAAACCTCAATAAAGCATATTATAA
Organism: Neoceratodus forsteri; assembly: GCA_016271365.2. Classification (NCBI taxonomy): domain Eukaryota; kingdom Metazoa; phylum Chordata; order Ceratodontiformes; family Ceratodontidae; genus Neoceratodus; species Neoceratodus forsteri. The sequence goes on along the minus strand of CM057452.1, from coordinate 418,078,491 downwards.
ACTAAATAACTAGTGTACGAGAGAGTAAATACCACACTTCTCCTCCTTACACCCCAATCCAACAAGAAAACAGTCCAATAGTAGAGATTTATGCTATGCAGTCAAAATTAGATTGCCACAGTTCACCTACTCACTGCTCAAGTGTCCTCCGAGTCAGAACTCGAGGGGTTCAGATAGAGCTTGTCAGACGCAAACTCCTGCTCAATCTTCTCATCCAATGGCCGGCATCCTGGGGCTGGTAAACTGCCACATTTTCCCTCCATAGATTACCCTAAGTCTGGCAGGCCAAAGAAAGAATGGATAATTCCAAGGCCCCTAAGTCGCCGGTGCACCGCTTCAAAGCTCTCGTTTAGCAATGGGTTTGATAGAGAGGTCCGGATATAGCTTGATGTCAGCTTCATTAATCTCAAAGGGATACACTGCTCTGGCAGCTGCAGTTAGCGCATCCTGAATCTCTGACCGATTTCAATAGAATGGTGCCTGGCTGGGTGGTATCTGCCGGACAAACTCAAGGGGAAACTATATAGGCCTCCAATGGGAATCCTTCAGTAAGTTGCAGTTTTTGTTTTAACCAGTCCAATAAGTGAGCAAGATGTCCCTTCAGTTCCCTCAGGGAGCCTACAATTTGAATATTGCCTGTTTGGATCTCATTTTCAAGGGCCTCCATACGCCCATGGAGTTGGCCATTTTCCTTATGAAAGTTGCCACAGCAGTAAGGGTAGTCACCACCCGCCTTCTTTTGACTCCGCAACAGAGACCATTAATTTCTGGATGGCTGCATCGTGATGTTCTAATTTTGCAGGGTTGTCTTGATTTTCAAGTCCATGGCCCACATGGCCTCGAGCATGATTTGCCAAGGAGGATTCCACAGTGTCCATTACTACTTGAGGCCTGCAGCCTTGATGGGTTGGAGTGGCAGTGCTTTCTGCAGCCCCTGTTGTTGTGCCTTCATTCTTACTATCATAAATTTGGTATCCTCTGATGTGGGTCAGCTTACTACAGCTAATGCAGAAGTCCGATTTTGTGTAAAATTGCTTTAAATTCCAATTTGTTCCAAAATTCACCACCTCATGTGAAAAATCCATGAAAGTGCTTCCAACCTGGAAGATGGCTCTCTAGCGCCCTTCAACTTGAGTGTTTCTTGTTGATTATAAAATCTCCTCCCTCCATTTCGGTGGCAGTATGTTTTACATTTTTGTATGGTGCTGATAGTTTATTTTTCAATATAATTTATTGCACATTGTCACTTTAGAATTCAGGCACTTTGAATGCATTACACTATATAAATAAATTAATTACACTGATAAGGTCTCCTGAGAAGCACGCATGTGCGAAAGCGAGTCAGGGCATTTTGTGAGCACACCAGTGTTCGCATTCTGCACTTTTATGTAAGTTGTTTTTTGCTATATTTATACATAAATTATACATTAAAGCTATGGTTATTGGACATGTTTATTTCTTAATGCTTAGCTTAAGTCTGTTATACATTGTTTTATGTTGTTGCTGTTTCTCTTATTGATTGTTTATCCTATTTGTCTCAGTCTTTTCTTATTGAACTTGTCACTTGTGAAAACAAGCATTTATGCTCATCAGCTTACAAATATAAAAATGAAAATGAAATATAGAAATTCAACAAGCGTACCTAGCGGCAGTTGCTGTGCTTCTGGATTTCAATGTATGATGCTGCCTAGACATGTTTCACACTGTGTTACCTGAAATCGGACTCTGAATCATACCATGATTTTTGCCCTCTGTTGTTGCATTAATTGTACTTAACCTGCCCGCTGTAACTTTTAATGTGTGCCGCTTTGTCTGTAATGATTGTACTGTTAAATATGAGATGGTCTTATTGAGGTTGTTTTCTTGAAGATGTATGCAATCAACCCTGGGTCACCCTGAAAAGGGACTATTATGGTCTCAGTGGGCCTATCCGTCACCAAAATCTAAGTAAATAAAAATGATTTGCACTGCTGCTTTGTGTATCTGTATATCTTCTAAATAAAGTTCAATTATTATTTGTACCTCTACTACTATTTTTAACTGTATGATTGCTATATTATGTTTATTTATTTATCTTGTATATTTCCTGATGGTTTCCCATCCCACCAGGTCAGGGGCCCAATATTCCAAACTTTGCCTGGGGCACAATTTGCACTGCCTGGCAGGCAAATCATCCTGAGTCAATAGCATGCACTATTAAAATGAGTAGCCCAGGGCAAAACCTGCTGAATATAGAAGGCAAACCTGGCTGTGAGTGCAGTGCAAAGACAGCCCATAAAGAAGACAGCTCGAATATAGCAACCGGGCAGTGCAAACAGCAACAGAAGCCCAGTACACACAGAGGTGGTGTCAGGCAGAGGTGAACTACATGGCCTTGTTTGGGCACTAGCAAGGAAGTGGTACATAACAACTGCAAACAACAGTGCAGGTCAAATACTGTAGAACCACGCTAAGGTTCAGACAGGTTTGCCCAGGAAACACATTTGCCAGGGCAAAGTTTGCCAGATAAAAAGCAGATATGCAAATGAGCCTACTTAGGCATTCAGAGGGCAAACAGCCACATTATCATGTCATTATGGCCTGATTTACATGCATTTCCATGTGTAGATTGCCTGGACTATTTCAGAAGTGTACACAGCACCACTCCTGTATGTCAGACTGGAACTACAGGTCAGTAGCTGCAGGCTGGGTTTGCACACAGCACCACCTGTATGTCAGACTGGTACTACAGGTCGGTAGCTCTAGGCTGGATTGTACACACCAAATCCAATATTAACTGCTCACCCTTGCTCATTCACAAACATTAAATGGGATTTTAAATGAGGGGTGCATGCTACTGTATATAGCATATATCAACAAAAACAAAAAGTCAAAGCCGCCTTGACCCCCATATAACAACAAACATACATTTTTCCAGCCTAGATTGGCAACTTACTATTTTGACTTCAAAAGGAGTGGGGTCTCCTAGTATTCAGCTCAGGGCCCTGCAGTGAAGTCACCCAGCTACCAACGTTGAGGTAGACCACCCATCAGCTGGGTCCCTACTCTGAACTGCAACTGCCTCAAATGGCTTACCTTTATAGGGTGTATCAGCCCAAAATTGGCTTAGTTTGTCCACAGCTGCACAGAATATTGTGCCCCAAAGGGCTAGCATCACAGGCACGGTGGTTGTTAGCATGCCACAGACATATGGTTGTGTCTGCTACAGTGTGTATAAATGCGCTACAGTACCATGGGTAGCCAGTATTGTGAGGGACACATCAATGGATACGATGTGTCAGGTAACATTGCTGCTATCCACACGTAGACAGAGCCCAGCTGGCAGGTGTGTTCTGACAGTGGACAATACTGTCATACTGTCCTGTGACCCACAGATGCTGTGCCACTGCATGGGATTCTCACAGTAACACACATCACACTGGCCGTGTGTACAGGTGTGCAGTATATGTGCCCTGGGGGGACCACACACATACCATCATACAGGCCCAATGATGTCAGGGGCATTCCCATCACTGAAACATGATCACTGTGTGGATGACCCCAACCACGTTGCAACACCTACTTTGTGGTGCATCGGGCACCTGTGTGCCCTCCCTTCACCACCTCCCTCCCCTTAGTGCAGCATGTGTGTACTGTATTGTGCTGGTGTAACCCCTATGGAAGGACTGGGGTGTGTGCTGCAGATACTCACTGACAGGGTGTCCACTGGGTACTAGGCCACCCTCAACTGCCTGGCAGAGTTGGGACTGGTGCCAGGTGAAGGTGCCGTGGGCATTAACAGGGTACCATGCTAGAGACGTATGGCTAGTGCCATCAGTTTGCAGCATATCTCTTACTTGGCATATGAAGTGGCCCAGGGTGGCCTTCTGCCCTCTCTTACTGCCCAATGACTGCAGTCATCAGGTGCACCATGATGCTGCTGTTGTTTACCCTGTTGGAGCTTTGTCCATCCCCCATCCTTGTTTTGCCCAGGATTAAGACTACCTTTTCTGGGGAGTAATTTGTGCCACACTATGTGTTAGCAAAAATTCGGCTAATAAGCTGAATATAGCATAAGCCTGTATTCATGTACATGCCCTCTCTTTGCCTAGTGCATACATTATCATTTTGCATGGTGCTATTCCTGTTTGCCCATGCTATTTGGTCTTATGAATATAGGGGACCGGCGCCAAGCGAGAGCAATCCTGGCGCAAATGGTTTGTGCCGGCAGAAGTTTTGAATATCTGACCCCACATTTGTAAATAATATTTTTTTCTTATGTATGTTTACCTGCTAAAACAATTTCAGTAAATAAATAAACCTTTTTTTTATTCACTATCAAACTTTGGTTGTTTCTGCACCCCATGAACAACCATTGCCACATCTATAGAGTTATCCTGTGCTATTTCCATGGCATCCCTGTAATTATCTTCATTTCCACATCTTTTGCTACCTCCATTCATTTGTAAACCCACTTTCCCAATTATCACCTCCCTACTAGAGTCTGCTTTCCTTAATTACTGTATGCTGTATAATATGATTGTCCCCAGGACACATCTGAAATGAGCTGTTATCAGCTCACTATGTCTCCTGATAAAACTTTTTAAATGCATAAATAAATGTGCATTTTAGGTATAAAACCTGCTTTATTTGTTCAGACTACTATTACACCTGACAAAAGGACCTGTGTGGTCCTGAAAGCTATGAACCATAACATCTAGTACAGTATTTTGCTGGTCCAATGAAAGGTACCACAATAGTCAAGGGATCTGTTTTTCCAAGGACTAACAAGGCTGGAAACACTTTTTTTTCAGTGAGACCCAGCAGAAGGCCTAGAAAGACTAATAAAAATTGTTCAGCAGATGCCCTGTACTGGTATAAACTAGTGTTTTCCTTGGAAGAAAAGAATTGCCCAGATGCTTGTGCATCTAATGTATTGTGCCATGGGGCTCCCACCTGCACTACTGACTGTGCTGTTTTGCCAGCTGCTGCTTCATGTGGTGTAAAGCAATTTCTATTTTATGTACGTGAACTAATTTAGGGCCTGCAGAAAAAACTACAGCTCACAGACGGCAAGTTTTTTCATCTAAACAAACCTATCAATGTTGCCCTTAAAATGTCCTTCCTACTGCCCTTATCACGTTGCATAATTACAGGAGAACCCACAGCAAACTTCTGTGAATTTAGGAGTGTGAAAATATTTAAAAACTGATGAACTTTCAGAACATGCCCCAAGTGACATCCATTTGCTATACAAAGGAGAACTGGTGTTTACACAGAATTAGAAATGGGCTGAAGATTTCCTGGTCTTGGATCGGCTGGAACCCATGCCGTTTGGGGGAGGACATTAACTAATAGAGACAAGGAAATTAAAAGTGCCAGTCAAATGTGCCACACCACAACAGATATCACTGTGCCCAACTCAGTTTCAAAACTAAAATGTCAGTCATGTTTATTTCCTTGCTTGCGAGTACCCCCACCAACTACACATATGAACCAAGTAACAACTTGCAACACAGTAACACATTGTAATATTTTCACCCTTATAAAGAAAAGTTTTTTAAGTAGAAAATAGTAATTGCACAGCATGTTGTGTCTCAACGCTACTGTGATGCAGCTGACTTGCCTTACATCCACCCACCCATGCATGAACAAGGTATCCAAACTGTTATTTTCTTTTCATGTAAAATAAAATACCTTATGTAAATAAGCAATAACTCAGAATGCTGTCCCCATCCTATGGCAGTTCACCACACTGACATCTGGCGCAGCTTCATAAATGCCGTCCCCATCCTCTGGCTGTCCACCTGCTCTCCCTTCTGCGACACGCTGGCGTGCTTCCATCTGTGGGTGCCCTAAACTGAGACAGTACCACTGGTCTTATCCTTTTTTTTTTTACAGTTTATTTTTCCCTCCAGTCACTGCTCTGCCAGGACTTTCTCAGGCATCCTGGCTTGTTTCTGCCGCCTGAGAACCCCCAGCCTGAGTCTCCTCGTGGTGCTCCAACCCTTGCACCTACCTTGCAGCTGGAAACCCTTGGCTTGTACCCCCAGGGTGGGGCCACCACTCCTTCTTTGGTGCTACTTTGAAGTCTAAATTCTGCTGCAGGCAAGGCTTGGGAGGAGGGAATTAGGGGACCAGGTGGGCTGGATCTGGCTGTGGGCATGGAAGCCAGGTGCTGTTGCCTACCCGGCCAGTGCAGGGTTTTCCTTGTTCATGTTCATTGCTCCTCCCAGAGGCACAGACATGCAATGATGTCCAACGTGAGCGTCGTGCCCCGCACCCACCTGCAGGAAGTCTGCTGACACCTCACCCCAACTTATAAGTGGTCCCAGGCTGCAGTACACCCAGCCACCGCAGGGCATCACTAGCACTGGGGAGACACTCCCCACCTCCCCCCAGGGAGAGGAGCGCTGTCGCCGGATGCCTGACCTCCTCCCAGTCCCCACCGACCCCGAGCATGGTGCGAGGTGTAGCATCCAGCGCCTCAACCCTCAGTGCCACTGGGCTGGCACTGGTCTTATCCCTGAGCCAGCAGTACGCTGCTAAAGCACAGAGGTCACCGCAGCATGGAAGCATAGAGTGCCAACAACTTAAACAGGAAACAGAGGTATAAAATAAGGAGAACTTAAAACAAACCTAAATCAGAAAGCCGATAACTGATACCTGTCAAACTCTGCAGTGCCATTTACTGGTAGATATACCAGTAGAGGGACTACTTTCCCCAAAAGGACCAAAATTCATTTTTGAAATTATTTTAAATTTAAATATTATACATGCAGCCCATTTTCTAAGTGCAATAATACTGTCCAGGGTGGGTGATATGGAAATGCTGGACCTTACAGGGGACATAAGGCCCTCTGCCTGTGTCAGCAGGCCTCATCATGCCCCTGGGTGGCCGGTATTTCCCAGTACAAACACGCACTCAGGTATTATTGCTTGCATACTGGAACCCTGTTCAGAACTGTTTGTGGGTGGAATGAGGTTGCAGAGACCACAAAGCATCCACAGTACCACATTTGTAATCACCAAGCCATGTTCAAGGTGACCACACTGATTCCTAGGTGCCTACAAAGACCTTTATGAGGACTCAGGAACTGGGGCTGGGCCACAATGCAAAAGGCTCACAAAGCCATACACAATGCAGTGCAGCCCTTCAACAGGAAGTGACAGGCCAGAGTTAGTGCACCACATCAACCTGCTTTGAAAGGAGTTTGTCATTTGGGGTGACCAGGTTTGGCCAGATCAGGTAGTGGGGACAACTACACACCATTGAGAGACATTAGGGGTGTGGTACCACTAGGCAACAGGGAGACACTATGGAACCATGAGTGGAAGGTGCAGCACTCCACAAAGCAGCACTCTGTAGTGCTGTGACATTACTACTACAATTGGTGCATGTGTATCCCATAGCTTTGATGTTAACAATGCTGTCTCCAACAGTGCCAGCTGACAACAGGGTGAGCCATTTGCATTGCACTGCATTCTCATGGGGCACTCCTACCTGCAATGCAAGTATGCTACTAAACAGAGCAGTTTGGACCCCAGGGCAAAACAGTAGGCTGAAAAGAGACCTTTTGTTCTAGGTCCCTACGACAAAGGTTGAAAAAGGCCCTGACCCATTTGTTATGGAGAAAGAGTTTAAATGCAAGGGTAATGTTCTATCTTCTCCTTTTCTGTTTCTTGTTTGTCTGGTTGTACAACCAAATTTTCTTGTGAGATCTAGGAACTGATCATTCCGACAGTTTCGCAATTCTCCATCTCTTGCTATAGCTCTGCCTTCCCTTGCTATTTCTGTCTCTTTTCCCCATTGCATTTCTGTGGGTATAAAAATACATGTGAATCTCTGTGTAAACTCTATATGGAACTGGGAACCCTTAGTTTAAAACTGTATATAGTCATACTGTTGAAATGATTGCAAAGCTATTTGGAACTCAAGGGGTTAACCTGAGATGCAGTTTTAAGCCTTTTGTAGAACTGTAAACAAGAGGTCAGTTCTGGGTCGCTATGTTCTTTTGCTGCACCTGAATCAAAACTGACAAGAACATTCTATAAACTTACAAGAACATTCTATGAGAAGCAGGCTCTCTTAACGAGTTCCCAGACAAAGACTTATAAAAGAGCAGCAATGCTTTTGCTAGAGACAAGGAGAAAGAGACAAACTTGGAATTTAGAGATACCCTTAGAAGAAAGACTTAGTTTTCTCTGTTTGTACTGCCTTGTAAATAGTTATACTGAATATTTTTTAAAATTTTTATTTTGCTGGTAATGAGAAACATAAAACATTATTTGCTAATTTTGAAACTGTTCCTGGTTTCCTATACTTCCTGACTGATGCCTCGATGACAGTTGGTTTTGAAGTGAGATTTCGCCATGCATACTCTGAGCCAGGAGTTTTGTGTGTGGGTACTAGACCTGGTACCAGGGAAGAATAGAAGAAATGTATGGATTCAACAGCAGCAAGTCAGGAGTCATTACCAGAAGAATGGCAGCCAAACTAGAAGCAGAGACAGAAGTCCAAGCTGAGACTGCACAGCCAGCACCACTGATGGAAAAAAAAACAGGCAGTAACAGAATGTGAAACCTGTCTGTCTTCTTCAAATGGTGGGCTATACAAAAAGACTTCTTCAGATGGTGGGCTATACAACAAAGAGAGACACAGAAGCAGAGAAAGAAGAGATGCAGCGACAGGAGCAGCAGAGAAGATAAGCAGCGACTGGAGCAGTGATGGTTGGATGCCTTGCAAGCTATCAAAGCTGGAGGTTCTGGCACAGGCCCAGTAGAGCCACAAAATACCCAACAACTTAAAGACCTTAAACTTACAAAGTTGTGTCCCTCGGTTGATACTGAAGCATACCTGACAACTTTTGAAAGGGTTGGCGCAGCCTGCCAATGGCCAAAGCAGCAATGGGCAGTCAGACTGGTACCTTACCTGACAGGAAAGCCCAACTTCCTACAGCAATATGGACACTGCACAGTCGGAAAACTAGGACTTGGTGAAAAGAGGTCTTTAAAGATATGACATCTCAGGAGAGACCTACAGGCAGAGCTTTCAGTCTCTGAAGTACAGCTCAGTCGACAATCCTCGAGAAGCCTTCACCCAACTCAGAGAACTCCTTATGAAATGGCTCCAACCAGAGGGCAAAACACTACCACAGATCATGCAACATCTGTAATGGAGCAGTTCATCGACATCCTATCCACAGACATACAGCTTTGGGTAAGAACACTGACCAGAAAGTGGGAAAAGGCTGTTTCTTTGGCTGAAGACTACCAAATGGCCAGACAGATGCCAGAGCAGTGAGGTAACAGCCAAGCAACGATAAGATATGCTTTTTCCCATTTAAACTCCAAGTCTGATAAGAACTCTGGTGGGGTAACAAATCTGCACCCAAAGGCTTTATTTGCTATAACTGTAATAAGCCAGGCCATATTGTTTGTTGTCTTTTGTTGTTTTTCTGTATTTATTTTATGCATCTATTTGTTTTATTTCTGTAATCCCAATTCCCTTACCCCCAGGACACATCTGAATCGAGCAGTACTCCGCTCAGCATGCCCTCCTGGTTAAACTCTTAAATAAATAAATAAATATTGCAAAATTGCCATAGTAAGAAGAGCGACACTGGAGCAGATGTGTCCTTAGCAAATTAGGTGGGAGATAAGACTGTGAAGGGACTTATAGATTCGGAAAGCAGACAGATCCTAGTGCATATTGAAGTGCTGGGAAAACAATGTCCAAAAGGACCAAGTCCTGGTGTTTCTGCATCCACATGGACACTCAGTGCTATCCCACCAGCCAAGTGACTCAGATTATTAATGGGCGTCGCACCAAATGAAAGTAGAGGTAGTACCTAAGTTACCTGTACCTGTGATTGTGGAAATGACTTTCCAGGATTTACTGAGTTAAACAAAGAGGAGTAAATCCTGATGTTTCAGCAACTGAGGTGATGCACTCAGGCAAAGAAAATCTCAGATAGTGGGGGCAGTTTTCCTTTCAGTGATTTTGATTCAGACTTGTTTGAGCACAGCTCCAAGATCGGAAATCCAGGAAAGAAAAGACGCCTGAAGAAACAGTGGCAACAAAAGGCTGATGGACATAAGGGGTTAACATATGAAATTGCTGAAACTAAACTGATTACTGATTGTGATTTTCTTTCTGAACAAACCAATGATGTTTCTCTCTAGGGTTATTTTAAGCAACTGTGGGTGAAACCAAAACAGTGTGAACCTATGTTTAAAAATGTAATGGGCTACTGTACAGAGTTTGGGTTAAATCTCAGACACAGACAGCGATAGAACAGTTGATTATACCACAAAAGTATACATCTGAGATGTTACAGATAGCACATGATAGTCCTATGGCTGGTCACTCAGGAGGATCACATCCTTGCCAGATTGCTGTACAGATTTTACTGGTCTGAAATTCATGAAGATGTTGTTACCTATTGCAGTTCCTGTGCCGAGTGTCAGAAAGTAGCCCCAGTGACTAAAAAGACAAGGTGCCCTGATACTCCTACCCTTGATAGATGTGCCTTTTAAGAGAATTGCAATGGATGTGATTGGCCCTTTAGACAAAAGTAAAAAGGTGTCGATTCATTTTGGTAGTATGTGACAATGGTACTTGAAACCCAGAGGCAGTTTCAATGCGTCTGTCACAGCCCCAAAAGTGACAGCAGAGCTTGCCAAAATGTTCAGCAGGGTGGGCATACCTAAAGAGATTATTACTGATCAGGGTAGTCATTTTCGTGCTGCTTTACTGAAGGAGCTGTACCAACTGGGTATCACTACCATAAGAACCTCCCCTATCACCCTCAGACAGATGGCCTTGTTGAGCATTTTAATCAAACCCTAAAATGCATATAATATAGGGAGCCCTTATTATTAATGGAAATCAAGCAGATTACAACCTTGTTATGCCATCATTATGACATCACTCTGTTGTTAATCCTTCTTGAGTATGTCATATCAATGGTATAACAAAGCGGAATGCTGACAACAATGTTCTGTAAAGTAATTCAGTGAAGTGATTCAATCCATGATTACACAGTCTTGGTAACCTATACACTATAAAATATATTGTATGGTCTTTGGTTAACAACCATGCTGAAAACACTTCTCGAGGTTGCCATGACATCTGAAAACCTCTTGAGCTGCACTCTTGAGGTTTACACTGATGGCATGGCAACCTCTTGAATGTTTACAGCGTGGTTATTAACTAAAGACCATACATTATCCTCTATGTTAAAAAGGTTTGTAAAGGGGACATGGGAAAGACAGGGATCAATCCTTACTTTACCTGCTTTTTGCTTACAGAGAAGTGCCATAGGCATCAACAGGTTTTCACCATTTGAAATGTTATATGGTAGACAACCTAGAGGGCCACTACATGTAATAAAATAAACATGAGAAGATAACCCCATCAGAAACAATCTATTACCTCTTATATGTGTGCCCTGAGAAAGAAGCTGGCAACATATGCTGAAATCACCCATAGTAATCAGGAAGTGGCCCAAAACCAGCAGAAGGTGTATTATGACCATGAAGTAAAGAAAACGTTTTTGAGCCAGGTGAAAAGGTCTTGCTACTGTTACCCACTACAGAAAATAAACTGTTAATGAAGTGGCAAGGGCCTTATAAGGTTTTAGACGTACTGGCACAGTTAACTATGAGATTGAGACCCTAGATAGGAAAATCCTACTAAGATATACCATGCTAACCTTCTCAAGAAATGGGTTGAAAAACACCAACAGCTGTTTTGCTGGTTTTACCAGAAACTGATAAAGAAGATATTGATGTAGCTTATGATAGACTGGAACAAACAGTAACTGCTGATGCTGTAAAGGTGGATGTTTCCGTAACCTTCTAACAAAAGCTGAAATTTGCAACTACGCTAAAGTAATTTTTTACTTTTTTAATTTATTGAGAAACTGAATTACACTTTGAGTCCAAGGGCCCTTTGCAAAGGTTCCTCGTCAGTAGTCACAGTACAAAGTTACAGGCAGAGGTGCAGTACAACAAGACATCAAACAGACCATATATTATATTAGTAGGAAAGGAAAGAGCTGGGTAACATATTATAGCAGAGGGCCGAGACAGCCCAGCGTCATGTGCAAAAAACAGCAGTAAAAAAGAAACATTACAGAAAAAGATACAGATTGTAAGACAGGTAATTAAATCATATTAGCTGTTAACGAGCAGGAAAAAAATAGTAATAAGCCAGAGTGGTGGAGGTGGCAGCGCTGAAGTTAGTATAGTACTTCAAAGGGCAGTTGCAAGTAGAGATGTTAGCAAGAAATTCCTTCGTAGGGTTTTAAACGGCCTATTTTTGTCCCAGCAGTCAGAGCAACAGGTAAGTCATTTAGCCAACTTGGTGCCCTGTGATAGAAGCTCTCTGACCCAAGGATGTCCTGCAGCGGGGAACCAAGAGGGACCTTGGAGGTACAGTCGTGGCCAAAAATATTGGCGCCTTGCAGTTTTCTAATAATGCACCATTCCTTCCAGAAAATTGTTGAAATTAAAAATATTTTGGTATCCACATATGTATTTCTTTGGTTTGCAGTGGAGTAAAACACAAAAGCAGAACAATTTACTAAGTCTTAGCTTATTCCACACAGAAATCCTTAAATGGCCCGGACAAAATTATTGGCACCTTTTAGAAGTAGTTAGAAATAATTAGATTTCAAGCAGGTGATTCTCTTTGACTTTGGAATTGAACTCACCTGTGGTGAGTTGCAGTGCCTGCAATATAAAATCACTCATTCAACCAGTTTGAATAGAGAAAATGACTCATTCTCCTGTTTTGTGTCACTGTGTGTACTGCAATGAGCATGGAGAAAAGAAAGACAGCCAGAGAATTGTCTGAGGAGGTCAGTCAGAAGATTGTAGCCAAGCATGGACAATCTCAAGGCTACAAATCAATCTCCAGAGACCTTGATGTTCCTGTTTCCACCGTACGTAATGTTATCAGGATGTTTAAGGCCCATGGCACTGTAGCCAACCTCCTGGACGTGGCCGCAAGAAAACTTGATTGAAGATTGCAGCGCAGGATTGTTCAAATGGTGGAGAAAGCACCTCGATCAACTGCCAAACAGATTCAAGCTGACCTCCAGACACAAGGTACGACAGTTTCAACTTGCACCATCCATTGCCAACTCAAAGAAAGGGGTTATATGGTAGGAGGCCCAGGAGGACCCCACTGCTGAGAGAGAGAGACATAAGAAAGCCTGGCTGGGGTTTGCCAAAACACAGCTGAACAAGCAAAATCCTTCTGGGAGAATGTCCTGTGGACAGATGAGACCAAATTAGAGCTTTTTGGTAAAGTACATCATCTCTTTGTTTACAGAAAACAAAATGAAGCCTTCAAAGAAAAGAACACCTTCCCTACAGTCAAACATGGAGGAGGTTCAGTGATGTTTGGGGTTGCTGTGCGCTCTGGCACTGGGTGCCTTGAACGTGTGCATGGCATCATGAAATCTGGAGATTACCAGGCCATTTTGGAGCACAATGTTGAACCCAGTGTCAGAAAGCTGGGTCTCCGCTGAAGGTCATGGGTCTTTCCGTGCAGGGCAACAGACCCCAAACACACTTCAAAAAGCACCCAGGAATGGTTCAAGACAAGACGCTGGACTGTTCTGAAGTGGCTAGCAATGAGTCCAGATCTAAATCCCATTGAAAACCCTGTGAGAGATCTGAAAACAGCAGTTGGAAGAAGGCACCCTTCAAATCTGGGAGAACTGGAGCAGTTTACACAAGAAGAGGGGCCAAACTGCCAGTAGAGAGGTGCAGGAAGCTCATCCATGGCTATAGGAAGTGGTTGATTGCAGTTATTTTGACCAAAGGCTGTGCTACCAAATATTAAGTCTAGGGTGTCAATAATTTTGTCAATGCCATTTCTTTTCATTTTCTGATTTAAAAGGATATATTAAATTTTGAATCAAAAACAAAGGTTCTGTAATATTAACAGAGAAATAAAGAATTGTGGAGACCAAATACTGTACTGTTGTTAATTTCAACTTATGTTTAGAGGAAATTGTGAGTTATTTGAAAAGTGCAATGGCGCCAATATTTTTGGCCACTACTGTACTTCTGGTGCGTCTTTGAGTGAGAGAAGGAGGGTTGGATGAGGCCCTGTAAACTGGGAGGGTGAGTTTCCACTGGATTTTCTTTGCCAGGAGGCAAGTGTGGTACATAAACGACATTAGAAGTTTAGCCAATTAGAGTGATTATAGAGGTCTCACGTGTGGGTAGTTTTACTGCAGCCTGTCACCAGGTGACAGGCCTTGATTAGTGCTGTCTTGATGTGACAGAGAGCAGTGTTATTGGCTGAGCCATAGAACACAATTCCATAGTCTAGCACAGAGAGGACCATGACTAAACAGAAAGGCGCAGCCTATCATTGAGCAGACAGTGTTTGATCCGATGAAGGAAGCCAATTCTGGAATTGGTGTTACAGAGGACATGGATATGTGCATGATAGGTAAGGGGAGTCAAGGGTGATGCCCATGTATTTGAAAGCGCTTACTTGCTCAAGGGTGGAGCCTTGGGGAGGTGTTGACAAGAGTGTGGAGTTATGGTAGGGGTTTTGACGGTGTGCAAAGAGCATGGTCTTAGTTTTATTATAGTTTATTACTAGCCTGTGCTCTGAGAACCAGGTCTCAGCTTCCATGAAAGACTTTCTGTAGTGCATCCTGTAATGGTTGAGGCTGAAATTGCTCCAGAAAATGACTGCATCATCGGCATAAGAAGTATCCGATCAGAGCAGGCACTGGGTAGTGAGTTTAAGAAGAGGCTAAATAGAAGGGGCTAAAATGGAGCCCAGAGTGAACTGGGAAGCTGGAGGAGAGGTGGTGCCAATCTTGACCTGCTGTGACCTGTTAGATAGGTAATTTCAAACCAGGCCATAGTATCAGGAGACAGTCCCATGTCAGCCAGGGATCTAAGGAGAAGGCGTGATGGACCGTATCAAAAGCTTTAGTTAGGTCAATGTAAACCAACCCAACTAAGTGCCCCAGATCCATGGCCTTGTGGATGTAGGAGGTATATTCAAGGAGAGCTGTGGTAGTGCTATGGCCCCTCCGGAACCCGTGCTGTGGGGCACAGAAGGTTATGTTTTGATAGGTGTTCAGAGAGCTGATCAGCTATTATTTTCAAGGGCCTTCAGAGAGGGGGTAGAATAGAGATCGGCCGGTAGTTAGTAGAGGTGGTGTGCTCGCCACCTTTCAGAAGTGGGGTGATGATGGCCCTTTCCAGTGGTGGGGAACTCCCCAGACTGAGGAGCAGTTTAGGATTTTAGTGAGGGGACTAAGACAGATTCAAGAGATAGTTTGAGGAGTTTTAAGTCCAGGGAGTCACCACTATAGCGACTCTTTCCCAGGACATTAGAGATGTAAGACTTAGCCTCTTTTAGGTTATTACACAAAACCTGAAAGGTAGGGTGGGTGTGGGGAACATGTGAAGAAGGGAAGCTGAAAGGCTTGGGGGCAAAAAAGTTGGGGAGTACACTGCCAAGGTCAGAGTAGGAAGAGTTTAAGGCATTGGCAATTTGTATGGGATCCTAAGATATGGTCCATTGACTGAGAGTTGGGAGGGTGGAGGGATAGGGTTTTGCCATTTAGTTCTTTGATAGTATCCCAGAATTTAGGCCCAGAGCCCTTTGAGGAGGTGAGGACATTCCAATAATAAAGGGCTTTGGCCTGACACAAGGCACTTGTACAATTGTTCCTAGCTTCCTGTACCGTTGTTTGACCTGGAGGCAGACTTGAAGCAAGAGCTCTATGCCAGAGATTATCCGGATGATACATGAGATCAAGTAGAGTTTGATTTAGACAGGGGTATCACGTTTTTACTACCTGCTTTGTAACTGGGGCGAAAAGGTCACAGGCAGAGTTGGAAGAGGTTACGAAATAGCTAAGGGCCTTATCTATGTTACTTGCAGTATCAATGGGTGACCAGTCGCAGTTTGAGAGGTGTTTTTAACCTAGTTCAAGAACCCCTTTTGAGCGTCTACAGTATATGGTTTTGGGGAGGTTGGGGCCTTACAGGACCACCAACAGAGTACAGGCAAGTGATCACTGATGGCGTCTGGGAGCACTAGGACCTTTGAGATTTGGTTAGGATGGTTAGTGAAGATCAGGTCCAGCAAAGTAGCAGTCCTTGTCCTATGGTTATGTCTTGTGGGGATTGGGCAGCAGGTCAGGCCCATGGCCAATGCTGCATCTTTATAGTGGGCAGCTGATGGAGCTAACCAATTTGTGTTAAAGTCACCCATAACAATAATCTCACTGGAGTTAAGGAGAGATGAGATGCATTCAGCAACTGCAGCGAAAGCTGCCTTCTGAATTCATGGTGGGATATAAACCACAAAAACATAGAGGGTTTTCCTGTTGCCCAGAGTAATCTTTACAGTGAGTACTTGGGCCCATCCATGAGAGGGGAAAGGGACAACCATTGCTTGAAGGGTGTTTCAAAGATAGAGTGCACAGCCTCCTCCCTGTTTGCCTTGACGATCTGATGAAAGATGGTGTAGCGTTTAGGGCCACATATGGTCCATGGTAGTTTTAGAGGCAGGTCTCAGTT
The DNA here is from genome assembly GCA_016271365.2 of Neoceratodus forsteri. Classification (NCBI taxonomy): domain Eukaryota; kingdom Metazoa; phylum Chordata; order Ceratodontiformes; family Ceratodontidae; genus Neoceratodus; species Neoceratodus forsteri. Next base: position 418,061,937 of record CM057452.1, on the reverse strand, counting down.
AAAGCCAGGATGTCTGGCTGTGCTGCTATGATCCAGCCTTCAAGAGAGTCAAATGTGTTCAGTAGGCTACAGATATTTAGGGAGGCAGCAATGAGACCTTTCCTTTTATCAGCAAGGCGTGGATTGTGGAAATGGCCCGGGTTGGGTGAACATTCCCAGATAAAAGAAAGAAGATGAGTAGGCTGTGACAGGTTATGGCAAGCTTAACGTGTTTTTGTTCCCTGGTAGCAGGGGTGTTTTCCTAATGGGGCTGTGTACTGGCACTGGAAATGAGAGCGATTGGTGCCACGAGGTGGGGGGCAGAGAGAGAGAGAGAGAGAGGTGGGAAATGATATTATGGGCTAGGTAGTAGTCATATCGGCACTGGGAAGGAGAAGTGCAAGAAAAATGGGTGGATATGGGAAAAAGAGAGGTGGGGTAGGGAGGTTGGGCAACAGTGAAAGAGGGGAGGATGCAGTGGGCAAAAGACTGATAAGGAGGAAGCAGAGAGGTGCAACCATTTGAGCAGACTGCTCAAGGAATTAAAACAGCAGCAGCTAAAGGGGACGCACAGGGGAAAAACTGCAGCAGCTAATAAGGAGAAATGCACAGAGGAGGGAGTACAGCAAGAAATCACTTACAGCAGCCCTCTAGTGGTGACCGGTATAAGCTGCTAACGAGAGAGTTGGGTGATTGGTTTTACACGTCACGTGACTCTACTGATATAAGGAGATATTGAGCGGGGGTGGTGGTGGTGGGCGAGGCAGCCAACGTGAACACATCGGTGGGGCAAAACAAAGACTCCAGTTGTCCGTGAGTTGTGGTGCCCATTTCAATGGATTTTTGCTCATTGCTCGTACCTGCTATAGGACTGCCTCTGATGATGCAGCGGGGAAGGCTACCTCGATCTGCCCTCACGATCACCTCAGGAGCTTGGGGGAGCTGAAGAGAGGAACAGAGATACAGGTCAGACAATTTATTCAAGCTGGAACACTGGGGAGGGTTGGGGTGGGCAGAAACACACAAGGATTTAAACTGCTTTCTTTTAAATGTTTTTGCAAGGGAGTTGCTACTTTATGAGAAGGTGTATTTTAGGAATGGCTCAAACACTCTATAAGGTCATGTGGTTTTAAGATTAAAGGGAATTTACTTGTGGCTGCAGCCCTAAACTAGTACTATAATACATGCAAGCACAGCTTTCATGTGAGCCTTAAGGTACACTAGGAGTACATTAAAAAATCCATAGATCATAAGGGCAACAATTAAGGTACCACGCTGCAGAGATATAGTAGGCAGGCTTTACACATAAAATAACAGCAGAAAAAAAACTATCTCTGTCGTTGGCCGACAGACTTTGGACTAGCAGCATAGTTTTGAAATTGGCTAAACAAACAAAGACTCCAGCTGTCCGTGAGTCGTGGTGCCGTTCGATGGATTTTTGCTCATTGCGTACATGCTACAGGACTGCCTCCGGCGATGCAGCGGGGACGGGCTACCTTGATCTGCCCTCACGACCACCTCGGGAGCTTGGGGAGCTGAAGTACTTTACCACAGTACCAGGCCAAGTAAAAGGGTTCAAGCATGTAACAGTGACAAGGAATGCTCACCCTATTAGACAAAAAGACATAAAGATTACCAGAGCAGTTAAGAGCAGATGTGGTTAAGGAAATACAAAAATGAAAGAAATGGGTACCATAGAAGAGTCAAGAAGTGTTGGTCATCACCAATGGTGATTGTAAATAGAAAAGAAGGGTGTAAGATTCTGCCTTAATTTTAGGAAAGCGTAATAAAGTGACAGAATCTAACAGTTATCCACGCCCAGAATAGATGATCTGGTGGACAGACTGGGAAGTGACAAGTATATCAGTACCTGTGATCTCACCAAGGTTACTGGCAAATCCCCTGGCTAAAGAATCCAGAGACAAAAACTGCATTTGCCACTCCTGTTGGATTCTGTCAGTTCATCACCATGCCATTTGGTTTACATGGTGCACCGCTACATTCCAGCGGTACATGGATGTAATTTATCCTCACACTGGTTATTGTGCTGCGTAGCCTGGATGACGTTGTGGTGTACAATCCAGACTGGAAAAGCCATCTGGAACACCTGTGAGCAGTTATCAATTGATCGAAAAGGCAGGTTTGACAATAACCTACCAAGTGTGCATTGGGCATGCAGGAAACCAAAATTTGGGCTATGTTTTGGGAAATAGAAGTCAAGCCTGAGGTTTCCAGGATAGAAGCTGAAGCTAACAGCCCTGTCCTAAAACCAAGAAACATGTCAGGTCATTTTAGGGCTGGCTGGTTATTATCGGAGATTTGTTCCCAGCTTTGCCAAGTTAGCTACTCCCTCGTTGAACTCACACAGAAACTGTTCCCAAATACTGTGAAATGGACACCAGAGTGTGATGAAGCTTTTGGGCCATTAAGGCTGCATTATGTTTGGTCCCTGTTTTAGAAGCCCAGACTCTGAGAAACAGTTTTGTTACAGACAGATGCAACAGCGGGAGGCCTAGGTGCAGTCCTGAGTCAAAATATAGATGGAATAGAACATCCTATTCTATACATAAGTAGAAATTATACGACAGAGAGAATAGGTACTCCACCATTGAAATGGAATGCCTTGTGGCAAAGTGGGCCATGGAGTCCCTTAAGTTTGTTTACTAGAGCTGACTTTGTACTTGTAACAGATCACAATCCTCCTGTTGGCTTAACAAAATGAAGGCTAAAATTCTAGAATCCACGGTGGTACCTGGTACTACAGCCATTTACATTTAAAGTGATGCAAAAATCTGGGAAGGAGAATGTCAATGCTGATTTTCTGTCAAGATCGGAAAAGGAATTGAGAATTCAAAGGTTTGAAAAAATGTGAGTTAAAGCGTCTCTTTTGCTATACTGCATATGCACTGAACTGTAAAGGTTATAAGCGAATCATAGTATCATAGTAAAAGCCAGCAGAATAGGCCTCATGGTCTATTGTGTCTGCTAGAGTAGCCAACCCCCTACTGGGAGCTCACTCCGACCCCCAAACCCAGAGGTGGTCTTCCAGCTTTAGTAACCCCTGTACCTGTTCCTGTCCCAACCCTTTTGAAGCCTTCCACTGTGTTCTCCTCCACCAGACTCCTGGGCAGTGCATTCCATGGTTCCACTATCCTCTCAGTGAAGTAGTGTCTCTACACTCTCCCCTGTACTTCCCACCTCCAGTTTCCACTTGTGCCCCCTGGTAGTTCCTCCTTCTTAAGCCTGAACACCTCCTTGGCTCCACCCTTATTTATCCCTTTACATACTTGAAGACCTCAATCATGTCCCCCTTCCCTCCTTTCTCCAATGCATACAGCCTGAGTTCTTTTCATTCTGGTCACCCTCTTCTGGACCCTCTCCAGCAGTGCTATGTCTTTCTTAAGGTGGGGTCTCCAGAACTGCACACAGTACTCAAAATGCGGTCTAACCAGGACATTATACAGAGGAAGGATCACCTCCCTCCTAGAGGTAATCCCCTGGTTATGCAGCCCAGTATCCTGTTTACTTTTGCTGTGGCTCTGCAACAGTTCTCAGTGTTATTCATTTGATGTCCACCACTACCCTAGGTCCTCTCGCCCCAATGTGGCTTGCAGTGTGACCCCAGGGTATATGCATGGATGCAGCACCTTACATTCCCTGCATTGAACTTCAATCCCCACTTCCTTGACCACCGCCCAGGGTATCCAGATCCCCTGGAGCCTCTCTCCCCTCCTCCCCATCTGCCAGTGCTCCCAGTTTTGAGTCGTCTGCATAGAGACTCAGCCTACTCTAACACCACCCCATTTCGAGACATAGGCATTGAACAAGAGTGGCCCCAGGAACAAACCCTGGGGACTCCACTGATGACCCTTCTGGGGAGGAGACAATCCACCAACCACCACTCTGCTTATTCACCCCATAAGTCAATTCTCCACTCACCTGAGCAACTGCTCCCCACCCCATCCCCCAGCTTTGTTAGCAGGCCATTATGGGTACCGAATTGAATGCCTTAATGAAGTCCAGATAGAGGACATCCACCGCCTATGGTCCAGGGCACCATCACCCAATCATAAAACTCCACCAGGTTGGTCTGGCATGACCTCCCTGGAACAAAACCAAACTGCCTGTCATCCAGGTGCCCCAACCTTTCCAGCTGCCCCCCAAGCCTCTCCTTGATAATGCCCTCCATAACCTTGCCTAACACAGATGTTAGGCTAAAACCTATAATTCCCCATCTCCTCTCTGGACCCCCCTTTCTGGATAGGGACACATGAGCCACCCTCCAATCTTGAAGCACCCACCCTGTTTTCAGAGAGATGTTGAAGAGTGCAGCTGGTGGAGCTGCCAGCACATCTGCCAGTTCCTTCAGTACCCTCGGATGCAGCCCATCTAGCCCGGTGCCTTCTCAGTCTTTAGTGACTGGAGGCCTCTCTCACCCTATCTACTGTGATTTCGCCTCCAGCCCACCTCCTCAGGAACCCGCCCCTCCTCTCTAGATTCGGCCATCCCTGCCCTAGCCTCTTCCAGTTCTTCAGACTCTAACTGACTTCCCGATTCTGTGGGCTCCCTTCCCTCCCATCGGGATCAAAGATACATAGATACATAGATACATAGACAGTGTTCGGCAGAATAAGGGCCTATGGCCCACCAGTCTGCCCATTTGAGCTGTAAGTTCAGTTTGTTTTCCTAGAAGTCTGTTGCCGGTTACCCTGACCTCCAGAATTCCTTTATGTTTATCCATGCATTCTTAAATCCGGTGATTGTTTCAGCCCCCACCACTTCCTCTGGCAGGGTGTTCCACTTGTCCACCACCCGTTCCGTGAAGAAATTCTTTCTCATGTTTCCTCTGAATACGTCCTCCCTCCAACTTCATCCCATGCCCTCTAGTCCTGGAACATCTTTTTCACTTAAAAATAGTGTTTTCCTGCACCCTGTTCCTCCCTGTAAGATACTTGTATGTCTCTATCATATCCTCTCTCCTCCTCCTCCAGGAGTACATGTTCAGTTTCTTCAACCTGTCTTCATAGCACTTGTGATGCAATCCATGCACCATCTTTGTTGCCCTCCTCTGAACCTTCTCTACCCTGTCTATGTCCTTACGTGGTATGGTCTCCAGAACTGTACACTGTACTCCAGGTGGGGCCCTCACTAGTGTCTTGTATAGCGGAATTATGACCTCCCTTTTCCTGCTGGTGATGCCCCTGCCTATACATCCCAGCATCCTATTTGCATTACCTGCTGCCTTGTCACACTGTTTCCCTACCTTGAGGTCATCAGAGATGATAACCCCAAGATCCCTTTCCTGCTTGGTGCATGCTATATCCTCACCCCAACTGATATATTGTGCCAGGGTTTTTGTGCCCCATATGCATTATCTTGCATTTCTTTGCATTAATTTCAACTGCCAAACCCTGACCATTCTTCAAGTCGCTTCTCATTCTGTCTACACCCTCTGGTGTGTCTACTCTGTTACAGAGCTTTGTGTCATCAGCGAACAGTGAAATTCTGCCTTCTAGGTCCTGCACAATGTCACTGATGAAGATGTTGAATAGGACGGTCCCAGCACTGATCCTGTGGTACCCCACTGGTCACTCTTCCTCTGTGGAGTGACAGCCATTTACCACCACCCTCTGTGTCCTGCCACCCAGCCAGTTACCTACCCACCACACTACTGTCCTGCCCACACCCATATTCCCCAGTTTGTGTAATAGTCTTCTATGTGGCACAGTGTCAAAGGCCTTGCTGAAGTCCAGATAGGCCATGTCCACCGCCCTCCTGATCCACCTCCCTAGTCACCCAGTCAAAAATTCAATGAGGTTGGTCTGACATGACCTCCCCTGGTGAAACCATGCTGCCTTGGGTCCTGTAGTCCATTGACAACCAGATGTTCTACCAATCTCTCCTTCAGTAGTGCTTCCATGATCTTCCCACTACCGAGGTGAGGCTGACTGGTCTGTAGTTTCCTGCTTCCTCTTTGTTCCTACTTTTGTATAAGGGGACTACATCTGCTGTCCTCCAGTCTTTGAGTACCTCCCTGTTTCCAGTGATCGGCTAAACAGGATAGCCAGAGGTTCAGCCACCACCTCTCTTAGTTCTTTAAGGACCTGAGGAATTTTTATCTGGCCCCGTGCTTTATCAACTCTTGTACTTCGGTTCCTTCAGGACCCTTTCTGAGTAATAAAGGACTTGTGTCCATTTCTGCACCATTCTCACCCTTGTACTCCCTTCAGACCCATTACCTCCTCTTCCTCAGTAAAGACCGAGCAGAAATACCTGTTCAATATGTCAGCTTTACTGTTGTCATCCTCCACGTGGCCCCATCCTCCCCTTCAGTCTCACTATCCCTCCCTTTGTCTTTCTTTTTCCTTATGTACCTGTAAAGGTTTTGTCCCTCTACCTACTGATTTTGCAATGTGCTCTTCTGTCTGAGCTTTGGCTTCCCTTACTGACCTCCCTGCCCTTTGCTTCCTCTGGTACTTCTCCCTATCCCTTCTGCCTGTGTCTTTTGTATTGTCTGAATGCAATCTTTGCTTTCACTTTCTTTGCTACCTCTTTGAAACCCATAATGGTCTCCTCTTCCTTTTCCTCTTGCTAACCTGCTTAATGCATAATTCTGTTGTTCTTGTAATCCCCATTTAAATACTGCCCACTGTTCCTCAACCCCTGATTCCTGTCCCATTCCCTTAATGCCTCTTTCAAGTATCTCCCCATTTTCCCAAAGTCTGCCCCCCTAAAATCCAGGATACGTGTTTTGTGTGGTTTGGTTCTGCTCTTTCTGTGATTTCAAACCACAATGACTGGTGGTCACTGTTTCCCAGGTGCTCCCCACCGTTACCCCATCACACTGTCCCTGTTTGTGAGCACAAGGTCCAGTATTGCCTTCTGCGAGTTGGTTCCATGACCAGTTGCTTGAGAAGGCACCTTGAAGGAGTCAGGATAAATCTGCTCCTAGTTGATGCTGCTGCTGGGATGCTCCAGTCCACGTCTGGATACCCGCCTCCCTGGTAGAAAGACAGGCAAAGTACTCATTTAATACTTCTGCTTGTTCCCTGCTTCCTGTGCCCATCCCTCCCGGTCCTAATCCTGCTGATCTGTGCCTCGCTTTTCTTTTCTCCCCTGTATCTATAGAATCCCTTCCCCCACCAGATGTCTCTGGCCAGGTTTTGCTCCTTCCTGCCTTGGCCCCCTTACCGCCCTGGTGACCCTCTTAGCCAAACTGATACTCTTCCCTCTCCCTTACCCCTTGAGTGCTTTAAGCACAGCGTGGGCAGCCTTTCTTCCCTCATTGCCTCCTGCACCTCCCAGGTCCACCAACACGGCTTTTTGGCCCTACTTGCTTGCGCCTACCTTGCGCAGACCCCTCCACCTCCTTCTTAATGGTCTCCACAAGTTACCAGCGCCATGTCCAGCCTTATCTCATCCAAGCACCCACTAAGAATCCTTTCCATGCCTTAAAGTCCACCCCTGAAATCTATTACTACTGTGTTAGTGCGATTATCCTCGCCCCCTAGGTACAGAAGAATTCAGACCGTGGCATGGTCACTACCTGCCAGCAGGCTGTTCACCTCCAGGCTCTTATCTGGTCATTGTCTGTTAGGACAATGTCCAGTATCCACCCTCCTAGTAGGCTCCCCACATGCTGGACTAGGAAGGCATCCTGAAACACATCCATCAACCTCTGCTCCCTGGCCACCGAGGATGTCATAGTGCCCCAGTCTGCCCCCAGCGTGTTCAGGTCACCCATGACCACTACCCTGCCCTTTCTGAGGCCACAGTAACCCCTGATGTTCTCAACTAGATCATCTTCCTGGTCCGCCTCCATTGCAGGGGTCTGTACACCATCCCTGTTTTTAATCTTTTATCCCCTCATTTGCAGGATTACCCAAATCGCCTCCACATCTCCCCAGCCTCCTCGACTTCACAAACTACTATGTCATTTTTAACTATCAGCACCACCCCTTCCCACTCCTTAGCCTTCCTAAATATTGTGTACCCTCTAAGTTTAGGTCCCAATAATGCCTCTGGGTTGCCATAGTCTCAGTAATTGCTACCATGTCTGCTACTCCCTTGACTAGCATTGCCTGAAGCTCTGGCATTTTATTTCCATGCTTCTGGCATTGATCAGGACCATCCTCCACCCCAACCCCTCGCCAGTCTTCTCAGCCCAGTGCAGACCCGTCTCACTTCCTTGCACAGTTTCCCTGGTTTTCAATGCTGCCTGCAGCCCCTTTGCATGTCCTAGTCCTGAACCCTGAGCTTCCCCCTGGGGCTGTCAGTCTTTTATCCCTCCCCTTTACAAGTTTAAACCCCACCTATCACCTATGAATCCAGAAAGTTTCAGTTTAGATCTCCCTCCCTCCAGGTTGAGGTGTAGCCTATCCTGGCATAGCCCCTTATCCTCCATGTATCACCCCAGTCCCCATCAACCCATACCCCTCTGACTTGCACCACTCCCTGAGCCCTGGTTCACCCTCTAAGTTTTTGCTTATTTTCCCGCTCACCCTAGGTACTGGCAGTATCTCAGAGAAGGAGACTGAGCATCCAATAGAGTGGCAAACCTTGGCCAATTCTCTGAATCTTGCCTGTATCTCTAGTTCACTGTTCCCTTCTAAATCGTTTGTTCCCAGGTGAATTAGAAGTCTGGGGATCCTCTGCATTCCTTGTCATTGAGTATAGCTGGAATTTGGCCTTCTGTATGGATGGGCCTGGGATACATTAGCCTTGACTGGGCTGCATTTTCCTCCCAACCCCTCCACTGAATACCCCTAATCATGGAGTCACCCAGCAGGAGCACCTTCACCTCTCTCCCAAGTTACTAGCCCGTTTGTGCCCTTCCATACTCCTTCTTCTGTCTATGACCCCAGCCTGCTCCTCACACCCCCACAGCCTGGGCGTTAGTCTATGTGTGCCCTCCAGACTCCCTCTTCTGTCTACCTCCCACAGCTTGCTCCTTGCCACCTCATAGCCTGGGTATCACCAGTCACCCCTCTTAACTCTTCCCTATCTCTTCCCCAGTTGAACTGTTGCCATTGGTCCCTCCACCCAGGCCTCCTTTTACTGCTTCCATTCTCACCCCTCCCCTCAGGTTCCGCACTAATGAATCCTTATGCCTAGTGCTCCTGTACCCACTCATCCTCTCTACCCCCCATTCCCTCCAGCCTCAGAGCTGGCCTATCTAGAGTGCTCCCTGGCACACCCTTGGCTGATTTTCCCATTCCTGACACTGGCCTGTCCTGGGTTCTGCCCTCATCCACCCTGATGCTGTTCTGTGGCCCCTCTGCCTTACCTTCCTCAAACCCATGCTCATGCCTCCCTCCGTCTGGCACCCTGCTGTCACATTCCCCATGCCTCCCTCCTTTGGATCTGGCCTGCTCTCCTGTCCCCTGCCCCTCCAATTCTGACCAATCCCTCCCTGTCCGCCTGCTGCCCCACCACCAGTCTCCTCCTCCTCATCATCCAGATACAGCAGGGTGAAGCGATTTGGAAGTGTGATGCTTGCCCCAAGTTTGCCCCTCCTGTCTCCCTCCCCTCCTTGGCTCTCTGGACAACCCCTCCCTTCGTAGTGAAGTCCATATGTTGCTATTTTCATGTCCCACCCCGGAGTGACCATGTGGTCCTAGTCCTCTTACTCCCCCCTGTCCCTGGGTATGCCATTTTATCTCATCTATCATCATATGGTTCCTGCCTCCCTTCCCTTTCCAATCCTCCTGCCTCAACTACCTCCTGATCCCTCAACCTCCTGCCTGAGACCTGCCAACTGGTAACACACTGAGCATCCTCCAAACCTCCATGCCCAATCCAATATTATGGCGCCCCGCACCCCATACACCCAATCATCCTACCGAAGATTCCTGCTCTTGCGTCTTCAGACCCATACTGATTTTGGGTGTGAGCAATATGGGCCCCCACCAGCAATAAATATACCCACCAGTCAGTATACAATCAGTTTGCTAATCAGTATACAATCAATTTGCCCTCTCCCAGAAGTAGCCAGCAATACCCAAGCAATCAAGACAATAAGTGCCCAGATTGCACCATCCCCAGCAGTAGTCTGCACACCCTATTAATCAGACTCAGATTCCACCCAGTAATCAAGACAGCAGTAGTCTGCACTCCCAGTTTATCAAGACACTCGTAACTCCTTTCGCCCCCTCCCACAGTCAGCTTCCAGTCCAAGTCCTTTGTGGTCCAATTCACCAGGTCAATGTGTCTTCCTCCAAGGCTCTACCACCACTGGCTTTTTAATAGAGTCGGGGTGGGTTGGGAGTGGGTGGGGAACAATGCAGCTCTCAGGTGTACCTTGTAGAAGTGGGCTGGGCTCCGACAAATATCCCAGCCACTGTGTTTGAATTTGGTGCCCTGCGCACCAGTTGGTGCAGCTCCTCTCTGTCCTGCTCCGGCCTCCCGGTTTAGCTCCTGCCACGATTGGTGCAGCGCTCTTCTCTGTCCTGCTCCCAGCCTCCTGGTTTAGCTCCTGCTGTTGCTGGTAGCGCTCCTCTCTGTCCTGCTCCCGGCCTCTTGGTTTAGCTCCTGCTGCCGATTGGTGCAGTGCTCCTGTCTGTCCTGCTCCCAGCCTCCTGCTTTAGCTCCTACTGGTGATGTGGCCCTGGACTCAGATGTGGCTGCCATGACCCCAGATCCACCTGAATCTGCCGATGCAGACAGGATTACAGCTCTCAGGTGTGCCTTATAGAAGCGGCTGGGCTCCGACTTAAATAGCCCCGGACGCTTTGTTTGAATTTGGTGCCCTGCACATTGATTGGTGCAGCACTCATCTTTGTCCTGCTCTTGGCCTCCTGGTTTAGCTCCTGTCGCTGATTGGTGCAACGCTCCTCTCTGTCCTGCTCTTGGCCTCCCAGTTTAGCTCCTGATGCCGGTGCGGCCCCGGACTCAGCTGCGGCCGCAAAGCCCCAAATCCACCTGAATCCGCTGATGTGGACAAGATTACAGCTCTCAGGTTAGAAAAGAATTAACAGTAGTTTGGAAACCTGTTTTTAAACAGGTTCCCCTTAAAGAGGGGATACATGACAGGGTTGAATAAGGCCCTGCCCCATTTGTTGTGCAGAAAGAGTTTATACACAAGGGTCTGTTCTATCCTCTCCTTTCTGTCTCTTGTCTGTCTGGTTGTGCAACCAAATTTTCTTGTGAGATCAAGGAACTGATCACTCCGATGGCTTCACAATTCTCCACCTCTCAGTATCTCTCTGCCTTCCTTGCTGTTTCTGTCTCCTTCTTCCCTTGCATATCTGTGGTATAAAAATATATGTGAATCTCTGTGTAAAACTGTATATGAAACTGGGAACCCTTTGTTTAAAACTGTGTATAGTTATACTGTTGAAATGACTGCAAAGCTATTTGGAACTTAAGGGTTAACATGAGATGCAGTTTTTGCTCCTTTTGCAGAGTTGTAAACAAGGGGTCGTCCTGTAACTACTTTTTTTTGGCTTAATTGCATCGAAACTGACAAGAACATTCTATAAACTTACAAGAACATTCTGTGAGAATTAGGCTCTCTTAATGAGTTCACCAGACAACAACTTATAAAAGAGCAGCAATGCTTTTGCTAGAGAGACAAGGAGAGTGAGAAACAAACTTGGAATTTAGAGACACCCTTTGAAGAAGGACTTAATTTTCTGTTTGTACTGCCTTGTAAATAGTTATACTGAATATTTTTTTTCTGGGTTTCCTATGCTTTCTGACTGTGCATTGATGACAGTCCCAAAAGCTTTGAGTATGGTAGGTACCATTGACTCCTAAGCTAAACTTTTGATTCAAATATTTTTGTTAAATACTTCACAGAATCCGCCTCAAAGCAAAGTTAAAACACTTTATACAGATGCATTCTTTTCCACCACAGTTAAAAAATTATAAAACTGATTTTGTGTACCACCCTTCACTTTGGAGTTCATTTTGTTTTCTGGAATGGCAGATTTCAAGAGCATTCCAAATATGCAAACAGTGTGTCTTCTCGTCTTATTAAGCCAAGTGCAGTATAATATTTCAAGATGAGAATACCTCTGTTCAACTTATTAAACAGATGTTTTCTTTTTGATTAATGAATGATCTGTTAGCTCTTCTGAGTGCAATTTTTATCACATATGTCCTATTCCCCAGGACACTCCTGGAAACGAGTTATACACAGCATAACATACATCCTGGAGTGCATTACTGCTTGAGCACTAACTGAAACAGGCACAACCACTGTAATAAACTACTGTACTCTAGATCATCATGTGAGCTATTAGCTTAATTTTAAGGGGAGCAGTTGGCACAAAAGCCCAACACTGGGGATGGTTCTGGTTTACATAGAATTTGAATTTGACGGCAGATATGACCGCTTGGCCCACCCAGTCTGCCCATTTCCCTACCTAATGGATAAGCTGCAGATCCTAGTTAACCAGCAGCCTACTTCATTCTACTCCCACCCCTAGAATTGCCTTATGACTGTCCCATGCATGCTTGAATTCAACCACTGTTTTTGACTCCACAATCCTCCAGAAGGCTGCTCCATGCATCCACAACCCTCTCTGTGAAAAATAATTCCTTACATTACCTCTGAGCTGCCCCCATCTTCAAATTGTGCCCTTGTTCTTGCACACCTCTTTTTTTGAAAGATGCTACCTCTTGGACTTTGTTGATTCCTTGAGGTACTTGAAAATTTTTATCATGTCCCCTCCCTCCTTTCCTCGAGGCTATACATATTAAGCTCCTTTAGTCTCTCTTCATGTTCTTCCGTGCAGACCCTGCACCATTTTAGTTGCCCTTCTCTGGACAGCTTCCATCTTGTCTATGTCCTTGTGGAGATTGGGTCTCCAGAACTGCATGCAGTACTCCAGATGGGGTCTCACCAGCTGTCTGTACAGAGGATAACAACTTCCTGTTTTCTACTGGTGATGCTCTCCCTATGCATCCCAGTATCCCCCAGCCCTCCTTACTGCCCTCTCACATTGCTTGCTCACCTTTAAGTCATCTGATATGACTACCCCCAGGTCCCTTCCATTTTTGTTGTTGTTAGTATCTCACCCCATTGTGTACTCTTCCCTGGTTTTTGTTCCCAGGTGCATTACCTTGCACTTAGCACTGAATCTAAGCTGCCATACATTTGACCATTCCTCTAACCTTGCCAAGTCCCTTCTCATCCTTTCCACCCCACCTTGTGCATCAACTCTGTTGCAGATCTTTGTGTCATCTGCAAAGAGACATACTTTTCCTTCAGTCCCTCTGCAATGTCACTTATAAAGACATTGAAGTGGACCAGTCCTAATACTGAACCCTGCACGGTACCCACTAGTAACCCCTTTCTTCCAGAGTGGACTCTTTACTATTACCCTCTGTGTCCTATTCTCCAGCCAATTCTTACTCCAGGCTATCATCTTGGGACCCACTCCCAGGCTGGCTAACTTGTATATTAATCTTTGTGTGGGACTGAGTCAAATGCCTTGCTAAAGTCTAGGTAGGCCATGTCCACAGCCCCTCCTGATCTACTACTTTGGTCACCCAGTCAAAGAAATCTATTAGATTCGTCTGGCATGACCTTCCCGCTGTGAATCCATGCTGCCTTGGGTCCTGTGCCCCTCTGCCTCTAGGTACTTGACAGTTCTTTCGCTCAGAAGTGATTCCATCATTTTCCCTATCACTGAGGTTAAACTAACAGGTCTGTAGTTTCCTGCTTCTGCCCTGCTCCCACTTTTGTGAAGGGAATCACATCTGCCCTCCTCTAGTCCTCAGGTACCACCCATCCTCCCATGATTTGTTAAAGAGGGTAGTCAGTGGTGTCATTAGTTCTACCCTTAGTTCTTTTAGAATTCTGGGATGAATCCCATCAGGCCCCATTTCTTTGTCCACCTTCAGTTTTAAGAGTTCTTTCAGAACCCTTTCTTCTGTAAATGGGCTGGTATCAACTTCTGTATCCAGAGTGTTTCTATTGTTTGTTTTAGGTACCTCCCCTCTTGATTTGTAAATACTGAGCAAAAATATTTGTTTAGTATCTCTGCCTTTTCACAGTTACCCTCTGCCCACCCTCCCCTTTATTAAGCCTCACTATCCCTCTCTTAGTCTTCCTTCGCCCCTGATGTACCTAAAAAGGTTTTATCCCCTTCTTAACTGAGTTGGCTATCTTTCCTTGGTTCGGCCTTTGCTGTTCTGACTGCCTTCCCAGCTTCCTTTTGCTTTAACTGATACAATTCTCTGTCCTACTCCTTCTGTGATTCCTTGTTCTTTCTGAATGCTTTCTTTTCTCTTGAACCTTCACTGCCACCTCCTTTGAGAACCATAGTGGTTTCTTACATCATTTGTTTTGTTTATTTGTGGTTTTACTATGTGCAAAAACATTTTTCTTTGCCTGTTTGCACTGCAATATAGTAGATTGTATCAGGCTGATTCTGTTGACTTACAATTTGACATTTCTCATAACTACAAATCCCAGTCCTGCAGCTGATATCAGTGGAGGTCTGCAGCAGTGGGAGATTCAATAGCCTGCAGTGCATGTTAGAGCTTTTATAAGTGCCAATCAAATGTTACCAGTCATGCTGTTCTCCTAGGATAAGTACAGTCCTCTAAGACTGTACTAAGTCCAGGGAGGATAGCTGGGACAGCAAACAAAAGATCAGCTTATAAAAACTCTAACATGCACTGCAGGCTATTGCCTCTCATGCTGCAGCCCTCCACTGATGTCAGCAGCAGGGATTCTGAATTTATAGTTACAGAATATGTCAGCTTGCAACTCAATAGAATCAGTCTAATACAATCTGCTATATCATGGTAAACAGTAAGTTAAAAGAAAGTTTTTGCACACAAAGTGCAATTAGATCAGCCCCACAACTGGTGTGGGGCTCTTAGTGCTGACTGTTCCCTTAAATGAGAACATTTTCTTTTGAAAATATAATTTTATTGAAAGTTTTCCAGCTTTACACAATCACAGCTCCTTTCATCATAAAATAAAAGCTTTGTTATCTTTGACAGGAATATACATTACATAGTATTTCATCATTGGAGATGGTAGCTTTATATTGTTAAACAGTCAGAGAGAGAAGTAAAACATTTAATTCTTTAAGAGCCCCTAACACCGTTAGAAAAACTTGGAAAAATGTGAGATTTAGACAGTTCAGTTTATAGTTCATGTATTTTCTTTAATTATTTACCTTTCTTCTTTACTACTGAGGACATCTGTGCAAAAAAGGCTTACTGTCCTTGGACTTTATCTGCTCTTTTGCTATCGATCTATGACATCATAATCTGGGTTGCACCTGGAAATGAGCTTCTGGTTATGGTGATTTTCCCAGTTACCAACTTTTAAATAAATAAATAATAAAATAAATAATCCCCTTTATGGCATCGTAATTATCCCCACAGCAAAAGACTGATGTCATAAACAGAACTGTGATGTCATATGTAGGCAAGCAGTCAGAACAGACAGGGTAGTGATCCTGTTTACATGCAAATGTCCTAGTAATAAAGAAGAATGAGAAATACAGAAACAATATTAAAATTATAAGCTCACTTGTGCTAAACATTACATTTTATCAAAGTTGTCAAAACAGTGTCAGGGGCTCTTTAGGTTATATTGTTATCCTGATTTTGGCCTTTTCCTGTGATCTTCCAGTTCCTCTTCCATCCCTCCCCACAGGGCACATACCATTCCTCCACTCCCTCATCTCTATACATGGGCCAAATCTGTATGTATACTTCCCTTGATGTTGTTATCTCTGTTGGGGTAGATGGAGGATGCTCAGGGAGGCTTTTGGCTAAACTCTTCCATTCTAAGGGACAAAGGCGGGTCCTTAGCCATAGCATACATGAGCCATCTATTCCACTTCATTGAACATACTACTGCTTTGTCATTCAGGGAGTAAGTAATCTTCTCTGATCTGTAGATGCCATTTACTATATTTCTCCAGGATTCTATTGAGGAGTACTGCTGGTAAGCCAGCTTTTGATTATTGCCTTTTTGCAGCAAGTAGCAATATTCCCAGCAAGGAGGCATTGTAGGATCCTTAATTCTCAGGGGAAGACATGTAACAGAAATAACTCTCCTGTCCAGGGGATCCCAGGGCCCTGATTTCCTCCAGCTCCCTCGGGGATTCCTTAAATGGTTGCAGTTTAGGGCACAGCCAAAACACATGTGAATGATGAGTGATTGTCTCTGCAGAGACGCCAGCAGGTAGCTGGTGTGGCTCCACTAAAATGTGAGGTAATGGTGGGGTGCGAAATTACCTAAGGAGGAGCTGCAAGAAAAAGCAGCCACACATGGGAGCAGGTCAGTTTGGAGGTGGTATAACAAATGATATCCCATATTTCCTTGGTGAGGTGGAAACCCATCTCTGAGTGCACTTTTCCATTGTTACGTATGTATTTTCCCCGAGGTAATCACCAATGATTTGTATATGACAGAGATGGCATGCAGCAGGCCATCAGTTCAAAACACCTGCAGTGGCAGCTTTATTAGGTGTGGATATCCTCTGGTTTATTTATGTATTTATTATTTTGATGACCGGTGAGCCCACTGAGCCCCGAAGTCCCTTTTTCAGGGCGCACCCAGGAGACAGAAACAGTACAATACAGTCACGTAGTACAGGGTGCAGAGAAAGTAGACATGAAATTCTAGGTTACAATAAAGGCAAAATTTCAATATATTGAACATAAGTGCAATGATTGAGGAAGTTGAGGCATGCTTTTGGAGTAATTTGGGGTGAGAAAAGGAGAGGATTGGTGTAGGATGTGGGACCGGGGTGACTGTCAATACCCTGACAATGGCACGAGCTTGCCCCAAGCAGGTGGGACTTGAGCCTTGTGCAAAGTTTAACAGCGATGGGGCTTCCTGTATAAAGGTGGGAGAGTGTTCCCAGCTTAGGGGCAGTGTGAGTGAAGGATTTGCCTCCCATGTTAGTCAATGTACTCCTGTTGGGAGGGAGTTGAAATAATGCCGATTTGTAGATACCGAAAAGAACCGATTGTTGCAGTTCAAATTTCGCTGAAACTGTGTTAGACTATTTAGATGTAGTTGTCTCCAGTCCCTAAAGGTGTGATCAAACCGGCTGGGGTAAAAATCCTCTAAAAGGCCTATCGGTGTTAATAAAGCTAAGTATGGGGGAGCTATAAGGTTTTACAAATAGTGTGCCAGGCTCGGATTTGGTGGATCCACGGATTTATGATGAATCGTTTGGGGGGGTTCGGAAGAACAATGCTTGTTCCCATTCTGGGTTAGGCAGGATGCCTCCTCATTTCTCCACTTGGCTGTGGTGGTAGTTGTGCCACGTCAGATCAGAATGTTATACGAGAGGCCCAGTTATACAGTCTGAACTGGGAGTGCCAGGCCACCCCAGCCCTGGGTAGGGTGGGTGGTTTTGAGCCTGACTCTAGGCTGCTTACCAGCCCATATGAATTTGGAAATCACAGTATTCCACTTTTGAAACAGCTTTATTGGGAGACTAACAGAGACATTTTGAAAACATATAGGCCCTCAGGAGCACGTAATTCATCCTTACCACCTCTACCCTTTGTATTAAGTTTAATGGGAGAAGGTCCCATCTTTCCAAGTCCTGCTTCGCTCTGCTTTCAGAAATGGGTCATAATTCTGATGAACTGTATCTTCCACTTAGAGAGTCAGATAGATGCCAAGATATTTTAATTTGTCTAGCTTCCATCTGAATAGGTATCTTTTCTTAAACCACCCTGGGGATCAAAATAAAAGACAAGGGCATCGGTCTTATTCATATTAAGCTTGTATCCTGAGCAGGATCCAAATTTCTCCAGTAAGCAAAACACCACCATGACCGATTCTGTGGGTTAGAGAGGAAGAGAAGGATATCATCCACATATAAAGCAATACGGTACTCTGTGTCCACTATCTTCACCTCGTGATTCCAGGGCCATTTGTATTCCTTGTGCCAGTGGTTCAATAAAAATGGCAAAAGGCCATGGGGCAAGGGGCATCCCTGCCTCGTGCCCCTTCTCAGGGGAAGTAGTCCAAGTGATGCCCAGATACCCTAACACATGCCTGTGGGGAAGAATAGAGGCACAAATGATGCCTATGAAGTCTGGGGAAAGCCCATCTTATACATAGTGGAGAAGAGAAGAGAAAGGCCAGGACACTCGATCGAACGCCTTCTCAGCATCCAGGCTGAGAAGTGTGCTCTGTGCTCCATTAGACTGCATTTCCTGAACCAGATGTAGGACTCTATGTGTGTTATCTGTAGTGGATCTAGCACTCACAAAGCCTGTCTGGTCCAGGTTGATGAGAGTTGGTAAAACTGCATCGGGTCTTCGAGCTAATATAGATGTAAAATATTTGTAATTAGCATTGAGCACCGATGTGGCCTATACAAGCTACATTGGAGGGATCCTTTCGGGCTTGGGTATAAGGTAGATGGTCGATATGCCTAGCTGGGGTATCAGCCTGTGCCACCTCATTTAGGGGCACTCCAACAGGAGGGGGCCTATATATATTGGGACATGCTTTTGTAGAATTCCACCCTGTATCCATCGGGACCGGGGCCTTTTGTGTTTTGATCGAGCTATCACTGCAGCCAATTCTTGGGGTGATAAGGCCATAAGAGAAGCCTGTTGGTCTTCAACAAGCTTAGGAGATCTAGCTTGCTTAGAAAGTTACTAATTTGATTAGAGCTGGGCATTCCTTATTTTCCCAAGCTTTTATGGGATAAAACCATGAATTGTAGTAAGAACCTGATATTATTTGCTGAGTTATCGATTTTATTTTTATTTTGTTTGAAATTTGTGATGTTTTATTTTATCTTGGTGCTGTTTTATCTATTTTGTACGGCCCAGAGCCTCCAGGATTGGGTGTCTTTAAATAAATTTTGCCTTGCCTTGCCATTGTTCAGGTGTGTAAAGTTCTTTAAAAGTATTGTATGAATGTTTGGGTAATGTCTTTAAGCTTGGTTGGGTGCTGACCCATGGTGGGTTCCTTGATGACTGCAATCGTGGACGCCTTGCATTGCCTACATAACCCGGTATGCCAATAAGGAGTGGCTCTGGGGCCTATCTTGCCTTATTTCTGCTTTAAAAAGCTAATGTTATTTAGGTCTGTTGGATGCATCCATCATCCAACTCTTTCTTAGTTTGTTTGAGTTAGCCCAGAACTGAAGTGTCACCCTGTTGGTGTGCTATCTGGAGGAACTGCAATGTCTGTTCTAGCAGCCTTTGCTTCTCTAATCTTACTTTGGTAAGATGGGCTGTGTGTTTTATTAGGTGTCCCCTGAGGACTGCTTTCAGTGTGTCCCACCTCATGACCACTGGACTATCTGGGTGTGCATTAACCCTTATAATCTCCTCTATTTCTCTCTGAGGAATTCCCAGAAAGGTTCACTTTTGAGATGTGCATGGTTAAACCTCCACCTAGTGCGGCACCTCTCCAGCCCCCAGTGCCAGGTGGTCACCACTGGTGCATGGTCTACATGTGCTATGGTACCCACTTTGGCATCAATAAATGAGAACATTTTCAAATGTTCCTGTACTACAGTACACACACTACAAATGTATCTTATTTATACAGCATCATGGAAACAAACATTTCCCAAATGCTTTACATTGGTGGAAGACAGTGCCATCAGAAGAAAATATAATTATGTTGTGCATGCAGTAATAAATGAATACTGAAATTGGAATATGTATACTATTACTGCTAAAAACTGATATATGTTCAACCACAACTGTAGCTGAATTTGCTTTTGCCCTCATTTTTATAGTGAATTCAACTCACTTTTTGTACTTGTCCTTCAGGGACATTAACTTGTCCCAGATTGGGGGCAATAGGATTTAAACACCCCAGAAAATAGAGGATTACTGAGAATATTAATAAATCAAATGTACTGTATAAAGCTGCATGTCAATAAACAGAGCAACGCTTGAAGGAATCAACTGACAGAAAAGTCAGAGTAAAGTGATGGGAGAGCTCTAGACTCATAGGAAAAGAGGTGGGTGTACTCCAGAGCAGAAGTGAGACTTCAGAGTCACAGTGTGGCTACTCTACCTATGGCTTCAGAGAGCACAGGTATATGTTATGGGGCTACCCTGCTGTATCAGTGACTAAACCAGGGTGTTGGGCATCAGTCATATTTTGAAGTACACAGAGAATAGTTTCCTAGGAGAGGGAACCCTGTCTGAAGAGATGGGATTTGAAGAGTGAAGGGAGTGAGACCAAGAGAGGGAGGGAGGGAGGGATGCTATTCTTGATAGAAGGATCAAAGATATGAAGAGCCACCCACCAATGACTGAGAGCAGATATGAGGACATAAAGAAGTCTAGAGTGGGTGGAATGGAGGCATGGTTTGAGGAGCAGAGTTATGCATTTAGAGAGATAGAAAGGGGAAGGCTGTGATAAATTCTGAAAACAAGTAGGACCATTTTAGTGGATGAGGTGTTAGGCAGCAAGCAAAGGGCATGAAGGATGGGAGTAATGCAGTCCTGTTTCTGAGAGCTGATGAGAGGTTGAGCAGCTGCATTTTGAACAGTCTGAAGTCTAAAGAGGAAGGACATGAGAAGTCCATAAAGTAGAAAATTACAGTAGAAATGTGAGGAGGTGAAGGCATGGATAAGTATAATGTCCGCTCCCATCCACTGGGGGTGAGGGGACGGTTCATTACTAACACTGTAGGCTGTAGATAGTTCATAGAGTAGTCAGCAAAAGTAGGCTCTTCAGGGTGAGGAACACAGGGTATTAAAAGGGAGGGAGAAACTGCCAATTTGACTGTTGGTCCCAGGGGAGTCTCATGAAACAGGGTTTCCCAGTGGGCCCTGGAAGCACGGACTCATGATCTGGGTGCTTGTTCCTTGAAGGAAAGCCCCAGGTGAGTTGGGGTGAGATATGAAAACCATCAGAGGAGAGGTACTCTGGGTCCATGTGACAATGGAGATCGCTGCTTGGGTGAGTGTACATTTCTGAAAATCAATTTTGGCAATGTACACTCACGGTGCACAAGAAAAGGGCGCATGACAGTTGGGTTTTGCATTTTATGCAGGGGCTTTGCCCTCCTACTAAAGGATTCTCAACTCTGGGGTGCAAACTATTAAAAAAGAAACCCCCACCCAGCACAAAACAAGCACACCCAGAACCAAACCCATCACCTTCTCCTACTCCAGCCTGCCACCAACCCACCACGCCACGGGCTAGCTTGACAGCCCACCACCACACTACACACCACAAGCCCTCCTCCCTTCTGCCCATCACATGGCTTGGTCCCTCCCCACTCCCCCCATGTTGAATACAAAGCCACATCCTGTCACTATATTCGCCAAACCCCTATCCAGTCTCCCCTCCTGCCGGTAGCTCCTGTGCACAGGCGCCATGATTGTCACCTTTTTTTAACTTTCTTTATGCCCTCTTATTGCTGGCTTACCTGACCTCTCTCCAGAGATGACTCATGGTGCAGTCTGTTCCCACCTGCCTGAAGCTTCCAGACTCTTCCCCAGGCGTGGGCCCATCTCCCTACCGCCGCCCGACCCCCAGCTCTGAGCCCCGGGGATTGGACTGTTGACTCCTGTGGCACTCTATCTACAGTCTAATTGAGTGACCAGGGGTGGAGGGAGTGTCTGGGATGGAGCTGGGAGGCCTAACATTGGGCGTGGACTGACCACAGGTCCCGTATCCGCCTATCAGGTGCCAGGGTTTTCTGCTTTATTGAGCCTCCCCCACAGAGCTCCAGAAATGCAATGATGGCCAGTGTCTACTGAGCTCTGCTCCCAGTGCCACTTGCAGTAGCGCCGCTTATTCCTGGCCACCCTGACTGCTGCCAAAGGTTGCTCAGGAGCGACGCTGTGCCCTACACCCTCCCCGCAAAAGGAGAGCTGTCCACCAGATGCTCAATCCTCCCACCACTGCTGATCCCTGGTGGCCCGGCTCATTCACGAACCTGGGTGGCTGGCGTGATGCAGGTGAGGCATCTAGTGCCTTAACCCTAGGTGTCACCGAAATGGCCTTAGTCACCTTTTTGAAAGTGCTTAGTCGTGGTCACCATCATCACAGGCTACCGTGTACTTCAGAGCAGAAGTGTGACTTTAGAGTGACAGTGTGGCTACCCTACCTATGGCTTCAGAGAGCACAGGTATGGGTTATGGGGCTACCCCTGCTGTATCAGTGACTGAACCAGAGTGGTGAGCATCAATCATATTTTGAAGCACAATCAATCAATTCAATTTTTATTGTTTGGCTGAATAGCCTTTACAAAAAGAAATAGATTTACAATGACATCACAATGAAAACAACTTAAAAAGAGTGTTAATCAATATATGCATACAATCAGTAATTCTCAAGACTGACCGATGGATAATACTGACATAAATAGCAGCTTGTACACATATTGTAAAGTGCAAAATAGTTTAGTATAAGGATGCAGGGCTGTGTGCATGTATTTGCTGCAAGTATCAGTCAGGTACTTTGACTGGGAGGTAACACAGACTGCAGCAGAGCCATTCATTTTACCAGGCAATTGGCCCAATTGAGACTACTGGGAAATCAAGTGTAGCGCTACTAGTGCATTAAGCCATTTAAACCAGGACAGTGAGCTTTGATCTATGCACACCTGTTGGCTGATCTTTAAGGCAGCATAAAGGTGTTTTTATTAATTAAATTTTCAGTGTGTGAGATGAGGGATCGAACCGCTGGCAGCACTACTCCGGCTTCGCTTATAAATCACTGCCTGTGCTAGAACTGACCAAAACAGGGCTGTGTGCATGTATTTGCTGCAAGTACCAGTCGGGTACTTTGACTGGGAGGTAGCACAGACTGCAGCAGAGCCATTAATTTTACCAGGTGATCAGCCTAATTGGGACCACCAGGAAATCAAGGTAGCACTACTAGTGCCTAAGACATTTTAATCAGGACAGTGAGCTTTTGATCTATGCACACCTGTTGGCTAATCTTTAAGGGCAGCACAAAGGTGTTTTATTAATTACATTTTCAGTGTGTGAGACGAGGAGACCGGAACTGGTGGCAGTGTTACTCCGGTCTTTCCCTTATATTTCTGTGAGTATGGCGAGCCCAGCTGTGAGTTTCTGCAAAGGCAACACTGCTAAGGCAGTGTTTGCTGTGTCAGCCATGAAATGGGGAAGGGAGACAGCACCAAAAGTCGCTGAGGCAGGGAATGCTGATAGACTAGAAGGATTTGCAAGGGAATTTAGTACAGTAAATGGTACATAGAGAATAGTGTAACCTGCAACATGGCAGGGCAGGGAATTTAAACGATAAACAGTGTATGCAGTAAATGCCTGTACATTCAGGATTTAGAAGTTAAGATAAAGACTTGCAGGAGCAAACTGTAATTCAAGCCGAACCACTGATATTGAGAATTTGTGAATTCTACTAAAGCAATTAATGCAACATAATGTAATTATGAGACAAGAAGTGAACAAAGGTCAGATAGAGATAGGAAGAGGCATCAACAGTAGAAAACAGAAAGTTGTTATCCTCTGTACAGACAGTGAGACCCCATTTGGAGTACTGCATGCAATTCTGAGACCCCATTTCCGCAAAAGACATAGACAGAGTGGAGGCTGTTCAGAGGAGGGCATCCAAATGGTGCAGGGTCTGCACCAGAAGACATACGAGGAGAGACTAAAGCAGCTTAATATGTATACCCTTGAGGAAAGGAGGGAGAGGGGGACACGATAGATACTTTCAAGTATCTCAAGGGAATTAACAAAGTATGATAGGGTAGTATCCTTCAGAAGAAGAGATGTGCAAGAACAAGGGCACAATTTGAAGATAGAGGGGGACGGCTCAGAGGTAATGTTAGAAAGTATTTTTTCACAGAGAGGGTTGTGGATGCATGGAACAGCCTTTCTGAGGAGGTTGTGGAGTCAGAAACAGTGGAGAATTCAAGAATGCATGGGACAGGCATAAGGCAATTCTAGTGGGGTGGAGGAAGTAAGCTGTTGATTAACTAGAATCTGCAGCTTATCCATCAGGAGGAAATAGGTGGACTAGGTGGACCAAACAGTCCTTATCTGCCATCAAATTCTATGTTTCTATGTATCTAGAGAAAAGAAAAGATGGAAGTGAAGACAGTGATGCTGAGGCTACCACAAATAATGACTGGTGTCTGGTCACTAAAATACCTAGAAAACGAGAAGGAAGTAAACATCAACTTAACATTAACAAATATATATACATTAACAGTAGACCAAGTCCAGATAGCTGATGGGACAGAGGTTATGACCAGTATAATAAATCACTTAGAAAGAGATAGTGGGAACAAAACAGATAGGTGCAGAGGAACCCAAGCTAGTGGACTGCCAAATAGGGTAAACCAGGAAGTTAAGCAGGAGACAACTAACGAACCCCCAACATTATTTATTTTATTTATTTAAAATTTTGGTGACCGGGTAGGCCCACTGAGATCATTACAGTCCCTTTTCAAGGGCAATCCGGATTAATTACAGGCTACAGGAGAATAAACAGCAGGAACAACTCAAAGCATACAGAGTAATACAGACATTACAATCAGGACATGTTGTACGATTCGCAGACAGGTTAGGTACAACTGAAGATTATCATGAGGAGTAAACAGTATCACAAATGACGGGTCACACATTGTTCATCGAGACGGAACAGTTTCACAAAAATTATAGTTACAAATAGCTCATCAAACGGTAAGGGGCCCAATATGGGAGTAAAGGCATGCCAGGCAGCTGGTAGTGGCTACAGAGACAGCCCTATGGCGTGATTCTGATGCTCAGCAGTAGCATGCACAATTAACAGGGGATATTATGAACCACTAGGAAGAACTATATTAGCTAACCCTTTGGGAAAGGATGTTAGTTATTGGTGACTCATTACTGTGAAATGCCGATATAATAGTATGTGAGGATAGGAAGGAACATGTTTGCTTGTCATGTTTATCAGGGCAGGTATAGGTGATATTTTATTTATTTTATTTATTAGATCATCGGTTTACAGACCTTTGAGTCAAAGATTCATTTACAAAGACACCTCGTCAAGAGAGCAATACATCACAGCAAACAAAACAGTACAGTACATAATGCTTAGATTAAAAAGCAACCAGTGTTACTGGAATTCACTGGTGGTACAAGCTTGGTAATAGGTACAGTAGATCACAGTATTCATAATATAGGTACACGAGTACCACGTCAGGTAGCAACCAGAGATACTTTATTACATTAGTCAGCAGATGTTGCCTCCTGAGTTTCTGGACAACTTGATGAAACCATTAGTAATACTACATATAGGTACTAATGATGTAGGGAAGAGGGCCATCATTAATATACAGAGGGACTTTGAAAATGTCTGGGCTAGGTTAAAAGCACAGGGATCTGACCTCATAATATCAGAAATTCTTCCGTCCCAAGGGCTGGAAAGGCTAGGACTAGAGAGCTATTAAAATTGAATAGTTGACTGAGAAGATGGTGTAGAAGAGAGAATATCTATTTTCTAGAAAATTGGCATCGATTTGAAAATTCAAATAGATTGCATGCCAGATGGTCTGCATTTAAACAAATATGCAGTGTCAGTGGCTCAGTAGGTAGCACTCTCGCCTGAGGCCGGAGATCAGAGGGCTGTGGGTTCAGTTCCCACATCTGGCACTTGGGTTAATATCCCAGTACTGACACTGTGATGCAGCATGAGAGGGGTGCTGCATTTCTGAGGTGCCGCCTTCGGATGAGACATTAAACCGAGGTCCCATCTGCCTGGACTGGTGGTAGTTCAGGTGGATGTTAAAGATCCCATGGCACTTATCGAAAAGAGTAGGGAATTTCCTGGTGTCCTGGCCAAATTTCCTCATTCACTAAAACATACCACCAACAACAGCTTAATCTTGTTCAAGGTCAGTTGGCATTCATCTGTATCCCTCCCCAGGTCGTGCCTGAAAATAGGCAGGATTTGTCTAGTGCACTTACCCGGTCAACAAAAGCTAAATAAATAAATAAAATATGGCACAACGGTTTTGGTGGAAAGAATAAACGGTGCAATACAACACTGTTTAAACTAATTGGCCTGGGGAATGGAGGGTGGATGGGGCCAAATTACAACAGATTACTTAGTGCTGGTGATCTCTACTTATCAATGCTAGAAGCCTAGGCAACACAATTGAGGAGAATATTACACTCGGAGCCATAACTGAGACATGGCTGAAACAAGATTCATGGGGTGTCCATATAGAAGGTTACCAATTGTTCAGGAATGACAGAAAGGATACAACTGGGGGAGGTGTTGCCCTATATGTTAGAAACAGTATCCCTTCACATGCTCCCCATTCATCCAGCTATGGACATTGAACTATGGGTTAAATTAAGTCTCCTGGTGGGAAATAGATAATAGTTAGCCTGTTATAGGACACCAATTTTTTATTTTTTATTTAGTATGCTTTTTGTTGCCTAGGATCGCCATTAATTTCAGCCCTTAGTCATGGCCCTCTCATTCCCCACCTCCAGCAATCACCAGGTTCCTCCACTGCCACCTCTGGCTTACCCCCAGAGGGTGGGGTATGGAGCTGCCTCCCAGCCCCGCACTACAAATAACTGGTTAGAGGGAACACTGGCACCAGAGGCTAATTGGGGTTTAGAGGGAAGGGTGCCATGGAGGTGATCTGCAGTGGTTTTTCTACCCTGTAAGCAGGGCAGGGATATGCAATGATGTCCAGTGTCCTGGCCAGCCAAAGACTCCTGACGCCGACGACACGTGAATCCAGCCTCTGCTGGGAACCACCAGATGATGGGTGTATTACCCCTCCTCCCGGAGAAGGAGAGCAGTCCATGGATGGTCAATCCTTTTCCCACTGGCCGACCTTTGATGACATGAGTCCGCTCCTGAACCCGGTCACCAGCGCCGCAAGCGGAATTCCAATCAGCTGCGCTTGATGGGCCAGCAAGGACACCATTTTAAACAAGACTAAGACTTCTGAGTTTGTCAAGTTTATAGGACAGCAGGACCCTGGTAAAAGACTACTGATCCTAGGGGACTTTAACTTCCAGGGATAAATTGAGATGAGTGGTCAGCTTCAAGTTCAGTTGAGACCAAATTTTGGAAGAACTGGACAAACTTAATTTAGAAAAGTATATGAAAGAGCATACTTGGGGAACTCACATCAGGCGTGGTAAATCCACCAATATACCCACCCCTGACATGGTATATTGCTTAAGTATAAACCAGGTAGGCATTAGTAATATAAAGAGATATGACATAGCTGATTATAATATGCTAAGGGCCTTAGTTACTACATGGAATTGGAAGGACAAATATTATAACTTGATGTTAACCATATGTGGGAGGAACTAAAACTATTCCTACTTGAACTAGTGGATAAATATATTCCAACTAGGACTAAATACAATCATGGAAAATTCCTCTGGTTTAACCGAGAATACAGAAACTTGTATGACAAAAAAAGGGTATACAATATGGTTAAAAGGAATGATAATACCAAGTATAGGGAATCTGTACAAATTAAAAGTAAGAGAACTTAAAATTAAATCGAAAAGCTAAGAAATCCATGGAAACCAACCTTGCTAATGAGGTAGGGGATAACAAGAAGGTCTTTTTCAGCTATGTAGGTAGCCTTAAAACACAATAGGACCTATTATTAAAGATGATGGATAGATAAACTGCCAAATCATGGCAGAAGAATTTAATAAATATTTCAAAGTGTTTATCTCCTAGAGAAAGTATTGATGGAGTAGTCTTGATGGTACGCTAGAGATGCTATTGTCATCACAGCACATATGGTTAAAAGTAAATTGGAAAGACTGGACCATAAAATCTAGGGACCTGATGGATTAATCCCAGGTTACTGAAGGAATTAGCCTCAGTGTAATGTGAACCCTCACAGGTAATTTTCCAGAAATCCTTGATACAGGTTTGGTTCCAGTAGATTGCACTATAGCAAATGTAGTTCCTATCCATAAGAAAGGGCCAAGAACATCATGTGCTAATTAAAGACCACTAGTCTGGCCAGTATTTAGGCAAAATTCTGGAGGGATTTGTTAGGAAGGGCTAGAACAACATATAGAAGAAATGGGTTGAGAGATATACATCAACACGGCTTTCAGAGGGAATATCTTGCTTAACTAATCTGGTACATTTTTATGACCCTGTCAGTGAGGCCTTATATAAGAACATTCCAGTGGACATTCTTTATGTTGACTTTGAGAAGGCAGTGTTTGCTGTGTCAGTTGTACAAATTAGTTAAGGTGCTTAAAGAAATAAAAGTAAATGACTGTACCATAAGATGGGTAGCTGCATGGTTAACTCACGTAAGCAGAGAGTGGTAATAAAGGGCATTTGTTAGCTTTGCCCTGGTAATCAGCAGAGTTCCTCAGGATCTGTGTTGGGCCCACATTATTTAACATTCTAATAACTAGCTTAACATCAAAACTAGGGCTTGGTGCAAAATTTACTGATAATATTAAATGGGAACACTGGTTACCACAGTGCATGATGCCAAGCTCTTCCAAGATAACATTAATTCATTGGTCCAGGAGGTGGAATCCAAGAAATTAAGATTTAATTTATATAAATGCAAAATCATGCATCTTGGTAAAAAAATAAAGGTTCACTTATTTTATTAATGGGCCTAAATTACTGACTATGGTAAACAAAAGAGAGATCTCGGAGTACAGATTACTAACTCACTAAATTTCAAAGACAACTGTACTAAGGTGGTGATAAAGGGTATGGAATTCTAGCATGCATAAAATGGAACATCAGCAGTAGGACTAGAGAGGAGTTGCTCCCTCTGTATGTAGCTTTTGTCCGCCCCATTTGTAGTACTTGGGCCATTTGTTCATTCCACTTGAGGGGGATGTGAGTGGACTGGAGGGGTCCAGAGGAGGGCTACTAGAATGGTTGTAGGAATGAGCAATAGGACATATGATGAGAGACTGAGGGCATTGGGGATGTACTCTTACAGTATTGCAGGCATAGAGGTGACATGTATCTGGTTTACCGGGCTTTCCATGAACCTGATCTCTTGGAATGCCTGGGCCTACAAAATAGGATTGCCACAAACCAAAATAGAGGAAACCAGTATCAACTAAAGGGAGATTTAGTTATTAAAAGACAGAGAGAACAATGGTTCTCACAGAGGGTGGTGACAACATGGAATGCGCTGCCACGTGGTGGTATCCTGTAGTAATATGCAACTATTTAAAACTGCACTAGGTACACACTATGGATACAGTTGTTTTCAGTTCATAGTGTAAATGAGTGCTGGTCTGTCATGGCTCACGCTAATTGACCAGTTAACCATCCCGTGAATCCTATGAATGAATCTTTTCAGCTATCATACCACCAATATTCTTTCTTTATTTCATTAATAGCATAAAAAACTTGGCTAATCTATCTAGTGTTCAAGCATCTTCAGTATGCAATAACACATTTGTAAGTGTTATTTTATCTACTTGATATCTATTATCTATAAAAGGGCCTAACCAAACAGCCTTTGCTTCAGACACCATCTACAATTCCACAGAACGTGCATTAGATCTTCCCTTTCCCTACAGCCACAGTCACAATCACCCGACAGTATTCCTGATTTTTATATCAAAATGCTAGCACATTACTGTGAAACTGCTTGAATTTATAACAACATAGATCAGTGTAAACTTTGGGTCTGTTATAATATCCAGGTATGGTTTAAAACCTTAATAATAATAATTGTTCTGAGAGAACCAGTTGGAATAATGTGATTCAGCAATAGATTTCAAGTCCAGTCTATTCCAATATCTGGACACCTTGTTTGTCACTTATTTTTTATATTTTAGGCTCAGTGTTATTCCTTGCCCAACAGTCCGCTTAAGGTTAATCAATGTGCTTTTCTTATAATGAGCTTATGGTATTATACCAGTACCAGGACTTGTACCCTAAGTTATGCCACAGTTCTTTTCCTTTAAACATTGTTTAGCTAGTGTGCAGTCATTTAATCTCATGCAGTTGTTCCAGGAGTGAAGTTTTCTACTTTCACTTGCTGCACTAATATTTGTAAGTCGTAATTCAGACCTCAAATAAGCTGCAGGGCACTAGTGACCTACCCTTAGTATATTTTGAAGGGTTTTGTATAATGGAAACATTTTATTCATATTTTTAGTTCCCATATATCAGATCTGTATAAGAGTTATGCTTCAAATTTCACTTTTACCACTTGCACTAATGGTCTTATTGTCATTCCTCTGTATGTGAAGTTAAATCTGATCAGACCTGCTATTGTCTTTTTCAATCTTTCTAGTAGAATCTCCATATGCAAAGTCCAGAGACAATTTTCTTGGACTACTACACCTACTGTAAGTATATGTAATCAGATACAACTTCAATTCTGTTGGAGCCTACGTGCCAGTTGCCATCTGTTTTCTTTCCTGAAATATCAATATCTTCGTTTTGTTCACGTTTATCTTTAGTTTTAACTCATTCGACTTTTCATAGATAAAGTTAAATTTATTCTGTGAGCCTTTTTAGTGGTGAAAAGATAATAATATAGTTGGCATATGCTAGTGGGGGCAAGGGTTGTCTTAATTTTTGGGAGTCCAAGTCGATATTTTGAAGTACACAGATAATAGTTTCTAGAGAGGGAACCCTGTCTGAAGAGAACTACTGGGCCTGCTGGCTTGAATATAAGATACAAGACTGATTGTGGATACTGATGCAGTCACACCACAAAGTAAAATGATTCAGGACTTGTAACTGAGACTGGTGCCACTGCACCATCATGTAATGAGAGAAAGGATATTGAGACAGGAGGTGTCACACCACAATGTAATGTGAACAAGCTCCAGTAAAGACTTGGTTTGATTCACCTCAGCTGTGCCTCAGGACTCATTTGTTAGCATTAACCCAATTACTTCCAAACATATAGAAAGGTAGAAGGGCTGATTGGGGACAAATGGATGTCATATAATCCCCAGTGATGACACTGCTGGGTCCAGTAAGGAACTGAGGTCCTGATCCAACAAGGACCTAGGCTTTAGTGCAGTACTTGGTACTGTAAGTCTCCTCACTTTCAAACCCACTGATACTGAAATACAGACAGACAGGTGGACAGACAATTTAAAAAATACTTAAAACCAAGGTGCTGTACATACAATTATAAGTCTAATTAATTATTCATGAGCCCAACGAGGCACAAGATTGGCTACTGGATCGGTCATTAATGTCTTATAAACAGCCAATCCAACTGCCAACTGATGCTCATGCTGTATGGCTTGCACCTCTGCTTTAAAACTGAACTGCGTAAAAATAAATTGGGGAAAAAGAAAGTCGTTATTGTGATTAGACTTATAATCACAATAACAATCAAGAAGCCAATCATTTCCTGGATTAACAACCAGCTGGAAGGTGGTGACCCTCAGGTGCACCTCGGCCACTCCATCCCCTCAACCGTCGCTAATCCTTCAGGAATGACCGGCTTTCAGTTGTCATTGCTTAAATATATAAATTCACAAATAATAAAGCAATACATTATAAATATAAAGAACAAATAATCATCAGGATGAAATAATGTAAAGGTTAAAGTGCAAAGGGCCGTCTCAGACACCTCAAATGCCTTTCTAAAAAGTCAGCTTCTTAATTTGCATTTAAAAGTGGGCACTGAGCGGCCAAACTAAATATCCGTGGGAAGGCTATTTCAAGGAAGAGGGCAGTAATGGAAAAAGTTCTGTCCCCAGCTAAATGTTTCTGGTGTGCACTCTTCCTGAGAGCCGTATTCCATCCTCAAAATGCCCTAGACCAAGGAGCGGGATTACAAAGGGTTTCAGTAGTGGATGGGTCTCATGAAGTGACAGCTGTGGACAGTATTGCAGAGATAATAGGCAGATCTACAGACCACAGAGGTGTGTGGATCAAAGGTGAGTTCTGTATCCAAGGATGACACCTAGATTTCTCACAGAAAGAACAAAGAAGAGGTAGGAACCAAGGAGAGTGACAGAAAAATGAACTGGGGTAGAGGAGATACTTTTTCAAAGCCAGGAAAATTATTTTGTGAAGACAAAGAGCGAGAGAGGGAAGCTAGGGCATGGTCAGAGGAGTTGAAATAAATGTAGTTGTATAGTGTCAACACAGAAGTGATATCTGAGGTTGAAGTCAGAGATGGTGCATGCAAGAGGGAGAATGTAGACTGAAGAGGAGGGCACCAAAACAGAGGGCGTGATTCCAAAGGCAAATCAGGATGCAAGGTAACTTCATCAGAAAAATGGTGCAAGTAGCACTGGTATCCTGAATTGCATCCCGGTGGGATTCACAAAGGCAGCTTGCAACATGCTGCAGGCTGCCTGTGCCCAATCAGATTAATGTGCCATAAACCTACTTGCTGACATGGCGTGAAGGGGGTTTATGGCAGCAGTTGCACCCTATTCAGGTAGGGGGGCTGCTATGTCCGCAAATTGGATTCAGAGACAACCACCAGTGAACATCTGTGAAAGACCATTTACGCCAACAAAAGCTGGCATAAGTGGTCTTTGCCATTCACTAGAGGTTGCCACCATGCCCAAGCTCTACATCCCCTGTGGGTTGTAGCCGCCCTAAGCTCCAGGTCCCAGGCATGGCACGCACTGTGCCAGGATGGGTGTGTGGAACACCCCCAATGCCCAGACCCTCCACAGACACATGTTGAGAGCCCCCAACATACCCTGGGGCAAGATCCCCTTCACCCTCGTAGAATGCCTTTTAGTCTAGTGGTCCCCCAAAATGCCCTGGGGCAAGATCCACCCTTCACTCCCATAACTCCCTGGTAGTCTAGTGGCCCCACCCCCACCCGACAGTCACGAGCCCCCACACACATCCAGTACCACACCAGTGACTGGCACAGCCCTCTGCTCATCACACTGGCCAGCCGCCAACTGAACTGTGTCAGCCTGTACTGCATATATGCGCTCTGTGATTGACGCGCTGTCAATCACAGAGCCCGGACATTACAGTACATGAGCTTGGCACAGTTCAGTCGGCAGCTGGCCGTGGTGGTAAGCGGAGGGCTGTGCCAGTCACTGGTGCAGCACTGGAGGCCACTAGACTACCAGGGAGTAAAGGGGGATTTTCTAATAAGGGGTTTGGGGCTGAGTCCACACCTGACGAGGCATGGGGGGCACCACAATACCGTTCTTCAGGCGCATCAGCCACCCGCCTGTTCCATGGCTTTGCGGCATACATGGGGGCTGTGCCCTCACCATGCACTGCTACTGCAAGTCGTGGGACGTAGGCTCCTAGACCCCTGCTCCTTTCTGCATCAGGCACAGGGTCCAGGATGAAGCTATTGCTGCAGCTTGCAGCAAACGCCTGTGAATCTGGCCCAGAATGTTGAGGGACACAATAAAGTAGAGGCTAGGCAGAAGATGAAAACCATCACCTGAGACAAAGACCTGAAATTGTTGGAGAGACAGGGCAATATCAGTAAAGGAGAGTATCAGAGACCCCAGCACAGTACTCACTACAGTGCAGCTCCTAGACCTACAGGGATTCCTTTATTTTACAAGGAAATGTACATCTGTAAATCTGTACATCTACAGGAAAACTGGTCCCATAGACTTGCATTGGTTATGTGGGAAAACAAAGCAATTTGGCTTCCATAGAAAATAATGCAATCTACAGGAACACCAAGGAAAATTGCCCAGGACTTGGAGGGAAAATACCAAATCAGTCTAGGAGCACTGCTATAGACAAGGAGGATGAAGATGATCAACTCTGTCAAATAGTCAACTTTGTCAAATGCTGCACTCAGATCAAGAAGGAAAATTAACTATTATAAGAGGTACTGAGGAGATTACCGCAAAATAAAGGGGACATCCTCAGTACTATGGAAGGAGTGAAAGTCAGATTGAGATGAGCTAAGCAGATTGTTGAGAGAGATGAATAGAGTGATGGTTGAAAATGTTTTCAGGACTTTACTGATGAAGGGGATGTTATAGATAGGATCATACCTCTCAACTTCTCACATTAAAATGCCTAGCTCTATTTTTTAGAATTCAGAGCAAATGGTCAGTATGTGCTGCACTTTCATATTTTAAAGAATAATGTGTCTAAGAATAGTGGGCCCTTATGTTTAGTGTTAATGAATATATTTCTATCAAGTTAGTTTAATGTATTAATAGTTTGGGTGACCAGAAATAGCTCTAACAATATGAGAAACATCAGCAAACCTTCACAGAGCAAGGGTAAATTTGAGTGGAAAGTCATTTTGCCTATGGGAAAGTCATAGCATTTGAGAGGTATGAATAGGATGTTAGTTGAAGAAGATATCAGCATCAAGAAGAGTACTAGCATCAGTCTTTTTGTTGTTGTTTGCTTTGTTTATTCAGTTTTAGCTGAAATAGACAGAATTTAATCCTTGCAGGGATTATGCAACAGATGATTAACAGCACTGTATTGTCATAGTAGGTATGCAATCACAAGCCCTGCTGTTGTCACAAAATCGGAGGGCTATTCATAGTAAATTCATTGCTCAAAATACATAAACACAGACCTAAATGCCATCAATACTAGAGGGCATTTACATATTAAAATAACACTTTTAATTAACAACTGATTTGATTACATGTCTGTATAATCCTTCAATACTAGAAGACTTTTCACAGATCCTCTCTGAAAAGCCCCTGCTTAAAGAACATTTGATTTATACTGCAGAATGATTGTACAGTGTAATATGGTTCAATAGGTATCTCACATGGGTAGCCTTTTCCAACAAAAATATACTGCTGAACACTGCTTTATCTGAGGCTGTGGGAGAGATTGTCTGGGAGGGCATATGCAATTATTTTAAACACTCAAACTTAACATTTGATTGCTATAATAAAATAGAATCCGATGTACAGTGGTTTTACATTTTCTAGCAGCAGGTGATGTCAGTGCAACAATACTAATATGTAGGGGTCCTCCATTGTCCATGTTACAGTCTTTAGCATTCAAGTCTGTTTTCAGAGTCTCTGCACATAAAATGGCACCAAGGAGGCCATTTTTCAAAACTCGGCTTTATTAAAGCTGACAGGACAGTAATACACTTCATTTTCATATCAGTTTTCTTTCTCCCCACTGCTGTTTTGAGTGGTGGTTACAAAGTATTTTAGCAAGTTCAGTTCTCAACATTCTCTTTAGGCACACAGTTCAACATTTTCCCCTGTTACATTCTATACTTTTCAATTTTATTCCTTGAGGGTTCCCATACTGTGTGATTTCCATACTGTGTCCATGTTTTTTACCACCTCTTCCTGTACCTTGATTTACCAGGTTTTTCCTGGTCCAAGATTCCTCGCCACATCACGTGTCCATACATGCTGTCCCTGGTATACTGATGGCACCACTACTGCCCTTATCGAGTTCTCCACTTTCATTCACACTGCCCTGGACAAAGGGCATCCTACAGGGCAATCTTCATCAATTTGTCAAAGGCTTTCACATGGTCTGCCACCTCTTTCATTAACACCTCTCCCAGCTTGGTTTCACCCTGGTCCTGTTAGCTGGGTCACCAACTACCTTGCTGCCTGCACCCAGCGTAAGAAACAAAATTATCCTCTCTAGCCCACGCCAGGTCAACTCCGAGTCCCCAACGCCTATCCTGGGGCCACTACTCTTTAGCTTATACCTAAACACACTGCCCAACGCTCTCCCCAGAAAACATACTGCTCTATGCAGATGATGCGGCCCTCTTCACATCCCACCCTGACCCTGCCCAACTCCACCTTGCACTACAATCCGCTTTTACCCAGACTGAGCAGTGGTTCCTTGACCACAGGCTTGTGATCAGCCTTAAAAACAAAACCTTGCTGTTCACCCACAATCGTAAAACTCAAGGGCTCTGCACTGGCCATTCGATCCCTCTCCACATCACCCTCCTCGCACAGGTCTCCTCATACAAATACCCACGTATCATCCTCGACTCTTCCCTCACCTTCCATGAACACATCCACACCCTCTGCTCTGCCATAAACTCCTGTATAGGCTTATTATATTGGCACAGAGCCTGTCTCACCCCAGATGCACGAAGAATAGCCATTGACTCATCAGTCCTGTCCCTTGTGGACTATGGACTCTTAATTCTATGGTGCTGTGGACAACACAGCCCTTGGCAAAATCAAGCTCTCATCAAGGCCTGTCGGCTCCCTCACTGAGGCCGACAGGCTAACCCATACCTGTGCTCTTTATGACTTGTCTAACCTCCTCTCCCTGGATGAGCAACTACGCCACCAGACCTGTCTGCTCACCCAAAAATCTGTATCGGCTTAACCCCCCCAAGGTCTGTCTAAACTTATCAGCATGGCCACCCTCTTGCCCACACTCGTAGCTCCACCAAGTCCCTACTAACAGTCCCCAGGGTTAGGACGTCCTTCGCTCAGAGGTCCTTTTCTACAGGGCACCCTCCTGGTTCAACACCCTCCTCCCGTACCTCATCTGAGCTCAGAATTGGACCATTCAAATCATCCCTGCATAGCCACCTTCTCAGCTCCTGCCATTGCAATTGCAAATATTGTCCCCTACTGCTCCACTTCCTACCATCTGACCCACTCCCGCCAACCCACCCTCCTCCGCCTATTTGCTTGGTGTGCTTAGCACATGATTACTGAGCTCAATCATGTTAGGGCCTGTTCCTACAACTTTTAGTTTTCTCCACAGCCCTGCTTCTACCCCTACTGTATTTAATGTCTTTGAAGTATATATGCTCAATGATCTCCTTTCTTGTTTAGCTACCATCATGTATAGGCCTGTCTCCTGAAAGAATGGGGCCCTTCTCTCGCTGGCTTGGCCCTCCCACCTGTGTTTTATTTGTACAAATTGTTACTGTAAATATTATAGCCATAGTACTGTTCCTGCACTACTGTCTGTTTTCCTCTTACTGTATGTTCCTCCTGCCTTGTTCTATTCTGTGTATGAAGATGAGCCTTTGTAAATGAGTCCTTGACTCAAGGGTTGCAATTCTGATACTGTAATAAATAAAATAAAATAAATAACGTTCCATGTGTCATGTGCATCTAACCCTTTGGCATGCATACTTAATTTTTTTTGCATTGATTAAAGTAGAGAATGATGGCTAGCTACTAGGGCTGCAACCTCTTTACACCTTTTCCTGAACAGATGCATACCCTGACCTAGTCACACCACTGGTGAGGTTTCCTGGGGTAGTGACTGCCAGATTAGGAGGAAGACATGGAATGGACCACATAGAGGAATAACGACTTAAGCTTAAAAGGGAGGAAACAAAATTAGATATTAGCTTTTGTCTGTTTTATTATGTTGAACCCTGCCATTCTTTTGTGCCTCAGTCTGCAGCTCCACAAAGCTTGGTCGGCCTACTGATTATCAGGTCTATACCTCTGTCTTTGTAAAATGCTACCTTCTAATAACTCAGGGTAAATTCAGTATGAAATATTCAACTGAATAAATTTATTAAACCAACATAACTCTAAAGAGTGTCTCTGGCATGGTGTTTTGTTCACATACTTTCAGCTCCAGCTCCAGCTCCCCCAAGATTAGGGAATCTACTCCTCATCTCTCCACCTCATGGAAGATGCATGTTGTCCAGGGTTCTCACCCATCTCTGAACTTTTCTCCAGTAAGGTGAAAAGCTATGGTGAGTCTCTCCATGTTATAAATTTCCTCACCTGCTTACCGATTCCCCAGTGTGGGGTGCCTATCTCCAGTCAGTGACCTGTCAGAGTTTTAGAGCCTAATAGCTCTATTTTCTTTCTGGTGCAGATTCCCTCAATGGTACCCCCAGTAGGTAGTGCTGAAATCCTACAGGCATTTCCACCCTCTAGATTTTCCTCAATTCTACCTGTACTGGAGACCAGAATGGTCTGATCACCAGGCAGTCCACAAGATGTGGAAATGTGTCTTTTCCCCACATCCCTCCAGCACCTATATGAATGAGTTTAGTGCCAACATATTTGGTGACTGTGGGAAAATAAAAATAACGATCAGTATTTTCCACTGAAACTCCCACCAGCTTTGCAATGCTGTGACCTTCCATCCATTCCTGACTCACTCATCCCACTGTTTGTCCTCAACTCTGCCCCTGCCTCTGCTGCACACTTCTCTAATACAGTATGTTGTATGATGGTTCCATTTGCCCCCACCGCCATTTTGTATTCCATCAAGATGCATCTAAGGTGATCCTCAATGTGACTGCTCACTACAGGTATTTCTCCCATTTCACACAGTTCCAAACAAAAGGTAGCCTATACTTAAGGTAGAGAGTGGTGTGCCTGTACCGGGTGGCAAGCCCAGAAATGCCAGTTCAAAGTTACAGTGCTTGTGCTCCTAATTAGCAAAATCACACAAAACCAATAAATCAACTGAATTGCAAAATTTATTGTCACCAGTGTGGGAGCCCCTAGTGCCTCGGCAAGATGCCCTTCCAGGGGGCTAACACATGGGAATTTCAAGTTCCATTTATACAGGTACAAAATCATGACAGCAGTGCATTTTAACATGGGATCTACCAATCACCAGAATAATGTGAGACAAAGTACAACAATAATAACAATTACCTAATGAATTATATACACAACTATTAGGATAATTTGCTAATTCTTTCAAATGTAGTCATAATTTCAAGTTATAATTTTACATTTCACTCTACTGTAAAGACTGGGGTCTACAAGGAAAGAACAATTGCAAAGGATTAACAACAATTTGAAGAGAACAATTAAACACATTGCATGAATACTAATAATCAGTTATAATGGCCCCTGGGATCTCCTAAAAGGGATCTGACCTGTTGAAGCTCCTAAAAAGTGTACAACATGCAACATACCTGCTAGTTCTAGGCATAACTAATAGAAAAGTACAAAGATGTTAGGAGGATGGGAGGAACTAATGCCAGGCCATGTCTACCAGAAACATGGGAACAAATTTGTAGCTCTAAAAGAAAAAACAAAAAATGTTAAAACATGTTTCTTACAAAATTCATACACTAAATATTAAACAGTATACAAACAATGCTAGCTCATTTGGGGATGTGGTTGGAAGAATATTTTTATATATTTCAGTATGCATCAATGCACATTCCAACTTCTGCGCTGATAGTATCAGGACTGGGTGGATGGTCTGTGAACTTTAAAGATTAATTTTAAGCTCCATCATCTTTTTGTACTTCAGGAAGGGTTTCAGGTCCCACTCTTTCGCAAGGCCATTTGGCCTAACTGTATCTGCTTTAAAAATATTCTAGCTGTTTTGCCAATGTAGTAGAGATTACAGCTATGCATAGAATGTATACACCAAATGTTGTATTACAGGTTATGAAGTCATTAATCTCAATTTTATTTGATTTAGCAATATAATTTCTTTACCTGTTTTCATGTACTGGCAAATATTGCACTTTTTACATTTAAATACTCCCTCTGGTCTTGATGCTAGCCATGTTCTGGTAGAGGTGTCCTTTTTATAAAATTGGCTAGGAACCAGTTTATCATATAGATCAGCAGTTTTCCTAAATGTAATTCTGGGTGAGTCATGGACTACTTTATTGTCACCAGTGTGGGAGTATCTAGCACCTGCCAAAACAGCTTCCAGGGGCGTAACTATACGGGATTTCAAGTTCCATTTGTACGGTACAAAATCATGACATCAGTGTATTTTAACTTGTGATCTACCAATCACCAGAATAATGTGAGACAAAGTACAACAATGATAATTATCTAATGAATTATGTATACAACTATCAGGATAATTTGCTAATTCTTTCAAATGTAGCCATAATTTCACATTTCACTCTATTGCAAAGTTCAGGGTCTACAGGAAAAGAACAATTGCGAAGAGATTACCAACATTTTGAATAGAACAATTAAACACATTGCATGAATACTAATAATCAGTTATAACGGCTCCTGGGATCTCCTAAAAGGATCTGACCAGTTGAAGCTCTAAAGGTGTACAACATGCAACATATCTAGCTAGTTCTAGGATAACTAATAGAAAATACAAAGCACACTAGAATAAGATGGAAATGCACAAATGATAAATTCACACAGCAGGCAGAAGAACTTTTACACTGTTCAAAGAAAGAGAGTATAGGGATTCAGTTCTGAAGGAAGCTATGGAGAAAGTCAAGAACAAAACACAAAAATAATTAATACAACAAGAGAGTAAAGCAGTAAAGGACTTGGCAGGGCAAATCTCATTTTCATTATAACATAATGCAGTATCAGGTCAGGTGGGGAATGTAATCTGAAAAGCTGAGACATTTTAAATGGGGATTCAAATTTGAGAAAATTAATCCATGACTCATCCAGAATTACATTTAGGAAAACTGCTAATCTACATGATAAACTAGTTCATAGCCTAACTGTATCTGCTTTAAAAATCCAATAACTCTCTTTCTGGAATAAAAGGTTCTGTCTGTCCCCACCTCTTGCAGGGATTTCCATCCATTCAAGACCCATAGATTTAAAACAGCCTGGGTCTGACTGATGTAACTGTAAAAGTGCCTTCCAACTGGAGTGCCCATTCTGTGATTAATAGAGCAAATATGCTCTTGAACACGTTCTTTTAATGTTCTAGCTGTTTTGCCAATGTAGTAGAGATTACAGGTACAATATAGAATGTATACAACAAATGTTGTATTGCAGGTTATGAAGTAATTAATCTCAATTTTTATTTGATTTGGCAATAATATCATGTACTGGCAAATATTGCACTTTTGCATTTAAATATTGCATTTGATCTCGATGGGAGCCATGTTCTGGTAGAGGTGACCTCCACCTATGAGGTCTTCCAGTCTTAGTTTAG
The DNA here is from genome assembly GCA_016271365.2 of Neoceratodus forsteri. Taxonomy (NCBI): domain Eukaryota; kingdom Metazoa; phylum Chordata; order Ceratodontiformes; family Ceratodontidae; genus Neoceratodus; species Neoceratodus forsteri. Next base: position 418,021,292 of record CM057452.1, on the reverse strand, counting down.
GCCAGCATAGTATAGAGACCGCCTTGGTGAAGGTACTTAATGATCTCCTGATAGTGAGAGACAGGAGAGTGCATACCATCTTGATCCTCCTGGATCTCTCGATGGTGTGACACCGTGGACTATGAGGTGCTGCTTGACTGACTGTGGTACTGGTGTGGCCTGTCCAGTTAAGTCATCAAATGGTTCAGGTCATACTTGACAGGTAGAGTGCAGAGGGTGGTGATGGGGTTAGCCTCATCTAGTCCGAAGCCTCTGACTTGTGGAGTTCTGCAGGGATCGGTTTTGTTGCCTTTGTTTACAGTGTACATGCTGCTGTTGGGAGATATTATCAGGCAGTATGGGCTGGTTTCACTGCTATATAGATGATACCAGCTATACTGCAGTTCTGCACCAGGTAAACTAGATGGCGGACACTGTATTTAGTCAACTGCTTAGCAGAGATCCAGACTTGAATGACTCATAACTGGCTAAGACAACCCAGACAAGACTGAGGTGCTGGTGGTGATCCAGGTCATCATGGTGGGGAAGGAAGTTTGTGGGATCCCTGGTCTTGTACTTAGAACTAATAAACAATTTGTTCCAATGGTATCTGAATTCCACCTGAATCAGTCACTGACCCTCCCTGTACTATTTCCAGAGTATTCCAGTCCAGGTGAGAATAAGTTACATAGCATGGACCTAAAGTGAGTTCTGGCTATCTACATGGACCAGACAAAAAGGCCAGATTCCAGAGTACCCAGCTTGTCATTACTTATGGTGAGGTTGGCAAGGGCAAACCAGCTACAAAGAGATCTATTTCTTGTTACTTGCATTCATTTCTGCAGTGAAAAAGCTAGGAAAGTGCCACCAAGAGACTTGAGGGCACACTCACAAGACGTACCTCTGCCCTCTGTTGCATCCTCAAGAGGCATCCCATTGTCAGACATTTGCAATGCAGCTACCTGGAAAACAGTACACACCTTCAGAAAGCATTACTGTTTGGAAATACAGTCCAGAAGGGATGCTAGTTTGGAACTGCTGTCTTGTAGAACCTTTTTCCTAATTAGGTTCTGAATCCAGCCTTATAAGGTACTGCTACTGAGTCTGCATAAAGTGTAAACATTCAGTGAGTGATTCCAAGTTAGAAGAAAAATTACTCACCATACTAATGTTGTTTCTTCTTAGGGTTCGCCACTAAGTTTACACTCCCTAACCCTCCTCCCTACCAGAACCTGAACTAGTTTCACAGAAGACTCAGTTCATTTTTTCAGTGAGGTTGTGAGCATTATTATCACAATTCCTGCAGCTGTAAGCTTGCTATTGTTTATATAGTAACATTTCATAGGTTTGCTTCAATTTATTCACTGTTTTTAAAAGTTCAATAAAACTGTTTTTATCCAGCGAGTGATCCCTTAAGAAGAAACATTACGTTTTTTCTTCTTTCCCTACACCATCTCCCCTTATTTCCCTCTTCTGCTTCTCCCCTCATATTCAACCTGTCCTTTCATTCAAATCTCCTGTTTTCAGCCTTGAAGCTCTCCTGCACCTTTTCCTCTAAGCCCTCCCCACCCCTCCCTTTTCCAGTAATAGTTCAAAGGCACATATCTCACTCCCTTATGCTCATTTCCTTTCTACTTCCACTATTATCAGTTGATGTAGTGCTGGCAGTATACCCTAGAGTACAGAGAACAGCATATAGGTTAGAACAACAAACTGTGAATGAGCTTGGTACATCCATCAGACCAGAGCTTTATTCCTGCAGCCAGCAGGGAGCAGTAGGTGGCTCTTGGCTCTTTCATCTTGGCAGTACTGCTGTTTGTTGTGGTGTGCCTCAGGGGTTGACCTTGGCCCCCATGTTGTTTGCTATGTACATGTTGCCATTGGGACAGATCATTAGATGATATGGCTTGGGTTTTCATTGTTATACTGATGATAGTAGTTGGAAAGAAGTTAGAAGTGGCATTCTCAAGGATCAGTTTTGGTGCCACTAATTTTCAGATCTTTATATCCAGTTTATCTTCTAATATTAAAAGGAAGATTATTAAATATGCAGATTGTAAAATCAGTAACATTTGTAGAAATGTTGCTGATCATATGGTCATACAGGAAGATTTAAAGTCTCTACAATCTTGGTCTATAAAATGGAATTTATATTTTAACACTTTTAAATGTCATGTTTTATATTTTGGAAATAAGAACCCCAAATATCCTTACCATATTTATGTATAATGCTTTAGTTAGTAGAGACAGTGAAAAGATTTAGGAATTACAGTGGACGAGGTTTGTCTTTTGAGTCCCACATTTCCAACACCATAAGTAAAGCAAATAAGATCTGGGGGCAATAAGGCACAATATAACATCTAGAAACCCAGATATTCTCTTATCTTTATACAGAGTATATGTGAGACCACATTTAGATGTTGGGTCACAATTATGGAGTCCTGATAAAAAGAAAGATATTGTGAGAATAGAGAGAGTTCAGAAAAGAGTAGCAAAGTATTTAGTATCATCAAAAACACACTCATATCCAGATAGGCCCTTAAATTTGATTTGACGCCTCTAGAGGATAGAAGAGTAAGAGGTGATTCTTGCTCACTTGAGATATCGTAAATGACTAATATCTGTTTACTGAAAGTGGTCTAGACTTTTAACAAACTAGGGTCAATACTAGAGGCCACCCATTGCAATTAACCATAAATAGGTGCATAACCAAAAGAAGAGCACACTATTTTTCACAAGGGATAGTCAATTTCTGGAATAAACTGCCTTAAATGTTATTATTAGTGACAGTAAGAATATTTTAAGAACAGATTAGATATGTCTATGAAACCAGACTTTCAAGCTATTGTATGTAGATCTGAGGCTATATGGGCGTTCAGCCTTTTGCCTCCTACAGTTTCTTAGTATGTTTCTTAGTATATCCAACTGTATGTGTCTTGTGCCCTGATGATAGAGCAGCTCTTTTGGAACTGACTGGGTGACTTAGGAAAATTCAGGACTGGATGGCAGCCAGCTGGCTTAGGCTGAACCCTTCAACGATGGAGGTGCTACTGGTGGAGCTGGGACGGATTGGTTCATTAGCTTTGAGTGGTGATACCTCTCTGCCATCTTTAGATGATGTTACTTCAAGGCTGTAAACAGGAGAGGAATCTGGGGTCACTGTCAACTCCAAGCTGACATTAGAACATCAGGTGTCAGCAGTTGTCCGCAGTGGCTTTTATCATCTTCGTGACATCTCCCAGATAAAGCTCTTTCTTTAGGCATCGGACCTAGCAGCATTAGTGTATGTACTTGTCTTTACCTGGGGCTATCCATGAGGTTGTTGCATTGTTTCAGTTAGCCCTGAATGCAACAGCCCATCTGGTTGCTAGTTCTTCCCGTTCTGAGCATATCATGCCAGTTCTCTGCATTCTGCACAGCTGCCAGTGTGGAGGTGCATCAACTTCAAGATTTGCTTGTTGACTTACAAGGCCCTGCATGCTTTGGGTGCCGCTACCTGAAAGACCTCCTGACCCCATATGCTCCAAGCTGCTCCTTCAGTCAGTGGATGAAGGATTTTTTTTTGTTCCAAGATCTCATTTAAAATCTTAGGGGAACAGAGCTTCAGAGTGGTGGCTCTGCTTCCTGGAGCACCTTCCTTAAGGAGGCAATATAGCATAGTGGTTAAGGGCACTGAGCTGCAAATTTGGAGACCTGGGTTTGAATCCCAAAGCCCCACTTGCATACTGTGTGATCCTGAGCAAGTCACTTAACTTCACTGTGCTCCCAGGTCACACATGGAAACAAACTCTGGCTTAGTGTGCCTTTGCTGGTTAAACAATTTCCACTTTCCTTCCCTGGAGATAAAGGATGCCCTTTCACTGACCATTTTAAATTTGATCTGAAGGCCTGTTTAATATGCTTTTGGGGAATGATCCTTTATTTATATATTTATTCTGTAATTATTTTTATCTAATTTATTATTTTAATTGAATTAGTTTACTACATGTGTTTTGTGAGGCACCCAGGTCCATTGTCCGGGTTGCCAGCAGGTGTAGATGGATATGGCCCTGTAGAAGAAAAAATATATGCACAACACCCAATTGTAATCCGGAGCCGGATGGCTCAGTCCATGAAGCAGTGAAACAACAAGAATTAGATGACACACTTGTGATTGAAAACAGGCTGCAGGGGAATACCCTGACTTGTACTCACAATACCCAAGTTGAAAACCGGATGGTGGATGTTCTTCTGGATTGCCAGAACAACAGGGCATGGAGACAAAGTCCTTGTGACTGGACCCCACTGCAGTTGATAGCAAATGGATTTAGTCAGAGACAAGCTGGGGTTTGCTTCCAGCTTCAACACACAGCACTGGGGATTGGAAAGAGTGACTCCACAAGCACTATGCACATTCATATGTAAAAAGAAAGTACTATACCAGGCAGGCTGCTCCTCGATCGCAATTACTGAAAATACCCAGAAGCACACATAGCAGCTTCAGTTCCTGACAGACTGAGCGCATTCAGCATTTTCTCCAGTCTTCTACAGGGTGAGCCTGGTTTCCACACTTCTAGTGCTTCTTTCTCCTCACAACTCAGATTCAGTCCAAACTGGCACTTACAAGGGCTGCAGGCCGAACCTCAGGGACTCACATGCGCTTCCCGCAAACTATACACTGCAGAAACACAAAGCTCCTTTTCTCTTCACAGTCACAACTGATCTGATCTTTCCAGTCACAGAGCAGGGCATTTCCTTTAGCTCCATACCATTCTGTTGGCTGGTTTGGCTGTCACCAAAATAAGACTCCTCCTGTTGGTGGAAAAAGGTGCCAAGGTTAAAACTACATTTCCCAGAGTCACTGCCCATACAATCCCTTTGTGGCTGGCTCAAAATTGAGAGTCCAAGTTCCAATTTGTCCACAGGCTCCATTTTAGGGTCTTCCTATAATCCTGATTGGTCCAAGTCAGCTATTCAGGACCAAATGAAAAAGCTACACTGAAACAGTTTGTGCTGAAATGAAGACAGGTTAGACAAACTACATTTTCTCAGTCACTCTAAATGATTTCTGGCAACCAGTTATATCTTTCAACAAGGCCCCTCTGCACATGTAGCAATGGCAGAAATGGAGTGAATTGACAGCAGCCCAGGCGGGATTCTGGCATTAGAACAATATAGTCCCCCCTTCTTAATTATTTATAACTACAAGCAGCAGCTCTTAAAGCAACAGTACATGGAGGCATTAGGCACTCTCACCAATTATTTTTTAAATCAGCTGAAATACAGGACACCAGCCTGGTGGAGAGCATTTAGGCTCACCAAGAAGGTTTTTAGTTACCCCCATTTGTAGGGGGTTACATTTTAATTCTTCAGAATTCCAAAAGCATCTCTATGTAAACCAATGAATAACTTTCCACAGATTAGGTAAACACAGGAATAATTTTCTGCAGATTGTGGAAAAGAATATTTTAAAATATGTGGGTCCTATGTTTTACCTGCATCAAAATTTGTAATTTGAGAGGCTTGGGAATATTGGTCTCATATCCAGGATGATAGTTTTGTGGCATTTTTTGTGTTATCTGGTGATGTGGAGTTGAATCCGGGCCAGGAAAGTAAATTATCCCAATGAGCCTGTAACAAAGCCTTGGTATGTTGCTCATGGTTTGAAAAGTATTAATTTGAATGTAAGGAGCTTGTTTCCAAAATTAGCAGACATTGAATATCTTTTCTCACTCTTGTGCTCCTGTTTTAATTATCTTGTCTGAAACTTGGTTAAACCTATAATTAGTGATAGCATGTAAAATTCCAGGGTGTAGTATGCTTAGGGCAGATAGAAAAGGTGCAAAGAAAGGGTGGGGGTTTTGTTTATTTTAAATATTATTTGCAGGTGAGCACTGTGAGTAGTAGTAACGACTATGATTGTTCCAATGACTGGATAATCACTTGATAACCCTGGGGGTAACTTATAGTTGGGGAATATATAATCTGGCCTTATGTGGTATTGAAGGGTTAAAAGATGTATTGATAGAAATTCTGAATATCTGCAAGGTTATGATTTTGTTTTTGGGTGACGTTAATTTGAATTAGTTTGCATTAGAGGATTTGGGTTTAGAAAGTTTTTGCAGTCTTTTCATTTGTCCCAATTGATTACTGAACCTACTACGGTAGACTGAATACCTAACTTTTAAACACTCTATTTTGGACTGGCGGTGACTAGCAGACCTCAGAAGGGATCTCAAACCGAGTCCTTTCTGATTCTGCTAGTGATCGCTAAGCCACTTACTGTGTTTTGAATTTCAAGTGACCTAAAGTAACTCCATGTTATCTTCAGTTTAGAAATGTTAAGAAATTTGATCCGACTGCATTACAGTTAAAAATATCTCAGGTTGATTGGTCTTTTATTAGCTGCATTCCTGATCCTAACTGTGCATTGGATTTCTTTTGTAAACAGCTGCTTCCTATTCAACATTTCTTTTTCCACAGTGTAGGATTTGTGTTAGAGGAGATGGTTCTTCTCAGACATAAAAGACTGGACAAAGGCTAGGGATATTGCATGGGAGAACTATAAATTGTCCCCTTCTACCTTTCTCATGAATACAGATTTCTGAGAAACAAAGTGTCTACCTTAGTTAAGAATGCAAAAAAAAAAAAGATTTTACCAAACACAATTTGATGAGAATTTGTCAAAATCCAAAATATTTTCAGAATTCTATTAATCAGTTTATGTCACCCAAGGAGAAATATTCTGTTCAGAAGTTGATTACTTCAAATGGAGTTGTAACAGATCCAATTGAAATAGCTAATTTATTTGGTTCAAAATTTTCTGATTTAACTTGCTATAGAATTGACAGAAGCCGCTGCTGTGTTTAATTCAGTACCCTTTCTACTGGTATACCCCATTTTATTTTCATAAAATTACCTCAAAAGACATGTTGATATTACTGCTAACTATTCCAAACAAATATAGTGACTGTGGTGAGGGATTAGATGGTTGTTTTATAAGATTAGTTGCCACTTTTATTATAGATCTTTTGTGCGCTGATTTTTAATTTGTGTTTGGTTTCAGGATCTTTTCCTTTTTCTTGGAAGTATGCTAATGTAAGTTCATGTCCCAAAGAAACCAAGAACAGAATGTCTGGATGATTTTCGACCAATTTCCATTTTAACCCCTCTAAGTAAACTTTTGGAAAAATTGTTTTAAATCAAATTACCACATATCTTCAGTCTTATTATGTATTGTGCCCCCAGCAACATGGCTTTACAAAAACCATGGGATGGAGACTGCCTTGGTCAGGTTCATGAATGTCACCCTAAGAGGCTTTGATGATAGCCTTATGTTGGGGCGGTTTTGTGGATTTGACCAAGGCATTCGATCTCATTGACATCCTTGCTATGTTTAAAATTGGGTGAACTGGGATTCTCTGAGAATGTTGTTTCGCTTCCAGGATTGTTTGTTTAATAGGACTCACTTTGTTAATGTAGGGAATGTCATTTCTTCCACATATCCAATTGAATCTGGTGTGCCACAGGGCTCAATTCTGGCCTATTATTGTTTTCTTTTCATTAATCAATTACCTTCCTCTGTAGAGCTTGTGACTGTTTGCTTTATGCAGATGATTTAATTATTTTTCTCAAGCAAAATATATTACCCAGTCAACTTTATCATTGGAACAAGAATTTATTGACCCTGCAATTGGTTTAGGCAAATTCCTAATTTTAAATGTTAAGAAAACCAAGTCCATGTTGTTTGGTACATTGTCCTTCTTAAAGGGTAATGTTAATTTGAATATTCATGATGAAAAGGAATAAGTACTGAACAAGTATTTGAATTCAAATATTTAGATGCATTGTTGGACCCTTGCCTAACCTTTTAGTCTCAAGTAAAAGTAGTTTGTTGGATAGCTAATCAAAAATTGGGTATATTACGTAAGTTTAAAAAGTTTTTTTTCTTTAGAAATATGATGAGCTATCATTATGGGAATTTTGTTGCCACTTTTAGATTATTGGGGGTATACTTTGTCAGAAAAACTAATGCTCTAAAATTGTGTTTAATAATATTTGCAGATTTGTTTTGAATGCTCCTATACATACTCATCATTGGTCACTTTATTCCTCACTTAGTTGGTTATCCCCAGTTATAGATTTACTTATTTTTATTGCTGTTTAATTTTAAATCATTATTTTCCATAGGTTTATTTCCCCGAGTGACATGATTTCAGTTCAAAATACTTCTCTGAATCTCAGGTCATTTAGGGGCACTATTCTAAGCCCAACAGTATAAAATGAGGGCTGGGTCTCGGTTCTTTTTCTCCTGTTGCTCCTCTCTTGGAACAATTTACCTGAAGAGTTGAGATTTGCCTCCTTTTGCAAAGTTTTAAATCAAAGTTAAAATGTTTTTACATGAATTTGATGTTTGCAAATGTTTTTAGTAATTGTTTTTGCTGCTCTGTATTTCAGTGTATGACTGAAATTATTAATGTTTTGTTTTTCTGTGTCGGGTCAGACCTGAAAAGGACTTGTTCTACAGTCCCTACCCAGTTAAAATAAAACAAACAATAATCAGTGGTTAATGTAAAATGTTCATTACTAACCTGTACAAAACATTGAGGCCCAGATATTTCATGGTTAGCATGGCACAACAGTGTTGCACCATGCACAACCCACTGATCACCCGATGCGATATTCAAAAGGGGAAAGTGTACGCTGAAATTCCGATGCACTGGAGTGCATCAGTAATGTATTGCAGGTGCAGGTAGGGGTGTGCCCATGCATACTCTGCACAGCCTGTTATTCAGCCCAGGATGTGTGGAGCCTATGCATGCGCTTCACACCTGCACCAGCACAAAGTTATGCCAAAAAAAAAGGAGCAAGGGCTGGCCACCCACAGGTGAGCTGCCGTGTGCAGGGGCGCAACATGGCAGCTGCCACCTGTGGGTGGCCACCTGAGCTCTGGCTGCACCTCCATGGTGGCGCCACCCCCATGCCCGATTGCGGGCTTAAGTAGATTAAAATGAAGTTCTATATCTGGTGGTCCAGTGATTCGTCAGTTCACTTTCATCGCCGGGTTGGTAGAAATAAGAATAGTCTGTTCTTAGTTTCGGTGGTCCAGTGAGTAATGTTTGCTCAACCGCAGGCTGGGCAAGAAATTGTTATTTTCATCTTCGGTGGTTCAGGTGACTGTCGCCTGTTTAATCGCGCTGCTAAACAGTTACTTATTCAGGTTCAGTGACCTGTCAATCTACTCTGGATCACAGTTACAAAAATAAGAATGATTCATTCTTCCATCCCTGGTGGTCCAGTGGACCCGTCTGCCCGCTTGATCGTGTTGGGTAAACAGCACAGCTAATTTTGACTGGTGGTTCAGTGGACTTCACTGGCTCAGCCCATTGATCCTCACCGCCCCTGCCCCCGTCACGCGTGGCAGCAGCACCTCACCCACCTCCGCTTCTGCTGTTCGCTGACTGACATCGCCAGCTGCTGCATGGCCTATTAGTCTCACAGTGTGAGCTACGCATGCAGCTCCATATTTACTACACATTCGGATATGTGAACCATTCACATCTGAATGTGTAGGTCATGGGCTGCATGCCCATTGGCTCACGCCAGGACCAATGGTGCACAGCCCCACCGACAGTGTCAGTTGGCGGGTGGTGGGCGGGCGGGCGGTGGTGCCGCCGCTGCGACCGGGGAGCGGGCAGGGGGATCAGTGGACAGGTGGGAGGGGGGTCCACTGGACCACCAGGATAGAGGTTACTTATTCATTTTTACTTAGCCCTGATTGGGTGGGCTGACAGGCCCACTGGACCACCAGGGATATAGGTTAGCTTATTCTTATTTTTACTTAGCCCGCGATCAGGCAGGCTGACAGGTCCACTGGACCACCAGGGATAGAGGTTAGATCATTATTTTACTAGCCCACGATCGGGCGGGCTGACTGGTCCTCTGGACCACCAGGGATAGAGGTTAGATCATTCTTATTTTTACTTAGCCCACGATCGGCAGGCTGACAGGTCCACTGGACCACCAGGGAAGAGTTTGTATTATTCTTTATTTACTTAGCCCGAATCGGGCGGCAGCGTCCACTGAACCACCAGGGATATAGGATTATTTTTCTACTGCAGCCCATGATCGGGCTGTGGGCACATTGCCATGCTGCAGTGGCATCGTCCCCGACGGCTGCTGCCTGGCAGGGCGCCAGGCGCAAGACATCGGGATCGCGCATCTGCATGCAATGGGAAGAGATGATATGCAAATGGCCCCATGTGCACCTTGCATACATTATGGACCCATTTGCATGTCAACTTTTGAATATCGCAGTTGCTGCACCTTGCGCAGTGGAACTTGCACTAGCGCATCAACATGCTCCACTCTGGCCACTGGCGCTGGCACAGTGCTTCACTGCGCCATGCGGTGGCCAGGGTGTGATATTCAATGATGCTGATCCATGGCGCAGCTCCGTTGAATATCGCCCAGTCCACGCCCCTGTGCGGCCAAAATGAGCTGCGCCTGGGCTTGCGCCACAGCCTGGCGCAGTCTGAATATCTGGGCCTCTGTTTTCAAAATTTTGGAATTCTCGCTACCAATGAAATTGCACAGACTTTTCAAAATTCTACAGAATTCTGTTCCATCGAATTTGATAATTCCACTTAGCCGTAGTCAAAGCTGTTTCAAACTGCTATTTAAGTAGTGTTGATGCATGTTTTTAGATGCGACAGCCAAACAGCAAACACATACTATCACTATTTTTACATCAACAGGCTGTAACAGTTCTATTTTGTATCAATACATAAAATTACATAACTGTCCCCCAAAAGAAAGTTTAACTTTTTAATTTTTCTGAATTTGTTAACAGTAACTTTATTTAATTAGAAACTGTACAGTTTACAACTTAAAATGTATTAATCTGATGCTCCTAACTGCATTGCAAACACTTGTCTTCCCTCTAGCAATCCCTACTCTTCCTAGCTTTTGCAGGCTTTGCTCATGAAAGCAGTGGAAGATAATACACAGTGAAAAATGTGAAGGAGAGCCAAGAACAGGACATTGAAAAATAAATAAATAACAATTACACAGTCCAACGCTAAACAGAAACACAAAGGTTGATCTTGAGGCAAATGTTTATTAGAACTGTGTGATATTCATTGTGCTTTTATTAAAGAAAAGTTGTTTTTAATGTATTTACATAAGAAAGTACAATATTTCAGCTCCTTAAGTGTTGTATGGCACTTATGGAAAATTAATGCAATTACAGCATTTACAAAATAAAAACAAGCTTTGAATAAATAGTATCCAGTGCTTTAAATAAGATTTGTTTTTACAGAGAAGTATTTGTGCACATTTTCACAACTGAAATTATATTTTTGTATTCTATAAAATAAGCTTTAAGTTCCTTAGTTTTCTCTAAAATAAAACTGTAATAGTCATTGCAATCTGAAGCCTGAGATTTGAGCTTGAATCACTTGATTGGTGGAACACTATCCTCACACAGCATTTAGAAATAAATCCAAGCCATGTTTAGTCAAAGTGAAATTCAAAAGGTCTTACTATCCCTCTTAGGATTTCCTCAGGTTTGTCAAAGTAGACATTATAAAAATTATTGATGTGAACTTGGCACAACATACAGTGAAGAAAATCATCAGACAAACAAAATCTGTTTCTCTGCAAGGCATTTTTCTGGTTTTCACAAACTAAAAAAGATTTCATATCTCATGCAGACATTAAAAGTGGCAATGGATTTCCCAGATTGCGCACCAAAATTATTCTGTAATCCATGTGATATGTGGCTGAATAAATCTGTAAACTAATTTCTGAGATGACATACAGTATTGGATACCTGACAAAGGACAACATACTGACTTGGAGGAAACAGTGGTTACTTACCTGTTCTGGTGGTAATCATCCAGAGACCTATACTTAATCAATATGATCTGTGCAAGCATTGTCAGAACTGTGCATTCAACTTATGCCTTGTTCCTGGTGACGTCAGATCTTTTCCCCTTCCAGTTCTGTTCATTTTTAGCCATTATGCCCTGCTGCTCCTGCCCTTTCTCTACCTTCTTGCATTTCTGCTGCAGTGGAGACCTTAACCATTGGCATCCTTTGCTAGCTATGGCAGAAGCCCTATTCTCTTATGGCATGCTCCCTCCCTCTTGTGGCAGTTGAAAATGCACAGCATACTGTAGACACCACACATGAAACTAGCATGGAGGGGTGAAGCCAAGGCTGCCTTTATGGCCCTCACACCTAGATCCTAACCCCTCCCCACATACACACAGAGGTATGAGTTTTGGGGAGAGATATCCTGCTCTGCTCCCCTTATACCAGCTATCAGAAGCTGAGGACCCACCCAAAGGCATAGTGCGTCTTTTGAGGACTACTCATAACTTTTGTCATCATCAACTGGGGTCCAGGGTATTGTGTGTGGTAGTATATGCTCAGCACCAGGCCAGTCTTGGTCAGATCTTTCTCCATCTAAGCAAACAAGAAGTACATACAATGAGCAAGTACTAGTCAGAAGTAGAAGATTGTGTGAGGCAGTGGATGAATTTCACAAAAGAAACATGGTTACGATAAATAACCCCTTCTTCTGAAAGTGTTGATTTATCCACAGTTCCACAATCTAGCAGACTGAGAACAGTATTTCTTTGGAGTGGATTTTGGCTTGATTAGAAGATAAGCTCTTAAAAGTAGAAATTTCAAAACTAGTACCTCTGTAAGACAACAGATCATAAATAATGGCAAAGAGAACATAAGAATGGATGACCTTGTGTATCCTACAGGAAGCTCTCCTCCTCCTCCATGGAGGAAGGGCCTCTGTCCATGCTGCCAACTGTGTCACCACAGGTGGAAGCACATGTGAAGCATGGTGGGAGAGGGACATCTGCCAGGCTTGCAACAGAAAATGGCCCCAGCAGTAGCAGATGATGGCACTTGGTAGATTAGGACCTCACACCGCTTACTGTCACACAACCTGATGCAACACAAGGTATTTAGGTGGTTGCTGCCCCTTTTCTGTCCTCCTTGGGGTTATAGCCATGGCTCAACGAAGGTGGTAAGGTCTGGAAGAAAATACACTACTTTCAGATAAAACAAGGCTGAGTTAAGAGGAGAACCTTGTCTTTATAGAACATCATACAGTTACAGTTATGGCAGATGGCATGCAGTTAATTGACCTATCTAGCAGAAGTGATGGCCATCAAACACCCAAGGAGGAGCTACCAGGTAGGGGGATTTAGCTAGCCAAGAGGCGAAGAGGAGAAAAGATCTTGGGGTGATCATAATGGGAGCAAAGAACAACTCATCACAGTGTAGAAAGGCAGCTGCAAAGGCCAACAGGATGCTGGGTTGCATAGCCAGAGGCATATCCTCCAGGAAGGGAGAGGTTATCCTGCTGCTATGTAGGTCACTGGTTAGACCACACCTAGAGTACTGCGTGCAGTTCTGGCAACCATACCTGAAGAAGGACATTAGGTTGCTGGAGGTGGTGCAGTGCAGGGCAACAAAAATGATCCATGGTCTGAGGGACTTACCCTACAAGAGCAGGCGGGGGGAGTTGAACTTGTACTCCCTGGAAGAAAGCAGTAATGGGGGGACATGATTGAAACCTTCAGGTACATGAAGGGAATAAATAAGATGGGCATGAAAGGGCTTTTCAGATTAAGGAGGGAGGGACACTCATGAGCACGATCGGAAATTGGAAGGGGAAGGTTCAGGAGGAAATGAGGACACTTTTCTTTACGGAGGGTGTGGTGTCTGGGTGGAACACATTGCCAAATGAAGTGGCATCCTGTAGAACAGATGGCTGCTTCAAAAGGGATGGGACAGGGTAAGAGGGAGGGTCAATGGAGGGGGAGGGAGGGAGAGGCAGCTACAGTATAAGGACTGCTAGCTGCACAATCTAACAGGCTTGACAGACCATAAGGCCTTTATCTGATGGCAATTTTGTATGTTCGACATAAGAATATAGTCTTCCATGAAAACCCAATCTTATGTCTTCTTATGGGACTCCATCAACCTGGTAAGGACCATATTTATATCCCATGAATGAAAAGGCTGCTTTACTGGAGTACATAGTGTTGAGGTCTTAAATGAACCTCCAGAATACAGGAGCCAAAGCAGAAAGACACCAGTCACAACATGTACAGTATGCTAAAATGTGTGCCAGATAAACCTCCAGAGGATAAATTTATGTTAATACATGCTAAAGTATAGACCTGGGACCTTAAGAACAGTGCCATCCTTTCAAGCTTTTTTGTTTTGTTACTGTTTATGGCTGCTAATGGGAAGAATTTTCTTCAAGCAGCCATAAGAGATGCAAAAGTAAATGTGTTGTATACATATCTACCAACACCAGAGTTCCACAAATGACATTTTGTTCTAAAATGCAGACGTGTTACTTGCAGTTTGCATATCCCTCAAATATGTCTTCTTTTTTTTTATTTCTCCTATACACCCAACTGACAACTGGTATCCATCTGTAAGCCTCCCGGTACCACAATCCATCTTCTCTGGGACTTACCCTTTGCTCTTGTTCCATGCAGTCCCGTCGGAGTGCCCAAAGCCCCTTCAGAGGTCCAAATCCTCTCACAGGAAGGAAGAAACACAGCTAATGATATGGGACTGCAGGCGATTTATATCCCGATGAGCTAAACGTTCTGCCCCAACCCGTGTTCAGGCCTTCCCCAAGATGACAATGTAATGTGCTGCTACCAACATGTACATGTAATGGGCATGCATATGGGCTGTCTATATGGCTCACCCACCTTTGTCAAACCACTGCGCTCATCTCCTCAGAAATCCCAACAAGGTGCCCAAACAGCAGTCACAGACCACAGTTCCCACCAGGAGAGAGTGAACGTCTTTGAGGATACTAAACCTCTCCCCATGCCAGCAAACTAGCAGCCCAGGCTCATTCTTGAATCTGGGTTGCTGGCATTATGAGTGGCAGCACTGCCACTGCACTGATGGGGCAGTCCATTTCTGATCTTTAATAGCTCTAGACTGTATGAAGCAGTCTCTGCATGCAGACCTCAGGCTGTATTCACTATCTCTCTCAGAAGTTCAAAGACATGGTGACTTATCTGGATAGCTTGTCCTTGCACCTGAAAGCTTGTTTCCCAAATGGCTAAAGTTCCACAGTAACCTTTTCTTTGACAAAATCCAGAAAGTCTTTAAAACCTCATGCTAGGAATGCATGTTCCCTTGAATGGAGAGGATTTCTTTTAATGTAAGGAATGTTTCTATCTGTGTACTCCTGAGATGTTACTGAAGGACTGCTTTTTCTGGCAACTCTAATTACTTTAAGGTAAAACCTTCATTCTCATTTTTTACTTTCTGTTTATGCCTACTTCCTGTGTCACCAGCACCCTTCTCCCATAGGAGCTCCCAAGGTGCATCTCGACTACCTGTGTCCCGACTATGGCCTCCTACCTCAATTGAGCCTTGGCTCCCCCCAGTGGGGATGGCATGAGGAGATTTACCCCAAACTTCATGTTTCTTTAGGAGGTGCAATGTTGGTGAGGCAAGGCCTGAATGTACCAGGGTTCATTGCTGGTGCTGGGGCCATTTTCTATAATTTCTACCAGGCCTCCAAGGACATCACATGCGAGGCCAAGACGCAAACACATGCTGTATTAGTTCACTGTCAGGACGTCCAGCCCTCCCACCAGCCCTCCAGTCACACTACCACCTGTGGTCACTCAGTGGCAGTATTGAGGCAGTGGTGGAACCCTCCCTCCAGGAGTAAAGCATTCTCTGGGATGCTTGATCCTTTTTTGGCTGACCAATGATGGCCAGAGCTCGCTTCAAACCCCAGTCGCCAGCATTATTAGCGGTAAATGCTACTACTGTGTTGATGTTCCAGCCCAACACAGTTTCTCAATTTTAGTTGCATTTCCCAAGGATTATAACATATTTTGTCACCTTATCAATGGAATCTGCATAAGATGTTTTAAGGCAGGCAGATTTTTCTGCTTCACTGTGACATGACAAGCTGGTAACAGCTCATTTCCAGATGTGTGCTGGTGGGAGGGAGAAGGCTTTACAGTTCAAATCAGTAAATACAATTACTGAATGTCAAAATGCTTGGCATGACAACACTGTGCTGTCATAGCACAGAAATTCAGGGAATTCAGTTGTTGATAATCAGATGTTTTGCACGCACACACGTATACACACATTTAAAAACTAAGAATGGGACAAAGTCAGAATCTTGGAAAACAGTAAAGTTGAATGCAATTGTAAAATAATAACTCGTGATGCATTATTGATGGAGTCTCATGAGAACCTGAAAACCAGGGAGAAACAGAAAATCTGTAGAGGAATCAGTCATTTGACATGAGGAGAAAAGAGTGGGCTTACTATATTTACAGCACGAGACCTCAACATGCCATCAATGGAGTGTAATGCACTTGATGGAGACACCAATGGGACACAGCCTCCAGATAGCAACAACTGTATGCCACCATTTATGTATGACTAAGAAGTGACTGCCTTCCATATGAGCAGTGTCTGGAGAAAGTTACTCTCTCCAGACCAACAGTTTTAAATGCCTGGCACTCCTGTGCATATCCAAATAGAGAAAGCAATGGTTTGTGTATATTAATCTAACTTGTGCAGTCAGCTACCATTAGATGAAAAGCTCTGAGAGCTATGAAAGGATCAAAGGGCAAATGAACTGAGTGCAGTCTGGACTTTCACCGGTCCATAAGCTGTGCATGGCTTCATGGCTTCCTTCCTAATGTATTACATACACCATGTTTTATTTCAGTGTCTGCTGTAGAAATGAAGTCCAGATATGCATCTGGAGACACTGGCACTGGAGTAGAGAGACAAGCATGGGAAAACAGACACTGGGCTGGGAAATAGGAGAAATCTGTGGAGTCAGTTTGATTCCTAGTCATAAGTGGGACAGGAACATGCTCCACAGAGCTTTACATCGGCTCTAGTTTCATGCATTTGAACCAAACTCATTTCTACCTTCCAACTGGTAACCGAGGATACATAACCTGAAGTACTGGGGCCCCAAATCATATATACCTGCCTAGTCCCAATCCACTAATGCTTCAGTCTATGATACATGTAGTTACAGTAGATTGAGACACAAGCTTTTAACTTCTGTTTAAGCTAAAGGACGTCCTGGAGTATAAGACCATGTACTGTAGACAGCTATATTTCATTTGTGGCTGATATTCAGAGTGGCTTTTGAATAACTGGGACTCAGTTGCATACCCCATCCATTTCCTGGCACACTAGTACAGCAGCCAACATGGGATGCAAGGACTACAGGCCATTTGCTTCTCATTACATGATGGAGGGTCTGGATTACAGGCAGGTATTGCAGTTGGAGCGATACCACAGTTCTTGGTACATACCAAGGAAGAGAGAACAGAAGAACTGGGTGTCTTGAATGATACACAATGACTTGTTGCTGTTTCTGACCTACTAGTACCCTAGCATAGATGGGCTACAAGAAATCAGAGACTAAGGCTGTAGATAAAGCCTTGGCCCCAATAAACTATTTAAAAGGACTAATGTCATAAGTCTCACTGTGATTGCCAGGATGTAAAGAGACAAAAATAGGTTGAGAAAACATCAGCAACAGGCAGAATTAAGCTTTTCTGCTGCTGTATTGGGTATAAATGTATCCACTTTTTCTAAATAAAAACTCAGGGAAGTAAATTGCTTTTGAAGGACATGAAACCTGCTAAATGCCACAAAAGAATGGTTTAAAGAGTAATAATACCGATCTGGAGAGATCCAGATAAATGACCTCCAGTTTTGCTTGAGCACACCCATTTTCCCTTTAAATCTGGTAGACAGGCCAGCCCGGTGGTGTGGAGGGCCAAGGTACTGATCACCTTACCTACTGCCATGCCAACAACCCATGTTCAGGAATAAGTGTGGTTGCCGAGGGTCAGCCAGGTGGGAGGTCTAGAGAGGACACTGAGCAGCTGTCTGGTAGCTCTCCTCTCCCAACTGGAGTGGTGGGCTGTCTCAGCTCTTGACTGCCACTAGGTGGAGGTCTGTGGTAGTCCATGGAAGCTTGAGAGGCAGACGTAATCAGAGGTGAGAGAAGGGAGCCGTGGGTCCTGGGATGCATGCATGCCTCCATGCATATGTGCTCACCAGAGTATGCCAGGGCTGAGGGGGTGGAAGAAAATCAAGGAGGAAAATATGGTGCAGCAGGCACTGTTGACACCTGCACACCATGCCTCCACCTGCCCCATCACCAGGGACCTGTCAGCAGAACTGGATTTAGGCAGGAGGGATGGCCCTCACGCCTCCTGACTTCACCACAGGGAAAAACCATGGGGGTACTGGCTGAGCAGGTAAACCTGGGGAAATGGACTGTGTGTGTGTGTGTGTGGGGGGCAGATGGGAGCAAGCCTGCCACAACCAGAGAGAATAAATAGAAAATGGAAAAAAAATTGCTAAACAGATTAAACCAGTAACAGTTCTTAATCTGCAATGCAACAAACGTGAAACTAGAGATGCCAAATCGCAGTTTAAATGTTTGTGAAGCTCACTAACTTGTGCTCAACAGAAATAACTTCTAAAATATAGATCAAACAGTAGCAAAACTAATAAAACCAACACCACCACAATGGAATCAAACTTTAATTGTATATCGGAAATAGAGAAGTAACTAGCTTAGGTTCACCAGTGTTGTGAAGACACTTTGACAACGCACTGTATGAAAAATTTGTAACAAGAGAAATTAATCTTTTTATTATTACTACAAAGAACTCCTCTACATTCTTTTATTTAATCAAAACCTTAACCTCAATAAATCCAGCAGTATTACACTGTAAACCCAAAAGTGGTGAGTTTTAGTTTGTATGTTTCAGAAAATTACCAAATTAAGATAGATAATGGTCACTGATCCTCCAGAAGCCGGTTGGTCCTATTCATTATTTAAATGCTCAGATTTGCATTACATGATCTGCAAAACTGTGGCCATTTTATTAAAATGGGGCATTGATTCTTTGTCTAGCACAGATTTTCTGAGGAAGTTTAAACTTCCACATTACCTGAATGCGTTTAAATCACCCGTAACAAAATGCATAAAAGCTACACTGGTTATCATTATATTACAGACATGTAAACATGTAAAGTACTGTATTATTCTCCCAATTTAAAAATATTCCTGCTAAAAACAGAAAATAAAGTTAGAACTGATGTTTCATCTATAAGGTCTCCTTCAGCAATGTTGTATAAAGAAGAAATTCTATCAGACTCACTGTAATTTCTTTCTTCGTTAGTTCCAGTGTTGTCACTGGGATTAGTAATTTAATTCAGTCATTTAACCAGGAAATCTAACATATATAAAATACAAAGCTGAGATATAAACATGGAATCCTGCCGCCCCCAGTGCTGCACTGACAGAACCCAACACAGTAAAGTACAGTAGCATTACACTTGAGTAACATCAAACTGTACAAAGATGGTTAACATCTACCTTGAGATGATTACAGTACTGATAAACAGCTCTTGACTCTAAATGTTATTACAGTATCGCAGATTCAAGTAATTACAATAATTATTTCTGAACAGCAAGTGAAAAACATCAGAATGAAATACCATGGTGTGCAAGACAAATTTGACCCCAATATAACTGAAATAGTTCTATATGTAGTTAAGACAAACAGAAGGCTATTGCCCAGATAGTGTTTCAGGAATAAATTTAACCTGGCCAGTCAGTCTCATATAGTTGAGAAAGGATATTCTCAAAGAGAGTGATGGGTAGGAAACAAAACATATCTCTCAGGTAGGACCAAGTGACAATGTTGGAACCAACAGAAAAGAAATTACAGTAAGTCTGATAGAGTTTCTTCTTTCTGTATCAATCCATTTTGCGACTGGGATTAGTCATAACTGATGAGACATATCAGTGAAGGAGGAAAACACACAAGGCTCAGAAATGTGCTAATTAAGGTGCAGACTTAAGCAAACAAAAGCTGGTATACACTAAGGAGGTTCTTCAGCATAAAACAAAATAGAAAACGCCAGCTATTAGGAAAAATTAGGAATTTATCGGCACAGCATGTAAGTTTGTTGTTGCCGAGACAGACACTCTCAATATTATCTTATACTTAGCGAACATATGAAGGGAAACAAAATATCTACCCAGCACAATTCAGGTAGAGTTTTCTGCCCAGAACGCTGCATCCACCCAGGTTGAATGGGTTTTAAAAGGTGGTTAGTTCAGTCATCATGTAAACTTTTACTATGCATGATCTAATCCATCTAGCCAAGGTGGTTTGGAAGCATTCTGACACTTCGCTTTATCATAAAGAGTAAAAGGTGATCTAAATGTTGAAAGAACTGTGGATTAACTTACTTGTAGAGCAGTTTCCTTTGGTAACTATTTTTGGGGCAGAAGAACAGTACACCAACTTTTGCTCGACATAAAATTATTGTAATCTTTGGAAGAAAAGGAGGGACGGTACAGAGAATTACCTTTTCCTAGTGCAAGATCCAGTAAAACCCTTTAACTGAACAGACAGCTAGCACAAACTAAGTCTTGATAGAAACTTTTCTGACACATGGGATAATGACTCACAAGGTGCCTTGCACAATATATTTAGTAACTATAATGATTCCAAGGGCTATTGGGGAAGTACAAACTGGACTGCATCTTTTGACTGCTCTAAAAATCTGTTCACATCAGAGTGGGACCCCATAAATGTCCTTCTCCCAATTTCCCAAGCCTGCCCATAGTACAGAGACTTGCACATGAATTTATGGAGAGACAGACCTTTATCCATACCCACTTGAAAAAATTCAAGATGTGTGCTGCTGAAGCTATTCATGGTTCAATCCGCAACTGAGGAGCCACTCTTTATGGGTTACCCAAACTATATTGCAGGTATTAGAAGTAGACTGTTTTCTGGATGGCATTAGATTGTCCACCAGTTTAGTCTCCTCCATTTAGGATCCTAGCAGCTAGCTGCAGCTTGCCCAGATTTGGGTGAAACATGGGCCTTGGACATAGAAGGTCTAACCGTGGTGACATTTGGAAAGGTACCTGAACTCCATATGCATAGGAAAAATGCCAGCAGATACTGGCCATAATGTCCATCTAGTCTGCTTGAATGTTCAGCTTATCGGTTAATTACTCTGCAACTGCCGCTGCCCCCACCCATATAGCAGTGACCCTCCCCTGGCCCTGTCCCTGTCCCACCCTCCTAAAACTGTCCACTGTCTTTAGGGTTACCACCTGCCTCGTGGTATGGCTCCACCCAACCACCACCCTTTCTGTGAAATAGCTCTTCTCAGTTCCCTCTTGAGCTCCCCTCCAACTTCAGACTGTGTCCTCTAGTGTCTCTCCTTCCTTTAATCTAAAAATCTCCCTGTGCCAACCCTATTTATGCCCTTCATATATTTGAAGGTTTCAATCATATCCCTCTAGCAGGCTGATTATATCCAAGAACCAGTGCCTCTTTAGCCACTCTGGAACTAGCAGCGGAGTTTTCTATAGGATACCCAAATCTTTTAACACTGCCAGATTTAGAGAAATAGGCAGGAAGAGACAGGATCCTTGGAAGTTCCACATTTGAAACCATGGCATCTGCCTACAGAATCTTGTATCAGTGTAAGAATCTTGTAACGTGAACATTTTTCTGTATGTGAAGAAATCTGTGTCCAGTTTCTCAATCATATGACATAAATACTGAAATATCTGCCTATTTGGTGGCCATTCCTGATAGGGATTCCAGAGTCACTTTGGCATCATTTAGACCTTGTATACCATGATCAGCACCATTAAACTTCTTGTGCCATCTTGCTTACTTATGTAGGCAACCATGACCTCACTGTGTGATTGTAATTGCACAGGCTGATAACTGATCTATCTTAGAAGTGAACCTATGCCAGAAAGATGTCTCATCTCCCACACATTTATCTAGAGGTTTTATTCCTTGGGAGAACATAATCCCAGAAACAGAATATGATACAGGTCTTCTCCTCAGCCTCTGAAGAAGGAGTTGGTTATAATAACTATATCTCTACTGGGATAGTCGAGGAGGAACCTCTCAGGAGGTTCTGTCTGTCCTCCCACCACTCCAGCCATCAGCAGATCAAATCTGGAATGTACATCAGAATGTGGAACTGTTCTGATATTGGTGATTAATGAGATAGAAGATGGAATTAGAGGGCTTTATATGTTAGTCTGGCCCAGTAAACCATTTCTATAGTGGCTGTCATCAATCCCAAAATTTGGAGGCAATCGGTGAACTGATATGTTGCTCTGATTCCTAAACTGAAAAATCTCCCAGACTACATTCTCTAGCTTCTACTGGTGAGAGAAAGCCATTTCTAACAGAAAAATCTTCATTAGGACCCCTGGCTCTGAGCAGTCTATATTTAACTCATCTACTTGTTCAGTACCCACCCAGGGTCCTAGAGGACCTGCAAGGTCCTCTGAACCAATCTGCATGCCAGTGATTCAGATGACGTTCTGATGAAAAGATAATCTAGGTAGAGATACACGTGGTGACCCTTTTCCAGACATGGGCTGCTTTCATAATTAGGATCTTTATCAAAACACCTGGAGTCAAGGTCAGTCCAAAGTGGAGGGCCTGATACTGAAAGTGCTTCTAGGACTGAACATTTCTGTTGGATGCATTAGACAGAAACGTACAGATCAGACAGCTGAGGGAAATCCAACAGCTGAGGGGACATCTGAAACCCCTGGCTGAACTGCTCTGATGCTCAAGCAGGGTAATTCCATCTTGAACCTGATCAGTCTGCCAGATGCCTGCCAAAAGCCCAGATGACACCCACCCACCCACTATGCCATTTGCTGAGCTATCACCTGTGGTCACCCAGGTGGCAGCATTGCAGTGGAGGCAGCGATCTTCCTTCCTCAGAGAACAGCATCCTCAGGGATGCTCACATCTCCATCCCGGCCAGCATTCTGATGGCCTGGCCTCGCCCTCAAACTCAAATCACCAGTATCATGAGCAGCAGCTCTTCCACTGCAGTGACAGGCTGGCATACCTTCATCATCTTGGACTCCATACCCTAAGGTTTGTTAGGACTATCTGCATTTTGGGTGCCTTACAGGTTACTTGGATGAGAAGGGGCTCCTAGCCCCGATAGATCTGGGGCAGCCTGTGCTTCATGAAGAACATTATTCTTGGCCAAGTCTGATGAATGATACCCCATGCATCTGCATGTGGCTGCGCAGGCTCCCCAAAAGCAGGGGTCACATGATTTGAAGTGGGTGTTATAGCTGGTCGACTCCTCAGAGTCCCAGGAAAAGAGTTCTCGATTAAGAATGTGTAAAAATTATGATACCGCTTGAAACTAGAGTACGGTAAAAGTAAAAAAAAAAATCCAGTTACACAAAAGTTGGCAAAATTCTGTTGCAAACTGAAACTGAAAAAAATGTTTTGACAACGATGCATAATGCTCAGATAAACCACGACACACAGTGGGAAATACAGACGACTGACAAACTGTCAAATGAGAATAAAACTCAAGATTTTTGCCTCAACAATAAGATTCCTACAGAAAAACTCTGGAACCACTGAGGGGCCTCCATTTAACACATGCACACACACACACACACACACAACTAAAATAATTAGAATAGAGTCATACAACACTGTTGGGGACTAATACAAAAACAGTTAAATTATCCATAATGTATCTTGGATACCAGGTTGAATATGCAGACATGCTGCTTGCTTCAGCTATCTGATTAAGCTGTTTTAACTATACCTCCAGCATTGGATGTATGCTTTATTGATTACGGGTAGCCGTTCTGTGTTTTTTTTTCTGACTATGCAGACTGCCATAGCAAAATTAATGCTTATCTGGCATCCTGAAATTATTTCAATTAGACAAACTAGCAGAACACTCGGCCTCCAATAACTCAAGTCATAAAATATCAGAAATCAATTTAAACCATCAAAACAGGCACAATTGAAAGTTTTTTTCAATGTCTATTGATGACTAAATATTTTCCTGCTGCAAATTGTTAATGGAGGAAAATATAAATGATAAAGTTTTAAGTGATTTTCTGAGATTTCCAGATGCCTTTTTCACACAGTATGCCATTACCACCCATGCTTCAGATGCTGAAGCTGCAATTTTGTAAAAAAATCTGTCATGGTCATTTTTATGCTTTATCAGCACTTTTTTCTGCCTGCCCTCCAGTTTTCTTAATGTGCACCACACTCCAGAATGATGTAATGCAGGAATCTGTCACTGTTTAACATACAGTGGCAAGGAATTCTGATAAATTATATAGCTGACCTAAAATGTTCATTACTCAGAGGTGCAGTCCTCTTATTTAGGTGGTGGTGACTACACCTAATATGTAGATGTGCATAGCAGGATACTGTGGGTACAATAAGAAGTTGTTTTCAATTTCCATACTGTGAGGTGCAGTCTCATATTTCTGAAGTGGATTCAACAATAAAAGCTCTCATGTGTTTATTTTCAAAGCAAGGCATTGTGTATACTAGTTTACATAATGAGGCATTGTGGGTACAGTATTCAGCAGTCTCCTATTTCAGTAGTGTAGATATTTGCAATACCAAGACGGACCAGCAGAGGTCTCAGTTTCAAAGCAGTGCTTAAAGAGCAACTGTTTACTTCTGATAAATAGAAAACTATTTTATTTATTGTATTCTCATGTGTTAGTAATTACTTTCTACTTGTATGATAAAATATTTGTTAGTGCAGTGAAACAAGTGGATTTTCAATTCTGCTTCCCACACTGCTAGTAAAATGAATTTAGTAGAATTCTGGTATTGTGATGTCAGAAACTGCCAGCTACTTAAAACCCACAGTATTTCAATGAGAAACTAAATGTATTCTTCTATCCTTTTCAAAAGAAACTGATACTTATTTCATCATCAAACTTTGCCTTTTATGTATTTGCACTACTGTGCTCCCTCTGTATGATTTTATGTTTCTAAAACAATAGTTTCTCTTTCGACTTTCCAAGTAAAATCTGGTTATGAAGAAAATATCACCTGCTAAATTATAACAAAGATCACGTTATCAAAAATCACATATTTCTATTAAATATATAATATTTTTTGTAGCAGGAATGGTTAATTCTCCATAGAAATCTAGAAACAAATTTGTAGTTTCCTCACTGAAATACAATGGTAGCTCTGCCAGTAAAGAGTTCCTGACATCACAATACAAGGATTCCATTGGATTGTTTTCTTAGTAGCAGTAGGCAAAATACTAATAAAATTGTGAAAAGTATGTAAAGAAACAAATAAATGCAAACTGAATGAGTACAGAGGCATCTCAAAACCCCAGACCTTCATTCTTTATGATATACATCCTTACTAAGCATTTGCTCTTCAAAGCTTTGTTTCCATGCATGATGTCATGGTTGGGGTTTGCAGCACTGAGAAAAAAGGCAGGTTATGCAAATGAAGCAGAGCATAGAAATAAAAGCTATTTTGTATTGGAAAACAGCACTTTTGGCAGTTTGAATGGTAGGAGACTGAATCACAACTCCTACAGGTTACTACTCCCATTTGTTATGGCAAACCTCAGAAAATCACTTTAACCTGACTGGAGTCAAGAGCAGCAGCTCCCTTTGGCTGACATACAAGAACTGGCTTATGATTTTATGGTGATGTCACAGCTTTGTGTGTATGCCGCCTCCTTAGTTGGCTGATGTAATTACCTAGGTGTTATGACTAATCCCAGTGATGTTGTGGAATGACAAAGAAAGAACAGTAAACACAGACCTTTTTTTTTAAATATATATAGCTTTTTACCGCTGCAGGCAAGCTGCAGTCCTCCCATGGAGGATCTCAATCCACCCTGTTCTAAGGGTTTCACTGAGAATGCCACGGTTCCCCATTTTCCATCCCCACCCCATTATCCTGGGACCCCAGAACATGGTTTTGCATGTGAGTGGAGGCTCCGTGGCTCTGGTGATGGCCCTTCCTCCCACCGGCCTAATGCCTGGCTCCTTTGGCTTGGCGCTGACACCTAGCCTCCACCTGGTGGCAGCCAAGTGCCAGGAAGCCCACATCCCTCCCTTGAAGAGCAGAGCTGCCCTCAGCAGCTCAATCCAGCTCCTCTTCCACCTCCTCCCCAGCTGAGCCCCAGTGACTCAGGCTTGTTCCAACCCTGGTTACCAGCATGGGAAGAGGTAGGCGCCCAGGGCCTCAGCCTTCCACACCACTGAGCTGGCAAACATAGATCTTTTTAACAGGTAATTGCTGAAGAAGACCCAATGGTCAAAATGTCAATTCTAACTTACATTTCCTATTTTCAGGATGCATTTAAGATCACTTTTGTTCTACTTGCAGCCCACATGCTAAGGGCTGTAACCACACTGAGGCAGTTGCCTTATCACTGTTCTTTGACCAGGCACATTTTTATCTTTTACTAAAACCTACCCCGCCCTCCAACTTATTCAGATTCTCCACGTTGGCATTTTTAAAGATTTACTTATGGCCCTGTATGCAGATACAGTGTCCCATTTTTGTTGTTACAAACTATTATAAAAGTAAAAAGAAAACTAATTGTGACAGATGAGAGGAACCACTTCCTTGTTTCAGTGAAACATCAACCAAAATAGCTATATTAGTGGAAGATGGCATTTTATACAAAACAAATGACATAGTTAGTGTATACAAAATATATAGCTTGCCTGATGAACTGTAATGAATTCCTGCCTTTATAACAATTAGTGGTTTCAAGCATGGCTGGGACACAGTTAAAGGCTTAACAGTTACTCAGAGGGTGGCAGTAAGGCAGGGGGCAAGGGGGGAGTTGAGGCAAAACCCCTTCTAGAATGGATCCTGGAGTAGGATAGTATAACATGGCAAACCGGATGGACTAATGGTCTTTTCTGCTGATACTGTCTATCTTTCTATGTTACAGCCTGATTATATATATATATAAAAGTTTTTATGTTGGCACACAGTTGAGCTTGATGTAACCGTCAAGAATTGAAACAAAGTCCATGGCATATTTTTGATACAATCTGCCACTTTTCCTATGCCTTTTAAAACCTTTTTTATCTCATGTCATTTATGCTTCCATTTAGAGCAGATCTTTTATCAGTTACACCAGGTAACTTATTTTTATACATAGTTACAGCATGGATTTGTGTGATTTCAAAACAAAAATGTTCTATAAAATAAATAACATTTACAAAGAAAATCAAAATAAATTTTCAGATGAATCAGATAAAAACACTAAAAATGCAAACTATTGCTGTAAGTAATGAATTATAAAATTTCTTAATTCTGAGCTCACAATAAAATAATACAAAACATAATGAAGTAGAAAAAGTATATTACAAAGTCTTAGTCCCATTTCAGATCAGTAAGGTATTTTGATTGCAATATTATGTGCTGGTTGCTCTCTTCTATGACTATACCAGGAACATGATAACTGGGCAATACATCTCTTACAGCCTGGCCCAATACCATTCAAATTGCAATGAGTTCAGAGCTGGTCATGGCTTGGACTTCACTTGCTGTGATCAGGTTAGTGTAACCAACCATGTAAACCATTATTTATGTATTGGATAAGTAGCAATGCAGCTTAGTTTAATTGTCTGAGCCCTATTCCTCCATGTAGTGCCGTTGCTGCATATGGCATTGTAATGTTATAAATTTATGGAAGACAGTACCACAGCCCATAAGCTATAGAGACTCAGTACTTCCTTTAGCAGCTCATTATTAAAATGCATTTAAAAATTATTTGTACAAAATTCTAGTTGTGGCTGTCAAAGCCTCACATGCTCGATCAAGTTCCATAATTTTCTTCCAGTTTTTCTTTTAGAATAGGATCTGGCTTGTGTCCAATGCATTACTAGTCCATATAATGATGTCATAGGTTCAGTCCCGTGTCAGATGCCAGCTTTGTCACTGTAGAATGGCGTAACGTGGAACAAGTAGCAGTGTGCAAACACGAACAGGTTTCATCTGACCATAGCGAGGTAATGGAGCAGAATGAGAAGAACAGCGAGCAGAAAATCTAAAAGAAAAATAAAAATTTTTAAACTTACATTTTCATTTTTTTCAATATTTTATGTTCAATAAAATGATGCTGTCAACCACTTAGGACTTAAATGGTACAGAGTTGAAAACAGAACAAAACTTTATTTTTTTTTTTGCCTTTGGCAGAATTTGCTGACATAGTTGGCTGCTTCCTCTTTTTAACAGAAGTGAAAATCCAGCTGCACATTATTAGTGTTATCACACAAAACTTTGCGAACAGTCCTAGAAATATCTTACTGCATACTTCCTAAACCCTGGGACCCCCCTCTCCTATTGTGAAGCCACCCATGATGCACTGGGAGGAGACCAATGCATCATGAGTGGCTGCACTGTGTGTGGGCACCCAAAGGTTCAGGAAGGAATGAGCGAGATTTGAAACAAGACAAGTTTTGTCAGATTACATCAATAGCTGTCTTTTCACATTTACTAACTCAAGCAGCTACATCCACAAAGCAGAGGAGCAATCATTACTGTCCAGCATTTTAATACAGGGAAGTTCAGAGAAGCGTACCGACAGTTCAGTTATATAAACTCACTGCGTAACTCACTTCAGTTAAGTAACTTTAACTTGTTTTGTTTTAAACTGTAAAAATGCAGCTTTTTTGTGAGTGACAGTAATTGTTTTATTAAGTGAGAGGCAGTTGTGCTGCTGGGGCACACAGCTTCAGCAGTGTCAGTTTGATTGACAGTTCACAGTTACAAATGACCTGCTGCGACCAAAAATTACAACAGAGTTATTTAGCTATTAAAATGCTGCCCATTCTTATATTATTTCTACAGAATAAATGTCTCTTCATTTTCTAAGAACAGCATTGTTTTCCTTCAGTAACTAGGTAAGGCCCACTAGGCACAAGTGCCTGCTTTCAGGAGTGACCTGGGAGCACTGGCAAGTTTAAGTGACTTGCTCAGGGTTACAAAGTATTTGAGTGGAGGCTGTGGAAATCAAATCCAGGTCTGTTGTGGCTGTATCAAGCTCATTACACTAACCTCTAGGCTATACTTGCCAGTTCTATTTATAATGGCAAATTAGAGATGCCAAGTAATTCATCTTGATGAGCCCAACTTCATAATTCTCCTCTGGATAAGGAAAAAGCAATCTGTGCACAGTTGATAGTAATATCAAAGCAATAAAAACAAAGATTCCTGAACTCAATTTCATGAAGATTCTCAACTGAATTTTGTGTATTGTGTTGTGACTATGTTGTATGTCTTTTTTTTTACAATGTAAAAATGTGTTTCCCTGATTATAGTGTACTGATGTTACTTATATTAAATCACACTAGTTTTACACTTCAATCTAAGGAACTGTAGTCTTCTGAGAGCCTATAATCCAAGTTCAACCACAAATACCTTGGGAACTTCAACTCCAACGATGCACTGGAACTGTGGTATACATCTTTTGTTAGGGGAGGATGACCTTATTAGGTACTGTACGCACGAGCAATACTTTATCTTAAACCTGTCTGTTTTAACAGTGTTGTTTCTTCTTTATAGCAGACAACAGGTTGGATCCCACATCCCAGTGGGGAGAAGGGCATTATAAAGCTAAACACACTTACAAATCATCAACATATGCTTATTTAACATGAAAAAATGGAAATTACATACTTACCATAATTGTTGATCTTCTTGGACAGTCTCCATCACTCATTCACATTAGTGGGATAGCGCGGAGCGCTAGGACCAAGAGGAGCCTAACATTTTCAGAAGGGTCGGCACTGAGACAGGACCATGCATGAGCGGCACTGTGAGACTAGCTCGCACCTGTGCAGGCTATCTCGGCGCCGACCCTCCAACCGCCTCAGTACCTTTTCGACCGAGGAGGTACAGTGTAACTAATGAGAATAACTCATCCCAGGTTTCTGGGCCTGAGAGGGCCCAGATGGCCTTAAAGAAAGGCCAAACAACAATGTCTTCACAATCTGAACCACAGGACTATGAAGACCAGGAAAGAAAACGAGTGAACCCAGGGGATGGTGGGTGGGCATGTGAATTAGTGATGGAGACTGTCCAAGAAGATCAACAATCACGTAAGTATGTAATTTCCATATTTTCCTGGACTAAGTCTCAATCACTCATTCACACTAGTGGGGAGAGTACCGAGCTAAAACCAACAACCCTGAGTAGGGTGGTAGAACAGGGTTCACTCAGAAAGGACAGCCAAGGACTGTCCTGCTAATAAAAGAGCTGTCTTATAGAGCATCTAGAACATAGTGCTTACAAGATAAGCGCTCGAGTTGTAACTCATCACTTTGCAGACGACTGCAATGGGCACAAAAGAAAAGTCTGCCAGGAAGCTGCAACCATTGTAGGAGGCGGTAAGAATCTGGCCTCACAATTTGGTCTAGGAC
The DNA here is from genome assembly GCA_016271365.2 of Neoceratodus forsteri. Lineage (NCBI taxonomy): Eukaryota > Metazoa > Chordata > Ceratodontiformes > Ceratodontidae > Neoceratodus > Neoceratodus forsteri. Next base: position 417,990,982 of record CM057452.1, on the reverse strand, counting down.
CAAAATTAATAGTGTCAAAGACATGTACTAATGTAATGTAAAGGGACCTCAGGAACTGAAAGAGTCAGAGAGGTAAAGTCTACTAGTTCAGGGTAGACTGGAAAGTGCAGGTGGAAACCCCACTTTCAAGTATGGCTGACCTGTGAACAACCGGTCCAGGAGCACTTGAACCCCTTACTTGGTGAGCAAAGGTCCAGGTGGGGTTAGTCCATCAAGAAGAAAGGTCTCCACTTAGTCACTGGGACCTCCCTGATTGAAGGCCAACCCGACTTAGAAGCCTCTTGTGGTGGTCTAGTAGAACCAGATCCTACCCACTGCATTTTCCAAAAGGAATCATCCTGCCCCTGTGTGTACAACTGTAGTAGTAGTCTCTGAACTCAGGGAAGAAAGGAAAAATGTACAGGAGGACATGTCTACTGTGGAAAAAACATTCCAACAGAAAAAAACGGGCTGAATTTCTAAGGCAAACAGATCCAGAAGCAAATGATTTGATACCTTTTAATGGACCAACATAGATGTAACAACAAGAACAAAGTGCTCTAGCTTTCGGACCAACCAGTCCTTCTTCAGAAGCTCATGGCAGTTGTTTAGAAAATACAATACTTATAACAGCTAGATAATGCAGAGAAAACAGAAAAAAATCCCCATTGGTTTAAAATACTCACTTAAAAAAAAAAAAAAAAGATGATGTCAGAGAAGTTAAACAGTAAATACTGCCTCAGTCCGAATGAACCTGGGTTAAGATGTGCTTGGTGCAACAAACATAAAGAATCCTACTGCACATAAATTTAATTGACATAAGATAACACTGCTGAAGCAGATAACTCCCAAATCAAGCCATGAGTGTCACAGTCAGTATAAGGATGTGATCACTGAAAGGCAACCCCACCCAGCTTAAAGACAAACTAAGATAGTTATAGGGCTCATGAAATTACAATGTATGCATTAAAGACAAGAATACCAGTAAAGTTGTCTAAAAACATCAGTGCACACTGTGTGATGTGTAAAACCTAGCTAGACATGTCACCCAGCTGTATTCTCAAGCTAAATAAAAGGCCCAAGAAATTACAAAAACCTCAGGACTATATAAATGATAATATAAATATAAATTGATAATATTAGTGTTAAACAAAAACTCTAGTAGAGGAACCTCAAAGAATTCAGACCATGCATCCTGATAAGTACTGATGTCAATATATACTGAGAATGTAGCAACTACATGTACCACAAGTGTCTAGGGAATCTGAAAAGAGATAAAAAGTAATTTATCTCCTCCTGCTCATACAAACAGTACAACCTAACCCACCCCACATCACAATAAGTGGGTGGGGAGATACAGCTTAAACGAGATGTTGTCTCTCTCTCCCTCCTTTCTCTCTCTCTCTCTGTCCCCACAGACACACACACACACACACACACACACACACACACACACACTCAATCTCTCCCTAGTGAACCTATATTAACTTCAGTCACTGTAATTGTTCCCCAAAGGAATACAATTTGTAATGAAATTCTGAGTAAATTCCTACAATATTAGCCTAATGTAAAAGATATGTGCAGGACCCCAAGCAAATGAGATCACACATCCCAATATGTACAGAGTTACAAAATTATATATAACAGTATAAGATAACACTCCTGTATGTACACTAGCAGGCTGGGTAAACTGAATATGGTGCAATGGAATCAATCCCCCCACACACAGGCAAAGATAAAAAGTAAGGAGAATTTGTTGTGTGTGAAATGAAAATAGTAACACATTATACCTCCATATAGCTAAATAGAGACTTACCTCAATGTGACAGCAAGCCCCATCTATTATATCACATACCTCACAGCACATACCCACACACATACATACACACACGCATCCACATCTCACACATGCTGAAGTCCTATAATATGTCAGCTTGAAGAAGAAAAAGGTCTGTGGATGTTAATTTCTGTAGTGTCCCATAAAGCCAATATCCAAGTTCATCCATCTGCTACCATATTGAGATGTAAAATAAGTTTAATCTCAAAAGCTCGTCTCTGTTGTGTGTTTTGAGATTTCCTTTTAAGACCATTACTGACATATCTGAGACTGAGTGGTCAGGCTGGGAAAAGTGATACCCCACTGGTTTTCAGTCTTCCTTGCTGTAATAGTATGCCTGTGGAGTTCATCCTAGTGCGGAGCTGTTGGTGTCTCTCCTACATAACCTGTTTGTGGACATCTCTTGCACTGAATGAAATAAACAACATATCGTGACATGCATGTATAACTCCCATGCACCTGGAATTGTCTGTTTGTGATGTAACCACACAGTCTGAGGTAGAAATTAGCCCACAAGTCTTGCAGGGGCGTTGATTGCAGGGTCGTGTGCCATTGTGTGACATGGTATTCTGTTCCGGTGAAAGTTTGCTCCTAATAATTAGGCTGGATAAATTTGGCGGTTGTTTAAAAGATAGTAGTGGAGTTCCTTAAAAATACAATTAAGGGTGTCATCCTCACTAAATATTGGGTGGAGATCTTTAATAATCTTACATGAGCGTTCAAGGTCTGGATGATATGTGACTACAAGGGTATTCTTTCTGTAGCTGTCTTTTCTTTATATTGAAGTAGTTGTTGTCTTGGTACTTGCGTTGCCGTTCTGTTATCCTGTCAATTTCCTGGAAGAGTGTACGCTCCATAAAGGTGTTTTTCAACATAGCCAAATGTGTATCTCTGTCATCCTCATTTGAACAAATCGTTGACAACGAAGTGCTTGACTGTATATGACAGATTTTTTGTATGATTAGGTGGTTACTTTTCCTGTGCAGGTATCTCTGTCTGTCTGTTGGCTTCCTGTAAATACATGTATGTAAGGTTCCATCCTTAATGATGACTGTGGTGTCCAGAAAGTTAACCTTGGTGGTAGAGTACTCCAAGGTAAGCTTTATAGTAGGGTGGAGAATGTTAAGTTTGTGATGAAAATCTTTGAGTGCATCTGTGCCTTCCGTCCAGATGATAAACAAATCATCAATGTAGCGGAAATAAGCCAGTGGTTTGTGGGGATACTGCCTTAAAAATCCTCCTCCAAGTCAGCCATAAAGAGGTTAGCATACTGTGGAGCCATTTTGGTGCCCATTGCTGTTCCCATAGTTTGAACATTATTCTTGCAAGGACCAATACGGCAACTACTAAATCAAGATTAAGGCAAATAGAGGCAGAAGTCCGTCGAGGAGGGACATAGCAGGACCAAGTTAGTGCTAACCCATTTGTTGAAAGTGACTGAAAGCGGCAGTGATTCAATGCGTGAGGCACTACTCACTCTGGCCTCCCTGAAGGAGTAGGAAAGGATTCTAGTTTGTTTGCTGAAAACAAACATCACGCACTGGAGAGGATAGCTTCTGAGCAACTGGCATGGAACCAGTGTGCAGAAACGAAGGATGTGAATATTTGAGAAGCTACCTCAGAAAAATGGCGATGTGACTTTCAGTCAGAAGGAGTATATCGCCTGTTAAGTTAAAGCAAGCAAGGAAGTAGGAACCCGAGTTCCAACTCGGTGGAGAGTCGCTTCTGTTGCTGTAAGGCTCTACTCAACAGAAGAAAGTCTGATAAAAGAAAGTGGAATTAACAGACTGGGCAGTCACTGAGGTCTAGGAAATATCTCTGAATGACAGAAATCTCTCTTGGAGAAAGGGATGACCCATACCACCACTGGATCGGACTCCCCTAGGGAAGAAGAAGTCAGGTACTCTTTACCGTACTCTGGAGATGAGCACCTCAGGGGCTGAGGCGAACCTGACCAGATCCAAAAAGAGGGTACTGGGTAATTTCGCAAGGTACTGTGCTGTGATAAAATATTTTTTTTTATAGTCCAAGCCTAACAAGGCTTTCAGGCTGCTATTTCGCAAGGATTTCGTGATACAAAATAACTGAAGATGTTCTCCATCTGAGTGCAGAAGGAGCCTGAGTGTCCATACTGAAATCATGACCAGACTAATAATCACAGCTGGAGATGTTATCCACCTGTGCCGAAGAAGCCACTGAAGGGCAATATCACAAGGGGCTATATACCTCTATCAAAGGAAGCGGAAGAGACCGGCGGCTCCCAACCATTAAATTAGAATGTTCCACAGTGTAATTGTCTTGACGACTGAAAAAGTCTAGACACAAAAGTGTATGGTCCACGGATGCAGTCTGAAATATTATAGTGGACCCCATTACTGAGGAACTACTGAAAAGATCTTCCATCATGGACTCTGATGATAGAGAGGATGTGCTCTTCAGTATATAAATGAGTCATCCGCTGTATTACTGACCAGAAGGACAGGAAAGACCCATCTAGATGCACTTCTAGCCCAGAAGGACCTCTAAGGAGGTCTAGGTCAGAGCCTCTAGAGACTCTGCCACAAGGAAGGATGTTGAGGAGCTTGATACTATGTAGGAGTCGAGAAAGTGCTGAGCGGAAAGAGAGATTCCACTGGCAGAACAGTACAGCAGAGTTCCATCAGCAGAAAACTGCTGGATGACACAAGATCCCATGGACGCCACTCACTAAGATGTGTGTAAAATAATCCACAGGACAGGACTTCATTCTGCGGAAAACATCCTGCCACAAGTTCTGTGGAGAAGAAGTCCGAAAAGGAAAAATGTGTCACTAATTCTGCAAGACAGCACCCACTAGCACCCCTGCTGCACCAGCATCACTCGTGACACAGGAGGGCACCAAGCAGTGCCTATGCCAACCTGGGCAATACCGAGGGCACCACAGCAGTACCACAAGCCCCCGGCACCCATGCAGCTATGGTACCATGGTGCCCACCGCAGGCACCCATAGCAAGAATGGCACCGAGGGCACCAGTGGCACCCATGAGCACCCGTGGTGCCACCCATATTACCATGGGCATCCACAGTGCCACCCGGCTGCCGTGGCACCACCAGTGGCGCACACACAGGTGCCTGGCGCCACCCGTGGATGCTCGGCACCACATAGACACCGCTGCACCACTAGTGGCACCAACAACCAATGGCAGCAACAACAGCACCCATGGCACCGCACAGAGTGATGGCGCGGAGCCCACAGCACCGACCAAGGCGCGAGCCTGCGCTGACCAAGGCACTGAGCCATGGCGCCCGAAGAAAATAATGGAAATCCTGAGTAGAAGGGAGAAGGAAAAAGCGGTGCCGTGCTGGCCCCTGCATGAAAAAGGGAGGGGGTAGGCACGTAGGGGTTGACACAATGGCGAGGCACCAAGAGGGCACCTCGCCCATTCTGATCCAATCAACCTGACTCCAGTCCAATGGCTCAGAGGCCCTGAAATCAGGAACAGAGCCAGGAAAACTGGAGAAGTCAAACCCCTGCTCCACAGGAGCAGCCCAGAAGTGAAACTGCTCACCGGAGCTCCAACGAGGACAGAGATGGAGTTTGAGTCGAGAATGCAGCCATTAGGAGTGAGGCCAAGGGGAACCCACCAAAGTCGGTTCAGGCCCATCGCCCTCCCGATGAACAATCCTCGTGCAGGCTACCAGCGGGCAACCTCGGCGGCACCGATTCTTCTTCCCCAAACGAGGAAGAAGAGCTTGAGGATCCCGGAACTGCTAGATTTGTGCTTGATTGGGCTGTCCTCCTCCCGAGCACAGGACTGTCCATAGTTAGACCTCCCCGTTAATAAGGGTGGTGGATCGGACACAGCCCCTCTGCCATAAAAACTTTAAAGCAAGTCCTCCTACTGTCACCGCTAACGTCTAAGGGCGACTCCGTTGATGGCAGGAAATAGTTTATTTTTCTTCTTCATAATCTTCTTTTCTTGTTAAGTAAAATAAGAATTACTACTTAAATTATTAAATTAAGCGCTAAAGCCGCTGTCGTATAGACAAAAACTTATACTCCGGCATTAACAGCGTCGACATCGAAATGCACTCGACGGCGGAGAAAAAGAACTGAAAGGCGGTTGGAGGGTTGGCCGAGATAGCCTACACAAGGCGCGAGCTAGTCTCGTGGTGCCGCGGATGCATGGTCCTGTCTCGCGCCGACCCTTCTGAAAATTTTAGGCTCGCTGTCCTAGCCCTCTGGTGCTATCCCACTAGTGTGAATGAGTGATGGAGACTTAGTCCAGGAAGATCAGGGAGTACAGGCCCACATATTTCAAATTCAGCGCCTCCAGTGCATATGCTCAATTTCACACAATTAGTCCACTGTATCAGCACTGCACAAATAATACACTGCCCACCATTGTTACTGCATCACATATAATCACAAACATTTGATTGTATGACTCTCAAACTACACAGTTCTCAGAAAATGTCGAGTAACAGCAGTAAAGCAGCAGATCACCCTTTTACTTCACAGAAACATAGCAGCATACTGATTGAACTCCTGCAGCAATGTATCCAAGAAACAAGCATTTGTCAATGTCGAATGTTTGCTTGCTGGCATTGGCATTGGTAGTGTAGAAGTTACAGAGCTGCATAATAGAAATAGCAGTGAAGTATTGAACTGAAGCCAACACCACCACCCTGCAGAGTGACAGCATTGGGGTGTGCCTTTGGTCAAATCAGGCATTGACCCGCCATTTCACCACACCCTACCCTGCAGACACTGACAAGTGTCACGGTGTGCCTGGGGTCTTTGGCCATATGTGTACCCATTCCATCAGGAAATACGGTGAGATGGGTGCAGTATGGGAGAATAGGGTGAACTTTGGGTCCGAAGAGTCAAGGCATACCTGATGCCTCTCACTGGCTGCAGGGTGTGGAATGGTATGAGTATTACAGGCAAGAATCCCAAGCCACACTGATGCCTGTCATTTCTCTACAGGGTGGGGCGTGTATAGTTGGAAACCCTAACACCTCAGGCATTCGTTGGTATTTTCACTCAAATTTTCAACATGTTTTTTTGTGACCCCCACCTCATGAACAGTGGCAATATCAGTTTTTAGCCAAAGCTGCTTATGCACAGTGACTACGGCATTTAGCACCACAGGTGCAAAAACACATTCGAACAGGATGTGAAAATGACAGCTGTACTGTTCATGGGGAGGTGTAAAAATGTCAATGTTGCAAATCCATAATAAAAATATTAAAAACTGGTGGAAGTCGCGGCGTGCATAGAAACTGTGCCAAGCACACCACGTAATGTAATTAGTTTGGGGATTTTTACAGCAGATTGTCAACACAGGCATTTTGGGACCTCCGATCATGAACAGTGTCACTGTGATTTTCTTTTATCTGTCCCGAACAATGAATTCCCACAGCGACCACGCATCTCTGCGCTGAAAGTGTGAAAACACATTTCGGCCATGTTGTGAAAAATGACAGCTGTACTGTTCATAAGGAAGTGTGGAAAACGCCACTGGTGAAAATCTGGACTGAAAATATTACAAAGTCATGAACTTACGAGTGCGTGAAACTGCGCCAATGCTCACTTAGTAACACAGTCATTTTATGGACTTTTGTCACCAAATTTTCAACACAGCCATTTTAAGACCTCTGCTCATGAACAGTGTAACTGAGATTTTCTTAATCTGTCCCAAACATTGCTTTTCTTACCGACTGCACCATTGTGCTACATGTTCTGGAAACACATTTCGAAGCGACATGTAAAAATGGCAGCTGTACTGCTCATAATGAAGTGTAATAAAATGGCAATGTGAAAACTCTGGAGTATGAAAAATATAGAAAATTCGCAAACTTCTGACGTCTGCGTGGGAACGTATAGCATGCGGCTCTAAGTAAAACAGTCATTTTGAGAATTTTTCACCAAATTTTCAACAGCCATTTTAAGACCTCTGCTCATGAACAGTGTCACTGTGATTTTCTTAACGTGTCCCATAAATTGATTTCGCACACCGATTGCATGGTAATGCGCTACATAGCGAAACATGTTTTGGGCAGGATGTGAAAATGACAGCTGTACTGCTCATAAGGAAGTGTAATAAAATGGCAATGTTGTAAAATCTGGAGTGAAAATATTGAAAATTTACAAACTTCTGACGTGCATAGAACTCGAACGCACTCGTAAAACAGTCATTTAGAATTTTTTTAGCAAATTTTCAACATAGCCATTTTAAGACCTCTGCTCATAAACAGTGTCACTGTGATTTTCTTAATGTGTCCCATACATTGATTTTGCACATCGACTGCGCCATTATGCGCTTACATGAATGAAGCTACGTTTTGGGCAAGATATGAAAAACCGACAGCTGTACTGCTCATAAGAGAGTGGGTAAAATGGCAATGTTGAAAATCTGGGTGAAAATATTGAAAATTCGCTGAACTTCTGGCGTCGCGTAGGAACTGCACACTTCATAAAAAACAGTCATTTTAGGAATTTTTCCACCAAATTTTCAACATAGGCTTTGAGAGCCCACCTTATGAACAGTAACAGTGTTGTTCATTACTCAGTCCGAGGTGATTTCGCTGCAGTGACTACGAAATCCTTCGCCCGATTAACGCCATGACAGTGAGAGCATTCATGAGAAGGGGTCCCAAAACCCCATGTTGAAAATTGGTGCAAAATTCCACAAAATGCCTGAGATATGAAGCAAAGTTGAAAAACCTATCTATCCCATTATACAGCTTACCGGCATTTCCTCAGTTAGCGGTCGGCTTTGAAGAGTGCGGAGCGTGTTCCCGGTCCACTGAAGATCGTCACGCGGTCGGAGGTAGTATGGGGGTGTGGGGCGGTGCGCAGTGGGTGGGCGCGGGTGGGGGCACAGACAGCGAGGGACGTTTTCAGTTTCAGGTTGTTTTTGGTTTTAAATGGCGATGTGGGGCGTTTGCGGACGGCTGGTGGGCGTGGAGCCGATGGGGATTGGGCACCCGTCGGCGATAGCATCTGTTGCCACGCTAGGGTGGGCTCCCAGCGTGGCACCCTGTATTCTGGGGCGGGGGGACCAGTGGAGCCGACGGGGATTGGGCACCCAGCGTGGCATATGGAACTCTGTTTTGGGGAGGGTGCAGCACAGCCGGCAGAGTTGGGCACCCCGTCAGCTACACACAGTGTGCATGGGAGGGACCAGCACGCGGTATGCGTGTGTGTGTCAGTGTGGGGAGGCGGCGCATGAGCAGGCGATATCTTATCGCTGCTCACTGGCGTAGCTCCCCTTTCAAGTGTACTCCACTGCATTTTCGACTGCTGTCACAGACAGCTCCAGCAGGCATTGGAGAACTGCGTGGCCGCGCCAGACACACTGACTGAATTGGAAGAGGGCTGCCACACCTCCGAAACTTCGAGCGATGGCACTATGTTTCTTGCACATGCAAACAAACATAAAGCTCTAAGGAAGGTGCATTCATGCGTCAAAAGCTTAGCTCCAAAATTCCAGCCTTGGAAGTAGGACATGCTTACTTTCAGCATTTCTTTGTTTCAGTTCAGTTGGGACTTTTAAAAACCTACACCCTTCCGTGGCTGTCATATGGTCTGGTATGACGTTTAGGCTACTGGGCCATGATTTCAAAACATTACAAAACTATGAACTTCAGACACTACTACTGCAATTTGGGACATTTGCCTGTTAAGTAAAGGGTGTTTCCTTTCCATTGTTGCTTCAGTGCTTTTCAGTGCATCATTCTACCTGGGACTTCCAAGCGCCTTCATCCCTCCTTGTTTCTCACTGTAAAGCTCTGTGGCATCTATATATGTGATTTAAGGAAATGTGCAAAGACTGTTTAAGACAATATAACTTTTGCAATTACGCATTATAATAAGTTTGTGATGTCATGATGTTGAACCATAGATAAGTGTGTACTCCACCTAACAATTTGCCGCACCTCCTGAAGAAGGGTTGGAGAACCGAGCGCCCGAGCTTGTGTGGTGCTAAATGCTTTGATTCAGCAATGAAGGCTGTTAAAATAGTTACATAGAAACAGAATCTGATGGCAGATAAGGACTGCTTGGCCCACCTATTCTGCCCATTTCCCTACCTGATGGATAAGCTACAGATCCTAGCCAACTAACAGCTTACTTCTCCTACCCCCAACTAGAATTGCCTTGTCTGTTCCATGCATTCTTGAATTCTCCCACTGTTCTCGACTCCTCAACCTCCTCAGGAAGGCTGTTCAATGCATCCACAACCTTCTCCATGAAAAATACTTTCTAACATTACCTCTGAGCCATCCCCTCCATCTTCAAATTGTGCCCTTGTTTTGCACATCTCTTTTTCTGAAAGATGCTACCGCTTGGATTTTGTTAATTCCCTTGAGGTACTTGAAAGTTTCTATCATGACCCCCTTGGTTTCTCAGGGTATACATATTATGCTGCTTTAGTCTCTCTTTGTATGTCTTCTGGTGCAGACCCTGCACCATTTTGATTGCCCTCCTCTGAACAGCCTCCACTCTGTTTATGTCTTTGCGGAGATGGGGTCTCCAGAACTGCAGCAGTACTCCAGATGGGGTCTCACCAACTGTCTGTACAGAGGTATAACAACGTCCCTGTTTTCTACTGTTGATGCCTCTCCTATGCATCCCAGTATCCCCAGCCCACCTTACTTCCTTCTCACATTGCTTGCCCACCTTTTGGTCACCTGATATAATTACTCCCAGGTCCCTTTCGACTTTTGTTGTTGTTAGTATCTCACCCCCACTGTGTACTCTTCCCTGGGTTTCTGTTTCCCAGGTGCATTACTGCACTTCTTTGCATTGAATCTGAGCTGCCATACATTTACCATTCCTCCAACCTTGCCAAGTCCCTTTTTATCCTTTTCACCTCACCTTGTGTATCAACCCTGTTGCAGATCTTTGTGTCATCTGCAAAGAGACATACTGTGAGTGTTTGACCTTATTTTCTCTGGTTGTGCGAGTTTGCTGGACTTGTGTGTCTCTTACTGTATGGTTGGTTAAGCAGAGTTACGTCATTTTGTAAAAAAAAAAAGTTAATGTTGGTTTGCATAACCCATTGAGAACTACATAAAATTCCTATTGTGTTAATGGGACCCTATAGAATGGTCCGGATATGCAGACTGACTGCTGTAAAGAATATGTTCATGCCTGGGTGAGATCCTAAGGAGCGTCACCCGCCCCCAAAAAATCCCAAACACTACCCTTGGTGTGAGATGGTCTTTATTCTTGTTGTGTGTTACTGAAGCTTTTGTAGGTCAGACCCCAACTGACTGGATAATCTCAAGGTATAAGCCAAATTGTACACTAGGTTATAGAGAGACTGTTTTCTGGACAACTTTAGTACACACCTTTTTTTTTTCAGAATAACCTAACTTGAGGAATCTCCTCCATCATCAAGCAGCTAGCTGCACCTTGTCTGGATTTAGGAGAATCACAGGCCCCGACCCAGAAAATCCCCAACTGTAGCAGAGTTTAGAGCACTTCCTGAACTTCTAGATTAACTAGATTTGAGAACCAGCACCTCTCGGCCAATCTGGATCTATAGGGAGGGATGTCCTGTGAGATATGTCAAACTTCCCTAAAGGGAACTGTGCTGATCCTACAAGCCATATCTTTTTAAGTCTTTGGTAACAGATAAGGCCCACTAGGCACAACTGCCTGTTTTCAGGGTGACCTGGGAGCACTGGGCGGTTGGTGACTTGCTCAAGTCACACAGTATTCAAGAGGGAGGTTGTGAGAATCAAGCTCCCCAGGTCGCTCCTGTAAAAAGAGCTTCCAGCTTAGTGTGCTATACCTGGTTAAACAACTAAATAAAAAAAATAATAAAATAAATAAAACTCAGGTCTGGTCTGCTGGATGTATCAGGCTCGCTCACATCTCGTTCCTCTAACCTTTAGGCTATACTGCCAGACTATTTTTCCCAATAAAGCCTTTTTTTTTGTTTATGTACTGGTTAAAATTCTGTTATTATTCCATCTATACAGGCCCTTTAGTAACCTCAGTTGGTACTTCTGCTTTACAATCTGGTGGTAAGTTCCATTTTAGAACTGTATGATGTAATTTATGTCTCTGTCAGTCACAGAGTTCTACATCAGAACATGGATGCATTTTGCCAACAACAGAAGAGTAGAACAGGGATGTAAAGAACAGTTATGTACTCACCATAACAGTAGATCTTCAAGAGAATCTTTTCATCAGGGCCATACCTATGGAACTATAAGCTAACCGGCTGCCAGGGTGGAGGCTTTGAGAAGCACCTGAAGATTCTGGAAGGTGGTTGGAAACTTGGCAGCTGGAATTTAATGCCAAAAAGTGTGCAGTGATGCACATGGGGCATAAGAACCTGCAAGCAGCTTACAGTCTGGGGTGGGGAAGGGAGGAAGGTAATTAAGCCAACTGAGCAAGAGAAGGATCTGGGAATCTTAGTATCAAGCAACCTTAAGGTAGGTCATCAATGCAGCAAAGCAGTGGTAAAAACAAATAGAATGTTTGCATGCACTGGGAGGGGCCTAACAAGAAGAAGGAGGAGGTACTGATGCCTCTTTATAAAGCCATGGTGAGGCCACACCTGAGTGTGGGTCCAGTTCTGGAGACCACACCTATACAAGGGCTAGATGGAATTGGAGAGGGTGCAGAGAAGGGCAACCGATGGTGCACAATATGCAGGGAAGTCATATGAGGAGAGAAGGAGGACATTGGATCTGTATCCATTGAAGACTAGAAGGAGAGGGGGACATTTAAGTAGTGAAGGGATCAATAAGGTAAGGGAGGGAGCTTATTTAACAGGAAGGTGGGGTTAAAACTAGTGGGTATAGTCTAAGACTGGAGGCAGGAAGATTTAGGGGCAATGTGAGGGTGTTACTTCATGGAGAGGGTGGTGGAGGCTGAGAATAAACTACCTGAGGAAGTGGTGGGGCAGAAATGATGGAGAGATTCAAGAGGGCATGGGACAGACATAAGGGTCTGGCAAGTAGGGAGAAGGGGATGTCCCGTGACATAGGTAATGAGTAAAAAGGGAGGGGCAGACTCGATGGGCCAGAAGGTCCTTTTCTGCCACCAGATTTCTATGATTCTATGATTAGGACCACACGGAAACTTCTGAAAGCAGTCCACTAGGGTCGTCTATGACAAAGTTAGATGTCGGCTCTCCCATATAAAGATGGGTGGCCCTTCCTCCCTTCCCAGTTTCTGCTGGAGATCATGCTCGGAGGATCTCCTGTAGGAACCAGGAGAGAACCTAGAAATCTGCCAACCAGGTGAGGCAGACAATAGCAGCTAGACCCTCATGCAGAAAAAGCATTCACCAGAGTCTCAGGATTGGATAGGGGATGGAGAGTGGAACAGCATGGCCTGATAAAGAAACTGTCTCAAAGATCTACTGTTACGGTGAGCACATAACTATTCTATCTTCTTTGAGGATATCTTTTTCATCAGGCCACACCTATGGAATGAGTACCAAGCAGTGCTAACCATAGTCAGTCTGTGTAGCAGGAGCTGACAGGACTAAGAAAAGTAGGCCTTGGAGCACTGCTAGGCCAAAATCAGCCCTTTTACGTGAAGCTACAGTATGTCCAGACTGTAATGTTTAGTAAAAGGTGCAGACAGTATTCCAGGTACAGTAGCAGCTGCACAGATTTCAGCAGCAGACACATTTTGAAACATGCAACAGGTGTGGCCATGCTTCTAATGGAATGGCCGAACAACCCAGGAAGTTCCTTACCGTACTTCTTATAACAAAAAGTAATACAGTTCGCTAACAATTTGGCCAGGCATTGTTTAAAAACTTGAGCATCCTCTTTCCCAGGGGCGAATGAAACAAAAGCTGTGAGAACTTCCTGCAGTCCTTTGTGCAGTGTATATAGTCCCAGTGTTCTACGTACATCTAAAGTATGGAGTAGTGCTTCCCTGGACTGGCATGCTCAAAATAATAAACTGGCAGGTGGATGGTTTGATTTAAAGTAAACTCAGACACCGCATGTGAAAGAACTTAGGATTGGTATGCAAAGACACCCCAGACACCCTGTGTCTGTGGAAAATCAAATAAGGAGGCTCACGCATTAGAGCCTGCAGCTCTGAAATCCTTCAAGCAGAAGTAATGGCAACAAAAACAACACTTTCAAGAAAGAAAGCAAGCCACAAGCCATGGCTGGCTCAAAAGGAGCCAAAGTAGCTTTTACAAAGTACAGTTATGTAGGAACTTACACCACGACCAGTAGATCTTTGAGAGGTTCCTTAAGTAGGTCATCACATATAGGACTGGTACCACCTGGCGTCGGGCTACGGCACATTTTTCTGTAATACCTGGCGGGGTACCGCCCACCTGGCGTCACGTGACTGACGTCAGCGTGACTCATATAGTGGCTAGTCCTCACGCCCACCCTCCAGTTCTCCGCCGGAGCCAGGAAGAGGCCTGACAGCAGGAGCGAACAGGATTTGGAGTCCCTGTAAAACAGAAAATGAGGGGAAGGAGGGAGGGAAAATATGACCTACTGAAGGAACCTCTCTCGACGATCTACTATATGGTAAGTTCCTACGTACTGTACTATTTTACTCGAGAGGTTCCTTCAGTAGGTCATCACATATAGGCAGAGTCCCAAGCAGTCCCTCCAAGAAGAGACCGAGAGAAACTAGGGAGGAGGAAAACTAACTCCAATGGAAAAAGTGGAAGCCAGAATGGACCCAGCCTAGGACAGAAGGCCCTGCAAGACCGCTAGGCAAAGCCAGCCCTCCACCTAAAGCAATGCCCAGTCTGTAGTGTTTGGTAAGGTATGGACAGAACTCAAGTTGTGGCAGCACAAATGTCGGCAGAAACGTTCGTAAAAGGCCGTGGAGGCAGCCATGCCCCTAGTAGAATGACCTCTGATGGTACCCGGCAGAGGCTTTTTGTACTTTTGAAACAATACCCTAATGCAGTAGCCTAACCATTTGGACAGGCCCTGCTTAGAAACTGGTTTGCCCTTCCGATCTCGGGGCAAAGGAAATGAACAGTTGGTCACAGGTATGGAATTCTTTGGTCTGGTGAGTGTAACACCGAGAATCTGATGGACATCCATCATGTGAAGGAGTGCCTCACCTCTGTTAGAGGGGACAGATAATACACCGAAGCTCTACTGATTGATTCAGCGTGACTTGTGACACCACCTTGGGAAGAAAACTTCAGGTGCGTTCTAAGGACTGCCGGTCTCTATGGAAAATCAGATGAGGCGCCTTGCAGGCTACAGCATGAGCTCTGAAATCCTTCGCGATGACGTGATAGCCACAAGAAAAAGCACCTTCCAGGAAAGGAAGAGCAACCACAGCTCATAGCTGGCTCGAAAGGAGGAAGGGTGAGCTTTTCCAAGATGAAGTTCAAGTCCCAAGGCGGGTGGGGCAGCGGATTGGGGGTTTCAGATGGAGAATCCCTTTCAGAAACGTTTTGAGACCTCCAACTGAGCCACGGCTTTACCATCCACTAGCTTGGTGCGCCAAGACAGCTGAAATATGGACCTTCAAAGAAGAGTAGGACAGACTGGTGTCTGATCGTGAAGGAGGTATTCCATGACTTGTGGGCAGAACAAGAGAAGGGGTCCCAACCCTTCGTGAGGTGCCAGATAAAGCAACCTTCCACTTCATGGCATAAGTGGAGCAGGTGGAGGCTTTCTAGCCTCGATGAGGACTTGAGTAACCCGACAGGAGACCTGAAGTGAAGATCGCTATGTCTGCAGGGTCATGCATGAAGATGCGGGTCCTGAGCCCCAGATGTAACAGTCGACCTTGATCCTGGGTCAGGAGGTTGTGAGTCACTGGAAGTGGAACTGGTGGTTCCCTGAAAGCTGCTGTAGCAGCAGGAACTAGATCTGTCTCGGCCAGAGAGGGCGATGAGGATCATCTTGCCCTCTCCACCTGAAGCTTGAGAAGGACCGTCTGTAGAATGGGAAATGGAGGAAAGGCATACAAAAATTTCCCTGTCCAAGAGAGAGAGAGCAATTAGGTCATTCAAAAAGCACCATGTCATGGAGCAGTGAGCAAATGTTGGGAAGTTTTATGTTGAATTCGGAGGCGAAGAGGTCGATTTCGGATGACCCTAACGTCGGAAGATGGATTCGCCACTTCCTGAAGCAGTTCCCACTCATGAGCTAGGGTCCGAGACCTGCTGAGACTGTCCGCCAGGATGTTTAAAACACCGGAGCGTGCACAGCCATAATGACCAGATGGTGCTAGACTGCCCAATTCCACACCCAGCGGCCTCCTGGCACAGGAGGTAAGACAGGTTCCCCTGTTTGTTGATATTCCAAACTACCAACATATTGTCCGGTTAGATTAGCAGTGATCCCTTGGGAAGGAGGGACTGAAAGGCCTGTAGGGCGTGGGACTGCCTTCATCTCCAGAACATTGATATGTAAAGAAGTCTCCAAGCTTGACCATAGTCCCTGGGCTTGGTGCTCCCTAGATGAGCTCCCTACCCCATATTCGAGGCATCTGTGGTGAGGGAAGCTAAGGGTGCAGGGCTCGGAAGGAAGCCCCAAGGAAAGATTGTGGGAATCCATCCACCAATGCAACTCTTTCGGACCACTGAGGAGACCAGTACCGAATGGTCCAGGTCGTCCAGGAGCTGATCCCACTGCAACCACAAGGACCACTGAGTGACCTCATGTGAAGCCTTGCCATGGGAATGGTGGCAATGGAGCCGTCATCAGGCCCAGAAGGCGCAGGACCTCCCGAGCTGGGATGGTCCTGAGGAGGGCACTTTGGAGACCTGACAGAGAAGGGTCTCCACCCTGTCTGGAGGAAGAAAGACTCTACACTGGACCGTATCCAGGACTGCCCCAATGAACTGAAGTCTCTGGGCAGGGGTGAGGATGACTTGGGAACATTGCCTGTGATCCCCACTCTGCTGAAGAAGTCCAGGGTAAAAGTGAGAGCCTCCAGTAAAGAATCTCTGGACAGGGCTGAAATCAGCCAGTCGTCCAAGTAAGGGAAAACTGCAATACCCCTGCAGGCGTAGAAATGCTGCGACCACTGCCAGGCACTTGGTGAAACCCATGGTGCCGAAGACAGACCAAAAGGTGCTTGAAACTGAAAAGTGCTCCCCTGGAAGCAAAAGCACAGGAACTGGTGGTGGCTGGGAAAATGGGGATGTGCAGGTAGGCATCCTGTATATCCAGAGCACAGAGCCAGTGGTTCTTCAAGAGGAGTGGGTGGAGGCTCTGGAGTGTCAGCATCCGAACTTTTTTGTACTCGACAAACTGATTTAGTTGGCTTAAGTCGAGTATGGGTCTCAGAAGTCCCAGTCTTTTTTTGGAACTAGGAAAAAGTGGGAGTAAAACCCCTTTCCCTTTGCTAGGGGGAACAGGCTCTGTGTGTCTTTGAGCAAGAGTGAGTTTACCTCCTCGCTGAACTAGGAGGAGCCTGGTCCGGGATGAGGACTTCTTTGGTGGAGTTTCAGAAGGATTTCCAGAAACTCTGTTGTGTGTATCCAACGGACACTAGTTGCAGGACCCGATTCGTTGGAGGTGACCGCCCTCCACTCCTGCAGCGTGGTGGGCGAATCTCCCCACCTGCTCCCTGTCACGAGACTGAGGAGGCAGTGGGGATGGGGAATCAAGAAGTGGATGTTCTGGGGAGGACTTCCTGAGCGTCTCTGATTTTGGAGGCAGGAGGGTGGCTGTACTCACGACCTTCAGCTTCCTTTGGTGATGCGCGGCGTTCTTTCTCTGCCTCAGGTCCTTTTCCAAAGGGCTGCTGCTGCTGGGAGCCCGATCGGTACATTGACCTCACAGACCTAAGTGCAAGTCCCCTGTCCTATGGGTCTGTGATAATGTCTTTGGTGTCCCCACCAAGGCCCGAGCCCCTGAGAGGCGTCCTGAATGTGACTGGACTTCATTGGCAGGTCTGGAGGTGAAGCCAGGAATGCCGTCTAGAGGGCAATGGCAGTTGCGAGGTATGTGCCACCGAATCAACAGAGTCATAAGTGGCACGTGGCAAGCCTACGAAACTTTGGAGAGGCGGAGATCCTTGGCAAGTTCCTCCTCAAAGGCAAGGGGTCCATGGACTGAACTTGTGCTTCTAGCCTGGCCAAGGTAGCCTTTTGGTGGGACACCATGTGGGCCACGTAATTATGGGACGGGCGCATGTGGCGAAGAATAAATCTTTCTCCCGAACTGGTCCATCTGCCTCAACTCTTTGTCGGAGGAGAGGTGCTCATGTGCTTTGGTGCTGAGGAGGCGATCATGAGCTGCAGAGATGACCACAGAGTCAGCCTTGGGAATGGGGCATCCTTCAGCCCAGTAAAGTCTGTCCACCCATTTGGGGAGAGCTGGGAGGAATGAGGCATCTGCCAGATGGTAGTGGTGAGGTCTTGGTGAGATGCCATCCAGAGAGGAATGGAGACCGTGAGACAGAGACTAAGTTGAGATATTCCATGAGCCTCTGTCTCATGGGGTCCTGTTCCTCTGACTCCCAGTCGAAATAATCCTTCATGGACCTCAGAAGATTTGAAAAGGCAGGGTCCTCTGGTGGAGATTTCAGGGATACCTTGCCCTTCAGGCCCTCAGGCTCCTCTGAAGAGTCATCAGCCCCCTCTGAGCTATCGTTGTCATCCACCTCCTCAACAGGACATCGGGTATCTGGAAGGAAACATCCTGATGAGTCTTCCCAGAGACATGGACAGTGGTAACAGAGGAACTGCTTGGGGGCCTGGGAGACTGCGGTTGTGGGAGCTTTGTCTCCAGGTCCAAGACCAACTCCGACCGTGCTCCTGCCACCAAGACTGGATTAGAGCCTTGAAATCTGGAGCAACCAGAGGAGGGTGGTGGTGGTGATGGAGTAGACAGAGGCTGAGGAGGAGGAGGAATAACCGGTGGAGGGTAATAACCTGGAACCCCTGAAAAGTAGAGTAGGATTAAATCCGGGTAGAACTGTCACGTGACTCCAATCCGGTGGGACTCACCGGGTAGTGGTCCCCAGGAAACCCTTAAGGGTAATGCAGGACAGTTCAGGGTCTAGAATAAATCCCGTCGTCAGATCCGGCATCGGGGTACCACGCCAGATCCGCTGTAGTGTATATCGGCTGGGGTCCAGTGTCAGGACAGCCCACATCAGGGGAACCGACATCGACCAGCACCACCCTATCTGGCACGGAAGGGATCCGGCGCCGGAGGGGCTGGCGTCGGATCTGGATGAAGGGCCCTGGCAGCTGGACCTGATCCGATGTCAGGACCATAGGCTGAGGCGGTCAATCGGTCCGGCTGCAGGACTGTTGTCGGGACAACCAGCGTCAGAGGAGGCACCGGGAGCCACCAGAAGGTGGAGGAGGGCCTCCACAGTAAGACCTGTAGGCCAAGGAGAAGCCCTTCTACTTGACCCTGAGAGGGAATGCGGAGCTGACCCGCGTCGACAGGTCGAGGTTCTCCACTATTGTTGCCAGAGGTACTCACTGGTGAGCGGAGGGTACTGGCGAAGAAGGAGGAGGAGAGGACTTTCTCCTCTGGTTCCGCCGGACGTCGGGTGAGGCGCAGTCAGGCCCAGACGGGGAACCGCACCCGTGTGACAGTCAAGAACGGCTGGCTTAGCAGGTGGAGTCAGGCGGGCAGGGAGGACCCCGACTGGCTTATCAACCGGTGCTGGGTGAGTACCCACAGTCTAGGTAGTCAACTTACGGCCGCCGCGCATCCCAGAAGAGCCGGGGCCAACTTATCGCTGAGGTGGCTGCGGTTGTCAGAGGAGCCGACGGCCGACTGACCCACTCATGGATTGCCAGACTTACCATCCGATTTTCTGGGTGGCTGCTGGGCCTTGCTCGTCGATGGCCGTTAGTCATCTGCGGGCGCTCCACTCCTGGATTTCTCCTTGTGCTTTTTGGAAGGAGAAGATTTTTCAGTCGAGGACTCTCTAAGCCAGTCCATCTTCTTCTCAAAGGAAGCCAGGCGGGCTTTTAAAAGATGGGCCTCCAAAGGCCCTGTCTCTTCTTCATTGTGGCCTGATTAAAGGTCTGACACTCAGGGCAGGAGGAAACAGTATGGTCCGGGCCTAAACAGAGAACGACCGAGGTGACCGTCTTTGTGCAGGATCTGTGTGCCACAAGGCAAGCACTTCTTCTTGGGTGAAGACATCAATAAACTGAAAAAGAATTTGAGAAATTAGCAAAGGAAACTCCGACGCTAGACACTCACGGCGATTGCTGTATGGAAGTCTGCAATGCGACTGACACGAGGTGGCGGGAAAAAACTGGAAGGCGAGGCGTGGGGACCGCCCACTATATACAGTCATGCTGACATCAGTCACGTGACATCAGTGGGCAGTCCCCATCAGGTATTGTTAGAAAGTCTCACAGCGGCCAGACGCCAGGTGGCGCCAGTCCTATATGTGATGACCTACTGAAGGAACCTCTCAAGTAAGATCACAAAATTCAAGTCCAAAGCTGGGACTGGATTATGGATAAACAATTTCAAATGTAGCATGCCCCTCAAAACGTACATACCACTTCCAGCTGGGCAACCATATGACCCTCAATAGGCATAGGAAAGCTGAGATTACAACCAAGTGCATTTCAATTGAGGAATACTGCAGGCCTGCATCTGACAAGGACAGTAGATGCTCTAGAACCTGATTTATTGGACAGGTAAAAGGCCTAAGTACCGGCCCAGTGGCACTGAGGGCTGGGGGAGAGGGAGGGTGGGAGCAGGACTGAGTAATCGCTCTCCTCTCGGGGGCACTCATGATAGTCCTGCGGCCACCGAATGGAGGTTCAGTGACGAGCGCAAGTGGTACCGGGCGATCGGTAGAGTGGGGTGATGAGAAATGGCCCACAAAGTAAACTGCTTCCACTTCATGGAATAAGTGGCCCTAGTAGAAGGCATTCTAGCAGCCATCAAGATATCAGCCACCTTTTGGAGATCCCAAATCTAGCAATGGCTGTTTTCTGGAGCCACGCATAAAGGCAAAGTGATCTGAGGTCTGGATGGATGAGGTTCCCTGCTCCTGTGACAGAAGTCCTCAGCATAAGGTCAGGGGTACTGGAGATTCCACTGCCAGCTGCTGCAGTAAGGGGACCCAGATCTGTTGAGACCATAGGGAGCAATGAGGATTAAAGTTGTCCCTCTATCTGAAACTTGAGTACCACCTCTGAATTACAAGGAAGGAAGGAAGGCGAGAGAAACCTCCCTTCCAGAGAGGATGTGTCTTTCCAGAAAAATCCAGGACCTGGAGCGGCGACCAGAAAAGCGTCAGTTTTGGGTTGTGTGGGAGCATAAAGGTCAACTCTGGACAACCCCATCTGTTTAACAGGTCTTCCACCACTGAGGTCAGCAGTTCTCAGTCGTGCATTCTGGACTGTGACCAGCTTAGTTTGTCTGCCAAGACATTTTGTTGCCTGGAACACGTACTGCTGACAGTTCTAGACCGTGTTCTAGAGCCCAATACCAAACTCTTGCTGCTTCCCTGCATGAAGGTAAGACTGAGTTCCCCCGTTTGTTGCTATAATGCATCACACTGACACTGTCTGTCTGTACTAATAGTGGACCCAGGGACAGGTGATCCTGGAAGGCCTGTAGGCTGTACAGAACAGTTTGCAAATTTATTTATGTATGTAAGTATGTCTAGGATTACAAGTACCTTTGAGCTAAGGCTCTTTTACAAAGGTTCCACGTCAGTAGGGAGGACAATGCAACATGTACAACAAAGCAAGGCAGGATAAATAGATCAACAATCAATTCCATGGGCATTAATGTATACATTTTGGTTAAGACAAGGCAGTAGCAATCAAGGGAGTACAGTAGTGTTACAAGACATGAGAGGGACACTTGGAGGTAAGAGCTGCCAGAGGCATTTGTCGTAACACACAGAGAAGTGCAGGTGGTGGGGAAGGGTGAAGAGGGAGGATGGGAGGGACTAGGAAAGATAATGGAAAGAAGGTGAAAGTGCTGTGTGGAAAGAGCTGAGGCAAGGAGTGTAGGATTGTAAGGAGGGCTGGTTAGTGGTGGCAGTCACAGGTGCTGGAGGCAGTGAGAAAGGCAGAGCCTTGCTTTGAAAGAGCCAAGCTTTGGAGCAGCGGACTGCATTTCTAGAACACCGATATGCAGGGTGCTCTCCACTTAGTTCATATACTCCTGCATCTGATGCGGCCCTAAATGTGCCCCCAACCATTCCCCGAGGCATCTGTTGTCAAAATCAGATGAGGAGAAGGGACCAGGAAAGGAACCCCTTTAGCAGGTTACTGGGTTCCATCCACCACTTGAGCACCTTGCGTGACAGGACAGGTTATTGGACCCTGTGTTCTAGATCATCCATGAGTTGATCCCACTGGACTCTTAAGGTTGACTAAGGGATCCTCATATGTAGCCTGGCCAGTGGTACCCGTGACAATGGCTGCTGCCATCAGGCCCAGAAGACGAAGGAATGTTCTGATTGTGACATATCAGCTGTCGTGAACTAGCTGGGAATGGGCAATCAGACATTTGGCCCTGTCTGGGGCATGAAGGCCAAGCCTAGGGCTATGTCCAAAACTATCCCTATATACTGTAGATGCTGGCAAGGGATCAGGACAGACTTTGGCACACTGACAGTGACCCCACAGCATTGAAAAGTTGCGTAATTTGGGCTAGGGTGTACAGGAGTTGCTCTCTGGAGTGAGCTTTCAGTAGCCAGTCGTTTAGGTAGGGAAATACATAAAGGCCTCCCTGCAAAGGGATGCTGTTATTACTAGCAAGTATTTGGTAAAGACCTATGGCGCAGATGGCAATACTCTGAACTGGTAGTGTTCTTCTTGAAACAGGAACCTCAGATACTTCCTGTGAGGTTTTGATATGAAGCTAGGCATCCTTCATGTCTGGGAACAGATCCAATTCACCTACAGTAGTGGGAGTAGGTCCTGCAGGGTAACCATTCTGAACTTTTTGTACTCTATAAAGAAGTTCAGATCCACAAGATCTAAAATAGACCTCAGATCCCTGTTCATTTTGGAATTAGGAAATATCATGAATAGAATCCTGCTTAGTGCTAGAGCCCACCCAGGAAGGTGCAGTTTTGGACCTGGTGCTCAGGGACAGAACTGCAAACATCAGGGTAGGCGGACATCTGGGGTCCAGTGATCAACCCATGGTGTGGTTCAGTATGAGTACAGTGGCAGAGTCAAGCCACACAAAGGCGAGGGTCCTGGATTTCAGGAGGCAGACTTTACTAAGATGGGGATATGTCTCAAGAATGCCCTGGCAGGGAGGGACAAATGTGTGGGGAGTTGAGAAGCAGTGGCCCATCTGAAAGAAGCCATAGTGGAGGTGACAGACCTTTGCATTAGGCAAGTAAACAAGGGAAACGAAGAGAAAACCACTATGGTTCTCAAAGGAAATGGCTAGGAAGGTAAGGGGAAAACATGGCTTTCAGGAGTAAAGGAAACAGAGGAGGAGAAGGAGGAAGACAGGTCAGTACACCTAGATAAACAGAGGGAGGCAGGGAAAGCAGTCAGGAGTGTAAAGGCATAAATGGAGGAAAAAACAGCACAGGAGGTTAAAAAAGGGGACAAGACTTTTATAGGTACATTAGTGAAAGGAGAAAAATCAAGGGTCGGATTGTAAGGCTTAAAGGAGAAAAAAGGGGAGTGTGGAAGGAGACCTGGAAAAGCATCAATACTGAACAAATATTTTGTTCTGTATTCACAGAAGGAGGAGAAGGTGAGGGACCACAGCTAGGCAACATGAGCAAATATGGGAGGGAGGTGGACACCAGTTCATTTACAGAAGAGAGAGAGAGAGAGAGAGGTCCTAAAGGAACTCACAAAACTGAAAGTGGACAAGGCAATGGGACAGATGGGATACATCCTAAAATATCATGGAAACTACGTAAGGTACTGGCAGCACCACTGGCAGCCCTGTTCAACAAATCACTCGATATGGGAGTGGTTGCAGAGGTCTGGAGATGGACAGATGTAGTCCCTCTTCACAAAAGTGGGAGTAGGGAGGAGGCTGAAACTATAGCTAACTAGTCAGCCTCACCTCAACAGTGGAGAAAATTATGGAATCACTACTTAAAGACAGGATTGTGGAACACCTTGAATCCATGAATTCATAGCAGGAAGGTTATGTCAAAGAAATGTAACCCCTAGATGGCTATCCCAGGGCTACTACCCCTGCCTGATTTGCCACTAACAGGTTGAGGGGCCTGGATCCAATGGCGGGTGCCTCCACCCAGAGGTCAGGGTTTGCAATAGTTAAACTAACTTGATCACAGCCCTCTGGGACACTGCAACCCCTTTCTTTCTACTAGTGGCCCACACAATATATCAGAATTACCTTCACAGTATACACTTACCCCCAGGTCTGGTTCCGGCACTGGGACCTCCTGTGAAATGAGATACAGTGCAACAATCACAGTACAGTACTTTAACATAGACAAATACCTCAGGCAGTATAACTTTACTGAAACAAGCAGCTCTGATTTATTTAGGGGATATAACAAGGACAGGGGAAATCAGGTTAATTAGCTTATCACTCTAATAATTCATTTCCATGGCTCTGTGCACAGGCCTATCCCTATCAGTTACTGTCCCTGGTACCCAAGCCCTAGTGGCTAGTCCAAACCGTGGCAGCTGGTAGGGGCCCTTTCACACAGAGAAAAGGAGAATTAAACAGTCAGCAGTACAGTAATTCCATTTGGATTTAATGTGGCAATTCAACAGGAGCGACCCTGAATTAGTACTCACGACCTCCAAATAAGATAGGGTCCTTCAATGTCAGCAGGGCTCACTTGAGGTACACAAACCTCTTCACACATCCATATAAAAGAAAACACTATACCAGGCAGGCTGCATCTGTATCGATCGCAATTACTGCACAATACCGGGAGAACACACAGCAGATTCAGTTCCTGACAGACCGAGTGCAATTTTCAGCAATTCCTCCAGTCTTCTACAGGGTGAGCCTGGTTTCTATTCTTCAGAGATCCTTTGATTCTTTTCACAGGACGATTCAGTCCTAACAAGCTGTTACACAAGCTGCAGACCGAACTCTGGGCCTTACACGCTTTTGACTAAAACTGCACACTGAAAAAGCACAGGGCTCCTTCCTTCTTCACTGCCAAAGCTCAACTGAAACTCCAACCGACAAAACCGAGCACTTCCTTTGAGTTCCTCACAGTTCTTGACTGGATTGGCTGTCCTCACAATAGACTGCTGCTGTTGGTCCAAAAGGCACTGAAGTCTAAACTACATCTCCCAGAGTCACTGCCCATACAATCCTCTTGTGGCTGGCTCAGATTATGAGTCAAGTTCTGATTCGTCAAGGCACCATTTTAGAGCTAGCTTACCCACACTGATTGGTCCAGTTCAGCAGTTCAAAACTAGAATGGGGAACTAGCAGACACAGTTCTGACTGCAAAGAAAGCAGGTTAGACAAACTGTAATTTCATTATTACTCTAAATAATTTCTGGCAAACAGTTACATCTTTCAGATAGGTTCCCTTTGCACTCCTAGTGACTGCAAAAATGAAGTGAATTGGCAGCAGCTTGAGTGGTACTCAATCAAAGAAACACACAGTCCCCATACAAACTAATTATGTCTGCAAGCAGACAGCTCTTAAAGAGACAGTACCAGAGGTTCTAAAAACACTCACTGATAAATGGCTTAAATGCCAAACACCATTCAGGCTTGGAGCATTCAAGCAAGCTCCTGGAAGTCTTTTGGGAACCCCCATTTGCAGGGTTACACCTTCCTGGCCTGGGAAAGCTTGGCGTCGCGTCAAGCAAGTACCCATAAGTTTCAACTGCAACCATATACATTTGCATTAAGCTCTGCGTGTAATCATCAGTCAATATATCATTTTACCAAGAACACATTTCTGAAATATTGCAGTACGTCACTCTTTACACAGTATTACATACACATTGTACCATAACTCAAGTTATTACCTCTTGTACATGAAACCTGAAAGAGGGGCCCTTCCTATCAGTTACCTTGGGGCTGGACGGGGCAAGGGCACCATACTTAGAAGGGCAACACAAGTAACTTGGAGTTAGCACTGACGCCTCAGTTTGGGCAATGAGCTCGGGGACACATACACTCCTTTATGGACAACATTGAGAGGCAAATCCACAGGCCTCCCAAGGGAATCATAACTGAGGTGCACCACAGGCTTTACAGCTCGACCAGTCTTTCTAGGGGAACTGTTACAGTCTCTGCACTCTGAGCCTCATTTTCAGCATTGTCCTCACTTGTCAGGGAGTCTCCATGGGGGTAGAGAGGCTAGAACTTGGGGCACTTTCAGCTCCAGGAGTTACAGTTTCTGAGTCCACAACATTTGGCTCGCATGGAGAGCCTTCCGGACACTGGCAGTGGACTGTCAGGGCACTCAAAATACTCTTTTGTTCGGTGTATCACCAGTCTGCCCCAATCTATCATTTTCCTCCCTGAAAGCTCAAACAGTTCAACCATGCACAATGATTCCATTTCATCTGATCTGATGCTTTGCACTTCACTTTCTGAGCATTGGCTCAGGGATGAAGCTGGGGCTTAGACAGTCCAGAAGGCCCAGCTTCATCTCCAGTATTGACTAGGGATTGCCTCAAACAATTGACTCAGTTCGTAAGAAGGATAGTATTCAAAGTCACTCTCACTTTCTTCCGATATGGACTGACAGTCATGCTCAACTGGGACTTGTGGAGGGAACACTTTAACTTTGCTTCTGTAGGTGCAGACTTTCTTGATCTTTCTTAGCAGCAGCTCTAGTCACTGGTCCAGAGGGGCATCTTCTAGGGGCTCAGACTCAATTAAGATTTGTCCAATGGGCAGTAAATGATTTCTATGCATTGTTTTACATATTTTAAATTATTCTCAGGCCTTACTTTGTACACTGGCAGATCATCTAGTTTGCCCACTACAATGTGAGGGAGATGGTGCCATCTGTCAGCAATCTTGTGCTTGCCATGCAGTCCCAGATTTCTTAGCAATACCGATCTCCTCCTGGAGTTCCTGTGCTTTCACCTTTTATCATACCTTTCTTTGTTGGCCAGATTTCTTTTGGCAGCCATGGTTTGAGCCAGTTAGTACGCATGAGTTAGCTGGGCCTTTAACTTTTGCACATACTGTAAATAGTTGTCAGCTTGAACCCCATCAGGAGAGACCCCAAAACACACATCTACTGGTAGTCGAGCTTCTCTTCCAAACATCAGGCGGTAGGGGAGAATCCAGTGGCATCACTTTGGTGCAGTTATAAGCATGTACCAGGGTGCTAATTTGTTGGCTCCATCTAGGCTTGTCCTTTGGGTGCAGGGTGCCTAGCATATCTAGCAAAGTGCGGTTGAAACGCTCAGGCTGTGGGTCCCCTGGGGTGGTAAGGAGTGGTTCTGGACTTTGCCTCCCCACAGAGAAAGCATCTCTTTGATCAGACGACTCTCAAAGTCTCTCCCTTGATCAGAATGGATTCTTTTTGAGCCCCATAGTGAACAAAAAGTTTTCTACAAGTACTTTGGCCACAGTGGATGCTTTCTGGTCTTTGGGGAAAGCTTGGGCATATCTCGTGAAATGGTCAGTGACCACCAGCACATTACTGATATTTCTTTGATCTGACTCAAACTCAGAAAATCAATACAGACCAGCTCCATGGGTGCACTGGTGGTGATGTTAACAAGGGGCAGCCCTCTGGTAAAAGCTTTCCTCTGTAAGCAGCACTACAAGTTAGAATGTGTTGCTCCACATCAGCCCCCATCTTAGGCCAATAGAATCTGGATCTCACCAAGTCAAGTGTTCTGTCTATACCAAGGTGCCCCATGTGGTTGTGCAAGGACCTCAGTACTGAGTCTCGAAGGCAGTGGGCAGCACTAGTTGTTGTTTGTCTACTTGTCCCTCTGTCTACTGTTTCTCTGTATAACAGTTTATTGATCAGTTTCAACTTAGGACCTTCTTTGTATAACAGTGCAGTTCTCAAATCAGTGGGCGTAATTTGGACACATCTTTTCCTGCATAGAGGGCTTCTAAAGCTGCTTTGATCATGGGATCGAGATTGAGCCCTTGAATACTGTCATTGTCCAGCTGAGGCAGTGCACCAATGTCTATTGCAGAAAAGTGGCAATAAGCAGCAGGTATGCAATTCTCAGAGGCTCCCAAGCAATCCACCATGCAGTCCACTGCGTCCGTGGAGATTTGTTCCTCCCTGTCAAACTTCCGCAGAGTGCCCGAATGTCAGGTTCTGCCAATCGGACCCAATCATTCTGGGGAACAGGCCTCCGGAGAGAGCATCAGCATCTATGTGGTTCAGACCTGCTCGGTATTCGACATAGTCATATGTAGATAATGCAGAAAGCCACCTATGGCCAGTGGCATCCAACTTAGCTGAGGTCTGCACATAGGTCAAAGGATTATTGTCAGTTTTACTAGTATTTTAGCCCCATACAAGTACTCATGGAATTGGTCAACAATAGCCCACTTCAAAGCTAGGAACTCTAACTTATGTACAGGATAGTTCTTTTCGGATGGGGTCAGGCTTCTACTGGCAAAGGCCACTGGTCTCAGGCCATTCTCGTGCTCTTGGTACAACACAGCCCCAACCCTTGCAAGCTAGCATCAGTGTGCAGGGCGTAAGGTTTTCTTGGATCGGCATAGGCCAGCACTGGAGCATGGGTAAGTTGATATATGATCTCATGAAAAGCAGTCTCACAATCAGGAGTCCAGCGGGCCCCAAATACTTCACTCGGATGAAAATACACTCTTTCAGTCTTGAGGACGCTGACTTTTGGTATTTTTGTGGGTTGGGGATACCCTTGAGTAAGGTTAAGTAAAGGCGGATCACTCTTGAATAGTCCCTGATGAAGCGCCGATAATAACCACAGAATCCCAGGAATCTTTGCAGTTCTTTTAGATTTTTGGGCTGTGGCCAGGTGGTCAAGGCCTCAACTTTACTTGGTCGGTCTCTATTCCTCGGTGGATACTATGTGTCCACATACTTTACTGATGTTTGAAAGAATTGACACTTATCAATGGACAGTTTAAGGCCAAAGTCCTCCAGTCGGTCCAATACCTTAAATAATCTGCTCTCATGTTCCTCCAGTGAGCTGCCAAACACAATAACATCATCTAGGTATACCAGGCACTCTAGTAAGTTCATGTCCCCCTGCACTCCATCAATCGTTGAAAAGTGGCTGGGGCACCTGAAATCCTTGAGGCATCCTCATGAATTCATAGAAGCCAAGCGGACAGATAAAGGCCGTCTTCTCACGGTCCTCTGGGGCCATCGGGATCTGGTAGTACCCACTTGGAGATCCAGCACAGAGAACCACTTGCTCCCGCTTAGGCAGTCCAGCATCCTGAATGCGGGCATTGTGTACTGATCAGGATAGTCCGGCCGTTTAAGGTGCGATAATCCACACTTACTGTTCCATTCTTTTCCTCACTACCACAATGGGGGAAGCATAAGGGCTTCTGGATTCTTGTATTACAC
Organism: Neoceratodus forsteri; assembly: GCA_016271365.2. Taxonomy (NCBI): domain Eukaryota; kingdom Metazoa; phylum Chordata; order Ceratodontiformes; family Ceratodontidae; genus Neoceratodus; species Neoceratodus forsteri. The sequence continues at coordinate 417,961,775 of CM057452.1, read as the reverse complement.
CAGCAGCTAACATCTCTTGCAGATGCGGTCTCACATCATCTATGTCAGCAGGTGCCAGCGTCGAGACCTCTCACGAAATGGTCTTTCGTCATGCAGCTGGATATTGTGCTCAGCTCCTTGCACGCATCCTACATCCCATTCCTTTAAAGAAAACACCTGGTCTCTCTGGGCAAGCTTCTCACTGATCCTCACTTTCCATTCAGCTGGCAGCGGGGAGTCCGGAAATCAAACAAGTCAGGCGTTACTCTGTCATTCTTCCTTGAACTCTTGCTGCTGGGTAGCACTGCAGTGTCTGCACAATGCACATTAGCCAGGATGCAACCTCTGTTTACTCGAATGTCTCTTTCAGACACATTATGAACTTGGACCATTACCCTTCTGGCATAAGCATGGGCTCTAGCGGGCAAAATACTAGGCTTGACCAGCAGTCCCCTCTGGCAATTTCCATCGCCTGGTGCATCCAACATTAATATTTTATTCTTAACATCCTTTCTGATACGGACCTCTCCCTGTAAGGTACACTGGGCATTGGCGCCAGGATCAGAGACTCAGGATCCTTCTTCCATACAATTCCGACCGGTTCCTCTGGTTCTGTTTTTTCAGCATCTCTGTGCCTCATAGGCCTTCTTAATTAAAGCGGAACTCTTAAAGCTCTACTAGTCTTTGACCCCTGTTTTCATAACACAACTGTGCCAGCCTTCCAACATATGAGCATTTGTTCCAATCAACAAAGGGACACCATCATACAGTCCAGTGGGGGACACACTAAGGCTAGGGTCTCTACTTGTTCGGCCCTCCAGCCACGGAGGTGGGGAAAGACAGCCAAATTCGGATATACCGGAATAGGGGTAGGCCTTCTCACTTAACCCCATACATGCAGTCCTTCTAATGGTTGTAAGGGCACGCTGACAAATGCTTCTGATACCAATCCTGGAACATAATTGTCACTTGGGAGCCACTGTCTAATACAGCTCTTGTAGACACTCCATTCACCTTTACAGTGGTCTCCATGGAGGGACCCACTATTCTGGACCAGTCTGGAGAAGCGGTAGTGGGGGCCTGGGCAACTGACCTTGCCACAAAGGACGTGAATTAGCATTTTGGTGCCCTCACTGGAATCATGTCGTGCACCTCTTAACCACTGATTTCTTCTCAAGCTCTCCTTGTAGCCTATATGCAACTTTGTCAGTGTCTTTTGGGACTGGCATTCCCTTTTCATGTGCCCCATCTTTCCCACAATTATAGCAAAACATACTTTCTGGAGTTTGAGCTGGCGGCGCCACACTGGGAGCAGAGGCGGGGTATTACTAACTGGAAACCGGTGCCATCTCTGTCTGCGGCGTGATAAGCATTTGGAGACATCTCGTCAGTTTCTCCACTTCCATGGTCAAGGAATTGAGTTTGGAGCTGTTATCAGCAGGAGATACATGGGTGGGTACCCCCACCCCATAGCAGATGCAGTCGGATATAGGTCAGGGCCCGTACTTGCAGGCGTGGCCTTCATAAAGGACTGTTTTGAATTCGGATCTCTCTCAACAGTTCGCCCCATTGTGGCATATCTTTTCCTTGTCAGAGCACTCATTGACTGTCAACCTCTGCCCTGAACTTCACTTGATGGGTCACCCTCAGTCACTCGAAGTCGTAGCCACAGCTGTTGGTGCAGGTACCTCCAGGTCGCCTTTTCTCAACTCCTCGAATTTCTCTCATTAACTCATCATAGGAGGGTGGGATTCCAGTCGATTTGCCAGGCATAACTGAAGCAACAGCAGTTCTGAGAAGGGGGCAGACTAAGGATTCTGTCCAGTCTGGTTCGGTCCAGTTCAATCGCTGGCAAACTACCCTTTCTGAGGCATTCTTGCAACAATTTTTCCAACCGAGAGACATACACAGACAACAACTCCCTTGGTACTGTTGGGCATTTCTTACTCTCCACCATAGGTCCTCATCAGAATCTGGGCTCCATACACATTCTCCAAGGCCTCAAGATAGGCCTGTGCAGTCGCTTCAGGGTTACTGGCCCTTTGCACGGATGGTAGCCAGACGCAGGACCTCGAGGCTCTCACTAACCCTCTCTTTTCGCCTTCCGAGCATTGCCATTCTAGCACTTGGGGCAACATAGTCTATCCAGGTCTCCCAGTCATCCTCCCTTGGGGGTGGGGAGGGTGCCAGAGAAGATCCTCAACCTTCCGGTAAGAGTCGTGACTAATGGCAGGTGCAGAAATAGGAGTCTGCATTGGTTCAGCCACCATTACGGCACTGGAGCAGGAGAGGGTGTTGGGGAGGAACACCCCAGGTGGCAAGAATAGTTTCTTCAAGTCCTCCACAGTTTTCCCTCTCCCAGCAACCATTCAGCAAATTTCTCCTCAAAAGTTTCAGATAGTGGTGGGGCTGATTCCCCCGGTCTTTACTGTCCTTAGTTATCACTCTCCAAGCAGTGAGGGCTCCTCTGGGGTAATGGTCTGTGGCACTTTGGAGCTATCTATGGGATCCTTAAACTCTACTAGGGCCAGGAAAGTGTGGGTGAGCAGATTAGCATGCCGACCCACCACCACAGGGTTTTGTAAACCTTCCACCTTGGAAAGTACTCCCTGCACAGTGTCCGTATTGATACCCAGGGGATGTCCAGGATAAGCATAGCATTTTGGGGTCGATCTCTCCCCAGTACACCACTCCACCAGCCGTGCACAGCCACTTCTGTCGGGTACCCATTTTTTCTTAACAGTGGTTCGTAAATATGGCCACTAGAGGACACACAATCCCAGCGGTGAGCCTCCAAGATGTAACCCTAGATGGCGCTATCCCAGGGGCTACTACCCCTGCCTGATTTGCCACTAACAGGTTGAGGGGCCTGGATCCAATGGCGGGTGCCTCCACCCAGAGGTCAGGGTTTGCAATAGTTAAACTAACTTGATCACAGCCCTCTGGGACACTGCAACCCCCTTTCTTCCCACTAGTGGCCCACACAATATATCAAATTACCTTCACAGTATACACTTACCCCAGGTCTGGTTCCGGCACTGGGACCTCCTGTGAAATGAGATACAGTGCAACAATCACAGTACAGTACTTTAACATAGACAAATACCTCAGGCAGTATAACTTTACTGAAACAAGCAGCTCTGATTTATTTAGGGGATATAACAAGGACAGGAAATCAGGTTAATTAGCTTATCACTCTAATAATCTACCTATGGCTCTGTGCACAGGCCTATCCCTATCAGTTACTGTCCCTGGGTACCCAAGCCCTAGTGGCTAGTCCAAACCGTGGCAGCTGGTAGGGCCCTTTCACACAGAAAAAGGAGAATTAAACAGTCAGCAGTACAGTAATTCCATTTGGATTTAATGTGGCAATTCAACAGGGAGCGACCCTGAATTAGTACTCACGACCTCCAAATAAGATAGGGTCCTTCAATGTCAGCAGGGCTCACTTGAGGTACACAAACCTCTTCACACATCCATATAAAAGAAAACACTATACCAGGCAGGCTGCATCTGTATCCCGATGCAATTACTGCACAATACCGGGAGAACACACAGCAGATTCAGTTCCTGACAGACCGAGTGCAATTTTCAGCATTCCTCCAGTCTTCTACAGGGTGAGCCTGGTTTCTATTCTTCAGAGATCCTTTGATTCTTTTCATAGGACGGATTCAGTCCTAACAAGCTGTTACACAAGCTGCAGACCGGAACTCTGGGCCTTACACACGTTTTTGACTAAACTGCACACTGAAAAAGCACAGGGCTCCTTCCTTCTTCACTGCCAAAGCTCAACTGAAACTCCAACCGACAAAACCGGCACTTCCTTTGAGTTCCTCCCAGTTCTTGACTGGATTGGCTGTCACTCACAATAGACTGCTGCTGTTGGTCCAAAAGGCACTGAAGTCTAAACTACATCTCCCAGAGTCACTGCCCATACAATCCTCTTGTGGCTGGCTCAGATTATGAGTCCAAGTTCTGATTCGTCCAAGGCACCATTTTAGAGCTAGCTTACCCACACTGATTGGTCCAGTTCAGCAGTTCAAAACTAGAATGGGGAACTAGCAGACACAGTTCTGACTGCAAAGAAAGCAGGTTAGACAAACTGTAATTTCATTATTACTCTAAATAATTTCTGGCAAACAGTTACATCTTTCAGATAGGTTCCCTTTGCACTCTAGTGACTGCAAAAATGAAGTGAATTGGCAGCAGCTTGGGTGGTACTCAATCAAAAAACACACAGTCCCCCATACAAACTAATTATGTCTGCAAGCAGACAGCTCTTAAAGAACAGTACCAGAGGTTCTAAAACACTCACTGATAAATGGCTTAACACCATTCAGGCTTGGAGCATTCAAGCAAGCTCCTGAAGTCTTTGAGAACCCCCATTTGCAGGGGTTACAGAAATCTCACTGATTTCTTTGATTGGGTGACTAGGAAGTGGATCGGGTGGGGGCAGTGGATGTGGCCTACCTGGATTTTGAGGAAGCACCAAGGAGGTCAACAGTGAAAATGCCGACCTCCCCACTACGACGGCACAATACCAACGCAGGTATTGTGCTGCCTGTTTGAAAAGTGTTTTCTGTGGGGTGCTGCGCCTCATGCCCCATGTGGGGGCAGGGACTTTAGGATTCCAGCCCAGGTCGGAGTTGGTTTCGGAGGGGTGGAATACTGGGGAAGGCGAAACAGGAAAAGGACCATTACTGAGATATGCGCCATAATGGTCTTTTTCTTGTTTCGCCGTCGAGGTGTCAACCTGAAGGGGTGCAATTGGGATTTCGGTAAGGCCTGATACCGGTCCACACAGAAGACTTGTGGAACAAGCTGGGCAGTCTGGGGAGGTCACAAGGTTGTAAACTGGATTAGGAACTGGTTGAGTGATAGAAGACACAGGGTGGTGGTAAATAGAGCTCAATTTGGGGAAAGGAGGGTGACCAGTGGGGTGCCACAGGGATCAGTTCTGGGGCCAGTCCTGTTTAATGTCTCAAAAGTGACATTGTGGAGGGGCTAGAAGGAAGGTCTGCCTCTTTGCAGATGACACTAAGATCTGCAACAGGGTGGACACTCCAACAAGGGTGAAAAAATAAGGAGGGACCTAGGTAAACTGGTGGAATGGTCTAGAGTGTGGCAGCTGAGATTCAATGCAAAAAGTGCAAAATCATGCATTTGAGGTGCAAGAACCCAGGGAGGATTACATGATGGGGTGGGGGATGTCTATACTGACAGTCACCAAGCAGGAAAAGGTTTTAGTGTAATCATATCTGATGACCTAAAAGGCAGCCAAACAATGTGCCAAGGCTGTGGGAGAGCCAGTAGGATGCTGGGGTGCATGGGAGCGGTATCACCAGCAGAAGAAAAGAGGTGGTGACTGTACTGATCATTGGTGAGGCCTCATTTGGAGCACTGTGTCCAGTTCTGGAGACTGCATCTCCATAAAGACAGCGACAGAGTGGAGGCAGTTCAAAGATGGTGCAACGCCTGCACCAAAAGTCATATGAGGAGAGACTGGAAGACCTCAATATGTATACCCTGGAGGAGAGGGAGAGAAGTGGAGATGATAGCAACCTACAAATATCTAAAGGACATAAATAGGGTACTGGAGGTAGTATCTTTCAGAAAGGAGATGTTCAGGAGCGAGGGGCATGACATGAGGTTGGAAGGGATAGACTAAGGGTAATGTGAGGAAGTATTTCTTCATGGAAAGGGTTGTAGATGCATGGAATACACTCCCAGCAGAGTTGGTGGGGGCAAACAAAGTGGGGAACTAAAAATGCATGAGACAGGCATAGGGAACCCTAGCGATAGGAATGAGATAGTAAAGCCGGAGATCAACTAGGGTTTGCGGCTTTTGCAGTAGGTAGGGAAAACTGGCAGACTGGATGGGCCCTAGCGAGCCTTATCTGCTGTCAGTTTCTATGTTTCATTTCTGTTCCATGGGTACAGGTTCTATTGGTCTTTTCTACAGCAAGGTGGATTTCTTCCAGAAGAAGCAGAATGTGATCTGGAGGATAATGTGTAGGTGCTGGTGGATGATCTGGAGGTAGTTCTAGAAGTTCCAGAGCATGTTCTTGTGCTACTATTTCAGGACCCAGGCATCTGAGGTCACCCACTTCCACTGGTCCAGGTGGAGGAGGACGACAACCACCACCCCTGGAGGTAATGGTGGTTGGAGTGTAAAAGGACTCAGGAGGAGACACTTGCAGCTCCTGCTGAACCACCACCTTTAGGAGCTTTTGAGTGGGCACCTTGAGTGGCTGCTGGAGTACGTGACAGTCTGGTAGTGGTATGGTGTCTAGTACCAAACAGATGAAAAGGCACCTTCTGTCTGCTACTTAGCTGAGTAAGATAGAGGGAGTGTACTAATTTCAGGGTTCTGCCGAGGCCTGCAAATTAGAGAGATATCTTGAACATCTACATCAAACAACTTATATTCTAAAAGGGACACTGAAAATTGACTGCTGGACGTCATTTGCAAAACCCACCACCCTTAGCTAGGAATACCTTCTGAGGCATATTCTTGATACAGCTGCCCTACCTGAAGCATCTGATATATCACAGGCTATCGTAGTTGGTGTTTTCCTATATCAGCCCAGCCGTTAAAGCTTAGAAGCTCGAATTTTGGTGCCCTTCTGAAGAGCTTGAGCAGCTGCTGTGGCTTTCCTTCAGAGGGTGTTCTGGTATTTGACCACATGGGCCTTGTATTTTGTAAGTCTCAGGCCCAAGAGGCAGAGGCATGGGTTATTTACCCATCACGTCTAACCTCCTGAATTCCTTATCAGGAGGAAGAGACAAAGATGGTTTGGTGCCTTTGATCCGTCATAGGCAGCATTTATGACCACTGAATCTGCCTAAGGCTGGCCTGCAAAGAAAGGCCTACCTGAGGAGGCCTTATACATCTGTCTGCTGGGTATGGCAGGAATTACATTAGGACTATGCCAGGAAGCAAAGGTGGCATCCTTTAGGGCAGGGAGGAGGGTGGCATTACAATGGGAGGAATCAGGTAATTCAGAAGTCAATCAGGTTCATCTTGGATGTGTCCTGTTCCTCCAAGTTGAATCCCATGGCAGCTTGTAGTTGCTGCATCATGGTTATGATGGATGGGTCTCACGGAGTGACCTAGGAGTGTAAACCATCAAGTCCTCACTACACGCTGAGACTGTGGAACTAGTTTTCTCATAGGGACTCCAACATAATCTTTAGCCTCCTCCTCCTCATCCTGCACCATAGGTCAGGACTGTACTCAGGTCGTCATCAGTCTGGTTGGCGGATGAAGGGAGCATGCCAGTGAGGGCCGTCAGTGCTCAAGGGGGGCTGAGGCATAGCCCTAGCTGGCACGGGGTTTGGCTGATGTATCCCATCGACAAAGCTTCTGGTTCAGCAGGAGATGTTTAAGAATGTCCAAAGGACGACAGTACTCGCCTGCACGCTGGCACCCATACAGCTGACAGGAATGCTGAAGAGGTTGATGGGGAGGCAAGATCCCCTGGCATCGATGGTGATTCACCAGCCATGCTAGGCCTGATGGTGCCTGCAGCCTGCCCTAGACGGTTGACAGTCTGGGTGGTGGGCGGTGCTTGCCACCAGAGCAGTCAACAGTGCTGAAGCAGTCAGACCCATGTGGAGGAGCAACCGAGAATGAACGGGAGGTTTTGTCCTTTTCTTGCTCCCTCTCCTGATGCTTGCTTTTGTGGGACTTGGATGTCTTTTCCCGAGATTTAGATCCCAAGGAATCGCGCCACAGTCTCTTAACTATTCCTGGGTGTGGGTGGAAACAATGGGCATGACAGGGAGTGATGTGGCAACCGGCAGGGGTGCCCACTGTCGCCAGCATACCTCCTAGGTATAGCTGCCATCAGGATTGATAACTGTAGGCTAACAATATGGATTTCAGATATTATCAGCTTTAAAATGTAATAGTGTTCCATACACACAACAGACATGCAAGTCCTCCAATGTTACAGTACAAAGCACTGTCTGGTGTGCCGTATATAAATGCAAGCGGCAAAACTAAACACCCAACTTCCGACACTATGAGCAGCCACAGTCCTAGGAGCACCCTTTTCCAGACCCCTCTTGGCAGCATTGTTTTCCCCCCACTCCTACCCATCCCGACCCCTCTGGTGTTGTGCCGGGGGGCCTACATGGCAAGTCCCACAGGTGCACCAATTGTTAGGCACTAGCCTGCTTGTGTGGCACTCCAGGGTGTTTGGCTAGGACACTAACTTTATAGAACTGGGCAGGGTCCCTGACATACCTGAAGTTCACCACAGCCCTAGACTGCTGCAAATTGCTGTGATCTAGGTGATCTTTGAAAATTGAGCCCTTAGGGTCTTATCCACTTTCCTCATAAAGAATTTACTACATATCCTCTGACTTACCATCTTAAATGGGTATTTAAACCTAATGCCTCTGGGCAGGGCCTTCCCAGGGACCTGTACAGGGGCAACATCAACTCCTCCTTCCATTATCAAACCCTCTCCCAGTGCAGCTCAGCATCCTTGCTGCTTTGCTGCATGTTCTGTTGCTCTGATTGGGTGTGTGAGGATTCACTACACATGACTCCCAGGTACCTTTCCTCAAATATTGTCGCCAACTTAAACCACCATACAGTACTCTGTACATGGGTTCCTTTTCCTTTGTACATCACTTAGAACTCTTTGTACGGAATCTCAGTTGCCATAGTTTGCATCATCTCCCAGGTAGTTCTATAGCTCCAGGTAACTTCTATAGAGGCCAGTGGGACACAGACCCAAGGCAGCATGGGTTCACAGCAGGAAAGTCATGTCAGATGAATCTAATAGATTTCTTTGACTGGGTGACCAAAGTAGTAGACCAGGAGGGGCTGTGGACATGGCCTACCTAGACTTTAGCAAGGCATTTGACACAGTCCCACACAAAGATTAATAATCAAATTAACCAGCCTGGCAGTGGGTCCCAGGGTGGTAGCCTGGGTAAAACATTGGCTGGACAACAGGACACAGAAGGTAATTGTAAATGGAGTCCACGCTGAAGAAAGAGGGGTTACTAGTGGGGTACATGAGGGTTCAGTACTTGTTCCAGTCCTTTTTAATGTCATTATAAGTGACATTGCAGAGGACTGAAGAAAAAGTATGCCTCTTTGCAGATGACACACAGATCTGCAACATGGTTGATACACAAGGAGGCATGGAAAGGATGAAGGGACTTGGCAAAGTTAGAGGAATGGTCAAATGTATGGCAGCTTAGATTCAATGCTGCTAAGAAATGCAAGGTAGTGCACCTGGGAAACAAAAACCCAGGTGAAGATTACCTAGTGTGTGGTGGTGGGGTATAACAACAACAGAAATGGAAAGGGACCTAGGGGTAATCATATCAGATGACCTTAAGGTTAGCAAGCAATGTGAGAAGGCAGTAGGGAGGGCTGGGAGTATACTGGGATGTAGAGGGAGAGGCATCTCCAGCAGAAAACAGGAAGTTGTTATCCCTCTGTACAGACAGTTGGTGAGACCCCATCTGGAGTACTGCATCCAGTTCTGGAGACCCCATCTCCGCAAGGACATAGACAGGATAGAGGCAGTCCAGAGGGAGGGCAACTAAAATGGTGCAGGATCTGCAAGAGAAGTCATCACGAGGAGAGACTGAAGAAGCTTAATCGTACCCTTAAGGAAAGGAGGGAGAGGGGAACATGATAGAAACTTTTAAGCACCTCTGTGGAATCAACAAGTCAAGAGGGTAGCATCTTTCAGAAAAGAGATGTGCAAGAACAAGGGGACACAATTTAAAAGATGGGGCGGTTCACGGGCAATGTGAGGAGAAGTATTTTCACAGAGAGGGTGGTGGGCGCATGGAACAGCCTTTCTGAGGAGGTTGTGGGGTCCACAACTGTGGGAGAATTCAAGAATACATGGGACAGACATAAGAATCATAGAATTTGACAGCAGATATGGACCGCTTGGCCCACCTAGTCTGCCCATTTTCCTACCCAACAGATAAGCTGCAGATCCTAGTTAACCAACAGCTTACTTCCTCCTACCCCCACTAGGACTGCCTTATGACTGTTCCATGCATTCTGAATTCCCACTGTTCTTGACTCCACGACCTCCTCAGGAGGCTGTTCCATGCATCCACAACCCCTCTCCGTGAAAAAATACTTCCTCACATTACCTCTGAGCTGTCTCCCCCTCTATCTTCAAATTGTGCCACCTTGTTCTTGCACATCTCTTTTTCTTAAGGCAATTTTTGTGGGAGGTAAGAAGAAATAGGCTGTTGGTTAACTAGGATCTGCAGCTTATCCTGTAGGCAGGGAAATGGGCAGAGTAGGTGGGCAAGCGGTGCTCATCTGCTGTCAGATCTATGTTTCTATGTTTCCTTCATCCCTCCTCACTGTCGACCCTGCCACATAGTTTTCTGTAACTTGCAGATACGCATCTTGCCCTGGATATACTCCTCTATGTCACTAACAAACACACAAACTGAACAGGACTGGTCCCAGGACTGACCCTGCCACTTGTGACCACCTCCATCCTCTGACTTGACCCCATTTCTACCACACTCTGTTCCCCACCCCCAACCAATTCCCTACCCATCTAACCAAGTATTTTGCCACTTTCAGGTCTTCCATCTTCTTCAGCAATCCCCTATGTGGTACTGAGTTGAAGGCTTTGCTGAAATTGAAACAGAGTAAATCCACCACCTGCCCTCTATCAATTGCTCTTGTCACACAGGCATAAAACACTAATAGGTTGGTCTGGCACAGACTTCCTGCCACAAATCCATACTGCTTGTTGTCCTGCAGTCTATTAGCCTCTAGCTACTATGCTTATCTTGATCAGGGTCTCTGTCAGTTTACCTACAATGAAGGTAAGAATGACTGGTATGTAGTGTCCCAAGTCTTCCATGTTTCCCCTTATTGGTGTGAACCACACCCACAGAACTCCATTCCCTGCACCTCACCTGTCTCCTGAGCATCTGAACAGCTCAGCTAGGAGTTCAGCCAGCTCTTATCCTAATTCTGCCAAGTCCCCTATGGTGTAAGCTATCGGGATCCAGCTCCTTATTCGCCTTGGGGTTGCAAGCCCCTTTCTCATTCTATTGACCGTAATCCCCACCCATTCCATTTCCTGTACACCATCTGAGAAATCCTGTATATCAGTTTCTGGTAACGGCCCTCATCCTTCACCATGACTACCAAAGCAGAAGTAATGGTGCCTTACAAAATACATTTTGAGAGCCCTGCAGCTCGACTGCAGCAGTTACAGAACACCGACACATTCTTGCAAAATTAACATTGCAGTGACTGGCAGTGGACTATAATACCTGCTTGCCCTTACAGACTATATATTACTGTGGCAATGCTGCGGAATAGTGGAACAATGACACACATTAAGGTACCACCCAAGCCTCTACAACTGATGTATATTTTCTGAATATAATTTTACTTGTCCTGTAGTCTTCTCCCCAAGATCGAACTGTTGCAACCACTCATGGTCAATCTCCCCTCCGTTTTCTCGTTGCTTCCCTCTGGTTAACCCCCTCCTTTTTAACCTGATAATCTCATCTTTTAATATCCCTCCTCTCCTATATATATATTTGAAAAAGGCCTTCTCACCTGATTTTACACACTGTGCCAGCCATACTTCCCTTGCAGCTTTGCTATCTAACGTCTGCTCACCACCCTTGATTTAGCATTATAGACCTCCCTATCCTCCTCAGTCTGAGTCGTTTGTACTTCTAGAAGCTGCCTTCTTTTCCCTTATCAGCATTTGCCACTTCCTTTCCTAACCAGCTGGACTTGTTGGCCTTAGATTTCTTGCTTTTGATTTTGGCAGACTCCGCTAGTGGCTTCCATCAAACCCTCCTTTATTATGGCCCATTTCTGTTCCACCTTCATCTACTGTACTTTCAGATCCCAGCAAGTGTCCTACCAGAATTTCTCCCATCTTATTAAAGTCAGCCTTCCTGAAATCCAAAACCCTCATATCTTGGTCTTGACTATCCCTCTGCCCAAGTCCAAGTGGAATCACATAGTATGGTATTCGCTATCTGCAAGTAGCGCTTCCACTTGTACATCCTGGGCTAGCCCACAGATGGAAAAGGACCAGGTCCAGTAATGCCTCTCCCTACTGGACTTCATCACACCCTGTGTTAGGAATCCACTCAGAAATGTGTTCGAGTAACTATTCCTTGTGCTGGGGAAAGCCGGGATTTTCCAAGCCACCCCATGTAGAGTGAAGCATCCCATTATTCATACCTCTCCCTTGGCTGCTATTTCCATGATTTGGGACACTAATAAGCCTATGAAGGTGGTCTGTAAACTACCCCATCCTTAGTTTTCTCCCTCAGTGGATTACACCTGCACCCATAATGCTTCTGTCTTTCCATTCACCCCTTCCTCTCTGATACAGGTTATCTCCCCTTCACATACAAGACCTACCCCTTCTGATTTCCCTATCCTTCCATACATTTTGTACCCAGGGACTGCAAGGTCCCAGTTGCAGTTGGTGGTCCATGCTGCGATGGCAGAGCTATGTTCACCTGTCCTTTGGCCATTAGCACCTGCAGCTCAGTCATTTTGTTTCCCAGGCTTCTAGTGTTCAGAGACACTACCTCTAACCGTGACTTGAGCCCCCTCCCCTTTCCGCCTCCCTCCCCAGTCCTCTTTCTCTTCCTCCCTCTCCATAAGTTCCCGCTATCCTGTCCTGATTGGGGATAGGTCTTTCAACCTCCTCCACCAGGTGACTGAGGGTATTTTGCACCTTCTGCCCCTTCTCAGTTTAAATTGAGGTCTTTCCTGTGAGTTCCTCCAGCTTGCTCTCGGGACCTTTATATCCTTTTACTTAGATGTAACCTGTCTGGTGCATACAGGTCTTTATGTTCCCAGATCCCTTCCTAGTCACTAACTGTCTCAATCCCTTCAACCTCACACCACCCTCTGAGTCATACACTGAATTCCTCTATTCTAACTTTCCTTGCAGTGCTGGCCCTTGGGACTGGTAGCACATCTGAGAAGGCTACTGAATTCCTACTACGTTATGGGAACCACAACAGAGCCAATGGAAAATCAAACACAAAATATTAAAAACTAGCACACAGTATCAAATTAATTTATAAACTTTACAAAACAGCAGAACAGTTGGCAAAACTAAGAAGACTTATCCACAGGGACTGAACAGGACTCTACAGTGACTGATCTCTGTACTGGAGAAATAAATCTGCCATTAGAATGTTAGGGGAGCATGACCATACTCACGGAGTTTGAACTTTACATTCTGGATTTCTGTCTCTGGGCAACACATCACAGCTGAGATGCTGCTGTTTTATGACATCACAAATGCACCTTTAGTTGCCAGAAGATCCCGATACCAGAAATGGTGAGGCCAGCCTGGAGCAATCAGTATGAAGATTGCTTTGTCTCTTCAGACCTTGAGGAGCTAGAGGATCATGGGGAGTGGAGGAATGGCATACCAAGAGTGAGGCAATGCATCCCTGGAAGTGTGGCCTGTTAAGCAGACAGGCACAGAAGAGGCTCACGTCTGGTTTTCCTAGAAGCTAACAGGTTCATCACTGGACTCCTCACGTGAATGCCGGCCGCTTGATGTAAATGACACCCTACATGAAGAATATGTGGGATGTGACATGTGGATGCAGAGAACACTCATAAGATGCCTTCCAAACATGGCTAAAGTTGTCCGCTAGCTGGATGCTCATGCCAGACACATGGAGCACCACTTCATCAGCCTGGAGCAAACAACAAAGTGACCACATCTCCGGGCCTCCTGCAAGAGCAGGAAGGAGTGAGAACTGCTCTGCTTTCAGGTAGATCATGATAATGTGTTGTCTGTGTTAAGCTGGACAGCTTGCTCCTGTTCAGCCGCATGATCTCCATGAGTACAAGATCTAAACACTCAGCATTCCAGCAGGCTTATGTGCATTTAGGACTCATGAGATGACAACATGCCATGCGCCCATAGGCCCTAAAACTGCACCCCAAACATATGAAGAAGATGTTCATCATCATGGACATCAGGACTCGAGAGAAAATCTGGATATCCTCCAGGGCTCTGCAAAGAAAATCTGGGTACCCACCAGAAAGTTTGAAGTGGATAGCCACCAACTGAGTGTAGCCAGCATTCAGTTGATCCAGGTCTGAGTGTGTGTGGGACCACAGGTGGCAGACTCCTTTGGATGTGCCATAGACACCAGCAGGCCTAACTAACTACGCTGTAGTAGGCACCACAAAACACAGAAGCCTGAGGAAATCCCAGGCCAGGCATGATGGCCCAGCCAGTAATGATCGGGGAAAGAACAAAAGAACCTTGGCCTTGTCCACAAGGTAATGTATTCTGTGGTTAGAGCACCAACTTGAGACTGGGAGATTGCAGGCTCCAGCCCTGCTAGGACTAATCACTTTGTGTGACACATCTGTCAGAACAAAAGACCGGAATTTCACACTTAATACTGCCTTTTTTTAAACTATACTCTTTCCCTAGGACACATTGTGTAAGTCAGTTAACCTCTCAGTGCTCCTACCGCCCCTGACAAAACTATACAGATAAAGCACAGGGCACCTGGGCTGCAGTGCATACCCCCAACTGTACCAATTTAGCCATTACAATACCGTTGTTAAACAGTGGTACTGTATCCTAAGACGTTCTCTAAGCGTACCAAATTTGACGGCCACCAAATAATACTTTGTGTTCCCCAATCTTGTGGGGCTGCAGGTCTATGTGGAAACATCCTCTGTCCCCATAGTCACCACATACATGCACCCCTGGCTCACCTATAACCCACGAGAAGCAGCTGCTGCGGCATGGAATTAATATTTCCCGTGAGGTGACACTACTTGTGGAAATGTCTACTGAGTCGAATGCCATGTCGTGTCTGTGCTTTTGGGTCAGTCTGGATCATCTTGTGCTCCCTGATGTAATTCTTTAGCATCAGGCAGTAGGGAAGCACAAGAAGGACCTATCTTAAATGAAAAGGGAGCCGGTGTGGAGTGCAGGCTTTGGCATCGGAGTCAGATTGTCCTGACAACAGAAAGAGCACTGGTCAGGTAAGAGAGGTCTTTGCTGGACAGCACAGCTCAGTCAGATGTTAGGAGTGTGGTGCATAAAGTGTGTGCCTGTGGCGGCTCAGTGATATTTAGCGAGAACTTACGCTTAATGAAAAAAAACCTTGGGATGTGCTTCACTGCACATCAAGACAGACATTACAACTGGAGCCATAGATTTAATGGTTTCAAACCCACTGAACAATGTAATTATTTGTAACTACATGTGGCCACTCACTGCCATCATGGCTTTGATATCTGGTATGAAGAGGATATGTGGGCAACCGTTCTATGAGACTGGATCTGCCTGCCTTGTCGTTAATATGCCTGGCCCTGCCATTTGGAATCCTCTTTATTTACTGGGGCTGTGAGCAGGAAGGTGACAGAGATGTTTGTCAACCTTATCTAGGGTGGCCAGCAGTTTTTAATCTTGGCTGTGGACCATGATCGTGTCTGGCTGCGCTGGGATGCTTGGGGGGCAGTGTTATGCTATGAGCCACTTGCATGTTACATGTGTACCTATTTTCATCTGTCAGATTTGGAGGGTCAGGCAGTGGAGCAGACTTGTTATTTCTTTACAGCATAGCTTTATATTTCATTTTTTTTCTCTGTTTGGTATCTGTACCTGATTGCAAGTTTGCTTATTTTCAACAGGATGTTCTAAACAAAACCAAAAATTCTCCCTAAGCTGGATGTCTGGCAATTCCTATTTTTAGTGCATCTGCACTGCTGTTTTCTTTCAGTGCTCCAGTCAGCCTGCTGCAGTAGGGGCAGAAGTAGGATCTCGCTATAAATGAGAAGTTGCATCTCAGCTGTGGTGTCTCAAGTAAACATAGGAAATTGTAAACAAAAAGAAGGCATACTCTTGCTTATGGAGTCAATTCCACGCTGGTGAACAGGATTACCTTCAGTATCAGCTCAGATTTTTCCAAGCTGACAGAACGTCCCAACAGTTAGACTGTCTGGTCAGCCAAATCCTCCACACCTTTTCCAAGCTGCCTGCACTGAGCTGTCAAGGTAAGGGAACACCTTGATGCCCTGATGCTGGAGAAATGCAGCCACCACCATCATGCATCTGGTGAAGACCTCA
Source organism: Neoceratodus forsteri (assembly GCA_016271365.2). Lineage (NCBI taxonomy): Eukaryota > Metazoa > Chordata > Ceratodontiformes > Ceratodontidae > Neoceratodus > Neoceratodus forsteri. Next base: position 417,945,681 of record CM057452.1, on the reverse strand, counting down.
AGGAACAAAGACAGCCTGAAGGACATGGCTCAAAACAAGTAAAGGGTCCGGTCCACCTAACAGTGGATGTGAAACTATGTATCCTAGAGGTCTAGGGACCAGAACCATGCGCTTAGATCCACAGATGGAAATGATTATGTAATAAGGCATGACCAGGGGTTGAGCTACAATTTGTTCATCTAACTCTAGAGGCTCATGAAGCATGAGGCTTAGCCGACTGATTCTATGCCCCAGGGTTAGATTAACAAAGGTAACCCAAACCTGGCCTGCCTTAATGCATTATTTAAATTAAAATGTTTTTATTTTTTAATCATCATTTTAAATGTGGAATGTTGAATCTTTAAATTTAACAAGTTGAATCAGTTCCCCATGATGAATACCGCTTTACCATTTAATTCACTTGGATGTGGAGGAGATGACTGCCAGGATCAGACAGACACCTGATCCTGAGAATTTGCAGAATTGTGCGGAATTCTGCAGGAAACAGTGCAAGTCAAAGGCAGTTGTCATGCAGGAAGTTGTGACAAGCTGTGCACTGTGTCTTATCCTGGCAGACACCACTGTGCCTCATACTGTAGCAGCACGAACATAACCTGCCATGGGTTCCATGAGGTTTTCACCACTGCTGGTTTTCCTCATCATAGGACCAATGCCCATAAAATTTCCTGACAGCACTGCTCATTTTACAATGGCTACTGGTATTTCACGTGATTTTGATTGCAGCAGCAGTCTAGATGGCAGGAGACAAACATAATAGATCTATGGCTGTTTTTCAGTCTAGCATTTCCTATATTCTATGCTTTCCAGTCAGCCCCTCCCACACACCCTGATCTGTCATACACCACATAGTAATGTTGCAAAGAAATATGTCGGACATTACAACCTAGGCTATTGAACAGTCAACTCAGAACAGTGACATTTTCTACTCAACAGAATGGACTGCTCCAGTTTTACCCAACCTCAAATGTAAGGGTTTTAATTTTTCTGCATATGCTGCATTTCCACAGTTTGATTCATTACCTTTCCACAACTCCTGCAGTGGTGTTTTCTACGAATCACAGTAAATGGAGCCTTACAGGCAGTACAAGTAACCATGAGCTTCATCTGGTACCCATTCAGGTGGATCTGTCGGAGACAAGAGATAGTCAAGTGCAGCAGATTGCTGTTAACATGCAGGCAATGATACGTACACTGTTGTTAACTGCACTAGGATAAACATATTTTAATGGGGAAAACAATCTTAATATAGTTTTTTTCATTTCACTTTGTTCTGCACATATGTGTTAGCTTGTCTGTAACTATACCTGTAATATGTTAACCTGTTGAATGCTGCAGCCCTCCTTGGACCTCCACAAAATAAGATGCTGCATTTTGTGGGTGTTATTCCAGTTGAGTACTTCCAAATAAATATACATACAGTGGACCCAGAGATAAGTAGCGACATATTGGGACGTATCACAGCAAAATCCCATTCACTTCAAGGGATTTCACAGCAAAATTTCTAGAAATACTGCTACTTATCTCAGGCCGCCACTAAAACCATATGGTTGAAAAGTACATTTACATAAGAACTTACCGTAACAGTAGATCTTCGAGAGAAGCTCTTGCAGCAGGCCACACCAGTAGGACTAAGCCGTCCAGGTGCCAGGACCACATGGAAAACTTCTAGCTAGCAGCTCACCACAGGGGACCAACGCTGATGTCAGCCGATTCTATAAAGGTAGGGCAGTCCTCAAACCTACTTCAGTTCTCCCACCGGAGACCCCAAGTGGGTGGCAAGTGGAGAATCAAAGAGGTTCCTGAGAGCAAAAAGAAAGGCAGAAGTACAAGAGAAATAAACAGCAGCGGGAGGGAGGAAAGAGGGCCTGCTGCAAGAGCTTCTCTAGAAGATCTACTGTTACAGTAAGTTCTTATGTAACTGTATTATCTTACTGAGGAAGGCGCTTGCAGCAGGCCACACCGATGGGACTGAGTCCCAAGCAGTACTGGGTATCACCAGAAGAACACCACCAGGAGGAGGACAGATCAGCAGCCAAGAGCTCAGGAGAGAAGGCCTGAAGTACTGCTAGGCCAAAACTGGCCCTGCAGCTAGGGGCGATGTCTAGGCTGTAATGCTAGGTGAACGTGTGGACAGAGCTCCAGGTGGTAGCTGCACAGATGTCTGCAGCAGACACATTTCGAAGAAGCCAGAGGCAGTAATAATTCTGATGGAATGGCTCTTAACTACTCCATGGGCCTTGTTGTATGTGTGGTAGCACAAACAATGCAATTTAACCACTTAGACAAACACTGTTTGGAAACAGGAGCACCTTCTCTTGGTGGCAAATTAAACAAAAACTGGTCAGATTTCCTTAGTAAGTAAGTAATCTTTATATAGCGCTTCAACAAATATCAGAGAGCTTCACAATAAAACCACATCAACAATAAAATTCAACATAGAAAGATTAAAACCATAAAGCACAGAATAATTATTGAATATAATACATCACCAAATGCCAGCAGGTTTGGTGTGATTCGTATACACCGCGAAAATCCTATGTACATCCAAAGTATGGAGCAAAGCCTCCCTTGATTAGAATACTCAGGAAATAAACTGGAAGGTGGATGGATTGGTTTAAGTAAACTCCGACACCACCTTAGGTAAAACCTAGGATTAGTATGCAAAGACAACCTGGCTTTGTGAAAACCAAATAAGACTCCTACACAAAACAGCCTGAACTCGAAATCCTTCGAGAACAGCAACTGAAAAGAGCACTTTCCACAACAGAAAGACAGCTTGCAACTCACAACCAGTTCAAACGGAGGTAAAGTGAGTTTCTCCAACATAAAACTGAGGTCCCATGGAGGGACCGGTCCTGAATGGGAAGTTTCAGATGCAAAATGCCTGCAGGATGGTGCGAGACACTTCGAGCTGAGCAACAGCTTTGCCCTCGAGAGATGCAAGGTACGCAGAGATGGCGGAAAAGTGGACCTTGAGTGAGTAGTACTTCGTTGGAGTCCGAGAGGGAAGAAGGTACCTCAACATCTGATTCACCAAGCAGGTGAAAGGATCCAAATGGCAAGCAGCAGCCTAAGTATGAAACGCTTCCATTTTATAGCGCAAGTGGCTCTGGTGGAGGGTTTTCTAGCCTGCTAATCTTTCTAGTCAAGCACTCAGAGAACACCCGGTGGGCAATAGCTAGGGTCCCAAGAGAGCCATGCATGGAGATGCAAGGACTTGAGGTCTGGATGGCCCAGGGTGACCTGGTCTTAGGAGAGCAAAAGCACAAGAGCAGAGGCACTGGAGGTTCCACCACCAGCTGTTGCAGCAAAGGAACCAAATCTGATGTGCCCAGAAGGAGCTATGAGAATCATCTCCCACAGAACCCTGTGTAGGAGCCAGAAAGGAGGAAAGGTGACAGAGATCTCCCCTTCCTGGAGATGGAAAATGCATCTCGCCAGAAAACTTCAGGCCCAGGATCGAGTGAGCAGAAAAACAGCACTTCTGTGCTGAGTGGGGACGCAACAGGTCCAGCTCTGATGACCCCATCTGTCAAGAGAACTTCAGCCACCGAGGTTAGAAGCTCCTACTGGTGAGTCCGCGACTTGGAGCAGCTGAGACTGTCACCCTAGACGTTCTGGATGCCTGGAACATGAATGGCTAAGAGCTCCAGATCGCTCGATGGCCCAATACCAGACTCTCATCCCTCTCCCGACACATGGGGTAAGAATGGGTCCCCACTGCTTGTTGATGTAATACAGCACACGTTGTCTGTCTGCAGCAGCAGTGGACTTGGGAGGAGATGGGTTTGAAAGGCCTCCAGAGTGTAAAGGACTACCCGCATCTCCAGGACACTGATATGGAGACCCTGTTCCAATTCCGTCCCAGGTACCCTGGGTCTGGTGACTGATCAGATGAGCATCCCATCCCAGGCCGGATGTGTTTGTCGTGAGAATTTGACTGGGATCGATAGCTGGAAGGAGACTCCCGAGGAGGTTGGCTGGCTCCAGCCACTATGGCAGAAATGAAAATTACATACCTACTGTAATTCTGATCTTTCTGTGTATCGTCACCATTCATCACCTTTGGGTATAGTGGCGGAGGTCACGACTCCTGGAGCTTTTTGGGGATGGGGAGTCGACGCACCATTGGTGCCACTCCAATGACTCGCGTGGCGCCTGTGGGTTGACCGTTAGGTGTCGCCAACCCCGCCTCCTGCCAGTTCTGAGTCGCAGAGAGTAAGAAGGTTGGGGAGACAAGGAGTCCAAGGGACAGATAAAGGAAAAGATATACAAACTAAAAGGAGAAATAAATGAATGAGAGGACAGAATAAGTTGGAAAACAAAGGGACTGGGAAGGGCCCCAATCTCTGGAAGTAGAAGAGGAGGAGGAGGGAGGGAGGGTTAAAATAATTTAGAAGTACGATGTGAGGAAGGAGAGAAGGAACATACCCTGGAACCTTGACCTGTCTCCAGATTGTATAGGAACTGCAAAGGAGTATCCAGAAGGCTAAATTCAAGAATTCAAGGCACAGAATCACTGGCAATAACTCCAACATAAGCAGAACTGGCTATTCTGGAATAAAAGACAGGATACAGGAACACTCCTCCCCAAAAATCAAATTTTCGGTATAAGAAAACTAGTTTCTTAAATTAAATTGAGGTTGTGTCCAAAGGATAAGGAAATCAAAGGAAAGCTGGACGGGAGAAGGGAGCGAGACAGAAAAGAGGGTAACTACTAACCTCACCCCACGGGGGTGGGAGCCGAGGCACTGAGGAAGGAGTGCCCCATCCTGACCACTCCTCCCTAGAGAAAAATATCCCCCAATGTGCTCAAGGTCACCCCACTCCTGACCAACAGAAGGGGGAGGAGGAGAGGGCACAAGAGGAGCGGGACCCAGAGACTGAGGCCCCAGGGGATGGTGGGTGGATTAGATGAATGGTGAAGATACACAGAAAGATCAGAATTACGGTAGGTACATCATTTTCTACATCTTATCTGTGTCAATCTCACCATTGGGTAGTGCCGAGCTCCTCGGTGTTGGGGTTTTAACCCCTAAGGGACTAAGTCCCTTAGCTCTCTGTGGGTGGCACACCAAGAGAGAGAACCTTCACGGGTCTGGAGAGGCCTGAGAGTGGGAAGAGTGAGACGGGACCCCTGGAGGGGTAGGAAGTTGTCCCGACAGACGTTGTCTCACCCGACAGGAGAAAAGGTGGGTTCTCTGGTAGCGGAGGTAATCACCCCATGTCGGGCCATGGGTGACAACCGGAGAGACACAGCCATGCCATCCACCTAGTCAATCAATCAATCAAATCTTTATTTATCCAGGCGATCACCGTTGAGCAAGCTCATTTACAAGGTGGACCTGCTGTTTGTCAAGGATAGATATACATACATAGAATACATACAAAATGTTGAAGTAAGAAACAGACTTACAATTGAAAGGTACAGTATATACAATCCATTGCACTTGTGGAACAGATAAACAACACAAGACATTATTGTGGCATGTACATTACTTCTTATACATGTATGATAAGTGACACTTTATACAGGTCTCAGCCGAAGGGTACAAATTATGACCATTTCATCCCTCAGTAACTAATTCTAGCTTGGACGGTGGCCACTAGCTTGGATGGTGGCCATGGCTTAACTAGGGCCCATATTTCCAACTGAACAACTATTAGGGTGGCATGTAGGAGTAGGTAAAGAAAAGGTGCCAAGGGTTCGAGGGCCAAACAAGGCAGCTGGCTACTTAACGGGTTAGGGAGGATTTGAGGGATTAGGTTCAAGGCTGTGTGGTAGATTTAGAGATGAAGCCACTAACAGAACCACTAGGAGCTATGGTAACATTTACAAATTTTGGTAAATGCTTTGTCGTAAAGATGCCTAAACATCGCAATACTGACAGGAGTGCTGAGTTTCAGTGAGCTTTGAATCCTTCTCCATGAGGGCAGAGCGTGACTTATGGCTGCCCTACCAAAGTGGTTGCCGATCCTGGGAATTTTAGGGAAATTAGTGAGTGGCTTCATGTCATAGCTACTAGGTGGACTTAGAGGAAGGCAGGCAGCAATGTAGTCCGGGAGTTTATTGGTGAGAGCTCGAAGTGTCCAAATGGCTGCATTTCTATGCCATCTGAATTGTAGAGAAGGCCACCCTACTGCAGTGTATAGCGGCAGTGGTGCGTGGAGGATGGAAGGCCAGTTATAAATCTAAGGCTCTGTGGTACAGTACATCCAGTTTAGCAAGTTGCGAGACAGGGCATTGGCCATATATAATGTCAGCGTAATCAATTAATGAGAGGAATGTAGAATGAACAAGCTGTCTTTTGCAGTCTCAGTAAGGAGATGTTTAATTCTGTAAAAGAGGCCAAGCCTTTGCCTAAGCTTTTTCAGCAATTCTTCAGTATGCTCTTTAAAAAGAGAGTTTGTTATCCAGCCATATACCCAGGTATTTGAATTTCAGCACTAACTCAAGATTTTCACCAAGTAGGTGGTTATAGGAGGAGCAGTGTCAGCGGCTGCAGTGTTGGCCCCAGAGCTAGATGATGCAAACAGCATTGCCTTGGTTTTTGCATTTAGCAATAACTTTGTTGGTGAGCTGGTTTTGCAGCTTATTGAACTCAGCTTGTAATGCAGAGCATACGGCTCCAGGGGAGTCACGACTTTAGGTAAAGCACTGTATCATCGGCTAATAAGTGGATACTGGCTTCCTGATTCCTAAATTCAGGTTGTTAATATAGATGTTGAACAGTAGTGGTCCCAATATGGAACCCTGTGGGACTCCTCTTTATTGGTTTGAGTGGAGAAAGCTCTCCTTCGCCTTTATTTGTTGCTGCCTATCTGTGAGGTAGTTCTGGAACCAGTCCAGTGTGATTGAGTCCATGCCTAAATTATTTAACGTGAGAGAAGTAGACAATGGTCGACGGTATCAAAAGCCTTGCTAAGATCTAAAAACACCGCACAAACGAATTTTTTCTTGTCCAGGTCCCGCTGCCAGTTGTCAGTGACTTTGGCCAGTGCCGTAATAGTGCTGTGTTTAGTTCTAAATCCAGACTGCATGGGGCTGAGTAATTCAGAGCTGTCCAGGAAAGATCTCAACTGTGTATCCACGATTTTTCCAACATTTTCGAAAGTATAGGTAGTAGGAGATTGGCCTATAGTTGTTCAGGTCACTTGGGTCCCCTGCTTTATATAGCGGAATAACATGAGCAGTTTTCCATTCTGCAGGAGAGAGCCTTGGATTAGAGACAGGTTGAATCAGTGCATTATTGGTGCTGCTAGTATGTGATAAGCTATTTTCAGAAAGTATGGGTCAGCCAGTGGCTCCCTGCGCTCTTTCTAATGTCTAACTGTAGCAGAAGGTCTTCAACTTCTTTCACAGTGATTAATGAAAAGGGAAGTGCAGATCGCTGTCCCTATGATCCTGGAAGCTACTTCATTGGTGTCATAAGATGCCCTTGCTTGGTGCCTTGCTAGCTCCAGGCCACGTGCAGAGAGTGCAATGGCTTGTCTGGTTTCTCCATGTCAGGCATAGAGGGCTAGGAGTTGACCTAGACTGGACCACAGGAACCTGTCATAGGTAGTATAGTGGGCCTGATGTGCAGATATAGAGAGAAGCAACTGCGCCGAGTAGAAAGTCCTCCTACCCCAGAAGTCAAAATCCTTGGGAGTCTGCATCTGGGGCCGGTCACAGTGAAGGTCACAAAGCCCATCGGAGTATCCAGTTGCGCCATTCCTGAGCTAGGATAAGGCAGACTACTTGAGGACTCTGGGGCCACAATACCTCTGGCAGACATCGCTAGGGGCTGGGACCCGAAAAGGGTTTCTTCCAGAAGTGCATCGACGCCTCCTGAAAGGGAGCAGGCCAGCGGGCACTACAAGAGTGTCTGCACTGAAATTGCCCAAAAAGCACGATCGGATGCTGAGTGGGAGGGGGGATATGCAGGTCCTCCAACATCCTCACGTGAAAACACTGATACTCAGTGGGATCAGCAGCTGGGGAGATGTGGACAGACTGTTCCTCACCTCCTGAAAAGAAAGATGAGGAGTCAGAAGACCTCAAAGTTTCAGAGGAAGGCTATTCGGGGCGGCTGAAAACCTGTTTGTCCATGGCCCTAACATAAGAGGGAAATCGAGCAGCCACAGCTTTGAACTGCTCCCAGGAGAGAGGGCTGCTTGGACCAAGAATACCTGGGAGAGCAGGAGAAGGTAGCAGAGGAGAGGGGCAGAGCCAACAACAGGAATCGGCTGTCCCTCACGCCTGAGCTGAACAAGCACCTGGGCCGCAAGGGAGAAGAGGGAGCTCAGGAAAACTCCAACAGCCGACAGCTGGTCAACCATACTGAACTGCCTAGGCTGCGCCTGAAGAATGCCCCTGTGAGGTGACGGGGCTATGAAAGTCCAAAAGGATGGTCCCCTACCTCAAAGAATGGGACCCTCTTGAGGAAACTGAAAAGGAAGGGCGGAGATTTGCACTATGACTCCTTCTGAACCCATCCGGGTTGTTACAACCCCTCAACTTTCTGACCGGAGTCTGAAAGAGCCCTTCTCAAAAAGCCAGCCTAGGGCAGCTGGCAACCCTGGTCAGCCTCTGAAGGACTATCCAGGAGCAGCACCTCTCCTCCTGTGGGTGCTCCAATCGCCCCAAAGTTGGGCATCCAGGCACACCACCTGAAGGGGTACCACCACTGAGGGGTCAGAAAACCCTCTGAGGCCAGGCTGCAGAGCAATGGTGGCCTGCACCACTGCCTGCTGGTCAGCACCCTGGACCCGGGAGCAACTGTCCGCTTCTCAGAGGGGGCTGGCTCCGGTCCGTCAAGGACACTACCAAGGTGTCCACGTGAGCAGCCAACTCCAAAGAGTCAGACTGCCTATCTGACTCAGAGTCCGATTCCGCTCCGAGGAGGTGGAGACCGGTCTTGTGCCAGACGGTACGTGGATGCCCACCGCCATCACGACGAATGGGGCACCAGATCGAGTGACTGCACCAGAGTCGTGCAGGACCTCAACCACACCGCTAATGGTGCGGAAGACACAACACCGAGGATGGCAGCAGCACTGGGGCCAGGGCCTATCACCGCCTATCCCGACCTCACAGCCGCTGTGGCCAGAGACGGCACCGACAGTTCCAAATAATGATCTCGCACTGAGACTGGAAACCCCCATGGCGCAGTGTCCTTGCTCGGCGCCGCAAGGGCACCAGAGCTGGACTACAGCCATGCTCAACCATGGTGCCGAGGTGAGAAACAGTGAAGGACAGCGCCAGAGCTCCCATGGCACCGCCAGCACCATCAGCGCCTCGCCGAACGTGCCAACAGCAGAGACAGCACCAAGCGACGGACTGGTGCTGGCGATGGCACTTATCAGGGCCCACGGTGTTGCTAACGTGCCAAGGCCCAAGACGGCGCCGACAGACGGCATCAAGGACAATGCCGATCCAGGCCTTCTGAGCCGAGGAAGCAACACGGGAGCCTTCACCCCTGAAGGGGATTAAAGCGTGCCTCCTGCCCGCCCCCGGAGAATGGACTGGCCTCCTGCACCGCAGAAGGGCTTCTGCAATGGCGAGGCTACTGGGAAGAAGCCCTCCTCCATGGTCTGTATAGAACCGGAGGGGACCCGGAGGAAAGGCTGAGAGACCGTGGCTTGGCCCGATGAGTGCGCATCATCCCCCGAAGTCGGCAGAGCTCGCCCAACTTTCCACGCGGCGTTGTTCGATGCCACAATGGTCCATGGAGAAGCAGGCATTGCTTGAATCCATGTCGTGTAGTGGGCCAAGACCTCAGCGAGGCAGCGTCATGCTGGTCAGTGTGAATACTTACGGCAGATGGGCACCGGCGCGCAAGGGGCTGTCCCATCTTAGAAGTTTTCTTGCCCCCACAGAGACATGACCGGCGGAAAAACATCCAAAACAAGACTCACGCCACTCAAATAAAAGTAAAGGAACAGTCTTACCGCCGGGTCTAGTGGTGGCAAACAGCGGAACCGGCAGGAAAATATTAGGATGAGAATACTACGGAGTCTATGGACTCCGCATCGAGAGAGAGAACGGAGCCAGGCTCTCGGCGCAAAAAGCAGGCTCTTTGCGCAGCAGAGCTTCCACGGGTGCGACCTCTACGGGTGGGAGATGAAGAACTGGTGGGAGGGTGGGGTCGATGACACCCAACGGTTAATCCGACGAAGCGCCACGCTGTGCGCCAGCCTCCAGGGTGGCGCCAGCTGATGGTGCGTCAATTCCCATCCAAAAAAAAAAAAAAAAGAAAAGCGATTCACAGGGTCATGCTTCAGCCACTATACCCAAAGGTGGACGAATGGTGAAGATTGACACAGATAAGATCTCTCTGGACTGGTTCAGAGACCAGGACCAACTGGTCCAGGTCGCCTGCGTTGTTCCCACTGCACCCTCAAGGTCCACTGAGGAACCCACATATGCAAGCGACCATGGGAGCTGTGGTAATGGCTGCCACTATGTGGCCCAGAAATGCCCTGGTGGGGACCTGATGATTAGAGGAAACCAGACGGTCCTGCTCCATCAATCGCTCCACTCTGTCCTTGGGCAAAAAGGCCTTACCATCACTGCTGTCCAGAATTGCCCCTATGTATTGAAGGCACTACCAAAGGGAGAGGCAGGACTTCGGCAGACTGACAGTGATCCCTAAGGCCTGAAAGATGGAACGCTCATTCTAGAGTCTGAACCAGGCGGTCCCCTGGAGGAGGCTGCTAACAGCCAATCATGTAGGTAGGGGAACACGTAGAATCCCTGCCATCTCAGAGCAGCCGCTACTATTGTCAGGCACTAGGTAAAGACCCTGGGGCAAGAAAGGCCAAAAGGGAGGGCCTAGAACTGTAAAATGGGCCCTGAAAGTGGAAGCGGAGGAAGCGATGATGGGCAGAAAATATCTGGATGTGCAGAAAAGCATCCTGCATGTTCAGAGAGCAGAGCCAATCTCCCTGGTGCAAGGGTAACAGCCCTGGAGAGTGACCATCAGGAAGCACTTGTACTGTATGTACAGATTCAGATGGCTCAGGTCCAGGATGGGCTGCAGATCCCTGGTCTATTTGGGAATGAGAAAGAAGTGGGGTAAAACCCCTTCCCCAGTGAGCCAGAGAAGCGGGCTGTATGGCTCTTTTTTGGAAAACAGCCTGAATTTACTCCCAGACGAGGGACAGGTGGGGTAAGAGGAGTTTATTGGAGGGTTTTCTGGAGGTCACCTTAGAAACTCCAGCGCATGACTGCTGCTCTACTATCTGAAGCACCCAGGTGTCTGTGGTCACTCTCCACCAACCGCCTAGGGTGGAGGGAGAAATGACCCCTACCATCTGCCCCAGATCCTCTGCCCAGGGGCAGGCAGGCTGGCAGGGCTGCAGGTGCCTGTGGGGCCTTGGTGGTAGCAGCTGCAGTGGCTGCCCTGGCCTTTCACTTGTGCTGGCCTTTGGCAGATTGGTTTCGGACTGCTTGCAGGAGGATCAAGAAAGGACTGCCGCTGGCCCGCCTAGGCTGGGTGTGATTGAGTGAATGAACACTCAAGGGCATGCCCCAACTCCTCCAGGGTGGAGATGATGTCCTGGACATCTCCTCCAAAAAGAATGGAACTCCGGAATGGGGCATCCAATATGCTGGATTGCACATCTGAGGCAAATCTGGATACTCAAACCAAGAGTGATGTCAGAGGCAGTTCCCAGCAGCTGCCTCATACCGGAGGCATCCATCACATCATAAGCTACCCGAGAATGTGACTGGACACATCCGAGTCCAACTTCAAAGTTGGGCCAGCCAGTTCCCAGGAGGTCGTCAGGCAATGCTCTGTAACAGGTCCCTGGTCATCCCAGAGGACATTTTGATATTGGACCATATGGGCCAGATAATTAAGGGCCCGGACAGCCAGGATGGTTGACATGAACACATGCTTACCCAGGTGCAGCTGCCTAGACTCCATGTCTGGGGAAGGGCACTAAGGTGCTTGAGCTTTTGGTACGGTCATGTGCTGCATTTATGACTATCAAATCGGCCTTGGGGTGACCGGGGTGACCCCCTAAGATGGGTTTACCCAGAAGAGGCATGGTAAAGATGGTCCCGCCTCTGGGCAATGGAGGAGCAGAAGGGGTGGATCTCATGCCGCCCTTTGTGATCATCCTCGTAGGAATCAATCATGGGTGGCACTATCACAGGTAGGCGTTGAGCTGCCTTAAACACACAGCCAAACATCACCCTCTGGGTCCTGCTCTCTCCGCTTCCCAGCCCATGATGGACTGGATGTGGCGATGACATCCATAAACATTGTGTCATCGGGGCGGGATTTGGAGAACCTCCCTGGGAGAGTTCTACCCATCCGAAGACTTCCTGGCGAGGAGGAAGACCCGAACAATCCAAGTCATCCTCATTGGTCTCACTGTGTAGCTCTGACGCTGGTGGCAGACCCTCAACCCGTAAGAGCCAGAGCCTGTGTCGGGTTGAGATCCAGAAGACCCCACTACTCCTGGGTCACAAGGTCCAGCCCGCCCCGGATCCTGAGGTGGCAGGTCTCAGGTCGGACACTGGAGACATCCCTTGAGGAGCAGGGGTCTGCCTCTGGACAAAGAACCACCACACTGAGAACAGGGCATTATAGTCCACCATTGGCGAAGGTTATACACTGGTGAGTAGGGATAGGAAGGCACCAGGTAAGGCTACGACAGTGGTGGGGCCGGTATAGGGTACATAGGAATAGGGCCACCTAGCACCAGCTGAGGATTCGGTGTCAGGCCAGCAGGCATCAGCTGCAGCGGGGTTGTGGCAGGGCGATGTCGATGCTGGGCCCATAGGCTGGGGCAATAGCAGTACTGGCGGCGGCCCCATTGGGCAGACAACAGAACTGGCGAAGGGTATGCTGGTGCAGGCCTTGGCTGGATAAGCAGGTGCCGGGGAGGACAGCCCTTGGCAAGGGCAGAGGGACACGGAGAAGAAGAGAGGCAGTAGCCTGCTGCAGATGCTGCTAGGATGATAAACATCAGTCCCAGAGGTGGGGACCGACAAAGGTAGCACGTGGCGGGGCGATGGTAGAAAATGGACACCCGATGAACCAACATGGGCTGAGCTACTCAGTTGAGAGCCCATAGAAGATATGGGCCTGAGCATCAGGGTCTGGGAAGTAGTAGACAAAGTCCCCTGCCCGAGGAGCTGCCCGAAATAGCAATGAGAACAATTGCCGAGCCACTGGGAGCCAGAAGAAGAGGGGCTAGTAGGGCTGAAGGGGCTGACCCCCTCAACGTGACAATGGCCCCGTCACAGTCAAAGGTTTGTGGGGCAACCGATTGGTAAGCAGACCAGTCCCGTCCTTGTCCCAGTGCTTGTGCTTCCCATCAAATTTCTGAGAAGAAGAAGAAGAAAAGGCCCCAGAGGACTGTACTGATGAGGCTGAAGAGCTCCTAGCCTGCAGCTCCTTTTCCATTGCAACCAACTTCTGCTTCAAAAGGTGGCTCTCCAGAGTTTTAAAACAACGTCTCCAAGTAGCCTGATTGAATTTTTCGCAAATCTGGCGCGTCGGTGTCGTGGCTGGGGCCTAGGCAGATGAGACACACAGAGTGGTATCTTTTCTGGAATCTGTTTGTCGCAGGCACACTTAGTGGAGCGGTCGGAAGATGAGGCTGGTGGAGAAGACAAACTCATCAAAGAAACACAGAAAATGTGATGTTTAACACTAAAGAAAAGGAAAATAAAAAGTGTAGAAAGCGTGGGTACTGACAGTTGACTGTAGCTGCAGCATCCGCTAAGGTCCGGCGTGTGCGGGTTGATGATGGGAAAAGAACTGAGGTAGGTTTGGGGGCCCGCCTGCATAGGATAGGCAGGACGTCAGCAGCTGACGTCGGTGGTGGGTGGTCCCCATGGCAGACTGCTAGCTAGAAGTTTTCTGTGTGGTCCTGGCGCCTGATGGCTTAGTCCTTCCAGTGTGGTCTGCTACAAGAGCCTTCCTCGAAGTAAGATCTATTGTTTTATCTTCACATTTAAGAACACTAATAAAACAATGGGTAGTGGGGCCATATGTTTCAGATGAAAGGAAACCTGTGCTGTGATAATCCAAAACAGAGTGCTATGATATATTCCCATTCATTTGGTAGGGGAAAGAAGACTTGAAAGGGCTAGTGGTTTTCTGTTTTCCGAAATTCAATTTTGTATGTACAAAGGCCTTGTAGGTTAAGTAGGATATTAGGAACTACTCACTATTATTCGGTCCTGATATATTTTCCAAAGTTAAAAATACTTTTCAGCCTACTATTTCTTTAAAACAAAATGAACAGTTTACTTACACTGCATTAAATGTTTCTAAACTCAAAATATGAGACCCACACCCCACCTCCACCCCATTACCCCCATTACGGTCTTCTTTCTCAGTCAATCCAATTCAATTTGAGGTAATATATGCACCCATATTTGTCAAACTGGGGACATGGGGTCATGAGGAACTGTGTCCTAGGCTGGTAAAGTTTATAACACAATAGAAGGTTTTGTCACAAGATCGATGTGGTATAAAGGCAAAGCTAGGTTATGTGCTTTTATGCTGATGTTTCCACAATCTGAAAAGTAAAAGCAGAATACAGTATTTCAGTAATTCAGTTCCAGTCACCACTTACAACACACAAAAATGAGTCTCTGTCTCAAACTGCTCTGGGTGTCTGTAAGCCATGGGGGCTGCCAGATGGTGGCACTAATGTAATCTGTCTCTCGGAAGAAGCTCCAGAAGGAAGGAGGTCAGACATGAGAAATGAAGATAAAAGAACATTAATTTAAAACAAAGACACTCAACAAACACCAATATGCTTATTTTCTTCTCATTTGATTTCATTCTGGAGGCAAGGCTGGTATTTTGGAGCCTGCTCTTTTGTCAGACCTGCCGTAATAGGACTAAACAGACTGAGACAGCACTACACTGCTGGCCATCAGACGTACGTGTTGGTAACAGCCACCCTGGTATGTTGAAATTTTGGGTACATGGCAAACAACTGAAGGGCGAACTCAGGAGAGGAGGTTATAAGAAACTGCTGGGGCCACCATCTGTTTTGCAACATGCCTAGTAATTACAAAAATAACTGTTTTTTAAAAGGCTATTCTAGTGGCTCATCATGCTGTCATGTGGAGGACCCGAGTCAGGAGCAATGCCAAATCTCTTATCTGGACCAAAACTGTTGCTGTTGGGGGAGGGGGCGGTGTCAGTGGACAAAATAGGAGTGGAGGAAGCGGAGTCTGGCCCTAACAGACATAAATACACTTTTCAAAATAACTGAATTAAGGATGGTCACAGTGTGTTGGAGCTCCACATTTTACAGGTGTTTTTACTCTTAAAATCTCACTTTTGAGAAGCTATGATTGTGTTGTCGCTGCTAAACAGATTTTTAATCTGTCAGTTCAATATGAGGGGTGTAGAAAAAGCATTGGGTTAGCTGTGGAAGTTTGTGCCCCCAAAGCTGAGTGGGAGGTCTTTTCCAATCTGTAAGTTAGCAAATTCCCTCAGCGATATGCCCTGAAAGCAGCGTGAAGTCTAAAACTGCAAAGCCAACAGTAAAGCTGGCCCTACTATTGATACAAGCCCTACTTATGGACCTTCAGCTGAAGTTCGCACCCCAAACCAAGGTATGGAAAGCATTCAGGCTGATAATGCTGAGTATACAACGACTCTCGTAAGTGAGGCAAGTGTGGCAGGCTCTCTCACTCTCATGCCAGGTGTACTGTCACTGTCTGGGCTAAATTAGCATCATTCCTGCATGAAGAGACTGGAGGATTACCTGACGAACTGTGACCAGCAAACAGTGCTCCTGTGAAGCTGTTCTAACTCTAGCAATTCGTCTGTGATGTGTCCAAATTTTTGCTCCGTCCTTGAACTGTGACAGTGCCCATTATACTGTGTTAGTTTGTGTTGCAGCTGCCCTGAGTGTCATTCTTCTACTGTACTCCCTGTACTACATCACTTGTTAATTGACTCCTGTTCCTCCTACGTGATCCACCAACTATGGCTGTGGCAGAGCCACAGGAGGTGTGACCAGCTACTTCAAGACTCCTCATCCCATGAGTAACTGCAGATGAAGCGCAGCAGTGGAGTGCAGAAACAGAGTGTGCAGTCAGTCAATGTGATCAACTGAGCCAGAGATAGAAATTCTGGTTGTTGCTACCTGTTGTAGGTTTGGTAATTTTTATGTTTTATCAAGCTGTATTAATAGGTTCCCTGTTCTTAATATGCTTGAGAGGTTTTAAGTGGTACTGTTAACAAATGCAATTTACACTACTTTGAAAGGAAATGGTTAAAATGGGTCGACCCGTGTCTGCAACAGATCACATCAACAAATGAAAACACCTTTCCAGTCCATTTCAGTTTATAAGGACTCGTTATAAAGTACTGTAAAAGGTTGGTCACACTTCAAGTCGTTTATTCTTATTTTTGTAAATTACAACAAAGGGTTAAGAGTTATACTACACTTGCAAAGTTTTAGAGTGGAGTTATTAATGTTATTGTTACTAATCTCAGGTTCTGTCCACCCCATCTGGGTCCTGTGAGCAGCTGATAATGCTTTTACATGCACTGCTCCAAACTGTGCATTGAATGACTCACTGAACCCATCTGAAAATTGTTCATCTTAACATATAGTTTCTTTTGGCCAAATAGAATCCTTTTGAGGCCTGGGTAGACTCAAACAAAAATTTAAGAGGTCCCTAAAATGTATTTGCTAATTGACTCTAACTAATTAGTACATGAATTCTTTGTTAATGTTCATATTTGTCATACATCGTATAATGTTGTAATATGTATTTGTATTCTATGTTATTTGTCACTGGACGCTTGTGAAAATGTGCAATTTTGCTCACAGGCTTTTCAGTATAAAATAAAAAACAAATCTGATATTATAGCACTCCCTGAAACATGGTTAAGTAACAAAAATGGGAACAATGAAATAGCACTGAAAGTCTATTCTATATTCAGACAGGTCAGAGTTGGGAAAAGATGGGGTGGGGGAGGTGTGTGCTCATCTATGTTGCTTCCAGTTTTCAAGCCCAGAAGGTATCCCTCAACCAACAGTTTTATCTTACCACTGTGGAAATAACATTTGGCTCTAAAACATCTCCTTACCAGTTCACTCTACATTCCCCTGGACAGAATGAATTAAGGTTTGACCTTATTGCCAGGTTTAAACAAAATGTTATGTTCAATCATGAATGGATTTTGGAGATTTTAAAGAGGGACTCGGACAAAAGTGCTACATTGCAGAATTAGAATAAGCATACCACCAATAAATCTCGTACCAAAAATTAGGTTTCTATGTTACTTCATTTTCAAGTTTTGAGCTATTTTGTAACCCTGATTTCACTACCTATTCAAAAGGCCAGCTTCAGTGAAGGGCAACTGATGATGTCATAACCTGAACTAACAGTCTAGTCCTCCTTGTCAGCAACCTTATAGGACCCGCTTTAAAACTGACATAGGGTTGGCTGCAGTGCTTCCATTTCCAGAATGTTCAGATGCATGGCACTGTACTTTAGAACACATCAGGAGGTGATTTTGAAATGCAGCACTGAACCAAGGTATTGAATGTTAAGGTGGTGCACAATTTTAAAATGTTGAGAGGAGGACATGCAATCTTGGAATGTGGCAGGGATGTGCCATCTCAAAATGTGGTGGGGCACTCAGTCTTGGAATGTGACATGGACACACATCAAGGAATTCAATACTCAATAATATAGCGGATGCACACTGTCGGAATGTGACAGAACACACCATATTATTCTGAAATTGCTTGTCCCTGCCACATTCCAGAATTGTACGCACCACATTTCAAAATCGTGCATCACATCTCCACCACATTCCAACATTATGCATCCGAGGCACATTCTAAAAGTATGCATCCCTTTCACATTCCCAAACTGTGTATCCCAGCCACATTCTGGAAATAGCGCATCACCGCCAAATTCCAAAACTGCACATCCTGCCACATTCAAAACTGCGTTTCAATGCCACATTTCAAACTGTCACTGCCACATTCCTAAATAGTGCATCACCGCCCGCATTCAATATTGCGTCACCCACATTCCCCTGAACTGTGCATCACCGCCGCATTCCAAAACTGTGTGTCACTGCCACATTCCAAAATAATCGTCACTGCCACATTCCGAAATTATGTGTCCCAGCTACTTTCTGAGATTGTGTCATTGCTGCATTCACAACTGCAACCTGATGAAATTTGAAATCTCACACCTGCAGTACTTTAAAAATTGCACACAACTTTGTCTTTCTAAAGCCATGTTTGCCGCTGCATTGAAACCCCTGTTGCATTCTGAAGTACTGCCCATCAACAGCTCCAGAGCCTGGAGCCTTTGTTCCTCAGTCAGCCGCTTATCACTTACTTGACGGCTTCACTGCCAGCCCGGAGAAGCCATTAATGCTGGATTAAACGCCAAATAAGCAAGCATTTAGTTCATTTTAGTGCAGAATGTCCTAAACTGATTCAGATGTAGACACATACAGATAAATGAGATGGTTAACATGGGAATATTCGGTTATGACAGCAACCCGCTCGGAAACCCAGACAAACAGATTAACCTATAATGGATTAAAGAGGTCTGACTGCATTTGGCCTGTCCACACCTTTCTGGGTTAAGATCCTCAGTGTCCCAGCTCATATTCAACTGGATGTGGTGCATGGCCTCCATAAAGGAGGGACCATCAGATGGGGACCTTGGTGTGTCTCTCTCAGGTCTGGTGATGGGAGATCTCCTCCTAAAGAGGACCTGGATGAGTAAAAGAGGAATGGTCCAAAACTACTGAGGAGGAGGACCTAGACCTGGCATGTCGGTAGCTTACGTCCTTCCATGGAGAGTGAAGAGCTCCAGCTCCTTGTCCTGGAGCGTCTTTTGTGGCCCGAGCAACCTGTTGACTGGTGGTGGCGGGAGTGGGCTCCTTAGGCGGGGAGTAGGCTCCCTAGGTGAAGGAGATAGTTCCGGAAGATAGGCTCCTCTGTTTAAATGCGCCTGGCTGGGAGGATGTCAGCTTTGATAGTGTCCACCAAGAACTAAATAGGTCTTTGACATGTGACAGTTGGGCTCTTGGCTCCTGGTCTGGTGTTGCGTTCGACGGACCTGGCTCCTAACCAGTCATCAGGTCTGGCGTCGGAGATGGCAGCTTTGGTACATCCACTGTCAGCCCTGCAAGCAGTGATGGGGCTTTAAGCGGAGGACCAGGGTCGCCAGTCATTTTGTGAGGTAAGGCCGACGACAGACTACCTGACGACGGGTCACTGCATTTGTCAGCAGGGAACGCAGTGTGGCCGATGATGTTATGGTCATAGTAGTTGGGGCCTTAGGCTGGGTTGGAGGTCTGTCATCAGGCTCCTTGGTCTGGCCGATGGTGTCATCGACCGTTTCTCTATCAGTCTTTTCTCTGGCATTGGTTTAAGTGGCGTAGGCCCTGGGGGAGTGTTGACAGGCGGACCTCCCGGAGGAGTGGCCCGAACCCCCAGGTCTTTCCAGAGAGTCAGCGCCTGAGGTGGCTGACTTGGATGACACTTCTGCTGGTCTGTCGCTGGAGGAGGACCTGGACGTTGGTGTCTGAATGTGGCCAGAGGAGTGCAGTGTGGCCAGATTTTCAGAGGTTGCAAGGTGGAAGACCCTTGCTTTGAGCCCCTGTCGCCCTTACCTGGGTGGGTGGGTCTCACTACCATCAACCCGGTTAGGAGAGCGTGCTGTCATGGAGGCTGAGTCCGAACTCCTCCGGGAGGCAGATCGGGAGTTGGACGACCTAGATCTTGACTGGGATCTACCTTTTCCCTCCCTGTCTCTCCTCTTCTCCTTGTGGTGATGTTTCCCCGATTTTTTGTGACAGGGGCCCTCCTTGGAAGAAGATCCTTCTGCATGGCAGCTAATTTCTGCTCCATTAAGTAGGTCTGGAGGGTCTTCTGGTGGCGAGCCTCATCCTGCTATTGAACTTCTGGCAGTGTGTGCAGGCCTCAGTATCGTGGTCTGGGCCTAGACATAGTAGGCAGGCGAGTGTCCATCTCGCCATGGAACCTGTTTGCTGCAGGCACACTTGGACTGGTGCCAGTCGATGGACGACGTCGGGGAAGTCGACATGCAGAAAATAAAAAGTAAAGAAACGAACTTTTAGGTAAACAAAACATTGAAAACAGTGTAGATGGCAGTCGATCGAAGCCAAAGGTTTCTGTGGAGCTGATACATGCGGAGCGCAGTGATGGAAAAGAACTGAGGAACACTGGGGACCGCCTTTATATCACATGGAACATCGGGGGCAGTCCGTGTATACTGCTAGCTAGAAATTTTCCATGGGGCCTGCCGCTTCAGACCTGCTTGTGTTACCTGCCACAAGAGCCATCTCAAGTAAGATCCTGTTTTTCTAGGGATATGGATATGATGCTCTATCTACACTTTCTGGCAGACTCCTAGCAGTTGTCCAGGAAGAGGGTGTCGTCGAGGCACAGGTCAGGAAGCATAAGAAAACAAAAGCAGTTTCAAAATTCACAAATAGCATTTTATTTTTCTCAATAACAGCAAAATAAAAAATACAAATTATTCAGTGTAACTATTTACAAACGTAGTACAAACACAAAAAGTCCTTCATCTGAGGTTATCTGCAAATCCAAGTTTCAGTCTTCCTCTTTCCTCTAGCATAAAATTGCTGCTCTTTTAGAAGCCTTTGTCTGGGAACTCATTAAGAGAGCCTGTTTCTCACAGAATGTTCTTGTAAGTTTACAGAATGTTCTTGTCAGTTTCATTCCTTACAGGTGCAGCAAGTCAAGAGTCAAGTCAGGTTTATTTGCAGGAAAACTCCATTGAGCATGCTCATTTACAAGAAGTCCTGGGAGGACAACAAATTACACAATAATACAAATACAAATTTTACAATGAGTGATTCCAAAACAATCAATAAGAATCTTAGCAACATATTAAGGTAGGAAGACTATAAGTGCAGAAATCTGACATAGGGAGAGTTGAGCTAGGAGAACAACAGAGACGGGGAAGCAAAGGGAATACTCAAGCAATAATTTGGCAGGAGGATACTGATATGGGTGGGCAAACAACCCCATTATACAACAGTGAATGATTGTAAACATACTAAATGAAGGGAAATAAGTGCAGAAATATGTCAGTTGAGCTAGGAAACAACAAAATCAGGGGACTGAGTGAGGCAGAAGGAATACAGGAGCAATAAGTTGACATGTGAGCATTGGAAAGTAGGGCAAACAATAAGCTAAAAGAGTTTAGGTCTAAAAGTGGGGAAGGGCTGGAAGAACCAGGAGGGGTCCTTGCTGCTGGCTGAAGTTGAGGCAGGGAGTGTGAGGGATGGGGTGGGGCAGGGGTGAGAAGTGCTGCATCAATCAGGAAAACCATGTTGGGTAGACCTACCCACAGGGTAGCAAAACAGTACATGATGTCCAAGAACTGACCACTTGTTGACAACTCTGCAAAGGGCTTAAAACTGCATCTCAGGTAACCCCTTAAGTTCCAAATACCTTTTGTAATAATTTCAATAATATAACTATATACAATTTTAAACAAAGGGATCCCAGTATCAGTGACATTTCACATAAAGATTCACATATTTTTTATACCCACAGATATGCAAGGGGAAGAAAAGACAGAAATAGCATAGGAAGGCAGAGAGATAGCGAAGGCAGAGAATTGTGAAACTGTTGGAGTGATCAGTTCCCAGGTCTCACAAGAAAATTTGGTTTAAGCAACCAGACAGACAAAAGACAGAAAAGAAGAGGACAGAACAGATCCTTGCGCTAAACTCTTTCTGCATAACATATGGGGCAGGGCCTTATTTAACCCTGTCAGAGCGAAGGCAAGGCATACACCTCTATTTGGGAAACAGAGACTGGACAACCGAGGCCTCAAAATCAGCATCCCATCGTGACTCAAGGTCAATGTGGTAACAGGAAATGAGCGTGTGCTGTACTCCAGGTAGCTGCCTGCAGATTTCCTGGATAGAGCGTCCTAGAAGCAGCCACCGAGGCAGCGGTATGGTGGGTGGAATGAGCCTAAGCCCTATGGGGGCTCCCTACCCGCCCGATTTATAGTATGCAGGATACAATCCACCTGCAATTGTCCACTTAGCTGCCGGTCTGCAGCTGCGGCTTCAGCGTGGGTGACAAACCGCTGGCGAACCTCTCCCAGAACTGCAGCGCATGCTCGCCTCAGTCCAGAGTATGGAGCCTGTGCTTAGCCTCCTTGGTGTGATTGGTGAAATACACGGAGATTAATCACCCTGTTAGGTGAAACTCTTGACACAACCATCGGGAGGAACTTGAATTGGGGCGAAGGGCATTCTTGTCCCGTGGAAGACCAGGTAAGGAGATGCCACCAAAAGCCCTGGAGCTCACTGATCCTTCTGGCTGATGTGACAGCCACCAAGCAGGTGGTCTGCCACAACAGGTGAGACATGTCACACCTGTGCATCTTTTCGAATGGCTTCGCATTAGCTTTGCCAAAACCAGTAACAGATCCCAAGGTAGTGGTGGTTCACGCTGCAGAGGAAATGTGGTCAAGGCCTTTAAACAGGCACCAGACCACCATCTCCCTGCCCATCACTACTGACCGCCCACACCCAGTAAGCAGATGGCTGCGGGTGTACCTTGATGGTCATTGACCGAAGGCCCGACTGAGAGAGAGAGAGAGACCACAGGTAGTTAAGAATGCTAGCCACTGGACAGGACAAAGGGTCTAACTCCTTGCCCTGACACCAAATGGAGAATCTCTTCCACCTGAAGGAATAGCATTTCCTGGTGAACTTCTTCCAAGATGCCTCCACAACAGTGAGGACATCTTCAGAGACCAAAGCCTGGAACTCTAGCCGCTCAGGAAGCAGGCTGTCAGGTGCAGGGACTGAAGGTCCTGATGGAGTACCTTCCCCTGACTGATGGGGTGCAGGTCCAGGCAGAGAGGAAGATGCCTCGGGAGCCTGCTGCTGAGGCTGAGGAGATCGGGTAGCAGAACTGCAGGGCCAGTCCGAGCCACCAGGATCACCTGTGCCTTTTCCCCCTGGCCTCAAGCAACACTTTGTGAATCAAAGGAAGTGGAGGAAAGCACAGAAGAGGCCTGGGAAATTCCCTGCTGGGGTGGGAGGCGGGCACAGAACAGCCTCAGCTTTGCGTTCTCCCGGAGGCAAAGTAGGTCCACTTGAGGGTGCCCCACTGGGAGAACAGACTGTGTACTACCTCTGGGAGGATAAGCCACTCATGAGACATCTCACCCACACGACTGAGAACATCCACCAGTTGGTTGGAAGCCCTGCCATAGAGATGGCTAGAGATTGACACCAAGGCTGTGCATGAGGTTCCACACATGGAGAGCTTCCTTGCACAATGGCAAGGAGTGTGTCCACTTGTTTGTTGTGGCAGTACATGGTCGTGGTGTTGTCCGTCTGGATCTAGACCACCTGACCCCGAATGTGGGAGCAAAGGCAGTAAGCGCCAGCTGAACTGCTCAGAGCTCCAGCAGGTTGATGTGGCACCAGGACTCCTCGGGGTCCAGAGCCCGCAGACTCTGTGTTCCCCAGGTGGGCACCCTAGCCCATGAGAGAAGCATCGGTCGTCAGAATGACCATCTGCTCTGGGCAGACAAAGGGATCCCTTCCTGCAGATGTTCTGGGACTAACCACCACTGGAGAGTGTCCCACATCCGCTGGGTCACAGTGACCAGCTGGTCAAAGTGACCCTTGCACTGAGACCACTGGCTGGCCAGCTCCCACTGCAGAGAGTGCATTCTCCAGTGGGCCCAATGGACCACGCTGGTGCAGGCTGCCATGTAATCCAACAGGCGCAGGAAGTCCTGGGCAAGGCACATGTCAAACCCGAAATGATCGGGCAAAGGAGGTGAGTCTCCGCCCTGTCCAGCGGGAGCCGGGCTCTGGCTCTGCAAGAGTCGCACTACACCCTGATGCAGTTGGTCACCTGCAAAGGCATGAGTTCCAACTTGGCCTTGTTGCCTGGGAAGTCAAGGGAGATGCAGGTCTGGGCCAGCTCCTGGACCACTCCACCTCCTGCCTGGAGGGACCTGCGATCAGCCAGTCATTCAGGTAGGGGTAAACCTGGACCCTCGGTGCCTCAGGTAAGCTGCCACCACTGCAATGCACTTGGTGAAGACCCTGGGGCTGAGGACAGGCCAAATGGCATGGCCTGGAACTCATAGAGGGCTCCTCTGCTCGAAGCGGAGGAACCTTCTGTGAGATGGATGGATTGGGATGTGAAATAATGCGTCCTGAAGATCCAGGGAGTAAAAGCACATGTTTTGCTCTACAGATGGTATGATCTGTGACAGAGTTACCATCTTGAAGGTCTTGCGACTTGAGAAACTTGTTCAAGTCGTGCAGATCTAACTGAGGTGGGGCAACAGCCCATGTATGTTTGGAACCAGGAAGTACCTGAAGACAAACCCTGGGTGTTCTGGAGGATCCGTGACTGGAACCATGACCTCCTTCTGGAGGAGCTGGGCAAATGTCGCCCAAGAGCCCTACAGAATGTTCTGCAGATATCAAGTCCTCCCACGGGGTGCGGGCTTGACAAGGAGGGTACTGCTTGAACTCCAGAGGCAGACCCTGACCAACCACCTCGGGAATCCACCTATCCGTGGTGACAGCGGTCCAGGCAGAAAGGAAGTGGTGGAGCCAACCCCATGGGAGGACCCAGAGGAGGTGTGGCGGGCATGAGGGAGGCACCCCTTATCCCATAACTGGGCAGGCTTGGAGGAGGAGGAAGGAGGAGGGCCCAGCTGAGATGCCACGGCGTCTCTCCCTCCAGGTTACGGATAACCGAGGCCACCAACTTGGGTCGAGGTCGCCAGGCTTGAGCCTGCTGCCCAGCTTAGGGCTGGGCTGGTTTGGCTGCAGGAGTGGAGGTGGACCAAAGGGCTTCTTCTGCTGCTTGGAGCCCTTGGGGTCCCTCTGGGTGGATATCACCAAGTCCAAGGTGGCAGTGGACTTCTCAGTGTGGTTGAGGTGGCCCTTGACTCCGGGCCGAGCAAGCTGGTGCTCAGAAAGGGACATCTGCCAGCTTGTGCTGGGTATCTGCCGTGAAGGTAGAGATTTGCAGCCAAGCCCTGCGGTGCATGGCCACTGAGGCTGCCATGGAGTGGGCACAGGAGTCTCCAATGTCCAAGGCTGTCTGGAGCTGCTGCTTTGCTACAGCCTGGTCCTGGACCATGGTCTGAAGGTCTGCCAGCAGATGAGGAAGCACCTCATCCAGGTGTCCAACAGGGCATGGGAGAAGTGGGCCATGAGAAGGGCTGAGCTCGCCTAGCGAGGCCAAGCAAAGAGGCAGCGTAGGCTTTTTAGCCATATAGTCCAGTTTCCTGGAATATCAGGCAGCTGCTGACATCCCCAGTGTTGCCAGAGTGCTGAACACAGAATCAGCCACCAAGCCCTCAGCTCACGGGTGTTCTGTAAATCCAACAGGAACTGGTAGGGCACTGTACTTGTGGGCCATCGGGCAGACGGCACAGGGCAGGAAGTGGGGCACTGCTAAAGCTCCAAGGCAGGGCCAAGGAGTATTTCCCGGTCCAGGATCTCAGTCAAGTGCGTAGAACCCATTTCTGGATAGGCTACATTTTCATACCTGTGGACTCAGAGATCAGGCGGAGAAGGCCCATAAAGGAAGTAAGGCCTTACGTCCGATGAGACCCCAACCAACTCCACATTGATCGGACAAGAGTACAAGAAGGAACCCTCCGACTCTGAGGTCGTTAAATGGTCGACCGCCAGAGTTCTACTGACCCTCTGCGAGACGGTCCAGGAGTAACGGTGACCAACAGCTGATGGAAGCCCCTCGGCTGGCGCACCGTTTTTAGCTACATTGGTGGCGGCTCCATGGGAATCGTGGAGAAGCCAGGGTCGGCTGAGCGGACCATCTTGTTCGGCTCCTGAGGCGGAGAAGGCATTGACCGTTGAGGCAAAAAGCCAAATGACTGCGGTGTAGAAGTTGGGACCGGGTTCATACTGGAGAACACCAGCTGTTGTCACATAAGATCCTCGTGGCGCTGGACGCAACTTGCGCTGAAGCCTCTCCTCACCCGAGGAGTACGAGGATGAAGAATAGCAGTGGCACCACTTCCCATGGCGTCGGAGTCGGTGGGAACCGCTTGACCCCTGGAGAATAAATCAGACCTCGACCACTGCGGGAATGGTGGCAGGTCTTGGAGGGAGCCAGTCAAAGTCGAGACACCTCCGGTCCTGGTCGGTGACCAGAGGTGGCGGGTCAGCAGACTGATCTGCCCCTCCAATGGTCTGGGTCAGGATCGAGTCCTGGAAAGTGAAGTGTTGGCCTCTTCAGTCGACAACTGGTTGACCGGCTCGAAAAAAATTGACCGTAAGATCGACCAACATCAGCCAATCTGGCCCCAGCGGTTACCATGGAGCCAGTGACCTGGGTCAAAGATTTGACTAAAGTCGGATTAGAAGAAGTGCTGAATCCAAAGCCCTCAAAGACAGCATTCCCTATCCCACGATAGATGGAGAGACCATTTTTTATCTCTTTTTGATTTGGATTTGTGCCTGAATATGGGCCCTGACTGACAGTTGGTAGGAGACTGACACTCCTTAAATGACCTCGTAAAAGGCGGCCCAGTAAAAGCGGAATGAAGCTGAAGCCGAGGAGGTGTGAGCTGCACCTGGACCGCCACCTCCTCAACGCCGCTTAGCTGTTCAGCAGACCCCACAGCTACGGAGTCCACCCAATGGGCATCTTTAGATTTGACCTGAGGGTACTGTTCACTGGACGCTCTAAAGTGAGTCAAGCTTAATGGTTTTTGAGAATGGAAGGTGGAAAGACTGACAAATGTCGCAGGTCTGGTGATCATGCTCGTGACCCAGGTAGTACATGCATGTGATGTGCGAATCTGTTCAGGACATCTCCTGCCCACAAAGGCATCATCAGAACCCTGAAGCAGACTTGTCATCGCCCATCGCGTCAGATCGAAGATCGCGGTTCTGAAGACAAAGTCTTGTAAAGGTTTTGGAAGTTAATACAGAGATTTAGTAGCAAAGGCCTACTCATAGCAAAGAGCAGTAAGGAGAACCTGCTTCTTCCAGCAGAAAGGAAGATCTGGTGTCATGGGGCGGGCGAGGAGTTACCACCCAGGTGGGTGGGAGGAGCCAGCTAGAAGGCGTTCTAGTGAAGTCTTAAAAGGAAAGGCACTGCTAGAAAGTGTGGCTAAAACATCATATTCACGCCCCTAATTAGCTATTTCAGATCCAAGCAACTCAGTGACTTGGGCAAGCTCAGAAACACAACAAACTGTAAACACTCTGTTAAGGAAGGAGGGTCGTACTGAGTCCTTTTTAAGTGACTTTGATCAATTAGTGGCTCCACGAAGATTGCAGAGATTCTTAATACCTACTTCTGGAACCTTGAAATGTATAGGACAAAGTTTAATGCTCCTGTGTCCTCCTCTAGAGGTGAAGATGTGGTTAACATGAATTCACCCAGTTTTTATTTTAATATTGTTTCTCCTGAAATAGTTGATGAAATGTTTTGAAGTATGACCCTTGTCCTATTATTGGCTTACATATCTTAAAATTAACAATTTCACAATTGACCAAGCGACAGCTTCCATTTTTAATTATTCACTTTGCCATAGTGTGTATCATTATAAATGGAAAACTGCAATAATCAAACCTACGCATAAGTCAGGCAATAAGGATGCTGTCTCCAATTTTCAGCCCATTTCTTTATTGGCCTCACTCTCTTAAGATCTTAGAGAGGATAGTCTATGATCAAGTCACTTGTCATTTAAGCAAATGCAACCTGTTGTCTAATGCCCAACACAGTTTCTGTGCTTCATGTAATACAGAGACTGCCTTGGTGAAGTTCACTAGTTGTTTGCATGGTACCACAGATGGGGACACCATGCCGAGCTATTTTGTGGACCTTCAAAGGCTTTCAGTCTTGTCGATCACAATTACTGGTACAGTCTTTGTTAGAGTGTAATTTTTCTCAAGATGTTTCAAATTGGTTTTCTATTTATCTGTCAGGAGAAGTCATAAAATGTCCATACTAGGTTGTTGTTCAGATTCGCTCCTCATCAAGTGTGAGTTCCTCAGGGCTCAATTCTGAATCCCTCCTTTCTTCTTTATTTTCAAACTCTGTTCCATAATCCTGCAAATCATCTGAAGTTTTACTGTACGCAGATTATGCAGTAATTTTCAGTTCTGACCAAAATGTCACAGTAGCTGTTCACAGTGTTCAAACATTTAATTTTTTCCATAGTTGCCAAGCGATGGTCTTGAATTCTTAAAAAAACAAATGTTATATTCTGGCCCACAGATGGAAAGAGGTTTTGAACCATCTGTTGTTGATTTGAATAGTGATCCTATCAAACAAGTTGATTGTTTCAAGTATTCAGGTGCAATTCTTGACAGTACATTGTCCTTTGAGCCTCGTGTTAAATACATTAAGACAATCCATCAAAGGTTGTTTTTTTTATTTAGGGTGAAGAGGTTTCTCATCCCAGAATCTCATAACTGTCAGTCCATAGTCTTTACTTCCGTATTAGACTATGGACTACTAATTTATGCAGCAACTAATGAGTGTAAAATGTCCAAAGTTTGGGACATTTACAATATGAGCACATTCATAACCAATCTCCCAAGATCTACACATCACTGCACTTTGTACATAAGTGTTGGCTGTCTCCCTGCTGAATACAGATGCAGATTACGTTTGGATGTTATGTTGCAAAAGATGGTTCTGATTTATTACCAGGATCTGTCTCAGCCTTGTTTAGTAAGACTCGGTCTGTTATGCTACAAAATATCAAAACTGAAAGCTTTGTAATATTACTTTAAAAAAAACCCAACAACAACCTTTTAGCCAAATAACATTGCTGTATAGGGCTCCCCAGTTTTGCAATTTGTTACCTAGCAAAACTGTTAACTGTCCTACCCTGTCTGTGTTCACCATGTCTGTAACCTCCAAGTCGAGCCTGAAAATAGGCAATTCTGTTGTTGGTACACCTACCCAGTAAACAAAAACTAAATAAATATGTTGAAAGTTTGTTTAAAACAATGGCTCTTTCAATGTAATGTTTGCACATGATTTTATTAACTATTAATATTTAATACTGTATGTATTATTTTATTTTTATTATTTTTGTATTATCTTGTAATTGTGTAATTATGAACTTGTCACTGATGAAAATGGGAAGTAAGATGCATTAGTCCATAAGTATAAAAATAAAAATGAAATGAATGAACACATTATTTCAAGCACGTACCACTATAGAGGAGAGAACAGATGTCACAGAGAAGGCAGTTAAGGTGAATGAGTGTGAGATTAATTCACTAGCTGCTAAAATGCTCACTGTGGAAGGTGCTGCTAATGCTTCTTTACATGAACAGCTGGCTCTATCCTCTAAATTGGAGAGGACTGAAAATATGCTGTTACTTAAAAATTTAAGAGTGACTGGACTTTCTGCTAAAGTCCCAATTCTGAGTTAAAGGGAGAAATTCAAGCAGCACTTTCAGCAATTTTCTCAACTGACCCTCCTCTCCAGCTGGTCTCAGTCTTTCGATCGAAACCCTGACCACGTAAACAGATTGGGAGTCTGCTACTGTTACTGGGAAGCCTGTTGCTGGAGTAATGAACTGGAAGAGGTGGGGCATCAGATATTGTATTATTACATTTTCCACTATATCCAAAAGAAATAAATTGTTGCAGCTGGCTAGACAGAAATAAAAAACTATTTTATACTGGGTCACAGTTGCATCTGTATCTAGATTTCTGCCTACAGACTCAAAGGCGTACAGTAGCAGAAGATCTGTACCTTTAATGTCGAATTAAAGGAGGCAGGGATACCTGCCTCCTTGTTGCTCCTAGCCAAGCTCAAAGTTACATTTCAGGAAAGTAGGTGTTCTTCAAAAATCTTGAAAAAGCAAGGTCTTTCTATGAGGCTAATATGCAGTTAAACCATTGACTTTCTGCAGAAGCATAACCTTCTCACGTCTGCACAGCATGGTTTCTGCAATGGTCATAGCACCACCACTGTTTTACTCAAATTTACGTCCGATACCCTAGCAGCCATGGACTCAAGTCTCCTAACGGGGCAATTTTTATAGACATGACTAAAGCATTTGACCTAGCTGATCATCCTATCCTCCTAACTGCTCTAAGATCACTAGGCTTCTCACCAGGTGTGACTGCATGGTTTGACAGCTACCTGACAGATCGCACTCAACTAGTTAAATTTAACTCTACTTTGTCGGATTATGCTACCATAAATATTGGTGTGCCTCAAGGATCTATTCTTGGTCCCGCTTTTCACCATCTTTATAAATGATATTACCTCACACATTCCCCAGGCAGCCTGCCTGCTGCTATCGCCGATGACATAGTCCTGTACACCAGTGCAAAAAACATCACTGAAATCAACCAACGACTTTCCCAAGACTTTCAACAAATTGATGGTTGTTTAGCAATAAGCTTGTCCTAAATGTATCTAAGACTCAAGCCATGCTATTTGGTTCCGATGCAAGCGAAAACTCTCCCAACCCACTTTTAATGTCTCTACTATAAATGGCTCATCTGTTATGGTGGTACCCTCCTTTAAATATCTGGGTATCACACTCGATCCTGCTCTTACTTTTGATCTACATATACAGCAGACTGTAAGCTGGCCAACATGAAACTTGGTATGGCCTACCGCTCAGCTACGTGCTGACCTCCTCAGCTAGGCTTGCCATAGCTCGAGGCCTACTCCTTCTGTCACTCACTTATGGAGTGGCAGCGTATGCCTCGACAGGTAAGACTAGTTTTCAGAAATGGATATCGCATACAACAATATCTGTGATATGTCGTCCTCTCATCGACTGAAACACCACTGCCTCCTCTACACTGAACTAGGATGGCTTTCTCCGGCAGCCTCCCGAGATTATGCGTTTGCTCAATCATAAATAAAATCATCCGAAATCAAACACCTAAGCCACTGGCGGAACTATTTCTAAACCAGACATCCAGCTATGAACTACGCTCAGCTGCTAATGCCCACGTTATCATCCCTAGATATCACTCCTCCAAAGGTGCTAGCGCCTTCTCCTGCTATGCCCTGAAAAATGGAACTTCCTCCTCTAACTGTTCATCTGGCATCATCCCATACCTCTTTCAAAATATTGCTGCGTAACCATCTTGCTGTCTCAAGCTGTTGCTCCTGCTTCAAACCCCTTAGTCCAGTATATCTACATAATGTCTCCTACCCCAACAGCCTTTCTGACCTCTTTTCCTCAACAAAATAGTTCTGCACTGACCTCCTGTCTCCTATCTAACCATATTTTAATCGCTGATTACATCTAGCCATCATCCCTTACCTCACCTCAATTTTTCCTATCCTATCCCACCTCCTTATACTACCTCCTACCCCTCAAATATTCCTGTTTCTATTGTAGTTCCATCTTCCTAGACTATTAAAATGGCACTTCTGCTTTGTTTAATCTCGCTAGACTGCTACCTTAATGTTGCCAACGGATTTTTTTACACTTTACTCTCCCATATTTCTATGGTATATAGTTCTATGTTATATAGTTCTGCAGAATCAGATGTATCTATTGTTTTCTTCTGCCTGCACTGTATTACTATATTTTAAGCACCTACTGTTTATATGATTGTACTGCCATTGTTTCAAAATGTTTTGTTTCTGTAAACTCCTGGTGGTGCCTGAAAATAGTCATTGCTATGGCTAGTGCACCTTACCCGTCAACAAAAACTAAATAAATAAAAATAAATTACCTAATGAGGCTGAACTAACTGAATATCACCCTACAACCGTGAGACAAACTTACCTCTCTACAAAAGCTGCCTTCTTGCTTAATTATTATTTCAGTCTACCATCCTGAAAAATTTGAAGCAGTGGTATTATTTATGGTTTAACATTAATGGCTTAAAGGGACACTGTCAACATGTTTTCATCATATTATTTCTAGATGAAACCACACATTTTATGATTGTTTACTCTCTCTAAATTCACTGATGTTGCTATTTGTTTTGCCTGTTTCCTTGTTTAGTAGAACTGAAATGCATGGCAATTTATATTTATAAACAACTTTGTTTTGTTTACAATCCTGGTTCTGTTCTTACTGCATACTTCCTGAGCATTAGAAAACACCCAAACAGTGCAGTCGCTCATAAGAAAGAAGCTTCCGAAACCCCACTGAATCATAAGGGGCTAGACTGTTTTGTGGGTGTTCCAAGTCCAGGAAAGATGCGTTTGGGGTTGCTCAAGGGATGTAAACAAACCTGTTTTGGTGTAATAACACCAGTATGTTGGGCAGTCTGTTTTCACTTTTTAAAGAAAATAAGTGTCAGAATGAAACTACCAGCTACATCAGCAATCTTTACTGAATCTTGGCAGTCATAAAATATGTTTTTAAACTAGAGACTTTGAGACCTAAGGGGTTGACAGTGTCCCTTTAATGAAGGTGATGTCTGATTTGGCTTAAAATACACTAACTAGTTTACTCTCTTGAGATGGGATGTCTAAGTTTGGAACATAACTATATTTTTAATGCTGTTTAAAATATTTTTCTTTTTGTCAGAGCTCAAGATAATACTCTCATTAGTGGCTACTGCTTTAAATTCCCCAAATTAAAAAAATTGCTTTTTGTGCTCTTTAATTGTGTTATGAAATATCAGATATGGAATATTTCAGAATGGCTTACTATGATGAAAGTCTTACTGAATTTTATTTTGAGTCTCTATGAATAAAAATATTGTTACAGAACAAACAAATAAAAAGCAGCTGATTAGACAAAACACCCTAGCAGGGGTGGAGTGGGGGGCATGCAGCCACCAGGACAAGACAGGCCTAAGACAAGTTTCTCAGACCTGGCAACAGAACTGTACTTTTGAAGAGTTTCACATTTGTATTTAACCTATTTTTTAGCTAGTTCAGTAAAGTATTACCTGCAGGTGTAAAATCCTGTGTTTGAGCCAGTTCCAACGTGGGAAAGCCAAGACAAGCAGCAGCACAAGACAGCAGGAAAGCCAACAGGCAAAACTGACTGAGTGAGCGCCTTGAGGGGAAACAAGTCACAAGGGAGTAGGGAGGCTGAACCTACTGCAAGTCATGCGAGACCTGAACAAGAAGGCGAACAATTTAAACAATGATTCACAGTCATGCAATCTAAAATGGAGCTACTGTCACGGATACTAAACCTGCAGCTGAATGTGCCAACACATCAGCCACAGCAGTTCAGGCATAATTCTGGAAAACAAATTGTTATGACTGAGTTTAGCACCCTGAAAACACCAAAGAAAACCCAACACTAGACTCCTCGGTGTACCAGAAAACTGGAAGGTACTGACCTGCTTTCTTATGTTCAGGACTTGTTTCTGACCACTTTAAAGACAGGTAGAATTAACAGGTTTGCTGCACAAAGCCTTCGCCTGACCCTCAAGACCGAATGTGGCCCAGCCTAGTACAATGATGGTACTCTCCAGGGCTCTGCACGCCTGCAATTGTATACTACAAGCTTCAAAAATAAAGGCAACCTCTTCATGGAAAATGGAATGTAGTAAACCTTCTGCTTCCCAGATGCTAGTTTTGCCATGTGTTAGCGCTGCAAAACGTTGAGATACAATTTGGTCCAAACTGAGAGTGTTGGGAATAAATCATGACATACAGCTTCCAGTTCCTCTGCGGATAAATTACGTGGGCAAAATGTATGTGTTCACAGAGCCAAATGAAGGCAAGAAAACACTCAAACTAATTCAAAACAGACACTGTTCATTACCCACATGGCTCAGAGTCAGAAGCAGAGGACTAAAAGTTGAACTTGTTGCTTAGCCTGTGTTAAAATGTGCAGCATAACTTCTAATTCTGTGGATTTAAAAGTTCTGCTTATTTCATTATCTCTGATGTTCTGAGCACCCAGGGCTAAATATCTATTATAACAGCCAAATGGATATTCCAATGGTGGTGGGACTGAGGAGCTGAGCAAAATATACTTTAATTTTATTTGGTACTTGCTCATGTGGCACTCAAGGATGGCACTTAACACTGTCAGGTAGCCAAGGAGGTAAGATGGCCAATGCCACGTGGCTCGAGGAGAGGTGTTGCTTCTAATCCCAGCATGTACTATGCTAGCCCAAGTTGTAAAATATTTTAGTTCTTACTCTGCAGTTTATTTCTCATTAAGATGGTGATAAATATGTTTAAAATTAAGACTGTACAATAACTGCCGCACTTGGTGGTGGGGAAGATACCTGGAGGAAAATGCTTGTTGCACTAAGTATTTCTGATTTATCTACACTGTATTTTCTGCTTAGATGATCAGTTTATCATCAGCCAATCCAAATGTTATAGCCAAAGTTTTTATGGTGCTCACCTGAACACACCAGTTGTTTAGCAAATGGACAACTACCAATCTTTCATTAACTCTGAACGTCACTGAGAGTGACACTGTCAGGTGCTTTGCACCAGGAGAAACTTTATAAAGATTTTTACTTCCAGGTTCATGTGACTGCTGCAAGAAGCTATTATGACATTAATTTAGAGATGTTGTCTTATTTTAGTTGACCCTTCACATGTTGTATCGAAGGGATGAGAGTGTAAAACACTGGTGCGCAATTACCATACAAAGTTGCTAATCTCTGAACCAAGTATTTTAGTTTTTGAAATGTACACTTTGAAAACTAGTAAAATATAATTGAAAAACAAAACAAAAATAAAATGCCCTAACAAAAAAATCTGAGAATATCAAATAGGTTGTACTGCTAAACAGGTAGGATTGAAATAGTTTCTAGTAAATATTCACAGTTGTTTAAAAAGTAATATCAGCTAATTATGGTCAAGAACAGGAGCGGACAGTCTGGGATATGGAGGCCAGGGGCTAAAAGCTTCACTACCCCACCTACAGCACTTTTAGTAATATCATTCCCCTACTAAATCACCTACAAAGGGTAGGTGGCAATGTGGCATACTTTGGTTTGTTATACGTATGTAGTTAGAGTATTATACTACACACTGTCTCTAAGCAGACTCTTATATTCTACATGTTTCCTGTTTGTGCATTGATATTCCTATCTCATATGTGCTACACTGCCTATGTTTGTTAGCACTGATGCGTTTGTATGTCACATGCTGTAGTTTTGTGTATGTGACAATGACGAGAAATGTTGAAAATTTAAAACAGCCACATAAACATAGGTTAATCATCTGTAACAGTAGTTCTAGGAGTGGACAGACATAAGGCAATTCTAGTGTGGGATAGGAGGAAGTTGGTTGTTGGTTAACTAGGATCTGCAGCTTATCCATTTGGTAGGGATGTGGGCAGGCGAGGTGGGCCAAGCAGTCCTTATCTGCCATCAAATTCCAAGTTTCTATGTTTTTATATGTTGTTCATCCACACTATTTGGCAGTGTCCTTTCCCTTTAAGATGTGCGGAAAGTCTTCAAGCTGTCTCCTCCCACC
Source organism: Neoceratodus forsteri (assembly GCA_016271365.2). Taxonomy (NCBI): domain Eukaryota; kingdom Metazoa; phylum Chordata; order Ceratodontiformes; family Ceratodontidae; genus Neoceratodus; species Neoceratodus forsteri. The sequence goes on along the minus strand of CM057452.1, from coordinate 417,910,277 downwards.
CACCTGGGTGTTATATTCCCTCAGCTCCACCCCATGACACCAGATCTTGCCGCTGGAAGCAGAGGTTGTGTGCTGGAGTCTGGGAGGTCAGGTGGTCCGTGTGGATGAACATATACCACTCCTAGAAAGTACGGTTATGTAAGAACTTACCATAACAGTAGATCTTGAGTGTCTCTTGCAGTAGGTAAAACACTTGGGTAAACAGCAGAGGTCGCTGTGGCGCACGGTAGCTCTTCTAGCAGTTTTTACCAGGGGCGCCCACACATGACATCATCTTCCTGTTTCCTATATAAGTGTGGGTGGTCCCTGGCATCCTCAGTTCCCCCCCGAATTCAGCTTGCAAAGCGAGGACCGAGGGGAACCTGAGGTACCTAAGATATCCAACCCAAAAGTCACTGGACCCGAATTTGTTCTCCTAAAGAAGGAGGGAGACGGAATATGGATCGGGCCTACTGCACGAGATACTCCTCAAGATCTACTGATACGGTAAGTTCTTATGTAACTGTACTATCTTCCACGGATTGGTCTCTTGCAGTAGGTAATACACTTGGGATGATTTCCAAGCAGTATACCCTAGATAGGTGATCAATATGACAGAAGGCCTTGTGGACTGCTCGTCAAACCGTCCTTGGCATGAAGCAATATCCAGATTGTAGTATCAGAAATGTATGGATTGTGGACCAGGTGACCGCATTGCAGATATCTGAAATGGAGCTCTTGTAAAGCAAGCTGCAGTAGTGGCTACAGCTCTAGTGGAATGGGCTTGGACAGGTCCTGGTAAGGGTTTGTCATATTTCTGATCGATTTTGTTCAAGTAGTATAGTAATGCAATATATAATGGACATCTAAGGTGTGTAATAGATGTTCACCTTGGCTGGAGTACTCAGGAGAATATACTGGTAGCTCTAGGGACTGATTTAGTGTGTGTTCAGACAGGACCTTAGGAAGGAAGGGTTGATACAAGTGCCACCCTATCTTTGTGAAAAATGAAGTAAGGTTCCCTACTCAAGAGGGCATGAAGCTCGAAACACGGCTGAGCTGAGTTGACAGCCACTAGGAATAAGGTTTTCCATGAAAGGAAATGGCGGTACAAGTGGCCGCCAGTTCAAAAGGCTCAAGAGTTAATTTCTCTATTAGAAAATTGAGATCCCACCGAGGAGTGGGTCGTCTAATAGGTGGTTTGATACATAACATTCCTTTCAAAACATTTTGACTAGATGATGTTGGTACAGTAATCTGCCATCAAGCGGTTCATGGAAGGTGGAAATAGTGGCCAAATGGACTTTGATGGTTTTAGGAATAACTCAAACCGGACTAGGACAGCGAGGCCTGGTAGTCTAGAACTTTCGTCAGTGGGCAGGAATAGGGATCCAATGATCTAGAAGTAGTCCATATGGAAAAGCATTTCCATTTGAAGTTAAATGTTCCCTTGGTTGCTGGCTTTACGTGAGGCCAAGGGAATACTGGCAACAGGAGAGGAGACTTGTAGTGTGAGTGTGAAAGCATCCTTAGGAGCCAAGCATGAATGAAGTGTGTGCCCCATCTGTCCAGGGAAGCATCCGTGGTGAACGCCTATGTGGTAGGAGGGACTGAAAGGGCATTCCTTGACATAAACTGGTTTCAACAGACCAGTAAGTCAGAGCTAATGGCAGGGAGGGAGGGAATGACTCTGATCTTTTCTTTGAATTTTCTTGTTCTTTGAGATCATTGGTTCTGGAGGGTTCACTGAATAGGTCTCATATGAAGATGGGCGACTGCTACCGTAGGGATGACAGTGGCCATGTGACCCAGAAGGCATAGCAGTTGTCTGGCTGTGACTATCTTCCGAGTCTGTATGAGTGATGTCAGAGACAAGGGTACTGTATCTAGGACAGCTCCAATGAACTGGAGGGACTGAGTCGGAGTTAGGTTGGACTTTGGCCAATTGATTGTGATCCTAGAGTGTAAAAATATTTGCAAGGTAGCTTCTAGGAAAAAAGAAAAGCTGTTCGGCTTTGATTAGCCAGCTACTAGATATGGGAAGATAAAGTACCCTTTCCTTCATAAAGCTGCTGCAACTACCTCTAGGCATTTGTGAACACACTGAGCCGAGGAAGGGCCGAACTGGAGTGCTTGAAACTGGTAGTGTTAACCTAGCAGGTAGAAACAAAAAACCTCGATGGGCAAGATGGATAGAAATATGCAGGTGGGCACCCTTCATATCTAGGGCACAAAGCCAATCTCCCTGTTTCAGTACTGGCATGATGGAATTCAAGGTTATCATGTGAAACTGTTTGTACTGGATGGAAGGTTCAGTTTTCTGAGGTCCAGTATTGGTCTAAGGTCTCCAGTTGGTTGGGTACCAGAAAGAAGTGGGAGTACAATCACTTTTGATGTTGTGAGGGGTACTGGAGAAACAGCCTGTGTCACCAGGAGAGCCCTCAAGTCCTCTTGAAGGATAGGTATATGATCTGATGGATAATGAATATGTCAGGGAGTACAAGGGGGCCTGGAGATACATTCCACAGTATGACTCCTCTGTATAATCTGGAGTACCCATTCATCTGAAGTGATCGTTCATCTGGCCTCCAAATGGAGGGAAAATAACTGCCCACAGCCTCTGAGGCCTGGTCAGGAGGGTGGGAAAAGACCCTAGTGGGTCACTGGGTACTGGGCTGCCAGCCCCCAGGGGTGGGGACGGGAGCACGGGCGGCAGAGGTGTTGCCTCTTGTGAGCTGAATACGACCTCTATAGCTGCCTGTATTGGGTGTCTGTATTTTCCACCTCTTTCAGAATAGGAAGAGGACTGAGTACGTAGGTTGTATGCGGAGTATGGTACATGCCATGAACCGTACATAGAGTTCTGCCTGATGCCTGTAAGTCATCCAGTAAAGTTTAAGTACCTGGCCTGAATAACTTGGACCCGTTAAAGGGGAATTAGCTACGTTATGTTGCACATCAGGTGTAAACCCAAAAAGCGGAGCCAGGTGTGGCGGCGCAAAGAAATGCCAACAGCTGATAGTCAGGCCGAGGTATTTATGGCATCATATCCTGACCTAGGTGGGCGATGGGAAATAGCATTACTAGTTGATATAGTAGCCAATAATCACTCCTGCTCTGGTGAAGGAGGGAGGTGATTGATAGTCTCAATGGCAGATGACCCAAGGGTATGTTGGTATTTAATCATACAACCCATATAATTCAGAATTCTGATATTCATGGTATTGGAGGAAAGACCTGTTTCTCCAGAAAGTCAAGTCTTCGGATTCTTTATCAGGTGGTAAGGAGCTCATGTGATCATGAGTGGCAGTAATGAGTACAAAGTCTGCTTCTGAGATAGCTTGAAAGGAAGGGATGAACCAGAGGAGCTTGATAAATACAATCCACCTTATGGGGAACAGCTGAGATAGCTGAAGGCTAATGTCAAGTAGCCAGCATGGCATTCTGGTAAGTTTGAATTAGTGGGAAACCACGAAAATGGGCTCCTCTGGAGATCTAGGTATTCTGTCATATCCTTACTTTGTTTGTCATGTTCTGTGGTAGAGAAACCCATGACTTTCTATATTTGTACCATCATTTGTGGAATGAAGGGTCATCAGGAGGGGATGCTGTGGATTATCTAGGCAGGTCCTCATCCAAGGAAAGATTTCTGAAAAAGGAGACTGAGGAAGAAATTCCAGCTCCTGGAACTCTTCGTTTTCAAGGTCACGGTGAACTCAACCAGGAGCATTTGTTCATCTGAAAATGGTCTTCCATATAAGGAGGAGGTGACCAGGCGATAATGGATCCCAGTCAGCATGAAAGTTCTTAGGTGGAGGTGTAGGAGATCGTGGAGGGTCACCCTGCCCCTTGGATCGAGGCTGGGAGTGCCGTATGGCATGCAAGACATGCCGTACTACAGTGGAGACGTCCAGTTCCTTCTGGGGGTGTTGAGACACAAGGGGATGATGGAGGGGTGAATGAGTAGCCTGAGCAGGTCTTGCCCTGGGTGGTAAAGTCCAGGGTTCCGATCTCTGTCCACTTGACCCCTGTGATTATCCACCTAAGAAGGTGGAGGGTAGAAAAACATGGCATAAGCCGCTGTTTTTATGAAGCTCCATCTACTAAGAGGGAGTATGAGGGCATGCCGTCAACGAAGGGACACTTGGGAGTGGTGGCTGTTGTGAGGTGTGAAAGTACAGAGATTGAGGAGGATCTCTCCCGCTCTGTGACTCTAATGGAACCCAGAAAGGGTTATTTATGTACTGCCTTTTATAGTGCTGGAAGCACTGATCATGGGGGAGTGAAAAAGCCCGTCACAGTAGGAAAATAATGATGCACTGTCGATGACAAAATAGGGGTGCACCATTGACAGGGATGTCTGTCAATGAAAATACATATGCATCGTCAAGGGTATGGCCGTCGATGAGAATATGGAGGCATCGTTGATGGTATGGCCTCTCCTGCACCACCAATTGCTGACCAGCCCGTGCCCAGTAAGCAGAAATGGATGCCAGGTGCACCTTAAGAATCATCGACCAAAGTCCCCTCTGGAGAGGACCACAGGTAATCAAAATGCTGGCACCGGACAGGACAAAGGGTCCAGCCCTTGCCCCGACAACAAATGGAGAATCTCTTCATTTGAAGGCATAGTATTTTCTGGTCGATTCCTTTCTAGATGCCTCCATGACAATTAGGATATCTTTGGAGAGACCCAAAGCATGGAACTCTAGCTGCTCAGAAACCAGACTGTCAGGTGCAGGGATTGAAGGTCCAGGTGGAGTACCTTTCCCTAATTGATGGAGAGCAGGTTTGGGCATACTGGAAGATGCCACGGAACCTGTTGCTGAGGCTGAGGAGACTGGGGTACCAAAGCTGGCATGGCCAGACCAGAGCCAACAGGATCACCTGCACCTCATCTCTCCTGACCTTGAGCAGCACTTGTGGATCAAGGGAAGTGGAGGGAAGGCATAGAAGAGGCCTGGGGTCCAAGGCCTTGAGAAGGCATCCGCTGCAGCGAGCTCTGCTGGGGGCACAGAACAGCATCAGCTGCGTTCTCCCTGGAGGTGAAAAGGTCCACCTCAGGGGTGCCCCACTGGAAGAACAGGCTGTGAACTATCTCTGGATGGAGAGACCACTCTGCGACGCCTCATCTACCCGGCTGAGGGTGTCTGCCAGCTCACTGGAGGCTCCTGCCACATGGATGGCTAGGAGATCCGTCTCCAGGCTGTGCACAAGAGTCCATACATGGAGATCTTCCTTGCACAGAGGCAGAGTATGTTCTGCCTTGTTTGTTGAGGTAGTACATGGTCATGGTGTTGTCCATCTAGACTTGGACCACTTGACCCCAAACATAATAGGTGAATGCAGTCAGCGCCAGCTGAACTGCCTGGAGGTCCAACAGGTTGATGTGCCATTGGGACTCCTTGGGGATCAAAGCCCGTGGACTCTGTGTTCCCCAGATGAGCACCACAGCCCGTGAGAGGCCGATCGGTCATCAGGATGACCATCAGTTTAGGCGGACAAATGGGATCCCTTCCTGCAGATGCTCTGGGACTAGCTACCACTGGAGGGCGTCCCCATCTTCTGGGTCACAGTGACCAGCTGGTCAAAGTGACCTTTGCGCAGAGACCACTGGCTGGCCAGCTCCCACTGCAGGGAGCACATATTCCAATGGGACCAACATACGCAGCTGGTGCAGGCCACCATGTAGCACAGCAAGTGCAGGAAGTCCCAGGCAGGGTGCAATTGCCCAACCCGAAATGACTGGGCAAAGGAGAAGAGAACCTCCACCCTGTCCACGGGGCGGGCTCTGGCTCAGCAAGAGTCTAGCTCTGCCCGATGAAGCTAATCACCTGCAAGCAGACAAGTTCTGACCTGGCCTCACTGACCAGGAGGCCAAGTCTGATCTGCAGGTCTGGAGGGCCAGGTGCCTAGACCACTCCACCTCCTGCCTGGAGGAACCTGCGATCAGCCCGTCATCCAGTTGGGGTACACCTGTAACTGCTGTTTCACTACTGGTATTCCTTCTTCAGTCACACTTGTGCAATCATCTGAGCATGTGCAAATTCCTTGGAAAGCCCAGAGGCTACAGCTTTAGCTCCTTCCCTCTGTTTCATGCCCTTGCCCTTCATGCCTAATTCCTACATGAAGACAGGCAATGTGAGGGCCATGCATACAAGTAATCAGTGAGGGCTAGTAGCCAGGGGAGGTCCAGCAGGTTAGTGTGACTGTAGAAGAAATACCAGTGCTGAAGCAGAGTAACTTTGTCTTACAACTACCTGGATTCCATATGCTGAACTTTCCTTAGAAACATAGATTTGACGGCAGATGGGACCGCTTGGCCCACCCAGTCTGCCCATTTCCCTACTATGGATAAGCTGCAGATCCTAGTTAACCAGCATGCCTCTCCCTATGCATCCCAGTATCCCCAGCCCTCCTTGCTGCCCTCTCACATTGCTTGCCCACCTTTAGGTCATCTGATATGACTACCCCGGGTCCCTTTCCATTTTGTTGTTGTTAGTATCTCACCCCCATTGTGTACTCTTCCCTGGGTTTTGTTTCCCAGGTGCATTACCTTGCACTTCTTAGCACTGAATCTAAGCTGCCATACATTTGACCATTCCTCTAACCTTGCCAAGTCCCTTCTCATCTTTCCACCCCACCTTGTGCATCAACTCTGTTGCAGATCTTTGTGTCATCTGCAAAGAGACATACTTTTCCTTCCAGTCCCTCCGCAATATCGCTATAAAGACATTGAAGAGGACCGGTCCTAATACTGAACCCTGCGGTCCCCACTAGTAACCCCTTTCTTCAGAGTGGACTCCATTTACTATTACTCTGTGTGTCCTATTCTCCAGCCAATTCTTTACCCAGGCTGTCATCTTGGGACCCACTCCAGGCTAGCTAACTTGTATATTAATCTTTTGTGTGGGACTGTGTCAAATGCCTTGCTAAAGTCTAGGTAGGCCATGTCCACAGCCCCTCCCTGATCTACTACTTTGGTCACCCAGTCAAAGAAATCTATCAGATTTGTCTGGCATGACCTTCCGCTGTGAATCCATGCTGCCTTGGGTCCTGAGCCCTCTGGCCTCTAGATACTCAACAATTCTTTCCTTCAAGTGATTCCATCATTTTCCCTACCACTGAGGTTAAACTAACAGGTCTGTAGTTTTCTGCTTCTGCCTTGCTCCCACTTTTGTGAAGGGAATCACATCTGCTCTTCTCCAGTCCTCGGGTACCACCCCATCCTCCCATGATTCGTTAAAGAGGGTAGTCAAGCGGTGTCACTAGTTCTACCCTTAGTTCTTTTAGAATTCTGGGATGAATCCCATCAGGCCCCACTGCTTTGTCCACCTTCAGTTTTAAGAGTTCTTTCAGAACCCTTTCTTCTGTAAATGGCTGGTATCAACTTCTGTATCAGAGTGTTTCTACTGTTTGTTTTAGGTACCTCCCCACTTCCTTTGTAAATACTGAGCAAACATATTTGTTTAGTATCTCTGCCTTTCACAGTCACCCTCTGCCCACCCTCCTCCTCTTTATTAAGCCTCACTAGCCCTCCCTTGGTCTTCCTGGCTCCCTGATGTACCTATAAAGGTTTTATCCCCTTCTTAACAGAGTTGGCTATCTTTTCCTTGGTTTGGGCCTTTGCTGTTCTGACTGCCTTCCCAGCTTCCTTTTGCTTTAACTGATACAGTTCCTGTCCTGCTCCTTCTGTGATTCCTTGTACTTCCTGAATGCTTTCTTTTCTCTTGAACCTTCACTGCCACTTCCTTTGAGAACCATAGTGGTTTCTTACATCGTTTCGTTTTGTTAATTTGCTTCACACAAAGGCTTGTTACCTCTGTGATGGCAGTTTTATTATTCCCATTGTTCTTCCACCCTCCTTCCTGCCCATTTGCTAGTGCATTCTTTAGGCACTCACCCATTTTAGCAAAGTCAGCCCTCCTAAAGTCCAGTACTTTTGCCTTTGTATGGCTTGACTCTATTGCTGTGTTTATTGTGAACCATACTGTTCGATGGTCGCTAGTTCCCAGATGGCTACCCACTTCTACATCTGTGTCCTCTCTTCATCTCCATTTGAGAGAACCAGGTCTAAGATTGCTCCTCTCAGTGGGCTCCAATACTAGTTGTCTAAGGCATGCCCTTGTAAGGCATCTAGAATAACCCCTCTTGAAGTGGCTGCTGCAACTGCATTCCAGTTAACATCTGGCATATTCAGATCACCCATCAGCAATATCTCCTTTTTCTGCCATTCTAAGTATTCTTTCTATCATTTCCTTGTCCATTTCCTCCCCTGAGAAAGGGGTCTGTATACAACCCCTATGCGGATTGTGGTGCCATTGCGGTCTCCAAATTTGCCTGGATTCCTTCCCTTATGTAAAGAGCTACTCCTCCTCCTCTTTTTACCCTCCTGTCCCTCCTATAGATAGTGTATCCTGGTATGTTTATGTCCCAGTCATGGTTTTGTGTGTACCATGTTTCTGTGACTCACGATATCAGATGTTCCTCCTCCATCAAGGCCACTAATTCATGGAAGCTTGTTACTCAGACTACGGGCATTGGTACTCATTGCTCTCCATTTTTGATGGCTTTACCTTCTTTTGCAGCATCCCCACTGACCTGTCTACCTTGGTCTTTTTCTCATTTAGTACCCTGTTTTGTAGGGAGAGCTGGGATTTTCCTGCTGCTTATCAGTGTCTCCACCCTTGACTAGTTTAAAAGCTTGCCAATGAAGCATTTAAACCGATTGCTCAAAAGACTTGTTCCTTCCTGGACAGATGCAGACCATCCTGCCAGTATAGGCTATTGTCCCTCCAGGTGGAACCCCAGTCCCCAATGAAGCCAAACCCTGTGCTCCACACCATTTTTCAACCATTCATTAAACTGCATGGTGCAAAGTACCTCGCCTCACTCATGCCATTGACAGGCAGCACCTCAGAGAAGGATACTGCATGTGCTACTTGTCTTAGGCCCTCCCAATTCTACAAAGTCCTTCTGCACTGCTCTAATCTCATGATTAGCCAAGTCATTTGTCCCTAGGTGGACAATGACGTCCAGCTCAGATTCTGCAGCTGTTCTCGATCCTGAGGATGCGCTTCCTGTCTCTCAAGCCATGGCACCAGGCAGGCACCTTACTTCAGTTGTCCCTGCTCCCCAGTTCTATCCCCTAATAATTGAGTCCCCACCAGGAGCTGCTTCCTTTCCTTCTTGTGTCCTCGGCCTCCTTCCTGTGGGCCTCCCTTGTGACAGTTGTCCTCAGCCTCCTAATCTCCTCATGGGTGCACTCATAGGGGAGCCATGCTCCCAAATGTATTGGATTGTGGTGTGGAACAACTGACTGGTGTGCCTCTGTTCCACCATCTCACCCTCCCTGAGCCCACTGTGGTCCAAATGCTGTGCTTTCTTTCGCAACCTCTGAGGTAGTGGTGGTGGCTCTGGTGCTCCCTGGATGGGGAGGTTCCTTCCTACCATCCAGTGTGGCCTGAGGCGGCAACTTCCTCCCTCAGGGCAGAGAGTTGTCTGCAAATAGGGCAGCATTTCAGCCTCCAGAAAGACTCCGGAAGACTGCTGCCCCACAGCCATTACATTGCACTACTCCCCACATTTTTTTGTGTGTGTGTTATTGGTTTGTAATATATAAATATATATATATTTATATTATACAATGTGTATGCTTATACTGTCAGTGCAGTGTGCTAGAGAGGATATGACAGTGATATGCACCTTGCACTCTTGAGGAAATGATGTCAGAACCCCAGGTATAAGGAACTATTTCCGGGGTGGTGGGGTGAGGGGTGGGAAGGGTTGGGCCTAAACTGTGCCCTCACAAAACAATCAGCTAAAAGCTCTGACCCACTGCTGCAATGAGTGCCTTCCTGTCAGCAAGATGCCCTACACAACAATTTGACAGAGAAAATACCCTGCTAATCAAACAGAGAAAAATCCACACATCCAAGTCAGACACAGGTAAACCTCCCCAGCCCCAAAACAGGCCTGGTGGTTTGTGCTCTGAAAGCTGTCAGCCCAAAACAAGTCAGCTGTGCTTTAAACTCTTCCTGCACTGAAAATGTTAAGAATTGTAACAAACAAACGTAAACCTAGATCCACCTCCCTCTGTTGCTTGAAGACTGTCTTTTCCTGTTTCACACTGCAGGTTTTTCTATGACCACCCTTAACCACAGTAACTTTGTTAAAAATAGTTTAACTATCACAAACTCCTACGCACCAGTAAATTATTTAAAAATAGTTTCTGTCCCAAAATCCTAGTAGTCAATCCAGCTACCCCCAAGGGACAACCAAAATTCAGTATTCAAACACTTATGAAGTTACTTCCAAGATAAGCAGAGTTTGCAAGTTTCTTTTCAACTCCTCAGCCACCTGTAATTCATTTAAAAATAGTTTAACTGTCAGAAAATCCTAGTAGACAATCTAGCTACCTCCAAGGACCTACCCAAATGCAGTATTTAAATCCTTCTGAAGTTACTAACAAGATAAACAGAGTTTGCAAGCCCTTCTTGGTTAAACACTAAATAAATATGTGAAAAAAGCAATTACCAAGGGTAGTTAGTTTCACCTCCCACAGAATTAAGCAAATCAAGCTTTCCCCTTGGAATGAGTAAGAAGATCCGCACATGGGGAGAGTTTATCAGGCACCCGCAGTGAAACAAAGAAGGCCATGCTGGAGCTATGGGAATGAACCCCAGGTTGGTGAAGGTCTCCATGGCCACCAGGAGAGCTGACTGAATCTCTGAGGCAGTGGCCTTGAATCAGCCCATTATCCAAAAAGGGGACTACATCGATCCTGCCATGAACACAGGCTGCCACCATCACTACCAAGAGGCGGGTGGTGGGGCTCAGTGGGCGGGTGGGGAGAGGGGTACCGCTGAACCACCAGGGTTGGATTGGTGTGTCATTATTTATTAATGACGCCCGATCGAGCTGCGAGCGTCCACTGGACCACCAGGGATATAGGACTATTATTGTTCTACATATGCCCGCGATCGGGCTGTATGCGGTCTACTGGACCACCAAGGATATGGGATTATTATTTTCTACATACCGCGATCGGCTGCGAGCAGTCCACTGGACCACCAAGGATATAGGATTATTATTTTTCTACATATGCCTGCTAACGGGCATGGTGGGGCGCCAGCCGGAGCTTGGTGGCCACCCACAGGTGGCAGCTGCCATGTTGCGCCCTGCACACGGGCAGCTCACCTGTGGGTGGCCAGCTGTTGCTCCTTTTTGGCTCACCTGTGTGCAGCGCAAGTAGGGGTTGCGATGCATGGGCTCAGCACATCCTGGCTGAATATCGGGATGTGCAGAGTATGCATGGGCACGCCCCCACCTGCACTGCATACATTACTGATGCACTCTAGCATCGGGATTTGTGCCAGGCTCAATCCCCTTTGAATATCGTGCAAGTAACCTTCTGAATATCCCACTTGTATTTAATGTGGAACCTTGTAAATGAGCACGCAGTGTGCTCAAAATAATCTACAAAGTTTTCAATAAACAAATAAAGAGACCCTCCTACAAGGTGGGAGAAGGACTCAGAGTATTCATACAAGTCCCCATTCTATTGATACTAGGAAGTTTTCCCCAAAGATCTTGACCTGAACAAAGTTCAGGAAGGCTAAGGATTGCAGGGCCAGCCAGATAGAAAATTACAGAAGTTGACAAGATATTAAAAAACATACTGTATATAGAAAAGACAAACTGCAAAGCAGCAAACGGACGTCTAGCTAATCACAAAGCAACAGAAGGAAGTCTATACAAACACTCATAACAAATTTTATTATGCTTTATTTAGCTTTCCAACTTTTTATTTTATCTAATACCATTGTTTTTCTATGCCTTATTTAGTTTTCCAGTACTTTTACTTGGTCCAATACCAATTTTTAGATGGTCCAATAACCACGTGATTCCTGTTACCTTTACACATACCACTTTTATTTGGTCCAACAAGCCTGTGATTTAAGCAAGCTCGGTGAGAAGCATATAAAACTCTAGACTTTTGATAGTCGAGAAGACTGTGAAGCAGATTCATGGGAACACAGCTGCTGGTCCCAGGCAGGTATTATGGGCAGGCTGCTGGCAGGAACACAGAAGGGAAGAATAAAGTCACTCTAATTTCATGCACTGATCACCTCTCATGCAACATTTTAGTAGTCGACTATAGATCACTATGACTACTGGTTGGGCTATAATATGAATGCTAATACTATTATACAGCTTAGTTGGGTTAGTTTGCTTTAACTTAGATTAGCGGTTGTGACAGGGTTGAATAAGGCCCTATCCCATTTGTTATGCAGAAAGAGTTAAACACAAGGATCTCTTCTATCCTCTCCTTTTCTGTCTCTTGTCTGTCTGGTTGTGCAACCAAATGTTCTCGTGAGACCTAGGAACTGATCACTCTGGCGGTTTTGCACTTCTCTGCCTCTCGCTATCTCTCTGCCTTCACTTGCTGTTTGTCTTTTCTTCCTTGCGTATTTATGGTTATAAAATATATGTGAATCTTTATGTGAAACCTGGATCCCTTGGTTTAAAATGTATACAGTTATACTGTTGAAATGATTGCAAAATGCTATCTGGAACTCAAGGGTTAACCTTGAGATGCAACACAAACTTTTGCAAACCAGTTAACAGGAAGTCAGTTCTGGGACACCATGGTCTACTGTGTTGCACCTGCCAGGACACTGACGAAGCTCTAATACATTTTATGAGAAACAGAATGTCTGTTAATTAGCTGAGGTTGCAGAACTTAATTACCAAAGATTTATTATAAAAGAAGCAGCAATATTTTGCTGGGGAGACTGAAACTTGGAATTAGAGATATCCTCAGATGAAGGACTTTGTTTTCTCTGTTTGTACTGCCTTTGTAAATAGTTATACTGAACAATTTTTATTTTGTATTTTACTGTTATTGACAATAATAATAAAACGCTACCTGCAAATTTTATAACTGCTCCTGGTTTCCTTATCGTCCTGACCTGTGCCTCAACGAAGAGGTCTGGGCTACAGGCCTATAAGACTGATGGGATTAGGAAACTAATTTTGGGATATTGCTTTTGCTAAGTTAAGAAATAATAGCTCTTGTCATTGAGTTTCTGGTACATCTTTCTGATTTATTTTTATTTATTTTATTTACTGAATTGTTTCACCAGGAAAGGTACACTGAGCAACAAGTTGTTCATCTCACGAACGTCCTGGGGAAGAGGTAGAGGAATAACAGAATCCAACACAATTTACATGGATCACAATATAGTACATAGCCATAATACAACAAAATTAGATATACATAATCAAATATAAATTATGAAGAGACACAGTGTAGTACATTGAACAAAATACAACATGAATAGGCATAAGTGGGTAACTATCAGACCAAGATAATAGGGGCAGAGCGTGTTCTAGTTTCAGGCACTCATTACAAGAACTGTTCTCACAAGAGTACTCGAATTTTGGGAATTACACATGCATACATACACACTCATGTAGGTTAGGATGTCATTTAGAAGCCACTGGTTGCTAGGGGACAAGGAAGTGCAGGTAGTGCTAGGGTGATGTAGTTGATAGCGAGGGGTGGGTAATTTTCTGCTATCAGCTGCCTTGTAGGATCAATTAGCAAAAGCTTGGTCCCAGGGTTTGTCAATTACAAGTACAGTTGGTGATTAGGTAGTTTTTGCATATGCAAGTGAGTCAGTGGAAGAGGCGTGCTGAACCTGTGGGGAGAGCGAGTTCCATAATTTTGGCAGGAAAAAGCGTTTTGGCCAGCTGTAGTGGAACAACGAGGGATAGCCAGGGTCCTGGAGTCATAGGATCTAAAAGAGTACTGTGAAGGAGGAGGGTAGATAAAGAAGAGGAGATATAGGACAGGAGAGAGCCGAGCAAAAATTTGGAGATGAATTTGGCGCCATGGAGTGCACGCCTGTTAGTCATGGTAAGAAAGTTCAGGGAGCGGCAGAGGTCACAGTGGTGAGTAAGGAGGGGCATCAAGGGCAAAGTGGCAGAAGGAGTTGAAGAGAGTATCCAGTCTAGCTAGGAAGGACTGGGGATGTTTGTATTCTTAACTAGTTCAGTGATAACAAACAATAGTAATAATAACACTTGAACAATGCCAGTACATCCAGGCGTCTTCTATACCTACAGAATAGAGTACTCATACTGTGTCATTTGAACCTGTGACACTACCAGTTCTCCTTGTTCTATTCAGACAGGTCTGCCTCTGGTGGCACAGAATATTCAAACCAACTGGCAATTCTACACGGGGCACCCTCAGAGAGTCAACCTAGAGCCAGTCCTCTGGTCAGTCTGCAAACCACCCACCTGTATTCAGTGAAAATAAGCCCACAATGCTCCCCCCACAAATCAGCAGCATAATGAGAAGGAGCAGGAGCAATATTGCTGAGGGTACCACTGTTGCTACTGCAGATGAAGGGGCTAGAGGGGTAGCTCTGCTAGGTCCAGCCAGGGACTGAGGTACAGGTGGGGAACTGACTTGGGAACCTTTTGGGTCTTTGGTCACTGGGACTGGGCACCCAACTCAAAATGGGTAACTTGAGAAAATTACAAAAATATTAACTTTTTTAAAATTAAAACAGGTATTTTAAGAGTAACTAGTAAAACGTAGTCTATCCCAAATGACAAGCCCCTGTCTCTCCACATATACAAATAGGAATGTTTTCTAATCTTGGAATTCAGAATTCAAATTTCTGCAAAATTTTACTGGCTAAATGTTCAAACAGAAGGCCTCAGTAAAGCCAGGAATTCAATTTTGTTTGGGGCAGAGCATGCAGGAAGATCTCTAGTAGGCAAGTAAGGATAGAATGAGGTGGTCCATGGTCTGAAAAGAAGCTTAAAAATATAACGGAGTAGTACTTCATTATAATTTGTGTATGTGTGCAAGGTGAGGAATATAAAGTAAAAGACCATTTAATCAATTTGTTCTTTTAAGTTTAGGGCCTAGATGATTTTAGTGACTAAAGTAACAGTCATGTATGTAGTTCAAGTAGGAATTTAAAAAAGTACTGATATTGTTAATGTGTTGTATCCCAAGATTGCTAGCACTTTTACCAGTGTGTTGTGCTCCCTCAATGCACAGGTCCTAGCCAATAAAGACACAGTATTTTCCCATGTCCATTTATAAATACAAATAATGAAAGCATGGACATGTACTGCAGCTTGATAAGTCCACTCTCAGATATTATTTTAAATATATCGTCAGAATTTTAGCAAAACTACAGCTCTGTTAAGGAGATTTGAAAAGACATTAATAAACATTTTAATTCTACACTTTTTGAAGAAACTTGTTCTAAAACTATTTGGAATACTGTACGTCCTCAACTGTTCACTTCACAGTGATCCCTACATCACATGCTTATTAGGGATGCGGATGCTGGGCTGAGGCCAACAGAAATCAAGTAAACTAACCACAGTACAGGTCTTCAATAAATCTGTGTGGCATTTTATGTATTTATTTATTATAATTATTCAGTCATTCTTTGGTAACTGGGTAAGGTTTGTCACAATCCACAGAGTATTTGATATTTGCATCCCACACTGGTAAAATAGATTTGTACTGTTATACTGCTGTTCAGTGCAGAAGGTCACAAGTTTAGTCCTCCAGACTGCAGTGCAGACGTAACAGTAATGTGAATTCAAATGATGCACTCCCATCTCTGCAGTGAGTTTATGACTTATGGAACAGCAATGAGCTATAATTAGTGTGCTTCCTCAGTATGCTTCGTTTCCACAGTGATGTATGTTATATTTATCTTTACTGAAATTGGTTCATCCTGCCCACTTGCTCTTAAGTTTATGCAGCCAAATGCTTTTTAAATACAGTATACTGAAAAACTGGTTACTCACCTGTAACTTTAGTTCTAGGAGTGGTATATGGTTCACATTCACATGATGGCAAATCTTCCATAACAGCTGATTCAGTGGAATGTCTTTAAGCTAAGTTCCTCTCACCACCCAGGCGGTATATCCTCGGCTCCACCCCATGATGTCAGATCTTGCACGCTTCAAGCAGGGATCCACCTACCACTTACCATGACAGGGTGGGTGGTGTGGATATGAACCATATACCACTCCTAGAACTAAAATTATAGGTTGGTAACTTACTTTTTAGGGGTGTAGATATGGTTCACTTATGCACATGATGACAGACTTGTCACTCCTCCACCACCTCCAAATAATGAACTGTGGCTCAGAGAAAAATGTAATTAAGTTGTCATTTATTAAAACAATCTTACATAGAGACCAGCATTGGCCTAGCGCTGGTCTCTATGTAAGACTGTCTTGATAAATGACAACTTTACTACATTTTCTCTGGAGCCACACACTTCATTACTTGGAGGTGGTGAGTGCCTGACTTTTGTCAGCAACTGTTCCAAGCTTTGTCATTGAGCACCACCAACCAAGTGCAACTGTTCTCGGTGAGCATGACGACAGACTTCCAGCAGTTCTCTTGGGGGGGCAAGCACATCCCTACTTGGAAAACAGGGACTGGAGAACCAAGGTCCCAAATGCAGCATCCCGACAAACTCCAGTCGATACTGTAATAGAAGATGAAGGTGTGTGCCGACTTCAGGCAGCAGCCCACCATATCTCCTGGATAGGGATGCTCCTGGAAGCAACCACTGAGGCAGTGGTATGTCTGGTGGAATAAGCCCTGGGCCCTACAGGAGGCTCCCTACTGGCCAACCTATAGCAGAGATTAATGCAAGACATAGTCTACCTGTCAATCATCTGCTTAGCTTCTGGTCTACAAGGTACAGCTTCAGCATATGTGACAAAAAAATTACTTACCATAGTAATGTTGTTTCTTCTAATGGAGTCTTGCTGTATTCTGACAAGTGCAGTTAGACCAGCCGGTTCAGCTGCCCCAGAGAACAATGAGTGAAACTCTATGCAAATGCACAGAATGTTGAGCTCGACCTCGGTTTTCAAACCACTGTCCTCGGTACATTCTAGTAACTGATCAGATGCTACAAAGCTAACACTAAAGATATAAAGCAAAACTCTAACCAGACCTAAAAGGGACCCCTTCAGAACAATACAACCATAAAAAGATGGGCATGTAGAAGACTCAAGTCACAGATGCCCAAGAAGTCCCAATAATCACTACTGGGTTAAAGCCTAAACATGCTGCAGAGGCCACCCATTCCCCAGGTTCTGGAGGGGAGGCAGGGTGGAAGGTCAGTATACAGTATGACTCCATTAGAAGAAACAACATTTCTATGGTAAGTAATTTTTTCTTCAAATAACATGAAGTCTTACACAGAAGCACAGAAACACAGAAGTTGACAGCAGATAAGGACCACAAGGCCCATCCAGTCTGCCCATTTATTTTTCTACCTATGAATGTGCCATTGGCATTTGCTCTGTCAATGGTCTATTTATACTCATCTGTATTGCTCCCTTAATGCCTATCCAATGCCTGTTTGAAGCCCTGCACGGTATTCATATCCACCACTTCCTGAGGTAGGCCATTCCATGCATCACCACCCTTTCTGTGAAAACGAACTTCCTCACATTACCCCTTAATCAGCCTCTCTCTAATCTCATGCTGTGTCCTCTTGTCCTGTTATTGTTCTTATATTGAAACATGTTGAGACTCTTTCACCTTGTTAATGCCCTTAAGGTGTCTGAATGTTTCAATCATATCCACTCTCTCCCTCCTTTGTTCTAGGGTATACACATTGAGTTCTGTTAATCTGTCCTCATATGTTTTCTGATGCAGTCCCTGCACCATTTTGGTTGTCCTTCTCTGGACTGCCTCAAATTCAGTTAATGTCTTTGTGAAGGTGTGGCCTCCAGTACTGCATGCAGTACTCCAGATGGGGCCAAACCAGTGTCTTGTAAAGAGGGATTATTACCTCCTCTTCTGACTTGTAATACCCTACTAATACACCTCAACATCCCCTAGCCTTACCTACTGCTTTAGTGGTCTGCTTGGATGATTTCAGGTCATTTGTGATAATGATGCCCAAGTCTCTTTGTTCCCTTGTGACTGCCAGCAACTCACCTCACAACCTATAGGTGACTTCAGGGTTTCTCTTCCCTATGATCCTGAACTTCTTTGCGTTAAACCCCAGTTGCTACTCTTCTGGCCATGTTGCCAGTTTATCCAGATCTCTTCTCATTCTACCCACCCAATCTGGATCAGCTACTCTGTTGCAGATCATGGTGTCATCTGCAAACAGACAAACCTTACCCTCCAGTCCATCTGTAATGTCACTGATAAAGATATTGAAGAGGACTGGCCCCAGGACTGATCCCTGAGGTACCCACTTGTGACTTGCATCTCTTCTGACTATGTACCATTTAGAACCACTCTCTGTTTTCTGCCAGTCAACCAGTTTGCCACCCAGTTTACCAGCGTCTGACCCACCCGAGCCTACCTAGCTTATTAATCAATCTTCTATGTGGAACAGTAGAAAGCTTTGCTGAAGTCAAGGTGAGCGACATCAACTGCTCCCCTTGGTCCACCACTCTGGTTACCCAGTCAAAGAAATCTATGACAAGTGCAGACTACAAAGCAGTTCTCCATGGAGGTGGGCACAGAACCTATTTGGGAAATAGGCTCTGCAGTACTGCAGTGCCAAACCTGGCATCACTCCTGGCCTGGGCGTCCAGGCAGTAGTGTTCAGTGAATGTATGGACAGTCTTCCAGGTGGCAGCTTTCAGATCTCAAGCAAAGGGACCTCCCTGGCAGCCACCACAGAGGCAGCAGTCCCCTAGTGGAATGGGCCCTAAGGCCTGCTGGTGGGTCCTTCCCCAGCTTACTATACCAAAACTGGATACAGGCCACGATCCATCTGGCTATGGTCTTTTGGTGGCTGGCCTGCCAATACCCACTTCACCATAGGTAAGGAATAGCTGGGAACAGTCCCTCCTTAGCTCCTTTGTCCTGTCCATGTAATAGCTGATGTTTTTTACATCCAGACTGTGGAGCCTGCATTCCTCTGAGCTGGAATGATCTGTGAAGAATTCGGTCAGGGTGATGGACTGATTAAGATGGAATTCAGGGACCACCTTGGGGAGGAATTTCCTATTAGTCCAGGGACAATCTTATCCCTGTGGGATGCAATGTAACTGGACTCCACTGACTAGGCCTGGAGCTCACTGATCCTTCTGGCAGAGATAATGGCCACTAGGAATACTGTCTTCCAAGTGAGAAACTTGAGTTCAGAAGAAGACATGGGTTCAAAGAGAGGCTACATAAGCTGACCTATGCAAATATTCAGATCCCAAGCAGGGATAGGTTCCATGTGGAGGATGAAGGTGTTGAAGACCTTAGAAAAACTTCTTGAAAATTGGGTGTGCAGCCAAGGAAGGGCCCTTTCCAGCTGAAAGATAGGCAGAAACAGCTGCCAAATGAACCCTCAAGGTGGAGGGCTGAAGTTGTAAAGACTGAAGATGAGCCAGATAATCCAGAAGTGTTGGCAGACCAGCCTGCTGTGGATCCAGGCCCTGCTGGAGCACCAGATAGGAACCTCTTGCACTTAGAGGAGTAGGTTTTCCTGGTTGCAGGTTTCCTGGACACCTTAGGATGTCCAAGACAGATTCCGTGAGATGCAGATCTGCATATTCTGAGTCTTCAAGAGCCAGTCCCTGAGACGAAGGGACTGCAGATTGGGTAAGGATCCTCCCCTAGGATGATGTCAGCAGGTTGTACCTCCTGGGAGGCAAAATGGACTGGTCACTGACAGGGACAATAGCATCAGTACCATGATTGTCTGGCCCAGTCTGGGGCTATGAGGATCATGGTGGCCGACTGAGACCTCAGCTTGACCAGGACTCTAGATATCAGAGGGAATGGAGGAAAGGCATAAAGGACCCTGTTTTACCAATCCAGAAGGAGAGCCTCCAGTGGAAAGAGCCCTGAGCTGGAGGTCTGCAACAATATAGTGGTAACTGATGATTATCTGGGGCTGCAAACAGATCTATCTCTGGCACCCCCATCTCCTGAATACTGACAGAAGGACCTGCCTGTTCAGTGGCCACTCGTGATGGCCCTGGCTGATTCTGCTGAAAGCATCTGCTAGAGATTGTCCTTCCCTGGCAAGTGAACTGCTGACAGGGATATGTTCAGAGAGTAGGCCAGATTCCAAATCTTCATGGATTCTGTGCAAAGCAGTGAGGATCTTGTTCCCCTTGCTTGTTGATATAGCACATGGTGGTGGTATTGTCTGTCCTGACCTGCACCACCTTGCTCCTGTAACAGACTGGCAAACTTCTCAATAGCCAGAAACAGTGCCCTAAGCTCCAGAAGGTTGATGTGCAACAGGATTCCTGAGGAAGCCAACTGCCATGGGCTGTGTGATCTCCTAGGTGGGCACCCCAGCCTAGTAGGGAAGCATCTGTTGCCAACACTAGAGAGGGGCCTGGAAAGAAAGGAACCCCACTCTGAGGTTGTCCATATCCTGCCACCACTGCAGCTAGTAGAGCAGCGGAAGATACAGTGATCAGCTTGGACAGGGGATCCTTCTTTGAGACCAGGAGGATCTCAGGTGGAACTGAATGTCCCTCATCTGAACCTGGCCCCGGGACCAGCTGTGGTGGAGGCCATGTGACCCAGAAGCTGCAGGAAATACCTTGCTAGTCGGGGACCAAAGACAGAAGGATTTTGCCAGCTCGATGAGGGCCTGTGCCCTCGCTGGAGGCAGGAAGGCCTATGATTGAATAGTGTCCAGCTCTGCTCCAATGAAATCCAACACTTGAACAGGGGTCAAGACTGACTTTTTGTATTCACCAGCAAACCTAGGGACTGAAGTGTCCTGAGTGAGGTCTAGTGCCCCTTCACCTGCTGGGGGAATGACCCACCAGCAGTCAATCATCTAGGTAAGGAGAAACTGTAACCCTTGCCTTCTGAGGTATGCCACTACCACTGCCAAGCATTCTGTGAACACTCTTGGTGCAGAGGTGAGACTGAAAGGCATGGCTCTGAACTGGTAGTGGCCTGAAGGAGTCGAAATGTGAGGTATTTTCTGTGAGACTGCCTGATAGGGATGTAAAGTAAGCATCCTGAAGATCCAGGGATGCTAGCCAATCCCCTTGCTTGAGAGTAGGTAAAATCATGGCCAACGTTGTCATCTTGAATTTTGGCTTTGTAATATTCCTGTTTAGGAATCTGAGATCTAGAATGGGCCACCACTCCCCATTTTTCTTTGGTGCTAGGAAGTACCTGGGTACAACCCTTTTCCCCTGTGCTGGCGGGGGCACAAGGTTCCACTGCCTTTGAGAGGAGAACAGTGGAAACCTCTGCCTCCAGCAATGTTGTTTCTTTTGGGCTTGCAGATTTGAAAGCTCTTGTTGCCAGTTTTGAGCGCAGCTTGAAGCTGAGATCGAGACCCTGACCTACTATCTCCAGGACCCACTTGTCTGAAGTAATGGACTGCCAAGCCTGGAGATAGTAGGTCAGCCTGCTCCTACAGGGTAGGGAGGTGGCCCGACAGACTCCTTAGGTGTCTGTTTTGTTGGGGTAGCAGACTGAGAGGTGGTGGCGGCCCTGCCGACACCTCTCCTGCCTCTCCTCTGAAGAAACCCCTTGCTGCTGGTAAGAAGGAAAGGCTTGGGCCTGATGGAAAGGCCTGGGGTAAAGTCTGCCCCTGCCCAATTGTTTTGAGGAGTGGCAACCTTCTCTTTTGCTGAAGCACTCCTGTATGCCATTCTGTACTAATTCATTTTTTTATATGCTTCAGTCTGTTCCCCTAACAGAGAATTCTGGACAAGGAAAGTCCATAGCATTATTCTGCGTGTCCTGGGAGAGACTGGTATATCTGAGCCAGAAGAAGCGAATGACAGATACAGCAGATGCCATAGCCCTAGAAGCTGCATCATTAGAGTCCACAGCCATGTGGAACTGGGACTTTGATGCCTGTACCTCCTTGTTGACCAACTCCTGGAGATCAGCAGAGTGTTCAGGAGGGGCCTTTTGGCTAGCTGTTCTACAGACTCCCGAAGGGATTCCTGGAGGCATAAGCCATATAGGAGGCTTGCCTGATGCCTAAGGAGGATGCCAGGTATGTTTTCTTGGCAAGGAATCCACTTTCCTGGAATCCTTGTCGGGGATGAAGCCGAGGAATGCCAGCCTTCTCACAGGTTGCAGTCTGCACTACCTCTACATGGCTGCAATGGCTGGATAAAAGTCAGTGCCACTGCCAGCCAGAACATACTTCCTGTCCATATTCTTGTCTAAAGGAGGGACAGAACTAGGGTCTGAAGGATTTTTAAAGGCTGCTTTTCAGGGACTTGTGGATGGGAATCGAAAGTCCCTGGGATAAGGAGATCCATCATCTCCTTGTAATCCTCTTCCTCATCCTCTTCCTGTCTGGCTTCTTGTACAGAGAGCTGCAGGGTCTCAGCCACCTGCCTCATAAAGGAGGCAAAATGGGAGTGGTCTCAGACAGGCCTAGGAGGGACTCATATTGAGGATGATCAGGGGAAACCTCAGGATCTAAGGGCTCCCTTCATCCTCCTCCTTCTCATCAGTCACATTCTAAGTAATAGTATTCCTCAGGATCAATAGGTCCTGAGGGTACTAATCAGGTATCCAGAACCACTGGCTGCCCAGAGCGGTACCTGTGACGGTTCACCAAACCCAGTTTGCAAAGACTGCACTATCTGCGGATGGCTTTGCAATTTCCTCAGCAGGTTGGAACGGGACTGGCTGCTTGCAATTTCCAACCGGAGCGCCTGGCTTTTTTGACGTGCAGGTTCTGAAACAGACTCAAACATCTTTTAACCGTCGATGGTTCACCCTGGCCTGAAGGTTCGGCAGCTGGAACCGAAGGTTCAGCTGAACGGTGTCGCCCTCTGCAGACTTTCTGTCCATTCTTTCTCTCAGTTTACTAAGACATCTGTCTATAGTTGACTGGGGAACATTTCACAAATGGCAGTCTTTTGCAAGTGTGTGAAACCAAGCAGCACAGACAGACCGAAGTGCGGATCAGCTTTGGCAATTGCTCCCCTTTTCAGGTATAACACTGAAAGCAGTGGGACGGTTTTCTCTTGGGTTTTGTTGACATAACCCTGAAATTTGCACTGCTTAACTCTGTGGCTTAGTTAGGCCGTTTAAGCAAAAAGAACGAATTACTACTTTATCTAAAAGTGGCTTACTTAGTTAGGCCCAGATAAAGAAATTTGAAGAACTTACCCTGAAGGCTTAGTTAGGCTGGGTAAAAGAGATACAAAGTCCTGACTGGCTAACGGTTCAGTGCTAGGCAAAGAAATAAATAAGAAAAACTCGGTTTTGGTCAGGGCTTTGAACCGAGTCCCCAGAACAGAAACAATCTACACAGAGAAGGAAAAATAAAGCTCAGACTCCTCACGATTGACGAGACTGGTGAAACCAAACACTTACCGAACCTAGGACTGTACACGATACGAAGACAGCGGTTTGAGAACTTTTTAGAAGAAAATAAAGCGGTGGTGAAAAAACCGACAAAACTCAGCTTTAACCAAAAGGCGAGGAGAACTCTCCAAGGCGTCTTCACTGGTGAGCGAGTAAAGAATCTGGTTAGTTACTAGAATGTACCGAGGACAGTGGTTTGAAAACCGAGCTTGAGTTCAACGTTCTATGCATTTGCATACAGCTCAACTCATTGTTCTCCAGGGCAGCTGAACCGGTCAGTCTAACTGCACTTGTCAGAATACAGCAAAACTTCATGTTGTTTGAAAGAGCTGGCAAGCCTCACCCGAACTCAGCTGTGCGCTCCACATACTAGGAGAGCACCAGCCATGGAGTCTAAAATATGTAGCCTGTGGTCGGCCTCCAATAGTTAAGTTAAGTAAAGTATACCAGGAAGTTCATCATCTGGTTCAGATGGAATTCCTCTACAACCTTTGATAGGAACTTCAGGTGGGGCAGCCCTACCTTGTCCCTGTGGAAGACCGGATATGGAGAATCCATTGACAGCACCTGGAGCTCACTAATCCTTCTGGCTGAAATGCTAGTCACCAAGAAGGCCATCTTCCATGACAGGTGTGACATCTCACACCTGTGCATAGGCTCAAGTGGCTTGCCCTGACCACCTTCTCCTGCACTGCCATACCATCCTGCACCAGGTATGCAGAGATGGCTGCCAGGGGCACCTTTAGGTTGTTGATCACAGCCCCAGCTGGGATAGGGAACAGAGGTACTTAAGGATACTAGCCACAGGGCAGGGAAGGGTTCAAGCTCCTTGCCGTGACATCCAACAGAAAACCTTGTTCATTTAAAGGTGTAGCACCTGCAAGTTGACTCTTTTCAGGAGACCTCCACAGTGTTGAATACATTCTCTAAAAGGCCCAAATCCTAGAACTCTAGCCACTCAGGAATGAGGCTGTGAAGTGCATGGACTGAAGGTCCAGGTGCAGGACATACTCCTGTGTCTGGTCAGCAGATCAAGTGAAGAGGCAACCACCACAGAGGTCTGCTGCTGAAGCTGAAGAGATCCGGTACCAGAACTGGCATGGCCAGTTCAGAGCTATCAGACTCATCTGTACCTTGTCCTTCCCAGTTTTGACCACCACCTTGTGGATCAGAGGAAAGGAAGGAAGAAAAATTACCCACCATAGTAATCTTGTTTCTTCCAATGTATTCTTCAATATGATTAACTGCAGCAGTCAGCCTCCTGTGTTGAACTGCCTCGGAAAGAAATGGAACTTATGCAAATGATGGAACATCCATTGGCTCGTGCCACCATTCAAACTGCTGTGCTACCAACTTCTGCATTCTATAATGCTCAGATTCACTGAAGCCTGCGGGTAAGACCCCTAACTAAGCTATTCTTAAAACCTTAATAATGATAACAATAACAAATCCCTTTTAACTTGTCTCCTGTTAATGTCAGATAGGACCAATGAGAGGAAACAGTAAGCCACCTGGTTTAAAACTTAAACACAACCAGGATATGACAATCCTAACAATCAGAGAATCCAGCTCTGATGCAGAGGCCAACTGGTTCTGAAAGGTGGGTGGGAGGAAGTTAATCATACTGAAGAGTACCTTGGAAGAAACAAGATTACTACAGTGAGTAATTTTATCTTCTAACCCCAGGAGTTCTTCAATATGATTAACTGTAGCAGACTACAAAGCAGTACCTTTAGAGGCGGGCACAGAACCTTATTTAGGAAACAGGATCTGCAGCACTGCTGTGCGATCCTGGCATCACTTCTGGACTGAGTGTCCAGATTGCAGTGCTTTGTAAAGGTGTGTACTGACCTCCATGTAGCTGCATTACAGATTTCCAGCAGGGTATATCCCTGGCAGCTGCTACTGTGCGGCTGTACCCCTTGTGGAATGTGCCTCATGCCTACTGGGGGCTTCTTACCAGCTTTACTGTAGCAGAACTGGATACATGCCACTATCCAGCGTGAAATGTTTCTTTTAGAAGCTGGTTTTGCTTTTCCCACATTCCCACAGGTCAGGAACAGCTGTTGTCTGTACTGTCTGTGTGCCTTGGTGTGGTCACAATAGTAACAGAGCTCTCTTGACATCCAGGCTATGCAGCCTACATTCCTTGAACTAGAGTGTTCAGTGAAAAAGACTGGCAAGGTGATTTGACTAGTTCAGGTGGAAATCAGAGACTACTTTCAGAAGGAATTTCCGATTAGTCCTGAGGACCACTGTATCTCTGTGGAAGGAGATGTAGTTCTGCTCTATACACAGAGCTTGTAGCTCACTAATCTGTCTGGCTGAGGTAATAGCCACCAGGAAAATAGTTTTCCAAGTTACAAACTTCAGATGTGCTGTAGCCTTGGGCTCGAATGGGGATCCATGAGCTTGGCAACACAGACACTGAGGTCCCAAGATGGCACTGGCTCCCTGTGGGAGGGTGCAAGTGAGCTAACCCTTGGAAGAATTTTTTGAAAATAGGGTTAGCAGCAAGAGAGACATCCTTGCCTGCTGAGAGATAGCCTGAGACTGATGCCAGGTGGACCTTAAGGGCAGTGGGC
This sequence comes from Neoceratodus forsteri, assembly GCA_016271365.2. Lineage (NCBI taxonomy): Eukaryota > Metazoa > Chordata > Ceratodontiformes > Ceratodontidae > Neoceratodus > Neoceratodus forsteri. Next base: position 417,884,366 of record CM057452.1, on the reverse strand, counting down.
TGTAGGCCCAGCGAATGCAGGTGGGCGATATAGTCCAATAGGACTGGTAACCTTGCCTGGGAAGGTACTATGTTGTTAGTATTACACCATACAGAAAACCTCTTCCATTTGGAAGCATAGATTTTCTTGGTTCAGGGCTTCCTGGAGCCCTAGAACTACAGGACACCTTCAGAGTGGTGTAGGTCAGCATATTCTAGGTCTTCAAGAGCCATTCTCTGAGTCTGAGAGACCCGAGGTTCAGGTACTGGTACAGGTACAGGATCCTCCCTGTGAGGAGGTCAGGAGATTGTGCCTCTGAAGGATGTATATGGGTTGGGCTGACAGGGAGAGCAGTAGTGAGTACACTGCTGCCTGGCCCAATCTGGAGCTATCAGAATCATCACAGCTGACTGGGACCTGAGTTTGATCAGGACCCTGAGAAACAAAAAGAAATGGAGGAAATGTATACATGCTCCTCCTGACCAATCCAGCACCAATGCATCCACAGGCACTGTGCCCTTTGCTGGTGGCCTGCAGCAGAATGGGGCAACAGATGGTGCTCTTCTGAGGTGAAGAGGTGTTATCTCTGGGGTGCCCCACCTTGAAACACTACCTCCAGTACCTGTTTGTTGAGAGACCACACGTGGTGGTTTTGGTTGATTCTCATGGAGTGCATCTGCAAGAGTATTTTCCTTCCCTGGGAGGTGGATGGCTAACAGGGACACCTGTAAGGAGTATGCTAGGCTCCAGATTTTCATTGCCTCTGTACACAGCAAGTTGGACCTTGTCCGCCTTGCTTGTTGATGTAGTACACTGTGGTGGTACTGTCTATCCTGACATCTGTACCACCTTGTCCCTTACCAGGGATACGAAGACTGCAGGGCCAGAAACACTGCCCTGAGCTCAAACAGGTTTATGTGCAAGGGCGATTCTGCAGGGGACCAAGTGCCATGCACTGTATGCTCTTCCAGATGTGCCTCCCATCCTAGGAGGAGACATCTGTGGTAAGTACCAACGTGAGGACTCCTTCTTGAATGGGCCCCCCACCTGAGGTTGCTTCTGTCTTGCCACCATTGCAGAGCCAGCAACAGTGTCCTTGACACTGGAACCAGCTTTATGAGAGAATCCCTCCTTTGGCACCAGTGTGCCCTGAGGTGGAACTGAATGTCTCTCATCTGAAATCTGCAACCCTGGACTGTTCCTGTTGCTGCAGCCATGCGTCCCAGCAGCTTTAGGAAGAACCTTGCTGGCCTTGGTTGTTGAGACTTAATGATCCTGCAATCTGCAGGAGATTGTCTACTCTGCCTTGAGGAAGAAGGCTCTCCCTGCAGGGTATTCAGCTCTGCCCCTATGAAATTTAGCATCTGCAGTACAGATTTTTGGCACTGAACAGGAACCCCAGTGACTCTAGGGTATCCTGGGTGAACTTGAGATCATCTTTACTTGCTATGGTGACAGCCCCATGACTAGCCAGTCATCCAGGTAGGGGAACACAGTGATGCCCTGCTGTCTTAGGTATGCCACCACCACCAGGGCTGCAGCTATGAATTTTGGGGCCCTGAAAAGTCACTTGAATTGGGCCCCTGTTTCCCAAACCAGTTAATGCCAGGGGTAATGCCAGCTCCTCAGGTGGGTCCTCCTGAGCTGGGCCCCAGACAACATCCCCACTTTCCCCATTACTGCGGCCCTGACCACAACTGCCAAGCACTTGTGAATGCCCTGGGAGCAGAGGTTAGACCGAATAGCAGGGCTGCAAACTGATATGTCCTGAAGGTAGTCTGAACTGGAGGTATTTTCTGGGAGATTCACGGATGGAAATGTGAAAGCAGGTATCTTTCAGATCCAGTGATGCCAGCCAGTCTCCTTGCTAAAGTGGGACGGATCACTGCCAATGTCACCATTCTGAACTTTGGCTTTGCTAAGTGCTTGTTCAGGGCTCTTAGATCTAAAATGGGGTGGTTGCTGCCGTTGGCTGAGCTTGGGGCAGGTGGCGCTGGTTTTGGACCTGTCAAAGGATGGGCCCAGTAGCTGGTGCATCCGAGGCTCTCCGGGGACCCGCTGGTGGCGGATTCTGTGCAGGAGGCCGTTGCGCGTGACTCGACTGCAGGCAGTGACCCCATGGTGAGGTGACCATTTCCCTGCAAATAGAGTGGCATCAACAGTGCTCCTGCTTCTGGAATCAGTTTTTCATGAGTTCTCCTTGTCAGCCCTAGGAACCTTATTTCTTCTGGACTGTCATATGATTTTCTGTACTCTCTCCTGGGCTTTTGGTGAAAGCAGAGTCCAGTGAGCTTTGGTTTGCCAGGGAGGCGAGAGATCCCTTGGCCTTTCATCAGAACAGAATCTGGACTCAGACCGATATGTACTAAATCTTTGATATTCTGCTGGATTTGAGTACTATTGAACTGCACAGATTAAAACAGACTAATACTGATTGAAATCTTATAGGATTTGAATTGAACTGAATTGTAATAGTCTGTTTTTATCGCAATTAGAGTTGCGATTTTTAAGGGTGTTTGAGGCGTGCCTCCTTGGAAGTGCATGTGTATATGGTGATGATAATTATAAAAACAAAACAAAGGCTGCGATAATAATTATAGTCTGGTACTGTGATATTTATATTTGTTGGGATGTGCTGGGAGGGTGTTGAGACAGTCAGGCATTATTCTCCCACTGTGCTCCGTGATCTCGCCCTTTCACTGGTCCCATTATCGGCCAAAGTCTATAGGAGATGTCGGGCATTAGGGAGAGTGAGGAGGCGAGTGAGGGTGTGTGGACTGGGCACAGTGGGGAATGGAGAAGGGTGAGCAGATAGAGGTAGTGGGACTAGGAGATGCCCTGGGGTGAAATGGGGTCAGAAATGGGTGTTCCTGCTTGATTCCCATACCAAGGGCTCCACAAATTGTGGGCAGGTCCTGGGATCCTCCTTGAAAACCCATTCAACCCAGATGCTGTTATGTAATGCCAGGTCAATTAAGAACAAGACCCCTATTGTAGCTGATCTTGTTGAAACATCTGACCTGGCATGTATCATCGAGACCTGGCTGGATGGAAATGCAGGCCCTATTTTGGCATCTGCTGCTCCGGCTGGGTTCTCGGTGATACACTGCCGAGCTGGATCGTGAGGGCAGGGCTGTGGCCATCTTTTTAGAATGGAGCTGGGCCTTGTGGATGTGCCAGTGGGTTGCACCAGATTTTTGAATGTATCCTGGGAGCAGGTGTAGGGTTCAGGATTCTCCTCATCTACCATCCACCCAGGGATAGTGGAGAATTCCTGAAGGAGTTTGCAGACTTCATTGTTGATGTGTCATTGGAGTCACCCAGATGGTTAATTCTGGTGACTTCAATGCCTGGAGTCAACGATGAACTCTCTGAGTTTGGAAATAATCTCCTCCAACGTATGACTATGTTGGGCCTTACACAGGTGGTTACCTCTGCTACCCATATAGGGGTCATTCATTAGATCTTGTGTTTCTCCTGGGGATGGAGTTCACGGAATTGGGGTGGAACCAAACAGTTGGTCAAACCATCACACCATAAGTTTCAACTAGGGCACCCCAATTAGGTCTGCCCCTACGGAGATGGTCCAGTATCGCCCTTTGAGGGGACTACCCAGAGGGCCTATCAGCGGTGCTGGACCTATTGGGTTTATCAAGTGAGTGCATGAGTCCAGGGGATCTTGCTTGCCTATAACAAGGCGGTGGGTGATGCCCTAGACTTAACTGCTCCTATTCGTGTTCGTCTGCTCACTTTGCACCCAAGGACCCCTTGGTTTGATGGGTCCCTGAAGGAGCTGAAGAAGGTGGGACGAAGGCTAGAAAGGGCTTGGTGGAAAACCGGTCTTGATGCTGACAGACTTAGGTTGATGGACCACTATGTGCTCTATCAATCAGCAATCACCCATAAGAAGGCAGAGTTCCTGTCTGGAAGATTGCTGCTCGCGGAACCGACCAGCTCAACTCTTCTGGACTGTCGACAGACTGTGCAATCCAGTCTGTCTGCAGCCTGGAGGAGATTTTTCACAAGTAAAGTGTGATGAGCTTGCTTGGTTCTTCGCAGATAAGATTGCCAGCATTAGATCGGTATCGGCCCAGCTCTTTCTTTGAGGGATTACGGAGATTGACAAGAGGTGGCGAGCACCTTTGCTGCCTGGTTTGACTTTAGTAAGCCGGAGTTCATGGATATTGTAATGATTCTCCAGACTGTAGAACCAACCAGCTGTAGTTTGCATCCGGGCCCTACACCACTATTAGTAGGTTGTGTAGATGTTATCTGCCTGATCCTTGCTGAAATTGTCTGGAAGTCCTTGGAGCAGGGGTCTTTCCTGATCCCTTTAGGAGGCAGTCATTTGACCACTCCTAAAAAAAAACTCCTGGACCCAGACTGCTTAGCTAACTATAGACCTGTCTCTAACCTGCCCTTTGTGGGTAGGGTTATTGAAAAGGTGGTTGCTCTGCAGCTGGAGGACTATCTTACAAATTACAATGTCTATGATGCTCTCCAATCTGGATTTAGGAAAAGACATAGCACTGAGACCGCTCTGGTCCGGATCTTAAATGATCTCTAATTGCGAGAGATCGAAAGGCGTGTACTGTTCTAGTCCTTCTTGATCTCTCTGCGGCATTTGATACTGTGGACCATGGTGTGCTCCTGGAGTGCCTCGGCTTCTTTGTGGACTGTCTGGAACAGTCCTACACTGGTTTCGATCTTTTCTCTCAGGCAGGACTCGGGAGGGTTGTGTCTGGAATTTATTTCTCTGACACCTTCTTCCTGTCCTGTGGGGTGCCTAGGGTTCCTTCTGGCGCCCATGTTGTTCGCAGTTTATATGCTGCCATTAGTAAGATCATTAGGCGATACAGTTTGGGATTTCACTGCTATGCAGATGATACCCAACTGTATCTGTCCTATTTCGGACAGGATGATGCGATCTCCGTGCTTAACAGCTGTCTAGCCGAGATCAGAGGCCTATCCTGTAGGTAGAAATGGGCAGACTAGATGGGCCTAGCGGTCCTTATCTGCCGTCAAAGTCTATGTTTCTATGTTTCAGAGATTGAATGAGCACCAGCTGGCTGAGGTTGAACCGGATAAGACCGAGGTGTTGGTTGTGAACCCTGGTCACCATGAGGCGGGTCTTAGGGCTGGGCTCCCATCTGGCTTAGAGCTTGATGGTGTCCAGCTCTTGACCTCAGACCGGGTCACGTAACCTGGGCATTATTTTTGATGATGGTTTGACCCTGAAATCTCAGGTGTCGCCGTTGTCAAATCTTCTTTTTATCATCTTAGAAATATCGCTTGGGTGAAACATAGTTCCTCAGGTTGACCTTCCTATATTGGTCTACGCCTGCGTCACCTCCCATCTTGATTACTGCAATGCCCTCTACCTAGGGCTGCGAGGGGTTGATATCCGCCACTTGCAGCTAGTGCAGAACATGGCAGCCAGGCTTTTGACTGGTACCTCCAGGTCTAGTCATATACGCCCGTGCTGCGTGGACTGTACTGGCTGCGGTTCAGTGGCGATCACCTTTAAGGTTGGATTGCTGACTTATAAAGCCCTACATAACCAGGGACTCCAGTACCTGCAAGATCTTCTTACTCCCCTACCCCTCCACTCGCTCCGATCTGCTGGCGAGGGATTGCTAGAGATTCCAGGGTTCGGTTAAAGTCATCTGGGGCACGTGCATTTTCTTATGCTGCCCTCTCCTGTGGAATTCTCTACCTCATCGGATAAGAGAATGCCTGACTGTCTCCAGTTTTAAATCAGAGCTTAAAACCTATTTGTTTTCTAAAGCTTATTGAGCAGGATTTTAACTGTGATTGTTTAATTTAAATTAATTGTATGTTTTAATGTTTTGTATAGTGCTTTGGTTTTGAAAAGCGCTTTAAAATAAAGTTTACTTATTTATTTACTTAAAAAATGGGTCACCACTCCCATTTTTCTTTAAGGTTAGGAAGTATCTTGAATAGAACTCTTTCCCCTTTGGGAGAGGGAACAGGCTCCACTGATTTTGCTATCAGCAAGTTGGACACTTCTGTTTCCAGGAGTGCCCTTTCTGTGGAGGATGCTGGTCTGAAAAGCTTCAACCTTAGCCTGGGAAAGATCTGAAGCAAAGGGGCTAGGCCCTGACTCACTTGTCTGTGGTAATGGTCTTCCAAGCCTGGAAGTAGTTGACAGTGGAGGCGACCTGACTAACGCATCAGGCAGTCTGTTTTGGTTGGGCTGTAACCTGTGAGGTCTGATGCCCATGCCTAGAGCCCGTCGGCCCCTGCCTCTGAAGTATCCTCTCTGTTGCTGGTAGACAGGGGTGACTTGGGCATGGAAAAAGGTCTGCTATAGCCTGACCTACCTCTAGCTCCCTTCACTGTGGTCTACAGGAGGTGGAAGCTTTCTCCTTTGCAGCAATGCTCTTGTAGGTGGTTTTGTATTCATCCACCTTCTTCATGTATGCCTCTGTTTTGTCCCCAAACTGAATTATGTTCACATGGAAAGTCCATGGCTTTAGTTTGGGTATCTTGAGTAAGGTTTGTGTTTCTAAGCCAGGCAAACCTTCTCAGTGCCACTGTCAAAGCCATCTATCAGGCTGCAGTGTTACTGGCATCCATTGTCACATGGAACTGGTATTTTGTGGCCTCAGACCACATTTAGCTGTTTCTACCAGGTCAGCAGCTAGCCCAGGTGGTGCCTTGTCCACCAGTGTTTTCTGGTACTGTGCAGCATAGGCCATATAATTAGCCTGTCTAATGGTTAAGGAGGCAGCCAAGTACTCCTTCTTGGCCATGCTATCCATCCTCCTGGAATCCTTCTCAGGCAGATGGGATGCCAGTGGTACCCTGGCCTGTCTGCTGCGCTTGGACTACACCTTCATGATCTGTGGGAGAAAAGGAACTCTGCCCCTAAGCTGTCCAGCAGATATTTCTTGTCGCTTTTTAATCTATGGAAGGCACAGAATTAGGTGTTTGCAACACTTTCATGACTTGCTTCTTTAGGGATTTGTTGACAGGAAGCAATAGTCTCTTGGTGGGTGCCAGGCCCATCATATCTAGCAATTCTGCCTCCTTCCATCCTCCACAGTCTCATTTGTGGAAAGGTTGAGGCTTCCACCACATGCTTAATGAAGGTGTAGTGAGAGGAATAATCCTCTGGTAGTCTAAAGGAGAATCAAACTCCTGATACAGAGAACCTCTGGTTCTATCGGTTCATCCTCCTCCTCATATTCCCCATACAAGGGATCCTGGGCTAATGGAACAGAGCATGGAACCGTTGAAGGAACCGTGGTCAGAACAGACACTGGAACCAGTGGATTTGCGGTACCAGTGGTGCATGAACCAGTAAGAGACCTTGGGCGACTGCAGTCTTCAAGGCTTGTAACATCTGCAATGCCTGAGCCACTGCTTGACCGTAGGCATGGCTGGTTTAGTCACGAGAGCTCCTTTACTTTTCATACGAGGTTCAGTGTGTTTGTTTTCTTAGCGGAACTGGGTCTCTAGCCAATTCCGTAGATCTCTTAGTCTTAGAAGACTCACCTTTGTTAGAGGCGAGTGGTTCTGGATCTTTAGACTTCTCCATTTTATTAGAAGAAGGGATCAACTGACCCACTGTCTGATCACTTGAAACCGAAGGGTGGTCATCTTCTTTTTGAAACGCTCAAGCGTTTTCCATAGTTTTAGCTGGGAAGGTCTTGCAAATCTCACAATCAATTTCAAAATGAGAGAAGCCTAAACAAAATAAGCATAAGTCATGCTTATCCACTTTCACAAACACCTCCCACACTTAGCACAATTTTTAAAACCAGTAGGCCCTGTTTTCTTTTTCGACTTATAGGACATAACCACCACTCTTAAAATATAAGCAAAATGAGAACTTAGCTCGGTTCCCAGACCAAAGTTTTTTTGATTTAGAAAGCAAATACAGTACCTGTCAGGCCATAGAGTGTAGCGGTTGGTTCCCAGACAGGAAAAAAAATACAGATCTGACAGAATTTAACCAATGACCAGAAATAACTAAGGAAGGGTCCGGGCTTAAGTTCTTTTAGTAAAAATAAAGGCGGATCGCGGTTCCTCTATGGTTTCTTGAACTGTTGAGGAACAGCAAACTGAAGTAAAATAACACCAAAACTAGTGCTAAACTATAAAACTTAACTAAGGGCAGCAGATAAAGTAGAAATAAAACATTTACTTTTTTTCCACAAAATGAATGTAAACTCATTCACGCTGAGGAGCAGTCTCTGAGGCGTCTTACTAAACAGGCACAGAATGAAGTCTGAGTGTTACAGAACGCAGCAGTTGGTAAGAGCAGCAGTTTGAAGGGTGGCACGAGTTGATGGATGGTCCATCATTTGTCAGTGTCAGTGGCTCAGCAGGTTGCACACTCGCCTCTGAGGCGGAAGATCAGAAGGCTGTGGGTTCTATCCCACACCAGGCACTTGGGTCAGTCCTAATACTGACACTGTAGTGCAACATGAGAAGTGCTGCACTCCTGAGGTGCCGTCTTTCAGATGAGGCGTTAAGTGAGGTGCCGTCTGCCTGTTCTGGTGGTTGTTCAGGTGGACGTTAAAGATCCCATGGCACTTCTCGAAAAGAGATGGGGAATATTTTATTGTGTGAAATCATACAAAAATCAAAACAATTAAGTATGTTTGTTATTTTACAGCATTCTTGACATAATACCCACAACTACCTTTCAACCCAACGACACATACAACAAAACTAAACCCCTTCAAAACCATCTAAATTAATAACGTATCCCAGTTTGTGTACTATTTAACTCACAACAGAAAAAACAATGAATCTATGTAATCGAGACATTACTGTCTGTAACCAGGTTAAATTTCTCCAGTGTTGTCTTAAAATTGTCATGTCATCAGTTTGCTTCACTTTCATAGATTTCTTTTATATCTTTTCTTATTTTCCATACATTTCAATATACCCAAATTCCTTTTGTTGTAAGGTGAAAATACATCTGGAATTTCATATGTACCATTTTAATATCGCATAAATCACATGTAAGGTACTTTCTTCCTTTTCCCAAATGTCTTAGGATAACTGCCAGATATGAGTATTTCATATGTTGTTATTTCAAACATCTTTTCTCCGTTTGTTGGACTAAAAAGCCAAAACATCTTGATACAAGAGCGTGTAAAATATAAATGCTCAGTTGTTTCCAAAACATTAATACACTTAGGCTTGTCCCGGACAACTCAAGTAAGCTAGAGGTGTGGGCTCCCCAGAGCTGGGCAAAGCTGAGTAGCCCAGGCCGTGGAGGTTGCCTGATACACCCCACAATACTTAGGCAGTGATATAAAATACTGTAGGCCAATACTTTGATTTGATATCTGCAATGAAATGCAAACTTAACTCCATAAGTAACTGGTTATAACAGATAGGTTAGTTCAGTAGAAGTGTGAGACCTAGTATGTTTGTTTGTTTATATTTTATAGGTAGATATGATTAATTTTATGTGGTTTAGCTAACTGTCTATTATATGGAACATGTACTGTTATAGGAAATATTGTATGGAAGTGTATGTAAATCCTGGTGATTAAGATCAAGTGGTTACATTCTGCTACCTGGATAACAGCATATGGATGTACTATAAGTAAACAGCTGTAAAGTAACTTACAGGAAATGAAACAATAAATGAAGTATAAAAAAAAATAATAAACTTAGGCTTGCACATATCCTCTCAGGCAAAGTTTTATACTTTTGATTGCCTTGATATTTAGTCGTTCATGGCAGTTCAACCAGTGTATGTCCCTATATTTTGGGGGTATTCTCCTCTCTGCCACTTTAGTTTCTGTAGAGCATCTTTGTGTTCTCTAGGACATTTAGGAAATACCTCAATCTCCAAGAAATGTGTAGCCAGAATAAACAAGTAATTTTGTTTTTAGTCTGGGTAAGAACTTCATTAGTATAATCCCCAAATTCTAAATTTCACAAACATTTCCTCAAATATGCAGAAGTGGTGTCCTGCTGTTTTATTACTTTCAAATTGTCCCTTTCTCATGCTGCAAACCAAGTCTCTACTATGAATATACCAGGGCTCCCCAAATTTCCCAGTATTTACTACGAGTGGTCTAATATGTGTGTATAAATTGACAGAAAAAATATTATGGGATTCACCATATTTTGTCCACCATGTTTACTTTGAAGATACAATATGTTACGTTTGATGGGGTTAAACTGGCTTCCCAGAAAGCCTGAAAAAATAAATTATATATTTGAGTCTCTCTTGATTTAGGAACTGGGAAAATATTACTAATGAACAAAAATAAAGAAATAAGGTATGTTTTATAAGATAAACCCATTTTGTTTACTCATGTTCCATGTATTCCATTTTTAACTATTTATTGTCATAACACTATTTTCAGATCCCAGTTAATTATGTCCATATGTAAAGATCCAAATTCAGTACCCAACATCTTTATTGTATCCTTGGTAAGTGTAATGCCTGCCACTAATCTCTGCTCATTATCTTGATGCCCAAGTTTTTTCCCCATACATTTCTTCATATTTAAAGTTGTTTCTGACTTTCTTCCATAATCCTGATGTCCTTCTCAGCTGACTGTTGATTACCAACCAAAAGTACTATATCATCCACATATGCCAAAGCAATGTATGGCAACCTGTGTTGTTGGATTTGAATAGGCTGTAGATCTTGGGAAGAATTCACTAATCTAAGAACAGGATCCAAACTAAAACATAAAGCAGATGATGGGGCCACCCTGTCATACCTTTTTGGATCTGAACAAGGGCCCCAAAGAAACCATTCACTAGGAGTTTAACTGTTGCTGTTTTGTACATGGCTTGTAGCCAATGCACAAACAGTTTAGAATTCCATACCTTAGAAGGGTTTCCCAAAGGAAATGATAGTCAACATTATTAAATGCTTGCTTTTTGATCCAATGAAAGTACATAACCCTGCAATTCCATTTTATTATTTTTCTTGAAATTTCTCTTAATAAAATTAATTGATCAGTAGTAATATTAGTTCAGGCACCATGCATGATTGTGCCAGGGTCAATACATGTTTAGCTATAGACAGCAATGTTTTGTTCAATATCTTTGCCAGTATTTTAAAATCCATATTTAAAGACTGATTGGATGCCAGTTTGTGAAGTTTGTTTTGTCACCTTTTTGTGCAGGAATATGAGAACTCAGTGGCCATCTCCATAGGAATAGTTAGGAGCTTTAGTATGTAATTAAAAACTGTGCCAATTCTCCTGCTATTTCTTGACCTATCAATATGTAAAGGTCAGAGGTTAAACCATCAAGTCCTGGTGATTCTTTTGCCAGGATGCCACTACATCCACAACTTCCTGCGGATCTATCGTTTTACCATATCCTCTAACAGCCAGAAGGTACTACTGGGATCTCTTATTTTGTAATATATCCAAAATACTCTCATTGGTTGTTCTTTCTGTTGTGAACAAGGATTTAACATATTTTGAAGATTCCGTAGCTATTGCCTGTGGATTAGTGTATGTAACCCCACTTGTATCTGTAATGGCTGTCATCACCCTCTTTTGAATTTTTCTTGATTCCTGAGTAATGGACATATATGTTCGAAGTTACCCTCGTCCCATAGGTCTGCTGTTTGTATAGCCCTTCTGTTTGATTATAGTGAAATTGTAGCATGTTTTTTTAATGTTTGTATTTGTTCTGTAAAATTATGTTTAGTAGTTTGTGCCAATGAAAGCAAATGCTGCAACTGCTTTCTATCATTCAAATACGTAAAATAGTTTGCATCCCTCAGTTGTTTAGATTGCACATTAGCAAAGTTCTCAGTTCATATTTTGTGTCTGCCCACCATCTGGAAGAATCCTCATATACCTCAAATGATGATTTCCTGCATATTAAAATATAACAGCCTCTGGTGCACACCCACTGTGAGATTAGCGTTCCAAAACCTGGACCAGTTTTAGGCTCCTCTGGGCCTAACACTATTTTCAGCATTTTATGGTCTGAGTATTCGGTCGGTACCACCCAAGCCTTTTACACAAAACTAAATTTAAAAAATCAATCCGTGTCACCAAACACCCTTTAAAAAAATTGTTTTCTTTTCCTGTATGTATTGAGCGTATCTACCAAATTTGCTGTGCGTAATGCTGTGTTTGGTGGCGCCATGTCACCAAATATTTTTCTGTAGTTGACTGTCCATCTCTGTCATGTTTACTTAAACCACAATTAAAATCCCCCGTCCCAGATTACTTGGTGTGCAGAGTGCAAATGTGAACTGATTTGTTGAAAAATTGTGGTCCTTTCTGCCTTTGTTTGTGGTGCATAAATGTTGATAACCCAATAATATAATTCACCCAGTTTCAAATCTAATAACACCACTCTACCTGGTATAAATCTAACAGTTTTAACACTCTAGGTTGAACATAGTGGAAAAGAATCCCAACCCGAGCATTGCTCCAGACCCATGGACCAATAAGATGTACCTGTTGTCCATTCCTTAGTTGTTTTTGTATCTCTGAAATGGAATTTAACTGGGTATCTTGGAGGAAAATTATACCAGGACTATTTGTAAAATGTGAAAAATCAGCAGCTCTTTTGTATTATTTTTGATACTATTGACATTAGATGTCAAAAAGTTAAGGTCAGTGACATTTTATGATTTGCAAAAAAAAGTGCCTTGCACTGCCTCTCCCAGCTGCTCTAACCTGTTAAATCTACCTTTTTCTTCACGCTCTATCTCCCTTTTTTGTCCCTCAGGTTTACCTCCCTTCTGTGTCAGAACTTTTCATGTGATGCACCAGGTTCTGCATCTGCTTGCACCTCGGTTTGATTAGACTCTATCAAGGAACACTCTGAATCACAGTCAGAAATGTCTGTTTCTGTTAGTGTTTGATACCTGTTGGATGTGGGATTTATTTTAGGCATTTTGGAAACAGGTTGTGCCCATACCTGTCTCCTTCTTGTGTTTCTCCCGAGTTATTCTCTAATGCTGGATGCAAGGGTGGTGGTATAGAGGTGTCTGTCCGTTTATCATTTCTGGTGGCTTTTCAACAGGTTTTCTTGTCGGTATTTTATTTTGTCTAGTTTGACAGCGTGCGGAAGGGGGTGGGGGCTCATCTCGATCTCTTACCTCAATTGGGGCAGGAATCTCCTTTGAGACCTGGACCACTGCTGCCTTGGGTTGCTTAACAGACAAGGGATCCTACTACTTTTCCCCTGATTATGTTTATTATAGGCCCTTTGTGCATTCAAGACTATTAATCTCTGTTCTTCACTATCAGCTGCCGTGAAATTTCTATGTGCTGCCTCTGGACAAGAGGTGTAAACATATCCCTTTTCACCACACAAATTACATACAACCTCTTCTCTGCATTGGCTACTAAGGTGCCCCATGCGTCGACATAAAGAACATTTCAACTGATCACGGGCACTACTTATGTGACCTGCCATTCCACACTTGTAGCATGTCTTGGGCTGACCTGGATAAAACAATACACCCTTGTCCTTCCCCAAAAACAGTTTGGCAGGTGTTTGCAAACCAGTATCATCGTGATTCAGAATAACTCTTATCCTCCACCCCTGTCCAAGTGCCCTCTGTATCAAAAATTGCCTCAGGGTGTCCCAGCACCGTACAACGTTGTTTCAACCAAAGCGTTGTCAATTACACTTAGCCCTCATTTCAAACAGTACTGAAATTGTTTTGTGTGCAGGTTTAGTCAAAGGATTACTTCAAAGGGGCCCAAAGGGGGTATTTTTGACTTGCTGATACCTTGCCCAAAACTTATCTAAACCACTCCCCAGTTTAAAACTTACATCAAAAGTGGTCTCCTGATACATGTATTAAGGCATATAATTTGATACGTTGAACTGCAGATGCTCCTTTAACAGAGTTTTCCCTATCTATATCCTATCTGGAAATACATAAAGACCTCCTTTATATTTTGCTTAACGCATTATGCCATTTAGCAGGGTACACTGCTGAGAAAATAGGCATAAGGCCTTGCATTTGTCCTTCTGTATCTGGTGCTGTTTCCTTATTGCTAGACTCCTCATTCTCAGTACCAGTTCTAGGTTTATTTCTTATATCTGCCGGAATATTCTTAGGAATGTCTGAAGCATCCGAGTAGTCACTCCTGGTTTCATCCATTGGAGCGGTAAAAGCTCTTGTTCTGGTAAGTTTAAACCTACTGGATGCTGCATTAACTCTAGTTCTTTGGGCAGCTCTAGCGGAAAAAAATCCTCTGTTTGGTCCCCCTCCCCAAGGAGCAGCAACATGAACTGAGTCAATCGGTGTAATAATACTACGGTTTGCTCCACCTCCTTGGGTAACATGCTAACCTCCGTTATCCTCACAGGTGTAAATCCAGAAATCCATCATTTTGAATCGGAGCTTCACCCATCCAGCCACTTGCAACAATTTCTCTACTGACCATGGGCCTGGCTCCAGTGCTGACAAATCTGCCCAGTTGAATCTATTTTCAGCTCCTTTTTCTTTACTCTTTCCATTTTCTGGATGGCATACCACTCACATAGCAGAATACTGAAGCATAATTTTGATCTCCGCCGATAACTTGGTATTTTACCAGCACGGTAAGCTGGCTGCTGTGCGAGCAGTGATGTAGTCTCTACATCTCCTCATTGCTAAGGGTTTAACAACGCTCTCTCCCAGTGTGTCGGTTGTATTTGAGGCAAACTGGCTCTTAATTCTTCCGCCTTCCTGCAGTAATCCTCCTTTGCTTTTTGTAACAACATCGAAAGCTTCTCTTGCTGTTCCATTTCCTGGTTTTGTTCATCATTCCAATTCTCGTTCAAGTTCCTGTTTCTTGTTGCACACAATCCTGTGCTATTTCGACAATGTCACTCTGTACTTCACCGGTGGGTGCATCGAAAAAATATAAATTTCTTGTTCTCTTGGGCTGGGATGAAATAGTGTCCTCATCAATTCGCACATCCATCTCGCGCTCGCTGAAACCAGAAGTGATTCAGCCATCCATCCATCCACGGCCAGTGGTTCCCCATTGATAGTAGGGAAATTTCCCCGTGCCCTGGCCAAATTTCCCCATTCACTAAAAATACCACCAACAGCTTAATCTGGTTCAATTTCAGTTGGTTACCATCTGTATCCCCCAGTCACCCCTGAAAAGGACTTCTAGTCTCAGTGGGCCTACTGAGTCAACAAAATTAAATAAATACATTTGCATAAGTTCCATTTCTCTCTGAGGCAGTTCAACACAGGAGGCTGACTGCTACAGTTAATCATTTTGAAGAATTCCTGGGGTTAGAAAAGCATACAGGAGGCCTGGGGTCTAGGGCCTCACAAGGCATCCTCCACCAGAGTCCCTAACTGTGGGGCCCGCACATAATAGCCTCAGTTTTGCATTCTCCCAGGAGGCAAACAGGTCCAGCAGAAGTCGCCCCACAGGAAGAACAGGTGGCTCACCACCTTTTGATGCAGAAACTACTCATGCAACATCTCACCCACCCAGCTGAGGTGTCTGCCACCTGACTATCCAATCTGGTGATAAAGACCACCAGGAGAGCTGCACCCAGGCTGCACATGAGGTTCAGTTGCAGAGGCCTCCAGACAGAAGTGAAGGGAGTGCACGCCACGCTATCTGTTCAGGTAGAACATGGTCATGGTATTGTCCACCTGGACTTGCATGACCTTACCCTGACTACAGGAGCAAAGTCTGTCAGAGCTAGCTGCACTGCCCTGAGCTCCAGCAGGCTGATGTGGTGAAAGAACTCCCTGGCTGACCAAAAACTGTGGGCCCCAGATGCACTCCCTACCGTACCAGAGACACATCTGTCATGAGAGAGACAGTTGGTTCTGGGTGGACAAATAGGACTCCTTCCTCCAGATGTTCTGGGATCAGCTACCACTGGATAGCATCCCACACTGGCTGGGTCACTTTGAACAGCTGGTCCAAGTGTCCTAGGCACTGGGACCACCGAGAGGCTCAGCTCCCACAGCAGGTGCCACATCTGCCAGTAAGCCCCAGACAACGCTGGTGCCGTATGTGACACTTGTACAGCTGGTTCTGATTACTCTATGCTTTTTGCAAAAAAAAAAAAAGTGTTATTGAGTGTCTCTCATGAGACAGCCTGTGGGATGACCCCCCAACCCCAGGTTTCAGCTACAAGATGTTAACCTGAAAAGCCAGGAGATAATTAAAGACTAGAGCGAGACATAAATTAAGGAGCTCCTGTTTATCTGACTTAATTGTAGCTTGCCAGTATAGAGATCATAAACTTTTATGATGTTTAGAGGAAGAAAACAGGTTATGTCACTTTGGTGCTAAGTCATAAATGTTCTCTGATGTCTTTGAAAAGTAGGATGCTGCTCATGGGTGAAAGAAAGAACTGAAAAATCAGACTTGATTGGGAAGTCATATGGGAAATGAGTTTTGCTGATGTCACCTTATTTAATTTACCTCCTGCTTGATAAGACATCCGGTTGTATAATTTTAATAAACAGAGGAGGACCTGGGTGACATCATGGAGAAGGCAGGTTCAAGACAGTTTTTAATTATGCTGGGACTGACCTTTAGAGATACACATGTTTGGACTCTGAAGAAGAACTATCTACTCTAGCACTGTTAGAAGATATACATTAGATAGATAAGTCTAATTGTCTGGTGGTAGGAATTTGCACTTTTAAACCTTTTTCTTTTAAGTGATTGTATGCATTGTGATATATTATTCTGTACTTACATTTTACATATTTTTATCTATTTTAAAGTAAACCTATTTTAAAGAGACTGCTTGGTGTGCCTTGAAATTCTTTCTGTGACAAGTGAAGCATATATGGTGAAAGTTGACAGTGTGCACAAGCTTACTGGTTTATCAACCTGGGAAAAAGGTAAGAGTTTACCTGAGGTCTTTCACAGAGTTTTAAGGGTTCGCTTTGTACACCTGGTTAGGTGCCCATAGGCAAAAGATATCTGGCATTTCCTGAAGAGCAGAATTATCCGAGCCTGTACATTTGGGCAGCTAGCAAGAGGTTCATAGTTTGAATACCTCCAGAACTTGAGACCAAAGATGATTCAACCCACAAAACAGAGAGGAGGGTGACCCTGTTTCTGTTCACAATACTGCACTCGGAGGTTGGCACTGTGGGAGCAGAGGGCCTGACCTGCTGAGTGGGGTTGTGACAGACTGGTTGGCAGTGGTGTGCATACATTTGGTATTACAAGCTTTTATTGTTCAGTGTGTCAACTTGATACTATACAGCTCACTTGCAAAAAAAAGGCAGTGATTTATTTTTAAAAGGAAACAGAACTATATCACTTGGCTTACAGTCAAGTTCCTACCTGTTTATTTTTTTTCTAAAGTGCAAGTTAGAGTAGCGTAGTTAGGGAAGAAGATGGCTTCCAACTACAGCGGGCACACTGTAGACTACTTAAAGCAGTTGTGCAGGAGAGAGAAGTCCTGTATGGGGTGAAAGCCATCAAGCAGAACCTCATGGATGCCCTGATGGTAGCAGATACCAGAGCATCGAGTCACAGACAGTGACTGTAAAGACCGAACCTTGGTGTGGAGGGTCTAGCGGCCAGTGCAAGCGAAGGGCCACAGCAGCAGGGGAAGGTCACCAGTATTCTGGAGCCAAAGTACTCAGACTGCAGACTGAGTTGCGCAGAATGGAGCTGGAGTTCCAGAAGGAGGCTGAGCGAGAACACCAAGAAGCGGAGCGAGAACAGCGAGCTGCAGAGGAGAAGAGGGCGAGAACAGCGAGCTGCAGAGGAGAAGAGGGAGCAGGAACGGCAAGAGGCGGACCGTGAACAGCGTGAGCGCCAGTGGCAAGATGAACTGTAGAAGCTACGACTCCAACCACCAGCATCAGAGCAGGTAAGTGGCTTGGGTTTATCAGGGACTGCAGGACTGGGTTACAAATTGAATTCCAAATTGATAGCGGAATTTAAGAGGCGAGATATGGATGCCTTTTTAAATTCTTTTGAAAAGATTTGTATTCAGGCTGAAATTCCTAGAGAGTCCTGGAGCTTCAGCTTTTCCGCTACTTACTGGGAAAGCTCGGGATGCACTGGGTCAAATGGACAATGAGGACAGTAATGATTACAGCAAACTTAAAGATGCACTGTTAAAAAATTTGAATTAACTGCTGAATCAACAGAGCTAAATTCCGTAAGCTCAGTGTGGTAGGGCGCAGGTTTATGTGGGCAAATCAAGTAGCTTGACACATGTAGCCTCTTTCCAAAGTTCCACATTTATTCTCAATTCTCCAGAAAAATTATTCAGAGGCAGATCAATACTTAATTTGAGTGCATCACTTCAACATCAGGTTCTCAGTTTTAGTACAGAAATTGTATACCTTCGCTCTTTAGAGCACTTTGTCAAAGCTTTTCTGGAACTCACAGCAGAAATACCACAGCAGACAAATTCATATAAATCTTCCTTTCAGAGCAGTAGATAGCACAGAGCATTATGACTCCACAGAGCACTTTGAAAACAGCTTCCAGAGCATAGCTCCAGACCCACAGCAAGCAGAATGACCTTGCACTCTCCCTTGATCTCAAACAAAACTTGACTCTAATCCAAAGAGTCTGAATTTATATCCCAAAAGGGTCATGTGATCATTCAACTCCTCCCCAATATTTTAATTTAAACTTTAAATCTTTATTTACCAAGTATTTATTTTATTTATATACACACTGCTCCTCTAAATTACCAAAGCAAAACATTTATTATGCTACCAGCAGCTTAAACTCTTTTAATAGTGATTTAAACATTATTTCTGAAAATTACAGCACCTCCTCTTCCTATACCTGATAAAAGGATAGGAAATGAGGTCGACTGGCTCCTAGAAGAAGGAGGAGGAGCCAGGATTGAACTCAGGACTCCATTACCACTGCAAACACCCTTGTTCCAGAAAGAGTCTGGAATCACTTCCAAACCTCCCACTCTAACTCAAAAGGTTAGTGAAGTTCAAAACAATTGTGCTCTGTTTCGAATAATCCGTTTTTAAAGAAGGTTTTAAAAGTAAATATCTTTGTGATAGTGCTTACAATCGCACCATCGGAAAAAAGCTCAGAAATATATAACAAAACCCTTTATACAGAGAGCCAATATAACACTGATTTAAAGGCATTCAATCTGGCACTGCTTATGGCTAAAATATAACACTTTTAAACTGAACCATTGGATGTTTCCACTGTATTTAAATTAGAATACCGATGCTACAAAATTATATTAAACACCAAGAGGCACTCACCAGAGAATAACAAAGCGGCTCAAAATAGCTATTAGGCATGAGAGAAGAGCACACAGAAAGACTCCCAAAAGTCTCCTGACCCTTTAGCACGATACATTCAGCAAATAAATGTGAGACTAATGAGACCAGCTGACTCATATTAGCGAGCAAACCAGAGCCAAAATTAAATGAAACCCTGGGCTTACAAAATCACCTGTAAATACAAAATCCTCTCGCTCTACTAAAGTCCCAAAACCACCCACAAACAGCCTACCTCAACTCCGAGAGCAAGTAGAACATTCCCATTGATTTTCAAGGGAAACATGAAATTAAACACCACTAGAAGGCTAAATGCCTTCACGACTCTGTGCACAGTCGAGCAGGGAAGCCGCTTGTTTACTTACTGTTGCGCTAAAGCCCTAAAGCAATTTTAACACGGACAGCATATTTTAAATACATTTTAGGAATAAAGAACATAACGGAGAATATTAAGAGAACCAGATAATTCTCCACCATTTTAAACCTGACATCATAGCTTGAAAGACTGCAGGCTACATCACAAGGGAAAAAATACCTAATCAAAGGTGCATACCCTCACACAGTAATTTTACCGGCAATTCATGATGCCGACGGACTCTCAGCATGACGACTGACCCTGGGCAAGAGACTGAATTTAAGCATGCTTTCACAAAAGCTCTACACTTCAGTTTCTCCATCCAGAAAGTGTCATGAAATATTTTAATAAATCTAACAACTATCCCTTCATTTGATTTTATTTTTATTCATTACATTTTTTAAACACTATTACTAAACAGATGCTGTCTTTTATTTTAATGAAATTAGCAGCTGCCAGACTTCAAGCTGACAGCCTAACTGAAACTATAAATACATAGACAGCACCTTCAGACCAAAATTCAACATAGCTTGTAGGTTCCTCCTATTTTATATATACCAACTCGTGGCTCTAAACCCTTCACAGGAGCGCCCTGTGACACTCAGGAGAAGCCCTGACATGAACTACGAGGAGCTAGCCACAAAACAATGTCAGTTTTAAAACGTTGGTGGGAAGGAATTGAAGCAAACACTAGATAAAATTGAAAATGTGATTCTGTTAGAGCAGTTTTTCTGGGCATGAACAGCAGAGCTGAAAACCTGACTGGAGGACCGAGATCCCAAAACAGTGCAGGAGGCTGCTGAACTCTTGGACCGCTATGCCAAGAGCAGACCTGCTCTGAGAGTGAATGGGGCAGGCGTGGCAGTGCAGAAAGGGAAAAGCGCCTTCAGGGCTGCTAAAACCCTCACTGCCTCCACCAAAACCAGTTAGCCCCACGGTTCAAAGCAAAGATTTCTCCGAGAAAATAAATGAATGTTGGTCGTGTAAAGAAACTGGGCATATTGCCAGGCGGTGTCCCAAAAGGTGAACAATATGCAAAGTGGTGCTAGGAAAGAAGTGGGTTGTTTGTGTGTCCCTGGAAGCATGCCTGTGAACATGAGGGAACACATGCATCCAGTCATGGTGAATGGTGTACAGACACAAGGGTTAAGGACACAGGGGCATCCCAGGCGTTGGTAAAGGGATCTAGTAGAGTCTGGTCAGCCTATACCCAATAAATATGTCACTGTACATGTCTTCACTGGTGAGGAGAAACACTGCCACTCGCCAGTGTTCTCCTAGACTGGGGTGAAACAGGGAGGACTGTGCAACAGGTGGCTGTAGCCAAAACCTTAGCAGTGGATGTGATCCTGGGCAACAATCTCAAACAGGGGATGGTGTGTGCAGTTACCCGTAGCCAAGCCGGACACAGGAAAATTGTAGTCCCTTAACCCCACAGAAGCCATTGTGAAACCACTGGGAGGCTGGTTCCCCAGCCTGTGTCTCCTGATATGGAGACTAATGAAAAGGGGACAGAAATTTCTCCAGTAGCAGTTAACCACACAGCTACAGAGGGTTACTCCGAAGAGGGAGGAGGGGTGACCCATGGTCAGAGGGTTAGGACTGACAGTGATCCTGAGTGCCCCGACGCTAATGCTAGGGACCCTAGTTTAGAGACTGAGAGGGACCTGTCCCATGCCTTGGGAATGTGTGAGGTTTGCAGCTGCTCAGAGAAGTGACACTAGTCTAGAGAAGCAGAGGCTTGGGCAGACTCTGGACGGAGCACAGGGAGGTGGCAGATATAAGGTTTACTGGGAAAATGAACTGGTGTATACTCAGGCTGTGCAGACAGAGGGAGGGTGCTAGGCAGGCAGCTTGTCGTTCCCCAGAGGCATCGTGAGCAGTTGCTCAAGACTGCACATGATATTCCCTTGTCTGGTCATCTGGGAATTGCGTGCACTACACAGCGGTTGGTCCAGAATTTCACTGGCCCAACTTCACCCAGCAGGTGAAGGAGTATTGCAGGTCTTGTCACCGTGCCAAGAAATAGGGAAGGCGAGCAAGAAAACCCAAGCTGCTCTGATTCCATTGCCCATAGTGGAGGAGCCATTCCAGAAGGTGGGAATGGATATTGTGGGAGGCCTTTAAATGCCCCAGCTCCTCAGGGAAGAGATTCATCCCGACTGTGGTGGATTCGCCACCAGGTACCCAGAGGCAGTCACCCTATCCTCACTGAGGACAGACAAAGTGGCAGATGCCTTACTTGGATTTGCTCCCATGTTGGGTTCCTGCAGAAGGTTATCACCGATCGGGGGTTCCTACATGTCGGACCTGATGAAATATCCCAGAGGACTGGGAAGGCAAACGCGCCCAGGAAACTCCCATAGTGGATTACGTCCTTAGGTTTAGGGAAAGGCTGAAGGAGCTTATGAGGACAGCCCAGAGCAACCCTGGCAGCTGCCCAACAGAAACAAAAGTGTGGAACGACCGCAGAGCCAGAGCTCGTCTGTACATGGCGGGTCAGGAAGTTATGGTCCGGAAAGACAAGCTGCAGGCTGAGTGGGCAGGACTGTACAAAGTAGTTAGGAAGGTAAATGAAGTGAACTATATTATAGAGTTACCTGACAGAAGACAGACAGAAAGGATGTACCATGTCAACATGATGAAGCCATATGCTAATAGGGCTGACATGGTGTTTGCAGTGTGTAGTCCTGGGGAGGGATGGACGAAGGACACCCCCTTCTGGACTTGCTGGAAGAAAGCAAGCAGGAGTCCTCTGTGAAGGCAGTAAAATTATCTCCCCAGCGGTCCCGGACAAGATCCAGGCAGTAAGGAGGTTTTAGCAGACTCTGCCCCATTGTTTAGCGCCAAGCCTGGACTAACCCCTTAGCAACACACGATGTGGAGACAGGGACACAGACGCCCATAGGGCAGACAGCATATCGGGTGTCAGAGGTTGTCCAAAAGGACATTAGGAAGGAAGTGGAGGAGATGCTGGATTTATGGGTAATCCAGAGATCCCACAGCCCTGGGCCTCACCGTAGTCCTTGTGCCCAAGCCAGATGGCTCTACTCATTTCTGTGTAGACTATCGTGGACTGAATGCAGTCACGAAGTCAGGCGCCTACCCGATGCCCAGGACGGACAAACTCCTGGACAAGTTGGGAGGCGACCTACCTTCGACCACTGACCTGACCAAGGGGTATTGGCAGGTAAAAGTTAACGGACAGAGCTAGGAAAAGGTCGGCCTTCATCACTCAATAGGCTTATTTGAATTTAAAGTAATGCCTTCGAGATGAAGAAGCCCGACCACTTTCAAAGGATGGTGAATCAGGTGTTAAATGGTGCTGAGAGTGCGCCATGGCGTACCTTGATGACACTGCCATCTTTAGGTACCAGCTGGGAGGAACACCTATCCCACCTTAGGGAAGTGCTGGGCAGGATACAGAGGACCGGGCTCACTGTCAAAGCTGAGAATTGCCAGGTGGCCATGAGAGTAGTAGCACACCGTGGGCATGTGGTAGGCCAGGGACAGCTCCGTCCTAACCAGATAAAAATAGAGGTGATCCAGGCGTAGCCCTAGACCAAGCATGAAGCAGGTCAGGAGCTTTCTAGGGACAGCAGGGTACTATAGAAATCTGTACCCACTACAGTGCCCTGGCTGCTCCCTATCAGATCTGGTAAAGAAAAGGATGCCAAAGAAAATTACCTGGGACCCAGCTTGCAGAAAGCCTTTACCAGATTGAAGGAGGCACTGTGCAGTGCTCCTGTTTTGACTATAGCAAACTCTTTATAGTTCAGACTGACACCTCAGGCGTGGGTATTGGGGCAGTACTGAGTCAGACATCCAGCCATGGGAAAGATCACCCGGTGGTGTACCTGAGTAAAAGTTACTTCCCAGGGAGCAGCCATACTCTACTGTGGAAAAGGAATGTCTTGCCATAGTGTGGGCCTAAAAGTTAGAGTCATACTTGTATGGGCAGCATTTTGTGGTACAGACTGACCACAACCCCTGGTTTGGCTGGCGCTAAATGGGAAAAAAACTAATGGTAGACTGTTAAGATGGAGTCTTGCTTTGCAAGGTATGACATGACAATCCTACATAGGGCTGGAGCGAAAAATCAGAACTCAGATGGTTTGTCTCGTGTCTATGAGGTGAACTGATTTGGGAAGCTCATCCCATGCAGGGATAGAACCCCAAATTCAGTCTAGGTGAGGAGGATTGTGACACTTGGACAGCTGGTTCTGATTACTCTATGTTTTCTTATAAAAAAAAGTGTTATTGAGTGTCTCTCATGAGACAGCCTGTGGGATGACCCCAACCCCACCCAGGTTTCAGCTACAAGATGTTAACCTGAAAAGCCAGGAGATAATTAAAGACTAGAAGAGACATAAATTAAGGAGCTCCTGTTTATCTGACTTAATTGTAGCTTGCCAGTTGCCAGGATAGAGATCATAAACTTTTATGACGTTTAGAGGAAGAAAACAGGTTATGTCACTTTGGTGCTAAGTCATAAATGTTCTTTGATGTCTTTGAAAAGCAGGATGCTGCCATGGATGAAAGAAAGAACTGAAAATCAGACTTGATTGGGAAGTCATATGGGAAATGAGTTTTGCTGATGTCACCTTATTTAATTTACCTCCTGCTTGATAAGACATCCTGGTTGTATAATTTTTAATAAACAGAGGAGGACCTGGGTGACATCATGGAGAAGGCAGGTTCAAGACTTTTTAATTATGCTGTGACTGTTCTTTAGAGATATACATGATTGGACTCTGAAGAAGAAACATCTACTCTAGCACTGTTAGAAGATATACATTAGATAGATAAGTCTAATTGTCTGGTGGTAGAATTTGCACTTTTAAACCTTGTTCTTTTAAGTGATTGTATGCGTTGTGATTTATTGTTCTGTATTTACATTTTACATATTTTATCTATTTTAAAGTAAACTATTTTAAAGAGACTGCTTGGCGTGCCTTTGAAATTCTTTCTTTGACAAGTGAAGCATATATGGCGAAAGTTGACACTGTGCATAAGCTACTAGTTTACCAAACTGGGAAAAAGGGTAAGAGTTTATCTGAGGTCTTTCATAGAGTTTTAAGGGTTCATTTTGTAAACCTGGTTAGGTGCCCATAGGCGAAAGATATCTGGCATTTCCGAAGAGCAGAATTATCTGAGGCTGTACATTTGGTACACTAGCAAGAGGTTCTCAGTTTGAATCCCTCAGAACTTGAGATCAAGGTGATTGAACCCACAAAACAGACAGGAGGGTTACCCTGTTTCTGTTCTAATACTACTGCGTGAGGTTGGCACTGTGGAAGCAGGGGCCTGATCTGCTGAGTGGGGTTGTGACACCATATACTTACATTTGTAGGGTAGGAAACTCCGTTTGCCCTACACACACTGTCCCAGTCAGCATTGCCGATACAAGCTGTATCCACGGCAGCTTGTACACCCAGCGCTACTGCCCCCAAAGGTGTAAGGTAGCAGATGTGATGGAATGCTACCTTACCCGTGAATTTTGAGAGAAGGGATGACTGGATGGGGAAGCAGGTTGAGCTGCCCCAGTGGTATGGAGGGAATATCACTGGTGGCTCGCCAGCATGCTGCTTGTGACCCGGTTCTGGACGGGTCACGGCATTACACTGCACTCCCATAACAATTAGCATTTTACTCCAGGTTCTGCCCACCCTTGGATTTGGTTAATTTAATTACGGGGGTGGTAGGCGGCAAAACCCCGTATGAAACACTTTGTTGTGTGACATGCCTAGAATTCGTATATCGGGCATGTCAGTCATTCAAATTCTGGCATTTCGGTTAGCGTTGTACTTGGCATGCCGAGCCAGCATACCAAGTTTCAGGATATCATAGTATATCCGCTGGTGCAGGATGCCATGTTCCCTAAGCAGTTGCAGGAAGTCTCGGGCAGGATACGAGCACCCAACCTGAAATGATTGGGCAAAGGAGGTAAGATTCAATGCTCAGTCTGCAGGGAGGTGGGGCTTGGCAGTCTAGCTCTGCCCCAATGAACTGAATCACCTGTGAGGGATCAGTTTGGACTCGCTGGTTGAACAAGAGGCCCAGGTCTTTGCAGGCCTGGAGGACAGATTCCTGGATCACACCAAATCCTCTTTGGATAGCCTGGCTATCAGCCAGTCATCAGGGATAAACTCCTGTTGCCCTTGTGCCACAGAAGGTTGCCACCACTGCCATGCACTTGGTGAAGACCCTGGGCAGGTTGAGAGGCCAAAGAGCATGACCTGAAACTGACTGTGCACTCCTTCTGCACAGAACCGGTGGTACCGCCAGTGGGACAGTTGGGCTGGGATGTGGTAGAAAGCATCCTGGAATTCCAGGATCAGAACCACATGGCCTGCTCCAGAGATGTTATTATCTGGTTCAAAGTGACCAATCTGAACTTGTGCTTCCATATGCACTGGTTTAGATTGTGCAGATAATATGGAATACCAGCCCCCCCATCTGTTTGGGGATCAGGAAGCATCGATACATACTTGCCGAGGCATCAGGGACATGGGTTATGGCTCCTTTACAAGGAGATGAGCAACGTCCTCCTAAGAGTGGACAATGAGTCCTGTGACATCCAAGACTCCCTCTGAGTGTGGGATCAGTAAGGTGGGAGATCCTTAAAGTCGAGAGGCAACCCTCTGCCTACTACCTCAAGAACTCATTTGTCCATAGTAAAGGCGGACCAGCGAGACCAGAAGTGGTGAAGCCAACCCCACAGGAATCTAGGTTAGGGACTGCAGAAGTCACAGGCAGACACCCCAGAACCATTACTGGGCAGCTCTGGAGGGCACTGGCAGCTGCTGCCAGGGCACCTTTTCCCTTACGCCTGTATCTTTTGGCCCTGAATGAAGAATTTGGCCTTGGGCACTGGGCTTGGAATTACCCTGCTGGGGCTGTTGCTGCCAAGGCTGTTGTAGCAGAAAGGACTGAAACTGAAGGTCTTTTCAGTTTCTGGGCCTTTAGTACTCTGGGACAAAGCAGTAGAGTCCAGGGTAGCACTGCACTTCTGAATCCGGTGAAATGACTGTCCACCCTGGGCCAAAGAGGTCAGTGCCCAAGAAAGGACATCAGCCAACTTATGCTGAGTGTCCCCGTAAAGGTGGGAAGCCTCAGCCAGGCCCTGTGATGCATAACAGCGACTGCTGCCACGGCATGGGTACAGGGGTTGCACTTGTCTGAGACCATCTGGAGCTGGTGTTCGGCCAGCACTTGACCCTGGTCTCTGACCACTTTTACTAGCAACTGTTTATCAGCAGGAAGGTGAAGGATACCATCCAGCACTCCCAGCAGGGGTGACCAAAGTGAATCATCATCAAGGTGTAGCTTGACTGAGAGAGACCGTGAGGAACCAGCATAGAATTTCTTGGCGCATGGTCAAGTTTCTTTGACTCCTTGTTGGGAGGGCTTGTCCACATCCCGGTATTTCTAGATTTCTGGAAGACAGAGTCCGAAACCAGACTCTCAGCCAAGGGGTGGTCTGAGAACCCAGACTGAGAGCTGGTAGGGGGCGATATTTGTGGACCAGACAGGCTGAGGGCACGGGCAGTATGCTGGTGCTGCCAGAACTCAGGGCTGGTCTCATAATGGCCCAAGCAATGGGAAGCGGAACCCTTGGAGATCTGTCCCTATCAAGGATGTCAGTAAAGGGTATTTAACCTTTTTGCACAGGCTCAGAGGGACATTCATAGACTTAGACATAAGTTGAAGAACAGTCCCAAATGACACTGGCCCATGGTTGATGGTTAATTCCTCGACTGAGTCCCGTTGAAAATATGCATCCTCGATGACTGCAAGAAGGACCCATCAGAGTCATCTGAGGACTCAACAAAGACAACTCTTGACCATTTACCGCCGCACCACTCTACAGTCATCTGACTGGGTGATCGCCATCAACAGCATGGGAGTCCTTGGTTTGGGCTCCCTGCAAAGGCAACAGTGGGATGGTTGCACCTGCAAAAGTGGAGAGACATTTATCAACAGCGGTCTCAGAAGGACCAGTGTGGAAGCAGTTGCACCAGCCAGTCGACCACAGGGGTTGATGGTGAAGCCCACCCTGCCTTGCAAAGGCCTATTGTTGCCAGAGGAGCTCCTCATAGCACTGACACATATGCCAGTGGAGCCACTCGTCATTCGAGGATGAGGAGAATGAGAAGCATTGATGGTGATGCCTCTCAGTTGAGTATGCTCAGAGCTTGAAGAGTGACTAGTGTCTCAACCATTGACCCGGGGCCAATGTTGAGGAGAAGCTGTTGGAGGTGCCATATAGATAATGTGCACTGGCTTTGGCTGCACGACCTCCAGTGGAGGCTGTTCCTGAGTGGCAGCAGCCAGGACACTGACCACTCACGTCCTCCTGGGTGAGGATCGGGAAGACTAGGGTTTTGGAGATCAACTTCCATCAATCTCCTCTGACAACTTGTTGACCAGGTTGAGGTAAATCTCGACCACCTGACTGACTGGTGTTAAGGTCAGTAAGCCCGATGGGGATACCGTGGAACTAGCAACCTGCCCCTTGACCAATTTTGGCTTGGCAGAAGCCAGGCGTTCAACAAGCTTCAAGCAGTCAGGAAGTGGAGGAGCATGATCTTTCCCAGTCCCATAACCCACAGTGGTGTATTTTGTGCTTCTTATCATGGTGGGCAGGGCTCTCCTTAAAGGGCTGGAGAGCCTGATACATCTCATGAAATTCTCCTGTGAAAGATGCTCAAACACTGGCCCCAACCAGAGAAGCAGCAAGGCTGAAGAGGTGCCTGCTATGTCCTTTGTCACAGCCCTCCATGGCCATGAGTTGAGTTGCAGATCCCCCACCACAGCAAAGGCTGCCAAGCAACCACCCTTCGCCCGGAGTTTAGAATCTTGATCAGCTGGCCAAGGAAAGGACAAGCCCTGCATTCCCCTAAGGATTAGGGAGTATTATATGACATGGGTCACAACCCATGACATTGTGCTGTCCCTAGGCCGTACAGGCAAAACATGTGGGTCTGACTGTGACATCTTATGTCTGCATGTGATGTACTGCTTGAAGACTTCTTCATGGTCTATCTTCTGTTACAAGGGCTGAAAAGGACTGAGGAAAGCAGCAAGATCTCAAAACTTGAAGAAAAAAACAATCAAAGACTTCTGGCGACGTCACTGCTATGATCACAGGCTAATCAGAGAGATCCTTCAGCTGCCCTCATAAATCTACTACAATCCTCCACAATAAACTGCTAAATTCTCCAAATATTGGTACACAGAGAGATTCAATGTCGAGCAAGGTGCAGAGATAAAGAGATCTTAAGAATCCTAACCAGAAAGAAATTAAAGTAACTATCCATACCGCGGCCATGGATGGCCTTCCAGCCTCCTCATGGACCACAGCCCCATCCGAATCCTCTCTAGATTTTGGATGTAGAGGACAAAAGCACAACTTTGAGAATGGATAAGGCACTACATAACATTTTAAGCATGGTAAACAAAACTGAATCGTTCATAGCTGATCTAAGAATGGACATAAAAAGTACTGACAAAAGGTCTTGGAACATGAAGTAAAGCTCACCCAAGTGGGGAAGCCAAGAAACGCAGCAACTGGGTCCTCCTTTACCTACTCAAAAAAGACAGATTAACACAGGCCAACTGAGGACGCCGAAAACTGCACTCACCACAATAATCTTAGGATTTATGGTACACGGATGGAACTGAAGAGGGCTTCCCAACAGCCATCGATTTTATACAGTATGTTTTGAGGTCACTACTCTCGCTGCCATCAGAGTTCACCTTAGAGATGGAGCGTGCCCACAGATCACTAGGGCAGAAACCAACTGACCCTAAAGCAAGACATGACTGAGAGTCATAAAATTTTAAAACACCAGGAAAAAGAAGGTATTTTACAGGAGGCTTGGAGGCATAGAAATTTGTCTTCTGAGGGCTGACCTGTTTTCTTTGACCAGGACTTTCAACAGAATGTCAGGCATGATGCAGTCAGGTTACAGTGGTGGTGAAGGAGCTCTGGGAGAAACAAAAAATATCCAGGCACAGCTAATTTTCCCAGCTCATTTAAAAGTCACATTTGACTCAGGAACTAAAGTGTACAACTCATTGATGGAGGCAGTGCTGTTTTTAAAGAACACCAGATCATGCTCCCTGACCTGGATGTAGACTTCCTGGAGCAAAAGATCATAGATGGAGCATGGGGACTAGTGGCGAGAGGAAGAAAACAGGACTATCATGGCAGCTCCCGAACAACTAGTCCCAGACCTATCCAAGCTGTTAAAAGGTCGATGGTAATAGTGCATCTCTACCTAGAGAATCCTCCCAAGCCGAGAAGGCGGTGGCTGAAGTATGTCAAGCAAAAAACAGACTTGCGGTTCTGACATGACTCTTTGAACTGGGAACTACATCAGGTCTGGCGTCAATTTTCATTGTTTGCCGGTCCACTGTTGGACCCTGTTCCATCTACTAAATGAAGGGTTTCCTTTACTGGATGTGTCCCCGTTGCTTTTATGACTTTTGGAGATTAAAAGGATGAGGGTTTGAGGGTATGATTTGTATAAGAGGGGAATGTAACATTTGGAGGTGTACTGGTTGCTTCGTTTAAGTAGGCTTCCAGGGACATGGATGTGAGAGCACCAGAGTGCAAAGTGTGTTGGTAGATTTGAAAGTAATTAACATCCCTCCATGTTTCTTTATTTGCATTGATAACTACAGATAGTACTACTATCGAGGAAGTCAAAATTTTAATTAAAACAATGCAGGTGGGGCAGCTGGGGTAAATGGGGTGAGGGGTTTAATTAATAGTTTCCGTTCCCTATTGAGCTATCCGCTCTCTGGATTTGGAGCGCAGTTGCTCGGGGGTAGGGATCGGCTTGTTTCTGTGATAACTTTTCCATTTTATTAGGTGGTGTCACCAACAATAGACACTTGAGGTACAGGTCACATTACAGTCCATTGGTGGGCTTTTGAGGTATCTGACCCACCCTTGAAACCACACTCAAGGGTTTAACCTTTATACAGACTGACCAACTAGTTTTAGCAGCCAGATCTGTCCTAGGGAGTGATACAAGTTACTTATTGAATATGTTTCTATTAAAACTGTTAATAGTTGACCTGTTGTTTAAAGTTTATATAGCTCATTTTATTGTTGTTTTTAAAGCTCATTGCTGGACACAAAAAGCGTTGAAATGCTAACATGGTGGAGGGAGAGGAGAGGTCTCTACAGTTGGGTAGTCAAATGTGGTGGTTATCTTTTTCTTTTTACAAAATGGATGAGTTCACAATAGTTTCGTATAATATAAAAGGAGTATATTCACCAGTGAAGTGAACAAAGCTGTTGTCAGAACTAAAGAAACTGAATTGTACCATAGTGTTTCTGCAGGAGATGCATTTAACTGGCAATGAACATTTTAAGCTAAGAAGGGATGGGTGGGTCGAGTAGAGGTCAGTCTCCTCTAATAGGAAGAAAGCAGGGGTAACGATTTTGATTCACAGGGCAGTCCATTGGTTGTTAAATCTGGGAAAGGTGGCACGGATGGATGTATTGTTAGGGTAACAGTGGATTACCAAGGGAACAACTGCATTTAATTAACATCTATGCCTCAAACATAAACCCTGCTACCTTCTTCAAGGAGGTTTCGCACAAGATAGCTACACTGCCCCTGGCCAAATAGTTTTCGGAGACTTCAATGTTGCCCCTCAGCCTTTGTTGGATAGATCATCTAGGGCAGCTGCAACTAACAAAGTGGCTACCAGAACCCTGTTAGCATTAATGGAGGAGTTGGGGCTCCAAGATATCTGGAAAGAATAGCATCCTAGGAAAAAGATTTCACATTTTACTCCACGGTGCAAAGACATATTCTGGAATATATCTATTTTATACAAAAGCTTACATGTACCGTATTACAAATTCTAAAATACATATTACCCTTTCGGACCATGCCCGGTCTCAGTTAAACTGAGATGGCCACACAGGGATACAGTAAAGCTTTGGAGACTGAACATCTTCCTACTTAATGATAAACATTTTGTGGACAAACTCAATAACACTATAAAGGAAGTGCATGCAATCAATATCCAACAGGGCTGTTCACCTTTATTAACCTGGGAAGCGGTGAAGGTAGTAACCATAGGGATATTATCAGTAGCGCTTCAGTGAAGAAAAAGCTCTCCCATTTAATGTAAGATAGACTTATATGGAAATTAGCAGCTAGAACAACAACACAAACAACATCCAAATTTAAAGAATCTGGCACAAAGAGCTAGACAAAGTTAGTGACGAACTTCAAAATTGGAGAACCAAAAGCAGAGGGAAAATTAAGGTTTACTAATTTTAAATACCATGACATAGGAGGTCAAACATCTAGATTGTTAGCTTTCACCTCGGAAGGCCTAAGCTGAGAGAACAGTACCCCATATATCAAGCAAGCAAAACCCCAAACTGTCATGGGTTAGACGAAGGATATTGCCTTGCAATTCCATGTTTTATCAAAACCTATACAAAGAAAGACACTACAGGGGATGACACAACTTCCCTTTTCAAACCTTTTAAATAAACTGAAGCTGCCTAAACTAACATTGCAGATGGCAGAATGCATCAATGCACTGATCAGTGAACAAAAGATTAGGCAAACCATTATAGCACTCCTTCAGGTAGACACTAGGTCCAGATGGGTTCAGCTCATAATTTTATAAGAAATCCATAAATACAGTCACCCCAATACTGGCCTAATTGTTTAATGACTGCATAAAGGAAATCCTAACACATGGAGAGGCAGCATTAATTATAGTTATGCAAAACCAGGCAAACCTACTAATGCCTGTGAATTTTATCGACCAATCTCATTAAATCAAGACCTTAAAATCCTTACAAAAATTCTCTCATGAGGCTGCAAAATGCACTAAATACTTGGTCCACCAGACCAAACTGGTTTTATTCCCAACAGACAACTACCAGACAATGTTAGGAAGCTATTAAATGTTTTGAAATATAGAACTCCCACTATGTCAGCTCAACTAGCCATTTTCTTAGATGCAGAAGGCATTTGACTGAGTAAACTGGGAGTATCTTGAAACTGTGATGGACCATATGGGCCTGGGCAACTGATTTTGAAGTGGCTGGCCTGTGTTCTGATAACCCAACTGTGAGAGTCAAGGTCAATGGGACACAGTCTGACACTTTAAAAACAGAATGAGGTACCAGGCAGGGTGCCCCTCTCCCTTTATTTGCCTTAAGCATAGAACCTTTGTGGCTGCAGTTAGGCAAGCACCAGATATCCAGGGCATATGGGTATGCAGACAACACCTTGATTTATGTAGAAAACCGGAGAAATCTATCCCTTCCCTTCTGCAGCAGCTGCAAGAATATGGGGCAATTTCTAGGTTTAAAATTAATATGGATACATCAGAAATATTACTGGTGGGTGGTTTAGTCCCCACTCCGTTCAAGCCAGATTCCCTTTAAATGGATTACAGATAAAGTCAGGTACCTGGGTATCTGGATCCCAAATCTTATTTCTAGATTATATCAATATAATTATGAAACCTATTGCAGCAAATAGATTAGGACTTAAATAGATGGAACTCGCTCCCCTGTCCTTCTCAAATGGTACAGATTCTATTAAAATGAATGTCCTACGAGACTAATATTTCTGTTCTTGGCCTTACCAATAGCAATTTCCCAGACGGTTTGGAAACAATTGAATAAAAAATCTCAGACTTTATATGGGCAGGCAGAAAGCCCAGAATTAAAGAAGAATCTTGTTGTTGGAAACCAAGGAAGGGTGGCTGGGGTCTTCCAGACCTCCAATCCTATTATATGGCTAGCACAATTATTGCCCCGATTAAAATGCTTTTGCCCTTCCCACTTAGGAGTTGGTGTGCATTGGAAGAAAATGCACACGACAGTATCCCATTACAATATCTACCATGGACTCTATTAAATACATATCCAAACTTAAAATGGACTAGACACATCCTTTTTATTTGGTTAAAAGCCAGATCTTGATGGAGAATTCCCTCTTATGTATGTACATCCCATTGAGCTACCTCAAGGCTTTCCAGTTCATGGGAGGATACTTGTTTTGATACATGGGCCAGACAGGGCTTAAAATTTCTTCGTCATTTCATACAGGGAATACAATTAAAGACTGTGCCATATTACAACAAGAGCAAGGCCTTACAAGGCCACATTTATAGATACCTTCAATGCTGTCACTATATTAATCATGTGTCCATAATAGAGGCACTAACAGCTCCCCCTTGAGGCAAATCACCTCCTTTTCACTAAGGCCACTCCAAACCACCAAACACATTATTTCCAATATTTATAAAATTATGCAAGAGGGGTGGGTCAGCTAGTTACCAGAAAATTACAAGATAAATGGGAACTTGAATATAGACAACAGATACCTGCAGAGGTTTTGAATAGAATCTAGTAAACATGCACAAGACCACAGCCTCAGCAGTCTGGAGGGAGTTTGATGGAAGGTGACGGTAGATTTTTATTACACCCGTCATATCCAGGCATTTTCCAACACTTCTTCAGACATCTGTTGGACGGGTGTGCCTACAAGGTACACACGTTCATATTTTCTGGAGTTGTCCTAGTATTAGAATATACTGGAGGGAGGTAGGGAGGTGATAAAACAATACTGGGTCATGAACAATGATTGGGCTTTGAGAATCTAGTTCTGGGAGCACCCCAATAGAAATACAGATGACCACTAAAGAATACTTATTTTGGTTCTAATAGTGGCAGCTCTGAAGAGTCACCAGAATTGGCTAAAGCCAAACCCCTCCCACTTTAGCAAAATTGGTTATGTAATTTAAAATTATCAAAAACATGGAGCCATCACAGCAAAACTCAGGTTGCAAATTGATAAATAGAATACTAGATGGTTACCCTATTATTATTACACTGAGCAGAAAAAAGGAACACCAGTCCTTCAACAGCTTCTGAGTGACTGAGAAGGATGTTATATCCATTTACGTCCCCAATTAATCTTACTTATAGAGATGATACCTCCACTAAGCCCCTTTCAGGTATGTTGGATGGGAAGTACCTGTCGTCGAGGCACAGGTCAGGAAGCATAGGAAAATTCCAGGAGCAGTTGTAAAATTTGCAACACGTGATTTATTAGTAATAACAGTAAAGTAAAAAATAAAATTGTTCAGTGTAACTATTTACAAAGGCAGTATGAACGAGAAAGTCCATCTGGTTCTTCTCAATTTCCAATCTCAGTCTCTCAGTCTCTGTGTCTCTTTTTTGCAAAACACTACAGCTCCTTTTATAAGTCTGTGCAGGAGCTTGTTAAGAAAATAACATACTTCTCACACAGTGTTCTTGTATGTTTCCAATGTTCTTGTCAGTTTCAGCAGGTGCGGCAAAAGAACATTGTGACCCAGAACGACCTCTTGTTTACATCTTCTGCAAAAGGCTTAAAAACTGCATCTCAGGTTAACCCTTGAGTTCTAAATAGCTCTGCAATCATTTTAACAGTATAACTATATACAGTTTTAAACAAAGGGGCCCAGTATCAATTATATTTCCAAAAATGATTCACATATATTTTATTCCACCAGATATGCAAGGGGAAAAAAGACAGAAATAGCAAGGGAAGACAGAGAGGCAGAGAACTGCTAGACCATCAAGGTGATCAAATCCTAGGTCTCACGAGAAAATCTGGTTGCGCAACCAGACAGAAAAGGAGAGAATAGAACAGATCCTTGCATTTAAAGCCTTTCTGCATAACAAATGGGATAGGGCCCTATTCAACCATCACAGTACCCATGAATAAATCAGAAGGAAATAAAAGAAAGACAAGGCGCATGAGAGCTATGTATTTATGTTATGTTATAAATTTTATTGAATGTTGGTTTTATTGTACATAAGAGCCGTGGTTTGTCAGTTTCACACGGTACATCCTTTAATCTAGCTTTCATCCTAAGCATGCAGAAAATAATCAGGTGTAATGCACTGGGATCTCAGGCAAGCTGTTAAATTCAATGCAGTGTATCTAACAGCCAGATGAAATGAGAATCTGAACTTTATCTTAGAAGTAAACAGATATTACATTTACTTGTAACAGATTCGCTGTCATTAACTGTAAGTTTTTATACACAGATACCTTGACCGTGAATTATGAGCATTATCCTGTGAAAGTAACAATGATACGATATCTTGGCTGATGTACTGATGTTGATGTATGCTCCAATCTGCTCATAATAAATAAACAAGTTAAAAAAAAAAAAACAATCAAAGTTTGCCAGTGGTACACTTCATGGTCTACAATGCAGATCTCGAGGAGAAGACCAAGTCTTCCAGCAGAAAGAAAGATCTGATGTCATGGGGCAGAGCCAAGGGATATACCACCTGGGTGGTGGGAGGAGCTTAGCTTAAAGACATTCTGACAAATCAGGTCTTCTGGAAGATCTGCCATCGTGTGGATAAGTGAACTATATCCAAGCCCCTAAAACATCATTAGGTTCCAGATCACCATGAATAAAATGACTTTTTGGTAACCCTGGAATTAAATTAGCTGAACAGGTCAATATACTAATTGGGAGCAAAGACTGTGCACTCTTGCCTCTCAGCCAGGAAGATTAAATGGTTGTGAGTATTGGGCCCAACACTGTTCAGTGTATTTATAGGGACACTACATCTAGGAATAATTAGCCAGATAAGCAAATGTGCAGACAACACAAAATTATCATCAGAGGTGAATACAATAACAAAATTACCAGAATTAAAAAGATCTCAAAACTACTGAACTATGGGTACAGAGGAATGATATGACCTTCAACACAGGAAGTGCTCAGTTATACATCTGGGAAAAGAACCCGAATACAGAATATGATTTGGTAATTTTATTATCAAAACAGCGTCGTAGAAAAGGGACTTGGGTGTTATTGTCAATGATAAGTTTAGTTGGAACAATCACTGTAATAAAGTAACCTAAGTGGGTAATTGCATTTTATCCACTATTAAAAGATCATTCATAACACGAAATAAAAGTGTATAATTTAACTGTATAAATCCTATATTAGACCTCATACGGACTATGCAGTCTCCTTTTGGGCCTCATACCTGGAACAAGACAAAAAATGATAGACAGCCTACAGAGATAGCAGAAATTAATACCTGGAACAAGACATTTACCCTATCAGGCTAGGGTAAATTCCTTGGGATTATATGATTTACAAATGAGAAGAGATAGAGGGACCTGTTACTGTTCCAAATGATGAAGACCTTAGGAATGTCTATAATTTACAATTTTCTGACAAAAAAATGGATTAAGATGTAATAACTGGCAGATTCAAATCCCAAAAGGCATTTACAAATAAAAGAATGAATTATTGTACACTTAGAGCCACTACATTATAGAATTTCCTATCCCAATATATTCTGGAGATGTCATCCAGTAAGAAATTTAAAACCAAATTGGATAAATTTCTTCTGGGACAAATAACTAAATTCCCCCACAGTTGTGGGGAAAGTGAGTCTCGATGGGCCTAGCGCCTACTTCCATTTTTCTAACCGAATAATCAGAGCAACTCCCAAACCAAGCACTTAATAACCAACACCAACATCATAGTGCTACACCAGGGATGCTGTACAGTTGGAGGTGCCACTCTTTGGATGAGATGTTAAAGTAAGGTCCCTTCTGCTCATCTGTGGTGGCTGCCCAGGTGGAGTTAAAGATCCCATTGCAATATATGAAAGAGTAAGGAGTTATCCACAGTGTCCTTGCCAACATTTCCTTTCAGTTACACATGTTCTAATATAGTGTGTGTGTTTTTACAGTTTACAAAGGTTACATTTTCACATCTTAAATACATTTATAGGTACCACTTTCGGTCTCCATTCCTGGCTACTCACTGCTAAGGCAAGACCGTGCTGGCAGGGGGTAGTATGGCCATTTATGTCCTAGCCTCCATCCAATATTCCATCATCTACTTATCCTCCAGTCCTGAGACCCATGATGCCCTAGCTATCCATGTGACCCTCCCTTCACTATCTCAATCTTAATGGCTGACATATACTGCCGCCCAAATGTCCATCATTTGATCGCTATACCTCTAACCTCCATAACTTCCCTTGCTTGCTCTGGGAATTATTCATCCCAGGTGACTTCAATATAAATTGGCTGTCACCTAAAACTACAAAACTAAAAATGAAATCAGAGCCTAAACCTCTCCCAACTGATCTCCAGACCTACCGCCCAAACCACAAGCACAACACCTGTACTCGACTGGGCCCTTACCTCCCACCACCACGCATCATCACCTATGACATCCTCCCGCGCTCTCAGTGACCATAATCCAATATTCATAGTTAGGAAAGTCCACAGAACTAAATAGCCACAAAAACCTTACAACTGCACTCTTTCAAATCTCTTGACCTCGAACCTTTCTTGAGTAACCTTGCCACTTCTGACTGGTCCCCCAACCTCCTTCCCCTCAGCTGATGAGGCCTTTCCTACTTCAAAGAATTCTTTCTTGTAAGCTGGGCGCCTTTGCCCCATTCAAACAAACCAGAGTCAGGGTAACCACTTACCTTGGATAATCCTGAACTTCTGGCCTGTCTCAGGGCTAGAGATCGAGCCTGGAGCGTCACAAAGCTACCCAGCATCCTAGTGACCTCACGAACTTCTGCATGCTCAGAAACACTGCACCAGGGCTACAAGGTTAGCCAAGTCTGAATATTTCAAATCTGCCTTCATCACCAACATAAATTCCCTTCAAAGTTCTGGAAGGTGGTGCACCCTATTTACCCCATCTAGCTCACAGCGGTACTTAAAGTAAGTAGCTCACTAGTGTCCGACCCACCAGCTGTAGCTGCAGAATTTAACTCTACTACTACCTCCTGTGCCACTGGGCTGCAAATTTCTCCCCTGCTACCCATCTCCTCCCACCCTCTACAAGTGTGCCCTACACCACCCTCCCATCTTCCCTTCTCTTCCGCTACTGTAACCCCAAGCGATGCCTAAGTGCCCTCCTCACCATCAAACCCTTTAAAGTGTCTCCCTTAATAGCTTTTGACCCAAAACTCCTCTCCTGTCCGCTACTGCCATTGCCTACCCCTCTCAATAATCCTAAATCTCTCATTCTCTGCCTCTGACCCCTCTTCATGGAAGCATGTTGTGGTCCTCCTCTACCCAAAGGATGACCCTCATCCCCTGGCAGCTATCACCCCATTTCTCTCCTCCTACACTTGCCAAACTTCAAAAACACATTGTCTCCCCAACTCACTCTTTTCTATCCGATACCTCCTTTTCACCCCTTTCCAGACTGGTTTCAGGAAAAACACTTAACCACCACCTCTCTCCTATGGCTCACAGACTCCTTTTTAACAGGATGCCAATGGGCAAATTACCTCTGCCATTTTTGTCGACCTGGCCAAGTTCTTGACACTGTCTCACTCCCTTCTCCTCAACTCATTCCCAGCAGCTGGCCTATCGCCTTTGCCACAAACTGGTTCAAGACCTACCTTATTGGTGGGATCCAATCAGTTAAGATCTTGGACACCACTTCCCCTTTCAGTTAGCACTGAAGTCCCACAGATATCGGTATTAAGGCCCTTCTTTTCTCCATCTTCTTAAATGACCTTCCTCTGTTTGCTCCCCATCCTCCACGACACATAGGTATGCCAATGATACAGTCCTGTATGCATCTGGTTCCTGTCCTGTTGAGGTTACAACCAGCTTACAGCAAGACTTGACAAGGTTCAGCTCTGGTTTGCTAACAATAAATGTTTCCTCAACACCAAAAGACAGTCTCCAGGACCTTTGGCACAAGGCAGAGACTCTCTAGGCCTCCCCCTACCCACTTTTCACATCCTTGGCGACTTTACTTGAGGACACTCTCCTTCAGGTATTTAGGTGTTTGGTTGGACCAACACCTAAACTTCTCTGGACATATTGGCGCCATCCAGGAAAACTGCACTAGCGGTGCCCTGTTCAGGAACCATAGTTGCATCCCTCCTATAGCTAGGTGTGAACTTGTTCAAAAGATATTGTCCATTTTGACTACTGTGATGTGGTCTATGGTACTGCCACTAAGTACTCCCTGGCCAGACTGGACACCCTCTTCAATTCCTTCTGCGCTTTGCCCTGGATGCCCCCAACACCCATTACTGTGATCTTTATCCTTCCCTTCTCTTATGAATAAGGACTCTCCACTGTGCTAAATTCACCTCTAAACACTGGTTGGGTGAGCTCCTTTCCTACCTCACCTCCTCCTTTATAACACCACCCCACTCTCCCATTCCCTTAGATCAACTGACTTCCGTACCTGGTTGTCCCCTGCAGATCCACCGAAATCGGCCAATCCAGTTACTCCACTGCCTCCCAAAATTTGGAATCCCCCTAAATCGGCACTCATCCTCTGCCTACTCCATCAGCTCTGCATTCAATAATTACCTTGCACCTAGCTGTTTCTGCCATGTCCCTCCTTAATTCCCTCATCTAAGCCTGGACAAACTCTACCCCCACCCTCACCTTCATTTTACCCTGTGCACATCCACCCCAAATCTCAGCCCTCTCCTCTTCCCCTAATTGCTCCCCTTACTGGCCTCCTTGATCTCTCACAGATGTAAGGACCCTGAATGCTCTCCATGGGTCCCTCTCTTTCCCAAAGGGCTTGTATCTCTCATCAACTCCCTTCCCCACACCATCTTAAAGGGTCTCTCTGGGACACTGCCTTATCTCCTTCTCTCTGGTCCCCTAATCCCCTTGCAGGGTTACTCGCATTCTGAAGGGGCCTCCAGGGCATGACTCTTCCCCTCCCCACCTCCTCCTCCTCCTTTCCTCCTTATCTTTCATGTAAGCGCTTGTTTACTTATAGTGTATGCAGAATGTTGTTATGGATGAAATCCATAACTAGAATGGAATTGTTATGCTGCAGTAGCTATGTCTTCACAGCTGTTATGCTGCTAGCTATGTCACTACTGCAGCATAGCAACTTGGAATGCTATACATAGTTGCTTTCCTCAATCCAGTTAAGCTGGAGAGTTGCTGTTTTAAACTTGAACTTGCAGAAACATCTGAACACACTGTCAGTTAAAAAAGAAAATGTTAACAGTTATATTCTCTTTTGTCTTCTCCAGCTGGTTTGTGTGATTTTTCTGTCTGTAACTACCCATACACTATACAAGATTGTGTATGAGCAGTCATACACAAACAAAATTCTTGTATCTTGAGGTTCCCTTGGTAACAGAGTACCTCTCGGCGGTCACCTGTTATCAAGAAACCTCTCGACTAAGAATATCTAATTATGTATAACTGCTCATACACAATCCTCTATGTAACACTGTTTTGTAACACTTGCCTTACAACTGTATGTTAATGTTGATCTTGTAACTTGCATGTTTAATGTCTCATTCAGTTGCCCCTTCCCCAGGTCGCACCAGAGACAAGTGACTTGTTGCTCAGTGTGCCTTCCTGGTGTTATTTTAATAAATAAATAAATAGTTATGCCAGTGACAGTATTAGAGTGTCCGAATTGAAGCAGTTCCATTTACTTATCTGCATGAGCAGAGTCAATCTGCACTTTAGAACACGTGATGGGGTTAAGATTTTTGTGGGAAGAATTCTGATAGAATCAGTATTTAATTTTATTCAGATTCTCTTTACAGAGAGTGGACTGCTGCTCTGACCTTGGGATTACATCACAGAGCTGCTGCTGTTTGGTTTCAATTTAGGATTCTCTTTACAGAGAGTGGACTGCTGCTCTGACCTTGGATTACATCACAGAGCTGCTGCCGTTTGGTTTCAATTTAGGATTATCTTTACAGAGGTGGACTGCTGCTCTGACCTTGGGACTACATCACAGGCTGCTGCCGTTTGGTTTCAATTTAGGATTCTCTTTACAGAGGTGGACTGCTGCTCTGACCTTGGGATTACATCCTAGAGCTGCTGCTTTGGTTTCAATTTGGAGCTAAACACTGGGTATAGTAAGGGGTGTTGAGTGGAGGGGCATACCAGGAAAGGAACAGCAGCAAGTGAAGAGTGACTGCTCTCTCAGTGGAAGGGAGTAAATGCAAATCTAGGAGCTTTCATTATTACTTCTTAGCATTGATATTGCATTGGGGACAGGAGGTAGGAATTTGAAGAAGGTTGTGCAATGCTACTTAAAGCCTGTTTTGAGTGTATATAGGAAGGATAGGAATATAAAAGCAGTTGATCAATATATCTAGCGTGTGCAACAAAGGAGGTAAGGAAATAAAGAAAATGTTTTGCACTGATAGAGAAGGGAGGGAGACTTGGGGGAGTGTTGGTATCCTGCATCTATGGAAGGGGTGAAATTGGCTGGTGGAGCATGACAACAACGGGTAGGGTGGTAGGCTGCAACAACTACAGTGCACCAATCTTTCTAAACATTGCCTGGAGTGTGGGAGGATGTTTAGTGTGCAACCACATAGAAAATTTAGAAAGAGATTGAGGGTCTGCAGGAGGAACTAAGACAGGCAAGGCAGATTGGGGGTGGGTTTAGCCAATACTGGAGGAGGAAGAAGGGAGATGAGGAGGCGATTTAAGCCAACAGTGGTGAGGAGGGTCAGAAGAAGGAAGCAGAGACAAAGGGCCCAGGCCAGGAAGAACAATTGCCGAAACCAGGTCAGGAGACAAAGACAAATGGAAGGAGGAGATAGGGACTTGAGGGAGGCAAAAGTGGCAAAAGTCATGGGTGGAAAGGAGAGAACAGGTTACTGAAGAGAGAGGGGCGGGCATTTGTGAAGAGCCTTCAGAAAATAGTTGTGCACTGCTAGAGAGAAGAGGTGGAGGAGGAAATGATGAAATTAGAAGTAATTGATAAATACCTGGACCAAACTGGAGCGGGGGAAGTTCTGCTGAGAGAATTGCAACAGGGTAAAGGGAAATAATGTGCAGGAGGAAGAAGAAGAGCTGGAAATGAGAGAGGAGGTGAATAGAAGCAAGCAGGGAGTAAGAGGGTGGAATCTTAGTGCTGGGGGACTCAATACTAAGAGGAGTTAGGTGGGGTAGCAAAGGGGAGAGGCTATCGCATTTGGGTGGAGGCCATGCCAGAGAATGACAGCGGAAAGGGTTGGGACAGTCTGTTCTGAAATATGCTAGAAGGGTGGGACAAGCCTCATTTAATTACATCTTGGGACAAGCGACCTGGCTGACAAGACAGTACATACAGTCAGAGGAGGTTTGAGGAACTAGCACAATTATGTGAGGGAGCAGGAAGATCAGTAACTTTTTCAAAGATACTTCCAGTGCCAAAGCAAGCACAACAAAAAGCTGAGAATAGAGAATTTAACGGATGGCTAAAATCTGGTGTTGTGCTAAAGGGTATGGGCTGTTGGGGGTGGGGAGGGACCTGGGAGGACAGTAGTCTCTATGCCAAGGACAGACTACACTTGAGTGAGGAGGAAAGAAAGTGTTGAAACAGAGGATGGAGGAGTACATAGAGGCTGGGAATTTAAACTAGGAGTGGGGGTGGCAGTTGGGAAGAGATATGCAGAGACCACAGGTTGGAAATCATATGAGCTTACCCCCACAACAGTGACAAAGGACAAATGGCAAGTACTGCTGGTGATGCTAGGAAGGAGGGCAGGATGGGGGGGAAGGGTGGAAGGTGGTTAAGCAATGCTAGGAACCTTGGGAAGAAAACTGCAGAGTTACAGGTTCTCATGGCAGAGGAGAGGTGGACATTGCAGCCATAACAGAAACATGGGCCACCCAATACAATGACTGGGACCTGTCTGTACCAGGGTACAGGTTATTTTGTAGGGACAGGGTGATTGGGAAAGGGAGGTGGCACTATGTGAAGGAAGGACTGAAGTGTGTAAGGGAGGAAGGGGACGAGGGTAATCAGGTCACTTTGGATGCAAATCCAGGATTCCAAGAATAGGATTCTTAGAATGGGAGTGGTGTACAGGCCACCATCTCAGACGGAGGAGTACTCAGGGAACTAGCGGGACAGATCAGGAGGACCTGCGAAAGGGTAGTGTGGTGATTGTGGGGA
Source organism: Neoceratodus forsteri (assembly GCA_016271365.2). Taxonomy (NCBI): domain Eukaryota; kingdom Metazoa; phylum Chordata; order Ceratodontiformes; family Ceratodontidae; genus Neoceratodus; species Neoceratodus forsteri. The sequence goes on along the minus strand of CM057452.1, from coordinate 417,840,864 downwards.
CTTCAACATGCCAGGAGTGGACTGGAGTACCCCAACAACCAGGAACAGAAGGGCAGGTACTGCTGGATGCCTTCAGGACAGCTTCCTGCTGCAAATAGTCAGTGAACTAACCAGGTTAGGGAATACCCTTGACCTTGTGCTGGCAAATGGGGACTTTGTGAGAGAACTTATAGTGGAGGAACAGCTGTCAGGAGTGACCACCACTCAGTATAGCTCACACTGGATATGGGCAGGAAGGGTGGAATCTGGCACAATAGTGCTGGACTTCAGGAGGCCGACTTTGGGAGGATGGGAAGTGGAAAAAGGGTACCTGGCCAGAATTCAATCTAGTATGGACACTAACCAGAGGTGGGGAGCTCATAAAAGCTGGGGATAGTGGAGGCAACCAAACCTGCTGCAAAGCCCAGAGCAAGAGGCTAGGGCTAAGAAACCGATCTAGTTGAGTAAGAGGGTCATGGAAAGGTAGGAGAAAAGAGCTGCCTTTAGGAAGTAAAAGAAAACAGGGAGGGGAGGACAGGAGAGTACTTGACAGAATCGAAGGAGGTGACAAAGGGCAGTAAGGGGAGCCAAAGCATCTACAGAACTCAGGCTGGCACAAGGCATTAAGAAGGGGAGAAGGACTTCTTTAAGTACATCAGGAGAAAAGGAGCTGTAAGGACCACATAGTAAGGATTAGGAAGGAGGGGTTGGGTGGAAGCAGAGTGCGATAAGGCAGAAGCACTAAATGAGTACTTCTGCTCAGTATTTACTAAAGAGAGAGGGGTGACACCCAAGGTGGGAGAAATGGCAGAAGCAGGGTGGGAAGTGGTGACAGATGGGGAAATCATGGACAGCAGAGTTCGAGAGGGTTTGAAGGCACTGAGGGTGGACAAGGCGCCAGGCCCAGATGGCATCCACCCAGGGTACTGAAGGAGCTGGCAGAGGTCCTTGCAGGACCTTTGGCAGACCTATTTAATGCCTCACTACATTCGAGGTGTGTACCTCAGGACTGGAGAATGGCTCATGTGGTGCCCCTCACAAGAGTGGCCCCAAGGATGAACCTGGAAACTACAGGCCAGTGAGCCTCCACATCCATCGTGGGTAAGCTAATGGAGACCATCCTGAAGGAGGCTGGTGGCCTTTCTAGAGGCCAAAGGACTACAGGACAGCAGACAGCATGGCTTCATACGTGGCAGATCCTGCCAAACCAACCTGGTCGAGTTCTTATGACTGGGTAACTAGGCAACTGGACGGGGCCATGCAGTGGATGTCCTGTATCTGGACTTCAGTAAGGCATTCGACTCAGTGCCACATAGAAGGCTGGGAAGGAAGTTAGTAGGCACAGGGGCAGGTGCAAAGCTGGTGAGATGGGTAGGAAACTGGCTACAGGGAAGGCAACAGAGGGTGGTGGTGGTGGGTGGGAGCTCTCACACCCAAGGGCAGTGAGCGTGGTGTTCCACAGGGCTCGGTGTTGGGACCAGTGTTGTTTGGGATATTCATTGCAGACATATCATGGGACATCAAGAGCAAGATCAGTCTGTTTGCTGATGATACCAAGGTAAGTAGCGGTGGTGGATGACCTAGGGGATGGCAGGGTTGCAGGATGATCTGGCAAAGCTTGAAACCTGGCCAGACACCTGGCAACTGAGCTTTAATGCCAAAAGTGCAAGGTGCTGCATTTTGGGATGAAGAACCAAGGAGGAGTTACCAGGTAGGGAGTGCAGCTAGCCCAGACAGAGGAGGAGAAGGATCTGGGTGTGCTCATTACAGGGTCAATGAACAACTCGGCACAACGTGAGGAAGGCAGCTGCAAAGGCCAACAAAATGCTGGGTTGTATTGCAGGGGTATATCCTCAAGAAGGAGGAGGTGATTCTGCCACTGTATAGGTCATTAGTTAGACCACACCTGGGTACCTGCGTGCAGTACTGGCGTCCATGTCTGAAGAGGGACATTAAGTTACTGGAGGGGTGCAGCGCCGGAAGCGACAAAGATGATCAAGGGGCTGGGGACTTATCATACGAGAGGAGGTTGAAGAGTTGAACATGTACTCACTGGAGGAGAGGAGAGGAGGCGGGTGACATGACTGAAACCTTTAAATACACGAAAGGAATAAACAAGTACAGAGGGGCTGTTCAAAGTAAGGGAGGGAGGGAGGGACACCAGGGCTATGATATGAGACTGGAGCGAGGAAGGTTCAGGAGGAGATGAGGAGACAGTGTTTTACAGAGAGGGTGGTGGCTGGGTGGAATCGTTACCTCCTGAAGTGGTATGCAGTAAAACAGTGGACTGCTTCAAGCGAGGATGGGACAGGACAAGGAGGAGGGTTAATGAAGGGAAGGGTGGAAGGGAGGGGCAGCTGCAGAGATAAGGGGTTAGCTGCACATTGAGCAGACTTGATAGAACCTCTAGGCCTTTATCTGCTGGCAAATTTCATATGTTCGTAATATAGAACCGGATTTGAATATTGTCTGCCTTTTGGGATTTTGGTGTTTAAATGTATTATCATCTTTCAACCAATAATTCTTGTTCCTGTAACACTGAATATGCTAACAGCTGATCCTTTAAAAGGTTCAAACAGATGGTGCTTCATATTGCCACCCTCCCTACTCCACAAGCAAGAGGCTTCCTCAGACAGACCCCAGCCACTGTCTTCTTTACCCCAGCCGCTGCAGAGACAGGGTCACGAGGGCTTGACCTGCCGCCCTCCTCATTCCACAAATGAGAGGCTTCCTTAGATAGACACCAGTCACTGTCTTCTCTACACCAGCCACTGCAGAGACAGGGTCATGAGGGCTTGACCTGCTGCCCTCCCTCCACCAACAAGAGGCTTCCTCTGACAGACCCCAGCCACTGTGTTCTCTACCCCAGCCAGCCACAGAGACAGGGTTGTGAGGCTTGACCTGCCACCCTCCTCCACCAAAAAGAGGCTTCCTCAGACAGACCCCAGATGCTGAAGCACACTGGTTGTGGAGACGCTTTGCGCCCCCACTCCACAAACAAGAGGCTACCTCAGACAGACCCAAGGTAATGGAGCATGCTGGTTGTGAGCAAGCTAGTTATGGCATACAGGCACCACTGCACAGTGTCGCATAGGATTATCCCACCCACCCACCCAACCACAGTAGCTACGTGTAAATTTATACTCACTGCATTTCCACTCAGCACATCAGTTCAGGGATCAGCAACTGCCCTCATTACCTACAGGTGCAGCTGCTCTCTATGAAGGCTAGTGCTCTCCCTGCCTGCCTGCTCAGTTTTCCTGGCTACTACTCTCATGCATCAAGGGCTCCTGCCCTCCCCGATGCTGCCCTAATGTTTGCATTGAAGATTTACAGTCCCCTGTAGCTAACTAGCCTAATTACACACAATGTGTGCTGTTTCAGATCAAGCATACCAGTGCATATATCCAAGAGTAATTCCACAAATAATCTGCTGTACCATTCTGCACCCCACTGTAACAGTCCTCTACAACTTCAGCTCTGTGTCCCAATGTCACGCTGCTGCTCCAGGCAGCATCCTATCACTTTCAGTAATGCTTTTCGTCACCCTGTACCTTCTTCCTCAACTCTTCACCAGCTTCTCTCCTCCTCCTCCTTCCCCCTCTCCCCATATCTCAACTCTAACTTCCTCCCCACTCTCCCTCATCCTCCAGTCCCCTGCTCTACCCCACTACCCTTGGCCCGGAGCTTCTCTCCTCCCATCGCCTTGCCTCCATGTTGGCTGCTCGCCCCAGCTCCCTCCTTCCCCTCCATCCCCATACTTATTGCCACACAGATAGTTTTAGTCCCTATCAAGCTACTTATCACCCTACTATTTCTGACTGTAGGTGATACTGAACCTAACCCTGACCACCCTAAACCCCCAACTGTCTTCCCAAAGGCTTAAAGTTCACTGACCTCAACATCAGAAGCCTTCTCTCCCAAAATAACCCTTCTCCAGCCACTCATGCTTACCTACAGCCTGATATACTAATTATCTCAGAGTCTTGCCTCTCCCTAAAATCCCTGATAGTAGCATTATCATTCCCAGCTACTCCCATATCCGACAGGACAGGCCCAGCAGGAAGCAGTCTGAACATGTATCTCTCTCCACTATTCAGTTTTCACCTATACTGCCCATCTCTTCCCCTTCTGCTTTTGAGTATTACTCGTCAAACTCTCCCTCCATGGCTCCTCCCATTTTTGTGGCCAGTGTATACTGTTGCCCGGCCATCCCCCATATCAGTGCTGAAGCCTCACCCACTACACTCATGACACATGCCTCCTCCGATGAACTCTACATCCTAGGAGACCTTAATGTAAACTGGATCTCCCTTTCTCACACCAAAATCTGTAACGACACTGCATTCCTAAATTTGACCCAATTAATCACTGAGCCCACCCACCTTATCCTCAAATCCCACAATCATACCCACTTGGACTGGGCTCTCACTTCCTCACACCGTAATATTGATGCTGGTATTCCCCAAAGCCCTAAGTGACCATCCATGATTTACTGCATAGGAAAATCCATAGTCCCAAGGCCCCCTAAAACTCCTATCGATCCATTACTCGGTTGGGTGTAGACAAGCAGACATATGCCCATCAAGAATGACTCAATCCCTGGTGGGTTTATTAGTCACAGTCGGTAGTTCATCTGAAATGTTTATCGGACTAAATTTAAAATAAGTTGAAGCTGGAGGCTTCGACTACTGTCAGGAGTTTTTCCAAGCTCTGGCCACATTGACAGTGAAATGGCCATCTCTTCTACAAGTATTACCTTTTGGTACTGTCAGTTGTTTGTTGTGAGTTCTTAGGTTGGGTATATGCATGTTGAACTGGAGGATGCACTTAATTTGTGGTTCAGTGTTCTGCAAAATTCTGTAAGTTGCAGTAGATCATCCTGCTTTTCCTGTCCTCTAGGCTGACCAACCCAGTGTTGTGCAGTCTATCCTAACAACTTAGGTGTTTCAGTTTGGTATGACTTTAGTGGTTCTGTGTTGTACCCTTTGACTAGTTCAATACCTTGTTTTAAGTAAGGGCTCCAAAGGGGATCCCGAGTTAAATGCGGACAAATATAAGTCCTACACAAGGGCATAATTTTATTTATTTGCTTTTGGTAACCAGGTAAGTGCACTAGACAGAACTGCCTATTTTCAGGCATGGCCGGGAGAGTACAGATCAAGACAGGTAAAAACAAATACATATCCAGCGCTGTTACAATGGGAGTTCCAAAACAGTTATACAGAGGTGTAAATTACATAGTACATAGTGGAGGTACATAACACATGATTATAACAGAACCAAAGCAGGCAAAATGGCACAGTTAGGATTAATAAGGTGCAAAGCATGACAGTGCTGTTGGCTAAATCAGCAGGGAGACAGTTCCCAGGTAGCGACAAAGGGAGCAGAGTGCGTGCCTGTAGCTCAGGAAGAGGAGAAGAGGGAGGAAATCAGAGACCACGGTGAAATTTAAGTGCAGGTCAATGGTAGATTTGCACGACTCATGAAGCTAGGGACATTTGCAAATGTCAAGGGAGGTGAGGTAATTGGACAGGCCTTTCTTGAAGGTGTGGTGGGATTTAGTGTGCTTAAGATCAGGTGGGAGAGAGTTCCAAAATTTGAGGGCATGGAAGGTGAAGACAAGTTCACCCATCCTGGTAGAACATTTCAGGATGAACAGCAAAGCTAAGGACATGGACCCGAGAGAGAGCGAGGGCAGTCAATGGGGATGAGTATAGCAGCAAGCATGGAGGGTAGAAGAGCGAATAACATCAGTCAGACAACCTAAGGAATAGGCCGCGGGAGGAAGAGGATAACCAGTGGAGGTCAGAGTAAAGAGTACAGTGGTGTTTAAGATGAAGAGCTGTAGCACAAATCTGAAGACATTGTTGTAGGCAATGTTCCACATTTGCAGGATGTTTGCCTGTGCCATAGCGAAGACAGGCAGAGCGTAGCAGAGTTTGGGTAGGAGAAGACCTTGGGCTACAGAGATTCTGGCAACAAGGGTCAGGAACACTTGGGACTCGGTAAGCCAGTCCAGTTTTAGCACTGACTGACTTGCAGAGAGCTTGACATGCAGAAAGAAGTTAAGAGATGGGTCCAGCGTGACCCCTAGGTATTGAAGGACTGGGTTACCTCCACACAGGAGCCATCATGACAAGAGATCTGGAGAGAGCGGAGCTGGGTGATAGATTTCCTTTGTGAACCAAAGAGCACAGCCTAGATCTTGGCAACATTTAGCACCAGGCAGTGGGACATAAGCCAAGTTTGGACACAATGAAGATTAGAGGAGATGTGGGAGTTAATTTCCTGTATAGAGCTGAAGGAGACATAGAGAACCAAGTCGTCTGCATAGAGTAAGGAGAGACAGTGGGAGGGTACAGAGGGAGGTTATTGACAAACAAAGAAAAGAGCAGGGCCCAAGTATGGAACCTTGCAGGATGCCCGACGAAGCAGGGCAGGGTGGAGAGAACTTTATGACAGGAAACAGACTGGGAGCGCTAAGCAGATACCTGGACAACCAGGCAAGTGTGGATTTGGAGCGCCAGGTAAGCCTAGTTGATACAGGAGCAAGTTGTGGTTAATTGAGTCAAATGCCTTTGACATGTCAATAAAAACAGCCCCAGTAAGCTGGCCTCGGTCCATAGCAGATTTGATGTCGCTAGTGTGCACTAGGGCTGTCATGAGTGCTGTGGTATGGCCCTAAAGCCATGCTGTGCAGGAGACTGCAGGTTAAAGTTGGCAATGAAGTCAGACACCTGGCGATGGATAAACTTCTCCAAGAGTTTACTGGAGTCGGCAGGAGTGCAATAGGACAATAGTTTGTTAGGTGTTTTGGATCGCCCTTTTTGAGACTGGAATAACCCTGGCATTTTTCCACGAGAGGGCACTGTACGAACTAATGGAAGAGTTGAACAATCGTATGACAGGGGTGGCAAGAAGGAAAGCACCTAATTTGAGAATTCTGGGTTCCAGACCATCAGGGCCCTGCGCTGCCGTGAGGAAAGATCATGTTAAGAGCGCGAGGGCGTCCAACCTGGAGACTGGGTGGAGAACCAGGGGAGTGTGGGGTGGATGGAGGTCAGAGGAGAGGCATGGCAGGGAGGGACCACCAGTGGTAAAGCTAGGGAGGCGGTAGAGAGAGTTGAAAGCATTATCTATGGAATTAGAGTTGTTACAGGAGGCGTTATCTATCAGAAAGTCCTGGGGGATTTGGGACATGGTCCGTCCCATTATGTGGTTTATTTGAGCACAGTACCTTTCGGGTTATTAGAGGTGGCATGAAGAAGGCCTCTGTAGTAGTTGCTTTTGGCAGTACATATCGCATTCTCACAAGAGTTACAAAGGGAGCGATAAGCAGCGAAGTCAGAGAGAAGGGATGTGGTTTTCCATTGGGTCCAGAGTTTGTCCCATGCTTTAAGCATATACATAAGAGGGCTAGTTAACCATTTGGTAGGCAGGCCCGCACCCTTCACCTAATGGAAGGAATGTGCTTAGACTACAAGGGCGCAGAGAGTTGGTAAAGTAATCCACAGCCACGTCAGTGTTATCCATAGAATATGGGGTCCAGTCGACATGCTGGTGATCCTAGAAAGGCAGATGTATCGGTAGGAGGAGTCACATATGGTGATGATTTTGGGAGGGTGGGGGGCCAGGTGTCCCAGACACAGGTAACAGGCAAATGGTTGCTAATGGAGTCCGGTAGCACGGCCATGGAACAGACTCTGTACGGCCTGCTGGTGAGTGCTCCAGTCAAGGAGGGTGACTAACACCATTGCTGGAATGTCTCGTAGGGCACCAAGACAAGCTGGGTTAGGTTAGACTTGCTTATATTGGAGTCAAGGAAAGGGAAGTTTGAGCCAAGCCAGTCTTGACTGAAATCACCTAGACAAATCAGCCGTTGTTTTTGTGGCTTGAGAGAGAAAAGCCAGGAACTCCTCTCGAGCCCATGTTTGGAGAAGCCGGGGTCATGTAAGTGCAAACAATATGCAGCTTTTGGAGTCACCCAGCAGGAGCAGTGCATGAAGTACCTCGCAGGGACACAAATGAGGGGCATGGTAGTAGGACTAGATTAAGGTGAGACTTGTAAAATAGTGCCAGGCTGCCACCTCTCTTAGAGAGAGCCAATCAACCTGGAACAAGTTGTATCCTGGGAGGGCACCACGGAGAGTCAGGAGAGTAGGCAAGCCATGATTCAGTAATGTAAGTAGATCAGGCCCTTGGTGGCAATCCACACAACAAGTTCAGCATGATTAGCCACAAAGCTTCTTATAGTAAGGTGGCCAATCTTTAGACTTCTAGAATGGGGCCTGGGGGAGGACTGACTGGATAGGGAGAGAGCCCTGCAGCAAGTGGTCCAGGGTTGGTTTCTACATCGCCTGCCAGAAATAAGGAGATGACAATAATCCAGGTAGCAGCGATCAAGAAGGTGAGGATTGTCCTAGGTTTGGAGATGCGTTTAGATGAGCTGTAATACATAGAGAGGAGGATTCAGTTTTGGGCAACAGTACTGATATGGCTATTGAGTCGCCTGGGGAGAGGCAGCAGATTGGAGAAGATGAAGTCCCTCATGCCTGCATCAAAGCCTGGAGAAGCAGCAGTGGGAAGGGTGAAGTCAGGGCAATGTTGCAACAGATAGGAGTCAGTAGGACAAGCAGGTAGAAGGGGGTGCATGATGATTAACAGAAATAATGTTTTCCAGCAGGACAGAGACTGCTAACACAGTAGGCTGCAGGCTCTAGCTCTGTCCACAATGCCATGCCCCACCCCTTCAGTACCAGAGGCCAACAGAATAGGGGCATAGGGTGGGGTCAAGGAGTATTTAATTAATGGAGGGTGATGGGAGGTGGGCAGAAAAAATTCAGCTAAGAGGGCCAGGTGCAGGTAAAGTAAGCTGCTCCCACTAAACAAACTAAGTTTAAGCTCCTCTGGAAATTCAGCTACTGTGCCACAAAAAGTCGCCAGAGTGCACTCCAGGGCTCCTCTGTGTCCGTATCTTTGGGGCTAATTTCGTCATCGGCTGTCCTTGACTGGGCTGGGAGGGCTATAGAAATAAGCCCTCAGACCCCTACAGGGCTAATTTCAAGCAGTGACTGTCCTTGGCTGGGCTACGAAGTAAGCCCTCAGACCCTGCAGGGCTAATTTGGGTGACAGCTGTCCTTGGCTGGGCTGGGAGGGCTACATAAGTAAGCCCTCAGACCCTGGAAGGATACATGCCTCACTTCTATTCACAAAGGAGTGTTCAACATAGTTTAAAAGTCTATTAGCTGTCTGGGATATCTTTTTGCAGTGATCTGAAGCTGTTAATTTATTTACAGTTATGCCCTTAGACCTGGCTCCCCTTCTTAATGACCTGGCCAATGCTGACTGGTCACCAATCTCTGCCTCTCCTCCATCAACTCTGCCTCAGCTATTTTAACTCCACATTCTTGAACATCTGGAGACAGCATGCTCCTTCAGGAGAGCCAGGGTGAGAGGGTCCCACCTCCCTGGATCTCTGTAGAACTGCTGACCTGCCTGTGTGCATGCGATCACGCATAGAAGATGCACAAGTCCACAGACTCCCTGTTATTTTCACAGATACCGCTCCCTTCAGAATGCTACTAGACTTGCCAAAGCTGAGTACTTTTTCAACCTTTCAAGCTAACATCAACCATCCTTCCAAATTCTGAAAAAGCCATCAAATCCCTCTTCTCCTCAGGTGGGCCACACTTCCAGTATGGCCACCTCTCTATTGCTGCTGTATTTAAAACTTTCTTCATCTCCTGTGCTTCCTCCCTTCTCTCCTCTCTCCAACCTCCCTCCCCCCACTACCCCTTTCCCCATCTCAATCCCAGCTTTCCTCTTCTCCCCAGTATCCCAATCAGATACCTTCAAGGCCCTCTGGCCCTAAACCCTACCAAGGGTAAGGGGACCCAATGGGTTTGACCCCAAACAACTTCATCTCTCTACCTCTGCTATCACCTCCCCTCTTTCCTCCCTCTAAACCTGTCATTCTCTCTAGCTTCTCTCCCAGCTACATGGAAGCAAGCCACGGTTGTGCCCTTTCCCAAAGGTGGCGACCCATCAAATCCTGGGAATTACTGCCCTATCTCCTTACTTCCCATACTCACTAAACTCCAGGAGCACATAGTTCTATTCCAGCTCTCCTTACCTTGACTCTCCTCCTTTTCACCTTTTCCAGTCTGGTTTCCATAAATTCCATTCAATCTCTACCTCCCTCCTAAGGCTCACTGACTCCATCCTTTCAAGTTTGGATGAGGCCTTATCATTACTGTGATCTTTGTCGACCCTAGCCAAGACTTTCCTTTAACACCGTATCACATCCTCTCCTTCTTAATAAACTTGCAGCAGCAGGACTATCTGCCCTGCCACTAGCTGGTTTCATTCTTATCTAGATGGTAGGACCCAATCAGTTAGGATAGGTGACTCCTATCTCCCCTCCCCCAATCAGGACTAGTGTCCCCAAGGCTCGGCCAAATTCTCTTCTCTATTTTCTTAAAGATGTCCCTGCACCTCTTCATCCATTCACATGTATGTGGATGACACTGTCCTGTACACCTCTGGCCCCTCCTACTGTTGCAGCAACCAGACTCCAGTTGGACTCCACGATGTTCAGCTCTGGTTCTGCTCCAACCAACTGTTTCTAAACACCAAGAAGAATGTTTCCATGTCCTTTGGGACTAGGCAGAGATTCTCTAAGCTCTCATGCCTCCTCTCTCCCTTCCTTCCATACCCTGATGGGACTATGATAGAGGATGTGGCCTCCTTCTGGCACCTCAAGGTCCTGCTCGACCAATACTTCCACTTTTCTGGACACATGGATGCCATCTACAAGAAACTACACCCCAAGCTTGGTGCACTATACAAAAACCGTGGTTGCATCTCCTTGACGAGCCTGCCGTGAGGCTTGTACAGAAGATGATACTAACTATATTCTGCTATGGAGAAATAGTCTACAGTGCCACCCCTAAGTCCTCCCTCACCAGACTGGACACTCTTTCACTTGTTCTGTCATCTTGCTCTAGACTGTCCAGCCCAGACTCACCACTGTAACCTCTACAAATCCTCTCCTTCCCCTCCGAGGACAGGCACCTCACTCACTGTGCTAGCTTCTTCAACAAATACTGGTTTGAGTCCCTCACACCTTACCTCCTAACTCCCCATCCCCTCGCCCTCCTACCCCTCCGTAACCTCAGAGCTCATACCTTTTGCTCTCCCTTCCTAGGTCCTCAGCTGCTGGCCAGAATGCCTTCTCCCATCACTTCCCTAGACTCTGGAATGCCCTTCTCTTTTCTATCTGAACTGCCTCCACCCCTGTTTCTTCTCTTACTTCTTCCAGAACCTCTTCTCCCCCTCCTGCAACTGCCTCTAACTCTTGTCCAATCACCAATCCCTTTCCCTGTTGTAGCACTTGCTATTCATGACTTATGCCTTACCATTGTAGTGACCTTTGGACTGCTGTTTATGTATTATGCCTACACTGTAATGACCTTTGAATTTGCCATACTATACTTACCTGCCTGTAATCCTCACTGTACTCCATTGCCTCCTGAGTGTTACATATCCTAACTGCATGGATTCTGACCTTGTAAAACTATATTCTGAGGGCAGTGTGGCCTGTGGTTTAAAGAGCTCTGAGCTGAAAATCTGAAGACCTGGGTTTGAATCTCACAGCCCCACTTGCATATACTGTGTGACCCTGAGCAAGTCACTTAACTTCCTGTACTCCCAGGTTGCACCTGTAAACAAGCTTTCAGCTTAGTGTGCCACTCCTGGTTAAATAACTGAAGGAAAAAATATATATTCTGTATTACTATGTAATTATCGATGACTGTATTACTGTTTGCTCCCCTCCCCTTCCCCAAGGATGCATCTGGAAATGAGCATTCTACTGCTTGGTATGCCTTTCCTGGTAAAACATTTAAATAAATAAAGGACGATTGTAAAACAATGGTGTTTACCATAACTCTTGATCTTCCTGTGCATCTCCTACACAGAGCCATACACTTTAGTCTTGCAGCTGAAGGCACTAGGATTTTGTGGGAACCAGAACTTTGGGCCTGGCAAGGCCAGTGCATGGTACTGACATGAAGTGTCATGCACATGCTGTAGCATGTAAAGTGGCACTAAACCCAACCACTTTAGTACCATTTTTTACAGAGGACAGCAAGAACGTTGGCGATTTAAAATGGTTTTGAATAAACAAGTAAAACAAAAAAGGCACAATAAGATAGTCCAAGGCCTGTAAGAAGGGATGACAAGCACAACTTATTTTGCAGCCCATACATACATAAAATGTCAGAAAAGTTTAGGGTGTGTCTGGATAACAACCTCATCCGTAGGTATACCGTGAAGGGAGAAAAGTTACTAGGTCTTGCACCTCTGAGACCCTGTGAGCAAAACTAGTGGCTACCAGAAAATAGTTTTCCACGTGAGGACTTTAAACTCACGTGGAGCTGGCTTGAAACGGCATCGTAAGGCTTGCCGGCACTAAATTGAGATCAAAGTTGGCTATTTGCTTTTTCATTGGTGGCCTCAAGTGTAGTACTGTACTCCTCTGAGGAACCTCCTGAAAAGAATCGATTATGCCATTGAAGCCCACTGACTAACTCATGATAAGACAAGATGGATGACAAATGGACTTTAAGTGATGAGCACTGCAGATCAGATTCAGACATGTCCGTGAGATATTCCAACACCAGGCCAGGAACACAAGTAAAGGGATCACAAGACTTCTGAGAACCACTTACACTTGGCACCATAGGCATTTCTTGTGGATGTTTTCCTTGCAGCCAGCAGAACTTGGCACACTTGATCAGATACACAGAACCTACTGACTTCTCGTTCTTAGGAGTCAAGCTTGGAGATGTAGAGACTGAAGGTTTGGATGCTCCAACTGACAGTGACACTGGGTCAGTACACTAGTCACAGTGAAAGATCTAGAGGTCTCTGTACTACCATGGCTAAAAATGGCACTATTAGGATCATCTGAGCCCTGCTGGCTCCAGTTTGAGAATAACCTTTTTGAATCGGGGCAGTGAAAGGAAGGTGTACAGTATCAACCTGTTTCACGCAGCCTGAGACACATTCTCCCCAAAAAAAATATTTGCTCTACATTTCTGGAGCAATAGAGTGGCAGTTTTTTCATTGTGGCAGGATACAAAGGCTCATCTCCATCTTATCCTAATCGTTCAATAGAGCCTGCACCACATCTTCTGTGAGAGGCCACTCGTGAGTTTGCCACTGTTCCACTCAGACTGTCTACCAGTGGTATAGGCAGGATTTTTTTTTGGGGGTGGATATGATATTTGTGAAGTGGGATACATAAAAGCCGGGGTCTGGGAGCCATTAGGCCCCCAGAAGCTCTGGGAGGTTTACATGCTCTGTGGTGAGTTTTGGGGTTTTCTTGGAACAAAAAAAAAACACACTTTTGTAACATGTTCACTACCCGATTTAATTTTTTTCTCCATGGAATCAGGGGTGTGGGAGACTCTAGCTGGCATTACAGTCTGCAGCTGTAATTGTTGTGGACAACTGGCTGACCAACAGTGCCATCAACCACCCACCCGATATGCATCTTTGTAATATACTGTAGAAAGATCTCATATAAAGACTGATGATCTGGGGCCACTAGGCCCAGAAGCTCGAGGAGGGGTTACATGCTCTGTGGTGATTTGGGGCTTTTAATGAAGATAAAACATACCGTGGAGGTATCTGTGTGTTTCACTCATGTCCCTCTCTCCCTTCTCAGCTCAAACTGCCATTGGTTGTTGTCAATGTTAGCGGACTGGTATCAGTGCAGAGATTCTCGTCACAGCCTTGCAGCCGCACTCAGATGCCATGTGTCTAAATCTATGAAGTATGAGGGTAAACATCAGCTCACGCCCAGGTCTTGCCCCAGGAGGAATCATTTACAGATTTCTCTTGTTGTTGCCAATGTTAGCTGACTGGCAGTAAGGTGTAGAGACACTAGTCACAGGATGCAGCCCCTCTAACACCATGTGCCTAAACCTGTGAAGCACATGTGGGGGAGAGGGAAGGTGGCAGTAAACATCACATCACCTGGCATCCACGTCTGCCACCAGGAGACATCATTTGCAGACAGACTTCCTTCTTTGTTGCTAATGGTAGCTGACTGGCAGTAGGGTGATCAGTCAGCACCTCAGTAGTTTCCACAGTTCCAAGAACAGCCTCACATTTCCTCTCCTCTCCTGAATCCCTTCCTGGTAAAGTACTGCTATGTGAGATTCTACATGCACCTCCTGAATTTGGTAGTGCTGCCAAGAAGCATTTCAGGAGCAGGAGTTCTCCTATTCTCTCCCCGTGCTCCCACACTGATTTGGCATTTCCTCTAACTCAAAGGCAGTTTTCCTGTAGATTACTGTACATGATTTCTTATGGAAGCAAGAAATGCTCAGTTTCCTGTATAACCAATTCAAGTCCATGGGAAGAATCTTTTTTTCGCTATATTTAGTTTATGGTGGTGTTCAGTTTTCTCCCATAACCGAGTCACCTACCTCCCGTCGTACACCGCTTCTCAAAGTCAGCCTGCTCACGTGTCACCCTACCACCTATGCTGACCACCGAGCCTCTAACCAGTGGCAGAGGGACTACGGGGGCAGTGGCCACCCTCCGGAGAGGAGAGCTGCCTTTCGGTGCTCAGTTCTGCTCTGACTCCCCCCAAATGCTGGCTCCTGATGACCTGAGTCCATTCCTGAACCGGGGTTGCGGACGCAGAGCAAGGTAAGGCGTCCAGCGCCTCAGCCCTCAGCACCACTGGGCGGCTCCATGGGAAGAATTTTTATTTATTAATTTTATTTGAAATGTATTGATTGGGTAGGACCCTATATTTGATTATGCTCATTTTCAAGGGGACTTGGAGATGTAAACAAAAGCAACAGTCTTGGGATAAATATGCAATACATCAGAGCAGGCAGGAATTTCTCATTAAATGGCTGGTAATATGTTTACAGTATAGCAGTCCCTGCAGATCTGAAGCCCCCATAGCTGTGCCTAATCCTAAGGGTGACCCATCAGATGCAATCCTGGGACTGCTACGGTCTGCCATGGCCCTGTACAGCACTCCCCAACCACACATGCTTTCACACACACCTGCAGAGAGAGGGAGACAGAGCAGTGCCTTTCATACCCTATCTTTAAATAATTATACCGGGCCTGCAGGCCAAGGCTCCAAACCTACCAGGCGTCCGTAGTTCCGAGCCAGTGCCTCCTCCTGCCCCTGACTAGTCACAGCAGGGCACTGTTAACCGTGGTAGCAGCAGCTCCTCCAAGCCCTCATTTTACACATCTAGACATACCACCTGCCACCAGGGTCAAATCATAGATCCAGACACACAGCCTCCTGCCACCGTGTCACATATCTGGACACACAGTCCTGCCACCGAACACCACCTCTGCTCGGACGGACTGGACACACTGAAATTTCCCTCTCTAGCCCATCCGCTTTGACTGCTACACAACCTGCCAACAATAACCATGTGAGCCTTGGCCTGGGCAATGGGAAGCTGACACCGGCCATGTTACTGGCGCTTCGGCACCGTGTTACTGGGTTTCCCACCCTCCCGTTCTGTTCGTGAGATGATGGAAGAACGAACCTGCCCGTCATCACCAAGTCTCAGCAGCAGCAGCAGTGCATGCCATTCCGAATGGATGGGCAGCTGTACTGTACTGTCCCAGGCTCAGAGGGAGGAGAGGGCAGGGCTCTGTGTCTGGCAGGGCTGGGAGGAGGGAGGGCCAAATGACACAAAGGGAGCCGCAGCTTGAACAAATATTTCAGGAGGTGTTGGTACACCCTGAACAATCGCCCCCATGCCACTGCTGTCTGCTACAACATTCTCCACTCCCAGGAGATTAGTGTTATGCATTAAAAATGATGTTCCAGGTCCCTCTCAGAAACTCTATTTGATACCCTGTATAGATGGTAGGAGTGGATGACCCCAGTACTTGTTCAGGTGAGTACAACACACTTGTTGTTTGTCTTGTGATGTACTATCTCATTCTGGACTATGTTGGACAGGGCTTGTAGCCTATAGAGAACTGCTTTAATGCCAATATATTTATGTGGAAGTGCTGCTCCCAGACTGATTAAGTTCCCTGGCTCTGAAGAAGGCCCTGACAGTATGTCCCCCAACTCAGACAGAGTGCATCTGCCATCAAAGGTTACGTAATATTCTAGGTAAGAAAAAGTAAAACCCTTGAGGCATGGCCGGATTAACCTGCGCATGAATTCGCCATGGCGTGGGGCCCCGCAGTTCGGGGAGGGCCCCACACTGTTACAATTTCCTTTCCCTACCTGGCTGACGCTGCTGCTGACGGGACGTACTTGCCATACTGTCGTGCAGCCACAGAGTCATCACATTCCACCATTATGCCATAGAAAAGCCCCCCTTAGGGGTCAGCCCCCACTCCGGTGAGCCTCTCAGTCTCTCCGGCTCTGCCTCCTCTGGCTCTCAGGGGGCAGGGCGGCTTACTGAGTAGTCCATGGTCGGTCCACCCTGACCCTCACCACAACCAACCATGTCTCAGAAGTCCTCCTGAAGGTATGACTACTGGGAGCTAGAATCTGTGCGTGTGTGCATGTGGATGGCATCAGGGCATGTGGCCGGGCAGTGAGGAGTCGAGGAGGGAGGGCGAGTGGACAACAGTCGGTTGACCTGTCAGGCGGAGATCGTCTCCATCGAAGAAGACTACTAGTACAGACAGACTATTGAGTGAACTGGGCCAGGAGGATCACCGGGTAGAGTCGAACTCGTCACCATCCAGTGCTTCTTTTTCTTTTCGATTCTGGGAGTCAGACAGACAGCATGCTGCCATGCTGCTCGTCATGTGCTAGTGCAGTCAGTGCTGCTGCTGGGCCCTCTGATCCTGTGGAGTCGAGTCCTGCTGTTCAAGTCCGGGGCCGCTGGCTCGCCGCTGGCATGATATCTCTCTCTCTCTCAGACATTTATCTTCCTGATCAATGATCAATCAGGCCACAGTCACCAGGTATGTTGTTACTGCATGATAACACTGTTGACTTTCTTATTTTGTCTTCTTTTTCTTGGATTTGGTGGATTTGGTTGTTGGATTGGAAACAGCAGGGCACTTAACAGCAATTGAATTTGAGAAGCAAAAAATGAAAACACAGAGAAAATAATTGCATTTACTGTTCGTGAGGGGCTGCTACTAGCCTGGGTTCAGGGCAGGGGTGCAAGATTCTATAGCCAGGTGGGGGCTACCTGGCTAGCTGTGATTCACTGTTGAATTTATTTGATGCATCATTTATCAGAAATCTGGACAAACTACATTGCTCTGAAAGGATTCTCTACTAACTGCACCACTCAGTTAGAGGTTAATTGTTAAATTGATGAATTCTCTGGTTGTTTGCTGCCTTGCCAGCCTGGCACCGCAGAAGAGTGGGATGTTGGCATTTAGGGCCCCGTGAGCCCCAAAATGTGACTTGGAGTAGGGCCCCCACATCCATTAATCTGGGCCTGCCTTGAGGATATTCTCTTTCATGACCCACAACTGAAGAGACTGAGTTAGAGGACTCATATAGGATGATCCAGTGCATGAGTTGCTGAGAATCGCTGAGAGTTTCTCATTTGCAGCCCTGTTAGAGGTACTAAAAAGACTGTGGCTGCCATGATGCAGAGCATTCTACATACTTATATGCTGTTATTCAATTCCTTTTAACTTTACTTTACTGTATTTCAAAAATGTGAAGTACCAGTTATATAAAGCCAACAAGCTGAGTACAATGACCTGGATGCATCAGCGTTATTACATTCAATATAGAATTCATCAGCACTTGTCTGTCAATTTTACAGCACTGGGGTCGCATTCTCAAAGTTCAAAAGAGAACAAAACCTTGCATGCATGCAAAATAATAAACCAATGCCAAAAATTACCAGCAGAATGTTTCCTTTATTTGCAGTATGCTGCGGACAAACGGATAGGCATGACAAATCCTGACATTTTGCGTGATAAGCACTTAGTCAAGAGATTCTCAAAAGTTCAACTTGAGTCCCAAAGTGAAAGTTCATAGGAAACCTAAAACTGCACAATGCTGTGGACACCCTTTGCACATATATAGTTACACTGAGGAAGTTCCAGTCAAGTAATCTGTCTTAGTGTCCAATGGTACCAAGAAGTTCAATAAAGTCAATTTCAGTAACACAATGTGCTGGAAAATTTTAAGGTATAAAGATCATAAGAGCAAATTAGGTCACCGCTCCTCCAAACATGGAGGAAGCCAACATATAGTAATCCCAAGGCTTTATACCATAGTTAGAAACTTACTTGACACTGCTAGTTAGAAAAGTTTCCGTGTGGTTCCAGTGCCTGATGACTATAGTTCCAAAGGTGTGACCTGCTGAAAGAGATATCCTCGAAGAAGATTTTACTTGACAAACTGTTTAACATATTCTTTAAAGATTATTTGGTTTCAAACAGCAATAAGATGATTATTACTATACCGAGAAGAGCAGATTAGAACCCCATTGCCCTATTGGAATTACAGTAATCTAGCAGGGCAGGCCTGAATATGAAGGTCTCACTTTGACTAGTGGTAGCCAGTATCCACTCTGCAGGAAGGGAGGTAAGGGTCTGTCATAGCCGCACTATCATGGCACCTTGATTCCATAAGACCATGCAGTCTAAACCAAAATCATAGTGAATACACACATGCTGTAGGATGCTAGTCCCATTTTCCACAGACAAGACCCCCAGCCCCCATCCGCACAGCCTGAACACTTACACCCAGTAGGAGTGAATTATTACAATGTGTAGTTATCTTATACCATATTGTAAAACCAAGCCAAAAGCAGACAGGCCAATGCAATAAAGCATACAACAGGGTGAACAAAATGTTGGGGTGTATAGGCAGGGGTTGACAGCAGAAGGAGGAGGTGATTGTTCCCCTATACAGATCACTGGTAGGACCACACCTAGAGTACTGCGTTTAGTTTTGGAGGCTGCACTTGAAGAAGGATAGGGAAAGGTTGGAATCAGTGCAGAGGGCAACAAAAGATGATCCAGGGTGGCAGGGATTCCCCTGAGGAGCAGCTAGCAGAACTAATATGCACTCACTGGAAACCAGGAGGAGAGAAGCGACATGATAGAGACAGTCAAGTTGCTAAAGGCATAAATAAAGTGCTGGACACTGAGGAGCTGTTCCAGAGGGTGACCGATGCAACAACTAGGGGACATAAATGAAGTCGAGAGGGGAAGTTTAGGAGGGATGTCAGAAAGTACTACTTCACTAAAAGGGCGGTGGAGTCATGGAATAGACTGCCAGTGGAGCTTGTGAGGCAGTGACTGTGATGGGTTACAAGCATGGGTGGGACAGAGATAGAAGCAAAATTTAGAGATGTTACAGCTAGGGATAGTAAATTAGGATGGGGAGTAGCCCCGGGACAATAGCTAGGTCCTGGACACCTCACAGGCAGACTAGATGGACCCTGGGTCTCCTTCTGCCATCACCGTCTATGCTTCTAAACCTCTGTTAAAGACATATGACAATGCCGCATGTTCACATAAACTAAAACAGATAACCCTGAGGAATGAACTAGGCCACATCACAAAAAATATCCCTCTTACTTTGAATCCAATTCCTCGGCCTCCTGATGGGTAGAAAATTCCTTTCTGATTTTAATCGTCGATTTACCAGCATCACTAGGGTTGGAGAAAATATAGGTCTTACCTCTGTGCTGGACTTTGAGCCTTGCAGGCAGCAGCATGTAATGATTAATACCTAGTTCATGGAAGAGGTGCGGATGCCATCAAACCCCTTTCTCCATTGTGTGGTACTACAGCTTAGGTCAGGGAGGCTCTGAACCTCAGACCCATGCTATTTTAGTCCACCACCATGTTTGATGGCAAGAAGCAAACTGTTTCTTTCACACTACTCCCAGAATGACTGCACAGCCCTGACATTGTTCTCCCCTTCTAGCCATCTCTCGGGTTAATTCTGTAAACTCACATAACTGTAATACCATTCTGCAATTGCAAAGATTCTGGTATCCATTGGGTCAGAAAAGCCCAGAGATCCTGACACACTGTCTGCTCTAGCAGACCCAGGATTTGCCTGTTGAAAGTTTTCTAGGTGCTCCATCTTTTCCAGAGTACACTGTTCTTTTCATGAGGGCCCATCGTTGTCACCAGAACTTTCTCAGCAGCTTCTCCCTCCACCACAGCGTCTTTTCAGAGTCTGCTTTCTCTTCCAGAAGTGCTGTATGCTGGTTAAATTCCTCTACTTTTGATCTGATTTTTGTATAGTTACTAAAAGTGAACCCAGCATCACTTCTCCTGTTGTGCCCAAACCTGCCAACTGCATGTCAGCCAACAGTGTGATTGAACCCTGGGCCCTCAGATGTTCCTGGATTCTTTCTCACACCCATCATGGTATACCTTAGAAAATCAATCAGCCACAAGACTGCAATGTCAACTGCTGGAACTGAGTGCTAAATTAAAAAAGACTGACTATTCTGCTGTAGTTTAAACTACTTTTAGTTTCATCAAGAATGGCTTCGTCCAACACATGTCCCCTCAGCAAGGCAGTTAGGACGCCTGATTCCTGGGTCTGATGTTACAGGCCATCTGCATGATCAACTCCATCTGTCCTCTGGCAAAAATGACCTGGCCTGAATAGAGTCTGGGGCTATGCTTGTATCTTGCCTTTTGCACTGCCTTATTTGTATTGCGCACAATATGACAAAAGGACTTTAAGTAAAATAACTTAAAATGATTTTCAGTCTCTGAATTTTTTGTTCAAGAAACCTACTGCTTGGGTTCCTTTGAAAAGAATCTAGGACTGCTCCTATGAATAAAGTCCCCAAGTCGGAATTATCTGAGACTTGGGCAAGTTCAGAAAAATACACATAGAACTAAAGGTGCATGACCACGGACTGCTGTTTCTAACAGAGCCTTGGCTGGACTTTTTATGGGCCATCTGTCCTGGTAGGTGGGGAAAAGGTATTCTTATCTTTCTGAGAGATGCAGCAAGAACAAAGAAACACCTGAAGGCAGTGGCGTCAAAAACTAACCCAAAAGAAAGGACTCTCAACCGTAAATGTTCAACACACATAGATAATCTAAGATGCCTGGGGTGGCTCTGCTGACAGCAATTGCTGATACACATCTTTTATTACTAGCCAAGAATACCATTCTAAACTTTTTCCTTTCATAAGAGGCAATCAGGTGTCTGATATCTCACGATTATCGCATGCCACCTGTGTTTTGGGGAGCGAGAAAGCACCTGGGTAAAAGCCTTTGCCTTTCTCAATTTTGGAACTTTATTGACCTGTTCTGTAACAGCTTTCCCTTCTTCAAGGAGAGCTGCTTGGCCATGGGACCCTAATGTCAAGACAATTTTCCTGGCAAATAGTTTGGAAGGTACTCTACCAGCTCAAAAACTGTCCCATAGCAGGACCTACCTACCTGTGGTAATGGTCACTGGGATATAATACCCAACACTAACACTGCAGTGCTACACTGGGGGTGCTGTACTGTTGGAGGTGCCACTCTTTTGATGAAATGCTGAAGCAAGGTAGCTGAAAGAACAGGGCCAGACAGCCTCCCTCCTCCCTATATTCTGAAATTGCCAGTCCCCATCAAATTCCTCAATGTGTGTCCCTGTTGCATTCCAAGATTGGGTGTCCTACCACATTTTGAGATGGTGCATCCCTGACACATTCTGAGATTTCATGTCCCCCTTTCTAAAATGTGCACCACCTTGAAATTCTATACTTTAGTTCAGTGTGGCATTCCAAAACCACGTCCTGACACATTCTGAAGTACAGTACCATGCATCTGAACATTCTGAAATGTTCCTATGCCAGTGATTTTTAATGACTCTTACAGCTACAGTTTTTTAAATTTTGGAGAAATAGATTCTATAATGTTGCTGACAGGGAAGCACTAGGCTCAGAGTTCTGGTTATATCATCAGTGACTCTTAACCAAGACTGGCTTTTTTGAACAGTGAAAAGAAATCAGGGTTACAAAACAGCTCATAAGAAAAAATTACTTACCATAGTACTCTTATTTCTTCCCAGTGATGCTCAGGAATTCATAACTTTGTGCAGTAAGCCTGGAGGGTTGGACTGCCGGAGAGATGGAACACATGCAAATGAGCAGAATTCTTTGCATGTGAGCATCTTTCAAATACTGCTTCTACCAACTGTAGTGTTCTAACCTACTCAGATTTGTGAGAAGCCTGGAAGTCAAGCACTAGGAAACTAATGTAATCAAAATCTATAAAAGAGGGGTTCCCTAATCAAAGCATAAATTTAGAATAAACCCCCAAAGGAGATTAACTCTAATAAAAATTACATCAATAAAACTGTAAAAGAAAACACCGAAAACTCCAGTTTAAAATGATTAAAACAGGAAAATGCAGGGTTTTAAATAACTGATTAGCAGTTTTTTCTTGGGACAATGCTAACTGTACAGAAAGAATTCATATAGGTTTTCTAGAAGTGTTACGTTTGTTAAAAACAATGAGGCAAGTCTCGCATTTCACAATGTTTAGCACTTTTATGAGCAAAACGCTAATCAATTTTGGAGTTAAATAAAACCCTGAAATGCAACATATAATATGACTTATTGGCACCAGCATGCAGAGTGCAGAGACTGAAGTTCTGGAAGGGAGGAAGGGAGGGAGTTATGAATTTCTGAGCATCACTGGGAAGAAATAAGATTACTATGGTAAGTAATTTTTTCTTCTAACCCCAGTAATGCTCAGGGTATTCATAACTTTGTGCAGACTAACAAGCAGTACCACTGGAGGTGGGCACAGAACTTTATTTTGGAAACAGGCTCTGCAGGACTGTTGTGCCAAACCTAACATCACCCCTGGATAAAATATCCAGGTTATAGTGTTTGTAAAGGTGCGTACTGTTTTCCAGGTAGCTGCTTTGCAAATGTCCACCAAGGGAATCTCCCTGGCAGCTGCAAGGGTAGCAGCTGTTCCTCTTGTTGAATCGCCCTCAATCCTGTTGGGAGCTCTTTATCTGCCTTAGTGTAGCAGAACTGAATACACTGGACTATCCATCAGAAATGGATCTTTTGAGGGGTTTACCTTCCTACATCCCCATATGTAAGGAAAAGTTGTTTTCCATTTTTCCTAAGATCTTTAGTGGCTGTCATGTAGTAGCTGAGGCCTTTTCACATCAGACTGTGCAATCTTCTTTCACCAGAACTGGTGTGGTCTGTGAAAAAAGACAGGTAGAGTGACTGACTGGTTCAGATGAAAATCTGAAACCACTTTAGGAGAAACTGTCTGTTAGGTTCTGAGGACTACCTTATCTCTGTGAAATGAGAGATAATCCTGGTCAATGCAGAGCCTGGAGCTGCTAATTCTCCTTGCAAGTAATAGCCACTAGGAGACTGTTTTTCAAGTAAGGTATTTGAGTGGGCAGTAGCCATGGGTTCAAAGGGAGGGCCCATGAGCTTGGCTATACACACATTTAAATCCCAAGCAGGCACTGATGCCCTGTGAGGTGGGTGTAAATGCATGAGTCCTTTAAAAATCTTTTGAAAAGTTTATCAGATGCCACTGATACCTTGGTGCCCACAGAAAGGTAGGCAGATACAGCTACTAAATGAACCTTACGTGAAC
Organism: Neoceratodus forsteri; assembly: GCA_016271365.2. Classification (NCBI taxonomy): domain Eukaryota; kingdom Metazoa; phylum Chordata; order Ceratodontiformes; family Ceratodontidae; genus Neoceratodus; species Neoceratodus forsteri. The sequence goes on along the minus strand of CM057452.1, from coordinate 417,817,281 downwards.
TGTGTTGCAAGCCTAGTGAATGCAAATGAGTGAGATAGTCCAGAACTACTGAAACTCCAGCATTTACGTGATATAAGGTTTATACTAGAACACCAGAAAGAATCTCTTCCATTTGGAAGAATAAGATTTCTGTGTGGAGGGTTTCTGTAACCCTTCAACATATTTAGGACAGCTTCTGAAAGATTTAAATCTGCATACTCTAATTCTTCAAGAGCCATGCCTTGAGATGAAGAGACTTGAGATTGGGGTACAACAGTGTTCCCTGATTGGAAGTCAGGAGATTGTGTCTGAGGGCAACTGTATCTGTTTGCTGACAGACATGGAGAGCAGAAGAGAGTACCATGGCTGCCTGGGCCAATCTGGGGCTATCAAGATCAACAATGCTGAGAGGAACTTTAGCTTCAGCAATACCCTGAAGACCAGGGAAAAGGGGAAAAGCATACAGGTGCCTGCCTGTCCAGTCCAGAACCAGGGCGTCCAGAGGAACTGTGTCCTGTGCTGGTGGTCTGCAGCAATATTGCAGGAGTTGGTGGTTCTGGTTGGATGCAAACAGGTCTATCTGTGGAGTGCTCCACCTTCTGAAAATGACTTGTACCACCTGCTTGTTCAGAGTCCATTAGTGATGGGCCTGGTTGATGCGACTTAGTGCATCTACCAAGTACTGTCCTTTCCTGGCAAATGGGTGCCTGTAAAAAGAGACCCTCAGAGGAGTAAGCCAGTGTCCAAATCTTCATGGACTCTGTGCAGAGGAGGCCTGACCTGGTGCCTCCCTGTTTGTTTATGTAATACATTGTGGTGGTATTGTCTGTTCTGATCTGAACCACTCTGCCCATGATCAGTGAAGAAAAAGCCTTTAGGGCTAGTAACACTGCTCTTAGTTCCAGTAAGTTTATGTGCTGAAGGGACTCTGCTGCTGACCAGATTCCTTGGTGGTGTGCTTTCCTAAGTGGGCACCCCAGCCCAATAGGGATGCATCTGTTGTGAGTACCAAGGGGTTTTTTCTGGAAAGGCACTCCTTGCCTTAAATTGGATTCCTGTTTCCACCACAAGAGGGCCCTTAATAGTGGGCCTGTCACAGGTATAAACTTTGAAAAGGGTATTTTTCTGACTCAGTGAGCCCTTAGGTGAAACTGGATGGCTCAGATGTGGAATCTGGATCCTGGACTGTGCCTGTGGATGCAGCCATATGACCCAGTAGTTGTAGAAACTGTCATGCAGTTTTGAGCTCTTCAGGACAAAGGAATTTGCTATTGACTGCAGACTTTGCACCCTGTCTAAGGGTAAAAAGGCTCTGCCCTGAAGTGTGTTGATTTTGCCTATAAACTGCAGAATTTGAGCAAGGGTTAGGACTGATTTCTTTTGGTTTATGATGAAACCCAGGGACTCTAAGAGGGACTTGGGTGATTTTTATGGTGTTCCTTACCTGGTCTGGTGAGTTTCCCACCACCAGCCAGTTGTCTAGATAAGGAAAACAGCCACTCCTTGTCTTCTTAGATATGCCACTACAGCAACTAGGCACTCTGTAAACACAAAACAATTTAAAAGACAAAAAAGAACCTCAGTCAAGCACTAGAGGCAATAATACTCAAAGGTATTTGGCCAGGAAGCCAAGTTTCAAAGAAATACAAAATCACACATGCCCCACAATACAAAAGTATCATGGGCTGCATATACAAACTACCACAGAATATTATGCTAGTTCAACTTTGAGCAGAAATGCATGGTGCCCGAAAGGCCTCTCCACACAGTTTGCAAAGGGTGCCAATAGAGACATAGACACATGTTTCATCCTACAGGACTCATCAGTATGCCTCGTCTGTTTGACATCCCAGTGGAATGAACCAGCTACCCTAAGATGGTCTATCTTGGTTATGTTATGATGACCAATTAAAACAAAAAACAATTTAAAAGACAAAAGAACCTCAGTGCACAAGCATTTCTGCTTAAAGTTGAACTAGCATAATATCCTGTGCTGGTTTGTACAGTATATGCAGCCCATGATGCTTTGCATTGTGGGGCATGTGATTTTTTATTTCTTTGAAACATGGCTTCCTGGCCAAATGCCCTTTGGGGTAACCATTGCCTCAGTGCTTGCGCACTGAGGTTCTTTGTCTTTAAATTGTTTTTGTTTTAATTGGGTTCACCACAACATAACCCAGATAGACCATCTTAGGTAGCTGGTTCATTCCACTGGGCGCCAAACAGACTAGGCATACTGATGAGTCCCTGTAGGACAAAACACGTGTCTATGTCTTCTGTTGGCACCCTTGCAACCGTGTGAGACGTTGCACCATGCATTTCTGCTAAAGTTGAACTAGCATAATATTCTGTGGTGGCTTGTATATGAAGCCCATGATGCTTTGCATTGTGGGGGCATGTGATTTGTATAACTCTGTGAACACCTTGGTGCTGAGGAGAGACCAAGGAAGAGTTGAAAACTGATAGTGGCCTGAAGGAGCCTGAATCTGAGGGTATTTTCTGAAAGATTCCTATGGGGATGTGAAATAGGCATCTTTCAAGTCCAGTGATGCCAGCCAGTCCCCTTTCAGATTGTTGGTAATTTTGAGCCAAAGTGGCCATTTTAAACTTTGTTTTTTTCAGATGCTTGTTCAAAGTTCTGAGATCCAGTACTGGCCGCCACTCCCACTTTTCTTTGTTGTTAGGAAGTATCTGGAGTAAAAAACTCTTCCTCTCAGGGTGGTAGGGACTAATTCCACTGCTCTGAGATGTAGCAACTTTGGACCTCTGCTTCTAGCAATGCCCTCTGCTAGAGGAGGCAAGCAAACCCTGGTTTTCTGAGGAGGAAAGATTTGAAGTCCAAAGACAGACCTGACCCACTACCTCCAGCACCTTGTCTGTGGTAATGCTTAGCCAAGCCTGGAGGAAGTGGGATAGTCTGCCTCCCGACAGGGAGGGAGGAGGCGCCTGATCCTCAGGGTTTTGCTGTGGTTGGGGTTGAGGTTGGGTTTGAGAACCCCTCCTGGAGCCCCCTTCTACCCCTACCCTACAGTATCCCTGCTGTGTATACTGCTGGTACTGGGCATAGCTACTGCATGGAAGAAAGGTCTGGTCATAAAAGACTTCCCCCACACCCCCTACATAGGGTCTAGTGAATGGTGAAACACGCTTTAGCAGAGTTGCTTCTATATGTTGCCTTGTATTCATCCACTTTTTTCATGTATGCACAGTGATTCCCAAAGAGAGAGTTTCCAGGGGAAAATCCAGAGCCTTGGATTGGTGTCCTGAGTAAGGTTAAGTGGCCCTGAGCCAAGCAAACCTTCTCTGTACCACTAGTGTTAGCCATCCATCTGGCTGCAGTGTCATTAGAATCAGCAGCCATCTGAAACTGGTACTTAGCCGCCTCCAACCCAAACCTGGCAGTTTCAGTCAGGTCTTCTGACAGGGGTGAGGGGCTTGATGGACATGTCCAGTACAGACTGTGACAGGATTTTTGATACTGGGCAGCATAAGCTTGGAAAGTAGCCTGTCTCATGGCCAAGGAAGCTGATAAATAGCCTTTTTGGCCATGCTGTCTATTTTCTGGAGTCCTTGTCCGGACGTGGGAGGACAGGGGACTCTGCCTTATCACAGGCTGCCTGCTGTATGACCCCTTGATGGTCAGGATGGGAAAAAAAGAAAATCGGCTCCCGTCCTGTCCAACTGGTACTTCTTATCTTTTCTCCTATCAATAGAAGGAACAGAGTTAGGGATTCTGTAAAAGTTTCAGGTGTCCTTCAGAAAATTTGTACACTGGCAAAGGAGAGCTTTTGGGGTGTTAACCTCATCATATTTAAATATTCAATCTCCTCCTCATCCTCTATCTGCTCTGTAGTAGCAATGCCCAGAGCATCTGCCATTTTCCGTACAAATGAGAAATGAGGAATAATCCTCCAACATCCTGGGGAGAACCAAAATCTTGTTCAGAAGACACCTCGGGAGGAATTGGTCGTTATCCTGAGAGAGTTCATCCCTCCCTCAAAATATTGCTCTTCCTGAAAAGGAGGAAAATTACCACTGCTGGCCTGGGAACCCTGAATAGGGGCAGGCTGCTGTGGGACAATGTTCTGCAGTGCCTGTATAATTTTAAAAGCCTGGGCTATCTCTTGAGCCAAAGGCATAGCCGGCATCTGCGCAGAAGTTCCTGGTTTAGCAGGGGAAGATTCTGCATGCTTGGTCTTTTTCATCTTTTGAGGAACCGGGAGTCAGATGGTTCTTTCCTCTCTTTTTGCCTCTTTATCGCCTGCGATCAGGGCAGGGGAGGCAAAGTTGTGGGTTCAGCCACAGTAAACTGGGGTGTTAGCTGGTCAGAGCTGGAGGGACCCCTAGGAAATTTCTTATTTAGTCTTTCAAGACGTTTTTCCAAAGTTTTCTCAGACAAGTTTTGCAAACTTCACACTCCTGGTCCAAATATTCAATCCCAGACAAGCTACACATAAGGTGTGCTTGTTCTGCCTTGGCAAAACATCTCCACATTTTAAACAATTTTTGAAACCGGGTTCTCCGGTTCTCTTTTAGATTTCTCCGACACGGTAATACAAAATAAACACCAACCGCTAACAAGGCAAATGTGGTGGTGTTTTTTTTTTTAAATAAACGCTTTTTTCTTTTTTTTTTTTTTTATGTCAGTTCCGGAACCGGTAGGAATCAGAGGAACCGAACCGAAGAACTGGTTCAGCGGTTCTGTAACTGAAGAAAAATGGTTATGAAAACTTTTAAAGGACCAAATTTAAAACAAAAATAACAGGTTCTTAATCAGAGAACCAAAATAAACCTAAACTATCTCGATCCTCACGATTATCCCAAACCGCGAGGAACCAAGAAAAATAACTAACTTAAGCAATAAACAAGATTTTAAACTATCACTAAGTAGAGGCAGTAAAAGAAATTGAAAATACGTATGGTTTTGATGATTTTGAACTTTCTTCATGTGAAAGAGGATGACAGAAAACTCCGAGCGACCAGACTTTCAGGCAGAGAGAAAAATCTGAGTAGGTTAGAACACTACAGTTGGTAGAGGCAGTATTTGAAAGATGCTCACGTGCAAAGAATTCTACTCATTTGCATGTGTTCCATCTCTCCAGGCAGTCCAACCTCCAGGCTTACTGCACAAAGTTATGAATATCCTGAGCATTACTGGGGTTAGAATTTTGAAGTAATGTAGAAATCTAATTTTGATATAGAGATTTATTGAGGTATGCTGATTTTGGCCAGACTCTTTTAATTTTTGAGCAGCATATTGTTGGACAGGCGCTACAGCAGAGCCTGCCAAGATGCAATGCAGAATACTGCAGAGTTACGACTCAGCATGGGGATGCACTGGCAAGGTGCCAAACTTAACCACTGGATTAATTCTGAACCCATGCCCAGCAATAGAGTTACGTGGTAATTTACTTGAGCTTAACCTTTGATTCAATTTGAATCCATGGGACTAAACGCCCTGAAACAATCTGATGATGTACTTCTGTAATATTCTGATTTACTGAGTTATATGTCTAGTAAGAGCACCTGGGTGTAGTCCGGGGCATGGGTTCACATGCAACCTTCATCACATTGTTTCTCAAAACAAGTGTGCTAGATGGTTGATTCATACCATGAAACCAAAGAATTCCTCTCCGTTGCAAACAAAGGACTTGCAGGATTTCTTTTCAACCAATAACCTGTTTAACATAATATTCAAAGGGGTCTAGCCTATACACAATGGTTTTCTACTCTGCAATTTAGTCAGGTACTACATTGTGATTTCCTGGCAAATTATTTAAATTTAGAATGTGCGGACCTGGAAAGACACACTGAGATGAAGCCCATTTCCAGGTGTAACCATTACAGGAACAGGCCTGTGCTTCATTAGAAAAGTTCACTTCTTGTGATAGAAAATAAAATAAGTTCTTAATTCACCTTCAAACTCCCCATCTCTTGCCTTTGAAGCAATTTCTGAAGTAGAAGTACTTTCTTGACATAAAGCACAGTCTTCCAGTGCTGCACTCTTAGTCCCTGCCCAACTGTAACAGAAAGAATGAACTAATTAGTGTTCCTTTTCCACAAAAATAAATTAACACTGTCTTTTAACTAAAACCAGATAGTAATGTGTGACCTGAACTTGAAGCATCCTTCCACTATGTGCTAGAGGCTAATATTATTTATTTATTTATTTTTGGACAACCCTCGGGACTGGAGCACTGTGGCAGCCACTTCAGTGCAAGCTTCTCCAGGGTTCGAGGGCACCTACCAGGATCCTCAGCCCTCCCTATTTGGACAACCCTTAGGACCAGAGGGCTGCGGATGCCACTTCAGTGCAAGCTTCTCAAAGTTTGAGAGGCACCTACCAGAACCCTTAGCCCTCCCTGTTTGGACAACCTTCAGGGCCAGAGAGCTGCGGCTGCCGCTCAGCGCAAGCTTCTCCAGGGTTCGAGAGGCACCTACCAGGACCCTCAGCTCTAATAGCTTTTATGGCTGACTTAATCCCAGGTATGGTTCCCAGAAGGCATGGGTACAGTTGGACGAGACAGTATTTGGAGCACCACTCTGTGGGCATTATTCAGCTCCTGCTACTAAAAGCAGGTGATAAAACTAATAGCTAATCCATTTACAAGAGCTACTGTGAGGCGTGGTTGGCTGCCCATGCAGATATGGGGGACTCCTGGGTTTCACCAGAAGCCTTTGCGCAATATGCTTTGTAGAAACCAATCGAATCCTGTATCAAACCTGGCATATACTGTATATGGGAGAGGAATGGTCTGAAATGCATCTCACAACTATATGATGCTGGAGGTTTAAGAACATTCCAATCCATTGCTAGGAATTCTCCTCCCTTCGGCCCATTTTTTCACCTTATCTTCAAGTGAGGGATCGACTACAAGAAGGACAGACTTCTGGGTTGAAAGAGACCTTTGAGGAGGCTTTATTTAAGGAGTTTGGTAGGCAATACCCAAAGCCCATGTCTAAAATATACAGAGTTCTCTTAAGGAGCTTGTCAGACCCCTGGCTGGAGAGAAGATGGGATGGGATGGGAGAGAGCGGGACCCAGTTCTTGACTGAAGGAGGCTGGAACAACATCTTGAAGAGAGGCATGAACTGTTCTAAAAATAATAGGTTCGGATAATACATTATAAATTCTTGCACTGGATGTACTTCACTCCGGCCCTGGCACATAGGATTAATGCAGAAAATCCAGAGTTCTGCAGCAAATGTAAGATGGCCAATCTTATATCTTATATCATCTGGCATGGGGCTGTCCATGGATATCACAGTTTTGAGGAAGTTGTCTCCTGCTGAGGAAAATATTGGGGACACGGATTGGGTCCCAGACCTACTGTTGTCCTGTTGCGGATGGAGGTGGATGCACAAGGAGAGACTCAGAAGTCACCCCTGTGGTGACTAGTGTATAGTAGTGGTGAAACAACACTGGCTTCCACTAGGGGGTGAGACGGTGCCATCGATCTCTCAATAGGTTCAATCTTTGCTCCACTGTATGAAGCTGGAGCACTTGCAATACTATGATAACAATCAGGAGGGAAATATGGGGACATCTGAAGGAGACTGGAGAAGGTCTTACCTGAACTGTGGTTTCCTGCTTTCTAGAGGAGTAGGGGAATCAGGAGGACTTGGGGATCACCTGCCAAGCCTCAAAATGGGACACTAGAAAATGGATGGGAGGGAAGGCACTGTTAACATTCTATAACTCAACTTATAAACACCTTTTACACCCAATAATCTTAAATTGGCAGTTGCAGTTGAAAGTCAGCAGAGGAAGGGAGGCAGGCAGCTGGAGCTAGAAGATAAGTACTTTCTCTCTGCTGTTTTCCTTTGGGCTTGAGATAGCATTTAATGAGGTGGCAATGTGTGCTGTGTGATTTAAACAGTGCCGCTGCAAAACACATGATTTTTTCTTGGCGGGGGCATTTAACTGAGGGAGAGAAAAGTTGGGAATACACAGGAGGCGAAGGGTGCTCGTATGTGACTCAGACCAGCCAGTAGCGGGCTGGAATCCAATTATATTTCAAAGTGGACCAAGTGACCAAGCAGGACTGTAGCATCTTGAGTAGTGTCTGCTGGGCATCAGCAGGGAGGACAGCAGTCAGCAGGTCACGCTGGTAGACAGGGAAGAGCCTAACTGGGAGGGCTACATATTTCCTGTCACGCACATGGGGAGTCAAGGTGGGGAAGGGTTCCATGGAGTGGGGTAGGACCAGGATAAGGGAGGGGAGGATGTGCAGGGGCAGTCAAATAGGGTGGGATGGGAAGGGTTGTATGTTGCCAAGGATGTGGAGCAGCCATATTCCTGGGAGTGACTTGGAGGGCAGGGGCTCTAGGGTGTGTTGGCAGGCGGGCCAGCTCAGGCAGTAAATAGGGTGGTTGAGGAGGAACTGTAGGCATGGAGGAGACAGAATAGGGGAACACAGCCAGGAGGGGAAACTAATGAGGCATCCAAAAGAGCTCAAAACAGGCAAAAATAAGGGGAAACTGGGTGGGACAGCAGGAGGGCAACACAAGGAGGTGCAGCCAAAGGAAGGAAGTGATGAATGGAGGAGGGTCAGACACAGGGGCATGACTAAGACTGGGTTGGAGCAAAGATATCAGCCTGTGGGAAGGGGGACTGGACTCATTCAAGGAAAAGAGATTAGCACTGCAAACAGAGTCTCAGTGTTAGCTAGTCTGAAAGACCAGGTAGCAGACAGGGGAAGCTACAGTGAAGGAGCCAGGAGAGGATGCTAGAGAGGAAAAGGTACACAGCGGGAGGCAGTAGGCAGTACACCAAGAAGACGCAGTGGTTTTGGGGGCAGCAAGGTGATGGTGATGCAGTCTTTCCGGAGGAAAGGAAGGAACAAGGAGATAGGAGGATGGAGGAAGCGGCAGGCAGCCCAGGAAAGGCTAAGGACAGGAAGAGGAGGGAGTCCAAGAAAGGGAGGGCCACATTTCAGGGAAGACATGGGAAGTAATAGCAGAGAAGGTGGTAGCATGGTGGGCGGAGCAACAAGTGGGTGCAGGAAGTTCCACAGATGGAAAATGGTTTTGAGGTGGAGGTCAGCAGCCGGGGTCATATTTGGCGAGGGGGAGATAACAGGGCAAAGGTTAGGGAGGCAAGACAGGGGGATGTGAGGGCCTTGCAAGTTGGGGGGCAGGGAGTGGAGGGCAACAAGAGGTGAGCAGGATAAGCAGAGAGTCATAATTCTAGGGATTCTATACTTAAGGTTATAAGATGGGGAAGGGGTGACAGAAAAGTAACATCTGGGTAGAATGCATGCCAGGCATGACAGCGAGTGAGTGGGGCAGCATATGGGCAGATAATATGTTGGGAAGGTGTGGGAAGCCACACATTGTGGTGCACCTGGAAACGAATGATCTGGAAGGAGAAGAACAGAGGAGGTACAAGACAGCTTCAGGGAAGTGGGACAACTATGCAGCAAAGAAGGAACGACAGTACTCTTCTCAGAAGTTCTGCCAGTGCCAAGGGCTGGTACAAACAGGAAGAGAAGAATCAGTGACTTAACAAGTGGCTGAGGGAATGGTGTGGGACCAAGGGGTATAGATTGGTGGGAGACTGGGGTAGCACATCGGATAACGCAGATCTTTATGCAGGGGATAGGTTACACCTCAGCAGGGCAGGGTCACAGGTGTTGAAGCAGAAGCTGAGGATTTCATCAATGAGAAGTATAATTTAAACAAGGTAGAGGGAGGCATTGAGCTGGGAATCATGAGGAGGGGGTCCCATGGACCTCCCCCACTACAGGAATAGATATGACCTTAGGTGAAATAAAGGCTGAAGTGAAGGGTAAGGAAGCAGGAAGGATAAGAGACAAACTCTGGAAAGTGGCAAGAAAACTAAGAATGCAAGCGACTGGATGATTTTTAGGAAAGCCAGGAATAGATGCACCAGGAAAGTTAGGGATGCAAAGGCTGCCTTCTACCAGGCCGAGCTCGACTCCTCCTACCATAATCCTACTAGGTTTTGGGGCACCATCAAGGGTATGATGGGACAGGATGCTAACAACCCCTTCCAACTCAACTACACAATAGTTATGGCCCTATCACTGGCAAAATGGAAATCCTGGACGATTCAACAACCACTTCACAACGGCTGGCCTTTGCCTTTGACACTTCCCAGCTAACCTGCTGAGGGACCAATTAAGCTCCCACTGCATTGGTGATCAAAGAGTTGACTCTTCCTTTAGCTTCAAACCTATACTGTTGAAACAAGTTGAGGATCTATTATGGCATCTGGATACCAAAAAGTGCAGGAGCAGACTCTCTGACCCCTTCTTTCTAAAGATTGCATGCCATGTACTTGCAGTCCCCTAACACACCTTTTTAACCTTTCCCTAAACTCTGGCTCTATTCCACACTGTGGAAGACAGCCCAAGTGGTCCCCTTCTAAATCAGGGGACCCTATGGATCTTAATAATTACAGGCCCATTTCCATTCTACCTGTGCTATCCAAGATGCTGGAGAAATTAGTGAGTAATCAGTTAAGGGAATATCTTGACAATGTTAACCTATTAAATCCAGCTCAATCTGGATTCAGGGCCAAACATAGCACTATCACTGCATTAGCCAAGGTCACAAATGACTGGCAAATCGAATTGGACAAGAAGAATAATGTCTGGCAGTATTCCTGGACCTGAGCAAAGCATTCAATACTGTGGACCATGAGCTGCTACTCTCATCCCTGCACTCCTTGGCCTAGATCCACCCTCCCTTAAGTGGTTCAGATGCTACCTCTCCGGTAGGTCACAGCAGGTAAAAGCTGAATGTGCCCTATCCCCATTAAGACCACTGTCAAGAGGAGTCCCCCAAGGCTCTATTCTGGGTCCTATTCTTTTTGCCATTTATATAAATAACATTGATTCAACCCTTACCAAGTCCTCAGTACACCTCTTTGCTGATGACACTGTTCTGTATGTCAGCAACCCTTCGCCTACAGTTGCTCATGAAATCCTACAAACAGAATTCTCCTTGTTACATCAGCTACTCGAGAAAAGCTTCTGACAAATGCAAAGAAAACTAAAGCAATGATGTTCACAACTCAAAACTCCACCAGCACATCCTCTTCAATCACCTCTCCCCAGCTATGCACTATACTTGGAGAAAATCTGGAGAATGTTGAAAACTTCAAATACCTAGGTGTGTGGATTGACAACAGACTCGACTTCACCCATCATCTAGAAGAACTGTTAAAAGCTTCAGCCAAAGGCTTGGCCTCCTCTATAGATTAAAACCCTTCCTAACAGAGACTCAAGGATGAGGTTAGTCCAGGCCATCTTTCTATCAGTTATTGACTATGCAGACTTCCTTTATAGTCACTGCCCCATCTCCTACCTTCATAAGTTGAATACCTTATATCATAGTGCAATAAGGTTCATTACAGATCTGTATATAATACCCACCATTGCTCTCTTTAAGACGCAGTTGGATGGGGTTCCTTCATATCAGGAGGAGCAGAAATGCAGCTCTATGGATTTACAGAACTTTATCAAAAACTCCCAAACTATATCCTGGACTGCTTCAACCAGACCACTCCTAGCTCCTATGCCCTAAAAGCAACAATATCATCCTGCTCAAATTGCCCAAAGTCAGCACCAGACTAGGGAGGGCAGCAATCAGCTATTCTCTAGCTATAGCATGGAACACCCTACAAAAATCCCTAAAACTGTCCATTATCATTCCATTTGCATCCTTTAAACAGCATTGTACAGCCTTCTTCACAGAGAAATGCAGTTTGCTACTACGCTAGAGCTAGATTAGTCATCCCACAAATCTGGCTTCCAATCATATATGGTATATTCCTTCCAGTCAGACACCCCAGCTTATGGCACCCAATAATACCTTCACCATCCTAGTATTCATTATGTTGTGTGTCTGTCATGGCTCCATTGGGATATGTGGAACTGTACATACTATAGATCTTAGCTTAACCTTCCTTTAACCGAGTTTTAACATGTGAATTCACTGTACATCATTGTGTTATAAACATTATTTTCTCTGTATGTATAACTGTGTTATAAAGCGCATGATATATTTGCTGTGTATCAACTACTGAACCTTGACCTTATCAGGTCCATCTTGTAAATGAGCCTTGCTCAATGATGTTCACCTGTATAAATAAAAATTTGATTGATAAGAGCAGCATGGAGAATGGTTTCACTAAATGTTAGGAGCCTGGAGAACAAGTTGGCAGAGTTGCAGGCATTGATGGCAGAGGAGAGGTGGACATATCTGCCATTACTGAGACATGGGCAGCCAGGCACCATGACTGGGACCTAACCATCCCAGGGTACAAACTATTCTGGAGGGATAGAGAATAAAGGAAGGCTAGGGGGTTGCCATTTATGTAAGGGAAGGGATCGGATGTGATGAGGAGGAAGGGAGGAGGGCAGGTCAGAAGTAATCTGGCTGCAACTACACAGCCAGAAAGGACCAAGATCTGTCTGGGGTTGTCTATGACCTCCGGCTCAGAAGGAGGTCATTGACAGGAACTGGGGAGCAGATAAAGTGGTATAATGGCAAAGGGAGCACAGTTGTGGTGGGGACTTTAATCTACCAGGGTGGAATGGAGCATCCAGCAACAACTTGCACCACGGAGTAGATCCTCCTGAAGCATTCCAGGATGGCTTCCTACCCAGAGGGCAACGGAGCCAACAAGGAGGGAAATATACTAGACCTGGTATGCGAAGATGGGAACAGGTCAGGAATGTAAGGGTGGAGGAACCTCTGGCAAGCAGTGACCACCGCACAGTGTGGTTCTCAATCAATCTGGGTAGGGAAGTTGCCACTACAAAAACTAGAGTCCTGGACTTCAAAAGGGTGGACTCTGACAGGATGGGACACATACTGGAAAGTCATATGGCAAGCATCCACCCAGAAATGGACACAGAACAAAAATGGGCAGTCATCAAGGCAGGACTGGCTGAAGCCACTAAAACTTGTGTCAAGAGCCAAAGCAAGAAAGCCAGGACAAGAAATCAAGTTGGATAAGTAGAGGTAGTGAAGAAGGTGAGGGAAAAAGGAATGCATTCTGGACCTACAAGAGATCCAGCAGGGCAGAAGAAGGAAAAGAATATGTGAAGAAATTCAGAGAAGTGACCGGAGTGGTAAGGGAAGCAAAGGCGGTTAGGAACAGAGGTTAACGCAAGGGTCAAAGAAAGAGAAAAGGATTTCTTCACATATATCAGAGAGAAGAGGAAGAGCAAAGAACAAATTGCTAGGATCAGGAGGGGAAGTGGGTGGGTAGAAAGTGGTGAGCAGGCAGAAGTACTTAATGAATACTTCTGTTCTGTCTTCAACAAGGAGAGGGATGGGCCCATACCTCAGAGGAAGGGCTAGTGGGAGGGTGGGGAGAAGCAACCACGGATGGGAAATCATGGTGGAAAGGGTGAGGAGGGTCTTAAGTCCCTGAAGGCAGACAAGTCATCTGGCCCAGATGGAGTCCACTCCAGGGTGCTGAGGGAGTTGGTAGAGGTGTTGGCAGACCTGTTAGTACCTCTCTGAACGCAGGATGCATGCCCAGGGACTGAGGGAAGCACGTGGTACCTCTCCATAAGAGTTCTGTTAAACATTTTCATAGCCGACATTGCAGTAGAGATTAAGAGCAAGATCAGTCTCTTCGCAGATGACACAAAGATTTGTGCTGAGGTAGGCAAAACTGGAGGAATGGTCTCACACTTGGCAGCTTGGTTTCAATGCCAAGAAATGCAAAGTGATGCATTTAGGAGGCAAGAACCCAGGACACAATTACTGGCTGGAGGGTCTCCCGTTAACAAAATCAAGGAGGAGAAGGATCTGGGAGTGCTTGTAACTGGGAGATTAACCACTCTGCTCAGTGCAGGAAGGCAGCAGCAAGGCAAACAGGATGCTAGGGTGCATAGCAGAGTTACTTCAAGGAGTGGGGAGGTTATCGTGCCCTGTACAGGTCCCTAGAGACCGTATTCTAGAGTACTTGTGTGCAGTTCTGGCACCCTACATTAAAAGGACATAAAACTACTGGAGGGTACAGCCCAGGGCAACAAAAATGATCCTGAGGTTGGGGACAGACCATATCAGGAGAGACTGAGATAGCTCATATATATATATATATATACCCTGGAGGAAAGAAGGAGAGGGGATATGATTGAGGTCTTCAGGTACCTGAAAGGTTTCAGCAGAGTAGACACGAGGTGTATGGTCAATCTGAAGGCGGAACAGAAACCAGGGGACACTCTATGAAGTTGGAGGGGCAGGTTCAAGAGGAACTGAGGAGGCACTATTTCACAGAAAGAATTGGTGGCGAGGTAGAATGCTCTGCCAGAGGAAGTCAGTATTGCTGCAGAGTGTTGGGGGCTTCCAGAGGGGTGGGACAGATTCAAGGGGTGTACAAACTGGGAAGGGGCAGGAGATGGGGAGGGCATATGGAGGGCGCAGCTGCAGTCTATGGGCTGAAGTGCTGCACACTGAGCAGACTAGATAGACTGAATGACCTGTATCTGCTGGCAATTTCATATGTTCGAATAAAATAGTCTTAACTTCTCAGCAATTTTATTAACAGCATTAAAGAATTACAGTTTCGATGGTTATGCATAGAGATAATGCTTTAAGTCATGTAAAATTAATACAATTATTATTTTCACTTAATCCTGTGCGGTATCCAAATCAGTAATATTTATGCAATAGGTATTTATGCTAAATGAGAGAAATAAGCTGGAAGGGCTTACAATTAAGGTATAGATACTAGGAGACCACTGTTAAAGTGTTGCTTGGTTGTATTGATTTGGAACCTACTAACGAGAATGTACTCTGTTAACTTGTTTAACATGGGAAACTGTCGTATGGCTGTACTTACAGTGTATTGCTGGATCTTGTTAGAAAACTTAATAAATAGAATTTACAAACAAAGGACCCTCAGCCTCCCATTTGGACAACCCTCGGGACCGGAGAGCCGTGGCGCCGCTTCAGTGCAAGCTTCTCCAGGGTTCGAGAGGTCACCTACCAGGACCCTCAGCCCTCCCTACTTGGACAACCTTGGGACTGGAAGCTGCAGCCGCCACATCAGTGCAAGCTTCTAGAGTTTCAGAGGGCACCTACCAGGATTCTCAATCCTCACCTGTTTGGTCAACCTCGGACTGGAGAGCCGCAGCCACCACTTCAGTACAAGCTTCTCCAGGTTCGAGAGGGCACCTACCAGGACCCTCAGCCCTTCCCTGTTTGGACAACCCTCGGGACCAGAAAGCCATGGCCACCACTTCAGTGCAAGCTTCTCCAGGGTTCAAGAGGGCACCTACCAGGACCCTCAGTCCTCCCCTGCTTGACAACCCTCGGACCGGAAAGCCATGGCCGCCACTTCAGTGCAAGCTCTCCAGGGTTTGAGAGGGCACCTATCAGGACCCTCAGACCTATCCTGTTTGGACAACCCTTGGGACCGGAGAGCCATGGCTGCCACTTCAGTGCAAGCATCTCCAGGGTTCAGAGGGCACCTACCAGGACCCTCAGCCCTCCCTGTTTGGACAACCCTTGGGACTGGAAAGCCATGGCCACCACTTCAGTGCAAGCTTCTCCAGGTATGGGGCCCGGACATCAGAGCCAGCCATTCTCCAGGTTCCTCCTACGCGAATGTGTTTTTGTTGGCACCATTTTTAATCTTCCTGTCCCCAGTCTTAAACAGGATTGGACTAGCAGTCGGCAGACTGCAACTGATAGTCTCTGCACTTGAGTTTTTCTGTCATTTGTTGCTGAATCTTACTTGTTTACCAATGATGCCTTAATTTCATTTGGATGACTGGGACAATTTAGTAGATCTTCAGAGTTACCTTAACTGTGTGGATTTTATGAGCATCACAGTAAGTGACTGTATTTATTTGGATTAGAGTCACCTTATCATTCTTACTAGAGTCACCTTTAATTGCCTGCATTCTTTTATTCAGCCCACTTTCATCTGCAGTTTATCGGTACGACACCAGAGGGCACCCATCTTCTAGCTTCTAGTCTGAGAGCTGTATCGACTTCCCAATCCCCCACCTACTCATCCACCTAACATCAGGTGGTGCTATTTCACCCAACTGCCTCTGATTTAGGTCAGGCAGCCACCTTGCATCCCACCACAGCTTTATCCTGCAACATCTCTCCATCCCCTAACTTTCCAAGGGTGCAATTAGTTATCATGCACACCCAACATTGGGAAACCTCCACCTGCCTGAACCTCCTAGTAGTCACACTCCTTCTATACTGTCACCCCAAGTGCCAGGGGTTAGAGGGCACTCTGATCTAACAATTAATAACAAAATAAACCCACAATTAAAACTATCCCTTGGGTGACAGGGTGTGGAATTACTACATACATAGATACATAGACAGTGTCGGCAGATAAGGGCCTCACGCCCACCCAGTCTGCCCATTTGAGCTTGTAAGTTCACTTTGTTTTCCTAGAAGTCTGTTGCCCTCACCCCTGACCTCCAGAATTCTTAATGTCTATCTCATGCATTCTTAAATCCCGTGATTGTTTCTGCCCCACCACTTCCTCTGGCAGGGTGTTCCACTTGTCCACCACCCATTCTGTGAAGAAATTTTTCCTCACGCTTCCTCTGAATCGTCCTCCCTCCAACTTCATCCCATGCCTCTAGTCCTGGAACATCTTTTTGCTTAAAATAGTGTCTTCCTGCACCCTGTTCCTCCCTGTAAGATACTTGTATGTCTCTATCATATCCTCTCTCCACCTCTCCTCCAGGAGTACATATTCAAGTCCTTCAACCTGTCCTCATAGGACTTGTGAAGCAATCCATGTACCATCTTTGTTGCCCTCCTCTGAACCTTTTCTACCCTGTCTATATGTCCTTATGTAGGTAAGGTCTCCAGAACTGTACACTGTACTCAGGTGGGGCATCACTAGTGTCTTGTATAGTGGAATTATGACCTCTTCTTTTCCTGCTGGTGATGCCCTGCCTATGCATCCCAGCATTCTATTTGCGTTACCAGCTGCCTTGTGACTGTTGCCTCTACCTTGAGGTCATCAGAGATGATAACCCCAAGATCCCTTTCTTGCTTGGTGAGGCCATATCCTCACCTCCCAACTGCTAGATTGTGCCAGGATTTTTGTGCCCTATATACATTATCTTGCACTTCTTTGCATTGAATTTCAACTGTCAAACCCTGACCATTCTTTAAGTTTCTGCAGGTCTCTTCTCATTCTGTCTACACCTCGATATGTCCACTCTGTTACAGAGCTTTGCGTCATCAGCGAACAAGAAATTCTGCCTTCTAGGTCCTGTGCAATGTCATGGATGAAGATGCTGAATAGGACTGGTCCCAGTACTGATCCCTGTGGTACCCCACTGGTCACTCTTCCCTCTGTGGAGTGACAGCCATTTACCACCACCCTCTGTGTCCTGCTGCCCAGCCAGTTACCTACCCACTGCACTACTGTCCTGCCCACACCCATATGCCCCAGTTTGTGTAATAGCCATCTATGTGGCACAGTGTCAAAGCCTTGTGAAGCCCAGATAGGCCACGTCCCACTGCCCTCCCCTGATCCACTCCCTAGTCACCCAGTCTCTAAAAATTCAATGAGGTTGGTCTGACATGACCTCCCCTGGTGAAACCATGCTGCCTTGGGTCCTGTAGTCTGCTGACAACCAGATGTTCCACCAATCTCTCCTTCAGTAGTGCTTCCATGATCTTCCCACTACCAAGGTGAGGTTGACTGGTCTGTAGCTCCCTTCCTCTTTGTTCCCACTTTTATAAGGGACTACATCTACTGTCCTCCAGTCTTTGGGTACCTCCCTGTTTCCAGTGACCAGCTAAACAGGATTACCAGAAGTTCAGCCACCACCTCTCTAAGTTCTTTAAGGACCCTGGGTGCACCCATCTGGCCTCATTGCTTTATCAGCTCTTATTCCTTCAGTTCCTTCAGGACCCTTTCTCGATGATAAAGGGACTTGTGTCCATTTCTGCATCATTCCCACCCTTGTACTCCCTTCAGGCCCATCATCCTCCTCTTCCTCAGTAAAGACTGATCAGAAATACCTGTGCAATATGTCAGCTTTACTGTTGTCATCCTCACGCGGCCCCCGTCCTCCCCCTTCAGTTTCACTATCCTCCCTTGTTTTCTTTTTTTCACTTATGTACCTGTAAAAGGTTTTGTTCCTCTACCACTGATTTTACATAGATACATAGATACAAGACAGTGTCGGCAGATAAGTGCCTATGGCCCACTCAGTCTGCCCATTTGAACTTGTAAGTTTACTTTATGTTTTCCTAGACATCTGTTGCCCCTTAACCCTGCCCTCCAGAATTCTTAATGTCTATCCCATGCATTCTTAAATCCTGTTGTTGTTTCAGCCCCCACCACTTCCTCTGGCAGGGTGTTCCACTTGTCCACCACCCATTCTGTGAAGAAATTCTTCCTCACGCTTCCTCTGAATCGTCCTCCTCCAACTTCATCCCATGCCCTCTAGTCCTGGAACATCTTTTTGCTTAAAATAGTGTCTTCCTGCACCCTGTTCCTCCCTGTAAGATACTTGTATGTCTCTGTTATCCTCTCTCCCTCCTCTCCTCCAGGGAGTACATATTCAGTTCCTTCAACCTGTCCTCATAGGACTTGTGATGCAATCCATGTACCATCTTTGTTGCCCTCCTCTGAACCTTCTCTACCCTGTCTCTGTCCTTACGTAAGTAAGGTCTCCAGAACTCAAGAATTTACAATGTGCTCTTCTGTCTAAGCTTTGGCTTCCCTTACTGGCGTCCCTGCCTCCATTTGCTTCTCCTGATACTTCTCCCTATCCCCTTCTGCCTGTGTCTTTTTGTATTGCCTGAATGCAAACTTTTGGCTTTTACTTTCTCCGTTACCTCCTTGGAAAAGCATAATGGCCTCTTCCTTTTCCCTACTAACCTGCTTAATGCATAATTCTGTTGTCTTGTAATCTCCGTTTTAAATACTGTCCACTGTTCCTCAACCCGATTCCACCCCATTCCCCTTAATGCCTCTTTCAAGCATCTCCTCATTTTCCCAAAGTCTAACCCTAAAATCCAGTATCGTGTTTTTGTGTGGTTTGGTTTACTTCTTCTGTGATTTAAATCACAATGTCTGATGGTCACTGTTCCCCAGGTGCTCCTCCACTGTTACCCCATCACACTGTCCCATTTGAGAGCACGAGGTCCAGTATTGCCTTCTGCCGAGTTGGTTCCATGATCAGTTACTTGAGGAAGGCACCTGAAGGAGTCCAAGATAAATCTGCTCTGGTTGATGCTGCTGCTGGGATGCTCCAGTCCATGTCTAGAATATTGAGGTCTCCAACCAGTACTACCTCACCTTGTCTGCCATCCTTTGGATGGCTAGCATCAACTCCTATCTGTTTCTTCATCCTGGGCTGGTGGCCTGTAGACCACACCTGTGTGGATGGCTGGCCTTTTCCTTTCCAGCTTAACCCACAGTATCTCTCCCATTTTGTTTCCTCCTGGATCTCTGTGTCCTTTATGTGCCTTCACATAAAGTGCCAATCCTCCTCCCTTCCTACCTGCCCTGTCTCTTCTGAAGTGAGCTGCAAACAAGCCCCTCTGCTACTCAACTATATACTAGCCCAAGTCACTATAATAGCACCCTGCTATGACCACTATATGGGCTAAATCTACTAGGGCCCTGGCCCACAGAAGCGCACCTAAACAATGAAGACACCAGCAATGGTGGTACATTCTCGAGACTGGTGCTACAGATCCTATTACTAAGATTGGGTAACATCCGCCTCAACCCTGATCCACCACAGGGATGAACTCGGCCAAGGTCCCCCAGGTTACCTTTAAAATTGCTCTCCTAAACATTGGCAGCCTCCTACCAAAGACAGCTCAGTCTGAAGCCTGGGTGAGACAAACCAGCCAGACATCATCTCACTCACTGAGACATGGCTATCCTCCTCCCCCCCAACACCTCTATCTTCCTACAAGGGTATAACCGCTTCCGTTAAGACTGTATAGGTAAATGGGAGGTGGGTGCCTAATCTACCTCGAAACACCTTGTAAGGTTATAAATCACCCCAGACAGGAACAATGATAGCTGTGAGTGCCTAGCAGTACACCCATTATTAGGGAATGTGAGGAATAACCTAACTCTCATGACTGTTTACATTCCTCCAGGAAAGCAACAAGTTAAACAGACACATTTAACTTGCATTACAAGCAAGTAAGCCAAAACTGAGAAACTGTAGTAGTGGGTAATTTAATGTCAATAAGAAGGCAAAATCTAGCAGGTTACAAAGACCAAATACACAGTCTTTACCTACACAAGCTGTTATAGAAAGCACCAGAACTAATTACAAAAAAGGCACTTCAACCTCTATAGACTGGTCCTCACTACCCACCCAGATAGGCTGCAGGAGGTTACTGTGATACCTGATGTTATAGAAACATAGAATTTGACGCAGAAAAGGACCGCTTGGCCCACCCAGTCTGCCCATTTCCTCCTGATGGATAAGCTGCAGATTCTAGTTAATCAACAGCTTACTTCCTCCTACTCCCATTAGAATTGCCTTATGCCTGTCCCATGCATTCTTGAATTATCCCACTGTTCCTGACTCAACAACCTCCTTAGGGAAAGCTGTTCCATGCATCCACAACCCCTCTCTGTGAAAAAATACTTTCTAACATTACCTCTGAGCCGTCCCCTTGATCTTCAAATTGTGCCCCTTGTTCTTGACATCTTCTTCTGAAAGATACCACCCTCTTGTACTTTGTTAATTCCTTGAGATACTTGAAAGTTTCCACCATCGTCCCTCCCTCCTTTCCTCAAGGTATACATATTAAGCTGCTTTGGTCTCCTTTATGTCTTCTGGTGCAGACCCTGCACCATTTTGTTGCCCTCTCTGAACAGCCTCCACTCTGTCTATGTCTTTGTGAGATGGGGTCTCCAGAATTGCACGCAGTACTCCAGATGGTGTCTCACTAACTGTCTGTACAGAGGATAACAACTTCCTGTTTTCTACTGTTGATGCCTCTCCCAATGCATTCCAGTATCCCTCCAGCCCACCTTACTGTCTTTTCACATTGCTTGCCCACCTTTAGGTCATCTGATATAATTACTCCTAGGTCTCTTTCATTTTTGTTGTTATTAACTCACCCCCCATTGTGTAATCTTTCCTGGTTTTGTTTCCCAGATGCATTACCTTGCACTTCTTTGCACTGAATCTGAGCTGCCACATATCTGACCATTCCTCCAACCTTGCCAGTCCCTTTTCATTCTTTCCACTCCACCTTGTGTACAACCCTGTTGCAGATCTTTGTGTCATCTGCAAAGAGACATACCTTTCCTTCCAGGTGCTCTCCAATGTCACTTATAAAGACATTAAAGAGGACTGGTCCCAGTACTGAACCATGCATGTACACCGCTAGTTACTCCTCCTTTCTTCACTGTTGGACTCGCTACTCTTACCCTTTAAGTCCTGTTGTCCAGCCAGTTTTTATCCAGGCTACCACCTTGGGACCCACTCCAGGCTGGCTAACTTGTATACTAATCTTTGTGTGAGACTGTATCAAATGCCTTGCTAAACTCTAGGTAGGCCATATCCACAGCCCCTCCCTGGTCTACTACTTTGGTCACCCAGTCAAAGAAATCTATTAGGTTTGTCTGATATGACCTTCCCTGCTGTGAAACTATACTGCCTTGGGTCCTGTGCCCCACTGGCCTCTAGGTACTCAACAATTCTTTCCTTCAGAAGTGATTCCATCATTTTCCCTGCCACTGAAGTCAAAACTAACTGGTCGTAGTTTCCTGCCTCTGCCCTGCTCCCACTTTTGTGAAGTGGAATCACATTTGCTCTCCTCCAGTCCTCAGGTACCACCCATCCTCCATGATTTGTTAAACAGAGTAGACAGTGGTGTTACTAGTTCTGTCCTTAGTTCATTTAGAATTATTGGTGAATCCCATCAGGCCCCATTGCTTTGTCCACCCTCAGTTTCAAGAGTTCTTCAAACCCTCTTCTCTGTGAATGGACTGGTATCGACCCTCTATTCAGAGTTTCTCTCTTGTTTGGTTTAGGTACCTCCCTCTTCTTCTGTTGTGAATACTGAGCAGAAATATTTGTTCAGTAGCCCTGCTTTTCACTGTCACCCTCTGCCCACATTCCTCCTCTTTAATAAGTCTCTGTATCCCTCCTGGTCTTTCTTCGCTCCCTAATGTACCTATAAAGGTTTTATCCCCTTCTTAACAGAGTTGGCTATCTTTTCCTCAGTTTGTGCCTTTGCTACTCTGACTGCCTTCCCTGCCTCCTGCTGCTTTAACTGATAAAGTTCTCTGTCCTGCTCCTTCTGTGTTTCCTTATATTTCCTGAATGCAATCCTTTTCTCCTTAACCGTCCCTGCCATCTCTTTTGAGAACCATAGTGTTTTTTTTTTCCTTGTTTTGTTGATTTGTTTCACACACATGGCTTGTTGCCTCTGAGATGGCTGCTTTGAATATTCCCCATTGTTCCCCACCCTCCTTCTTGCTTGTTTGCTAGTGCTTTTCTGAGGCACTTTCTCATTTTCCCAAAGTTAGCCTTCCTAAAGTCCAATACTCTTGTTTTGTATGGCTTGACTCTATGGCTGTGTTTATTGTGAACCACACTGTTTGGTGGTCACTTGTTCCCAGATGGCTACCCACTTCTAAATCTGAGATCCTTTCTCCGTCCCCATTTGAGAGTACCAGGTCTAAGATTGCTCCTCCCAGTGGGTTCCAACACTAGCTGTCTCAGGCATGCCCCTGTAGGGCATCAAGAATGACCCTGCTCTGGGATGTGACTGCAGCAAAGGTACTCCAGTTAACATCTGGCATATTCAGGTCCCCATCAACAATATATCCCTTTTTATGCCATTTAAGGATGCCTTCTATCATTTCCTTGTCCATTTCCTCTCCTAGATGGGGTCTGTACACAACCCCATGCGGATTGATGGTGCCATTTCCTGTCTCCAGGGTGACCCACAGTGACTCATCAACTTCCTGTTTACTCTTTAGTTCTGTTGCTTTAATCCTTCCCTTATATAGAGAGCTACTCCTCCTCCTCCTATTTTATCCACCCTGTCCCTCCTGTTGACTGTGTATCCTGGTATGCTGACATCCCAGTCATGGTTCTCTGTGTACCATGTTTCAGTGACTGCCACAATGTCCAGGCATCCCTCTTCCATCAAGGCCACTAGTTCAGGGGTTTGTTGCACAGACTACGGGCATTGGTACTCATCACCTTCCATTTATTTTTTATGGCCTTACCCCTTTAGCCCCATCCCTGTCCTTACTGCCTTTTTCTGCATTTGTCCCTGTCCCTGCTCCCTACTGACTTCTCTACCTTGGTGTTTACTTCCCTAGCTACTGTGTTTCTGGGGAGGCTGGATTTCCTGCTCCTTCAATACCTCCCTCTAGTTTAAATGCTTGCCAATGAAGCATTTAAACCTGTCACCTAGGATCCTGGTTACCTCCTCTCCGACAGATGCAGACCATCGCCACAGTATAAGCCTGCATCCCTCCTGGTGGCTCCCCAGTCTCCAGTGAAGCCAAAACCCTGAGCTCCACACCAGTTTTCAACCATTCATTGAATCCCATTGTGCCAAATACTCTATCATCATCCTTGCCATAGAGAGGCAGCACCTCCAGAAGGCTACCGTACATGCTACTTTGTCCTAAGGCTCCTCCTCAACTCCACAAACTCCTCTTGCACCGCTCTGATCCCATTCACAGCCAGGTCATTTGTCCCTAGGTGGACAATAACATCCAGCTCCCTCCCTCGTGCAGCTGCTCCGCGATCCTGAGGATTCGCTTCCTGTCCCTCACGAGCCGTGGCACATGGCAAGCACCTTACGTCCCTATCCCTTCCTCTCCCACTTCTACCCCCATGATCGAGTCCCCCACCAGGACTTGTCTCTTCCCCTGTGGGGTCTCGTGCCACCCTCCTGTGGGTCTCCTTTGTGGAGGTTCCCAGCATCCTCCTTGGTCTCCACTGCAGGTGCCTCCATAGAAGAACCACTTTTGCCAGAACAGCATATGAATTTTGGAGTACAACTGGAGGGATGCACCTCTGTTCCACCACCTCTCCTCCCTGAGCCCACCTTGGTCCAAGCTGCTCCTCTTTCTTGGCAACCTCTGGAGGTAGCGGTGGTGGCCTTGGTGGTCCCTGGGTGGAGGAAGAGGTTTCACAAATCCTAGCCAGGTCAGCCTGGAGAAGGGCAACCCCTCCCTCAGACCAGAAAGGTGCCTGCAAAGAGGGCAGCACTGACAGCCATCAGAATGTCTCCGGAACACTGCTGCCCCACAGCCATTGCACTGCACCACTCCCATCCTGACTTATTTTGTGTCCCTCCTGTTGCTTTGTGTGCTTACTGTCTCCTCCCTCTATATATTTTTACATTTACTTTCCTACTGCCTATGTGCCCTCATACACCCTTCCTGTCTGGGACAGGAACTTCCTGTAGTCTTCAGTAGTCTCCTTCTTCTGTGTTTGGATTCAGACCTCCAGCAGCCGGAAGAGTTATTTTCAGGTTCCTTCAAGGTTGATGAAACTAATGTGCCTCAGTGATCCTTCCCTTCCTACTGCCAAACTGAAAGTTCCTGTTGTCAGTTAAATCCAGTGGCTATAAAACTAGAACTGGCTTTGGGTGGAAAGGAGGGCAATCAGTAAAAATCTGCAGTTCTAGACTGCTGTTTCTGCTCTGAAACCAAAGTTCTCCTCTGTCGAAGATAGCAGGAAGCTGCAATTGGAGACACCTGCTTTTGTACTCCTAAACTGCTAAGCCACACCCCAATTAGATTCATCCTCTGCTCTGACTCAGTAAATTAAGCTGATACAGCCCCTTCCTCAGAGAAACACACAGTGACTTTCTTCTTTTTTTTTAATTAAATGAGACCCCTTCTTCTAATAAAGTATCTGCTGCTTAATCCAAACAGGTACTTACTCCAGCTGAGATAGAAGTGATTTATCAGTAAAAATCTGTAGTTCTAGACTGCTGTTTCCTGCTCTAAGTGACCACTCACTAATTTTGAGCAGTTGGTCTGCTAACTAACCCAGCCAGCTCCCAAAACCACCTACAATAGGGTACTCACGCAAGGGGCACTGAGTGCATTCAAAGCTCACTTGACCCAACTTAACTGGAGCCCACTAGATTCCACCACCAACACTGATGTAGCTCTCAACCACTTCATAAACGTGTTTAATGCTGTTGCAGATAAATTTGCCCTTTAAAGAAGTGGGTCATCCAAGGGACTCTGCCACATGGGTTACACTGTCACTGCTTGCTGAAATGTGGACAGGGACAACCTATGGAACAAAGCCAAGGAATCCGCACGAGGTACACTGGCAGGAATACAGGACAGCTAGGAATAGGTGAACTAAGAATATCAGACAGGCTAAGGCTAACATTTATAAAGAGCAGAAAACTAGCTGCTGGGGAAAGGGAAGGCATTCTGGGAATTGCTAAAGGATCTCCTGGGTAGGGGTGATAAAACATCACCAACAATGCTCAACTCAAATGGAAGCATCACACTCAATGCTATTGAGATAGCCAATTCATTCAATAAAGCTTCACTGACCTTAGCCATCCTCCCTCTGAAGACAAATCCACTGCCACTACTGTATCCCATGATGACACCCAAAAACAATCTAGGCCACAATTCCACTTCAAATCTGTCTCAGTAAAGGACACTGTCCGCTATGTTGCTTAGCACGGGGTTGGGGGATGAGAAGGGACCACTTAACATGAAACTAGTTGCCCTGGTCCTGGATGAGCTTGCTATCACTGACTAAACTTCTTAACCTCCCTCAGATCCTCACAGTTCCCTAAGGAATGCAAAAGTGACCTGGTCACCTCGCTCCATAAACGTGGAGACCGCACATTAGTTGCAAACTACAGGCCTATATCCATTTTCTCCCACTGTCCACAGCACTTGAGAGAATTATGTCTGACCAACTCGTCTCTACCTCAGCCAGTATAATATCCAGTGCGAACTAACAAGACGGTTTCAGAAATGCACAGCCACCTCCACTGCACTGATTGAATACACAAGCATATTACACAAGGCTCTTGGACAAAGAACACCTGGTGGGATTTATCTACATAGACCCTACCAAGACCTTTAATTTAGTAAACCACGTGACTACTAACAAAGCTACCCACATTAGGTCTCTTCATGATGCTGTGCTCTGGTTTAAAAGCTACCGTGAAACAAAACGCAACAGTCTTTTTTTTCCCAACTCTATTTGTGCTCCTTTGGCTGAGGCATCTCTCAGGAGGTGCTCTTCACACAGGCCCCACTACTCCCTCCCAGTTGCCCCCCCACAGGGACTTCTCAGCCCCTGATCACCCCAAGGGAGGGCCTGCCACTACTACCTTGGTGGCGCTCTTCTGTGATTAGAGGGTCCATCCCTTGCAGGTTGCAGCTGGGGACCACTGGAGTGGCAGTCCGGTGTTGGGGATGTTTGGCCTGGTCCCTGAAGCCCTCATCACCTCAGTCCTCGAAGATTTTCTTGTGTGTTGCGCCCTCAGAGTGTGGAGCGTGCAATGGCGTCTGGCTCGGATGCTGACACCGCCAGCGCCTCGCTTAGTGCACATGTTCAGATGCTGTCCCTCGCCACCGCCAGGCCGCAGGAGCAGTACTATCTCAACTTCCTCCCGGGAAGGCAGAGCAGTCCTCTGACACTGATCCTTCCTTCCTCTGCCGACTCCCGTGGCTCAGATCCCTTCCAATCTGAGCTGGCCATGTGAGGTGTGGTGTCCAGTGTCTCAACCCTCAGTGCCACTGGGCAGGCTAGATTGCAATAGGTTAAGTAAGATACATGGGGAGCTCTCTGATGCCAGGCCTGCCACATCGGGTGTGCCGTAAGGCTCCATCCTGGGGTCCCTTTTGTTCAGCCTCTTCATCAATAACCTTCCTGAAACCTGCCCTAGTTCCACTGTCTTACTTACGCAGATGATGCAGTCATCTGTGCAAGTAACCCTGAGGACTTACTCAAGACCTCCAGTGCAACTTTGCATCCTCGAGAACTGGTTCCAGCAGAACAAGCTTTTGCTCAACTACAAGAAGACCAAACCACCTCTTTATGGCTCATCTTCAAATGCCTCCTTACTTGTAAATTAAATGTCTCTTCTCAAGTGCACAGAAGAGAACTAAGGTACAAGCCAATATCCTCACACAGGTAGAAACTTTCAAATACCTTCGGGTCACCATCGACCAGACTCTAACATTTGCACCACACGCCACCAAATCATCTGCAACATTAACAGGAGACTAGGAGCACTGTACAGACATCGGCACAAATCAGACTCGAAACCAAAAGTGGCAGTTACAGTTACATCCTCCCATAGTTCATATGGCTCTAACAGTATATAGGGTGCCACAGACACCGTGTTAAACAGGGTTAGTCCTGAACAAAGCCTGCCACTTTGTAACTGGGGCTGAAAAACACATACACACCTGAACTTTTTACTCTCTCACAAACTGCTTCCCTTTGCAAGACAGAATAAAATACCAAACCTGCCTGCTAGGTATGAAAGCCTTATAGCTTGGACCCCCAAGGGCTGCAAGGTTCCTATAACCTGCCCAAAATCCTTACCCAACTAGAGGCATGACTATTGCTACATTGGTTATTCCATTCAACTGAACAGCTCTAGCCAAATGCTCATTTGTAACCAGGGCACCAAGCTGGTTTAATGAACTCAGGTAATATAACAGACACCAACTAAATGGGGTCCTTTCAAATGGAAACTTCTAACATCCCCACCCTGGTCCTGTTTCTTTAGGAATTATGGATAATGTACCAACTTGTCCTTTTAACAATGCTATTCATTTAGCTAATTCTTCTATTAAGATTGTTGATCTAACGTCCAAAGTTTACCAGAAAAATGGACTCAGTTTGTTGCTTGGGTTGAGCAATATAGATTTGATATTACATTGTCTGAAACTTGGCTCAATGATAATATTAGTGATGCTGATATTTCTTTGGAAGATTATAAGCATTGCAGAAATGACAGGAAAGAGGCGTGGGGGTGGGTCTATGATCTATGTTGAAAGTCAATTTAAATTTTCTCTTGTTCATCATTTTCCCATAATTTTGGTTGTGGCCTAATCTCTATAGATTTGCTTTTTGGTCAGAACAAGCACCTTACTATTAGTTCTATTTATGTTCCTCCTGGATTGATTGATTCTGGTTTGAATCTCATTTCTGAGGTAAAACATGAACTCCCGTTGCATAAAGAGTGGTTACTCTGCGTGATTTTAACTGTAATTGGGCAGAAGAGTCCAGTACTTTTGCTGAAGATTTCTGGTGGATCTGGGTCTATTCAGTTGATTAATGAGGTTACTAGGTTTAATCCTCGGTCTGGTCTGGGAACCATACTCGATTGGTTGCAGTTATGCACCCAGACTGGATTGTTAGTTCAGGGTATTGTCTGATGTACTGAGTGACCACTATCCAGTTTTTTGTCAGTGGCGGTTAAACTCAGTAAACATCCTCCTAAATATATTGAATTCAGAAATATCAGGTCTCTTACACCTGCTATGGCAGAGACTGCTTGCTCTGAAATCGACTGGACTGACTTGAATCCATCAGGGATCTTGATGCAATGCTTGATGTGTGCTTCTGGCTATCTAAGGGTGGCTAATAAGCTTGCATCCCTGAAGAGAATGAGGATTAAGAGCTAGTAAGCATAAGTGGATTTCCCAGATTTGCTTCATTTTATGAAATTACGGGATAAAAGTTGGAAACAGTACAAGAATAGTTCTGACCTCTCTTTGTTGATTTATAAATCTCAGAGGAATTATTGCAAATCTGAAATTTGTAGCAAAAGCATCATTTTTTCTTTCTGAGCAAAAAAAATTTCTGGTAATCCTAAACATACTTGGGATATCTTAAATAGTTTGATTGGACGGGTAAAAACCTCTGATATTTCTATCCATTCTGGGGATCAT
Source organism: Neoceratodus forsteri (assembly GCA_016271365.2). NCBI lineage: Eukaryota > Metazoa > Chordata > Ceratodontiformes > Ceratodontidae > Neoceratodus > Neoceratodus forsteri. The sequence continues at coordinate 417,788,408 of CM057452.1, read as the reverse complement.
TTACTTAGTGACTCCACACTAGTTTCTAAAGCCTTCAATAAATTCTTTGGTAACTTAGATGGGTACAGAACACCTCTTCATGGCTCATCTTCAAATGCCTCTTTTCTTGTAAATTAAATGTCTCATCCTAAATTTTATTTTAATTATGTTTCTCCTGAATTAATTAAGGAATATGTCCTGAAATTGGATCCTCTGCCTCATATGCTTCATGATGGTATAGATTTCCAGTAATCAAGTTAGAAATAAACTCCTTTTCTTATCCCCATTCTGTTTTGTTTAACTTTTGGTCTGTTGGGGCTTTTCCTAGTCTCTGGAAGAAGGCCACAATTATTCCTGTTCTGAAATATGGAGACTCTACTGTATTGACTAATTACCGACCTCTTTCTTTGTTGTCACCTCTTTCTAAAATTCTGGAACAAATTATTATAGATCAAACCTCTGATTATTTAAACAAATATAACCTACTTACTGACTGCCAACATGGCTTTAAGCCATTACATAATACAGAGACAGCCTTGGTGGGGTTCACTAGTGCCATTCAGGGTGCCCTGGACAAAGAACAAACAGTAACGCACTTTTTGTGAACCTCACCAAGGCTTTTGATTTGGTGGAGCATGGTTTGTTAAATGGCATTCTTTCTAATTTACATTTTTCTGATAATGTTTCTATTTGGTATTTTGATTATCTTACAAATAGATCTCACTGCACTCAAATTGGTGATAGTATTTCTTCTTTAGTACTATTAAATGTGGGTACCTCAAGTGTCCATTCTTGGCCCCTTGATTTTCTCGCTTTATATGAACTCTGCTCCTACTGTGTGTTCTCAGACATCTTTGATACTTTAGGCTGATGACGCTGTAATGTACAGCGCCAGTTCTAATCCTAATGATGCTTTTAGCAGAGGTTCAATCTGATTTTGATTCTTTCCATAATTGGCATTTGGTGAATTGTTTGGTACTTAATTCAAGTAAAACTAAAATTATGTTATTCTCTAACAAAGTTATTGAACGTGTTAATCTTCCTCAGATTCTTACACTGGATGGTAACGTTATTGAACTTGTAGATAATTTTAAATATTTGGGGATAACGCTTTGACCCAAAATTATCTTTTGAAGTCCATCTGAATAATTTAAGGAAAACACTTCACCAGAGATTAGGTTCATTTTACAGGGTTAAACATTTTTGACTAGAGATTCTAGGCTTCTTTCTCACAGTTTTTTGATGAGTGTTATGGATTACGGTATTATTATTTACTCATCTTTTCTAGTATATTCCTAGATAAGCTTAAGGTGATCTATATAACTCCATTTTACGCTTTATGCTTGATGCCCCTTTTAGAACCCATCATTGTTTCTTGTTTAAGAGTTCTAATAGTTTGTCACTTGAAAATAGTTTGTCACTTGAAAATAGAATTTCCAATAAATTAGGCATTCTGTTGTTTAAGGTAATGAACGGTCTATCTCCTGCAGTATCATCCTTGTTTTCTAGGTTTTGAACTTTCGTGGAACTAGGTCTCAATCTAAATTTATTTTGAACTCCATTGTTTCGAACTGTTTTTGAAAAGAGATCTATATTGTACAGGGCTCCGTTATTCTTTAATTCATTACCCGTTGATATTGTACAAAGTAAGACTGTATGGTCTTTTAAATCTAGAGTAAAATACTGGTTAATGGATAATGATATTTGCACATGTTCATACTGATTATTTATAATGTAATTTATGTGTTTTGTATTTTTGTATAATATGTAATGTTTTCATGTTTGTATGTATTGATGTGTATGTTCAAGTGTCTATTTTAACTTGTTGCTGGTGAAAGCAGGTAGTTTGCTCATCCTGCTTACAAGTCTAAAATAAAAATGAAAATGAAATAAATTTACACCTACTTGGCTCCAAATGTAGCTGCTTCTCTAATGAAACCCCATTCCATGCACTGTCACTTTGCCAACTGCACCCCTACCCAACAACCCTTGCACCATCTGATCGTGGCGCTTCTGCCTCCTAAGGTCCCTCTTACACATGCACATGATTCCAGCACCTTACCCACCACACAGTCTCCTCACATGTGCCTCCTCCATTCCAATGTGCCATAAAGTGCACAGACCTTACCTCTGACAATGCTCAGATGGGCTGCTACCTTTATACAGTTACTAGTGTCTATGTTATGCTTTGTATTATCTGACCTATTGAATGTTAACTTTTGTTCACCCTGCATTGCCGACATGGTACTTATGTTACTCACTCTGTTTTATGTCACTGAATCAATATCGTACAGCCTTTGTTAATCAGTTTTAATACTGTCTTTGACATGGTGTAAACAAATTATTATTCTGACGAGGAACCTTTGTAAATGAGCATTTCTGCTCAAAGGTGTAGTTCCAAACTTTGAAATCAATAAATAAATAAAATAATATGTCACAAGTACAGTGTCCCTATCATGCTGTACTGTATATATAGGGATGCGAATGGTATGACTCAATATATGCTAATGAGAGGGAGCAAAACCATACCTCATGAGTGGAAAAGCCAAGAGTGAGCTATGAAAAGTTTTGCCCTTTACAAGTGAAGGTCAATTGTGATCTTAGACTCAAGTCACTGTGTATTCAATTTACACATCATCAGTTTAAAATGATAACTTGCCAGTTCAGTGGTGCGGACGATGGGGATCGCCTGGCATGCTGGCGACCGGGTTCACACCCGAGCCTGGGACATCAGGAGTGGAGGCTGGCAGGGAGGGTTTAGGGTGCCTGAGGGATGCTCTCCTCTGGGGGCCAGGAGCGCGTCTGCACCGCTCTGGAGTGACCTCTGGTGGTCACGACGTTGCTGCACCGGTGACCACGCCACCTGTGAGTCATGCCAGGATGCCACTGGAGTGTAGCCGCTGAGTGTGTGTGTGTGTGGTGTGAGGAATGAGGCACAAAAATGGAAAATCAGCCCCAACCAGCCGGATGACTATCGCTGGTCCCCATCATCATCACGGTGGCATAGGATTGTTTATGCTGACTTTGCAGGCCTCGGGATAAGTTAATGTATCTGGCACTTTTCTCCTCGGGGGACCCACCCGATGAATGGCTATCTTCGGTTACCCCGGACCAACAAGTCGGGCAGATGGCTATGGTGGCCAGAGGGCATGAGTGGCCTGAAGGAGTGACCAGTTGGGGTTAGAAGAAGTAAAACAAAAATTATAACTTTACATTTTTTATTTTGTTCAAATTTGGTAACTGAGAGAAGCACATTGAGCCAAGGCTCACTTCCAGGTGTAATCCGTGAGTGGGGTACAAAAGAAAGTGGAGGCAAAGAGTGCATATAGGTGCATATGCAAACGCATAATAATAAAATGCACTACAGAATTACTGTTTTATTTTATCATATCACAGTTTTCACCCCGCAGCCACTGATCTGCCTTCATACTCCAGGTACCGCTCCAGCTCCACCACCGACCTGTGGTTGCAGCCCAGCTGGCATATACAACTATATCTTGAGAGGGCACCCTCTATTGCCCCATGCCAGGCAAGGAACCAATACCAGCACGCACTGTCCAGGCATCGCTGGTCGATGCAGTAGCGACCATCAAGCTGCCGCGGTCTTGTGCTGCCATTTTTCCGTGTTCTGTAGCCCTGGGTGCGGAGTGTGCAATGGCGTCCTTGGCACACATGCTGCACGTCTGCTGCACTCCATACTGCTGCTCCGACTCTAGCAGTGCCCCCGGTCATCACCAGGGGCGCTGCGAAGCAGTGGCACCCTGGATCCCTCGGGGATGGGAGAGCAGTCCTCCTGGCCTTCTAAATTCTATCCCCCCGCCGACCAGGCTGCAGTGTGTACCTTGGGCACCAGCATGGCATGAGGTGTGGCGCCCAGCGCCTCACCTCAGTGCCACCGGCCAGCCAGAATTACTGTGTTTTAATTAAAAACTCCATAGGGCCTTGGATTCAGGCAATGTGCTGATGAAATGTATCAGGACTTTGCCACGGCATTTGACTCAGCCTCTCATGACTGTATTATTACAAAAGTTGTTGGCATTTGACTTTCCACATGAATTACTTAGGTCAGTTAAGCAGCTGCTCAAAACGAGACACAGAAAGTTCAGAAACAAGGATATCTGTCTTCAGAATCAAATGCTGGCAATGAGGTGCATCAGGGCTTGGTGTTGGGACCAGTCCTCTCTGTGTTTTTATTAATGACATATAAAGCTGCAGTATTTGTTGGTCACCATGTAGTTTTTCAGCAATATTTTTTTGTCAAAATATCAATATACCCATTTTTTCTTTCCATGTTCTATAATTCCTGAAGAAAGCTATGGGATTCTGAAGTTTTAAAATGTCCCACTCCTGTGCCATGCCCTCCATGAAAAAATAAATATTTTGGTACAGTGCTGTGCTGTTTACCATTAGAATCATGTGCATAGCACTATCCAAATCCATCTACAGCATGACTTTAGTATTTACATTCAGTAGGTAACCTCAACAGAAGAGATTCTTAAAAATTGTGAATGGTGGCCATCTTTAATGATGCGAATCATTAATTACAACATGAGCTACAAAAGAGTTTTAAAATATATTAGAAAATTAAAAATACATTGAAGATGAACTGCACACTGCTCATTGGGGAAGAAAATAAAAACAAAATGGCTGTCCAATGCTGCTGACTCCAACCACCTGGTAGTCCTGCACCCTGTTGAGCTCCCAGGCCACGCTCCGTTCTTGCGCAAGGTAAGCCCTGGTGGAAAGCAGGTTGGGGTGGTCAGTCTCCGGAGGGAGTCTTGGGCACCTAAGAAACATAAGTAACTGCAAAAAAAAAAAAAAAAAAAGGGATGTCAGAAATACATTTTTGCTAATTAAAAAATGACATGATATGCTGGCTCGCACAGCAGCAAGGCCCACTGGACGCCAACAACCCGGTTTGGGAACAGGCCCAGGAGCTGGAGGGCCGACTGGGGTAGAGAAGGACTGAGTGCCTCTGTGCGACTCTCCTCCGGGGCAAGCTGTTGATACATTAGCAGCCCCCGTGGAGACTGGGGATCCGTAGGTAAATGGGTTACATATCATGGGAGGCTGGGACATCAGGAGCACGCCTATTGACGCTATTGCACATCCAGCCTCCGGGTCAGCATCCACAAAAATTCTGACCTCCTGAATGAAACTCCCACCACTGCCATCCCTTACAGATGGTAGTTTGCTGTGGTGAGGAGGGTCCTGCTCCGTGGCCTGTCCTGAGGGGGGTAAGCCAGGGCTCACGACAGTTTGTCCTGGGGAGGCGCACACCTGGCAGCTGGGCTTGGGGTGGCGTGTGGATGATGGGGCGAGTGCTTTTACCTGTGGGCAGTTGGTGCCTGGGTATCTGGGGAAAAGAATATATATTTAAAAAAAAAAAACACTACATGATGAAGTTTTTGCCTAATAACAAATACTGTTGCTTTAAACTGTGCACCAAGTATGCAGATGACACTAAGACAGGCTGTATAGTCTCATCAGACACAAATTTCTACACCATAAAGAAGGATTCTGACATAATTTCATAATGGGCCTCAAGGTGGGGATCAGTTTTAATATCTCTAAGTGTGTAGTAATGCATATCGGTAAAATAAATCTCAGAAACAGTTACACTCTGGAGGATTTTCCTACAAAACAGACAAATCCTGCCAGTGCTGGACTATCGGATATCATCCATGGAACTGTTCCTCAACCTCATCCTTCTACAAACTTGACATCCTACTCAACTGTTCTGTCATTTTGCCACTACCTCCCCCACTTACTCATCACTGCCTCCTGTACACTACCCTCTCCTGGCCCCGCCTCACACAGAACCATCCACAGCGCCTCCCCATAGCTATATATTGGCTAGGCTCCCTACCCCACCTCACTTCCGCCTTTCACCAGCCATTTCCCTAGGCTACTCCCTCTGCCACAGGGACACACGGACTTTCCATCTCCCACGCCCTCACACACTGCTACTGGCCAAGCTGCCTTTCATATCATCTCCCCTCCTATGGAACAATCTTCCACCCAACCTCCGCCAGGCCTCCTCCCTTTCAGCAGTTAAACAACTCCTTAGACTCCCTCCCGCCACAGATGCTCCATGGGACCCACCCTACTTGGGCCTAACTTACTTCCGGAGGTCGCCTATGGTCAATATTGTACAGCTGGCCTCCAACTGAATTCATGCCTCTCTACCGCATACAATTCCAGTACTTGTTTATACCATACTGTAACGATTAATGCTTGTACTATATTTCTGATGTTGTACATACTGCCTGCAATCCAAAATACTATTGTACTTTTCTGCATACCTCAGTGTACACCTTGTACTGGGTTGCACCTGGAAACGAAGTCTCGCTCAGTGCCTTTTCCTCGTCACCAATTTTAAATAAATTAATAAAATGAGAAGAAGGATTTGGGGTCTTTATTATTAAGTATATCAGGCATTCAAAACACTGTACTCATACCTATAGTAAAGCAAACAGAATACTAAAATGTCTACAGAGAAACCCTATAAACCCAGCAGTACTATTACCACGTTACCGATCATATGTGGTTGCAGTGGCCATCTGTTCACTATTTAGTTAATCTATACTGTTAACAGATATTAGTAAGTACAAGAGTATTCAGAGAGGCTACGGCAAATGAACAGCTTCAAATGTTACACCTAGTACATTCTTTGGAAACAAAGAAAGGTGGTGGTGGAGCTTTTACTTCTTTCGAGGATACTAACTGATAAATATCTCAGGGACCAGCTACATTTCCAGTTTAAAATGGGCAAGAGGAGCTCTAGAGGACATAACGGAAAATTAAAAGCAAAACCCATAAGGACACGGCAGAGGCACTGTAAAGCCTAAAGAGTTTGACAATGCCCCTTCCTATTCTGCTGCTGCAATGTTTTTCATGTTATAGGGTAAAAAGTAAATTGCATACTGCTTTTCTCCTTACCTTTCTTTTGCTTTTCCTTACCATCGACTTCTGGCTTAGTTGCCATAACTTCAAATAAAGTCTTCAAGATACTTCGCAGGTCACTGGCATAGTTAGTTTGTAGCTGATCAGCAACACCTGGCAAATTATAAATATGGTATTATGTTATTTTGTTTAGAACAGTTATGCAGGCCAAGTAGTATCGGATGCTACATGGACTTGTCTTGAACACCCAGGCCCAGTTAGTGGAAATGGTGCGTAATGAAACTGACATGATCATTTTTGGTTTAGGGGAAGAGTTGGGGATGGAAGCTGGACTGGCAGTATATCCCTGAGGTTAGAGTAATGAGCTGTGAATGAGCTTGGTATATCCAGCAGACATGGGTTTGAGTCCCACAACCTCCACTTGAATACTGCAGACTGAGCAAGTCACTTAACCACCCCTAAAGCTCCCAGGTTGCTCTCCTGAAAAGGCACTTGTGCCTGCCGGTCTTACATGGTTAACAAAGAATAAAAACTAAAATAAAATGAAAGGGACAAGAGCTATCCAAGCATATCCTGCTGACAGGTCAGAAGCAGCAGGATCACAAAAACAGCTACTGGCCTACCATCCCCAGCTGGAGAAACAACATGGCTGGACAGTTATTTTGGATGTGAGTGGAGGAACAAATCAAGGCAAAAGACAGTTCTTAGTCTAAAAGGCATGCTGTAAATATGTAATTCCGCTTTTACTGAACTATTAAATTTTGGGATGCAAACCACATGACAACTCACCAGATGTTTTTAAGCCACTACAGTGACTTTTCATACTAGTGTAATAGTGTGGACACCAACATTGCTTTGGATCCTAGAGCTGCCAGCTAGTTCAAGATTAAAGCCCATAGCAATTTCCAGACCTCAGGATGGGAACAGACAACACAGGGTCTTTACAAGATGGTTTTCTTGGGGTGGGGGCAGAGTTGGGCCTTTATAGGCAACCTATCACCAAGTCACAGTTTCTGACAGGGTGCTATAGGCAGCCTCTTTCCTGCACGACAAACCTGGGTCACGGGATGACAGATGACACCCCAGCCACCATGCTTTCAGGTCGGTCTACATGGCTATGTTATCTATGAATATTCGTATTGCATTTTATGTGTATTTATATGAATGTGCACATAAGATCTACCTCACAATTGTACTGTATGTAGTCACAATGCGTAACGAGGATATGATGTGGAAGGGATGAATAAGATGGCCATTTGTGCATACTATATACACTTCATTACCATATTCTAGTCATTTTCAGCTACTAAATGTGCATATATATCACATTAATGAACAGTAAATTCAGACATACAGAAGGAAATATTAAGATAAACATAAGGGGGGCATTGTGAAAGAATCTTTCATTAATTGAGAAAGTTTAGAGGTCAGATTTTCTAACTCACTGCTCCTACTGATCACACCAGTAGAGGGATAATCTAGATATTTACTACCCAGCAGCCAACAGCAGAAATCTTGGGGTATTCACAACTGCAAATGAAATGTGATCAGAGGGAATATGCTTAGAACGTGGGTTGGCAGGGGCTTCCCAGAGATGAAGGACTTACCTACTCCTCCACAGGCCCTGATGAGCATCGAGTGCTGGGTTGTTCCAAGAGAAGCAAATCCTGTGAGTGCGATAAGGTGTGGGGTTATGAAGCAAGAAAATAGTAGGTGGACTTGGGGCAGATTAAGTCCCCCATCTCACCAGGTTGCCTGTGCTGCCTAGCCTGTCTCCTCATCCCCAGCTCCTCCCTCTGGCCTCACAGGTGGACAAGGAAGTATATGCTGGAAGCTTGGTCCCCTTCTGAGTTCCCTCATGTGGCAGAGAAACCACAGGTTGCAGCCGGGGCTGGAGTTAGAAGTGCCGAAGACTGGAAGGGAGTGTCTGTTCCTAGGGAATTACCAGCATAGGAAAAGGAATATTGAGGGAGACAGAAGGAGGACCTCAAGTCAGGCTGGAGTGGCTAAACAGAACTAAAAAGAATATGCAGACAGTGCAGCATGGTTATCACTGGTATGGAACTGCACTGCCATGCAGAGACAGCTGAATAGCCCATTTAGTCTGGGGTTCAGCTAGAGAGGTTTTAATTCAGTTCTGTACTCAGCCTGCACCTCTGTCATAAAAAGTCAACAACAGTTTTCGCATGAGACAGTGTGGGCCTAGGGACTGCCAGTGGCTTTTGGCACCAGCAGCCCGGAGAAGGGGACAATGGAAGCCACAACTGTAATATTGCTGACCAATAGAAAGATAATATTCAAAAATCTGAGGAATTATTATGATGGCTTCTTCACGTAGGTTAGTTATAAGATGGGACTTTTCTACTTTATTTAAAGAGCACCAACTGTGTTTTAAATGAAACCGACATGAAAGAGCCTTACCTCCTTGTTAGGCAATCTGGTACAGTGTCATAATGCTCAGTTTAATCAGGAAGGAAAGGGTTCAGAGTTTGGCTTTGTGGAGATGACAGCAGCTCGATCCTTTCCACTTCCCTAGTCAGCACCCTGCCACCATATACAGACCCTCTGTGGCTTCTCAGTTTGGAGAGTACTACAGTGCTCTCTTTAGAAGTGAATGGGGGAGGACTTTGTATTAGTTTTTATATTTCAGAGAGCCTGTTTAATATCAGAGTTCCCCTCAACTAATATGGCCCTTGTTAGCTAAAGCAGTGTCATGGAAAAAGATTCTATGAAATTTTAAAAAAAAAGCTAATACAAGCGACACCCCCACCATTCACTTTTATGCAGTAGGCTGTAAACCTATTTATTACATGGGTAGGCTCAGGGAGTTTCCTGATTGATGCAGGGCCCTCACCTGACCATGCGATAATGCACATTTTCAGCACAGTTAGGGTGAAGAAGTCCCCAGATCTGAGATCCTGGGCAGACCTGCACTTGTTGTGTAGGGAAAATAATTTTGCAAAGGCAGCCATCTGCAATCCTCGCTAGCAACTCTCACTTGTAGTGCAGCAGACAGAGGTGCCTTTGCAGAATTATTGTCCCTCTACACAAGAACTGCATGTGTACTGTAACTGCAGAGTGGGGATCTGTGATACCCTGCCTGTCACTCGCCCCTACATCTGTTGTCCTTCCCACCCTCCCACTCATGGACCATCGGGTACCGCGACAGTGAGTGGGGAGAGGGAGGTGGTAACTGTACTGTGCACCCAAACAGAGAAACTGGCAGTGAGAGGTTGTGAGTGTGCGTTCAGCTGCTCAGTGTGCCCTTGCTGTGGATTGCCTGTGTCTCTCTTTGTGTCTGTTACTGTGTAAAAACAAGAAGTGCTGGTGATCTCTGCCCTGTAACTTGCAGGAATCCTCAGACAGAGAATCAGAGATGCATCGCTTTCCAGCCAACTGCACTGCAGATCTCTGGTGTCCCAGCTGTTGTCTGAGTCTCATGGCCTCCCACCTCCCAACATACACACACCCACCTGCTGTCAGGGACTGGAAAATTATGTGATCTCCGAGCAACGAGTGAGAAGGGTCTGACGAGTCATAATGGGCAGAAAGAGACACAGACATGGATCAGCAGAGTGCGAGACAGTGGGCAGGGACAGAGAGAGAGCTGCACAGCAGGGAGGCAGCAATGTAACTACAAGGGAGACGCATGTAATATTTCAATCCTTTGTGTCACTGTTTTTCCTGTCTCTGTCTCTCTCTCTCTGTCCTGTGTGTCTTTGTCCATTGTGCAGATATCGTGCTCCCTGTTGTTGTGTGCAGTTGCACGCTGCCTGCGGCACAGCATTCCTGATTCGGCACAAGATTGTTACCTCCCACTCCACATAGTCAGCTGCAGCGCTGTTTACTGACAGTACTTGCCAGCCCAAGGAACAGTGGACTCCACTAGGCACTCTGTACACATCGTGAACTCACACACTGAGTAGCACTAGTGTAATGGAATGCCACCGCTGTCTGCAGCATGTGTCCCCGGATGTCATCGGCTGTTGTCTGGACAGTTATGCAGCATGGCACTTGGAGAGACAGCAAGGGAGAGCAGGCGCAATCTGTCCCCTGTGGTGGTATATTGGCCCATGTCTGCTCCCCTGCCTGACCACAAGTCAATGCCCTGTAACAGTGTCCAATAGAGCAGCAGTGGAGATGCTGCCCAGTACACTTAACATTTCTGTGTCTCCCTCCCCGCCTCACTCAACAGCAGCAGAAGGAGAAGTCGGTCTGAGATAGAGGGAATGAGATTCCCCTCAGCTGTCTGTGAGAGAAACTGATGGTCGCAGTGTGTGTGGTATGGGGAGAGTGAGAGCAGGACAGGCACAGTGATTGGCAGGACTGGCAAGCTGTGAATGAATGTCTGCAATGCTGTGCCTGCATGCTGCTCTGTCTGTCTCTCTCTGTACGGTTGGTGTTGTCAATGGGCAAGCAAGTTCCACTGTGCATGCTTACTTAAGTTGCTATGTGTGTAACTTCTAAAATATTTTGGGGAATGGTCAACGGTCTCTGACATTTCTAAGTATAAAGTTTACTTTTGGCCAAAGTTCGATTTCAGGGAGCCCTAGTCCATAGAAGACACAGGAAATCATAAAACAAATTAACACCATGGCACAGACTGAGAATATGAACCGTTACAACTACTGATTTTGTGTAAAAGTAATTCTTAAGTAGTGCTACAGGTTAAGTGTATTTCTATACATTACTTGATGCCTTTAAATATAAAACTTTCCACGACAGAACATACCCTGGTAAAAAAAAAAAAAAAAAAAAAAGCAGCAATATATAACTCCATGTACCTGTGTGAACATATCATTGTTGTACTGAATGTTACCACTGTGCTGGAATGCTCCCCAGAAAACACACAAACATGTATGCATCTAAAACCAGTTGTTACTAGAGTGTACAGCAGCCAGAGAGACTGTGTGTATGTGTGTGGAGTGAATTACGTGCTATGCATGGTAGTGGAGGATGTTAGACAACGGAAATGTCACAGATCATGTCAGCACTGTGTCTGTGGCATTTCTAATGCATAACTGCAAGCATATATGGCTTTTCTTCTTAGGAACTATTTTGCACGGTGGCAGGATACAGTGCCTTTTTGCTGTTTAAACAGCAACAAAACACCTCTTTTCTTATTTTCTGGCTGTTTAAAAACCCCATGTAATAAGTGCATTAGCACTCCGAAGTGCTGATAATGTGGATTACGCACATCTGGGGGCTGTGAGGCACTCGAGCTCGCCATGCCTCCAATGCCCCCAAGGTGTGCATTAATCCACATTATCAGCACATCCTGTCTTGCATTAATGCTTACATATCACAGAGCATCTAAATGTGGGTTAGGTGCCAAGGGAAGTAGAAAGGATTGGGCTACTGACTTTGAAGCCAAAACAACCCCTTCACTTCCTTTACTGATTACACTGAAAACTGTGTCACTAAACTGAGCTGTCTTGCTGGGAGATATGGCTCCTTATTATGTATTTCATGTTCTTGTTGTTGTGAGCATGACAGGTGCTCTTCACAGAGAGATTTCCACACTAAGACAAACTTTAATATTTAAACAAAACCCAGTAACCTTTAACGTAGCTTCCTGTACTTTGTTTTTCATTATTATATATATCAGTGGAACTGCCTCCACCTATCAGAGTGCAGCATTACTGTACCTCTTTTGAGCATACAGTTGCTGCCTCATGCTTCTCCACACAACCATTCCTGCCGTGGTGACTCGCTTGTCAGACTGTTACTGTTGGAGTCGCCACGCAGAATCAGCTACCAGGGAATCTCGTAAAAAGATACACGAAGCAGAAGTGAACAAAACTTAAAAAAAAAAGAAAACCTGTAATCAGCACTTCATTCCGCTGATGATGAATAGCTTCAATTAGTGCTTCCTCCTGATCTTCCATTAATTCTAAAAGGATACCTCAAAGATCCCTACCAGCACCATGGAACTGATGCTGCGAACTAGTCCCATTTCTGAATGCACAATACTAAACATTATGGAAAAGCTTAAAATGATGAAAACATTAATCGGAAGTTAGCTCTGCCACCATGGGGTAACCGGACACCATAATAAGCTGTTTAAACAACATGGAACGTACTACTAGCACGTGAAACAATGGGGAGACCACCAAAACAGCACAAATAAAACAAACATTATTACAAGAAATCAGTCTTTTGGGTAGAGGCAGTTTCACACTGCTGTATAATGTATTAATATAGCAGAGTGAGGGGGGTCTTTACGGGCTAAGAAGTTTATTCTGTTGTTCTGGGCTGACAGAACCACCAGCTTCAAGGGTCCTATCGCCTAAAACAGCACAAGATAACCTTCTTATCCCATAAGAGACACCTCTCACTCTACATATTAAAATATAATGTTAATTACTAAAGCGACTAGTATTTCAGCAAGGGTCTCTGCCCTCACAACCCAGTCCATGATGGCAGTATGGCATAATCATTTGAGAGCAGAGCTGTGAACCTGGAGACCCAGGTTTGAATCCCATGACTGCCATTTACTCTGTCACAATCCCTTAACCACCCATGCTTAAACGGTTTCTAACTTGGTTAAATGCTTCAGTTTCTTATATGTGGAGCATAACACTGCAGCTACTTCACATGCACCCACACGTGGAGCTTGAAGTACTGCAGGCAGACTGACTTTCTTTTCATATATATTTTTTACCTTAATGAACCCTCTCACTCCACTTCTGCACCCAATCCCAGAGGCATTTTTAAGCAAAAAAACACCCTACCACGCCTCCCACTCCACCTATGTGCCCATCTCATTATCAGTTTTAAACAAAACCATCCTACTCACTTCTCCTCTAGGGGCCTCCTCGCGATTCCCAGGACAAGGTTAAAAGCGGCTGGCGACAGAGCTTTTAGTGCCACTCGGCCCCATCCTGTGGAATTTGCTACCTCCAGCTGTGAGAAAGGCCCTCAGTAGAGGTATTTAAAGCCCCGCTAAGGCTTTCCTGTACAGTCAGGCTTTCCCAGACTTTGCTTTATAGTTTTGCCCTGGCTTGACTTCTGTGCTGACATTCTGTCCTGGCCATTTACTGTATTTAGTCATTTTCAGCTATCTTTTTTTAAATATATTTTATTAGAATTTTCTTTTATAATAAGAGACATTATTACATTCATTGTCATTCTGATATGTACTTTAAATATTTCTTTTCTTTAGGTATCATTTGGCTAATATGAAATAGAGATCATTATGTTAATTATAATCCTTTCCTATCCAAATCCTGTATTTCTTTATACAGTTTACAGTTATTCATTTCTAGTTCTTTTCTTCCTTCCCTACATCACCCACATTCCATTATAGGCAAAACTCTGGATCCACTTCTGCTTGGTGAATGTCCCATCCCTGCCAGAGCTGAGTAAACATCTGTGATTGATTATTAATTTTAGCAGTAATATTTTCCAACTCGATATATTGATATCATTATTCGTTTCCAATCTTGTATGGTAGGAATGTCTTGAGTCATTCATTTTCTTGTAAGTGACTTCTTGCAGCCAACTAAAAATAGGCAGTATAGTTTATGTCCATGGGGAATGGTCCAGGTAAACTGCTAATAATAGCATTTCGGCTGTAAGTTCAACATTTTCTCCCAGACTGTCCACCATTTCTCTTGCAGACTTATCCAAAAGGCATTAAGAGTGGACACTGCCACATAATATGTGCAATATCAGCCATCCTACACCCACATCTCCTCCAGCACATCCCATATTCAATTGGAAGGTACTTTGTCAGTTGAGCAGATAACCTGAAAAATCTAGATCTACACTTCCACGAATATTCCTCCAAATGTACTACTGGGTAATTTAACTGTTCAAGAGCTGTTGAAGACCAAGCCTCTTCAGACACCTCGAGGTCTAAATCTTTGTTCCAACTGAACAATATTGTTCTAGTTGATTCTTTAGTTAGGTCCCGTATCATTTTATTTAGGTTCCCAATTATATGATTCCAGTGATGTCCTAAGGAATGATCAAAAATAATCTTAGGAGAGGAGGGTTGGAGGTGTCAATTTAACCTGAATTATTTTATTTCTAAAATATGGTTTCTAATTTGAAGGTATCTAAAGTGGTCAGTATTTAGTAGCTTAAATTTTACTTTTAGCTCTTCAAAAGATAATATTCCATTGGGACCCAGGAACTAAAATAACTGTTCCAATCCTAGATGGCACTACCTTGAGAAAGTCAAGTCATTATAAGATGGAATAAATAATTTGTCTTCTGAAATGACCTTACAATATTCATAAATTAGCTGGAATGGTTCTTTGTTACGATATGATACCATAATTTTAGGACCTGTGAGGTGATTTCTGTAAAGTCCTTTAAAGGAAGAAAACTATTTTTTATGTCATGCATGTCATTCAGGTGAAATTCTAACTTTTTCCAAAGGGAGTTAAATTGATCTGAGAGCCAAAGAAGAAGTATTCAAGAAATGCTGCCTCAGCATATCTTTTAAGATCTGGAAGGTTTGTTCCACCCTGGGCTAGAGATAGTTTTAACACAGAAAGTCTAATTTGTGGTTTTGATTTGTTCCACACAAATACCGATATCATATTGTCCTATGATTTAAAATAATATGATGACGGGGAATATTTTGAAACAAATATAATAATCGAGGTAGAACATTCATTCTGATTGTTTCAATTCGTTGAAATAGGAAAGTGGAAGATGAGTCCATCTATACAGGTCCTTCTTTATCGAGACAAAAGGGTTCATAATTGATTAATTCAATTACCTGCAAGTTTTGGGATATATTTATGCCTAGATATTTTATTTTAGTGGAGTGCCATTTGATAGATAAACTTCGTTTTAGAGTGTTTGTTTGGGGAGCTAATTATATAGTAGAGCCTTTATTTTAGATATATTTAATTTAAAACCGGCTATTTTTCAAATTTTGTTAAAATTTTCCATGTTTCTATAATCAATTCTAGGGAGGTAAAAAAGAGGAAAATGTTGTCAGCAAAAGACTGGTCTCATATTCTTTTGTTGCATGGGTACTCCTATTTTTTGATATTCTGATCGCTACTGCTAAAGGTTCAATATATATACTAATAATAAGGGAAGGGCAACCCTGTCTTGTACCTTGGTTTAGAGAGATTGGTGAAGAAAGTCCTCCATTGATACGCACATATGCCTTAGGGGAAAATATATTTGGCCTAGCCATTGTAAAAAAAGTATCTGGAAACCAAGGCCTTGAGTGTATCCCATAAAGGGCCAGTAGACCCGATCAAATGCTTTTTCATGCCTAGGCTTATGACAGCTGCTGGTATTTTGGGGTTTGGATATATTCTATTAAAATATCAGGGATTTTCTAATATTGTCCATTGTTGATCTATTTTTATAAAACCGGCTTGATCTGGGTGTATTATTGTTGGTAGGATATTTTCTAATCTAGTTGCCCAAATTTAATATGGATATTGGACGATAAGCTGATGATTCTAATTTATTCCCATCCGGCTTGGGATTGCCTAATCATAGCATATTTCCAAGTCAAAGGGAGGGTTACCTTCTCAGTTTCTCCATATACCCGAGAAGTCTTGGAGTTAATTCCTTTTAAAGAGTTTATACCACTCTCCAGTAAATCCATCGATCCCAGGCATTTTCCTGTGGAAAGTTTTGTAATTGTAGTACTTATTTCTTCAGTTATTATCGGAGCCTGCAGTTTCTGTATCTGAAGACTTGTTAGTTTTGGTAGTTGTAAATGGTTTAAAAATGCATCCTATCTTTCTGGGAAGAAATGTTTTGCAGTGTATATAGTTGCTGATAATATTGAGCAAAGGTTTGTCTTATTTCCTCTTCTTTATGCACTATCTTACCCGTTTGGGGATGTTTAATTTTTAGAATTGTTACTGTATGTTTTCTTGTCCTCAACTTCTAAGCCAGCCTGAGTCCCTCTTGATCCTCCCTCAGTAGTTAGCTTGTTTTAAATATATAAGGGACATCTGCATCTTGTCATCCATTATTTTTGATAGCGGCCTTAGTTTCTCTTATTTTAATTTGTAGTACTTTATCCCTTCTCTATATAGCAATTGATAATTTTGCAGGGTAGTGATAAGGTCATTATATTTTTTCCCCCTCTCCTTTTTCCCCGTGAAGTGTATGCAATGATCTCGCCTCTAATTGTGACCTTCATTGCATCCCACTTATTAGCTTCTGAGACTTCAGAAGAGATGTTTTCCTCAAAAACTGGGGAATTCTCTTCTTCATTTGGTTGGTGAATTCCCATCCTTTAAAGATAAGGGCTTAACCTCCAGAGAGTTTTTAGATTTCTTACCCAGGTCGAGTTTTAATAATATTGATGATGATCAGATATAATTTTAGAGCATATTATGATGTCACAAACTGTAGAAAAATGCTCACATGTGGTGAAAGTGTAGTCCAATCTTGAATATGAGTGGAATCTGCCTAAATGATATGTAAATCCTGGGACAAAGGAAAAACATCCTCCAAACATCCACCAACCCAATATTTTCTAGTTGTGCTTTAAAAACTTTACTGCATTAGACAGACAGTATATTTTAGGGTTTGAGGAGTCAAGGTTTTGTTTTAATGTCATATTAAAGTCACCAGCCATTATTAACTGACCTTGTAGTAAATCCAAGATTTCTGTCAAAATCGAGTAATTTTTGGTGTTTTAGTCTGTGGAGGTAAGTGTATATTGGCTAAGGTAACTTCTTGGTTATATAGGCGACCTTGGATTATAATATACCTCCTAACCCATCCGAATATATTTCATCTATCTTAAGTGGAGTAGTGGCAGATATCATTATTGCTACTCCCTTCTTATCCACTTGGATAGGAGGAAGAATGGACCACATATCTGCCCCTCCAGGACAATTTCTGATGCTCCAATTCCGAGGTGTGTTTCTTGTATAAATATAATGTCTGCCCATTGTTTATTAAGATGCTGTATTGTTCGTGATCCTATTATGGGGTTATGAAGACCGTTGACGTTTATGGAATAGATCTTAACTGGCTGGGCAGTCATTTTTTATGTTAAGTAGTATTCTTTATTATTATTTTCCTTTTTTTAAATTTTTGTGTGTTTTTAATGTTTTCAGGTCATTCCAGCTTATCATCACCCGGACCATTTCCCCAGGATTCAAGAAAGGATCACCATTAGCTTATATCCTCTTCAGGATTTAGATTTGATCTCTCACATTCTTGATTATAAAGTATTTACATTAAAGTGTTGATGTACAACATTACAATATGTCTCCAGTGTCTCCTTCACACCACACTTTCAAAACACTTCAATACCATAAACCGTATTTTAAAACTTATTTCAACATTTAACATTACTATACTAATAATAACTATGTATACAGTCGCTTCCATTGTTAAGGTGGCAGTACAAGACCACCTTAAAGAAATCTGAAGCCAATCTCCTAAGGGGACCGGGTTTGATTGAGGATCTCCTCTAATTGGAGATATCTCCAGGGATGGGAGTTTCCACCCAGATAAGATTAGGATGTCAGGCCCCCTTTTAACCCCTTAACTTACATTCTTCTCCTTTCCCAGTTTTATAGTTAGATTCCCTTGACCCCAACCCTGCTTCATAACTTTCTCCCCCATTCCATCTCTCCTTTATTTTAATGAGAGAATTAAAGCATACTAAAACATCCCCACTTCACCGCTTTTGTATACTAGCTATTATGGGTTTCCGTATCCTCTAATCTTCCTTAGGACACTAAAATCAGTGTGGCAGTGGGATAAACCTCTACTCCTCCAATATCCTGTTTTTTGCCCTCTTTTCTTTCTCCCTTATCCCTAATATTTAGCTAGCTTAAATTAGTTTTGACGTTCAAGCAAGGGAGTCTTTAACGTACTTGGTTGCTTTATAGCTCCCTCTAGTGTCTGGTCTAAGCCACTGAGGTTTTCTAGGACTTTCAAATAAACAGCCTATTCAGCCAGTTCACCAACCTCTTCCCATCTCTCCACCTCGATGAATCCTTCCCTTCTCTTGGATAAATCGGTACACTCCCCTCTCTACCTCCACCCTCTGGAGACACCATCCATCTTGTCAGATCCTTGTCGAGGTTAAGCCAATTCACACCACATGGTCATCCCTACTGAAGTCAGTAGCTCGACCATTTCCTCCACCCTCTAGCCTCCCATACCCCACCCCAATTCTATACTGAATTTGAATCCAAGTTAAACATTCAAACCACAGAGAAGTAATAAGGAAGAAAAAAAAGGGGAGGAGGGAAGAAGGAGGAAACGGGACGGAGGGAGGGCAAGGGTAAGGGTAACACCCAGATATTAGGTCAAAACCTTAGTATAAACATTTGCTCTAGAATACATTTAGTAAAAAAAAACAAAACTTTAAGGTCAATAGCTGATAGTGGCCTTCTTGCTTTCGTTTATTTTCTTTGACTGAATAGCAGATGCTGGGTTCTCAAGTCCTGTCCTCACAATGGGGGATCAAGAACAACTCTGTCCAAGTTAAAGTTCTCAAGTCAATTGGATTATGTGTCAGAGTGGTCCTCTGATCTTCACCTGGGGTTGAAGAATTTTAGTCATATCCAGACCACTGGGGACCTCCCAGGACTCCCGCCTGTTCAGACTATTTGGCGGAGAGTCCAGGAAGCGAGGGAAGTCAGAGAGAGGAAAACAGTCAGTGGCGGTGAGAAGTCCGATGCATAGTATATCTCAGGAATTCTCTCAGCCTGATATCATATCCACCATCGGAGGATCCCCTTCCTAATCTTACAGTGAGTGGTCTAACCATACCATTCTGTATTATTTATCTTGGTGTCTGCACTGTTTTGGGACAGTATTTATTTATAGCCTGTACCAGAGCTCCTCCTCCACCTGACGCCATCCCCCATCTCAACTCCCCTTCTGTCCTCTCAGTGTTGTGCAGATTCTGGGCTGATGATTCCCAGGACTTACTTTTAATTTTCAGGCAAAGTAGGGTTTCTCAATAGACAAATTCTCCATATCATTTCGTCGATACTCAGGTTAGGTCGAGAAGGTCTTCCGGCTTCAGAATGTCCTATAGTTACATTCCTAAAGACATTGTTTGAGTTTAGCAGGCATTCCTTAAGTACCCTCACAGAAAAGGTCATTCTTTGCTTCCAGTAGCCCTGTTGTAGGTAACTGGACCCTCTGGCAGAATCACCACAAGTTTCGAGGGATATGGGGTTCCGAACTTAATTTGTTGGGATCATAAGATGGGGAATATGGGACGTATTCTCTTTTTTGGCTCTCAGTGTATGGAGCATAATCATTATTGATTATTATATGGTGAGAACCCATCATTATTTTCACCTTCTGCACACTTTTTAGTAGTGTTTCTTTTATTTGAAAGCTTTGGAATCTGACTACAAAACATCTAGGCCTGGCATCCTTTGTTTTAGGCCTGGGGCCAGGCTCTATGTGCCGCTCAAATCGAGAGGGTAGTTTGGGCCAAGGTCAAGCGTTGTTCTAAAAAAATTGCTCTGCATAGGACAGGGAATCTGTGCCTTCTCGCCTTCAGGAAGGCCAAAGATCCTCAAATTTTTTCTCCGCATCTTCCTGCCACTGTGAAATGTGTAACTGAGCCGAGCCAGAGAAAGGATCACAGACTCAAGAGAATCAATTTTGTGGTATTTTCAGATATTTGTTTGTCCGCTTCATCAGCACGCCTGCAAAGTTCCTCAAGCTCTAAGTTCTTGTATAGCGCCTACATTTCCTCTCTAAATTCCGCTATTGCCCTTAAAATATTTTGTTCAGGTTGCAATCCTGTTTGGGAGTCTTCCTTTCTATTTTTCTCCCCTGCCAGCCATGGAAATTGCCTGTTGAATTGTGTTTAAGGCTGCAGTTCCCCTAAGAACTGTAGGGCCTTGGGGTGGGGGGTGTCGTGCTTCTCACTCTTTGTAGGCCGTCCTCCTCCTCCTCCTCCTCCTCTGCTATCAAGTCTGCCAATGGCTGAAATCTGTTTGCTTGTTTTCTGGCCATCCAAAGTTGATTTTGGGAAAGGTTTTACTGCTTTTGGTCTCTCTAATGTTCCGGTAGCGATTTACTAGAATCTAATAAGATTTTAAGGCAAGAGACCATGTTTTAAATATTTAGTGGGAGCCCAGGTGGAGACAATGTTCACCTAGCCATATCAGAACCGAAAGTATTTTCAGCTATCCTTCTGACTTATTTATCTTTGTATTACTATGTGATTTAAGCTACTTTATCTATTCATTAATTATATTGTTTGTTTGTATTGTTGGTTTTACTGCTATTAAAGAGCAGGTGCTTAGTAAAGGTA
Source organism: Neoceratodus forsteri (assembly GCA_016271365.2). Classification (NCBI taxonomy): domain Eukaryota; kingdom Metazoa; phylum Chordata; order Ceratodontiformes; family Ceratodontidae; genus Neoceratodus; species Neoceratodus forsteri. The sequence continues at coordinate 417,767,281 of CM057452.1, read as the reverse complement.
TATGTCATAAATAATGAAAGTTTGGAGCTTTGAGATGCCTCTGCAATCATTCAGTCTGCTTTATTTGTTTCTTTACTTACTTTTACATAATTGTATTAGTATTTTGCCTACTGCTACTGAAAAAGAATCCAATGGAATTCCTGTATGTTGATGTCAGAAACTCTTTACCAGTGTGTTCCAATGGGAAACTACAAATCTGTTTTCAGATTTTATGGAGAAATAACACTTCCTGACACTAAAAAAAAATATTACATATTTAATAGCAATATGTGATCTTCTGTTATAATTTAGCAGGTGAAGTACACTGGCAGTTTCTGAGTTCACAATACCAGCATTCTACTGAATTCTTTTTAACTAGTAGTATGAAAAGCAAGGTTAAAATCCTCTTATTTCACTGCACTAACAAATATTTTATTATAAAATAGAAAGTAATTACTAACACATTAAAATACAATAAATAAAACAAGTCAGTTTTCTATTTATTAGAAGTAAACACCAGCCCAGTGTATTTCAATGATAAACTAAATATAGTTTTCTATCTTTTTAAAAGAAATTAATACTTATTTCATCAACAAACTTTGCCTTTACATGCTTGCACTATAGTGCTCCATTTGTATGATTTTACGCTTTTGAATACAATAATTAGCTTCTCTTTATGTCTTTCCAAGTAAAATCTGGTAATGAAGAAAATGTCACCTGCTAAACTATAACAAAAGATCACGTTGTCAAAACCACATATTTCTATCAAATATATAATATTTTGGTGGCAGGAAGTGTTATTTCTCCATAAAAATCTGGAAACAGATCTATAGTTTCCAGTGAAATACACTGGCAGCCTTGCCAGTAAAGAGTTTCTGACATCATCATACAGACATTCCACTGGATTCCTTTCTCAGTAGCAGCTGGCAAAATACAAATAAAATGATGAAAAGTTAAAAAGAAACAAATAAAAGCAGACTGAATGATTGCAAGGCATCTCAAAGCTCCAAACCTTCATTCTTTCAGATATGCACCCTTACTAAGCACCTGCTCTTTAACTTGAGTTGTGTATGGCACCCAGAGCCTCCGGGTTAGGAGTCTTTTAAATAAAATGTGCTTTGCCTTGCCTACTACACCCTCTGCTCCACCTCTGCAACCTATACCAGTGGCATGTTTAAACAAATAAAAAACAACACTATTATGCCCTTCCTCTGTACCTATGTGCTCTATCTCATTACCAGTTTTAGAAGACGTTGGATAGTTTGATACCTTTATTGGACGAACAAGAGTCTTGTACAAAGATGGAATTTTACACAAACCTTCATGACCTCACAGGTCATCCCTCCTTCAGGTGAAATGTTTTGTACAAGACTCTTGGTGGTCCAATAAAAGGTATCAAACTGTCCAGCTCCTGTTTTCCAATGACCAATACAGCTAGAATCTCCTTACCAATTTAAGACAAATAAAACCACCCTATTATGCCCTCTTGCTCCACCTCTGTGTCATATCCCTGTAGCATTTTAAACAAATAAAATCACTTTACTATGACCTTCTGCTCCACCTCTGTGCCCTATTCCGATGGCATTTTTAGAAAAATAAAACCCTACTACACACCCAGCTTACCTTTGCATCCTATCCTGGTGGCATTTTAAACAAATAAAACCACCCTACTATGTCCTCCTGCTCCACCTCTACACCCCATCCCAGTGACTTAAAAAAATAAATAAAAACACTCTACTATGCCCTTCCACGCCACCTCTGCACCAATCCAGGTGGTATTTTTGTAAACAAATAAAGGCACTCTACTATGCCCTCTTGCTCCACCTCTGCACTTTATTCTGGTGGCATTTTAAACAAATAAAACTGCCCTATTATGCCCCTCCCACCCCACCTCACCTCTGCACCCTATCCCAGTGGCATTTTTAAACAAATAAACCACCCTACTTTGCCCTCCTGCTGCATCTTTGCACCCTATCCCGTGACATTTTTTTTTTAAATAAAGTTTTCTCTCCAGGTTTGACTGGGCGGCTGGTCAGCCTTGTCTCAGGGTGCCATCGGCCATCCTTATGCCTCTGGACTGCCCCCATGGTGGGGTCATGAGGCCCCCCAGTGACTTTGGATAAGTCCCTCCCCATATCAGCAGCAGGGGAGGCTGTGGTACCTGTGCAAGGCTTCAAATAGCCCGGTCCCTTCTTTTCCATCATCTTTTCTCCTGCCTATCCTGGATCTACAGTGCAGTACAGAAGCACATGCAAGTTGAGACATACATGTGCTCTGGAACTGTGGTCTCCTTTCAACCACCCAGATATCTGTCTGGCCCCTGAGCTGTGCTACCACTTCTGGTGGCATTTTAAACAAACAGAACACCTTACTTGACCCTCCAACTCCACCTCTACTCCCATCCCAGTGGCATTTTTTTCCATATATTGTTTATGCTTCTGGCAGGCTGGGGCAGCTCTATCAGCCCTGTCCTGGACGACCTGTGGCCGTCCCAAGTCTCCTCCATGCCTCCAAGACTGGGCAGGGCTTCATTAAGCCCCAACCTTAATTTCTCCTCCTGTTTTCTCCCCAGGCATGTCTGGACATGTGAAGAGTGTGTTGTGTGTGCCCACATCCGTGTAGGCCCTGAGCACTCCGGTATGCAGTCCTTCCTGAGCGGTGAGACTGCGCCAAGCACTACCATCTGGATTCCTCCAAGTGGCAGTTGAGCAGCGAGTCCCAGGATTCCCCTACCCGAAAGAAGAGAGCTGTCCTACAGATGCTCCATCTTCCCTCCCAGCCAAGCCCTCGAGGTGATCTGAGCTTGTTCCCAAACTGGTTTGCCAGTGTGACAGCAGGGAGGCATGATGCCTCAATCTGCCATGCCACTGGGCTGGCCTTCCTGGTGGCATTTTTTTCTTTTAACCACTATTTTATCCTCCTTGCAGCCACAGCCTGCTTGCCTCCAGCCACTGCTTCTCCTCACCCCTGGCCCACAAGTTGTATGTGCCTAGCTGGCATATGCAACTGTTCATCGAAAAGGGCTCCCCTATGCCCGATGCTTGGCCAGGATCCAATACTGGCACATGCCTCTCTCTAGTCATGCAATGCCGCCGGCCGGTGAAATCCGCGGCCATCAAGCTACCACGGACTTGTTCTGCCATTTTTCTTCCTTTTGGTGCCCCTGGAGTGCAAGTGTGCATTGAAGCCAGACACTACATGCCAGGTCCATCACACTCCACCTCTTGGTGGCACCACTCTAGTAATGCCCCGGTCATCACCAGGGGTCGCTACAGAGCAGTGGCTCCCTGAATCCTCTCTCTGCCGGATGGGAGAGCAGTCCTCCGGATGCACAATCCCATTCCTCCCCTGCCAAACCCTGGCGACCTGGGCTCGCGCGCCGAACCTGGGTCGCCAGCGTCGCAGAAGGTGTGGCGTCCAGCGCCTCAACCATAATGCCACCGGGCTGGCTACACCTGGTGGCATTTTTAAACAAATAAACCACCCTACTACGCCTCCCAATCCTGGCAATTCGCCAGTAGTGCATGATCCACACATGGACAGAAAAACAACTGCAGTATTTCAGCTCCACAGCACTGCAGGGTCTCAGAACTCCCAAGAAAGACTGTCTCTACAAAGCTCCAAGATGTGTCCACCCTACAAAGTGCTGTGGGCCACTGGACATCATTCACAATGATACAGGAAAGTTAAATGTAAACACACCTTATCACTGCACTACTGAAAACATTTTTAATGACTCTTGCTTTTACCGATATTGCGGAACCACACTACACTAGAACATCCTTTCCGTCTATTAAAAATAACACTAAAAGAAATTCTAGACACATTTCATACAACTCAAAGCTTCATCCTTCAGTGACCATTTGCAGGGCACAAAGTGCTCTATCTCCTTTCACAGTCCTGATACCTTTTTCCACTGCTGTCCTCTACACTCTAGGGGACTACTTGTATTCGCTGCTGCCTTTTTCCCCTTCTCTTCCATACCTACTGTGGTGGTGTTGTTTAATCTTCTGGGTGGTACAGATCTTTATAGCTGATCTTTCTCTGCAGTCAGCTGTGGTTTATAAAGTTGCAGTCAATTGTAGTCACTAGCCATTGGTGACGTGTTTATCTTATTGTCTGCCCTTGTCTCGCTGCTTTACCATGGGCTGCTTGTTGAAAATTACTGTGTTGGGCTATACAAGTGTGAAATAGGCTACCCAGCTGTACTCTGCTCCTGGTGGAGGACGGCTGCAGGTCTAACTGTCCTTTTGACTGCTCCTTAGTGCACTCCAGGTAGCCTAGGGGCTGGTCACCCCTATCTCCCTCATTTCTCCTGGGCCCCGGTTGTATTTAAGTCTGACTCGGTAGTGCATTTAGAGCTATGGGGGCCCTGAAGCATTCAGGAGGGGGCTGCATCAGTCCCCATCTCTAACGCCCTCGCCATAGGGGCTGCTCATAGTATTGTTCCTCCATATTATCACTCTGGACAGTGCTCCCACATGGGGCAACTCGGGTTCTCACCAGGATTACTTGATGAGCGGGACTTTACTTTTTCTAACCTAATAGCCACCAGGGACATACAGACTCCCTGACCCATCTGCTGCCTTAACCTGCGGTGCTTCCTGTACCCTATCAAAGTGATATAGTGCATCAGCCACAGGACGTCCACTAAGGTGGGCACTCCCTCTGAGGCATTTCCTCTGGCTCCTACTGTGACACTCATCCTGGCAGGGGATGTGGAGTTGAACCCAGGTCCTACCTGTCAAGCCTCTCCTCTCCTGTGGGCTGGCAATCAGAGAATGGGCTGAAAATAGCTAATCTTAATGTCTGTAGCGTTCTGCTCAACATGGCTGAACTCCATGCCTGGGTCACCCACTACAAGCCTGACATCCTAGGGATAACCGAATCTTGGCTAAACCCTCGATCCCAGACTCTGCTTGTGTGCTTCCGGCTTTGACTTCCTCAGGCAGGATCGGCCAGGAAAAAGAGGGGTGGTATTCTGGTTTACTACAGGAGCCACCTTAACTTGTTGGTGCTGACCTGCCCTCAGCCAGAGCAGTCTTCCTGTGAGCTGTTGCACACTGTTCTGCTACTTGGGAATGCAAAGAAACTGCACATTATATGTACCTATAATCCCCATGGGTGGTGTATTGGGCTTATCCTCCTTCTTGAATCTGTTGGTTCCAGGACAGGAAACAATGAGGTAATAATCCTAGGGGATCTCAACCTAAACTGGCTTGGAGGCAATGTCAAGCAGTATGAAACTCTGCTAGCTGGCTTCTCAATGTCCCAACTCATTCAGGAGCCCACCAGATGATCGTCCATAGGTGGTATTAGATCTCTCCTGGACTGGGTCCTGACCAACAGGCCTGAGCGGATTAGCTCTCAGGTACCCTCCTGGACCATCTCTGACCATGCCCCGTGTACAGCATATGGAAGATCTCCGCCCCAAGATCCCTCCCAAAATCATCCAGGTCGGGGACTTCTCCAGGTTTGACCGGGACTTTCCAGGAGGATCTCATGTTCCTTGACTGGTCTTCAGTGATGGATGCCCAGAATGTTTCCTCGGCAGTCTGTCACTTCAATAGTATCTTCAGGATGTTACAGGATAAACATGCCCCCTCGCCAGACGGAGGGAGGGGGGGCTGTCACAAATGGTTGCATGGGAGCATCCTTGCTCTCATGAGGACTAGAGATAAATGTCGGGCCAGTTTCAAGGTCTCAATGGACCCAGACCATATTCCAGCATTACAGGAGGCTCAGGAATGAGTGCAAAAAGGCTATCAGGGTTGCCAAAGCGACTTCTGTAAAGCTGCCTTGCAGACCTCAGCTAAGGAGCCTAGGAACTTCTGGAGGAATATTAAAAACATAGTGAGTGGCTCCTCCTCCTCCTGTGAGGCTCGGACATGCTCATTGATGGTGCTAGCTGTAATAATCCGCTAACAACCATCAAATGCATTCAATGCTCACTTCTTGGACCTGTCTGCGTTCACCTCACTATTCTCCTCCACAGGTCATGATAGTCCTATCCAAGTCTCTCTGCCTCAAATGGCACCTTCCTCCCATCCTCCATTCTATCTCAAGGCTGTGACGGTAAAAGAAATGCAGAGATTGCTAACTGGTTTCTCACCCTTTCTAGTGCTGGCCTTGATGGCATGGAACCAAAGCTTCTCTGCCTTGCCGCTGCCTACATTGCCTCCCTGTGGCCCATATCGTCAACCTATCCTTAGCCTCTGGGGTTATCCCAGATCTGTGGAGGTGGCACGGGTTGTCCCTATGCTCAAACAGGGCAACCCCAGGATCCTTGACAACTATCGTCCGATTGCCATTCTCGCCTGCCATCAGCAAGCTCCTTGAGAAATTTGTGGCTGGACAACTCTTGGATTATATCCAGGCTCATGAGCTTCTGTCTCCCTTGCAGCATGGCTTTTCGAAAGGGCACAGCACCACCTCTATGCTGGTCTCTGTCACTTGGGATAAGGGCTGCTATGGACCAGGGCAGACTCTCTGGGGCCATCTTTATTGATCTCTCTAAAGCCTTTGACCTTGTTGACCATGCCTTGCTATGCTCTCAACTTGGGTCTTTGGGCTTATCCCTCCGACCCTGAGTTGGTTCTCCAACTACCTTAATGGAAGGCAGCAACTGACCAAATATAGTAAGGTGCTCTCGATGCTACCGTGTCCTCAGGGTCCCCAGGGGTCAGTCCTTGGGCCCCTGCTTTTTCCATCTTCATCAACGACCTTCCTCCTCGGCAACCTCCTGCAGGGCTGTCCTGTATGCTGATGACCTTGTTATCCTCACTCATTCAAAGGATATTGGGGTCATTAACCACCAACTGAGTGAGGGTTTCAGGAGTGTCCATTGCTGGATATCATCCCATAAGCTGGTCCTAAATCTTAAAAGATCCAGGCCATGCTGTTGATTCCCCTAGCCAAGTTAAAGGCCTCCTCTGTTCCTATGTGCATCTCGGGTATTGATGGCACTCCTGTTCTCACCACGATTCTGTCAAATAACTTGGGGTGACACTTGACCCAAGCTCGATCTTGGTCAGCATATCCAAAATGCGTGTAGAGCTGTTAACTGGAAATTGGGTCTGGCTTACAGGGCAAAGAATAACCTTACTCCGGCTGCTCGCTCTAGCACTGTTTAGAGGGGTGTTTCTACCATCCCTCTGTTATGGGCTCCTTTGTTTGCCAATACCTCCAAGATCCACCTCTAGATGGACCATTGCCTATAACATCATCTCTCTGCTTTTGCTCTTGGGAGTCCCTCGCCCTCACTCACCACTGTGATCTGTACAGTTTAAGCTCAACTGGCTCTTCCCTACCAATTATTTGAATTTTGTTGTGGGCAGTTTCACGGGTAAGGTACTGGCACCCCTGACTGGCAGAGCTCCTTGTGCAAGCAGCCCCCGCTACCTACTCCCTAAGGTCACTGGGCCCTGCTATCCTAAAGTCCCTCCTACTATACCAAAATGGGGACAGGGACTTGCATCATGTGCCCCTAGACTGTGGGAACTCCTTTCCTGTCCAGATCCGGACCTCCCCCAGTTGGGCCTACGCACCTCCCTGTGGAACCACTTGAAGCTCTCATCAGTATGTGACTGTCTTAACCCTCCTGATTAGCCTGGTCCTCTGCACAGTATACTGAAAGTGTATTTATTCCATGTATCTTGCAAATGTGTAAATTTTGTTTATATCTGTATATATATTGCTGGTGACGTTGTGTCAGTGATGCTGTACCTTAGCATATTGACTATGATTACTGTCGTGACCGAGATATCTTACTATGTATGTTATGCTTCTCCTGACACCTGCAGTATCTGCCCTACTTGCTTCAAATTGTACTCTGTATGCCCTTTGATTTCCTGTACTCCCCGGTCGTACCTGAAAATAGGCATGTGTTTGTCTAGTGTACTTACCTGATTAACAAAAGCTAAATAAAATAATGAATAATTTCCTTTTATCAAACAGTTCTGCAAACAAAGGGCTGTAGCTCTTGGACAATAAATGGATAGACTAGAGGGTTAAAACAATTCAATTCACTAGTGGTTTTCTACTACAGATTTATGACATCAAAAACAAGACAAAGTATTTAGGTTCAATGGTTTTACAAATTATTACATAAGGAGACCTAGAAGTAACAACATAATTCTTGTCTAGCACAGATGCTCTCTTAATTAGACTAGATTAATCAGTAGTTCAGGTATAAAAGCTTTCTAAACTCTTAAGATCTCCTCTCTTTAGTAAAGTTGTTTCAGGTCTGACTATGCAACATACCAGAGGAAGACAATTAGAGGTCTATGAAGCATATCATCTCTACTGAACAAAACATTATCTTATTACTTTTTGGAGTTTTTGCTGGCTAATGCAGCTTTTGAACAGTCTCAACAGGACCAGAGAGACTCTGTCCCCTAAAGGACAGACAGTGAGCCTGTGTTCAGAAACATGTGAACCTTTGTACTTGCATGAAAGGGAGTACAACTCAGCCAACCACTGAACATTGTTGTAACTTCTCTGATGCACAAAATTTAAATTTGACAACTGATGAAATGAACATAAAGTAATGCATACCAACATGATTCAGGGCCAACAGGGCAGGTCCTATGAGGAGCACCTCAAGGCACTGAACATGTACTCACTGGAGACCAGAAGGAGAGGGATGATATTATATGACAGAGACCTTTAAGTTCTAAAAGGAATTAACAGGGTGACCTGTGAGGAAATATTTAGCTTGAATACTAGTTCATGGTCACATGGACATGAGTGGAAACTGACAGGAGGGAGGCTCAAAAGGACATGAGGAAGCATTATTTTACAGAAAGGGTGGTGGAGCCATGGAACAGTCTGCCTGCTGAAGTGGTGGGTCCTAAAATTGTTGGTGAGTTCAAGCATGGCTGGGATAGAATGAAGGGTATAGTGGTTGCTCGGGCTACAGAAGCTGGGAGGGAATGAGGGAAGGATGGGGAGGGCTAAGACCCTGAGAGGCAGTAGGTCCCAGGACTAAATATGGAACTCAGGCAGACTTGATGGACTGTTGGTTTTTTCTGCCATCATTGTCTATGTTTCTATTTAACAGTTTACAACTGTAACCTGTTTTATAAAAGGTTATATTGCATGTTATGACACACTATACATGTTACAACTATTTCAGATTGTGTCACTTGCTAATAAAATATTTTGTAATGAATCTGACTGTTTCTTCTACTTTCTTCAAGCTGCTGGTGGGCACCTTGAATTTTTAGCTGTTAAAACCCTTGCCTATTTTTTTTCTTATTTTGTTTTATAAGTTTTCTACAGAAATGTGAAAATGCAGTCAAATGTGCACATATGTGAAATAACAAGTATCGCATTTTTAATTGCTCCCTGCATTTTGAAGCAGATAAATTCTCCAGCAGTGATAAATATGGCCCCAAAAGCTTGTGTAAAATTCTCAGTACATCTAACAAAAGGTGACGGTCTTTCCCAAAATTTACTGGTAAAACTGAGAAAATGTAGAAGCATAAAACGTATTCAACAAGATCAAATTTTCAGACAACGCATGCAAATAAAATAAGGTTTCAGGGAGCCTTCTGATGGCCCAGTGGTAGCTAGGCACACCCATGTACTTGACCCAGGTTCAGGAGTGAGCAAGGGTCAGCAGCAATCGGCGGTCTGTGGCTGGGGTGCTGTCAGTGGCAGCACTTCCTGGCCTGGGGAGGATGTTGCCTTTGGTGGCATCCACAGCAAGCTGTACGGTGAGCCAAGAGAGATAATCCACGGATGCATTTTCCTCTATTTGGGGGCAGTGGAAAGTGCACATGCTGTGTCAGAGGTAGGAGGGGGGCACATCGCAGACTGAGCTGAATTCTAGCAAGACAAGGATCTACACACAGATATCCCCCAAGTCAGGATCCATCTCCCACCACATCCTTAATGCCAAGGGATTGGGGGTGCCTTCAACCAAGGACCCCACCACTGGTGGGCAAACCATGAAGGAAGAAGAGATGAGTAGGCTGGGATGAAAATGGGAGCATACCTTGGAAGCCTGAGTGCTAGACTAAAGGGTCAAACAAAAGCCAGATGAAGAAAAAGCTTTCTGAAGACAATAATTATGAGAATAAGCATAACTGAGTTTATTTTTGGTGACAATCAATTCTATAAATGAACAGCTGGAATCATAATTATAAAAACAAATTGTTATAAAATTGTATATATCTATACAATACATTAACATTTTAAAATGTCCCTGCAGTATACAGAGCTACCTATGTTCAAGTTACCCATTACTGCAGCATACTGCCTAGTTGATTGCTACAGCAGGCAACAGCATTGTAAGCACTGCAGTGATTACAGAGATAGTTCTGTATACGGTATATGATTCACTTATGAGTTTGCATGGAAACTATCAGCAGTTGAGAAGAAAAATACTCACCATAGTAATGTTGTTTCTTCTAATGGAGTCTTGCTGTATTCTGACTATATACTCTTAGCCCCAGCACTTGAATTGCTCCGGAGAGGAAAGGGTTACCTCTATGCCAAGGCACAGAATGCTGAGCTCGAGCTCGGTTTTCAAACCTCTGTCCCTGGTACTCCTCAGTGTGACCATCAGATTCTTACGAGCACTATACTAACTAACAATCTAGAAATTGTTCTAAAAGTTTTGTGCCAAAGGGCAATAACGTATTTTTGTGGGTCTTGACTCAAGTCGAGAAACCCTAAAAAGAATCAAAGTAGGTAGTGAAAACAACCAATACATACCAAAGAAAATCATAAAAACCTCAAACAAAGATGAGGTATCCCAAGTACACCTCTGGGTGCAGCACTGCGCCTGCCAGACCACATCCCCAAAACACTAGGTTCCAGGAGGGGAGGGAGGCAGGAGGTCAGAATACAGCAAGACTCCATTAGAAGAAACAACATTAATATGGTCATTTTTTTCTTCAGACCACATGAAGTCTTGCTGTATTCTGACTATATGCAGACTACTAAGCAGTACCCCTTGGAGGAGGAGTTATAGAACCTATTTTGGGAACAAACTCTGCAACACTGCTATGTTAACCTAGCATCACTTCTTGACTGGATATCAAGAACGTAATGCTTGGTAAATGTATGAACAGTTTTCCAGGTGGCTGCTTTACCGATTTCCACTAAGGGTATGTCTCTAGCTGCTGCCATCAAGCAGCTGTACCTCTGGTGGAGTGAGCCTTCAGGCCTGAGGTGGCTCTTTCCCCAACTTTGAATAGCAGAACTGGATACAGGAGACAATCCACCTCTTAGTCCTCTTAGTAGCAGGTTTACCTTTACCCACTTCTCCATAAGTGAGAAAACCTGTGAACAGTCATTTCTATGGGCCTCAGTGTGTTCTATATAGTAACTAAGGGCCCTCTTACATCAAGACTGTGCAATCTCCTCTCCCCAGAGAATGGTCAGTGAAAAATACAGCCAATGACACAGACTGATTCAAATGAAAGTCTGATACCACCTTGGGAAGGAACTTTCTATTGGTTCAAAGTACCACCTTATCCCTGTGAAATGAAATTAAATCAGGTTCCACTGATAAGACCTGTAATTACAGATTCTCCTGGCAGAAATAATGGCTACCAGGAACACCGTTTTCCAAGTTAAGTATTTCAACTCAGCCGAGGATAATGGTTCGAAGGGGCTGCATAAGCTGTGCAATACAGATATTCAAGTCCCAAACAGGAGTAGGCTCCTAAAAGGAGATTAATTGAACCAGATCTTTGAAAAATTTCTTGAAAACTGGATGAGAAGCTAGAGAGGAGCCTTGCCAGCTGAAAGGAAAGCAGATAGCTGCCAGATGTACCTTGAGAGTAGCAGGCCTGAGGCCTAAACTGTTAAGATGCACTAAATAAGCTAAAGCAGTGGCAATATCAGCTGAATCTGGCTGAATGTGCCTCTGAGAACACCATAAATCAAATCTCTTCCATTTGGAATTGTAAATTTTTCTAGTTGAGGATTTTCTACTAACTTTAAGAATGTCCAAGACTGATTGGGAAAGTTGCAGGCTTCAATATTCTAGCTCTTCAAGAGCCAGGCTTTGAGTCTGAGAGTGTGAAGGTTGGGATACAGTATCCTCCCCTGCTAAGAGGTGAGGAGACTGTACTGTCTGGGAAGACACAGTGGTACTGTCACTGACATGGACAATAATTGGGGTACCATGGCTGCCTGGCCCAGTCTGGAGCCACCAGAATCACTTTGCAAGGCTGAGATCTGATTTTGATCAGAACTCTGAATATCAGAGGAAAAGCATACAGAAACTTGATTGTCCAATCCAACAGTAGAGCATCCTGGGGACAATTCCCAGAAGAGGGGTCTGCAGCAAAACAGAGGGAGCTGGTGATTGTCCGGGCTGCAAAGAGATCTACCTCTGGAGTACCCCATCTCTTGAAAATGACCTGAAGAATCAGAGGATTCAGGGCCCATTTGTGGTGACTTTGAGAAATCTTGCTGAGAGCATCTGCTAGAATGTTGTCCTTCCCTAGGAGATGCACAGCTATCAGGGAAACCTGAAGGGAATAAGCTAGAGACCATATTTTCATGGCTTCTGTGCACAAGGCCAAGGACCGAGTGCCTCTCTGTTTGCTGATGTACCACATGGTTGTGGTATTGTCTGTCCTGATCTGCACCACTTTTCCCTGAATAGTGCTTGAGAATGTTTGAAGTGCTAGAAAGATAGCTCTGAGTTCGAGAAGATTGATTTGCAGAAGAGACTCTTGATGAGACCTGGTTCCTGTGCAGTAAGCTGGTCCAGATGAGCTCCCCATCCCAGAAGAGAAGCATCTGTGGTGAGAATCACTGAAGGGGCTTAACTGAGGAAAGGGACACCTTGTCTTAGATTGTCCTCCTCTAGCAACCACTGGAGAGCCTGAACCAGAGTTTGGGACACTGGAACCAATTTGGAGAGAGGATCTTTTTCTGAGACAAGTAAGACCTTAGATGAAACTGAATATCTCTCTTTTGAAATCATGCCCCTTGCACGACAGCAGTAGAAGCTGCCATGTGACCTAGCAACTGTAATGAAGTGCCTGGCTGGCCGAGACAATAGAGGATGAAAAGAGGAAGCCAGAGTAACAAGGGATTGTACCCTTGAAAGTGGGAGAAATGCCCATGCCTGGACAGTGTCTAGTTCCACCCCTATAAAAGTGAGAAGCTGGGCTAGTTCCAGAACAGACTTTTCTAGGTTCAGAATGAACTCGAGGAGTCCAGAAGCTTCTGAGTGACCTCCAGAGCTGACTTGACTTGGTCTGAGGACTGACCCACTATGAACCAGTCATCCAGATATGGAAACAGCAGGATACCCTGTCTCCTGAGAAAGGCCACCACTAGTGCTAGACACTTGGTGAACACCCTTGGAGCAGATGTTAGACCGAAAGGCATTGCTCTGAATTGGTAATGACCTGAGGGCAGCTCAAACCTGAGGTACTTTCTGTGGGAATGTCTGATAGGTATGTGGAAGTAGGCATCCTTGAGATCCAGGGAGGCTAGCCAGTCTCCTGGTCTCAGAGAGGAAAGAATTATTCCCAGAGTCACCATTCTGAACTTTGGCTTTAGTATGTGTTTGTTCAGGTGTCTTAGATCTAGGATGGGTCGCCATTCCCCTGTTTTTTGGGGTAAGAAGTATATGGAATACAGACCTTTTCCCCTGTGATAAAGAGGTACCTTCTACTGCTTGAAGAAGCAACAGAGAGAGACTTCTGCCTCTAAGGCCTTTATCTCCACGGAGAGGGAGGACTGAAAGACTTTGCTCTCATTTTGGTAACATTTTGAAACTGAGAGCAAGTCCCTGGCTCACTATTTCCAGGACCGATTTGTCTGAAGTAACAGAATTCCAGGCCTGGTAGTAGTGAACCAGCCTGCCCCTACTGGAACTGGGGAGGCGACTCTGACTGACACTTCAGGGTGTCTGCTTGGCAGGGAGCTTAGACTGAGTGGATGATGGGGTCCTGGTCATCCTTCGTCTGCCTCCTCCCTAAAGAACCCCTCTGCTGGAAAGAAAAAGGAGGCCTGGGCTTGGCAAAAGAGCCTGTGGAAAGGCCTGCCCCTGCCAGCCCTAAATTGTTGTTTCTGAGGAGTGGCCTGCTTTTCTTTTGCTGCAGCACTCCTGTAGGTGGTCCTGTACTCATCCATCTTCTTCATATAAGCCTCTGTTTTGTTCCCCAAACAGAGAGTTACAGTCGTTAAAAATATTGGCTCTTGCAGTTTTTTCTAATAATGCACCATTCCTTCCAGAAAATTGTTGAAATTAAAAATATTTTGGTATCCACATATGTATTTCTTTGTTTGCAGTGGAATAAAACACAAAAGCAGAAAAATTTACTAAGTCTTAGCTTATTCCACACAGAAATCCTTAAATGGCCCAGACAAAATTGTTGGCACCTTTTAGAAGTAGTTAGAGATAATTGGATTTCAAGCAGGTGATTCTCCTTCACTTTGGAATTGAACTCACCTGTGGTGAGTTGCAGGTGCCTGCAATATAAAAATCACTAATTCAACCAGTTTGAATAGAGAAAAGGACTCATTCTCCTGTTTTGTGTCACTGTGTGTACCGAATGAGCATGGAGAAAGAAAGAAAGTCAGAGAATTGTCTGAGGAGGTCACACAAAGATTGTAGCCAAGCATGGACAATCTCAAGGCTACAAATCAATCTCCAGAGACCTTGTTGTTCCTGTTTCCACCATACGTAATGTTATCAGGAAGTTTAAGGCCCATGGCACTGTAGCCAACCTCCCTGGACGTGGCCGCAAGAGAAAACTTGACCAAGATTGCAGCACAGGATTGTTCAAATGGTGGAGAAAGCACCTCGATCAACTGCCAAACAGATTCAAGCTGACCTTCAGACACAAGGAACGACAGTTTCAACTCGCACCATCCGTCGCCAACTCAATGAAAGGGTTATATGGTAGGAGGCCCAGGAAGACCCCACTGCTGAGAGAGAGAGAGACACAAGAAAGCCCGACTGAGTTTGCCAAAACACACCTGAACAAGACAAAATCCTTCTGGGAGAATGTCCAGTGGACAGATGAGACCAAATTAGAGCTTTTGGTAAAGCACATCATCTCTATGTTTACATAAAACAAATGAAGCCTTCAAAGAAAAGAACACCTTCCCTACAGTCAAACATGGAGGAGGTTCAGTGATGTTTTGGATTTGTTGTGCTGCCTCTGGCACTGGGTGCCTTGAACGTGTGCATGGCATCATGAAATCTGGAGATTACCAGGCCATTTCAGAGCGCAATGTTGAACCCAGTGTCAGAAAGCTGGGTCTCTGTCGAAGGTCATGGGTCTTCCAGCAGGACAATGACCCCAAACACACTTCAAAAAGCACCCAGGAATGGTTCAAGACAAGACGCTGGACTGTTCTGAAGTGGCCAGCAATGAGTCCAGATCTAAATCCCATTGAAAATCTGTGGAGAGATCTGAAAACAGCAGTTGGGAGAAGGCACCCTTCAAATCTGGGAGAACTGGAGCAGTTTGCACAAGAAGAGTGGGCCAAACTGCCAGTAGAGGGTGCAGGAAGCTCATCCATGGCTATAGGAAGCGGTTGATTGCAGTTATTTTGACCAAAGGCTGTGCTACCAAATATTAAGTCTAGGGTGTCAATAATTTTGTCAATACCATTTCTTTTCATTTTCTGATTTAAAAGGATATACAGTATTAAATTCTGAATCAAAACAAAGGTTCTGTAATATTAACAGAGAAATAAAGAATTGTGAGACCAAATACTGTTGTTAATTTCAACTTATGTTTAGAGGAAATTGTGAGTTATTTGAAAAGTGCAAGGGCGCCAATATTTTTGGCCACTGATGATACCAGCAACAGGAACATCCATGGCCTTAGTCTGGGTATCCTGTGACAGACTAGTACATCTGAGCCAAGCAAATCTCCTCATGGAGACAGATGTAGCCATGACCCTGAATGCACATAATTCGAGTCCACAGCAGCATGGAATTGGACTTTGATGCCTCGATACCATCCACAGCCACCTGCTCCAGCTCCTTGGCCAGCTGGAAGGGCATTGTTAGCCAGCTCCAGAACCGTGAACCCACAAAGATTTCTGGTATCTGGATGTATATGCCATGTAATTAGCTTGCCTGAGTCCCAAAGAGAATGCCAAGTAGTTTCTTGGCCATGGCATCCACTTTCCTGGAATCCTTATCAGGGGGTGAGATGCAAGGGAATGTTAGCCTTGTCATAGGTTGCAGCTTCTCACACCAACATGGCTGCAATGATTTGTGAGGAATTCCATCCCAGGACCTGACAAGGTATATCTGCTGTCCATCCTTTCATCCACAGGAAGTACAGATGTTGGAAACTGCAGAATTTTCTGTGTCTGTTTCCCAGGGATTTATGCAATGGGATAGACATTCTTCGACTCTGGGACATCCATCATTTCCACAGTCAGGTTCCTCCTGATCCTGTTCAGCCTCTTCCACTGAAAGCTGAAGAGCATCAGCCACTTTCTTGTAAAACAAGAAATGGGAGGGAGACTCAAAGTCTGGGAGGAGACACATTGGAAGGCCTGTCTGGGGAGATGTCAGGTTCTACTGGCTTATCTAGGCCTTCATCTTCCTCTTCTTCATAATCTTCTTCTCCTTCCGAATCGCCTCACAGAATGCTTTAAGTTCAATTGTCTTTGAACCGGTGTCAGTTCGGTCAGAACCGGGCAAATCGTCAGAACAATAGTAATCGCTTGTAATCTCTTCAGCGGTCGGAACATGGGGACCAGGATCTGAACCGACTGACTATGCTTTCTTTTAGAGCTAAACCGACCCGCAGAGTCGGCTCTCCTTTGCCCGAGGAGGTATCACCCAGGTCAGTGGGCACCTTCTCAGGTTTGGTCGGAACCAAACCAGGCTGGCCATCTGGATCAGCGGACTTCTTCGCCTCTTTCCTTCAGCCTACTTAAACATTTTGCAAAGTGGCTTTAGGAAAGTTCTTACATATTTGGCAGTGTTCTTTGAGGTGGTCAAACCCCAGACAACAAACAGAGATGAGGTGGGGATCAGCCTTAGCAAAGGCCTCCCACACTCGGTGCAGTGCTGAAACCCAGTGGGACGGTTTTCTTTTGGGTTTTTCAGACATGCCGGATTCAAAAAGTTACCCTTAACAGCGTTAAACCAGGCAACTACTCACTTATCGGTTCCAACTGCATCACGGGTCGTTAAAAAACAAAGACAGCTGTCGCTTTTTTAGGAACCGATAAGTACCAGAAACCACAAAATAAAGACAGAAAACAAGAATTAACAGTTAAAGAATCTGTTTCAGTTCCCAACCGGACCGACTAGAAGAAAAACCAACCAAAAAAATTTCTACAAATAAACTATAACTACCTACTAGCTACACTTACTGTACCGTAGACAGAGATCTGAATATTGAAATAAAACAAGAAAATGCGGTTGAAAACTGACCGATTTTACTAAACCGAACTGAAGTGAAGGAGGGATTCTCCAGAGTGACTTCACAGTTAGGCGGAGTAAAGAATCTGACAGTTACACCGAGGAGTACCTAGGGACAGAGGTTTGAAAACCGAGCTCGAGCTCAATGTTCTATGCCCTGGCATAGAGTTAACCCTTTCCTCTCCGGAGCAGTTCAAGTGCTGGGGCTAACTGCATATAGTCAGAATACAGCAAGACTTCATGTTGTTTGAAGCAACAGCTATTGCTCATACCTCATTTGAGGCTCCTCACTCTTGGATAGTTTTAATTTTGCATACAACCCACCATGCATGCATCAAATAAGCAGTGAAAATCGAACCAGGAGAAGGCAGTCATATAAAATTCCTTTGTCCGCAGTGGAGATGGGGAGAGGGAAGAAGTAAGATAGTCAAAGAAACTCCAACTAAAACAACAGGGTTCACGACATATGTGTTTGATATAAACCACATAACTGAGCTCGGAAAAGGCAGATCACAAAAACAGGTTACTCACCTGTAACAGTAGTTCTAGGAGTGGTATATGCTGTTCATCCACACTGTTTGGTATGTCCTTCCCCTAAGAATCTTCCCAGAAGGTCCTGAAGCTGGCTCCTCCCACCGGTGGTGTATAACCTCGCTCGCCGGGATGACACCAGATCTTTTGCCCACTGGAAGCTCAGGTTGTGCATCTAAGCCGGGAGGTTGGGTGGTTCGTATGATGAACAACACATACTACTCCTAAAAAGTACAGTTACGTAAAGTCTTACCATAATGGTAGATCTTCAAGGAATGTCTCTTGCAGTAGGTAATTACTTCTGGGAGTTTCCAGCAGACAGCGCTGTCACACGGCAGCTCTTCTAGCAGTTTTCACCAGGGACTGCCCACATGACATCATGTCCTGCTTCCTATACAAGTGTGAGCGGTCCCTGGTATCCTCAGTTCCCCGCGATTCAGCTCACAAAAGCGAGGACCGATGGGAAGTCGAGGTACCAAGGAATCCCAACCCAAGTCACTGGACAAGAATTTGCTCTGTTAAAGAAGGGAATAAAGTAGGATCACCTACTGCAAGAGACATTCCTTGAAAATCTACTGTTACAGTAAGACTTCACGTAACTGTACCATCTTCCATGGAATGGTCTCTTGCAGTAGCTAATTACTTCTGGAGAATCCCAGCAGTTATGTCCACATGGGAGGACGATTATAAAGGAGACTCTTGTAGACTTGCACGGCGAGAAGGTCAGCCCTACGCCATGAGAGGCAATATCA
The DNA here is from genome assembly GCA_016271365.2 of Neoceratodus forsteri. Classification (NCBI taxonomy): domain Eukaryota; kingdom Metazoa; phylum Chordata; order Ceratodontiformes; family Ceratodontidae; genus Neoceratodus; species Neoceratodus forsteri. Next base: position 417,748,639 of record CM057452.1, on the reverse strand, counting down.
TGATTGTAATGCTTTGTGAACATGTGATTGTGGACCAGGTAGCCACATTGCAGATCTCTGAAATGGAGGCTCCTTTAAAGCAAGCTGCAGTAGTGGCCATAGCTCTGGTGGAATGGGCTTGGACAGGTCCAGGTAAAGTCTTGTCCTTTTGTAACAATAGGTAATACACGCCAACCAAGAAGGAGTCTGTTTAGCAACAGGAAGCCCTTCTTCGCCAGAGGCAACGGTGACAAAGAATTGAGACGCTTTTCCTAATCGGCTGGATACGATTAGTGTAATAACACAGAATATGATAGACATCTAAGGTATGTAATAGATGTTCACCTGGATTGCAGTAGTTGGGGTAGTAAACCGAAGCTCCAAGGACTGATTCAAAGTATGTTCAGAGACTACTTTAGGAAGGAAGGATGGGTTGATACAAGGGACCACCCTGTCCTTGTGGAAAATCAAGTAAGGTTCCCTACACATGAGGGCATGAAGCTCGGAAATATGGTGAGCTGAAGTAATGCCACTAGAGACAACATTTTCCATGAAAGGAAATGGATATCACAAGTGGCAGCTGGCTCGAAAGGTTCGAGGGTCAGTTTTTCTATAATGAAATTGAGATCCCAAGGAGGGTTTGATATGCATCATTCCTTTCAAAAACATCTTGGCTAAATGATGTTGGTACAGAAGTTTGCCATCGAAGGTTCATGGGATGCCAATATGGCAGCAAGGTGGACTTTGATGGAGGAGTAACTTAAGCCTGACTCTGGCACTGAGGCCAGGTAATCTAAACTTCCATCAGTGGACAAAAGTAAGGGTCCAGGGAGCAAGAGGCATACCATATGGAAAAGCTGCTTCCATTTAGAATTACAGGTTTTCTGGTTGCTGGTTTACGAGAAGCCAGGAGAATGCTGGCAACAGGAGAGGACACCTGGAGGTATTTATGAATGCATCCTCAGCAGCCAAGCATGAAAATGAAGGGTCTTCAGGCTGGGGTGCAGGAGGGATCTGTGACACTGAGTCAGGAGGTCCGATCTGACTGGCAAGTGAATGAGTTCCTTACTGACAGCTGTTGGAGCAGAGGGTGCCACGGTTGATGCGGCCACACTGGTGCTATGAGAAGCATGGTGGCCGGTTCCATTTGAAGTTTCAATAGAGTCCATTGCAAGAGAGGGACGGGGAGGAGCATCTATTCGTGAGCAGATGACCGACGACTTAGTCGGTCCGCTAACTGACTGCACCATCCCGGGTAGGTGGACGCCATTAGCATTAGGTCTTGTCTGATGGCTTCCTGCCAGACTGCAAGGGTCTCCATGCAGAGGGTGTACAATTTGTGCCCCTTGCTTGTTGAAGTAAAACACCACTGTAGTGTTATCTGATTGAATCAGCAACGGTCCTGGCTTGAGATAGGGCTGAATGCCTAAAAGTCAGACGGACCGCCTTCATCTCAAGAGACTGATATGAGAGTGATGGGAAGAGGCGGTCCACCGCCTTGGGTCTGACAAGGACCTAAGTGTGCTTCCATCCATCCTGGGAAGCATCCATGGTTAACATCTGCATGGGAGGGAGGGAGGAGCGGAAAGGCATTCCTTGACACAAATTGTTTTTATTGTCCACCACTTCAGGGAGGACTTCAGAGAAGCAGTGACCCTGATTTTGTTGTTGAACTGTCCAGTTCTTTGAGACCACTGATTCTGAAGGGTTCACTAGACAGGTCTCATGTGAAGGAGGGCCAATGCCACCACTGGGATGGCTGCAGACATGTGACCCAAAAGTCTCAGCATTTGTCTGGCCGTGACTATTTTCTGGGTGTGTGTTTGCGAAGCCGGAGATATAAGAATGGCCTGACAAGCAGGCTGAAGGTAAGCTCTGGCTGTGACTGTATCTAGAACAGCTTCAATGTATTGGAGAGACGCGCTGGTGTGGACTGGACTTTGGCCAGTTGACTGTTATCCCTAGATCGCTGAACATGCTCAGAGTAGTGGCTAGGAGGCAAGCAGAGCTCTCTGATTCTGCTTTGATTAGCCAATCATCTAGATATGGGAAGACAAACTGCCTCTTTTCCATAAGGCTGCTGCTACCACTGCTAGGCATTTGGTGAACACTTTGGGGCCAATGAGAGGCTGAAAGGGAGTGCTCGAACTGATAGTTTTGATCCAGAAGGTGGAAGCGCAGAAATCTGTAATGGGCAGGATGAATGGGGATATGTAAGTAGGCATCCTTCATATCCATGGCACACAGCCAGTATCCTTGTTTTAGAATAGGAATAAAGACGGATGGAGTTATCATGTGAAACTGTCTGTACAGAATATAACTATTCAGATGTCTCAGGTCTAATATCGGTCTGGGATCTACGGTTCGCTTGGGTACTAGAAAAAGTGGGAAGTAAAATCCATTTGATGTTCTGAAAGGGCACTGGAAAACAGCCTGTTTGGCCAAAAGTGCCTTCAATTCTTCTTGAAGGATAGGACATGATCTGGTGGGTAATGGATTGTCCGGGGGCAGGGGGCGGAAAGAAATTCCAAAGTGTGTCCCTTTGAATTATCTGAAGTACCCATTTGTCCAAAGTGATTATTTGCCAGGGCTCCAAATGGAGGCAAAATGACACCCCACTGCTCCAGAGGCCTGGTCGAGGAGGAGAGGGAAAACCCTGATAGGTCACTGGATAGTGGGTTATCCTGCCCTTCCAAGGGACAGGCATGGAAACGGGAACTATGAGTGGCGGAGACGTTGTCCCTTGTGGGCTGGGCATGACCTCGAAGCCACCTCTATTAGAGGCCTTTATTTCCGCCTCTTGGAATAGGAAGAATATTGTGTACGGTAGGGTGACATGAGTATGGTACATGCCGGCACCATACGAAGGGTTCTGCCTGATGCCTGCAAATCATCCAACAAAGTTTGAGTACCTAGCCTGAACAGCTTGGACCCATTAAAGGGTGCATTAGCAACTTTATGTTGTATGTCAGGAGAAAACCTGAAATGCAAAGCCAAGCATGGTGACGCAGAGACTCCAGTAGCTGAGAATTGAACTGAGGTACCTATGGCATCATATGCCGAGCGGAGCAGGTGGCAGGATATAGAATTGTTAGAAGACACCATGTTTTTGGTATGGTCATGAGCGGCAGTAATGATCACTGAATCCGCTTCTGGATGGTGGACAGGAAGGGATGGTCCAGGGAGCCTGATATAAGCGATCTGCTTTTCGGGAACAGCTGTAATAGCTGACGGCTGATGCCAGGCAGCCAGCATGGCATTCTGGTAGCTGAAATCAGTGGGGCACCACTAAGGCCGGCTCCTCTGGCAATTCAAGATATTATGCCATATCCTTAAGCCGTTTGCCCTGTTCTGTGGTACAGACCCCATGACCTTTAGTATCTGGACCATCATCTCGCTAAAGGATGGGTCATCTGAACGAGAGTTGGCAGCCGGTATAGGCATGTCCTCATCCAGGGAAGAGATTTCCGAGTATGGGGACCTCGGATTCAGGAAATCCAAGTCTTGAAGTCTTTGTCAATATCACTAGGGATATTCACTGGTAACTCAGGTTCATCTGACAAATAATCTTCCATATTAGGAGAAGGGGACCAGGGTGGCAGTATATACCTGTCAAAGTGAAATCTTTTAGGCGGAGGAGAGGAGACGGGAAGGATCCCGAGCACTCCTGGTTCGGAGGACTGGGTATACCTCATGTTATGCAAGACCTAGGCCACTATCTTGGTGATGTCCCATTCCTGGGGGATAAGAAGCGGGTTTGAGAAACAATGGGGGCAATAGAGGGATGGGACGGGTAGAGTGAGCAGGTCTCGCCCTGGGAAGAACAAGCCGTGGTCTCGGTCTCTGTCTGCTTGCCCCTGTAAGATGGCACCTGTGAGGGAGGAGGGACGTGCTGTAAGGCAAAAGCCATTGGTTTGCCCTGAGGAACACGGGCGTTGTCGACGAAGCCCGTGGAATGATTATTCTGGAATATATCAGGCGCCGTCGACGGGAGAGAAGCCTCCGTCGACACAGCAGCCGTGTATTTGGCTGAATTTAGGACACTAGGCAGCATCGCCGATGATAGGGTATATGCCCCGTCAACAGAGCAGGCAGAGCCTGCACAGCATTTAAGTGCTAGAAAGCCATTGATGAGAGGGTGTGAGCCCCGCCAACAAGGAGGCTGTAGGAAGACGCCCATCAATAGAGGAGCCACAGAAACAGTGCCCATCGACAGACGCTGTGGCCGGAAGTGAGGGGGTTCATCCCGCTCTTTACCCTGCCGGAACGAGAACCAGAGCTGGGGAGCCCTTGGCACAAGCCCCTGGTTCTCTAACAGAGACATTCTCTGCTCTGTAAGCAATGTTGAATTTGTAAACCGTCAACGGTTGTTTCTATTGAACTCCTGACAGGAGTTGCAGGATTTGATGTCGTGTGGTCCCAGACACCTTACACAAAATGTATGGTTGTCAGTGGTATATCTTCCTACCGCGGCAGGAACGAAACAGAACTTGTTTGGTTGAAGAATCTTTAGACATTCATTTTGTAATCCAATTTCGCCGATGACTGCTACATATAAGTTGAACTAGCTGCTGCATAAGTTGAAGATGATGGGAAAATGAACGAGGATACCAGGGACCGCCCACACTTATACAGGAAGCAGGACATGATGTCATGTGTGGTGGTCCCTGAAAAACTGAGAGAAGAGCTACCGCAACAGCGCCTCTGCTGGAAACTGCCAGAAGTAATTACCTACTGCAAGAGACCATTCCATGGAAGATCTGCTGTTACAGGTGAGTAACATGTTTTTCTAGGATTGTGGATATGTTGTTCTATCCACACTGTTTGACAGACTCAAGCAGTTCTCCAGGAGGGGAGGAAGGCACACACCCCTCATACTTACACTGGGAATAGAGATTGGGGAACTGAGGCCCCAAACCAGTATCCCGGCATGACGCAGGGTCGATGTGGTAGTGGGTAATGAAGGTGTCGCTGTCTTCCAGGTGGCAGCATGGCAGACTTCCTGGATAGGGATGTCCCTGGAAGCAGCCACTGATGCAGCAGTATGGCAGGTAGAATGAGCTCTTATCCTCTGGGAGCTCCTTGCCCGCCAACCTATAGCAGAGATCAATGCAAGATGTAATCCATCTGCCAATCGCCGCTTTGCTGCAGGTCTGCCAGGTGCGGCTTCAGCATAAGTGACAAACAGCTGGCGAACCTCTCTGAACTTCCGCTGTCCGCCCTTATAATAAGAGAGTACTCTTCTGAGGTCCAGAGTATGGAGCCTGTATCAGCCTCCCAGGTGTAGGTTCGGTAGAACACCTGGCTAAGATGGAACTCTGACACCACCTTCGAAGGAATTTCTGGTGGGGCGCAGGACAACTTGTCCTGTGGAAGACCAGGCAAGGAGACTCCACCGAGAGCCTGAGCTCCCCAGTCCTTCTGGCTGACATGATAGCATCCAGGAAGGTGGTCTTCCATGACAAATTTGACACCTCACACTTGTGCATCGGTTCGAATGGCTTGCCCATGAGCTTTGCCAGTAGCAGCAGTAGATCCCAAGGAGGTGGAGGTTAACGCACCGGAGGGGATATGTGGTCGAGGCCTTTAAAGAAAAGCCAGACCACCTTCTCCTGTGCCACACTCTCTTGACTGGCCCGTGCCAGGTAAGCAGAGATGGCTGCCAGGTGCACCTTAAGGGTCATAGATCGAAGACCCCTTTGGACAGAGACCAAAGGTAGTCTAGGATGCTAGCCACTGGACAGGACAAAGGGTCCAGGCCTTACCCTGACGCCAAATGAAAACTGTTTCCATTTGAAGGCACAACACCTCCTGGTCCACTCCTTCCTGGATGTTTCCATTACTGTGAACACATCTTAGAGAGACCCAGAGCCTGGAAGTCTAGCCTCAGGAACCAGGCTGTCAGGTGCAGGGATTGAAGGTCCAGATGGAATACCTTCCCTGACTGACAGATAACAGGTCTGGGCATACTGGAAGACACCACGAGGCCTGGAGCTGAGGCTGCAGCGATCTGGATACCAGAACTGGCACAGCCAGTCTTGGGCTACCAGGATCACCTGTGTCTTGTCCCTCCTCACCTTGAGGATCACCTTGTAACCAAGGAAAGTGGAGGAAGACACAGAAGAGGCCTGGGGTCCATGGCCTCAAGAAGGCATCCCCTGCAGCGAGCCCTGCTGAGGGAGGCAGGTCTCTGGATGGAGAGACCACTTGTGGGACATCTCGCCCACACAGCTGAGTGTCTGCCAATTGAGTTGAGGCTCCTGCCACATGGATGGCTAGGAGATCTGCCTCCAGTCAGCTCACAAGGGTCCAGACGTGGAGTGCTTCCTGCACAGCAACTGGGAGTGTGTGCCACCCTGTTTGTTGAGGTACTACATGGTCGTGGTATTGTCCATCCAGATTTGCACCACTTGACTTTGAAGAAGCGGAGAAAATGCTGACAGTGCCAGTCTGACCACTCTGAGCTCCAGCAGGTTGATATGATATCGGATTCCTCGGGGTCCAGAACCCGTGGGCTCTATGGTTCCCCATGGGCTACCCAGCCTGTGAGAGAGGCATCAGTCATAAGAACGACCATCGGCTCTGGACGGACAAACAGGATCCCTTCCTGCAAGTGATCCAGGATGGTCCACCATTGGAGAGCTGCATCACATCTTCTGGGTCACAGTGACGAGCTGGTCAAGTGACCGTGGACGCTGAGTCCACTAGCTGGCCAGCTCCCATTGGAGGGGTGCATATGCTACCGGGCTCATCAGACCATGGTGGTGCAGGCCGCCATGTACCCCAGAAGGCGCAGAAAGTCCTGGGCAGGGCACAAGTGGCCAACCAGAAATGATTGGGCAAAGGAGGAAAGAACCTCCGCCCTGTCCATTAGGAGCCGGGCTCTGGCTTGGCAGGGGTCAAGCTCTGCCTCGATGGAGCATATCACCTGTGAAGGTATGAGTGCTGACTTGGCCTCATTGATCAGGGGACCAAGGTCGGTGCAGATCTGGAGGGTCAGATCCCGAGACCTCTCCGCTTGCTTGGTGGAACCCACCAAGAGTCAGTCGTCAAGATATGGGTAAATCCTGACCCTTCGACGTCAAGATAGGCTGCCACCACCGCATGCATTAGGTGAAGACCCATGGGGTCGATGACAGGCCGAACGGCATGGCTCTGAATCCAATAGGGCCCTTCTGTTCGGAAGTGAAGGAACCTTTGTGAGATGGACGGATCGGGATGTGAAAGAATGCGCCCTGAGATCCAGAGAACAAAACCACATGTTCTGCTTGAGAGATGGTATGATCTGGGACAGAATTACCATCCTGAAGGTGCGGGACCAGAGGACCTGGTTCAGGTTGCATATCTAGAATGGGGCACCAGCCCCCATCTGCTTTGGAACCAAGAAGTACCTGAATCAAACCCAGGGTTGACCGGGGGCTCATGACTCTGGCCACCACCTCCTTGCAGAAGAGTTGGGCAATGTCATCTCAAGAGCCGACTGATTGTGTACAGACACCATATCCTCCCGTGGGGCACAGGCTCGGCTTGGAGGGTACTGCTCAAATTCCAGAGGCAGTCCCTGGCCCACCACTTCTAGAACCCACCTGTCTGTGGTAACAGCAGACCAGGCGGAAAAGAAGTGGCGGAGCCAGACCCCATGGGAGGACCCAGAGCTATGCGTGACAGGTATGAGGGTGACCACCCCATCCCGCCACTGAGCAGGCTTGGAGGAAGAGGGTCCAGATTGAGGACCACCTGAGCCCCGGCCCTCCAGGCTTATGGGGCCGCCGGAGGCTCTGACTTGGGCCGAGGTGCCAAAACTGTGCCTCTTGTTGCTGCCCCACTTGAAAGTGGGACTGCTTGGCTGCAGGGCAAAATGGCTTTTCTTCTTTTGAGCCCTGGGATTCCTTCTGTGCAGAAGTTACGGAGTCCAAGGTGGCACTGGACTTCTCGATGCATTGAGATGACTGTCCACACCTGGGCCAAGAGGTCAGTACCCAGGAAAGGGACGTCTGTTAGCTTGTGTCGGTGTCCGCCGTGAAGGTGGAGACCCTTAACTGCCCCGCGGTGCATGGCAACCGCAGCTGCCACCGAACGGGCGCAAGTGAGTCCTCGAGCCCAGAGCTATCTGGAGTTGCTGCTCACAACAACCGACTCCTGGTCCTGGACCTGCTTGACTGTGGTCTAGAGGTCTGCGGGAGGTGAGGCAGGACCTCATCAAGGGAGCCCAGAAGGGCATGAGAGAAAGCCCATGATGATGGCCGCAGCTTGCCTGATGGAGGCCCACAGCGAGAGGCGTGCATAGACTTTACGGGCAGAATGGTCCAGTTTTTGACTCTTGTCTGGAGGTCTATCTGCTGAACTATCTGAGCATCTGAGCACAGATTCAGTCACCAGACCCTCTGCAGAGGGGTGCTCTGTGACCTAAAAGGACCCAATGGGCACCGAGTATTTGCGGGCCATACAGGCAGAAGGCGTAGGGCAGAAGGCAGGATGCTGCCTAGCTCCAAAGCCAGACCAACAATGGCCTCTGCCACTTTTAAGGCTTCGTCTGTGAATCCCCATTTGAGGATATCCAAGAGGGATATTCAGCCTGTTTCTGGATGGGTTCGAGAGGCATCTCCTTGGATTCGGAGACAAGATGGAGGATGTCCATAAAGGAAGAGGGGCCTTCCTCCGAGAGACTACTGACCGATTCCTTGTTCAAGGGACGGGAGTGAAGGTCCAGTACTGGACTCCAAAGAGTCCGGATAAATCAGCCAGCTACCTGAGTCTCCTCCACCCGCCTAGGATGGTCAAGAGTGAGGATAACAGATAGCCTACGTGGAAGTCCGGAACAGGCCGAGACCCTTTGGCAGGCACACCACCGGGGCTGTTCAGGTGGTGACTCCACCAAGAGGTGTCGATTTTGGCCGAACCAGAATGATTTTGACCATCTCCATGGGAGGAAGAACGGTGCGGGCCGGCTCTGGGAGTCGGCTCGGCCTGGGAGGCGACAGCCAAGTAATGACTGGGGTGGAAGCCGGCATCGCTTTTGACCAGACAAGATCAGCTGTTGCCACATTAGATCTTTGTGTAGTGTTGATGGAGTTTCTGGACGAAGACTCTCCTCATCCGAGGAGGACAAAGAAGAATGTTGGCGGTGCCTCTTCTTAGTGCGCTTGCGCCTCTTCAGCCTGCCAGTCAAAGAAGTCCAAGACTTGACCTCGATCATTGAGGTGACCGACTGGGTCAATCAGAAGGCACCGGGAGACCGGTGGTTCTCCTTGGTCGGGACCGTTCTCCATTAAGGTTCCCAGCGTGGCTGGGTCTCCCCATCGGGAAAGGTAGGACCGGGTCCTGAATAAGGAGCTGTCGGCTCCTTAGGTGACAATGGGTCGATTGGTCGAGAATGATCTCAACTAAATCATCGCCAGTATCTGGGCCGGCTGGCCTGACAGGGGAACCATGAAACCAGCGGCCGAGGCTGCAACCTAAACCGGGTTGAGACAGATGATTGCTGGGACCGGATCTCTCACTATCCCAGGAACGCCATCGGTGAGACGAAGATTCCCTTGGTTCCTTGTCCTTTTATGGGACCGACAGACATGCATGCCTGAAGGCCCTCGCCCTTGGTGGGATGGGATTGGCACAGCTCCCAAAAGGATCCAGAGAAGGTGGAACCCATGTTGAACATAACAAAAAGGGCTTCGAGGACCGATCTGTGGCCCGAGCCACTTCAAGCTACTCAACGGACCTTGCAGCCATGGAGACCACCCATCAGGCTTCCTTAGATTTGACCGGCGGTTCGCTTCTCTGGTCTGCCCAATTTCAGCCATGCGAGACATCATCCAAGACATTTGGGTGAAATGCGTGACATCTCACAGGCCTGAGGTCATGGCCAACACCCAGCTAGCACATGCACGTGGCACGTAGATCGGTGCGAGCCATCTTTGCCCGCACAGGCAGTGGTGTAAACTGGAGAGGATTTATCCTCCATAGAGGTCGAAATAGCAAATATTCTGTGCAACTCTGGACGAAGTTTATTTTGGCTAATAAATCCATGGATTTGAAAGCCAGGGCTCAGAACGCAAGAGTGATGAGGAGGGAACCTGTATCTTCCGCAGAAAGGAAGATCTGAAGGCCATGGGGCAGAGTCGAGGGTTATACCACCTGGGTGGGTGGGAGGAGCCAGCTTCAAGACCTTCTGGCAAGATTCTTCAAGGAAAGGACTTGCCAAACAGTGTGGATAGAACAATATATCCTCGATCCTAGAAATGTAATTCTGTACCATGGTAAAGTAGCAGCTCACAGGTCCCCACTACTCTGCCATGGTTATTTCAATGGTGGCTTTTTACATTGCAGTCAGTGTCAAAACTGCACAATGGCACAGTAGTGGGGGACTCGAGGGTGACTACCACTGTAGCTTCTTGATGAAGGAACCTACATTACTCTAAAAGCTTGTGTACTATACATATTTGTACAACATTTATGTTGGTCCAACAATAGGTGTCACATTAGTCACCAAGTTTTGTTTTTCTAGGATCAATATGGCAGTAAACATTTTTCTAAGTTGCTTTTGAAGGGATTATGTCAAACCCACTCCCCAGATCTGAACAGAGAAACTTCACCTGAGATGCAAACGAAGAGTCGGTGAATGAGGTCGTTGCTGCTGTGAAATCGAGATCGATCTTTTCCCTCAGAGCAATCTTCGTGAGCCTGCAGAGCAAGCTGGATTTCTTCTGATCAATGTCATCAGAGGAACAGGAGCTCGCCATCAAACTACTTCGACTGCTGAAAGAAAGGAAAACTAAACTACTGAGATTCATTATGTGCCTCTTTTGATTATTTGGCAATCTGCAGTATACAATATGTTAAAAAATGTTACTGTATCTATCGCTGAAGTTTAACGGTGTCTAACACGCAAGCTTCTCTAGGGCTTAGAGATATTAATTTCTCTCCTAGTCATTCTTTTGTAACATCTATGTTGGTCCAATAAAAGGTATCCAACCATTTGCCAAGCTCCTCTACCACAGCCCATCTGTTCCCTTCTGTCATAATTACCTTAGCCTCCTCACCCTAGGGCTACCACCAACAGCCATAATTAACCTGAAAAGAACACACATGTGGCTGTCCTTACGCTGGCATCCATGACCACTCCTGGTACTGGCAACGGATACCTGCGGCAGCAATCGTGTTGCCGACTCAGCAAAAATCTGTGCTCCTTCTATACACCTCCCAAAGTCTCAGATTTATTTATTTACTTATAAGCACATTGGAATTACAACCCTGGAGTCACAGACTCATTTCCAAAGGTTCCACGTCATGACACAAAGAGAAAAATACAGATAATAACAAAAATTGAAGGAACAGGTAACACATACGATGGAAAACACCAAATATAATTAGCAGGGTGATAGTGTCATTCAGCAGATGAACTTCAGTCCTACAGAAATAGTTGCTAGGCAGTTGTTAACATGTCCATCAGCAGAATGAGCTCTAGTCCTATACAATCAGTAGCTAGGCAGTTGCTAACATACAAGCACAGTAACTTCATGAGGTACAAAGTGTACTGTCTCAGGAGAGACATTGTCAAGGCTGGCTAGGCTCCGGCTCCTGAAGAGAGGCACCTAGAGGCCTAGGGTGGTTTGGAAGAGGACACTCACAGTTGTGGGTGCACAGAATGTGATTCTTGAGTGTGACCTTGAGAGGCCCTATTTTGGTGAGAGAGGTGATGGCGGGGCGAGCATTGTAGCAGGAAGGTGCTCTGAAGGGAAGGGATCTTTGTGCTAGTGCAGTCCTGACCCAGGGATCTGCAATATAGTCTTGGAGGCACCGCGCAGTGGCAACAGTAGGGGTGCAGGAGAAGGATGTGGAGACTCGGTGGTGTACATACCCAGTTGTATTTTTGGCAAGGAGGCAGGATTGATATTGAAGTCTCTCCTCAAGCGTGAGTACATTGGTTAAGAAATAAAGGGCGCGGTATGTTGTCAGTTTATTGGCTCCGGACAGGAGCCAGCATGCCTTGTTAATGGAAATTTGGATTTTGTTTAGAGCGGTGGCATTGGCTACGTATACTGTGAGTCCGTAGTCCACTAGGGACAGTACAGAGGAGGTGACTGCCAGGCAGAGGGCTTCAGGTGGCAGGCAGTCCTTATGTCTATTCTAACAGGCCAATCGTGCATTGGTGGCTGAGATGAGCGTACTGATGTGAGAGTGAAATGAAAGTGTAAAGTCAAAGTGATGCATTTGTAGGTGAGGACTTCATGGGTTCATAGGTAACTTCAAGCTAATTAGACTTACGTCCATAGGCTGCCTTTATTTTATGTATTTGAACATTAATCTATAATATCTTTTATTTACCAAGAAGATACCTGTCTAACCTAGATTTAAAATATCCATATTAGTACTGGCTACCACTTCTGCTGGTAAAGAGTTCCAGCCAGGAACCACTCTCTGGCTAAACCAGTGCTTTCTTGGACTAGTATGCCATTTTTGAATTGTTAATTGAAACTGATGTCCCCTGGGTTCATATTTTGATTTTTTGGGGTCAACCTAGGTTGGCTAATAGAGCATCATCTTGTAAGCACTTAAATAACACAAAATAATCTCCCTAGTTCTTCTATGCTGCAGAGTAAACAAGTTTAGCTCCTTTAACCTTTCAGAGTATGACCTGTCTCCTAACCGCTTGATGGATTTAGTAGCCCTTCTCTGAAAACGCCCAAGCTATGAACATCCCCTTTATATGGAGCCCATACCTGAAGCACAATATTCCAGGTTGGGTCTCACCAGGTCACTATAGAGGGGCATAATCACTTGCCTATCTCTACTGGCAATATGCCTCAATATGCAATTCAGTATCCGATTATTTTTCTTCACTATTTTATCGCAATGGGAACTACATTTTAGATATGAAGTAATTATAATCCCTAAGTCTCTTTCCTCTGTTGTTTTCTTAGGTCAGTGGTGTCTATCTTATAAGATGAGTTGTTATTTCTCTTCCTAAATGTATAACAGTACACTTGTTTCTATTAAATTCTAATTTATTTACTTTTGTCCACTTTTGTATAGTATTTAGTGCATCCTGCAGATCATTTATATTTTTTGATCATTTACTATGGTTCCAATTCTGCAGTCATCTGCAAATTTAGATTACCCATATATTTTCATTTTGTACAGTTAATGAAGTTATGTAGATGTTAGAGACAGGGCCCAAAACTGATCCCTGGGGACTCCGCTAGTCACTGCCTCCCAGCCAGATGTATCTACTTTAATTACCACTCTCTGTCTTCTCTCCTTCAGCCATGCATCAATCCAATTAACTACATTATTGTTAAAATTATAATCTTTAAGTGTGTTTATTAGTTCCTGATGTGGGAGTTTATCGAAGGCTTTGGAAAAATCCAGGAAGACAATATCTACACTATTTCCCCATCCAATGCCCTTCCCACTTTCTCATAGAACACTAACAAATTTGTCTGGCAGGATCTATTTTTCCTAAATTCATGTTGCACTGGATCCTGCATTTTCTAGTATCTAGAAAATCCATTATATAATCTTTTAATATTGACTCCATGATTTTTCCCACAACTGATGTTAGGCTGACTGGCCTATAATTCTGCATATCAGTGTTTGATCCCTTTTTGAATACAGGTATCACTAATGCCTCCTTCCACCCTTGTGGAACATGTCCCAAATCTATAGAAGTTTGAAAAATGTAAGTTAGTGGTGAAGCTAATTGTTCTGCCAGTTCATACAATACCATTGGATGAATTTCATCAGGGCCTTGTGATTTATTTCTATTTGTCATTTTAGTTTATCAAGTACACTTTTACTGTAATCTGTATATGTCCCGGTAAAGAGTTAAATTTATTTTCTTCTCATCTGAAGTAGCTGGTTAAAACTGAACAAAAGTATTTGTTTTGAGTTTCATGCTTCTTTATTATTTAATATATACCCTTGTGCATTCTTAAAAGGTCCAATGGTGTTATTATTTTTATTTATTATTTATATATGAATAGAAAGCCTTATAGTTTCCTTTGACTTGTGTTGCAAGTTTGTATTCATATTCCTTTTTGGCCCTTTTAATTTCCCATTTAACTTTTAACCATATTTCTATATTTATTTAAAGCCTGTATATTGTTGTGATTTTTAGTATTTTTATACAGTTTATACTTTTGTTGATTAATTTCTTTATTTTGGTGATAACCATTTTGGAGCACTCCTTGTATGTTCATATTTTATATATTTGGGTATACCTATTTCTGTTGTTGATCTCAGCCTCTTTACAAATCGCTCCCACATATCATCTATAGAAAGTCCTTCAAATTCCTTTTCCACTTCCAAGATGCCATAGCTTCTCATGATGGTAAAATCTTTGTTAAAATTTAGGACTGTAGTCTTACCCTCCCTTATTTCTTTGCTTTTTCTCTTACTTGGAAAAAACTATCTGATGGTCACTATTGCCTAATGGGGAGCTAGTCTGTACATTGTTACTATTGACCCCAGATTTGTAAAGATCAGATCCAGAGTATTTTGTGCCCTTGTTTTTACTGTTACCAATTGCTCAAGTCCTATCTGATTTACTGCATCTAAGTACTGTGTACTTGTTTTGTATTTGCCCTCTTGCTTATTCCAGTCAATATCTGTAGATTAAAATCACCGGTTAAGGTAATTCTTTCTGCTGGATCTAAGTTCCTAATAATATTTAATATTTCCAAATCTCTCTCGAAGTAGTTGAAGGTGATCTGTACAACAGTCCTATTTTAATTTTGGTGCTCCTTTTGGTATAAGTTTTAACCATAACATTTCCAGCTCATCCTTTTCTCTTTATTTCTTCACATTGTATTGACTCATCAATATAAATCGTAATTACCCCTTCTCTTTTGTTTCTCTTAATAAATAGAATAAATTGTAACCCTCTATATTTTTGTCCCACTGATCTTCTATTGTCCACCAGGTTTCAGTGATAAGTGCAATTTGTATATTTTTGTTTTGCAGTAAATATTGTAATTCCTCAAATTTATTAACTAGACTGCGTGCATTTATTAATACTCCTTTCCAGCCTTCCTGTAGATCTACAGTTTTAGGTACTAGCTATGAATTTTCCTTCCCCTTTTCCAGTTTAAATGGAAGGATATAATATCATTCATTTTCTTACTCAGTATGCGAGTCCCAGCTTTATTTAAGTGTAAACCATCACTTTTAAACAGTATATGATTTCCAAAGGTTACCGAATTATCCATAAATCCTATGTTATTGTATTTGCAAAAGCACGAACCGTATATTTAGCTGCTCTAGTTTGGGTTTTAAACATGCTTCCCATGAGTTGGGAGCAGACCACATAATAATATCCCCTTCTTTCTTTAATTTTATTTATTATATGTTGGTACTCCTGTACAATGTTTTCTATATTGCAGCTCCACATCGTTTGTACCTACATGGAGTATAACTAGTGGTGTCTGAAGTCCCTCCATTAGTCCATTTAGAAGGTTACCTATATCCACTATTTTCACCCTGGTAATGAGCTTACAGTAGTGTGCATTTTCCTACCATGGCACACCAATGTATCAATGCCTCTAGTAATGGAGTCACCTATAATCAAAAATATCTTTATTTCCTCCTATCTTTTGTCATCGCTTTTCTGATAAAGAGTCAGCATTTGAGTGTTCAGTTTTTTTACTATTTTCAGAAACTCTACTAGTTTTATCTAATTTCCCAATCTTGTCATATACTATTTTGTCCTGGTTTATATCAACCTGACCTTTAACATCTTTGTGAACATCTTGTAAAGCCTTTGGGGTTCCATATCAGGTTCTAGTAAGGTGCATCTGTTCTTTGTTTCTGGATAGCTATTTGATATTTGTGTCCAGTGGATGGAGCGAGCTGGAGAGGATCTGGAGGGGAGTCCTGGCTTTGCTTTGGCATGGGTGAAAAGCATGGATTTTTTTTTTTTTTAATATTTATGATAAGTCGGCAGTCCATGAACCAATTCTCAATTTGACTGAAGAAGTGCTGAAGGGAGGACTGGAGTGCAGAGGGATCAGAGTGGGAGGTGAAGAGGACCGCATTGTCCATAAAGAAGAACCCTGCCTGAACAGAAGCTGGGCAGGCGTTTGATAAAGACTAAAAGAGCAACGAGCCCAGGATGGAGCCCTGGGGACACCAGAATGTGTATAGGCTGGGTACTGGAGAGGGTGGTGTGAATTTTTACACATTGGAACCTTGGAAAGGCAGCTAGAGAACCAGGAGAGGGGTCCGTGAGACAAGCTCGAATTGGTGGTGTGTGTTCAGTAAGAAGGGGTGAGACCGTGATCAAAGGCCTTGGAGAGGTCGATAAAAAAAACGACACTGCAAAGTGGCCCTTGTCTAGGGCTGAGTGGAGGAGTTAGAGAATTCCATGAGGGCAGTGATTGTGCTATGGGAAGATCTGAAGCCATGTTGTTCCCTGCATAGCAGGCCGTGGGTGTTAAGATACTCTGTGAGTTGATCGCGCGATTGTTTTTGAGAGCTTTGGAGAGCGGAGGGAGGATGGAGATTGGTTGATAATTGTTGGGGAGGAGCTATCCCTACCTTTCAGAATGGGGTAATGACTGCTCGTTTTCCAGACAGTTGAGAACTGTCCAAGACACAGACAGTGGTTGAGTAAGTCTGTGAGTGGGGTAAGGGCGGAGTTAAGGACCAGTTGAAGGAGTCTCGTATCAAGGGGGTCATGGGCTAGTGCCACTGAGTGCTTTGGCATCTTGCAGACTAATGACCCGTAAGTGGAATGGTGGGTGGTGGAGATTAGGTGCTGGAGAGGGTGGAGTTGGGTCCAAAAAGTTGCGGAGAGGACTGCACTAAGATCAGAAAAGGCAGTGTTGAGGCAGTCAGCGATGCTTTTGGATCTGTGGAGCTGGTGCCGTTAATGTCCAGTTGTGAAGGGTGGAGAGCAGGATTTCCGTTAAGTTCTTTTATATTGTCCCAGAACTTGCTGGCGCTCCCCAGAGGCAGCCAGAGAGGATCTGTGTATTTTGCCTTGGCTTTACGTATGGCCCAGATACATCTGTTACGCCGGTATTATAGGCTTGTCTGTCTGTCTGTTTGCCAGAGGCGGCGGCTTGTGCCAGAGGTTGTCTCAGTTGCAGCTAAGAAGAAGCATAGGAATGATCCAAGCAATATACTTCTTGGCATGGGTTTTGACAAATGGGGTGAATACATCACAGGCCTTGTTGAGGAGCTAGTGAAGTAGTTGAGGGCCTTGTCTATGTTCTGGACCAGTTTTATAGGGGACCGATCCCAGTAGGCTGAGTAGTATTTGAGCTTACTGAGGCTGCCAGGTCATAGACGCAGCGGGAAACAAAGCTGGGCGGTGGTTTGGGTAGCCGACAGGACCAGGTGAAGAGTACTGGTGAATGGTCGCTCAGTGAGTTAGGGAGGACCACGTCCATGATTCTGTGGGGCGCGACTGGTTAGAAGGATGTCCAGCAGGGTGTGTGAGCTGCTTTAGGGCCTAGACCTAGTGGGTTGTGTTACCAACTGAGTTAGGTCTAGGGCCACGGAAGTGTCCTTGGCATGGGCTGCTGAGCTGGTGAGCCAGTTTACTTTGAGATTGCCCACCAATATCTGTTCTACTTTGTTGGGGAGGCTAGAAAGGTAATCAGAGAGGGATAGGATTGCAGGGTTTGGTTCTGCAGTGGGATATAAGCCATGGTGATAATAAAGGGAGCCGCCGGGATCAGGAGTTTTAGGGAGAGGGCTTGTGCCCTATGGTCCAGCGAAGGCGGGAGTGCTTGGCACAGCAAGGAGTCTCAGATGTAGAAAGCAGAGCCACCACCAAGCTTTCCTGCTCTATCCTCCTGAAGAGGGAGTAGCCGAGGAGAGTGACAAAGAAGTCAGGGATCATTTTAGAGAGCCAAGTTTCCACCAATGCCAGTACATCCGGTTGGTGTTGCACTAGCCAGCACTGGAGGGATGCAGTCTTCTTTGGGAGGCTGCAGATGTTCATAGAGGCGATTCTGAAGCCTGGGGAGGGGTCAGCATCTGGTTGGAGGCAGCAGGGCCTGGGTTGGGATGGATGTTACCACACAGCAAGAGTAGCAGGAGATTATCCTGAGGAGACCTGAGAGGCATTTATTAATTGCTGGATGATGACAGTAGGTGAACTTCATAGGGAGTGAGCAGGGGATGGGCAGGGAGCGGAGGGCTGGGAAGCCAGGTAGAGCAAAGGGCAGGGGGTTGACCGAGAGCAGCATCATGAGGAGGAGGAGAAATACCCAGGCCTTTGTGGCAGGATGTGTGAACTTGCTCTCACGAGCGATGTCATCTTGGCACTACTCTCAAGTCATGAACGCCATCTACTAGGCCTGTTTGTGCACTCCTCTCCTTCCAGTCACCCAACTGTCTCCCTCCAACCTGCCCACTACTCACACTTCTCCTCCTAGCTGGTGATATAGAAAGTAACCCTGGCCCTCTGAACACACACAGACTCTAAAGATTCTACCTGGGCAAGACATCTCGGTCTAAAATTGCCCACATGAACATCTGCAGCCTCCCTTGAAGTTCTGTGAACTGGAGGCGGGTATCCCTATACAAGCCACAGGTGTTTGGTGTCTCCGAGACCTGATTAAAAGCCTACCACCCTGACTCCTCTTTTAAACTGAATGGCTACATTCTCTTACAGCTGGACAAAATCGGAAGAAAGAGGGTGGGCACATGGCACTGTATGTACAAGAGCACATCACTGTCACCACCACCAACTGCTCAAATGCCGCCTCCCTGAGCGAGTGGTCTCACGGAAATAACACTATGCAGTACAAGAAACTCTATCTAGGTTGTTGCTACAACCCCTCCAACAGGAGGTGTTACAGACTTATTAAACATCTCAGATGGTATAGGGAGCGCCACAACCTCAAAACACAGTTGTGCTTTGGTGACTTCAATCTCAACTGGCAGAGTACTGCTTCACCAGACTATGTAAACCTGCTGAAAGAGCACAACCCGAGCAAATAATCTCCTCCCTACCAGACACAATCTCACACACATAGCCACTCCCTTATTGACTGGACCGCCACCAAAGGGTTGACGGGATCCTCAAGACAGTCACTATGTTTGATTCTATCAGTGACCACACCCCAGCCTATGCTATATTGTCAACCAAGGCTAACTGCCCTCTCACAAACTCCTGTCCTTCAGAAGATTTGATGGCTCAGACACCACACCTGTCCTTAATGACGTTTGGACAATAAATTGGTGTGCCCTCTACCATCTCACTGACATCTCTGATGCAGTCAATTTCTTCACCTACATACTTTTCTGCATAAGGACACCCACTTCCCCATCAAAAAGAAGGGTAAGAGGGGCTGTACCCACTGGATGTCCAGGACCTTCTGATGCTAATGAAGGACAGGGACAACAAATGGAAGGAATACAAAGCATCACCCTCCCCCAGCTCTGGAATGTGAGAGGCAACTTCGCAACATCTGCAAACAGACTGCTAAACGCTTCCGTAAATTCTACCATAACCAACAAAGAAAACAAGCTTGGCAACCCCCACAAACTTGGGCTCCATTGGGTCTCTCAACCTCAAAACCAACAGGCATATATCTCAGCTAACATCCCCTCTGGCCCTATTTCCGACCCTGCCGAGACTGCCAATCTTGTCAATGCTAAATTCACAGACTTATCACACTATCTGAGCAAACTCCTCCCCAGACTTCCCCAGCCTTTAAATCCCCAGCCAACCAACTACCCCTACGCCTACAACCCTCGCCCCACCTTTCTACTTCAGAGCCATCGGGCACAAAATCACTGCCAAACTCCTGAAATCTCTACCAGCCAAAGGAAGCCCTGGCAGTGACGGACTGTACCCTGCTTTCCTAAAGCTGATCTCCGCTGCCATTGTTAAACCACTCACGCTCATTTTCAATCTTGCCCTCACTACATCTGTTGTGCCCGATTTGTGGAAACATGCAAATGTGGTACTAATCTTCAAGGCTGGTGACCCATACTCCCCAACAACTACAGGCCCATCTCCTCCTCTCCTACCTAAGCAAGCTGCTTGAAAAATCAGATACACTTCCAACTATTGAAAATGCAACCTCTTATGTCCCGGCCCAGCATGGTTTCCACAAGTACCATAGTACCTCCTCTGCCATGGCCCTTTTCTCTGATCATGTGCTATGAAGTATGGACCAAGATCTGTCAAAGCATTTGACTAAGTTGACCATCACCTCCTCAACTCAACTCTGCTTCTCTCAGGTTGTTCCGCTGGAACTGCTGCATAGTTCCACAGCTCTCTCTCCACAGGTCTCAGTGGTCATTATTGATAAAGCATCCTCTGCTGCCCTCCCCATACACACTGGCATTCCCTAGGGCTCCATACTCTGACCCCTGCTCTTCTCAATGTTCATTAATGCCCTCATCAGGGATAGCCTCAACTATAAAGTGCTTCTCACGAGACAACCTAGTTCTATAACATAGTGATAGATCAATTGATATCATCTCCTCCACCCTTACACAGAACTATGGCCCTGCATATCAGTGGTTCCTCTCCAACAGACTCCTAGTCAACGAAAAAAAGACTAAAGCCATGCTCTTCGCCTCTAAACCTTACCTTGCCAAAACTGCTAAATCCAACTCCTCCCTCCTAGGACTCTCTCCGCAGGTCCACCCTCAAAATGTTCTGTCCTTCAAATACTTGGGGCCACTCTTGACCTCCTTTCTTTCTCCGCATGTCAGCACCACCACGCAGAGAATTCACCAGAGATTGGGTGCTACTTTCCCGACTAAAAACCTCCTGTTCACCGGAGGCGCATTGCCATTGCTCATGGTAACCTACTGCCCCTCCTGGACTACTGCTCCTTGTGTATCCTTGTATCCCTACCTGCAAGCATGTCTGACTACAGTATACAACTCCACCTGTCGATTTGTCCCAAGCTCCCCGCCGTACCCACCACTGCACTCTCTACCAGTCCCTAGGGTGGCTCCTCTTCAAGGACGTTTTGACTATGCTATGGGCTGCTTAGTGGACAACTCAATTAGAAACCAGCACGTGTTCCCATACTCACAAGTTCTGATGTATAGAGGCCTCCAGGTCTCTTAGGGCATCCTCTGTCCCCCACTTAAAGTACCCATGTCTCAACTGCCAGGGATCTAGAGCATTCTCCATATCAGCTCCCTTCCTGTGGAACAAGCTCCCTTCCTCTGTCTGTTCGTCGCCCACCCCCTGGCATTCAAGCAAAATCTGAAAGACTGGCTCATGGCCTCTGCTAGCTGTCATCGCATCCAACAATAACCTTGAGCCTTGTTCACCCTTTCCTCTTTGTGTGTAGGCATCTCTTGTTTTCTCATGTTTCCCTGCCTTCAACCACACTTCTATCACCCCTGTCCTAGTCTTTCTCAATCCCTCCTCTTCCTTATACGCCATGTCTCTTGAGCCTTGTACCTCTAAGAGTCATTTGTGATTTCCTGCTTGCATGCACCCTGTGCAACTACTGCTACTGGCACAGACCTGACAAGCAATTATGGTATCCTTGCTATTGTGTGTATATATGTGTATGTATGTGTGTTTGTGTATGTATATGTATTTATGCAACAGGTGTGAACAAAAATACATGCCATAAATAATGTGCATTGTAGCTACTGTGTAAATAAAACCATTTATATGCATACTAAGTATGCCATCACTCATTGACATACATAGTTACTATGTCATCACTCATTTATATATACAGTTGCTACGTCATTAGCAAATTTACAATGTTCAGCCTCAGTAGCAGTACTAATCATACTTAAATAACTTTAAAATGAAAATGACAGAATGGCAATGTGAGCACAAAAGTTGTCCAGCACAAATATATCTACAAAATGAGTGGTGTTTCATTTATAAACACCTTTAGTTTTGTAGAATTAGCAAAAACAGCACAACGCTAAGGTTTTGTGCACTTTTCAACAAATGAATACAAATAACTTTAAAATGAAAACTGATAGCACTGTAACGGTGAACACAAAAGTTGTTAAGCACAAAATAATCGACAAAATGAGAGATGTTTCATATATAGATGCCTTTTAGATTTTTTTATCATCAGCAAACAATGGCAGAACATTTTGTTTTTATTCACTTTTTCTGACAAACAAATCCCCAATGTAAAAACAAGAGAATTGTGCATCAAACTTTTTCATTATGTACTGTCCATAATGTAAAGTTGAGCATCCATGGCAACTGCTTAGCAACCACTATGCAAAAGCCGAGCTACTCTGGGAAAACCACAAAAGTCCATGTATGTTAATAAGAAAAATTAAACAATTTAAAACAAAACTCCTTACAAAATCCTAAAGAATCCCTATTGCATAAATGAAATACATAACAGGGACCTTGTGGAATACATGATTTATTTTCACTCGAGCACTTTGACCTTGGGCACAGCACTTCTGGCTTACGCCTCGTGATATTACCAAGATCAAACAGCTCTTGTGAAAATAAATCATGTGTTGCACAAGTCCCAGTTATGTATCCCTTATATATATGTATCTGTGGGTACATGTATGTATGTGTATGTGTATATGTGTGTATATATATATATATATATATCTCACACTATGTGTTGTCTGTCACTTTCTGTCCCTTGCCTACTCTACTGTTTTGCATTACATGACTTACCTACTGTACATTTTCATTTTCCACACCACCTCATGTTCGGTGTGTATTATTGCACTGTATATGGTTAATTTTCATGTTATCTACTGTACATTTTCATTTTCCACACCACTTCATGTTCAGGTTGTGTATTACTGCACTGTATATATAGCTAATGTTAATGTTGTTTTTTTATTCATTTCTTATTTTCCACAACACCTCATGCTTGGGTATGTATTCCTACACTGTAAGTATTGTTTATTTTTCATGTTGCTGCCACCGTGGCCTGGTCGTGCTCTGAAAACGGTCTGTTGGATCAGCGACCTACCCATTTACCAAAGACATAAATAAATATATAAATACATTTGCTTCTCGATCTGTTCTCTAAGTCATGAAACTCAAGAAGAGTCTACCACAAAACTGCAATTAACATTAACTATGGCATAGTGTCACTAATGTACCTTTACAAAGCTGGCGATTCCATTTTAAAATGGGGTTTGCATTTGGAATACCACTCAACTAATTTTCATATTATACCCCAAATTCTGGCAAACTTTACATTAACTCAGGTTTAATACAGCTCTATTGTATTTTTGCATACACTGCATATAAATAACATGTAATGCAGCTCTATTGGACTCTTACATACATTGTGCTTATAGACCATGGAGGGACTCCTCCCCCATGTGTGATCAGCAGTGATTTCCAGGTATCTCTTCCTAAATGGGAGATTGGACATGGATGAAATACTGCTGGGTACAGTGTATGGCTCAATAGAGATTTGCCAGACTTCTTCACTAGTCTAGCGCCAGTGTTGGCCCCTTACCCATATTAATCGGGATTGGAATACTGTCTATCAACATGGCCTAGACAAACCAGGCACAAACAGGAGAGGTTTATCCTCAGGGCAAAGAGGTCTCTGTGAATTAGATACTAGATCTGATGGGACTGACTGACCTTGGCTAATGCTGCATCTGACTAAAAATGATACCTTCCACTCCATTCCACACAATTCCTTTTGGGAATTGATTTTTCACTATAAATGATGAAAGCATTGCGTGTCATCCCCTGGTGTGTAAGCTTCAGGTTCCTAGTTTGTGAAATAGGAGAGATTGGCCTTATCAGATCATGTGCCAGTGCACATGAGGCACAGTGTTAAAGAAGGGATGGAAGGATACTATCTGGCTTTTAATACACAATTGCTTAAAGACAGATAGTTGAGAAGTTACAGAATCACCTCAAAACCTTTTTGACACTAACAAAGGGTCCATGGAACAACTAGACATCATGTGGGGTGCAGCCAAGTGTGCAATGAGGGGTGAATTTTATTCATTTATTCATTTAGGAAATTGAATTACAACTCTTGAGTCATAGACTGCTTTCAAAGGCTCCACGTCAGAATAAAACATAAGACATTCATACAGTACATACATAGACTAAATGTGGGTGAGCAATCATACAGAGTATAAATACAATGAGCACGGGTTAATACCTATACATTTGGTAGCTAAAACAGGGCAGAGCTATCAACATATTTGCCTAATGAGCAGTTAAGACCTATACAATTGGTAGCTAAAGCAATGCATGATATGAGTTGGTAGTAAGCCACCTCAGGGAGGCCTTGTCTTATACATAATACAATGCATTCATAGTCCAGTGCAACTATATGGTAACCAAGGGAGGTGAGGAGCCTGTAGGCTGGAAATAGTGAGGGCTCTCCACGGCTTGGCCAAGGGCGTAGTGTGCACCTAGCGGCATGGTGCAGGATCCACAGGTTACCGTTACACTGATGGGAGGAGAGGATAGGACCCTTAAGGCAGCTTTAAAAGGACCTAGACTGGTGATTGATGTGACAGCCAGTGGGAGGGCACTGTACCAGGATGGAGCTCTAAGGGGAAGGATCGCTGGGCTAGGGTGGTCCTGACCCTAGGCACCTTCCAGATAGTTTTTGGGCAGCCGTGAGGACGCTTGAGATGGTGGTTGTCTGAAAGGAAGCTAAGGCACCTACTAGTTAAACCCCAATGTATAATGTATATGCAATGAATGTATAAGGTTAGCAGCAAAAGGAAGGTGGAGAGGAGTGAAAAATCAGAGGACCTACTAAGACAAATCAGAGACATAGAAAAATAGCTTAAACCAGGCACCCAGAGCAGACCTGCTCTTGCTCTTAAGTTCATTTGAGCCAAGTATGAAGAATTACTTGATATGAAGACTGAGTTGCTATTTTTAGAGCCAGGTTCAGATATGTCAAAACATGGGAGAGGGCTGAGAGAATGCTTATTCTCAGGCTAAGACAACAGGAAGCTTTGAGAATGGTAAAAGGGCTAAATGTAGGCACCAGGCTGAACCCAGTCACCAAACCATGTGAAACAGCAGAAGTCTTCAAGGGGTTTTATGAAGCTTTGTGTACCAATGACCAGCATGACCCTCACCTGCTTCATTACATTAGGGAATTTTTCGTAATGTCAACTTCCACAACTTACAGGGCTGCAAAGTAGTTCTCTGTAAGGAGATAGTACATCAGAGGAGGTCTGGCTGGACATTGACAATTTAGATAGTTCCGCCCAGACGATTTGCAGTTAATTTTAACGGCTTTCACTAAAGATCTGGCCCCTTCTTTGCAGAGATGTTTAACTATGTCTCTCTAAAGGGTTAATGGATAGTTTCCTACTGAAGCTCAGATTATCTTTCTCCTCAAACCAGGGAGAGATGAGTTTTAGCAGGCAGCTATAGACCCATCTCTTTGATAAATACTGATTTAAAAATTTCAGCAAAGATTCTGACCAATAGACTTGGGAAAGTCTGGGATAAGCTGATAGGTGCCGAACAAGTTGGTTTTATGAGGGGTGGGTTTTCTAGTGACCAGCTATACAAGCTATACCACTTGATTATGGGGTCTAAGGATCCTAGATGCCAAAAGGCTTTTGATTGAGTCTTTTGGCTCTACTTGTTTGAGGTGCTTAAAAATTCAATATCGCAGAGGAATTTGTGGCTAGGGTGCTGGTCCTCTATCAACGGCCAACAGCTCAGATCCTAGTAATGGTGTTCTTTCCAGCAGGATACAGCTGGAATGAGGGACATGGCAGGTATGTCCACTGTCACCCTGTTATTTAATTTACACTTAGAACCCCTGGCACATCAGCTCCAGAACAATCTGAATATCAAGGGCATAACTGCTGTGCACATGGGCCACAAATTTTCATCATATGCTGATTACATTTTACTACATGTAGACAAACCTGTAACCTCTATACCAGCAGCCTTGAAGAGATAGAGACCATTTAGTTGCATCTCAGTTTACAAGTTAAGTATGGGAAAACATGTGTGCTGCCACTAAACAATTTGGTTATTAAATGTGAAATGGTGGACTCATGTCTGGTGGGAACTCCACTCTTACTTACCTGGGCATAGTTGTCACAAAACATCTGTCTGATTTAAAAGAAATAACACAGACCCACCAGTGCAAACCCTCAGTTGGTCTTACAATGGTGGGGTCCATGCCCCTGACTCTGTTGGGCGGATCATTATTATTATAATGAACCTGCTCCCCTGCATTTATGTCCGATGGGGATGCTGAACATAGTCTTACCCAAACATGGTTCATGCACCTCCAGAGTTTGACACACAACTTCCTCTGGGAAGAAAAGACAGTCGGTGGGCTTAATTGAAATTCACTAACCCCAAACGGGGAGTTATGGCCCCCTAACTTTTGCTCTACTACCTGGCACTACACAGGGCAAGTACTTACAA
Organism: Neoceratodus forsteri; assembly: GCA_016271365.2. Taxonomy (NCBI): domain Eukaryota; kingdom Metazoa; phylum Chordata; order Ceratodontiformes; family Ceratodontidae; genus Neoceratodus; species Neoceratodus forsteri. The sequence goes on along the minus strand of CM057452.1, from coordinate 417,722,334 downwards.
TGGTACAAATCAGAGGATAAGGAAGCAGGCCTAACTTATGAACCACAATGGGTTAGGATAGAAAAGATCTCTGTAGGGCAGTGGTGTTCATTTGAATAGCCTCATGCATTAAACCTGCCAAACCGCCTAGACCCTCAACAAACACCAATATAATGGTCTCTGAGTTCAGGCCAAGTTCAACTCTTATCTAGGCCTAAACCTGGTCAAAGATATCTCCCAACTTATACTATACAATCCCAACTTCATGTAACCACCAGGTGGCGCTGTCCCAAGGGCTACTACCCTGCCTGCTTGACTACTGACAGGTTGAGGAGTCTAGGTTCTATGGTGGGTGCCTCCACCCAGAGGTCAGGGTTTGTAGTGGTTAGACTAGCTTGGTCACAGCCCTCTGGGACACTTGAGACCCTTTATTCCCTCCAGTGGCTCACACAGTACACAGGAGTTACAGGCTCCCATACCCCACATATACACACTGTTCACTCATAAAGTACTCACTTACCCCGAGACTGATTCTGCAGCACGCCCCTGAGGACCCCTGTAAAATAAGGTTAAACAACATACACAGCAAAATACAATACTGTTTCCATAAGTACCAACACCATAGACAGTATATAGTATAACAACAACAAATCTGATTTATTTAGGGACAATAACACAGGAGGGACAATCAGGTTAATTGGCAGAATTAAATCACAGTACTGTGCACACATATAGGATCTGAAAAGTCAAACTCTGGATAGCCAGGTTGGGGGTGGGCTAGCCAGGTCCATTGCCGGTTGCGGCAGGTGCAGATGGACAGGGCCCTGTAGAAGAAAATATATGCACAACACCCAATTGTAATCCAGAGCTGGGTGGCTCAGTCCATGAAGAAGTGAAACAACTATAATTAGATGACACACTTGTAATTGAAAACAGGTTGCAGGGGAATACCTGATTTGTACTCACAATACCCAAGCTGAGAACCGGATGGTGGATGTTCTTCTGGGTTGCCTGAACAACACGGCATGGAGACATGGTTGTTGTGACTGGACCCCACTGCAGTAGATAGCAAACTGATTTAGTCCGAGACAAGCTGGGGTTTGCTTCCAGCTTCAAAACACAGCACACAGCACAGGGATTGGAAATAGATTCCCTCACAAGCACTATGCACATTCATATGTAAAAGGAAAGTACTATACCAGGTAGGCTCCTCCTAGATCCCGATCGCAATTACTGTAAAATACCCAGGAGCACACACAGTAGCTTCAGTTCCTGACAGACCGAGCGATTCAGCAATTTCACCAGTCTTCACAGAGTGAGCCTGGTTTCCACTCTTCAGACTTCCTTCTTTCTCCTCACAAATCGGATTCAGTCCGAACTGGCACTTACAACTGCTGCAGGACAACCTCAGGGCCTCACATGCGCTTCCCGTGAAACTATACAATCGTAGAAGCACAGAGCTCTCTCTTCACTGTCGCAACTGATCTGATCTTTCCAGTCACAGAGCAGGGTACTTCTTTAGCTCCACACCATTCTGCTGGCTGGTTCAGCTGTCGCCACAATGAGACTCCTTTGTTGGTGAAAAAGGTGCCAAGGTCAAAACTACATTTCCCAGAGTCACTGCCCATACAATCCCTTGTGGCTGGCTCAAAATTGAGAGTCCAAGTTCCGATTCGGTCCACAGGCTCCATTTTAAGGAAACACTTCCCATTGATTGGTCCATTTCGACAGTTCAGGACCAAAATAGTATGAAGAGTATGAATAGATAGGCCATTGACAGAGCAAAGGCCAATGGCACATTTATAAGGTAGAAAAGAAATGGCAGACTGGATGGGCCTTGCGGTCCTTATCTGCGCCAACTTCTATGTTTCTATGTTTCTAAAATGAAAGGTCTACACTGAAACAGTTTGTGCTGAAATGAAGACAGGTTAGACAAACTACATTTTCTCAGTCACTCCAAATGATTTCTGGCAAATAGTTATATCTTTCAACAAGGCTCCCTCTGCACATGTAGTGGCAGAAAGAAGCGAATTGACAGCAGCTTGGGTGGATTCGGGCATTAAATACACAGTCCCCCATACCAACTAATTAAGTCTGCAAGCAGACAGCTCTTAAAGAGACAGTACGTGGAGGCTCAAATAGCACTCACTTGGAACCACACTTAAACAGCTTAAATCGAACACTGCCCAGACTTGGAGCATTCAGGCAAGCTCCTGGAAGACTTTGGGAACTCCCATTTGCAGGGGGTTACATTCAAAATAGCAAACTGGCTAGCCACTGACAGCTTTGACCTCAGGTCCCAATACCCTCAGTAGCACACCTCTCACTATGAGGCAGACCCACTGACCTTACCACTTTTTAAACCAGACAGCGGATACCTTGCATAACATATTTTAAATTCATGTAGTTAACACACTCAATCTCATTACATATGGGATCCACACTGTGGCCGGACATGGGGCGAGGGGCTCACTGGATAAACTGATTAATGCAGCAGTGCACACCATCCCTTTAACATACAAAACACTGCAGATAATGGACCTAGATGGGCTGATTAAGATCTGTTCCACTGGTAAAGGTGCTTCAAGTGGAATGGGCCCAGGAGTAGTAGCAGCAAATTTGAGGGACCTATATAAATATGTGAAGCAGGATGCTATAGGTTGATGCAGTTCAAGATTCTGCAAAAATATGTTATTTCACAACACTGTAACTGCATAAAATGGAAAAAATTGACAACCCCACCTGCTCAAGATGTGGAAAGGAGGAAGGCTCCTGATGCACATTCTATAGGAATGCAAAAAGCGACCCCCTTGGGAAGACATTAGGCTGCACTTGGATCCTCTCTGAGGCCTAGATTATCCCTTTACACCAGATGTATGTCTGACAGGGTGCTACCAGGCAAAACTCTAGATCCTAGGAAAGGCCACATAGCTTTAATTGCGGTATGGCCAAGATGACAATCTTGAGGCATTGGATGGATACAGCTTTCCATCAAGAGCAGAATGGCATAATAAAATATTGAGCACTCTATATGTGGAAAAGCAAAAACTGCAAGTGTGAATCATAGGTACAATACCCATCATAAGAGATGGGAACGCTTGCATGCTGTACCCCTACATAATGTGCATGAGACCCTATGTACTGCCATTTACCATTATACAGTGGGCTCAGTTTTTCCATAAGTCTTATTGGCTACTGAGGGTCTTTACCTGTGGGTAAATCCTACAATAACCCGCGGATAAAGATCCAGTAGCCCCTTCACAAGAAAAGCAAAGAGAAATCCATCCTTGTAGGCAAAAACATAAACAAAATGCCGCCTCTGTTAAGCACCACAAAAGCCAAAGTAGGAAAGCCTGCCTAAGTAAAAGTACACTGGCCACCCCCAAGTGAAAAAATAATTAAGAAAACATTTTCTCGACAGTACTTCCTCTGTCACCTATGACAGTCACGGCAGTACAAGAGCCCTAAATGTAATCTATTGCAACTATTTTTTTTTTTTGACAGAAACTGACAGCAGGTCGTTTCACACTTTGCACCATCGCCATGCTGGTAAATATACATTTTAACAGCTGGAGCAATGCAAGTAGGAAAGTGTTCCTTATTGAAAATGAGGGGTTCAAACTTGTAAATCACAGCTGAGAAACCCGTGTGATACTGAGCATGCAGCTATGCAAATGCATATCCATGGCTTATACATATGCAATTGCGCATGCCCAGTATCACAGCTCAGCTTTTCAGCCATAATTTCTCAACCTTGGCCCTTGTTTTTTTTTGCATTATGTGTTTACTCTCCTCCGTGCTCTTGGTATCACCCACTCCTTCAGGCCTCAGTACCCCCAACTTACCTCTGGGCATCTCTCTCGAGCTCCCATCCTCAGATTGCAGCCGACCCCTGGCTATCCAGCGTAACCCTTTGCCGGTGGGTCCCTCTCTTCCAAGGGGAATGCACTGGGAGGGGACCAGTGCACTCACTATTAGGTCCCAAGGGTGCTGCTGAGGCGGAGATAGCTCCCTGGAGGCTCCGTGGTGTTGGGGATCGGAAGCCACCATCTGGTGGACATCAGAGCGATTTTCCATTTTTCCTGAGTTCCTCCTCATTGCACCACTCGTTCAGTGCCACCAGTCTCCACTAGGGGCCGCTGTAAGTGATGCCTCCCTCCCCACCCCAGGAGAGAGGCAGTCCTCCGGACGCTCAATCCTCTCCTCCCCTGCCGACCCCAAGTCCATTCTCCGAAGCCGGTCGCCGGCATGGGTCGGGTGGCAGCGCACCTCAACCTCTATGCCACCAGGCCGGGCGGCCCAATGCTTAATTAAACTGCACCTTCTGTACATCAGCATTCGTAAAGTCTCAAAATACATCTTTGGCTAAACGTCATGCTGGCAGCTGTAAACAAGACTCCTAGAGCTCCAGTACTACCAACAATCAATTGCAGCAGAATCAGAAGGCAACAAAATGGTTTTAATTAGATATCTGAAAGATCGAACATTCCTACACATGGCTTGATGTAGGAAATTCCATAAAGGTGCTCTTCTGCTACAAGCTCAGTAGTTAAAGTTTTGAATCAAGTTCAGGGGCACATAATCAGATGGTTGGGACAGCGGGGGCAGAGTCTCCTTAGCAACAAAGAACTATTTTTTGTGGCAGAGCAATAAAATAAAATAAAAAATAATTTCAAATAAAAAGAACTAATTGCAATAAACCACTCCAGGGTGTGGGTTATGCTGGGATTTCACCCACTTCTGGTGTGGATTTGGTCATCGCCTGCAGTCTCATGACTGAACCACATCAGGCATGGGTAAATCCCAGCATAACCCACACCCTGTTGTAGTTTATTGTTTAAATATATAATTGGGACTACATGGTATATTACAACCATTTGCCGATACCCATATGACCATATTAATTTCACTCAATGTTATGTACTTTGGGGGTGAATTTTTTTAGAGGTTAACTGTATTGTGTTACTTTGTGCTCGACTGTCCTGTTTTGCCTGTAATGTTTGTGTAAAAGCACAAAAGTTTCTTTCAATAAAGTACATTAAATGAAAAAATTACAGTACATACAAGTATGGATGTTATAATTGTTTAATAAAACCTTTTGCATTCATGTTAGCTTAATGCCCCTCTCGTAAGTACCAGTTAGTTGCAACTGGCCTGGTTTACCTTCACCTAAAACCCCGACACCCACAGGCCAGGTGTCACACAAAAATCCAGCTACAGTGGTTGTAGTAGTTGGAATTTGCTTTCCCTCAGAGATGAATATACATATATATACTGTATATATAAATATAGATATGTTTGTTGACTTAGATGTGAAACCTCTGTAAACAAGAACCTGTGCTCAAAACTACTCACCAAACAAATTTATTTTTTCTACAAACATCGAGGGTATGGATTGTCTGTTGGTTGAAATAATTATTAAATTAGTGGTTGGAGTAATCTATGCCCTCCCAGAACTAAACTGAGGCATTTTGATGTATTGGTCAGTAAACTATCAGACATAGCAAAACATGCAGAAGAGGTATTAACTGGCGATTTTAATGCAAATTGGTTACAGAGTAGGGGAAAGAAGTTAAGGGAAGTACTGAAGCCCTAAGACTCTGGCAAGTGATTCAAAATCCAACTAGGTGCACAGAAAATGTAAGTCTAGGTTCAATTCTTGGTTTAATATTCATTTCACAGGATACTGAAGTGAAGCACTTAGAGATAAAGAACCTCTGTGCGTAAACACTGAGGCAAGGGTTACCCCAAAGGGCATCTGGCTGGGAAGCCAAGTTTCAAGAAAATACAAAATCACATATGCCCCACAATGCAAAGCATCATGGGCTGCATATGCAAATCACCACAGAATGTTATGCTGGTCCAACTTTAAGCAGAATTGCATGGTGCCGAAAGGCCTCTACACAGTTTGCAAAGGGTGCTAACAGAAGACATAGACACGTGTTTCGTCCTACCAGGACTCATCAGTATGCCTCGCCTGTTTGACACCCCAGTGGAATGGACCAGCTACCCCTAAGGCAGTGTGCCTGGGATATATTGTAGTGAACCCATTAAAATAAAAAACTATTTAAAGACAAAGAACCTCTGTGCGTAAACACTGAGGCAAGGGTTACCCAAAGGGCATTTGACTGGGAAGCCAAGTTTCAAGAAAATACAAATCACACATGCCCCACAATGCAAAGCATCATGGGCTGCATATGCAAATCACCACAGAATGTTATGCTGGTCCAACTTTAAGCAGAATTGCATGGTGCCGAAAGGCCTCTCACACAGTTTGCAAAGGGTGCTAACAGAAGATATAGACACGTGTTTTCATCTCTACCAGGACTCATCAGTATGCCTCGCTTGTTTGACACCTCAGTGGAAACTTGGCTTCCCAGCCAAATGCCCTTTGGGTAACCCTTGCCTCAGTGTTTACGACAGAGTGTTCTTTTGTCTTTAAATAGTTTTTTTATTTTAATGGGTTCACCTACAATATGTCAGGCACACTGCCTTAGGGGTAGCTGGTCCATTCCACTGGGGTGTCAAACAGACGAGGCATACTGATGAGTCCTGGTAGGACGAAACACGTGGTTCTATGTCTTCTGTTAGCACCCCTTTGCAAACTGTGTGAGAGGCCTTCGGCACCATGCAATTCTGCTTAAAGTTGGACCAGCATAACATTCTGTGGTGATTTGCATATGCAGCCCATGATGCTTTGCATTGTGGGGGCATGTGTGATTTTGTATTTTCTTGAAAATTGGCTTCCCAGCCAAATGCCCTTTGGGTAACCCTTGCCTCAGTGTTTACGCACAGAGGTTCTTTTGTCTTTTAAATAGTTTTTATTTTAATGGGTTCACCACAATATATCCCAGGCACACTGCCTTAGGGGTAGCTGGTCCATTCCACTGGGGTGTCAAACAGACGAGGCATACTGATGAGTCCTGGTAGGACGAAACACGTGTCTATGTCTCTGTTAGCACCCTTTGCAAACTGTGTGAGAGCCTTCGCACCATGCAATTCTGCTTAAAGTTGGACCAGCATAACATTCTGTGGTGATTTGCACTTAGAGATTATGCCTTTGAACCTAGACGACCATAATCAAATTAAATGACATTTGGAACGGAATAGGCTAAGTAGGAAGGATGCTGAAACATACTAGATTACTAATATGAAGCAATTTAATATAACAGTTTACAGAAATAGCCTATGTAGTGTCAGGTGGGATAGAATAACACTAATTCCAGATCTGGATTTGGCAGTGCAAGATTTCATAAATATGCTGATAACCATAACTGACAAACATGTTCCAAAGGTACAAAAATAGTGAACAGAAAAATTTACCATGGGTTACAGATAAAATGAAAACACATATAAGAATTAAAAACCAGTATGGAAAAAGTCAAGAAAACAAGAAATTAGAAGACTGGATTACGCTCAAAACATGGATGTAATGAGGAAATTAGGTTAGCAAAATTCAGTATTACAAGAATAATATAGACCGAGCAAAAGACTCTAGAAAATGTTGTACATACGTAAAGAATCTTCAAAATTATGTAAATGTAAGGAGTCAAAAAGAATTAAAGATAACAGATTAATTGGAGATCAAACAAAAGTGGCAGAGTTATTAAATAAATATTTCATTGACTTGCCTGACCTCGTGATACCTAATGCCAAGATTAGCACTTCTGAAATTCTCTTCAAGAAATCATAAAGAAGTTGAGCAGGAGGATGCAGAATCTCCTGGAGAACTATCCTGACAGAGGTTTAGGTTTAAGAAACTTAAAGAGGTGGTAGAAGAATTAAATAAACTAAAGGTTAACAAAACCGGGTGTGGATGGGGCTGAAGCAAGATTTTGAAGATGGGAGCAGATATTTTGGCTCCATGTTAACATATCTATTTTAATTGGAGCCTATGTACATCCAATGCTTCTGGAGGTTTGGAAAATAGGAAAATATATCCTATATTTAAGGGATGAGATGCAACCACTCCACAAATTACAGACTTATTGCTCTACTGTCAATTCCATGAATAATAATGGAAAGATTTGTGCATAATCAATGTTGTCAATATTTGGAACAGAGTGAATTATTGTCAGATTGTCAGCATGACTTTAGAGAAGGAGGTCCATGAACAAGGCCTCATGCATTTTAATAATATAGTTACAACATCTTTGAATAAGGGAGGAGTACTGGGCGGTTCATGGACCTCAGCAAAGCCTTTGACTTGGCTGATCATCAGACTTTGTTGCAAAAGCGTATAGTATCAGAGTTCATTTTGAACCACTACAATGGTTTAAATTGTATATTTTGGATAGGAAGCATAAAGTGCATATGGACACCAGTATCACAATTGCAAGAAGTAATAAGAGGAGTCCAACAAGGCTCAATTTAGCCCCCCGTTTTAACGCTTATATTAATGATCTGCCAAATACTTTGATTAACAGTGAGGTCCAGCTGTATGCAGACGATACTATTATAGTGAGGTCCACGGACAGCCACACCTAACTGGAACAGAAACTCTAGGATGATTTAGTGACACTGGAATTATGGGTTGGCAACCGGCCTTATACTCAATGGGGAAAACAAACACAATGTATGCTTTTTTGTTCAGGAACTAAAAGAAACCAAGACTGTGAACTTAACATTAAATTTAGAAATGGAATGAAGGTAACTGGTACTAAAAGCTATAAATACTTGGGAGGTCCTTGTAGATTATAGGGTACCATATGTTGAACATGTCAATTCTATTGTAAAGAAAACAAACCAGAAATTGAGTGCTTTAAGAAGGGTGTCAAATTGTCTTATGAAGGAAGCCATGACAAAAATAGTTCATCACTTGTTAATCCCAGTCCTAGAATATGGTTCCTCGCTGTATTCAGTTGAAACATCTACAGCAGCCAGCTGAATTTGAACTCTGTGTAGCGAGACTGTGTTATTCCTGTGCCAAAGCTCTACCCTGCATTGTTTAGCTACTAGCTTACATGAGCTCCCGGTTATCGAGCCCTTGGGATTGCCATCAGCTGTTTGCTACAGCACGCCAGCAGAGGAGAAGGGCAGAATCACTTGAAAAGGCCTGCGCTGGCTGCAGAAACAGCTCTGCAATACCGGACTCACGAGGCGCTCAGCCCCAACCCACCGGACCGAATAGTAACAGCTCTGCAAATACTGACCCCAGAGTTCGCAAGGGCTCCCACTGCTCCTCCCCAGCCCACCGGACCGAAAAGTAAGCGCGGTGCTCAACAACAGACCCCGAGGTCGCCTGCACAGCCCCCAGCCCACTGGACCAAAAGCAGTGAGCTCTGCACACCGGGACCCCTGAGGTCACGAGGGCTTCCACGCCCTCCACCCAGCCCACCGACCGAAAAGTAAGCCAGCTCTGCAATACCAGACCCTGAGGCTCAAGGGCACTCCACGGCCCTCCCCAGCCCACCGGACTGAAAACTCTGCAATACCGACCCCGAGGTCACAAGTGTGCTCTACTGCCTCCCCAACCCACCGGACCGAAAAGTGGCCAGGTAATTTCTTCCTGAATTGCAAATACTAGCCTTCTGCAGTGCTCCTTGAAAACGCTTTTTACGCCATTTCTAAAAAATGCTACTGTGCAACTAAACCTGTTATTGGGGCACAGCAGTACTGGAATCAGGCCCTGTTTTGTATCGCGAGACGTACAGACAGACTTTTTGCAGTTTTGAACTGCTCTGAATCAGACAGTACTGTCTATTGCTCTGAGTTTAACGGTCTTTGTACTCCCCTTTAACGCTGGTAATCTGATATATGCTTTGTACCTGTATATTTGCTTTAAATGTTAACTGACTTTGCTCATAGATGCTTTTTCTTTACAAAGTGCTGCTAAAAGGATTGAACAGTCTTACCTTGTGACCCAGTGTACTGGACTTGCTCTGATGACTGTCCCTCTCCTAACTCAGTCTCTGCTCACCAGACGCCTCTTCCTCCCCCAAATTGCTATATAAAGCCAGCTGACTCTCCTTTTCCTCCACAGCTCTGCAATACTGGACCCCCGAGCTCACGAGGGCTCTCCACGGCCTTCCCCCTGCAGCCCACCGGACCGAAAAAGTAAGCAAGGTAATTTCTTCCTGAATCTACAAATACCAGTCAGCAGTGCTCCTTGAAAACGCTTTTTGGCACCATTTCTAAAAATGCTAACAGCAACTACAAACCTGTTATTGGGCACAGCAGTACTGGAATCAGGCCCTGTTTTGTGTTGTCAAGAGATCAGTCTAGCTCACGAATCGCCATGCGCTCGCCCCTACTCCCCACCACCACCCCTTGGTCAGCTCTCCTTAAATAGGCTGAGAGTGGTCACATGTGGTGGTAATTTGACCCATCAGTCCAGTTCTCCATTTGCAGGTTATACTAACCTGCCACTAGGCAGACCTAATTAATCTCAAGCTCCTAGCTAACTAGTTACACAAAAAAACAAAAAACATACAGCAGGCTTACATCTTTTCTGGGCACTACTACTGCACTGCAGACACACCGTACTGCCGCATGCTCCGTTGGGGCCTCCCACCCAACAACCCCTGCTAGCATGGCTACCTCCTCAACCCCTCCCCTGCCCACCAGGGCCGGAACTACACTCACAAACAGGATGGCCTCCTGCATCCCTCAACCCCGCCTCCCCCATGGCTATATGTCATGGGGCTAAAAATCGCCCATCTAAATGTTCGCAGCCTCCTATGCAACCTTGCTGAGCTCTCTGCCTGGGTTGCCCACATAATCCGGATATATTGGGTATCACGAAACATGTCTAAAACCACACATCCTGACACTATATGTATCCTGCCAGGTTATAGCCATATCAGGTGCATCGGGGGAACAAACTGAGAGGAGGGTGCTACTTTACTATAAAGTCCACCTCAATGTGTCTGCCATTGACCACCCACCTACCCCCTTGACATGTGAGTTCCTGCACACCTTTCCTACTAGGGCTCACAAAGAAAATCCACCTAATTTGCTGCTATAACCCTCCCAGAGGCGGGCTACCTGGACTCTCCTCACTTCTACACAGCGTCAGCTCTAGGGTGAGGACAAGTGAGGTCCTCATTACTGGAGACTTCAACCTTGACTGGATAGGATCAATTCTAAATCCTCACGAGCCTTTGTTCTCAGGCCTTGCTCTGACCCAAATTATCACCGAGCCAGGGGGATAAGGATCACTGATTGACTGGGTCCTGACCAACAGGCCTGACAGTCACATCCTCGGCATCCTACCTGATGCCATCTCAGACCACTTGCCCACCTTTTGTACCTGGGGCATCTCTCAGGTGAGAATACCTAGCAAAGTGATACAGATGAGGGACTACTCAAAGCTCTACTTGCCCGACTTCCTCAGCGACTCAGATCAATTGACTGGTCCGAGATCACCGCCTCCTTGGACCCAAATCAAGCACTGGATGCATTCTTAGCCAAATAAATCCCAGTGCAGAACAAGCATGCGCCCTCACTAGAAGGAGGGTGTGGAGAAATCAGCACCAAATGGCTTCATGGGGGTCTATTCTCTAATGAAACTCAGGGACAAATGCTGGGAGACCTATAAGGCCCTCTCAGCGTCGATGATCTCGCCTACAGGTGCCTCAGAAACTCTGCAAAAAGCCATCAGGGCCGCTAAAGCAGTTCTGCCGATCCTCACTACTCTCCTCTACCAACAACCCAAGGAGCTTTTGCAGAACATAAAAAGCGTGGTTGGGTCTCGCGAGAGGGCAAGCTACTGATTTGCTCATTGATGGGGTCAGCTGCAATAGCCCTCACACAATCTTTAACACTATGTTCTCCGAACAGGCCACCCCTACCTCCTACCCCCACTGCCCCCAAGTCCTCAAACTCTCAACCACCTGTAACATACCCCCAATGCCACTCGACCCGGACCTGCGTCCAGACCCTCCTTCTTTCTACGGCAGGTTATCTATCACGAGACCGAGGCTGCTCGCTAGCCTCTCCCCATACCGTCCAGGGCAACGACAACCTCTGCCAAACTGCTCAGGCTAGGTGCCCACTTCCAGCTCGGCCAACAACGGATATCTTTAACACCTCTCTTGCCACCGGTGTCATCCCAGATATCTGAAAATAGCCAAGGTCACCCCTGTCCTCAAACAAGGAAACCCTAAAGATCCCTGAACTATCGGCCGATTGCTATTCTATCAGCGATCAAAACTTCTAGAGAAAGTTTTGGCCTCTCAGTTAACAGAGTACCACAGGAGCACAATCTCTCTCTCCGGCCCAACACGGGTTTAGAAGGTACAGCATGGCTACCGCCTCGGCCAGTCATCACCTCACAGATCAGAACTGCAACCGACCAGGCAACCCTCACTGGTGCGATTTTGGTGGACTTCTATCCAAGGCCCTGACAGGGTAGATCACCCTCCTCAGCATCACTCTGCTCTCCTCAGACTCTCAAACCCTGCTCATGCCTGGTTCCACAATTACTTCTCTGGTAGGAAGCAATACACCAACTTCAACAGGACCCTCTCCAACCTCACCACTGTCCAATGTGGGTCCCCAGGGGTCCGCCCTCGCCAAACGCTTTTCTCCCTTTTCATCAACAGACCATCTATCATCACCCATGGGCTTGCCACTCCTGTACGCCGATGACCTTGTCATTTTGGATAGCGCCCGAGACATCGGCACCATCAATTCCCAACTAAACTCCCACTTTAGCGGATCCAATCCTGGCTGTATGAGCATAAGCTTGTCATCAACCTCAAAACCCAGGCTATGCTCTTTTGGGTCCCTGAATAGAACAAAATCCTGCCCTGCCCCCTTCTAATCCATGGGGCTGACGGCTTGTCCTTGCAGATAGCTGCTGCTGTCAAGTACCTTGCGCCACTCTGGACCCCAGCTGGACCTTTCCTTCATATCCGAACATCTGCAAGGCTACAAATGTTAAACTGGACCGTGATACAGAGCCAAAACTGCCTCACCCCGCCGCCGGATGGCCCTAGCCAGGGTTTCTCCTCTCCCTCTGTTATGGGCTAGTGACCTTGCCCCTGTGCCAAAATCCAACCACTTGAAATGGGATACGACCTACAACAGCATCTACCGATTTGCGCTCTCTGCCCCCGACCACATCCCAGGACCTTTATACTCGCCTTGAGTGGCTTCCCTGAGAAGCATCGCATCTTGTAATAGGAATTTCATTGACAACATCGTAGAACAGCCACCCCCACTACTCCTAGCCCTGCCCTCAACCCCGACAACTCTTTCCACCACCTTAGGTCAAGGGCGCACTAAATTGCTTGGTTCCCAGAACACGACCTTCATGGGTGATCGAGGCTCGCCAACCATGCCCCCAAACTATGGAACCTGCTCTGCCCTTACTCGGTCCACCCTCCCATCCATGGTTTAAAAACGTCCCTTGGACATTCCTGAAGGCTCCTCCACCTGTCCTTGCGCCGTAGCCCCTTGAACTCTCCTCTCACGGGGGTCTCTTGCACTCCAGGCCCACTGCACTTACTCTCCTGGTCACTGGTCTAGAAATTGGCTAAATGTAATGCTATTATTGTTAACGCCTGTAATACCACTGTATGTAAATCTGACTCACTCACTGTATGTGTATGCCTATCTCTAACTCTCCCGGCCGCCTGTAACCTTCCTCGGCGGGTGTCTTCACTGGCTGCCTTTACCTTATTTCTATATGACATGTAATACTCTTTGTGTATAATACCAATTTGTCACTGTACCTGTTATCCAAGCTTGTAACTCTCCGGTCGCACCTGAAAATAGGCACTTGGCTGTCTAGTGTGACTTATCCGGGTCAACAAAAAGCAAATAAATAAATAAATAAATAGAATTCAACAAAAAACTACTAAGTAAGATTGACTAGATGTATTATAAGTTGGCAAGATTCACAACAAAGACTAAGCATGGTACAAATCATTGCACGATCTATATGGTCTTGGACTGGTTAGGACCAGATGAAAAAGAAAATATAACTGGTTATCATGGTGTTCTAAGGTAATAAGAGCTAAAGATCAGCATCCACTAAGTCACTTAGTAAAAACAGAGATTCCTGAAGAAAAATATAATCTAAGATCCAACACTTTGAATTTTCCTGTTTCGAGGATATACAATTGATTTGGGGTGGCCACTTGACATAATGAGTATCGGCAAAGTTTTGGAATGCATTACCTAATGATTTGAAAGCCAAAATTAACTGCAGGAATTTCAGACTGCTTTGAGAAAATCTTTAATAACAAGTTGCACATGCTACATATTATCCGTGTTTGATGCCTCTGCTAACCCTTTATGTTATAATTTCATTGTATACTATAGTACTGTCATCCTAAATGTTTAATGTGTTTTTAGCAACTTGATGTACAGGACGCTGTTGAAAATAGGGTGTTACACTAACAAATTGTTTCATGTATAAAATAAGTTTTATCACCATCACCATATACACACACGTGTGCATGCACACACATACCTCCGCTGATAGAGTGGTACTGTAAGACCCATGTACACACACGAGTGGTGAAGTCAGAGTTAGTACTGAAGGCCCACTCAAGTGGGAGTTACGCTAAACTGTTCTGTTGCAACCCATTATGTATTTCTATACACACACACACACACACCACAGGAGGGCAAATAATTTTGCAGAAAACAACTCTGTCAACATAGCTACCAGTAAAATAATATTGTAAAATCATGTTATCTTACTAGTACCTTTCACTGTTTTCTTTTTTCACTAATAGCTATGTTATTTGAATCCCATGGTATAAATAGGGTATTTTCTATGAGGTGGCTTTTAAATGTTATTGTTATTTAGTGTAGACTGTTGATATCACTGTTCACTTGAACTTGTGGCTTCACTATGCTCAACCACTCATTGCAAGGGAACAATGGCAGCAACATTCTATACTGAACAACAACTGTATTTCAAGCCACTTCACAGAATATTTCTATATATGCCATACCACTGGTGAATAAATTGGCAAAATAAATCATGTTATTTTGGGGAAATATTTTATTTCATTTAGAACACGTGTTATTACACTTGGAACACTATTTCCACTTAGAATCTGAAACAGAACACAGAGAACAATGGAACAGATATAGTTTACAATGGAAAATAGGCCTTTTCAGCTTAAAGGACAGGAAATCTGTGCTAATTGGAGCAGTTAGTAAAGTTCAGTAAAGAAATGATAAACTTGCCTCCAAATGAACCATATTTAACTGTACCTTAATAAACACTGATGTGAAAACTGTATTAATTGTTTTCTTTATGAACAATATTCTGAACAGTTCTTTTCATAGAACTTGTAATTTGAGTGTTTACTATGTCACGGTTTGAGTACAGAATGCTAAACATGAGCTACTGTCCTATCAGAACCATGCTTAAGAGTTCTTTCCTCAAGCCGTGACATAGTTAAACTCCAGATCACTCGCTCTGTGAAGAGAACTGCAACAGAATGTTACCCATAAAACAAAAACAATGCAAAATAAAGTTTTCATATCACTTTTATTCGGTAGTTACATATGGATCATTTAGGCTTAGGGATATCATTTCTGTAAACTGGAACATTATAAAGAGCTACCAATTAGAAATAATTTCATGTCCTCTTTAAACAAGGTGAAACAGTAATGGAAACATTAACAATAGTGTGCTGTTTAGTGTTTCCTGGCCCCACTGCCCAGCCTTCATGCTGCCATTGGCTACATCCTAGCCTCACTGCAGACAACCCATCTCTTGTTCCTCCTTGGCTCCCTTCCCCATAGTGGTGTCCTTAGGCCGGGTCCCCCAACCTGTCTGGATGTGGTATGGAGGATGGTCAGCTGACCAGGGTTCAAGAGTGACAGTGCCAAGCCATAATCCTGGCAGATGAGGAATTTCTTGACCATGCCCTAGCATGAGAAGTACTGATATCCCTGGCAAGGTTTTCCCCCTTCCACATGGTGTCATGCTATCTTTCTGGCCGATCCCAGTCAGTGTGTATTGGTACTGCTCTCTCCTGACCTTCCTGCCACTACGGGTGCCCCTTCAGGGCTCTATTCTTGGCCCCATATTATTCTCTATCTTTACAAACTCCTTCCCATCTGACTGCTCTCCTGTGATGTCCTGCTGTATGTGGACGGTCTTGTCCTCTTCTACAGTGATAAGTCCCTGACAAACATATTCTTCTACCCTGTCTGTCAGCTATGGCCGCCCTATAACTGGTTCCACTCATGAAGGATACTGGTGAATGGAAAAACTAAGGCAATGCTTCTAGGTTCAAAACCATACCTGGCCAGCACCATGAAGGCCTGCACCTCCCTCTTGGTACTTTCACCCGACAGCCCCAGCCACAGAATGTTCCCAATTTTAAATACTTGGGCATAACTCTCGACCCTCCCTCTCCTATATCGGATCACGCTAACTCCACTGTGTGTTGGGTTAACCAAAAGCTTGCGGTTGCATATAGGTGAAAACAATTCCTGACCAGTGATACCGCTAGCTATTGCCCAAGGCAACCCACCCCTATCATTGAATACTGCTCCCCATATATTCCCATGTCTTCTGCCCTCGCGCATCTAAACTCAGTATACACAATGTATGTCGCTTTGCACCCTGGCACCAACTCCACTCACTACTGTGACCTCTACCAGGTACTCAGGGTGGCTCCACTCTCTGGTCGTTATGACTACGCACTAGGTTGTATCCTTGACAACACCCTTAGAAATGGCAATGCATCACCTTGTGCCACCTTTCTGAGGGCCAGAGCTCCTCCCAGATGCTTATCGCGTGTCCTCACCCCCCCATGGAAATCCCTAAGGTCTCCACCGGAATGGGTGGCAGATCACTGTTTGTGGCTGCTCCCTCTCTGAAAAGGCTCCCTGCTTCACTCCAGTCCGCTAATACCCACAGCTCTTTCAAACACCGACCAAAGCCTGGTTACTGAATGTGGCTAAATGCCTGTAACCTCCAGGGTACTCTCCAACAATATGGTACCTTTCCGCCCATCTTAACTGCTAACTCTGCTCTTATAACTTGTTTTGCCTCATTGCGCTATGAACTAAACTGTCAACTGTCGTGTTTTTTTTTCTTTTGACTTCCTCCAACATATTGTAAACTGTACTGTATTTATTGTGTTGCTGTATTCCTGATGATCTGTATGTAACTCGGCAGTGCCATGTCTGTAGCTCTGGTCATGACTGAAAACAGTCCTCGGATCAGTGTGCTTACCCGGCAATCAAAGAATGAAAATTTTACAGAGCTAATTAGCACTAACTGCTTACAGAACGCTGATGCCTACATTTACAGCTTAGCAAATACCTGAAATCTGTAAGAAAACAGCTAGAGTTTGTATTAATTATAGCACTGATGATCTGGGCAGTTTCTGTGCTTTTATGGTTGTGTATAGTTTGATAAAATTAAGTTTTAAAATTGAAACACTCCTGCTAGCTAGACCTGAGACACACAGAAAATAAAAAAAAATAGTGAATTAGAGCTATTTAGTAGCTGTTGTCTTACAGAAACCCCAGTTAGCTAGCTGTCCCCTGGACTAGGGAGGAGAAGCCCAAGAGGGCAGGGGCAGCAAAGTCAGCCCCAGGGTGGGGACTGATCAAAGGAGCAGACACAAAAGTCTGCTAGGCCTATTCTGCTGGCATTTTGTATGTTAGTATGCTTACTACACCAACAACATGAACCATAAAACAGATGACTGCCATAACTAGGGAGGCAGTATAGTACAGTGGTTTAAGGCTCTTCTCTACAAATCTGGAGATCTAGGTTTGAATCCCACAGCCCCCATACTAATGTGGAGTATCTTTTAAGAAAGTATAAAATATTGTGAAATGATTTTAAAGCAGTGCACATGCTAAATCCTACTGCCACATTCAAGACATCATACCCTACCTACTTACTACATATAAACTCAACTATACTAAAAAAATAATTCTAGGCCCTTTTTGTTTTTTACCAGTAGAGAGACACTAAGCTGAAAGCTTGTTTACAGGTGTGACCTGGGAGCACAAGGAAGTTAAGTGATTTGCGAGGGTCACACAGTATGCAAGTGGGGGCTGTGGGAGTCAAATCCACATCTCCAGGTTTGTAGCTCAGAGCCTTAAACCACTGCCTACTTAACTATTTACAATACGGTTACATTTATATATAAAACATATTTTACAAACTTGAAAGAAAAATACACTTTATCATCAAAGTCTGTATTTACCAAGGCTGTGCCCATATTTAAAATAATTTGAACTCCCCAAAAAATGTGCCCTGACATGAAACTGCATGTTTAACTGTAAAGACGACATAAATTATATTTCTAAATGCATTACTAACACCAATGCTTTCAAAGTTTTGAAACTACTAAGGACAAATTATATAGAAACTATACATATATAAAATGTTTTAAGAAAAACATGTGGCTCTTACTGTAAATTAGAATGTGTGCCTAGGTCTTCTTCTGAGGCCCCAGGTGGCTCTGATAATCATTTGTCGCAAAGGATTTTAAGTCAGTTTGAAGGCAATAAATATCTTATGTTCTGTTTCCACTGCACAGGCATGGCTGTTGGTTGATAAAGTCCCAAACTAGTGTATCTTGTTACAGCATGATAGAGCTATCTCATGCCCTTCCACATGAATCGGAAAAGTTTGGGGTGGAGGCGGAGGTGGATCTTACTCAAAAAAAACAACTAATGCTGCCTCCCACTACTCAGGTTCCAGTTCTTGTACCACCCATTTAAGAAAGAAAATAGTACCCTGCAACCATTGACTAACATGAAAATACAGGTTACTCACCTGTAACAGGAGTTCTAGGAATGGTACATGTTGTTCATCCACACTGTCTGGCAGGTTCCTTGCCGCTGCTAAATCTTGCTGGAAGGTCTTCGTTGACTCCTCCCACCCACCCGGTGGTAAACTTCAGTCTTCACTTCATGACGCCAGATCTAGCCCTCTGAAGCCAGGCTTGCAAGGCCAAACCCAGGAGGTTAGGAATGTGGATGAACAACGATACCATTCCTAGAACTCCTGTTACAGGTGAGTAACCTGTATTTCTAGGACATGGATATGTTGTTCATCCACACTGTCTGGCAGACTCCTAGCAGTTCTCCGGGAGGAGGGAGGCAAGCACCCCTCCTTGGGAAATAAAGACTGAGAAACCGAGGCCCCAAAACCAGCATCCCGGGCGGACTCAGGGTCGATGTGGTAGTGGGTGATGAAGGTGTGTGCTGACTTCCAGGTAGCAGCCCTGCAGATTTCTGGATAGGGACATCCCTGGAAGCAGCGGTATGGCGGTAGAATAAGCCTATCCTCTGGGAGGCTCCATGCCCGCAACCTATAGTAGAGATCTATGCAGGAGGTGACCTACCTGCCTATCGTCCGCTTGGCTGCAGGTCTGCCAAGTGCGGGCTTCAGCGTAGGTGAGACAAATAGCTGGCGTAACCTCCCGAACTTCAGCAGTCCACTCCTGTAATAAGCGAGCTTCTTCTAGGGTCCAAAGTATGGAGCTTATATTCGGCTCCCGAGGTATGATTGGGGTAGAACACCAGCAGAGTCAACACCTGGTTAAGGTGAAACTCTGACACCACCTTCAGAAGGAATTTCGGTGGGGCGAGGGACAACCTTGTCCCTGTGGAAGACCAGATAAAGAGACTCGGTGGAAAGCGCCTGAGCTCTCCCATTCTTCTGGCTGACGGATAGCCACCAAGAAGGCGTTCTTCCACTTACAGGTGAGAGATGTCACACCTGTGCATTGGTTCGAATGGCTTGCCCATGAGGTTAGCACACCAGCAGATCCCATGGAGGTGGAGGTTCCCGCACCGAGGGGATATGTGATCAAGGCCTTGCAAAAGCGCCTGACCATCTTCTCTCCTCATGCACTGACTGCTTCCCCAGCCCATGCCTGGTAAGCAGAGATAGCTGCCAGGTGCACCTTAAGGGTCGCCGACCGAGCCCTTGCTGAGAAAGGGACCACAGGTAGTCCAGGATGCTTGCCAAGGAACAGGAGGAAGGGTCCAGGCCCTTGCCCTGACACCAAATAGAGAATTCTTCCATTTGAAGGCGTAGCATTTTCTGGTCGACTCACGGACGCGGCCAATGACGTTGAGGACCTCCGTCGAAAGACCCAAGGCCTGAACTCTAGTCGCCAGGAACCAGGCCGTCAGGTGCAGGGATTGAAGGTCCGATGGAATACCTTCCCTGATTGACTGAGATCAGGTCCGGTGGGCTGGAAGCCGCCTCGGAGCCTGGAGCTGAGACTGAGGAGATCTGGATACCAGAACTGGCGGGGCCAGTCTGGGCTACTAGAATCACCTGTGCCTTGTCCCTCCTGCGCTTGAGAAGCACCTTGTGGATTAAGGGAAATGGGGGAAAGGCATAGAAGAGGCCCAGGGTCCACGGCCTGAGAAGGCATCCCGCTGCAGCGAGCCCCTGCTGAGGGGGCGGGCATGAAACAGTCTCAGCTTGATTCTACCTGGAGGCAAACAGGTCCACCTGAGGCGTGCCCCAGTGGAGAACAGATCTTGTACTACCTCCGGCAGGAGAGAACTCGTGGGATGCAGCCCTATCTGGCTTAGGGCATTGGCCAGAGTGCTGGAGGCCCTGTCACATGGATGGCAAGGAGATCCACCTCCAGCTGCGCACGAGTGACCAAATGCGGATAGCTTCCCTGCACAGAGGCATGGAGTGCATCTCGCCTGGCGGTTTAGGTAGTACATGGTCGGTGGTATTGTCCGCCTGACCTGGAACCACTTGACCGTAGAAACGGAGCTAAGGCGGTGAGGGCTAGATGAACCGCTTGAGGCTCCAGCAGGTTGATGTGGCATCAGGACTCCCGAGGGGACCAGAGGCCGCACTCTGTGCTCCCCAGATGGGCACCCCAACCCATCAGAGAGGCATCAGTCGATAGAGAGAGACGTTGCCGGGTGGACAAACGGAATGCCCTCCTGCAGATGTGCTGGAATGGTTCACCACTGGAGAGCTGCTCCACATCCCTGGGTCACAGTCACTAACTGATCCAGCAGATCAAAGTGCTGTGACCATTGGCTGGCCAGCCCCACTGAAGCCAGAGTGACCATCCTGAAGGTCCGAGACCTTGGGAACCTGTTCAGGTCGTGCAGGTCGAGAATGGGCGCAGCTCCTCGTCCATTTTGGGACCAGGAAATACCTGGACACAAACCCCAGGTTGGAGGAGGATCCACCACCTTCCTGATCACCTCTTTTTGAGGAGCAGGAGCTATTGGCTCGGCAAGCCAACAGAGAGGCTGCGGACTCAGTAGCCCCGAGGGGCGATGGTTCGAAGGGCAGGGCCTGCTCAACTCCAGGGGCAGGCCTCTTCCTACCACCTCCAACACCCAGCGTCCATGGTGATAGAGGACCAGGCGGAAAGGAAGTGGCAGAGCCTGCATTCCATGGGGGAACCCAGGGGAGTGACGAGGCTGGGGCCGATACCCCTCAACCCGCCACTGGGCAGGCTTGAGGAGGGACCGCTGAGGGACCCCTGGGCCTTTCCTCCCTGCTTTGGGGTGCCAAGCACGAGCCTGCTGGCCCTGGTGTTGGTGCTGTTGGGTCGGCATGCCGCAGGTGCACAAGGGCAAAAGGACTTATGTTGTTGTTGTCGACGGCCCTTGTCCTTCTGGGCGGAGGTGACCGAGTCCAGAGTGGCATTGACTTCTCGATCTGCTGGAGGTGACCTTCCACCCAGGGTCGAAGAGGTGGTCCCCAGGAAGGGACATCCGCTAGCTTATGCTGGGTATCCGCGAAGGTGGATATCCTCAGCCACGCCTCTGGCGCATGGCGACTCGCGGCCGCAACTGATCTGGCACAGGAGTCTCCAATGTCCAGGAGCCGCTTGAGCTGCTGTTTCACCACCGCCTTCCCTGGTCCTGTACCTGCTTGACCGTGGTCTGCAGGTCAGCCGGGAGATGAGGGATCACCTCATCCAGGGAGCCCATGAGGGCATGGGAGAAGTGTGCCATCAGCACGCCGAGCTGGCCTGGTGGAGGCCAAGGAGGATGCAGCATACACCTTGCGCCGGCATAGTCCAGCTTGGACCCTGTCAGGGCTTATCCACTCTCTAGCGCCCTGAAACGCCAGAAACGCTGACAGGACCAACCCTCGGTGGAGGGTGTTCAAAAATGGACAAAGAGCCGTAGGGACAGCATATTTCCTGGACATCCTGACCAAGGCACAGGACAGGAAGCAGGCCACTGCCAGAGCTCAAAGGCTGGGCCGACAATGACTTCAGCCACCGAAAGGCCTCCGTGGGTGAATCCCTTGGTCCAGTAGTCTGCTAGGGAGATACTTGGCCTGCTTGGATACGGGCTCGAGCTGCATCCCGTAGACTCGAGATGAGCCAGGCAGACCCATGAAGGACGATGGGGCCCATCGACTGGCCCCCGGAGGACTCCAGGTCAATGGGTCTGGAGAACAGGAGGAGTCGCTGTCGGACTCTGAGGAGTCCACGAAGAGCTGCCTTGGGCCTGAGCCACCTCCACCTGCCGAGGACGGTCGGGAGGAGGGTGACCGACAACCTGTGGGCAGGCCCTGACCCGACTGAGAGTCCTTGGTTGGCACCCCAGATTTCGCTGTGGAGGCAGAGATTCCACCACAGTCAGTGGGCAGCTGGTTTCGCCGAACAACTGGCCCAGGCTTGGGCACCCGACTACAGCCAGGGTTGTTTCGCCGCCGGGTGACAGCCACTTGATGGCCGGGAAGGCGACGTGTCAGCTTGTTCCCCGGACAAAAGTAACTGCTGCCACATCAGGTCCTCGTAGCGCCAAAGCACCCACGCAGCCTCTCTCTTCCGAGAAGGAAGACGAGGATGAGCGGTGGCACGCTTTACTGTGCCGAGATTGAGACCGCCAATGTCGGCGGGATCAGCTGGACCGAGACGATGTCCGAGACCGAGATCCTCGGTGTTTCGAGGACGGGTCTGGGAAGGGCAGGGACACCCGCCTTCCCTCGGCCTGGAAGCCTTGACCAGGGACTCCGCACCGAGGCGCAGGCAGTCTCAGTCTCCACCGGGAGAACTGGTGAAGAAGGGCTGTCGGTTTCACCAGTCGACAGCCCGTCCGGACGGTGGAGAAAAATCTCGACCGCTCGACGGGTGTCTCGCCGGCTGACCTGATGGGGACACCATGAAGCCATCGGCCTTAGCCGCGAACCTCAATCAAGTCGAGTGTCGACTGTCCGGGAAGGGACCTCTCCCACTCCCACAAACGCCGACGGTGGGACTTACCTCGAGTCCTTCTTTGACTGAGAAGCATGTCCCGAT
Source organism: Neoceratodus forsteri (assembly GCA_016271365.2). NCBI lineage: Eukaryota > Metazoa > Chordata > Ceratodontiformes > Ceratodontidae > Neoceratodus > Neoceratodus forsteri. The sequence continues at coordinate 417,699,157 of CM057452.1, read as the reverse complement.
GGCCCTCTCCTTCATGGAAAGGGATTGGCAAAGTTCCTTGAAAGAAGCTGAGGAGGAGGTACCCAGAAAGAGCGGGATAAATGCCACGACTGAGGAAGAGGATGATGCGGCCTGTGCCGCCTCCTCGAGGGGGCGATCATCTGCTCGAAAGGTTCAGCCGAAGCCAGCCGCGGGTAACCGCCAACGGGCCTCCTTCGACTTCACCGCGGTAAGCTCGGGCACCCAAGCAACCCGGCAGCTGGTCTTCCAGGACGCTACCAAAACGAACGGGTATAACTCGCAGGGCCTGCAGGTCATGGTCTAGTCCGAGGCAGTAGACACCGTGAGTGCGGATCCGCCCTGGACATTTTCTGCCCACATGGGCACCACAAACTGGGGTCGATTTGTCCATCACAGCCACGTAGGAGTAATTTAACTGAAGTCTTGAAAATTTGAGAATAAGTTTCGGGCAAACCAAGAATTAGGATCCAGTCTACATGCAGAGCGTTAAGGAGGGAACCTGAGCCTCCAAGCGGTAAGGAAGATCTGGCCATGGGGCAGAGCTGAGAGTTTTACCACCCAGGTGGATGGGAGGAGCCAGCTTGAAGACCTTCCGGAAGATTTAAAGCGGCAAGGAACCTGCCAGACAGTGTGGATGAACAACATATCCATGTCCCTAGAAGTGTGTTTATTTGAGGGCGGAAAACATTGCTTGAAGGAGGGTAAGGTGTAAGAGACTATTTACACCTTCAGTCAGTTCCACGGACAGAAAACATGACATCACTACTTTTGTGCATGCAAAATGTCTGCAGGCTCCTCCCACAGTCAGAAAGGGAAAACCTGCCTTTGTAGTTTCTGCTCGCATTTTGGAACCAACTTCCTAACTCATTACAAAATGCAGGGTCCTATAATATTTTTAAACATTTTGCAGCAACACTTGCTTGAGAAATCTAAATGTGTCCACTAAATTATCAGTCTGTATTTGTTTTTTGTACCATAGGTATTGTATTCCTGGGTCGAGCCTGAAAAGGACCCCATGTCCGTGCTCTCATCCTGTAAACACATTTCAAATAAATAGCTGCATGTAGGGTCAGTCTTATTCGCTGTTTTGAGAAAGCACTGGCATTTATAACTCCCTGACAATCTGCTCACAGAAACTGTCAGACTACTAAAAACATAAGCCTTTTATGATCTGCATTTCATTTGGCTCCAATCCTCCCTGGCAGTCTGGACTTGCACAAGTGTCACGTGACAGTATCTGTATAGTCTGTGACAGTGAGGGGTGAATAAGATAGAGGGATGAGAGTATCTCACACATGGTGGAGCGTGACTGAAACTGCAGGCAGAAACAGCGAAATCACTGTAGCTTATCCATCCCTGCCTACTTGCCTGCTGGTCCACCTGACACAGTTCCTCCTCTGCTTCCACAAAATGGACACTGATAAGGACTGGCATCTACTACTTCGCATACTCTATCAAGGGTGGTATGGAACAGAAATTATATAAAATAAGACATGGGGTTTGTAACTTGAATTTTATACACACCTTTGTGTGTAATGCTTGAAAAAGCCCTTGAGATGTAGGATCACACAACTCTGGTGTGTATAAAATTGAAGTACGTACACCACCCCAGCATTATTCTATATAAGATATTTAGATACAACTCAGCTTTTATTTCAAATATTTTCTCTCATCATCTCCTATCATTCTTTAATACTGAGCACATGTATATGAGAACAGGCTCTAAGTGTCTCATACCCTGTTGTGCACCTGTTTTCTTTTCAGCACTGACCAATGTTTGTGAAAGCATCATCATTTAGATCAGTTTAATACAGTTTCTCTAGAAATGTCATATCTGTCATTTTTTACCCATGTATGCTTCCTCTTGTTTTAGAGGGATGGCAAAGCAACCAGCTCCTAGATAGGAGGTCAGGCGAGCATCTGGTAGAGGTTGCTTGTGTACACAGTGACTCTCCCCGCCACCCCCACTGAATTAGAATGCATCACTTCAGCCAGCTCAGCTCTTGCTAGCCTAGGGCAGTGCTAATGTGCCAAACCAAATTGCTTGTCAAGGCCAGGGCTGAATTCCTTTGTGTCAGCTGTTTTCCTTTGGCACTGACAGAATGGTCACATGTGGAATGTTTGTAGTTCCTGGTAGTAACTGCAACTAATTCTCTGGACGATGAGCAATCATCTAGATGCAAAACAGCCCAGAGCTGCCAAAGTGATAAAGATGGTACTTCTCCCCATCTTCCTCCGGGAAATGTTTGTGCTTGAGTAATTTTAAACAGTAACAGTTTGCCTGCTGTTATGATATTAATTAACAAATTAGCATTTCAGTAAAACTATTTTAGAATTTTCTGCTATATCATTTGCTTCATTCATCAAAATTCTGATGCAACACTGCATACAATATTTATTTAGTTTTGTTGACCGGGAAAGGAGGACTACGTAATTCTGCCTATTTTCAGCCTCACTGGCGGTGGTGGAGGTGGAGGAGATTCAGACATATGCCAACTGAAACTGAACCAAATTAAGCTGCTGGTGGTATTTTTAGTGAATGGAAGTCTGGCCAGGACACCAGGGAAATTTTTTATTTAAAGTTTGGTAACCAGGAGAGGCACACTGAGCCAAGGCTTGCTTCCAGGTGCAACCCTGGGGAAAGGGGAAAGAGGAAAACACTGCCCCCCACTCTTTTGAGAAGTGCAATGGGACCTTTAATGTTCACCTGAACAACCACCAGAACAGGCAAACAGGACCTTGGTTTAACATCTCATCCAAAACAGCACCTCAGGATTGCAGTAACTCCCCAAAAAAACAGCATCAGTATTGGGATTTTACCACAAGTTCCTGGTGTAGGGCTAGAACCCACAGCTTTTGATCTTCCAGCCTCAGAGGCAAGTGTGCAACCTCCCTTGGTTGAAAGTAACCACACCGATGCTGCAGCATGGTGTTTGAGGACACTGGTTATCGGAGTTGCCGCCTTTGAGATTTGACATTCACTTGAGGACCCATCTGCCTCCTTCACAGTAAACACATACTGAACCTAACTAAAACACATTAACTGTTCAGAATGAGTTTTAAAATTATGTGATCTTGTATGACCTACTGCATTTTATAGTGGGAAACTAAACCTGTTGACATAATAAGTGGTTGGCAGAAAAGGGAAGTTTTTACTTTGTGCCACATTAGTAGCAGCCTGTGCTCTCCATAATATGGCTCACAGACTGTATAAAATTGAGATATCCAACACATCAACTGGCACAATGTCTCACTGTCTGTAGAGGATCCCCACGAAACAAGATACTATATCTCATGGGACCATTTTGCCATCTATTTTGATGCATATCAGATAATTAAGTATGGCTGGCCCGATAAGTGCAGCGGTTGGATTTCGCTTGCGGCGCCGGCGACCGGGTTCGGAATGGACCAGGGTCGCTGAGGGCCGGTGGGTGAGAAGGATGGAGCCTTAGGACCGCTCTCCTTCTCTGGGGAGGGTGGGGAAAAGTGCCCGAGCATTGGCATCTCTGGCGGAGGTTAGTTGCATTGCTACCGCGCCATACACCAGGAGGCGGGCAGACGCTGGCCATTGCACGCACCCCCGCCTCCTTAAGAAAAACGGAAAACGGAGCTGCCGCCACCGCCACGAAGCTCGCCACGGCTTCAATTAGCCTCGGCCTGCCCCCACCCAGCCCGACCGCCCGCGGCACGCAGGGGAGAGCCGCAGCCCCGCCGTGGGGCAAGCCACGGCATCGGGGATCAATGGCCAATTCGGGAGTGGAAACTTGTGGCCCGTGACCGGGCCGAAATACACCAGGTGGCTGGCAGCTCGACAGAAGGCTAAAAAGGAAAATTAAAAAAAAAAAAAAGATAATTAAGTATGGTGTGCCCCATTAAGGTCAAGGCATAACAGAAAATGCCATCTCAAAACAAACTGAAAACCTTCAACAATTAAAACTAACCCCACAAAATATGCCTTTGCAAGTAGTAGTCTCTTTTATCTTAGAAAATGAACATTGTGCTTAATGTATGAGGAGTTGGTAGCTGACCAGTATTTACCATGACTTTGACCTGTCCAAGTACAGTAACAGTAAAGAGACAATGCATTTCCTGACCTGAGCTTTGACTGGAAGTCTAATCTTTGCTCAACAGTGTAATCATCTTGGTTGCCAGGTCAAGCTAAATCACAGGCAAGGTACTTAAATATTCCTATGCTGGGGTGTCACTGGCTATTTCCTTCATGTCATCACTCTTTGCCCTATCCATCCCACAGTGCAGTAACTGTCTCCAGTGTAGTATCACATGAACTGCTGGGAGTAATGTGAGATCATCTAATACTACATCTGATGTCCAGACTGGATGCATCATTGGAGACCAACAGTTTTTCAAGTTACTGCTGCCATGATATGCAGGGATGGGTTAAACAGGTCAATGGTGTTCATCTCACTCCACCTATGTACCCTAGAGAAAACAATTGTTGTGCTACCTAAACAGTATTACTTTCACAGCACTACTTTATGCAGGAAGTGCAGCAGAGATAATGGCTTTAAGGGTTATTTTGCATTTGAAACCAATACCGTCTCTGAATATTTCCTAATTCAAGATTTCTAGGGTGATATAAATGTGTCAGAAGTGGCCATTTAAAATGGACAGCAAGGGACTCAAAATGTACCAAGTGATGGTCAGTCTAAGAAAAGAACAGTGCTGACCTCGCAATACCCCTACACCATTTGAAAAATACAGATCCATCTAGCACAAGGCCACAAACAGTGTGAGCTCAAATGAGCACATCATTCTAAGGAACTTTAGCAAACACAAGACTCAAGGTAAGAGCAGTTTGTCAGCTCCTATAAGAAATTACCTTAGCATTTAGACAGATTACACAAGGAAAACATTCACGTAACAACTCTTTAACAGCAAACTGCCAAATGCTCAATGGATCCAGGCTTATTAATGAACCACTCAGTGCACTGGAGGCAGGATCTAATGCAGACTGCCACCCTCCATCCCTACTATCCAATCCAAGCCAATGAATTAACAAAAATACCTGCAGCACCTAGAGGAACAGGCAAAGCAATGAACAGCTCTAGCCAGTAAACAATTAAAGTAAACCTATAACTTATACATAGGGCTGTACCTCTGCTTAGATATGGATTTTTTTTTTTAATTCTTGGTAACTGGGGAAGGCCCGCAGTCTAAAATATGGGTTACCACCTGTAACAGGAGTTCTAGGAGTGGTACATGTTGTTCATCCACATTGTCTGGCAGATACCTGCCGCTTTAACATGGGCCAGAAAGTCTTCAAGCTGGTTCCAACCACCCATCCGGTGATGAAACCCTCGGCCCGCCCATGATGCCAGACCCAGCCCACTGGAAGCCAGGTTGTCGCAGAAGCCGGGAGGTCGGATGGTCCGTGTGGATGAACAACATATACTACTCCTAGAACTGCTGTTACAGGTGAGTAACCTGTATTTCTGGGGACGTGATATGTTGTTCTATCCACATTATCTGGCAGACTCTAACAGTTCTCCGGGAGGAGGGAGGCAAGGCACACACCTACTACTTAGGGAACAGGACTGAGAACTGAGGTTCCACAACCAGCATCCCAGTGTGACTCAAGGTCGATGTGGTAATGGGAAACGAAGGTGTGTGCTGACTTTCAGGTAGCAGCCCCAGATTTCCTGATAGGGACGTCCCTAAAAGCAGCGGTCCTTTTAATGTCTTTATAAGTGACATTGCAGAGGGACTGGAAGGAAAGTATGTCTCTGCAGATGACACAAAGATCTGCAACACGTTGATACACAAGGTGGGGTGGAATGGATGAAAAGGACTTGGCAAGGTTGGAGAAATGGTCAAATGTATGGCAGCTTAGATTCAACGCAAAGAAGTGCAAAGTAATGCACTTGGGAAACAAAACCCAGGGGAAGAGTACACAATGGTGGGTGAGATACTGACAACAACAAAATGGAAAGGACCTGGGGGTAGTCATATCAGATGACCTAAAGATGGGCCAGCAATGCGAGAAGGCAGTAAGGAGGGCTGGTGGGGAATACTGGGATGCATCACCAGTAGAAAACGTGAAGTTGTTGGCCCTCTGTACAGACAGTTGGTAAGACCACATCTGGAGTACTGTGTAGAGTTCTGGAGACCCCATCACCGCAGAGACATAGACAGGGTGGAGGCTGTTCAGAGGAGGGCGATCAAATGGTGCAGGGTCTGCACCAGAAGACATATGAAGAAAGACTAAAGGAGCTTAAGATGTATAGCCTCGAGGAAAGGAGGGAGAGGGGGGACAAGATAGAAACTTTCAAATACCTCAAGGGAATTAACAAAGTCCAAGAGGGTAGCATCTTTCAGAAAAGAGATGCAAGAACAAGGGCACAATTTGAAGATAGAGGGGACTGCTCAGAGGTAATGTGAGGAAGTATTTCTTCAAAGAGAGGGTGTAGATGCACGGAATGGCCTTCCTGAGGAGGTCATAGAGTCAAAAGCAGTGGGGAATTCAAGACTACATGAGACAGACATAAGGCAATTCTAGTGGGGATGCTCCAAGGATGGTATTATCTGACCCAGGGTTACCCTCCGAAGGCGCGGCCTTAGGAACTTGTTCAGGTCATGCAGATCGAGAATGGGCACCAGCCCCCATCTGTTTTGGAACCAGGAAGTACCTGGAAACAAACCCTGGGCATGGAGGAGGATCCGCCACCTTGCTGACTACCTCCTTACAGAAGAGCTGGCTCGATGTCATCTTGGAGAGCTGACTGGGAGGTTGCAGACTATGAAGCCTGGGTGCGGGCTCGAAGGAGGACCTGCTCAACTCCAGAGGCAGGCCCCCTGCCGACCACTCTGCAGCACCCAGCGGTCCGTGGAGATAGCAGATCAGGTGGAAAGAAAGGGTTGAGCTGGACCCCTCATTGGGGGACCCAGGGAGGTGAGACAAGGTTGAGGCGGCACCCGCAACCCATCACTGGGCAGGCATGGAGGAGGAGGAACCAGCCGAGGAGCTGCCAGGGCTCCTTCCGGCTTCCTGACTGAGGAGCAATAGACTTGGCTCTAGGTCGCCAAGTTTGAGCCTGCTGGCCCTGCTGCTGATGCTGCTGGGCAGATCTTGCCACAGAAGCGGAGGAATGAAAGGGCTTACACTGCTGATGGCAGCCTTTGCCCTTCTCTGCAGATGTGACCAAATCTAGGGTGGTATTGGATTTTTCAATGCGCTGGAGGTGGCCCTCCACACTGGCCTGAACAGGTCGGTGCCCAGAAAGGAACATCTGCAGCTTGTTTTGGGTGTCTGCCGTGAAAGTCGAGATCAGCAACCAAGCCCTGTGGCACATGGCCACTGCAGCCGCTACCGAACGGGTACAAGAGTCTCAATGTCCAGAGCCATCTGGAGCTGTTGCTTTGCCACCACCCTTCCCTGATCTCTGGACCTGCGTGACCATGGTCTGAGGTTGGCAGGGTGGAGAGAAGTGTGCCATCATAACAGCCAAGCTGGACTGGTGAAGGCCCAAAGAGGAGGCAGCGTACACCTTGCTCCTTGAGTAGTCCAATTTCTGACTCTTATCTGGGGGCTTGTCCACATCCCTTGTGTTGCCCGAGTGCCTTAAGACAGAATCTGCCACCAACCCTTGGCTAAGGGTGCTCTGAGAAGCCGGAGAGAGAGCCAGTAGGGACCACAGATTATGGGCTCATCCTGGCCGATGGCGCCTGCAGGAGGCTAGGGCTGCCAGAGTTCTAACGCCAGGCCCACAATAGCCTTGGCTATGGGAAGGCCTCCGTGGGAAGTCCTCTTGTCCAGAATCCCGTAAGGGATATCTGGCCTGTTTCTGCATGGGTTCGAGCGGCATCCCGTGACTCCCAGATGAGCCGAAGGATACTGAGGAACAAGGCGGGCTCTCTGCTCACAGAAAGACCCCCCGAGGATTCCAGGTCAACTGGATAGGAATACACCCAGGAGTTTCACTTCAAAGAGTCCGTGATATAGCTGGTGACCGCCTGAGCTATTTCCACTCGCCGAGGGCATCGGGGTGACCGACAACCAATGGGGCAAACCTTGAGTTGGCCGAGAATCCTTGGTTGGCACCTCATTCTTCGGTTGGGGAGGCGGTGGTTCCACCACAAGGCAAGGGCAGCCGATTTGGCCAAGCTAGAAGGCGGACCGGTCCTTGACCGGTACTGGCGGTGGAGTTGGCTTGTCGCTTGGGCAACAGGCACTTAACTGCCGTGTGGAAGCTGTGTAGGCTTGCTGCCGCCAAAAGGAGCTGTTGCCACATTAGATCCTCATAGCGCTGATGCAACTTGTGCTGGAGCCTCCTCAGCCAAGGAGGATGAAGAAGAAGAGCAGCAGTGCCACTTTCCGTAATGTCGGGACAGAGACCGCTGACATTGGCAGGATATCCTCAAGTGGAGGAGGACCGAGACCTCAACCATCAGCGTGGTGGAGGAAGGAGCTGGGAAACCCGCTGCCCCCTGGTTCAGGGTCCTGTGCCAGGGACTTTGACTCAACGGTCTGAGGCAAGTCCCGGAAGGCACTGGAAGCACTGGTGTCTGAGAGAGAGAGTTGTCGGCCCCGGTCGACAATCTGTCAGTGGGCTCAAGAAAATCTTGGCCGATCGACAGGCATCTCAGCCAACTGGTCTGACGGGACGCCCATGAAACCAGCGCCTGGCCACAACATCGACCAAAGTCGAGAGCCGATGGTCCAGAGAACGAGATCTCTCCGCCTCCCATGAGCGCTGATGGTGTGTTCACCTTTTTTCGGATCCTCTTCTAGGACCGAGGCGCAGGAGACCCAGAAGGACCTCCCTTTAGTCAAGAGGGATCGGCACAGCTCCCAAAGGAAGCCATGTAAGAAGAGCCCAGTTGAGCGGAATAAAGGCCAAAGCCGAAGAGGAGCTAGCCGCTGCCTGGGCCGCCCTCATTGAGGGCCATGAGCTGTTCAAGCTGTTCCAGTTGTTTTGCAGAGCCCGCCGCTGTGGACACCACCCAACAGGCCCTTCGATTTGACTGGTTTCTCCGGTCGCCCCAGCTGGAGTCGGGCAGTGCGGTTTTCGAGCACCAATGGAGAAAGGACAGACACATCTCGCAAGGCTGCGGATCGGGTCATGCCCGAGGCAATAAAACGCACAAGGCGTAGTCGGTAGCGCGACATTCTTTGACTGCAGGGGCACTGGCGGAACCTGGGAACGGTCTTGTCCTCCATCGGCCGCAAGGGAAGAGGGTGAAGACTGAACTCGAACGAGTTTCAAAGTAAGTTTAGGAAACAAATCTGAAGTTTTTAGAGCCAGGGCTGCAAAACGCGAGCGCTAGAGGAACCTGATGCTTCCAATCGGCGAGGAAGATCTAAGGCCATGGGCGCGGGTCTAGGGTTTCCATCACCCGGTGGTGGGAGGAGCCAGTTTGAAGACTTCTGCCCATCTTAAAGTGGCAAGGTATCTGCCAGACAGTGTGGACAGAACAACATATTCACGCCCAGATGTGTTTTGGTGGGCAACCTGGGAGCAATGGGGAGGTTAAGCATTTGGCTCAGGGTAATGCAGTATATAAGCAGAGGGTGTGGAATCAAACTCTGGTCTGTTGGATGTACCAAGCTCATTTGGAGCTTGTTACTCTAACCTCTAGGCTATACCCTAGCTAGCAGACGCTCTATGATTTTTGCCATTTTTATGAAAACTCCATGATTTTTGCATTTCTTGACAACACCACGATATTTAGCATTTTCCATGACGACATCATAGTTACTGATGTTTGCAAATGACAGGCCCACAGCTTTGCACCACATCACCACAATGTTCTTGGTTCCCAGTCAGTCTCAGTACGGGATTCTGAGGCTTGCATGCAAGCCCAGGTCCTGAGTCCGTGGGCTAGCCTAACAATAAAACAGGCAGCCAAACAAAAGGTCTCTGGTTCCTGGGAATCAAAACGGGAACCGCAGGTACTTCTATATCATACAAAAATACCTTAACTAATGTACAGTAGTATAAAATTCAAACAACACTAAATGTTACGGTTTTAAAATAATAAAACTAACTGGAAACCCAGCTGTACCAAAGCTATACTCAGGGCTACTTTTCTCACAGGTGGAGAAAATAAAATCTGACAACTGCCAGGGTAGAAGGTGGCAGCAGAGTTTTTCAAACATGTATGAGGGTAAACCAGTGCCCAGGTCTCTGCTGAAGAGGAAAAAATAATCTGATGCACACAAAACCAGGTAGGTATTGCTCGAAAGGATTTAACCACTCATAAATAAAAGGATATGAAAGTTTCTTAGCATAGATACAGGCATCCTCAGTTATCTCGATATACTTCCTCGGAAGGAATGATTAATTAAATCCTGTCAAGCAGTACCTGCCTGGTTTTGTGCGGTCAGTTATTTTTTGTTGTTTTTTCTACTTTTGTTGGCTTACCTGTACAGGCCTTTGCTGAGCACCATACCGAAGCAGCAGTGTGTTTTGTTTATCAACCTAGGCTTTAAGCAGGAACTTAACTGTGATTCAACTCCTGTTCAACTCCGCTTCCCACCCCTACTGTGCTAGTTTGCAAGCCATGGTTCTTCTGCTTTTCTTCTCGGCTCTTCTCCTTGCCCTGCTCCTCTTCTCTCTCCCTGGTCCTCGCCACCCTCTACTCTGGTTTCCACTGCTACTCCAAAGGAACCCCACTTCCACTGAGACTTGTGCTCAGTCCACCATTTGCATATTCCTGGTTACTTACCCCGCCACTACCTCAGCAAGTGTGGCCACCTCTACACTGTACCACCTTGCACTCCAATGGGATACCGCCCTGGAACCTTGCAACCTCTACTCCCGGAAACAAAGATCAAAACTCTCTCTCACAGAGCTGCGATTCTGCTCCTTAAAACTCCTACTCCTCCTCATCTCAGGCAGTGTCCATCCCAATCCTGGCCCTAGAAGCTCAAGCCACACACAAACTCCAGGTGCCCTTATCCTTGCAACCATTAATATCTGCAGCCTACTACCAAAGCTGGATGCACCCAAGCCTCTCATATGCCAACACAACCCTGACATCCTTGCAGTGGTGGAAACTGGCTGACACCCAAAGTACCTGACTGGCAGTAACAATACAGGGCTACAATGTCCACAGGCTGGACCGGATATCCAAAACAGACGGTGGTTGTGCAATCTATATCAAAGACTCCGTCATGGCACCCTGTAGCAACTCCATCACTTTCTGCCTCGCCCAGATTCTGCCAGTAAAAATTGTCCTAGGTCCCAACCATACAGCCCTGACTTTTGTCTCCATATATATCCTGCCCAGGACCCTAAACATGGCTTCAATGACGCTCCTAAACTTTATCAACTCTCATCCTCCTGAAGCGAGCTTATTCTATCAGGGATTTCAACATAAACTGGTTGGCATCGGGCGCCAGTGCCTATAAAGACTCATCTCAGCTGCTAACCTCACGCAATTGTAAACTCCCCTACTAGGATTAACTACAAGACTGGCACCAGTACCCTCCTGGATTGGGTCCTCACCACTCACCCCACAAGGATTTCTCATACTTACTATTCTCCCAGACTCTCTCAGTGACCACTCCCCAGTCATATGTGCACGGTCTAACAAATTCCTCAAGCCCCTCCCAAAATTATCGCTAGCAGAGTCCTTCCTCATGGAAAACTTCCACATCTCAAACAATACCTGCTTCTACAAGACTAGCTACCCATCTATGAAGCAACAGATGTTAACTTGGCTCTTGATCACTTCATCTCAATTTTAACAAAGCCTGTGACCTCTTTGCCCCTGCTAAAAGGCATAAAACAAAATCTCTCTCAACCCATGGCTCACTGCAGCTCTTCTCACAGCTGAAACTAAGGACCACCTCTGGGCAGTTGTCAGGGCCATTGGCAAACAACTGGACATCCAAAATTACAAACAAGCACAAAATGTCTGCACAAAAGCCATCCAGCTCACTAAATCCACCTATTACAAAGACGCCTCATCAATACATGGGGAAATGGTCGTGCTTTCTGGGACAATATCAAGGATGTCACGGGAAGCAGCCAAAACCTCTCCGGCCATGTTAATGTTTGATGGATCCTCAACCCTCAACTACAAGGTGATCACAAACATCTTAACATGGCTTTTTCCAGACCTTAGTGCTGTCCTACCCCATGACTTTTTCGAAACAGGGCTTACTCCCCAAATACCTCAGCCCCACATTCTAACCATACCCTCTTCACTTCAGGGAGGTAAGGCTGAATGAAGCTCATATCACTGCAGCTATCTCTAAATCTAGATCTAGTAGCGACACCCTGGACCTTAAGCTTGTTGCTCACCTCGATGAGGTAATTCATCCATTAACAAAAATCCTAAACCTCTCTCTCGGATGGAAAATTCCCAGACTTATGGAAAACAGCCACCGTGACACGATCCATAAAAGTGGGGATAAGACAAATCACTCAAATTATCGCCCTATCTCCATACTGCCCCCACCTCTAAGGCACTTGAGCGCATCGTGGCTGATCAACTTACCACCACTTGATAAATACAATATACCATGTCCACAACAACACGGTTTCCAGAAAGATCACAGCACCACCACAGCCCTTCTTGAGTTCACTGGAGCTTTGCACAAATCCCTTGACAACGGGCTTCTCAGAGGGTCGTTTTGTTGACCTCTCCAAGGCCTTCGATACAGTACACCATAGACTACTAATTGACCAACTACTGAAAGCCGGGCTATCACCTGACTCTTCTCTCTGGTTTAAAAGCTACTTAGAAAACCAGTTGCAGAGAGTAAAATTGCTGACGCCTTTCTGACACGCTGCCTGTTCGCCGGGTGTCCCATAGGATCCATAGTGGCCCCCTCCTTTAGCCTTTTCTTAAACTCTCCCTTACCACTGCTCTCAGCAGATCATACTATATGCCGATGATGCTGTTGTATTCTCCACTCACAAAGATCCTGCAACTCTTCAACACAACCTTCAACTTTGTTTCAGTTCTGTAGAAACATGGTTTCTTAATCATAAACTGGTCCTCAATGACAAGAAACCAAATCTATGCTCTTCTGCAGCTCTCACAACCCACACAAGTTACACCACTTGGCTATCTCCACCACCCAGGGGAACACTCTAGGTCCTTCAAATACTTAGGATACAGCTTGACCCCAATCTCTCCTATGGACCTCACGTAGATAATGTGCCTAGAGCTGCTAATATACGGCTTGGTCTCCTCTACAAACACAGACAACACCTCACGCCAGAAGCTTTGAAGGTTGCAGTCCTGAGCTCTGTGATCTCTGTAACAGACTATAGTTTCATCATTTATGGCTCGGCCACAACCCTTAGGCGCTCTAACTGCCTTAAATAAGGCATGTCGGCTCATCACTGGTGCTCACTGTCTCACCCACACATGTGGCCTGTACACCCAGACTGGCTGGCTCCAACTATCAAACCGCATAAAGTTTCTCACCTGCTCCATGGCGAAAAAATCTACCTTGGCCTTGCACCTTCTGGGGTCTCAACTCTGTTACAACACGAACCAACAAACAGTGTCTTGGAGATCCACGCTATAGCTACTGAAAGTCCCCACTGTCACACTTCAGAGGGACAACGCCTTTTGCTTATCTAGTGCCACTCTGGTTCAATGGCCTCAGCCCCACCATTTCCTCTGCCCCGACAACAGGTATGTTTAAAACTAGGCTCTGGGACTGTCTCCACTACCAACAGCTCCTGTGACTGCCCAACTTAACCTTGTTTATCCACTTCTGCCTACTCTAGTGGTCCCCCTTCCCTCCTCATTGGATTCTATCCTCACATCTTGGTATACCCAAAGCTGCACTTTCACCCTACCTACATTCCTCCCCTTCCCTCTCCCTATGACACTGACACTTCTATCTCTTGTCTGTTTTCTCTGACAAATGCCGCTGGCTGCCTTGCTTACAACGTTACCCTTGAATTGTATTAATCTGTAATCTGTTTGCAATGTCCACACTGTTGTAATGTCCATCTTGATGTTCCCATAATTTGTATTTCTCTGACGTGGAACCTTTGTAAAAGAGCCTTGGCTCAAAGGTGTTTGTAATCCTAGACTTGATAAATAAAAAATTAAAAATAAAAATTTGCATATATTACTTATGATGTATTGAAATAAGAGGTAATAATGCAAATCACAATGAAGTGATCTGCATATATAACCCATGATGCATTGCAATAAGGGTATCATGAATAACTTTTGTTTCTTTAACATTTGGTTTCACAGCCAATGTGATTGCTTGGTGCTTTTGTACTGAAGTTCTTGGCTTTTTAAAAGCCAGTCCTCTTTGGGGCTCATCATGACCCAAACAATTCCCATCATGAGGATCGTCGACTCTGTCCTGGGCTGAGGCAAATCTAAAGAGTCATAACAAGGAAGAAGCACCTGTCTTTGATTTACTGATTGTTTGTGAGGCCAGCTATCACCTATGCTCCTGTTTATAACTTCACTAGCCTAAATGTCTTCATGGTGATCTGCAGACATAATCCGTGATGCATTGCATTAAGAGGTAAATGTAATCTTTTTTTTTTTTTAAGTACCAAGTTGAAAGTGGCAGAAAAGTGATAAAAACATGAGAAATAGAAAAGTGAACCCATATCTATATTGCTAAGGTTAAAGACATAGAATAATTAACACCAAAGTTGTATGAACAAGTTTACTCACACATCTAGCTGGCGTTGTAACACCATTTAACATGAAGTCTGAGTGCCTCAATGGTGTCACAACACCAATGAGATGTATGAACCAGCACGCTCTTAACATTTCAGTGTTTTATTTTTTTAATTAGTTTTGTACAATACTACAGTTAGCATGCATGGGCGGTAATAGAAGGGGAGGCATAGGGATTGGGATTGGGATGGGGGAGTTGATACAGGTGAGGGCATCACAACATGGAAAGCATGTGTTCAAATGCCCAGAGTCTGAAAACAAGATTCCAGACCTAGCGGCCTTGATGGTGGAGGAAGACCTAGACATTGTCGCAGTCACTGAAACATAGTACACTGGAAACCATGACTGGGATGTTACCATACAGGGTACACAATCTTCAGGAGAGACAGAGAGGGCAAAAAGGGGAGGGAGGGTGACTATGTACATTAGAGAGGGATCAAAGCAATGGAGTTAGAGGGAAGACAGGAAGGAAGAGGCACATGCGCCACATTAGAGACAGAAATGGCACCACCATCCGCACGGAGTTATCTACAGACCTCTAGCACAGGGGAAGAACTAGATAGGCTACTACTGGAAACCATACACAAAATGGCAGAGAAAGGGGAGGTGTGCTGGTGGGGACCTAAACATGCCAGATGTCAACTGGAACATATATGCAGCAGCCACTACCAGGAGCAGAGACATCTTGGATAACATGGAAGAAGCGTGCCTCAGACAGCTGATGAAGTGAAGGGCCCACACAAGAGGGCACAATACTAGACCTGGTTCTCACAAATGGTGACAGAATAACAGATCTCTTAGTAGGCAGCCATCTAGGGTCCAGGGATCACAATGTGTGGTTTAAGGTGAAGACAGTAGTAGAGTCAAGCAACTCAAAAGTAAAGGTCCTGGACTTCAAGAGGGCAGACTTTGCAAAAATGGGGAAACATCTCTGGAGAATCCTGGTGAAGGGGAGGAGGAGCAGTGGGAGAAATTTAAAGGAGCTATAGCAGAGATGACAAAAGGCATCTGTATAAAGCTAGTAAACAAAGCAAGAAGAAAGAAAAAACACTATGGTTTTCAAAGAAGTGGCAGGAAAGTTAGGGAAAAAAAAACAGGTGTTGAGAAAGTATAAGGAAACACAGAGGGAGAAAGACAGGATATGTACCAGGCAAAGCAGAAGGAGGTGGGAAGGCAGTCAGGTGCAAGAAGGTGCAAACTGAAGGAAGGACAGCAACATCAGTAAATAGAGGTGACAAAACCTTCTTCAGGTATATCAGGAAAGGAAAAAGACCAGTGGAGGGATTGTGAAGTTGGGGGTGGGGTGGGGGGGTGCAGAGCAGGACCTAGAAAAGCAGAAATTCTAAATAAATACTCCTGCTCAGTATTTACAAAGGAAGGGAAGGAGGGACCAAAATTAGGGGTAGACACCAGTCCATTCATGGAGGGAGAGTCCTAAAGGAACTCTCAAAACTAAAAGTGGACAAGGCAATGGGACCAGATGGGATACTAAAAGAACTCAGGAGGTAACTAGGGGCACAACAGATGGCCCTATTTAACAAATCACTAGAGGAGTGGTACTAAGGGACTGGAGGAGGGAGAATGTGGTACCACTACACAAAAGTGGGAGCAAAGTGGAGGCTGGAATCACAGGCCGGTCAGCTTGACCTCAGTGGTGGGGAAAATCATGGAATCCATGTTAAAGGAAAGGACTGTGGCATACCTGTAAGGTAGTGGGCACAAAAAGCTGAGGCAACATGGATTCACAGTAGGATATCTTGTCAAAAAATCTGATAGATTTCTTTGACTGGGTAACCAAGGTGGTGGAGGGCAGTGGACATAGCCTACCTAGATTTTAGCAAGGCATCTGACACCATCCCACACAGGAGGATAATAAACAAGTTGCGCAGTCTGGGAGTCGGTCCCAAGGTGGTACACTGGGTCCAAAATTGGCTGAGCAACAGGACACAGAGGGTGGTGGTAAATGGAGCTCAATCCCAGGAGACAGGGTGACAAGTGGGGTGCCACAGGGCTCGATTCTGGGGCCAGTCCTCCTCAATGTCTTCATTAGTGGCATTATGGAGGGGTGAAAGGGAAGGTAAGCCTCTTTATGGATGACACCAAGATCTGCAATGGGTAGACACTCCAGATGGGTGGAAAAATGAGAAGAGACCTAGGCAAATTGAAGGAGTGGTCAAGAGTGTGGCAGCTTAAATTCAATACAAAACTGCAAAGTCATGCACTTGGGCCACAGGAATCCTGGAGAGGAATACAAAATTGTTATTGGGGGAACAGAGATACTAACAACAACAAAACTGGAAAGGGACCAGGGGTAGACATAATGGACGACCTGAAGATGGCAAGCAATATAAAAAGGTGGTAGGGAGGGCCAGAGGGATGTTGGGGTGCATAGGGAGGGCATCACCAGTAGAAAACAGGAGGTGGTGATGCCACTGTACAGACAATTGGTCAGGCCACATCTGGAATACTGTGTTCAGTTCATGAGACCACACCTCGGAAGGACACTGACAGAATGGAGGTAGTTCAGAGAAAGGCAAACAAAATGGTGAAAGGAATACACCAGAAAACATACGAGGAAAGACTTAAATACCACAATATGTACACCCTGGAGGAAAGGAGAGAGAGGGGGTATCACAGAGACATTCAAGTACCTCAGGGAATCTACAAGATCCAGGAGGGCAGCATCTTTCAAAAAAAAGAGATGTGCAAGAACAAGGGGTTACAATATGAGGCTGAGGGAGGCAGAGACCTGGTAATGGAGGAAGTATTTTTTCACAGAAAGGTGGTGGATGATGGAACAGCCTCCCAGGGAGGTCACAGAGATTAAAATGACTGGTGAGTTCAAGAATGCATGGGATAGACAGAACGAACCCTAGTGGTCGGAAAGAGAGGGTAAGCTGCTGATCATTTAGGATCTTGAGTTGAATGCACCTCTGAATCAACAAGAAAATCACGTAAAATCATAAAAAGTGGACACTTGGTTTGACACAGGTGCTGTGAAGCTATAAAAGCACTAATTCAAATGATTATAGATGTTAAAATAGTAGAAATAAGTCAATATAAAATACTAAAAGCTAGAGAAAACTATAAACAGTTTTTAAATAAAAATGGTCTATAATCTAAATGGAGAAAAATGCTAACCGCTATTTCTAATAATGATTATCAATCTTACTGGCAATTAGTAGCCAAAGGTACTAAACTATAGGCAGGATATTGACTCTGATATTCCAATGAACACATGGATCAACCACTACAAAAATATTTTTGATCCTGATCAAACAATAGTTGTACATCTATTTAAAATGATATCACACCATATAAATCAATTAAATATGCTGAAGTATATTTTGCTATAACATCTATGAAAAGAAACAAAGCTCCGGTCTAATTCCAAATGAAGTTTTTATTTCTGCCCTTCCTTATGGGCTAATATACTTACACCCCTGTCTAATTATTGTATCTTGAAATTTGAATTTCCTTATGCCTGGAAAGGTGCTACCATCATTTCCTATATAAACAAACTCTGGTCAGAGCCGATACGGCTGCTCAGTGCATTGAGTGAGTAGAAGAATACTCAGAGCTCTTGCCGCACTCTCACTGCATGAGAGTCTGCCGTTCCCAAGATGCTGGTGCTGACAGAACAGGCACATACGCGATACTCATGCATGTGCACTTTGAGTTGGTGCTGCCATCTTGGTCACGGCGTCACATTTCTGCAGTTGTGGAAGGAAAAGTAGTGCCGTGTGAAGTGGTGTGTTTCTGCAGCCTGTGGGGACGGCTGCATACACAGCACCAGTGGATATTTGCCAGAGCACTGTGGAAGCACACTGGACAGTGGTCTGGTCACGTGCTTCCACAATGCTCTTCTAAAGATATGATGATGTCATAACATCTGTGGAGCTCTGTCCATGCAGCCATAATAAAAAAAGTACAGTACCCTATTAAATGGTCTGTGTTTGTGGGTTAAATAAAACACAATTACAGTGCCCTATTAGGTGCCTTCTTTGTGTTTGGGGTTTAACAACAAGTGAGTTGCTAGAAATAAAGCTGTACAATATGACATATTGACACACACTGCAAATATCTTAAAAGTATGCTGTACATAGCAATCTTTGCAAAGTGAAGTGGCTATATACTTCTGGTGTAGTGTAAATAGAAACACAGAAACATAGAAGTTGACAGCAGATAAGGACGAAGGCCCATCCTGTCTGCCCAGTTCTTTTCTACCTTATAAATGATGTACTGTTTTGGTTTAGACCCTTCATTTGTGCCTGGTGACACTATCAGGCAGTTCACCAGGTGGGGACACTATTAGATATCACTGATGTGAAGGTGCCACACTACCACACTACTATGCACTGTGGTTGTGGCACTTAATGTGAACTGAACAGTAAGAGCAACAGAGCCCCAAAATCCACTGTGGGTTCATTTTTAATTTTCACTTTGTTGTGTGCATTGCAAGAAACATGTTTTTCAGTTCAGTGTGCTTACATGACTTGGTGTAGTGTGGTGTTTATGGAACTTGCTGAATAAACATTTGTGGCCGTTGCCTCTGTTCCACAGTAATACCACCCTATAGGGATGCTGAAGGCATGAAATTTGATGGTATGATAACTCACATGTAATACTGTGGTTATTGTCATACCGTGGTATTGCAGAACAAGTCGTTTTGCACAAAAAGAAGCCTCCTTAAATTCTTGCATCAATGAGGGTTAGCGTGGAAGGAACAGTTGTCCCTGAAAATGCAAAAATAAGCTAGTTAAAAGGTCTCAATACCGTGGTATACCATGAATCATTGTTATTAGATATCAGAAATTGGCTACGGAATCAATACCATGACTTCTGATACCGAGTATACTGTAAAACCATGATACCGTGACAACCCTAATTACAATATAATTTCAATAAATTCTTAATACAAAAAGGATGACAGTCACGCGTGAGGTACACACACATGCTCTTCAGAGTACAGAAAGGCGATCGAATGTCAAACCTTCCTCCTCTTGACCAAGGTAACGGACTAGGGAACACAAACAGTATTTCTTCCTGCTGAAGAACCTTCTAGGAGAAACACTCGCTATACCAATAATTTCAGTACCTGACACTGGCGCTGCAACTCCAGCACAGATAGGGGATCACAGCTAGAACTCCTCTTCCTGACTAAGGCATGGACGGGAACATAAACACTCATGTCTCCCCACTGAAGAACATTCATAAGACAAACACTCACTGTATCAATAATTTGAGTACCTGACACTAGCACTGCAACTCTTTCTCATTTCAGTGATGTTCTGCCCAGAAATTTCATCTTTACCACAACATGACGACTGCCAGTGGCTGGGTGATGCTCTTTCAGGCCAATTCACTACAACTGTGCATTTACTGACAGGTAATGCATGGCTACGATAGCCCCTCCACCAATGGGGCTGCACATTTCTCACAACTCATATTATAGGACTGTGTATACAGTAGGTACATTAGTGAAAAAAAGAAAAACAGGGTGGAATTGTTAAGTTTAAAGGGGAAGAAGAAGAATGTGGAAGGGGACCAGTTAAAAGCATCACTACTGATGAAATATTTTTGTTCTATATTAACAGAAGAAGGATAAGGTGAGGGACCACAGCTAGACAACATGAGCAAATATTGGAGTGAGGTGAACACCAGTCCATTTACGGAAGACAGAGTCCTAAAAGAACTCACAAAACTGACAGAGAACATGACAATGGGACCAGATTGGATACATCCTAGAATATTAATGGCAGTACGGGATGTGCTGTTAGCACCATTGGTAGCCCTGTTCAATTAATTAATACAGGAGTTGTTCTGGAGGACTGGAGGAGGGTAGATGTAATTCTTCTTCACATAAGTGGGAGTAGAGAGGCAGATGGTAACTACAGACCAGTCAGTCATCTCAATAGCGGAGGAAAATTCTGGAATTTCTACTTAAAGAAAGGACTGTGGAACACCTTGAATACAGTGCAGCATAGGATCCAAGATAGGCTGGATTAATAGTGGAAGTTCACGCCAAAAAATCTCTGATTCCTTTGACTGGGTGACGAGGGAAGTGGGTTAGGGAAGAGCAGTGGATGTTGCCTACATTGATTTTAGTAAGGCATCTGGTATCATTTCACATAGAAGACTTGTGAACAAGCAGGGCAGCCTGGGTGGGTCACAACGTAAGAAACTTGGTTTAGAAATGATTGAGGGATTGAAGACACAGGGTGGTGGTAAACTGAGCTCAATCTGAGGAAAGGAGGGTGAACTTCAGGGAGCCACAAGGATCAGTTCTGGGGCCAGTCCTGTTTAATGTCTTGATAAGTGACCTTGCAGAGGTGCTAGAAGGGACAGTCTGCCTCTTGGTAGATGACACTAAGATCTGAAACCAGATGGACACTCCGGAAGGGTGGAAAAAATGAGGTGGGACCTAGATAAAGTGGAAGATTGCTCTAGAGTGTGGCACCTGATAATCAATGAGAAACAGTGCACAAGTATGCATCTGGGGTTCAAGAACCCAGGGGAGGACAACATGATGGCTGGGAGGTGGAGATACTGACGGTCACCAAACAGGAAAGGGATTTAGAGGTAATCATATATGATGACCTAAAGGTGGCAAAGGAATGTTCCAGTGCTGATGGGATAGACAAAGGGATGCTGGGGTGCACAGGGAGAGATATCACCAGCAGAAGAAAAGAGGTGGTGATGGCACTGTACAAATCATTGGTAAGGCTTCATTTGGAGTACTGTGTCCAGTTTGAGCTTGCATATCCGTGAGGACATACACAGGGTGGAGGCAGTTCAAAAGAAGGGCAACAAAGATGGTGCAGGGCCTGCAACAAGTCATATGAAGAGAGACTGGCAGACCTCAATATGTATACCCAGGTGAAAAGGAGGACAAAGGAGACATGCTAGAAGCCTACAAATAACTAAAGGACATAAAAGGGTACCAGAGTGTAGCATCCTTCAGAAAAGGAGATGTCCAGGAAAGAGGGGCCTGACATGGTGGAGATCCGGCTTCACGCCTATGGGGATGCTGTTGATTAGTGCTAGGTCTTTGTCCTCACTTTTCCTGAAGTATCTTTGACCAGCTGGAGTTCGTGGATGTTATGCGACTTGTCCAGGGTATGCGCCCCCACGTGCTGTAGTTTGGATCCGGCCCAACTTTCCTTATTATGGGTTGTTGTGACATCATTGGCCCAATCCTGGCACAGATAGTCTGGTGCTCCCTTGACTCGGTGAGTTTCCTAGCTTCCTGAAGGAGGTGGTGGTGACACCTCCAGGAGAAAGCTAACTGGACCCAGACTCCCTTGCCAACTACAGACTCGATCTCGAACCTTCCTTTAGTGGGGAAGGTTATTGACAAGGTAGTGGCTGTACAACTGGAGAACCATTTGACCATCCATAACATCTACAAATCTCCAATCCAGTTTTTGAAAGAGGCACAGCACTGAGGCTGCTCTGGTTCGGGTGCTCAGTGATCTCCTGATGGCGAGATCAGAAAAGTCGTTCCATTCTGGTACTCCTTGATCTCTCCTCAGCATTTGACACCATGGACCATGGGGTGCTGCTTGAATGCCTGAGGTTCATCTGTGGCCCAACTAGTAGAGCCCCTCAGATGGTTTAAATCATTCCTCACTGGCAGAACTCAAGAGGGTGGTGTCAGGATTTTTTCCTCCGACCTCTCTCTCTCTGTCATGTGGTGCTTCGGGCTCAGTGCTGTCCCCATGTTGTTCACGGTGTACATGCTGCCCCTTGGAGACACTGTAAGATGGTATGGGCTGAGGTTTCACTGCTATGCTGATGATATCCAGATCTACCTGTCTTCGTACCTGACCAGGATAGTGTGTACTCGGTGTTTAATAACTGCCTCACAGAAATCCAGGATTGGATGAATTCCAGCTGGCTAAAGCTGAACTCGGAAAGACAAAGGTGATGGTTGTGTATCCTGGACGCGGATTGAGGGGGTTGGGGCTGGTCAGCCCATGGGACTTTTCTGGGGCTCCCAGCTCCTTGCCTCTGAACAGGTGCGGACCTAGGGGTGATGCTTGACGATGGACTGACTCTGCGGTCTCAAGTATCCGCAGTTGTCAAGTCATCCTTTACCATCTGAGGAACATCACTGGGATCAAGCACCTTGTTCCATCTGGTGACCTTCCCATGCTGAGCCACACCTTTGTGATCTTGGCGCTTGATTACTGCAACTCCCTTTACTTAGGGCTACCAGTGGTTGATATCTGCTGCCTCCAGCTAGTGCAGAACGCTGCAGCCCGGCTGCTGATAGGGACTTCCGGTCATGTCACATCACACCGTGCTGCGCGAACTGCACCTGGCTGCCGATTCAGTAGTGGATCACCTTTAAAGTCGGATTACTGATGTATAAAGACCTACACAGACTTGGCCCTGACTACCTGAAAGAGCTTCGATCCCCTACTGCCCTAAGTGACGTCTACCGGCTGATGAGGGGTTGCTAGAGATTCCAAGGATATCGTTAAAATCTTCAGAGGCCCATGCATTTATGTATGTGGCCCTAGCCTTTGAATTCTCTACCCCATCAGCTGTGGGAGTGCACGACCCTGGGGACTTTTAAACAGGCACTGAAAACACATCCATGGGGCCAAGCATTTGCTAATTAAATGTATTTGGCAACAGATTTTACTGACTTTTAAGATTGTTGTTTTATATTATTGCTTTTAGCCATTTCTGTAAAGCGCTTTGGCAATTTCAAAGGTGCTAAATCAAATAAAGATTTATTATATTATTATTATTTTATTGACATGAGGTTGTAAGGGTAGACTAAGGGTTAATGTGAGGATGTAGTTCTTCAGGAAAAGGGTGGTGGATGCATAGAACAGACTCCCAGTGGAGGCAGTTGGGGCAAACACAGTGGGGGAGGGGATCAAAAATACAGGGACAGGCATAGGGAACTGTAGCAAAAGGAATGAGAAGGAAAACCAGAGATCAAGTAGGGTCTGCTGCCTTTGCAAGTAGATTAGGAAAATTTGCAGACTGGATGCCTAGCAGTCCTTATCAGTTGGCAATGTCTATGTTTTATGGTTCTATAAGAAATGTTTGCATTCCGTTAAATTCAGTAGAGTAGTTACTATGCAGCCACAGAATAACCGACCGCAGATGCCTGTGATAGTAGCCCATTGGCATTAATGTATTGCTTATGGTATAATCGATGTGAAAAATACAGCAGAGAATCGAGATAGCTACAATAGGCTGTAATTTGAACTTTCTAGTTACTCAGAAATTACTGATGAAATGAACAGTGTACCAGCCTCAATCTCCAAAATGTGTATATGTCTGTCACAGTATTTTATACATAGCCACTTCACAACCCCTGTTTGACACCAAGTGAGCTACTTCAGGGAATGTTGGTCCTATGGTTCACGAGAGGCAAAGAAGTGCAAGGCAATGCACTGGGAAACACAATGGTGGTGAGATACTGACAACAGTAAAAATGGAAAGGGACCTGGGGTAATCCTATCAGATGACCTAAAGGTGGGCAAGCAATGTGAGAAGGCAGTAAGGAGGCTGGGGGATGCTGGGATGCACAGGAGAGGCATCAATAGTAGAAAACAGGAAGTTGTTATCCCTCTGTACAGACAGTTGGTGAGACCCCATCTGGAGTACTGTGTACAGTTCTGGAGACTCCACCTCCAAAAGACACAGACAGAGTGGAGGCTGCCCAGAAGAGGGCAACCAAAATGGTGCAGGGTCCGCACTAGAAGACATACTAAGAAAGACTACAGGAGCTTAATATGTAAGAAGAGAGAGAGGGACATGAAAACTTTCAAGTACCTCAAGGAATCAACAAAGTCTAATAGGGTAGCATCTTTCAGAAAAAGAGATGTGCAAGAACAAGGGGCACAATTTGAAGATGGGGGAACGCTCAGGAGGTAATGTGAGGAAGTATTTTTCACAGAGAGGGTTGTGGATGCATGGAACAGCCTCCTGAGGAGGTCGTGGAGTCAAGAACAGTGGGGAATTCAAGAATGCATGGGACAGACATAAGGCAGCCCAAGTGGGGGTAGGAGGAAGTAAGCTGTTGGTTAACTAGGATCTGCAGCTTATCTGTTAAGTAGGAAAATGGGCAGACTAGGTGGGCCAAGTGGTTCTTATCTGCCATCAAATTCTATGTTTCTATTTATACACAGAAATCCAAAAGGACAAATTAATTTACCTAAGGGTTCCCATGTGTACAATAAAACTAAGCCACAATTGTGAAAAGAGGAAATTATGCACATGTATAAAGCATGCAGTGGAGAGCTCTAGGGAGTGAACTCGTTTATTTATTTATTGAATTCTGTTGACCCAGTAGGCCCACTGAGATTAGATGTTCCTTTTTCAGAAGCGTGGGAGGCAGGGAGGGATACGGATGGTAACCAACTGAATTCGAACCTGATTAAGCTGTTGGTGGTATTTTTAGTGAATGGGAGAAATTTGGCCAGGACACTGAAAATTCCCTACTCTTCCAGTAGGTGGAACTGCTGTCTGTCAGAATGGCCACTTCTCCTGGAGTCACGGAGAGAAAGGACTTGCAGAAGGTGGAGGAGCAGGCCTTCTCCTCTACCTCTTTAACCAGAGAGGCTGAACAGTTTTCAATGTGCCAATAGCGCTGGAATCAGAATTGGAAGCAGAGGCAGCTAGTATATTGCCACAACAAGGTCTCAGAACAAGCCCCCAGAGCAGAGACGTGTGGTAGGCGAATAAGCCCTGTTCGTACTGAAGGAAATAAATGAAGGATTACCTGTTGTGTTGCTGGTCGATAATGAATTACAGGATCTTGAGCAACTACTCACGTCCAAGGAGCAGTGCTTTCAACTGCAGAAACAAGAAATTCAGCGAGCGCTTGCTGCTCGCGATCTGAAGAGGCAAAAACAGAGCACAGTGTTGCCTAGCAACTGGACTGTGCAGGCCCAAGACAGCTGCCTGATACAGCGGATGCTGCTAATGTAGCTTTATCCGACAAGCAGGAAGTTTGCGCAAACACAGAAGTAGTTGGAAACAAGGCGAGACGCAATCAGGAGGGCAGGGGAGTTGCAGCACAATCATTCTCCTTCACAGCAGGTATGAGCGGAGAACTGCGTTTGTGTTTAAAGAAAATAAGCATAAAATGTTACGGACCGTCCCACTAGGAATGCCATATCGCGGACAGTATAGCCCTGGCCTAAAACGGGATGATAGAGCAAATATTACATCAACAAATGCCAGACAATGGTCAGTCAGTCAGCACTTAGATCTGCGGGATGGGAAAGGGATGAACAGGCTGGGCAATGGGTGTCAGGACTTCCATCAATTACTATGCCCGAGAAAGCACTTCAACAAATACAGCTGTACCAGTACTATTACAAACTGAGATAAGTAACAATGGAATGGACATTCAGGTATTAATGTGGATCCCCATTGTTTATGAGCCCTCCCCTGCATCTCACACAATGCTTGCAATTACCTCAAAGCCCTGTTTCCCAACTAGAACATAGAATTCGCAGCAGCAGGCTAATTTGAGTCTCATGCTGGACCACTGCTGTGACACAGGCCTCCCGAAATGGCCAAGGGAGCTTGATGCTACTGAAGGGCATCTCATGCAGCGGAACTAGGCCAAGATCCTATGCCTCATTCTTTAGAGCACCCACATATCCTGCAAAGAGGCACAATGTGGAGTGTCTTTTATAGGGAGGTATGGACATTTTCCGGACAGAAAATTTGTGGCAAGAGTGTTATTGAAAGAATCGATGGAGTTTACAGCGGCTGAACTATATGCCCTGATACATGTCTTGGGAGATGACCTTTGACCTCAGTTTCAAACTGAGTTCAGGATTACAGAAATTTTGGACAAAATATCGTACTTTAAAACTCATCCCTTATGGGCCCCATCTGAAGTGATTCCACAGACTAAACCTGCTAACCGCACAATCACTGTATTGTTTAGAAATGAGGAGTCAGTGTAACAGACCTTTGTATTGGTTGAAACAGCACTGCACAGTGTTGGGTAATCCTCATGCGATACTGGCTGAAGATCAGATTTGGACAGGGTATGGCACATCCAGTGATCCTAAACAGTACAGAGGCGGGACTTGAACATCTGCCCAACTGTTTTTTCTAGGCAGACATAGAGGAGTAATGTTCTATGCTGGCCAGCCCAAAGCCTGTTATCGCTGTGGGTCTGTGAGGAATATCAACAGTTTATGTGAAAAGTTGAAGTGTACCATATGCAAACGAACTAGGTCATATGAGTCATTTCTAGAAACAAACAAAAATGTAATTTTTGTGAGACAGTGGGTCATACTTACACACATGCCCTTGGGCTGCACATAATCAGCCAGACCAGGCTGACAGTGAAGAGCAGCGCCTCTTGATAGCACAAGCACAAGACAGCAGGCCTCTAGACAGCCTCCACATGCTGGGCCCCCAACCTCTCATACAATGGATATTGATCCGAGAAAAGTGGTACCCCTCCCCAGCTATTACCATTGAAGTGCAGCAGGTTGATGTAGAGGACAATGAAATTGTTAATCTTGAAACTGACAATCCCTTAGATCAGCCTGAAGTGGTCGATATGAAAGTAGCTCCCACTTTGAGCAATCTAGAAATGACTCCACCTTCCCATCCCCAAAAAGAAAAAAAAAAAGTGGTCTCTAGAAGAAAGCAAGCATGGGAAGTGGCTGCTTCAAAATTCTGAAAACTACCGATTTTACCACTCCTAATAGGTATGAGGCTTTAAAAGAGGTGGCAGCTACCTCAGGAATGAGTCTGACACTTCTTCCTTATGGTCATCTTTACACCACCCAGAGTCAGACATGGACGGATCACCTCCTCTGATAAAGGGACATGGAAGAGGGTCGCAGTCTAAAGGAAAGGGCAAACAGAGGTGTACCAGGGCCACCAAGCCTGAACAAACAACCTCCTTGACAGTACCTAGTAGTATGTGACAATATGTTTTCTTTAAACACCCTGTATGGCCTCTTCACTTTCCTTTTCATACCATTAACACCAACAGTGTTAAGAACCATAAAAAGAAACAAATTGTTTTGTCACACCTGAAGTCTCTACCACTAGGGACTTTTTTCATCCAGGACACCAGGTTGCATACAACTCTTTAAGTGAAACAGGACATACAATTGTGGCAAGCAGAGCCTTCTTATTGGTCCATAGGAACAGAATCATGTTCGGGTGTAACTGTGCTATTTAATACCCTGCCTTTTACACTAATAAAATTAATTGACTTGGTGCCTGGGAGAGCACTGATCTTGGATGTGAAATGTGTAACATCTTGTACAGACTGGTGAATATCTATGCTGTACAAAGGCAGCAAGAACAGAACTATTTCAGGCTATTCAGCCCTACTTGCACCCATCACAAAATGTGATTCTGGGGTGGGATTTAATTGTGACATGTCCTTATCAGACAGAGGAGCAATACTAAAACAAGAAAGATATTTTCATACATGGCCTACTTAAAATCCATGATTCAAACAGCATAGTTAAAAGATGTATATCTCGGTTAGGAAACATCCACACCAACTTTTTAAAAGGGACCCTGGCTACTAGAATAGATTATTTTTTATATCTAATAACATTTCTATTCAATCTGCTAGGATGTTACCAGCTGAATTTTCCAATCATAACATGATTCATGTTATACCAGGTCAGGAGACTAATCCAAAGAATGGCCCAGACGATTGGAAATTTAATTAATCACTTTTGCTTCAGGAATCTTTAAAACTAATCTACAATACTTTATTCAGGCAAGAAAATCAGTTCTTATTATGTATACGGACCCTCCCTTTGGTGAGAAGACACACTTCTAGATTTGGTCTCTATTTTAAAAAATATAGTAAGGATCAGAGGAATACTACCTACAAGAAATATTTACGTAATAGAAAACTACAACATCTTCTGACAATAGCTTACACAACAGGACAAAACCTCACAAATCAAATCCAGCAAGTTAAAAAAGAGATACTAATAACAATAACAATATCTTTATTTAGGTTAAGCACCTTTCAGAATATCAAGGCGCTGTACAATACATTTAAAGACAGTAATAAAATCGCAATACAACAATAAAATGGTCTGTCAGGGTCCCTTCAATCCACTGCACTAAAAGCCTGGTGCCATAGGAAAGATTTCAAAGCCTGTTTGAAACCCCATAGTCGTAGCGCTCCTGGAGCGATGACACAATATCATTTAATGCAGGCCCAAAGTTTACAGTATCAGCAAAAATATGGTGCTAAAGGTAAAGGGGCTTGGTTTGTCCCTTTGAGCACTGCAGGATAGAATTCAGTATAAGCAAATGGATGGACTTGTAGGTCCAAACCAGGTGGTACAAACAACACCGCAGGGACTGTAAATATAGCCACAAACTACTCTAAGAGCCTTTTTCAACCAAATGATTTAGAATTACAGATCCGCAGCCTTTTTCCAGGTCCATACAGTCCCTGATACATCTTTAGAAAACAAGCCTCAGATAACGGTACCGATCACTCCTGATGAAGCTGTGTCTGCCATTTCATCCTTGGCCAATGATCAGGCTCCAGGAGGAGATGGGCTCATGGGGAAATCTATGTATAGGAAAAGAACTTGCTACAGAATTAGCAGAAGTCTATACTTACACACTGGAATACCAGTCTCCATCATTAAGAATGGTAAATAGGAGACTTGCATACCTTTTCTAGAAAGGAAATGGGCAGGACATTACAAATTGAGACCTATTAGTCTCCTTCATACAGATTTTAAAATTTTAACAAGAATTTTGAATAAAAGATTATTAGTGGCGCGCAAGAGCTAATATCAAAACACAAACGCAACTCCCAGGGCGTTTGTAAAAGAACATTTGATTTTATTAAGGGAACTCTTTGTCCAATATCGGGCAGGAACCCTGATAGGTTTTCTGCCTCACTAGATCAACAAAGGGCATTCGACTCGATTAGTCACTCTTTCTTATGGCAGTATTAGCACATTACGGGATCCCTCAGACATTTATATACTGGATTAGAGGTTTATATAAATATGCCATGGTTACCCCAGTGATAAATGGATGAGTAGGCTAAATGGTCCCAGTGAGTATTGAGAAGTGTGTGCCGAGGGTGCCCACTGCTTTATGCGTTTGTATAAATCCCTGCTGTGTGCCTTAAATTCATCACAGAATATCAGGCAAGTGACTACACCCAATTATACAGTTCCCTTTGTAGCTATTGCTTATGGGATTATCTCTAGCAGTAGTATCAGATGTTGCAGCTGCTCAAAAAGCCTTAGGCATTTGTCAAAGTTACAGCTCAGTATCAGGGAAAAATTAAATATTCAGAAGTGTTCTGATTTTGAGTTAGGATGGCCCCTAGTGCCCACTGATAAAGCAGCAGGGATTACCTTAGGTAAGGATAAAATAAAGTTGTTTGGGACACAGCAAGATGATTTGTAAAACTGAAACAGTAAATTACAGCAAGGGAGAAATTTGGTGGTACAATGGAATAAATGGAAGCTGGGGAAAAGAAGAGGGTATACCTGGTCAAAACATATTTAGTGCCCATTGTTATTTATTAGTTATATTTTTCCTCCCCAAGAGTCTGGAAACTACCCTACTTATTGTGTTTTTAAAAGCAGTCTGGGGTAGCAGACTGAATCCTTTAAAAAGAAACATTGTTTATTTACCTATTACGTCAGGTGGTTTGGGAATGGTAAACTCTATTGTTTTTAGCATTTTTATTTACGCTAATATAAGGCCTTTGTTGCAACATACAGGTCAAAGTTGGGTACCAATCTTTTATTTTTCTTGTCACGTCTGGTATCAACAATGGAAAATGGGCAGACTGGGACCACTTAGCAGAAGCACTTTAGTTCCCTTGTACATTAGAGAAACGTCTGTAAAAATCAAAAGCTGGAAAATCACAAGTATAATGGTATTGACCAAACCCAGAAAATGTTTTATGATTGGGTACAGGAAAACAATTATAGAGAATTGGAAACATTTCCAAAATACCCCTACAATACTTATCTGATCTATCTAACTTGTTAAAGAACAGCGTGTCCCAGTTAAAATGTGGGACATACACTGGCTTAGCTGTCATTTGAAAATTAATGACAAGGACAATCAGAAGCATAAAGCTCTTGAAGATAGATACTGTACTAGAGTTCTTTATGCATAACAATTGGAAACGAAACTTTGCCTCACTTGTTTTTATTTACGCTTACATTTTTGGCTTTTGTAGGAAATAGTACTACGTGGAACGAGCCCAGGTTCACCTCTGTTACGCTTGAAGACTTAATGTATGGTTATTACCATGGGTCAATTAATCAGTGGCATAGGAGTTCAATACACATAGTACTATTGTGTATAAAATGGTTTATATGAAATGCCAGGTGTTTATTTAGCCTGCAGCAGAAGCAGATTCCATATTCAGAACTAAAGAGAAGATCACATCAGAACTGAGACAGATTTATAAACAGGAAGCTAAGAATATATTGGCTAGGGTGTTAAGGGCAACATGGTGCAACATGGCATGGATCACCAATTCGGATATTCCATTAACTTGAATGTTTTGGGTGCATTTTTCCTTTTGTCATATTTTCCACCCTTTGGTAGATGTATTTTATAAGACTGATCTATTACATTGTATTTCATTTGTATGTAGCTGAGGTTAGAACTTTTTGATTTTCTCAAAATATTGTTCTAGAATTGAATTCTAAAAGAACTAAGGGTAGAACTAGTGACACCACTGACTACCCTCTTTAACAAATCATGGGAGGATGGGGTGGTACCTGAGGACTGGAGGAGGGCAGATGTGATTCCTTCACAAAAGTGGGAGCAGGGCAGAAGCAGGAAACTACAGATCTGTTAGTTTAACCTCAGTGATAGGGAAAATGATGGAATCACTTTGAAGGAAAGAACTGTCGAGTACCTAGAGGCCAGAGGGACACAGGACCCAAGGCAGCATGGATTCACAGCAGGAAGGTCATGCCAGATGAATCTAATAGATTTCTTTGACTGGGTGACCAAAGTAGTAGATCAGGAGGGGCTGTGGACACGGCCTACCTAGACTTTAGTAAGGCAGTTAACTCAGTCCCACACAAAGATTAATATACAAGTTAGCCAGCCTGGGAGTGGGTCCCAAGATGATAGCCTGGGTAAAGAATTGGCTGGAGAATAGGACACAGAGGGTAATAGTAAATGGAGTCCACTCTGAAGAAAGGGGGTTACTAGTGGGTACCGCAGGGTTCAGTATTAGACCAGTCCTCTTCAATGTCTTTATAAGCGACATTGCAGAGGAACTGGAAGGAAAATTATGTCTCTTTGCAGATGACACAAAGATCTGCAACAGAGTTGATGCACAATGTGGGGTGGAAAGGACGAGAAGGGACTTGGCTAGGCAAGAGGAATGGTCAAATGTATGGCAGCTTAGATTCAGTGCTAAGAAGTACAAGGTAATGCACCTGGGAAACGGGGTGAGATACTAACAACAAAATGGAAAGGACTTGGTGTAGTCAATCAGATGACTTAAAGGTGGGCAAGCAATGCGAGAGGGCAGTAAGGAGGGCTGGGGGGATACTGGGATGCATAGGGAGAGGCATCACCAGTAGAAAACAGGAAGTTGTTATCCCTCTGTACAGACAGCTGGTGAGACCCCATCTGGAGTACTGTGTGCAGTTCTGGAGACCCAATCTCCGCAAGGACATAGACAAGATGGAAGCTCTCCAGAGGAGGCACTAAAATGGTGCAGGGTCTGCACCAGAAGACATATGAAGAGAGACTAAAGGAGCTTAATATGTATAGTCTTGAGGAAAGGAGGGAGGGGGGACATGATAGAAACTTTCAAGTACCTCAAGGGAATCAACAAAGTCCAAGAGGGTAGCATCTTCAAAAAAGAGTGTGCAAAACAAGGGCACAATTTAAAGACAGAGGGGGCGGCTCAGAGGTAATGTAAGGAAGTATTTTTCACAGAGAGGGTTGTGGATGCACGGAAAGGCCTACCAGAGGAGGTTGTGGAGTCAAAAACAGTGGTTGAATTCAAGCATGCATGGACAGTCATAAGGCAATTCTAGGGGTGGGGTAGAAAGAAGTAGGCTGCTGGTTAACTAGGATCTGCAGCTTATCCATTAGGTAGGGAAATGGGCAGACTGGGTGGGCCAAGCGTCCTTATCTGCCATCAAATTCTATGTTTCCAACTTGTGTTACACTGTGATCTGTGTGTTTGTTTTGTTATCCTACTGTACAATATTTGTGATTCTTATACAGTATGTTTGATTTTCCTTTCCGTAATAAAAACCCCTACTCTTTTCGAGACGTGCCATGGGATCTTTAACATCCACCTGAACAAATTAAACTCATGTTCTGTGCTTGGTAAAGTAGTAGGTCCCCTTTATAGTATCTCCTAAGAAGAATTTCAAAATTATTTCTTGTAACATTGTGTTAGTGTTTCCACTTCTTTTGAAATTCCAGCTATGTCTATAGTTGTTGATGTGAATTCACAAGTACTTGTCCTGGAACTCACTGGAAATCGAATTTAGTTATGTTCTCCAGACACAATTCTTTTTTAGTAATTTTCTGATTGGTCTGGTTGATTATGATATGGTACATTTACAGAAAGTCAGAAAATGTCTGCACAGAGATGTCTGCCATTCCCATTTGTTATTTTGGTGTGGTTCACAAAATGATAAAGCATCCCAATAAAACATTATCCAATTTGATCAGAAGGCTACATTTCATGAAAAGAAATGGTAGAATGGCGATTAAATGCGGTTTTTAGAGTTACGTTAATGCACGGATAAATTAACCTCTGAACCACAATGCACATCATAAAGCTCCATTATGGTAAGATGTTGGGTGTGTGTGGCATATAAAGTGGAATACTGACTAAAGCCTTATTCATTTGTTGAGAGGGGGTTGATTCATGGTTATTTTGGCAGTTATTTCTGCCCTGAACATGTCCCATGTCTCACATTACGCTTTGTGTCCCTTAGGAGAAGGCAGACTAAGTGGACCACCGTAGCTGAACAAATAACAGACACACACAAAAGAGGACGGACTTGAACATGAGCTTACACTGTAGACATGGTTTTGGAAGTCAGCTTTCAGAACTTCATCCACTTCTGCTGGAACTAGCAGCCACATAATAACACACCCCATCACCCAGCATCACCCTCTATGAGCACTGCAAATAAGACAATTAATGTACATTCTGTATGTATATGGCAATGTTCGTTTATTTATTTATTTATTCATGCCTTTGATTACTGGGTAAGTGCACTGATCCGGAGAACCATTTTCAGGCATGACCAGGGCCCAACAAGTTGGCTTAGTATAAGAAAACAATAGTTACAAAAGCAATTGGAGATGTACAAACAGTACTAAACATACATAATTTCAGGCAGAAAACACCTTGTGGAACAGTGTGTACAATAGTTTAAGGCAGTACAGTGGAGGTTACAAGTGCAATTGAGGGTCAAGCCTCAGAGGTCACTGAGAGTAACATAGTGGTAAGTATAAGAATAGCATACACAATAGAATAGGCTCCAAATGCTGGTGCAAGTAAGGAAGGACCGGGTAAGCAGAGGGAAATACATCCCAAAAAGAGGGGGGCATTATTATACAGGGAGGGTAAGGGAGAGCACATGGAAAGCAGGGGGAGGAGGTGGAGAGAGATTACATGGGAGAGCAAGAACATTTGGCTTCAGACATCAGCCATGTTTTGAAATGGGATTTGAAGCTGAGGTGCATGTCGGTCGATTGGAGGGACACAGGGATTCTGTTCCACAGTGAGGGAGCAGCGACAGATAGGGCTTTACCCACCCATAATGGTGGAGACTTGAGGGACCTCAAGGAAGCTAACAGCTGATTCACAGAGACACTTGGCGCGACTCTGGCCTTGAGGAGGGATGAATACCAGAACTCTACACCCCTAAGACCATTACGATGGTACATCCAAGAGCATAGTCGAAATAGCCTTGGAATGAGAGCCACCCTAATGACTGGTTGAGGTCACAGTGATGAGTTGAATATGGAGCTAGGAGAGCAAATGATAGACGCTGTTGTATACTGAATTAAGTTGATTATAGGAACAGGTTTCCTTGGACGATGGCTAGGCGGGCCTCAGGGGTCAGGTAATGCCTGAATTGATAGGCAGCTCTGAGTTTCTGGTTTACCCTACATTGAATGAGGTTGACATGCTTCATATAGGAGAGGTAGGGTCAAGGATAACTCCCAAATATTTGAAATTAGGGACATTCTGCAGGGCAGGACTGGCCGGGTGACAGCACAGAGGAGGGAGGAGTTAAATTTCATGATGTTATCCAGGTATGGTTTGAACTGCTTTTTTCTTTTTTTCATACACCAGGAGCACATTAGACCAAAACATGTGTAGGCAGAGCCATAGTTTTCAGTAAGTACGGAGGATATGCTAGTTAAGGATTTGTTGCTATGGAAAAGCAGAAGATTGTCTGTGTACAGTAGGGCATTGCAGGTAGGCAATCAGTGGGGAGGGAGTTGATAAAAATAGTAAACAGTAGGGGCCCCAGGATGGAGCCCTGGGGATGCCGGTGGAGATGTATCAGTACTAATGCACACCGACTGGGAGCACCCAGAGAGATAGCTCCGGAACCACAAGGATGCCTCATTGAGCAACCTAGCAGATAGAGTTTGGTGTGAAGAAGGGAGTGGCTGACAAGGTCAAGGCCTTGGTCAGGTCCACAAATACAGCACCAGTCGCTTCTCCCCAGTTCATGTTCCTAAAGACATGTACAGCAAAGTATGTCAGGGCAGATGTGGTACTATGGTTAGTATTGAAACCGTGCTGTTGAATACACATTAGGTTGTACTTCCTGATGTGATCAGATAGTTGGTGGTGAACAATTTTCTCAAAGATCTTGCTCAGGTGGGGAAGGATGGAAATAGGCCTGTAATTGTCAGTGGAAAGGGGTCACCAGCTTTAAATATTGGTACAACTTTGGCAATCTTCCACGAGTCCGGCATGGTTGAGGTAGTCAACGCCAAACTGAAGATGAAGGTGAGGGGTTTGGTGATGGCTGGTGAAATTAGCTTAAGCAGGGAGGGACAGAGGCCGCCAGTGCCAGGGCTGCCCCTGTTTGAAAGACTCTTAAGGATTTTGGTGGTGTCCTTTTGGGAGATGGCCCAAAAGTAGAAAGGGGGAGTGAAGGGAAGGAGGAGAGGGACTGGAGGTCAGGATGGGGACTAGGATTAGCTTGTCAAGGGAAAGTAGTTTACTAAAATGGGCAGAGGTCAGTGAATTTCAGATTAATGGCCTGGGCAACCTTGGATGAATCAGTCATCAGGCCAGCCTGGGAGATTAAGTGGATAACAGGGCTGTGGGTATGTGGACTGGGCAGAGAGCTAATAGAACCCCAGATACTACAGGGGTTACTGAGGTTATCCCTTTGTAGGGTGTGGTAACAATTCCATTTCAGGGACTATGCCATTTGTTTGCAATGGTTGCAAAATGCCTATAGACATTCCAAAGGGCAGAGAAGGGGGCCTTTGTAGACAGTCCATATTCTGTCCTCTTTCATAAGGGTTAAGAGTTCCTTAGTTCCTTAGTGATCCAGCAGGTGCAGCCTCTGCACTCTCCTAGTGGTAAGTGGGATATGGCGATCTTGAATCTGCAGGAAGCAATTCGTGAGAAAGGTCACTGCAGATGCTATGTCCATAAGGAAACTGACAGAGAGCAATGTGGGTGTACAAAATCACACATACCCACATAATGCAAAGCATCGTGGGCTGTATATGAAATCACCCAAAATGTTATGCTGGTTCAACTTTAATCAGAAATGCATGGTGCCGAAAGGCGCCACACAGTCTGCAAAGGGTGCCAACAGAATGTGGGTGTATTGGTGTATGCAGTCGGTGCACTTCATACATATGGATGTTTGTGTTTGTGCACAGGCTTACCATCATTCCATCAGGAGACTAGATGGTGTGTAGTAGTTCAATGCGATCTCAGAAGGTGAGCTCATCAAGACTGCAAGTACAGGCACGTGCAGGGAAGAACTGGTGGCTTGAGGGAGTGAACTGGTGGGTGGATCATGTTGAGTCTTCGGGTTAGACTGAAGAGAGGTAACCACACACACAATGTAGGGCTGTGGAATGCAGAAGGGCAGGACATAAAAAGCAAATCCTACTTGAACTCCCATAATGAAAAGTATGTGAGCCAAAAAATTTGAACTGGAAGTCATGTTGTTTTACTGAGTTCCAACAAATAGGATACCACTGGCATGCAGAGAGTGACAGCTTTGCATACACCAGACAACCCACTGTGCCCTCATGATTTTTCAATAAACTCAAATGTGCAATCCAGATAAGGGCTCAAAAATAGATGTGGGGACTTGTTTGACCCAAATGACATGATGCTTCTCTCTGCTGAGAGTCATCATTGAGCACCCTTGAGGAATCTTCTCGAAATGCACAGGAATATTTGAGGCTGTATCCTGTTTGTTGGAACTCAGTAAAACAATTGACACTGGCACTCACGTTTCGGACTCACATACTTTTCTTTACAGGTGAGTGCAGGAGATTCAGACATATGGTGAGGTAGCATTCTGTTATGTGTTAAAAGGTGGAGCTGTGCAGCAAGGAAGTCAGGAAAGATGAAGTGCAGAGTGCAAATGGAAGCGATGGGCTGGGTACTGTAAGGGAAAAGTTGACCCCTACCCCAAAAGAAGAGTAGCCGCTTAAAGCCAAGTTACTTTAACACTGTAGTTACTGGGCTGGTTTTGCATTACAAACTAAGGGTAAAATACAAAAAGCTCAGGAAGTACACCAACATAGCCCATCAACTCACCTCCCAGGTGAACAATACACAGTATATATCCCCTGCAATGCAGCCTATCCATTCATGTGGCCTGTGTGGTGGTGAATACATAGGGGCATACAGTGTTACAAACAACACAGAAGACAGACTTCTCCCTTGACTACACCATTAACAGGAGGCTGATCTCCATGATGAAGCTTTGCACCTCTTTCCCATTATGTATAATTATGGTAGTATGTAAAGTAATAAAGCCAGTGGAATGCAGCTGTACCGGGTCAGAGACGTCCTAACACCACCACAAGCACAGCAATTTCTAGCACTGTTGCACGCACACACACACACACACACACACACACACACACCAAGCTGCAAGGATGCTAGTCACATATAGATATGTAATCTCTCACCCCTG
This sequence comes from Neoceratodus forsteri, assembly GCA_016271365.2. Lineage (NCBI taxonomy): Eukaryota > Metazoa > Chordata > Ceratodontiformes > Ceratodontidae > Neoceratodus > Neoceratodus forsteri. The sequence goes on along the minus strand of CM057452.1, from coordinate 417,661,352 downwards.
CCTTTTGCCAAAACGACAGGTGGCATGCTGTTGGCACTGACAGCACAGCAGTACCTGGTGGGGACCTGGGTTCGGGAGGATGAGGTTACTCGGCACAGGGGACCTAGGTTTGGCTACTCTGCACAGGGGCACCCAAGTAAATCCAAACACAGGAAGCAATAACTGTAATGTCCAGAACCAGGAATGGGATTCTACAGTGTGGCTTTTATTCACAAACTAGCTGAACAAAACAGCATAGACAGACCCCCATGGGGCTACATTTCCTGGTAATGCAGATTAGAGACTAACACGCAGTCCACTGGAAGAATGAACCAATTATACTGTTTTCAGGCTCTGGACCCACCAGGCACACAGCCCGGACTTGCATGCGCTTTGGGTACACAGCCCGACTGGCCCGCCTCCTTACCGGCTACTTGACCACGGTCCATTGGAAGAATGAACTAATTATCCTGTCGTGGCTCCCCACACCACTTAGTCAGCGACTCCTAGAGAGATTTCCTCCTTACTTCTTCGACTCCCATCTCACAAAGAGAATTTCTTCTTTACACTTGTTGTGGCTCCCCTACACCACTTAGAGTCTGCGACTTGAGAGAGATTTTCCTTTGCAACCCCACGCCTGGGTACTTCCCCATCACTGGCCAAGTGCATGAGGCAAAGTAGCAACCACAGCAGAAATCCGTAGAGGTGGACCTGGTTACTAAAGATGTGGGGTTTGCCCACTCCAGCTCCCACAGCCCATACCCAGCCATTTCTCTGGAAAACTGAAACTTGAATGTAGATTAAATGGTAGATGAACTGTCGATCCCTCTACAATTTACTTGAAATCACACAACACTCTAGCATTTGACACTACTCCACTTGTTTAGCCTAGTCCTATAGGCTTCCCAAATTGTAGCTCAATTCCTAGATTTCTCACATGTCCCAGGTTGAAGAAAACAATTTTGCCCTCTCATGTTACAGCAAACACTCACCCTTTAGTTGCAGGTGCCCACAGGTGAATCACAAATCTTCCAACTTTCCAAAACTAAGGCTGAACTGAATAGGCAGCTTTTCTTCCTCCTGGCAGAATTAAGGGATTGCCCCAGGAATCTGCATGGGATCTTTCCCTGGAGGAGGGCACTGAGACCCGAACATCGGTCTCCACCACTTGACACTGACTCCTTCTTACTTGAAGGCAAACTGGAAACTCTGACTGCTACCCTTGAAAACTCTCAACATTCTATCTAACTCCCTCTGCTGCAGATTCCAATGTGGCTTATGCAGCTGCAAAGTTCTATTGATGATGTCATCCCTCAGTCTCAGCTGAGACTGAGAACAGAGTGAGACAGTGAAACCCATTTAACTGGAGTTTCACAAGCTGCCCTCCCTGCCTACCACTAGGTCTTACTGGGATTCTAGTAACCCTGGTAACAAGGGGTTACACCATCCTTGACTAGGAAAATGACTGTCCGCAGTCATTATTTACCCGGCCTTAGGCCATCCCACCCTATGTGCTACCCTGGGGGTGGTGATCAGGCCCTCCTACCATGTGCAAGCACAGGCAGGCAACACTAAGGGCCTAGAGGCCTGTAGCTGACATATCAGCCTCTACACTATCCACTTACTATGGACACCAAGTGGCTCTGGTAGAACCATCCAGAGCATAGCCCTGATAGATCAGCACTGCAGTCCCTCGGCCGTTCAGGACCACAGCCTGTCTATCCCCTAACCTCTAGGAAAACCTATCTGCCTCTAACGTAATATTCCAAAACAAAAACAACCGGGACCTCCCGACCTTGAGCAACCTGCAACCACACACCATTAAAATACCACATTACTGCCTCCTCCCTACCCCACAACCACACCTGTGGAAGGAAAGGGTTAATACAACAATAACCATAACAATAACACTACAGTACTTTAAATTTCTACACAATAAAGCACTGACGAGGAACTCCGATGAGCCCTCCTCCTCTTCTTGTCTTCTCTTCTGTCTTCCCAGGAACACCTGTAGAAAAGAAAGACAAAACACACACTTAATCTGCATACACAGTCTACCTAAACCCCTACCATCAAAACACTGCAAAATCCCAAAAGATTTTTAGAAAAAGTAGAAAAACAGTATTTACATTAGATAACGACATTATTTACAATCCACATTTGGGGATGGAGTGCCCTAAAGTCCCAACTAATGACCACAAGGCCCAAAGGCTAGTCCAATAAAGAGTCTTTCCTGGGCCGGAGCCCGTCAGCACAGTTCTAACAGGCCAAAGTCCCGAAGGGAGAGTCTCTGGACAGTTCACACATTTTGAAGTCTGTAGTGTAGGGTGTGTACTGCTATGTCATAAAGATAGAAAAGTTCGACTTACCAGCCACTTGTAGTACAAGACTCTGCACCAACCTGCACCGCTGACGAAGACTCTCCTGGCAGCATTTCTTTCGATACAGCTGGGAGGATATCTTCTGGGAACCACAGGAGGGCACATCTGGAAACAGCTGGGCTGATGTCATCTCTGGAGACGGAACCTTAGAACAGGAACAAAAGAAAACAGCTGGTCGGCGTCATCCGATTACCAGGTGATGAACAGGAAACAGCTGGGCTGGTGTCCTCTCTGGATCTGAAGTCATCTGGTGGGCCAGTTGATGGTTGCTGGGCAGGACAGTACACTGTAGACTGATGAATGTGGGCACCTGAGTCCTGGATGTTCATATTGGTGGATCAGTGAGGCACTTCACAGTCTGGTGTGGCAGTATTGACTACCACTGCTCGGCTCTCCATTTTGTAGACACGGCACATTTGCTGAGAGGTCCTTACACTGAGGCCAATAGTACTGGGGTCAGGGGCTTGAATTATTACCCGTCTGGGCACATATAATTCACACAGTGGGAGATTTCACGTCCCTCTCCGTCCACTATTCTCACTCTGTCTATAAACAGTGTCCTGCCTCTCTTCACTGGGTATACTTTTCGTGGAACAGTCTATTCTTTACATGCTGGTTGGCCCAGGATGCACACTTTCATTGCTTCATCCCAGATCTAGGATTTCCTGCAGTTCTCAATCTCCTCCCAGACTTTCCGAGGAAAGGTAGGAAAGGTCATACCATAGATCTCATTTGCCTTCCTCTGAACCAGTCTCTCCTCTTTACTTGCTTTGGTCAATCTGAGACCGCTGGCCTGGCTTGGGGTGGCCAGTCCTGGTTCTGCCAGCTCGCATCATAAGAAATTAGAAACGGATCCCTGACTTCTTCCTCCTGTAAAGCCAGGGCAGTGGCATCACCACCTTCTTCAATACATTCCTCCAAAGCAAGATCTTGAGGCTGTGTACCCGTTCCTTTTCACAAGGCCACATAGGTTCCCCCTCATCTTCCTCTTCACTGAGGATCTGAGCCCAGGAGTGAGCAGTCGTTCTCACCCTGAGACTATCCATGCATCACTAGGCACGGAGGTCGACACCTCCCATTCAAAGGCCTCCCGCATCTCATCTTCACCTAAGAGACTTGGCTAGGCCCCCACCCAGGGTCTATTGATGCTTTATCCGAACTTTCTTTCTGGGATCCAGCATCCAAAACTTCAACTTCAGGTTCTGTCTCTAACTCTGCACCCTCTAGCTTTGTGCCACACTCCCCGAGGGACCTTCCTCCACAGGCTCCACCTGGTGCTGTGTGCTGCCAACTGCAGATTCCTGAATTTTGTCCATGTGGGGCCAAACGAATTGGAGGCACTTTATACAAGCCATATTTTGTAGGCATCCAGCACAGTGAGGAATCATGAAGACGTCCCTTCCAGGTCCCAAGCATATTTGGCATACACGCACTGGATAATTAGGAATTGCCATATCAGGAGGCAGTTGCCCTCCACAGCACCACTTTTCAATATCTCTCAGTCTATTTACTGCTGCTGTTACTGCAACCCGGCATGATCCGGTAACGAGCTGGTCCTGAGGCCATAACTGCAGAAAAATAAACAAAGTTCACTGTAACTGAAAGTCCCACTTTATTGAACATACTCTGTAGCTGTAAAATGGCTCTCTGCTGCTGTGTTTACTTTACTACCCCACCCTGTAATGGCGGCAGCACTCCTGTGCAACAACATTTAGAATCTGGATCAAGCCACTGCACCGATATACACAAGCTACTGATAACTTTTACTCAAACTGCACAACTTGCTCTGATCTGGCTTTACACACATTCACAGGATTTTCCTTAGACTTTTCACAAGCTGGTATCATTTATTTTATTCACAGTCCCTTAAAGCTTCAGGTTTTTAGCACAGGATTGCCTGCTTTACTAGTGCTGCATTTTGCTACAACCCACAGTCTCTCTCTGGCTGCAAACTTTAAACTGAGGCTAATTTCACTACTATGCACACAGTCAATGGCTTAACAGACTTGCACTTGCTGGCAGGACTTAACACAGTCGTTACTTGCAATGCGCATCACACTGCTGCACACACATTTTATATGGCATAGACTGAAAATCACTGTTTGAGCAGTTTCTTGGTTGTTTACTTACTGTTATCAGTAGCAATTTGCTGCGATGGGGAAAAGCGGCCTGCAGCCAGTTCTTGAAGGCCTCGGTACACAAGCGGGCGGGCAGTCCTAGTGATCGTTGTTTTAAACACCAAACTTTCCACGATCGATTAGCGGGTTGAGCCCGATTTTAAGCCAGAAAGTCTATTTTAGAACTGTTTACAACGCTTTAAACACTACGTGATGCTCCTCCACTGCCAGTGCACGCACTGCACACTCCCTCCTCGAATGCTGGGGCAGTCTCTGTAGAGCTGGCTGAGGGGGGACTGATTGCAGCCTGACCAACCACATGGCCTCCATGCAAATGAGCCTCTTCTTCCTCATGGGCTCTTCTCCCTCACCAGCGATCGTCGAGCAGGCAAATTTAAACTGCAGAATGCAACTTTTTTTTTTTTTTTCAACTGACTCCAAGGCGGAGCCCATTTCAGCCATATAACATAGCCATCTACTCTGCAGTCTTTCAATTCACAAGAAAGCATTTCCAACGTCCAGGGCATAATTTTCCTTTGCAACCCTAGTCTTCCACACTTTTCTTCACAACAGTTCATTTTAAAAGCATTTCAAACGTCCAGGGCACAATTTTCCTGTTGCTACCCTAGTCTTCCACACTTTTCACAACAGTTTATTTTTAAAAGCAGGCAAAATGCTGTAAACAATTTTGATGCAGGACAAGGGCACTCTTTGGCTTTACAGCTCCTTGGTAAACAGTTGGCATTTTTAAACAGCAGAACAAGATTCACGCACACAGCAACACACACTAGGGAAATTGCTTCAGCTTTTGGGCTACCCACTGCAGATAATAAGCGCTAGCCCCTTGCCGAACACCTTCTTCCCAGAACAAAATCCAAAGCGGTGCCTCCATTCTTGTAACCCACCCCTGCCTTTTTGCCAAAGCGACGGTTGGCATGCTGTTGGCACTGACAGCAGTACCCGGTGGGGACCTGGGTTGGGGGAGGATGAGAGGTTACCCGGCACAGGGGACCTAGGTTTGGCTACTCTGCACAGGGGCACCAAGTAAATCCGAACACAGGAAGCAATAACTGTAATGTCCAGAACCAGGAATGGGATTCTACAGTGTGGCTTTTGTTCACAAACTAGCTGAACAAAACAAAGCATAGACGGACCCCATGGGGCTACATTTCCTAGTAATGCAGATTAGAGACTAACGCACGGTCCACTGGAAGAATGAACCAATTATACTGTTTTCAGGCTCTGGACCCACCAGGCACATAGCCCGGACTTGTACGTGCTTTGGGTACACAGCCCGACTGGCCCGGCTCCCCTGCCGGCCGCGATCCACGGTCCATTGGAAGAATGAACCAATTATCCTGTCGTGGCTCCCCACACCACTTAGAGTCAGCGACTCCTAGAGATTTCCTCCTTACTTCTTATGACTCCCATCTCACAAAGAGAATTCTTCTTTACACTTGTTGTGGCTCCCCACACCACTTAGAGTCTGCGACTCCTAGAGAGATTTTCCTTTTGCAACCCCACATCTGGGTACTTCCCCATCACTGGCCAAGTGCATGAGGCAAAGTAGCAACCACAGCAGAAATCTGTAGAGGTGGACCTGGTTACTAAAGATGGGGGTTTGCCCACCTCCAGCTCCCACAGCCCATACCCAGCCATTTCTCTGGAAAACTGAAACTTCTGAATGTAGATTAAATGGTAGATGAACTGTCGCATCCTCTACAATTTACTTGAAATCACACAACACTCTAGCATTTGACACTACTCCACTTGTTTAGCCTAGTCCTATAGGCTTCCCAAATTGTAGCTCAATTCCTAGATTTCCTCACATGTCCCAGGTTGAAGAAAACAATTTTGCCCTCTCATGTTACAGCAAACACTCACCCTTTAGTTGCAGGTGCCCCACAGACGAATCACAAATCTTCCAACTTTCCAAAACTAAGGCTGAACTGAATAGGCAGCTTTTTCTCCTCCTGGCAGAATTAAGGGATTGCCCCAGGAATCTGCATGGGGATCTTTACCTCCCAGAGGGAGAGGGCACTGAGAACCGAACAGCGGTCTCCACCACTTGACACTGACTCCTCCTTACTTGAAGGCAAACTGGAAACTCTGACTACTACCCTTTGAAAACTCCCAGCATTCTATCTAACTCCCTCTGCTGCAGATTCCAATGTGGCTTATGCAGCTGCGAAAGTTCTATTGGTGATGTCATCCCTCAGTCTCAGCTGACACTGAGAACACAGTGAGACAGTGTGAAACCCATTTAACTGGAGTTTCACAAGCTGCCCTCCCTGCCTACCACTAGGTCTTACTGGGATTCTAGTAACCCGGGTAACAAGGGTTACAGATACAATAGCCAGCTGTCAATGGTCCCATATAAATACATAGCCGACTGTCAATGGGACTAAGAGTCCTAGTACATCTCAGAGTCGCAACCAATTTCTGTGGTCCCTTATCTGACGCCTGCAGTGTAAGGTTAGATTTCCCTTCGAGGAACATGTCAAGGTCCTGGCATGCTGACCACCACCCCCACCACCAATAAAAAGGCGGGATCACGAGAGAACTCCCATGGAATGAAGCCAACTATGCTGACTTTTATGTGGGGCAGCCGAGCACGTGTAAGACGATAATCTGTGGAAAAATATGTTGCATGGTGTAAGCGAGGTTCTCATAATCAAAATGTGCACCAGTTCTGAGAACACAGCAACTACAGTACCACTGATCAGAATGACTTTTTCTTTTTCAAAGTTACAACATTGTGCTAATTTAGGTACAATTGCCAGTGGTTTGCAACCATGTTATTGGTGAGTTCATACAGTAACGTTAGACAAAGAAGTGGCGTGTAGGAAATCATGACAATGTACTGGCTTTGGCACAACAGTAGTGTGTGTAAATCAGGACTGACAGGGCAGACACGCTGACAGCTACTCAGAAATGACCAAGCACACAGTATGCACCCTACATATACACAAAATGTTATAATGGCATCTTGGGGTTCTTGTTACCCACCCCCAAAAAAAAAACACTCTTGTACTTTACGCTCTGGTTCACAAATGCAAACAGAACCAATCAATGTAATGACAGCCACAATACACTCACTTGTTTGCATTTTATTTGTAAGAGAAGCAATGGGCGGCGCTTACACTACATATGAGTATTATATTTAATCTCCTAACTCAGTGTACTGCCGTGGGCATATTTAGCAGGAGTGGTATGACATGAGAATTGCCACATTATACAAGAAAGGCAGAGCTGAATTCTGAAGAAAGCATTGTAAAACTATCTGTGTAAAATGTGTAATGTACATACAATAAAGCAAATGAGTTGGTAAACAATGGTGCTTTTTGGGCTGGTTAAAAGCATATTAGTTGAGTCGGCCGGTGGTGCTGAGGGTTGAGGCAGCTGGCGCCACACCTCGTGCCACGCTGGCGACCCAGGTTTGGGAATGAGCCCGGCCATCGGTGGTTGGCAGGAGGAGAGGGACTGAGCATCCGGAGGACTGCCTCTCTCTCTCTCTGGGGAGGGTTTCATGGCTGCTTGGCATCCTAGCGCACCCCGATGGAGATCAGGGGCAGCACAGGCACGCCAGCCACAGTAAGAGGGACGGACTGCAGCAGACATCAGCAGGTGAGCTGCGTGGACATCATTGCACGCAGCACTCCCAGGGGCAACTACAACAACCAGAAAATCCCTGCCTAGGGTCGCGAGATAATGGGGGCAGGATGAAACATCCCACCACTGGCCCATTTCTGATGGACTCTGGCCAACCCGACAATTGGGTAAATCCTCTCTAACTAAAGACAGGCCAGTGAAGGAAAGCGGGCCTGGCCCAGGGGTGATCCGGGATGCTAGGGCTACCTGGTTGTCGGGGAGATCTGGTCGAACTACAGGGTTCAGGCAGGGAGTAGCAGTCCGCACGTGAGCACCTGAAGGATGCTTGGCCTAGGAGGAGCATAAATATAATCTAAAAAACCAAAGCATATTAATGTGGCGTATCATACATTATGTCACACATAGGAACTCACAGAATGCGATGGCCTTTCCAGAACAGTAAGTGTAATTAAATTGGGACACAGCAAGACACAGCAAACAGCAACTTAGAGATGCTGCAACACATAATAGACATTTCATATCGGTGTACTGATACAGCAATTTTAGCACTGTCTTACACCCACACACCAAGCTGCAAGGGCGCTTAGTCACATATAGATACACAGTCGGCCGTCAATGGCCACATATAGATACATAGTCGGCTGTCAATGAGACTAAGGGTCCTGGTACATCTCGGAGTTGCAACCAATTTCTGTGGTCCCTTATCTGATGTCTGTAGTGTAAGGTTAGATGGCCCTTAGAGGAACACGTCAAGGTACTGGCACGTTGACCTTCCACCACCATCACCACCCAAAAAAAAGAGACAGAACCACGAGTGACTTCCCATGGAACGAAGCCAACTATGCTGACTCTGTATTTGGGGCAGACAAGCACTGTATAAGATGATAATCTGTGGGCAAAATATGTTATATGGTAAGCGAGGAGTCAGTAATCAAAATGTGCAACCAGTTCTGAGAACATGGCACCTACAGTACTGCTGATCAGAATGCCTTTTTTCAAAGTTACAACATTGTGCTAATGTAGGTACTCGGCATATTTAGCAGGAGTGGTGTACAAGAAACGGCCATAGTATACAAGAAAGGCAGAGCTGAATTTTGAAAAATGCACTGGCAACACTACAGTATTTGTGTAAATGTGTAATGTACATAAAGTAAAACAAATGAGCTAGTACAAACAACGGAGCTTCTTTCAGGCTGTGGTTATAAGCATATTAATGTGGAGCTCATACATTATGTCACATATAGAACTCACAGAATGTGATGACTTTTCCATTACAGTAAGTACAGCTCCAGATAAGGGAGTATCGACCCGCTTTACTCACCTCACCTCATTTTAGGAAATACTCTTAAGAAATTTTTTTTTAATGAGTACCAATACTCAACCAATATTTGTAATACTCGCACTCCAAAGGACAGTGCTTCATAACATAACTGGTGATCCAAAAGGATAATTTATTCCAGATTCACAGCACTGTACTTCATCCCAGTTTTGTTTTACCTACTATATTTTAAAAATGGTGAGTAAATTATCTACCTGCCAACATTATCTGGAGTATTGTTGGCACCTGATCAATTATTTTCTAGGAAAAAGACATTGTTTTTAAAATGTACTCCTCACTTACTCAGTCCAAACATTTGTACACATCTGAATTTAGTTTTATTCACCTCACTTTCAAAATGAGGAGCACAGTACTCATCCCAAAAAATATTATCTGGAGCCCTGACAGTAAGTGTAATTAAACTGGGACACAGGGAGACATAGCAAGCAGCAACTCAGAGACATTGCAACACATAACAGGCATTTCATATCGATGTACTGATACCTGCACATAGATGTTCATAAAATGGGACTACAAGTTGGACGGTGAGAGGGATGACCACCCGATAGTAGCTCCTTGAACTTCCCAGTTCAGTAGCTTCCTGCACGCACATTGTAATTGTAGTACAAATTGTGTTGATAATAACTTTGCTTAAAATTCAGCTCTAACTTTCTTTTAATTTATAGCTATTTTATTTGACCCAATCACGATTAATTGATCGTGGCAGTTAGCGAGTGTGATGGCGTAGCAGTCAGGGATCTCGCATACTGCTCTAAATGAAGCAAGCCCTTGCTAACCTTCAAAGTATAGAAGTACTTAAAGGGAACTGTCATCAACAGGATTTCTTAATGACTGAAAGCCCAGAAAAGCTAATTTGATTGAGCCATTGTGCTTATCTTAGTCTTTGCAGTCCAGAGTTATTCACATTCAAATCACCCTGTAATTAAGAGTTGCTGGCAGCCGATGTTTTTGGCTCCTGACAGGTAATGATGTTTCCAAGGGTCTAAGTCCTCCTTTGACTGTATTTAGTCCAACAGGTTAAATAGGAAATCAACTGTTTTATTAAGTGTGCTTAAGGTATTATTACAACACTTTCTACATCTATAATAATTATTTTGTTTGTGCATTCAAACTAGTGAGTTATCACCTTTACATATCAAACTGTTAGTAAAAATAATCCATCTTCAGGATTGCTTTAACCTCTAGGATATACAGTACTGCCAGCTGAACATGCCAGTGGATTTCTGGGGCTGCCACAGTACCACATTCTGTCTTTTTCCATTCCCTCTCTCACAGCCTTTTCTCTTACAATTTTGTGTGTGAACTCGGGTCTACAAGATGCAAATGTGGCTATGTACCAACTGGTGGCATCATGACCTCCTCAACATAGCGGAACAAGCTGTTGCTCAGTGTACCTTTCCTGGACAAAGAAGTAAAATAATCTGAGCATGTGTTATGATTCTGAAAATATGCTCTTTTATCCAGATTTGACTTGAAAAGAAAACAATAGGGCACAATTACTATAGATGGACAACATTGTTAAAATATGCATAATCTGAATGAAACACATTATTAAAAGAGTATTTTACTTCTTTTGATGAAGTTAAAAGTAAAACAGTTTCTTACTGAAATACTTTGGATAGAATGGGATTTTGTAATCACAACACTTTCTGCATTTATAAATGTATAATATGTGTTTTGCATATGCAATGAAACTAGTGAGTTACCATCTTTACATTTCAAACTGGTAGTAATAATAAGGAAAGGGAAATTGTTTAACCAGGAAAGGCACACTAAGCTGAAGCTTGTTTCCAGATGCGACCTAAGAACACAAGGAAGTTAATAAGTGCCTTGCTCAGAGTTGCACAGTATGCAAGTAGGGGCTGTAGGATTCAAACCCAGGTCTCCAGGTTTGTAGCTCAGTGCCCTTAACCAATGCCCTCACTGCCTTCTAATAATCCAATAGAATTCTGGTATTGTTACGTAGAAAATCTCATTCCGTCCAAAGTATTTCAGTAAGAAACTGTTATACTTTTAACTTCATCAAAAAAGTAAAATACTCTTTAATTAATGGTTATCATTTTTACATACAGATAAAGACACTTTTATCTCCAGTTACAACCTCCCAGTTGATATCTGTGGTTACAACCAGGAAGTCGAATCAACACCTGTCAATCAAGCATCACCATAGAAAGCTAACTGGCATGCAGTTTCACTGTGGCGGGCTGAACATCTTGCCCAACAAGGCAGCTCCATTACCGAGCACCAGTATCAGCACTCAAGCTTTGACACACACTGTTAAGACAAGTAAGATTTTAAATATATTTAAATATCTATTTAGTTGATCCTGCCTTGAAAATGAAAAATCAATCTGGTTGATACTGCTGCTAATATTCTTCGAAAGGTTTTATACTATAGCAGCAACGCTGACAGCGATTTTCCAGAATGTCGTTACCACTGCAATGTTAAAAAAAAAAAAAAAAAGGAGGGACAGAACAGACTGTGTGTGTGTGTGTGTGTGTGTATGTGTGTCTATCTCTGAGTGAAGTGCTGCACTAACTGAACTGTGCTGAAAGGGGGAACAAATATCACCATTAATTAAATAGTGTGTATAAAAAGCAGAATTTTACACACACACTCTGTGTGAGATGCTTTATAAACCACTCAGGTGTATGTCTCATCCCACACCTCGTGTGTATGTAAAATTCTGGTTACACACACCCACCCATATATTATTCTGTATTTTAATAATGCATTTCAGGTTATGCATGTTTTAACAATGTTGTCCATCTATGTGTTTTGCAATTAATAAACAAGTAATTGTGTCCTATTTTTTTCTTTTCAAGTCAAGTCTGGATAGAAAGAGTATATTTTCAGAATCTTAACACATGCTCAAAACTAATTCTGCTGGATGAATTAGCTTGTTCACACCTATACACTACCAGCTGATAATCAAAAGCTACACATTTCAAGGCTGGCCCCACGATGCCAGGCCAGTAAGTACGTAGCCACATTTGCATTTTGCAGACCTGAGTTTACACTTGAAACTGTAAGAGAAAAGGCTGCAAGGGAGGAACGGAAAAGACAAGTTGGTGCTGTGGCAGTCCCAGAAATCTGTACTGACAAGAACACAGCCAGGGTTTAGAAATCCTGATATGGGGCCCCAATACCTGTTGGCACCACAGAGCCAGCATTGAGATGTGTTGTTTTGATGATCAGCTGGCAGTACAGCCTAGAGGTTAAAGCAATCCTGAAGATGGATTATTTTACTAACAGTTTGAAATGTAACAGTGATAACTCACTAGTTTCAATGCACATACAAAACATGTATTATAAATGTAGAAAGTGTTGTAATGACCCCTTAAAACACACTTAATAAAACAGCTGATTTCCTATTTTATCTGTTGGATTAAATACAGTCAAAAGAGGACGAGACCCTTGGTAATGTCATTTCCTGTCAGGAGCCCAAAACATATGGATGCCACCAGCCCTTAATTACAGGATGATTTGCATATGAATAACTCTGGACTGCAAGGACTAACAGATAAGCACAATGGTTCAATCAAATGAACTTTTTATGGGCTTTCAGACATTAAGAAATCCTGTTGATGAACTGTTCCCCTTTAAAAGACATGTACATGTACCCTTTTAAGTATTTAAAGTAGGTACTTGGTCTGTGGTAACCTATAGGAATGCATAACACCATCGTCACATCATGTACATTATTCAGTTCCTACTACATGCTATTCATCAAATTAATGGTCCTTATTTTGCAAAACATCTAGCTGACAGTAATCTAGTTCTTTACTGTTGAGGTGGCATGTTCAATGAGAGAAAGGAAGCATGTACTGTAATATAAACCAAAAATGGGCATGATCGGAATGTTGAATGCACTGCACTAAAAGCCATGTGTTGCTAAACACTAATATAACAACAGAAGCAGTTTATTTAGAAGCCAAAATATATATGTTTTCAAACACCTTTCTGTGTGTTACTGTGGATCCAGGCATATATGTGTTGTCACCTTCCAAAGGTAGGTAATGCACTAGTGATTCAAATGTTCGTCATTTTCAAGAATGAACTAACTGAAATTGCAGGGTTAACTGTAACTACAGAACATATTGAAGCACTGAATTTCACAAGCATGCAATATGAAATAAATAATAATTTGATTCTCAGTGACTGACGCCTATAATATATACAGACTTGTAAATATCCACGGCTCTGTGATAAGTACAGTTTTCCGACATAAAAAAAAAACATAACCTGCAGTCCTGTAATAACATTTCTTTTATTATTCTGCAAGGCAATAGTTCTAAAAATCACAGTGTTTCTTTCACTGTCATGACTTCAAGGGTCAGCAGCAATCAAGAAATGTAACTGCTGTTGACAACCAAAATCTTGAGTGGTGGACACGCCCGAAATAGGCGCCCATGATGGACTGTTTCCGACGGTTTTGGATTTTTGGAAGGATCATTCGAAACTCCAAAATGGAAGTGTTCCACGCCCTGAATCCTGCAGCTCGGTTTTTGAGCTACAGAAAGCGCTGCAGGCTCTGCCATGCAGCAGTAAAAGGAGATAAAAAGACCCCTGTATGTACAGGGCCATCTCATTGCTAGATTATTTGGGAAGTTATTCTGCAAAATAATTCTAGAAAGATTAACAGAGGAAATTTAATTTAGGGATCTTTCAGAAAATCAGGCTGGTTTTCAACCGATACAGTATAACAGACAATTATTTTACCTTATGTCATCTGACCGAAAAATATGTAAAATTAAGAAACAAAACTTTTGTTGCATTTATTGATTTCAGCTCTGCCTTGATACCATTTTGCGCAACCTTTATGGACACTAATGATTGAGTGGCAATTAGCCTGGCGCTAACGAATTTAATTAGAGCTTTATATATGGGGACTTGGACCCAAGTTAGGTTTGGGAAAGATGGACTGTTGTCAAGTAAGTTTTCCATCAACAGAGGCATCAGACAAGGTTGTGTCCTGGCCCCTATTCTATTTTGTGTTTACATAAATAAGTTACTTGTGCCATTGTAGCATCAAATATCGGATTCCCCAAGACAGGTAGTATGACTTGTGCTGCTCTAGCCTCATATACGATCTTGCATTATTTTCTTTATTATAACATAAACTTAACATGTTAATTGAATATGCAACTAATTACAAACTGACTATAAATTAGAAAAAGAGTCAGGTATTACTCTTCGCTCAAGTAAGTTAAATACTTCCTGGGCAATTGGCAAAAAAAGAACTACTGTAAAATCTTACATTTATTTGGGCTTACATTCTCTCCCCACCCGAGATGGATATTGGGCAAGACATATTAATGATTTGAAAATTAAAACAAACAGCTAATGCTCGTAACGCTTTTAACCATAGATACAGTGGTAACACCATTAAACCTCAATTGGTAGCGTGAAATCAAAATACTATGCAGGCTTTAGCACATGCTGCAATATGGAATCTGATAATACTGATGCCCTGGACATTCCATTAAATAATTTGCTTAGACAGAGCTTGAGCCTAAACAAAACTGTCCCGGACCCTTAATACAAGCTGAACTTGGTGTCAACTGTCTAAAAGCATTTTTCTCAGTCAGGAAGGTAAACTACTGGATTAAAATCCTTTCTTGGAGTCTCATAGACTCTACTACTTTTCCTAAAAGTAAAACTTCTCTGGGTTAACCTAAATTGCACTAACTCCAAATGGTTTTCCAGGGTCTATACTACTTTAAAGGAAACCAGTCTGGATTTCTTAAGAACTTATCATTTCAAAATATAACCATCAGTCTGAAATATAAATCTTATGTTGCTTAAAAATTGTGGATCACTATAAATTGTTGGACTTAAAGATAACAGCAAGTTTAAAATATCCCCTAGCTACTACATAAAGATATTTCATTTCATTATAGAAACTACCTGGATGTGTTAACTGACCCCAATCAAAGAAACTATATACATGTTACGATTCAAATTATTTCCTAGTAATGTGCTTATGGCAAGATATAATAAAATCTCCACTTTATCCTCAAGATTTTGTTTATGTACGGACACATTAATTGAGGATTTACACCACGTCATACTGGCTTGTCAACGGTACAAGAAATCAAGGAAATACTGATTGGCCTCTGTCTTGGAAAAATTGCACAACCAATGAATCATTTTATTGAAGATTCTTTTTACCACAAATGATGAGCTAGTCTATTAGAACTGCCGGTTTTCTTGTTGCCATTTCCAAAATTGGAATAAAATGTATTCAACATAACGTGTCAGCATGACATTTAACATATTTGTGCTAATTTGTATATATCTGCACTAATAAAATTACTCTAGTAGATCTAAATTCTCCATGTCAAGAGCTACAATTGGAGAAATTTCTCTGCTGAACTTATCATTTTGTAAAGAGAGTTCCTATTTGTTCATACCCATCTATTTATATTTTAAGAATATAGCTACCCTCACTATTAGTCATTTAGTGATGTTATTCCTCACCTTTAAGAATTTTTAATTTGTATATGTCCAGCACTAAGACAGTCATAGTGATTTTTCCTCATCTCTGCATTATGCACTTTGTTCCAACAATGGATGTTATTATTGTACTTTGTTAATGTGTCTAGTGTTCTGTATATTTCCTATTGCTACAGTACATGTGTAACTTTTAATCAGTTCATTTTAATGCATTTAATTTTGTAATGGTCAATGACTGAACAATAACATCTTTGAAATGAGTTTAAGTAGGTAGAGAAATGGGCAGACTAGATGGGCCAGGTGGGCCTTATCTGCTGTCAAAATCTATGTTTCTATGTTTTTTAAACATTTTCACAGAATAAATTGAAACTGAAACTGTAGTTATACTGAGTGTATGAATCAAACAGCTGAGGCTGCAGCTGCATTCACTCTCTAGTTAGATACTGTTTAGTGACCACATGGCTCTGATTACAGCAGCTGTAAAAGTTGTTCTAAACATTGTGAAACACACTGAGAACAACTTGTTCAGATGACAATTAAAACATGCTAACTGTATATTATTTATCTTTGTTTTAGCCTAAATACCCACACTTCCTCCTCCACCACCTGCCCCTTTTTTCTCCTGCTGCCACCACCTGAACCCCTCCACCAGCTCCCCCTCAGTCTCCCCACATCTGTCCCTTCCCCTCCACCTGCTTCCCATCTCCTTGCTGCTCACCTTCCTGCTAACTCTGTGTCGCCTTCCTGCAGCCCCACCTCCCCAACCCTCCCTCTCTACCATCACCCTCCTACAAAACGACAACGTGTCCTCAGACTGCTTCCTCTCTCTCTCTCCCTCTATAAACCTGTCCCTCCTTGAGGGACTGCACTCCCAGGGCCTAGGGCACTATCCTCTTGACTTTCTATAGTACTTCCATGGAAACTGTTTTCTGTCTGAGTGGTAATTGATATTATTTGTAATGCTATATCCCTTCGTAACCTTGTACCTTAATTATCTGTAACTGTCTGAAACAAACTGTTCCATTTTGTAACTAATCTGTATTGTAATCAGTGTCTGTTATCTGTATGTACACAAAATTGTTTTGTGTATGACCCAGAACCTTTGTAAACGAGTCCAAGGACTCAAAGGCATTAATCCTAAACTGCAATAAATAAATAAAAATTGCTATAACATGATTGTCCTAACAGGGCCATCCCATCTTTCAGACAGTGTCCTACTTAAATGTTCTTTTTCTATTACTGTTTTGTTGTTTTATGACTGCAAAATGTGAACAAGACTGTTACTGTATATGTATCTATAAGTACGCCATCTTATAACAGGATCACACTGGAAAAAGATATGTGCATTAACTGTGTAGCCTGGTGTATTGAATAAAATATATAAAATAAAATGGCCATAAGTAGCTGGGCCCTACAGTTTACTTATTTGTGGTCCGAATTACTAAATATGTTAGACAGAATTTAATCTTTAATGCTAGAGAAGCTGAAGGAAATGTGACCTTAGTCTCAATTATTTATTTATTTTTCCCCACTGAGGTTTTCCTCCTTGGCTACATTCATCATTCTAGGGATATACTCTGATCGCAGGGATATGCATCTGTGTCCTGTGGCCTTCAGTCCTCTCTAACCCTGGTAACCTACCAGGTCCCCCATGGATTGTCCCTCTGTGGAAGGGACTCTGGTGTCGGGGGGGGCCCATCCCTTCCTCCCTCTGAGGCAATTTGCAGGGTGGACTAGGATCCATAGCTGGCTGGCAATAGAACCCACTGGAATACCAGAGACCCAGACCATCACTAGATGGACATGGGTTTCTCTCCCTTCTAAGTCCTCCCCCAACATGAGCACAGCCTTTTAGCAGCCTCGCATGCATGCAGCACCATATGTGTAGCATTTGGGGTTTCAGGCTCGAGCCCCTCCTGATAGGGTAGTCTAAAAACAGGTTCACTGTTTGAGGCCAACAGTTTTGAGGCGGAGAGCCCCCGGAAAACCTAACTCTACACCCATGTGCAGCGCATCCCTGCAGCAGAAGCATGCTCCTCGGCCCAGCTGCTGAGGGGTCAGTGGCACCAGAACTTGTCACAACCCTCCCTGGCAAGGTATTTTCCTGGTGCAGCAGCTGCCTCCCAATGCAGCAACTCAAAGTAATAAAGTTTATTGACATCTGAAGCTTTGAATTTACTATTTTAATTAGCGTGGTGTTCTCTGTAAAGTCCTCACATATAACTGTTTTATCAAGTGCCTGATGAAGAGGCACATGTGGCTTTGAAAGCTTGTATAATATGTTTAAGTAAGTTAATTAAGAGGTGCAGTATTACAACTTTTTGCATCAATATATTGACAATGAAAGAACCTTTCTTTATAAAAATGTTATCCCTCTGCTGGTGGAATATTTGCTTTTAACCCCAGAAATTCCTCACGGTGGCTTGACTCTATGCATCATTCTCCATAGAGACAGATGCCATGGAGACAAACCCTAGCCTAAGAATGGAACTCAGAATGGGTGTTTGAAAAACTCTGCAGCCACCTTCTACCCTGGCAGCTGTCAGACTTGTGCCACCACCTGTACAGAAAGGTCGCCCTGAGTATAGCTCAGGCACAACTGGGTCTCCAGTTGGTTTTATTATTTTAAACAGTAACATTTAGTGTTATTTTCAATTTTATACTACTCTGCATTAGTTAGGTATTTTTGTGTAATACAGAAGTACCTGTGGTTCCCATCCTTTTTGGCTACCTATTTTACATATTATTTTGGCTATTTTAACACTTAACCTTATTTTTATTTTATGGTTTTGAATCAAAATTGTAGTGAGAAAGAAATAATATAATCTGCTGGGAACTGAACCCAGACTCCTGGAATATCGTCCCAGTGCTCTAACCACTGAGCTACAGACTCACAAGGTTGAACCTGAGGTTTCCAGAAATAGCTCTTTTCTCTGGTACTGCATATCCTGCAACAAGGAATAATCAAATGACAATTAGATGTTTTTGGTGCGCGATTAGCCATTGCTAAGCAATTTAAATCACAAATTGCAATGAGAAATAATGTGAACTACTGGGAATTGAACACATGCCCCAGAATACTTTCCCAGTGCTCTCGCCACTGAACTGCAGGCTCACATGGTTGGAGCAGAGGTTCCTAGACACACTTCCCATCTCTGGTAATTCCAGGGCTAGGTTCAATTCCCAATAGGTCATATTATTTAATTCTCACTACATCAACCTCCTGGCACTCAGGGCAGTGCTAGTCTGCATATTTGAAGTACATTTTAAATACATGGAAGCATTAGTAAAATAATGATTTATACTAGTCTGCCATGGCCAGCTAAGAATATATACAGGATGGCAGTGAGGAAATCAGCTCCCAAAATTCAGCCATCAGCATTATTCAAGGCATTTTACTTCTATGTCTTTGGTTACTCTATTTCTTATATTAAAGTGCTTGTCATTTTGCAAGTACTTTTGAAATGTTTGAATAACTTTCTGGCAAGTTTTATTTTACTGGGATTTTTCAATTATTTTTGTCCTGACCTGATCACCTCTGAAACTGCAACTTTAAAAGGAGACATAACCAAAAGAATCTCTACATCTATCAGGAAAGTTTAATGAAAATGATACCGGCTTTACTTAACATACTAAAATGCCAGCAGAAACAGGCCTCATGGTCTATTGAGTCTGCTCGAGTGCACAGCTAGCACCTTATAATGCTGTTGCCCTAATCCTATTATCCCTTTGGGAATGTTAGTCCAAGAGGGTGTCATAGTATTGTTAATTTACTCTCTATTTTGGCATCTGTAGGGGAAAACCTAGAGCAAACATCATGACAAGTGAAGTGTCCATGTTTCACTTTTTCTTTAACACTCATGCTTGACTCCTAAAACACAGAGGATAATGGATGGGCATCAGTGAACAACAACACTGTTCACTGGAGGTCGTCTTGAAAGCTCGATAGGTTTACCATTGTCAGGACAACCTCGAGAAGTAACTCAGCAGTGTTCACTACTGCCCATCCATTATCTTTTATAGTATATGGGCAAGAATGAGCACTTTAGTAGCTATTAATGACAAACAAAAAAACCTGCGATCATTTAGAGTCACAGTCCCATAGCTGCACATCTTACCTCGATCAGAGAGACTCAGACTGATAGGTAATTTAAAATATCTTTAGATTCGATTCAGTTTGGTTTAATGTTAGGTGATTTTGCTGGTCTTCAACAAACGCTTTATGCTCACTTTGTTCTGGCTTAGAAAAAGTGCTGCCACCAACTCGATTGCTTTTTTTGTTTGTTTTTTACTCAAACTGTCAAAACTGACTGCGGTGAAAGAAAAAAAAAAAAAAGATTGGCGATGCTGCCAGGACAATGGTTGTGCAAGGATGTTCTACTATGTTGTACCATCGATGTGACATACTCAGGATGGTACAACACATTAACGTCACATTGATGATACAATAAGGTTAGTAAACAATCGAATTCTGTTAACAATAGTCCTCTATTATGTACTACACTGATGTTATAACTAAATAAAACAATCTGATCCCTTACGGATAGTTCCTATAAAGAGGATCAAGTCTCACCATATAACTTAAAACAAGCAAGACAACCCCTGTTTTTTGTTGTGGATTTTAAACGCTTAGATGACTATCATGTACTGGGCAAAAATTATGAACTTGACATGGGGTTGCTGAAACACCAGAGAACTTTCTTAAGCTATACAATAATCGTGCAATACATCAGCAGATCAAAATACAACCATAAATAGAAATAAAAAATTGATCTGAAGAATTCACACAGTGAGGGAAAAGATAAAAGATCTTGGTGCTCAGTGTAAAGCAATAAACTGAGCACAAAACTGGTCAAGAGAGAAAGGAAATTAGGTGCAGGAGCAGGCGAAGTGGTGTAGTCACATAGGTGGACTTACAGACAGCGAAAGAGGAAGCTGAGTGGATGAAGGCGGGAGGCAAGACCAAAGCCAGGGGAGATAAGAGAAAGAAGACTGCCATGCAGTGGACTTGGAGAAAGGAATGAGAAACAGCTTGAGTCAGAGGAATGGGATATGAATCTCAATGCCATCACTATCTCGCTGTGTAATGTTGAGCAATTCACAACTTCTTGAGTGTAACCTTATTGACGCCATACCTTTGTGTGTAACCTCCCTGAGCTTTTAGCTAAGCTATGTATTTTACTAGCACAATGGACAAAATAAATATCAGGGCAAAGAATAATCTAAACAGCTTTACTGAAGAAGCAACTCTTTAACTTAACATTGTTGATTTACTGCAGTTGTATTGCCTGTAAAAATTTATTTTAAGAAGAAGAAGAATCAGCATTTATATAGGCGCTTTTCATACACAGTATCCCAAACGCTTTACAAGCAATGCTAGACTGGTAGTGAAGTGACTGAATGTGGTGGCGGCTATATCGCACATCATCACCCACACACAGCCTGGATAATTGCATGAACTGGTTTATGGAAGGGAATGTTGGCCAAGACACCGTGAATGTTCCCTGCTCTTTGCAAGAGTGCCCTGGGTTCTTTTACTTCCACCTGGACACCCACCAGGACAACATCAGAATGGGCAGAAGGGACCTCGGTTTAACATCTCATCCGAAGGACGCACACCCCAGCAGTACAGCACCCCAATACTGCACTCAGATGCCAGCAATTTTTTAGGTGCAAGTCCGATCCCGTGTGGGACGAGAACCCACAACCTTCTGGTCCAGAGCGATGTGCTACCAACTGAGCCACGCTGACACCATGGCTAGGATATTCAAAGGGGTTCTGCCTGGTTCAGCAGTGTGCGCCAGCGCAACCCGCGCGTAATGCCTCGGCGGGATACTGAGAAGGCTGCCTGGCTGGCGCCAGCGAATCTCGATAGCGCTGGGGTGCAATGCTAATGTATGCAATGCAATGCAGGGGTGTGCCTACGCATATGCGGCACATCCCGATATTTAGCTCGATGTGCGGGCGACATGCTGGCACAACCTGCATTGCACTGCATAGGGGGGACTCCAAAGCTGAGCCCCAGAAAGATGGCACAACTCCTGGCCACCCACAGGTGGGCTGCAGTATTGCAGGTGCAACACAGCAACCTAGCTGTGGGTGGCCACCCACCCACCCAGAACACCGTTGCAAGCACACACACATCCCTGGTGGTCAAATGGCCCCATGAGTCTTGTGGAATGTAAAATGACCATCCCTAGTGGTCTAGTGTAGCCCCTCCTGCTAGCCGTGATGCAGTAATCCTCCGTCCAGAAAAGCCCTGGTGCTCTAGTGGCACCCCCACTTTTACTGAACCCCTTGCCCCCGCCATCGGGCAGACGGCCGCACCTGGGCCACTTATCCGTCCGCCTGCCTGCCAATGACAGGTACAGTATGGGATCAATAGGCTTGCAATCCATACTGTATTAGATAGTCCTAATTATGTGAATGAAGACATTCACATATTTGCGATTGAATTAGTACAGTATGCCCTGCATACCTACTGGTCCACACTGGGGACCAATGACCTTACAGCCCATACTGTACCTGTCATTTGGCGGTGGCCAGCAGCATGCAGGCAGAGCTGCAGCCGCTGCCAACAATGACGGGGGCAGGGGAGGAGCAGGTGGCAAGAGGTTTGGTGTGGGTGGAGGGGTGCCACTAGATCACCAGGGTTTTTCCGTACAGAGGATTACCATGATCACTGCTAGGGGTGGGGTTCCACTAGACCACCAGGGAAGTCGCTTGACATTACCTGGGGACTCGGGTGGGAGAAACCACTTGACCATCAGGGATGGTCTTTCAGTACAATATTCGGGATTTGAGGACTTGGGGGGCCACTAGACCACCAGGGCTTGTCGGTATACACTGCGGCAATCGCAGCCTACGGGCGGGGATGCTCCTGGATCCCCACTGCACCGTCATGCTGTGCAGGGTGCCAGGTGCAAATCACTAACAGCCCTGCATAAGGCAAGCAAATGGAGCCATAATGACATAAACGGCCCCATTTGCCTGCAGGCATATTTTTATGGCCCTCATCTGCATGCCCTGCTGAATATTGGCGGGTGATGTGCCTAGCACAACTGCACTTGTGCTGGCGCATCCATGCTCCTTCTCTGTGGCTTGCGCTGGTGCAGTGCCACTACGCCATGCGGCAATTTGTGTGCCGCTTGCCGCATTCAGCGGTGCTGCGCCATGGCGCATCACGTTCAATATCACATGGTCCTGGCCTAGCACAGCCCAGTTGCGCTGCGCCGAGGCTTGCACCACTGCCCAACATAGTCATAATATCTGGGCCCTTCTGTTTAAACTCGCAGGGCAATCTACACCCAAAGATGACAGCGAATGTCAAATGCGAGGCAACAAAGTAAGAGCACTTCACATCTATTACAGTAATCCTAATGTGCACTATTTATTATTTGTTGTGTTCCTGACACCATCATACAAGCTAATATCCTATGTGTGCATTACATGTACATATGTATGCATATCTATATCTATATCTATATAGATGTGTATATATCTATACCGTCAGTATATCTATATAGCTATGTAGATATGTAAGCAATAACCCATGACAGGGCATGAGTTTCCAGAGAAGTAATGCTCACCACAGGGGAGCTGAAGCATAAGGCCTTCTAACACACCCAAGTATGTTTATTATTAAGAAACCCATACCCTGGAGAGGATTACTGTACTTATAAAATGCAAAACTTTTTTTTCCACCTTATTGCTTTTTGAACTCAAGCAGGTGACCTCTTTCATTCGTATTTTGGTGCCCTCCTAGCCCTGACTGCCACTTACCTTCCCCTTAATGTGCCAGCAGGAATTCACAACAGTTGAGAGAATAAAAGTGGTGCACATACCAGGTACTAAATGGCTAGAAATGAAATTTACTGGTGCAAAGCTAGGTGAACTATGAACCAGCCACCCCTACATATCATCACGCTCTGTGGCTTTTCATGGGGTGGGGCTGGTTTGTAACATGTGACATTTATATATAAAATAATGCAAGGGGTTGTGTGTTTAATGAGTTTTATACCCCGAGGTGCTGGATTTTCGCTCTCGGGGTTTATTTAACATCCAACACCTCGGGTCTGTAAAAACTCGAGTTAAACACACAACCCCTTGTTTTATTTTATATAATTGTTGGGAAACGCTTTTCGCCACAGCAATTACATAAAATAAAAAGCTGCAGTCTGTCCAGATGAAGCACTGTGAGGCTGT
This sequence comes from Neoceratodus forsteri, assembly GCA_016271365.2. Lineage (NCBI taxonomy): Eukaryota > Metazoa > Chordata > Ceratodontiformes > Ceratodontidae > Neoceratodus > Neoceratodus forsteri. The sequence continues at coordinate 417,637,260 of CM057452.1, read as the reverse complement.
CTGCAGAAGTCGAGCGGCTGCTGAAACGCTTTTAAGCACTAGCAGAGAACTCAAAAATGGAACCAGCACTCAAAAACTAATGCTGTGAGGGCAAGTTTTTTTCCCTAACATTCACTTACTGCCGGGTGATGGTGGCAGAGTAGAACAGTGTGTCCCGTGATGTGTGACGAGAGTGGAAGCATGTGCATGCGTGGAGCTAGGGAAACCTAGCATCGCCTTCCCCATTATAACCCGGGAGGTTATAACGGGAAATATAACCGGTTTTCTATGTGAGAAAACGCCCCAGTTATTATAGTGCATTAAATCACACAAGTGCAAACTGATAATTAAAAAGCAAGTGTATGCTCACACAGAGGAGGAGTGCAGGAATGACAACTACAGTAGTGTGATGCCGATGAAGTTAAAAGCAACTGTTTGCTATACATCTATAAATAGTAATGACTCCTCATGATGCTAAGGCTGCACTAACTTCATTTGACTGCTAATCTGCCTTGCAAGAAGGCGGGAGGGAATCTAATCACATATCCCATGTTTAAAGGGACACTGTCAACCTGTTTTGCATCATATTATTTCTAGTTAAAACCCACATTTTTGATTGCTTACCTTCTTTAAAATTCACTGATGTTGCTGTCTGTTTTGTCTGTATCCTTGTTTAGTAGAACTGAAATGCATGGCAATGTATATTTATAAACAACCTTGTTTTGTTTCAAATCCTGACTCTATTCCTCTTGAATACTTCCTAAACATTAGAATCATCCCCAAACTGTGCAGTTACTCAGGAGGCAATAGCCACCTAACTCCCACTGCATCATGATTGGCTAGACTGTGTTGGAGGTGCTCCCATGTCCAAGAAAGATGCAGTGGGGTTTCATAGTATGTTACAAGTTCGTCAGGCTTTCATTGTGAACTTGCACCAACATTATGGGGAAACTGAATTTTTGTTTCCCATGAATTTGTCTAGCCTGCTTTTACATGAAGTGATTGTCTCACTATCAACTACATCCTGTGGTAGAATATTCCATTTGGCTATGATTCTTTGAGTAAACCATTTAGTTATTTTCATCGCTTTTGTTGTTTTCCCTTTTATTTGATAGTCATGTGATCTTGTATTTGTAATTTTGTTTTGGTTAATAGTACCTACTGTTGCTCCAAGAAATGGTTCAATTTTTGCTCTGTACGCAAGACAGAGGTCTCCTTGTTCTTCTGTACTGAAGAGAGTAAATGCCAAGTTTATTCAGTCTATCGGTATATGTTAGATTGTTCTTATTTTTGATTTTCTTTGTTGCCTTTCATTGTACTTTTTCTATACTAGAGCCCATAGAAGTTTGTGGTGTGCAGAACTGTATGCAGTATTCAAATGTGACCTAACCAAACTTGTGTACAATGGTATAATGACTTCTGATGACCTAAATCATCACAAAATGTTGTCCTTTTATGTTTGTTATGCATGCTAAAGAAACATGATGTGACAGCTTAGGATAGAAGTGGTTGTGGAGGCGCGGCAGTGTTACAGCCAAGGAAGGCACTACATTTGGGGCTTGGCATTAGCGCAGCAATGGAGGCACAGTGTGCCGATGACACTGGTCTCCAAAACGTGCACCAAGTTGTAAAGTTTTTGCCGCAGCAATCAGGGGCCTCCTCATCATTGCAGCATCAGTCACTGTGCTGCAATGAGGAAGCGACCCGTCATTGCAGGGTGGCATGTTAGCTAGCCCTAATACTGCTTGTGAACATGGCGGGCGTTTGCTGCCACGCTCACAAACAATATTAGGCAGCCCCCATGCTGAGGGGGTGCCTCATCCCCTGCAGCATGTGCCCTCAAACGCCTTTGTTGGCCAATGGGAGGGCCCAATCCCCGCCAGTTTCAGTGCCTGTAATGTTTATTTAGCCGATGGGAGCCCATCCCGTGCCGGCAAGTTGTAACCCCACCACCCGCTGTTGTTCACAACGTAAGCCCACTCCCCCATCGGCATGATGTAACCCCCAGGTTTGTTGGGTGTTCGTCGATGGGGTGCCCAATCTCTGTCGGCATGATGTACCCCCTGCTTTTCTTTGGTGTGCCGATGGGGTGCCCAATCCCCGCCGGCTTCAGCTGACCTCACCAAAGAGGTCCCTTGGCACGCTGGGAGCCCACCCCAGCGCACAAATGCCCCTGTAAATAGGAAACCGTCCCTGCTGTCTTTTTCTTTTTTTTTGTCCTGTAAAGAAAAATGTCCTCGCAGTCTGCTAGAGCCCTCTCGCAACCTGCGCCCACCCACTGTGCACCCTGCCTCCCACACCCCCTCACCCCATACTTACTCCGGAGCTTGGTGCGATGATCTTTGTGGAAGGGGAACACGCCTGCACTCTTCAAAGCCGATCGCTAACTGAAGAAATGCCGTAAGCTGTGTAATGTAATAGAGAGGGTTTTTCAACTTTGCAGCATATCTCAGGCAATTTTGGAATTTTGCACCAAATTTTCAACATGGGGTTTTGGAACCCCTCCTCATGAATTCTGTCACTGTCATGGCGTTAACTGGGCCCAAAGGGTGATTTCGCGATCACTCGCCGACATCACCTTCGCGGCTGATTAACAAAATGACAGTGCCAGTGTTCATAGGTGGCTCTCAAAAGCCTATACTGCAAAACTTGGTAAACAAATTCATAAATGACTGTTTCACAAGCGCAAGTTGTGCAGTTCCTACGCACGCTTGTAAGTTCACTAATTTGCAACATTTGCACTCCAGATTTCAACATTGCCATTTTATCACACCTAGTTATGAGCAGTACAGCTGTCATTTTTCACATCTCACCCAAAATGTGTTTCATCGCATGTAGCACACAATGATGCAGTCGGTGATAAAATCAATGTTTGGGACAGATTAAGAAAATCACAGTGACACTGTTCATGAGCAGAGGTCTTACAATGGCTATGCCAAAATTTGGTAAAAAATTCTAAAATGATTGTTTTACTAGCGCAGTGCTATGCAGTTCCTACGCACGTCCGTAAGTTCGGCGAATTTGTAACATTTGCACTCTAGAGTTTCAACACTGCCATTTTATCACACCTACTTATGAGCAGCACAGATTTAATTTTTCACATCTCGCCTAAAAATGTGTTTCACATGTAGCGCATAATGGACGAGTTGGTAAGCGAATCAATATTTGGGACAGATTAAGAAAATCACAGAGACACTATTCATTGGCAGAGGTCCTAAAATGTCTATATTAAAAATTTGGTGAGAAAAGCTCATAAAATGAAAGTAATATTTAATCTATGCTATGCAGTTTCTACGCACGTCAGTATTCCTTGCACACTTGCAATATTTTCACCCAGATTGCCAACACTGCCATTTGCCTGCACCTCCTATGAACAGTACAGCTATCATTTTTCACATCCTGGCCCAAATGTGTTTTTTGCACTTCGATGCAGTTCGCTGTGGGAAATCCGTGTTCGGGACACATTACAAAAATCACACTGACACTGTTCATTAGAGAGGTCCTAAAATGCCTATGTTGAACATCTGGTGCTAAAAGTCCATAAATGAATGTGTTACAAGTGTGTGCAGCAGTTTCCATGCACGCTATAACTTTGCACATTTGTAATATTTTCACCCAGATTTTCAACATTGCCATTTTCCCACACTCCTTATGAAGAAGAAGAAGAAGAAGAAGAAGAAGAATCAGCATTTATATAGTGCTTTTCATACATCCAAAACGCTTTACAAGCAATGCTAGACTAGTAGTGAAGTGACTGAATGTGGTGGCGGCCATATCGCACATCATCACCCACACACAGCCTGGATAATTGCATGAACAGGTTTATGGGAAGGAATGTTGGCCAGGACACTGGAATGTTCCTACTCTTTGCAAGAGTGCCCTGGGTTCTTTACTTCCACCTGGATACCCATCAGGACAACACCAGGATGGGCAGAAGGGACCTCGGTTTAACATCTCATCTGAAGGACAGCACACCCAGCAGTACAGCACCCCCAATACTGCACTCAGATGCCAGCGATTTTTAGGTGCAAGTCCAATCCCGTGTGGGACGAGAACCCATGACCTTCTTGGTCCAGAGGCGGATGTGCTACCAACTGAGCCACGCTAACACCTAAAAAGGACAGCTGTCATTTTTCACATCCTGGTTGAAATGTGTTTTGCAGTTCAGGCATAGAATACCGTGGTTGCTGTGGGACATCGGTGTTCGGATACAGTAACAAAATCACAGTGATACTGTTCATGACCACAGGTCGTTAAATGCCTATGTTGAAAATCTGTGATGAAACTCCATAAATGACTATGTTAGGCACATGCGCTTGCGCTTTTCCACGTATGCTCGGAACTGCAAGCTTTTTAATATTCCACTACATTTTCAACATTGCCATCTCTTCATACCTCCCTATGGATGGTACAGCTGTCATTCTTCACATCCTGCCCGATCTGTGTTTCGTGTGGTGCAGAATGGCACTATCACTGTTGGAAGTCAGTTTTCAGGACACATTGACAAAATCACACTGCCACTGTTCATGACAAGAGGTCCCAAATGCTTTCATGAGGTGAGGTCACAAAAGGCCATGTTCAAAATTTGTGCTGTGAATACCAACTGAGGCATTACGGTTTCTAACCATAACGTCCTACCCCTGTACAGACAGGCATCGGGTGTGCCTTTGGATTGCCAATTGTACTGCTCATGCCATCGACCCCCACCCCAGCCACTGACAGGCATCGAGGTGTACCTTGGACTCTTTGCCCCAAGACTTCACCCCATTCTCCTATGCTGCACCCATTTCAACGATGCTCTTATGGAATGGGGTGACTGTAAAGCCAAACAGCCTAAGGCACTGCTCAACACGTGTTGGTGTCTGCAGAATAGGGTGAGGTGACATGCTTGACCGTCATGGTGACGCAACCAAACACCCCAAACCCTGTCCGCTTCTACAGGATGGAGGTGGGTTCATGTGAAGTTCAGTACTCACTGCCACTCCTATCCTGCATCTGTCTAACTCCTGCATTTAATGCTAATACCAGCAAGCAAACATTCGCATTGACAAATGCTTGTTTAACTTTGAGTTTTGTGTTTGTGTCAAAAGATAAGTCATGGGTGACATGTACACCTAGGTCCTTCTCATTTGTTGTCTGAATTTTGTGACCATTTAAATAATAAGAAAAACTGGGGTCGTTTGACCTAAGTGCATGATTTTGCATGTATCTATATTAAAATGCATATTATTGTTTCTAGCTCATTGTTCAAGCATGGCTATATTATTTTGAAATTAATTTTGGAATTGATATTGGTGATTGTAGTGCCTATTTTACAGTCATCAGCGCTTTACTCATCAATGCAGTGATGTCAATTTGCATGGTCGCAACAAAATTTAAAAAGTGTTGGCTCAGGACCAAGCCCTGAGGGCTCCACTAGCCACAGAGCCTACTGTGGATTTGTATCCTGATGACTACCTTCTGTGATCTCTTATCAAGCCATGACATAATCCATTGTATCATATTTGGGTGTAATTCAATTTTTATGAGGTTATCTATAAGGATCTTGTGTGATATGGTAACAAAGGCATTTGAATGGTCCAAAACAATATGTCAACTGTAGAGCTTTGTCCAGTGCAGCACTTACAGGCTCAAAGAACTGAAGTGAATCTGACAGACATGAATTCCCTTTGCAAAACCCGTGTTGTGATGTATCTATATGACCTTTATGGTTAATATGATTGATTATTCTGGATTGTATTAGGCGCTCTATCAGTTTACCAGCAAACAAAGTAAGACTTAATGGCCTGTAATTGTTAAACTTATCTGATCCATTTTTAAATATAGGTGTCACAGAATGCAGTTTACCAGATTGATAAGGATTTCCTCTTAGTGATACATTAAATAGTGTAGTCAGTGGACCAGCCAATACTGAGGATAATCCTTAATAAATTTTGGTGGGATTCCATCGGGGCCGGCTGAGCCACTTGCTCTAATTTTAGTAATAGCTTCTACTGTTTCAGCAATTGTGAAGTCATTAATAACTACTGGCTGGGGAGTATGTATTTCAGTCGGTAGCTGTCTTGGCTGGAATACCAGAAAGTAGTCATTAAATTAATTTGCCATCTCAACTTCACAGTGTTCCTTTGGATGTTACTAATGGGTCTATCCTTTCTGATGACCCTTTGATGAGCCTATATATAACTGAAAATTGTTTTTTATTATCTTTAGTAATACTAGCTAGTTTATGCTCATATTCTTGTTTAGTTTTCTTAATGATTTTTTCAGTTAGTTTGCACTTTTTTATATTTAGTCCAAGATGTGTCAGTTCAGGTTTTAGTGTGTTTGTTGTATAGTTTGTTTTGTCTATTGATAAGATGATTTATAGTTTTATTCCACCATGACAGAAGTATTTTATTGTTAACATATTTTGTTCTTTCTGGCACCCAGTGTTCTATACAGTACCTGATTTTGTTGTTTATCTTTCCCATGTTGTTTCTGAGGTTAGCCCTCTTAGTTGTTTTCCCAATTCCAGTCCCTTAGGTGTTCACTGATTTTGTTATAGTTTGCTTTGTAGAAGTTCTTGACTATTGCTGTGCCATCAGTACTACATTTCAACCATATTATGGTCACTGTCTCCTAAGGGTGGCAGGGTTTTGGGTTCAAAATACCAGCTTGTATGTTGGTGAAAATTAAATCTAAAATGTTATTACCTTTGGGTTGAGATCTGACCATTTGTTCTAAGTTGTTTGAGATTGTTATATTTATAAAGTTGTTTTCACATGTTCGGACCCTTCTAATCTAGTCCCAATTAATTTTCAGGAAATTAATGTCTCCCATGAGAATGTAGTCCCCTTCCACTGAACAAGTATTAATTTCTGACAATAATGTATTAGTTTCTTCCATATTCAGATTTGGAGAATGGCACCCAAGACCAATAAAATGTTCTATTGTTTATTTGCACTTTTGCCCAAATTAATTCAGAACTATTATCTTGTGGACTTACATCATGTGCCTGATATTGTTCATTGATGTAAAGAGCTATACCACCACCTGATTTCCTGTATGGTTTTTACAGATTTTAGTGTGGCCTGGAACATCAGTGTTCCAGTCATCATTCTTAAACCAAGTTTCGTGATGCCGTAAATAGCTACTTGGTTAGATACCAGGTAGCTTTGGAGCTCATCTATTTTGTTACGTAGACTTTGCATTAATAAGTGATATTGTTTGTTATTTCTATTTTGAAATGTTCTATTTTTGGTTTCAACATGACTATTAAAAGTAGAATCAGCTGAGTAGTTTGGGTATTTTCAGTGACATTTAGAGAGTTAGACTGTGCTTTTCTCTCCCCTGTGTGGTAGTTTAAATGTCTGTTAAGGTTTGTCAGGAGCCCCCCACCCCCAACAGATTACATCCTTTATGGCTAAGATGTAGTCCAGCCCAGCAATAGTAATCATTTCTCTCTACACAGTCCTCCCAGTGGTTATACAATTTATTTCCTATGATAGACACCATTTTCTCAGCCACTCATTTACTGATTAAATTTTCATGGTCATATTTCTTGTGGCTTTGGGTAATGGATATTGCAATTTTTTATTTTATTAAACTCTAGGATTACAATACCATTGAGCAGGAACTGCTCATTTACAAAGGTTCCATGTCAAAGGATGTAGGGTAACATGCATACAAAGGTCAACAATGGTTACAGTCTTAAAACACAAAGATATCTAAGCATTTATTATGCAGCCAAAATGGAGAGAGATAAATAAGTCACCTTCAGGCAAGTTTCATTTTATGGCCCATATTGAAGAGTTTGTTTGAAATTGCCACGTAGTCCTGTTTAAGCAATAAGGCATTACAGGTGTGTGTTGGGGTGGGTTGAAGCACGAGGGCGAGCAAGGGCTTCCACCACTCCGAGAAGGGCCATTAGCCCACCATAACACACTCCCTGGAGTGCCTCACTGCAATTATGAAATAGGTAATTTTAGTAAATTTTATGCATTTTAAACGTAATACTTTCAGCTGGGCTGTTTTGTTGGGATAATGGCCCAGCTGAAAGTAGCTCTCGGCCAATAAGAATTCAGTATTCTTTCTACTCATTTCATAATTGATTGTATTAACAGAGTCTGAGAGTACATTATTGACACCAGCATAGATCATAACAAATGGGTTTTCCCAGTATTTGAAAGTATGTTGTTCAACCTGATGGTAATGTCACCAGTTCTGGCACCACTGAAACTGGAGAGAGTTCTGTTGTTATTATCTATTTGCAAATGGTTCTGTCCAAATGTTTGATCACTGAGTTGCCTAGTACATAAATTTGTTTAGGTTCTGAATACCCAGGTCCACTGCACTATTTAACTCAATTAGGTTTGCATCATTATTTGAGTGTTCTGCTAATTGTCTTGCATCATTATACTGGTTACCTAGTATAGAAACCCTTACTAAATTTGGTATATGCGGTGAATGTTCGTTGTTGAGTATATCATTAAAGTTCAAGGCTCTATTTATTTGATTTGCAGTGATAGGGTAATAGATGATTACCAACAGTTTGATCAGATACATTCTCTGTTATTTTGTTTGTATGAATGCCCTCATTAATGGGTGTTTTAGGTTCAGACAAGGGATCAAACATATTTGAAGTGGGTATGCAAACTGATTTGCTTTATGTCCCCATTTTGGGACTTTAGAATTTTGACGACAAACCAGTCTTCATCATTATTAAAGTTTACTTCATCCTCTAGCTCTTTTTTGCTATGACCCTCAGTATGAGTTTGTGTGTCAGTGATTATTGTAGTAGATAAGGATGATGACATGACTTTACATGTACTTGTACCAGATAGTAAGTCTGTGTTGGTGTTTTGTTCTTTTGCATTAAGCGCACTGTCAACCGTATGTTTATTTTGAAGTTTTACGATAAGTGCTTCTTGACTTTTTCAAGAAAAGTTAATCTTTCATTAAATACCCGATTTCTTTCATCAAGTCTTCATTACGCTGGCATTTCTGATATCTAAATAGTGGTGAAAGATTAGTCACTGTGAACAGTTGGAACATGCCACTCGATGTACACTTTAAGCCTGTCTGACCATCTAATGTTTTAATAGTGTTCATGTTTGTTTTAAAGCATTTAAGATATCCGCTACATACAAGTTCACAGTGGTACAGAAGTGCTGTAGTCTGGTATGTTAGCTTGTTCAATAGTCTAGCTGAGCTACCGTTGGACTGCTCCTGTTCCTAAGCTCACAAGACACGCACACAGCCGTGTCTTCTGGGTGTCTTTAGCACAACGCCGCAGATGCTCACCCTGCTCGCTGCAGGGCTATTCCAATTACTGTCAGTGACCCGAAGTCTTGTTAAGGTCACTGTCTGCTAATCACCTTACAAATGCAAACTGCAGCAAACTGTGGGAATCCACTCATGCTTGGATCTGGTGCACTGGTAGAGCTGTGCAAAATGTTTAAAAATTAAAACAGCACACTTTGTACTGAGGTGTAGTTCCTAAACAGCATTAATGATCTACGACTCACTCTTCCTGCTTCGAGTTCGGTAGTAGGCAGGGCTCCAGTCAGTTAGAACATGCACGTCATGCACTAGAATATTAAAACAGGACGTTCCACAAGCACAAGTTGATCAAGGAATGTAAACAAACCTGTTTTTGTGTGGTAACAGCAGTATGGTGGGCAGTCTGTTTTTCACTTTTAACAGAAAAAAGAATCAGAATCAAACTACCAGCTACATCAGCACTCTTTACAGAATGTTAGGAATCATAAAATGTGTTATTTAAACAAGGGATACTTTGAGGCCTAAGGGAGTTGACAGTGTCCCTTTAACAGGCATGTAATAACTGGGGAGTGTTTTCTCCCATTGAGAAACTGAAGATAATTCACCATTATAACCTGAGGATTATAATGGTGAACACACGACAGTTTCTGTCACTGTGTACATGCGCAAACTGCTTTGCCTCACTGAGTCTTCCCAGAGTGCCACCTCAGACTGCTCTCACCGCCACCTCAGACTGCTCTCACCGCCACATAACACAAAACAAAGCAGATGAAACATTTCTGTGTTTCCCAGTCCTGCTCCTACATTCACAGACAGCACTTCTAGTGTCTCACCCCGCCTACCCAACTCAAAATAAGGAACGAGCAGTGATTGCCGCTACACCACTGACACGGATGTCTGATCACTGCTCCACATTCTGGGGTATCACCTCAGTGCTAATCTCTGCAGACTACAAACTGTATTTTTAGCTACTGGGGAAGGGGAGTAACTAAAACACACACTCTCTAACTTGTGTGGCTTAAACATCAAACTGTTTAATGTTTAAAACAGCAATTCCATCTACTGGCCAAACTGTTTCTTACTTAAATGAAATCATGCAGGCGAGAAACACGCCCAGCAATTACATAAAACAATGCATGTGGTGGCGGAGGGTGCAAACTGGAATTTGATGCTCACCCTCGGTGTAGGGTGCTTTGATAAACCCTCAGGCTTCGCCCACAGGATTATGTAGCATCCCACACCTCAGGTGTGCATTACATTCTCATTATGCACCCCCATGCATTATTCTACATGTTATTAGCCAAGGTCATCTTTCAGTCCAATTTAATATTTTGGGTGATTATGTGTGATCATGGACATTGGATTTTTCTACCCAAATATACACATTATCAAAAGCTATTTAGAAATAAGTGACAGCCTTAGCAGATCCAGATGATAACACCACCCAGATGTGCATAAGAGTATATTTAAAGTATAAATTAAAGGTGATCCCATTCTCGTAGGAAACATGTGCAGGCAGACAGGAAGAAAATAAAAACCACTCAGTTACTGTTGGACAAAACCATCATAGCAGAAAGATATGTACTAGACAGAAAAATTACTTTATATATTAACATAAATTTGTCCTTTAGAAAATAGTCAGGTATTATAAACAGTACCTGCAAAAAGTTGGAAGTGAGGAGGGGTTGGAAAGGGTATGATTGTACATCAGGCAAGACTAAATATCAGGGACCAGATATTCAGTAATGAGCAAAAGTGGAGTGCAAAGGTTTGTGCTGTACCTGCCCTTATGTCCAACCCTGAGGATGCTATATTCCGTCGGATAGCACACCAGCACTATGCGACTGAATACTGGGCCATGTCAGGGCAGTGCAAAGATGAGTAGTGTTGCCCGACATGGATCTGGGCTGTATGCTGTAACAGTACATAAGAGTATATCTGAAGCATAAATTAAAGGTGATCTGATTCTCTTAGGAAACGTGGTGACAGACAGGAAGAAAATACTAAACCACTCAGTTATTGTTGGATAAAACTGTCACAGGAAAAAGATATGCAATAGAGAGAAAAAACACTTTGTATAGTAAACATCAATTTGTTGTTTAGAAATAGGCAGGTACCAAAACGGTACCTGCAAAAAGGTGGTGGAAGCAAGAAGGGTTTGGGGTGGGAGGGTCTAACTATATATCAGGCAAGACTAAATATCAGCGGCCAGATATTCAGTAATGGGCAAAAGTGGAGTGCAAAGATTTGCACTGCACCTGCTCTTGTGCCTGCTCATGAGGATGCTGTATTCAATCAAATAGCACACCGCACTATGCAACTAAATATAGGGCCATATCAGGGCAGCACAAAATGAGTAGCGCTGTTCCGACATGGATCTGGGCTATATGCAGCCAATAGAGAAGTGCAGGAATTACACCACCAGACCTGTTAGCACCTGGAGCCACGGTGAGATATTCAGTTGGCAAGATGCAAATCAGCCCATGTGGCATGTAAGGCGCTAATGGCCATATGCATGTCCATTACAGGCTCATGTACATAGGAAGTGGCATCAGGGTTGCGCCCTTCTGTCACCATCCAGCATGTCAGGCACGGTGGCAAGCAGCCCCCACACCTCAAAACCCATCTCCACAAGTTACATATTCTCTCTGGTGTCCAGTAGCAACCCCCACCCTTCGATTGTCCATCTCCTTAATTACAGATGTGCCCTGGTCTCTAGTGGCAACCCGGCGTCCGATCACCATCCCTGTAAGTGTGAGATATTCCTGGTGTTCAGTAACACCCATGTCCCCTAATGCCCATCCCTGTAAGTGTGAAATATTTACTGGTGTCTAGTGGCACCCTCACCCTCCAATCCCGTCCCCAAAGTTTGGGATATTCCTGGTGTCTAGTGGCACAACCCGCCCTCCAATCCCCATTCTGTAAGTGCGAGATATTTCCTGGTGTCTAATGGCACCTCCCCGCCCTCCGATCCCTGTCCCAAGAAGTATGATACATTTCCTTGTCTCTAGTGGTACCCTCGCCTTCTGATCCCTCCCAAAGTGCGCAACATTCCATAAGTTTGAGATATTCCCTGGTGTCTACTGGCACCCCTCACCCTCCAATCTCCATCCCATACGTGATAGATATTCCTGATGTCCAGTGGCTCTCCATGCCCTCTGATCCCCATCCCAAGTGTGAGATATTCCTGGTGTCTAGTGGTACCTCCAGCCTTCTGATCCCTGTCCTCTTAAATAAGAGATATTTCCTAGTGTCTACAGGCACCCCTGCCCTCTGTTCCCCATCCCTGTATGTGCGAGATATTTCCTGGTGTCTAGAGGCATCCCCCCAAAACATCTGATCACCCACTGCCGCAGTCTGAATCATGTCCTTATGCCTCTGATTGCCCACCATATCAGGTGTTCCTGGTGTCCAGTGGCACCCCTGCCCCAAGCACCCATCCTGGTTGAGATCTCTTAGTGCTTGGTGTTCAATGCCCCCACACTACCCACACTGAGCACACCAATTCTACCACCCCTCTTACCGCTGTCACTGGTGCCACATGGGGATCTGATATGTAACGGGAACAGCCCTTTCCTCACCACCCTGGCCATCACCTGTATGGAATAACAGCAGCGTGGCTGCAGACTGTACCATGCTCCTGTCATTCCTTACAGACAGCCAAGGTGGTGAGAGGAGGGCTGTGCGGTCATCATACTGCATCCCCTTGTGGCACTAACAACAAAGGTGAGTGGTAGGGGTGGTGTGTTGATGTGAGCTGTGCGGGGAGTGCTAGACACCAGGGACTATGGGCTCTCAACTGGGATGGGCAGTTGAGGGGTGGCACTGGACACCAGGGAACACCTTTTAATGTGGCAGCAGGTGATCAGAGGGTGGGGTATCCACTAGACACCAGAGGCATCATTTAGACTGCGTGATAGGTGACTGAGGTGGGGGGTGCCACTAGACACCAAGGAATATCTCGCACTTAAGGGACAGTGGATCTGAGGATGGGGTGGGGTACAGGACACCACTGGAATATCTTGCACTTACGGGACAGGGATCGGAGGGCAGGGGTGCCACAGACACCATGGAAATGCAATATCTACCAGGATGAGCAATCGGAATGGGTGGGGATGCCAGTAAACACCAGACACCAGTGGAAGCTGTCCAGAGGAGGGAACCAAATGGTGCAGGGTCTGCACCAGAAGACATATGAAGAAAGACTAAAGGAGCTTAATATGTATACCCTAGAGGAAAGGAGGAGAGGGGACATGATAGAAACTTTCAAGTACCTCAAGGGAATTAACAAAGTCCAAGAGGGTAGCATCTTCCAGAAAAGAGATGTGCAAGAACAAGGGGCACAATTTGAAGATAGAGGGGGACGGCTCAGAGGTAACGTGAGGAAGTATTTTTCACTGAGAGGGTTGTGGATGATGGAACAGCCTCCTGAGGAGGTCGTGGAGTCAAGAACAGTGGGGACTTCAAGAATGCATGGGACAGGCATAAGGCAGTCCTAGTGGGGGTAGGAGGAAGTAAGCTGTTGGTTAACTAGGATTTGCAGCTTATCTGTTCGGTAGAAAATGGGCAGACTAGGTGGGCCAAGCGGTCCTTATCTGCCGTCAAATTCTATGTTTCTATGTTAGGCCATCCACAGATGCAATAAGCGGGGTTGGTGGGACTGGGCAGTCAGCTGCAGTACTGCAGCCACCACCGGGGCTTGCACCCATTACATCAGGGTTTGCAAAGGCAGTAACATGTGCCTGTTTGGGTGATATTTACTGCCTGTGCAAACCTCTCAATTTTCTACTGTACCCATATGCAGAAGTGGATCCCTTACTTGCATGGGAGCAGTGGTAACTTAGGGATTGGGCGCTAATGGATGGTTTGCACTGTCAGGGTGTCCAAATATGGACCCCACCCACAAATTGGGGAAAACCTATTAATATGGGCAAACACCCTGTAGCACCCAGGTTAAATTGTGAATACCCAACCACAGATGACTACTACCAGATTATCACAAGATGGGCTTGCAGTCCAGTTGATCATTTAGACCCATTGGTACAAGACAGTTCAGAGTATCTATCCATCTTGTTTCTCTCTGCAATAATACTTAAACACTATCCCTTCACGGATCAAGGGAGCAATGTACTCCAGTGTTCTAAACTTAAAATCAGAAGTTTATGAACTATGTACTTCTCCAAAGTGATGTCCTAAGGCATTATTTGGACTGCAGTTGGAAATCGCCTAATACAGCATGTTCTTGTATCCTACACTTAAGAGGGTGAACAGTACGACCCATAAATGAGGTTACAACAAGCACCCGAATCCATATACACAAAAGCTTGTTTGGCAATCAAGGTAAGTTTTGATTGATATTCTCTCCCTGTCTGTGGATGTTGGAATTTACTGTCTGTAGAAGTATAGTTGCTAATGTTACAGCGTCACATTTCTGGAAGCCTGCTCTATCACTTTGCATTTCTAAATCTTAGTTGGAAAAGTGGCAACTGGTAGCCTGTGAGACTACAGATTACCTCTGCGAAAGGATATACTGGGTACAGGTCCCACCAGAGGTTTTCAGGTGTTGTCTGTAGTTAAAATGGACCATCCATCCTTTATTATTTGTCTCATCTCTGTTGCCGGAGAGGACAGCTTGTCACAAGGATGACTAGTTGCCCCTCCTGACCTACTTGTTTTGTCTTACAGGTTTGTTAAACAATAACTGTCTATCAGTTTTCTGACCCTTTCTAATGCACCCCAAACAGTAACAACAGCAAAATCCCTCTGTTTAAATCGCACATGTAAATTCTTTACTTCTATTTCAAATATTTTATTATTTATGCAATTTCTTCTTAATCTCAGAATTCCTCCATGTGGGATGCTGTCGATTAGGGGTTGGGAATGTGAGCTGTCTACACAAAGCAGGCTATTTCCAGGTGTTGTAAACTCAGAAACATAGAATGTGCAGCAGAAGGGGACCATACGGTCTATCTAGTCTGTCCATACCTCTACCCCCACTTCCACTTTACGCTGATGATGCCCTAATGCCTATCCCACGATTTTTGAATCCTCAACTGTCTCTGCCCCAACTACTCGGGTGGCAGGCTATTCCAAGGATCCACCACCTCTCCATGAAGAAGAACTCTCACATTTCCTGAATTTCCCTTCCTCAGTCTCATGTTGTGTCCCCTAGTCCTAGAACAGCTTTTGCTCTGAAAGAGTTCTGTACCTTCACCCTATTTATACATCTGAGGTACTTAAAGTTTCTATCATGTCTCCCTCCTCTATTCTAGGGAGTACATGTTGAGTTCCTGGAGCCATTTCTTGTAAGGCACCCTGTGAAAGCCCTGAATAATTTTGTTGCCCTTCTCTGTACCGTCTCACGCCTGTCTATCTCTCCTGAGGCGAGGCCTCCAAAACTGGAGGCAGTACTCAGATGGGGTCTCAAGGGATCTGTAGTGTGGCAGCACCACCTCCCTCCTCCTGCTCATGTTGACCCTCCTGATGCAACCCAGCATCCCACTTGTCTTCCGTGCCACCTTCTCGCACTGTCTGCTCACCTTCAGATCCTCTGATATAATGATGCCCAATCTCGTTCCTGTTCAGTGGCTGCTATTTTAACCCTGACAGTAATCTACCACCTGGTCCCTTGCCAAGGTGCATAACCTTGCACTTATTCGCACTGAATTTCAGTCTGCCAAGTTTCCGACCACTCTTCCAGTTTTTTCACCGCCAGATTTCATCTTCGGCTCCTCAATGGTGTCTACTTTGGTTACATAACTTGGTGTCATTCATGAAAAGACACACCTTCCCTTCTAGTCCTCATAATGACACCAATGAAAACATTGAAGAGAAGCGGGCCCAAGACTGACCCTGTGGCACACCGCTGGTCACTGCTCTCTCCCAGATAACTCTCCATTTACTTGTACCTCTGGAGTGGTTCCACTCAGTCAGCTTCTTACCCAATTTACCACCTCATGCCAGATTCCCATGCTCCCCAGCTTGTTGATCAATCTTCTATGTGGGACCAAGTCAAAGGCCTTGCTGAAGTCCAGGTAGATGGACGCCATAGCCCCACCCTGATCCACTGTTTTGGTGACCCAGTCAAAAATTCAATGAGATTTGTCTGACATGCTCTCTCAGCTGTAAACCCATGTTGTTTAGGATCCTGCTGGCCACTAGATTCTAGAAGCGCAAGAATCCTATCTTTCAGCAAGGTTTCTATCAGCTTTACCATGATGGAAGTGAGGCTTACTGGACGTAGTTTCCTGCCTCCTCCTTGCTGCCGCTTTTATGCAGTGTTACAACTGTAGCCCTTTTCCAATCCTCGGAACCACTCCACTGTCTGAAGATTTGGTAAAGAGTTCTGCTAAGGGCACCGCCAGTTCTTTCCCAGTTCACCAAGGATTCTGGAGTGCATCTCGTCCGGCCCATAGCCTGATCTACTCTTATTTTGTTTAGTCCTTCCAGGACCCCTCAACCGAGAAGGGCTCATATTGACCCTTCCTCCCTAGTTTCCTTGTTCAGAGGTGTAGAACCATTTTCTAGTCCTTCCTTCATAAGGCTGAACAAGTATTCATTTAAGACTTCTGCCTTTTGCGATCATCTTCTCAGTGCCCCGGCCAGTCCTATAATTCCCCATGGATTTTCTCTTATTACCAACATACCTGAGTAAGCCTTGTCCCTCTTTTCATTCCCTTAGCTATCTTTTCTTCCATCTGCACTTTTGCCTTCCTAATTTCCTTAGCTGCTTCTTTCAGCTTTTCCTTATAACAGTTTTTGTCATCTTACGTTTTCGTCTCCTTGAACTTTCTGACGCTACCCCTTTCTCCATTACTTTGACCGCCACCTCCTTGGAAAACCAAAGTGGCCTCCTTCGCCTTTCAGCCTTGCTTATCTTTCTTGCACACTGGCCTGTCACCAGCTGTATAGCTCCTTTATGCTGGCCCATGATTCCTTACCTCTCCCAACCCCTGCTCCAGGATATCCCTTAGGTGGTCCTTCATTTTCGTAAAGTCGGCCCTTTTAAAAATCTAATAGCTTTAAACTTTTTTTTTTTTAACTTTTATTTATTCAAAAGAGAGAGGACCAGGTACATAACCTGGATAATCATATACAGACTAAACCTAGAATGAATACAGTCATCCATAGGATCTTACTTATACATTGAAAAGAGTCAGTTACCACTTTGAAAAACTATTTTTGACAGAAGAAATGGGAGATGGATAACAACAGCTCCCACCGAGCTTAATCTCCTAATTACAGCACTTAAAACCTCATATTTAGACATAATATGTAGCCCTAAACCATGCAACCCAATCATCTACCATATTCCCATCCCCTTTTTTTTTTTTCTTTAATTCTATTTTGCTCCCCTTCCTTGTGTCCCTGAACTCTCTCAGAGCCCAACACCACGCACTCTACCTCCTTGCGTGGCATAGGCTCTCCTCCCCCACGACCGAGCATCCCCGGGTCTACCCTCCAGGGAAGGGCCTCCCACCCAGGCGCTCTTTCTGTAGGGTTGAGCACCAGGCCGAGGAAAGTCATGCCCGACTACAGGAGTGTGGTTCATGGGTGGAGGCACTTGCTCTATCAGAGGGAGGAGGGGTTTCATTAATTACGCCTGTGGAGCCTGGCTACCAAGCAACGTGACTGCCATGCTCCACCCCCCGCATATGCCATGACGCTACTTTTGGCCACCTCCAGCCCCGACAGAGGTGCTCCTTGAGCGGTCATCTCCCCAGCCCTCCCGGGGAAGAAAGAGAGCAGTCCTCTGGATGCTCAATCTCTCCCGCTGACCTCTGGCTGCCCAGGCTGCGTTCCCGAACCTGGGTCGCCGATGTGGCATGTGGTGTGGTGTCTAGCACCTCAACCCTCAGCGCCACCGGCCGCTTCCCATCCCCTTTAAATCTAATTCCAATAGATAAAGGATCATGAACAAATGTATCATCCTCCTGTGAAATATAAAATACCCAAGGCCAGCAATGTAACTCAAAACTAGTAGTCCAGACCCTGCTTTGTGCTTTTAATTGCTCTATGTAATAAACCTTGTTAACAATGGAATGCCACTGAGCAAGCGTAGAGGAACAGAATTATGCCATAAATGGGTGATGGCTTTCTCTGCAGCCACTAGATACATGTACAGCATACTT
This sequence comes from Neoceratodus forsteri, assembly GCA_016271365.2. Classification (NCBI taxonomy): domain Eukaryota; kingdom Metazoa; phylum Chordata; order Ceratodontiformes; family Ceratodontidae; genus Neoceratodus; species Neoceratodus forsteri. Next base: position 417,618,889 of record CM057452.1, on the reverse strand, counting down.
CTTGACAGAGGAGGTGACCCATCCAATGAAATATATAAAAGTACCAGTTCGGAGATAGAATTACCTCCAATACCACCAACTGTGACAAGCTAGCCTCAATCCCTGCCAAAAGAATTAAGCACCAGACAGTGCCAAAAATATGGGCAGAATTTGCCAGTGATTCCTACAAGCCCTCCAAAAGGCTCTGTATGTAATTGGAAGATACCTATCTAGTTTATCTGGTGTGTTAAAAATTGAACACAACATTTCCAAATAAATTTTCGACAAGGACCCTGTGACATTTTCATCGAAGGTGGTATGGCCTCTAGCCATGTCTCATAGGTAATATTTGTGAAGTGTTCGCAATCCATGCCCTCAGAATTGATAGGGTGTTCTCATGTCAATAATCTATGAGGCCTTTATATGCCTGTCCGATTAAATGTAGGAGCACCCAACCTCCTATGGCATTAAAATGTACTTCAAAAGCAGGGTATTAGGTTAGGAAGGTTGCTCCAATAAAAGTCCTGACTTGCAAATAGCGGAAGTGTTCCCGATTAGTCAACTGAAGCCCTACCTGTAAGTGGGCAAAAGGACCACCTTTGGTACAAAGAAATTGAAAAATATAGGATAAACCCATACAGTGCCACCTTTGAAAAGTAAGGTCAAAGCGAGCTGGTAGGAAATTCGCCTCGGTTGATAACAGGCTAACATAATAAAAAATTGGTGCTAACATGGAAATACCTTTAATCTTGAATGGCTGGGTGTCTCACATGTGCTCACCTTGAACTTCACTAAGTCATGATCACTGGAGTCCAACTGGCTCCCCACTGCTACGTCCTTGACCTTATCACTAGTTCTGAGGACCAGGTCCAGAACTGCTCCCCCACCCCTTGTGTGCAAGTTAACCAGCTGCCTCAGGCATCCTCCCTGTAGGGCCACCAGGATGTCCCTACTCCTTGTTGAAGCTGCCATCGAGAGACTCCAATTTACATCAGGTAAACTGTTGTCCCCACAATGATTAATTCACCCGCCTGCCATCCACTGTATGTTTTCGGCAACATTTTGTCTGCTTCCTCCTTGCACTGGTGGCCTTATAGACTGCACCTACCTATATGGCATTCCCTTTTCAGGGCTCCATTGTAAACCAAGGTCCTCTGCCCCTTGAGACCATAAATCTCCCGTAGCATTGATGTGGCAAGACGCTCGGTAGTGTAGCATGATTGACTGGAAACAGAAACTACGTAACAGCAAGGAGGGCTGCCTGAAGGGAACAGTAACAGAAATGAAGTGGAAAAGCAAGCACCTAGCAACGCAATTGAATACGCGACAGTCACTGTAATGCAATTGGAAACGCAACGCTTATGGTAACAGCAACAATGACGCCAAAGGAAGCAAACGCAAACAGAAGCAAGTACGCAATGCAAACAGCAATGCACACGGTGATGCAAAAGGAAACACAAATGCAAACAAAACCAGTAATGGAAAGCTTAAATAGTAACAGTAATGCAAACGCAAAGGTAACGACATGGCGATGTAAACAGAATATATATATATATATATACACGCACACACATATATATATATTTCTTTTAACTCCTACTGCTTGGCTTTGCTGACAGTCAGTGTAGCATTAGGCCTCTGATCTGTTCCTCAAATGAGAAGCCCTCCAATCAGAAGGTCTGAGGGCATGTAGCTTCTCAGAGCCAGATTCAGGTTTTGTGGGCCCTGGGCAATGGACCTCCCCCTCACCTCGCCCCTCAATCAAAAGCATGTTTTTTTTTTTTAATTGTCATAGTTTTTAATTTGGTCAACAGTCAAAGTTCCCACTAGTGTGGCCAAAACCCATGGGGAGATCAGAAGACGCGGTATGCTAATGCTGCTGACATACGAGTTCATTATATCATATAATTTATATGCCATTCACCACTGCCACTGATATGATGCCCTTGTCCCTCCAGGATAATGTCCATGGGACCACAGATGAATTCATCACATCACTAATAGGAGTCAGTGTGTGTAAGTGTAAGTATATAATAAACATGTTTTTAACAATGCAGGATGGATGTAAACTAAACACATGATGATCATTGATGGAGAGGAAAGAAAATGTATTTTTAAATATATAAGGTCAGAGTTGGACTGTCCAACTCTGACCTTATATTTAAAGAAATGTCTTTTTCTTTCCTCATCAATGATTGTCAGTCGTGTTTAGTTCTAGTATTCAAACATTCATCCTATCCTGCATTGATAAAACATGTTTGTTCACTATATATGTACTCAGCATACACACCTCCTATTAATAATGAATTGAATTAATTCATGATTGGGGACATCATATGTATCAGTGCCGACTTGGAGACTTGCAGCAGAGAGTGAGTGGCTGCTATTTAATCTTTTCTTCATTTTTCTAAACTTGGTCTTCTATCCAGGCAATCCAGCAGCTACATCACTGACTGGGATGCGAGACAGAATAAACTTTAAGAGTAGTACTAAGTAGTAGTGATAGTATGATGAGACTAATTATTTTTATGGGTCTGGTCTGCCTGTACTGCATAATGCACTGAGATTTATTTCAAAACTAAACTGTCTGCCGAGCTCTCAGTTTGTGGATACCTTTTTGCTTTTAGGACCCTGTACGGCAAGCCACAACAGCAAGGCACAATTAAATCAGATGTGAAAACTGTCAAACTGCATGGAAACAGTGAGTCAGGTGATGCGGCAGGCGGCCTGGCAGGCAGGGCAGGTGATGATGTGATCCTCAAAGTAAAGTAAAGGCTGAGTGCTGCTGTATTTCTGAAGACTTCACTGCAGTGCACTCAATTAAAACTGCTGTTTCCAAACAAGCGGTGCTGCTTTTTGCCAATTAATTGCCACTCACTTCTTAGGAGCAGGCGAGCTGCTAGCTGCAAGCCAAGCCGTAAGTAATAAATTTAACGTAAAGCTTGGCAATGACAAATTTTACTTTATTACTTCACATCCACAGTTTCACGCCTCCAGTAAGTTCCCCAGTCTGGTAGCAGCAGCGCAGTGGGAGTGAGCTGTGGGACGGGTCTAGGAGCCCAGAAAGGGGAGAGAGGGCATAGATGCATACTGAGCCAAAGCGGCTCTGCTGCTCATAATTGTATTTTTGCAGATGCAGATGATGCAGCCTACACTGCCAAGGGGCCGGGCAGGACAGATTTGACTCAGAGGACTTTTTTTGTTGGGGAGTCGGGTTCCTTGGGCCCCTTCGGTGCTGGGGCCCAGCAGTTGCCCGTGTGCTGAAGCCAGCCCTGTAACTTTTCTACAGACTCTCCTACTTCAAGGTCTATATAGTAGATCAAGAATAGTTGGTTTGTGATACTGGAACCTCACTACCTTAATTTTGTCAAAATTCAGTGCAACATCATGAAAATCGACTGCATGCGGTGATTCTATGGGTACACTGCAAATTTCAGTCACTGCAATTTAACCACTTGACAAACTGTTCAGCCAACTTTGAACTCCCACACAAGACACTTATGATATTGTCGGTAAAACAGTACCTTTTAAACTATCGTCTGAGGTGGAGGTTGAGGTCAGGAAAAAAAAAAGCTTTTCCTAGTGGGACATAAAGAGGCTGGCATAGGAAATCACAAGGCACAGCCTCCCCCACACACACACACACACACACTGCTGTGCCTTGACACTGTAGATAAAACTTCCATTACAGGTGCAGTAGTTTTGTAGCAAGACACACTCAAGGAGATTGATAACTTCTTCCTTTGGTACAGCAGCAAACTTTCCTCCCTTTTCAAAAGCAGATCACTGCCTCTTCCCTTTATTGTGTTCAAGGCTGGTATATAATTATGCCTATTGCTATGCAGTATAAATCAGGAGATCAGCTGAAATCCTTTGGCTTCTGTAACATATCAGTGGTGTCCCTAATTTATGTGGGTGTTCACTATCTGTTAAAGGAAATAATTCACAAATCTGGAGGGACCTTCACTAAGCAACCCAATGCCAAAGACTACAGATCACCCAGAAGGGTCCCACACAGACTTGTGGATTTTGGGAGGGTAGAGAAGGTAAGACATACAGGGAAATCTTGAACTAATATTCAGTACCACTGATCCACCCTTTGTCCAGATCTGCTTACAATAATTCAGAAAGCATGCTCTTGAATGGAATCGTAGGACCAAATGTCAATCTCCAATATAATTTTTGTCTGATAGCTGATGTTCAATTTCCACAACATATTGATCCACATCTTGAACCATGATAGCACCACATTCGTCAGCCTGTTTAATAATAACTGGCTTGAGCTGTTTAAGTTCTCTTAATGCTTGCCATTTACTGGCAGACAAGTTGTGATGCTTTCCTGCAATGTTTTGAAATCCTCCTGAACCATCCTCTCAAAATTCTTACTGTGGGGTGTCTTGGGATACGTGGGCAAATATTGTTTTTATGTTTAAGGTCAGTCTGTGCTTTTAAGGAAAACTATCACCATCCTCGTTACTTCTGAAAAGTACTTATCAGCAATTTCTGACAGGTAGTCGATGTCTTCCCAGTGCCCATGCATAGAGTGGGTTTCTTCATGAATTTGTTTCTCTAATTTAAATCCCTCACATCAATAACATTAGAGGAAGTGTCGCAGAACTGGCAAGTCAGTTTGGTATTTGGTAAAAAAAAATCCTTGCAGAACTCTGGTACTTATAGTTCTAGTCTCAAAAGTAAACTTTCAAATTGAGCTTCGAAGAAGCTTGAAAGAAGTCCACCTGGAGACTGAAAATTCCAGTTCACTACTTGGAATAAAGATCAGTCCTTCAGACAAAACATGCACCTAGGGTTCTGTTAACACAGTAGAGGAAATATTCACTACCTGTAGATCTTCAGATTCTCTTAGTGATTCTGGCCTGATCTTTGTAATGCAAGTCCGTCCCCAGCTTCTGCATTTGCCCTGCATCATCCACTTTTCTTTTGAAGTTATTTTTAATTTGATTTGTTGTTGTCAGTGTTGTTGGCCGGCTGTGCTGGAGGTTAGTCAGGGAGCCAGTTCTCTAAAAATGTCACTGATGAGCCAGCCTGGTGGAGCTGACGATTGAGGCACTGGACAACACACCTTGTGCTACGCCGGTGACCCAGTTCGGAATGAGCCAAGGTTGTCGGAGACTGGATGGGGGGGCAGGACTGAGCACCCAAAAGGCAGCTTTCTCTCCCAACGAGGGACCTTGTTGCCCTGTAGTACAGTCTCCCAGGTGGCGACATGAGGGTAGTGCAGATTGGTGGGCGGCACAAATAGGGAGGGCACTGCGAAACCGTGGAGTGTGCCTCTTCACACGTATGCATGGCCATGACACAGGGGCCAAAACAGGAAGAAAATGGTGCAGACTGGCAGGATGATGCTGATCTCCCACAGGCTCTGCATCTGGCTAGCTGGGCACCTCTGTGCCATCGAGGTAAGTCCTGGTGGACGTTGGGGTGAGGGGCTGGGGGACTGGTAGAGGCGGTCAGCACGGAGGTGATAAAATGTAAATAAAAAACAAATGTCACTGACAATGAGCCTGCTTGCTCCTGCTTACGTGAAGCACTTCTGCCATGACTGGACAGGGTCCAACACAGTACCAGCGACTGTCATACAGACAACACATAGTAAATGGGTTTTGTCCCGACAACCATCTGAACGGTGCCAGGCAGTGTCCCAAATAAGCCTCACATGGACCCAGAATCCTCATGTAGAGGAAGCAAGCTCCTGGATCACCACAGAACTGCTGAGGTGGCAAAACCTGGTGCTGACCCTCTCCGGCTGACAGCACAGCCACCAAGCCATCCTGTCAGGTCCAGAGTCTGATCCGAACTTTGTTCACCTATATGGGAGCAAAACGATTTACCCAGAGAGACACTGGTGGTCCTAAATGGTTATATTTTAAGGAAAGATTTTTGTTTTTAATTTTCCTATAAAAATCACTCAAATTACAATCAGCTCTAGTGTCTACGTGGTGCCATTAACAAGAAACTAATTCACAAATAAGAAAATTAAGTGCTGGCCTGCTGGCGCAGCGATAGGGCCACCACTTGTGGTACTCAACAACCAGAGGTCACAGTGACCTCCACAGTTGGAGGTGGCTGGGGGGTGGTAATCGAGCATCCCAAGGACTGCTCTCCTCCTCCAGGGAGGAGGAGGGGATCAATGGTTGTTGTTAGCCTGACCTCTGGCCAGGGGACAGAGGCCCCGGCGTGCTGGAGCAGGAGGTGTGTGGCAACGCCACTGGCATCATTGCATGCCACCTTATCCATGCCAGGGGAGAAAAAGGCTACTGACCAGTAGGATGAAACTGGTCCTCGGCTGATCTGCACCCAGCCAGCTGGCACCTCCGGAGAACTGGATCCTGTCTCAGGGGGCCTCGACCGGGGAACCTGGAACGAAGTCCCAGTGGATGCTGGGGTGAAAGGGCTGGGGCAATACATGGGGCCAGTCAGCAACAGCATAAAGAAATTAACAAAACAAGAAAGAAAATTAGGCATTCTAGTATCTCTAGGGATATACCCCCTAAATATGTTTTGACAACCCAGGAATATATTTAAAACAATTTTACTGAATATCCATGTATTAAACATACTTCACGCTTTCTGAATGAAATGGTCTTCAAAATGCCATGATGTCAAAACAAATAATGCTCTTTGACAGAACAGATCCCCAAGCTAATGGTTTCTGAACTAGAAATTGTGGGTGACAAATTCAGAATTTGTGAAAATCACTGCAAAAAAATCATGGAAGGGCCTACAGACTGTATCAGTTAGCTTGAGCTCAGAAATAGTTTGTGACAGAAATATGACACAGACAGTGCCGCAAGAACGCTGTAAGGAAACTTGGGCAAGAAAGTTAATTTGTGTCATACATAGATACATAGACAGTGTCGGGCAGATGAGGGCCTATGGCCCACCTAGCCTGCCCATTTGAGCTTGTGTTCAGTTTGTTTTCCTAGAAGTCTATTTCCTTACCCTGACCTCTAGAATTCCTTTATGTCTATCCCATGCATTCTTAAATCCCGTGATTGTTTCAGCCCCACCACTTCCTCTGGCAGGGTGTTCCACTTGTCCACCACCTGCTCTGTGAAGAAATTCTTCTCATGTTTCCTCTGAATCGTCCCTCCCTCCAACTTCATCCCATGCCCTCTAGTCCTGAAACATCTTTTTCGCTTAAAATAGTGTCTTCCTGCACCCTGTTCCTCCCTGTAAGATACTTGTATGTCTCTATCATATCCCTCTCCCTCCTCTCCTCCAGGGAGTACATGTTCAGTTCCTTCAACCGTGTCAGTTAATAAAACACCTCAAAACACAGCTGTGGAAGAAAAATTACACAAAAATGATGCAACCACGGCCACAGAAGAAATATTACACAATAGTGCGATTAGTGCATGGGCAGTCACAAATGCATTAACGTATTAAAAGGACACATGCTTGTGACACTTGCTCTTTAGCAGTTAAAAATACTCAGCTATACTAATAATACAATACTCCCAACAAAGAAACTTTATTGCTGCTGCTGCTCTTGGGTCTTTTAAGAGACAACTCCACTTCATCTCATTTCAACTAGTCACAGGACTGCCTTGCCTAATCAGGGGCCCACTGCTCACTGCCCTCCATTTCAGTCTTGACAGCTACCTCTCCCGCCCCTTCTACCTGCCTATCCTCTTGCCCCTCTCCTTTCCTCCCCGGCATTTCCTGATTTTATCCCTCCCTTACAGCTCTTACCCTCACCCTCTACCCTCTGACAATGGCCTTCCTACCTACATACCCCTTCCTCTCACCTGCAGTGCTCATTTCTAAGATTGCCCTTAGCTGGTATGTCATGCTACCTAACATTTGGCACATTTTGAATTACTGGAATTTCCTAAGCCTCAGTCTCTTATTGTGTAACTATGTATTATTATGTTGACCTTTGTATGTATGTATACCCCCATTCCTTGACGTGGAACCTTTGTAAACGAAGCAGTTCCTGCTCAAAGGTATTTGTAATCCTAGATTTCAATAAAATAAAATAAAATAAAAAATAAGAGCACAAAAATAGTACTCACACAGCCACAACAAGATTAAAGAATTAGAGAAATGTAGTCACCTCCTCACACAGAATCCCAAATGCGGTAAAATTAACACACACACAGTGCTAACACAAAGCTGCAGGTCGACACAAGGGATGGGAAAGGACGGTCAGAAAATGAAAAATTTCCCACACTTACTGCCCAGACTAAGAAAACCAGACCACATACAACACAGCAAATAATGAATTAATACTTCCTGGAGAAACTGCCATGTCTTAGCCATGTCCTCCATAAAGGGCATTCTATTTTTGTCAAAGAACACAAACGAGCTGCACCAACAATTTCAGATAAAAATTATTTTTTACTGTGCATATGAAGATCACAAACAGCGGTATTACAAACATCTATTTTTGTCAACTGACTGCTCTTTTCCTTCTTCAGGAGTATGGGCAGTGACATGTTTTTCTTTTTGTTTTTCTTAGCAGGAACCGTCTCCAGAACCTGTTCTGAGGGTCTTTTGTGTTTACTTAACTCATGGTTTCCCTGTTCAGAAACCCTGGACTCTGAGGCATCTTTAGCAGGCTTTTCCTTCTGCTTGTTACGAAAAGAATGGGCCCTTATCAGTGTGCTTAAGTGAAGGAGAGGTGGAATGAGAAGCCATTAAGTCTTCCAATTTTCTCACCTTTTCTTAAGGGTTTTAGGCAAGACTTAATATCGAGCTCATAGCACAGAAAAGATAGTTCGAGCCAGGCAACTTAAACACCACTGTGGCAGTCCACCTGGCCAGGAGATTGAAGCACTTTACACAATTTTAAAGCCTGTAGGTCCTGTTTTCTTTTTGGCTTATCAGATATGCCTATCACAACAAAACCCACTAAAATCAGTTCCCAGCAACAGGGCTGTGGAACAGGCTGTCACAGGAGGTCATGGACACCAAGGCAGTTAAGGAGTTTAAAATATCTTGGGACAGACATAGCGGAATACTGAAATAAGAGCATACGCTTGGGGAGGAGTAGGTCAAATAGCAGGCAGACCTGATGGATCACGCGGTCCCCATCTGCCATCATGTTCTTATGTTCTAGAAAAGCAGAGATTGCGGTTAGTTTCTAAAAACACACCATTAACTCAAACTTTTTTTTTTTTAATAGAAATATTGAATAAAAGGAAAACACCAAAATGAACCTTGGTTCCTGGAGACCAAAACTAAAACAGCTCTAAATCTTAAACGAGAACAAATAACTAAACATTTTTTAACTTTTTATTTTTAGTTTTCAGTACTTTTGTTACAAAGTCATCACATATCCGTATCTATGACAATCCATACATTTAAAATCATTAGGAGTCACAGCCCTTAATCATAGGAATGATGCATCAAGGATATATTGATAACACATATGGGGAAAGACTAAATAATAACACAGAATTTTAAACTAAAGCATTTGCTGCACAGTCTAAGCCCATTAACAATATGACATACTCCTAATAACTAAAGTCCGGAAATAAAAGTCCAGCTTTGCTTTCTTCTCAGGCTAATGGCGTCTCACTTTATCCTAAGAGGGTAAACTTAGAATTCAGTTTTACCAGCCAGCTTAGTCAGCATATGTTGCTCTAAATTGGGCTACTAGCTCTAGAAACACAAAATATTTAAATGTGTTCCCATCTTCTAACAACCTGTAAGGAGATTGTAAGAAACATTAACTTTAATTAACTAAAAGTCCCGAACACTTAATTGCAGAGTAGCAGGGAATAGCAAAAGGGCCTCACTCAGATTTTCAATCTCTCTCGCCTTCTGACGATGATACTTGATTCCTCTGCTGGTTTCTGGTCTCGAGTTGTGCTTGAATTCGAGCAGTCAATTTCCTGGCCTATGGGATCCGTGAAGATCCAGACCTTCCTTATAAACTATAACAAGTCTGGCTAGGTGTTAACACTGCGTGGAGGGATGAGAGCTCCTTTAACTTCTGCCTACGCCGCTTTTCTCATGCGGTAGCATAACTTAGGTCTGGAAACAAGTAGATCGCCCAGTTCTCTTGCATTAGTGGAGCCGCCGACGAGCCAGTCTCAGAATATGATCTCTAGTCCCTACTCCATCTGTCACCATGAGTAAAGTTCTAGGAGTGTCAGAATCCTGCCTGAATCCACGGGGTGATCCGGTATACTTTGTGCAAGGCAAAGGGGCAAGAATTCTTCGGGGATAGGTTTTCTTGCAACCATTCTTGTACAAACATTAATTGATGATCTCCTTTGATTCCTTGAGGAGTGCTAGTATCCGTATATGCTGAAGATCAGGCCTGGTTGTCAAGTATCTCAACCTGGCCCAAAAATGCCGCGTTTTCTTTGATTAGGTTCACTGAAGCTGCGCAGCTGTTTCTGATAGTTTTTTGCATCACCCACTCCGATGTTTATTTGATCTACTGTGGTTTCAACAACACTAAACATTATTTATAACAAAAATATCAGTCATTAGATAGGAAAACTGTGAAGAAAAAGGTATTTCCCTGGTTCCAGGGAACAGGAGAAAACCACTAAAAACACCAAACTAAACTACCATTAACTAAATCAAAGATTTGAGGCAAAATAAAACCACTTAGTAAAAATGAAGACAAAATGCAAAAACATGTAAAACTGGAGACAAAGAGCTGTTCGAGGCGACCTCTTCCTCAGGTGGAGAAATAAACCTGACTTTAGAGGGCAGAATGCAGCATGACCATGCTGCAGAGATTTGAATTTTGTTCCATCGTTCCCTAGTTTACATAAACTCCACTCTCTGGGGCAGCTCACACCTGCAAGCTGATTGCAACAGTAAGCACAGGGAGATTTCTGGACTGAAACTGAAGCTGGCATGTACCAAAACAACAAGACAAAAATCCCTAGCAGCTTATAATTTCTATTTATGCTCCACGTTAGTGTCCTATTTGCCAGGCACCCTAGCCCTATCACCCACCTTCTCCAGGACTTATCCCTTCCACAAAAAGCTACCATGGTTGAGTCAACAGGATTCTCCAAGCCTTTCTGGTGTCTCAATCCTGTGGAGGGCAGTGCTTTGTTGGCAACGCTGGGCCTGCAAGGCACCAGCATCATCCTGCAGAGATTGGCAGTTTCTCCTATTTCCTCCCTTCCTCAACATGGCAGTGCAATGTGCCACCAAGCACACATGTAACTTGCATGCATAAGGGTGCATACTCGGCCCTCATCCACTGTCAAGCCCAGCTGCTGCTCCATCTGTGAAAGTATGTGCAGTGGGCCTCAGTCACCTACCTCACAAAGAGGCACCAAGCATCCTGGCAGCAGAAGCCTCCTTCCCGATGGCCTTCTGGCAGCTTGAGTCCATTCCCAATCCCAGGTTGCCAGCGTACAAGCGGCAATGCTGCTGCACTCGACTGATTTGGTGCTGGAAACTATTAATGTTCTCTAAAATGGTTAAATAAAGCAATTTTTGACTAACCAGATATATTACATAAAACAAAAGCCATAGAAATGCTGCAGACTTGTGAAGTAATTCCATCTTGGGGGTCTAACACAGCAATAAATCCACTAGCCCTTTGGGCTTGTGGTTTATGATGCCATTAGACCCTCAACAGCATTATTTTATAATACTTTGAAAGGCCCTCTTCCTCATAGAAAATCCACTGTATACATATATATATATATATATATATATATATAAAAGATACCGATGCCACAAAGAAAACTTTGAAAAATATAACAATTAGGTAAAATTCGGCTTGTATTCCATATATATTCTAGATTTCTCCTCCCCATTATTTATTATTGAGAAAATGTGCATGAATACATGACTTTTATCCCTTGCAGTTACTTTAATCTGCCTCTATAGCTTACTCCCTACTTTAAGTCATAATGCTCTGTTGTGACATCACAGTCTGTTGCCATGAGAGTAACTGTGATGTCCCAAGCAGTACATTATGACCTCAGGTAGGGAGACAGCAACAGAAATAGATGAACTCTTCAGGAGCAAAAGCCTGTTTTTCATGCAAATGACCTCAGCAATAAATAATGGGGAGGAGGAATAAAGAACTAATGTGAAATACAAGCTGAACTTTATCTAAAATATTATGTTTTGTTTAAGTTCTCTTGAAGGTGTCAGCTGCTCTTTAAGCACAATAACAATAGAGAAGCTGGCAATTTCGAAGGATTAACGACTGGTTGGGGGATGGGGTGCTGAGGGCCACCTCCTCCAGCCGGTCGTTAATCCAAATCCAAGGAAATGACTGGTTTTAGATTGTTACTCATGATTATAAGTCTAATTGCAATAACTTTTTCCACCCATTTATTTTACAGCAATTAAATTTAAAGTCGAGTGGTGTGAGCTATGCGTGTCGCACAGTGTCAGTTGGCAGCTGGATCGGTCGCTTCTAAGACATTAATGACCCATCCAGTAGGCAATCAGGAGCCTCATAGGGCTTACTTAATAATTAATTAGACCTAGAACTCCCATATACCAACCCAATTAACTACCACTTAACTGACAACATAACACATTAATGCCTGATGAACACACTATGAAGCACCTATTATAACCATAATAAAGCACATGCACCCACCTTATTAATCCATATAACAACTTCCCTTAGTAAAACACATACCAACCACTACAAACAGCTCACAAATTTCCACAAATACAGCCCCAGAAAAGCAATACAAACGCAAAACATCCATCTATAAAACTGCTGCAGTCTAAACTGCATCACTAACCAAACCTCTTCCTCCAACCTCACAAAAACTGCCATGTCTGTTGACGCTCCAGCTCTCTTCCACAAACAAGCCCTCCATGCTGCTGCTGCCACTGACTCCCGCTGTTCAAATCCACAATACCACAATGTTTTGATCATGAACTCCTTGCCCCTCCTGACTGTATACTCCTCACCACTCCAGACCGCAGATGCTACACTGCCCCCAGCAACATTCTGAACACCAAACTAAAGAATGGACTATCACAGCCATAACTCCTTTACAGGTGGACACTACATACAGAAACACTAAGGGGCAAAAACACACACAAAAAAAAACTTCACTATGTAAAAACACTAGGACAAAATGAAAAGGCGACCCCAGAAATTATGGCAAATGCAATCACAAGTAAAACAAGAAAAAAAAAAGACCATCCTAATGTACTATATAAAACAAACAACAGGTAAGTGTACAATATAGGGCAATGTACCATCACAGGGGCCTAATATGGTTGTAATGCCACTACATTCTTCACTCATGGTATTATTACCTCATTAGGCCCCACTCAGTGGTTAATTTCCACGATAAAATGGGCAGGATAAATACATGGCCCTGACAGGTCACAGCCTGAGCACTGAGACAGCAAAATGCACAGGTAAAATTTAGTACTGGTAATCTGTTGCGTGTGTTTGTGTGGGAGGGTTGAACATTCAACCAGCATAATTCTACGTAACTCTGAGTTCCTGAATTCTATGATAGACATTTCATCTACTAAATGTAGGATAAAGATGCTTTTCAGCTAGGCGTAAGAGGGCAAAAGATAGTAACATTTACCATCAAAGTGAAGTAAATTTTGTCATGACAGACTCTAGTCCCATTATTACAAACTCAGAACTGACCGACAAATAATACTTTACAACCAGGAAATGAAGATGTAGTCATTTTTTTAAATATTAGTAGCTCAGCAAACATTAACTGTAATGCTCTTTAATGCCAAACCATTCCAATGACACTGCACATGAAAACCTCACCACCAAATCATAAAATAATAAATATAGGATAGTTTTAATGAGTTGTTCATTCTCACCACCTCCTCCCTATTCACAGCGGGCTTTCACATTTGGCACAACGTAACTTGCTTAGACCGAGATGTTTAAAGCAATTGGAATCAACAGATTTGATGCAGAAGACTGAATATATGAGCCATCCTCGGCTTCAAGAATAAATTAGGAAGCCTGCATTGCTGCAGTTATAAGTCTTCACGCCTTTTAGTCACCAGTAAAAACGTGAACAGATGCATTCTGTGCCTGGGAGATTTTATGCCACATTAAGTCTTGGGAAGCTGTTGGGGCAAGAAGAGTTACCATGTGAGTGTGCTATATGCCCTATATAGATCACTGGAGCAAGTTGCATAACTGGTCTGGGAAATTATGAGAGCAGTCAAATCAGATGCAGTGGTGATCCTGGAGGACGTCAATTTCTGGGCCTAGACTGGTGTCTCAAGATGGCTAACAACAGGGCTGTGACAGAGTTTCTGCCCACATTCAAGGACTGCTTCTTAGAGCTGCATGTCAAGCAAGGGTCTAGATTTGAGGCCACTCTCAACCTTGTTCTCAGCAGTGGGGATGACAGTCTCCAGTGTGATTGGTGGCCAGCCAGGTTACCTTCTCGCAGTGGTGGGAAGACTAGCAAAGGCTCAGCCATCAGGACTTGGAACTTCAATAAGGAAACTTTCACACACTCACCCTAAGAAGTAAAAGCACATAAATATAACGTGCACTATCTGCAGTTTATTACTTACACATATTGTGGATCTCAATGCATGACATATAGCATGCTAGAAGCCTTCCAGTACTCTTGCTAGACCACTCAAAAGCTTTTCGTGCCTCACCCACGACTTTTCAAGGTTTAAAGGTCTAGTTACAAAGTGTCTTTTAAAGTGTGCTCACTTGGGACTGCTATATATTCTGATCTCAGCACTCCCTCTTTTAAAGGATGATCCATGTCCACTCTGCCACCATAGTATATAAGTTATGGCATTCTTCTCCCTCCTCTGTTCTTCTGCCTATCCTCTTAGGAACTCTAGCTTTCATCTCTTCAAATCTTTTTCAAAACATCTGTTGAACATGCCCTTTTGCATGCAGACTCCCAGCTCTGGAACAACCTCCCTTCATCTATTCTCTCCACCTCTCCCTTCTCCATGAAAGCCATACTCCATAAGCTCACATTATGCTCCTGCTCCTGTACCTAGACCATTAGTCTGAGTGTACTGGGCTTTACCGCACCTCCCTCTCTGTCACTGGGTACCCGATATCAGCCCAGTGTACGGTATAGTTTCCATGCTTCTGCACAATGCCTTCTCACCACCACATACAGTACAAATTGTTACCTGTTGCACCTGTAGCACTTAGTGCCAAATATCTATATCCATGCCTGTCAGAAATGTCTGAAAAATTATGGCAGCCATGCTGCTTAAGGCAAAAGCCATACAAATACACCTATTTCCCATTGCTTTTCAATAACAGCCAAAAATTGTACTTCTGAAAACCCCACACTACCACCCCCAGAACACAAATACCCACATGTTTAAAATCAGTAAGCACATTTGTCCTTAATCTTTTTTTTCACCTATAACTTTATTTAACAAACCACTTTGTCACGAGCTTCATTAGATGTGATGTACATAACTTAGTAAGTCACCCAGGTTTCCACCTGACTGGCCCTGAATTGCCCCCCCAAACTCACTCACATTTCTTTAGACACAAGAAGCACATCAGTCGAGATGCACACCTCAGGTACACCAACATGGGGTAAGCAAACTAAAACCATACCAGAAAACTGCAGCTACTTCAAGTTGCTTTATCAAAGAGGGACCCCAACTGGTTCGGGTCCCTCTGATGAAGCACCCTGACGCTGCACAACTGTGTCAGGTGACCCAGTAGGCAGCGGGAGCAGTTCTTGTTATATGTTTGGCACTTTACCACTACACCATAGCACTGCTTTGCACCACTGATCTTGTCCCGTGAGTAAAATAAAAGGTTTCAGTACTCACTACTTTTGTTGTTTGGCTGTTTTGGTGAGCGCCTGACAAGGGAGGATGTGTGCTTCTACCTTTGTTGTGGGGTACATCAAGTGGGTTGATCCCAGGGCAGGGAAGTAATCTTGACACTTTACCGACACCCATTCCTAAGGGCCCAGGGTGCCTCACAATTGAACAAAAAATTGGTATAATACCATCATAATATAAATACACAACTAAAATAATACCGCATAAAGATTACTCAGCAGTGCCAGGTTCAAAACTCATTATAAATAAATGTTTTTTTAAACACATACTAACATACGAAATAGCCAGCAAAAGAGGCCTTATTAGACTATCAAGTCTGCTCTGAGTGTGTAGCGTAGTTAATTCTCTGCAGTTGCCCCCTTCCTTCCAGGAGTCAACCTCCACCTCCCATTCTAATTATCTTTTCTGCCCTGTCCCACCCCACCCCCTTTGAAACTTCCCATCATTTTTGCTGATACCACCTCCTCTGGCAGCTCATTCCACCTGGACACCACTCTTTCTGTGAAAAGTGCCTCCTCAATTCCTTCTTATATCTGCCCCTAGTTTCAGACTATTCCCCTTGTTGTCCCCTCCCTCTTTAAATTGAAGATGCCCTCTTTGCCAACCTTGTTTATACCCTTCAGGTACTTGAAGGTTTCTATCATATCCACTTTCCCTTCTCTCCTCCAAGGAATACATATTGAGCTCCTGTAGCCTCTCATCATATGGTTTGTCCCCATGCCCTAGCTCATTTTGGTCACCCTCTGCTGAACCCTCCAGTAGCCTGATATCCTTCTTTAAAACAGGCAGCAGAACTGTACATCATACTCTAAGTGTGGTCTCACCAGTGACCTGTATAGTGGCAGAATAACTTCCTCCCTCCTAGAGGTGATTCCTCTGGTGATGCAGCCCAGCATTTATTTGCTTTGACTGCTGCCTCAGCACTGCACAGAGTTTTTCATGTCACCCCAACGCCCCCAGATCCTTTTCCTCCTCCCGAGACTGTCACCTGTATGCCCCCAGCCAGTAGCTG
Organism: Neoceratodus forsteri; assembly: GCA_016271365.2. Taxonomy (NCBI): domain Eukaryota; kingdom Metazoa; phylum Chordata; order Ceratodontiformes; family Ceratodontidae; genus Neoceratodus; species Neoceratodus forsteri. Next base: position 417,602,142 of record CM057452.1, on the reverse strand, counting down.
GCCCTGGATTCTAGCTCCCACGCATCACCTTGCATTTCTTAGCCTTGAACCCAACTGCCAGATACCAGAGCATTTCTCTAGCTTAGCCAGATCTTTCCTGAGCACCTGTCTCCCCCTCCTCTGTGTCCACCCTCCCACAGAGATTAGCACTGTCTGCAAAAGCCAGATTTTACTTTTGACCCCATCTGCTATATCACCAATAAAGATGTTAAATACCACCAGCCCAGTACTGAGCTCTACGGGTCCCAGCGGAGGACAGGTCTAGGTTTGGATAATACCCCACCACCACTACTCTCTGGTTCCTGTCATGCAGCCAGCTCTTGACTCACCCTAGCAGCCTGCCCCAATTCTTAGGTTACTCAACTTGCTGATCAACCTGCCATGTGGCACAGAACTGAACACCTTGCTGAAGTCCAAGTATAGGACATCCACCACCTGACCCCTGTCTAACAACCTCGTGGCCCAGTATAAAGTCTATCATGTTTAACATAGAAACATAGAATTTGACGCAGATAAGGACCGCTTGGCCCACCTAGTCTGCCCATTTATCTACCTAACAGATAAGCTGCAGATCCTAGTTAACCAACAGCTTACTTCCTCCTACCCCCACTAGGACTGCCTTATGTCTGTCCCGCATTCTTGAATTCCCCACTGTTCTTGACTCCACAACCTCCTCAGGGAGGCTGTTCCATGCATCCACAACCCTCTCTGAGAAAAATACTTCTCACATTACCTCTGAGCCGTCCCCCTCTATCTTCAAATTGTGCCCTTGTTCCTGACCATCTCTTTTTCTGAAAGATGCCACCCTCTTGGACTTTGTTGATTCACTTGAGGTGCTTGAAAGTTTCTATCATGTCCCTCTCTCCTCCTTTCCTCAAGAGGTATACATATTAAGCTCCTTCAGTCTTTCTTCATTTGTCTTCTGGTGCAGACCCTGCACCATTTTGGTTGCCTCCTCTGACAGCCTCCACTCTGTCTATGTCTTTATGGAGATGGGGTCTCCAGAACTGCACACAGTACTCCAGATGGGGTCTCACCAACTGTCTGTACAGAGGGATAACAACTTCCTGTTTTCTACTATTGATGCCTCTCCTATGCATCCCAATATCCCCCAGCCTTCCTTACTGCCTTCTCACATTGCTTGCCCACCTTAAGGTCATCTGATATAATTACCCCAGGTCCCTTTCCATTTTACTGTTGTCAGTATCTCACCCCCATTGTGTACTCTTCCCTGGGTTTTGTTTCCAGGTGCATTACCTTGCACTTCTTTGCATTGAGTCTGTGCTGCCATACATTTGACCATTCCTCCAACCTTGCCAAGTCCCTTCTCATCCTTTCCACTCCATCTTGTGTATCAACCCTGTTGCAGATCTTTGTGTCATCTGCAGAGAGACATACTTTTCCTTCCAGTTCCTCTGCAATGTCACCTATAAAGACATCTAAAAGGACCAGTTTCAGACTAGTCATTGCTACCCCCACTTCTTTTAGTATCTAACACACAAAACAGCCAGCAGATACAGGCTACATCGGGTTCATCAAGTCTGCTCGAGTGTGCATCTAGTTATACCAAGTAGCTGCCCTGCCCCCTCTCCTCCAGGAGTTATACTCCTTCCTCTCCCTCACTGTACCCCATCCCCTCCCCATGTTCCCTGTTGACCTAACATTCTTCTATACCCTGTCCCAACTCCTCAAACTGGTCACTGTCCTTGCCACCGCCACCTCCCTCTGGCAATTAATTCCATCCTTTCAGCACCCTTTCTTTGAAGAAGTGCCTTATTTCCTCCTCAATCTGCCCCACCAATTTCAGGCCATGACCCCTTGTTGTACCCTTCATCCTTAGATTAAAGATGCTCTCAGTGCTGGTCTTATTTATGCCCTTAGGTACTTGAAGATCTCAATCATATCTCCCATCCTGTCTCTCGCCTGTCCTCCAGAGAGTACATGTTCAGCACCCTCAGTCTCTCCTCGCATGTCTTGTCCCCCATGCCCTAGATCAAGTTGGTTGCTCTTCGCTGTACTGCCTCCAGTAGTTTGTTATCTTTCTTAAGGTAGGGCACCAGAACCGGACACAATATTCCAGGTGTGGTCTCACCAGTGATCTGTACAGTGGCACAATCACCTCCTCCTCCTAGAGATAATCTGGGAGGCAGTATAGCGAGTGGTTTAAGGCTCTGAGCTGCAAATCTGGTGACATCCAGCAGGCCAGACCTGGGTTTGAATCCCCAGCTTCCACTTGCATACTGTGTGACCTTGAGCAAGTCACTTAACCTCCCAGTGCTCCCAGGTCGCTTCCTGTAAAAGCTTTCAGCTTAGTGTGCTACTCCTGGTTAAACAACTAAAATAAATAAAAAAGAGGTTATTCCCCATGCAACCCAGCATTCCATTTGCTTTAGCTGCTGCCTTACAGCACTGTGCTGTGGGTTTCATGTCACCCTCACCATGACCCCAGGTCCTTCTCTTCTTCCGATACGGTCACCTGAACTCCCCAAGCCAGTAACTGGCCTTGGATTTTGACTCCCATGTTCATCACCACATTTTTAGCATTAAACCCCAGCTGGCAGATGCCAGACCATTTCTTCAGCTTTGCAGGTTCTCCCTAGATCCTGTCTCCCATCCTCAGTGCCCACCACCCTCCCATAGAGCTTAGTATCGCCTGCAAAAGACAGATTTTGCTCTTGACCCCCTCTGCTATGTCGACAATAAGCCATTGAACAACACAGGCCCTAGTACAGGCAACATGAGACCACTGGTCACAGGCCCTAGGTTCAGAATGCTCACCTCCTACCACTACTCTCTGGTTCCTGGCATCATCCAGCTCTTTACCCACCCAGCAGTTTTTCCCAACCCCAGGTCCCTCAGCTTGCTTGACCAACCTGCCATGGGGCACTGAGTCAAATGTCTTGCTTAAGTCCCGAGAAGTACATGTACCGCCTGCCCTTTGTCCAAGGACTTTGTAACCCTGTCGAAGAAGTCCACAATGCTGGTTTGACACAACCTCCCTAACAAACCCATGCTGCTCGTCATCCTGGAGACCATTTTCTTCAAGGAAAGACAAGTCTTTCTTTCAAAGTGGCCTCCATTAACTTGCCCACTATTAAGGTTAAGCTAACTGACTTGTAGTTTCCAGCTCATCTCTAGGGCCACCCTTGTGGATAGGCACCACATGAGCTGTCCTCCAGTCCTGAGGGACACACCCTCCTCGAGCAAGGTGTTAAATGACTGAGGGGAACAATATCCTAAATACCAACAAGACAGGGACTTTTGCAGGACACAGTTTTGAGTTACAACTGCTCCTCCCAGTCAGACAAACACTTGTGAAAAGACAGCAAACCCCAAAATGCTTATAAATAAACAAAAAGAAAAGAACATTTAAAACAAACCATAGTTTCTGTACTGACAAAAGAATGCTGCAGAAAGTGGTAACAGGGACTTTTTAAAGTGAGTGGTGAAGAGAGCCTCTTTAATGCAGGTCTGTGGTGACCACCTGTCCTGGGTTTGAAGGAGGGCACTTACAAACAGAACAACAGACCTCTTCAACAAACTTGAGGACTGCTTCTGTAGGCAAAAGCTGCTACTGAACTACAAGAAAACCAAGGCCATGCTACAATCCAGCCTACAATAAACACAGGCACACTCGAAATCACCAACAACGCTAGTGAGCAGATTGAGCAGGTACACTTGTTCAAGTACCTAGGGGTCACCACTTATGTCTCTCACTTATACGAACCATATAGACTCCTTGTCAGAGCGGTAAATACAAAGATCGGGGTCCTCTATAAACATAAGAAATCCTCACCCCGAAGCACTCTGAATCTCAGTCTCCAGCTCCATACTCTCCACAATAGACTACAGACTAGTGGTCTATGGAGCTGCCACTGATACAGCACTCAACAGGGTCCAAATTGCACTAAATAAGGCATGCCGCCTGACCCTGTGCATGAATCAATACACTCATATTTGCACTCTGTATGAGCGCACAAACTGGCTTAACCATTAAAGACAGGATCAAATACCAAACTTGTCTCCTGGGAAAGAAGGCACCCTCGAAAAAAACACCCTGCATAGGAAACCTGCTCAAGGCTTCTCTCTCATCCCACATCACCAGAGGGAGGAAGAATGGCAGCACTGTCCATCCCATTCCGTGAACCTCACTTGGGCAGCGCTTTCTCCTACCAAGCCCCCTCTGGATAAATTAACTCCGCTGAAACTACAAACAAACAGCCTGCCCCAGTTCTAAACAGGCCTCAAACAGCACCTAATGTCTAGCTCAAATGCACCTGCTTCTCAGGCCCTACTTGAAAGGCAAGCCTACACCCAAGGTAGCACCCAGCACGAAACCTAGAAAACCCTGCCCCATCCCAGTTTCAGCTAGGGCCCAAGTGGCTATTAATCCTCTTTAACGCTCTTGGTATTGCCTCTCAAACCCCCACACCCACTTTCTCAGCCATAGTCTATCAATGGAATTGGTGGTCTCCAGGGTTGAGCTACCCAGGGTAACAAATTAGATACAGCTTGTATCCTCTTACAACCACTTTGTTTTTCTCCTGTTTGTCGAATTCTCATGTAACTGCTCTTTAATGCCTAATGAGTTGAACCCTGTAACCACTGTATTTGTGTTTTGTCTTACTGTCCACCCTGACGTGGAACCTTTGTAAAAGAGGTCACGCTCAAAGGTCTTTCCAATATTACAAATAAATAAAATAAATAAAAATAAATTAACTACTTCATGGAACCAAAGTGTGACCCATGTGCGATTAGCCATTTGACAGGTCTGCATTTGATAGGTGGCTATTGTTGCTTCTACAGCAGCAGTAGTCTAAGCTGTGAGCTGCTCTTTCAGAGCAGGCGGATACACCATTTGTTTGGCAGGATCTCCCTGACAAACCCAATGCTGTCTATCATCCTAGAGACCACTTATCTCTAAGAAGGTCACCAGCCTTCCTTTACAATGGTCTCTATTAACTTGCCTACTATGGAGGTTAGGCTGATTGGCATGTGGTTACCCAGATGATCTCTGGGACCTCCTTTGTGGAGCAGCACCACATGTGCTGTCCTCCAGTTCTGTGGCATGCATCCCTTCACCAGTGAGGTGTTAAACAGGTGCGCCAGTGGGGCAGCCAGTACTTATGCCAGTTCCCTCAGGACCCTTGGGTCCAATCCATCAGGGCCAAGTGCCTTGTCCACCCAAAGAGCCCTAAGACCCTTGATGACCATGTCCACCCCATTCATGCCATCAGTTTCATTCCCACCCTCAGTCCTCCCCCAATTTTCCGTGACATAGGTCCGTCTCTTCCTTGCGAAGACAGAGCTAAAGTACTCATTCAGTGCCTCTGCCTGATCCTCACTATTTTCCACCCATCCCCTCCATCTTTATCCTGACAATCCCATCCCTGTTGTTTCTTCTCTCCTTTTGTATCTGAAGAAGTCATTTCCCTTCCTTGATCCCTGCACCAGATTTGGTCTTTAGCAGCTTTAGCTTCCTGGACCACTCACTCTGCCTCTCGAGTTTTCTCTGAGTATATCTCCCTGTCCTTCTCCCTCAACATATGCTTGTACTTCTGGAAGGCTGCCCTCTTCTCCCTCACTTTCTTTGCCACATTCCTGTTGAACCAGATAAGTCTCTTTGTCCTGGAAATTTTACTTTGAGTCCTCGGCAAGTGCCTGTGGCCTCATTTAACCCTTTTTAGTGATGGACCATTTCTGCTCCCATCTATCTCCGATCTGAGCTTTGCAAGTTGCCCTACTACTGCTATGTCACCCACCTTACCAAGTCTGTCCTCTTGAAGTCCACCACTTTCGTTTTGGTCTTGGCTGCTTCTATACCCATACTGATGTAAAACCACACGTCGCGGTGGTCACTGTCTGCAGGGGTCCTTCACTTCTACCTCCTGGACCAGTTCACCATCTGACAACACTAGATCCAGTATGGCCACCTCCCTAGTTGGCTCCAGGACCCCTGCACCAGGAAACACTCTTGGAAATCATCCAGGAGGACCTGTTCCCTGGAACAGGAGGTAGACGAGTGCTCCAGTCCACTCCAGGTAGGTTGAGTCGCCTGTTATGACTATGTTACCTCTCCTTCCTATCTTCCTGATCTAGTCCACCAGCTCCCTGTCCAGCTTCATGCCCTGTGAAGGTGGTCTGACCCCTCCCACTCCTAATCAAATTCTTCTCCTTTGGCGTTGTGCGGCGACATTACCCATAAGGCTTCTGTCCCGCCTCTTCCTCCTCCTCCTGGTACATATTATCCCTTCCCTTATGTATAAAGCCACACCACCACCCCTCCCTTCTGTCTGTCCTTCCGCATAATCTGTACCCAGGGATCACGAGGTCCCAGTCGTGGTACTGTGTTGCCCATATCTCTGTGATGGCTGCTATGTCTACTTCACCTACTGCCATCAGTGCCTGCAGATCTGCCCGTTTTGTTAGCCAGACTCCTTGAATTTATGGACACCACCATCCAGTCACGACCCTGTACCCACTGCGCCTTTCTCCCCTTTTGTGGTCTTTCTGTGCCCCCTGTTCCCCTCCCTTCCTTGTGTTTACCTACTGGGTGGAGCCCGATGGACCCACTCTCCTGGTGAGTGCCTTGCCCTCTGTGGCGTCCCCACCATCTTCAGTTTAAATTCAGTTTTCTGTCAAGTATCCTCCAGTTTATCCTTCAAGACCCTACAGCCCTCCTTACTTAAATACAGTCTATCCAGTGCATAAGGGACTTTTATTCTCCCGATCTACCACTCTCCCACCAACCCATACCCATTCGTCTGCCCGTCCCCCAACCATGTTGTTGAGTTCCTCTATCCTCTGCTTCCTAACAGTATTGCCTCTAGGACTGGAAGTACTTCAGAGAATGTTACTGTTTTCCTACCTCACTGCAGATCTTCCCACCTCCATGAACCTCTCCTGCACCACCCTTTCTCCTGCACCCTGCCAAACATTGGTACTCTCACATGGACCACAATATGAGGTTTCCTCGGTCCTGCCCCACACACTTTGGTATAACTGATGTGGAGCCTTTGGAAATGAGTCTATGACTCAAAGGGTTGTAATTCTGATTTCATAAATAAATAAATAACTGATCCCAACTTTCCTGCCATACAGTGCACCCACCTGTTGCATTTCTTTGTTCCTACTTCCCATCTCACTCTGTTCAGTATTGAATCTCTGTGACAGGGTTGAATAGGACTCTGTCCCAGTTGTCATGGAGAGTTTGAATGGAGGGATCTGTTCTGTTCCTTCTTTTCCTGTCTCTTGTCTGTCTGGTTGCGCATCAAATTTTCCTGTGAGACCTAAGATTTGATCACCCTGACAGTCTCTAAATTCTTTGCCTCGCTGACTCTTCAATCTTCACTTGCTGTTTCTGTTTCTCCTCCCTTGCACATCTGCTGGTATAAAATATATGCAAATCATTATGTGGAAATGTAACTGATATTGGGATCCCTTTGGTTAGAAATGATATAGTGTTACTGTTGAAATGTATAAAATTATAGTTTGAGATGATTGCAGAAAGCTATTGGGAACTTAGGGGTTAACATGGAGAGCAATTTTAAGCCATTTTTCAGAAGTTGTGCAGAACGGACTTCAGTTCTGAGACATTGTGTTCTTGTGGCACCTGCATGAAATTGACAAGAACATTTTAGAAAAAGCCAGGATGCTTGTTAAGAATGGGGTTGAAAAGACTTATAACAGCTGCAATGTTTTGAGAGACACACAGAGACTGAAGGAAAACTCAGATGGATCTTCTCTGCTTATTCTGCCTTTGTAACTAGTTATTCTGAAAATTTAATTTTTATGTTACTGCTAGAATAAACACTTTTACGAATTCTACAACTGCTCCTGGTTTTCCTATGCTTCCTGACCTGTGCCTTGATGACAATCTCCAAATATTACAACCCTCTTCCCCTCCTGACCCTCCCTCTCATTTTGCCTTCCCTTTGTACCACTCCCAGAGAGCATCATTTCTTCCCTAGGTCCAGATTCCCCTACCCCCGCTTTGCCTACCCTTGGTCCCCATCCCCTCCCACTAGTCCCTCTTCCTGGATTAGCCTTTCCTTCTCCATGCTGGCCCTTCCCTTACCTGGAGTCCACAAAAACACAACAGATTCTTCCCCTATCTATGGCTCCAAGTGTTATGCTATCCGAAGGAAGGACAGTGTCACCACTTACTGCCAAACCAGACTGACCAGGCTGCAACAATAACACCTCTGTATTTAGTAGATTCAGTCTGGGCCATGAACACCAACCAGTTCTGAACTCAGCAGATAACACTGCTCTCAGTCGAGATTAAGACAGCTAAACAAGGCCTGTCACCTGGTGACAGGTTGCGATAGAACTACTCACACGTGTAACCTCTATAGTCGCTTCTAATTGGCTAAACTTTGAATGTCACCTTAAGTACCACACATGCCTCCTGGCAAACAAAATCCAGTGGAAACTCACCCTCCCAGCTTACAGGGCCTCATCCAACCCTCCTTCCCTCAAAGATACACCAGAAGTACCTCCAAGGTCCGTTCTTGGTTCCCCGCTGCAGGACATCCAAGGGTCAGAGGCCTTCTATCACAGGGCTCAAGCTGGCTAAATGACCAACCTGTTGCTCTGACTACTGGGACAAAATAGGCCTGTTTAAAACCCTACTCAAGGAATTTCTAACATCTCTACTTGGGACTGCTCTTAGTAGTACTATTCTAACTTCAGCCCTGCCACCTCCTTCACACTGACTTATTATTGTTTTCTCCTGCGTGTTATCAGCTACTATGATTGAATACCTGCCTTACAATCTGTATCTTTTTTCTGTAATGTTTTTACTGCCATTTTTTGACATGACGCTGGGCTGTCTTTGCCCTCTGTTATAATATGTTACCCAGCTCTTTCTTACCTACTAATGTAATACATGGTCTGTTTGATGTCTTGTTGTCCTGCACCTGTATTTGTAACTTTGTATTGTGATTACTGACAAGGAGCCTTTGCAAAAGAGACCATGGACTCAAAGGATGTCATTCCATTTCTCAATAAATAAATTAATAAACTTCTCTAAGGCACTCAGTCAGCTCCAAGACAGTCAAACTGTTATCAGGAGCACAAGACACATACAGCTGGCTATCATCAGCAGAACAATGAAAAACCAAATCATAGCACCTGACAATCTCCCCAGTGGCCTCATGTGCACGGTATTAACAAGATGGGGAGCCAAAATATGAACATATTAAATTTGCCAGCAGATGAAGGCCAGAGGTCTATCAGTCTCACAAATGTGCAGCTAGCACCTCTTATTCTGCAGCTGCCCTCCCTTCCACCCTTCCCTTCACTGACCCTCCCCTTGTCCTGTCCCATCCCCTTCTGAAGCAGTCCACTGTTCTACTGGATACCACTTCTGCAGGTAACGCATTCCACCCAGCCACCACCCTCTCTGTAAAAGTGTCTCCTTATCTCCCTCCTGAACCTTCCTCCTCCAGTCTCATATCATGGCCCATGGTCTCCCTCCCATCCCTACTTTGAACAGCCCTCTGTACATGTCTTGTTTATTCCTTTCATGTACTTAAAGGTTTCAATCATGTCCCCCCTCCTCTCATCCAGCGAGTACATGTTCAACTCCTCATGCCTCCTTTCAGTATGACAAGTCCCCCAGCCCTTGATCATTTTTGTTGCCCTCGCTGCACCCTCCAGTAACTTAATGTCCCTCTTCAGGTATGGACGCCAGTACTGCACTGAGTACTCCAGGTGGTCTCACTAATGACCTATACAGTGGTAGAATCACCTCCTCCTCCTCGAAGATATACCCTTGCAATACAACCCAGCATTTTGTTGGCATTTGCAGCTGCCTTCCACATTGTGCAGAGTTGTTCACTGACCCCGTAATGAGCACCCCAGATCCTTCTCCTCCTCTGTCTGGGCTAGCTGCACTTCCCCAGCTGGTAACTCCTGCTGGGGTTCTTTATCCCAAAATGCAGCACCTTGCACTTTCTGGCATTTCACCCAGTTGCCAGGTGTCTGACCAGGTTTCAAGCTTTGCCAGATCATCCTGCAACTCCTGCCATCCCCTAGGTCATCCACCACCGCTCCTACCTTGGTATCATCAACAAACGGACTGATCTTGCTCTTGATGTCCAATGATATGTCTGCAATGAATATCCCAAACAACACTGGTCCCAACACCGAGCTCTGTGGAAGACCCCGCCAGACTACCTTGGGTGTGAGAGCCCCACCCACCACCACCCTCTGTTGCCTTCCCTGAGGCCAGTTCCCTACCCATCTCACCAGCTTTGCACCCACCCCTGTGCCTACTAACTTACTTCCAGCCTTCCATGCGGCACTGAGTCGAATGCCTTACTGAAGTCCAGATACAGGACATCCACTGCATGGCCCCTGTCCAGTTGCCTAGTTACCCAGTCATAGAACTCCACCAGGCTGGTTTGGCAGGATGTGCCCGTAAGCCATGCTGTCTGCTGTCCTGTAGTCCTCTGGCCTCTAGGAGGCCACCAGCCTCTCCTTCAGGATAGTGTCCATTAGCTTACTCATGATGGATGTGAGGCTCACTGGTCTGTAGTTTCCTGGTTCATCCTTGGGGCCACTCTTGTGGAGGGCACCACATGAGCCATCCTTCAGTCCTGAGGTACACACCCTGAATGTAGTGAGACATTGAATAGGTCTGCCAAAGGCCCTGCAAGGACCTCTGCAGCACCTTCAGTACCCTGGGTGCCTTCAGACCCTCCTGAACTCTGCCCTCTATGATTTCCCCATCTGTCACCTCCCCTCGTTTCTGCCATTTCTCCCCCTTGGGTGTCACCCTTCTCTTTAGTAAATACTGAGCAGGTACTCATTTAGTGCTTCTGCCTATCGCACCCTGCTACCACCCAACCCCTCCTTCCTAGTCCTTACTATGTGGTCCTTAAGCTCCTTTTCTCCTGATGTACCTAAAGAAGTCCTTCTCCCCTTCTTAATGCCTTGTGCCAGCCTGAGTTCGTAGATGCCTTGCTCCCCTTACTGCCCTTGTCACCTCCCTTCGATTCCGCCAAGTACTCCTCCCTGTCCTCCCACCTCCTTGTTTTCTTGTACTTCCTAAAGACAGCTCTTTTCCATGACCTCCTTGCTCAACCAGCTTAGTTTCTTAGCCCTAGCCTTCTTGCTCTGGGCCTTGCAGCAGGTTTTGTTGCCTCCACTATCCCCAGCTTTATGAGCTCCCACCTCTGGTTAGTGTCCATACTAGATTAAATTCTGGCCAAGTACCCTTTACCACTTCCCTCATCCTCCCAAAGTCAGCCCTCCAGAAGTCCAGCATTCTTGTACCAGATTCCACTCCTTCCTTGCCCATATCCAGTGTGAGCCATACTGAGAGGTGGTCACTCCCTGACAGTGGTTCCTCTACTGTAAGTTCTCTCACAAAGTCCCCATTTGCCAAGCACAAGGTCAAGGGTATTCCCCTAACCTGGTTGGTTCACTGACCATTGCAGCAGGAAGCGTCTTGGAAGGCATCCAGAAGTACCTGCTTCCTTCTGTTCCTGGTTGTTGAGGTACTCCAGTCCACTCCTGGCATGTTGAAGTCCCCCCAATCACCACATTACCCTTCTCAGAGGCCCTCCTGATCTGTCCCGCTAGTTCCTTGTCTAACTCCTCTGTCTGAGATGGTGGCCTGTACACCACTCCCATTCTAAGAATCCTATTCTTGGAATCCTGGATTTGCATCCAAAGTGACTCTGTACTCACCTCCCTCCCTCCCTCCCTGACACACTTCAGTCCTTCCTTCACATATAGTGCCACACCCCTCCTTTCCCAATCACCCTGTCCCTACTAAATAACCTGTACCGTGGGTACAGACAGGTTCCAGTTATTGTATTGGGTGGCCCATGTTTCTGTGATGGCTGCAATGTCCACTCTCCCTCTGCCATGAGCACCTGTGTAACCTCTAGGTGGCGCTATCCCAAGGGCTACTACCCTGCCCGTTTGACTCCTGGACATGTTGAGGGCCTAGGTTCTATGGCAGGTGCCTCCACCCAGAGGTCAGGGTTTGCAGTGGTTAGACTAGCTTGGTCACAGCCCTCTGGGACACTGAGACACCCTTTTATTCCCTCTAGTGGCTCACACAGTACACCCGGCTTACAGCCCCAATACCCCACATATACACACTGTTCACTCATATAGATAACCACTTACCCCGAACCGATTCTGCAGCACGCCTCTGAGGACACCCTGTAAAATAAGGTTAAACAACATACACAGCAAAGCACAATACTGTTTCCATAAGTACCAACACCACAAACAGTATATAGTATAACAACAAATCTGATTTATTTAGTGGCAGTAACACGGGAGGGGAAATCAGGTTAATTGGTGGCATTAAATCACAGTACTGTGCACAATACAGGGGCTGAAAAGTCACACTCTGGGTACCCAGGCTGGGAGGGCTAGCCAGGTCCCGTTGCCAGGGTGGCCGGCAGGTGCAGAGGATAGGGCCCTGTAGAAGAAAATTATGCACAACACCCAATTGTAATCTGGAGCGGATGGCTCAGTTCATGAAGCAGTGAAACAACAAGAATTAGATGACACACTTGTGATTGAAAACAGGCTGCAGGGAATTCCCTGACTTGTACTCACAATACCTAAGCTGAAAACCGGATGGTGGATGTTCTTCTGGATTGCCAGAACAACAAGGCATGGAGACAAAGTCCTTGTGACTGGACCCCACTGCAGTTGATAGCAAATGGATCTAGTCCGAGACAAGCTGGGGTTTGCTTCCAGCTTCAACACACAGCACACGGCACTGGGGATTGGAAATAGCGATTCCCCACAAGCACTACGCACATTCATATGTAAAAGGAAAGTACTATACCAGGCAGACTGTTCCCGATCCCATCACAATTACTGCAAAACCCAGGAGCACACACAGCAGCTTCAGTTCCTGACAGACCGAGCACCATTCAGTAATTTCTCCAGTCTTCTACAGGGTGAGTCTGGTTTCCACACTTCTAGTGCTTCTTTCTCCTCACGACTCGGATTCAGTCCAAACTGGGGCTCCACGAGGCTGCAGACCCAAACTCAGGGCTTCTGCCTCCCAGCGCAAAAACTATACAACGTAGAAACATAGAAGGATTTGCAGATAAGGACCCAAGAAGGCCCATCCAGTCTGCCCATCCTTTTTCTACCTTATAAATGTGCCATCGGCCTTTGCTCTGTCAGTGGCCTATCTATTCATAGTCATTTGTATTGCTCCCTTATGCATATCCCATGCCTGTTTGAAGCCCTGCACTGTATTCATAGCCACCACTTCTTGTGGTGCCATTCCATGCATCCACCACCCTTTCTGTGAAAAAGAATTTCCTCACATTCCCCTTAATCGCCTCCTCTAATCTCATGTTGTATCCTCTTGTCCTGCTATTTTTCTTATATTTAAACATGTTAGACTCTTTCACCTTGTTTATGCCCTTAAGGTGTTTGAATGGCACAGAGCTCCTTCTCTTCACAGTCACAACTGAACTAATCTTTCCAGTCACAGAGCAGGGCATTTCCTTTAGCTCCACACCATTCTGTTGGCTGGTTCGGCTGCCACTCACAATAAGACTCCCTCTGTCGGTGGAAAAGAGGCAGGGTTAAAACTACATTTTCCAGAGTCACTGCCCACACAATCCCCTTGTGGCTAGCTCAAAATTGAGAGTCCAAGTTCTGATTCATCCACAGGCTCCATTTTAGGGTCTCCTATCAACCTGATTGGTCCAAGTAAGCTATTCAGGACCAAAATGAAAGAGTTACACTGAAATAGTTTGTGCTGAAATGAAGACAGGTTAGACAAACTACATTTTCTCAGTCACTCTAAAAGATTTCTGGCAAACAGTTATATCTTTCAACAAGGCTCCCTCTGCACATGTAGCAACGGCAGAAATGGAGCAAATTGACAGCAGCCAGTGAGTTTGAGCATTAAATAACAGTCCCTCACACAACTAATTAAGTCTGCAAGCAGACAGCTCTTAAAGAGACAGCACGTGGAGACTCAAATAGCACTCACTTGGAACCACATTTAAACAGCTCAGATGCCGAACACCGCCCAGACTTGGAGCATTCAGGCAAGCTCCTGGATGACTTTTGGGAACCCCATTTGCAGGGGTTACACCTGTAACTCTGCAGTTTTCTCCCAAGGCTCCTAGCATTAAGGGGTAACCACCTTCTACCCTTTCCCCCCTCCCATCCTGCCCTCCTTTACCAGCATCACCAGTAGTATTTGCCATTTGTCCTTTGTCACTGTTATGGGGGTAAGCTCATATGGTTTCCCAACCTGTGGTCTCTGCATGTCTCTTGCCCAACTGCCACTCCTCGCCCTAGTTTAAATTCCCAACTTCCTCTATGTACTCCTCCGTCCTCTGTTTCAACAGTTTCTTTCCTCCTCACTCAAGTGTAGTCTGTCCTTGGCATAGAGACTACTGTCCTCCCAGGTCCCCAACAGCCCATACCCTTTAGCACAACACCAGGTTCTTACCATCCATTAAATTCCTCTATTCTCAGCTTTCTTGTTGTGTGCTTGCCTTGGGCACTGGAAGTATCTCTGAAAAAGTTGCAGATCTTCCTGCCCCTCACATAATTGTCCTAGTTCCTCAAATCTCCTCTGGACTATATCTACTTCTTGTCAGCCGGGTCGCTCGTCTCTAGATGTATAATTAATTGGAGGCTTGTCCCTACCCCTTCCAGCATATTTCAGAACAGATTGTCCCACCCTTCCGCTGTCATTCCTGGCATGGCCTCCACCCAAATGTGACTATGCCTCTCCTCTTGCTACCCCACCTGACTCCTCTCTTATTATTGAGTCCCCAGCACTAAGATTCCACCCTCTTACTCCTGCTTGGTTCCATTCATCTCCTCTCTCATTTCCAGCTCCTCTTCTTCCTCCTGCACATTATTTCCCCTTTTGCTCTCTGTTGCAATTCTCCCGCAGAACATCCCATTCGGTTTGGTCCAGGCATTTATCAATTACTCCTCTAATTTCATCAATTCCTCCTCCACCTTCTTCCTCTCTAGCAGTGCAAAACTATTTTCTGAAGACCCTTCACAAATGCCCACTCCTCTCTCTTCATAGTAACCTGTTCTCTCCTTTCCACTCCATGACTTTTGCCACTTCTTCGCCTCCCTCACAAGTCCCTATCTCCTCCTTCCATTTGTCTTTTGTCCTGATCTGGTTTCCCCAGCAATCGTTCTTCCTGGCCTGGGCCCCTTTGTCCTGCTTCCTTCTTCTGACCCTCTCCTCACCACTGTTGGCTTAAATCGCCTCCCTCATCTCCCTTCTTCCTCCTCCAGTATTGGACTAAACCCACCCCAATCTGCCTTGCCTGTCTTAGTTCCTCCTGCAGACCCGCGATCTCCTTCTAAGTTTTTCTATGTGGTTACACACTAAACATCCTCCCACACGCCAGGCAATTTTAGAAAGACTGGTGCACCGTAGTTGTTGCAGCCTAACACCTACCCATTGCTGTCAAGTGCTCACCAGCCACCCCCCTTCCAGATGCAGGATACCAAACACTCCCCCAAGTCTCCCTCTCCCCTCTATCAGTGCAAAACATTCTTTTCTTAATTTCCCTTACCCTTTGTTGTGCACATTTAGATAGATTGAGCAACTGCTTTTATATTCCTATCCACACTCAAAATAGACTTTAAGTAGCTACTGCAAACCTTATTCAAACTCCTACTCTCCTCCTTTCTCCAATGCAATAGCAATGCAAACAAGTAACAATGAAAGCTCCTAGATTTGCAGTTACTTCCCTTCCACTGAGATAGCAGTCACCTATTCACTGCTGCTGTTCCTTTCCTGGATGTCTGCTTCTTCTATGACAGGTGCATATCCTTTGTTCCGCTTGAGGAAGTGATGTCAGAACCCCTGGTATAAAGGAAATCACAGATCAGGGGCGGGTGGGGTGAGGGTTTGGGACCAGCCCAAGTCTTCCAGAAACAATCAGGTAGCTGAGGCCCTGGTCAGACGATTAGCACCTTCCCCACTATGCACTACATTTTGCAGCTAGGGAAGCCAGCGAAAATGAATCACAATTCTACTCAAAGCCCCCAAAATAGGTTTGCTACCAAAAGAAACAGGTCTCCAATTCAAACAGCTTCACCAACAACACATCAAAATAGGCTTGAAATTAGAAGATATAGGTCTCCAATTCAAAGAAACAGCCCCAGTTAAATCACACCAAATATGTTTTAAATCAGAAGAAATAGGCCTCTACAAATGCAGTCTGCTACACAGTGAAACATCAAACAAATGAGCCCACTTATAGCCACCAAAACAGGTTTCAAAATTTGAACAGCCGCAAAACAATACCCTGCTAGCCCTTTAGAAGTAGAAAGAAAGAAACAAATTAACCTTTATTAAGTAAAATCCACAAGAAACAATGTAAAACAACAAGAAGAAGCTACTGTACTGTAACAGATCTGATCCTTTCCCTTCCAGTTCCCACAAAATCAATCCCTGAGGCACATAACAACAAGAGCACAGCAATGCTCTGATGAAAGAGCCAAGTGCCACCTGCTGCACCTGCTGGATAAATAGGACTCAAACCACCACAACACTGTACTAAGGAGTCCTACATAATGCTGCAGACGGCCAACAGCACTCCATGGTCCACCCTGTCAAAAACCAAGACAGGTCAAGCAAGACAAGAATGGAATGACGTCCTTTATCCCTTGTCAGGAGGAGATCTTTGTGTACCTTGACTAAGCCCATCTCTGTACTATGACATGGCTAGAAATGGACTGAAAGGGCTCACAAATATCATATTTTATACAGATGTTATTCCAGCTGCATCACTACCACCTTCTCAGCTATTTGGTACATTTGTTACAGACAAAACAAAAAGTACCATTGATATTACAGGAATGATTGATAGACATAATAACAGCTTTGTTCTATGAACATATGGTCCTGACTTCATTACAAAGTCTGCTTTAAGCAACTTAATGTCATATTTAATAAACCCTGTGTGACAGATACCTATTCTCCTCCTGGATTTTATATAACACAGCATATAACTAACACAATAAAGGTAAAGAATATTACATTAACACTTGCTGTCAACTGTTTATTATGACAAAATCTCATCCTTCTATCTATTTATTTTTCTTTATAAAGGTCTTTCAGCCTGCTGTGACAGTACTCATCTCCCTAAGGTTCAATAAAATCCATGGAAGGAAGTCAGCAAAGCAGGAATTTCTCATTTTGTAAATGCAGCTCTGCAGTAATCTTTCCTGTTTATAAATTAATTTAATGATATCAACCCATGCTCCCAAGTGTGGGCATCCTGGGGTTAATCGACACAGTGATAGTCTTGCAGGTTGCTGCAATTAAAATACTCACAAAAGATTTCTATCTTCTGCAGACGTAAAAGGGTTGCAGGATTGAGCAATCCCAAAATATATGTTAGGTGTACCCACCTGCCCACATTTTCTCCAGTAGCTTCAACACTACTTTTCCGCACATAATGTTTGGTTTTACATGGACACACGTAATACAGTAATTCCCATCCACCTTCCATCTATATTCTTTCCAGTTACTGGAAGAGGTATTTAAGACCCCATCCCAAATGTTCTGCCAGTCTTTTGCTCTAGGTGTACTCCTGACTCCAACTCCCTCAAGTTTGCACCAGAGGTAGTGTCTTCCTGGCTTTTTCTATATAGGTGCACCAAATTTGGCATGTGTTTTTTGTTAGTAACCCTGGGTCAGCATTCTCTCATATTTGTTTTGATGAAGGATGCTACCTGTAGTATCCAAACAAGTCTGTATTTCTAAGAGGAAACTTCCTTTTCATGAGGTCGGATTTACCCTCCTTGCAGAAACTGAGAGAATCGGTTTAGACTTGTCCCTTTCCATCTCTGAAATTCTGCATCCTTTTTAAATTGGGGTTGGGGGGCAGTAAAATCTGGACTCGGATCTATCGGAGTAAATCTAGTTAGCATTCCTTCTGTCCTAGTGTCAATTTTACCCACTCTAAATGGCACACATTTGTTTTACCCAGGAGTTATTCAGTTGGCCCAAACATTTACCCAAGTTTGGGACATCAAAAGCTCCACTGGATTTCCATGGTTGCTGTAATCCTGCCACTTTATAAGGCTGTAGCAAAGGGCCACCAAAATGATAATGGGCTTGGAAGGACAAAAGCTATGAGGACATGTTGGTGGCTCCTTAACATGTTCACCATGGAGAAAAGGTGGTTGAAAGGACACAATCTGTTTTTAGTATACTCAAGGGTACTGGCATAATTGAAGACTAATATCTGGTGTCCTCCAGCAGGAAGTGTTTACATGCCTTGAAGCTCAGAGGGATAAATTCAGAGGGAGTGTTAGAAGACAATTCTCCCAGAGGGTGGAAAACCTATGGAAACTTCCTTCCAGCAGAGACAGTGGACGGGAGGATAGTAAAGCCTCTAAGGTAAGCCTAGAAAGTTTCCATTTACCACAGGAATTGCAACGTATCCTGGGTAGTAAGGTGGATAAACACAGGTTACTCACCTGTACAGTAGTTTTAGAAGTGGTATATGATGTTCATCCACATTTTCTGGCATTGTCCTTTCCCTTTAAATCCTGCTGGAAGTCTTCAAGCTGGCTCCTCCCACCTACCCGGTGGTATAACCCTTGGCTCCACCCCATGATGCCAGATCTTTGCCTGCTGGAAGCAGAGGTTGTGCGCCTGAGTCTGGGGAGGTCAGGTGGGTCCATGTGGATGAACATCATATACCACTCCTAGAATTACTGTTACAGGTGAGTAACCTTTGTTTCTAGGGACAGGGATATGATGTTCTATCAACATTTTCCGCAAACTCCTAGCAGTTCTCCAGAAGGAGGGAGGCAGGCACCCCTACCTAGGAAATAAGGATTGAGAACTGAGGCCCCAAAACCAGCATCCCGGTGTGACTCTAAGTCAATGCGGTAATGGGAAATGAAAGTGTGTGATAACTTCCAGGTAGTAGCCCTGCAGATTTCTTGGATAGGGACGCCCCTAGAAGCAGCCACCAATGCAGCAGTATGGCAGGTGGAATGAGTCTCAGCACCTCCGGGAGGCTCCCTACCTGGCAGTCTATAGTAGAGATCAATGCAGGAAGTGATCCACCTGCCAACAGTCTGCTTGGCTGCAGGTCTGCCAGGTGCGGTTTTAGCGAGGTGACAAATAGCTGGCGAACTTCTCTGAACTCCAGCTGTGCGCCTTTGTAGTAAGCGAGCACTTGCCTCAGGTCCAGGGTATGGAGCCTGTGTTCGGCCTCTGAGGTGTGATTCGGAAGAACACCAGAAGAGTCATCACCTGATTCAGGTGAAACTCCAACACAACCTTTGGGAGGAACTTTGGGTTGGGGCACAGGACAGCCTTGTCCCTGTGGAAGACCAAGTAAGGAAACTCCACCGAGTGCGCTTGGAGATCACTGATCCTTCTGGTTGATGTAATAGCCACCAGGAAGGTGGTCTTCCGTGACAGGTGTGACATCTCACACCTGTGCATCGGTTCAAATGGCTGGCCCGTGAGCTTTGCCAAAACCAGCAGCAAGTTCCACAGAGGTGGTGGGTTCACGACCAGAGGGAAATGTGATCTAGGCCTTTGAAAAGCACCAGACCACCTTCTCCTGTGCCACTGACTGCTGACCGCCAGTGCCGTAAGCAGAGATGGCAGCCGGTGCACCCTAAGGTCGCCAACTCAAGTCTCCTTGGGAGAGATGACCACATGCAGGGTCAGCGTTAGGCACTCATGAGGCTCCTGCCGCTGGGAGGCCCCCGCCCCACTGGCACTGACCACCCGCTGACCCCGGCCGATCCAACAACAACAAGGCCAATAGACAAACAATACAATTGTAATCCCTGCTGCTGCACGCACACACAAATATTTCTGGGGCAAGGAAGTAACATTAGACACGAGTACACCCTCAGCCTGACTGATTGCTATATAACGCTACGCTTACCTTACCCTTCCCGCCTTCATCACCCTCAACTGCTAAAACGGAAAAAAAAAGGCAGCGCCAGCATCACATAGTTGCTTCGGTAGATGGTAGTTGGTTTGTTCCTTCGCCTTTACTGACTGCAGTGAAGAAGTTCGGGGCCCCACGATCTCAGCTGCTCGCCCATTGGGGAAAAAAATATATCCTGCCCATTTGTTGTACATGCGGCTCCTGCCCTCCATGCTGATTGTCCTGGCCACACAGTGATGTGACAGAGAGCCTGTCTCAGACTGTAAAACTGCAGCATGTTTCCACTCGCCTCTATATGCTGCACATCATGGTGACGTGGAGGAGCAGTTGAGCCAATCACAGGGCTCCACTCAGTCACTCAGTCCCTTGCTATTTTTGCACCTCCTCCCTCGGACCTGAAAGATTTGGTCCCACTCAGGTCCGTGGACGGCTCCATAAAGATGATCCCTTTGGCGCCTTGGAGTCCTATTCAACCAAGGACTAGTTCCAGTCGAGCGTGGAGTCTGAGAAGGAGAATCTCGCTGGAAGCCGCGAAGCGCCGCGTATCGATTCGCAACTGAACTTGGAGGAGCCAAGAAGAGAGAGAGAGAAATCGACTGGGACTGGGAGAGAAAGAGAGAGAACGCCGCGGAGAGACAACTCAGTCACACAGAGAAGACCACTGCTATCTGCAATTCTGCATGCATCTTAAGCCACAGCCACTCAACTGGTAACCCGGTTCCATTCTGATCTTGAGTACTGCTGCTGGCCTGCTTATCCTCGCCACCGCTGATACAGCCCTCAGTGCTAGTGTGCTCAGTACTGCTTGCTGTGCGCTGACTGCTGTGCTGTCTTGTAAATCATTTATTTCTTTTAAGAAATAACTGTTACGCTCAGCAAGCAGCAGCATCAGCTGGCCAGAAGACCACAAATCCAGTGTCTGTACTACTGTTGCCCAGAGTCAGAGACCAAGTTTTCTTCTTAGGTATGTATGTTTGTTTCAATTGTTTGATGCTGTCAGTGTATTACTGATACTGCCTGCAATTAAGGTAAGGATAGTTGGGAATGGGAGATGAGATGGCTGCTACTGACTCCTGTTAAAGCCAAAAGGGTACTGCATTATTCTCTGTGATGGCAGTTTTTATTATTCCCCATTGTTCTTCCACCTCTCCTTCCTACCCATTTGCTAGTGCATTTCTTAGGCACTTGCCCAGTTTGGCAAAGTCAGCCGTCCTGAAGTCCAGTACTTTTGTGCTTGTATGGCTTGACTCTATTGCTGTGTTTATTGTGAACCATACTGTTCGATGGTCGCTAGTTCCCAGATGGCTACCCACTTCTACATCTGTGATCATCTGTTCATCTCCATTTGAGAGAACCAGGTCTAAGATTGCTCCCTCTCGAGTGGGCTCCAATACTAGATGTCTAAGGCATGCTCCTGTAGGGCATCTAGAATAACCCCACTCTTAGAAATGGCTGCTGACATCTGGCATATTCAGATCACCCATCAGCAATATCTCCCTTTTTCTGCCATTCTAAGTATACTTTCTAATAATAAAGCTGGAGTGTGGTTTACCCCACAAGACTGAAAGCAGGAGGACATCAGGTCTTAAAGGCAAGATGAAATTTTTTCCTGACCGATGGAGGTGGTCACTTTGCGTAGTGGTCAGGCTTATCATAATTCAGCTGAATGATGAGACTAAGAAATCCTCCAATTTTATACCATAATATTTGTTCCTGACCGATGGAGGTGGTCACTTTGCCAGAGTGGTCAGGCTTAATCATAATTCAGCTGGATGATGAGACTAAGAATCCTCAACAATTTACAATAAGGAAGCATATTGGATTATATGGACAATGCAGATGTTTAATGCAGCAGAGTGGGACAGAGGTAATAGAGCAGGAGAGCTCTGTTTCCTTAACTATATGCTTTTGATTGTAGAATGATTACTGGGGCCCGCCTCGCCTGTGGAGCCCCAGTCATAGAGTTTGCTGGAGGCCCCAAAGTCCTAGAACCGGCCCTGACCACATGTCCAAGATGCTAGCCACTGGACAACCCAAAGGGTCCAATCCTTTCCCTGACACCAAATGGAGAATCTGTTCCATTTGAAGGCATAGCATTTTCTGTCGATTACTTTCTAGATGCCTCCATGACAGTTAGTACATCTTTGGAGAGACCTAAAGCCTGGAACTCTAGCCACTCAGGAACCAGGCTGTCAGGTGCAGAGATTGAAGGTCCGGGTGGATGACCTTCTCCTGATTGATTGAGAGAGCAGGTCCAGGCATATGGGAAGATGCCTCGGGGCCTGTTGCTGAGGCTGAGGAGATCAGGGTACCAAAACTCACGGGCCAGTCCAGAGCCACTAGGATCACCTGTGCCTTGTCCCTTCTGACATTGAGCAGCACCTTGTGGATCGAGGGAAGGCATAGAAGAGGCCTGGGGTCCAAGGCCTTGAGGAAGCATCACCCTGCAGCGTCCCTGCTGAGGGGCTGGGCACAATACAGCCTCAGCTGTGTGTTCTCCTGAAGGCAAACAGATCCACCTGAGGGTGCCCTACTAGGAGAACAGACTGTGAACTACCTTCGGATGGCGAGACCACTCGTGAGATGCCTCGCACCCGACTGAGGGCGTCTGCAAGTGATTGGAGGCTCCTGCCACATGGAGGGCCAGGAGATCTGCCTCCAGGCTGCGCACAACAGTCCAAATGTGGAGGGCTTCCTGCACAGGGGCAGGGGTGTGTTCCACCTTATTTGTTGAGCTAGTACATGGTCGTGGTGCTGTCCATCTGGACTTGGACTACTTGACCCCAACAAACAGAGCGAAGGCAGTCAGCACCAGCCGGACTGCTCAGAGCTCCAGCAGGTTGATGTGGCATCGACTGGGGTCCAGAGCCCGTGGACTCTGTGTTCCCTCAGATGGGCACCCAGCCCATGAGACAGGCATCAGTTGTCAGGTTGACCGCTGGCTCAGGGCGGAGGAAACAAGATCCCTTCCCGCAGATGCTCTGGGACTAACCACCAGTGGAGGGCATCCCACATCCTCTGGGTCACAGTGACCAGTTAGTCAAAGTGACCTCTGCGCTGAGATCACTGGCTGGCCAGCTCCCATTGCAGGGAGGGTGCATAAGCAGCGGGCCCATCAGACCACGCTTGTGCATGCAGGCCACCATGTAACACAGAAGGAGCAGGAAGTCCCAGGCAGAGCGCAAGTGCCCAACCAGAAATAACTGGGCAAAGGAGGAGAGAACCTCAACCCTGGCCCCGGGAGCCGGGCTCTGGCTCGGCAAGAGTCGAGCTCTGCCCTGATGAAGCTGATCACCTTGAGGGCACAAGTTCCGACTTGGCCCCATTGACCAGAAAGCCAAGGTCGATGCAGGTATGGAGGGCCAGGTCCTGGACCGCTCCACCTCCTGCTTGGAGGGACCTGCTATCAGCCAGTTGTCAAGGTAGGGGTACACCCGGACTCCTCTGTGCCTCGGGTAAGTTTCCACCACTGCTATGCATTTGATGAAGACCCTGGGGCTGAGGAGAGGCCGAAAGGCATGGCCTGTAACTCTTAGAGGATTCCCTCGCTCAGAAGTGGAGGAACCTTCGGTGGGATGGACAGATCGGGACGTGAAAGAATGCATCCTGAAGATCCAGAGAGCAAAACCACATGTCTTGATCCAGAGATGGTATGATCTGGGACAGAGCTACCATCCTAAAGGTGCGGACCTGAGGAATTTGTTCAGGTTGTGCCAGCCCCCATCCGCTTTGGCACCAGGAAGTACCTTGAGACAAACCCTGGGTGTTCCAGAGGATCCACAACTCCGACCATGACCTCCCTGTGGAAAAGTTGTGCTATGTCGTCCTTGGAGGCTGACCGAGTGTTTGCAGATACCAAGTCCTCCCGTGGGCTGGGCTCGGCTGGGAGGATACTGTTCGAACTCTAGAGGCAGACCCTGACCGACCACTTCCACAACCCACCTGTCTGTGGTGACAGTGGACCAGGCCAAAAGAAAGTGGTGGAGCCGGCACCCACAGGAAGACCCAGGGAGGTGTGACGGGTATGAGGGTGGCACTCACCCATCCTGTTACTGAGCAGGCTTGGAAGAGGAGGATCCAGCTGTAGAGCCTCTGGGCTTTTAGACCACAGAGGCCACTGATTTGGGCATTGGTCACCAGGACTGAGCCTGCTGGCTAGACTGATGCTGGGCTGGTTTTGCCACAGGAGTGGCGGGCGAGAAGGGCTTATGTTTCTGTTGCCTGCAGCCCTTGGGATCCTTCTGGGCAGATATCACGGAGTCCAAGGTGACATTAGACTTTTGATATGCTGGAGGTCACACTGGGCCCAAACACGCCAGTGCCCAAAAACAGGACATCCGCCAGCTTGTGCTGAGTGTTTACTGTAAAGGTAGAGATCCTCAGACAAGCTCTATGGTGCATGGCACTCGTGGCTGCCACCAAACAGGCACAGGAATCTCCAATATCCAAAGTCATCTGAAGTTGCTGTTTGGCCACAGCACAACCCTGGTCCCGGACCTGCTTGACCACAGACTGGAGGTCTGCAGGAAGATGAGGAATCACCTCATCCAGAGAGCCCAGAAGGGCATGGGAGCAGTGTGCCATCACGACAGCCAAGCTCGCCTGGCGAGGGCAGAGTAAGGAGGCAGCATAGACCTTTTAGCCGAAAGTGATCCAATTTCTTTGACTCAACCAGCAGTCTATCGACATCCCCCAAATTTCCTAGCGAGCCAAACAAGGAGTCAACCTAAAGGTAGGCAGGCAATGTGAGAAGGCAGTAAGGAGGTCTGGGGAGATACTGGGATGCATAGGGAGAGGCATCACCAGTAGAAAACAGGAAGTTGTCATCCTCTGTATAGACAGTTGGTGAGACCCCATCTGAGTACTGTGTGCAGTTCTGGAGACACCATCTCCACAAGGACATAAACAGGATGGAGGCAGTCCAGAGGAGTGCAACTAAAATGGCGAGAGTCTGCATTAGAAACCAAATGAAGAGAGACTAAAGAAGCTTAATATGTATACCCTCAAGGAAAGGAGTGAGAGAGAGGACATGATAGAAACTTTCAAGGAGCTCAAGCGACTCAACAAAATCCAAGAGGGTAGCATATTTAAGAAAAAGAGATGCAAGAACAAAGGAGCACAGCTTGAAGATGGGGGGAGGGAAGGCTCAGGGGCAACGTCCAAAGTTTTTTCATAGAGAGGGTGGTAGACGACGGAACAGCCTTCCTGAGGAGGTCATGGGGTCAAAACAGTGGGGGATTCAAGAATGCATGGGACAAACATAAGGCAATTATAGTGGAGGGTTGAAGGAAGTAGGCTGTTGGTTAACTAGGATCTGCGGCTTATCCAATAAGTAGGGAAATGGGCAGACTGGGTGAGCCAAGCGGTCCTTATCTGCTGTCAAAGTCTATGTTTCTATGTTCACCAAACCTTCGGCTGAAGGGTGTTCCATGAACCCCGAGAGGGTACTGGTGGGCACTGCATATTTGCTGGCCAAGGGCGCAGGGCAAGAAGTGGGGCACTGCCAGAGCTCCAAGGCAGAGCCGACTATAGTCTCGGCCACTGGGAAGCCTCAATTGGACAGTCACCTTTATCCAGAATCTATGTGAGGGACAGTGAGACCACTTCTGGACGGGCTCCAATTTTATCCCGTGGACTCAGAGATGAAATGGAGGATGCCCAAGAAGGACGTGGGTCCTCCTTCTGTTGAAAGGTCCCCACCGACTCATGTTGATTGGACAGGAGTGAAGTGAGAATCTCGGACTCGAGGAGTCCGCATAGAGCAGTTCACCACCCAAGTCACTCTGGACCTACTGCAAGCAGTCAGGTGTAAGAGTAACCGACAGCTGATGGGGAAGTCCCTGAGTTGGCCGAGACTCCTTGGTCGGAGAGCCTGTCGGTGGCTGTTGGGGTGGTGGCTCCACCCGACTGGTGGAGAGACCAACTTCAACCGAACTGAGGCAGTCTGTACCAGTTCCACAGCGGTGTCAACTGGCCCCACTGGGGGCATCGATGTCGGCCTGCTTGGCGACACTGCGATGGCCAGTGTGGGAGCCGGGTTGGCTTTGGACCGGACAACAGCAACTGTTGCCATATCAGGTCTTCACAGCGTTGATGCAGTTTGGGTCAAAGTCTCTCCTCACCCGACGAGGACGAAGATGAGTAGCGATGGCGCTACTTCTCATGGCGCTGAAAGTGAGACCGCCGACGCCTGCAGGACCTGCTCGACCCAGAGGATGAGGAAGACCTAGACCTCGACCGCTGGGGGTGCCAACAGGGGATCTGTTGGAGGGAGCCGAGAATGCTGCGGCTCCTCCTGGTCTAGGTTGGTGACCGGAGGGTCCAGTTCAATGAGCTGAGCCAACTCTTCGATGGTCACTGGCAGGACCATGAGTCCTGAACAAGGAGTTGTCAGCCTCTTCGGTTGAGAACCGGTCAGCTGGGTCGAGAAAAATCTTGGCCACATCGTCGGCTGGCGCCTCGACCGCTGGCCTGATGGGGGGCACTGTGAAGCCAACCGTGGTCAAAACCTGGGATTCCTGAGACTGAGAAGCGTTCCTGGTCCCAAGAATGTCAATGGTGAGTCTTCTCCTTTTCTTTCCTGGACTCCTCCTTGTGTGATCAAGAGCTGCACAAACCCAAAGGCCCTCTCCCTTGGTCAGGAGAGACTGGCACAGCTCTTTGAAAGAGTCCAACTTAAGCAGAACAAAGGCGAAGCCGAGGAGGACTGTCTGGGCGGCTGTCCGCCTCCTCCTCCTCAAAAGCCACAAGCTGGCTCCAGCTGCTCAACGGACCCAGCAGCCACAGAGACCACCCAACGGACAACCCTGGATTTGACCAGTGGATGTCGCTTTTATGGGTGGTCCACTTCAAGCGGGCAAGGCGGTCCTTGATGACCAATGCATGAAGAAACTGATAGATCTCACAAGCCTGGGAATTGTCCTCGTGCCCCAGGCAGTAAACGCGTCGTAGTGTGGGGTCAGTACACGACATCTTCTGCCTGTATGGGCACGGCAAATCCAGGCTGAGGACTGGTCCTTGTCACGGTGCTAATTGAAGATCGAGCTGAAGACGAAACTCTGATGAGTTTAAATTTTGGATGTTAATCCAAAGATTTACGTGCCAGGGCCTACTCAACACTGGAGCTGTAAGGAGGGTACCTGCTTCTTCCAGTGGAAAGGAAGATTTGGCCATGGCATGAAGCTGAGGGTTATACCATCCAGGTGGGTGGAAGGAGCCAGCTTGAAGACTTCTGGCAAGATTTAAAGGGGAAAGGACAATGCCAGAAAGTGTGGATAGAACAGTTACGTACTTACCGTAACGGCAGATCTTGAGAGAATCTCTTCATCAGGCCATGCCTAGGAAACTATAAGCCACCAAGTGCTAGGACCACACAGAAACTTTTGCAAGCATTCTACCAGGGGCGCCCACACTGACTTCAGGCGCTGGCTTTCTCATATAAATGTGGACAGCCCATTTCCTCTTCAGTTCCTGCCAGAGATCATGCTTGGAGGACCTCCTTGTACAGAACCAGGAGAGAACTTAGGACTCTGCCAATCAGGCGAGGCATTGAGAGCAGCAGACAGAACCTCATGGAGGGGGAGACAGCCTTCCCAGATTCTCAGGATCCGATAGGGGCTGGAGGGTGGAACAGCATGGCCTGATAAAGAGATTCTCTCAAAGATCTACTGTTATGGTAAGTATGTAACTGTTCTATTTTCTTTGAGGATATCTTTCATCAGGCTACACCTATGGAGCAGTACCAAGCAGTATTGACCATAAACAGTATGGATGGTAGGAGCTGACAGGCATAAGAAAGTAGGCCTTGGAGCACTGCTAGGCCAATGCCAGCCCTCTTTCTTGAAGTTATGTCCAGACTGTAATGTTTGGTAAAGGTGTGGACAGTACTCCAGGTGGCAGCTGTACAGATTTCAGCAGCAGACACATTTCTGAAACATGGACTAAGTGACCCTGGTAAAAGGCTTTCTAGCAGCCAACAAGACATCAGCAACTTTTGGGAGACCCCAGATCTACCAATGGCTACGTTTTCAGGAGCTATGCACATAGATGAAGTGATCTGAGGTCCCTACTCCTGTGACAGAAGTCACTGGCATAAGGGCAGAGGTACTGGTGGTTTCACTGCCAGCTGCTGCTGCAAGGGGAACCAGATCTGTCGAGGCCATATGGGAGCAGTGAGGATTAGCTTTCCCCTCCATCTGAAGTTTGAGTAGTAGAATTAAAAGGAAGGGAGGGAAGGCATAAAGAACCTCCGCTTCCAAGAGAGGTCCAACGCCATCTCTCCGGAAAACTCCAGGCCCTAAAACAAGCAAGCAGAAATGCAGCAGTTTTGCATTGCGTGAGATGCAAAAAGCCCAACTCTGACAACCCCGCTGCCAAACAGGTCCACTACTGAGGTCAGTAGTACTTCCCACTTGTGCATTTTGGTCTGCAGCCTGCTTAGTCCGTTTGCCAAGATGTTTTGGGTGCCTGGAACATGTACCTGGACAGTTCTAGACCATGTTCTAGAGCCAAGTACCACACTCTCATTGCTCTCCCAGCACAGGGGTAAGAGTAAATTCCCCTTGCTTATTGATATAATGCATTACACTGACGTTGTCCATCTGTACTAACAGAGGACCTGGGGACAGGTGAGCCTATAAGGCCTGTAGGCCATACAGAACAGCCCTCATCTCTAGAACATTTATATGTAGGGTGCCTTCACTTTGGTCATATACCCTTACATCTGATGGGGCCCCTAAATGCCCCTTAGCCCATCCCCGAGGCATCTGTTGTTAAAATCTGATGAGGAGAAGGGATCAGAGAAGGAACCCCCTACAGCAAGTCACTGGTTTCCATTCACCACTTGAGCACCGTGCATACTGGACAGGTTAGTAAAACCTTCTGTTCCAGATTGTCTGTGAGTTGATCCCACTGGACTCTCAAGGTCCACTGAGGGATCCTCATATGGAGCTTGGCTAGAGGCACTGCAGTAATGGTTTCTGCTATTAGGCCCAGGAACCAAGAAATGTTATGGCTGTGACATAACAACTGTTGCAAACTAGTTGGGCCTCTGCCAAGAGGCAGAAATGCTGAGCCTATGGTCGTATTCAAGACAGCCCTCTATATTACAGGTGCTGGCAAGGTGTCAGAATAGATTTTGGCACACTGACACTGATCCTCAAAGCATTGAACAGTTACCTAGTTCAAGCTAGAGTGTGTGTGAGTTGTTCCCTGGGTGAGCTTTCAGAAACCAGTTGTCCAAGTAGGGAATACATAAAGGCCTTCCTGTGAAGGGCTGCTGCCACCACAGTCAAGCATTTGGTAAACTCACGCGCAGATGACAAATCAAAGGGCATTACTCTGAACTGGAAGTGTTCCCTGAAACAGGAATCTTAAATATTTCCTGTGAGGTTTTGGAGTTTGGTATGAAGGGAGGCATCCTTCATGTCAAGAGAACAGATCCAATTCCCTGCCTGCAGTAGTGGTAGCAGGCCCTGCAGTGTCACCATCCTTAAAGTTTTGTATTCTATGAAAAATTCAGGTCCCTGAGATCCAAAACAGGCCTTAGATCCCTGCCCTTGAACTAGGAAGTACTGAAAGAGAACCCTGTGTGTCTTTGTTCCCAGGGTATAGGTTATATTGCTCTTTTCTGGAGCAGGTATGAATTTCCTCCAGAAGCAGGGGAATGTGCTCATGAGGATAACATGAAGACAATGGTGGATGGTCTGGAGGTAGCTCCAGAGCATGTTCTTGTGCTATTATTTCCAGGACCCAGGCATCTGAGGTCAGCTCCTTCCACTGGTCCAGGTGGAGGAACAGACAACCCTGACAACCATCCTGGAGGCAACAGTGGCTGAGGTGTGTGTGAGAGGAGTCATGCTGAGCCAGCTGTGGCTCCTGCCACACTACCGCCTCTAGGGGCTTTCAAATGGGCACCTGGAGTAGGCAGGGCTCATGCTCCTTTACACTTGCTTGAGTACAGTGTCTCGCACCAGCTAGGTGAAAAAGGACTTCCATCTGCTCCTTGGCTGGGTGAGATAGAGGAATTAATTGATTTGAGGGTTGTGCCTGAGGCCTGCAAACTGGACAACATTCAAAACTGCTGGACGTCATTTGCAAAGCCTGCCACCCTTAGTCAGGAATATCTTCTCAAACATATCTGGAGGCTGATGCCCCACCCGAGGCATCCAAAATGTCATAGGGTGTACAAAGGAGGTGTTCACCTAAGTCATTAGTGCACCTTCTGAAGAGCTTGGGCAGCTGCTTTAGCTTTTCTCCAGAGTGTATTTTGGTAGTTTACCATATAGGTCTGGTAGCTTACAATTTAGGCCCAAGGAGGCAAAGACAGAGGTCCTTTTGACCATGACATCTAGTCTCCTGGATTCCTTGTCAGGAGGAAGAGAACTGAGATGTTCTGGTGCCTCTGATCTGTCATGGGCAGTGTTCATGACCACAGAGTTAGTCTCAGGTTGGCCTGCAAAGAAAGGCCCACCTGGGGGCCATATACATTTTATCTGCCCTTCTACGTACGGCAGGAATTATGTTAGGTCTATGCCAGGCAGCTAAGGTGGCATCCTCCAGGAAGGGAGATGGGGTGGAATTACAGTGGTGGGGAGTCAGGTAGCTTCTTGTGTAGGTAGGCAGTATTAGTGACCATAGAATCCACACAGAGATGGTTCTGTGAAGAAAGGCTTCCCCGCGGGATCCTGTTACAACTTCTTTGCCTTCCTAGACATGTCAGGGACCAAGTTGGCTTATGCCAGGCGGCCATGGTGGCATCTCAAAAGCTCTATCAAAGGAGGGATGACAAGAACAGGGCATCCGCAGACCAAGGCAAGCAGACAGATAGTGATGGATAGGGTCCTGCCCCTCGGTGTCAAACCTCATGACAGCCTACAATTATCTCAGAACGGAGGCAAAGAAGGGTCATCTTGGGGGACTGCAGGATCTACTCTGGGGGTCTCCTCACCATTGGTCAAAACCGTGGAGGTGGAGTGGGAGAGGGTAATGCCTCCATCTCCAGCATCCCCTTCGACCTCATCATCAGTGGGAAGAATGTCCTGGTGGTATTCATCCTCATCCACCTGGTCCTGAGAGGGGTTAGAGGGCACCCAATCCTGAGGTACATGCCGTGATTCCATAGGGAGGTGTTGTAGAGGCAGGCATGGTAGGTTCCTGGGGTCTGCCCTTGTGGGAAGCAAGTCTAGCTGCATGACATCCCACAGTGAATGAAGCATGACATGGAAGTCCACGGTGACCAGTGTCAGCACACCTATCGGCATCAGCTGAGGGAGAATCGGGCTGGCGTTGGTGGTGGAGCTGGAGAGGAGGCAGGGCAGGCCAAAACCTCTTTGGTGTCTCCCAGTATGGGGCATCATCGGGAGGGTGAGAATGACCGAGGAAGGCCCAGGGCGATGCTGAAAGGCAGGGCCCCTAAAGCCAAGACAGTGGCCAAAGAAACAACTGAGGATGGCATCAGGAGAGGTCTGAACCCCTGAGAACGCCGAGCCTGGCCAGTCGATGTCAAACTGATGGAGCTTCCTGGCTGATGGCCTCATGGAGAACAGGGCAGGAACAGTAGGGTCTGAGACATTGGTGGGGCACCCAATCCAGAGGAATCTACATCCGCCATGGTGAGGTAGGCAGGTGGAGCTGCAATGGTAGCCCTGTGAGGCACAGGGCATTCAGGGCAGAGGGGCCACCCCAAAGAGGAAAATGGCCTTGCCACAGCATGAAATGGCAACCTAAAACGAGTTAGGGAGGACCAGACTTTAGAACGTCCTTGTCCCGTGTTTATGCTTCCCACCCGATTTGTCCTGGGCCTTGGTGGAATGTGAACCCGAGGATGGTGTCAGGGAAGTGGAGGAATTCCTGGCCTGCAGCTCCTTCTCTATGTGGGCAACTTTCTGCTGAAGCAGGAATATTTCCAGGGTCCTCTGATGGCGCCACCTGGTAGCCTGGTTAAAGCCGTGGCAGATCTCACAGGCCTGGGTATCATGGCTGGGGCCTAGGCAGCCGCCATAAGCATTATGGATGTTCTTCTCGGGTATCTTCTTCCCACAGGCACTAGTCCTGAAGAGTTTGTCAAAGATGGAGCTCAGCATACAAAATGGAAGAAATCACTGTGAAAATGGTAGTCGACTGAAGCTTGCAGGATGTGTGTGAAGTCCAGCGGTGATGTTCCTGGGAGTCAACGGTGATATCGACAGTGGGAAAAAGAATTGAGGAGGGCACGAGGGCCGCCTACTCTTACAGGATAGGGCAACATCAGCGTGTGACAGCCGAGTGGGCATGCCCTGGTAGACTGCTAGTTAGAAAAATGTCCATGTGGTCCTGGCACCTGGCGTGCTATAGTTCCATAGGGTGTGGCCTGCTGCAAGAGATACCCTCAAAGTAAGATCTTGCTCAAGCTACAAGCATGCCTGTTGCATGCATGTCCTAGTGCATTAGTGACAAAGTCTTGGGAAGAACTGAAAAGCATTAGGGAGAAAAGTTTGCCCTTGACCAGGCAAAGATGAATGGATCCCCTACTGTCAACTTCAGACTTTGGAGGAGGAAGAATGTGCCCCACCACTGAGGACAAGCCACAGGGTACACAAGGGACCCCCGGGTTTGGTTAGGTGATGGGCTGGGCAGTGGCTATAATAGGTTGAGGGCTGGCTGTGGCTAAAGGTGGGGATAAAAATACAGAATATGAGATTTAGCTCAATGGAGCTTCCTTTTCCACTCAAATGAATAAACACACTTCTTAATTAAAATGAGCAAGGAATTATTTGTACCACAGACTGAATGGTATACATATAGTGTGTACCCCCAACCAAGTGACAGCCAGAGTCCAGACTAGTCAAGATTAAGCACTATAATCTTCAACTGAAATCCACATGGCTACACATATGGACAGAAGACACGCTATTCCCTCCCTTTAATGGCAGAAGCATTAAAAAACAGATTCCTAAGTGTAGATATGCTACCAGATCCTCTTCCACATTTGACAAACATCCTTGCTGTAAAATAGTTGTAAGTAATCTCTACTGCCACCAAATACAGTTCACCTTCTGCTCAATAACTGTACTGTAAGGCTTATTATTCGGAGGTTGTGTCCAGCTGGGTGTTGGAGTCTGTGCACTAAAGAAGAAATTCTGTCAGACTTGCACTTTCTTTTAGATAGTTGCAGAAGCGTATGCATCGAGGGCTCCAAATGCTAGATTTTAATTACTCCCTTCCTTGTGTAACCCCGGGTGCTATCCCAAGGGCTACTACCCCTGCCTGACTTGCCACTAACAGGTTGAGGGGCCTGGATCCGATGGCGGTGCCTCCACCCAGAGGTCGGGGTAAAAGCAGTCTGATATGACTTGGTCACAGCCCTCTCGGTCACTGCAACCCCCTTCTTCCCACTAGTGGCCCACACAGGTCGATCACTGGCATCCTTGCAATATGCACTTACCCCGGCTTGGTTCAATCAGCTGTCTCGGGGACCCCTGTAAAGTAAGATGCAATTAGACAATAACCACTTGTATAGTAATTCAACATAGACACACAGATCAGTCAGTGTACCTCTGCAAACACCCAATCTGATTTATTCAGGGGAGATAAGGACTGAGGGAAATCAGGTTCATTAGCTTACCACTCTAATATATATCTATATATTTCTATCTATCTAGGCACTGTGCACAGGCCTAACCTATAATTCACTGTCTCTGGGTACCCAGGCAATAGAAGGCTAGCCTCTCGATGCAGCTGGTTGGGCCCTGATGCAGAAAACAAGCATTTGATTCCTAAGAGGATTAAATAGAGCCAACGGGCTCAGTTTGTGTAACCAGTAAAGTAGCCAAACAAGTCTCGCCTCACTATGAATACCTGACAGGAGCTACCCTGATTTAGTACTCACGACTCCAGCAGAACGATTGCTCTCACACCACTCTCAGGACCGAGCCTGGGATTCAACCACTTCTCCACACATTTATATGAAGAGCAGAGGGTAAGATACCAGGCAACTGCTGTATAATCCCGATTTCTTTTCACTATAGAACACTGGGCCCAAGCGACGCAGCTTCACTTGTCCTGACAGACCGACGCAACTGAAGCAGATTCTCCAGTCCTCTACAGGGTGAGCCTGGTAGGTAGCTGTGCTTTGCACAGCCTCCTCTGACTGCTGCTTAAGCGGTTTAGTCTGACACTTGCTGGCATCGACCCACGAAATATGGCCTTCCACACGCGCTGCACTAGAAGTTCACAGAGCAAGAGGAGCCCAGGAGCTCCTTCC
Source organism: Neoceratodus forsteri (assembly GCA_016271365.2). NCBI lineage: Eukaryota > Metazoa > Chordata > Ceratodontiformes > Ceratodontidae > Neoceratodus > Neoceratodus forsteri. The sequence continues at coordinate 417,567,981 of CM057452.1, read as the reverse complement.
TCAACACAACCACAACGACTCTGCCCCTTGGCAGTTTGGGCAAGGACTCTCAGTTCAGGTGCCAACCGATCCCATTGGTGGGCTGCAGATGCCAGTCACTTATTTCAGCCCCCATTGGTGCAAAAGGCACGTAGTCCAGAACTCCATGTCCCAGAATTACTGACTGTATCCCTCTATGGCCAGCCGGCTCCACAATGAGTCCTGATTCTGATTGACTCAAATGGTCTCCATTTTAGATACCCCTGGCTCCTACTGGACCCCTCGAACTGTCCTGGTCCAAAATGGAGAGGCACAGCACACAGAGTCCCAGCTGCAACGAAAGCAGGTTAAACAAATGGCATTTTACTATTACTCTAAATAATTACGGGCAAATAGTTACTTCTTTCAGTGGGCTCCCTTGCACTTTCAACCATGGCAAGAGGGCAGTTACCTTAGCTTCGAGCGGGACTCGAGCAGGGAACACACAGTCCCCTCATGAGCAATGATTATGTCGACAAGCAGACAGCTCTTAAAGAGACAGTACGTGGAGGCTCTAAAGCACTCACAGAGCATTCAAATGGCTTAAACGGACGCCAACCACCAGGGAGGGACACGAGGCTGCTCCTAAACAACTTTCAAGAACCACCCATGTGTAGGGGTTACACCTGTAATTCCTCTTTCTGCCAGAATGACAGGCCAACTCATACTCCAAATGGGAGAGAACAGGACTGGCAGTCATCTTGTAATTTCTCAGAGGCAGAGATCACACACTTTCCCTGAACTTGTGGTCCCATTCTATTTATGTCCCAATGATCACTACCAGTACATTCAAGTGTCCCACTATTTGAAATCTGAACTGCAGAAATGGCCTTCAAAGAAAGACATACCACAGTTTCACCTATTAATCACCATGATACTGAAAAACAGAAACACAACATTTGACAGCAGATAAGGGCCGCTTGGCCCATTCAGTCTGCCCTTCCTCCCTACCTACACTACTACTGCAGACTGTACCCAATCTACAGCTCTTTCTCCTCCCCTTCCACTATGATTCCTTGAACTTATTCTATGAATTACTGAACTCTACCACTGTTTCTGCCACCACCACCTCCTCTGGAAGGCTGTTCCAGGAATCCACCACTCCTTCTGTGAAGTACTTCCTCACATCTCTCATAAACTTACCCCTCCAGCTTCATTGCATGTCTCCTTGTTCTTGAGCAACTTTTCTTCTGAAAAATACTTCCTCCTGTCCTGTTCCTTACTTACCCCCGTGAGATATTTAAAGGTCTCTATTATATCCCTCTCCTCCTCTGTTCCAGTGTGTACACACTGAGGTCCTTGGCCTCTTCCCATAGGGCGTTTGATGTAGATCTGACACCATTTTAGTTGCCCTCCTCTGGACTCCTCCACTCTATGTCCTTTCTGAGATTCAGTCTCCAGAACTGGATATAATACTCTAAGTGGGGTCTTACCAGCACCTATACAGAGGCAACACCACTGTGCAAGGTTGTGGGATGACAGATGGACCAGACACAGGACTTCAGGTTCAACACACAATCTCTGTGTGATTTTTTTTTCATTTAGTATGCTTCTGTCCAGCCATGAGCCGAGCTCAGCCCTGGTCACGGCCCCCCGCCACCTCCTGCTCCCACATGAGCCGCTTGTTGCCCCATGCCCCTGGCTTATCCCCAGGGCGGGACTGTACTTGCTGTGTTACGAATGTCGGGTCGGGGAGTTTGGGGGAGCCGCCTGGGAGTACACATCAGAGGCGGCGAGGAGGGTGTCATAGAGGCACTTGGCTGAGATTTTTGTCCCAGAGAATGATTTCTCCTCTGGGGCGGGAACGCGTAATGACATACTGCATCCTCCCTGCCCCCTGGACGCTGGTTGCGCGGAACCCCGCCTCCCAGGGCCCGAGTGCACCTGATGTTCGCCTCCTCCCCGGAGAAGGAGAGCAGTCCAGAGACACTCCATACATTTTCCTCCGGCGATCTAGGTCCATTTCCCAACCCAGGTCGCTGGCGCTGGCAGCGGAAATCCAACCACTATGCCGAAGGGCCAGCCTCTGTGTGACTTTTTCAAATTACAGTAGATCACTTTCAGAAATGGCATTACCTTCTTCAATACATCAGTCTGCAGCAACAGACTATGAATATCCTTCCTCTGCACTTAGTCAGCCCCTGCTGACCCACTGATCTCCTTAGCAGTCAAGTTCAGCCTCCTTGTTTGCCTGGGAGGTGGCGGCTCAAATAAAAGAAACAAGCTGAAGACAAAGAACCTCAGTGCAGAGGCACTGACGCAAGAGTTACTCCAAGGACATTGACAATAAGCTAAGTTTCAAAGAAACACATCATCACACATACTCCCTAAATGCAAAGCATCATGGGATATATGCAGATCACCATGACATTTTAGACTGGCTCAGTCTACAGCAATTTACATGCATTTTATAGCACAACTAACTTAATTTCTATATTATACAGTCACCTAGTACTTACCTTCATCAAAAACTAGTGCCATGGTATTTTCAACATTTACAGTTTTATACACATAAAGTATATACATTAAAGTATTTTATGACATAGTGCTATTACATACTAAATCCAACAACGATAAACATAGCCTGTTGTTTTACATAAGCTCAGAGGTCACCACAATAACCTCCCTGTATGAGGACCTGAGAGGAAAAGGAAACTTTAAAGAGGACACTATAGCATAGTCAAGAAGAGCCGATGTCCATAGGTGATCAGCCTTATGGACTAGAATTTGTAAAGAATAGATTAGGCTAAGAAATAGAACTGTTGCAACAGATTTAAGAAAATGTCAGTCCTCAAGAGTGACAAGAGCTCCCTGTCACAACCACCCTCCTTTCTGTTGGTGATCTCTCTCCCTAGACACCTCAGCATCAAACTAGCCCTCCTAACTGCCTTCTCGCAGTGCCTGGCCACCTTTGGGTCTTCCAATATGATTACGCTCAAGTCTCTTTCCTGCTTGGTGGTCATCAATATCAATCTACCCATTCTGTACTCCGTCCCTGGGTTTCTGTGCCATAGGTGCATTATTTTGCACTGAAACCCAGCTGCCATACTGCTGACCACTCCTCTAGTTTTCTCAGGTCTCACACTTTTGGTATCAGTTATTCTTGCCTTAAAATATCTCCTCTGGATCATGGCACAGTTGCTAGCCTGTCTACATGCTCGTGACCTGGCTTAGATGGACCATAAGCGTACCCATTCCACTGCTGACTTACAGGGTGCCGTTACCTCCACAATGCCTGTACTAGGGCTATCAGGTTTGCTAAGGCTGACTATTTCTCAATACCTTGAGAAAAACATCAATCACCCATAAAAATTTTGGAAGGTTGTCCATCCTATTCTGCCCACCAACTCAGCCTCCATCCCCTGTCCTCCAAGCTGGTGACTCCTCATTCTCTGATCCCTCTCAGTCGCCTCCAAATTTAACTCCTTCTTTACCTCCCAAGTCTTCTCTCCTCCTCTCCCCCATCCTCAATGAAACTTTCCTCTACTTCCTCCTCTTTCACCTTCTCCCTGTGCCCTCCTCTGCTGTTCCTGAAGCCGTCCTTGCCTTACACCCGTCAAAAGCAAAAATTCTGATGGTCTAGACAGCAAACTCCTTTACCTCTCTGCACCTATCTCCTCACCTCTTGCTGACCTTCTAAACCTATCCTTCTCTCGTGCCCTCTGTCCCTCTGCCTGGAGGCATGCTACTATCGCTCCCCCACAAAAGGCTGTACTCCCCACTTCTACCATTGCTGGTCAAGCTGCATTCAGTCACTGATTCCTCAAACTCTGGAACACGCTCCCGCCTATTCATAATGCCTATTCCTCTCGAGCCCTCTCCACGCTACTCCATGACTTCACCTTCCCTACCTGTACTATTTTAAATTTGTACCATCTGCAACCATGCCACTCGTCAAATGCACCTTCAACCTTGTAAAGCTCTTACCATGTACTGAACTGTCTATGTTACACTGGAATTGTACTCTTTTATGATACCTTGTTATTTGTCCTTGTTGTCATGATATGTTCTGTTGTTGTAACCCACTGTCCCTCCCCAGGAGGCATCTGGAAATGAGCAGTAGTTCAGTATGCCTTTCCTGGTGAAACTTTTAAATAAAATAAATAAAAAATAAATTTGATGCCGATTTTACCATCCAGTGACAACTTTATTGTTCCCTGCACTTTCAACTAGTATTTCATGGGTCTCCTACAAAAAGCTGATATATGTATAGAAACACAGACTTTGATGGCAGATAAGGACCGCTTGGCCCACCTAGTCTGACCATTTCCTACCTACAGGATAGGCCACAGAGCCTAATTAACCAACAGCCTATTTCTTCCTACCCCCACAAGAATTGCCTTATGTCTGTCCCATGCATTCTTGAATTCTCCCACAGTTTTAGACCCCACAACCTCCTCAGGAAGGCTGTTCCATGCATCTACTACCCTCTCTGTGAAAAATACTTCCTCACATTGTCCCGGAACCGCCCCCATCTTTAAATTGTGTCCCCTTGTTCTTGCACGTATGTGTGTATGCTTGTTGCAAAAAGGTACTTACGGGTTGTAGCTTACCCTGCTGTACTGACTACAGGCCAATGGCAGGATCTTATGATACAGGTGTATGTTATGGAAAAATTAACTGCAAAACTTAATAACCTGATTGAACAATTTGAATTACTGTGGCATAGATGGAGTGCTCTATATGCCAAAAATCAGGTCAAATTTTGTACCACAACTTCCTTTCTCCAAAGCAGTATGTTTTGTATTAGACAGGCAAAAGAACCATGACTGTGTAGGTATTTTTCAAGGCGCTTTACTGTTGTCTGTTTATATAAGTTTGTGAAATGCAAAATCAACTCAATAAAGAGGAATTTTATAGTTGCAGCGTTGTCACTAGATTAGTCATAACTGCTGGGAAAATAAATAATCCACTAGGAAGGCTGATACACTCACAAAGTTGTGACAACAAAGGGACACTATAAGGCTCATTATTCTATATTACCTAGTACTGTTTACCTTATATGTTCACTGTTAGCTTGACCTACACTATTATATTTCCTGTATGAGTCACGCTGCTCCCTCCTGTATTTTTATGTTGCATGTGCCAGTTTCTGGCCCAGGTTGTGCCTGAAAAAGGTCTTTGGATCAATGCACCAACCCAGTTACCAAATGAATAAATAAATAGATTCCTTTACTTCCTAGATTGCCGTGCAGCACAAGGAAGAAGATATTACATATAAAAATGCAACGTATTCTCAAAATAAACAAGCACTGGCCAGTGCCAAATGTTCCCTTCTTTTATCTGCTGTGCAGTTGTTGGCCATAGATGATCAGCAGTTAAAATGAACAAATAAAAGGAGTTATAAGGAGTTTGCTCGCAATACTGGGACTGTGCAATAAAAGGAATAGAACGGCACAGAGGAACACAATTGGGAGATAATTCTGTATTCTTGATGCCAGGATAGGTGAAGAAGGGGTATATCCCTGCCCTGAAGCACTTCCACAATCCACACTGACACAAATTTATCTGCATGCTTTGCAGAGAAACCTAATAAGCTCGATTCTAACCATAGGGTAACCTGTGGTATATGTGCGAGCCTTATTTATGTTGCACAGAAACATAGAATTTGACAGCAGATAAGGACGCTTGGCCCACCAGTCTGCCCATTTTCTACCTAACAGATAAGCTGCAGATCCTAGTTAACCAACAGCTTACTTCCTCCTACACCCCACTAGGACTGCCTTATGCCTGTCCCATGCATTCTTAAGTCCCTACTGTTCTTGACTCCACAACCTCCTCAGGAGGCTATTCCATCATCCACAACCCTCTCAGTGAAAAATACTTCCTCACATTACCTCTGAGCCGTCCCCCTCTATCTTCAAATTGTGCCCCTTGTTCTTGCACATCTCTTTTCTGGAAGATGCTACCCTCTTGGACTTTGTTAATTCCTTGAGGTACTTGAAAGTTTCTATCATGTCCCCTCTCTCCTTGTTTCCTCAGGGTATACATAATAAGCTCCTTTAGTCTTTCTTCGTATGTCTTCTGGTGCAGACCCTGAACCATTTTGGTTGCCCTCCTCTGGACAGCCTCCACTCTGTCTATGTCTTCTTGGAGATGGGGTCTCAGGGCTGCACACAGTACTCAGATGGGGGTCTCACCAACTGTCTGTACAGAGGATAACAACTTCCTGTTTTCTACTACTGATGCCTCTTCCTATGCATCCCAGTATCCCAAGCCTTCCTTACTGCTTTCTCACATTGCTTGCCCACCTTTAGGTCATCTGATATAATTACCCCCGGTCTCTTTCTATTTTACTGTTGTCAGTATCTCACCCCCATTGTGTCAGCTTCCCTGGGTTTTGTTTCCCATGTGCATTACCTTGCACTTCTTTGCATCGAATCTGAGCTGCCATACATTTGACCATTCCTCCAACCTTGCAAGTCCCTTCTCATCCTTTCCACTCCATCTTGTGTATCAACCCTGTTGCAGATCTTTGTGTCATCTGCAAAGAGACATACTTTCCTTCCAGTTCCTCTGCAATGTCACTTATAAAGACATTAAAAGTACGGTCCCAGTATTGAACCCTGCGGTACCCCACTAGTAACCCTCCTTTCTTCACTGTGTACTCCATTTACTACTACCCTTTTGTCCTGTTGTCTAGCCAATTTTTATCCAGGCTACCACCTTGGGACCCACTCAAGGCTGGCTATCTTGTGTATTAATCTTTTGTGTGGGACTGTATCAAATGCCTTGCTAAAATCTAGGTAGGCCATGTCCACAGCCCCTCCCTGGTCTACTACTTTGGTCACCCAGTCAAAGAAATCTATTAGATTAGTCTGACATGACCTTCCCATCGTGAATCCATGCTGCCTTGGGTCCTGTGCAGTGACAAAAGGCTTTAATTTTAGTGTTCAAAACACATGTAAGCAAAGTAACACTGCTCCTTATCTAAACTGATCAGTGAGTGTAGAACATGTTAGAACATCTGTTTTACTAGCATTTTACCACAGTTTGAGAATATATTTACTCAGTAAGATGTAAGCATGCATCACAGGTATGCAAATGATATGGATTGTGTAACATCTCTGCCATTCCCTAAGAAACAACACCCTTAATAGCAACACCAGCACATATGAAAGAAGTTGACATAGAAACACAGAAATTGTTGGCAGATAAGGACGCTAGGCCCCATCTAGTCTGCCAGTAAGCCCTACACTTCTTTGTGTCTTCTTATCTGGTCAGTGACTTTTCACCACTCCGTCCCACCTCTAAGGTTCCTTGTGCCTATCCCAGGCATGTTTAAATCCTCCACTGTGCTCGCCTCCCACCACATCCTGTAGCAGACTATCCCATGTGTCCACCACCTCTCCGTGAAGAACTTCTCACATTTCACCTAATCTGCCACCTACCAATTTCATATCATGCCCCTTGTTCTTGTGCTCCCGTATATTGAAGATGTCTCCCCTGCACCTTGTTTATGCATTTAAGGCACTTGAATGTTTCTATCACATCCTCCTCTCCTCCAGCAAGTAAATACTGAGGTCCTTTAATCTCTCCTCATATATTTTCTGGTGCAAGCCCTGTACCACCTTAGTCGCCTTCTCTGGACCGCCTCCACTTTGTCAATGTCCTTACAAAGGTGCAACCTCCAGAACTGCCTTGCATGTTCCCACCCTGTGACTGGGCAAGGACTTCAAAGAGAAAGCCAAGAGTAGGTAGAATAAGGAAGGAGATTCAGTATTCTAAAGCTGTGATAGGTGGAAGGGGCATGCCCCAAAAGCCATCTCACAGTTCAGACTGATACCAATATGTCTGCATGATTTGCATGCAAACAAAAATGCAGCCAGAGAGTTGTTTCAAACAAGAAAAACAGAGAAAGCAATGGGACCTCAGCTCACACTGGATGTTAAAATGAATGTGTAGGTACCTGACCTATGAGGGGTCACTTTACCATTGCTGGTAAGGCTAATCATGGTTTGGCTAAATGAGACCAAGAACCCCATTTAAACTGGTGGAATTAAGACAGAACATGAGTGAGAAAACGAAATAACTTTCAATGATTTCCAAGCTCTTATGAGCATCAAGGGAGGGTTACACTGGTAATATAACCGATTTTGATGTTGGTCACACTCCTGAAACACTCCTACAAAATTTAAGAAACATGTATAAGGAAAGTGATTCAATCTCAGGGAATTAGCCAGGGCTGAGCTTAATGGAGAAAAGGGAGCATGTGGAGGAGGACCCTGTAAAGGCATCTATCCTAAATAGATACTTTTGCTCAGTATTCACTAAGAAGAAGGTAGGGCAGAGCCCACAGCTCAGCATCATGGACACAGGGGAGGAGGTGAGCACTACTCCCTTCACAAAGAAAGGGTCCTACAAGAGCTTGCTAAGCTCAGGGTGGATAAGGCAATGGGACCTGATGGCATACATCCCAGGGTATAAGGAGCTAAAGGAGGAACTAGCAGAGCCATTAGCAGGGTGTTTAGTGAGTCTCTGAGCACAGGAGGTCCCAGAAGACTGGAGAAGGGCTCATGTGATCCCTCCACAAGAGTGGTAGCAGGGAGGAGGCGGGGAACTACAGACGGTCAGTCTTACGTCAGTAGTGGGCAAGATTATGGAAGCACTCCTTAAGGAAAGGATAGTGCAACACCTGGAATCCATAGGGCACAGGATCCAAGACAGCATGGGTTTACAAAGGAAGGTCCTGTCAAACTAATCTCATAGATTTCTTTGACTGGGTAACCAGAGTGGTGGACCAAGGGAGCAGTTGATGTCGCCTACCTTGACTTCAGCAAAGCTTTTGACACTGTTCCACATAGAGATTGATAAATAAGCTAGGTAGGCTCGGGGTGGGTCAGAAGTTGGTCAACTGGGTGGCAAACTGGTTGACTGGCAGAAAACAGAGAGTGGTGGTAAATGGTATACAGTCAGAAGAGATGCAAGTCACAAGTGGGGTACCTCAGGGATCAGTCCTGGGGCCAGTCCTATTCAACATCTTCATTAGTGACCTAGCAGATGGACTAGAGGGTAAGGCTTGTCTGTTTGCAGATGACACCAAGATCTGCAACAGAGTAGATGATCCAGATGGGGTGGGCAGAATGAGAAGAGATCTGGATAAACTAGCAGAATGGTCAGAAGAGTGGCAACTGGGATTTAATGCAAAAGTGCAAAATCATGCACATAGGGAAGAGAAACCCTGAAGCCACTTATAGGCTGGGAGGAGTTGCTAGCAGTCACAAAGGAAGAAAGAGACTTGGGCATCATCATCACTGATGACCTGAAATCATCAAGCAGACCTCTAAAGCAGTAGGTAAGGCTAGGGGTGTTAGGGTGTATTAGTAGGGTATCACAAGTCGTAAGAGGGAGGTAATAATCCCTCTGTACAAGACATTGGTTAGGCCCCATCTGGAGTACTACGTGCAGTATTGGAGGCCACACCTTCACAAGGACATTAACCAAATTGAGGCAGTCCAGAGAAGGGCAACAAAATGGTGCAGGGACTGCATCAGAAGACATATGAGGACAGATTAACAGAGCTCAATATGTATACCCTTGAGCAAAGGAGGGAGAGAGGTGATATGATCGAGACATTTAAACCTTAAGGGCATAAACAAGATGAAAGAGTCTAACATGTTTAAATATAAGAAAAATAGCAGGACAAGAGGACACAGCATGAGATTAGAGGAGGCCGATTAAGAGGAATGTGAGGAAATTCTTTTCACAGAAAGGGTGGTAGATGCATGGAATGGCTTACCACAAGAAGTAGTGGCTATGAATACAGTGCAGGGCTTCAAACAGGCATGGGATAGGCATAAGGAGCAATACAAATGACTATGAATAGATAGGTCACTGACATAGCAAGGCCGATGGCACATTTATAAGGTAGAAAAAGAAATGGGCAGACTGGATGGGCCTTGCGGTCCTTATCTGCAAATCAACTTCTATGTTTCTATGTTTCTATGTCTTTAATGATGTAATTAACAGGAGAGGTGTGGCCTTCTCCTATTTAGGAAGCTCCCCAATGGCCACCTCCGGCCTCTTATGGCCCAGCAAACAGTATGAAAAATATAGTCAAAGAGTGGTTTCCACACAAGACAAAAAGAAAAGCAGTGAGACTGCACCTCATTTTGCTATATTAAAATTCAAAGTGTAGGCACCTGTCCATCGGTGATCAGGCTAATCATGGTTCAGTGAGATGATGAGACAAAGAAAAATGGTGGAATTAAGGAAAAAGTGAGTAAGAAAAGGATTAACTTTAAATGTGGTCAGTGTATTATATCTGTACCTGGCTGAGATTCAAGGCTGGTTCACATCAAGCTGGCTAAGACTAAACCTTGACAAGACAGAGGTGGTGGTGATTAAGCCTAGTCGGAGATGGGTGTGAGAGACCGCTGACAGGACAACTGTCTGGTGCTTGGCTCCTAAAGTTTAGTGGTCTCTGCCAAGGTGAAGAATCTGCATGTCATTCTGAATGGAAGGCTGACGATGAGGGTCAGGGGTCGGCTGTAGTCCAGAGTGGCTTTACCATTTCAGAAACATTGCCCAGATTAATGCCTGGATTCCTCCCTAAGACCTGTCCTCACTGGTACACACACTGGTGACTTCTCGACTGGACTAATTCAATGTTCTGTATCTCAGCTAAGTGGAGTGTCCAGCATCACCTGCAGAATGTTGCAGCCAAGTTGCAGACAGGCCATCCCAGGTCTTGCCATATAACCCTGGTCCTTCGTGAACTGCACACAGCCTACTGAGGTGGCAAATCACCTTCAAGGTCAGTTTGCTGACCTACAAGGCCCTATACAAACTGAGCACAAGCTACCTGAGAGACTTCTTGACTCCCTAACAACCCCACACCCGCTCCTCTTCTGAGGGCCTCCTAACTGTTCCCAAGGCCAGGCCGAAATTCTCTGGTGACCAGCCATGTGAAAGAGGCTTCATCAATCTTTAAGGGAGGCCCCTTGGTAGAGGCCTTTAAGAGGGCTCAAAGTTTTTCCATTTTCAAGAGACTTTTAGCTCTAACTAATATACTGCCTCTTTTCTGATGCCACCAGTTTTATTTGCTCTGTTATTGTAATGCTCGTAATGTGATATGTACTGCTGATTCTGATTTATTTTTATTTGTTTTATTTATGTTATATTATTATTGTAGGCACTCAGAGCCACATAGAATGGGCACTTGATCAAAAGCTTACTACCACTAAATGATTTGCAGGCTGTTTTGAGTAGCATTTGGAGGGATGCACTGGTACTATAACTGTTTGATTTTAAAGGAACACCACCTAATCAGTGTTACAAGGGCACCATGGTATGGTGGATGGAATGACTCAACAATGGATGAAAGGAGGTCAGTGTAGACTGGTCCTTATCCAGGTCAGAGGTCTGATGCTCATCACTCAGTATAGTTTCTAGTAATGTAAATATATGCCGGAAGGGCCACCTTGGGGCCTAAGTTGGACCTGTAAGCGGTGCCGCTTGGCTCCCACCTCCAGTCTCAGTGGCACCCAGGGAAAGGAGGGCCAGCAGAGGACAGAATTCATAGAAGTCTGCGTTGATTGGGCTGCACGTCCAGGGTCCACACAGCTGTAGTCTGTATTACTGGAGTGCAACCAGCAGGGGAAGCATCTGTGTCAACCTGTGACATTCTGTATGAAGCAATGTGAAGCATAAATAAATTACTGCGCTGTGCTGACCATGATTTCAGAGTTGTTTACAATGAACTTCTTTATTTAGCTGCTAGTCAAAATGAGTGAGAATCCAAGTGTTGTGCTCCCACCACCCCAAGTCCCAGAAAATTACAAAGCCTGAACCCCACCAACTAGTCTCCCATGCAAACAGGAAGACCCAAAGAGAGGGCTAGTTACAGTCTGCTCTGGACTACTGCAGCACCCCACTCACATTTTAGATGGACAGGAGAAAGCACAGGACTGTTTTCTGCAGCCAGAGTGATCCAGAAGTTTTTGTTAACTTTCCATCAGTACCTTGTGCTCCTTCCGTCCTTAGTCCTGGCGGCACCCTCCCTCAGCCACATCAGAGACCAGACTTGTGGACTTACCTGTTATCCATTACTTAAACAGAGCCACATCTGGTGAGTGACCTGCCATGTAAGTACTGCAATGCCTGTGTGTGTGTGTGGGGGCTGTGTGGGCCAAAGCATATTTCCACTGACCCATGTTCTTTCCAAGATGTCGATGCAGTGACATGAGTGCATGCATATGCAAGGTAGCAAAGCTGCATGCTCGTCTGCTGATGTCCCACCCACATCTGGCTTCTCTTCAGCCCGCCGCCACCTGGCCTCCGCCAGGTGGCGGTCAAGTGGCAGACACAGAATTCTCCTCCCAGGGAGGACAGCTGTCTTACGACATTCAATTCTCCCTCTCACGGTTAGCCCTGGAGCAACTCTAGCCATTCCCAGATCCTGGGTCACCAGTGCGGCAGGCAGTAAGGTGACCACTGTTTCAGCCCACCACACTACTGAACTGGCACAATCCAGAGGTTTTTAAGGGTATTTTTTCATAGGAAAGCACTCCTCCAAACTTTTATATGTCTTTGCTATAATTCAGATAATGCTAAAATAGTTACTGTTTGCTGGCCTAATGCACATGCTAATTCTATACATGGCTGGATCCTCATTGCCTACAGCAATGTGACGCTATGGAGCTTCAAGGATGAGGGTAATGACTATAACTGAGGAGCTACCTACAAAGTGCAGTCCTCTCACACTGGCACAGAAATACCTAACAGACAGAGGCTTCAGAACTCTCATGTCACCAATATTCTGTAGTGATGTCACAGCTTGGAGCTATGACAGTGTCCTTAGTAAGCATGCATTTTACTTGCATGTTAAGATTTCCAAGTGACAACGTAAAATGCTAAGAAAGCCGTAACTGACAGCCTAAGGCTGCTATGTGAAAAATTTAGGAATATGGAGTTGCCAATGTGCACACTCCCCATGCAGATATGCAATTTAGCTTGAACTCCAGAAGAAATGGTGCTGTTCCTTGCCCAGTTGTGCCAGCAGAGTGCTTTGCGCCCCATCTGGTGTCTGTGGTTCACTGTGTGAACCCACTGCACTGGAATGGTGAAGTCTGGAGAGGGCTGAACAGGCAGCATATTCTGACTCTGGGGAGAGTGGTAGCTCCTCCGTATTTATCACCAAACTTGAGTCACTTTGAGACATTTGGTTCCTGATGCCTGCCCTGGAGGGCTTTTTCCATAGGGTGGTGGTAGTACAGGCAGTAATGGGATGAAGCTGATGTCCAGTCAAAGGGCTGGCAGGCAGGATAAGAAGCAAACAAAGTGGAGAGTGGCGGCACCTAGTGAACAGGGGTTAAAATGCAGAATACAACAAAAATAAATGTCACTGCATTCCTATTGTGTCATGGGTTTTAAGCATGCTGCACTCTTAGGTCTGCACCACAGCTCCAAGACCCTGGTCCATAGTTGTGTGGGTGCTGATACAGTAGTTGTGCTTTCCACGTCACACATCAAGAGTCACTGTGCACAAGAGCAGCAAGACAGTGAGATAGAATGAAGCCCATCAAACTGCAATGTTAATACATACTGCTCTAAAGAGTCTTCTCTCCAGTTCAAGAAGAGGATTTTCACTCACGTATTAATTAGATGAAAGGCTGAATTTTAAATTTAATTATGCACACTTTGTAGTGCAAACTGATTATTTTAAAAGTTGGCTATCTGATTCTGTAGCCACCTGTGTGTGACAGTAACTGCTGGCAAATATTTTCCAATCAACTTGAGAAATGAAACAGAAATATTCACAGCAGATTTTTTCCTTATCGCAAGAAAATGTGTAAATGCTAAAATGTATTATCTTTGCTGAGGTAAGTAAGAACATAGTACTTGCAGCTTCTGCTGTGCTTTGCATTCCTTTGACCCAGTAATAATGTTTGAAACACTAAATCGATATTTCCTTTTAAAGCACCCAGGCAAAAACTTCACTTTGCTAAATCCATTTCAGTTAAGATTCAATTTTCCAGTTTAGTGAGAATCTCACATCTTACACAGAACGTCAGATTTAATAGTGCTGCATATATTGTTTTGTCCTAAGCTGTTTACCAATGAAGAAACATCATTTTGACTGAAATTTCAAAAGTTATTTTGGTGTAACCTTATTGGTTTATAGCTGTAAATGAATATGTCCTGGCAAAATTAGAAAAAAAGTCTATGTATAAGCCAATTTTTTAAATAAATGACAAAGTGTACTTTCTTTATATACTTTTTATTTGTAGACTAAAAGGAGTTTCATTTATAGAGCACTTTTCATGCACAATGAATACAAAATTGCTTTACAAGCAATGAGAAGTCTGTAGTGAAGTAACTGTAAATGTGTAGTGGTTTTATGGGAAGGGAATGTTGATCAGGACATCAGGAAAATCTCTACTCTTGGTGGGGGTGCTGCGACTGGTGCTGCTGATCAGTCCTGTTAGACCGATGACCTGCGAGGATGTGGGTGAGGCTGAGGCGAGTCTCCTCCTTGGTCTCGAATCTGCAAGAGACCACCATTGAGGAGCCCAGGAAGTGAGCGCTATCATGGCAACTGCAGAACGGAATGGAATTTATGAGAATTTGTTTACCTCGAACCAGGAACAGGTGGAAGATTATGGGGACAGGACAGCTAGTGCCCTTACGTTGTCAGAAGAGGTGTGCCAATGACTTCAAGCACCCCCAGTAAATATTTGTATGGCCCTACCTCTTCCTCATCAATGAGCATAACATAACCATTAGTGCATACATTTATAGCATAGATACTTTGGAATTAGTCCCGCCAAGCATCTATAGTTTGTCTATAGTTGCCCACATTTCCGCTTTACAGGATAAAGTAAATGAACAATGTAATTTCTCAGCTCCTTCTGGTGACACCGCACCAAGACCAGACGTTTGACAAACACGCCCTTACTGAGGAGGCAGTGTAATGTGGTAGTTAATGGCACTGAGCTGCACACCTGAACTGGTTTGAATCCCATATGCCCCTACTTGCATATGGTGTGACTGAGCAAATTACTTATCTTTCTTGTGCTCCCAGGTCACACCTAGAAACAAGCTATGGCATAGTGTGCCTTTTCTGGTAAAATCATTTTCTCGCTCTCCTATTGCTTCTTTGTACTGTACACTTCCCCACCCACTGAAACTGGAGTAGACCACTGCAGCACAGACCCTGCAGTGGACACTGTTCATAGACCCAATTTCAAATGGACAAACGTACAAACAGTCTACAAAAAGAAATAATGAGTTTGTCTCTGACAATAAAAAGGTTTTCTTAATGCTGACCTCTGAGGCAGTGGGCCCCAGACAGAATGGGCCTACTGCGGCATCTCTTGCACTCCCTGGTCACTGTCCTGTGTCGGAGCTTCACCATTTGCTGTGGGAAGAGGAAAGGAGGTTCACGGCACGGAAGGAATGCCTCCAGCGAGAAGTTTTGCAGAAGGGACCCACTTTTTGGAGATAGACAATGTGCAACAGAATTCGGAATCACCTGGAATTGTGGTGATGGGGCAGAAAATTTTGTGGATTACCCTGTGGTGTGGGACTGATCGATCTGTACTGCAATGCATGAGGAAAGTACAGTGCACAGTTGTACTGTAGGGTGAAGGGGAAAGTGGCTTTAAACAGTAATGGTATGGATGATGGGAAATGCTTTTAGTGCTGAACAGGGTGAAGTGGCAAGTGCCTCTGCTGTGGTGTCTCTGCCTTTAGCCAGTGGTGTGCAACTGCCCATCTAACATTTAACACTGTTATGACTTCAGGGAGCCCTGACAAGACAACCTCCTTAAAATAGCTGCTTTGAAAGAAAAAGAAAGGAAGCCTGCTGCCCAAGGTGCCTTGCCTGAGGTGATGGCCCAGATGCAGGCTGATATTTCAAGCCCAACAGCTGGCCTATCAGTGGATACACCGCAATGGGTAACTACAGCACTGGAAAATGCAGGTTGGGTTAAGTCTTTAGATGGAGCAGGGTGGGATGCAAATCTACCTTGTACCTTTTTTTTTGGGGGCTGCTAAACCCCTAGGTACTTTGCTTGTGCATGATGTAGCTGCTGCTGTGAGTGGCCTTTCTCCCTCACAGGTCCCTCCTGGACAGCAGTTTGCTCCCAGTGTGGAGGAAGACAGCTTGAACTCTGCTCAGGATAGTTCATGCCTGATGGCTGATATCAGAGAAATAGGGGGACAAAGGTGTAGACAAAGGCATTGCCATTGAAACAGAACTTATGGACCTTGACCAACCTGATGAACAGGCCACTACCCTGGTACAGGTTCCTGGGGCAGTTACACCCCATGCTGATGGTCTCACAGATACCCGACACCCTACTGCAGGTGCAACTGTAGAAACAGGCAGCACCAATGTATGGCACATGAATGTCAGGGAAATACAGGTTACTCACCTGTAACAGGAGTTCTAGGAATGGTATATGTTGTTCATCCACACTTGTTGGCAGGTTCCTTGCCGCTTTAAATCTTGCCGGAAGGTCTTCAAGCTGGCTCCTCCCACCCACCCGGTGGTAAAACTCTCGGCTCCGCCCCATGATGCCAGATCTGGCCCGCTGGAAGCTCAGGTGTGCGTCAAGCCGGGAGGTCGGTGGTATGTGGTGGATGAACAAACATACCATTCCTAGAACTCCTGTTACAGGTGAGTAACCTGTATTTCTAGGGACATGGATATGTTGTTCATCCACACTTATTGGCAGACTCCTAGCAGTTCTCCGGGAGAAGGGAGGCAAGGCGCACACCCCTACTTAGGGAAAAGAGACTGGAGAACCGGGCCCCAAAACCAGCATCCTGGCGTGACTCAAGGTCGATGTGGTAATGGGTGATGAAGGTGTGTGCTGACTTCCAGGTAGCAGCCCTGCAGATTTCCTGGATAGGGCGTCCCTGGAAGCAGCCACCGATGCAGCAGTATGGCGGGTAGAATGAGCTCTTATCTCTGGGAGGCTCCATGCCCGCCAACTTATAGCAGAGATCTATGCAGGAGGTGACCCACCTGCCTATTGTCCGCTTGGCTGCAGGTCTGCCAGGTGCGGCTTCAGCATAGGTGACAAACAGCTGGCGAACCTCTCCCAATTTCAGCCGTGCGCTCCTTATAGTAAGCAAAGCGCCCTTCTAGGGTCCAAAGTATGGAGCCTATATTGGCCTCCGAGGTGTGATTGGGGTAGAACACCGGCAGAGTCAACACCTGGTTGAGGTGAAACTCCGACACCACCTTGGAAGGAATTTGGGTGGGGGCGAGGACAACCTTGTCCCTGTGGAAGACCAGGTAAGGAGACTCGATGAAAGCGCCTGGAGCTCTCCCATCCTTCTGGCTGACGTAATAGCCACCAAGAAGGCGGTCTTCCACGACAGGTGAGAGATCACACCTGTGCATTGGTTCGAATGAGCTTGCCCATGAGCTTTGCCAGTACCAGCAGTAGATCCCACGGAGGTGGGGTTTTCGCACCGGAGGAAATGTGATCAAGGCCTTTGAAAAGCGCCAGACCACCTTCTCCTGCGCCACCGACTGCTTCCCGCCCACGCCCGCAAGCAGAGACAGCTGCCAGGTGCACCTTAGGTCGCCGACCCAAGCCCTTGCTAAGAAAGGGACCATAAATAGTCCAAGATGCTTGCCAGGAACAGGAGGAAAGGTCCAGGCCCTTGCCCTGACACCAAATGGAAAACCTCTTCATTTGAAGGCATAGTTTCTGGTCGACTCATGCAGGGACGCCTCAACTACATTGAAGACCTCGTCGGAAAGACCCAAGGCCTGGAACTCTGGCAGCTCAGGAACCAGGCCGTCAGGTGCAGGGATTGAAGGTCCGGATGGAACACCTTCCCTGATTGACTGAAAGCAGGTCCGGGCGAGCTGGAAGCTGCCTTGGGAGCCTGGAGCTGAGGCGGAGGAGATCTGGATACCAGCATTGGCGGGGCCAGTCTGGGGCTACCAGAATCACCTGCGCCTTGTCCCTCCTCGCCTTGAGAAGCACCTTGTGGATCAAGGAAATGGGAAAGGCATAGAAGAGGCCGGGGTCCACGCGGCCTCGAGAAGGCATCCTGCAGTGAGCCCTGCTGAGGGGGCGGCATGGAACAGCCTCAGCTTCGCGTTCTCCTGGAGGCAAACAGATCCACCCAGAGGCAGACCCTTTCCTACCACTCCCAACACCCACCGGTCTGTGGTAATAGCAGACCAGGCGGAAAGGAAGTACCAGAGCCGTCCCCCATGGGGGAACCTGGGGTGAGGTGACGAGGTTGGGGCGACACCCTCAACCTGTCGTACTGTGCAGGCTTGGAGGAGGGACCGCCAAGGGACCTCCTGGGCCTTACCTCCCTGCTTCCTGGAGGAGGAAGCCACGGGCTTGAGTTTGGGGCGCCAAGCGCGAGCCTGCTGGCCCTGATGTTGCTGGGCGGACGTGCGGGCGCAGAAGGACGAAAGGCTTGGGTTGCGGTCTGAGGCCCTTGTCCCTCTGAGCGGATGAGACCGAGTCCAAAGTGGCATTGGACTTTTGATCCTCTGGAGGTGGCCTTCCACTCAGGGCCGAAGAGTCTGTCCCAGGAAGGGGACATCCGCCAATTTGTGCTGGGTATCCGCTGTGAAGGTGGATATCCTCAGCCAAACCCGACGGCGCCTAGCCACTGCGGCCGCGACTGACCTGGCACACGAGTCTCCAATGTCCAAAGCAGTCTGAAGTTGCTGCTTTGCCACGCCTCTTTGGTCCGCACCTGCCTAACCGTAGTCTGCAGGTCAGCCGGAGATGAGGGACTACCTCATCCAGGGAGCCCAACAGGGCATGGGAGAAATGTGCCATAAGACGGCTGAGCTGGCCTGGCGAAGGCCAAGAGAGGACGCAGCGTGAGACTTTTCGCCCGGCACAGTCCAATTTCTTGGACTCCTTGTCGGGAGGTTTGTCCACGTCCCTAGCATTTCTGGCAGCCGGAAAACACTATCAGTAACTAATCCCTCGGCTGAGGGATGTTCCAGAAACCGGACAGAGAACCGGTAGGGACCGCATACTTCCTGGCCATCCTGGCCGAAGGCGCAGGGCAGGAAGCAGGCGCTGCCAGAGCTCCAAGGCCGGGCCCACAATGGCCTCGGCCACAGGAAAGGCCTCCGTGGGGGAATCCCCGGTCCAATATCTCCATGAGGGGATACTTGGCCCACTTGGATCTGGCTCGAGCTGCATCCCGGTGGACTCTGAGATGAGCCTAAGCAAACCCAGAAAGGACGAAGGGCTATCGTCCAGTGACTGACCCCAGAGGACTCCAAGTCCACTCGCCTGGAGAAAGGGAGGAATCGTCGTCGGACTGGAAGAGTCCGCAAAAGCTGACTCGGCCTGAGCCACCCTCCACCTGCCGAGGCGATCGAGAGTCAGGGTGACCGACAGCCTATGGGGTAAACCCTGAGCCAACCGAGAGTTCTTGGTCGGAGCCCCAAACAACGGCTGTGGAGGTGGAGGTTCCACCACAATCGGTGGAGCAGCTGGTTTCGGCTGAGCAACAGGTCTGGAAACAGGCGCCTCAGCTAAGCGAGGGGTTGCCGGCCGCTCGGTGACAGCCACTTAATGGCCGGGGAAGGCGGCGGTCGTCGGCTTGTTCCCGGCCAGCAGAGCTGTTGCCACAGAGTCCTCGTCGCCGACGCAACTTGCGTCGAAGCCTCCCTCGTCCGAGGAAGAGGACGAGACAAGCGGCGGCGCGCTTGCCGCGGATGCCGGACCGAGACCACCTATGGTGGTGGCGGGATTGGCTGGACCGCTAAGAAGTCCGAGACCGAGACCGCGAACCTCGGCTTTTCCGAGGAGGGTGCAGGGAAGCAGCGGGAAACCCGCCTCCCTTGGCTCGGAAGGAACACCAAGGGCTCCGGAACCGGAGAAACATAGAAACATAGAATTTGATGGCAGATAAGGACCGCTGGGCCCACCCAGTCTGCCCATTTCCCTGCCTACTGGATAAGCTGCAGATCCTAGTTAACCAGCAGCCTACTTTTTCCTACCCCCATCCCCTAGAATTGCCTTATGACTGTCCCATGCATGCTTGAATTCCACCACTGTTTTTGACTCCATCCTCCGGAAGGCCGTTCCATGCATCCACAACCCTCTCTGTGAAAAATACTCTAAATTACCTCTGAGCCGCCCTCTATCTTCAAATTGTGCCCCTTGTTCTTGCACACTCTTTTTTTGAAAGATGCTACCCTCTTGGACTTTGTTGATTCCTTGAGGTACTTGAAAGTTTCTATCATGTCCCCCTCCCTCCTTTCCTCGAGGCTATACATATTAAGCTTCTTAGTCTCTCTTCATATGTCTTCTGGTGCAGACCCTGCCACATTTTAGTTGCCCTCCTCTGGACAGCTTCCATCCTGTCTATGTCTTTGCGAAGACTGGGTCTCCAGAACTGCACGCAGTACTCCAGATGGGGTCTAACCAGCTGTCTGTACAGAGGATAATAACTTCCTGTTTTCTACTGGTGATGCCTCTCCCTATGCATCCCAATATCCCCCAGCCCTCATTGCGCCCTCTCACATTGCTTGCCCACCTTTAGGTCATCTGATATGACTACCCCCAGGTCCCTTTCCATTTTTTTTGTTGTTAGTATCTCACCCCCATTGTGTACTCTTCCCTGAGGTTTTGTTTCCCAGGTGCATTACCTTGCACTTCTTAGCATTGAATCTAAGCTGCCATACATTTGACCATTCTTCTAACCTTGCCAAGTCCCTTTTCATCCTTTCCACCCCACCTTGTGCATCAATTCTGTTGCAGATCTTTGTGTCATCTGCAGAGACATACTTTCCTTCAGTCCCTCTGCAATGTAAACATAAAGACACTGAAGAGGACTGGTCCTAATACTGAACCCTGCGGTACCCACTAGTAACCCCTTTCATCAGAGTGGACTCCATTTACTATTACTCTCTGTGTCCTATTTTCCAGCCAATTTTTTACCCAGGCTGTCATCTTGGGACCCACTCCCAGGCTAGCTAACTTGTATATTAATCTTTTGTGTGGGACTGTGTCAAATGCCTTGCTAAAGTCTAGGTAGGCCATGTCCACAGCCCTCCCTGATCTACTATTTTGGTCACCCAGTCAAAGAAATCTATCAGATTTGTCTGGCATGACCTTCCTGCTGTGAATCCATGCTGCCTTGGGTCCTGTGCCCCTCTGGCCTCTAGATACTTGACAATTCTTTCCTTCAGAAGTGATTCCACCATTTTCCCTACCACTGAGGTTAAACTAACAGGTCTGTAGTTTCCTGCTTCTGCCTTGCTCCCTTTTGTGAAAGGGAATCACATCTGCCCTCCTCCAGTCCTCGGGTACCACCCCATCCTCCCATGATTTGTTAAACAGGGTAGTCAGTGGTGTCACTAATTCTACCCTTAGTTCTTTTAGAATTCTGGGATGAATCCCATCAGGCCCCATTGCTTTGTCCACCTTCAGTTTTAAGAGTTCTTTCAGAACCCTTTCTTCTGTAAATGGGCTGGTATCAACTTCTGTATCAGTGTGTTTCTACTGTTTGTTCTAGGTACCCCCTCTTCCTTTGTAAATACTGAGCAAAAATATTTGTTTAGTATCTCTGCCTTTCACAGTCTCCTCTGCCCCCTCCCCCTTTATTAAGCCTCACTATCCCTCCTTGGTCTTCCTTCGCTCCCTGATGTACCTATAAAGGTTTTATCCCCTTCTTAACTGAGTTGACTATCTTTTCCTCGGTTTGGGCCTTTGCTGTTCTGACTGCCTTCCAGCTTCCTTTTGCTTTAACTGATACAGTTCTCTGTCCTGCTCCTTCTGCGATTCCTTGTACTTCCTGAAGCTTTCTTTTCTCTTGAACCTTCCTGCCACTGCACTGGCAAACCCACGGATCCTCAACCACCACCGGAAGCGGGGAGAGGATTTTCGGCCCCGGTCAACAACCCATCCAACGGGTTGAGAAAGATCTCGATTGCATCGACCAGGAGTCTCGGTCAACTGACCTGACAGGGACACCGTGAAGCCAGTGGCGGGTGAAGGATCGACCGAAGTCGATGGTCGACCACTCGGGGGGACCTCTCCCGCTCCCAAGAGCCGCCGACAGGTTGGACTTACCCTTGTCCTTCTTCTTTTGGACCGAGAAGAAGGTCCCGAAGATGAAGGTCCCTCTCCTTGGTGGAGAGAGACAGACAAAGCTCCTTAAAGGAAGCAGAATATGAGGATCCCAGGGACAGCGGGATAAATGCAGCACCAAGGAAGATCGCAGTCCGCGCCCGCCACCTCTTCAAGGCGATCATCTGCTCTAGCTGATCCGCCGAGCCCGCGCCCTTGAAACCGTAACGGGCCTCTTTCAACTTTACGGAGGAATGCGCTTCGGGTCGCCCAGTTGCAGATGGGCACGCGGTCTTCCAGGGCGTGGGCTGAGAAAGAAGAGCACAGGTCGCAAACCTGCGGGTCGTGCTCAAGGCCCAAGCAGTAGACTGACGTGGAGTGCAGATCCGTCCGAGACATCTTCTGCCCATGAGCATCTCCGAAAACCGAGTCGATTTGTCCATCACAGCCGCGAGGGAAAAAGTTGACCAAAGTCAAGAAAACCTTAAAGACTGATTTGAAACCGAAGAGTTAGGAACCAGTCTTAAATGCGGAGCGTTAAGGAGGGAACCTGAGCTTCCAAGCGTAAGGAAGATCTGGCGTCATGGGCGAGCCAAGAGTTTTACCACGCTGGTGGGTGGAGGAGCCAGCTTGAAGACCTTCGGCAAGATTTAAAGCGGCAAGGAACCTGCCAATAAGTGTGGATGAACAACATATCCATGTCCCTAGAACGCCTTTTTCCTGCAGCTGTAAGACTATTTTCCAAACAGGCTGCTAGGAGGAATGATGTGCTATTAAAATATAATTGGGGTGTGGGGGGGTGCTACTGACATACCAGACAGACTCTTTGTGGAGCGGGCCCTTTTGAAAAATAGTATGAAATACTACATATGAAATATATGCTTTAATTCAAAGCCTGGAGACATGCTCTATGATGTGAGCTTTAAGCACTCAGCTGGTTTAAAATGGTTTTGGAAGCAATACCAGCTTCAAAAAAACACTGCCCTATGGAAACCATTTGTAGAATTCCGCTCCACAAGACCTTCCTTTAAGAGAATAATCATTTTGTTTAGAAACGAGGGAGTCAATGTGGCCGACATTGCATACTGGCTACAGCAACACTGTTTGGTTAATGGCTACCCTGAACCCATACTGGATGACAAACATTTATAGACTGGTGGCTGGAAATATAAGGTAACTTTGAAACAGGACAATGGGGTGGTGCAACAACTCCTGAATCGTTTCTTCTCGGCGTGGGGCAGGGGTGTGATTTTTCATCAGGCCAACTCCGTGCTTGTTACGCTGTGGGGATGTGGGGCATCTGAGTAATGCCTGCAACAAACTGAATTATGCGCTGTGTGTACGGTGGGACATAACAGTGCTCAATGTTCTCAACCTATGTGTTGCAACTTATGTGAGGAACAGGGCCACACTTTCCGCACTTGCTCTTGGGCCTCGCACAACACCTAGATCAGACTGTCTGTGCAGAGCAGGATGTCTATGTTGCTCTAGCACAGAAAGTGCACTGTGCTTTGCAGATTGGGCTGCACAATCTAAATCCAGTCATGTATCTGCTTGGTCGGCATGGCCTACCCGGTGGAAATAACCTCTCCGATAGTGGCAGCACCTCATATGCATTTGATAACTCCTGCTCCCACTGCCACAGTACAAGATGAAACCCCTGGGCCCCTTCAGGCCTACCAGACTCTGAGCAGTCTCTGAGGACACAAAGGTGACAGAGTACACTGTAGATGTTCCTCCTCTCCTAACCCTCCCCTTTTGTTCATCCAGGCCCCTCTGTTCCATCTGGTACTGGACTGGAGATGCCACCTCCATTGCCATCTGCCGAGCCCCTTTCAAAGGGTGACACGATCCAAGGCTTCCTCAAAAGGTCCTGTAGTATTGATACCAACAATGGAGCTGGATTTAGTCTCAACCCAGAATTGTATGAGGTCTTAATGGACATGGCTGAGGATGAGACAGGAGGAGAATCGGATGTCTCTTCCATTGCTTCATTACAAGCGGAGGTGGTAGGAGATATACCACCTGGGAACAGTGAAAAGTGAGAGGGACAGTGAAAAGCAGGGATATTGAGCGAATACTTCTACTCAGTATTCACAAAGAGGAGGAGGGGAGGTGCCTAATCCAATTAACAGAGGCACTCTGGATTGGGGGGAGGTCGATCCCAGTCCTTTCACAGAAGAAAGGGTTCTGAAAGAACTCCTAAACCTGAAGGTGGACAAAGCAATGGGGCCTGATGGAATTCATCCCAGAATTCTAAAAGAATTAAGGGAAGAACTAGTGACACCACTGACTACCCTTTTAACAAATCATGGGAGGATGGTGTGGTACCTGAGGACTGGAGAAAGGTGGATGTGATTCCCTTCACAAAAGTGGGAGCAAGACAGAGGCAGGAAACTACAGACCTGTCAGTCTGACCTCTGTGGTAGGGAAAGTGATGGAATCACTTCAGAAGGAAAGAATTGCTGAGTACCTAGAGGAGCGTGGGGCACAGGATCCAAGGCAGCATGGGTTCACAGCGGGAAGGTCATGTCAGACAGATTAGATTTCTTTGACTGGGTGACCAAAGTAGTAGACCAGGAGGGCTGTGGACATGGCCTACCTAGACTTTAGCAAGGCATTTGACACAGTCCCACACAAAGATTAATAATCAAATTAACCAGCCTGGGAGTGGGTCCCAGGGTGGTAGCCTGGTAAAACAGTGGCTGGACAACAGGACACAGAAGGTAATTGTAAATGGAGTCCACTCTGAAGAAAGAGGGGTTACTAGTGGGGTACCGCAGGGTTCAGTACTGGGTCCAGTCCTTTTAATGTCTTTATAAGTGACATTGCAGAGGGACTGGAAGGAAAAGTATGCCTCTTTGCAGATGATACAAAGATCTGCAACAGGGCTGATACACAAGGAGGCATGGAAAGGATGAGACTGGACTTGGGAAGGTTGGAGGAATGGTCAGAAGTATGGCAGCTTGGATTCAATGCAAGAAGTGCAAAATAATGCACCTGAGAAACAAAAACCCAGGGAAGATTACACAATTGGAGTAGTAACAATAACAAAATGAAAAGGGACCTGGGGTAACCATATCAGATGACCTTAAGGTTAGCAAGCAATGTGAGAAGGCAATAGGGAGGGCTGGGGGATACTGGGATCTATAGGGAGAGGCATCACCAGCAGAAAGCAGGAAGTTGTTATCCTCTGTACAGACAGTTGATGAGACCCGATCTGGAGTATTGCACCCAGTTCTGGAGACCCCATCTCTGCAAGGACATAGACAGGATGGAGGCAGTCCAGAGGAGGAAACTAAAATGGTACAGGGTCTGCAAGAGAAGCCATATGAGGAGAGACTAAAGGAGCTTAATATGTATACCCTTGAGGAAAGGAGGAAGAGGGGGACATGACAGAAACTTTAAGTACCTCAGTGGAATCAACAAAGTCCAGGAGGGTAGCATCTTTAAAAAGAGATGCAAGAACAAGGGACACAATTTGAAGATAGAGGGGGACGGCTCAGGGGCAATGTGAGGAAATATTTTTTCACAGAGAGGGTGGTGGACGAATGGAACAGCCTTCCTGATGAGGTTGGGGTCTAAAACTGTGGAAGAATTCAAGAATGCATGGAACAGACATAAGGCAATTCTTGTGGGGGGTAAGAAGAAATAGGCTGTTGGTTAACTAGGATCTGCAGCTTATCCTGTAGGTAGGGAAATGGGCAGACTAGGTGGGCCAAGTGGTCCTTATCTGCTGTCAAAGTCTATGTTTCTATGTTAAACCAAAGTGAGGAACAAGAGGAAATGACTGTGAGGATTTATGTAACTGTTTACATCATTTATTTCCTCTCTTACGATGTCTGCTTTTCTATTGTAACATCCAATGACAATAGCATAGTCTCTCAGAGGAGAATGGTTACTTTTGCTAGTTTACATGAGGAGCAGGGTCAGATTTACTTTTACAGGACACTCGTGTAAGTACTATCTGTGATATAATGCAAGCCCAAAGGATTGGAGGTGGGGCCCATCTTTATGGTCCATAGGAGAGGATGTATATACTGGAATGGGTATCATGTTTTCTGGTTATGACATTAAGGTTTTGAAAGTTATTGTTGTATGGCCAGGGAGGGTCTCAATTATTGACATGGTGATGAAGGGTTTGGCTTTTCATTTAATTAACAGTTATGCTCCACAATTTAAAGCTGATGGGACTCTTGTTAGGAAAGTAGAACCCTTTTGCATTCTTCTAAAACTTTGTTGTGGGGTGGTGACTTTAATTGTGGCTTGGCTAAAAGAGATTGGGGTAGGAAGACAGAGAAGGTTTACTGTGACACTAAATTATTACAAAACATACTGGCTGGAGCGGTAGGTCTTCAGGATGTGTATGATATGCTTAATATCATACCCACACATACTTTTCATAGAGGTACCCTGTCCTCCAGAATAGATTTTTGTTTTTATCGGATAAGACGACTGTAACAGATGTTTCAGTTATACCCTTGAAACGCTCAGATCACCTGGTAGTGAAAGTTTCCATAGGAGATGAGAGGCATACTTGCATGGGTAGAGGGATATGGACGATGAATACATCCTTGTTGAAGACTGACTACATAAAACAGTAAGTCCTGGCCTTTTGGAGGCAAGGCATGATGTTAGGTTTTTGTACGACAAACCCAGTGGAATGGTGGGAGGATACCAGACTTGATCTAAAGTTATTATTATAGTGCCTCTCTGGCAGGGAAGTAAAGAGTACTTATAATCAATATTTAGGTTTTGGGGCCAAGTATTTAAAACTTTTATCTGGACTTAGGCATGAGCTTGGAACTGATGGATGAGCTGGCTATCCTTTTTTTTTTAACTTAGTTTATTAAGTATTTTCCAATAAAACTTCAGGTTGTAACTTACATACATCATCACATTCAGGTTGTATCATACATACACTGTCCTATTCAAAATCCATTAAGCAGTTATTACCAATATAGGACAACCAGAATTGTCTCATGTACACTTTATACCTGATCCATTTTTATAATTCATACCTATTAAACCAAAAAATTAACATTCAAAATTCTTCAATCCTAACAGATTCAGTTTGTTTTAAAACAGACAAATTTATACCCTTGGGGAGGTAAAAAAAAAATACAAACGACATCTATACCTTTTGGCATTACATTAGATTTGATTTAAGACTGATACCTTTTGTGGAAAATGGAGTTAGACCTATATTAAGGGAGAAAAGGCAAGAAAAGGAAGGGGAGGGGAGTTAGAGAGGGTAGAACAAAGGGGGAAGAAGGAGAGGGAAAGAAATACGGGAGGGGAGAAAGGAAAGGGAGAAAGGGGGTAAGGGGGGCCATATGTTTTAAATCATTTATTCAATTCTGTAGTCTCTCTTATATAAGTCCCAGCGAGTCTATCTGTTTATATATGCTTCATTACTGTGATTTACAGTGAAAGTAACTTTTTCCATAATTTGTATTTGGTTTGAGCTGGCTATACTTAAGCAGAAAATGTTTGCTTACCAATAGGAGGCTGAACATACTCTGGCTGTTACCCAGAAATGTAATACTCATGGGATTAAAGAACAGACAAACCAATATGATACTCCGTAGATAGGGTGGGGCAAAGGGTGATGACCTCACTTAGAGATCCTACTGGTGCCCTAGTGACGGATCGCTTTTCTATGCAACACATAGTCCAAAATTATGTGAAACAAAAATTCCATGTGGAGGGAGAGGACGTGCAGGAATCTTTTCTGGATGGTACAGACTTACTCCAATTATCGGATATGGAGAAGGACAGTCTGTTGGCACCTATTACGGTGGATGAAATTAAAATGCCATAATGACATTAATAACTAAGACTAGCGCCTGGGTGTGATGGCATCCCAAATAATTTTTATAAGATATTTGTGGAGCAGATGGCACCAGTTTTAGCTGAGGTTTTTGTGGCCATTCCACAAGTGGGGATTTTAAGTCCAAGTATGAGGGAAGAGATTATGATTTTTTGTGGACACAACCCCAAGTTGGATGCCTACATCAACTGCTTCCATGGAAGAATAAACTCCCAAATCCTTAGCAAACAGCAGAAACTCCTGTACAATGTTACACCACTAGAAAAGATGGCAATACAAACTCTGAAAACAACCATAACATTGTAATAAAACAAGCTGACAAGGGTGGAGCTGTGGTTGTGATGAACACAGAGGATTACATTAAAGAGGCACACAGACAGCTGTCAGATACAGCTGACTATAGAGAACTCACCTAAGACCCTACTATACAATATACAGAAGAACTTAAACAAATCATCATGTCTCTACCTAACAACATCCCAGAACAGTTAAAAATACTAATTCCAAACAAACCTACTCCAGGGACATTCTATATACGCCCAAGATACAAAACCAAGGAATCAGGGCGACCTATCATCTCTGGCATTGACACACTCATTGAAAACATTTCAGGACTCATTGAATCCATTTTAAAACCACTAGTAAGAGCTACTAGCAGTTTTATTCAGGACACCATCGATTTCCTCAAGGAACAAACAAATTGGACAACTGCCACGAACACTATCCTAGCCACAATGGATGTCACTGCCCTGTACACCAACATCCCACATGAAGATGGCATAGCAGCATGTCAGAAAGTTTTAAAGGAAACACATCCACAGGAGACATTCCAGAAACTACCATCAGCACCTAATAAAATTCTTTTGACTCACCTTTAACGGCAAGCACTTTTACAGATCATGGGAGAGCCATGGGCACTAAAATGGCACCACAATATGCCAATCTTTTCATGGCCTGCTTAGAGGATGATTTTTTAAACATCACCTTATAATCCATCTGTCTACCTCCGATTTATTGATGACATATTCCTGATTTGGACAGAAGGTGAAGACTCTCTCAAAAATTCCATGATGATTTTAACAACTTTCATCATTCCATAAATCTCACTATTGAATACTCCACCACCAGCATACATTTTCTTAGCAGTTGCCTTATGTGTTCTGAGTGCACTCCGCCTAGTTGGGGGAGTTCAGACCAGTGGAGGTTAGTGAGGTCATTGAGGTGGCAATCAATCTGAAGCACACTTTTGCGGGCTGGACCCGGTGCCGACACATTTCTTAACGAGATGTGTTGACTCTGTAGGCCTGGTGTTTGCCCTGATTGTTTGGTGCTCCTTATCCGAGGGGGTCTTTCCGGATGCCATGAAGGAGCACTAGTGAGACCCCTCTTAAAGAAACCATCTTTGGACCTGGAGATCAGGGCAAAGTGCAGTCCTACATCCAACCTTCCCTTTTGGCGAAGGTGGTGGAGAAAGGTGGTGGCGCTTCAGTTGGAAGAGCACCTCGTGACTCATGAGTTGTATGAACCCTTCCAGTCGGGATTTCGGCTAGGCATAGTACAGAAACTGCGCTTTGTTCGGGTGTAGAATGACCTCCTCAAGGCAAGAGATCGGGGATAAGACAATTCTTGTTCTCCTTGATCTCTCTTCAGCATTTGACACTGTGGACCATTTTGTGTTGCTTGACGCCTTAGGGGCTCTGCGGACTCACCGGTACTGTCATCCACTGGTTTGAGTCCTTTTCACTAACAGGAGGCAGCGGGTTGTGATGGGGAATTAGTCATTTATATCCAGCCTCCTTTCTTGTGGAGTTCCTCAAGGATCGGTACTGGTTCCACTGTTGTTCACAGTGTATATGCTGCCCTGGGGATGATTAGGAAGTATAGCTTGGGTTTCCATTGTTATGCCGGTGATACCCAGCTATATCTGTCCTTTGTCCCAGGAACATCCAACGCCAGTGGATGTACTAAACATCTGCCTGGCAGAGATCAACGACTGGATGGCCTCCAGCTGGTTGCGACTGAACCCATATAAGACAGAGGTATTGGTAGTGGAGTTGAACAGAATGCGTGATAGGGTGGCCTCTAACACAGCAACTGGACTTGCTCTAGGAGCTGTGTCATTGAAGGCCTCCTCTTGGGTCGCGAAATCTTGAGTGATTCTGGACAGGAATTTAACTATGGAGGCACAAATATCTCCACAGTTCGTTCCTGTTTTTCCATCTCAGAAATATTGCCAGGATTAAGCCTCTTGTTCCACCTCTGGACCTCCCTACCTTGATACAAGCCTTAGTCACATCTAGACTTGACTACTGCAATGCACTCTACCTAGGGTCACAGGGGTATCTCTCCGCAGGCTGCAGCTGGTGCAAAAATGCAGCTGCCGGTTACTTCTGGGTAGCATAAATTTTGCCACAGAACACCGATACTGTGTGAACTGCACGGCTGCCAGTCAGGTGAAGAATCCTCTTTAAGGTGGGTCTTCTCACCTATAAGGCCTTACATGGGCAGGGCCCTGGTTATCTGTACCTGCTCTCTCTCTACCTGCCCTCTCCGTTCCTCTAGTGGGGGCCTCCTGGCCATTCTAGAAACGAGGCTAAAATCTGCTGGTGACAGAGCTTTCAGCGTTGCAGCTCCCGTTCTTTAGAATTCTTTGTCAGCTGAGGTCAGGGGCGCCCACTGTAGATATATTTAAGGCTCGCCTGAAGGCTCTCCTATTTTCCCAAGCTTTTATAGGATAAAATCATGAACTGTAGTAAGCACCTGATATTATTTGCTGAATTATTTATTTTATTCTTTATTTTGTTTAAAATTTGTGATGTTTTATTTTTATTTTGATGCTGTTCTATTTATTTTATATGGCGCCCCAAGCCTCTGGGATTGGGCGTCTTTTAAATAAACTTTGCCTTGCCTTCTTGACACCACAGTCAGTATCACTAAAATGGACATACAAAACTGCTCTTTACAGAAAATCCACCGACAGACACCGCTACCTGCATAATTCGGCTTCCACCCAAATCATACAAAAATCTATAATCTACAGTCAGGCGATTCGATGCCATCAAATCTGCTCTGATGAAAGAACAGAGACAGACAGCTCTCCGCACCTGAATTCCTAATTCAGCAGGGTCACCCCAAGACAAATTGACAGAGAATTTGAGCAGGCCACACAAATACCACAAGACAATTTGCTGGAATACAGGCAAAGGCATCAAATTGACTGCACACCACTAGTGGTCACTTACAGCCCATGCCAAAACCCTTCAGGAAACTGTCAAGAGCTACAACCCATGCTGAGAGAAGATGAAACACTGAAAGACATCTTCCCGAACCATCTGTCATTGCCTATAAGCAGCCCCAGCCTCTAGACATACTAGGATTCATACTAGGACTGGGTAGGAGCAAGAGAGCCAAAAAGGCCCATAGTATACTCCTATTTCTAATAACTAAGAAACTTACTTGAAAGAATATAGTTGTCTAAACGCCTTTTGTATGTTGGTTTGGAATCACTAATAATTACTTCAATTGGTAAGGAATTCCATAACTTGATTATTCTTACAGTATAAAAGAACTTCCGTGGAAGAAAATTGAACTTCTTCAATTGTAACTGCAAAGGATGTCCCTAGGTATTATAAGTTAAATCCTTAAAAAGAAAACCCAGGTTAGTTATTAAATATGGATCATTTATAATATTATACATGAGAAGGAGGTCTCCTCTCAAGCGCCTGGTAGATAAAGACACTAGATTGAGTGAGTTTAGTCTTTGTTCATAAGGTACTTCCTCAGACCATGCACCATTTTAGTGTACCTTCTCTGAACTCCTATAACGCAATGTCTTGTCTCCTATAGGGACACCAAAGTTGAGAGGAGTAATCCAAATGTGGAATAACATAGGCTCTATACAGAGGCATCAAAACTTTAGCATCTCTAGATATAATATTACGTTTAATAGACCAAATAACTCAGTTTGCCTTAAGGATGATTTCATTTAAATGAGAAATTGGGAGAAAATCATCTGAAATAAACACACCCAAGTCCTTTTCCATTGAAGAACTAGCCAACCTCAAGTTATCCAAGATATCACGTGTGCCTTGGATTTGTTACCCCAAATGCATAACTCTGCATTTGGAATGATTTAATTTCATCCCCACGTAGCTGTCTATTTAGACAGTTTGTCTAAATCATTTTGAATAGCAATAAATTGAGATGGATCTTCAACAGACCCCCCAATCTTAATATCATCTGCGTATTTAACTGAACTGGAACAATTTTGTTGTGTAACATCAGCTATAAAGAACTGGAACAAACAAGGTCCCAGGACAGACCCTGAGGAACACCACTAGTAACAAGCCCTTTACAAGAAAGTTGTCTATTTACAAGAACATGTTGCGAACGACTGAACAACCAGTTAGCTATCCATGCTATTAATTTTGAATTAATATTTGAAAAGAAGCTTCTGTATAAGTGCCCAGTGTGGTAGATAGAAGAAGCTTTACTGAAAT
This sequence comes from Neoceratodus forsteri, assembly GCA_016271365.2. NCBI lineage: Eukaryota > Metazoa > Chordata > Ceratodontiformes > Ceratodontidae > Neoceratodus > Neoceratodus forsteri. The sequence continues at coordinate 417,535,606 of CM057452.1, read as the reverse complement.
CTATATAAACTACATCATAAGGATGTCTGTTATCTAGTTGATGACTCAAGTCTTCATAAAAACACAACACATTAGTTAAGCAGCTCCTTTCATTTTTGAATCCATGTTGTTCAGTATCGGTGCTAGTAAACGATGCAGTAATCAAATCCTTAATTAAGCTTTCCAAAATTTTACCCATGAATGAAGTAAGACTTATCGGTCTATAGTTTTCCCATACACTTTTAGGGCCTTTTTTATGAATAGTAACTACAAAAGCAATTTTCCAAAGTTCAGGCACATAGCTGTAATTAAGGCAATACTCAAATAATAATTTGAAGGGGTGATTACACAATCTGCTAGTAGATACAAAAGATAACCAGGAATGTCATCAGGGAAACACATATTTTACCCTTGAGATTGATTAATTTAGCTTGGATATCAGACTCGGATAATGATATAGGAGTACCATCAGGCAGGTTAATAGGGCACTTATGTTGATTTTCTGAAATACATTACAAAATTTGCTGTTAAAATAATTGGTCATTTCTAGAGGATCGCAAATCAATTTTTCATTTAATTGAAGAAGACCACCTTTACAATTTGTTTTCTTCATAAGCTGATATAAGAAAAAAGACTTGCTATTGTCTTTACTGGCATTTATAGCCAGATTCATCTCAAACCTCCTCCTCATAATAATAATATAATAATTCATAACAAACTCCCAGATTGAAATAACCAGAAAACAAGAGGACAACACCATGCAACATGGCAAGATGTAAGACCTGCACCCACATTTGCACACAGGCCACCATTAAAACAAGCCAGAACAACATAATACAAATTAATGGATCCTACACATGTCAGTCCAGCAATGTGGTTTACCTAATTCAATGCAAGAAGTGCACAAATGGTTGCTATATTGGAAACTAGCCAACCACTGAAAACCAGGATGCATCACCACCGTCACACAATAGTAAACCAGATTATCAGCACTCCAGTAGGAAACCATTTTCACAAACAGATCACTCTCTCTCTTGGATTTATCTGTCTTGATACTAAGAGGCAACTTCAGAAACATGCAGGACAGAAGGACATGGGAATTTAAATGTATTAAACAATTTAAATCTTATATATCTGGACTGAATCAGGACATTCGGTTTCATGATACATACTAACATACTAAAAGCCAGCAGAATAGGCCAAATGGTCTGTCTTGTCTGCTTGAAAGTCAAGCAACTAGTGGTTGCTTGCCTACCCCAGCTCCCGAGAGGGTCTTCTTTAGTTTCAGTTTCCCTTGTACCTGTCCCACCCCTTCTTGAAACCCTCAACTGTCCCTCCTCCACCAGCCTCCCTGGAAGTGCATTCCATGGCGCCACCACCCTCTCAGTGAAAAACTGCTTCCCTCGTTCCCCCTGTAATTCCTCCCAACTTCCACTCATGGCCCCTGGTCACTCCTTCTTCAGCCTAAACAATTCCTGGTTCCACTCCAAATTATTCCCTTTGCATACTTGAAAACCTCTATCATGTCCCCCATCCCTCCTCTCCTCCAGTGAGTAAAGCCCAAACTCTTCCAGTCTCTCCTCATAAGGCCTCCCTCCATGCCCTGAATCATCCTGGTTGCTCTCCTCTGGACCCTTTCCAGCAGCACTATGTCCTTCTTCAGATGAGGTCTCCAGAACTGCACACAATACTCCAACTGCGGCCTGACCAAGGCATTATATAGAGGAGGATCACCTCCCTGCTTCTGGACGTAATTCCTGGCTATGCAATCCAATATCCTGTTTGACTTGGCTGTAATTCTTCTACAATTTTCAGTTATTCATTCTGACATCCACCACCACCCCTAAATCCCTTTCACCCAATGTGGCTTACAATGTGACCCCCAAGAGGCTATATACATGGTATATACAGTACACTATGGTAAACTGTAATTCTTTTTTATAGTGTACTAAATCATATCATTATTTATCATACTTTGGTTCTGTATTTCTCTTATTTTTTTTTCTCTGAGTTCTGCCTGATCTGCTATTTTTACCTGTACCACACATCCTCCCTGCCTCTCTAATTCTTTAGCTCAGTCCCACCCACTCCCTCTTGTTTTCACACCTCTGTTTATACTACCTCACGCCTGTTCGTCTAGGCCTTTATTCTTTTGTTTCTCCTAATTTCTTGATTTTCTTGCATCTCTTAGGCATCTCGTGTCTATTTTACCCTTACAATCCAGCCTCTGATCTCAGATCCTATATGCATGCTTTTGTCTTCCTTTAGCTTCCTTTCATCTCCTACTGACCTGTTCCTACTTAGCCCCTCCCATTTCTTCTCATGTTTTTATTCTGCATCTTAGACTTTCATCTCTAGTCCCCTTTATCACCTTCCTACTTCACTTCCTGATTTTTAATTGCTCCACAGTGGATATAAATACTGCTTATGTTGCTCAGTTTTGCTGTTCACCTGACGAAGGACCTGTGTGGCCTCGAAAGCTTGTGTATAATTCCATCTTTGTACAGGACACTTGTTGGTCCAATAAAGGTATCAAACCTTCCATCTTCTCTGTTTTGCAAGGACCAATATGGCTAGAATCTCTTTTACAAATCTCTGATTTTTTGTACAAATCTGGGATTAAACTGAGATTACAAACTGGAGACCTATCAGTCTTTTGACCTTCAACTATAGTCTTAGCAAAAGTGGTGACAGAACATTTGGCGAAGGTGGCTAAATCTCTGATAATAGGCAGCACAGACTTGTGTGGTCCCAGGAAGAACGATCACACAAAACTTGATTTTTATCAGGAAATAGTAGACCAGGGGCTGGTAATAAACCTAGATGGTTATTTGTTTTGGTGGATCAGGAAATGGCTTTTGACGCTGTAAAACATGAGTATCTCTGGGGTGTGTTACAGCGCTATAGGATCCCTGAAGCTTTTATTCAGCTAGTCCAGATTTTATACAGAGAAGCACAAGTCACACTTATACTTCGGTGACATCACCATCGGCTATGGCTGCTAATCCTGAAATGCGGAGTGCCGGCGATGAAATCCTGTATAATCGGACCCTTAGCTGCTGAAATCCAGCTCTGAAATGCTTTGCTAGATTGCAGAAATAACAACCTCATGAAAAAGAACAAAAGTTTCACCAGATGGACTCCCAGACTGCAGAAAATGGTCCCAAATAAAACACAGCCTAGAGACAGTAGTCCAGCGTCTCTCATGCATCTACCTATATGGAAGAGGAAGATGAGGAATATGGCTCAGCAGCAGAGCAAGAAGAAGTAAAACAGACTGCAAACAATTATACAGATGTTACATCGCATTGATGGCAAAGTGTCAGGTATTCAAAATGACACGAAAAGTTAGAAAACATACCTCTGAAATGGAAAAGCACAATGGATTCCTGCAACAGGAGCTTCTAAGCCCTTGGCCTAGCTATAAAAAGGAACGAGACCTGACAAATTGAGCTGAAGATGCGGAGGCAAGATCAAGAAGAAACAATATCAAAGTATTTCAACTACGGAGGGCTCAGAACAAGAAGACAGAGCAAAATTTCTAGAATGCTGACTACAAAAGAATTAGATCTTACAGGTGATTCTGAACTGGGCATAGAGACATCACATCAAGCGGTGGTTCCTAAACCCAAACAGGAGCCCCCTCAATAATAATAAAATTCCTCAGTTACCCAGTAAAAAAAAATATTAAGGCTGGCCTGGGCAAAGAAAGATCTAAATATAGACAGGCAGTGAGTATACGAGACCAGGACTATCCACCATTACTCCTTGCCAAATGAAAAAGTGCTCCAAGTAGTGAAACAACTTAAGAGAGAGGGTTGAAAGCTCAAATGAGATACCCAGCTAGACTGTGGATCCAAGACAAAGATCAGACCAAAAGTTTTGAAAATCTACTGGCTGCAGTTCCATACCTCAAATTGCTAAAAATTTCTATCCCAGGTGTGAGAGAAGAAAGGGCAGAAGTGGATATTGAAGATATGCTGTGGTCACTGGGGGCATCAGGAACACCTTCAGGTAAATTACATACAAATGACCTACTTCCATTACAAGAGAGTCTCGCTAAATGGCTGAAGAAAAAGCGCGACCTGAAGAGGACACAGAAGTATGTAAAATAGTTAATTTATGAGCAAGCTGAAGACAAGCCTAGACTCCCTGTGGTGTTGTTTTATGGGGTGCATAGATGGGGGAAGAAAGGGGAGAAGAGGGTATCACTCTCTGTTTTTCTTTTTCCTTTCCCAGAGTGCTTATAGGGGACCACAAGCTGTCTTTAGAGCAAATACTAACGTATTTTCAAATTAATGTAAATCTGAAGGTGAGTTACAAATGCACTTAGGGGTTTATAAGAAAAAATACTCACCTTAGTAATGTTGTTTCTTCTAATGGAGTCTTGCTATATTATGACATATGCAGTTTGTCCCAGCCTTAGAACTGCTCCGGAGGTGAAAGAGTTAACTTCCATGCCAGGCATGGAATCTTGAGCTGAGCTCGGTTGAAAAACTCTGTCTGTTGATCTTCAAACTGAAACTGTCAGATCTTTCACGAGCAAAACTCACTAAGGTTCTGTGTGGAAGCTGTAAACCTACACTATCCAACTGGCTACTAAAATATTAACACATTTTTCTGGTCCCAAAACAAAGACTCAAGTTAGGGACCCAAAAATAAAATAAAATACAACACCCAAACACCCCAACAAAAGGGTGAAAACACAAGGTGGGCATCATTAAGTGCCAACACTGCACTGCCCACCCACATCCCAAAGCAGAGGTTCTGAGAGGGGCAGGCGGGGGAGGTCATAATATAGCAAGACTCCATTAGAAGAAACAACATTACTAAGGTGAGTAATTTTCTTCAAACAACATGAAGTCTTGCTATATTATGACATATGCAGATTACACAGCAGTTCCTCCATGGAGGAGGGACAGAACCTACTTAGGAAAAAGGCTCTGAAGCACAGCTGCTAAACCGAGCATCACTCCTAGCCTGGATGTCCAGGGAGTAATGCTTGGTGAAAGTGTGTACTGTTTTCCAGGTAGCTGCTTGACATATCTCTAAGATAGGGATGTCCCTGGCAGCAGCTAGGGGCAGCTGTACCTCTGGTAGAGTGAGCCCTCAGGCCTGAAGGGAACCTTACCCAGTTTTGATAGCAAAACTGGATACAAGAGACAATCCACCTGGCAATGGATCTTTTAGTGGCAGGTTTCCTTTACCAACCTCACAATAAGTGAGGAACAGTTGGAGGGAGTTGAACCTGTGACCCTTGGTACGCTCTATGTAGTAACTAAGGGCTCTCTTTACATCTAAACTGTGCAGCCTCCTCGCCAGAGGAGGAATGGTCAGTGAAGTACACTGAAGAGATACAGATTGATTAAGGTGGAAATCTGAAACCACCTTAGGCAAGAACTTCCTGTTAGTCCTGAGGACTACCTTATCTCTGTGAAAGGAGATAAAATCAGGCTCCACTGACAAAGCTTGCAATTCACTTATGCGCCTGACAGAAGTGATGGCTACTAGAAACATGTTTTCCAAGTCAAGTACTTAAGCTCTGCTGAAGACAAAGGCTCAAAGGGGGTTGCATTAGCTGAGCAATGCAAACATTAAGATCCCAGGCAGGAGCAGGGTCCCTGAATGGAGGTTGGTGTGAAAGCAATCCCTTGAAAAACTTGGAGAATACAGGGTGAGCAGAAAGAAGAGGGCTTTCCTGCTGAAATAAAAGCAGAGACAGCTGCCAAATGCACTTTCAGGGTAGCTGGCCTCAGCCCCAAAATATTTAGATGGACCATATAGTCCAAGACTGTGGGCAAATCAGCAGATTCTGGGAAACATGCTTTCAGAGCACCATATGGAAAACCTTTTCCATTTAGAATTATAAGTAGCCCTGGTAGAAGGCTTCCTAGAAGCTTTCAAGATATCAGTACACCTTGAGAAAGGTGTAGGTCAGCAACTTTAACTCCTCAAGAGCCAGGCCTTGAGGTTGAGAGATTGAGATTTGGATACCAAACTCTCCCTGGGCACAGGTTAACAGATTGTGATTCCTGGGGAGACACAGGGAAGGTGGACTGCTAAGGACAGAAGGAGTGGATACCAGGGCTGTCTGGCCCAATCTGGAGCAATCAGAATCATCTTGCAAGGTTGAGATCTGATTTTGATCTAGCACCTTGAACAAGAGAGGAAGGGGAAGGCATAGAAACTTCCTTCCCAATGAGAAGGAAGGCATCAGAGGGACTGAGCCCAACACTGGGGGCCTGCAACAAAAAGCGGAAGTTGGTGATTGTCTGGGGCTGCAAAAGATCTATCTGAGGGTGCCCCACCTGGCAAATACTAACCCCAGTACTGGGGATCCAGTGACCATTCGTGATGGCCCTGGGAAATCTTGCTGAGAGCATCTGCCAGGACATTGTCTTTGCCTGGGAGGTGAACTGCCATGAGGAGGTGTTCAGGGAATAAGCCAGAGACCACAACTTCATCGCCTCGGTGCACAAGGCCGAAGACCGAGTGCTCCCTTGTTGATGTACCACATTGTAGTGGTGTTGTCTGTTCTGACCTGTACCACTTTGTTCTGAACAGATGCAGAAAAAACGTGACGTGCTAGAAAAACAGCTCTGAGTTCCAACAGATTGATGTGGAGCAGAGATTCCTGAGGGACCACAATCCCTGGGTGGTGAGGTGCCATGTGAGCTCCCCATCCCAAGAGGGACGCATCTGTAGTAAGGGTCAAGGAGTGAGATTGAGGGATGAAAGGAACCCCCTGTCTCAGATTGCTCTGATCCTGCCACCACTGCAGGGCCTGGATCAGGTTCGAGTTACTGGGACCAATTTGGTTAGAGGATCTCTCCTTTGAGACTAGAAGGCTCTCAAATGGAACTGGATGTCCCTCATCTGAAATCTTGCTCCTTGCACTACAGCTGTGGAAGCAGCCATGTGGGCAAGAGCTGTAGAATGCCTTGCTGGTCGAGAGACCTGCAGAGTGAAGGAGGAGGCCAGAGCCACCAGGGTCTTTACTCTTTCTAGAGGAATGAAGCTCTGGCGCTTTGTGTCCAGTTCTGCGCCTATGAAGGTGAGTAGCTGAACAGGCTCTAGAACTGACTGTGGAAGATTGAGAAGAAAACCTAGAGATGTAAGCAGCTGCTGGGTAACCTGAAGGTGTGATTTGACTTGGTCTGAAGACTGACCACTATGAGCCAGTCGTCCAGGTAAGGAAAGATGGCAATCTTTGCCTTCTTAAGTGAGCAACTGCTACTGCCAGGCATTTGGTGAATACCCTTGGGGCAGAGGTGAGGCCGAAGGCATTGCTCTGAACTGGTAATGGCCTGAGGGCAGTTCAATCTGAGGTACTTTCGGTGGGAGCTTCTGATGAGAACATGGAAGTAGGCATCCTTGCGGTCCAGGGACACTAGCCAGTCCCCTGGCCTTAGGGAGGGTAAAATAATTCCCAGAGTCACCATTTTGAATTTTGTTAAGGTATCTTAGATCCAGGATGGGCCGCCATTCTCCTGTCTTTTGGGGTAAGGAAGTACCTGAAGTACAGACCTTGCCCTGGTGTGGGGAGGAACCCTTTCTACAGCTCTGAGAGCCAGGAGGGTTGAGACTTCTGTTTCCAAAGCAAGAGCCTCTGATGGATTTGCAGGTGGAAAGGATCTGGTTCTCATCTTTGGAAATTTTTTGAAGCTGAGAACCAGTCCTGGCTTACTACTTCCAGGACCCACTTGTCTGATGTTAAAGACTCCCAGTCCTGGGCCAGTAAGCCAGCCTGCCCCTAGGTAATGGAGAATCGGCCTGGGCATCCCATCAGGGTGCCTGTTTGGCAGGAGCTTTAGGCTGAGGGGTGGGAGCAGGCCTGCTCGTGCCCGTCTGCCTCTCCCTCTGAAGAACCCCTCTGGGCATAAGCTGAAGAGGAGGCCTGGGCTTGGTAAAAGGCCTGTGAAAAGGCCTGCCCCTGCCCCTGAAAGCTGCCTCTGAGGGTGGCTTGACTCTCCTTGGCCTGTGCACTCCTATAAGTGGTCCTATACTCATCCATTTTCTTCATGTAATTCTCTGTCTGCTCCCCAAACAGAGAATTACCCACAACAGGAAAATCCATGGCCTTAGCCTGGGTATCCTGTGACAGGCTAGTACACCTGAGCCAAGCCATCTCTGAAAAGCCACAGATGTAGCCATGACTCTTGAAGATACATCATTAGAGTCCACTGCAGCATGGAATTGCACCTTGGATGCCTCAATACCATCAGCAGCCACCTGTTCCAGCTCCTTGGCAAGCTGGCCAGGGACCTGTTTCGCTAAAGTCATAACAGTATCCCATCTGGATTTCTGGTATCTTGCAACATAGGCCATATAATTTGCCTGTCTGAGTCCCAAGGATGCTGCCATGTATTGTTTCTTTGCCATGGCATCAATCCTCCTGGAGTCCTTGTCAGGGGGGTGTGAAGCCAAGGAATATTTGCCTTATCACAGGCTGCAGCCTGCACTACTAACATGGCTGCATTGTTGTGAAAGGAACTCCGTATCAGAGCCTGACAATGTATACCTCCTGTCCATCTTTTTATCAACAGGAGGTAAAAATTAGGAGCTGTTAAAATCTTTATTGTCTGTTTCCTAAAAGATTTATGTAAAGGAATAGACAATCTCCTAGACTCTGGGATATCCATCATTTCCACATAGTCAGGCTCCTCCTGTTCATCCACAGCTTCCTCAAAGGGAGCTGGAGGGTTTCAACAACTTTTTATAAAACAGATAATGAGAAGGGACTCAGAAAGCCTGGGGGATACTCCTGAAGGTCTATCTGGGAGATGTCCAGTTCAATGGGCACATCCAGACTTTCAAAATCACATTCACTCTCTTCATAATCCTCCTCCCCTCCTCCGGTTCATAAAATTCTTCTATATCATATTCTTGAACGGTGGAACCGGCGAACAAACCGTTTACCACTAGGTGGCGGTGACGGAACCGGGAAAGCGACTGGACAATTTGGATCGCTTGGCTATCTCTGCAGCGGTTGGAGAAGAAATTTTGGCTCCACACCTGCTGATTTTCTAGTCCTCTTTGCTGGAACTGGCTCCTCCCAGTCAGCTCTTCGTTTGCCGAGGAAGTATCGCCCTGGTTAGAGGCACTCCCTCCGGTTCGGTTGGCACCGAACCGGGCTGTCATCGGGTCAGCGGACTTTTTAGCCTCTCGTTCCCTGAGCCTGCCAACTCTCTTATCCAGGGTAGCTGCAGGAAATTCTTGCAAATCTGGCAGTCTGCATTGAGGTGGTCACACCCCAGACAATAAACACATGTGGTGTGTGGGTCAGCCTTGGCAAAGAACTTCCCAGAACACTACAGTGCTGGAAACCCAGTGGGCCGGTTTTTCTTTTGGGTTTCTCAGACATAATGCCAGCCTAACCAAAACTTGCCCTTTTCCAGCAAATGCCAAGCAAGACACCCTTATCGGTTCCCAACCGTGTCACGGGTCGTGGAAAAACCGTAATGAAATCCGTTTTTTAGAACCGATAAGAACCGGAACCGCACTCTAAATGTAATTTAATAAGTTTTAACAACAACCTGATTGGTTCAAACCGAACCGATAACAACGTTGCAAGTTCCACACAGAGAAGTAAAACCTGTCTATTACTTACGATACCACAGACAGAGCTTGAACCGACCGATTGCGGTTAAAATATATATACTATGCGGTTTAGAAAACCGAGAAATAACACTTTTTAACCAACAAATGAACGACGCAGTAGGAGGAATCTCCGGAGCGACTGTTCAGTGAGGCGGAGTAAAGAATCTGACAGTTTCAGTTTGAAGATCAACAGACAGAGTTTTTCAACCGAGCTCGACTCAAGATTCCATGCCTGGCATGGAAGTTAACTCTTTCACCTCCGGAGCAGTTCTAAGGCTGGGACAAACTGCATATGTCATAATATAGCAAGACTTCTGTTGTTTGAAGAACATTTCTCCATAGTTTGAGGTTTTGGGTCAGATTCATAATGGGATACTCCAGTGAGTGTTACTTTGAAAGTGCTCCCTCTGTATCCATTCCAGCTGAGTAGTGATGAACCTTTGGAAATATAATTTGGGACTGCCTAAATGAAACATTACCAACATTTTCTGGACACGTAAACCAGAAATTCAGAAAGAATTCTGGAATTCAGAGAAACATGAGAAATTAAAAGGAACACGGATAATCTGAAAGACTTAAACCGAATAGATGTGGAATAATTAAGCTGAAATGTTTAAGATAATTATGATTACAGTGTTATCATGAACCATCATAAAGTTATTACGGATATGATTTTGTTAATAATTCCTATTGGTTACCAATGGTAAGGTATGATTTTAAAAGGGCCTTGTTGTGATCTGAGATGTTTCCTTTTGGGTTTTGTATTGCTAATAGAGAGGAAGAAGTTCCCGATTAACTAGCAGGTAAAATAAGGCACCATAAAAGAGGAGCACTAAAATACAAGAGGGGTTCTACACCTATTTGTTAGAATAAAGGATGCTGATATGCAACTCAATAAGGTTAAGGTGAAGAGGGCCTTGGTTCACAAATAAAAATTACCTGTGAAGGAAGCTTGGGTTACATCGAAAGATTTAAGGGAGTAACCGGCTACCATGGGGATTATGTTCTCCTCTTTCTCCAAGGGACTGGGCTAAGCCCCTGAAAATGGAAAGGCCAGGTTGTCGTGAGCTGCCAGAGCAAATCAGAAACCAGAATCCAGGAAGTCCACCTTGAGAGAAGAAGAAAGCAGGCAGGCAGGCTAATTGCCAGCTGGCGATCTATACCCTTTCGGTAGGGTGCTCCTCTGGGACATTACTTAGTACTTGGGCACCTTCAGTGCCTCTGGTAGACAACTGTCTACCTCAGATCATAGGACTTTTATTTGATAGTGAATTCAAGATAAACTGGTGAGATCAATGGCTCAGAATGAGTGGGACATATGTAGGTTTATGGGGAGTGTGTGTTTAATGTGCCATTTTTTAATTTAACTATTTTTGTTTCAGGAAATCACTGTTTGCATGGGGTGGGAGAGCGAAGAGTGGGAAGTTCCATAAGATTAAGGGATAAAGAGGATCTAATGATATATTAAGCATGGGGAAATTAACGATTTGTACATGGAATGTTAAAGGGATTAATAATGTCATTAAGAGAACAAAAATTCTACAAGAATTACAAAGAACTAAATGTGATGTAGCCTGTTTACAGGAAATCAAGCTATCAATGACAAAACATTTAAAGTTACGTCAAATGTGGGTGGGCATTGTCTATGTCGACTCAAATCCAAGTGCTTAAAAAAGTAGGGTGGCAATCCTGGTACGCAGGGGCCACCTTTCAAATACCCAAACTCACACGGAAGGGCCAGGGACATTAGTACAGATTTCAGGGATCTTTGGTGGCAGACCCTTCATATATCCCTTGGTAAGGAGTTTTAAGCAGGCACCTAAGACTTTTTATGGGGAAGGCATTTCCTGTATTGTTCTGATTTTACATTGCATGTATTTGTACATGTGTTTTGTTTTATGAATACTGTACAGTGCTTTGAAATTTGAAAGCGCTTAATCAAATATATTTTATTATTATATTATTATTATTATAATAGCAATTTATGCACCAACCCCACCGACAGGACAATTTTTAGTAAAGTGTTCCAGCATGTCTCCACACTGCTGGTGGGTCAAAACAGGTGTGTGTGGGAGATTGGAACTGTAGAACACCTGCTCTGGACAGAAGTCTAACACAAGGGAAAGGCCAGAAAACTAGCTGCAGACTGTTAAAAATATTGAGATTTTGGGGAGAGGACCTTTTGGATGCATGGAGACTCCAGAACCCTACGGGAAAGAATATACTTTCTACTCAACAGCCTTTAATTCATATTCCAGATTTGATAGGATGTATACTTAAAATAAATGGGCACACACGGTACATGATATTAAGACACACCCTATCTCTTTATCGGATCATCCATTAGTCTCATATGAACTAAGGTGGGGAGAACAACAGCCAGCCGGAATTTGGAGACTTAATGCTTGTCTTTTAAGAGATAAAGAATTTGTAAATTCCACAAGGAATGTTTTCAACATTTTCTTAAAGAAAATATGGAAAAGATACTGCCCTAAATTTATCTGGGACTGTCTAAAAGCCATAGTGAGAGGTCATGCTATATCATATGCCTCCTATAAGAAAAAAGCAACACCAAGCCACCCTTACTAAAGCAGAAGAAAACCTGAGGCATTTAGAAGCTGAACACAAGAAATCTAGGGACCCAGACCTATTAGCAAAACTTAAAGCAAGGAAAGAAATAAATATACTGAGAAGAACAGAAAATACCTTTCACTTTATTAAACAAAGGTATTGAATGGGGGACAGGGCGGTGAGATTGCTACCTCTTCTCGAAGAAAACAAAAAGCAGACCAATACATAGCTAAAATTCTGAAAATGGGAGAGATAATAAGACAGCAACCTCACCCAATGAGACAGCTAAAGAATTTTTCAAATACTATTATACAATGGCATGAAATAATCCTGCAATTTGATTGGCCTGTCTAGGACTGGACCCGTGATGTTATCCCAGTACACCATCACGCTCTAGTCCCAGCACAAAACGACCACATAAAATGTAAAAATTAAAAGCGAAACAAATCACTCCACGGCTGCGATTACGTGACTGTCCGACTCCCGCTCAGCACCAGACCTTACTTGCTTCGCTCCCAGCACCACCAACAATTTCATAGTCATCTTTGTCTTCCTCTCCTCGCTATATCTCTAAAAACAAAATACCTCCATCAGAAAACAAAACCGCTCCTTCTAAGTCCCGTAACTCCGAAGATGGACAACTCATCGCCCCAGCATATGGGATTTCTGCTCCTTCATGCGCACACTCAGTACTCCCAAACAAAAATAAAAAGACTTTGAAAGAAATCCAATAGACTTAAAAGAAAGCCATACCTTTACTTTGACTTTTTCTTCACAACAGCCGGTGGCAGCCGCTATGACTTGGCTCTCAGCTAACCTCAGTGGCTCACGCAGCCGCCACGACTCCGCTTCTCACCTAACCTCAGTGGCTCAGTCAACAAAGCCCCTAGCAACCGCTTGCCATCTGCCTCTCCATTTAAACAAAATATACAACCAGAAAAAAAAAAAAAAAACAGAAAGCATATTTTAAACAATACTCTGTGACCCCATCATACCTATGTATCCTAACAAAAACAGCACTGTAGTGAGGGTAACCTGGGAGGCAAATACAATGCAGAGCATACAGCTACCACCATCTAGTGGTCAAACTGTGGACTTTTTTCTAAAACATATACCTCCACAATGAAAAATACAAAAAAACACAGAACAACATTTTTTTCCCATTTTATTATTTTGAAAACAAGCGAGCCATTGTATAACAGCAATAATGCACTCCAGGGTGTGTGTTGTGCTGGGATAACGTCACTTCTGGGGTGATTAGTCACACTCGGCCTGCGGCCTCGTTGCCTAATCACCCCAGGCGTGACGCATCCCAGCACAACACACACCCTGAGTGTATTATTGCTTAATTCTCCACTCTATAGTGAAGAAAGGCAGGAAGGCATCTAGAGAGAATTAAGCAATTTTTGAGAAAATTACATTTCCAAAGCTACCTACATTACAACAATAATTTGTAGAGACACCATTTACTGAATCACAAATAATGGAAGCAATTAAATCATTAAAGGAGGAAGGCACCAAGTCCCGGCAGGTTTATTATTGAATTTATAGTACCTTTTTTAAAGAATTGGTTCCCTTACTTAAAAAAATATGTAATCTGGCACATGAAAATGGAGCAATTCCTGATTCTTGGAATAGCGCTTTAATTTCCGTGTTGCCAAAACCAGGTAAAGATGGGACCCTATGTGCTAACTATAGACCCATCTGCTGCTAAATCAAGATGTGAAAATATTTGCAAAGCCATTAGTACCAGGGTCCAGCAAATCATCCCTTACTAGTACACCCAGATCAAACAGGATTTATCCCTGAAGACATATTCAGGACACTATTCACCTGTTATTAAATGTATTAGATAAGTCAAAGGGGTTACCCTCGAATATCTTTCAAGTGGTTATTTGGTGGACACTGAAAAGTGTTCGACTGGCTAGACTGGCAGTTTCTAGATGAGACACTCGTAGATTTGGATTTGGGCTCTAAGTTCTTAATCTTTATAGAGCCCCACAGCCCAAATTAAAGTTAATGGAGTGATGTCTGAACATTTTCATACCAAGGAGGAACAAGACAAGGATGCCCCTCTCCTGCTCTTGTTTGCTCTCAGTATTGAACCATTGGCAGCCCTCATCAGACAATTCCCAGAATTTGAGGGCATCAGAGTGGGCGGAGAAGAAATAAAAATATCATTATATGCAGATGATACCTTCTTTTGTTTCAAACCCAGATAAAGATATCCCAACAGTTTTAAAACTCTTAAATTGTTTCAGATCTGCATCAGGCTTTAAAATTAACAAAACAAAGACAGAGGTACTGCCAGTGGGTCAGGAGGGGCCTCTCACATATTAAAGGTGGGCTCAGATAGGCTATGATAGGGTTCAGATACTTGAGGGCCTGGATTCCAAGGGGTATTAGCAAACTATATCAAACTATTTAAAACTACTTATGGAAGCACAGGGGATTGCATAAGATGCAAAAGAATTACCATTATCTCATTTTGGCAAAATAGAAGTGATCCACATGAATTTGTTGCCTAGGTTTCTGTTTACCTTTTCGGCCTACTGGATTCTGGAAGGCTATAAGAACAATGCTAACCAAGTTTACATGGGGGAAAGAGACCCAGAGTTCGATGGCCTATTCTGGGGCACCAAAGAAAATGGTCGGCCTTGTCCTTTCAGATTTTAAACAATACTTCTGGGCAGCCCAACTACAACACTTTATACCCCACCTTCAAGAGGAAGGCCCCCAAAGTGGGTAACCCTAGAACAGGACACAAGAGGCACTGTACACCTGAGGGACCTCCTGTTCATGGATGATAAGAACATTAAATTATTAGATACAGCAATCCCCTGGGCATTGACACTTAAAAAACTTTGGGTAGAGGTATGTAACAAGTACCAATTTTCACACAGGATCCAAACAGACACCCCAATAAGGGCATGTCTAGACTTCTTACCATATAAAATATATGGGAGGTTTCAGAGGTGGGGAGAAAAGGATTAAAGAATGTAGGACAATTCTATGAAGGAACATACTTAAACCATTTACTCAACTCAGCCAAGAATACCAATTAGCTACGGAGACCAATTTTGCTTCCTACAGTTTAGACATTATTCAACTACACACCAGGGTATAGATATGTTAATGACAGAAGTAACCCACTACAACATCTGCTCCTGAGCTTGGCCAAATCCCGGGAACTAGGGGCAAGACTACACAGATTATTCAAATATTTTTAAACTCATAACCAGATGCTGGAAAATCAGTCCAAACTAAATGGCAGGCAGAAACAAGCACAGTATTATACGAGGAGAATGGGAAAAGATATGGCGGGGTGTTTCACACAATAGCATCTCCCTCATGGAGAATTTCAGGTGGAGAGCAACTATCAGACACTTTGAATCCCAGTTGTTACAAAACATTTTGGAGCACACCCATCTGACAAATGTTGAGAGGCTGTACAGAAGTGGAACATATACCTACACCTTTTGGTCATTCCTCAAGATAACTAAGTTCTGGGACAAAATAGCAACAGAGGTGGAAAGCATATTAGAAACCTCTACTCGGGAATTTCAATTTTGGATACTGGGTTTCCCTCCACCAGACCTGCAGATAAAATCTAAAAGCTGCCCATATAACATTTTAGTGGCAGTAGCCCTTAAGGCTTTCACCCAGAAATGGTTAACCCAAGCCCACCAACAGTCCAACATTGTCTGGAAAACTGTTCAAGAATTTTGACTATGGAGCGGATGACTGCCAAAATTAGGCTGAAAAAGACAAATTCATAAGTAGATGGCTCCTTTTTTTCCATTATCTGGATGCCAAACAAAACAAAAGGTATTGGACATTCTAGCAGAACAAGACTGAAGATCTTCCTGGAAATATGCTTGATTCTTCTGTGCTGTCTCTGCATAAGACCTCGGAGTATATGCATCAGATAAAGGTGTCAGTATTGTATAATGAATTCCTGGAATAATGTTGTTTTATGATTTAAATTATGAGGAGGAATAATATTTAAATGTTAAATGTCAGATATTATTTACAGTTATGTATAATTTTGGATGTACAGTATTTGAAGTTATGTCTGTTAATGTGTTAAATAGAGTGTCAAGTATGTAAGTATGATAGAATGTTTAAACTAAAAAACTTCAATAAATTACAATTTCAAAAAAAAAAGTCACGCCTATGGTGAACAGTCATTTGGGGGCACCTATGTATGTTTATAATGGTGTGTGACATGGGTGTCCTTTGAGTCCCTTGTTATGGGTGCTTGGCTTGGACCCCTCATTGAGGAAGTGGAATCAGATGTTTTAATTACTCAATTCAACATATGGGTGGGAGGCTATGCAGTAAAATTACTGCGTTATGGATGATTATTAGTGGCTGTTGCAGATTTGGATTCTGGGGTACAGGCCCTTTGGTTTCTTTCGGATCAGCAAACTAATACAGGGATTACAATAAATATGGGGAAAAGTACTGCCTTGGCAATGTGGGGGCCAGTGGTTCCAGATTTCCCTATACCTATTATGAAACAAGATGTTAAGATCCTAGGGGTTTACTTTGGGACTTTGAATTCAGTACAGTTAAAATGGGATGCCTCCTTTGAAAGCGAAGGTTAAGGTGCAACAGTGGAAGTCTTGGAAAATGACCAGGAAAGAACTTATTTTTTACTGCGGTCTTTCATACTACCCTTTTTGTATATTTCTCATGTTTTCCAGTACCTTTTGGAATGCACACTAAGATTCCAGGTTTGTTTTTCCAGCTGCTATGGGGCAGCCATTTAAACCAGTTAAGAGGTGCCATACATATAGGCCCATTAAGGAGGAGACTAAAACATGATCCATCCTTTGGTTTCCATTTTGGTAATTTTTATACACTATAATATTAAGCCTTTAGTCTCTGGGGGTGGGGGTGGGTGTGAGGATGATGCAGATATGGGGAGAAGGCTTTTTACTGGCTGGGGAAAGGGAAGTGGTCAATTTTGGATAAGTCACTCCCTCTGTATATTCCAATATCTCCAACACATTAGGACATGGAATGTTGAGCTTAGTTGGTTTACAGGGGTGAGCAGGAAACAATTTTATAATACTGTTTTAAGTAAACATTATTTTGAATACGGTGTTTAGGTTAGCACTTCTATAAATGTTTCTTTTCTGCTGGAGTGCATGTTGGAGGCCAGGATACCCCTAAGATGAAGGATACCATGTGGATGTGTGGCCATGACAAACTGAACGTTACAGGAATCATAAACATAAATCAATAGTAGACCGACATTGTTTGGAGCCACAATGTCATCAACTTATTGAGACAAGGCAACATCTGTTTTTGACTGTTACTATATACAGCCTTTTTAGTGCTTTAGCCGTGTTTATGGCGGCATTTGCACTGCAACCCGAGTGCTCAGGTTGCTGCGGTGCAAATCTACCATCGACACCTACCAAACCGCAGTAGGCCACTCCTTGTGCTGCTCGGCAGTTCAGAAAATCTGGAGACCGTTCGGAAGTGAGCAGTTTGCCGCCATGTGGACAGGCTGCACTGCCGCTCCCACTCTGCGGCGCTTATCCGCTAACTGCCTCGACTCCCAGCCCCTCCAGCATGTCTTACATCGGTGCTGAGGGGGCTGTGTAGACACATTCGCCAAGCGCCTTTAGGTCAGGCAGCTCTGCAACGCTCCAAAGAAGGAGTGAATTAAGCCGTAAACACTGCATTAGATGCTTTCTAGAACATGGATTGTTTTACAAGCATGACTTATGTTATTTTAGTATTTGGTCAGCTGTCTGGTCACTGGCTCATCTGGCAGAAGAGTACAGTATATGTGATATTTGCATATATTAAATGGGTGCTTGGCACACCCGCTGCCAAATGTTTTTACAAAGCGAGGAAGTCACTGTGAATGATTTATTGTTTAAATTACAAGTAGAACAGAATAAAGACTACATGAAGAAAAAAGAGAACCTGGGGAAGAGTGGTGGCGTACTTATGGGATGGGACTGACTGGTAGGGTGGGGATGCGGGATGATTTCCTGTCTATTGGTATGATTATAATCCTGCTTTCTTTTTTATTTTTTTATGCTGTAATTCATATAGGTAACAGTTATGCAATTTAGGGTATTTATTTTGAAAGTTTGCTTTTTTCCTTTTGCCGTATAGCGTTAATACAGTTTAGATGAAATATTTTCTGTTTGTTCTTTTCCACTTTGAATCATGTATGATCTCGTCTGATTTTTTCCTTTTTTCTTTGGTTATGAGTAGATTCTATGTATTTTTTTCTTATGCGGTTTCTGTTTTGAATTTGAATAAAAATTCCCTTTTTTTTGTTTGATTTTTTTTGTATACATTTGGAAAATGTGTGATATATTGCATATATATTAATACTGTATGTTTATTATTCTTCAATAAAAATTCCCTACTCTTGTAAAACATGTCATGGGTTCTGACTTCCACCTAGACACCCATCAGAACAGACCCAGTGTTTCTAGAACAGCCCCAGAGATTGGCAGAAGGGACCAGGCTTACCATCTCATGAGTTCCTCTTGTTTGTTTATGTAATGCATAACACTGATGTTGTCAGTCTGTACTTGTAGATAATCTAGAGTCAGATGCTCCTGGAATGCCTGGAGACTGTACAGAACAGCTCTCATCTCGAGGACATTTATGTGCAATTTGGCTTCTACCTGTGTCCAAGATCCTTGGGTTTGATAATCGACCAGGTGTGCTCCTCACCCAAATCCTGATGCATCTGAGGTGAGGATCTGGTTCAGAGGTGGGAGTAATATGGAACGCCCCTCCTCAAGAGGTTGCTTCTGGTCATTCCACCATGTCAGTGTTTCGCATAAATGGGATCGATGAGCACCTTTTGGTCCAAGTCATCCGTCAACTGGTCCCAATGCACTCTCAGTGTCTGCTGTGGTATCCAATATGCAAGCGAGCCAGTGGCACAATCACAATGGCGCTGCCATGAGTCCCAGCAGGCAAAGAAGAGTCCTGACTGGGACAAAATGATTGCAGTACACCAGTTGCATTTGAGCCATGAGATTTTCTGCCTTGTCCAGGGATGCAAGCGCTCTGCCCTGTGCTGTGTCCAGGACTGCACCTATGTATACTGCAGCCTCTGGAAGGGGACAGTACTGACTCTGGTACATTCACTGTAAGCCCCAGTTCTTCTAACAATTACCTTGTGCTGGACCGGTGTATTTGAGTTGGCTCTTGCATCTGGCTTTGAACAGCCAATTGTCCAGGTACAGGAAGATACACAAACCTTCTTGAGAAGGCTGCTGCTACCACAGCTAAGTATCTGGTAAAGACTCGAGGCACAGAAGACAAACCAAAAGGCAATACTCTGAACTGGAAGTGCTCCCTGCCAGGACCAATCTTAAGTACTTTCTGTTATGCTGTCTGATCTTTATATGAAGGTACGCATCCTTCCGTCCAGGGAGCAAATCCAGTCACTGGTTTGCAACAGGGGAATCAGATTTTGTAGGGAGACCATGCAAAACTTCTTGTATTCTATGCAGAAGTTTAGGTCTCACAGGTCTAACATAGGTTCGATATCTCCTGTTCATCTGGGGACCAGGAGGTAATCTGAAGTAAGACCCTTTGCCTTTCTGGCATGAAGGCACAGGTTCTATGGCACATTTGGTCAGAAAGCTTGCACTCTTCTTTTCAACAGGAACAGATATGCCAGGGATAAGTTGAAAGAGACAGATGATGCTCTGAAAGTGTTCTAGCAACTCCAAAGCATGTCCCTTTACTATTATCTCCAGGACCCACTGGTCTGTAGTAATCTCCTTCAGTTGTGTTAGATGGACGGAGAAGTGACCCCCCACAACCTACTGCATTAGGGTGTTCTGGGGAGTCCTGCATGAGTCATGCTGAGCGGTGGGGCAGCACCACCGGCTTTGGTGGCTTCTGAATGGGTTCCAGAGGGAGGGAGGTAGCAGGCTCCATCACCCTTCCCTCGGCCTTGCTGATGGTAAGCTTGATGGCCACCTCTGGCAGCAGGCTGGCGAAAGGATCCTTTACCTTTACCTCTACCAGGTGTAGGGTACAAAGGAATTAATTGACTTCAAAGTTATTCTTGATGTGTGAAGGCCTCTTCTTCATGCAAGCCAAACAGGTGCCTCTAAAAGTCACATCGGCACTGTTTCTGCACATCCACTGCAAACCCAGCCACTCTTAGCCAAGAATACCTTCCCATGTGCAAACCAGTGGCAGCTGCCCTGGCAGATGCATCTGGGACATCATAGGCTGAGCACAACACGGTTGCCTACCTCAGCATCTACATTCAGATTTTAAGTAATTCATTCTTGGCCATCCTTCTGGGCGTCACCTGAGCTGCAGCTCTTGCAGCCTTCAAAGGCTATTTTGATACTTAATCATGTGAAACTGATAGTTTGCACACGCATGCCTAATGAGGCAGAGGCATATGTTCACCTGCCTATCACATAAAGCCTTCTGGATTCCTTATCGGTGGCAGGGTACTCATATACCTTGGTACCCTGGATCTGTCATGGGCAGCCATTGCAACCACAAGAATCTGTGTCAGGCTGGCTGGCATAATAAGATTTGGCAACGGGGGCAGGGGTACTGCTTGTCAGCCCTTCTGAGAACAGCTTGTATGGTATTTGGCTTATACCAGGCAGCAAAAGTGGCATTTTCTAAAGCAGGATAAATTGAGGCTCAATGATAGAGGGAGTGCAAGGGCACCTCCAGACACTTCATCAGATTATTTTTGGAAGAATCTCTTCTTACACAGCAAACCCCATATCAGTTTGCATTTGCTGTATCACTGTCTAAAAGTGGGTTCTTCAGGAGGAGATCTGGTGTGTAAAACGTTTTATTTCAACAAGCCTTAGGGGTTAAAGAGTACAACAAACAAGCCTTAGGGGATTAACAGAGTAAAAAGAGTCTAATTATTGTTATTGGCAGGAGTATAGGAACATAATTACAAATGGGATCAATTATTTATTAGATTTATAATTTTAGTGATGTTGGATGCATTGTCTTATCTATCATGATTTTACGATGTCATGCTGTAAGGTGCCCTGAGCCTTCGTGGAAGGGCACCTTAAATAAATAAAATCTACTACTATTACTATTACCACCACAGAATCCCAGTGGTTAAACTGGAAATGTTTAGGAGGTGGAACTGTAATCTCTACATTTGTAGGAAGTAGAACTGTCATCCTAGGAGATGGAACTCTCAACAGTATTCAATGGAGAAAGGTAACATAGAATTTGATGGCAGATAAGGACCACTTGGCACATCTAGTCTGCCCATTTCCCCACCTACTGTATCACACAGACCCTACATGATCTTTGGCTGTACCCCTTTCTTTACCACTAGAAACATAACATAGAAACATAGAAATTGTCAGCGGATAAAGACTACCTGGCCCACCTAGTCTGCCCTGCTAAGGTTCCCTCATGCCTGTCTGTGCATTCTTGAATCCGTTACCAATTTTACCCACCACCCTCCACTGGGAGATTGTTCAGGCATCCACCACCCTTTCTGTGAAGAAACAGTTCCTCACATCGTCCAAAGTCTACCCCACTCCAGCTTCACACACGTCCCTAATTCTTTAGCATCTTTTTTCTGAAAAATGCTTCCTCTTGATCCTCATTTATACCCGTGAGATTATTTGAAAGTCTCTATCATATCCCTCTCCCTCCTTTCCTCCAGTGTGTACATATTGAGGTCCTTTAGTTTCTCCTCACAGGATTTTGGATGCAGACCCTGAGCTATTTTAGATGCCCTCCTCTACACCGTCTCTAGTCTATGTCCTGCCGGAGGTGTGGTCTCCAGAACTGGACACAGTACTGTAGGTGAGGTCTCACCAGTGATCAATACAGAAGTAACACCACCTCTTTTCTGCTGGTGATACCCCTCTGTATGCACCCTAGCATCCCACTAGCTCTCCTCAGTGGAACTGAGTTCATGTGAATTCTTGCCCAATTTAACCGAGAAAATCCTCATTGGAAGAATACAGTGGAGCTGGAATGTGGAGCATAACGTTCCTCTTCATAATCCTCCTCCATTATATTCCTTCACATTGTCCACGTCCCGTTTGGTGATGGGAGCAGAGACATTGCTTATAATGCTGTAGGTCTCTGTTCAGTAGGTGCTTGCTGTGTACCAGTGGAGGAAGTCCCAGGGGTCTCATGATGTAGTAACCTATTGATTGCAGTGCAGGCTGCAAAGACAAGCCTGGCAATATGCACTGAATCATATCTGAAAACACGCCAGCACTGCCTGTGCATCAGCGATCGCTGGCCGGGTGTAATGACCACTGGGGTTGACGATGGGCCTGCTCCCATCAACAATATGGTATTACCATCCATAAATGCGTCTGGTAGTGCCTAAGCCAAGCCCCAACCTGGGTGTCTGGCTGACAGTCGGGAGGGCTGGCGTCACCACCACCAGAGTGGATGAGGATGATACAGGTTGCCCAACAGGAAGCTGATCTATCCTTATCCTTAGGTATATCCTTAGGTCCTGATGATGACCTCTGTTTTCAAGGTCTTTTAACTTTGACTGACCACATCAATTGATGTGGGTGCTTCAGAGATCAGTGCTGGGACCAGTCCTCTTCAATGTCTGTATAAGTGACATTGCAGAGGAGCTGGAAGGAAGGTCTGCCTCTCTGCAGATGACATCAAACTCCACAACAGCGTGGACACTCAGAGGGAGGGTGGGAAGGATGAGAAGCAACCTGAAAAAACTCAAGGAGTGGTCAGGGTATGGCAAATGGGTTTCAATGTGAAAAAGTGAAAATAATGCACTTGGGACAAGACACCCAGGCACGAGTGCAAAATGGAGTGGGTGGTGGTGCTGAATACTACCAAGCAGGAAATATAGCTGGGGTGATCATCTCAGATGACCTAAGGTGACCAGGCAATCTGAAGGCAGCTTGGAGGGCAAGTGGGATGCTGGGGTGCACTGGGAGGTATCACCAGCAGAAAAAGGAAGGTGGTGTTGCCTCTGTATAGTTCACTGGTAAGACCCCCACATGAAAGTACTGTGTCCAGTTCTGGAGACCACATCTCAGAAAGGACACAGAGAGTGAAACAGTCCAGAGGAGGGCAACTAAAATGGTGCAGAGTCTGCATCAGATACCCTATGAGGAAAAATTAAAGGACTAAAAGCAGTGTACACCCTGGAAGAAAGGAGAGAGGGATATTACAGAGACCTTTAAATACCTCATGGGGGTAAACAAGGTACAAACGCAAAGTATTTTTCTCAGAAAAAAAGGGTGCTCAAGGACAAGGGAACATGTTAAGAAGCTAGAGAGACCAGATTCAGGAGAGATGTGAGAAGTACTTCTTCACAGAAAGAGTGGTGAATTACTGAAACAGTTTTCCAATGGAGGTAGTGGGGGCGAAAACAGTGGCAGGGTTCAAGAATGCATGGGACAGGCATAAGGGAATTTATTTTGTTTCAATTCTATTTTTCCTTCCTTCTGACCACCGAGGCATCTCTGTGCCTTAGACCCACTGGCCCAGCCTGATACTGCCTGCTAAACCCCGTCCTTGACGAGAATCAGGTGCTGGACCCCCACTCTCCTGCTGGCCCTATACTGGAGGAGGCGGGGACCACGGAGAATCAAGCCAGGTTGGGGGCCATCGCTGGGTGTGTGGGCTGGGCACTCGAGTCCCACCATCGCCTCCCAGGCAGTCAGGGTTTTCCGCCTTGTTTTCCCCTCCAGGGTGCAGATGTGCAATGATGTCACCACACGGAGGGCACATTCCGCCCCCTCTTGCAAGTGTCCACTGTCACCTTCCCTTTGCAAGTCCCTGCCCGTGTGTAGTGCTCGCGGTCTCCATCGGGGAGCCACTACCATGATGGGGAATCCCGAGATCCCTCCCCAGGAGAGGAAAGCAATCCTCTGGACGCCACATACTTCCTCCCTGCCGACCCTGGTGCCCAAGTCCACCTCGAAACCGGTTGCCAGCATGACGCGAGGTGTGGTGTCCGATGCCTCAACCCTCAGCATCACCAGGCCAGCACATAAGGAAATCGTAAGGAAGGGGTGGGTGAATGGGCTAGAGATCAAGCAGGATCTGAGGTAATACTACAGGCAAGGAAAAATGGGCAGACTAGGTGGGCTAAGCTGTCCTTATCTGCCAGCAAATTCTATGTTTCTATGATACTCTTTTTCCAGGTGGGTGGACTATGCTGCACTACCCTTTAGCAGCTCCTGGCTGTGGCTGATGGTAGTGCTACAGGCAGTGTGGGTGATCGTGCACTGTCAGCATAATCCTCCCTGGGGCGCTGCACATGTATGCAGGTGGAACTCAGAAAATGCCCAATCAGCAGGCAAGTAGGATAACAGTCCCTGGGTTATGCACACACCACTTGCCCCAGTGCACCCTGGCATCACCTCCCCCAGCTGGTTCGAGCCACAGTTCTAGTAGTCCCTTCTCCTGGAGCCTGCAATAGGGTTACACCTGAAGCTATTACACAGGAAGCTGCCACAGACCCATCTGTGGCAGCAGAAGAATCTGGTAGACAGCAGGGACAGACAAGAGGCCCAAAGAGATGGGACACTTACTGCAGAGATAGGATCATAAAGTGATTCCAAAAACACCAATGAAGTTGCCTGTTAGGGCAAGAAAGCCTGTGGATGAAATTAAGTTAAAGAGGAAGCATTTTCAGAAAAAAGATCCTCAAGAACAAGGGACATACATATGAAGTTGGAGGGGTAGACTCGGGAAATATAAGGAAGTTAACTTAAAACAAAAAAAAACCTTAATTGCCACCCACCTCTCCTTTATACCTACCATCTCCTACACTCCCCTCTTCCTGCACTCCACACTCTCCTACTTCCCCTGGCTTCAACCAACTACCTTTTTGTGGTTGACGTTACACTCACCACTACCTACCCTTCCTGGGGACTACACTCTTGCACCACTCTCTATTTCTCCCATGTACTGATAAGGCCTTCCTGGCTGCTCCCCTTCATCCCTCCTGTACTCCACTATATGTCTGAAATCCACCAAGATCTGCATGTATCCTACCATTCAATACCATCCTTCCCTTCTTCTCCCCACCACCCTAATCCACTGTCTTGTTACCCTGGAAATGTTTGCACTTATCTTAGTATACTTTGTCAAGCAAACTTAAAGAATCTGGAACTCTGTCCATTTTGTTGCAACTGTAATGGTGCTTTACTCATTAATGTATATATTGCTTACTCATATGACATGGAATCTCTGTAAATGAGCTTTTAGCGTAGCGGTATTAATCAAGATGTTAATAAATAAATAAAAGGAAGTACTTCTTCACAGAGAGAGGTAGTGGATGACTGGAACAGCCTTCCAGCGGACATGTGGGGAAAACTGTGGCAGGATTCAAGAATGCATGAAATAGGTATAAGGGAACCTTAATCATTAGGGAAGGGAGGCTAATCCGAGATCAAGTAGGGTCTACGTATTACAGTAGGTAGGAAAATGGTCAGACTGGGTGGGCCAAGCAATCTTTCTTTACTTGATGTCAAATTTATGTAGGCTCCACTGGCAGCTAAAGGCATTTCTGTGACTATGTGACAGATTACCACACAGTACAGGAGAGGATAGCCTGGAACTGACAAATGAAATTAAGAGAGAGCAATTACTATTGGGCTCTTGGTTACTATGGAGATTTAACCTACTATACCTGACACTATGTGGTAGGTAGAAATTGATGAGGGAAAGCAGGAAGGATTTAATAGATACCTACTGTATGGCTAAGGACTGGCAATAGAGCCTAGAGATTAAAGCAATGAGCTGTAGATTGAGCTTTGTACATCCAGCAGACCTGGGTTTGATTCCCACAACTTCCACATGCATACTGTGAGACTCTGAGCAAGTCCATATAACCACCCCATTGTTCCCAGTGGGCTTTGACCAGTTACAAAGGGAAACAAACAAACAAAAAGAGCTTTTCATACAACTAGTCTGCCCTGCTTTTCTATAGTACCTAATTAAACTAGTCCCCTTTCCACTGACACTCAGTAATCCTGCTTTCCCCTAACTATCCCTTTGTGTCTATCTCATTCGATCTTGAAATCTGATATACTGTACAGCCACTGTCATCCCTTCCCAGGGTATCTTTTTAAAAAATAGTTCTTTTAGATAATTGAAGGTTTTCACTTACCATTTCTGTTTGCCTATCTGATACATAGTAACATAGTAATACAAAATCACACCTACCCCCATAATGCAAAGCATCATAGGCTGTATATGCAAATCACCACAAAAGATTATGCTGGTTCAACTTTAAGCAGAAATGCATGGTGCGAGCCTCTCACACAGTCTGCAAAGGGTGCCAACAGAAGACACAGACATGTGTTTCGTCCTACCAGGATGCATCAGTGTGCCTCGTTTGTATGACACCCCAGTGGAATGAACCGGCTACCCTAAGTTGGTCTATCTGGGTTGGGTTGTGGTGAGCCCAATAAAAACACAAAACAGATAGTAACATAGTAGTTGACGACAGATAATGACAGCTAGGCCCACCTAGTCTGCCCGTATTCCCTGCTGCATCAGCAGCCACTGATCCTACTTGGTCACTGGCTTTCACTCCTCTTCCCCACATTTAGGGTTCCTTTATGTCTGTTCCATCACTTCCATGTATGCTTGAATCCCCCACTGTGTTTGCACCACCACTTCCTGGGACAAGCTATTCCACTCGTCTACCACCCTTTCCATGAAGAAAAACTTCCTCATATTTCCTCTTATCCTGTCCCCCTCAATAACAACAATAATAATAAACTTTATTTGTATGGTGCCTTTCAAAAACCAAGGTGCCTTAACAATATTAAAATCACAAAATAAACAAAACAAACATCTCAGCAACAAAAATATATCAGATTGGTATCATCCAATAATCAGGCACCAAAAGCTTGGTACCATAGGAAAGTTTTAATGCCTGCTTAAATCCTTCCATGGTTGTGCACTCAAGTAACCGACAGGGTAGAGAGTTCAGAGGGTAGGGAGTGGCGTGCATGAATGCTCTAGCCCCAGAAGATTTCAAACACCCTTGGAATCTCTAGCAACCCTAATACGAGCTGGCCGAACAATCGCCTAGGGCAGTAAGAGACCAGAAGGTCTTTCAGGTAGTCCTGGTGAAGTCTGTGTAGGGCTTTAAAAGTCAGAAGGCTGACTTTAAGGTGGTCCGCCACTGAACTGGCAGCCAGTGAAGTCCATGCAGCACCAGTGAAATGTGACAGGACTGGGTTGATCCCATCAGAAGCCAGGCTGCGCATTCTGCATTAGCTGCAAGCCACGGTTCCACCCTGGTAGCCCTGGGTACAGGAGTTGCAATAATCTAAAAGAGGTCATAAAGGCATGGATCAGAGTAGGAAGGTGCTTGGATGGAACAAGATGCTTAATCCTGGAGATATTCCTCAGATGGTAAAATGAGGATTTGTCGACGGCAGACACCTGCGAATGCAGGATCAGCCCTTCTCCAAAATTACCCCAGGTTTCGCACCTGCTCAGAGGTCAGGACCGACATGCCCCCAAGAAAGAGTACAGAGGGTGAACCCACACCCAACCCCTATCCAGCAACCCGGATCCACAACCAATACCTCAGTCTTATCAGAGTTCAACTCGACCAACTGGTATCCATCCACTCCTGGATTTCAGGAAGCAGCTATTAAAGACCGAGACAGCTCCATCCCGCCAGGTGCCAAAGAAAGGTAGAGCTGGGTATCATCAGCATAGCAGTGAAACCTCAGCCCATATCTTCTTATAATGTCTCCGAGGGCAGCATATCACTGCAAACAACATGGGAGACAGCACTGAGCCCTGAGGAACCCCACATGATAGAGAAACTGGATCCAAGGAATAAACCCGGACACCATTCTCTGAGATCTTCCCGAGGGCGATGTAAACCACCCAAGGACTGTACCTGACAGTCCACAGATGAACCTCAGAGATCAAGCAGAACCAGAATAGAATGGCTCCTGCGATCGCTAGCCATCAGGAGATCATTGAGCACCGAACCAGCGCTGTCTCGGTACTGTGCTTCTTTCAAATCTGGACTGGAGAGGTTCATAGATGTCATGGATGGTCAGATGGTCCTCCAGCTGAGTGGCCACTACTTTCTCAATCACCTTCCCTAAAAGGGGAGGTTAGAGCTTGGTCTGTAGCTTGCAAGGCAGTCTGGGTCCAAAGAAGCTTTCTTCAAGGGTGGTGTCACCACCGCCTCTTTCAGTGAGCTTAGAAACTCACCTGTCTCCAAGAGCACCAGACTATCTGAGCTAGGACCGGACTGACAGAATCAATACAATCCGAAATCAGGAAGTAGGTCCTGGATCCAAATTACAGCATGAAGTATTACTCTGGACAATCCGATGACATCCATGAAAGCCGGATGGTCAAAGATATTCCAAGAAAACTGAGGACAGTGGCCCCATCGCTGATCCACAGCAACACCCATAGAGTGTGCTGGATGGAGCGCTGCCCTGATGTCAGCCACCTCAGTCACAAAGAATCGAGCAAGCTCAATGCACTCTTCTTGAAAAGCTTTCGGACTTGCAGACAGGCTGGGCTGCACATTCTGTCCACAGTTCAGAACAGCTGAGCTGGTCGGTTTTGAGCAGCTGCAATCTCCTGGACAGGAACTCTGCCTTCTTATGAGTGATTGCAGATTGATAGACTTGATAATGGTCCATCAATCTAAGGTGGTCAGCATCTAGGGCGGATTTCCACCAGCGATGCTCTAACTTTCGTCCAAGTAGCAGCATCTCCTCAAAGTCCCATCAAACCATGGGAATCGGGCGTAAGGGAGAAGGATGAACACAGACAGGAGCACTGGCTGAATTATAAGCCATCACGAGGGCCTCTCGGTCACTGTTTGCCTCTGAGAGGGACGAGAGATCTAGCACTGCCGCTAGGCCATGACAGCTTATATCTACGTAAAGGACGGTACTCTAGTCATCTCCACAGAGGTAGCCCTACGTGAGGGGCACTAAAACTAAACCCCACAGTGTAGTGATCAGACCATCCAACTGGTTCCACCCCAAGTTGGAGGCCTCAATACCCACAAGGAAGACTAAGTCAAGAGAGTGACCGTGACTATGAGTAGCAGTGGTAACTATCTGTGTAAGGTGCAGAGATGTCATCAACTGGAGGAAGTGCTGACCAAATTGCGGCGTTTGTTGTCGATCCAGGTGTTGAAGTCATCCAGGACCATCAGCCTGGGCGATTCAAATGCCATGTCAACGACTAAGTCCACGACTTCCTGAAGGAATTGTTTCTCATCTCCTGGTGGACGGTAGATGAGCATGATCTGACAACACACACCTGCTACTAGGGTACCCTCAAATGACACAGTCTCCCCACCTGGTACATTCGTGAGGTTCAGTTCAGTCTTGAAACAGACCGCTACCCCCACCACGTCCAATCTCGGGCAGTGTATCACCAAGTACCCAGCGAACTGCAGCCTCCAAAACAGGGCCAGAGTTCTCATCCAGCCAGGTCTCGGTGATGCAAGCCAGGTCACCGATTTAACAAGATCTGCAATAATTGCAGTCTTGTTTTCAATGGACCTAGCATTGCATAACACCACCGAGCTGAATGAACCTCTCAGGCCTGGATTATCTGCCTACCACAATTGATAGTGCCCTTGGGTATGGAAACCAGACATGGTGGACCACGTTCTAATTCCATTTTGCCCCAAAGCGTCTTCTGAATCTCACTACCCCAATGCGATGGCCTTCCTCATTCATCCTCTGCTGTTCACAACCCCATGCCCTCCCTCGCACCTCCATGCACAATACCCAGTGCCCTACAGCACTGGTACGTTATAAACTGAAGTGGGGGAAGGCGAGAGCGTAAAGGGCAGAGGATGAATAGCGACAACCATGGGGGCAGGTCTCTAACACATTTTGGTAACCCAAATAGCACTCCACAACTATCCAATTATGTACCACAAAACCAATATCAAAAAGAAAAAATAATATAAAATAACATACAAATCTCACTAAAACAAATATCTTTAAACTCACTCCCCAAGTAAATAAATAACACAAATACAAATCTCTCTAATATCCGTTCCTAAAATCCAATAATACTAATTAATAAAATTCTAAAACTAATAACCCAAAAGAAAAAAAACTAAATCCTCAAAATCTTCACCCCACCCAGGACCCTCTCATAGCCTCGAGTGAGCAAAACAATATAACAAAAATAAATATACAAAATAAACACAATTGGTATAGACAGACAGGGTTAGCTGACAGTGCATTTAAAACTATTTAGGAAAAATTTAAATTGTCCAAGTCCCAAAGGTCCTCTCACCACCAGCAGGATTGGACAACCCTTCTCAGGAGCTCACACTCCCTGAGCAGACAGACGGAATAGTCTTAGAAATTTTCCCAGAATAAAACCAAAACATTCCCCAGTCCTCAAAGTACTCTCACTGCTATAGTCTGGTAAGATACTGTGAAGACACTCTCACTTGTCGACAAAATGAGTAAAATAAACAGTCTGACCGTAACCCAGGATAAAAGGCGAGTTTCAGTAATCCTCTTCGAACCAGCCAAAACTCTGAAATCGGGAGAGCCCCAACAAAACTGACCTGGCGGCCGCCTAGGACCATAACAGCTACCACGGGACCCCTGACAGAACCCACTGACCGACAGGTCCCAGGAAACCCTAGGGATCAAACTCCCACCACAGACTCCCCAGTGGATAGGAGCATATATCCCCGTGCTGCCGCAGACCACCACACAGCCTACCCACAGATCAGGGCAGCTCCACTTGGCTCCAAATTGGGCCACCCTCGTCCTTGTAAAACTCTTATATTGAAAGAGGCCACCCATCTGCACTTTGTTTAACCCTTTAAAACACTTGAAGGTCTCCATCATATCTCCCCATTCCCTCCTCTCTTCCAGTGTATATACCGTCGTCAGCGAGCCTCGATTGAGGATGATCTACCATGGTTCACTGATGGGTCCTGAGGTGGTTCAGTAATCCAAGCCTAGAGCCACAGATTACATCCATAGAATTTGCAGATGTTTTCATGTGGGAGAGCTGCCCACTGGCTGGGGTTTCTTTCCTTTCCTTCCTCTCTCTTTTTCGGCTTTGAGGGCACGGCATTTCTCTTCAAAGCAGACCCCTGCTGATGGAGGTTCTGGCGCCATGGAGATTGGTTGGTGGCCAGCTCCTCCCAGCTCACGATGTCCATATCTGTTTTCTTGAGATATGCTTTCAGTGTGTCTTTGTAGCAGTTCCTTTGACCACCACAGGCTCTCTGGCTGTGTATATATACTGAGGTCGTTTAATGTGTCCCTATATGTTTTGTGATGCAAGCTCCGCACCATCTTGGTTGCCCTTCTCTGGTTCACCTCAGCCTGTCTATGTCCTTGTGAGGACGAGGCCTCCAGAACTGAACATATTCTAGATGAGGCCTCACCAACATTTTGTACAATGGAATCACCACCTCCCTTCTTGTGCTAGTGATACTCCTTCCTATGCACCCCAACATCCCACTGGCCCTCCTCACAGCCTTGTTACACTGTTTGGCCACCTTCAAGTCATCTGAGATGATTACCCCTAAATCTCTTTCTTCCCTGGTGACTGTCAGCACTCTCCCCCACAAATCCTGTAGCTCTCTGCAGGGTTTCTTAGCCAGTGCATGATTTTGCACTTCTTTCCATTAAATTTTAATTGCCACACTTTGGACCATTGTTCCAGCTTTCCCAGGTTCCTCCTCATTCTTTTGACCCCTCTAGAGTGTCCACTCTGTTGCAGGTCTTAGTATCGTCTGTAAATAGGCACACCTTCCCTCAGCCCTTCAGCAACGTCACGGGTTAGGGAATGAGCCTGGGTTATCGGGGTTGGTGGGGGGGGACTGAACTGCTGTGAGGCGGCTCTTCTCTCCCGGGGAGAGATGTGGAGTTTCCCCAGCCCTTGGCTGCCACCCAGTGGAGGATGGATAGCGTTCGCACTCCCAGGAGCTGGCGATTGTCTGGGGAGGGTCGAAGGGGGGTGGCCGCTTCATGGGGTGTGTGTGCACCTCCACGCTATACACGGCCATGTGCTAGGGCCCTGGTACAACGGGAGAAAAACAGGAATAAAAGCCAAAATATATATAAATTAAAAAAAAAAAAAAAAAAGGACTGGCCCCAGGACTGATGTGAAGCACTCCACTGGTTATCTTCCTTTCCTTGGATTTGATCCCATTTACTACCACCCTCTGCTTCCTGTCCTGCAACCAGTTTCTAACCCAGTTTTTCCCTTTATGGCCACCCCAGGCTACCCTGCTTGTTCACCAATCTTCTGTGCCGTCGGTGTTGAAGGCCTTGCTGAAATCAAGGTAGGCGATATCCACCGCTTCTCCCTGACCCACCTTCTTTGTCATCCAGTCAAAAAGTCAGATTTGTTTGACAGGACCTTCCTGCTGTGAAGCCATGCTGCCTTGGATCCTGTGCTCCCATGGTTTCCAGTTGTTCCACAATTCTTTCCTTAAGCAGCACCTCCATAATCTTACCCACCACTGAGGAAAGGCTGATCTGTAAATGCAATGTAATGTTTTATGTCTGTATTTTATTTTAATGTAATTATTTTTCGTCATTTGTACAGTGTTGTGAGCCTTTGAATAGTGCATTATATAAATAAATTTGCCATGCCTAATCTATTACACTAGTCCACTATTCTCTCATTAAAGAAAACTTCCTTACAACCTGGCTTAATTTTCCAACTGGCAGTTTGAGGTGATCACCCCTTGTGCTAGTGTGATCTTTAAATCTGACCGGCTCCACGGCTTCTACTCTAGTATATCCCCATGTGCTTGTACGTCTCTGTCATGACTTTCTCCTCATCTCCTTCAGTGAGTACATGTTCAGGTCTGTCAGCCTCTTCTGGTGTGTCCCATTTTCCTGACCATTTTACGAGTGTTGATCAAAGAATTTGTGGCCTGACACAGAAAGAAATGCACTATGAACCTAGTATTTTATTTTTCAGCATAGTCTCCTTTCAGTTCAATACACTTAGTCCAGCGTTGTTCTAGTATTATTATCCCTCATGGTAAAATTCTATTTCTTGGCCCCAGAAACCCCTCTACAGCTACTATCACCTCTTTCGTGCCAGCAAATCTCCTTCCATGGAGTTCAGCCTCTAGAGTTTTGGGAACAGGCAGAAGCCTGAAGGAGCAAGATATGAAAATTATGTACCTACCGTATTTTTGATCTTCCTATGTATCTTCACCATTCATCACTGTTGGGTGTCTGCAGGAGACAGGCACCAAGCAGAAGACTTTGTGGGGGGGCTGGCTGCTTGGCGCCGCCCACCAGACTGCACACATTCTGTGGCTCATGGGTTGGACAGAAACTGCCATTAGGGCCTCCCTCCACCTCAGTTCCGCACTTAAGAGACAGAGGAAAAGTAAAGAGAAAGAAGGTGGGGCAAGAGAACCTAGGGACAGTAAAAGGAAAGGAGTAACTGAAAAGAGTATGCTGACAAGAGGGACAGGCATAAGAAAGAGGCCTAAGGGTTGTGGGGCAGGAGGCCCCAGTCCCTGAATGACCAAGAAAGGACAAGGAAAGAGGAAGGTACAGTGAGAGAAAGAATTTCGGTATGGGATGGGGGTGGTTTGGCCCCAATCAGGCGTAAGTGGTGGCTCTATGGAAAGGCACACCGGGCACTGACCATGGTAAGAATGCTGCACCCCAGAGGATCTAAAAGAACAGAGGTTCTACCAAGGAACACATGCCTGAAATTGGCTAGGATGAAAGTGCCCCAGACATGCCCTAGTAACCAAAAGTGGCAGAGCCCCACTGCCCAGGAGAAGTTGAGGGAGACTGTCAATAGAAAAAGGGGTGGAGCACCACCAGAATGTTGGAGGAGACCACCCCTGGCCTCTACTGCATCTACTTTAGGAGAATCACAGTCCTCGCTCTCCTCCCTGAAGACCCCAGGGGTGGAGAGAAGAGACACTCAGAACATACCCTCCTCAAGGGAGGGAAGGAAGAGGCAAGGAGGCCCGGGCAGCCCGAGGCACCACCTCTGGACTGGGAAAGGACTTCCTGAGAAGGCCTTACAAGGAGGTCCAGAAGAGGAGGGCCTCCCGGAAGACCCTAAGAAACAAACCCCGATGGGGTCATTATCTCCCATACCCGACCCTGCCTCAGGGCAAGAGGGAGGCAGCATGTCTGGTAGGCCGTGACATGGGCATCAGCAATTAAGCACTTGTCAAAACAGAGACTCAATCCCAACACATGTTGATGGGGATACCATTGAGGAAGGGCGACTGGATGGGGAGATTGGTACATATAGTGACAGGATGCTGCTATATGTATACGATGGGGGAGGTGAGCACGACGGACGGGAGGGAGGGGCTGCCGAGCCTGGCCCGTAGCTTGGTAGGTGGGTGGCAGCCTACAGCTGCAAGGTTCGGGTCCGGGTCCAGGCGTGCCACATTTTTGTGTGCCCAGTCCCCAATTTTTTGTTTAATTTTACCCCCCCGACATGCACACCCCTGAGTTGAGAACTTTATGGGTGGGGTGCGGGAGCACAGCCCCACATATCAAGCTAAAATCTAAATCCTCGGTGCCCTTTGCTGTGTGCGGTGTACATCACCAAATTGATTTTCAGCGATGTACACTCACACAATGGCGTCGCCATTATCACATGGAACCGCACATCTCAGGGTCTGAGGCCTTGAGAGGGAAGGTGGGAGATTCAGTGATGAATGGTGAAAATATATAAGAAGATCAAGAATTATGGTACGTCACGTAATTTTCATATCTTACCTGTGTCAATCTTCACCAATCATCACTGTTGGGTGAGTACTTAGCACTCCCCAAGGGGCCCAATAAACCCTGAAGGAAAACATCCCCAGTTCCCCATGGGGAGAACGAGGGGGGACCCTCCACTAGCCGGTTTAAGGGTGGACTGGTCAGAGTGAGATGGGGTCCCCTGAACCTTAGGGGAAGAAAGGCACCCTGAAGCTCCTGGCTCTTGTTCTGCGGGAGAAGAGATGGGTTCCCTGGAAGGAGGAGGCTGCACCTGCACCAGGCCAAAGGTAACAACCTCGACAGGTGAAGCCATGCTGTCCGCCCTAATGCAGATTGCTGTCCCTGCAAGCCGTGAAGTGACCTCACTGGCGCGTGATGACAGTCCTGATTGCGCCACGCCAACCCAGGCCTATAGCAGAGAGGGCTATGGCTTGCTGGGTAGCCTCAGATCAGACATGGCGCTAAAAGCTTGACTAACATCACTCACAAATGCCCTGCTGTAGGCAGCGTGGTGCACCTAATGTGGAAATAACTGCCAACCCAGGATCGCGCGGAAGAGAGGGGTATGTCGCGAACCGGGCATCAAAGCCAATGGGGTGTCCAGCTGTGTCAGTCCAGAAGGTAGATGAGGCAAGGCATCTGGAGACCCACGGTCACGCAATTACTGCCTCCATGGCAGTCCGAGGAGCTGGTTCTAGGAATATGGCGCTGCCAGGCGCTGTATGATGCTTGCTGGAGGTGGACCAGCCAGGACGGAACCACCAAATGGTGCACCCTGTATTTGCCCAGAAAGGCTTGCATCGCATGCCTCGGTATTGTCCTCGTGTAATGGGAGATGTGTAGTCTGTGACCAGCCTTGACAGGAAGCGCTAATACTGGGCCTGATCAGTGTCCAAGAACGGTGGATGAAAGTCTCCTCTTCCCCAGTAGAGGAAGACGAGGTCGCCGAGGAACTTGACAAGTCAGACTCTGGCTGTGGTGGGGAACTGGCCGGAAGACCTGCCTGCCCATGGCCTTAAAGTATTGAGGAAAGCCGCAGCCTGAGATCTGAACTGATCCCAGGTCAATGGTCTCAGAGGACCAACGTGGCCTGGGAGAAGGGAGCTGGTGCAGAGGCATGGGCGAGCCTGTCACCTGACGTGATGTGCTCTGCCAGGCTAACAGAATCCACAGGAGAACCTGGCATGAGAGGAAAGCCGAGGTCTGTAGATTCACCGTCCTGTCCTGGAAATCAAAATGGTGAGGGCTTAACCCTGTCGGGTGAGCTACCTATCAGGGACCGGGCCACATGGATACAGAAAGACGGATGAGGGAGAACAAAGGATCAGCACTCGGCTCCTTCCCCGACCCCAGGGAGTCATGGAAGTGTGCCACAGTCCCTTGCCCTTACCCCTCAACCCTGAGGACTCCGAATAAGCTCTCTTCCTTGACCCCTGCCAAAGGCCCCTCAACTCCCATGGCCTCCCGGGAGGCCGCAGAAGGAGGGGCTCAATCTAATCCTAAAAGGAGGGATGGCACTGGGAATGGCGGCCACCTTCACTCAGGAACCTGACGCCACCGCAGCAGCAGAGGGAGCCAGCCACAGGCCGCCCCTGAGCCACCACTAGCTGGGGGATCAGCATGAGCCACCATCACCGAGCTGGCAGGAGGCACCTGGGAGGCAGTGTGCTGGGCCGTGGGGATCCCTCCATCTGAGAAGAATCAGGCAGCCAATCCAGATCCGCCTCAGAATCGTCCGCCTCGAGGGGAGACAACTATGTAGGGGCTCCAGCTTGGTGGCCCAGAGGCTCCCAACACCCTTGCAGCAACAAGTGGCTCCGGATCCGAGGTGGTGCTGAGGAATGCCCGCATCGGACCTACAGCCATGGCCCTAACAATGGGGAGCCTGCACCTCTGAGGAGGTGACTGCCAAAGCGGTGCTCCTGGCCTGGCCCCAACTGAGCTGGACTGCCCTCCGGCACCACGGTAGAACCTCCCACAGCAAGGCTTAAAAAGAGGGCCCTCTTCACTTGACTGTATAGGCTCAGGAAGGGACTCAGAGGTAGGCAGAGTGTCCTGAGCTTGAGCTTAGACCCGATGCAGCGATACCATTCCCAAAAGTCGGCAGGACCTGCTGGGCTTTTGCTGCGTCACAGTGCTCTAGAACTCTATGGTCCATCGAGAAGCAGGCATCGTGAGGAATCCATGTCATGCTGAGGTCCAACACAGAGACACACATCATGTCGGTCGATTGTGGAAATCTGTCAGCCACAGGACACTGACGATCAGGGGCTGACCCGCTTTTAGAAACGCTTTTGTCCCAATGATCAGAAATGACGGAACAGCAACAAAACTCAAAACAAGCAAAAGACTCAATGCCGCATACAATAAATGGAAAGGACTCACGGTTTGGAGTGGCGTCGAGTAACAGAAACCAAGGCAGAGTCGAAGGATAAACAGCGTTGAACTATGGCATCACAAAAAACTAGGACGCGATGAGTCTCGAGGGCTACAGGTGCTGTCTCGATGGCAGGAGAAGCAGAACTGAGGTGGAGGAGGACCCAATGGCCATTTCTGGCCAACCTCCAGTGCCATGCAATACATCGGACTTCATGGGGGCACCGCCTCCTCCAAAAAAAAAAAAGTCTCCCACTTGATGCCTGTCTTGGGCAGACATCCAACAGTGATGAATGGTGAAGACTGACACAGGTAAGATCTGTAGCAGGTCAGGTGAGGAAGCAGTTCATACTCACATTCTGTTGCAGTAGCCACTGCAACCTTGCTGTGAGGGTGAAGAAGGTCTTCACAAAAGCAAAACACCTCGCTTCAATTTGTATGTTTTTGGCTTTTGATGGCTTCTCTCAGCTTCTGCAGTTGGTCAGCAGAGTACTCATCACTTATTGTCTTTCCTTCAAGATAATCAATCACGATCACAACTTCAGAGTCCCAGAAGAGCAAGGCCATGATTTTGTCACTGAGGTGGCCTGCTTGAACTTCCTTGGCATTGGAGATATATGATGTTTCCATTTTTGCTTTGCAGTTTAGACTCCAGATCAAAATGGTGAACCCAGGTTTCATCCATTGTTACAATATGACTGATAGAGTTTTCTGATCCCTCTTGTATTCTGCAAGAAGTTGACTTGAAATGTCCCTTCTGGCTAGTTTCTGACTGGGGTATCAACATCCTTGCTCCCCATGTTGCTGACACTTTGCTCTTGCCCAAGTTTTCAGTAAAGATTGATTGCACTGCCCCAACACTGGCTCCAAGCTGCTGGCTGCATGCTATATAGTTACTCATATGTCTTTCATCACCATTTGATGGATCATGCCAATGTTCCTTCAGTGGTCACCTCCCTAAGGCCCTGACCTGGGATCATCTTCAACACTTTTTCTGCCATGCTTAAATTCAGCAGTTAATTTCTTGACAGTTGAATAAGAAGGGATTTGTGTCCCAAGTGTGTTGACCATATCCTCATGGATTTGCACTAGAGTCATTCCTTCAGTATGGCGGTACTTGATGATCGCTGTGATCTCAGTTTTCCTCGTCTCAAATGATGGTCACCCAGAAAATGTTGTCCACCATGTACCCACAAAAGAAAACATTTGATCACTATACCAGCAGGTAATCTTCTATTCATATTGCAGGGTTTTAAATAATTGATTAGCAGTTTTTTCTTGGGACAATACTAACTGTACAGAAAGCATTTATATAGGTTTTCTAGAAATGTCATGTTTGTTAAACACAGTAAGGAAAGTGATATGCATTTTCACAATGATTTAGAACTTTTATGAGAAAACGCTAATGAATTTTTAGAGTTATTTAAAACCCTGTATTAGTATACTGTAACTATACATTGAAAATAATACTAGATTCATAGTGCATTTCTTTCTATGTCAGGTCAGAATTTTTTGATCAAACCGCTGAGCTGCACTTCATTGTATTCTTCCAAGTTTATCCATTCTTCTTAAGATGTGGTTCCAAAACTGAATGTAGTACTCAGATGTGGCGCACTGTTCACTGCAACTTGCTAATCTTCCTCTGATTGATATCCCAGTAACCTATGAGCTCTCCTAAATGCTTTTTACACTGACTGAACTTTCCCAGTTACTGATTATCACTTCTCCCTTATCTCTTTCTTTGTTCAGCATGTCAAGCATGAGACAATAACAGATGCTGTTGCTGATCTGCTTCTGAGGCACAAGTAGGAAGGGTGGGAAGCTTAGGTAAAACAGATCATAACAAATTCAGTTTGTGGTTCCAGTGGAGGCTACTTTATCAACAAGAAAACCTGGAAGGATGCCGGATAGCCCAGTCAGTAGTGCTTCATGCTCCAACACTATCGGCCTGGGTCTGGGAAAGAGCTTGAGATAGTGGCAAATATGTGGCCCAAGATCAAGAGCTGCCGCTGTAAGCTATCCTCAGTCAGGTGTGCTCCATACTGCCAGATCAGCAACCCTGACATATGAGAAGCTGTGTGATGGTGGAGGCCCCAGCTGCTACAGTGTGTGCCAAGGATGGTGGTAGTTCAGTACTACAAGGGCTAAAACAGCCACGCACCACTGGTTAATGGCTACAGCTGATATGCTCATGTCCCACTCCATGAAGCCCACTACCTGTCCTGGATCCTGACAAAGTTTCAAGAGGGAGAACTGCCACTCCCACAAAATCCCTGCCATAGAAGAAATAACTAAGAGAGCTGGCAGAAGCAGTGTGGTTAGTGCTGGACAGGGCTGGGTAGTCGCCCAAACACTAAAAGAAGGACGACGGTCCTGGTCCGGGAGAAAAGCTTGACTGAGAAAAAGCAATAGACAAATAAGGCCTGATGCTAATGTTTAGAAGAGCTGATTCTGATAAGCTACAGGGAGATGTAGATAAACTGGTGAATACGCTACTTTTCTGTACTGAACTATTTCCTTCATTTGTGCTAGTTTGTACATCTGAATGCAATACAATATAAGTTCAAAAAATGTCTGGTTTACAATTTGTAGTTTAGGACTGTACTGGAATCATGAATATATATCTAAAAATAATGTAAGAATATGTTCAAGGGAGGATGGAGCCAGCTGTCAGGTGCCAAGATGTATTTCTTTGGAGCTCTATCACACAGTTGACAATTTTACTGAAATACACATTTTATGTTGTCAGTTCTAGACATTCTGTTGTAATGAGAAAGGCACTGCAGACAGATTTGGAACAGGTTTGGCAATAGAAAACCTGAAAATAATTACAAGCACCTCATAGGCCTTTTTTTTTCAAATCAAAGACTGGTGAGAGGGAAGTGAGAAAGACAAGCAAGGCACTGCCCTGAGATTCTGAGGTAATCTGAATACACTTCAACAGACAACGAAAAGGACAAGCAAGTTTAATTGAGCTGTTGGGTAATAAATTCAATAATGTCCAGAGAATGCAGAGCACTGAGCAGAAGGCTGAATCCCACAAAATCCCACTAACATGGAGGCTGCAGAGGTGACCTCCATGAACATTTTCTGCAACGACAGGTCCTGTAAAAGAAAACATTCAAAGAATAAACTGGAGCATATTGAAAATCAAATAAGAG
Source organism: Neoceratodus forsteri (assembly GCA_016271365.2). Taxonomy (NCBI): domain Eukaryota; kingdom Metazoa; phylum Chordata; order Ceratodontiformes; family Ceratodontidae; genus Neoceratodus; species Neoceratodus forsteri. The sequence continues at coordinate 417,495,204 of CM057452.1, read as the reverse complement.
AGCAAAGTGTCAGAATTAATGGACCGCCAGAGTTGTTCCAGATACAGAGACATCTGAAACAGCACTTGCCTGACTAGAAAATGCACTCACTCTAAATCTGGACCAAACTCGCATTATTACTGAACACACATGTTGTATTACCCCTAGAAAATGCAGGATGGCACACCTCATATCAGTGCTTTTACATTTGGGATCAATATCTCTAAGAGGCTTAGTTTTACAAACAGTATGCCTGTGAGAGAAATGGAGGTCAACAGCAACAGTGTGAGATATTCAACAAGAATGAAACAAAAAGCTACAATAGTGCCAAGAAAAAGGTGAGTGAGCTGAATATCCATCGTATTCAGTATTTGTGCAAAACGAGAATGCAGCAAGGCAACCAAACATTAATTTATAATGACCCCAAGAACATAGACAAGTTGACTGAAAATACAGGTTACTCACCTGTAACAGGAGTTCTAGGAATGGTATATGTTGTTCATCCACACTGTCTGGCAGGTTCCTTGCCGCTTAAATCTTGCTGGAAGGTCTTCAGCTAGCTCCTCCCACCCACCCGGTGGTAAAACTCTGGCTCCACCCCCTGACGCCAGATCTAGCTCGCTGGAAGCCAGGTTAAAGGCCGGAGCCGGGAGGTCAAGTGGGTCGTAGGGATGAACAATATATACCATTCCTAGAACTCCTGTTACAGGTGAGTAACCTGTATTTCTAGGAACATGGATATGTTGTTGATCCACACTATCTGGCAGACTCTAGCAGTTCTCTGGGAGAAGGGAGGCAAGGCGCACACCCTACTTAGGGAATAGAGACTGGAGAACCAAGGCTCCAAAACCATCATCCCGGCGTGACTCAAGGTCGATGTGAGTAGTGGGTGATGAAGGTGTGCTGACTTCCAGGTAACAGCCCTGCAGATTTCCTGGATAGGGACATCCCTGGAAGCAGCCACCGATGCAGCGGTATGGCAGGTAGAATGAGCTCTTATCCTCTGGGAGGCTCCATGCCCGCCAACCTATAGCAGATCTATGCAGGAGGTGACCACCTGCCTATCGTCCGCTTGGCTGCAGGTCTGCCAGGTGCGGCTTTAGCGTAGGTGACAAACAGCTGGCAGAGGCCTCTCCCGAACTTCAGCCGTCCGCTCCTTGTAAGCTAGCGTCTTCTAGGGTCCAGTGTTGAGCCTATATCTCGCCTCCGAGGTGTGATTGGGGTAGAACACCGCAGAGCCAACACCTGTTAAGGTGAAACTCGACACCACTCTTCGAAGGAATTTTGGTGAAGCAGGACAACCTTGTCCCTGTGGAAGATCAGATATGAGACTCATGGAAAGCGCCTGGAGCTCTCCCATCCTTCTGGCTGACGGATAGCCACCAAGAAGGCGGTCTTCCACGACAGGTGATAGATGTCACACCTGTGCATCGGTTCGAATGGCCTGCCCATGAGCTTAGCCAATACCAGCAGTAGATCCCACAGAGGTGGAGGTTCTCGCACGGAGGGATATGTGATCACGCCTTGAAAAGCGCCCAACACCTTCTCCTGTGCCACTGACTGCTTCCCGCCCGCACTGTGGTAGAGATGGCTGCCAGGTGCACCTTAAGGGTCACAACCCAAGCCCTAGTGGAGAAAGGGACCAGAGGTAGTCCAGTATGCTTGCCAAGAAACAGGAGGAAGGGTCCAGGCCATTGCCCTGACACCAAATGGAGAATCTCTTCCATTTGAAGGAGTAGCATTTTCTGGTCGACTCTACGGGACGCCTCAACGACGCTGAGGACCTCGGTCGGAAAGACCCAAGGCCTGGAACTCTAGCCGCCAGGAACCAGGCCATCAGGTGCAGGGATTGAAGGTCCAGCTGGAATACCTTCCCTGACTGACTGAGATCAGGTCCGGGCGGCTGGAAGCCACCGGGAGCCTGGAGCTGAGACTGAGGAGATCTGGATACCTGAACTGGCGGGCCAGTCTGGGGCTACCAGAATCAGCTGCTCCTTGTCCCTCCTCGCCTTGAGAAATACCTTGTGGATCAAGGGAAATGGGGAAAGGCGAGAAGAGGCCCGGGGTCCACGGCCTCGAGAAGGCATCCCCTGCAGCGAGCCCTGCTGAGGGGGCGGCATGAAACAGTCTCAGCTTTGCATTCTCCCTGAGGCAAACAGGTCCACCTGAGGCGGCCTCAGTGGGAGAAGAGATCTTGTACCACCCGCAGGAGAGACCACTGTGAGATGCAGCCCCTATCCGGCTTAGGGCATCGGCCAGGTGTTGGAGGCTCCTGCCACATGAATGGCAGAGATCTGCCTCCAGGCTGCGCATGAGAGACCAAATGCGGAGAGCTTCCCACAAAGGCATGGAGCGCGGCCCCGCCCCTGGCGTTTAGGTAGTACATGGTCGTAGTATTGTCCATCTGGACCTGAAACACTTGACCTCGTGAGAAACGGAGCTAAGGCGGTGAGGGCTAGACGAACCGCCCAAAGCTCCAGCAGGTTGATGTGGCATCGGACTCTCGAGGGGACCAGAGGCCGCGCGCTGTGCTCCCCAGATGGGTACCCCAACCCATCAGAGAGGCATCGGTCGATGGACAGACCATCGGCTCGGGCGACAAACAGGATGCCCTCCTGCAGATGTGTCGGAATGGTCCACCACTGGAGAGCATTCCACATCCCCTGGGTCACTGTCACTACCTGATCCAACAGATTGAAGCGCCAGACCACTGGCTGGCCAGTCCCTCACTGAAGGGGACGATGTACCAGCAGGCCCAAGGCCACCCTGGTGCAGGCTGCCATGAGGCCCAGGATGCGAGGAAGTCCCGGGAGGAATGTATTGCCCAACCTGAAATGATTGGGCAAAGGAGGAAAGAACTCGCCCTGTCCGCCAGGAGCTGTACTCTGGCTCAAGAGAGTCGAGCTCTGCCCCGATGAAATGTATCACCTGCTTTGGCACGAAGTCTCGACTTGGCCTCGCTGATGAGGAGGCCAATCTGAGAGCAAACCTGAGGGCCAGATCCTGGACCGCTCCACCTCCGCTCTGGAGGGGCTGCAATCAGCCAGTCGTCCAGGTAGAGGTACACCCAGACCCTTCGGCCGCAGGAATGCTGTCACCACTGCCATGCATTTGATGAAGACCCTGGGAGCTAGGGAGAGGCCAAGGGCATGGCCCGGAACTGTAAGGATCCTCCGCCTGAAGTGGAGGAATCTCTGATGAGACGGACGGATTGGGACGTGAAAGAACGCGTCCCTGAGGTCCAGGGAACAGAACCACATGCCTCTGCTCCAAGGATGGGATTATCTGAGCCAGAGTGACCATCCTGAAGGTCCGAGACCTAGGAACCTGTTCAGGTCGTGCAGGTCGAGAATGGGGCACCAGCCCCCATCCGCTTTGGGACCAGGAAATACCTGGACACAAACCCCGGTCTGGAGGAGGATCCGCCACCTTCCTGATCACCTCTTTTCAAGGAGCAGGGCAACATCGGCTTACGGGCCGGGCAGCGAGGCTGTGACTCGTGCCCCCGAGGGGCTTACAGCTCGAAGGGTGGAGCCTGCTCAAACCTACAGAGGCAGTCCCTTTCCTACCACCTCCAACACCCAGCAGTCCGTGAGTGATAGCGACCAGGCGGAAAGGAAGTGGCTGAGCTGCCCCACGGGTGGAACTCAGTGGGGAGGACGGGGCTGGGGCAACACCCTCAACCCGCCACTGGGCAGGCTTGGAGGAGGGACCGCCAGGGACCTCCTGGGCCTTTACTTCCTGCTTCCTGTTGGAGGAAGCCGCAGGCTTGGGTTGGGATGCCAAACGTGAGCCTGCTGGCCCTGGTGCTGTTAGGGCCGACGTGTCGCAGGCGCAGGCCGAACGGCTTGTGCTGCTGCTGTCAGCGGCCTTTGTCCTTCTGGGCGAGGTGACCGAGTCCAGAGTGGCACTGGACTTTTCGATCCGCTGGAGGTGACCGCCCACCCAGGGCCAAAGAGGTCGGTCCCCAAGAAGGGACATCCGCCAACTTGTGCTGGGTATCCACCGTGAAAGGGATATCCTCAGCCATGCTCTGCGGCGCATGGCCACCGCGTCAGAACCGATCTGGCACAGGAGTCCCCATGTCCAGAGCTGTTTGGAGCTGCTACCACCACCGCCTCTACCCTGGTCCCGAACTCCGCCGGACCGTGGTCTGCAGGTCGGCCGGAGATGAGGGATCACCTCATCCAGGGAGCCTATGAGGGCGTGGAGGTGTGTGCCATCAGCACGGCCAAGCTGGCCTGGCGGAGGCCAAAGGAGGACGAAGCGCACACCTTGCGCCCGGGCGAGTTCAGCTTTTTGGACTCCTTGTCGGGGGCTTGTCCATCGGCCCCTAGCATTCCCGAACGCTTGAACGCCGTGACCAACCCTCGGCAGAGGGGTGCTCCAAAACCCGGCAAAGCCGTAGGGACCGTGATACTCCGCCATCCTGGCCGAGGGCGCAGGACAGGAAGCAGGCCGCCGCCAAGCTCCAAGGCTGGGCCGACAATGGCCTCAGCCACCAGAAAGGCCTCCGTGGTGAATCCCCTCGTCCAGTATCTCCGCTAGGGGGATACCGCCCATTTGGAATGGGCTCGAGCTGCATCCTGGTGGACTCGAGATGAGCTAAAGCAGACCCATAAAGGACGATGGGCTTCCGTCCAGTGACTGGCCTCGGAGGACTCCAGGTCAACCGCCTGAGAACAGGGAGGAGTCGCGCCGGACTCCAGAGTCCACGAAGAGCTGCCTAGGGCCTGAGCCACCTCCACCTGCCGAGGACGGCCGGGAGTGAGGGTGACCGACAACCTGTGGGGCAGGCCTTGACCTGACCGAGAGTCCTTGGTCGGCACCCCGATTTCGGTTATGGAGGCGGAGGTTCCACCACAATCGGTGGGGCAGCAGGTTTCAGCTGAACAACTGGCCCAGGCTTGGGCATCTCGACTGCAGCGAGAGGCTGTTTCGCCGCTCGGGTGACAGCCACTTGATGGCTGGGAAGGCCGGTTTCAACTTGCTCCTCGACAAAAGTAACTGCCCATTGGTTTGGATGTGGTGTTGGTGCGTTTGCGCTCTGTTTTGAGGAAGGGATGGCGGCGTGCGCGTCTTGGTGTTGAGATTGGGCGCTGGATGTCGGGATCGGCTGATTGAGAAAGGTTCGAGATTGAGATTCTCGGTGTGTCCGGAGGACGGCCTGGGAGAGAGCAGGGACACCCGCCTTTCCTCGCTCGACACCTTTACCGGGACCGCTGCACTGAGGGCGCAGGCAGATCCTCGGTTTCACTGGGGAACCGTGAAGAAGGTTGTCGGCTTCACCAGTCGACAATCGTCCGACGGTCGAGAAAATCTCGACTGGCCGACGGGTGTCTCGCTGGCTGACCTGACGGGACGCCAGAAGCCAGTGGTCTTAGCCGCAACCTCGACCGGGTCGACGGTCGGCTGTCCGGGAAAGGGACCTCCGCCCCCACGAACGCCGACGTGGGACTTACCCTTGGAATCCTTTTTGGACTGAGAGGAATGTCCTGATGACCCTCTCCTTCGTGGAAAGGATTGGCAAAGCTCCTTGAACGAAGCAGAATATGAGGTAGCCAAAGAGAGCGGATAAATGTTACGGATCGAGGAGGAAGATGATGCGCTGGGCCACTTCCTCTTCTGAGGGCAATCATCTGCTCGAGCTGCTCAGCGAGCCAGCTGCCGCGGTAACCGCCCAACGGGCCTCTTTCGACTTTATCGGGCGGATCGCGTTCCTCGGGCACCCAAGCTTCAACCGGCAGCGCAGTCCTCCAAGACGCTGGGCCGAGAACGAACAGCATGACTGCGAGGCATGCGGGTCGTGTTCTAGCCAAAGCAGTGACACACATAGAGTGCGGATCCGCCCTGGACATCTTTCTGCCCACAAGGGCACCGCCGAAACCGGAGTCGATTGTCCATCGAGCACGAGGGAAAAGGAAGACCAAGTCTGGAAAATTTTAAAACGAGTTTTGACAAACCAAGAGTTAGGAACCAGTCTATCACGCAGAGCGTAAGGAGGAACCTGAGCTTCCAAGCAGTAAGGAAGATCTGCGTCATGGGGCGGAGCCGAGGTTTCTCACCCGGTGGGTGGGAGGAGCCAGCCTGAAGACCTTCCGGCAAGATTTAAAGTGGCAAGGAACCTGCCAGACAGTGTGGATGAACAACATATCCATGTCCCTAGAACACCTGTGCTTATAGGTTCATAGGTGATTTCAAGCTAAACTAGACTTTCGTCATAATGCTTTCCTGTTTATTACTTTTATTCATTTACCCAAGAGAAAATTATCCAGTTTAATTTTGAAAGAATCCATACTTGTGCTGGATACAATGTCTATCGGTAGAAAATTCCATCCAGCCACAATTCTATTGCTAAACCAGTGCTTATGCTTGTAAGGTTTGCCATTTTTGACTTTAAACTGAAAAGGATGTCCCTGAGTTCATACCTAGATTTCTCCAAGACAGTCCTAATTCTGACAATAATAAGTCATCTTGTATGCACCTAAATAGTAAGCAATAATCGCCCTGGTTCTCCTATACTCTAGAGCAATAGTTCTCAGACTTTGGCACAGTGAGCCTCCCCAAATCCATGGAAAAGATTTTGAGCCTCCCCAAAAACTAAAGTAATCTTGAGACCCTCAAAGAAAATAACATACTGTTCTTTCTAGTACAATTATGAATAAATTGAAGCCCTTTGAGTACTTGGCTCACATTCAGTTCTTTGTCTTATACCGATGTGGTACCTTTGAAAAAGAGCTCCTGTACTCAAAGTTGTTATCTGAACAACAAATAAATGAAATAAACAAATGTTATTGTTCAGTTTATTGTGCCCCGGGCCAGCCTACTTGCTCCACTATTTTCATTCTTAAACCATTGGTACCCCTTGTTGCAGTACCTTCATGGGTCAGACTACTTCTCTGTTTCCATTCTATATGAAATAACCTTCCTATCTCTCCTCCATCCCTGTTCCTAAGCAACTTTCTGGGATTACTTTTGCTCCTTCCTGCTATTGCTCTTAGCACTTAATGCTCAACCTTGCATTTGGGTTGTTCTGCCATCAGTCTGCAAATTCATCAACCACTCATTACTAGCTTATTGTTCATTTTTGTTTGCACTATTGTTCATTGTGCATTTCTTTTTTTCCTCCTCTGCCCTCTGCTCTCCCATTCTTCAGGAGTCGCCAGTAGTCTGTTGCGCCTCGCTCACCTGTCCATCCTCTGGTGCAGTCCATCCCCATGGAGCTGTGGCTATGCCCCCAGGCGGGTACAGGGTCAGGCCCTTTCACCCTGAGCGTGTCTTGAATTCATCAGAGGCGCTGTCTCCAGTGATGACAGGGGAGTTGAGGGTCGGGACCTTGGCGCTGTCTACTGGGAGGCAGTGGGTGTTTCTGTTGTTCTAGGTGTGCTGTGTGCCCTGACAACAAGGCGCTAAGAGCACTGATGTCCAACACGCCTACACCTTTTGTTCCTCGGCCCTGTGGTACTATGGGTCTCCACCAGGGTCACCCTGGCACTGAGTCCAGTGCCCATCCTCCCCATGGAGAAGGCGAGCCATCCTAGGATGCTCAACCCTCCTTCCCCTGACTGCCCTCCAGCTCCCAGGCTCATACCCAACCTGGGTTTCTGGTGTCATAAGCGGAAATCAACTGTTGCGTCGGTGGGCTGGCACCGCTCATTGTGTATTTCTTCATTGTTTTGCAGTTACCTTTGAAATGTATTCATTCCTACCCTTCCTGTGGTACACCTGAAATAAGCCTTGGCTCATTCACCTTCCTTGTCACCTATTAGTAAATAAATACATAACATTCACCAACTATTATCCTCTTTCAGTTTGCTTCATCTCTTCATACAAAATATATAAAACTCAAATTTAAATACAGTACTTTTTAGACTTACTTGAGCCTCCCTGGAACAGGTTGGGGCCTCCACAGGGAGGCTGGCCTCACCATTTGAGAACCCTGCTCTAGAGTGCACAAATTTAGCTCCATTAATCTCTCTGGGTATGTTTTTTTTCTAATCCTTCAATTGACTTTGTAGACCTTTTCTGTGTTCTTTCTATAGTGTGTATATCTACCTTTTTATAAGGGGCCCACACTGAGACACAATATTCCAGGTTTGGTCTCACCAATGCACTATAAAGGGATAATCACCTTCCTATCCCACTTGATATGTCTCAAAATACAGTTTAATATCTGGTTTCCCTTTTTGTTATTTTGTTACACTGAGAACTGAATTTTAGGTCTGAACTATTTATTATCCCCAAGTCTCTTTTCTTCATTTGTATTATTAAGTACTGTATTATCTAATTTATAGGGATGATCTATTTCATTTTTTGTTTTACCCAGGTGCATGGTTATACACTTACAGTCGTGGTCAAAAATATTGGCGCCTTGCACTTTTTCAAATAACTCACAATTTCTCTAAACATAAGTTGAAATTAACAACAGTACAGTATTTGGTCTCCACAATTATTTATTTCTCTGTTAATATTACAGAACTTTTGTTTTGATTCAGAATTTAATATATCCTTTAAATCAGAAAATGAAAAGAAATGGCACTGACAAAATTATTGACACCCTAGACTTAATATTTGTAGCACAGCCTTTGGTCAAAATAACTGCAATCAACCGCCTCATAGCCATGGATGAGCTTCCTGCACCTCTCTACTGGCAGTTTGGCCCACTCTTCTTGTGCAAACTGCTCCAGTTCCCAGATTTGAAGGGTGCCTTCTCCCAACTGCTGTTTTCAGATCTCTCCACAGGTTTTCAATGGGATTTAGATCTGACTCATTGCTGGCCACTTCAGAACAGTCCAGCGTCTTGTCTTGAACCATTTCTGGGTGCTTTTGAAGTGTGTTTGGGGTCATTGTCATGCTGGAAGATCCATGACCTTCGACGGAGACCCAGCTTTGACACTGGGTTCAACATTGCCTCCAAAATGGCCTGGTAATCTCCAGATTTCATGATGCCATGCACACGCTCAAGGCACCCAGTGCCAGAGGCAGCACAACAACCCCAAAACATCACTGAACCTCCTCCATGTTTGACTGTAGGAAGGTGTTCTTTCTTTGAAGGCTTCATTTTGTTTTCTGTAAACATAGAGATGATGTGCTTTACCAAAAGCTCTAATTTGGTCTCATCTGTCCACAGGACTTTCTCCCAGAAGGATTTTGGCTTGTTCAGGTGTGTTTGGCAAAACCCAGTCGGGATTTCTTATGTTTCTCTCTCAGCAGTGGGGTCCTCCTGGGCCTCCTACCATATAACCCCTTTCATTGAGTTGGTGACGGATGGTGCGAGTTGAAACTGTCGCACCTTGTGTCTGAAGGTCAGCTTGAATCTGTTTGGCAGTTGATCGAGGTGCTTTCTCCACCATTCGAACAATCCTGCGCTGCAATCTTCTATCAAGTTTTCTCTTGCGGCCACGCCCAGGAGGTTGGCTACAGTGCCATGGGCCTTAAACATCCTGATAACATTACTGACGGTGGAAACAGGAACATAAGGTCTCTGGAGATTGATTTGTAGCCTTGAGATTGTCCATGCTTGGCTACAATCTTTCTGTCTGACCTCCTCAGACAATTCTCTGGCTGTCTTTCTTTCCTCCATGCTCATTATGTACACACAGTGACACAAAACAGGAGAATGAGTCCTTTTCTATTCAAACTGGTTGAATGAGTGATTTTATATTGCAGGCACTGCAACTCACCACAGGTGAGTTCAATTCCAAAGTGAAGGAGAATCACCTGCTTGAAATCTAATTATTTCTAACTACTTCTAAAAGGTGCCAATAATTTTGTCCGGGCCATTTAAGGATTTCTCTGTGGAATAAGCTGAGACTTAGTAAATTTTTCTGCTTTTTGTGTTTTATTCCACTGCAAACCAAAGAAATACATATGTGGATACCAAAATATTTTGAATTTCAACAATTTTCTGGAAGGAATGGTGCATTATTAGAAAAACTGCAAGGGCGCAATATTTTTGGCCACAACTGTATTTTTATTTAATTTGAGCTTGTTTTTTATAGTCCAGTTATACACACTGTTTAATGCTTCCTGTAAATCATTTTATTTTTGCATTATTAGTTATAGCACCAATTCTGCAGTCATCTGCGAATTGTGTTAGCCAAGTGTCCTTGTTGACCATTTTAAAGAGGTTTTATAGATATTAAAAGACAGGGTCCAAGAACTGACCCCTGAGGCACCCCACTAGTCACGGCTGCCCACTCTGATTTTTCATGATGGATCACCACTTCTGTCTTCTTACACTCAGCCATGCTTCTATCCAGTTTACTATGTTACTATCTAATGCATATTGTTTTAGAGTGTTTATCAATTCTTGATGTGTGAGCTTGTCAAATGCCTTAGAAAATTCCAAAAGATGACCTAAACACAGTTTCCTGTATCCAGTGCCTTCCCAACATTCTCACAGAATGTTAAGAATTTGTTTACATGAACGGTTTTTACAAAAGCCATGTTACACTGGGTCCTGTAAGCCACTTGTCTCCAGGTACTCAACTATATGGTCCTTTAAAATAGATTCCATCATCTTCCCATGACCAATGTCAGACTAATTGGTCTGTAATTTTTAATTCTGATTTAGAGCCACCTTTGTGTATAGGAACCACCAATGCTTCATGCCAGCCCTGTGGTACCTGTCCTGTATTTAGGGAACTTTGAAAGATGTGGGTTAAGGGTGGTGCAAGTTGGTCTGCTAATTCATGCAATACCTAGGGTAAATTTCATCCGACCTAGTGATTTATTTATATGTACCGCTTTCAATTTGTCCTGACATCCTCTGGATGTATTTGTATGCTTTCTGATCCATGATTTGTGTTAACATTGGTTTTAAAGAAGTATCTGTTAAAGACAGAGCAAAAGTATTTATTCTGAATTTCAGAACAATCTTTATTGTTGAGTATTTCTCCTTTGTCATTTTTAAAGGGTCCAATGATGTTGCCCTTTTTGTTTATTATTTATATAGGAATAAAAAGTTTTGTAATTGTCTTTTACTAATAGTGCCAGTTTTTGTTCATAATCCTTTTTGCTTTTTTATTTCCCATTTGACTTTTTTTTTTTTTTTTACAAATTTCTATACTGTGTTATGGTTGTATTTATGTTATGTTTGATTTTTTTTAAACCATCTATTCTTTTTATTAATTAGTGTTTTGATTCTAGGTGTTAACCATTTTGGAGTGTCCTTATTATTTTTAGATTTAGTATATAGGTATGCAAAGGTTTATTGTTGTATGTAATTTATTTATCAGAGACTCCACATTTTTAATGTAGTTTGGTTCCTAAATCCATTTTCCAATTTCAATTTTCAAGAACTTTCTTCATAGTTGAGAAATCAGCTTTTTAAAATTGAATACAATAGTTTTCCACCCCTAGGTGTTTTTCCACATTTTTATTAGAAACTGGACAGACTGATGTTCACTGGTTCCTAATGGGTTACTTGTGTGTACATTTTGTATTGTTTGATCCATATTTGTTAAAATTAGGTCTAGAATGTTATTTCCCATGTATTTTCAGACACAAGTTGGACAAGTCCTATTTGGTTAATTGCTTCCAAAATGTAATACTTTTCTTATTTTTACACTCAAACTTTATCCAGTCAATATTAGGAAATTTAGATCCCCAGTCAATATTATCCTTTCTTTTGGATCTAGACTCCTAATATTGTTTAATAAATCTAATTCAGCTTCCATACTCATTGAGGGGGTCTATAGATCAGACCTAGTTTGATTTTTTGTTTGACCCTTGGGCATAATCTTTAACCATATCATTTCCAGGTGGTCCTTAGTCCTGGTTATTTCCTCGCATTGTATTTAATGTGTTATGTATATTGCAATACCACCTACTTTTCTTGTTTGCCTTGACAGATAATATAGTTATAACCATTTATTTCTTTATCCCATCTGTCCTCACTTGTCCACCAAGTTTCGTAATGAGTGCGATATGCACATTATTTTCATGTTGTAGATATTGTAATTCTCAAATTTGTTTACTAGGCTCCTGCATTTATTAGTATACATCTCCACCCATCCTGAAGATCCACAATTTTGTGTGTTATGTTACGTAGTTCTCCTCTCTTTATCCAGTTTAAATGGAATGAAATAACACTGTTTATTCTTATACTCAATATTCTGATACCTGTTTCTATTTAAATGCAGTCCATCACTATTATAGAGGAATTTATTTCTGAAAAGTGCTGAAACGCAGTGGAAGAAAAAGGAGGAAGTGGCTCAGATATGGAGATTTGAAATGGACTGCAGTGCATTTAAAATTTTACATGAAGCAGTGGTTTAACTGGCTCAGGCAAAGTGTTCCATGCAAAGCACAAGTCAGCAACAACCCACGACAGGGTGCTGTTGTTGGGATTAATGCACACCTGGGTGCGCAGAGGTATGAGTAAAAGGCCGAGTGCCTCATAGCACCCGGATGTACATTACTCCTCAATAACAGCACACCTGGAGTGGGTTATTGCACTTATAACATGGGATTACCATCGTGTGATAATACCACAAGGAAGTCATGGAAAAGTATCAAAAAGTAAAGATTTCATAAGGTATCCTTCCCCCGACAAAGTAGTCCCACTTCTTTCAATACCACTCATATGTTGCACACAGAGGACAGGGACCATGTAAGCAGAGGAAAACCTAGGAAATGATTCTATGGCACTACTGCTAAACATTAACACACGGTAATTACAAAATACGGCAAGCAAGTAAACTTAGTAAAGCAATTCCCAGCCCTAACTCACTGTGTGTGTGTGTCCTGCTGGGACTCTCTCTCTCTGCAGACGGGTGAGCTTGAAAGTGCAGAGGGCACTGTTTGGCAACTTGACAGAACTGTATCTGCTGTCAAATAACTGTGCGGCTGTGACATTTAACAGACCATGGCACTGCAGACAAAGAAATGCTGAGGATGAGGTTGTGCGTTGATCTTCAAAGACAGGGACAAACAAATCGTGGGATCGGCTTGTGTGTCGGGAACTTAATAGACAAGAAGTGCTCAAACAACTGCACATGGTGTCAACGCAGTGTGCTGCTATTCTCGGCGTTCACCTTGATTTCAACCAGCACATTTTTAATACACTTGACGTCTGACTTGGGGTTTGAATTAGTAGCTACTTCAGCACTAGTAGTAACTAGTAGTGGCAGTGGTAGTAAGGTTTTATCTGTTTTATGTGAACCATTGTGAAACTTTTGTAATGAATATCGTTAAGGCTCTGAGATGTGGAAGGGCGCTTTATATAAATAAAATTTTACTTTACTTACTTTACCAGTGTTTCCACTTAACGATGTGTGTCTCTCTCCCGATAGTCTGTCGCCTGCCTGTCTCTCTCCGCCTCCCTTGCTTGGTCCCACATCTGTTTATCTCTGCAGCCCACACAATGAAGTCTTGGAGACAGACAGAAAGAGACAGACAGAGGATTACATTATCTTCCTCATCCCAGTGTCTCTGACATTCTCACATAAGAAACGGCACAGGGGTTCAGCTCTGTATACTTAAGCCCTTGATTGCTCTTTCTGCACTGGTCCTGGTCAGTCTGCTGCAGTCCCTGAAGCTGTCTCTTGAGGAGCCCACCGCAGCCGCCCATGGGGAGAAAAAACATTTGGCTCTGGGTTGGGAGTGGACGGCAGGTGAAACAGACCCAGTCACTCTCACCCGAGTCATCACTGGCTTTTATCTGGTGGTCTGCCGGACCACGCACGAAGAACAATCTCTGTGATGGGCTGCTGACCACAGACTGAGGGGAGAGCGGACACAGTACAGAAACCAGCCAGCACACACCACCAATATGTCCCACTCTCTCAGGGCTCCATGTGGCAAGACATGGTTGAGGAGGGAACTGGCAGAGCACTCTCTCTCTCTCTCTCTGTTGCTGCTTGGGTGCCACTACACTACTCACACAGAAACCGAGACATAAAGAGAGAGAGAGAGAGAGAGAGAGAGAAACTAGCACACATTGTTAGTGGCAGGTGTCCATGGAGCTCTACACTCAGGGATGATGTACGACCATGGGGGGCATACAGAACAACCTGCAATAACTAAAGCCTATTGTATTGTACTTATTAGTTTCACTTTACTTGGTTATTTTAAAATGTGGGTGGTTTTATTGTACAGGCCTTTGGTTTTGGAAAGGTGCCTTTTATAAATAAAGCACTGACTGATTGATTATGGGACAACATCTACAAACTGTCACTAGTAACGATAACATTGAGCACTGAGAACTATTACTGCAAATGGCTAAACAGCACCACAGGTTTTGTTGCCCGCACTGTATGGAAATTAAATGGCTGCCTCTTGCAACTGAGTTTGCTACACAGCTAAGAAGTCCAGGTCTACCCACAGATCTCTCTCACAACCGCATCTCAGCAACTGTGCGGTTAACAGAGATTAATATATAGTGATGTGGTGGTGTTTAGCAATTGCATTGCTCATTCTCCCTACCCTACCCTTATGTTATAAGTTCAGTTATAGGACACTGAACTTACTAAAACTGGAAGTATAATGGGGTTTGTAGGGCATTTGTAAAATGTGTCAATAGTTTAACAACTATATTCTGCCATGTTTTCAGAATCGTTATTAGCATTTGAGTAACATTTTAAAAATGAGTTGGGCTTAGCTAAAATGTCCGTGGCTCCAGGGCCTCAGGTAATGGCACAAAACTAACTTGGCACAGAAGCTGGAAGTGACCCGTATGCCCACGATTACACAACAACAATTCAGAGTTCAGGCTGATAAGTGGCAATGTTTTGTAAAGTGTAACTGCTATTTAAACAAGTTTTATTTTTATTCATCCTGCTAGTTTGTTAACAGATTTCGGAAATAGTGATCTAGTAACTACCATACCGATACTCCATCAGAAATGTTTATGGTGACTAACAGACTGATAGAAAATAAATAAATCTCACTGTATGGCTACTTTTAAAACGGACAATTATCAAATACATTAGTAACCTAATTTAATGATATGTGGTAGGAGCTGTTACCAATAGTAATGAACATTTATATTTGCATCTTGTTTGTTACTAAAGTTTTTGGACCTAACCTTAATTGAGTCTCGGCCCACTGGTTACACTGGCCAGAGCAATGAACTATGTAACCGCCAGAACTGATTTGGGTTCTAGTTAACCTAAAGTTCTAACAAATGAGAGCAAACCGGCTATACTACAGTGATAAGTCTGAATGTACATAAGGGAAAGGGGAAATTGTTATATATAAGGGAAAGGGAACATCGTTTAACCAGGAGTAGCACACTAAGCCAGAGCTCGTTTCCAGATGCAACCTGGGAGCACAAGGAAGTTAAGTGTGCAAGTAGGGGCTGACAGGATTCAAACCCAGGTCTCCAGGTTTGCAGCTCAGTGCCATGTGGTCTTACAATCTTGCCACTTTATTATGCTGATGTAGTACAAAATCAATAAATAAAATATTAAACGAATCTGGATAAAGCAACATAAATTTGACCACTTTTTTTGTTACTGTTACAGTTTCAGGTATCTTTCAATTACATGTATGTTCAATCTGAAGGGCAGAAGGAAACCAGGGACACTCTATGAAGCTGGAAAGGGGCAGGTTCAAAAGGGAACTGAGGAGGCACTATTTCACAGAAAGGTGGTGGCAGTGTGAAACGCACTGCCAGAGGAAGTCGTACCACTGCAGAGTGTTGAGGACTTTAAGAGGGGTGGGGCAGATTCAAGTGGAGGGTACAAATCATGGAGGGGCATATGAGAGAGGGGTCAGCTGCAGTCCAATGGACTGAAATGCTGCACACTCAAGCAGACTAGACAGACCAATGGCCTGTATCTGCTGGCAATTTCGTATGTTCGTATGTACAAGAGGATACTCTAATACCAAAGTGTTTAACAATATATTTTAATTTATTCATTTGGAATGTTTGGCTAGGAAAGGCACTCTGAGCAGAGGTTTGTTTACATCTGCAACCCGGAGGAGGGTACAAATTATGGAAAGGTATAAAATGTCACAAAAACAATGATACAAACAATCTGCTCAAATGATCCAGCACCTCTGAGACCGCAACAAAAAATGACTACACAGAACCAATAAATAAAATATTGCATTTACGTAAGAATTTACTGTAACAGTAGATCTTGAGAGAGGTTCCTGCAGTAGGTCTTCACATATAGGACTTTGCCCTGGCGTCAGGTCCGCATGGCAAACTTGTAGATAGCAATCATCAGTGGGGACTGCCTCCTGACGCCGGGCGTTGACATCAGCCCGACTATAAAAGGGGCGGTCCCAAGACTGCTTCCAGTTCTTTCCAACGGAGACCTATAGATGGAAAGAATAAGACCGAGTAAAACTCCTCAGACCCTGCCTCCACTCTAGTCCCAAGGGCTAGATAGGATGGAAAATAAGGATAAAACTTCCAAAACTGGGGAAGGAGGGTGGGAACTAGACCTACTGCAGGAACCTCTCTCGAAGATCTACTGTTACAGTAAGTTCTTACGTAACTGCAGTATCTTACTTGAGAGGGTTCCTGCAGTAGGTCTTCATATAGGACTGAATACCAAGCAGTCCCCGAGAAAACAAACATAGGTGCATCCGGAGGAGGAGAAGTCGCCATGAGAAATTACGACAGCAGGCCTTGCAAGACTGAAGACCAAAGCCAGTTCTGCGCCGAGAGGCAATGTCCAGACTGTAATGCTTAGTAAAGGTGTGAACAGATCACCACGTGCGCTGCACAGACCTCTGCCATAGACACATTCCTAAAAAGGCAGTAGAGGTCGCCACACTGTGGTGGAGGGCCTTAACTGCCCCAGAAGGGACTTCCATATTTCGTATATGAAAATGGATGCAGTTAGCTAGCCATCGAGAGATGGTCTGCTTGGAAATAGCCTTGCCCTGGCACTGAGGAGCAAAGGCTACGAACAGTTGGTTAGATTTCCTAACCTCTTTAGTCCTCTTCGTATAGTACCTTAGAATCTGGTGCACATCAAGGGTGTGCAGAAGGTGTTCCCCATGTTGGAATATTGTGGATAGTACACTGGTAATTCCACGCTCTGGTTCAAAATGGTTTCTTAAACTACTCTGGGCAAAAAGAAGGATTAGTCTGAAGGACTACCCAGTCCTTATGAAAAATCAAATAAGGTTCTTTACAGACGAAGGCCTGTAATTCGAAACCCTTCTGGCACAAAGTAATCAGACTAAAAATAAGGTCTTCCAGGAAAGGAAGCGCAAGTCGAGGATGAAGCTGGTTCAAATGGTGGTAAGGTCAGCTTCTCAAGCATGAAATTCATATCCCAGGGAGGACAAGGTTTTAAATGAAGGATGCCTTTAAAAAGGTTTTGGCAACCTCCAGCTGAGACAAGGTTTGCCCTCCACCGGGAGGTGGTAGGTCGACATCACAGAAAGGTGGACCTTAATGGAGGAGTAGCTAAGGCCCGCCTCAGACAGATGTGCGAGGTACTCTAGAACCTGGAAGTTGAGCACAAAATGGATCCCAGCTCCTGCTTGGGCCCATATCATGAATCTCTTCTACTATCATGTAAGTAGATCTGGTGGAGGGTTTCTGGCTCCACTCAGTATATGCGCAACCCGCGGATACCCCATAACAAGAAATCGCTATGTCCACAGGTGCCACGATGAAGGTGGAGGGACTGAAGGCTCAGATGCACCAGGGTGCCCTGCTCCTGAGTGAGAAGGTCGTGGAAATGGGCAAAGGAACCAGAGGCCCAGTGCAAACTGTTGCAAAAGAGGATACCAAATTTGGCGTGGCCAAAGAGGGGCAATCAGGATGGCGTGAGCACCCCCTGTTGTAGTTTCACCAGGACTTTCTGAATGAGAGGAAAGGGAGGAAAGACGACAGAAACCTCCCTGTCCATGAAAAGAGACAGCTGCCTCACCAAAAGCACCATGCTCGGAACGCAATAGCAGAACACGGGTAGTTCTATGCTGGCGAGGAGGTGAACAGATCCATCTCTGGTCGACTCCCATCAAAGAAAGAGTTCTTCTTCGACTACCTCTGACTTTAGCTCCCACCGTGGGCCCTGGCCACTGATCGGGCTGAGACTGTCCACCAGGACGCTGGTGACGCTCTGGAACATGGACTGCTGTCAAGTAAAGGCTGTGCTGAATCGCCCAGTATCACACCCTCATAGCTTCTCTGCAAAGAGGATATGAACGGTTCCTCCCTGTCTGTTTAGGTACCAGACCGTGACATGTTGTCCGTCTGGACTAAAAGGGATCCTGGAACCAGCAGTGACTGGAATGCCTGAAGCACGAAAGAACCGCCTCTGGTCTCTAGAACATTGATGTGGAGCATCGGCCCTGGTCAGACCAAGACCCTTGCATCTTGTGAGACCCTAGATGGGCTCCCAACCCAGATCTGAGGCGCCCATGGTGAGAATTTGGGTTGGAACTGAAGGATGGAAAGAAATTCCCTTTGACAGGGTTGAGAGATCCTGCCACTAGCGAAGATCTCTCTGAAAACTATTGGAGATCACGACTTTTTGGTTCATGTTGTCTATCCTCTGGTCCCATTGGACTCAAAGAGACCATTGGGTGACCCTCACGTGAAGCCTGGCCATGGGAACTGTTGAATGGCGCGCCATCAGTCCCAAGAGATGAAGCACTGAGTGTGCTGGGATCCATTGGCCTGTGCCATGAGAGTGGCCTGAGAAGCTAAGGTCTCGCCCGATCTGATGACAGGAAAGCCTTGCCCTGAACTGTGTCTAGTACAGCTCCAATGAGCTGGAGCCTCTGGGATGGTACTAGCTAGACTTGGGAAAATTGACCATTATGCCCAGGTAAGCAAACAAGTTCAGAGGAAAGACAGAGACTCTTTCAGGCTGGTAGGAGAGGGTGCTGCAGGAGTCAGTCGTCCAGGTACGGGAAGACATGCATGCCCTGATGGCGTAAAAGAAAAAATTACTCACCTTAGTAATTGTGTTTCTTCTAATGGAGTCTTGCTGTATTCTGACAAACTGCAGTTAGCTCCAGCCTTTAAACTGCCCCAGAGAACATAGGGTTAAATTTCTATGCAGTGCACAGAACGTTGAGCTCAAGCTCGTTGAGGACTCTGTCTGCAGCCCTTGAAACCCAACTGTCAGATTCTTACGAGCAAAAACTCACTAATTATAGTATGTGAAAACAGTAAAATTTTTAAACTAGCCAACTGGCAACAGAAAGTTTGGATTCCCAAGGAAGACTCCAAGTCAGGAAACCCAAAACAAAAAAAAATCCAAAATAAGGATAACAATACAACAAAACACCCAAATAAAAAGGAGGGTGTAAGAAGCACCTCTGGGGTGCAGCACTGCACCTGACCACCCACTTCCCAAAAACAGGTTCTGTGAGGGAGGCAGGTCAGAATACAGCAAGACTCTATTAGAAGAAACACAGTTACTAAGGCAAGTAATTTTTCTTCAAACAACATGAAATCTTGCTGTATTCTGACAAACTGCAGACTACTAAGCAATACCTCCATGGAGGAGGGAGAGAACCTACTTTGGGAATAGGCTCTGAAGTACTGTTGTGCCAAACCGAGCATCACTCCTAGCCTGGATATCTGGACAGTAATGCTTGGTAAAGGTATGGACTGTTTTCCAAGTGGCTGCTTGACACATTTCTAACAAGGATATCCCTGGCTGCAGCCAGGGAAGCAGCTGTACCTCTTGTAGAGTGAGCCCTCAGGCTTGAGGGTGGAATCTTTCCCAGTTTCTCATAGCAGAATTGTATATAAGACACAATCCACCTGGCAATAGTTCCCTGGTGGCAGGTTTGCCCTTTCCCACGTCCCCACAAGTGAGGAACAACTGAGGGAATCAAACCTGTGACCCTTGGTATGCGCCACGAGTCGCTAAGGGCTCTTTTAACATCTAAACTGTGTAGCCTCCTCTCTCCTGAGGAGGAATGATCAGTGAAGAAGACAGGAACAGACAGACTGATTCAAGTGGAAGTCTGAGACCACTTTGGGCAAGAACCTCCTATTGGTTCTAAGGACCACTTTATCCCTATGGAAAGAGATAAAATCAGGTTCCACTGACAGTGCTTGCAGTTCACTGATACGTCTGGCAGAGGTAATGGCTACCAAAACAGTTTTCCAAGTCAAGTACTTAAGCTCTGCTGAGGACACAGGCTCAAAAGGAGGTTGCATAAGTTGAGCAATGCAAACATTTAAGACCCAGGCAGGATCCCTAAAGGGAAGATTGGTATGAAGCAATCCTTGAAAAATTTACAGAACACAGGATGAGAAGATAGTGAGGAAGACTTCCCACTGACAGAAAAGCAGAAACAGCTGACAAGTGTACTTTGAGAGTAGCTGGTCTGAGGCCTAGGCTATTAAGATGGATCATATAATCCAAAACTGTAGGCAATCCAGCAGTGTCTGGAGAAATATGCTTCTTGGAACACCAAATGCTGAATCTTTTCCATTTGGAGTTATAAGTCTTTCATGGAGGGCTTTCGAGAAGCTCTGAGAATATCCAGAACCCCTGAGACAGATGCAAGTCTGCATGCTCTAACTCTTCAAGAGCCATGCCTTGAGATTGAGAGACCAAAGATTGGTACTCAAATCCTCCCTGAGGGGAGGTTAACAGGTTGTAATTCCTGGGAAGAGACAGGGGAAGATGGACTGCTAGAGACAGCAACAGAGGTACCAAGGCTGTCTGGCCCAGTCTGAGCAATCAGAATCACACTGCAAGGCTGTGACCTTACCTTGACTAAAACTTTGAACAGTAGAGAAAAGGAGGAAGGCATACAGAAATTTCCCTTCCCAGTTCAAAATCAGAGCATCCAGAGGGACTGAACCCAAGACTGGGGTCTGCAACAAAACAGAGGAAGTTGATTGTCTGGGGCTGCAAAGAGATCTATCTCTGGAGTGCCCCACCTTGAGAAAATTACTTTCAACACTAAGGGTCCAGGGACCATTCGTGATGGCCCTGGGAGATCCTGCTCAGTGCATCTGCTGCACATTGTCCTTTCCAGGAAGTGGACTATCATCAGAGAGGTCTGCAGGAATAAGCCAGGGACCACAATTTCATGGCCTCTGTGCACAAGGCCAGACTGAGTGTCTCCCTGCTTGTTGATGTACCACATGGTGGTGGTGTTGTCTGTTCTGACCTGAACTACCTTGTTCTGCACAGACTGAGAGAAAGCTTGCAGGGCCAGAAAACTGCCCCAGTTCCAGGAGATTGATATGAAGAAGGGACTCTGAGGGGACCACAGTCCCTGGGCTGTAAGAGCTCCCAGATGAGCTCCCACCCCAAAAGGAAGCATTCATGGTAAGGACCACCAAATGCGACTGAGTGACAAATGGCACCCTTGCCTTAAGTTGTCCTGATCCTGCCACCATTGAAGGGCCTGGATCAGTGTCCTAGTCACTGAATCAGTTTGGTAAGAGGGTCCTTTTTGGGACCAAAAGGCTATCAGATGGAAGTGAATGTCCGTCATCTGAAATTTGCCCTTGGACCACTGCTGCAGAAGCTGCCATGTGGCCCAAGAGTTGAAAGAAGTGCCTTTCTGGTCAGGACACCTGAAGGCTAAAGGAAGAAGCCAGCTCCACAAGAATGCTTGCCCTTTCCAGGGAAGAAAGGCTGTTGCTTTGACAGTATCTAGCTCTGCCCCTATAAAGGTAAGAAGCTGCACTGGTTCAAGGACTGACTTGAGGAGGCTGAGAAGGAACCCCAGGAAGACAGCACTTGCTGGGTCACTTGCAGGTCTGACTTTGATTTGGTCTGGAGACTGACCCACTATGAGCCAGTCGTCCAGATACGGAAAGATGGAAATCTTCCTTCTTAAAAAGGCCACTACTACTGCCAGGCACTTTGTGAAAACCCTTGGGCTGATGTTAGCCAAAGGGCATTGCTTTGAACTGATAATGGCCTGAGGGTAACTTGAACCTGAGGTACTTTCTGTGAGAGCACCTGATGGGAATGTGAAAGTAGGCATCTTTGAGGTCCAGGGAGGCTAGCCAGTCCCCTGGCCTTAGATGGAAGAATTATTCCCAGAGTCACCATCTTGAACCTTGGTTTTAAAAGATGTTTGTTCAGGTATCTTAGATCTAGGATGGGTTGCCACTCCCTGTTTTTTTTGGGGTAAGGAAGTACCTGGAGTACAGACCTTTGCCCCAGTGTAGGGCAGGGACTCTCTCTATGGCTCCTAGGGCCAGAAGAGATGAAATCTCTGCCTCTAGGGCAAGGGTTTCGGAGAGACTTGCAGGTGGAACGGATCTGGCTCTCAACTGGAAATTTTTTTGAAGCTGAGAATAGTCCCTGGCTTACTACTTCCAGGACCCACTTGTCTGAAGTAACAGACACCCAGTCCTGGACGGCAAGTAAGCCAGCCTGCCCCTACAGGATAGGAGAGTCGACCCAGGCAGACCCATCAGGGTGTCTGCTTGGCAGGGCCTTAGGCTGAGGAGTGGATGCAGGCCTGCTCATCCCCTTCTGCCTCCCTCTGAAGAACCCCTCTGTGAAAAGGGAGAAGAGGCCTGTGCTTGGTAGAAAGGCCTATGAAAAGGCCTGCCCCTGCCCCTAGAATGCTGCCTTTGAGGAGTTGCCTGCCTCCTTGGCCTGTGCACCCTACAAGTGGTTCTATACTCCTCCATCTTTCTAATGTAATTCTCTGTCTGCTCCCCAAACAGAGAATTACCATCCACAGGGAAATCCATGGCCTTAGTCTGGGTATCCTGAGAGGCTAGTACATCTGAGCCAAGCCATTCTCCGAAGAGCCACAGATATAGCCATGACTCTTGATGACACATCATTGGAGTCCACAGCAGCATGGAACTGTACCTTAGGCCTCGTCCACACTGCACCGCCAGACCCCA
The DNA here is from genome assembly GCA_016271365.2 of Neoceratodus forsteri. Lineage (NCBI taxonomy): Eukaryota > Metazoa > Chordata > Ceratodontiformes > Ceratodontidae > Neoceratodus > Neoceratodus forsteri. The sequence continues at coordinate 417,472,454 of CM057452.1, read as the reverse complement.
TAACGGATAGAAACCGTTACAACTGGGGAGCGGTATAGTGTGTTCCACTGCCACGGTAATTCATACAGGACGGCACTGCCGGTCCACACTTCAGGAGCCAGGCGATCACAGCCATGGCACCGATTCCCACAATGTAGCTTATGCTGCATTGGGGACCGTGCCATGCATCCACACTACCGTAACGTACTAAGATGCAACTAGTTTATAATCGCTGTTGAAACCACCTCATAGGCGTGGTTTCAACACCGGTTACGAAATGCCTTCTGTAACGTTACAGGTGTAAACGCAAACCATTGCGGTAACGGTTTGGGCACTCTGTAATGTTACAGAGGGGTAGTGTGACAGGACCTTAGATGCCTCAATCCCATCCGCAGCCACCTCCAGCTCCTTGGCCAGCTGAGGGAGGCCTGTTTAGCCAGTGCCAGTACAGTGTTCCACCTGGACTTCTGGTACCTGGCTGTATAGGCCATATAATCAGCCTGCCCGAGTCCTAAAGTGGATGCCATGTATTGCTTCTTTGCCAAGGCATCCATCCTCCTGGAGTCTTTATCTGGGAGGGCGGTGAAGCCAAGGAGACATTAGCTCTGTCACAGGCTGCAGCTGCACAACCCCAACATGGCTGCATTGTTGGTAGAAAAGCTCAGTGTCTGAGCTTGATAAGGTGTACCTCTTATCCATTCTTTTATCAACAGGAGGAACAGAATTAGAGACTTTAAAATTTTTGAGTCCGCTTCCCAAAAGATTTGTGCAAGGGAATAGACAGCCTCCTGTACGCTGGGATGTCCATCATCTCTACAAAATCAGGCTCCTCTTGATCCTCTGTAGCTTCTCCATAGGAAGCTGAAGAGTTTCAGCTACTTTCCTGTAAAACAAATAGTGGGAGGGACTCAGAGAGCGAGGGAGGGAAACACCAGAAGGTCTGTCTGGGGAGATGTCCGGTTCAATGGGCAAATCCAGACTTTCTGCTCCATCACAGTCATCATCCTGTTCAAAATCCCCTCCTCCTCAAATTTCAGTTCATAAATATCTTCAGGGCATATTCTGAACTAGTGGAACCGACCAAACCGAGCCCTAGCCAACGGAGCCGGATCGGATGGAACAGCGAAGTGATTCAACAATCCGAATCACTTGGGCAATCTCATCAGCAGTCGGAACATGAACCTCTGGATCCGAACCGGCTGATTTGTCTTTCTTTTCCTTTTGTAGGAACCGATCCCTCAGGATCGGCTCTCCTCTGCCCGGAAGTATCGCCTCTGGCCAGAGGGCACTCCTTCTGGTTCGGTCGGAACCGAACTGGGCTGGCCATCCGGGTCAGCAGACTTCGTCTTCCTTTCCCTAAGTCTACCTAATCTCTTTTCCAAGGTAGACTTAGAAACTTTTGCAAATCTGGCAGTCTGTATCGAGGTGTTCAAACCACAGACAATAAACTCAGGTGGTGTGGGATCGGCCTTAGCAAAGACTTCCTCACACACTCACTGCAGTGTTGAAACCCAGTGGCCCGTTTTTTCTTGGGTTTCTCAGACATGGCCAACCTACCCAAACTTACCAGCAACCACCCAGGCAAGAGTCCCTTATCAGTTGCAAACCGTGATATGATGTGGAAAAAAACTTTAAAATATTGCTTTTTTAAGAACCGATAAGGACCGGTAACCACACACTAAAGTAAAGTACAAGAAATCAATATAAAGGATTGGTTCAGTCAACTGATTGAACAAACTTACAATTTCCACACAAATAATCAGAAACAACTATCTAGTACTCCACGGTATCGCGTAGACAGAGCCTGAACCGACGATGCAGAATAAATTTGAATAATTTCGGTTTAAAACCGACACTTTAACCGACTTTTGAACCGAGCTGAAGGAGAAATCTCCGGAGCGACTGTTCAGTGAGGCGGAGTAAAGAATCTGATGGTTGGGTTTCAAAGGGTTGCAGACAGAGACCTCAACCGAGCTTGAGCTCAATGTTCTATGCACTGCATAGAAATTTAACCCTATGAACTCCGGGCAGTTTAACGGCTGGAGCCAACTGCAGTTTGTGAGAATACATTAAGACTTCATGTTGTTTGAAATGCCGCAACCACCGCTAGGCATTTGGTGACCACTCTGAGGGCCAGACAGAGGCCGAAGGGAGTGTTCTGAATTGGAAATGCCTCCATGAAGACAAAACGGAGAAAACGGCGGTGGACTGGGAGGATAGGAATATGCAGGTAAGCATCCTGCATGTCCAGGGAGCACAGCCACTAATCTGGGTGGAGCAGGGAAAGGAGCCCCTGAAGGATCAACATATGAAACTTCTTGTACTCGACTAAGATGTTTAGTGTGCTGAGGTCCAGGATCGGTCCCAGGTCGCCCATTTTCTTCGGTACTAGGAAGAAGTGAGAGTAAAATCCTTCCTATTTGGTTTGATGGGACGGGTTCTATGGCCCTGTTTAGAAGAAGTGCCTGGATCTCCTGAAAGACAATGGGGACCTGATCCCAAGGATAGAAGAAACGTCCCGTGGTTGAGGAGCTGGAATTTCGCTGAATTCTATCAAGTGACCTCGCTGGATGAGCTGAAGCACCCAAGCTTCTGCGGTGATGAACCTCCAACCATCCAGATGGAGGCCAAACCTCCCTCTGACCGGTTCCTCCTGTGTTACTGGAGGAGGGAAGGAAGGAAAGGAGTCAGGGACGCCAAGGGAGGACAGCTTTTGCCCCAGGGGCCTGTTTGGAAAATCTGGCCTGTGGGGTTTCAGCTCAGATCCAGTGGCGTTTCTTTGCTTGGCGCTGGCCTGGGATTTGTTCCACCTTCTTTGGTGGTGAAAAGGCTACTTCTTCTGGCCCATCTTGTATAAGGAACGGACATCCGCAAGCGATTTCCACCTCCTGCAGCCCAGTAAGAATATCTTTAGCGCTACACCAAAGAGGACAGAACCCTGAAAGGGGCGTCCAGAAGAGAGGACTGGACATCCTGTGCCAGTCCTGCTATATAAAGCCAGAAGAGTTGGTGGAGACAGATCCCCATGGCTGCCGTATAGCCACCGAGTCCACCAAGTCGAAAGTCGCCAAAGGGCGGTCGACACGAGGATTTCCCATCCTAACTTTATCCAACAACTTCTTTCTCAGGGTTTTATCCTGAACCTCTTGGAGGTCCTTTCCAGGTCCAAAAGCGAGACATAATTAAGGGAACGATCTGCATAAGAGGAAGAAGAGTATATTTTATGCCCCAAATTGATCGAGCTGGACGCGAGTCCTGTCCGGAGGCTAAGAACTCAAGTGTTTGGGCTGGGCTGAACGGTCGTGAGCTGCTGTGATGACCATGGAATCAGCCTTAGGGTGGGTGTTAAGGTGAGATATCTCTCCGGGGTAGTAGGTGCAGTCAGCTTGGCGTGAAATCGCTGGTATGGAGGACGGTTGTTGCCAAATTATGGTGACAAGGTATCATGGAGTCCCATCCACAGGGAATGGGAATAGGGTCAGAAGTTGCCAGATTGATGTGTTCCAAGAAAAAATTACTCACCTTAGTAATTGCTTTTCTCTCTCATGGAGTCTTGCTATATTAGGACCATTGCAGTCATTCTCACACTTGAACTGCCCCGGAGAGAAACAGTTAACTCCAGAGTGATCTGAGTTCCACCAGCAGGCGCTGTTCAAAGCTCTATCTGGCTAGTTTCAAATGAAACTGTCAGGTTCTTTACGGAGCTAAACTAACATAGCAAGTCTGTGTGGAAAAGCTCTACACTAGCCATTGGCTACCTACCATTAGTAGAATTAGAACAATCACAGAATAATAATAATATTTATTGTTAGGATCACCCTTACAAGACTAATAGGCCCCTCTCCAAAAGACTCAAGTCCAGAGAGGGACCATCTACCACTTAACAAAAAGAAATACCTAGTTCCCAACCCAAAGGAAACAAGGTGGGGGAAACTGAGAGACTAAATGGCATGACACAGTGCTTGCACTAATTTGCCAACCCCATACCCAAGTAGGAGTTCTGAGAGGGTAGGAGGAGGGTGTCCTAATATAGCAAGACTCCATGAGAAGAAAAGCAATTACTAAGGTGAGTAATTTTTTCTTCAAACACCATGAAGTCTTGCTATATTAGGACCATTGCAGATTACCCAGCAGTACCTCCATGGAGGAGGGTCAGAACCTACTTAGGAAATAGGCTCTGAAGTACAGCTGTGCCAAACGAGCATCTCTCCTGGACTGGACGTCCAGGAATAATGCTTGGTAAAGGTGTGAACTGTTTTCCAGGTAGCAGCTTGACAAATTTCAAATTGGGAATATCTCTAGCAGCCGCTAGAGATGCAGCTGTACCCCTGGTGGAGTGAGCCCTCAGTCCTGAGGGGGTTCCCTACCTAGTTTTTGGTAACAGAATTGGATACAAGAGACAATCCACCTTGCAATTGTCCTCTTAGTGGCAGGTCTCCCTTGCCAACCCTCCATAGGTAAGGAAGAGTTGGAGGATTCGAACCTGTGACCCTTGGTACGCTCCACATAGTAGCTTAGGGCTCTTTTGACGCCCAAGCTGTGTAGTCTCCTTTCACCCGAGGAAGAATGCTCAGTGAAAAATACTGGGAGAGAATGGACTGGTTCAGATGAAAATCTGAAACCACTTTGTAAAACTTTCTGTTAGTCCTGAGGACTACCTTATCCCTGTGAAAAGAAATAAAATCCTTTTCCACTGAAAGGGCTTGCAATTCACTTATACGTCTGGCAGAAGTGATAGCCACTAGAAAACAGTTTTCCATGTTAAATACTTGAGATCTGCAGAAGAAAGGGCTCAAAGGGAGGTTGCATTAACTGAGCAATGCAAACATTCAGGTCCCAGGCAGGGGCTGGTTCCCTAAAGGGAGGGTTAGTGTGAAGTAACCCTTAAAAACTTGGAAAACACAGGGTGAGAGGAAAGAGAAACAGGCTTCCCTGAAACAAAGGCAGAAACAGCTGCCAGATGAACCTTCAAGGTAGCTGGTCTAAGGCCTAGGGAATTTAGATGGGCCAAATAGTCCAGTAAAGTGGCCAAGTCAGCAGATTCTGGCACAATTTGTTTCTCCGAACACCAGAAGGAAAACCTCTTCCACTTAGAATTGTAAGTAGCCTAGTGGAAGGCTTCCAGAAGCTTTAAAATATCCAGGACCCCTTGAGAAAGGTGCAAATCAGCAATTCTAATTCCTCAAGAACCAAGCCTTGAGGTGGAGGGATTTGAGGTCCGGTACCACACTCTCCCCTGTGCACAGGTCAGCAAGTTGTGGGTCCTGGGCAAGGTCAGGGGAGGTGGATTGTCAAGGACAGGAGGAGAGGATACCAGGGCTGTCTGGCCAGTTTGGAGCAATCAGAACCACTTTGCAGGGCTGAGTTCTGATTTTTACCAATACCCTGAAGAGGAGAGGGAAGGGGAAAGCATGTAGGAATTTCCTTTCCAATCCAGCAGAAAGGCGTCCAGGGGACTGAGCCCAGCACTGGAGGCCTGCAACAAAATAGAGGAGGTAGATGGTTGTCTGGGGCTGCTAAGAGATCTATCTGAGGGGTGCCCCATCTGGCAAAGACCGACCCAATACTTGAGGATTCAGAGACCATTCTGTGATGGCCCTGGGAAATCCTGCTGAGAGCATCCGCCAGGACATTGTCCTTCCTGGAAGGTGAATTAAGCATCAGGGAGGTGTTTAGGAGTAAGCCAGAGACCACAACTTCATTGCTTCGTGCACAAGGCTGATGGACCGAGTGCCCCTTGCTTGTTTATGTACCACATTGTTGTGGTGTTGTCTGTCCTGATTTGAACTACTTTGTTCTGGACAACAGTTGCAAAGCCTGAAGAGCTAAAAGAACAGCTCTGAGTTCCAAAAGATTGATGTGGAGCAGAGATTCCTGGGGGACCACACTTCTTGAGTGGAAAGGTCGCTCAGTGAGCCCCCACCCTAACAGGGAGGCATCCGTGGTGAGGGTGAGGGAGTGGGAAACGGGTATAAAGGGAACCCTTGAGTAAGATTGCTTTGATCCTGCCACCACTGAAGGGCCAGGATCAGGGCTTTGGTCACCGGACTAATTTGGTAAGGGGTCCCTCCTTTGAGACCAATAGGACCTCAAGTGGAACTGGATGTCCCTCATCTGAAATCTTGCTCCCTGCACGACAGCTGTGGAAGCAGCCATGTGCCCTAGGAGTTGCAGAAAGTGCCTTGCTGGTCGAGAGACCCGCAGGGTAAAGGAGGATGCCAGGCAATGAGCCTGTCCACTCTTTCCGAGGGAGAAATGCCTGGCTAACTTTGTGTTCAATTCTTGCACCTATGAAAGTTAGAACCTGAACAGGTTCCAGAACTGACTTTGGTAAGTTCAGCAGGAATCCCAGGAAGTGAGAAGCTGCTGGGTGACTTGCAAGTGGGATTTTACTGATCTGGAGACTGACCCACTATGAGCCAGTCGTCCAGGTAGGGAAACACAGCAATCCCTTGCCTTCTTAAATGAGCCACTACCACAGCTAGACATTTTGTGAATACCCTTGGGGCCGAGGTTAGGCTAAGGGCATTGCTCTGAACTGGTAGTGGCCAGAGAGCAGTTCGAACCTGAGGTACTTTCGGTGAGAAGGCCTGATCATGACATGAAAATAGGCGCCCTGAGGTCCAGGAAGCTAACCAGTCCTCTGGCCTCAAGGAAGGCAAAATCATTGCTAGAGTTAACATTTTGAACTTTGGTTTCAATAGATGTTTGTTCAGGTACCTTAAGTCTAAGATGGGCCGCCATTCTCCTGTCTTTTTGGGGTAAGAAAATATCTTGAGTACAGTCCCTTGCCCTGATGGCAAGGGGGACCCTTCCACTGCTTTGCAATACAGAAGGGAAGAAACCTCTGCTTCCAAAGCAAGGGCTTTGAAGAGTTTGTAGGTGGAAATTGCCTGGCTCTCATCTTTGGGAACTGTTTGAAGCTGAGAACCAGGCCCTGGATTACTTCCAGAACCCACCTGTCCGAAGTTAGGGACAGCCAGTTCTGGCTGAAATAAGCCAACCTGCCCCCACTGGTACAGGAGAATCGGCCCTGGGCACCCCATCAGGGTGCCTGCTTGCAGCAGCTTTAGGCTGAGGGAGGCGACTGTCTACCTATGCCCGTCTACCTCTGCCTCCTGAAAAAACCCTCTGTGAAAAGCAGGAGGCTTGAGATTGGTAAAAGGGCCTGTGGAAGGCCTACCCCTACCCCTGGGGCATGCCTTTGTGGAGTGGCATGTCTCTCCTTAGCTTGGGCACTTTTGTAGGTAGTTCTATATTCATCCATCTTTTCATATAATTTTCCGCTTGATCACCAAACAGAGAATTTCCGTTACAGGAAAATCCATAGCCTTTGACTGAGTATCTTGGGACAGATTAGTGCATCTGAGCCATGCCAACCTACGGAAAGCTAGAAGTGGCCATGACCCTAGAGGAAACATCATTAACATCAACAGCAGTATGAAATTGAACTTTAGAGGCTTCAATGCCATCAGCAGCCACTTGTTCCAACTCACTAGCCAGCTGACCCTGGGCCTGCTTGGCTAACTGCAATAAAGTGTCCCATCTAGATTTCTGATATCTAGCCACATAAGCCATATAATTAGCCTGCCTGAGTCCCAAAGAAGCTGCCATATATTGTTTTTTTCGCCATGGCATCAATCTTCCTGGAATCCTTATCAGGAGGATGTGGAGGCAGGGAATATTAGCTTTTGTCACAGGCTGCAGCTTGCACCACACCTACATGACTACACTGCTCAGAGAGGAAGTCTGTATCAGGGCCTGATAAGGTATACCTTCTGTCCATTTTTTATCTACAGGAGGGACAGAATGAGGATTTTAAAATCTTTGTTGTTTGCTTCCTAAATGACTTATGCAAAGGAATAGACAACCTCCTAGACTCTGGAATATCCATCATTTCAACATAATCAGGCTCCTCTTGCTCATCCACAGCCTCTTCTAAAGGAAGCTGGAGGGTTTCTGCAACCTTTTGTAAAACATAAAAGAGAAGGGGACTCAGACAGCATAGGGGAGATTCTAAAGGTCTATCTGGAGAAATGTCCGGTTCAATGGGCACGTCCAGACCTTCCCAGTCACAAACATACTGTTCAAATTCCTCCCCTCATGTGGTTCATAAAAATCCTCAACATCATAATCCTGAACCACTGGGACTGAACGAGCCACCCTTTTCCCAGATGCAGGGGTTCGACAGATCCCTGAGACAAAGATTGGACAATCTGAATGGCTTTAGTTATCTCTGCAGCAGTTGGAGAGACAATTTTGTACTCCAGACCTGCTGATTTCTTTGTCTTTTGCTGGGACTGGTTCCTCTGAACCAGCCTTCCTTTGCCCGAGGAAGTCTCGCCTGGTCAGAGGGCACTTCCTCTGGTCCAGTGGGTACTGGACCGGCTGGCCATCCGGTCAGCGGACTTTTGGCCTCTCGCTCCCTGAGCCGCCCAATCTCTTTCCAGGGTGGCTGCAGGAAATTTTACACACCTGGCAGTCTGACAGGAGGTGGTCAGCCCTCAGACAATAAACACAGGGGTGTGGGTCAGCCTTTGGCAAAGGCTTCCCACAGACATCACAGTGTTGAAACCCAGTGGGCCCGGTTTTTCTTTGGGTTTCTCAGACATAATGCCAGCCTAACCAAAAACTTGCCCTTTAGATGGCAGTGCTAGGCAAGACAATTTATCGGTTCCTAACCGTGTCACGGGTATTTGAAAAACCCCAAATAAAAGTTAGGTTTTTTAGAACCGATAAGAACCAGGAACCGTACTCTAAAAGCCCAACTAAACAGTTTGATACATATATTTTAACAAGCCGATCGGTTCAAAACCGAACCGATAATGAATTTCCACACAGACTTAATTTCTGTACTTACGGTTTACTAGATAGAGCTTTTAAACGAAATGCGGTAAAATAAATACTTTTGCCGTTCCAATGAACCTGAAAATACTCGATTGAACCGAGAAATGAACCGAGCTGAAGGAGCTGATCTCCGAGCGACTGTTCAGTGAAGCGGAGTAAAGAATCTGACAGTTTCATTTGAAACTAGCCAGATAGAGCTTTGAACAGCGCCCTCGCTGTGGAACTCAGATCACTTGGAGTTAACTGTCTCTCCGGGCAGTTCAAGTGTGGGAATGACTGCAATGGTCCTAATATAGCAAGACTTCATGGTGTTTGAAAGCATTTTCTTTGCACGTCTACCTCTTTGGTCGGCAGCGGCTTGAATGGAACGCAGTAAATCTCTGAAAGAGGGTCCGGGGAGACTTGGGAGAGTCTTTAGGAGAACCTCTATGGAGGACCTAGGGTCCGACGGGTCAGACTCAGTGTCAGAGTGCTCAGAACCGCTAGGGACCAAGGTTCTGGTTCAAGGGAGCCCGGTGTTAGTCTGAGTAGGCGGTGGAGAAGTGACCCTGGGAGGGTAGTCTCCCACCCACTGTCTTATCTCTGACAGAAGCTGCATTCTGGCGTCCTTCCAGCAAGGGGAATGGACTCATGGTCCACTACCAGAGGTGGTGGAGGAGGAGGGCTGAAAGGTCGGATATCCCGGATATTGAGGGTACTGCCTAGACAGGTAATAATAAGAATACCCAGGATAACCCGGTGTGGGATGTCCTGGGGTAGGATCATCCTAGGCGCCGGATAAGATGTCGTCGGGTAGCCCAGCGCCGGGTAACCTGGGCGACGGAGGCACATGGCCCGTGTCCGATACTGTGTGGCAGATTTGAGGGCACCCGGAGGTGGAAAGGAGGGTGCAGAGTCTGGGAACCCAGCTGAATGACCCGCTGGGGCAGTGCCAAAGCGCCAGCAGATGGCGCCGGATCTGGGAGCGCGCTGAAGTACCAGTGGGTGGAGGCTCCATGGTCGGATCCCCAGTCGGCAGTGGACTCCTGTCCAGGAATGGCAGAAGGCCTGGCGGGGACACACGAGGGGCCCGATGGCATGTCTGAGTGCGATCTAGATAAAGCAAATAGCAAAGGATCGGGTGGCGAGTCCCTGGGGTGAAGAACCCTACGGGACAACAGGTCGACTTGTCCCTACCTCTGTCCGACGCCAGGGGCCAAACTGAAGCCTGACGGGAGAGGGTGGATGGATCCAGGCGGGTGTCGGAGGAGCCAGCATCTGAAACCGCAGATCGGCCGGGCTAGAGACGGCTGGAAGGCGCCGCTAGGCTGATGGGCTGAGGTCAGCATCTTTCGCTGGAGGCGAGGGTGTCTTATCGGCAGGATAAGGTGAAGAGATTACTACCCAAAGAGGCTACCACCGCTGCCCGCCTCACCTTGGCAGTAGGGGAGAAGGCCCGCCCAAAGAAGCGGATGGGAGCCCCAAGAAGTACTCTCAGTTGCTGGCCTCTTGTGTGGCGACGGACTCGGTCCCAGCGCTTCTCTTTGCTTTTCTTCTTTTAGGGGGCTGACGACAACCTTTCCTCAGTTTTTGGAGCTCTTTTCCATAGACGCCAAGCGCCGGGTCAGAAGATGGGCCTCAGGACGCTTTGCGCCTGGTTCTGGTTGCCTGGTTAAGGCCTGGCACACAGAACACACCTGAACGTCGTGTTTAGAACCCAGGAAAGGAAGCACGGAATGGTCGCCCCATGCGGATTAGAGCGCTACACTTACAGCACTTTTTCTTCTGTCTAGAAGACATCAAATTGAAGAAAACTTGAGAGAAGAAAACTTGACAAAATACAATGTGGGCATTGGACTGCTGTTCAAACATGAGTCGAACATTAGTGAGGCGACGGCAGGAAAGAACTTGAGAACAGTGCGGGACCGCCTTTATAGTCGGGCTGACATCACGCTGCCCTTCTGACGTCGGGGTGGTCCCCGCTGATGACTGCTATTCACAGTTTTTGCCATGCGACATGACGCCAGGGTGCGCAGTCTCATATGTGAAGACCTACCGCAAAGGAACCTCTCTGAAATAAAATCTACAAATACTTTGTATATAAAGTATTATCAAACTCAGGTAAGGGATGTAGAGTAGCAGAAACGAATGATATACTCAGTATGGTAAAACAATCAGCACTGTGTACTATGAAACACACACATAGAGAAACAGAGGTGATTGCAGATAAAGTCGCTGGCCCACCCAGTCTGCACAATTTATTTAAAAAAATTTTTAACCTTCATTTTTTCATGCAGAACCTACTTGATCTACAGGACAATCTCTTCTCCCCATTCTTTGCCCCCACGATTCCCTTTGTGCCTGTCTTGGGCATTTTGAACCCCACCACTGTTTTTACCCCCATTACCTCAAATGGAAGGCTGTTCCAGGTATAATCAGGGCCCCTACTTTTCTGCGGCACAGTGAGACCAAGTTCTGCGGCAAGACTACCATTGCCTAGAACTTCTGCAGTGGTGGTTTGTAATTTTCAGGAAGTTCTGCGGCACTAACAAAAGTACCACATCACAGTATCAGCTTGTCATCCTGAATTCACTTTCATGGCAGTGGTTATAGCAATCAGGATGGTGGAAAGCATAGTAACACTAATTCACAAAATTAACAGATTTATAAAAATAATTTTATGTCAAAAAGCAGAACAAATGTCTCTCCCTTAAGGTCCTAGCCTATTGCATAAATGATACATGCAGAGGGAATCTTATGTGATAAATAAGGTATTTCTATATGCATGCTATCTATCCACTGAGGTTTCCACTGTCTATCACTTATATATTTGTATGTGCTTTCTACATCACTCATGAGGTTCCACTGTGTATCATATATATTTATATGCAATCCGTAACATACATACAAATATGCGTGTGTGTGTGTGGTGAGAGAGACAGAGATACTGTATGTGTGTGTGTATATGTGTATGTATATATATATATATATATTTTTTTTAATTTCCATGAACTTGCTTCCTCATTCATACAGGTCCCATTATAAATGGAAGAGAAGTTACTGCAAAACTCATTTTTCATGTCAACCTGCTTTCCCTGACACACTGCGTAACACCATCAGGCCATGACATGCATGTGAACCAGTTGTGAGATACAGCTCCGGCCCATCACAATGTGTCCATCATGTGGCGGAACACTGCACCATACCTTCACAGGCTCGAGGCAGTGATGCTTTCCACCAATCCTTGTGCTGCCCAGCCAGTTCCCAGAGCTAATCTCTGAACCTGAGTTGCCGCACGGAAACACAGCATGCTACCCTTGGCCCAACAGCTGTCCCTGAACACAACATTTCTCAATAACTTTTAGGTGATTCTATCAACCAATGACAATATGTAATCAATAACCCTGGCAAAATGCGACAGTGCAATTATTTATTTAACAGGTCTATTCTTTCAACAGGTCAATACATTATTATATTTCATATTTCTGGGCATAATTACTTTATTTTTCTTAAAAATTTAGACAGTTAAATTCATTTTACCAGTTATTCATTTCAGATAGCGTCTCTATGCCTTAAAGGCACAAATAGGTTTGTCAATAGTGGAGGTATGGACTTAACAGGTCTGTGCTATTGACAAGGTTTTGTTTAAGTTCTCCTAGTGTAACAACAATGTAAGACTGAAAATTGTATTAGGCTATAGTGCAGGTTGAGCAAATATCACCATGCATGATGTGCTGTGCCACCGCCTCTGGCAGTGGGAGCTGTGGTAGATAAGTGACTGTTCATTTCTGTTGCAGAATGCAGCCATTTCATTAGCTAATGTATGATGTTATAGCAATGATAACATCACATTCTGAACATATAGGGGTTTGGATATAAAGAGGGAAAGGAACCAGATTCTATGTATAAACAGAAATATTAATAAAAATCACGAAGAAGAGTGAATTCTGCGCACGCAGAAGTTCTATGTTGATTGTAAGTCTTCCATGGTCAAGAGAATCTCTAGGGGCCTTGGCATACTAAAAGCACGCTAGACACAGCCCATAAAACACCCATGAGCAGTAAGAGAATGACTGAGACTAAGTCATGACAGTATTATTCAGATGCAAGCAGGAGAGAACGGTGTGGAGGAGTCTGGAGGGAGAGGCAAGAGGCTAACTGGAGGAACAAGAATGATTAGAATATTTGCAAAGAAACAGTGAAAGCTGGGGGTGAAGAGATGAGGACAGAGGGAGCTAATTCCACAGGAGGGAGGTGTGATAAGCGGCTTGCCCAGTAGAGGTTTTGGAGCAAGATGTTGAGAATCTGCAGGAGGAAAGTAAAGCAGAGGGAGTAGGGGCGAAGGAGGAGAGGTAGCAGGGGAGAGTGGAAAGCCAGAATTCTAAGAGAAAGGAGACGAGAGGAACAGGCACGTGGCTCTAAGGATTTGAGGAAACACTGATTGAGGGGCAGTCTACGGCTACAGCAAAGGGAATCCAGGTTGATGAAGGTAGTTTTGGGAGCAGCACTGTACACCATGTCTGTAGCTGGACACCAGGAAGAACATCTTGAGAATCATTTGTGGCAGACTGGAAGTGGGAGATAGGATTTGTTGAAGCAAAATTTGCCTGGCTTGGGCAGAAGATTTCTGTGGATGCCAGTACTGTGATTGGAGAAACGGAGGTTTTGATTTAGCCACACACTACAGAACTTTAAATGTGGTATTTCTTCAAGAGGGGTTATCCAAAATCATGAAGACAGGGTTCTGTGGTGCCTGGCAAGTTGCTGTTGCTTCCAAAAGGTCCACAGAGACTTTTTTGGCATGGGGTGAGAGTTGGTTAGACTGCAAGGTCAATCCCAACTCAGGGACCAAAGTTTCAAAGGCATAAACTACAGTGTTATCTGCACACATGTGTAAGTCTGAAGGGAGAGCCATTGAGGAAAATGGAAAACAGGATGGAGCCCTAGGAACACCTTTGATGATGGTGGGGAGAGGTCTTTACTTACTGGGAAAGACCAGAACCTGTCCCCCTGGTAGGGGCAGAACAGAGATGCCAGAGAGACCAAGCTTGATGAGTAAGTCGAAAAGAGAGGGGGCATGTCAAGGCCCAGGTGATGTCAACAAAATGGTGGAGGTGAGCAGGCCATAATCCATCCCCTTCAGGACAGACTCACAAAGTCAGAGGGACAATACAGCAGAATGGGGAGTTCCTTAAACCAAACAGGAAGAGGCAGAGAATGGAGATTAAAGAAAAAGGTCAGTTGGGAGGACACATTTTCCTGCACTTTATCCAATGTAGATAAAAGTGAAATGAAGCAGTAGTTACCTGAATGGTGGGGGTCACCTCCTCTGTGGAGGTGAAGGACTTTGGCATGCTTCAATGCCCCAGGTACCTTGCAAAGATGGAGACAGAGGCTGAGAAGGAAAATACAGGGCCAGAGGGCAGGGACGAGAGGAGTGTAATGCAAATTATAAAAGAGCAGTGAGAAAAGGAAGAACATGATTGGCTGAACCATATCATGTGACTATGATCAGATCCATCTTACTGCATGGATACTGCTAATCAAATTAACAGCTGTCTTTAAACTTACGTAACATTTCATTCAGCCATTTTACACCAAAACAAGGTATAATATCCATGTGGCTATCCAATATTAATCTAACTATATACCCTCTTGTGGGTGATTGCTTAGAAATCTCAGGACTGCTGCCTTTGAGAGGTTTAGGGTAGCAGTGCAGATACTGTAGCAGTCATGCGAGAGAAGTCACGTGAAAGAAGAACAAAGATGACAAAGGAGGAAATGGGAGGAGGGATGGGATGGTGGGAAGCAGGGGAGGAAGTAGAGATGGGGGACTATGGGGAGCATGAGGGAGACAGCAGTAAGTAAAGCATGAGGTAAAAATGTTTTATGTTTTTATTTTGTTTAAAGTATGTGCAGTGAAGAATGGCAGCCATGTTACATCACTCAAAGATGCAAACAAAAAGCAAGTATGCTGCAAGTGTTTTACCTTTACATTGGGCTAACAAAATTTATTATTTGGATACTGATTCAAATCAAGACACAGAGTAGCCTGTAGCCTGTTTGAATATCAAATTGCTATAGTCTCATTTTAGATAAGGTGAGAGGTTTGCAGAGAATCCCTCATTTTAATGTCTTTTAAGAGAGAGACATACAGTAGGTGTCTTTGCTTTTGTGAAACAGCCATCATAGTTCTCACACCAGGGTGGGGGGAACAAACAATGAAGTGGTTTGAAGCTGTGAAGAATCAAAAGGTTTACACAATATTTTTGGTCTATTCTAGTATGATACTGATTTTCTTTTGTAGTCTGCCAGAAAATTAATATCAGTATGTTCTCTTCTTTTGTGTCAGACAATTGGCTCATTTTTTAAAGTTCAACTGTCCATAATTTCTGGGTGCTTTTCAAGTTCCATTTAATAGTAAGAGGTTAGGTCAATGATGACGACCATGTCTTGAGAAATTCCTGGAGTATGTACATATGAAATGCACACTATCAAAATACAGATTTTTTTTTTTATTTTGTTTTTTTACATCTGCCACTCCCCACTGGTGGCCCATAGGTAGTGTGTTGTGCTACTAAGTGGGTGCCCTGGGTTCATGAGTGGACCTGAGCTATGCCACACAGCTTCTCACCCGTGGTGGGGCTTGAGTGTCGACTGGCAATAGGACCTGGGGGAACCCAGGCCGTCATATGAGTGAAGCCTGGTTTTCTACCCTGGTTTTCTCCTCGAGGCACGGCTAGCTTCCTCATGGAAAGTACAGTTACATAAGAACTTACCGCAACAGTAGATCTCGAGAGAGGCTCTTGCAGTAGGTATTCACATATAGGACTAAGCCACCAGGTGTCAGGACCCCACGGAAAAATTTCTAGCTAGCAGTTCTGGTGGGGACCGCCCCACATCAGGTGACCCGGCATCATCTCGACGCCGGTATAAAGGGGCGGTCCCCCACACCCACCTTCCAGTTCTTTCCTGCCAAAAGCGGCAAGATGAGAGAGAGGAGGATATCCCCCCATGGAAATGAAGCAAGAAGCTTAGGGGAAGGAGGGCAGGAAGCAATACCTACTGCAAGAGCCTCTCTCAAGATCTACTGTTATGGTAAGTTCTTACTGTATGTAACTGGACTGTCTTACTTCGAGAGGGCTCTTGCAGTAGGTATTCATATATAGGACTGAGTCCCAAGCAGTCTGGAACAAGGAAAAGCACTCGAGGAGGACTGTGATCCATAACATGGAACCTCAGGGCTGAACGGGTCTCATGAAAGGAGACCTTGTAGGACAGCCAACCCTGAAGCCTGGTTCTACTGCAGAGGCAATGTCCAAACTGTAGTGTTTCATGAAGGTATGGACATAAGTCCAAGTAGCGGCCAGCAGATGTCTGCCGCTGACACATTCTTGAAACAAGCCGCAGAGGGTAGCAACTCCTCTGGTAGAGTGACCTCTGACTCAACCAGGAAGGGTCTTGTTGTACTCGTTGTAACAGAAAGTGACACAATGTGCCAACCATTTTGATAGGAATTGCTTAGAAACAGCATTGCCTTCTCGCTTGTGAGCAAAGAGACAAAAAGCTGATCAGTCTTCCTGAGATCCTTAGTCCGATTGGTGTAGTATCTCAGGATTCTGTGAACATCTAAAGTATGCAAGAGGTATTCTCCTTGACTGGAGTGTTGCATAAAGAAAGCAGGCAGCTCAATAGATTGATTCAGCGTAGATTCAGCCACCACCTTAGGGAGAAACTTTGGGTTGGTGCGTGAGAGCCACCGTTCTTTGTGAAATATTAAGTATGGTATTTTACACATTAAGGCCTGGAGCTGGAAATTCACCGAGCGAAGTAATGGCCACTAGGAAGAGTGTCTTCCAAGAAAGGAACTTCAAATCAGTTGCTGCTGCTGGCTCAAAGGGAGGCAGAGTAAGCTTCCAGGATGAAATTCAAGTCCCATGGAGGGGCAGGAATGCAGATGGGGGTCTCAAATGGAGAAGCCCTCTGAGGAAAGTCTTAAGAGACTTCCAGTTGAGCAAAAGTCCTGTCTCCAAAGGGAATATGGTGAGCTGAAACAGTGGCCATGTGAACTTTCACGAGGAATGGCTGAGACCCAGATAGAAGAGGTGACGCATGTAGTCAGGACTCTTGGCTGGACACAGAAGGCTCAAGTCCTTGAATTTGCCCAAATAGAAAACTGTTTCCACTTCATGGCGTAGGTGGACCTGGTGGAAGGCTTCCTGGCCTCAACCAAAATGTCTGCTACGAGAGGAAAGACTCCAAAGTGGGCTTTAGCTACGTCTGCAGGAGCCACGCATGTAGATCAAGGGATCTGAGACCTGGATGAACAAGGGTCCGCTGATCCTGGGTCAACAACTTGCGACAGAGGAAAAGGAAGTGGAGGTTCCTCTGAAAACTGTTGCAGAAGAGAAACCAAATTTGCCTTGGCCAGAAGGGAGTATGAGAATCATTCAAGCTCCCTCCGATCTGAGTTTGTTCAGGACCCTCGGAATTAAAGGAATGGGAGGGAAGGCGTAAATGAATCTGTCCTCCAAGCAAGAGACAGAGCATCCCGCCAAACAATGACTTGCCCTGGAGTGAAAGCGGCAGGCGGAAAGTTTTATGCTTTTGGGGGGCGAGGCAAAGAGGTCTATCTGAGGTGTTCCCATCACTGAAAGATTTCGCTATGACTTCTGATCCAACTCCCATTTGTGGGACCTGGCTGAGAACCGACTGAGTTGATCTGCCAGTGTATTTTCTACTCCCGGAACGTGAACAGCGGTCAAGCGAAGATAGTTTTGGGCCGCCCAGTACCAGACTCTCATCGCTTCCGGCACAGAGAGGTAGGACGTGTCCCTCCTGCTTGCTGAGGTATCAGATACAGCAAATGTTGTCTGATTGTATGAGAAGATGACGGGAGGATGAATGAGAGTAGATCCTGAACGGCATAAAGGACTGCTCTCAGTTCGAGCACATTTATGTGCAGGTTTTGTTCGAACCTGGACCAGCTGCCCAGAGTCTTGTGAGACCCCAGATGGGCACCCCAATCTTCCACTGACATGTCTGTCGTCAACGTCTGGGAGGTGTATCGATGCAGAAGTGAACTCCCAGGCACAGGTTCTCCTGGACCATCCACCACTGCAAGTCCCTGATCATGGGATCAGATACTAGAACTTCTTGGTCTAGGTCGTCCCTGGTTTGGTCCCACCGAGACCAAAGAATCCACTGAGAGATCCTCATATGGAGGAGCAAGTTGGACTGTTGGAAAGGCAGCCGCCATTAGCCCAAGGAGGCGGAGGACTGACCTGGTTCCGACCCTCCTGCAACCAGACAGAAGATGGGCCTGGTTCTGAAGGGTGTCTACCCTGTTCAGAGGCAAGAAGGCTTTGCCCATGGTCGTGTCCAGAATCACCCCTATAAATTGAAGGCATTGGCATGGGACCAAATGGGACCCGGCCTTACTGATGGTGATACCCAGACTGGTAAAACCTGCAGGGTAAGGGAAAGGGAGTGCAGGAGTTCCTCCCTGGGCCAGGGCCGCCAGGAGCCAGTCGTCCAGGTGCGGAATACCTGTACTCCCTGGGTATGCAGGTGGGCCGCTACCACAGACAGAAATTTGGAAACACTGGGGCCGAGAAAGACCAAATGAGAGGCTGAATTGACAGTGGTCCCGAAAGCAAAAACAATGGAATTTGTGGTGGGAAGGGCATATGGGGATAACAAGTAGGCATCCTGCATGTCCAGAGCACAGAGCCACTGTTCCTGCCAAAGAGAGTGGTAGAAGGCTCTGCAAAGAGAGCATTCTGAAGCATTTTATTTCCTATAGGACCAGAAGAAGATGATGCGGGGAGTAAGGCGACTGGGGGTGGTCTTCAGGGTGGTTTCTGCAGAAACTCTATTGAGTATCCTGTTGATATCAACTGGAGCACCAAGCGTCTGAGTTATCCTCTCCCAACCCGGCAGATGGAAGCAGAATCTCCCTCCTACCGGTTTCTTTGGAACCTCCAGAGGCACTGGGAGAGGCAAGGAGTCAGGAGGTGTGGGACAGTGCAGCAGCCGAGGCTCCTGTGGCTTTGCTGGGGAGTCTTGGTTGCTGGAGGGCCCCGAGGTTTGTCGGCATGTTTGCCCTGTGGTTTTGTCTTTGTCGGTTTGGTGATGAAAAGGGCGCTGCCCTGAGGGGCCTGTACATAGAGCTGACAGACCTGATTGCAGTACCCTTCTCCTGCAGTGCGTAATGATGTCCTTGACGATCGCCCCCAAACAGCACCGAACCTCTGAAGGAGCATCCTGAATAGCAGATTGCACTTCAGGGACCAAACCTGACATGCAGAGCCAGGCATGATGCCATATGCCACAGCGAAGGCCAAGCTCCTTCCAGCTGTGTCCACTGTGTCGAAGTGGCACAAGCATGTGCCGACTGGCTGAGCAAGCAGAACAGACAAGATCAGCCACTTCCTGCTTAGTCTGTGATTCAGGAAGAGAGTCCAATTTGGATTCCATCTGGCTAGGATGGTCTTCTGGAAATCCCCATATGTGCTGCATAGTTAAGGGCTCTAATACCAAGGGTAGAAGAGGAACAGATCTTCTTTCCGTATTGGTCCAGAAGCCGGGATTCCTTATCAGGCGGAGACGAGCTGAGATGTTTGGGATTGTGGTGCGCCATGAGCGGAACTGATGACAACCGAGTCCGCTTTGGGGTGAAGGCCAAGAAATACAGGTTACTCACCTGTAACAGGAGTTCTAGGAATGGTATATGTTGTTCATCCACACTCATTGGCAGGTATCCTTGCTTTAAATCTTGCGGAAGGTCTTCAGCTTGCTCCTCCCACCCACCGGGTGGTATAACTCGACTCCGCCCCATGGCGCCCAGATCTGGCCGCTGGAGAAGCTCAGGTTGTCTGCCCGAGCCGGAGGTCGGGTGGATGGTGGATGAACAACATATACCATTCCTAGAACTCCTGTTACAGGTGAGTAACCTGTATTTCTAGGGACATGGATATGTTGTTCATCCACACTCATTGGCAGACTCTAGCAGTTCTCCGGGAGGAGGGCAAGGCGCACACCCCCATACTTACCTGGGAAAGAGAGACTGGAGAACCGAGGCCCCAAAACCAGCATCCCGGCGTGACTCAAGGTCGATGTGGTAGTGGGTAATGAAGGTGTTTGCTGACTTCCAGGTAGCAGCCCTGCAGATTTCCTGGATAGGGGCGTCCTGGAAGCAGCCACACGTTGCAGCAGTATGGGGTGAATGAGCTCTTATCCCTCTGGGAGGCTCCATGCCCGCCAACTTATAGCAGAGATGTATGCAGGAGGTTACCCACCTGCTTATCGTCCGCTGGCTGCAGGTCTGCCAGATGCGACTTCAGCGTGGGTGACAAACAGCTGGCGAACCTCTCCCAATTTCAGCCGTGCGCTCCTTATAATAGCGGCGCCCTTCTAGGGTCAGAGTATGGAGCCTATATTCGAGCCTCCGATGTGACTGGGTAGAACACCGGCAGAGTCAACACCTGGTTAAGGTGAAACTCCGACCACCTTCGGAAGGAATTTCGGGTGGGGGCGCAGGACAACCTTGTCCCTGTGGAAGACCAGGTAAGGAGACTCGATGGAAAGCCTGGAGCTCTCCCATCCTTCTGGCTGGACGTGATAGCCACCAAGAGGCGGTCTTCCACGACAGGTGAGAGAGACACCTGTGCATAGGTTCGAATGGCTTGCCCATGAGCTTTGCCAGTACCAGCAGTAGATCCCACGGAGGTGGGGTTCCCGACTGGAGGAAATGTGATCAAGGCCTTTGAAAAAGCGCCAGACCACCTTTCTCCTGCGCCACCGACTGCTTCCGGCCCGCGCCCGGTAAGCAGAGATGGCTGCCAGGTGCACCCTTAGGGTCGCCGACCTAAGCCCTTGACTAGAAAGGGACCATAAATAGTCCAAGATGCTTGCCAAGGAACAGGAGGAAGGGTCCAAGCCCTTGTCCTGACACCAAATGGAAAACCTTTTCCATTTGAAGGCATAGCATTTTCTGGTCGACTCTTACGGGACGCCTCAACTACATTGAGGACCTCGTCGGAAAGACCCAAGGCCTGGAACTCCTAGCAGCTCAGGAACCAGGCCGTCAGGTGCAGGGATTGAAGGTCGGATGGAACACCTTCCCTGATTGACTGAGAGCAGGTCCGGGCGAGCTGGAAGCTGCCGAGTCCTGGAGCTGAGACTGAGGAGATCTGGGTACCAGAACTGGCGAGGCCAGTCTGGGGCTATCAGAATCACCTGCGCCTTGTCCCTCCTCGCCTTGAGAAGCACCTTGTGGATCAAGGGAAATGGGGAAAAGGCGTAAAAGAGGCCGGGGTCCATTGCCTCGAGAAGGCATCCCTTGCAGCGAGCCCTGCTGAGGGGGGGCATGGAACAGACTCAGCCTGCGTTCTCCATGGAGGCAAACAGGTCCACCTGGGTGTGCCCCAAAGGAGAACAGATGCTGTACTACCTCCGGCAGGAGAGACCACTCGTGGGATGCAGCCCCTATCCGGCTCAGGGCATCGGCCAGGGTGTTGGAGGCTCCTGCCACGTGAATGGCTAGGAGATCCGCCTCCAGGCTGCGCACGAGTGACCAAATCGGAGAGCTTCCTTGCATAGAAGCATGAGCGCGTCCCACCCTGGCCGGTTTAGATAGTACATGGTCGTGGTATTGTCCGTCTGGACTCGGACCACTTGACCCCGGAGGAACGGACAAGGCGGTGAGAGCTGGCGGACCGCTCGGAGCTCCAGCAGGTTGATGTGGCATCGGGACTCCCGCTGGGACCAGGAGGCCATGAGCCGGTGTTCCCCAGATGGGCACCCCAACCCATCAGAGAGGCATCGGTCGATAGAGACCGTCGGCTTGGGGCGGACGAGCAGGATGCCCTCCTGCAAATGATCTGGAGCGGTCCACCACTGGAGGCGTTCCCACATCCCCTTGTCACCGACACAAGCTGGTCAAGGGATCGAGCGTTGTGACCACTGGCTGGCCAGTCCCCACTGAAGGGGACGCATGTTCCAGCGGCCCAACGGACCACGCTGGTGCAGGCCGCCATGAGACCCAGGAGGCGCAGGAAGTCCCGGGCAGGCGCGAATTGCCCAACCAGAAATGATCGGGCAAAGGAGGAAAGAACCTCGGCCCTGTCCGCCGGGCAGCGCTCTGGCTCGAAGAGAGTCGAGCTGCGCCCGATGAATAGAATCACCTGCTTCGCTCGAGTTCGACTTGGCCTCGTTGATAAGGAGGCCCAGTTGAGAGCAGACCTGGAGGCCAGATCTCTGGACCACTCCGCCTCCTTCCTGGAGGAGCTGCTATCAGCCAGTCGTCCAGGTAAGGTACACGGACCCTCGGCGCCCAGGAATGCTGTCACCACTGCCATGCATTTGGTGAAGACCCTGGGAGCTGGAGACAAGCCGAAGGGCATGGCTTGGAACTCGAAGAGGGATCCTTCCGCTCGAGGCGAAGGAATCTCTGGTGAGACGGACGGATAGGGACGTGAAAAAGCGCGTCCTGTAAGTCAGAGAGCAGAACCACACGCCGCGTTCCAAGGATGGTATTATCTGAGCCAGAGTGACCATCCTGAAGGTTCGAGACCTAGGAACTTGTTTAGTCGTGTGGAGTCGAGAATGGGCCAGCCCCGTCGCTTCGGAACCAGGAAGTACCTGGACACAAACCCTGGGTCTGAAGGAGGGTCCACCACCTCTCTTACCACCTCCTTCTGGAGGAGGAGGCGATGTCGGCTCGGCAGAGCCGCAGTGAGGCTGGGGATCCCGAAGCCCCGAGGCGACAGCTCTGAAGGGTGGTGCTTGCTCGAATTCAGAGGCAGGCCTCTTCCCACCACCTCCAAGACCCACCTGTCCGTGGTAACAGCGGACCAGGCGGACGCAAGTGCGGGCCGTCCCCGGGGACCCAGGAGTAGGTGGCGGGGATGGGCGACACCCTCAGCCCGTCACTGGGCAGGCTTGGAGGAGGGACCGGGGACCTCCTGGGCCCTTTCCTCCCTGCCTCCTGTTAGAGGAAGCCGGCGGCATGGTTTGGGATGCCAAGGCCGAGCCTGCTGGCCTGACGTTGCTGGGCGGGGCGCCTGGGGCACAGAAGGACGAAAGGGCTTAGGCTGTGGTTTGCCTTTGTCCTTCTGAGCGGAAGAGACCGAGTCCAAGGTGGCATTGGACTCTCGATCCTCTGCAGGTGACCTTCCACCCCAGGGCCGAAGAGGTCAGTCCCAAAAGGAACATCCGCCAACTTGTGCTGGGTATCCGGTAAAGGTGGATATCCTCAGCCAAGCCCTGACGCATGCATAGCCACTGCGGCCGCCACCGATCTGGCACATGAGTCCCCTATATCCAAAGCAGTCTGGAGCTGCTGTTTGGCCACTCCCTGCCTGGTCCCGCACCTGCTTAACCGTAGTCTGCAGATCGGCGGGAAGATGAGGATGACCTCATCCAGGGAGCCCAACAGGGCATGAGAAAAATGTGCCATGAGCGGCGAACTGGCCTGGCGAAGGCCGAGAGAGGCATAGCGTAGACTTTTCGCCCGACATAGTCAATTTCTTGGACTCCTTGTCAGGAGGTTGTCCACATCCTGGCGCTGCCGGCGCCGAAAACGCTGTCGGTAACCAACCCTCAGCAGAGGGTGTTCAAAAACCGGACAAGGAACCGTGGGACCGGATACTTCCTGGCCATCCTGGCCGAGGCACAGGGCAGGAAGCAGGGCGCTGCCAAAGCTCCAGTGCGGACCCACTATGGCCTCGGCCACGGAAAGGCCTCCGTTGGAGAATCCTCGGTCCAGAATCTCCGTGAGGGATACCTGGCCCGTTGGAACGGGTTCGAGGCTCCATCCCGGTAGACTCGAGATGAGCGAAGCAGTCCTAGGAAGACGACGGGCTATCGTCCATTGACTGACCTCCTGAAGACTCCAAGTCCAGTCGCTTGGAGAAAAGGAGGAATCATCTTCGGACTCGGAAGAGTCCTCGAGAAAACTGCCTCTGGCCTGAGCCACCCTTCACCTGCTGAGGTCGGTCGGGAGTGAGGGTAACTGACAGCCGATGGGGTAGATCCTTGGCCGACCGAGAATCCTTGGTCGGAGCCCCAGTGGTGGCTGTGGAGGCGGAGGTTCCACGAATCGGTGGAGCAGCTGGTTTGGCGAACAACCGGCCTGGGTATGAGCTCCTCGGATAAGTCGGGGTTGTGTCGGCCGTTCGGTGACAGCCACTTGATGGCGGGGAAGGCGGCGGGTCGGCTTATTCGGCAGGAGGAACTGTTGCAACGCAAGGTCGTGCGTCGGCGTAATTTACGCTGACCTCCCCTCATCCGAGGAGGGGCGAGGACCAGCGGCGCGCCGCTTACGTCGAGTGCCGAGACCGAGACCGCCTATGACGGTGGGATCGGCTGGACCAAGAGGTCCGAGACCGAGAGTCCCGGAATTTCGAGGTCGGTGCGGGAGGTGTCGGTCGGAACCGCACCCCTTCGGCTCGGATGGTCCATCCGAGGGCTCCGAACCGGAGGCACAGGCGAGCCCACGGGATCCTCAACTCCTCCGGGGAACCGGGAGGGAATCTCGCTGCTAAAGGCGACAGCCCGTCAATGGGCCGAGAAAATCTCGACTTCATCGGTGGGAGTCTCGGTCAACTGACCTGGCGGGGACACCGTGAGGCCAGTGGCGAAGCGGCGGTGGGCGAAGCCGGTGACTCGGCGGCCGGGGAGGACCTTTCCCGCTCCCAAGAGCGTCGACGGAGGGACTTACCCTGTCCTCTTTTGGACCGAGAATAAGGTCCAGCAGGCGCGAGCCCTTCTCCTTTAGTGAGAGGGACAGACAAAGCTCCTAAAGAAGCCGTGTAGGAAGAACCCAGAGAAGCGGGATAAATGCTGCGCGAGAAGACTGACCCGCGCCGCCTCCTCTTGAGGCGACCATCCGCTCGAGCTGATCCGCCCGAGCCGCCGCCCGCGAGCACCGCCAACCGGGCCTCCTTGGACTTCACCGAGGGAAACGCCTCGGACGGCCCAGTTGCAATCGGCAGCACGGTCTTCGAGGACGAGGCCGAGAAAGATGAGCACAGGTCGCAAGCCTGCGGGTCGTGCTCAAGGCCTAAGCAGTAGACACACGGGAGTGTGGATCCGTCCGAGACATCTTTCTGCCCGACGGCATCTCCAACCGGGAGTCGATGGTCCATCGCAGCCGCGAGGACAGAAGACTGAAGTCTTTTTGCAAAATTTATTTTAAATCCGCAAACGGAGAAATAGGAACCAGTCACAACGCAGAGCCGTTAAGGAGGGAACCTGAGCTTCCAAGCGGTAAGGAAGATCTGCGTCATGGGGCGGAGCCGAGTTATACCACCCGGTGGGTGGGAGGAGCAAGCTTGAAGACCTTCCGGCAAGATTTGCAAAGCAAGGATACCTGCCAATGAGTGTGGATGAACAACATATCCATGTCCTAGAAAGTCTATACCTCAGGAGCCTGGTATAGCCTGTCCGCCTTCCTCGGAAGGGTGGCTAATACAGAAGACTGTTTCTAAATAGTGGAAATAAGATCTGCGTGAGGCTCTATCCAGGGTGGAATCAACATAGGAGTGGTCTCAGGCAGATTCTGATGGGCGGAGTTTTTACACTGTGGGTCTGGCTCCACTGATTGCCACTAATGTACTTCCTGGATTTTCCTCAATAACTCCAGAAAGAAGGATCCTCCAGAGGGATTCTGGAGGAATCCTCTGCCTGGGGTGATCTGGAGTCGGGTTCATCTTGGGATCAGAGTGGCTGGAGTCTGAGTCCAAGTCAGAAGTTTCTGATGAAGAGGAGAAGACTCCTCCCTACGAGGGGAGGGACGGCCCATCTGGGAGTTCCTGGTGCACATATCCTCCCTCCTCGGGCGCCAGAGGCTCTCCTCTGGTGTCAGGAAGGGAGGTCTCAGTCTCCGGCGTGGGGATCAGTTGATGACTCTCGACCTCCCTGGTGAGCACAGCCTTGGCCTCAGCCCACCAGGAGGCCAAGGTCTCCTTCAAATCTGCCGCGGCTGAGGAGTGGGCAGCGGAGGTGGGGGATATGGATATTGAGGGTATCCATAACCCGATGGCGGGTAGCCCAGCATCAGGTTCTGAGGCGTGCATAATCAGCGCCGGGTACTGGGCGCGAATACTGAGGGCCGGATATTGTGGCATCGGGTATTATGGTGTCGGGTACCAGGTGCTAGGGGCTCTGACAGAGCAGAGGGACCTGGCAGAGGCCCTGCTGACGGGCCAGATGATGGTAACGCTGGCCCCGTGAGTGACGGGCCTGATGTTGGTATACCTTCGAAGGGTCCAAGGACCTGACGGAAGAATAGGTCGATCGCCAGGTAAAGGGATGCAGATGGCATTGGGTCGGCCAGTGTCGGACCGATGTCTGTGGATCTGGTGTCAGGGGTCCGGCCCAGGAGGAGGATTCCCTGATGACAGCATCCCAGTATCCTTGATGACGACTGGGGAAGGAGGATTATAATCCCGGTCAGTCAAGAAGATGCGGGGACCTCAGAGGGCAACACAGTAAGATGTTCCAGAGAGCCTGAGAGTCAGACTGTTCAATGGGGTCTGGTGCAGGCTTCTTGGATGGGCAGGAACATCAGGGGAGCTGGCGTCTGACTTATCGGCCCGATCGGGCGGACGTCAGAGAAAGCCAGCGTCTGACTTATGGACTCCTGCCTGAGGAAGTCCGCTAAGTAGCTGTGGTCTTGTGGGATGTGTTTTAGCTGGGCACTCCCAAAGGGTAAGCAACTTAGCAGCCTTGTCCGGGAGTGTCGGTGGGACAGGCGTCCAACTTACCGAACCCGCTCTGACCGGAGGGCCGTTAATGGAAAAGCGGCCTTCACGACGAAGCCTCCTTTGCCCTGGAGGCTCCCAAAGGGCTAAGCGTGAGCCAGATGGGAGGGCGGCGCCTTCTTGGTAACCACCAAGATGGCTGTGGGAGCAATTTCCAGAGGGGATGTTACCACGTGTCGCGGGACTGCCTGGAGTCACGGCAGCCGTGGAGGCTGCTTTCCGCCCCGTGCTTCTCCTCCTGTCGCGATTTTTCTTATGACCTCTGGGGAAGTAGATGCCTGCCGAAGTTTCTTTAATTCTTTTTCATGGAGGCCATTTTCTTCTTTAGGATATGGGTTTCCAGGGACTGCTGCCTTCTCTTGCGGGTAGTGGAGCTGAACTTCTGGCAGTGCTGGCACTTCTCCATGGGGTGGTCTTGGCCCAGACAGAAGAGGCACAAGGAGTGGCCATCCTTGTGTGAGTGGGAACCCTACGAGTCGCACTTGTTTTATGCGATTAAGTAGGGTGTCGAGGACAACATACACAGCAAATTTTTTTAAAATCGAGATTTAGAGAAAAAGTCGAAAAAGTTTGAAACTTAAGAGACCGACGAATGACGGATGAGCACTGTTCTACCACAAGGAACTTTCTCAGGTCGTGAGCAGGAAAGAACTGGAAGGTGGGCATGGGCGACCGCCCTTTATACAGGCGTCTTATGATGCGGTCACCTGACATGGGGCTGTCCCCGCCAGAGACTGCTAGCTAGAATTTTTTCCGTGGGGTCCTGGCGCCTGGCGGCTTAGTCCTATATGTGAATACTTGCTGCAGAGCCCTCTCAAGTAAAATCCTGGGTTTCCTACCCTGGTTTTCTCCATCCACCCTTCTCCCCAAGGCATGTGCTAGATTCCTGCGAGCCTTGGCTACATGCAGCGATGTCCCTGCAGAGACAGCAAGGTCCCAGGGCCCAGCACAGATCTGCAGCACTGGTGGTGCAGTGCCATCCTCCCAATCACAGCCCACTGCCAAGCAGCAGCTGCTGTAGTCAATCAATACCCCAACGTGGCATCCTAAGCTCACTTCTGAATTCAGGCTGCCTGCACAGTACTGCAACATGCTATTGCTAGGCCATCAGTGTGGCTAGATGGCAAAGTTGAAGGGTGAGTGGTGGTATTATAGGTGGGAGGTAATCAGCCTAGGGCTGGGCTAGAAGAACAATTGGCAAAAAAGAAAATTACGTACCAACCGTAATTCTTGATCTTCTCTTGTATCTTCACCATTCATTACTGCTGGGTGTAAGCTGGAGGCGTGCACCGCTACGGGAGGTTTTTTAGTTGTTTTTTTTTTTGGAGGTCGGGCGCTGGCAGGCAGCACTGCCCTCGAGGCGACGGCCTACATGGTGCATGAGGGGCAGCCGTTAGGTGAAGCAGACTCCTCCTCCATCCCAGTTCTGTAAGCCGGAGGCAAAATAAGGATGAAAAAAGAGGCGAGGCAAGAGAGGCCGAGGATAGGCAAAGGAAAGGATAGAAACTGAAAAGGAATAAGCGATACAGGATAGGAAGGGAGAACCCTACCTAAGGGACTGCAGGGCCTCACTCCTGGGGTGGCTCCAAGGAGAAACAGATAAGGGAGAGAAAGAAGAAGGAAGAAGAAGGGAGAGAGGGATGTTGGGAGGAGGGTAAAATTCTGCCAAATTGTGAGTTAATTGGCCTAAGGCTTATAAGCTCGGAACCAAAGGGCAAGGGAGCAAGGATCCCACGAAACAGAAACTGGCGAAGAAGGTTCGAACCGAATCTTTGCACAGCTTGATACACAAAAGGCAGACTTTCTACACCTCCTGCCATCCCCAACCCCTTACTCAAGTTGAGAGCCCATAGATTGCCAAGGCAGGTAATCTGTTCCAGAGGAAGGCGCAACTAGGAAGGAGAAAGAACCCCACTAGCACCTTGTGCGTGCTAATACTGATGTGTGTGTGTGTGGGGGGTATTTGAAGCCCTACTGATGGCACCCTTAGGGAAGGCAGACAAAGACAGAGTAGGAAACTCATTCTGACTCCCGGGAGGCAGAGGCAATAACCAGACCACCAGCTCTAGGCAATTGAAATGCTAGAACAGAGTCTGTCTAGCTCAGACTGGCGAAAACAGAACAAGATCCAGAGATGCCAGTGGGGTCCTAGACCAAAGCAACAGGACCGCTTAAGGAGCAGCTTTGTTAACTGGTGATTGAGCCACATGGCCTAAGAAGGGGCCAACAGGTCACCTTCAAGGGCAATCAGAAAGAGTTCCTCAGGAGAAAGACAAATTATACTTGTTCCCTCCTTTCCAGATTTAAGCTACCTGTTCCGAGAGAAGAACGGAAGACCCAAGTTTATGGATTTAGGCTTTAAGGCCATGAGGAGAAGGGAGGAGGAATGAGCAGGGTGGAGGGACAGTGGCGGAGTTCAGTAATGAATGGTGAAGATACAAGAGAAGATCAAGAATTACAGTAGAGTGCGTAATTTTCATAACTTCCTTGTCAATCTTCACCATTCATTACTACTGAGTTAAGCCCCGAAGAGACTAGAATAACCCTGAGGAACAAGATCCTCAGCCTCCTGCTGGTGAGAAACAGGAGGAAGAGACCCTGGCCTTACTAGACAGGAAGCCTAAGGCTGAGGAGAGCTGGGAGGTGTCCCCTGGAGGCAGGAAATGGAGAAGCCCTGCAGAAGCCTCCTAACCCTGGAAGAAAGAGGCGGGTCCCTCAGAAGGTGAAGCAAATCACCCTACACCGGGCCAGGGTGACAACCATGCCAGACGAAGCCATGCCATCCGCCTAATGCAGATCGCTGTCCCCACAAGCCTGGAAGCCACCTCACTGGCGTATAGGATGTCCTTGCTTGATGCCTTGCCAGTTCCAGGCCTATAGCGGAGAGGGCAATGGCCTGCCTCGATTACTCCATATCAGGCATTGATGCTAGGTTAAGAGAACATCGACCACAAGTACCTGTTATAGGCAGCATGGTGTGCCTGATATGATGCAATGCACAGCATCACAAGAGATGAAGAGAACACTCTTTGCCCCACCGGTCAAACTGTAGGGAATCTGGGTCCAGTGATCAGTGATGCGTCAGGCGGTGGCGCCCAGAAGGAGTCTCTAGGAACACCAATCCCGAGGGTGGGTTGGGAGACAACCTAGGGAGTCAGATGGAGCACAATACCTCCTTCTGCAGTCTTTTTTATTTTTAATTTAACCTTTCCTCCTCTGGAGCCGCCCCCGCCTTGTCCTTCTGCCCGGTCACGACCGCCAGCCTCTGCCTTCAAATCGGCCGCTGCCTCCCGTACCCGTGGCTTACCCCCGCGGTGGGGCCCGTGACACACTCCTCATATGCGCCATCGGGCACTGTAATTAGGTCGGGGCCCGGCCTGAAGCAGCATATTGAAGCCGCGGCGAGCTTCATCCGTGACGGCGGGACAGCTCCTCCATCCTTTTCCTGTTTTCTCCCTAGGGAGGGGGGTGCGTGCAATGGCGCCGCGTCCGCCCGCCTCCATTCACGCTGGCGTCGGCAGTGCAGAACCCCTGGTCTCACCAGGGGTCCCATCGCACCGATCACTTCCACACCCTCCCCTCAATCCTACTCCCCCGGCCGGCCCTCGCGGCGCTCGGGTCCGGGTCGCCAGCGTCTGGCGGAAATCCAACGCTGCGCCGATGGGCGGCTTCTCCTTCTGCAGTCTGCGGGGCTGTTATAGGGTTGGCTGGAGACTGCCAGGTGTGGATAGATGCCTCCTGGAAGGGAACAGGCCAGGATGGCACCACCAAATGCTGAGCCACTGAATTCACAGCGTCTCCCACTCAGTATGTCTGACATAGGAGATATGGAGATCCCCAACCATCCTGAAAGGAAGCGCTGATAATCAGTGAAATCAGCATCGGAAGAAAGGTGAGCAA
Organism: Neoceratodus forsteri; assembly: GCA_016271365.2. NCBI lineage: Eukaryota > Metazoa > Chordata > Ceratodontiformes > Ceratodontidae > Neoceratodus > Neoceratodus forsteri. The sequence continues at coordinate 417,441,981 of CM057452.1, read as the reverse complement.
AGTTCCTCTCCCTCTGAGGAGGGAGCCGAGGAGGATGGGGAACTCGAATGTTCAGATGACTCCTGTGACAGAGGGACAGGAGAAATACCTGCTCATGCATGTATCTAACATATGACGGAAGGTCACGCAGTGCCTCTGAATGTCTCCCAGGATAACAGCCCATAGGATCAACATGGCCTGGAAGAGGGGTGGCTACAGAGGAATGGGGCCCAGGGCACCTACGATGAAGCAACAGTCCTCTGCCATGGCTCTGAAATCCAGGAACGGAGCCCGAGCTGGCGGAGTCCCTGAAATCAAACCAGGTCACAAGACAGAACCCTGGGGATGCGAACTCGGAAGAGCCCAACTGGGGAATCTCCCTGTGACATACCTGGGGCTGATAGGCCCAGTAGGGCAATCACGGCGGTGCCACCGAAAGAATCGCCCGAGCCCAATAGGGAGGGGCGGGATTGATGCTACGACTCCTCCTGCACCCGAGAGATGGCAGAGGGTGCTGACGCCTCACCCTGACCTCTCTCAACCCCTCAGACTCAGAGGACGCCCTCCTCAACTCCAGCGATGGAGTTCGTCGATCCCGAGATCTCCGAGGGGCCCCGAAGACAGGACCTCAATCCACCCTGAGAAAGTGCAGCAGCACCAGGGTTGGCAGCTGCCACAGCCTCCTCTAGGAGGACAGCCCCCTCCCGACCCCAATCCACCCTCCCCATAGACTCCAGGCCACCCCCAGCCTGGGAGTCCTCGGAGGAAGACTGTTGTGGAGACTCAGGAATGGGGCACTGGGCCGCCTGACACCGCACCTGTGCTGACCCAGTTCAAGAATTGTGGTGCGGACCGGGTCCGCCTGAATCATCCACTTCCAGAGAAGAGTCGACCAGAAGGACCTCGATGCTGGCCACCCAAGAATCTGCTGGGAAGCAACAGCACCGCAAATGGCGCGGTGTCGCTCGCAACACCGACCACTTCCGGGCGCCATGCCCGCGGGTTCCCGAGAACCGTCCCGACCTGCCAACAGCCCTGGTCAAATCCCTGGCACCGCGCGTGGCCCTGGAATCCAACATGGCACCGCCAGTGGTGTTACCGGATGAACGGCGCCGAGAACCAAACTGGCACTGCCCTGATCACCAGCGCGAGTAAATGGTGCCGGGATCTGAGACGGCATTGGCAGGTGGCATCGAGGGTCCACCAGTGCTGGACCCAGCAACCGTGAGCGTGACACTGGGAGTCTGCACCTCCGAGGCGACTGCTGAGGCGGTGTCTCGACGCGACCCTGGGAGGGGCCTGACGTTCCTCCAACACCGTGAAAGAGGCCTCCTCCTCGGCAAGGCTTGAAGATGAGAGGCCTCCTCCTCACAGACCGTATAGCCCTGGGAGAGGACCCGAGGTAGGGCCTAAGGTCCTGGCCTGGGGAAACCAGATCACGCCATCCTCCAAAGTCGGCAGGGCCTGCCGACTTTAAATGCACGAACTTCAAGAAAACGGCAGTCCATCAAAAACAGGCATTGCATCTATCCATGTCATGGTTAGGTCCCAGGCACCGAAGGCAGACATCATGCTGGTCCATCACGGAAAAATACCGCCACAGGAGCACAGAGCGCATGGGGCGCGGCCCACTGGACTTTCACTTGGCTCCCAAACCAGCCATGATGTGAAACAAATAATAAAACACAGAAAAGCTCCTGGCACCATCGAAAAATAAAAAGCGGTCTTACCAGTTGTCAACGGTGTCGGGAGAACGAATGGGATGAAGTGTAGGCTTTGAAAAGACGATGAAGGCCTAGTGGTGCAGCAACAAACTGTTTACTCGCATAGCAGGTGCAGCCTCGACAGCGGAGAAAGAGAACTGGGTGGAGGAGGAGTCTGCAGTGCCTAACGGCTGCCCTTGCACACCACATAGTCGTCACTCTCGAAGGTGGCGCCATTGGCTCCGACTCCTCTCCAAAAAAAAACCTCCAGTAGCGGGTGCGCCTCCGACCACACCCAGCAGTAATGAATGGTGAAGATTGACAAGGGAAGATCATTTTTTTTCTTTCATTTTAACACTTTAAAATGGAAAGGAAGACAGATGTGAATGTTTTGATTATATGGCTTCATCAGCACACACACTTTTACGGTGTGAAATACAGTCACTTATTTTCTCTTGGCTTCAAATCCTGCCAGGCCACGTTTGTGGGATAAGCCTTGGGTGATCACTGGAGGCTTGGAAAATGTGAAAGTCAGTACATATCTAGAGTCCAGCAAACTTAAGGCACGCCATTTACATACAAACATAACAGGCAATAAAGGCTGAGAGTCCACAGAGTCTGCTCTGGTTCTACTTTAATATCACTCCAGTCTACTGCTGTGTGGTCTAAGGCTGAGCCCCTACCATGAGTTTCATCTGTTCTGCAGATTCGTCACCTCCCCCTACCCCATTCAGCTCCCACAGCTACTAGCCCCTTATTCCTGTCCCATCCCACCTTAAATGGCTTTCTGTGATGCTTTTAATGTATAATTATGGCAATGATCCAGTAATTACCGCTGAACTGGACAAACAGAGCAAGTGGGATCATGAAGTGAGAAACACAGATATGTGTGCTAAATGTTGCAGTTTGGTGATGCTTCACAGGAGGAAAAATGTAGCAGAAAAGGCAAAATTGCAGCGCACTCCAAAGATACAAAATAAGTATAATTTTTTGAGGTATCACGTGGAAATAACACTGGCGCTTCAAGTCACTCTGACTCTCCATTGGGGATCTGGCTGACTGCTTAGTACCCTAATTAAGATAGATTTTCTTCAAGGAGAACATATGGCTGACCCAGCCATCTTTAACTACTGTTCTGCAGCTGATCAATAAAACATTAGCGTTCACGCAGCCCATTGACACCATCAGGGCAGTGCTAGTCAAATGTCCCAGCAACTCTGCACTGCCTTATCTGACTTTACAATACTATGGGCATAACACAGTAGCAAAATTACTAGAAGAAAGAATAAAATACACCATGCAACATACTGCAATCAAACCCTTAGAAAACCACATTTAACAGGTATGTTTATATTTAATCAATTTCAGAAATACTAAGATTATTTAATTAAATGTGCATCCCTTAATTGTTGATTTATGCCCTTTATTTCTTATCATGTTTTGATATACTTAGTTACTTTAGCTAGTCATATGGAGCTACGGTTCTGTTCATTACAAGAGGCTCCTTGCAGGCCATGTCTGACTGCTTACAGGCTGATTTCTGTGTACTACAAAACTGGCTTTTGGAAAATGCTCCAGTAGTGAATGTAAAAGCAACTAAATAATGTTTGGTAGCATTAAGAAACTGTGTTCATCACAGTTCATTCCATAACATTATCTTGTTAGGTAACACAGAAATTAAGCATGTACCAAAGTTTAAATACTTCACAATATCACTGTATGGTGTACTGTGTACTGCCTACACTACATGTTGACAACATTGTCAAGGCAGTCAGACAGGAGACTGGGAATTATAAGGAACAAAATTAACTTCACGGAGGAGACCAAAGGCTGGTATCCCAAAACTTTCTACCGTCTGACTACTGTCTCATAATCTACTCAGCGGCAACTTACAATCGTCTTCCAGAATGGGACACTTCTCAATAAAATCTGTCAATAAGTGTGTGGTGCTAATACACTCACCACTGCAAACTTTATGCCACAATGGTACAGCTGCTGTTTGACTAGAATGATAATACTACACAGACAGTAGCAAAAATTGATTACCCCCCAAAAAAAATAAGGCTTTCCCAATACTCCAAAATGTACAACCCATCCAGTACAGCTCCATGCTACATGATTGACAGGCTGCTTACAACTCTGCACTCCTTTAACATCCCAGGGTCAGAGATCCCCAACATGCTGTGCACTCATAGCATGGAATCAAGTACAGTCAACATACAGCCTGTGTACTAAATCAACCAGGTGGGCAATAAAGAACTCAACAATACCCTCATGAGCACTGCCAACTACATGCTTTCATGGATGATAAATGACAGGCGTGCCTTCACTGTTACTTCCTAGTTGTTTCAAGCTGACTGGCTCAATCTTTGCTACCTTTGTTTTGTATCAACAAGCCACTGGTATTACACACCTACTGTATATGATGTGATGTGTGTTTTAAATGATACAGTGTTTACCTACAGTGACCTGGATACGCCTTGGAATGGGCACCTGCTTCTCAAATGCATTTTATACAGTACATCAGTAAATAAAGTTTATTGCACCAATCTAAAGACTGTTACCCTCTCATTCTTCTTTTCCCCATTGAGAACCACCCAAGGTCTTATAATCTGTTATCATTTAAAGCCACCATATGTTGTTGTCCTCATCTTAACTCTTTATAGTATCTTTTCCGCAGCATGGTAACTAAAACAACATGCTAGTGGGAAAGTAAAGCAATAACAATAACTGCTCGTTTTGTTCTTTATGGATCATTTTTGTTAAACTTTTATTGTACTTTTCAAACATAAGACAATACAACAGTAAACCAGTTTAACAGAAATACTAAACTATACCAGAAACAAATACATTGTGGATTTACACAGTAAGAGCTATTCAGAATGTACAAGGTGTTAACAAGAAGCACAAACATAAGGCACAGTCACCAGTCTAACATACCCTGCATATTGTCCAAATTGTGCAAATCTTTGTGCAAGGAAAAATACCTATCAGAAATGCCTCAACAGGGCACTCTGAAGCGATGGACTGGTCGCTAGAGAAAGAGGTGAAATAGCCCCCATTAAGCCTTAAGCAGGACTAATATAATAATTATTGCAGTAATGGTGGAGGGACCCCTTAGTAGGTTAATACTCAGCTCCAGCTATGGTAACAATTGTGGGGTGCAAGAGACACCTGAAGTGTGAGAAATGATGCCCAGACATTATTTTAAGTCTCCAGTTTTTCCAGTGCCACATAGGGAGGCGTTCTAAGGTGGAAGCCTGGCCCATAGCTCTGAGCCATTCCTGGTATGTAGGGATGTATGTTTTTCTTCACCTTCTAAGCAAGAGACATTCAGCAATGACAGCGGCTATCATCACCCACTTCAGTAGAGGGTGAGACCGGGACCTGGTTCTGCACTACCCCCAACAAGATAAGTGCAGGATCAAAGGGTATCTCAGGCGGACAGACAGATCTGCAGAAATGGAGGACATCTGTCCAAAATTTTGTAATAGCTAGACAGTGCCATGGGAGGGAGGCATCTCCAGTAAGATTCAGAAGGAAGGAGACCCATGGATTTTAAGACACAGGAGTCCTGTACCACCTGTGCAATATTTTTAGCTGCATGAGCTGGGCCTTTGTGTCACGACAGGTATGTGCCTGATACCAGGATGCCTACCACTGCTGGTCAGAAATAGTTATCCCTAGTTCCTCCTGCTATTTTCCACCATATCCCTTCAGTTGTGGTGGGGAGGCATCCCAAAGGGCCTTATAGATGTCACCTGCCACACCTTTGGGCATACTTAACTATCTGCTTAAGGGATGAGATGTTCCCTTGTTATTGATGGATTGAAGGAAAGGGTGCTAGGAGGGACCACAGAGTCAAATGAAACCAGAAATCTCTCCTTGGTTAGGTATAAAGGATGCTAAGATCCATAAAGTTCATGTAATACTGCCCTTGTGGACAAAGATCTTGGACATATAATATCCCATTACATTGTCTCTCCCACCAGGTAAAGGGGACCTCCCTATCTTGAGATATTTGTGTGGTGGTAGTGTACCCCTAGCCCCTCCCGTGTGTGTAATAACAGGGGTCTGGAACTTTCTTTTGTAAATTCTCCTTTCTTTAGACCTCTTGCTAAGTCTGTTGCACAGCAACACCTTTTGTTTTTCTTTACCTTTTTCTTCCTATGTGTGCTCTCACTGCAGTGAAATGGCCATCCGCTGTAGTGTCTTTTCTATCTACTTCCTTATATGCTTTTATTTTCCTTCTTAAGCAGACCCTTGTTGGCACCAAGGTAAAACAGGGCCTTGGTTGCCTCCTTTAGTGTTTAGTTACTGTTAATATATTGGGAATGGTTAAATATGATTATACATAACGTTCCCTTGTTCTGAGCTGTCTCAGCTACCTTGCAGGTGCACAAGCACAACAAACATGAAGCCGAGAAACAATTCTGAGGTAGAAAGGCTGAGCCATTCCCTCTCACAGGTTCGCGCAGGTTGCGCTATAATTTTGCTGCATAAGAGTGGTTCTGTAAATGTATTTAAGCCCGAAAGTTGGACTTTCTCGTGGACATAGGCGTAGGTCACTTGTAGAACCATGTGTTTGTCTTTGTCTTCCGCCTCCCATGTCCAAACCAGACTGAGTCTATCAGCAGGTATTGTATACAGTCGGAAGCACTTTAAATAAACGCCTGTATAATTATTTTCTTTTACCTGGTAATGTAATGGTAGCAAGTGCTTGTCCTTAGGACTTAGCCGCTGAAAACAGAGACCTACAGCATTAGCCTTACGTATGTTCATTCTTTAATGCTTAGTTGTTTCTGAACTCCAAGAGCAAAATAAAAGGAAATTACTGCATAAAGAAAATGGTAACCTGTTACTGTAGACTTGCTGAAAGACGAGAGTCTCCTGCAGTCTCCTGAGTAGCAGTCCCTGTTCCAATCAGTGTCCTTCTCTTAGCTGGGTGTAAACTACTATAGGAGTCAGCGGCACCTTGTCTACTATTTTTACGGCTGCAGTAGGCAGTGCCTGCAGACATTTTGCATGTACAAAAGGAGTGATGTCATGTTTTTGTCCGTGGAACTGACTGAAGGTGTAAATAGTCTCTTCCACCTTACCCTCCTCCAAGCAATGTTTTCCGCCCTCAAATAAATATGCTTTCATGTTAGTCAATGATTGTAGGGTACTATTTTCTTTCTTAAATGAGTGGTACAAGAACTGGAACCTGAGTAGTGGGAGGCAGCATCAATTTTTCTGGAGTATGATCCACCCCTCCACCGAGAAGCTCCTAAAGATCCACCCCAACTTTTGTTTTATTCATATGGGAGGGGCAGAGGTGGCTCTATCATGCTGTACACTAGTTTGGGACCTGTATCAAGCAACAGAACAAGTCTGTGAAGTTGTGGAGCCCTGCATTTTATTAAGAACTAGGAGAACAGAAGATACTTAATGCCTTTATTAAGGACTTGGAGAACAGAAGTTATTTAATGTCTTCAAACTGACTTAAAAACCTTTGGAACAAATGATTATCAGAGCCACCTGGGGACTCAGAAGGAGACAGCAAGTGAAACTACATCTCCCAAGGAAAACATAAACACAGCATTTTAATTTACAGTAAGAGCCACATGCTTTTCTTAAACATTTATATACTAAAACATAAAGTTCAGCGTTTGGGATTAACAATATTTGTTTACCATATTCAATATATAGTTTATATACAATTTGTCTTTTAGTAGTTCCAAAACTTTGAAAGCATTGGTGCTAGTAATGCATTTAGAAATACATTTTTAATTGTCTTTACAGTTAAACATGCAGTTTCATGTTAGGGCACATTTTGGGGAGGGGTTCAAATTATTTTAATCCTGGGCACAGTACTTGGTAAACACACACTTTGATGATAAATTGTGTTTTTCTTTAAGTTTGAGAAGTATGTATTAGAAAACACTGAACAAAGAAAACAACTGGTGATTTTAACAGCTATTCTGATCAGACCTGACATTAAAAAAATCTCAACTTTATTTTTTATTTCATTTTATCGGGGACACTAGAAACAGGGTGTTAACATTTACTCCCAGGAACCTGTTATTCAGTTTTTTTTGTTGCATCTTGTCCCAGGCAATCTTCCCAGAGTGCAGTTTTCAGAGCACATTTTGGGGAGGGGTTCAAATTATTTTAATCATGAAGCACTGGTTTCAGTAATGCATTTAGAAATACATTTTTTAATTGTCTTTACACTTAAACATGCAGTTTCATGTCAGGGAACATTTTTGGGGTGAGGGGTTCAAATTATTTTAATCCTGGGCACAGTACTTGGTAAACACACCTTTGATGATAAAGTGTGTTTCTTATTTTTGCTGTGGAAGAAATAGAGAACTCCCTGTTGTGGTGGTGCCAAGTTCAAAATTAGAAATGCTGCTATGACTCTCAATGGGACAGCACACATCTCATTTCAATGGAGTAAGCAGACCTCCTTCATTTTATATTTATGTGGGTTCAGTGATTACCGTTGCTTGCGTCTTGTAATACTAGTGCTAAGACAGCTCTTTATTGAAAATATAGGTGTCTCAATACAAGATGATAAACAGCAGCTAGAAAGAATAACATCCATGTAGAATTCTTACATATTTGTTTAAGACACCAGCTCAGCGTCCAGCTGTTAAAATTCCCCACTGATGTTTTTCGCTGCGCATCCTCAAAGTACTGTGCAATTTGTTAGCTATAATTTAAGTTCTGCCAGTGTGTATAATAACCTGGTAATGGCCTTCCATTGATCCAGTTCTTAATTACATGCCTACAATCGCTTTGGCATACAATTGCTAGGCAACCACAATGTCACCTGTTACACATTCATTCTTTGGTTCCTAAATGGCAAAACAGTCCATTATACACACTTAAAACAAGCATTTAAAATATGTTCTTTTCAGGCTACAACAGGAGACAAGATCAACATGAAATGTTCCGTTTCAAAAATGGAAACTGCAGTCCCAAACAACTCTTGCCTCCCCAAAAAAAATTGTTGGACCTCTGCATGTCTGGTTGGTAGAATGACTGATCTGTGTTTTTCATGGGGGGAGTGCGTTTTTTAATAACAGCCTGTCTAGCCTGTGAAGGAGCACACCTTGCTGCTGCAGACACTAGCACATCCCAAACCACTGACTGTCATAATTCACATTGGTCCGGTCAGAAGAAAGGTGCTACTTCTTTTATCATTACATTTAAAAAAAAAAAAAGAGGAAAGGCCTAATATCTTGAAGCAGATTTAAGAAAAATATTCTGCACTTACCTTGAGACATATTTTTTCAGGTCTCCTCTTATAATCAGAGCTGCTGATGACACAGTGAAAACTTTGAAAAACTAATAACTTGGTACAACTCCGCTTACATTTAAATATATTCTGTAGATTTCTCCTGCCTATCTTTTATTACAGAGGAAATTTGGGACGAATATATGATTTTTATCTGTTAGCGTTCATCTGCCTCTGTATTTACTCCCTACTTCAAGTCATAATGCTATGTTGTGACATCACAGTCTGCTGTCATGGGAGTATCTGTGATGTCACAAGCCATGCATTATGACCTCAAATAGGAGAAAGCACCAAGAATACATGAACACTTCAGGAGCAGCAGTCTCTTTTCATGCAAATGGCCTCAGTAAAAAATTAATGGAAAATTACAGAACTAATGTGAAACATAAACTGATCTGTGTCTAAATATTATGTTTTCTTTCACTTATCCTAAAGCGTCAGATGCTCTTTGAGACTGACACTCTGCTTGGGGAGGGTGCTCATTGAGCAAGGTGGCAACATGTATGTTACATGTACAGTATGTTTCAGTACTAAACTGTAACACAATTGCTTTTCGTTGTTTTCCTGTACTATAACTGTTTTAAGACATTCAATACATGCTTAAACCCAGAGGCGATTATTGACAGCAAAATAGTGCTGCTTGAAAAGTTTTTCAACCCAAATTAGTGAACATGACTGTGACTCTAAGGGCAGTTGCCTCTCAAAGACCGTCATGACTATAACTTCTCTCTCTGTCTGTCTATCTGTATATCTATCTATATTTCTATCAATTGCATCTATTCCTATTTTTACCTACTGTATATAAAATAAACCTGCATATCATATTTGCGACTCTGAACACATACTTATGATACAGTGCATATTTGTACTCCACTCCTGTATAGACCTCATACTGTCCTGATATTCCCATTACACAGGCATGACTACCTTAACCTTATCAACAGCGACATAGAAATATAGAAGATGACAGCAGATAAGCACCGCAAGGCCATCCAGTCTGCCCATTTCTTTTTCTACCTTATGGATGTGCCATCGGCTTTTTGCTCTGTCAATGGCCGATCTATTTATACTCATCTGTATTGCCCCTTATGCCTATACCATGCCTGTCTGAAGCCCTGCATTGTATTCATATCCCCACTTCCTGAGGTAGGCGTTCCATGCATCCACCACCCTTTCTGTGAAAATAACTTCCTCACATTACCCTTAATCGGCCTCCTCTAAGCTCATGCTGTGTCCTCTTGTCCTGCTATTTTTCTTATATTGAAACATGTTAGACTCTTTCACCCTGTTAATGCCCTTAAGGTGTTTGAATGTTTCGATCGTATCACCTCTCTCCTCCTTTGCTGTAGGGTATACATATTGAGCTCCATTAATCTGTTCTCATATGTCTTCTGATGCAGTCCCTGCACCATTTTGGTTGCCCTTCTCTGGACTGCCTCAATTTGGTTACTGTCCTTGTGAATGTGTGGCCTCCAGTACTGCACACAGTACTGCAGATGGGCCTAACCAGTCTCTTGTACAGAGGATTATTACCTCCCTTTTCCTGACTTGCGATACCCCTACTAATACACCCCAACATCCCCCTAGCTTTACCTACTGCTTTAGTGGCCTGCTTGGATGATTTCAGGTCGACCCCTTATAAAAGTTACTATCACATTTTCTCTCCTAATGAAGTCCATCATTACACCTAACTGCCTGACATCAACACATTACTTAAATATAACTTACATCACCGCATGGACAACCCCTGTTTTCTCTATAAAACTGTGTAAATAATCCCAAGACTAAACATATGCCAGCCATTACTTTTTCATGTACTGTCACCTATTCTACCTGTCAAACTTATATTGCATACCATTCTTCCATTGAAATCTACACCTCCATATCTTTGTCTAATAATGTGTCTGCCTTCCTTAGAATGCAAAATAAAACAAATCTTACCAGTTAAAAATCATTGTGTTGTTTCTCACGTCTCAACAGTTCCACACAACCTCACTAACTTCATTATGCAGCCATGGTGGATCTGACCAGAATTTGTTATATGGTGACAGAAGCCCATCAAGAGTGAAATGGGCGGAGTTTCCTGTAATGTAGCCCTTTTTGTTAAATTCAGGATTTCCTTCTGCTGTTGTGGACATTTCCTATATTGTGTTAGTTATTAATGAATATTCAGCAGGATACTGATGTACCAAAAGTCATATATTAAAATTGTGCATAATAAAAGATGTTTCTACTGATGTTTAAAATAAGAAAAGGTGGAGCTACGTTTAGAGGTGGAGTGTTCTGCTTATAAAATGCTACAGCCCAAGCTCAGAGGTCAGATGTGGTTGGAGAGCTCCTGTTAGGATCTCCCAACATAGGTCTCAGTGGGAGATCGGGCACAGAGTATATTAGCTGTTAGCCTTTGACAGTTAAGCTGTGCTTCTTTTCTTGTACTTTTATATGCACTGTCAGTATGCTGAAGTAAGCAAGTATTGCTTTTTGTTTTGTTTTAATAAAAATCATACCTTACTGGTGTGTTGTACCTCAATTGCTGTTTCCAGAGTGATCTGTTCTACCCTACCCATGACAATTTTTGTCCCAAAGGGGTACAGGTAACTAGTGGAGCAGGGAGTCCCAGAACCTGGGACACCTGGGCCCCAGTACTGACTGGAAATGGGGATGGTGGGGTCATTTACCTTAACCTTGACATCATACAGGGTCCTCTGGGGGAGAGGGGATACACATTGAGAGCCCTCCACATTGCACCTGTGATGGGGAACTGACTCGGGCGGGGCACCATTATATTATCTGAGCCAGAACACAAGTCATGTGGTATAGGGAAAAACTAGGGAGACACCTTCCCCTTTGGAGCAGTGCTGCCTCAACCCTGCCCTACTGAGCCAGAGTTGCTTTCCTTCCCACAAAAAGAACATATCAGGGCATCACTTTTTGCAAACCAGATAGTAAGATTTTGATGGGTACATGAGCTAGGAGGTGGAAGACTTTGGTTGCTAACACCATTTTGATTGCAGCAATCTTACCAGTTAGGGATAGGTGAAGGAACTTCCATCTCTTGGTATCCCCTGAAACTCTTCTAGCAAAGGTGTAAATTTGCTTTACACAGGTCAGATTGCTTGGTCATAAGTGACACCCCAAGCCAGGGGATGCCTGAGTCCTTCCAGGCCCAGAGAGCTCGGCCAGGGACTGCTGAAACAAAAGGAGTTGAGGGAAGACCTCCAATTTGGAATAGTTAATTGGAAGCCCTGACACATTGGTGAAAGTTTTGAGAAGCTCCTGTAAGGGGCAACAGCACAGGGGACAGCCACCAGAAGGATCAAAGTGTCATCTGCATGCAAAGTGCCCTGTGTTCCTTGCCCCTCCCCGTCCTATAAAAATGGTGATAGGCCCGTAGAAGCCACTGCCAGTAGTTTGAAGGCCAGTAGAAAAGTAGGGGTGAGAGAGGACATCTCTGGTAGGTGCCTTGTTGGAGTAGGTAGGTATCAGAGAGGGTACTGTTGATAAGAACCCTGGCCTTGGGTTTTCATACAGGGAGCATACTGCTCTCAAGAACAGTGGGCCAAACCCCATGTGGCCATGACCTGAAAGGTAATCCCATTTGACAGAATCGAATGCCTTCTCAAAGTCAATAGTGAGGAAGCTGCTGGTAACTGGCGAGAGTGAGCCAGGTACTGCAAGCTGAGTATGGTTCTGAAGGGTCTGCCCTTTCTCCCTTAACAAAACCCACTTGCAAGGGTGTATTAGCAGGGAAGAAATGACTCCAGGCTCCCTGCTAGAATTTAGCCGCTAACTTAGTAACTGCATTAAGCTGGGAGAGTAGGCGGCAGCTGCCTGGGAGTGCAGGGTCAGGTGTCAGTGTGGCTCAGTTGGTACCACATCTGCCTCTGGGCCAGAAGGTTGCGGGTTCTCATCCCACACGGGATTGAAGCGTACCTAAATGCTGGCACCCAAGTGCAGTACTGGGGGTGCTGTACTGTTGGGTGTGCCGTCCTTCATATGAGACATTAAACCGAGGCCACTTCTACTCATCCTGGTACTGTCCTGGTGGGTGTCCAGGTGGAAGAAAAAGAACCCAAGGCACTCTTTGGAACGAGCAGGGAATTTTTATTCAGTACTAAAGGAAACCATATCACAAAACATAAGCATATTACATCATAGAAACAAACAGTAACTGAAACAACCCCACTTACTTTATACAGTCTCTTTTGAACCAAAAGAACCCTCATAAACCGGTATTAACAGCATACCAGAATATCTAAACTAAGTACAGGGGAATAAAAAGAAAGAAGAAAAAAATTAAAAGAAGAAATGGGAAAGGAAAACAGAAAAAACATGCCCTTTTGCACCCATATTTACACTTTTTAATCTTACACACTTCATTTCCTTATATAAAGGTGCAAAACCATTTAAACTGAATACTACCATGTCCCTAGTAGTACACCTAAACATTACTATACTTTATCCTTTAATAATTACAGGCCGGTCTTTCCACCAGACTTCATGCCTCTGCAATGGGAGCGTCAACCTTTCTTTTGTAAATTCCTTGCACTTCAGTGTTTATTCTCCCAATCAACCTGCCACATCTATATTTTTTGCTGCAGTACATACTGGCATCTGATTTGCCACATGACCCATTTGACTGCTGCCATGACCACTCGAAATGTCTCTTTATGGAACTTCTTCCACTCCCCCCATTGCCCGTAGATCAAGGTTTACGTAATTCATCTTCCTCAGTTGTGGCATTCTCCAGTCATTTGCCAAAGAGTCCTATAGTCCATCTATATATGTACACTCTACATTATAAATGCCTCATGGTTTCAATTTAATCTGTGCAACCATCTCTCTCAAGCACACTCTATCTGCTGGAGCTTTGTGGTAGTGATTACCTCGAACATTAGTCGGTCAAGGCAGCACATCACAATGTGTCCCACATTTTGGGGAACGAACCTCCGTAAGCTGAGAGGTAACCTCTTAAGTCTGAAATACTGTTTGGGAGAATAAAATAAGGAACTCTATTTATCTCTTTTGCCAGGATATTTTTATAAGTAACCTTCCTTGTGTAATACCTCATGTCCTGTGTTGTCAAATTCCATCCCTTTAGTTTTCTGAATACCTCCTTTAAATATACTGACTTCCCCACCAATGGGTTTCTACAAGGACCCCACATTCGGCCTCCAGTCGGCCACACTCTCTGTGGCCACTCGTGCCTGCCTCCAATGCTATCTGGAAGGTACCCAGGATCAGGACCTCATTAGCACAAAGATCATTCCCTTCAGAGCTCCCTCATGGTACAGTTCCTCCCCCTGCCACTGCCGAAACTACCAAGTTAGGTCCGTTTAAGATGGCCCTAAAGCCCACATTTATCTGCACGTAACTGCCAATTAACGCTAGACTCACCTAGGCACTGCCCATTCAGTAGATACTACTGTGGCACAGACAGGGTCTCTAATGAGGTTGATTCGCCTTCCCTGCACCCGGGGCCCTATGCCCTAGACCTAGCCTTGCTAGCCCAGAGCACATGCCTAGTCAGTTCCTGACAATGCCTCAGAAGGCTGCACACTGCAAAACATCACTTGTGACATCACCCTGGCATCCAACCATAACCTGTATTGCTGCACCTGTTAACTTCTGCATGTATAAAGTTTGTTCACTGAGCATCTGTACGTTCTGTATGAATGTAATTCTGCCTCCTTCTCTTTTCGCAACCAACTGTATAGGCAATTACTCTACACCGCCAGACTCACTTGTATGACTATGCCCATCGTTAAACTGTATTTACTGGTTGCTGTACTTGTCTTTGCAATACCTTGTACTTGACATGGAGCCTTTGGAAATGAGTCTCGACTCACAGGATTGTAATTCCTATGCTATAAATAAATTTGGGTCTCAATTTGTGGAAGAACAGATCACATCTATCCTTAAAAAAATTACCCACTCCATCGTTTTACCGACTAATAAAGGAAGAAGGTTAGGAGTATACGTATTGAAAATAAGAAAATTACTGGGTGCAACATATCCAACCCTCCCTGAATTGACCTGTATGTTGTTTGGCGTTTAACGGGTTTAGCTACTACCCACAGTAACCAAATGCAATGATGTAAATTTTAGTTTCTAACTTAACTGGTAGAGAAAATATACTACTTGTGGTTAGGAAGAGGGTAAAAAACCAGGTTACTCACCTGTAACAGTAGTTCTAGGAGTGATATATCTGTTCATCCACACTTTGGCATGTCCCTTTCCCCTTTAAATCTGGCCGGAAGTCTTCAAGCTGGCTCCACCTACCCAACTGGGTGGTAAATACCTTGGCTCCACCCCATGATGCCAGATCTTAGCCCGCTGGAAGCAAGGTGATGCGCCTAAAGCCGGAGGTTAGGTGAGGGTGTGGATGAACAACATATACTACCCTAGAACTACTGTTAAAAGGTGAGTAACCTGTTTTCTAGGAGCGTGATATGTTGTTCATCCACACCTTTGGCAGACTCCTAGCAGTTCTCCGGGAGGAGGGAGGCAAGGCGACACCCCTACCGTAAAACAGAGATTGAGAACAGAGGCCCCACAACCAGCATCCCGACGTGACTCAAGGTCGATGTGGTAAAGGGCAATGAAGGTGTTTGCTGACTTCAGGAAGCAGCCCGACAGATTTCCTGGATAGGGATGTCCCTGGAAGCAGCCACTGATGCAGCAGTATGGTGGGTAGAATGAGCTCTTATCCCTCTGGGAGGCTCCTTGCCCACCAACTATAGCACAGACCTATGTATAATGTAATCCATCTTGCAATGGTCCATTTGGTTGCAGGTCTGCCAGAAGCGGCTTAGCGTGGGTGACAAACAGCTGGCTAACCTCTCCCAAATTTCCGCCGTCACTCTCCTTGTAATAGGAGGGAAACGCGTCTGAGTCCAGGGTATGGAGCCTGTACTTGGCGTCAGACGTCTAGTTAGGGTAATATACTGGCAGAGTCAACACCTGGTTAAGGTGAAACTCTGACAACACCTTTGGAAGGAATTTCGGTGGGGCGCAGGGACACCTTTGTCCCTGTGAAAGACCAGATAAGGAGTCCACCGAAGCGCCTGGAGCTCCCCTGTCCTTCTGGCTGGACGTGATAGCCACCAGGAAGGCAGTCTTCCATGACAAGTGTGAGAGCTCACACTTGTGCATGGGTTCGAATGGCTTGCCCATGAGCTTGCCAAACCAGCAAAAGATCCCAACGAGGTGGAGGTTCACGATCGGTGGGGATATGTGATCCAGGCCTTTGAAAAAGTGCCCGACCACTATCTTCTGTGCCAATGTCGTACCTTGGCCCGTGCCCGGTAAGCAGAAATGGCTGCCAGGTGCATCCTAAAGGGTCGAGGACCGTGAGACCCCTTTGGAGACAGACACAAGGTAGTCTAAAATGTTAGCCACAGAGCAGGATAAGGGTGCAGACTCTTACCCTGACACCAAATGGAAAACCTTTTCCATTTTATTTTATTTATTTATTTAGTTTTTGTTGACCAGGTAAGTGCACTAGACAAATCCTGTCTATTTTCAGGCACGACCGCGGGAGGATACAGATGAATGCCAACTGACCTTGAACCAGATTAAGCTGTTGGCATAACATTTCCTGTCGATTCCTTACGAGATGCCTGCACAACTGTGAGACATCCTCAGAAAGACCCAGAGCCTGGAACTCTAGCCGCTCAGGTACCAGGCTGTGAGGTGCAGGGATTGAAGGTCTGGATGGAATACCTTCCCTAGTTCAGTGATATCGGGTCCGGGCGTATACAAAGCCGCTCCGGGCCTTGCAGCTGAGGCTGAGGAGATCTGGATACCAGAACTGGCTGGGCCAATCTGGGGCTACAGGATCACCTTCCCTTGTCCCTCCTCACTTACAGTAACACCTTGTGGATCAAGGAAATGGAGGGAAGGCGTAGGAGGCCTGGGGTCCACAGCCTCGAGAAGGCATTCCCCTGCAGCGAACCCTGCTGAGGGGGGCATGGTAGCCTCCGCTGGTGTTCTCCTGGAGGCAAACGCGTCTGCCAACGGTTTTGCCCCTAATGGGAGAACAGACTGTGCTTCACCTCTGGATGGAGAGACCACTCGTGGATGTCTGGCCTATGCGGTTGAGTGTCCGCCAGTTGGATCGAGACTCCTGCCACATGGATGGCAAGGAGATCCGCCTCAACCGGCTGACGAGGGTCCAGATCTGGAGCGCCTCCTTGCATAGCAGGCGGGGTGCGTGCCACCCTGTTTGTTGAGGTAGTACATGGTCGTGGTATTGTCTGTCTGGACTTGAACCACTTGACACGGAGCTGAGGAGCAGAGCTGACAGCGCCAGTCTGACTGCTCTGAACTCCAGCAGGTTGATGTGGCATCGGGACTCCTCAGGGTCCAGAACCCGTGGGGTCTGCTGTCCCCCATGTGGGCTCCCCAGCCCATGAGAGAGAGCATCGGTCGAGAGAGAGCGACCGCTGGCTCGAGTGGACAAACGGATCCCTTCCTGCAGACGACCTGGGACGGTCCACCATTGTAGCGTCCCACATCTTCTGGGTGACAGTGACCAGCTGGTCAAAATGACCCTGACGCTGGAGTCCACTGAGCGGCCAGCTCCCACTGGAGGGCGTACGTGCAATCTGGCCCAATGGACCACTGAGGTGCATGTCACCATGTAACCCAGAAGGCGCAGGAAGTCCCGGCAGGGCGCAAGTGCCCAACCAGAAATGACTGGGCAAAGGAGGAAAGAACCTCCGCCCTGTCCTCCGGGAGCCGAGCTCTGGCAGCGAGAGTTGAGTTCTGCCCAATAAAGCCCATCACCTAAGAGGGCACAAGTTCCAACTTGGCCTTGTTGATCAGGAGGCCTATTGGGAACAGGTTGGAGGGCCAGGTCCTGGACCTCCACCTCCTGCAGGGAGGAACCCGCCAGGAGCCAATGGTCGGTAGGGGTATATCCGAACCCCTTGACCCGTAGATGGGCCACCACCACTGCGATGCACTTGGTGAAGACTCGGGGGCCGATGACAGGCCGAACAGCATGGCTTGGAACTCAGACAGGGTCCCTTCCACCCTGAAGCGGAGGAACCGCTGGTGGGACGGATGGATTGGGATGTGGAAAACGTGTCCTGGAGATCCAGTGAACAGAATCACAAGTTTCGCTCCAGAGATGGTATGATCTGGTTCGAGTTACCATCCAGAAGGTGCAAGACCTGAGATATTGATTCAGGTCGTGGAGATCTAGGATGGGGCGCCAACCCCGTCCGCCTGGGCACCAGGAAGTACCTGGACACGAAGCCTGGGTCTGTAGGAGGATCCGCACTGAGCTACCGCCTCCTTGGGAGGAGCTGAGCAATGTTGTCCCGAAGGGCCGACTTGAGTGAAAACAGATCCTTTCCTCCCGAGGGGCACGGGCTCGACAGGAAGGTACTGCTCGAATTCTAGAGGCAGTCCCGACCGACCACTTCCAGGACCCACCAGTCAAAAGTGATACGGACCAGGCAGAAAGAAAGTGGCAGAGCCGGCCCTCATGGAGGACTCAGAACTGGCGTGGCGGGTGTAGGGGTGACCACCCCTGACCGTCACTGAGCAGGCTCAGAGGAGGAGGGAGGAGGAGGCTCCTGGACCGGCACCTCGACCTCCTTTGCGGGCTGTTGGGGACCCTGCTTGGGCCTAGGGTGCAAGCTTGAGCCTGCAGCTGCTGCTGACCTCCCTGGAAGGAGGGCTGTCTAACTGCAGGAAAAGAGTGCCGGAAAGGCTTCTTCTTGCACTTCTGCTGGTTCTTGCTCGAAGGACCCTTTGCAGAAGTGGCATCCAAGGTGACATTGGACTGCTCTATGCGCTGAAGGTGACCTGCCACTCCGGACTGAAGAGATCGGTGCCAAGGAAGGCACGTCAGCTAACTTGTGCTGAGTATCCGCCGGGAAAGGATAGCCTCAGCTAGGCCCACAAGTAGTGTGCACAGGGCCTGCAGTGAGCGGGCACAGGAATCTCCAATATCCAAGGCTGTCTGAGCTGCTGTTTTGCAACAGCATGGCCTTGGTCACGGACCTGCTTAACCGTGGTCTGCATGTCCGCTGGGAGATGAGGGAGGACTTCATCTAGCGACCCCAAGAGGGCGTGAGAGAAGTGTGCCATGATCACTGCCGAGCTGGCCTGATGAAGGCAGAAGGATGAGGCCGCATACACCTTCCAGGCAGAATGGTCCATATTCTTGGACTCCTTGTCTGGAGGGCGGTCAGTATCCACTGAGCTACCCATGCATCTAAACACAGAGGCAGTCACAAGGCTCTCGGCTGAGGGATGCTCTGTGAACCCTCCAAGGACCCCATGGGTGCATAGCTATACTGCGAGCCATGTGGGCAGGCGAACCAGGCAGAGGCAGGGGCTGCCATAGCTCAAGGGCCGGGCCAACAATGGCTTTGGCCACTGGGAGGCCTCTGTCAGGGTATCCCCCTCTTAAGGATATCTGTGAGAAGATATTCCGCCTTCTTTGGATAGGCTCCAGGGCATACCGATTGACTCTGAAATAAGGTGGAGGATGCCCTGGAAAGAGGAAGGACCTTCCTCCAAGCCTGTCACTGACAACTCATCATCGGGGTGTGAGTGTAGACCAGTGGTATCTGAGTCTGAAGAGTCGGGACATAAGGGTCTCCACCTATGTCCCCTTCAATACGCCGAGGATGATCGGGGACAACAGTGATGGACAGGCAGCCGGGCAAGCCCGCATCTGTCTGGTCCTCTTTGAAGGAGCCCCTCCCTGAGGCTGCATAGGCAGTGGCTCCACCAAAATTGTGGGAGACGGAACAGGCTGAACAGGAATGTGTGCGGTCCTACTGAGGAAGAACTGGAGTCTTCGGTTCTGGAGGGGTTGACGTCAGCCAAAGAGGCTGGGGCCAAGTAATGGCAGTGTAGCCCGGCAGAGCCAACTATGACCCGGTCAGAATTAGCTGTTGCCACATATGGTCCTCATAATGCCGACGGAGCTTCCACTGAAGTCTCTCCTCATCCGAGGAGGATGAGGATCGGTGTACGCCTCTTCCGAGAGTGTTTGTGACCTTTTTCGTTTTTCGACCAAGGGGTCCTGGTCCTTGATCGAGACCAACGGGTCAGCTTGTTCGATCAGGAGAGGCCGGATGGTGAAAACCGAGGTTCTGGCTCCTGTCCTCGATCAGGATACCCAAGAGCTGGGTCTCCTCATTGGGAAGGAAAGGATTGATGTCCTCTCCAAAGAGTCATCCACGGGTCGCGACAACGCCTCGATTGGGTCGAGATATATCACCCGCTTTCGCCTATTTTCCTCGGCTCGTGCCTTGGCCTGATGGAAGGTCCGAAGCCGGTGAAGCGAGGAAGCGATCTCAACCGAGGCTGAGACCGCAAGATCCTGGGATTCAGACCTCTCTCGGTCCCAGGAACATCTTCTCGAGAAGACGACTTAGGTCCTTGTCCCGTTTTCTAGGGCGGGAGGATTGCATGCCCGGTGCCTCACCCCTGGTGAGAGAGAGACTGGCACAGCTCGAAAGGATCATGTGAAGGTAGAGCCAAGGTTTGCGGCATGAAAAACCTCGGCTGGCCAAGCTTAGGCAGCTCTTCTTCAAATGCATCATCTGGTCGAGTTGCTCAGCGGATCCTGCGGCTGCGGAAACCGCCCACCTTGCCTCGCTCGATTTCACCAGTGGATTGCGAAGCTCTGGTCTCCCCAGCTTAAAGAGCACCTGCGGTCGTCCAGAACGTTGGGATGGAAGGCCAAGCAGATGGTACTGCGAAGAAGTGTCATGCCGACACACAAACAATAAACACACGAGAGATGGGGATCGGTGCATGACATTTTCTGTCCACAGAGACACCAGCGAAACCCGAGGACAACTTGTCCTCCATGTAGATCTTTCGGATCGAATCATAAACTAGTCACAGAGTTTCAAAGAAAGCGATTGTGTGTGAAAACGTTGATTAGTATCCAGAGCCTCTCCGATACTGCAGAAGTAGCATGAGGGAACCTGAATCTTCCAGCCGAAAGGAAGATCTGGCGCCATGGGGCGGAGCCGAGGTATTTACCACCAGGGTGGGTGGGAGGAGCCAGCTTGAAGACTTCCGGCCAGATTTAAAGGAAAGAGACATGCCAAAGAATGTGGATGAACAACATATCCACGCTCCTAGAATGAAAGTTTTATACATAAAACCCTTTTTTTCTTGACATAGGAAGGCTTTCCATCTGTTTATTTTTTCCTCGCTTTTCCAATACAGGCTTCCAAATTTAACACACCAGAATCCTTGGTTCCACAGGAGATCCCCAATATTTTTATTGGGGTTCCAATAACTGAATACTGCCTATTACGACTCCATCCATAGCCTCTAGCTCATTAATTACCACTCTTAAGCTTTTAGCTTTATTAATCTGGGAACCCAACACATTGGAGAACACCTCTACTATTTCGAGTACTTTCTCCCCAGATTCCCTGTCTGCCACCAAGTGTGACATCATCTGCATATGCCATTACTACTGAAACAATCGCTGGTTTGGCCCTGCAATATGTAATATCTCTCCATCAAGTTCCAACCTTCTCAAGAGGGTCAAAAGCCAGTACATATAACAGGGGCTCAATGGACACCCTGTTGTACCCCTCTTAATATTTATTTATTGTATCAGAATTGCATACCTTTGAGTCAGAGACTAATTTTCAAAGGCTCTATGTCAGAAAACATATAGATATTCGACATTAACTTCACATATTACAGTTAGTCATAAACGTGAAGTGCAGCTGCATGAGTAGCACTGTCATGAGAACATCCAGGTTGAACACTGCAGACAGTTATTAAATATTTACATTACATTCAGGTTACACAGTCTTCTTATATATAGTAAAATCAAAACTGCCAGCAGAAAGCATGGCCATACATCAGGCTGTACAATGAACATTTTTTATTTTATTTTTATTATATTGAGTCTTGGATTACAACACCTTTGAGTAATACAACTCATTTACAAAGGTTCACGTCGGTAGTACAAAAACAAAACAAGGTAAACAATAGATAAGTAAATAGCAGATATCAAGAATATACTTAAAAAATTAATACATCAAAAGCAATCAAATAGCACTGAATTTTCAATATAACAGTAGAGTGAGCTAGAAGAGAGGGCAGCCTGGGAGGCCTTGTCAAAATCTAGGAGAGAAAGTAATGGGGTGTAAGGTAGGGGATAGGAGAAACAAGAGGAGAAGGAGATGAGTTGCACAGGGGTGAAGAGGAAGGAGCAGAGTTGCAAGAGGTAATGGGGTTAGTAGAGACAAGAGGATGGGGAGGTGAAGGAAGAGAAATGGGGTGACTGCAGAGAGACGGGGAGTGCAGGTGAAGTGAGGGGAGGAAGACAAATTAACAGTATAAGGAGAAGAGGTGGTGTTTAGTCAGGAGAGGGGCAGCTAGCAGGCCTTGTCGAAAACCAAAGAGAGAGGTAATATGGGTGGGAGAGAGGTAAGAGAGAGAACTAGGGAAGGAGGGAAAAGAAGCTGCAAAAAGGTGGTATGAGATAAGAGTATGGGTGGAGGGGTGGAAGAGGAAGGTGAGGAGGAGCGAGGAAGAACTTGAAGATGCATGAGCAGAGAAGAAGCAGGGGTGAGGGTGGAGGAGAAAGGCTAGAGGGTAGGACTGAAATGAAGTGCCAAGAGTTAAAAGTGCGAAGGAATAAGTACAATGATAAAATAAGCAGAAGGCTGCTAGGGCATCAGTCACATATACTGTTTACTAACAGATGTTGTCGGCATTTGTGTTTTGAAAGGGCCATTTTAACTTGGCAGAGATGTCCCTACTCAGGGAGTTGAGCCAGAGGAGGTTCTCTGTAAACAAAAGACCTCTGACCTAAGGTGATGCGGCATCTGAGAACAGTAAGACCTGGAGTTGCCAAGCTGCGAGTATGTTGGGTACTGTGACAAGGGCTAAGGAGTTGTTGGACCCAGGGGTAACAAACCAAGGTGTGCCTTCTTGGCAAGTAAGCAGGTTTGATATTGGATCGGCTGAATAATTGAAGCCACCCAGTCCAGGATTCAGCTGAATAATTGAAGCCACCCAATCTGGCATAAAGCCACATGTGTGTGTGGAGGCGGGCAGCTCCAGTAAGGAGTCTGCATGCTTTGTTAAGAGCAACAGTGATCCTGTGAAGGGATGTAGCAGAGGTAGAGCCATAAAAACAGCCCATGATCGATGATGGTAATGACAGAGCTGAAAACTGCTATTCTTAGTACCTCAGGGGTGAGGCCATGCTTGTGCCTGTGGAGTAGGCCAATCTTATGTTAACAGCTCTTTTCACGTTATCAATATGTTGCATGTAGGTGACTTAGCTATCAACAGTGACCCTATGATATCTAAAGAAGTGGATCTGTTCAGTGGGGTGCCAATGCAGTTTGTGATGAACAAGGGTTTGGACTTGTGTTTCTTATGGGCATTATTGAAAAGCATCACTTTGGTCTTTTATAGTTCAGTACCAGTTTTTGACTGCTGAACCACTTTTCCACTTCTGAGAAACTGTTCAAGGTTATCCTGGAGGTTCTTAGGGTCAGGGTTACTAGAGCAGATCATGGCATCATCCGCATAAAGCAGAATCTGTTCATGACAGGCTAATGGGAGGTTATTCAAGCAGATACTGAAGAGAAGGAGCCCCAGTATAAGATCCCTGAGGCACTCCAGAATGGACTGGCTTCCTTTCGGAAAGGACACTGGTTATCTTGACCACTGCAAAAGGTCTTCTAAGTAACTTTTGAACCAGCTGACAGCATCATTCGACACCCAAGAGCGATAATTGCCAGAGTAGCAGTGAGTGGTTCACAGTATCAAAGGCCTTTGTCAGGTCGATAAAGGCAGCCACAACCAGATGGCCTTGGTCGAGTGTGGTTATGTACAAAACCAGTGAATTCTAACAGTGCAGTGGTAGTACTATGACCTTTTACGAAAAGCCATGCTGCTGGGACATTGGATATTGTATTTGTCCAGGTATTCCACAAGCTGATCTGCAGTTATATGCTCTAGTGCTTTCGACAGAGGAGGAAGAATGGAGATTGGCCTATAGTTTGTGTGCTGTGCCCTATCTCCACCTTTGTGCACCGGGGTTACTAGGGTCTGTTTCCATTTTGAGAGATTGCCCAAGCGTTGAGAAAGGTTCAGAATCTTGGTAAGAGGTGTAAGAGTTTCCTCGAGGGTGAGGGCAAAATTTGAGATCTAGATTGTCCCCACTGAATCTTGCTTTACCGAATACTTTGCGTATGTACTTTCTAGCCTCATGCTCAATAACCTCTTTGAAGTAAGGGGAGAAGCCTGCTGCTGAGCATCATAGACTGGGGAGGTGGTAGGGACAGAGACTGTAGAAAAAATCAGGGAGGGACACTGCTGAGGTCTGTAAAGGCATCGTTAAAAATACTATTGCTGACCATTGGGTCCAAGTAAGGCTTCATCAATGTTAAGGATGGTAGGTGCTCTCTCTTGAGGTCTTTGCCAGTGACTTCCTTTATGTTGCTCCAGAAATATTTACTGTCACCCACGAGGTTGGAAAGTGCCTCTCTAAAGTATTGATTTTTTGCAAAACGGATGGCTATGGTACAAACATTTCTGGATTTTGTAAAGCCTGAATATCTGCTTGCTTGCCTGTGGCTTTGGCCCAGTGCCAGTGGTGGTCCCTAGTCTTCATAAGTCCCAGTAGTTCAGGTGTTATCCAGGGGTTGCACATCCCTTAACTTTCTGCTTTTTAGGGGGCGTGAATATCATATGCAGCATTAAAGCAGTCAATGAAGAAATCAAGTGCCTGTCAATGTCATTGGTAGAGTCCAGTAGTGACCAAATTCTGGCTTTGAAAGTATGATCTGAGTGGTTCTAGATGTCCTGGAGTTAGGACCCTACTGAGAATAACCTTAGGTGGAGATTTGCAGAACTTGTTGGACCAACTACAAAGTACAGGGAGTGGTCACTTAGGACGTTATGGAGTACAGAGACATTTGTGATTCATTCTCTGCCCATTGTTTTCGTTTAGTCAAAGGCGAAAATCTATTGCCTGTTGGTACTTGGTACTCCTGAATTTTGCCTTGCTGTGCCTCAGCTTTCATGCAGCTGGCTTCTCGTGACTCTTCTGGACTTTGCAGTTCCCATTTCTCAGTGAGTGGGGAGGGCAGAGACACTTCCTGTGGCGTGGACTGACCTTTCTTGCTAGAGAGGGTAGCATTCTCCACTACCTCCACCCCATCCATCCTCTGTGCACCAAGTTCCTCTTCTTCTCCTTCTATGAGTGTATCCCCTCTGAATGCATAAATACTTTTTGACTGGGGTTCGGAGAGCATGTTTGTGGTTCAAACCCAGCTCTTTCTTGACTAGGTCTATGCCTCTCTGGTCAGAGTGATAATTCTCATCAGGAGGATTCCCTCATGTCCTTCTTCGTCTTCTGCATTGTCAGGGCTGTTATGTGCCGCCAAGGGCAATTTCTGAAAGAATGGTTCATTTCATCACAGAGATTGCAGTGCAAAGCGGAGGGACAGTTGATCACAACATGTCCTATGCCACTACATAGTGAACATTTCAATTGGTCTGAGCACTGCTAAGGTGTGTGTATGCCACACCTAAAACAGGATCTTGGCTGTCCTGTATAAAATCCACGATCTAGATAAAACAGCTGGGGAGGTGCTAAAGCACTCCATTTGCCTGAAATAATCAAACTTTAATCGCTAACCGCCCGTCCATATGTCTTCAGAATCTATGATTGGGTCAGGAAGTCCCAACACGTTACATTTTGTCTTCAGCCAGTATAAAATATCCCCAATTTTAAATAATACCGTGATAGATGCGGTAAATAGGGCTAGATAGTGGAATAACCACAAATGGTTTCCACTCAGGTGTATGTCTCAGAACACTGGTATTTCTGCCAGAAATGTTCCAATCCTTCAGCTGTTTTAACACTAACATCAAATATGGGGTCACCTGATGAGTGAATAAGTGGGTCCATTTTTGTGCAGAGAACCCCATACTGTCCTTTATTAAAGTTTCCCAACATATATTCTATCTGAGTAGACCTCTAGGCCTCCTCTATATTTGATCCAGGCTGCATTTTTTGTTTGGCTGGCTCAGGTGGTGTATGAAATAGCCCAGTGAATGTTCCTGGTTTTGGGCCCTGAGGGCATGCATCTGGCCGTTCAATACCAAGTGGCTCATTTCTGAAGCAGCCCTCTTCTTGAAATCAGGCCTGTGTTACTGTAGATGCAGTACTTGTCTGGCGTGAGTTAGCCTGGGTGTGGGGGTTGGGGGCTGATTTAGGGAGGGGTCTGATCTACAATTTCAATCTCTGACACCTGTTTCTGTACAGCACCTTCCATGCTTCTAGCGGTTGAACAAGTTTATAAGCGGGTGTGCGGGTGTGGAGAATTTCTTAATTCAAAAGAAGGGGACCTCTAAGGGATCACTTGCTACATTGTACATTCTCTCAGGCGAAGCCCATGGTTGGTCCTTAGAATGTCGAACCCGACCTGCCTGCCTAAGTGCCTCTTCTACTGACAGACCAGTGACCAAAATATTTTTATCATAGTCAGGTGCAATGTCCCTTTTCCCAGGGCCGTGCTTTGTGCATTCTCAGATTCGATTTTACAACTTCTCCATTTCATTTATCTGTACAGACCCATCACAGACCTCATTCATTTGCCCTTGTCCTTATATGCCTCTTCATTCCTCATTATTCAGATTCACAGTCTTGTCAGATATGCCCTTATAATGTATGGTAGCGCCTATTAACCACCATAATCAGCAGTCACACAGCTTTGTTATGCACTGTTTAGAATTTTAAAGTTGTTAACCACACTTCAGAACTTCCAAACAGTGGCAAAAAAAAAAGAATATACCAGAGTTCCATAATTCTCACACACAGAATGCAAATAGTGTTTTTTGACCATACACTATAAAGATAATGGCTGGTGATAGGGTGACAACCACATTGAAATCACCTCTTGTGGTTGCTAGGGCTACAGTAAACCTTCATTGCGCTCTCGAGGTTTACCATGTTGCCCTAGGCAACCACTCAGGTGACATAGCGTGGTTATCACCTGATCCCAGCCATTATCCTCTATGTAGTCACGGTTTATCTCAATAGCCTTTTCCCCACACAAACTCTGGAGCCTGAGTACTATGTTGACTTTCGAGTATATTTACTACCATGTTCCCCATAGTTACAGCATTGTCAGTTATCTGCACCTTGTTTTTAGAACTGCTTTTTGTACTCACTGTACCATCAACCTCCTGCTGAGGTGATTCTCCGTTTAGATCTCTTGCTGCGGTAACACCGGTTTCACACACATACTGCTGACAGTGGGTGTGGCCACCGTCAAAATTTCCTTCTGATGCGTCATCCGCTTTGTTACTAAAGTCCCCAGTGTTCCGCTGCTCGTTTTCTCCTGCCTCCGACATCACTACCTCTGGTAGTTTTGGTCTTTCATTTCCAACATATCTTCAGTCTCAGTAAATTTCAGCAACTATAGCAACCGGTATCTTTGTTGTCTTGACAGCTCGCCACCAAGTCATCAACAGAAAAATCCTCTAGTGCAAACTCTCTCGAGCAGTATCCATTTCTTCTATCATTTCAGTCGATTAGTTCTCCGTTGCTGGACCTGCAGGCAGGGAGAACCTGCTCGCCTCTGGGTTTACCAACCAAAAGCTCATCACAAGATCATCAGCCATTACAACAGCGTCCACTCACAAAGAGTAGGGAATTTTTTATTAAAATCAGAACAAAATCATAACAAAATATATACAAATCAGTATTTCTTCATACAAAACCATAAAAAGGAAAAATTCAAAACATAAATATTAATTCATACAATAACCCCAAACATAAAAGAACATTATACCTAATCCTCCTCTCCCCACTCCAAGAGCAGGAAATTTTTATCAAAACTCAACAACTGTAACCCATACAAAAAGAATGACATCATAACAAGGCAAAACAAATAACATGAATGAAAACTATTCCTTACAATAAAACCCAAAAGTTTTTTTTTCTTCTTTATTCCCCTCCTCTTCCAATATTCCTTCCTGACCCTAGTTCCATAGAAAATCAAAATTCGCCCATTCTGATCCCAAATTTGCGAATGGAACTGTCCTAATTCACTACATTTCCATTTCATAACCTCCCGCATAATAACAAAATACAGATCCGATGCTGAAATATCTTGTTGCTATAAAATCATCGACATCTACAAATCAAATCCAATAAACAAAATGAGCATATAGAATTCTAAGCAGACCAATATGTGTCTGAGTAAAACGAAGTCAGGAATCCAAAAAACAACAAAGCAGAAGATGGAGGTATTGATGCATTAATTTTCCACCTATTCTTAACTACATCCCAAAATTGCATAATATACGGACAAGAATAGTACAAATGATTAATCGTTTCAACTATGTCCTCACAACCCTCTCTTGGACAATATCTTTCATGCACTGCTTTGTGTTTCTGGTTTCCTTTAACGTTAATCTTTTGGTGCACACCCAACCAGACTGTATCCCACATATGCTCAGGGATCCGTGAATCTGTAACATAGCTCGATATTGACTCTCGCTAAGAGCAAGTAAAATTGAAAAAGGATGTTCTTGAAACTGAACCACCAACAGTTCATCATAGAAGCGCTTCCTAGTAAAGGTTTCAACCATAGTAAAATGAATATCCCATTTAATTACCCAAACAAAACCTCCTCCCAGCGTTTAACAAACGAGGCCTTCTTTTGTTTTTATGGAAAAAATACCCTTTTCCCATTCAACAAAATCCTTTAAGCACAAAAATAACCCATCTACACCATAACTGTGTAGATCCCTTAATTAAGGGAACAATATTAGCATATAAAATATAGAAAAAAAAAAAAAAATAGGGTTTAACATATTAATTCCACCATCTTTAATTTGTTTGTACAATACATTCCTTTTAATAGGGTTCAAATGACTACCCCAAAACACGTAAAAATAATCTAGATAATGAAACTTCAAATTTTTGGTACCATAAAATAGCACTAATATATATAAAAATTGGAGCCAAAAAGGATTTGATCAAAAGACCCGTTTCTTTTCCCAACCTTCCAACGGTTCCACCTACTCACCATCTCATTCCCCACTGATAATAATCTAGCCCAATTATAAACACCATGTTTCTGCCACCAAAATAAACACCTAGAATTTTACATGGAGCAGAAGCCACCCACTACCCCCAATCATTCTGAAATCCTCCGGAAACCTACAAATCAATACATTTCGTTTTCTTCAAATTCAATGTTGCATCCGAAGCTTGTCCCAATACCTGGATCAAATTTAAAGCTTTAATCACTGACTGGGCATCCCAGCAACAAACACATATCATCTGCATATGCGAGTACTTTACAACCAGACGAAAACCTCCAGATAAACCTAAAATATTGGGGAGAGCTGCACTAATCTCATAATGGGATCAAGAAAAACACATAGAAGAGGGGACTTAAGGGGCAACCTTGACATACCCCTCTCAGCACCGGAATCTTTGGGCCCATAATACCATTCTCGAAAGGAACTACATAAGCAAGACTATAACATACTTTTAACCAATCTACAAACACTACCGGTAGCCCATAGGCTAGTAAACATTCCCACAAAAGGAATGAGACACATATCGAATGCCTTGGCCTGATCCAAACTGACCAAAAACCCAGAATTATCCTCCATTACTAGTCCTTCCATCCCTTCTACTGTTTCAAGTAATAGCAAAGCATCCGTAATATTACGTCCAGGGATTGAACAAAATTGAGTTGGACTAATAAGGACATCCATAACCAAGGCTAATCGATTTCCAGTAATTTTAAAAATTTTAAAATCAGTATTTAATAAAGTAAGTGGTCTCCAATTCCCTAAATCCATTAGAATCTCGATTTAAACAAAAAAACAACAAACCTTTATACATATCATTGGTAGTAACATTCTTCCTGAAAAAATCTAAAACACCTAACATTTCCACGAATAATGTCCCATAATAGTTGATATAATTCCATAGGTAATCCATCTGAACCAGGCAAAATACCCTTACGAAAACTCTTAACAACCTTGTCCATTTCTAAAGGAGAAAAAAGGGATATCAAAACACCACAAAATTTAGCATTAAAGCGAGGTAAAGCTGCGCCTGTAAAATCTGAGGGGTATAATAAGAAGGGTCGACTGAGGAACCAAACATTTCAGTAACATAATGCGCTATAGTATCCATAATAGAACCATTATCCAGGCCAGAGTGCCCAGTGAAGATTGTAAACCAGTGATTAGCCTCCGCTCCTATGTTGTTGACAGGAAACAAAAGGATTAACACCTTCAGCTTTCCCTTGCATACCAAACATTTGTTCCCTCTGGAGAGAACATAAGCGGTCATACTGATATGATCTCATCTGATGTGTAATGATAGCAATCTCTGCACTAAGATCAACCTTTTCCACACATTGCCTGGATAATAACTCACCTAAAGTACACCTTAAAACCAAATATTCCTTATATTTAGACATGGCTCAAACTTTCCTTGGTACTTATAAAATGCAACTAGAAGGACTTTCAAATCCTCCCACCAGGACCCACATTGTCATATAAAAACATCGTGGAAACTTTATCAAAATAAATTCCTTAAGCGAGACAAAATCGCAGCATCCTCTAGTAAGGAGACATTTAATCGCAAAATCCGAAACCAGTGGAATTGCAATAGTAACACCAATCAACATATGGTCGGAAGATTCCAGAGCATAATCAAAATGTCTGAAATATCTAATGATTGCTTCAAAAATAAAAAAATCAATCCGTGAGGAAAGTGACCCTTTAAAAAAGTAGCTTTAGCTGAACCAAACTTATGCCCCTGAAAATCTTTCAACCCAGCTTGAGAGATCAGTGACTTCAAAAAGTTTTATCACAATATTGTTTACTCGTAAGTTCCTTAACCTGAAAATTGACATTAAAATCACCTCCCAAAAATCTGTCTACTCGTAAATAAATACGGCTGGATTCTGGTGAATAAGTCAATCCTTAAAGCCTTAGTTTGTGGGCGTAAACTGTAATTAATCTACATGATAGACAATTTATAATGATATCTAACAAAAACGCCCTACCAGGCTCAATATCTACTAAACGTAAAACCTGAAGATTGGAACACGAAAACAAAACCCACCCCACAACAGGCTTCCAATCCTATCGCCAAAAAGAAGAGCCACATCACCAATCCTTTGAAGTCTTTGAAGTTTCAGTCAAGGTATGAAGTCTCGTGTCTTGTAACATAAAGACATCAAACTGCAACTGACTCAAACAACCAAAAGTTAGTTTACGTTTATAATCCGACTTAATACTATTGACATTGAAGCATGCCACCGTAAAATTCAAAGAATCAAGGGGCTTATTCACAACTTTTACTGGACCTAGTAACCCTTTTTGTACCGCCTTATTTTGTGAAGAATGAAATGCTGAATCAGAAAAATCTTTACTTGTGCACTGTACCACATCCTCTAAAGGAACATCCTTGTCCACTGCTCCCCCATGTAGCTAACGTCGAAAATCTGTTTGAAAGGGCAATGGAGACACAGGGAATGGGGCCGACCCTGGGTTTACATCCTCCACACGACATAAGGGTGTAGAAGGATCTTGCAAACACTCGTCTTGCAGGGTTAGCATCTCGAGAGATCT
Organism: Neoceratodus forsteri; assembly: GCA_016271365.2. Taxonomy (NCBI): domain Eukaryota; kingdom Metazoa; phylum Chordata; order Ceratodontiformes; family Ceratodontidae; genus Neoceratodus; species Neoceratodus forsteri. Next base: position 417,410,370 of record CM057452.1, on the reverse strand, counting down.
GGAGAGAAGAATGGGTAGCAATCCGAAACTCGCTTGAGACATTGAGGGGTCGCAAAGGGCATGTCCATTACCAAATCCGATGAATCCAGCCCATCAGATATCAAAGAAACAGGGGAACTTCTGAGCTACGGATACCATATGCTGAACCACCACACTACCTCTAGAGAGAGGAGGAATTAATGCCACCTGCCTCGCCCGAGCGGAGGAGGTGTACCCTAAACTGACCCACATCATCTACCCGTGGCCCACGAGCTTGGGAAAGAAGTACCTCATGGTCAAGCGGCCTCTAAATTGTGGGCTGCCCAAGGACAGTCTTGAAAAGCATGGCTTCATCCCACACAGGTTGCATGTGGAGAGGCAGAGCGCTGGGCAGCCGAATGACCTAGTAAACCACACTGAAAACATTTAATTTTAACACAATCACTACTTAAATGAGTCAGGTCGCCACATTTATAACAACTTTTCGGTTGTCCCACATAAAACAAAATACCCTGTCACACCCCAAAAAAGGAGCTAGGTAGATGCTGGATCCTCTATCCAATTGTGGCAATTGAACCCAAAAGTTCCAACCACCAGTCCAGAAACCGTTCACATCCATAATAGGTTTAGGATGCTCAAAAATAGTACATTTCTTTTCTAACCAAAATTTGATATCATTAACATCAACCCTTCATTCCGAAATAACACTGTTATCGTTTTAATAGTGGGCTTAGTGATAGGAATAGCCACAAAATCTAACCAATCACTTGAATCCTATTGTTCATAATATAACTTCCAAAACTTGTCCAACAGAGCCATCGAACAGAAACTAACGTCATAATTCCGGTCCCTGAAGCATGGATGAAAGCATATACATCCATAGGGGTAAACCCATCCTATCCTTAATCGGGGTTTCCCCACCCAAACACGATCAGGGACAGAGGCGACCCACATATCTAAGGCGAACCAAAATCTCCGTCTGGCCGCAACTTCAGGTTTTCGAAAAAGTCCAGCATAAGTTCTTGCATCGCCTCTACTACGTGAAGTAGCTAGCGGGTCGTCAACCTTGTCAGCCTCCGTGTCCTTTACTGACATTTTCCAGCAAATCTGCCCCCATGTCTCTTACCTTTCCCTCCCGTAGCAGGGAAAATACCATGTCGTTCCTCCTGCAAACGCTAAAACTGCACCAGACTCCAAGGGAGCGAATCGCTGCCTGTCGCAGCATCCAAAACCGAGCCTCCATGTTAACGCTGCTAGAAGCAGTGGAACTATGTGCAAACACTGACTGCTGCTCAATCTACAGCCAGAGTGTGTCCCGGTGCAGTCTGAAGAACCAGGAAGTGGGACCAACGGATCGGGAACCCAGCGATTCCCATCATAGAACCAGCCAGCATGTTGCAAAGCCGACTCTGTAGACCACTCAGTATGAGATGCTTGTAACACAAGGTTAGTCTTTGAAACCACACACGCTCTCCATATCCTCTTCCAAAACAGACTCTGCACATTAAAGGGAGGCGTTTGCCAGTACTCGATGTAGGACTGGCTACCGACCGCTTCAGTTTCTTTCTTTCTTCCTCCAACTTGGATTTACTGTGCTTATATTCCAATTCAGTAGTAGAGATAAGAGCCAGTAAATGAGCTTTTTGTCCTCCAGTTCCTTTTGCAGTTTAGTTTCTTCCGAACTCATACCTCCAACTTTATCCTGCAAACAAGGTGTTTCAAACATGTTTCAGGAACAACTTCAGGAACCAAATTCTGCACAGAAAGATCGCCAACTGCAGACTGTAAGTATTCCTCCACTGGAGCTCCGTAAGCCTGACCTGTCCCATCCATGGTCTGGGGACGGACTGAGCTGCTCCACTCACTCCAACAACGCAACAGTGCCCTCTGCCTCCATGAGCGAGGGAATTTCCGGTGTCCTGGCTGATATTCCCTTCCCATAAAACTGGTTCATGCAAGTGTTCAGGCTGCGTGTCTGTGTTGATGTGCGATATGGTCGCCATTACACATTCAGACACTTCACTAGTAGTTCTAGCATTGCTTATAAAGCGCTTTGGGATACATTGTGTACTTAAAGTGCTATATAAATGATGATTCTTTCTCTTTCTTACCCTTTTTAGGAAGAACCATAATAACCACCTCACACATGGGGAGGGAGACATATACCTGACCCAGCATCTCATGGAAGGTTTTAAGCAGGAGTGGGCTAAATTCCTCAATGAGGTGCTGGTACTGCCTGTTGGTATCCCATCCCCACCTGGAGATTTGTTCTTGTTCATGGACATGATTGCTGTCTTAATCTCCTGTGTACTGGCAGCCTTGAAGGCTTCTAGGTCAGCAGGGGAACTGTCTGCAAATACAGACCCTGCAGGAAATATGTAATTTAATCAGAGGAAAGAGTACAGGGTACAGTAGAAGTCCTTCATTACCTTGTTCAAGGCAGGGGCTGATGTGTGCAAGATGCCCAAGGATCCCTGAGCCCAGGGATGTGTCAGTTCTGTTTGCGTCTTGTAGACTTTACATGAGAGGATCTTGCTGGATCTCTCCTGTCTCCTGTAACCCATGATGAGACTGAAGCAATGCCAGTTCACCCCTGCAGGAATACAGCTGGTTAAGCTGATCTCAAAGCTGGAAGACCTTGTGGGGATTAGAGGAGGGGTCTGCTTTCAAATTGGCTTTGCTTCCCCTAGTTCCTTCCCCAGAGCTTTGGCCTTTACCTCCTTAACTTTCTACAATAAGCCCGCAGCCTACCATCTAACCCCTCTAAAAGGCTTTCCAGGTTTCCACTGGGTGACATGGGACACCTCCCTGTTATCATTATGTAGCAAAAGTCCTGTAACTCACACTTAACCTAGGAAAAACATTTGGGATCCTTGAGAAGGATGGGGTCAAGTTTCTAGGTGGCTAACTTGAGTGGTGGAGTCCTCCACAGAATGTTAAGAGAGGGGGCATGGATGGATATTACAGTGGGATGTAGGGTTGAGTCTACCACCATCTGGGTGATCTGTGGCAAGGAGAGCCAAAAAATCTGATCAACTGAAGGAGCAGTGAACCTGGAAACAGTAAGCGTAATCTCTCACTCTGGGGTATACCAGTTGCCAGATATCGGTGAGTGCAAATTCTTTCATGCAGTGCTTTAGGGTGCCCAGGAGCACTGGTGCAGTTCTCCTTCACCTCAGATCTGTCAAGCATCAATTCCAACGTGAGGGTTAAAGATCCCCTGAATAACACCAGGGATGCTGATGCTCCCCAGTCGACCATCAACTGGTTAATCTGAGCAAAAAGGAGGGATATCTTCATTGGGGCATAAGTTCATCAACATTAAGGGACCTTGGGTAGTGGAAAACTTAGCTGCAACACACCACCCCTATGTATCAGCCTGCGTAGCCAGGTATTCCATCTCAAGGTTTTCTGCCACATGACAGACTGTGGAGTTCCCCTCCACCCACTCCTCTTAAGTTTCTCTGCTTCTAGGGTAAGTAACTTGGTCTCTTGCAAAATGACACTTTGGCTGCCAAGGTTTTCAGATGAGTGAGGACCTTTTGTGCTTAATAGGAGAATTAAGCCCCCTAACATTCTAAGTAACCAATGCAGTATCAGCAATAGGGCTTGAAGCAAGTCCTGTGCAAGGGCTGGATTCAGTACCATTCATGTAACCCTCCCCTCTGGGGTGATTTAGGGACCCCACAGATATATATGACATACTCTCAGCAGCAGAAGTGGCAAATCCTGCACACCACTAGCAACATATCAAAGAAGCTCTACACCATAAATAATAAATAATTTGAATGCAGGAAAGTAATAGTTCAAACTGCCCAACAGGGCAATAAAAGGATGTAAACAGGTAACTGTGTAGAGGTCTGCAGGAGATTAACACACAAACCAGACTGAGCCATTGGATCCTGCATCTCTGTTATACAGGCAGCTGCCCACCACAGCAGTCAGGGTGGAAGATGCAAGTCTGGTATCTTTTTTTTTTGTAATTCTTTTGGTAACTGAGTAAGGCCCACTAGGCACAAGCGCCTGTGATTTGTGACAATATGAAACAGCACAGAAATTACGAGTTGGCCCCAGTCCCTTGCGGTACTTCCAGAGATATTGAAACTTGCAGGATACCTGCTAGCAAGACAGTAGGCCCACATGAGCTGGCAGGGTGAGGTAAGGATAATCCCCCACCAGTCCTGATGTTCAGTGCAGGTATTCCCACCAGGCCCTCGCTCCTGCTGGACCAAAAATCCCCAGGAATGGGAGTCACCCTCCCCATCCCTGGGTAGGAAACTGCCTGTAGCTTGTTGGGAATACATATATAAAAGCATTAGCAGGAACACCATTTAAACTGGTACTAACAGCTGAGAAAAGATTTAAACAGGCAATAGCTGAAAAGAAAATAGAGTCACAGGAAAGATACAGTCATCGTCCATGCACAGAGTTGCCACCTATAAGTGCAGCAGGGCAATTAAGGAAGGGCAAATGCTGTGTAGGAAGAAACAATTATGGAGAAACCTGGGAGTAGAAACATGGGCAGAATAACAAGTCCATAGGTTACAGTCAGCCAGTCCAGAAGGTTATGTGGTGAGTGAACTGCCCAAAGGGTTGGAGACAGAGGCGGCAGCATCAGTGTAAGATCAGAGGGCCCTTGCTCTTTGGTTGAAGGTGTACAGACGGCAGTGGGACATCCTTGGGAGCACCACTTGGGATCCCTGGCCTGGGAGGTAGTGAGAGGTCAGAGCCACTAGATGATGTTTAGTTGCATGAGTCATTGCCTTCACTGGTGGCCCTAGGAGCGCTGTGGAAGTGGAGGTAGGACCGCTAGCTGGGTCCCATCCTTGGCAGATGCTAAACAGGCATTTCTGCTTCTGAGGCCTGATCTGTGAAGCTATCCGAGGGCCTCTCTTTCACAGCTCCTCCTTCTGATGTGCTGGCAATGATGCTGAGAGAATGCAAGGTGGGTAGCCTTATTCTTTTTCCCTTAGGCCGTTTCCTCTTTTGCCACAGGTGGATTACCAGTCCTCTTTGTCTGCTGTGGCTAAGGCTGGGTCTGCATGCAGGTCAGGAAATTACAGGGCCAGGGTAGTGTTTATCATGGAAGGCTGAGACCTCTGCAGCAGCTCAGGAAAAACAGCATTCGGTCTGGAAAAACAACGTTCAGCCAGGAACACTTGACAAAGTCTGTAGCCAACTCAGGTGAGTGGAAAGAGTGAAATATTCCATTCCAGGCAATCCACAGGGTGGCTGGGTAACAAAGCTATACAGAACATCAAATATCTGGAGAGCCTTGTGGACTGAGTGTAGGCTCAGTACTGTTCAGTCAAGAGGGTGAAAATCCAGGAACACCTAGAAGATGTCCTTACCATTGTAGTGGGCCCTGCTCCTTGCCAAGGTCATGATTCTCTCCTTTACAGGAATCTGAGGAACTTAGTGAGGGCAGGCCTTGGCTTTGCCTGGTTCTGATGACGGGGAAAGGGGTGGTGAGACCACTCGATTTCCAGCGAGGCCAGGCAGTCAATGGTGTCTGTCAAGAACTGGGAGCATATTCTGTAGGAATCTGTTGGTGTCCCCGCCCTCCATTCCTACTGGGAACCCCACTGAAAGAACAGTTACATGCTTCCTGTAACAGTAGATCTTTGAGAGAATCCCTTCCATTAGGCTGCACCTTTGGAACTACAGCTGCTAGGTGCTAGGACCACAAGAAAACCTTTGCTAGTTGAGGGTGCCCAAGATGATGTCATGCATCAGCACCTACATAAACGTAGGCGGCCCCATCACTCCTCAGTTCCTACTGGAGATTAGGCTTGGAGGACCACCACCTATGGGAGAACCAGAGATCAGACACTACCAAGCATATGAGATTATATACAGTGCTGGACACAACAGCCATGGATTATAATCAGGCACAATATTTTATGCCATCATCACTGAATCAGAAGAGGATGGCTTGGCCTAATGGAAGAGATTCTCCCGAAGATTTTTGAAATCTCTTCCATTAGGTCACACTGGAATGAGTCTCAAGCAGTTCCAAAAGGCAGTGGGAGGTTGGTACAGTCTGATACAGTCAAGACAGAAGATCTTGCTGTACAGCAAGCCCAAACCCAGCATGTCTGCAAGAAATGATGTCCAGACTGTAATGTTCAGTGAAGGTGTGGACAGTGCTCCATGTGGCTGCAGCACAAATGCCAGCAGAAGAAACATTTCTGAAACAAGCAGTAGAAGTGGCCATCCCTCTTGTGGAATGACCACAAACTGCACCAGGAAGTTCTTACCATACTTCCTATAACAAAGCGTAATACAATGTGTCAGCCATTTAGACACGCACTGTTTAGACATGGGGTGCTCTCTTTCTCAGGGGACTACAACAAAAAGCTGAGAGGACTTTCTGCAGTCCTTGGTGTGATTCACATTGTATCTCAGTACTGTATGTACACCTGCAGTATGGAGCAGCACCTCACCTTGATTAGCATGCTCAGGATAGTAAACAGTAAGGTGTATCATTTGAAGCAGCTCACAAAGTGAAACACTTCCACTTTAAGGAATAAGTATGTCTAAGTACAAGGTTTTTGGCGCAACCAGAACATCAGCAACTTTAGGGATACTCCAAAATGTACCATGGGTATGTTTTCAGGAGCCATGTGTGCAGATGCAAGGACTTCTGGTCCAGAAGACCAGGGACCCTTTTGTCCTGTGACAACAGACCCCAACATAGCAGAGGTTTTGGAGGCTCCACCGCCAGTTGTTGAAGGAATGGAGACCATATCTGGCAAGGCCATAATGGTGCTATGAGGATGAGGTAGTGCCTTCCATCCACAGTCTGAGAAGACTCTGTAGTAGAGGAACTGGTGAAAAGCATACAGGAATTTCCCTTTCCAAGAGAGGAACAAATTTCCTCACCAGAAAACACCAGGCCCTGAATGAGCAAGCAGGAACATGGCAGTTTTGTGTTGTGGGGGAAGCAAAAGGTCCAACTCTGGATAACCCCATTTGGCAAAAGAAGTCTTTACTATGGGTCAGCAGTTACCATTCATGTATCTGGGACTGTAACCTGCTCACCCTGTCTGCTAAGACATTTTGGAGACCTGCAAGATGCACACCCGACAGGTGGAGGCCGTGGGGCACAGCCAAGTACCACACACTCACTGCCTCCTGCACAGGAGGTAGGATAGGAATGGGTGCCCCTTGTTTGTTGATGTAATGCATCACACTGGCATTGTCCATCTGGATTGACAAAGGACCTGGAAATAAATGCTTCTGAAATACCTGGAGGCTGTATTGGACAGCTCTAATTTCCAGGACACTGATGTGTAACTTGGCATCCACCTGGGACCATAACCCCTGTGTCTAGCAGGGACCCAGATCGTGCCCATCCTGAACCCGAGGCATTCGTGGTGAGGATCTGTACAGGAGCTGGGAGAAGGAATGGAACAACCCAATAAAAGATTGTTGTGATCCCTCCACCATAGTAGCACCCGTGCAAAAGTGACATAACAAGGACCCTTTGGTTCAGCTTGTCCACCAGCTGATCCCACTAGATTCAGAGTGTCCACTGTGGTATCTTTGCTATTGTTCTTAATGGTGCACCACTGCAACCGATCTGAAAGCATTAAACTAAGGTCAAGATAGCTGGAGATATTTACCTAAGTAGAGTCCAAATACTGTCCTAAAAGTTTAAAATGTTTGTAGGTTCAGCCATGTAGAATGGAGGTCGAGAACCATCTGTACTACGTGGGCCAAGAAGGTGTCTGTAGTCGTCTTTATGCAAAGGGTAGATTCCCAAAGGTGTTGCCCCCATGCCGTGCCAAGACCACCTACCGCGGCACGAAAAAGCCCACTAGGGACTTCCCCTGCACTGCCCCCCATTGCCAATTAAAAGGCCATAAACTTGATAAGTTTGTAAGAAGTCAATTAGTCCATACTGTTAGTGGTGCTATGCTTATAGGGATTAGGGGTGGGAGAAATGGGCTTGGAGCTACAGCTTTCTCTTCTGACCCACAGCTGTCCCCCTCACGTGGTCACTGCACTAGACATTACCAGTTAAGTCTGCCAAGTTAGTGTAGCCTGAGCACTCACATTCCGGCATCTCAGTTTCCTCACTGCGGTGAGTTACAAAAATAAATACCCCCCACCAGCTCCTAACTATGAAATGCCCCAAATTGGGACTGTATACTGTCGTGGCCAGGCTCAGTCGAGGTTTGCACAGTCAAAAGAAGAAATGAAGCTAGGAAACCAGGAGGCTCAGTGTGGGCGAGTGAAAATATTAACTCCCAGTCTCTATGGTGGTGCTGTTAAGCACCAATTTTGTTGAATATAGGCTGTGTGAAGATGCTCCCCCAGGATCTCCACAGCGCCTCACAGGAGAGTCCCATGCCATCATGGCAAGACCAATAACAGCATCATTAAACCTTTCAGGAGGGTGGTAAAAATGACTAGGACCAAACTCAGGATAAAAACTTTATCTGTTCTCCAGTTAATAAAACAAAGAAAAACAAAATAAGGAAAAGCTCAGTGGCGCTGGGCAAAAAAGAAAAGGGTGGTGAACACACCCACAAGAACCCGCTAACCTCCATGCTTATTGTCCTTTAAGCAGAGCTGGAAACTTCAAGTCAGTTGGCCTCGTCAAGTGTCCCTAATTCAGTGTAGCCGTCTCCATGGAGGGTGTGACTGCAGTCTGTAGTCATGCAATCAGTTGTTGCAGGGTCAGTTGTTTCTGCATTTTCCTGAGCCCTTTGTCAGTGTTCAGCATCCCCTCAGCTGTTGAAGTTTCAGCTTGCTCGGAGATGAAGCAGATGGTCCTTGTCACTGCTGTGAATCATAAAGGCCACATCGGTGGATCCTGCTCTGCTTCCGCTGAGAGTAAAATGATTTTTCCTCGAGAACTGGACTAGCAGTACAGCTGGGTATGGAGTGTGAAACTTTAGGTTGTTCTGGTGCAGTATTTTTAAAAAGTGGATGCAAGCATGGCCTGGTGGTACTGAGGTTGGCGCTGCATGCCACACCTCGTGCTACACCGGCGACCGGGTTGGGGCGGGACCAGGTCATTGGGGTTGGCTGGGGTTGAGGAGGAGCTGGATCGAGGCATGCGTTTGGCAGCTCTCTCTCTTAGGGAGGGTTGGCGTTGTTCGATCAGGTAACAGTGTCAGGAGGAGGACACACGTTAGGCGCTTGGCGAAGCCATGTCTCCATACGGCTCCCGCCTGGAATTCAGTCTTCGGCTGGCATCCTCTGGGGGCGGGATTGGGGATCATGTAGGTACATACATAACCATGCAAAACACAACCCCCTGCCAGCAGCGTGATCACCAAGGGGATGGGCACCATGGATTGCTGAGTGCAGCTGCCACGAGCCCAGGCCAGCAGCAGGCTAAAATGTCTATATATATATATATATATATATATATATATATATATAGAGGCAAAAACTCCGTTTAATGCATCAGTTAAGGTTGTTCACAGCGACAAAAGCGAGAAATTCGATGTGGGGTTGAAACCCCTTTGCACCTCAGCCCACCCCCAACTGGAAGTAGGTGTGCATTGGGATCATCGGCCCTGTCACCCCATCACATGTGGAAAGAAGGTGAGGAATAGGAGAATGGGGTGACAGTTGGGACCCGATGACCCCAATCGCGATTCCAATTGAAACTGGAAAGGTAAAATAGGAGTTTCAACCTAACATCAGATTCCTCGCTGTCGCTGTGGAACAACCCTACCTGATGCATTAAACTGAGTTTTGCCTCTAATTCCTTCTCTTTGAGAATGATAATGAGAAATAGTGAATGTATTGCAATGGCGGGTTGTGCCGCAAACACAAATCGTAATGTGTGGTGATGCAAAGCGAAACAGAAGAGAAACATTACTGTAGCAGAAATGTTAAAAACAACGAAGCATAACGCAAATGAAAGCATAAAAGATAGCGCACATGGTGGCGTGAAATGTGAGCGGTAAGTGAAGCGGAATGCGACAACCAAGCAGAAACGGTAATGGTAACAGTAATGTAAGCGCACAGGCTGGTTTTCCCAAAAGCTGTATAGAGAAAGACAGTGAGTAGAAAGAATGTATGCAAAATAATGACTCGTAACACAAAAATCAGGAGCTGGAATAGTAAATTGCTTATATCTCAGTAACCGTCGACATAGAAAAAAATTAAAAAGTCATATGTATTATCACTTTCCTGGCTAGTTTTGTCACGGGGCTAAGAATTTTTACAAAACTCCGTATCTCGCACGTTTTGAATCACGGGCCCTCAAAAGCGCGTGACGCTGTAATGTTATCCTATGGGAAAAAACAGAAGTTCGGACTGCCCACTTTGCCTCCTGTAATATTTTTCACCAAACTACTGAAAGACACGTCTGTGGGATGTTGGCTGTGTTCCTGCAAATTTCAGCCCAAAAGACCAAACCATTATTTTGCAGCAGGGCGTAAGCGATTGCTGCAATGCGTGCATGCTCGTAATGTTATCCTATGGGAAAAGCGCTCAACTTTGGAGTACCGTAACTTTACCGCCGTGTAATAATTTTTCAGCAAAACACTGAAAGGCACATCTGTGAGATGTCGTGCTGTTCCTCAAATTTCAGCCCAAAAACTCCAAACCGTTCTTTTGCAGCGGGTGCCAAAGAATTGCTGTCATTTTCCCACAGACTAGAAAGTACTGTCGCAATTTAAGCTTCATAAAAGATTCTGAAATTTGCGACACTGATCAGAAAAGTTACTTTGAAAAATACTTTTTCTAGAAATTTGAAAACATATTTCTGGGGTGTTTTACCCCAAAATAAAGACAGGGCTAGCATCCTCAGGGCCCGACTAGGTGAATACAAAAAATAATTAGGTTGCTAGAGGGTCCCAAATTTAAATGCCAAGCATTTTCCTGATCACTAACTGAAAACAAGATGGCGGATTGCAAGTAAGAGGCCATTTGCAAGTAAATATGCACTTGCGACACTGTGAACTTTTTGTTAACTTTTCCCATTGGCGTATAATGGGAAACTGTTTTTGAATAACTTTTGAACTGTTTAATATTTTTCACGAAATCTTGAAAGGCACATAGGGACCCCAGCCGCACGTTCCCTGAAGATTTTGGGCCAGTCCGCAAACCGTGCGACCTGTAGGCGCGACAGAATTCAGAAAAGTGTAGCGCATGCACAGATCACGCTTAATAACTCAGCAGCCGTGTATCAGACCGATGCAAACTTGGCAGATCCCAAAGGCGTATGGGTCTTGATCATGTATTCAAAATTTCAGGCAAATCCATCAAGCAGTTTGCAATGTGATAAGGTGCACAATTTTGGGTTTAACAAGTAAATGGCTCCTCAACCTAACTATGGTAGTACTACCGTGCTACCATAACATATATATATATAAAGAGGGGATGCAAGCGGCATCTCTGCATCAAGGCTGATGGATAACCACTGTCAAAGTAAAGAGCAGAGCCCTTGTATCGGACAGTTTTCTGTTGCCAGGTCCGGTGGAGGAGATCTTGTTTAACCGTGTACTATAGGAAGTACATTGTGACTGAGCGAGGCGAGCTGCAGGATCTGCCTGTTTTGAGGCCAGGACATGGTGAACTCACTGTATATCAATTATGTAGTCTGGTGGGAGGGAAGAGTGTTTGCTTGAGTAATTCCTGGAGAAATGGAATTATATGTTGGCCCTCTACCCTTCTGGCAAGTCATAGATCCTTAAATTATTACGGTGGGAGTGGCTTTCAAAATCAAATAATTTGTCCATGAGTTGCTGGTAGGACTCCATGAGCAAAGCACTGTTGTTTCCAGGGACGGCTGTGTGAGAATCGACCATGGTAAGCTTGAGTCTGTGTCATCAATGTGGTGGGTCAGAGTGGTAGTTTTGCCATCCAGTTGTTCAAAGCTAGTGGCCATCTCTGCTCAAAAGGCATGGAGTTCATGCATCAGGGTATAAAGTTTTTTCCCTTTATTTTAAGAGTTTTCTGCGACTTCACTGGGGAGGCATAAGCAGAGCACAGGAGGCTTTTGAGTGGATGGAGGCCTTGCTTTCCAACTCGAGCTCTGAGATCAGCCACCGTTGTCCACTTCATCTGGGTTTTTGTTTTTACTGCCCTGCTTTCCTTGTTTCTTCAATAGAGTTATACCTCTGTTGCTTTGTAGTTTGAAGTAGACTTTGGTGTTTTTGGAGGTATTCGTCCAGGCTCCATGGATGGAGCTCAAGCACCTTCCAACCATCAGGGCCGATGACATCCCACTGTGGTACCTTAATGTGTAAGAATGCCAGTGGTACCATCACAATAGCCACAGCCATGAGGCACATAAGATGAAACATGGCCCGTGTAGGAACATAGTGACTTCTGTATATCAGCTGTTCTTGAGCAATCAGGCTTTCCCTTGTCCTGTGGTAGGAAAAGATATCCCTTCTTCTGTATCCAAGACTGCTCCTGTGTATTGCAGTCTTTGGCAGGAGTCAGTTCCAGCTTGGGGACATTCACAGTAACCCTAGGTCGTCAAACAACTGCCTTGTCCTTGACAGGAGTGCGTAGTACAGCCACTCTGGAGCTGGCCTTCAGAAGCCAGTCATCCAGACAGGGGAACATATATAGACCCTCCTGCGAAGGGCTGCCGCCACTACTGCCAAGCATTTGGTAAAGACCTGTAGTGCAGAAGACACTCAAAGGGCAATACCTGAACTGATAGTACTCGCCTTCCTGCATGAAACGTAGATACTGCCTATGTGCTTTTCTGATAGTGATATGAAGGTATGCATTCTTCATGTCCAGGGAGCACAGTCCATCCCTTTTGCAGAATGGGAATCAGAGCTTGAGGGTATGCCATATGAAGCTGCTCGTATTCTGTGTAGAAACTGAGATCTCTGAGGTCTAGTATAGGACTCAGAACCCCAGTCCATTTTGGGACAGGAAACATCAGAAACAGAACCCTTTGTTTCTCTGGACTGGAGGAGCCAGTTCTATGGCATGTTTTTGGATAATGACTGCATTTCTTCCTTCAGAAGGGACAAATGACCCAGGGGATAACTAGAAGGAGGCGGAAGATGATCTGGAGGGGTCGCTAGCAGAGCCACTGTTACTGAGTGCTTTGGGTGCTTCTGAATGGGCATCTGGGAGGGTGAGTCCTGGCTAAAAACACCTGCCCTACTGCCTTATAGATGGTAGAAATGATCACCTTTTGTAACAGGCTAATGAAAACAGCTCCTCCAACATCTCCTAGAAGGACTGGGATAAAGGGACTAAACAGATCTGAGGGTCATTTGGATGTCTGAAGAACCCTGCATGTCTCTTCAACATCATAACCAGTTTGTTCCCTAAATGGGGCATTCAAAACTGTCCGCTGCACATCATTAGCAAAACCAGACACTCTAAGCCATGAATAGCATCTCACATACATGCCTGAAGCAGCAACTCTTGCAGAAGCATCAGAGACATCATACAGTAGGCTGACCTTGGCAAATGTTTGCAAACCTCAGACCCCAGAAGTTAGCTTTAATTAACTCATTCTTGGAAGAACCCTCAGGCAAAGCCTGGGCTGCAGATTAGCAGCTTTCCATGGGCTGTTCTGGTATTTAGTCATATGGGCCTGATAACTGGCAGTTCTAAGACCAGTGAGGTACAGGCATACATACGCTTGCCCATCACATCCAGCCTCCTAGATTCCTTGTCAGAAGGCAAAGCACTCAGGTGCTCAGGTGCCTTGGACATATCATGAGCATCCATGATGACTACTGAGTCAGTTCCTGGCTGGTTAGCTTACTAAAGCTTAGCAGACAGGGCAAGATACTGCTTATCAGCCTTTCTGGGAACTGCAGGCAGTGAGTCTGGTCTGTGCCATGCAGAAAAGTAGCATCATCTAATGCAGGATAAATAGGAGGAAATATAATGGAGGGTGAGCAAACACCTCCAAAAACTCCATTACATTCTTTTGGTGGAATCATCATCTTCCATAGCAAAGCCTATGGCAGTCTGCATTTGCTGCATCATGGTTTGAAAAGTGGGATCCTCAGGAGGAGATCACTGGGTATATACCACTGTCCTCACTGAAAGATGAGAGGTTAGAATTAGAATGATGTGCAACACACTGTTTCTCTCTAATCCTCCTCTCATACCATGAGGTCAGGTTTATAGCCTACCTCATCGACTTCCTGTCAATGACAGGAGCTGCTGAAATCGTCAGAGATGATAGTAGCGGAGAATGAGAATTTGCTGTGTGCCAGAAGTAGTCATCAACGGAGCTGAGTGCCTATTGGCCCTGTTGTGGAATAACTGCCTGCATAGTTAATCCAGGAAGAATGCACTGCATCATCTCTGAAAACAACGCCAGCACAGCTTAAGAGTTGATGACACGGTGGTCAGGGGTCATAACTACCTGCATCGAGAAGGGGCCTTAGCTTCGATGACTGATGGCATTATACCATCTGTAGCAGATATGGCATTGCCTATGCCAGACCCAAACCTTGGTGTCTCAATGATGGTTAACGGGCTGTGAAAACGCCACCAGACTGGGTGATGACGCTAAAGGATTACCTTGTCTCAAAGGAAACCAGGATCTTGATGGGAAGTAGATTTCTCTTTGTCTCTATGCTTATTCTTACTGATCCATGATGAAGGGCCATGACAACACTGTTCCCTGTCCCAGTCCAGGTCTCTCAATTTTTGTGGCGTCTCTTGGCGATGAAGATGGTGACAGCAGTTTTGGGCCTTGCTCTTTTGTCCATAGCTGCTACTGCTTTCTGGAGAAGAATTTTCTTAAGCTTTCTTACGTCAACACCTTTTTGCCTTGTTGAAGCCCTGGCAGATCACACAAGTCCTCACGTTACAAGAAAAGGCCCACAGCATACACAAACTGCATGTGAGACTTCTTTATAAATGTTGTCTTGACACTCACAATACAAAAATAATGCAGCTGATGATTTTGGCAGCACACAGAGACAACAAAAACACTTTATAAAATACAGTAAATGGTAGGCGAGCAGGAATCAGAGAAGTCGGGGCTAAGCCTTACTGGGGTATTGGTGGCAAAAAAAATAAATATAGTAATGGCAACAGCTAGTTGATAATGTTTCCTCAGCAGGTCTGATGACAATGACGTCAGTGGAAATGAATGAGGAGTGATGGGGTGCTCACATTTATGTAGTCACAGACACATGACATCATATGGGTGGTCCCTAGCTGTAAACGTTTCTATGTGATCCTTGTTCCTGGCAGCTTTAGTTCCAAAGGTGTGGTCTAATGGAAGAGATCCTCGAAGAAGATCAAAGGTTCTTACATCTCCACCCCCGATTCTCCAGATCATCAGTTTTGTCCCACAGCATCTTTGTTGTCCAATCCTGCTCTCTTAGGTGGCCTGTTCTGTGATCAGAGTACACCTCTTGGTGTACTGTTGTTGTTCAGCATAGGCAATGCATTGAGACAGAGAAGCTATATCTTCTGTATTTTGCTGAGCCAGAGATTTTAAGTCTCCAGTATCCAAAAGAATTTTACTACGTGTTCTTAATTTCCATCAGGTTGACTATAGCCATTGGACGGGCTTCCCCAAAGAGTACCATTTCCTGCCTAAATTCTTAGGTTGTGAGGGCTACACGAACTGCTAATTTCAGCAGCAGGAGGGACCAATTGCGACAGAAAGGAAACTGGCAGAGACCAAAGGATAGTGGTTATCTGGTAATGATTTGTTAAGAACTGGATGGCAGTGTTAAAACTTTGATTAAGCAGGATACAGTCTGAGGGAGAGAGAGAGCTTGCAGATCAAGCTGCCATCTTGCCAGCGGTCCAAGCCACGCCCTTTAAAGGTCATTTTCAAAAGCAGTTCTGTGTTGTGTTTACCTCTGCAATAGCTGTTTCAGCTCCGCATGCACTCTCCCAGTTAAAAAATATATATATATATATATATATATATATATGTTTCAAGACCTCATGGTCAAAGATGATACACAGATTCATTGCAAAACACTACGTTAACGCATCAGTTAGGGTTAGTATAACAGCAATAAAAGTATGGAAATGTGGTGTTAGGGTTCCCAATCCTAACACCCCATCCCACTCAAATCAACCATACCACCCAATAACCTTCATCTCCTGTTGGAGTGCAGGGCCTGCATGATTTACCTTATTTTAATGTGGGAAGCACAGGGTTCTTTGGACCCTCTGACCCATCCCTCCACAGATGCGTGAGCAAATTATCAATATAGCCACCTGATTACCCAGGATAGGTACCTGGTACGGAAAATTTTCAAAGCCCTCCAAAACATAATTCTGCCTAACTGAGATGCCATTCCTTGCCACAGGTGTGAAAACACATTTTGTACAGGATTTGAAAATTTACAGCTGTGACACACATGAGGTGGGGTAATAAGAAGGCTGTGTTATAAATCTGGGGTCAAAATATTGAAAATTACCATAGTTACAAGCAGGCGTACCAAAATTGTGATGAATGGTCATAACTTTGTAATTTTTTCATATTTTGACCCCAAATTTTCAACATAGTCATAATAAACCACATAGGTGATGATCTTTAAATCTGTTGCAAAGCACCAATCCACACCACAGGTGCAAAAGCATGTTTTGGGCAGGATGTGAAAATGACAGCTGTACAGTTCATGAGGTGGTATGAAAAATGGCTATGTTGAAAATCTGGCTTGAAAATATTAAAATCGCCAAAGTTACGCACGTGTGTAGAAAAATTTCAATAGCTGCATATAACTTGGGCTTTTTGTATTTTGCACCAACTTTTCAACATATGCAGGGACCCTGGTTTTCGATTTTACCAGTAACAATCACGGAATCCTGCTTGGTTTGTGGATTTTGAATTCTTGTACCGGCGCCTCACGGAAATTACGTGTCACTGCACAGAATCTCTAAGATTTCAGCATCTTTTTAAATTTATTTATTTTTCTTTCTATGCCCCTTCTCACAGCATCAGTCTTCACTTTTCAGAGATCCCTAGGCTGGGTATCCCTAGCTTCACCCCAGGTAATGCTCGTGAGATCCTGTGGGCCTGCCCCATCCTGCCTGAGTTGTACCCCCAGGTGGGAAGGGAGGACCCACTCCCTTACTGTGTGTCGGGCAGCCCAGTGGGTCCCTCATGGAGCCTGGTTATGAAGTCTGGGGCAGCTGGGTCACTTCTACCAGTGGTCGATGTGGGGTGATTGTTCCTGGTTTTCTGGTCTCTGTCCCTGAAGGCACTGGCACTAGAGGAGATCCAAGGAGGCAGGTCACATAGAGACATGCCACTGCTCTAGATCCTGGCTAGCGTCCTCCTCCTGATCACTCTGCAGCACCACTGCACCACCACCTGTGGTCACACAGGTGGTGGTAAAGCAGTAGGACCTGCAGCCCACCCTCCCTGGAGGAGGAGGAGGAAAGCAGTCCACCGGTGCTTAATCCTACCCCTGGCCAGACCTCCAGCAACTCTAGTTCACTTCCAACCCTGGGTCGCTGGCATTACAAGCAGTAGTGCTACGCAGCACCAGCAGGCTGACTCAGATTTCAGCATCTTAAAATGAATGCTGCTGTGCTTTGCATTCTTTCTGCTTTGCTGCATATAGAGTCAATAAGAAATCACCCACACTGCTTTGTTGTAACCAGCCATTCAGTTTAACCACCCATGCTTCCCACCAACATCTCCATCACCTGAGGACTGCTTTCCTTCCTGAAACCACAGTTTTCATGTAGTATGTGCCTAAGTGTCTTTTACTATTTCAATTACACTGTATGATACAAAAAAAATACAAATATCAGCACACATGGGCAGGGCCACTGGAAAATTGTAGGAAAAGTAACCTGAAATTGCAGAGGTTTTTGCACAACTTGCAGGAAATTGGGAGTTCTACTACAGATCCTGAGTGCTTCACAATAAATCCTTTACTGTTTTCTACAGCATATATTAGATAGCATAAACTACTAAATGAATACACTGACACTTGAATATATTTTAAATATGAAGAAAAATGTCTGTTTCTAACATGAATCTAAATGGATAAGATGTTGCCTCTTCCAAGATGTAAAAACATCTGCCTCATACAGTGCTAGATTATATTTAGTGAGCCACAGAAAATCAATATTAAATACATTCAGAATAAACAAATGTTATCTGTTTCTGGATGTAGAATAATAAACCTGATCAAAAGCAATTTACAGTGCTCTGTCAACTAGTCACCAACTTTGGTGTAAGAAAAAATAAGCAAATGGAGTGGCAAATAGTTCAGCTTTAGTAAAATGTTATAAAGTGTTTCATGTTCATAATTTGTACTGTAGGTACTGTGCACTATTATTAAAATCATATATTAAAACATTATATATAGGCGTTGTTATGGCTGGCAGTATAGCCTAATGGTTAGAAGTAACATACAGTGATTGAACTGGGTACATCCAGCAGACTTGAGTTTGATTCCCACAACCTCCACCGCATACTGTGCGACTCAAGCAAGTCACTTAATCTCCCCAGTGCTTCTAGGTCACTCCTGAAAACAGGCAGTTCTGCCTAGTGGGCCTTACCTGGTTTACAAAGACTATAAAAAAATACCAATATATGTTTACTACATCACAGAATAGTAGTCTGGGTACCATGTAATTTACCTGAGTTTTACTTGGACTGCAATGATTTTGTATAGGTAAAGATTAATATTCAGATATAGTTTATTTATTTATTAAATTTTGGTAACCGGGTAGGCCCACACAACCGAAGGTCCCTTTTCAGGGGCGACCGGGATAACAATACAAGTTATAAGAATGAACAAGGACATAAGGAACATTTGAGGCATTGTGAGTTATATCATGAGGTGGTTACAGTAAAGAAAAATAGTGGATACAGGCATGGTTACAGGCATGGTAAAGGATACAGGCATGGCTTACAGGCACGGTAAAAGAAAAGCAGTGGATGCAGGCATGAGTACAGGCATGGTTATCATCGTGACATGTAAGCAATTGGTAGTACTTTGCATACTTTGTGTTTTATAAGCTTGTTTTTAGATTTTAGTCAGGTTTTTTGTATTCTTTGCATATGAGCATCTAGGTTGTAGACTGCTAACGCAGGATCACTGTTACCAACTAGCTTATTCAAGTTTACAATCAGCAGGGCCACCCAAAATCCTCAGTTGTTTGAATGAAAACTAGTCTGAATGAAGGTATGTTCACAAGGAAAAAACTGCCTTACTAGTTATGAAAAGACTTCACAGTCAGCACCCCATTGAGGTGAACCAGATCATTTGCACCTTTTCTCCCATCTGCTGTTTCAGTCTCTGTGACAACAAAAGTTTTCTGATAGACTGCTTCAACAAAAAGCAAATGTTAAGTATTTAAGAGTACTTACGTGTGGCCAGTGGATTTTGAAAGCACAGTCAATGACATACAGAAGATAAGACCCCAGGGGCTGTATGATGCTGGTGGGCAGAGTGGTGCTCAATTCACATCTGAGCTCAGACACAAAAACTGGGAGACACCCTTTTCATGGACACCAAGTAAAAAAAAAACATCTACATGTGTGGAGATGCATGAATCCATTTGAAGGTCTCCACTAATCACTTGCATGGATTTTTTGGTGAAGACGCTTTATTTCAAAGAAGCAAATTCAAGATTTTTTTGCTCCTCCTACTCCCTGGCCTTCCACTCCTTCAAGCCTGCCAAGGCCCCCTACCACTGCTGCGGAGTCCTGACCACCATCCACTGCCCCTTACTGCTGTGCTGCCAGGTAACCCAAAGTAACCCTTCACTGAGTGGGACCCTACCCCTGTGGGAGGCTACCAGGGGAGAAGAACTGCCCAAGAGCTTCCTGTGCATTCTGGGCATGGCAGGGGTCAGAACGGATACATGTCTGGGGCTTGAGCTTATAGAGGGACCAGCAGTCATCCTTCAGTTGGCCAGCGGTGTTTTCCATTTTCTTCGGAGTGACAGGCCACATGATGTCAAGGCACATGCCGATGTCTGTCACGCTCCTTCCCGCAGTGAGGGCCGATGTGTTGTCGTGCCCTCTGGCCTCCACCAGGGCCAGCAAATGCTGAGCCATGAACCCACCCTCCCTCCCAGGAGAAGATGAATGGTCATTGGATACTCACGCCTTCACCCACCAGCTGGCCCTCCAACACCCAAGTCTGTTTCCTAACCCTGGTCAGCGGTGTCACAGGCAGAAATCCAATTCAGGCAGTTAAATTATAGATAGGAAAGAATCAAGGTAGTCCACCTTAGCAGTGATGGTTCAGATCAATTCGCACCTGAGTTCTAACAAGCAAAGAGACCAAGTCATCTGTAACTTGTGCATGTGGGGTGTGGGTGTTGAAGAAAGGGATCATAGTGCTGTCACTACTGCCATCACCCCAGAGGGATGTGGACTGCATTGTTGCTACTGCCATCACACGAAGAGGTGGGGGCTGTAGTGCTTCTGCCATCACCACTGGTGGATGGGGAATGTAGTACTGCTGCCATCACACTAGGGATGAGGCTGTGGTGCTGCTGCTTCTGTCACACCTGAGGGAGGGAGGCTGTAGTGCTGTTGCTGCTGCCATCACACCAGAGGGATGGGGGCGTAGTACTGTTGGTGCTGCCATCGCACCTGAGGATGGGGCTGTAGTGCTGCTTCCATCATACCTTAGGGATGAGTACTGTAGTGCTGCTGCTGCCATCACATCTTGTACCTAAAATAAGTTTAAACTGGTACAAGGATGGAAGGATGTGCAATAGTGGAGGTCAAAATTGCTGAAATGCATGTTAACAGAGTTAAAATTGCTAAATAAAGTACACGAGACAAATACCCGGAAAACAGTTTTGGCTTAACCGAACACCGGTGACAATACCGTTTTTTACAATGTGCAAAATGGAATATGCCCTTTCTCAATCGGTAAACCAGAGTCCCTGAACATGTGCTTTTGGGACCCACCTCATGAACATTGGCACTGTCATTTTATTACTTGGTCCCAAAAGGTGATTTTGTGCAGCAACCGCAAAATCACCTTACACGTCCGATTAACGAAACAACAGTGACAAGTGTTCATGAAGTGGGGTCCCAAAAGCTCATGTTGAAAGTCTGGTGCAAAAATATTGAAAAATGGCTGAGGTAGCAACATAAGTTCAAACGCCACTGACAGCCATTATGTGGCACTTACCTGATTCTTCAGTTCACGGTTCGGCTTTGAAGGCGCAGACATGTCCTGGTCCACAGAGAGCGACAGCCAATGGTCTCCGGTGGTAAGTATAGGGCAGGGGTGTGGGGTGGTGGGTGCTCAGTGGGAGGGTCAGGATGGGGAGGGGGATGGGAAGCGATGAGGGACCGTTTTCTTCTTTTCAGACAAAAAAAAAAAAAGCAGAGGACTGTTTTCTTTTCACAGGTACACTGGAACAATATTTCGGGACAATGAGGTGGGCTCCCCGTGTCCCCTGATACTAAAGTATAAGCCATAACTAGGGACACTGGGGAGTTGGCTCCCCAGCGACCCACACTATAGGGGGATTGGGCACCCGATGTCGGCAACCATATTTAAACCACTGCCTTTTTGGGGACGGGGCATCTGACACGGGCCAGGACATCCTGGTGTCAGAATTACATAAAAGTATTTTGGGACTCTGGGGGTGGCTCCCCGTGCTCCACACCACTGGGGAGGGGTCTAAATGCCGATACAGGATTGGGCACCCCGAGGTCGGCAAACATATTTTATTAAAACATGTCTCGCCCTTGGAAGCAATAAAGGATAAAATATCCTTTATTAGGTAAACTGCAACAGGTGCTTACCTAAATGGGGGCAAAGGAATGCAAAACTGGTTAAAATGGTCAGAAAGATTTTAGCATTTACTGGGGCCGATAGATGTTTTATTTTTATTTTTTAATTCAAATAGTGCAGCACATTTATTTATTTATTCAAATCTCAGATTACAACCTTTGAGCTAACAGCTCATTTGCAAAGGTTCCACGTCAGAATGATACAAAAGTAGTAGTGGAAAACACAGTCATTGCAAGGGTACACACATAAATAATAACCGAATACAACTGCAGTGTGTAACTACTGAAATACAGTAGTAGTCAGATAGAAATTTACAACACAGAAATCTCAGTTAACATCATTGAGAACAGCACATTTCATAGGTTCCACATCAGAGGATAAACCAAGTGGTAAGGTACGAAACAGGAGACAAAACAACAGAGGATATATACTGGCTGTTCAAGAGGGAATAATTAGACGAAATGCCAGAGATCTGGCCCTGTACAATGTATGCCAAAGTACACAAGTGACTGAACTAAGAAATACAAACTCCTAGTGAGTCAGGAGAAACCGATTAGGACTAAACAACTAAAGAGTAAACTAGGTAAGTGGAGGCATCAGCCAAGGGGCCTC
This sequence comes from Neoceratodus forsteri, assembly GCA_016271365.2. Lineage (NCBI taxonomy): Eukaryota > Metazoa > Chordata > Ceratodontiformes > Ceratodontidae > Neoceratodus > Neoceratodus forsteri. The sequence goes on along the minus strand of CM057452.1, from coordinate 417,388,111 downwards.
GTCAAAGGCAAGTAGGTTAGAGTCAAAGCATTTTAGGGTGATTATGGGAGCTCAGGATATAGAAATGAGGTGAGGGAGGTGGGGAGGGAGAAGACATGGAGGTGATGGGGGGTGTGTGGAAATCAGAAGAGGCGGGAATAGTGGGTCATGCAGGAGGGTTACAGGGAGTAGGTGGGGAGACAGGGGTAAATAAGGGAGGTGTGAGAGGTTAAAAGATTCGCTGGGGTAAGGTCATGATTAAGTGTTAGATCAAGGAGGGTTACTGGAAGCAGATGCAACATGCATCAGCAATCAACTGTTGTCTGAGTTTTCACTTCAAAGTGCCCAAGGTGGATTCCAAGTGATGTCGGGTGCAGAGAGTTCACTCAGAGTGGGGCACGATATGCAAAGGACCTTTGACCCAGAGAAGTGCGACAGCAGGGAATTTTAAAAATCTGGCTAGTAGAGCTTCTAGTGTAACAACGGTTCTCAATGGGGGTAAGAAGCTTTGTACACCTGGGGCACTTTGCCAAGACTTACTTTCTTGGACAGTAAACAAGACTGGTACATGCATCTACCTTTGAATTGGAGCCAGTTGGCCTGGACATACATGTCACAGGTGTGGGTCAGATGGGCGAGCCAGTTAATAACCCGACGCGCTTTGCTGAGTTGCCACTATGATATGGTGAAGAAGAGTTGTTTCAGTGGCTGATCCATAGATCACTAGGCCATAATCTAAGAGCAAAACAAGAGAGCGATGAATGGCCAGGTTAAGGGCCTTGGGGTCAGGCATTGTCTATTCTTGTAAAGCAGCCCAATGTGTTTACGGCCTTAGCTATATTGTCAATGTGGTAGGAATAGGTCATCGTGCTATCAGTCGTGATCCCCAGGTATTTAAAGAGCTGAACTAGCTCCGGGAGAACCCTCTGTTTTTTTTTTTTATTATTTATTATGCTTTTTCTGCCACCTTGCCGCCCGATACCTCCAGCCTGATCATGGACCCTCTGCTCCCACTCTCATACTGGCCACAGCTCCCGATACCCCTGGCATACCACCCCCGGGCGGTGCGGCATTGGCCCTATAGTACCGCAATCAATGGGATAGATCAGGGAGCCGGCCTGACAGCTAATTGAACCGAGGGCGGCTTCATCAAGGCGGCCAGCAGAGATTTTTCTCCTGATATATGGGCGGACGCGTGCAACCCAGCATCCGCCTTGCCCCCAAGTGAACTGGCATCAGTGTACTTGGTACACCCAGCCTCTGCTAGGTGTCCGTGTAATGCCAAACACTCTACCACCTCCCCTGGAGAAGGAAAGCAGTCGTTGGATGCTTGATCCTTCTCCCCCCTCCCCGCCAGCTCTTTGATGTCCGGGTCCGTTCCCGACCCCAGGTCGCCGCCATCGCAGTGGGCACCTGCCCTTGCACCAGCGGACCAGCTCGAGAACCCTCTTTGTTAGAGATGGTAAGAAGATAGGTTCTATGCCTATTTTGGGAACTGGAGAACAGCATAGTTTTAGTCTTTTGTAATTCATGACTAACTTGTGCTTGTGGAACCAACTTTCAACACTATTGAAGTTATTCTGCAGCCTGGACTCGAGAACCTTAGGGTCTGATCACTGGTAAACAGAACAGCATCGTCAGTGTATAACAGGATGTGACCCTGGCAGGAGTAAGGAGATTGCTGATGAAAATGCTGAATAAGAGGGCCCAAGATGAACCCTTGGGGATACATGATAGGACAGATCTGCTTTCCAACAGGAAGTTACCAATTTTACCTGCTGTGAATGGTTATACAGGTGGCTTCTAAACCAGGCTACAGTGTCACTAGCTAGTGCAATGGTGGTAAGCTGTTCGATCAGGAGGGCATGATACACCGTGCGAAGGCTTTGGTTAATACGTTTGTTCCCATAGGCATATATGGCTTGAACCATCTATTGCTAGATCCGACCCAAAATGGCCACCGAAGCAAATGAGTTAAATCAATGAAAGCAACACCAACAAGGCGCCTTTGATCTAAAGAATGATGACTAAAGCCCTGAACTCCAGCAAGGCAGTAGTGGTACTATGACCATTTCTGAACCCGTGTTGTTGCAGGCAATGTAGCTGATATTTTCCAAGGATTCAACTAGCTGGTCAGCCACTATACACTCAAGCACTTTCGAATGAGGAGGCAAGATTGAGATAGGCCTGTAGATCCCAGTAATAGTGTGATCCCCAGACTTATGAACTGGTGTCACAGTAGCAGATTTCCATTTCTGTGGGAGCTGAGAGTATTGAAGTGACATGTTAATAATATGCATTAGTGGTGACAGCAATTCATTCAAAGTAAGGGCAACAAATTTAAGATCCAGGAGTCCCACTGAATCCTGATTTCCCTAGTACCTTAAGTAGGTACTTCCTGGCTTCTTGTGTTGAGAGGTTTTGAAATTGAAGGGAAGATGTGAAGGGGCTGAACCTCTTTCCCAGGGTAGTCACTTGTGTCAGGGTGACAAAAGAAGCCAGGCAGAAGGACACCACTCAGGTCCGAGAAAGAATTATTAAAAGTGTTAGCAATAAGTCTGGGGTCAAGTGATGCTACACTATCAATGTTAAGCATGTACGGAGGATTTGAGGTGTCGCCCAATGACCTCTTTAAGGTTTGTCCAAATTTTTCTGAATCATTCCAGGTCCGAGAGGGGCTTTCTTATAATATTTGCTTTAGCTGCACGAATAGCCCTAGTGCAGTTGTTCTAACTGCTTTGTACCTCTGGATGTTGGCCAGATTACACGAGGACCTAGCCCTATGCCAAAGATGGTCCCTGGCATTTAGGAGCTCAAGGAGGTCTGGAGTGAACCAAGGATTGCAGTGGCCTTTGATTTTGCGCTTTTATAAGTGTGTGCCTATCACACATGGCGTTGAACTGGAGGATGAATTGGTCAAGGGCAAGGTCTCGTTGTTGGTGGAGTAAACCACTGACCAATCCTGATTATGTAAGTCAGCTTTTAGTGAGTCAAGATGACCATGAATGAGTACCATGGTAATAACTGTTCTTGGGGGCGGTTTGGAGAATTTATTCAATCAATGAAACAAGACAGGGAGTGGTCAGCTGAAGGCATCAGGGAGCACAGTTGTGTCTGTTATATGTTCAAGCGGGTTGTAGAAATCCAGCTCCCAGGAGTAAGGTTGGCCTCTTTAAGAGAACTCTCATGTGTTATTCACCAGAGTACAGTAGCAGCCACAGACACTGCCAACTATTTCCCAAAATTTCTGTGATATTTCCAGAAATATCTTCTGCTTTCTGCATTTCCACAGTAGGGGCAACAGAGAAACACTTCAGAAATGTCATGAAATATCTGGAAATAGCTGGCAATGTCTGTGGCTACTGGATGGAACAGAGGCGGGTCAAGCTGTGAGCAAAGAGCATTTAATAAAGGAGGGAGGTGGGGAAGGGTGGGTGGGCAAAAACTGAGTGCAGCGAAATCACAAGGAGGATTCCCTACGGTCTGTAGCTCCAAATTCAGAATTTTCAGCACAGGCTGAGGCACTGTTTAGAGATGTCCAATGGCTAAGCTCAATTGTGGCTGTTTTCATGAAACAGTGTCACAAATCTGGGCACTTTTTGCAAAAAATAGTGCCACAAATTTCATGACACTACCAACAGCCCAGTGAAAAACATACTTTGGCTACTATTTTCAAAAACTAAGGCCAGAATTGTGTTCCCCAGGCCCCGATTAGGTAAACACAACTGCTGGTGTTTATCAAGGGCAGTATTTTTTGAATTACAGCGTTTTCCCCGTCGCTAACTGAAAACAAGATGGCAGCAACACGACACTACTAAAACCATTTGTGGCATTAAAATGTGCTTTTGCGTGGAACATATATTTTGCCCATAGGCTATAATAGGAAACTTTAACGTTTTATAACTTTTGAGCGGATTATTTTTCACCAAACCTTCAAAGGCACATCTGCAGACCAGACACTATATACCTAACAATTTCAGACCAGGCCCCAAGCCCTTTTGGAGATGCAGCTGAGCAAAGAATTTGCACCTAAATGGTAAATTACAAATTTTTGCCCGTCCGCAGCTGCACCACCAACCGGAATAAACTGCCAGGTCCAGAGATCTACTGTATGGTATCACACAGCGCATGAAAATTTTGGGCACACTGGTCGACAGTTGTAAAGTTATTAAAGTGCAAAATTTGGGTTTAATAAAGAAGTGGCTGCGGTACCCTAACTGTACTGGCACTACCATGCCAGTATAATATAATGATCTCATGGTCAAACTATGATGCTTACTTTATTTTCAGTGAGTATTTAAATAAACTTCTTGTTCTACAGCATCCCCAGACCCTAAATGACTATTTTGAAATTACAGTGATCTAGTAACTGGAATAGGTTATATTTAATGATAGTCTTCAACCTTGTTCTATTTCTCTTTATTACTGCTTGGCAAATGTACCGATCCTCCTGCAGCTGGTATTCTGTTGTGACAACCTCCAACACTGTGCTCTCCAAGGTTGTGCGGCAAATAGGCAAATGTTCTGTCTAGTGTTCCTACCAGGTAAATAAAACCACATTAATTGATTAAAAAACAAACCAATTAAATATATTCAAAAAAGTGCTAGACATCTGTGGGCCTAAAGGTACTATAATTTACCATGTTGATGACCTGGGTTCATGTCCCAAGACATCACATATCAGGTCTCAAATGCCTTCTGTCTCAGAAAAGGTGGGCTGGGGCTCCTGACATTACAAGGCTTGCTCCCTGGTGGCCTGGGGATGGGAATCATATACTGTAGGCAGAAATACTAAGTTCAAGACAGGATGAAATCTTGTTGTCAATGTGATGCAGGACACCAACTTGGAATGTAGTGGTTGCATACATGCAGTCCTGTGCCAAAGAGTTATAGTCCCAGCACACATCTGACTGGTCAGAACTGTCTACCATCTTGGGCAGGACTCCAGTGAGGTGGCACAGACAGATGAGAAATAGGTGGAAAAACTGTTACATTCAGGCTAATGATGTCACTATGCTCTGCTTAGGTAGCTGAGAAGCATGGATCTCTGAGTCCAAATCATTCCCTCTCCCAGCTGCGAAAATTCCAGCCAGCTTTCCTCCTGGATGGCCCCAACAAGCAGGGGTAAGTTAATGACAGTATAGTAAGGGGCAGGAAGTATGCACCTTGGAATCAGTGTCACCTGCTTCAGTAGTAGCAGGATAAGGGACTGGTGGGTGGGCTGTAACCACATCTAAAGCCGTGTTTACAAGGCTGACCTTGCTCCTTCTTTGGAAGCGTTGCAGAGCTGCCCCAACCCAAAAGACACTTGGCTAACATGTCTACACAGCTCCCCTCAGCGCCAATGCTACGACATACTGGAGAGGGTCTGGGAGTTGGGGCAGTCAACTGATGGGCCATGAAGTAGAGGGGCAAAGCGGTGCAGCCTTTCCACATGGCCAGCTTAAACTGCTTGCTCCCAAATGCATCCCCAGACTTTCTGGGACTGCCAGTGGCACAGGGAGTGGCTTACTGTGATTCGGTGAGTGTCCACACAGCGGCATTTTGCACTGCAACAACCTGCGCTGGGTTGCTGCAGTGCAAATGCCGCCATCTCACTTCTGACTTAAGGCTCAGCTTTAACCTCGTCAGGCCTAGAGGTCTAAAGTCAGGCTGGAGGGAACACACTGCTCATGCTGATAAGAATCATAAACTGTAATGAAAAGCCTGATTTTTTGGCAGAATGTATAGAAAGAGACTTTTAACCACATCCCAGCTGGGTTCTTCTGGCTGGTTACTCCTCTGTCAGCTGCACAGCACTGCCCATAGTGGTACACCTGGGAGGTACAAGAGGGTTGAATCAAGGGTACATGGAGGAAAGTTACAAATCTCCCAGAGGCGATGGGATCTGAGCTTGTAAAAGAGCAGCACTGTTCAACTCCATTAGGGAGGAGGAAAAACAGAAAGTAAAAAGAGAGACCCTGTGTTTTCCTTCACAATTTAAAAGGATCCCAGTCATCATCGTGAGCAATCTGTTCTCATCTGCTTCACAGAAAACTGCTGGCACTGATAAGGCTGTGACATCACTGCAACCTCTCCACAAAAATGGATGGCATCACTGGGTTCTATATAACTAAGTAAATGGCATGTTCTTATGATTTACTGAAGACTTTTGTGAATTCCTAAATAAGCGTTTCAGTTACTGAATCGCTGCAACAACATTAAAAAAGAATCAGTAAGTGGTGTGCATTTTCCCATTTGTGCAAAACAAGTTGGGAAGCATTTTAGCCTGAAATTTCTGCTCCCACACTATGCTTCATTGTGGAGTGGACTATAGTAATGATAATAATAACGCAATGTTAAAGAATTAGACCTTGGAAAAGAAAGGTGTTGCCGACAGCAGGCTGACTGAGGCACTCAAGGGTTCTGCAAAGTCAGAGGTACAGTATCTATTTGAAACAGATGGCTAATTAGCCACTATGATCTGAAAGGTAGTCTCAGCGCCATAAAGTGTGACAATCTGCTCCATCAGGGCACATATTACGTGGAAACACTGCAGTGTTTAAATATTTCATTGTTCTATACTTCCAAAAAAAAACCACCAAGTGCCTCCTGTGGCTCTGGCTCAGTCTACACATGATTAGAATTCACAGCTTTGAAAACAAAAAATGTGAATAGTGATGGAGAAGGTAGATTATTAGCATCATCCACTTGAAATGATTACGCCTAAGGAAACATAAGGCCTGAAAACAGTATTTTCACTTCCAACTAGAAACAACATAACTGCCTTCTCTGTCTGTTACGTTTGCTATCAGTTGTAGATACCACTGCCTGTTCTTTGGCACGAATGCTAAAAATGAAACTGTGTCCACTTTGCAGATGTTCTAGATCCTATGGCATTTTGCCTTGCAGAAGAGAAGTATGAATCCAAATTCCCCAATGTTCCAGCCAAATTCCTCCAGAAGACTTATCATCTCATCCCTATGAAACAAACCACTGATCTGCTGTAAATGAGTATTCCCACTCTTTGGCTGCTAGTATAGATCTTTGATACAATTGCTTCTACTTTGTCTTAGAATTTACAAATTACATTTTAAAGGTGACTTTAGAATACTTTAGAAACAATTTATTGTTCACCATGAGCATCACTGATTTAGACAGGCAGTTGGTTAACTAGAATTCGAACCCACATCGACTGTGATGTTATGAGACAAGACATAAGTGGCTGTGAAGCGTGAGTATTACCTTGGCGTGTATGTGCTGGACAGACTACATGTAGTGACCGAGACACTTTCATAGTCACTGCTGGAGATAGAGCCGAGGGAGAATCATGCATGTCATCCTGAGAACTGAAAGCAAACATATGGAAACAAAATGAACAGAGAAAAGAACTCTTCAACAGAATATGAAAACAAAATGGAAATAAATGTTTCTGGGACACAAAAATGTGTATTATCTGAGTAGAAGGAAATTAAGTGCTAAAAAGCCCTGAACATCTTGTTCCGTTACTGCATAGCAAACCACTACTGCTGTACTTGGCCTTATTTTAAAAAAAGTTACAAACCTTTAACTTTCAAGTTCAATAAAGACATATAAAGACGATACAGTCGGTCAAACTGGAGCTTAGTCTGTGTTTTCAATGCTGAAATCAAAAGGTTATAACCTTCATTTAAAACAAACAAAACAAATATCAATACCATTTCTCACGAGAGTCATTTTTTTTAATACACACAGCTGAGTTTCAAGCCCACCACCACACATACCCCAAGAAAATACTGTATCACCCTTGGCCAGAGAACTAAATATCAATGTCATTTCAGGAGTCTTTGCTCTCATGGATTCTGTAACTCAGTTTTCACTTTTATGTTTGCTTACATCAGGTGATGCTTGCCTCACTTTCTCTATAATCTCATGGGTCACACCTGGAAATATGCATATATTTGTCTACTGTGCTTACCTGGGCAATAAAAATAAATAAAAACTGAATCAAATGATTCTGTTGCCTGTCATAGTAACTACATATCTCAGTATACTGTTCTAAATTTTGATTAAAGGGGAACATTCATGAACCGTGTCCATCATAGTTCGAAGTGGATGAAGAGCTTTGTTACACAAGCTATTGAGCTTATCTGTAGCTGGCAGCAGTCCAGAGATATAACAAGTTCTGCACCATATTAATACACCATTTATAGAACCATATGATGTCACTGAGAGCAAAACTGTGTCTAAGCAGTGAAGCACATTGTAATTCCTATGGCGTCACCCTCAGTAACATTGTAAGGTTCTAAAATGTTGGCAATGTTGTAGGGTTGTCAGAACCCACTGAAGTTCAATCAATCAATCGAATCTTTATTTATCCAGGCGAACATCATTGAGCAGAGCTCATTTGCAAGATGGACCTGGTTAGGTCAAAGGTCAGTTACATAAAATATAGTACAATTCAATGAACACAAGCATAATGAAGGACCAGATTATACAGGACATAATGGCATAAAGGATACAACACATGGATATGTACAATTATGTAAGATCTATTGACACAAATTTACATATTTACATGGAATAAGGAATTGGCAGAACACAAATTTGGGTGTGGAATGAGAATATGTGGCGACTCAGGTATAAAGTATAAGGGGATTTGTCAGAGGTGTAGGAATGGACGTGCAGTCTGGCAGGATGAAAGAGGTGGTGCTATGGGAAGAGATGAGGGGAAGGATACTACAATCAGGGCTGGGTGACAAAAGAAAAGAAATGGTATTCATGGTCTTAGCAGTGAATGTTGGCAGGGCTGTGAGAGAAAGACAGAGAGGGAGGTGCAAGTAGGCAGTGAGGGAAGGCGGAAATTGGTGATGAAGGAGTGGGGAATGTGACAGGGAGGAATTATACGGCACTATATGATGACATGATAAAAAAGAAAAATGAGAAGAAAGGTATGAATGCAGGACCTGGAAATCAGCGAAGAGCGTTAGTGGATGGGACAGACTAGGAGATGAAGGAAAGGAGGAAGTTCTGGGTTCTGGTTTTGATCTAGAACTTTGCAAACAGTTCTGGGGTTCTAATCTTCTTAAGAACTCAAAGCCTTCTGTGTACAGGACTGGAGAAAAACAGATAAAGATACTGATAGAGAAAAAAATAAACGAATAAATAACAGACCAGCACTCTCAGAATAGAAATAATATCATTTCACTGCACATCCAGGAAAGAGAAACACAATGTGCCTTCAAATTTCAGATGTTAAGCTTCACAATTCCATGTGTGTGGCACATCTGCATAAAGTTGCACTTTCTCACACTCTTCTCTCTAAAACATTTTAGGATGCAGTTCCCAATAATTAGTTTGTCTTCCAGACTGGAGTCTCCTGTTTTTAAATGTATCAACAAAAGGGCATTTTATTTAGTATTTAGAACCTTTAACACTAGAACTGATGGGTGTTCTAGTTCTGAATGAGAACTCAAACCCCTGGATTATAAAAGGTTCTATCTTTTAGACCTGGTTCTGACAACCCTACAATGTAGTGTCATTATAAGACTGCCATGGTCTTCATACTGTATCTCTGGACTGCTGCTAGCTACAGGTAAGCCCCAATACCTCAATTAAAGAGCTTTCCATATGTTTTGAAAGTTCTATATAATCGTCACTGTTCATATATGCTCCTCATTAATACTTCCCTGATCTTTGGAGGAATATATTACTAATCAAGTGGAGTTTGATAGCATTATAACCTCCTGGGAAAACTTTATGTGGATCTGGCAACTTCATTTCGGTGGGTTATGGGGTTGAAGGGAACGCTTTTCCAGTATGTCCATAAACCAGTCTTCAAGTTTTGTTTTGTTTCATTTATGATACAACCATACACAACAAATGTTGCAGACTTGTGAAGTTTCTTCTTTATGTTGTAATGTAATCCTGTGTTACTGATTCACAGCTCTTGCAAAAGATCTCTGTGAAATACTGTACATGGACCACATAACGATAACTGTCTGGAGGCCAGGAGGCAGAGGGGTTACATGAGTATCACCATAAAGTTCCTAAGGGTATTAATAAGTGAACAGCCATGCCCTGTTTACAAGGAGGAAGGCTGTGTAACAAGAGGCCATGGATGGAAGCTGGTAGGGGAAACTTGGAGTGTAAGGAAGTTCTTCTTTATAGAAGGGTGATGGAGAGGTGGAATGACTGCCAAAAGAAGTGGTTGGTGCAAAGGTCATCACCACCTTCAAGTACAACTGGGATGGGCACACTGGAATAGTCCAGACCAGAGGAGGATAAAGGTAGACAATCAAGGGAAGGGATCAGTGGGATGGGTGTGTACTGAAATGCAGTCAGGGCTATCAGTTGACTATCTCTGGCCTAGTGTCAGGCTGGGGAGGAGCAGATACAGGCAGCTGACAAACGAACTTGATGGGCACTTGGCATTTTCTGCCAGCATCATCTATGCTTCTATAATGAAAATTCAGAGGAACTTTTATAGGCCTTCTACAGGTCACAGGACAGTTTCAGTTCAGCTAGGAATGCTACTGAAACATGAAACTGTGGTTCGCCTGATTTGTCCTAATAGCTTCCAAAGTCCGAGATTTCACCCAGAGTCCTGCAGCTCATCAGGTTTATGCACTTGTGATGCATTTTCATGGCCTACAATACACAATGAAGGAATGCAGCTACTACCACACATTGTACTTCTTAACTGTTCCCCATCAGCAGTGATGCCCTCATCTTGCCACACTTCATAAGTCCTCTGTCATACATGGAGATGTTGTCCCACATTGTACACAGAGGTTTTAAATTCTAATAAGTAATTATCAGTAAATAATTTTAATTATTATTTTTCACTAAGATTTTATTCCTTTACTGTCTCTCTCCAGGTCTCAGGCTGCCTGTCAGCAATATCACAGCCCACACAACCACTACTATGGCAGGCTGCATCCTGGCAGAGTCAACATGCCGGTAGGCCCCAGAATACAGATAGCTGTCATTTGACAGCAGTGAGGTTTATGTCCATTTACTTTATTATATTCAACATTTATTGAAAACATCAGATCCTGCATTTGCAGAATTGTCCTTGCAGTCACTACGGACTTGCGTCTAAGCCTCTTGCAAGCCTGAGAGGGTCTGCACTCTGTCCACTGTGAGAGACACTGTGGCTCTTGCTGTGGCAACATACTGGCCCAGGTGCTGAATGCACTGTGTTGACTGCAATGGGCTCTTGCTGTGTATTATTATCCAGTCATGGCGCTGCAACATCCTGGTGACACTGAAATGGCCATTGTGCTGCAGTCAGTGCCTGTGCCTTGATGAGCCAGTCATCTAGGTATGGATAAATGTGTATGCATTTTCTCCAAGGTGTGCTGCCAACACTGACATGAACTTTCTGAATGCCCTCGGTGTAGTGAATAGTCTGAATGGCATGGCAGAGCTGTGTACTGAAAGTGCTGACGTTGAAAACTGAAGCCGCAGAAACTGGCAATATGATTGATGAATGCGGATTGTGGATACATGTCCTGAAGGTCTAGGATGCCAAGAAATCCCTGGATGTATACTATCATGACAGATTGCAGCATTTCAAAATGAGAAGACTTGACTCTTCTGTTGATGTGCTTGAGGTCCGTTACAGCTCTGAAGCCCCAGTCTTCTTAGGGAACAATGAAGAAAATGTAGTAAAGGCCTAAGTCTCGTTTAGATGGGACCTGTTTCTGAAATGCGCAACAGCAATGTAAATCACAGGGTCTCGAAACATGACATGAGTAACCACTGTAGACAACATCCAAAACACTTTGATCTGATGTAATTTGAATCCACTGATCTGCAAATAGGCAACAGTCTGGTGCCTTAGGGGTGTTGGGGTCCAGGGATGGGCTTGATATTAGTAGGACTGGTTGTCTTTATAATCTCTGTTCTCCTGGTGGTTTCCTCTGTCCCTGCACTTCTGTTGTAGTGAAAGGATATTTGATTGTGGGAGTACTGATATGTCTCATGGAAAGGAGCATCATCCTGTTAGTTTCCTATCCTGGAGAGGCCCTGCTGGAATCAGATACCTGCCTGATGATGGTCTCCAACCCAGGCCAAATACTAGGTTCCCATGGAATGGTTTATTAAAAGAGATGCCTTTGATTAACTATCGATGACCAAGAGTGGAGCCACTGAGCCCTGCAGGCCATAACCAAATATAGAGCTAATTTCACTGACAGCTGCAACAGATCATAGCATGCATAAGCCAGGAATCATATAGTCATAGATACAAGCAACATGGGTGCTGCCACTTAAGAGTCATGAGGCAGTTTGAAAGGGATGTCAATGAGCTAAAAGGCCTTGGTACCATTCATGGTTGATCTCAAACAGCCCAGAGCCTGACCCACATTATTTGCCAAGCTTTAACTTTTGACAAATCACTTCAGCAGAGGTCCTCAAAGGACTATAAGGCCTCAGCTCAAACAAGAGTGCTGGTGCACCCTTGACCCAAAGCTTTCTCCACCTTGTGGCACACCATATCTATGTCCAAGTTATCATGCTGTTAAACATCTTTCTTGCCGCTGAAGAGATACATGTATGGTCTAGAAACATGATAGGGTTGTGCCTCTCCACAAGGGTAAACAGGATTTGAATCAATGCAGACCTATTTGTCCTTCCCTGCCCTTTCCAAGGTTCTTGAAAAGTGCATTCACTGACAGCTGACTGAGCATCTAAATCTCTACAATCTGTTCTCTCCCATGCTATCTGGATTCAGGAAGTGGCATTCTACAATATCTGCACTGCTCAAAGTCACCAATGATCTCTACAAAGCATTAGATAATGGTCTCCTCAATGGGGCCGTTTCTGTGGACCCCTCCAAGGCTTTCAACTTGGTGGATCACGTAGTACTCCTTCTCAAGATCAAGACCAATGCAACCAGCCATCAAAATTCAAAAATAACCTCAGTAACCATACCCAGCTAGTATCCATACAAGGCATTAATTCAAACCTTGCGGTCTTAAACATTGGGGCTCCTCAAGGCTCAATCCTTGTCCCTCTGCTGGTCTCCACTTTTGTTAGTGACCTCCCAAGCACAGCGGGAGGTGTCACCTACACACTGTATGTATGCAGACAACACCATACTCTACTCCAGTGCAATGACATTGTCAGAAGTTAATTCAGTACTCCAAACTGATTTCATTTTTTTTTTTTTAATACTTTTTATTGGTGTTATGACAGACGATCAGTTTGCATCTTAAAGTTGCATCAGATTTACATGACACAGTACATGATGTCTAGGAGTCCAAGTTAAAAAATATACAGTACTGACTTTATCTTTTCCTAATTTTCACAACAGTGAAGTCAATCCAAAAGTCTCTCAGTTTATAGCACTCTATTGAACTTTTTAGGTAATCAGAGATTTTGTATAGGTACTATAGACTTTAGAAAACTTATACCTCCAAATAGGAGGTTTTTCAGTTCTACAGTAAAAACAAAGACATATTTAAAATTTAAAAATAAAGTGAAATAAAATCAAATCAAAACAGAACAGGGTCTCAAAGTCATACTAGCTGTTCTTATCCAAAGACCTCTAATTCTATTAAAGTTTATACAACTTATTAAAATGTATTCTCTTGTATAAGAGGTACAAAAATCTGCACACTGCTTATGGATGGGTCTCATTCATTTTTAAGTCTGTGGAGCACACTGTAGTAACCCCATCGAGTCCAGCTCTCAGCATTGCTAAACTCGGGGCAGGTACACCACTACTATTTTCCTTATTATGTGATTTTATTAAGTTTTTCTTTAATAGGGTGAAGGTCTGGAGCATACACCTTGGGGAAAGGGAGGAGGCAAGAGGAAATCCCATACAGTCATCTCACACATTGCTATCAGCCTCTTGTCCCAACCAAATGGTCCATCTGATCCATCTATTCAGGTAGGCCAGAGATCACTGGTTTAATCTAAATGTTAGCTCCTCAAGTTGTCTAATCTGTGCGACCACCTCTAACCAATCTTGTCTCATAGAAGTTGATTGTAACTGTCTTCTGGTTATTGTTTTCAGGGCTGCCACCAGTAAGATCTGCCAGAGGTATATAACCTCCTTCCCTGAATCTCCCCAGTACCCCTAAAACCATAAATTCTGGTCCCAATTGGTTCTGGAGCTGAAATATCTGCTTCAGCGAGGTGGACACTTCCTTCCAAAAGTTTGAAATGTTTGGGCAAGTCCAAAAATATGAGCATGCGTGCTATTCCCTCACCGCAATTTCTCCAACACCCAGAGGAGGTTCCTATTTGTTGTTTGGAGACTACCAATGGTACCCTAAAATATCTGATCCTAATTTTCCAAAGGAATTCCCTCCAGGATGGAGAAAGAACACCCTCCAAAGACCATTCCAACCCCTTACCCACTCCCCATTCAAAATGGTTATACCCAATTCTTGTTCCCAGACATGTTTAACGACTTAGATTACAGGTGTTCCGCTGTAGACTTCTTTATATAATAGGATATGGCACCTTGTGTCTCTGAATTCCAAATTTGTTCAAATATCTGTTCTGTAATCCTCTTTATCCCTGTACACCGTTCTTGTTTAATTTTTATATTAATGAAGCTACAGATTTGTAAATATCTAATTCTGTCTACTGGGGATAGACCGAAATGTCTCTGGGCCACCTTGAAGGACAACACCTCCCTCTGCTAAAGTTGCCAAGGTGCCTGCAGCCCCTGTTTAGCTCTTACCAAGAACCATTTGTCCCATAATGCTAGTCCAAAGTTGGATCAAAAGCCCACCAACCATATCTCCAATGACCCCATGTCTCATCTCCCTCAATGTCCCCTTCTCCACCCCACTAAAGTAGTATGAGTTGCAGAGAGAAACCTTCCAGATATTCGGATTGGTCTTTTGTCTGGAACAGTATCGAGTGACAGCGGGGGTGGGTGTACAACTCAACTCAATTTCTTTCCAAGTGGCCTTATATCGCAAGTGTCTCCAGAGCAGAGCTATTCTCATTTGGGAAGCCTCCCAATAACCCTCCAAGCGTGGTACCCTGAGACCGCCTTTGTTCTTTGGGTAAAAGAGGTCTATTTTCTTACTCTGGGTCTCTTGTTTGCCCAATGAAATTCAGGAGCATTGCCTGCCAATTCTCCATATCTTCCTAGAGACCACACATGAAGTACCCTGGAAGAGGTAAAAAAACGGGCAGAACATTCATATTTACTGCTTGTAGTCGATTATTTAACGAGAGTGGGAGTACATTCCATCTAATGCGTCCTCTTAGTTGTTGTACCACTGGTACATAATTCAAGTGACATAATTGGGGAAGAGGGAGTTACTTATATTTATCCCCAGGTACCTCATTTGTACCATGTCCCATCTCAAAGGATAGGTCTCTTTAGTTCTGAAGAGAGGCTATAGCCAAACTTCAAAATCTCTGTCTTGGAGGTGTTCAAGAATAGCCAGCAAGTTCTGAAAACTAAGCCAATCTCCCATTACCCTTCTCAGGGAACTCCCAGGGTTCTCCATGTGTAAAAGCGTCCATCCTCAGATATAAAGACATCTTATGCTGATGGCCAGCAATCCAGACTCCTTGATCTCTTCATCCCTTCTTATGCACTCAGCCAGGGTTCTATATATAATGCAAATAGAAGGGGGACAGTGGGCAACCCTATCTGGTTCCCTTTCTAACTGAAACCTCGGTGCATAGTGACCATTTACCCTGATATAGGCTGTTGGTATGTTATAGAGTTTTGAAATCAAAGTTTGAAAGGACTTCCCAATCCAAAGAAGCCAAGGATTCCTCCAAAACCTCAAGAAACTTTATCAAATGCTTTTCAGCATCGACACTAACCAAGAGAGCCATCTTTTGGTGTCATTTAAATGATCAACTATGTGGAGAGTCTTTCTAAGATTGTCCTGGGCCTGACACCCCAGTATAAAACCAGTCTGATCCAGGTTGATTATCTGAGGATCAACGCCTGAAGCCTCCTAGTCATAACCGAGGCCATAATTTTATAATCAATATTTAAAATTGAGATGGGACGATATGAAGAACATAATAAGGGGTCTTCCTGCTTAGGTATCACTGATGTTATTGCCTGTGACCAGCAGGGGGTATCTTCCCATTGTCAGCCTGTATGTAACGGAAGAGTCTACCTAAATTGGGGTAACATTACTCTAAATAACTTGTAAAATTCTCCAGGAGACCATCAGTCCCTGGACACTTTAAGGACTTTATGTTCCTAATTACCGCTCCACTCGGCATCTCCAAATGGTCGATTCAATTCGTGGCCTGCTCTTGAGAAACTGAGGGTAGGTGTAATCCTGCAAAAATTCCCTAATCCGGGCACTAGATGGTTGGGTCCCTGTTTATATAGCGTAGGAGTAATACTCTTGGAAGGAATTTGTTATTCCCATTGTTTCTTTCTCTACTTTATTTGTGGCTGGATGTAGCACTGCCTGTACTGTTGCCCTACTCCGCTGAGCCCTTAGTCTCCCTGTTAAAAGTCTTAAGGACCTAGGTCCCCTTTCTGTAGTACTTTTGCCTCAGAAATAATAATTTTTGTTCTATGGCACAGTCAAGAATATTCAATAGACTCGCTTTCAGTTTTTTTAATCCCGTCCTTTCCTTATTCACTTTAATTTGTTGTGCTTCAAGGTGTTTAATTTGAATTACTAATTGTTTATTTTAGCCTCTCTTTCTTTATTTTTCCTACTTGACCATTCGATAAATCTCCCTGTAAGGACTGCCTTTAAGGTGTCCCAAAGAATGGCGGCGAGGTCTCAGGTCGGTCATTCTCCTATATGGTTTGTTCCATCATCTGTATAACTGACTCCACCACCTTTGTCCCAAGTAAAGATAGGTTTAATCTCCAAAAGGTGTTTCTTCTCACCTCTCAAAATGAAAGGTCATGAAAGCGGGCCATGATCTGAGAGCAAAACTCACGAATTGAGACCTTCTGTACCTGACCCACTGATTCCTTGGACCATGAAGTAATCTAACCTAGTGTACACTTGGTGCACTGCTGAGTAAAAGGTGTATTCCTCTTCTTCCCTCAAGGTGTGCCAAACATCCACATAGCCTAACTCATTCAGTAACCTTTTACTCTTTTGGCTGTCCCCTGATCTTTTTCGGGTATGGGTGGTGGAATCCAATGTGTGATTAAATATTAGGTTCATGTCACCTCCCATATCACATCACCTTGAGCCCATTCTTGTAAGGTGGTGAGAAACTTCAAGTAAAGTGCTGAGTGTGAGCTCGGGAAAGTACACGAAGCCAGTGTTAGTGGTTTGCCCTGAAATGTCCCACGATCAGAACGTACCTTCCTTCCTTGTCCGCTAGTTCATCTTGTTTTATGAAGGGAGTATTATTTAGGGATCAAGATTGCTAACCCCTCCGCCTCTCCTTCCCATATGAGGCAGCTGCACTACTACCAAATCCCATATTATATAACTTAAGAGTGCTCCTGTGGGATAGGTGTGTCTCCTGTAAAAAAAATGAAGTCCACCTCCATCTTCCTCATATATCCCTAATATTTTAGCATCGCTTAACTGGGCTGGAAAGGCCATGCACATTGTATGAACAGATCTTCTATCCCAGCCACTGTCTTGTCTTAATTCTCCTTAAATCTATTCTCCTTGAACCCTCCCACCCGCTGTCCCCCGCCCACCCCTCGTCTGCAAGTGTGCACCATCTCTTCCTGTAAGAGACCTCTAGAGTTACAAAACTGTCTGACAACAGGGCAGTAACCAACATCAGACAACTGTAATAACAACTGTACTTTCTAGGTAGGAAACCTGTAATTACAGGTTTCTTTACTCCTTTCCCCTTTCCTTAGCTGAATTGAGTTGAGGAGGTTTTGAGTGCCCCAAGTGGATGGGACCCTCCCTGGGGTTGTTGATCTATTTCTTGGCCCTCTTAAAATGGACAGACATGTCATGGTGTCCTTCATCTTTTAAACCAGCATCAGATAGCATCAAATCCCTCCCCTGAACTTCCTTATTTTACTGTCCCTTTAAATTTTTTCATGACTCAGAAGACATTGTGCTTATTATACATTATACTTTAAAAGTCCAATATTAAACCCCTGTATTGTTTTTCTTATTATAGGGTCTTCCATTTATGATAGAAGGAATTACAACCCTCGCATGTTGGTTGCTCTCTCTCCCTTCCAAGCGCTTGTAGGAAGCAGTGATGGCACGGTTACCTAACACCAAATGTTGACAACTCAAATAGATATAACTGCAGCGCTTGTAAACCAGACCTCGTGGACAGTTCAGTCTCAAGTTCTTAATCGTGTCTGATCAACTTGATTTTATCCTGCTGCATGCTTCACTGGTCCCTGCACCTCCCAAACCTGGCTAATGAAATTTAGCAATATCTTCTTCCGAAAGAACTCAGCCTAAGGATGTCGATGCCTCCTGATACAAGTCCCGATCTGTTCTGCTCATCAGCTTCTTCCCGCTACCTTCTCCAAGGTCGCCCTAACCACCTCCAACGTTGCTCCAAATCTCTTTCGTCCTGCAACCAAATGCCACTCCGACTGCTCCACTAACTTCCTTTTAGGATGTTCCAGGTCTGAATTAGAGGAGAAATACCTTTTCGCCAATATTTTATTCAGTTCCTCTGTAGAATTGTAGAGTTTCACATCATCTGCCCAAAAGACTCAGAATCTCGTGAGGGTAGGGGTGTCTGAAATCAAGCTGTTGTTCTCAGATATTCTGAACTATGGCACATAACGCTGTCTAGCTTGTTGGATTTCTGGTGGGAAGTCCTGATCTAAGGTCAGTCGAGAGTCCAGATATTTAAGTTCTTTTTTGCCATGCTCGCTGTTAGGATGTCTTCTTGGTACGATAGCTTGAGAACTTAATTATTATTGAGCGAGGCCTAGCAGTAGGATCCGAGGATATGGACTAACGACCTGTGCTCTCTCCACTCTAAGCTTGGTAATCTTAAGTGTAGGCCCAGTACATCTTTTAGTAGATCTTCAATGAACAAAGACATTGGCTGTATTTCAGCTCCTCCATAAGACCATACAATCGAAGATTGTCCCTTCTGGACCTCCCTCTAGGTCCATACATTTTGCTTGGAGCACCAAAGTATGTTGTAGGAGCGAACCCATGGCCTGTGTTAAAATTTCTCTGGTACTCGCGTCAGCAATTCTTTGTTCAGCCCTCTATTAGGTGTTCCATTTTATTTAGTTAAGCATTTAGGTTTTGAAACTCTTATTTTCAGTCTGAGAATCTTGAATTTTGTGCAGGAGCTTTTCAAGCGAGATCTTGACAATACCTCATTCTCTCCTTCAGTATCGTAACCAGAACCATGATGGCTGGTAGGAGAAGCACTCCACTTCATGGTCTGATGATTTTCTGACAAGCCACTGCGATCAGGCTTTTTAGTTGTTTTTAACAGTTTTGTCTCTTTTGTCTTGTTTGACACCTCCGGGTGGCATATTTTGAAGTTTTAGATAGAATTCAATGTTTAGGAGGTTTTTAGTTTCTTCTAGGAGAGGAACTCTCTCAAGCTGTTGCTGGAGCGTTATAGTCACCGGAAGTCCTCAAACTGATTTCAACGCAATCCTACTGGTTTGTCAACAATCGCTTGATCATTAATGCAACCAAACTCAGTATATAGTGTTTGGATCATGGAACTTGCTAACTCATTCAGCTGATCCACTTGCAATCATAACATCAGGTGGCAACACTAGTGAACAAGTCAACGTATTCAAGTATCTAGGAATTGGGCTAGATGTTTCACTTACATACAGTAGACATGCTGATCACATCTTATTAACTGCAGGGCCCAAGCTCAATTGTCTCTACGGGTCTAAACACTGCCTCAGTGCTGATGTATGGAAGCAGGTAGTCTCCCACTTCCTGCCCCTTCTATAATATGGACTATGGAGACATCATATACTTACTGCTGTGCAAACTAAACCACTCTGCTGCCCCAGGATCGATTACACCAGACACCTGGAACAAACTCCCTCTCCAGCTGAGGAATGCTTCTAGCATGCAAGTCCAATCTTTCCAGCCACCTTTCTACTCCCTGTATTTGTTCTGGTCCAGAATCATCCCTATCTAACTCACCACAATCATGCTGCATAACAATGCTCATGCTCTTTGTTTGCAGTGAACCCACTCTGTTAGCTTGTTTTGATAATTGGTTTGTATGTACTTATCTTAAGAGGTTTTTTTTCCTGTGTAGATTTTAGCTGGTATATTGAGAATAATTCCTGTGCAAGTATGTATTATCAGGATTTTTCACACCCAAAATGAGTTGTTATCCATAAACCCCAAGAGTGAAGTTCAAGTGGTTTATGAGATTATCACACACTGAGGTGTGTGTGAAAATCCTCATGAAAGAAATTGCACAGGCATTAGTTTTATAACTGGTGCAAGGTTTCACTAGAGAGAAAACTGTAAGCAGTATTTGTGCGAGCTAGCGTGTCCCTGAGCAGCCACCGTACTCACACAAATACAGTGAGCTTTCTTTCATGCTTCAATGAAGTGAGAGCACGAAGAGAAATGTCATAATAACCCGCTATTGAGTTATTACAGAATTCAGTGGGTTATTATAGCTTTTATCAGGAATGCATATCCAGTCATTATAGGGGGTCACCAGTTATTGAAACTATTCCTGCTGGACTATGTTAACCTGCTGACTGCTGCTATCTTCCCTGCCCCATCCCGAAAAAGCACAGTTACATAAAACATACTGTAACAGTAGATGTTGGGGAATCTCTCATCAGGTCATACCTATGGAACTTAGCGATCAGGCACTAGAATCCAAAGGAAGCCTTTTTCTGTAGCAGTCTATTAGTGCCGCCCATGCTGATGTCTCATCCCTATATAAGCGTGAGCGGCCCTGCTCACTTCTCAGTTCTTTCTCGCTGGAGACTTGCCCTCTGACCATCTCTGCTGAAAAAGGAGAGAAACAGACTGCCTAGCCCAATATAAGGCTGCAACACTACTAACCAGTCTGGAACAGACGAGACTCCCAAGGGGATGGAGGGTGGGGCGGCATAACCTGATTAAAGAGATTCCCTCAAAGATCTACTGTAATGGTAAGTTCTTAAGTAACTGTACTATCTTCATTAGGGATATCTCTTTTATCAGGTCACATCTATGGAACAAGTCCCAACCAGTACTGACAGCAAGGACAGTCTGGGTGACAGAAGGCAAGGGCCTTAGAAAGGAGCCATGAAGCTGAGCCAAAGCCTACACATCTTCGGACGCACTGTCAGACTGTAGTGCTTGGTGAGGGTGTGGACAGTACTCCCAAGTGGCAGCAGCGCAGATCTCAGCTGCAACATGCCCTGAAACAGGCAACAGAAGGAGCCATACCCCTGGTGGAATGGCCCTTGACAGTCCCAGGAAGTTTCTTACTGTACTTCCTATAACAAAACATAATAGAGTTGGCCAACCATTTGGACAAGCACTGTTTTGAAACTGGAACCCTCTTTTCAGGGGCAAAAGAAACAAATAGTTGTTTGGACTTTCTGCAGTCCTTTTGTGGTGTGTATAGTAACACAATTCTATGTACATCCAAGTATGGAGCAATGCCTCCCCTGGATTGGCATGCTCCAGATAATAAACAGGCAGGTGGATGGATTGATTTAAGGCAAACTTAGGCACCACCATAGGAAGAAATTTAGGGTTAGCACTAAAGAGACCCTGTCTTTGTGGAAAAACAAATAAGGCTGCCCACACATGAGAGCTGTAACTCTGAAATTCTTTTGCAGAAGTAATGGCAACTAAAAGTAACCCTTTCCACAACAGAAAACATAGCTCACAAGACAAGGCCAGTTCAAAAGGGAGGCAGGGTCAGCTTCCAACACAAAATTCAAGTCCCAGGACATGACTACAAAAGGGCTTCAGGTGAAGGATGCCCCTCAAAATGTATGAGCCACCTCTAATTGGGTGACGGACAACCATCCACGGGCACATGGATGGCAGACATGAGCACCTTAATGGACAAGTATTTAAGCCCTGAGTCAGATAGGGACAACAGGTACTCCAATACCTGGTTCTCTGGACAGGAGAAAGGGTCTAAGTGGTGAGCGGAGTCCAAAATGGCAAAGCTTCCACTTCATAGAATATGTGGCTCTGGTGGAGGGCTTCCTGGCAGCCACCAGGACATCAGCTACCCTCTGAGAAACCCCAAAACAGGCTAAAGCCTCAAGAGCCAAACATGCAGCCAAGGGTCTTGAGATCCGACTGACCAGGGTCCCCTCAGCCTGTATCAGTAGGTCCCGCATACTGAGAGAGGACTGGAGGTTCTGCCACCAGCTGTTGTAACAAAGGAAACCAAATTTGCCAAGGCCAGAAGGGCACCACAAGTATGAGGAGGGCCTCTCCATCTGCAATTTGAGGAGCACCCTCGAATCAGTGGAAAGGCATAGAGGAACCTCCTTTTCCAGGAAAGGGACAACACATCTCACCAGAAAACCCAGGCCCTGGATCTAGCAAACAGAAAAGCGGCAGTTTTGCACTTGAGTGGGGATGCAAAGGTCCAGTTCTGGCATCCCCACCCTTTCACAACAGGTCCTCGGCCACAGATGACAGCAGTTCCCATTTGTGTTTCTGGGACTGCAACCTGCTAAGACTGTCTGCAAAGATGTTTTGGTCTGGAAAATGGATGGCAGACAACTTGAGGCCATGGTCCAGAACCCAGTACCAGGCTCTCATCACCTCCCAGCACAGGGGGTATGAGCGTGTCCCCCACCGTTTGTTGATATAGTACACCACACTGAGGTTGCCTATCTGCACCAGCACGTGGCCCAGAGACAAGTGGCTCTGAAAGGCCTGGAGGGTGTACAGGACTGCTGTCATCTTGACCACATTTATGTGGAAAGTGGCCTCCACCTGGGACCAGGACCCTGTGTCCAATAGGATCCAGGTGGGCATCCCACCCAGTGCCCAAGGTGTCCATAGTCAGAACTTCCTCGGGAGAGGATATGTGGAAGGAGACTCCCTGCAACAGACTGAGAGGTCCCTGTCACCACTGCAGTACCCTCACCGAACTGGAGGAGGGAGACCAGGACCATTTATCCAAGTTGGCAGATGCTGGTCCCACTGGACATGCAGGTTCCACAGGGGTACTCGCATGCTGGAGTTTGGCCAGTGGCACCATGGTTATGGCTAGTGCCATAAGGCCTAGGAGCCAGAGGTAGGTCTGGCCATAACATACAGGCCCGAGCTGCAAGGGAGGCCACTGCCATCAGGTGGTCTTGCCCTGTCCTGGGGCAGAAAGGCCTTGCCCTGGGAAGACTCCAGAACTGTGCCTATATACTGAAGGCATTGAGATAGGTAGAGAGTGGACTTGGGAGCGTTCACCGTGATGCCCAGGGAGTGGAACAGCTGCAGTGTCCTGTGCAGGATGGTTACCAAGAGCTCCCTGGATGGGGCTTTCAATAGCCAGTCATCCAGATACGGAACACATATGGGGCCTCGGACAGAGGGCTGCAGTCACAGTCGCTAAGCACTTTGAAAGGACCCACAATGCAGAAAATCCAAAGGGCAAGACTCTGAACTGAAAGTGGTCCCTCTGGAACAAGAACCTAAGGTACCTCCGTGAGGGGATAAATTGGATATGGAGTGCAGTCCTGCATGTCTAGGGAACAAAGCCAGTCACCTTGTTTGTTCAAAGGCAGCAGGTCTTGTAGAGTGACCATGCAAAACCACATGTACTGAATGTACTGGTTTAGCCCTTTAGGTCCAGGATGGGATGAGGGTATCCGTCTGCTTGGGCACCAGGAAAAACCTGGAATAGAAACTATTTCTCTGTCCATGTGGAACAGGTGATATGGCCTGTTTGTGCAGGAGAAAGAGAATTTCCTCCCAAGACTGGAACGTGGTCTGGAGGAAAACCACAGGTCACGGGGAACTGTAGAGGCCATTCTAAAAGCTCCAGAATGTGTCCCTTGCACGAGTTGCAAAATCAAGCATCCAAAGTGACTGCCCTCCACTGGTCTAGATGAAGGAAAACAACCCCTACCACCTCCTCCTGGCTTGGTACAAGAGGCGGGGGTCAAGCAAGAGTCGAGGCTGAAGTGGAGCCAGGGCCTGTTCAGTGTCTCTGACCTTGGGGACTCTGGCAACAGTTCGGAGGTGGAGGAAGGGGAATTGAGCAAAAGAACTTCAGCTCTGCGGTTGCCCTGTGGATGGGGCAGAGTCAGATTTCTGAGGACTTTCTGAAAAGGAAGACCCTCGGGGCGGCTTCTGGACTGAGTATGGTACAGGGTGCACAGATTTGAAGAGCCTCCTTGAGGCCTGAAGCTCATTAATAATATCCTGAACCTCAGGTGCAAACAATCTGCAGCCCACAAAGGGGTGTCAAGACCTTCTGGTGTACATCAGCAGGGAACCCAGAAACTTCGGTGCCAGGAGTGCCTCCTAAGAATATGCCGAGGCAATACGCCTGGCTGTAGTGTCAGACATATCATAAATAGCAACGAGGAGAGGTTTACTAACATCCTCCGCAGTCTGAAGAGTCTTGAATATTTCCTGCCTCTGTGATCCCACTGGGATGGCCTGAGCCATGGCCTTGACCTTTTCCAGAGGGTATTCTGGTATTTTACCAAGGAGAGAGGCAGTTGGAAATCTTGAGGCCTCAGGTGACTGAAGCAAATGTCCTCTTGTCCCATAAATCCAACCTCCTGGACTCTGTGAGGAGGAAAAGAACTGAGTGCTTGGGTGCCCAAGAATGGTCATGGGCAGCTTTAATAATAATAATAATAACTTTTATTTAATAGAGTGCCTTTCAGAGTATCAAGGTGCTTCACAAACACATAAAAATTCAAGAGATTCAATAAATATCAGTAAAATCACAAAAAAATCAGGAAAGGTTTTACCCCATAGGAAAGTCTTCAGTGCCTGCTTAAAGCTCCCCACTGTCCTGCACTCCCGTAGCTGACAGGGCAGAGAATTCAGAGGGTAGGGCAACAAACACAAAAGTGCGAGACCCACATGAATTTAATCTAACCCTCAGAATCTTCAGCAACCCTCGTCAGCTGAGCGGAGCTGTTGCATAGGGGTGTAAGGAACCAGGAGCTCTTTCAAGTAGCCGGGCCAGGTCGCGTGGGGCTTTGTGGGTTAACAAACCTACCTTTAAAGGTGATCTGCCACTGAACCAGCAGCCAGTGCAGATCGCGCAGCACTGGGGTAATGTGAGATCTCCTAGATACCAGTCAATAAATGTGCAGCAACGCTCTGCACTAGCTGCAAGTGGCGGATATCAACCCCAGGAAGCCCTAAGTAAAGGGAGTTACAGTAGTCAAGGTGCGAGGTCACAAGGTGTGAACCAGAACAGGCAGGTCACTGGACAGAATGAGATGCTTGATCCTAGCAATGTTCCTAAGATGGTAAAGGCTAACTTGACAACTGCCGACACCTGATGATGAAGGGTCAGCCCAGCGTCAAGTATCACTCCAGGTCACGCACCGTTCAGAGGTAAGGATCTGAGCGCCCCAAGAATAAACCAGAGGGCAGATCAGTCCTCAGCACCTCTGTCCTGCGACCGGGTCAACCACCAAAACCTCAGTCTTTCCTGCGCTCAACTTTAACTCGCTAGAACTCATCCAATCCTGGATTTCAACGAGGCAGCTGTTAAATACCGAGATAGCACTAGCCTGGTCGGAGGCAAAGACAGGTAGAGCTGGGTATTATCAGCGTAGCAGTGAAACCTCAGCATGCACTGCCTACAATGTCTCCCGGAGGGGCATGTACACTGCAAACAACATGGGAGACAGCATCGGCCCTGGGCACCCACAAGGCAGAGAGAAAGACTCAGAAGAAAATATTCCTAGACAACTCTCTAAGTTCTACCAGTGAGGAAAGATGAAAACCATCTGGGAACTGTACCAGACAGCCCACAGACGGACCTCAGGCTCAAGCAGGACCCCATGGTCCACAGTGTCAAAAGCTGAGGATACATCAAGGAGTACCAAGATGGAATGGTTTCTCCAATCTCTCACCATCAGGAGATCATTGAGCACTCGAACCAGAGCAGTCTCAGTACTATGCCTCTACGAAAACCTGATTGGAGAGGTTTGTATAAATTATGGATGGTTAAATGGTTCTCCAGTTGAGTTGCCACCACTTTCTCGATAACCTTTCCCACAAAGGAAGGTTCGAGATAGGTATGTAGTTCGCTAAGTCTCGGGTCAAAGAAGCCTTCTTCAGAAGAGGTGTCACCACAGCCTCCTTCAGGAGCTTGGAAACTCACCCGATTCCAGGAGCACCAGACAATCTGCGCTAAGCAGGCCATGGTATCACTACAACCCAAAATTAGGGAAGTAGGGCCGGATCTAAACTACAGCACATGGGGCACTTCCCTGGACAATCCTCATAATATCAACAAACTCCGCAGGTCAAAGGTACTCCAGGAAATACCGGTCATAGTGACCGAGCACCGACCAACAACATCCCCATAGAATGAGACTGACGTATTTCCTGCCTGATGTCAGCCACCTTATTCGCAAAGAATCTAGCAATCTCATCACACTCCACTTGTGAAAAACTCGACAGAGCTGCAGACAGGCTGGGTTGCACAACCTGTTCACAGTTCGGAAGAGTTGAGCTGGTCGATTCCGAGCAACAGCTATTTCCCTGGACAGAATTCTGCCTTCACGGAAATCGCTGACTGATAGAGTTTATAATGTTCTAACAAAATAAGGTGGTCGGCATCCGAGGCAGATTTCCGCCAGTGACGTTCTAACCTATGCCCCAACCTCCGCAGCTCCTCAGAGACCCATCAAACCATGGGGCTTGGGGGTGAAGCGGAAGGGCTAACATGGACAGGAGCAATCAGGTCAAGTGCTGGAAGAAATAGCCCTATTATAGGCCATGACTAACAGCTCTGGATCTGTGCTGATTTCACGAACACCAAGATCCACAAAGGGCAGTAACTGACCATCTCCACAGGGGCCGACCTACCCAGGGGGCATGAAGGTTGAACCTCACGGTGTAGTGATCGGACCAACCGACAGGTTCCATCCCCAAATCAGAGGCCTCGATCCCCAGGGAGGAAGACCAGATCAAGAGGTGACCACCATTATGGGTAGCTGAGGAAACAACCTGTGTGAAGCCCAGTGATATCATCAACTGGAGGAAGTGTTGTCCAAAAAGCTAGATCATCAACCCAGGCATTGAAGTTGCCCAGAACCATCAGTCTGGGTGACTTCAATGCCATGTCAGTGGCGAAGTCTGCTACTTCCTGCAGGAACAGCTTCTCATCCCTGGTGGACAGTAGATGACAGCTATCCTGCACCCCCACCAGTTACCACAATGCACTCAAATGATTCTGCCTCCTCAACTGGTACCCCCAGTGAGGCCTTCGGTCTTAAAATAGACCGCTTTAGCGATCAATCTTGGGCATTGTAACACCGGTAACCAGGAGGAATACGCTGCCTCCAAAATTGGGGCAGAGTTTCCATCTAACCAGGTCTTGGTGATGCAAACCAGATCCACTGTTCCAATAAAATCTGCAATAAGTGCAGTTTGTTCTTAATGGATCTGGCATTGCATAACAGCGCCAGGTCGGATGATGTTTAGAGTCGTCCCGGTTGTTTGTCCACCCAAGAAGGGGTGCCCTTGGGCATGGGGACCAGACACAGATCACCACGCTCCAGACACCATTTCACCCCAGGGCTGCCTTCTGGTCTTAACAACCCCTATGAGAGACAGCCGCCATTCGGTCTCCAATGTCCACAAGATTTCTCCCCCTCACATGAGCGCATCCCCAGCACCTGACATCGCTGGTAGACAAAAGCAGGCGGGGTGAGGGGAGAACGGGTGGAGGGCAGGGAGAGAGGAGGCCAAAATAGCACAGGACAGGGCAAGCAGGCACATTCCACAAAATGCCACAAAACTGTGGAAAACAGGCTAAACAATCCTAATTTCTTAATACAATCAAAGTAAGCTGCAATTTAAACTTAAAAAGCTCCTAAAAGACCTAAAACATAAACACCCCAAAATCCCAAAGCCAACAAAACAAAATATAAATGAACAAACCATAAAACAAAACCATAACAGAATAAAATCGGTATCAGACACTCTCACTCACTGGTACCCTAGAACAACCCTTATCTAAATATAAATAAATAAAACAAAAATAATAAACCAGAAATCAGATGAAATTAAAAATAAAATAAACCCTCGGACTACACAATACCTCACTATGGTAGACAGTGAAACTGACTGGTACTCCCACTACCATGTGTAATTGTAAAATAATAAGAAAATGAAAATAAAATAACAAAACTTAAACAATCATAATTAAAAAAAAATATTTGTGGCAAAGTCGCTGAAAAAACGTTAGAGGATCCCCATCCTGGCACTTTCACTGCCAGAACTCCAGAGGCACAGGGATTATCATACGACAGAATGTTAATGATGAGCAATGATGACACCAAAACTAACAACACATAATCACAGGAAAAACCAGAAACACTCTCACTGGATCCAATAGGGTTTTAAACCGTGGAATAATTTGTCCATTAAAACAGGCACTGACGATCTTCAGGACTATCTTCATTCCCAAGCTGAAGTCCAAAAGGTAAAACCAAAGCCTCCCACTAAACAACAGTAGTTGCTAAGAGACCCCAACAGGACCCAGTAAGTTAGATTCTGGGGGTCTCTAGAGACAAAGACCACCACCCACTGACTCCTCAACGGTGGAGGTCCAACCTCTGCACCACTACAGTCAAGAGGCAGGATTTCACCGAAAAGGGCAATATTAGCAGGAACTAATCTCCAATGACCACAGAGTCCATCTAAGGCTGGGCAGAGTAATATGGCTTCCCATTGGGGGCATGGTAAAGCCTGTCTGCCTTCCTGGGCATGGTAGACAGGCATTGAGTGGGGCCTGTGCCAGACTGCCAGGTAGCATCATCCAAAGCAAGGAACAAGGGTGGAATGACCTTAGGAGGAGATTCAGGATCTCCAAGAAGTCTACCAGGTTCCTCCTGGTGCCATCCTCTTCCTCAGTCTGGAACCTCATGGCAGACTGCAGCTGCTTCATGATATTATAAAAACTGGGCTCCTGAGGGGTTGGGAGCCTGATGCTCAAAGCCCCACTCCTGGAGGAGACAGTGGACCTACTGAGGAGTAGGCCCTTCTTCCTCAGCCTCCTCTTCCTCTTCAGGTAGGAGGAGATCTGGGCAATATTCCCCTTCAATGTCAACCTAATCTGTGCCAAGGCCGACACAACAGATGCCAACAATGCTCAAGAGGCTGCGCAAGAGACTGAGCCAGCAACGAAACCAGAGGGGGCCCAAAGAGGTGCCAGGTGTGGTAAGTGCGGGAGTACTACCTGACCAGCACCATGGTAAGGGAAGTCAAAATGGTATTAATGTCGTTGACAGGTTGAGGAATAACTGTCATGACTGGGAGTGACGGCAAGGTGAGAAACTCACTGTGAGCCCCAAGGGGCCCAGAAGGTGATGAAGCTTGAGAGAGTCCAGTCGCTGAGCGGCCCTGCAGAATCAGCTGCAGCAACAGGGCCAAGGAAAGGCCAGCCATCAACATTCTGCTGTGGGAGCAGTGGTGCCCAGAGCCAGAGGAGCCTGCACAGAGGCTGATGAACTAGCGGGCAGTGGCGATGACCCGGAGGTTGATGGCCACACCTCCAGCAAAGCCGAGAGTCCCCACCCAGATCGGCCTGGAAGAGCCGGCCACGGAGGGGGGCAGTGCAGAGGACGTGACAAGGAAGTCCCAGAGGACTGTTCATTATCCAGGAGCACTGGCCTGGGAACGGTCCTTTTACCAGTCCTTTTCTTAGGCCTTAGCTGCCTATGGCCCCTAAGAGCACGCTGGAGATGGGAAGGAAAAGCCCTAAGCCCCCTGTTCCAAACTGGCTAGTTGCTGCTCCATGAGGAAAACTTTGAGGGTTTTCTTATAGTGCTGAAGCAGGAGTGTAGCCAGAATTTTAAACTTGTACTCAAAACTAATGCACTGTTGCCCCCATTATGTAAACATGAACCAAAATATGTGCTGCCATGCCACATCAACAATAGCCCCCGTTTGCCATGTCTGAGTTCAAGTAATCAGTTTCTTCCTGTAATCCTCCTTCCTTGTTTTGCTGCCTGCCTGGTAAGTTGTTCTTGTTTGTATATTTGGCTGGTGGCATCAGTGCCCCATAGCAAGCAACAAAAGGCAAAATGGCTTAGTGTTACACAGACACAAAGTGACTCAATGTCCTTGCTTTCCTCTTTTGTTGCCCCTGCCTGATTTTTTACTGTACTCTGCTGAGTACAGTGATTCTTCTACCGACACCCCTGTGCTGAAGAGTTGTCAGATTAAACTTCTGGCAGAGGGTGCAGGCCTTGGATTGTGAGAAGGCCCCAGACAGCAAACACAGAGATCGTGGTCATCCTTCTAGAAAATCTTCTTTCCTCAGCAGCAGCGATGGAAAAAAAAAAAGGATGAATCAACGGTTCTAGACATACAAAGTTGAGAAAATAAAGAAATATAACATTTTGGTGGTTGACTGAATGACAAGGTTTGCAACAGTGTGGTGAAGTCGACATCAGGAAAGAACTGAGGGGTGAGCAGGACTGCCCTCGCCTATATAGGGATGATGATGTCAGCAGGTGACATCGGCATGGGCAGCCCTAATAGACTGCTACAGAAAAGGCTTTAGTGGAACTTAGTGCCTGATGGACAAGTTCCATAGGTGTGGCCTGATGAAAGAGATATCCTGATGAAGATCGAGATGCTGCATCTCATGGGGTTACTTGGTTGGAAAAATTTCAAATAAATAAATAAATGGTCCTGGGGACATAAGCCAAAAGCAAGCGCTGCCCACATGGAGCTCCTGCCACTTTATATGTCTTCATTACAGTCTCTTACTTTTTTATCAAGGGGTCATAATGGCTGCTGCTCATGGAACAGAATGGTAGTTTTCTTCATGGCGGCCAAGACTGCTGCATCAACTTCAGGGCTCGCATCCTATGATTTTGCATCCTTATCATCAATTTTGTATATCAAAAGCTGGTGCATTGTGTTCAGTGTTTGCCAATTCGAGGCCACTATGTCCTTTGCTGTGTCTCGTGATTGGAAGACAGTCCTTCCGAATACACTTTTCAAGGGTCTGCTTTTTCTAGACCCATGCTGCAGCTCTTCCTCCAGCTCCAAAGTGATGCAGGGTTTGCTTCATTAGCGTTTTCAGATGCTCCCAGTTAAAGGCTCTGTCTGGTCTAACTTCACAAAGGGAACCGCACTGGGATGGGGTGCTCACATAAGTTTCAATTGTCACAAAAGAATGGGGCATCACCACCTGTTATTCATGGTTGCCACTATAACAAGCTAAAACTTGTTATAGTGGTGTCCCTGAATAATGGGTGGCAAATACCTGGTCTAGCTGCCACCTGGTCTTCATATAGAGGAAACATATTCTCCGTCCTTTAATGGGTAGAAATGGACAAGCCTTCCCATGGGGAATGCGATTCTGGATCCCTTCGTATACTATCAGGGAAAGATCAGTAGCTCCCTTGCATGACAATGCCTTAGATCTGAGCTCAGAGGCACTTATCTGTTCTACTGCTTTTGTTGCAAAGCGTGAAAAGCACTGAGCTTCCTCTGCTTAGAAGAAGAGGCTTTTTCACAGGATGGGCAGTAGAGGCTGCCACAGGACCGGAGCCTAGTTCAGCATTTTCTACACACAGGGGCCTTAGACCTTATATTCTTTCATAAGATATTTAAGGATTCCATGTTGTGGTCAGTAAGGACCTAAAATAACTTGTGTTTGTCCAAGTGCAAGTCTTTATGGCCCAGGAATGTCTTAGTGGCTGAAAAGAGGAGCACTAGAAGTCTGGAGAGAGGTATCTTTCTGTAGCTTACGATTTTTCCAAAAATGGCGCCACACTCAAACACAGATGCATGGATTGTACCAAAATGGGCACTGTGTCTTCTTCACTTGTGCCAACTGTACCAAGATGACTACTTCATTAATGGGTATGTGTGACCTGTACCAAGATGACCGTCTCTGGTACAAATGACCTTAATGGACTGCCAAGATGGCACCTGTCATACATGTGCAGATGGAGGCACAGAATAACAAATTACTCATCTGTAACAATAGTTCTAGGAGTGGTACATGATGT
The DNA here is from genome assembly GCA_016271365.2 of Neoceratodus forsteri. NCBI lineage: Eukaryota > Metazoa > Chordata > Ceratodontiformes > Ceratodontidae > Neoceratodus > Neoceratodus forsteri. Next base: position 417,356,106 of record CM057452.1, on the reverse strand, counting down.
TTATCCACACTTCTGGTGATTTGCCTTTCCCATTAAGACTCGCAGAAACACCTTCAAGTTGGCTCCTCCACCCACCCACCACATGGTAACTCCCTTGGCTCTCCCCATTATGCCAGACCCTGCCTGCTGGAAGCAGTGTTGTGCACCAAACCAGGGAGGTCGGTGGGTTCCGTGGATGAACATCATATATCACTCCTGAACTACTTACAAGTAAGTGAACCTGTTTTTCTAGGATATGGATATGATGTTCTATCCACATTTCTGTCAGACTTCTAGCAGGTCCTGGGGAGGGAGGCAAGGTGCACACCCCTACTTAGGAAACAAAGATTGAGAACTGAGGCCCCAAACCAGCATCCATGCATGACTCAAGGTCGATGTGGTAATGGGAAATGAAGGTGTGTGCTGACCTAGGTAGCAGCCCTGCAGATTTTGTGGACAGGGATGTGTCTGGAAGCAGCCACCGAGGCAGTAGTATGATGGGTGGAATAAGCCCTTAGCCCTAAGGGAGCTCCTACCGCCAACCTACAGCAGAGGGGCAATGCAGGGTACAATACACCTGCCAATCATCTCTTACCTGCCGGTCTGCCAGGTACAGCTTCAGCACAGGTGACAAATAGCTGGCGAACCTCTCCCCAAACTCCAGCCATGCGCCCTTATAGTAGGCAAGCACGCCCGCAGGTGCAAAGTATGGAGCCTGTGCTCGGCCTCCGAGGTGTGACTGGTGAAGTACACTGGGAGATTGATCACCTGATTAAGGTGAAACTCTGACACAACCTTTGGGAGGAACTTGGTTGGGGCACAGGACAACCTTGCCCCTGTGGAAGACCAGGTAAGGAGACTCCACCGAAAGTGCCTAGAGTTCACTGATCCTTCTGGCTGACGGATAGTCACCAAGAAGACGGTCTTCCAAGACAGGTGAGACATGTCACACCTGTGCATCGGGTTTGAATGGCTTGCCCATGAGCTTTGCCAAAACCGGCAGCAAGTCCCACAGTGGTGGTGGTGGTGGTGGCTCACGCACTGGAGGGAAATGTGGTCAAGGCCATTGAAAAGCACCAGACCACCTTCTCTGTGCCACTGACTGCTGACCGCCTGCACTCCAGTAAGCAGAGATGGCTGCCAGGTGCACCTTAAGGGTTGTCGACTGAAGGCCTGACTAGAGAGGCACCACAGGTAGTTAAGGATGCTAGCCACTGACAGGACAAGGTCCAGCCCCTTGCCCTGGCACCAAATGGAGAACCTCTTCCACTTGAAGGCATAGCATTTCCTGTCGACTCCTTCCAAGATGCCTCCCAACAGTGAAGACATCTTTGAGAGACCCAAAGCCTGGAACTCTAGCTGCTCAGGAACCAGGCTGTCAGGTGCAGGGTTGAAGGTCCGGATGGAGCACCTTCCCGATTGATGGAGAGCGGGTCCGGGTGGAGAGGAAGACGCCTCGGAGCCTGCTGCTGAGGCTGAAGAGATTGGGGTACCAGAACTGGTGTGGCCAGTCCGAGCCACCAGGATCATCTGTGTCTTGTCCCTTCTGGCCTTGAGCAGCACCCTGTGGATCAAAGGGAGTGTGGAGAAGACATAGAAGAGGCTTGGGGTCCAGGGCTCGAGAATGCATCCTCTTCAGCATGCCCTGCTGAGGGGATGGGCACAAAATAGCCTCAGCTTTCGCTCTCCCTGGAGGTGAAAAGGTCCATCTGAGGGGTGCCCCACTGGGAGAAAAGACTGTCTACTACCTCTGGGTGGAGAGACCACTTGAGAGACATTTCGCCCACATGGCTAAGAGCATCCGCCTGCTGACTGAAGGCCGCTGCCACATGGATCACTAGGAGATTGGCCTCCAGGCTGCGTGCGAGGTCCACACAGAGAGTTTCTTTGCACAGTGGCAGGAGTGCGTCCTGCCTGGTTTGTTGAGGCAGTACATGGTCGTTGTGTTGTCTGTCTGGACCTGGACCACCTGACCCCGGATGTGGGGAGCGAATGCAGTCAGCTGAACTGCTCGGAGCTCCAGCAGGTTGATGTGGCATCAGGACTCCTCAAGGGTCCAGAGCCCATGGACTCTGTGTTCCTCCAGGTGGGCACCCAGACCATGACAGAGGCATTGGTCATCAGGATGACCATCGGCTCTGAGCAGATGCTCTGGGACAAACCACCACTGGAGGCGTTCCATATCCACTGGGTCAGTGACCAGCTGGTCAAAGTGACCCCTGCGCTGAGACCACTGCCTGGCCAGCTCCCACTGCAGGGAGTGCATTCTCCAGTGGGCCCATCGGACTACTCTGGTGCAGGCCACCATGTAACCCAGCAGGTGCAGGAAGTCCCAGGCAGGCGAAACTGCCCAATATGGAATGACTGGGGAAAAGAGGAGAGACCCTCCACCCTGTCCATGGGGAGCCGGGCTGTGGATTCTGCAAAGAGTCGTGCTCCCGCCCTGATGAAGTGGATCACCTGCAAGATACAAGTTCCGACCTGGCTTGCTGACCAGGAGGCCACAGACGAGGTCTGAGGGGTCAGGTCCCTGACCACTCCACTTCCTGTCTGGAGGGACCTATCAGCCAGTTATCCAGGTAGGGGTAAACCCGACCCTACAGCACTCAGGGAAGCTGCCACCACATGCGATGCATTTGGTGAAGACCCTGGGGATGAGGACAGGCTTGAATGGCATGGCCTGGAACTCATAGAGGTTCCCTGCTCGAAGGGAGGAACCTTCAGTGTGACGGACAGATCAGGACGTGAAAGAACACACCCTGAAGATCCAGGGAGCAAACCATAGAAACATAGAAGTTGACAGCAGTTAAGGACCATAAGGCCCATCCAGTCTGCCCATAAACCACATGTCTTGCTCTAGAGATGATATGATCTGAGACAGAGTTACAATCCTGAAGGTGCACGTCTTGAGAAACTTGTTTAGGTCGTGCACATCTAGACTGGGCACTAGCCCCCATCTACTGGCAGGAAGTACCTGGAGACAAATCCTGGGTGTTCTGGAGGCCCGTGAAAGAAATCATGACTTCCTGGTGAGGAGCTGGGCTATGTCATCTCTGAGAGCTGACAGAATGTTTAGTGGATACCAAGTCCTCTCATGGGGCAGGCTCGGCAAGGAGGGTGCTGCTCGATTGGAGGCAGACCCTGACCCACCACCTGAGGACCCACCTGTCCTGGTGACAATGGACCAGGCGGAAAGGAAGTGGAGAGAGCTGGCCCTCCACGGAGGACCATGAGGAGGTGTGATGGGTATGAGAGAGGCATCCCTCATCCTGTCACTGTGCAGGCTTAGAGGAGGAGGAGGAGATTCTGGTTGAGGGACCACCACAGCCTCTTCTCACAGGCTTACAGATGACCAAGGCCGAGGTCGCCAGGCCTGGGCCTGCTGACCAACAGGGCTCGGCTGGTTTGGCTGCAGGAGTAGAGGTGGACCTAAAGGGCTTCCTTTTCTGCTGCTGCTTGGGCCCTTGGGGTCCTTTTGAGCAGATGTCACAGAGTCCAAGGTGGCACTGACTTTTCAATGTGGGTGAGGTGGCTCTTGACCCCGGACCGAACAAGTTGGTACCCAGGAAAGAACATCAACCAGCTTGTGCTGAGTGTCAGCCGTGAAGGTCGAAATCCTCAGTCAAGCCCTGTGGCGATGGCCACTGCAGCCACCACAGAGTGAGCACAGGAGTCCCCAATGCCCATGGCTGTCTGGAGCTGCTGCATAGCTACAGCACGCCCTGATCCTGGACCTGTTTGACCATGGTCTGGAGGTCTCACCAGCAGATGAGGAAGCACCTCATCCAGGGTGCCCAGCAGGCGTGAGAGAAGTTGGCCGTGGGAGGGCTGACCTCACCTGGCGAAGACCAGCGAGGAGGCAGTGTAGACCTTTTTAGCTGAGTGGTCCAATTTCTTGGACTCTTTGTTAGGCGGATTGTCAACATCCCCAGTGTTGCCGGAGCACTTAAACACAGAATTGGCTACCAGCCCTCGGCCGAGGGGTGTTCTGTGAACTGAGAAGGAACTGGTAGGTGCTGCATACCTGTGACCATCCGGGAAGAGAGTGCAGGGCAGGAAGCAGGGCACTGCTGAAGCTCCAGGGCAGGGCCAAGAATGGTCTCTGCTACTGGGAAAGACTCCATCGGAGTATTTCCTTAGTCGAGAATCTCGGTCAACAGGTAATGGGCCCGCTCTGGATGGTCCATTTTCATACCCTGGACTCAGAGATCAGGCAAGGAAGGCCAATAAAAGAAAAGGCCTTCGTCCGCTAGAGATCCCCACCAACTCCATGTAGACCAGAAAGGAGTGCAGGAGGAACCTCCATCTCAAAGGAGTCGTTAAGAGGGGTTGACCGCGACGAGTCCCCATTGACCCTCCACTGAAAGTCAAGGGTGACGGTGACCAACAGCCAATGGAGAAGTCCCTTGGTCAGCCGAGACTCCTTAGTCAGAGGGCCAATCGGCCTAGCCGGGACTGTCTTGGTCAGCTCCTTAAGCAGAGAAGGCATCGGTCTGTTGGGCGAAAGCCAGGTGAAGGCTTGTTTAAGGTTTTGTATTTGGTGTGTTACTTTGTGATAATGTCATGATCACTGTACACTTTAAATTTGGGTCCTACCACACATGACCTTACACCCTCTTGGCGTTACTGCCAAGGTGCTAGAGGTACTCATATGTCACGACTCGTTTGGCAAGAATTAAAACTTTGCTCAACAACTTACTTACATATAAAGGCTATTGATTTCTTTCTGTGTGCTGTGATCCTGGATTGTGAAGGCCGGCGAGTAGCTGGAGCCGCTTCACGCCAGTGAGCACTAGCCTTGCCACATGAGATCCTCGTAGCATTGACGCAACTTATGTCAAAGCCTCTCCTCACCTGAGGAGAATGAAGATGAAGAGCGCAGCGGTGCCACCTTCTGTGGTGTTGAGAGCGGGAGCACCGTGTAGGTGGGAACCGCTTGACTCACAAGAAGAAGACAGAGACCTCGACCGCCGGTGGGGGACCGCGGCAGGGCTTGAGGGAGTTGGCGGTGCTGAGGCTCCTCCAGGTCTTGGTCACTGACCAGAGGTGGCGGTCAGCGGACTGATCCATCCCAACAGTCTAAATCAGGACCGGAGCCCTGAATAAGGAAGTGTCGGCCTCTTCAGTCGACCATTGGTCAACCAGTTCGAGAAAAATCTCTTCCAGAAGATCAACTAGCATCTCGCCAACTGGCCTGATGGGGTTACCATGGAGCTGGCGGCCTGGGCTGAGGATTGACTGAAATCGATCCAGAGGAGGCGGAATCCAAAGCTCTCGAACCGAGAGCTTTGATGATCTCACAAACATCGACAAGACTGTTTTCTGGACTCTTTTCTTCAACTTGATTTGTGCCCAGGGGTCCCTGACCGAGGGGTGGCAAGGACTGGCACAATTCTTTGAAGGATCCGTGAAAGTCGAATCCAGCTGGAGTGGCACAAAGGCAGCCAATGAAGAGGGAGTGGAAGCGGCCTGGGCCGCAGCCTCCTCAAACGCTGCAAGCTGTTCAGTGGACCCTGTAGCTGTGGAGACCCCTGCAATGGGCATCCTTAGATTTGACTGGCAGGTTTCGCTCGATTGGTCGGCCTAACTGAGTCGGATGAGACGGTCCTCAAGAACGGTAGGATGGAAAATTTGACAAATGTTGCAGGCCTGGGGATCGTGCTCGTGTCCCAGGCAACAGGTCTATTAGCGTGCAGATCAGTTTGAGATATCTTCAGCTCAAGAGGCACCGAAAGAAGCCGAGCAGACTTGTTGTCCATCACAGTTGTGATCGATGATCGAGCTGAAGACACAAAGTGTTAAACTTTTGAGAGTAAATTTATAGATTTAGTCCAGGGCCTACTCAAGTAGCGACCTTGGCAATGGAGGGAATCTGCTTCTTCCAGTGGAAAGGGAAGATCTGGCATCATGGGGTAGAGCTGAGGAGTTACCTAACGGGTGGGTGGAGCCAGCTTGAAGATATTTTCAGCACTGCCAGAAGTGTGGATAGAATATCATATCCACACCCCTAGAAAACCTCTTACTTACATGACTTTCTCACAGTGATCGTGGGACTCAGGAATCCACCCATTAGACTACAAAACCCCGCTTCCTTACTTAAGCTGTGTTGCAGAGGCAACAGGCTATCTTTAGAAGGCACCGCTAGGACTGTGGGGACTACAGTGCCATAACAAGGTACAGAAGCCCATGGTTTCAAACCAGCAGACAGAACCCAGAAAGTTGCAAGTGCTTCTAGGAACCTTCATCCTACTGAAAAGATACAGTAAGGTACAAAGAGGATGCAACAAGTCTGAATCCAACACAGAAAACCATGAAAAGTCACTTCTGCTGTAATAAAAAAGGAGCCATTCTACCAGGCAGGATGTAGGTTGTAAAGACTGATGGGGTGTGTCCATAGCTTCTAGAATGTTACAACCATCCCAGCTAGCAGGGAACAACACACCGCACTATCTGACTGCCTGAAAGAGCCAACACACAAACTCTGTTCACAAAATGTCATTCTAATGGTCATATTAACAACCAAAATGAAGATTCCGTACCTACCGTAATTCTTGATCTTCCTGTTATCTTCACCATTTCATCACTGATGGGCAGTTGGCTGGAGACAGGCGCCGGTGAGTCTTTTTGTAGGAGGGAGGAGCCGGCGCTGTCGGCACCACCCACAATGCCGATGCGCTGTGTGGCCTGGTGATTGACTAGTACGGCCATTGGCTCCTCCTCCACCTCAGTTCTGCTTGCCAGGGAAACAGAAGAAAACAGGATATAGAGAAAATAAGGATGGGCAAGGAAGCCCGAGAGACAGCAAAAGGAAAGGATGTCAACTGAAAATAAATAGGCCGACCAGAAGACAGAGGAGGAGGGGGACCTGGGAGGTTATGGGCTGAAAGGCCCCAGTCTCTGGACAGCCAAAAGGGCAGGAAGGGAAGGAAAGAGAGACAGAGACAGAGAAAGAGAATTAAGGGGACAGGAAGGAGGGGAGGCCAAGACCCATCCAGAAATTAAGCTGGCAAAGGGAGCTCATCCAAGGGATATCATTCAACAGGGAAGATTCAAGGAACTCGGAAGAATACTGTTAGATGAGTACACCTCCCCAAAAATCCCAAATTCCCAGGAGGATTTCCGGCCCCCTCCTTTATCATAAGGGTTCGGGGTGGGAAGGAGAAGGAAACCCAAGGGAAGGGACAGCCAAAGATTAGAATAACAAAGGAGAGTGAGTTTCAGTCAGCCCCAGAACCCCCTCATCCCAGGGGACCCAAAGATCAGTGACCCAAGAGGATTAGCCGACTCTAGATCAGACCCAGGATAAAGGAAAGGGCCCACCAGAAGTCCCTATGATAGCCCAGACAGAGCTCTCTACTTGCCCTCTTCTGACACTCCCCAGAGATCTCTTAGCAGGCCGCCAGGAGGAGGGAAAAAACCCAGCAAAGTGTAGAAGAGGGGCGAGCAGAGAAGGCACAGCTCAGGGACTGAGACCTTGTGAGGGGAAGCTGGGATTCAGTGATGAATGGTGAACATACACAGGAAGATCAAGAATTACGGTAGGTACATAATTTTCATATCTTCCTGTGTCAGTCTTCACCATTCATCACTGGCAGTGAGAATGAGCTCCAAGGGGCCCAGGAACCCTGAGAGACTAGCATCCCTCAGCCCCCACCATGGGGAAAATGGGGGTGGGGACCATCCACTGGCTGAGTTAGGCCTGGGACTGGTCAGGAAGAGGCAGGGTCCGACCCTGGGGAAGGAAGGCACCCTCCAACTCCTGTCTCGCCCTGAGGGAAAAGATATGGGTCTCCGGAAAGAGGAGGCCAGAAACCTACACCGGGCCAAAGGTGACAACCTCAAAAGGCAAAGCCACACCGCCCACCTAATGCAGATCGCTGTCCCTGCAAGTCATGAAGCGATTTCACTGGCATCATAAGATGCCCTGACTGGTGCCTGCCAGTTCCAGACTTATAACAGAGAGAGCTATGGCTTTGCAGAGTAGCCTCCAAACAGGCAACAATGCTAGAGCTTGGCCAGCATCGCCCACAGATGCCTGTTATAGGTAGCATCGAGCCTGATGTGAAACAATGGCTAGAGTCATCCGCAGATGAGAAAACTCTCCACCCCAGACAATCGAACTCACAGAGTCAGGATCCGGGAGTTGGTCATGGACCGGACGTCAATGCCGGAAGGAGTGTCCAGACGGTCTGTTCCAAAGTGGGATGAGGCAGAGCCTGGAGACCTCGGGGTGTACAATACCACATCTGGCAGTCCATGGGGCTGGAACTGTGGCATATGGAAGCTGCCAGGCACTGCATAATGCCTCCTGGAAGGGAACTGGCCAGAAGGGGATCACCAAATGGTGTGCCTCCAAATCACCTAAAAGGCTTGCATCGCATGCTCAGTATTGTGACGGGCAAAGTGGGTAATGTGCAGGTCCCTGACCAACCTCGCTAGGAAGCGCTGATTCTGAGTTTGATCAGCCTCTGAGGACACATGGACAGAGGGCTCCTCTTCCTCTGTGGAGGAAGACGAGAGGCTGAGGAGCTTGCAGAGTCAGACTCTAGCTGTGGAGGGGAACCGGTCAAATAACTTTTTGTCCATAGCCCCAACATACTGGGGGAAATCCACAGCCCAGGATCTGAACTGCTCAAGATCAAAGGTCCCAAAGGACCATCATAGCCTGGGAGAAGGGGAGCTGGACGCAAAGGCATGGTGAACCTGTCACCGACGTGAGCCCTCTGCCAGGGCTGGAAGACTCTATAGGTGAACCTGGCATAAGCTGGAATCCACAGGTCTGCAATTCACCGACCTGTTAAGAAACGTGAAAGCTGTCAGGTCTTAGCCCTGTAGGAGAAGCTTCCTATGAGGGACTGGGCCACATGGATTCAGAAGGGCAGTCCTCGGCCCCACCTAACGAGACTCCTCAACCGGGATGAAGGAGAGAAACTGGCTCAGCACTGCAGCACTCCCCTGGCCCCAGAGGGCCACAGAAGCATGCTGCCATCCCTCACCCTGTCCTCTCAACCTCGCTGACTCGGAGGAAGCCTCTTCCTCGCACCCTGTGCCAAGAACCCCCATTCAAATGACTCCCCAAGGAAAGTCACAGAGGAGGGAGGTTCAGTCTTGATCCTGATAGAGTGGATGGCACCAGTGACAGCAGCCACCCCTCCCCAAAATCCGGACCACCACTCCTGCAGTAACAGAACCGCCAACGACGCACCTGAACCTCTGAGCTGCCATTGGCTTGAGAGTCAGCGGGCTGCAGATGCCAGAGCCGCAGGAGGGAGCACCTGGTGAGACGCAAGAATACTAGGCCATAGAGAACCCTCAGACTCCAAGAAGTCAGGCTGCCAATCTGGATCAGCCTCAGACTCGTCCGGCTCTGAAGAGGAGACAAATCCAGAGGAGCTCTGGACTGGCAGCCTGGGTGCTATCCCGCCGGCTCCATGAGTCGGACTCACACCTTGCGCCGACGCCCGGATCACTGGAGCCGCAAACGGCCCTAGGATGGCGCCGAGGAATGCCTCGCATCAGGACCCACAGCCATGGGCCCCAAACGGGAGCCTGCCTCCGAAGAGGTGACTGCCAGAGCGGTGCTCCTGGGCCAGCCCCAAGTGGAGCCAGACTAGACCTTTAGCACCGCGGTAGGAACCTCCTCTATGGCACGGCAAGAAGAAAAGGAGGCCCTCTTCACCAGACCGTGGAGGCCCAAGAGTCCTGCACTTGGACCAGCGAGAATGACGCCACCTCCGAAGTCAGTGGATCCCGCCGACCTTTGACACGCAGTGCTCCAGAACGTGTCGCAGGTATCCATGTCGTGCTGGGGTCCAAGGCAGTGAGGCAAATATCATGCTGGTCAGTAACAGAAATCTGTTGGCTGTAGGAACACCAACGCATAGCAGGCCAACCCATTTTCTTGTCATGTTTATTGTCCTGAGGACCAGGCATGACGCGATGGTAACAAAGAAAAATTACTCACCTTAGTAATGTTGTTTCTTCTAATGGAGTCTTGCTATATTATAGACATTAGCAGTTTGTTCCAGCTCTAGAACTGCCCCGGAGTGAAATGGTTAAAACCATTCCAAAATAGAATTTTGCACGAGCAGCTCTATCTGTGTCATTTCAAACTTGAACTGTCAGATCTTTACGAGCCAAACTCACTAAGGTCTGTGTGGAAGCTGTAACCTCACACTAGCCAAATGGCTACCTAAATAATAACAACTATTGATGGTCCCAACACCCAAGACTCAAGTCAGGGGACCAGAAATACTAACACCATTCTAATAATATGAAAATGGAACATAAGTATAATAAAACACACACGCTGCAACACACACACCCCAAAGTCCCAAAGGGGACAAAATGCTAACAGGAATTAAGTAGTGCCCACACTAAGTTGCCCGCACCCCACCAAGTAGAGGTTCTGAGAGGGTCAGGTTGGGGAGGTCTATATTATAGCAAGACTCCATTAGAAGAAACAACATTACTAAGGTGAGTAATTTTTCTTCAAACAACATGAAGTCTTGCTATATTATAGACATTAGCAGAATACACAGCAGTACTCCATGGAGGACGGCAGAACCTACTTAGGGAATAGGCTCTGAAGAACAGCTTGTGCCAAACCGAGCATCTCTCCTGGCCTGGACATCCAGGGAGTAATGCTTGGTAAAAGTGTGTACCGCTTCCAAGTAGCAGCCTGGCAAATCTCTAATAAAGGGATATCTCTGGCAGCAGCTAGAGACGAGCTGTACCCCTGGTAGAATGAGCCTCAAACCGGGGGGCTCTGCCCACTTTCTGATAACAAAATTGGATACAAGAGACAATCCACCTGGCTATTGATCTCTTTAGTGGCAGGTTTGCCTTTCCCAACTTCACCATAGGTAAGGAAAAGTTGGAGGATTCAACCTCAGACCTTTGGTACGCCTATATAATAACTAAGAGCCTCTTAACATCCAGGTTGTGCAACCTCCTCTCACCCAAGAGGAGTGATCAGTGAAAATACTGGAAGGAAGATAGATTGATTAAGATGGAAATCTGAAACCACCTTAGGCAAAACTTCCTATTAGTCCTAAGGACTACCTTATCCCTGTGGAAATGAAAGTCAGTCTCCACTGACAAGGCTTTGCACCACTTAAGGGCCTGGCAGAAGTGATAGCCACTAGAAAAACAAGTTTTTCAAGTTAGGTACCTAAGCTCTGCACAAGACAGAGGTTCAAAAGTGGGTTGCATTAACTGGGCAATGCAAACATTAAGGTCCCAAGCAGGGCCGGTTCCCAAAGGGAGGATTAGTATGGAGTAACCCTCAAAAACTTGGAAAAACAGGATGAGAGGAAAGAGGGATGACTTTCCTGTTGATACAAAAGCAGACACAGCTGCCAAATGAACTCTCAGGGTAGCTGGTCTGAGACCCAAGGAATTAAGATGTACCATGTAATCTAACAAAATCAGCAATTAGCAGATTCTGGGAAATATTTTCCAGCACACCAAATGGAAAACCTTTTCCATTTAGAACTATAAGTAGCCCTAGTGGAAGGCTTTCTGGAAGCCTTTAGGATCTCAAGAACACCCTGAGAGGTGTAAATCAGCAACTCTAACTCCTCAAGAGCCAGGCCTTGAGGTTGAGGGATTTGAGGTCCGGATACCAACCCTTCTGGGCACAAGTCAACAGATTGTGATTCCTGGGGAGGCACAGGGAAGATGGACTGTCAGAGACAGAAGGAGGGGTACCAGGGCTGCCTGGCCCAATCCGGGCAATCAGAATCACCCTGCAAGGCTGAGATCTGATTTTGACTAGTACTTTGAATAGGAGAGGAAAGGGGGAAAGCATGGAGGAACTTCCCTCCCAATCCAGAAGAAGGGCATCCAGGGAACTGAGCCCAGCACTGGAGGCCTGCAACAGAACAGAGGAAGTTTGTGATTGTCTGGGGCTGCAAAAGACCTATCTGAGGGATGCCCCACCTGGCAAAAACTATCCCCAGCACTTGAGGATCCAGGGACCATTCGTGATGGCCCTGGGAAATCTTGCTGAGGGCAACTGCTAGGACATTGTCCTTCCTGGAAGATGAACTACTATGAGGGAAGTGTTCAGGAATAGGCCAGAGACCACAACTTTCATTGCCTCGTGCACAAAGTCAAGACCGAGTGCCCCTGCTTGTTGATGTACCACATTGTTGTGTGTTGTCTGTTCCTGACTTGTATCACCTGTCGTGACAGATGCAGAAAAGCTTGAAGAGCTAAAAGACAGCCTGAGTTCCAGCAAACTGATGTGGAGCAGAGATTCCTGGGGACCAAACTCCCTGAGTGGAAAGGTCGCCCATGTGGGCTCCCCAACCCAGAAGGGAAGCATCTGTAGTGAGAGTCAAGTCGTGAGAAGGGGAAATGAAGGGACCCCACTCTTGAATTGCTCTGATCCTGCCACCACTGGAGAGCTAGGATCAAGGTTCGAGTCACTGGGACCAACTTGAAAGGGGTCTCTTCTCTGAGACCAAAAGGTTCTCAAGTGAAACTGAATGTCTCTCATCTGAAATCTGGCTCCCTGCACAACAGCTGTGGATGCAGCCATGTGCCCCAGGAGCTGCAGAAAGTGTCTTGCTGGTCAGAGACCTGCAGAGTGAAGGAAGAGGCCAGAGCCACTAAATTCCTTACCTTTCTGGGGGAAGAAAGGCTCTGGCTAGCTTTGTGTCCAATTCCTGCCCTATAAAGGTGAGTACCTGGACTGGTTCCAGAACCGACTTTGTAGGTTTAGCAGAAAACCCAGGAGGTGAGAAGCTGCTGGGTGACCTGCAGGTGAGATTTTACCTGTTCTGGGGACTGGCCTACAATGAGCCAGTCATCTAGATAGGGAAAACAGCAATCCTCTGCCTCCTTAAGGGGCCACTGCCACTGCTAGACACTTTGTGAATACCCTTGAGCAGAGGTAAGGTCAAGGGCATTGCTCTGAACTGGTAATGACCTGAGGGCAGTTCGAATCTGAGGTACTTTCTGATGGATCTTCTGATTAGGACATGGAAATAGGCATCCTTGAGGTCCAGGGAGGCTAGCCAGTCCCCTGGCCTTAGGGAAGGTAAAATCATTGCCAGAGTTACCATTTTGAACTTTGGTTTCAAAAGATGCTTGTTCAGATATCTGAGATCTAAAATGGGCCGCCATTCTCCTGTCTTTTTGGGGTAAGGAAGCATCTGAATACAGACCCCTGCCCTGATGCAGGGGAACCCTTTCTACTGCTCTGAGAGCCACAGAGATGAGACCTCTGTTTCCAGAGCGAGGGTCTCTGAAGCACTTGTAGAAAAAGTCTGCTTCTCAACTTGGGAAACTTTTTGAAGCTGAGAACCAGACCCTGGCTTACTACTTCCAGAACCCACTAGTCTGAGGTTAAAGAAGCCCACTTCTGACTGAAGTAAGCCAGCCTGCCCCCACTGGTACAGGGAGAATGGCCTGGGCACCATCGTGCCTGCTTTCAGGAGCTTTAGGCTGGGGGTGGGAGCAGGTCTGCCCACCCCTCGCCTGCCCCTGCCTCTGAAGAAGCCCCTCTGAGCAAAGGCAGAGGAGGCCTGAGTCTGGTAGAAGGCCTGTGAAAAGGCCTACCCCTACCCCTGGGGCATGCCTTTGAGGAGTGGCTTGCCGCCTAGCCTGGGCACTCTTGTAAGTAGTCCTATATTCATCCATCTTCTTCATGTAATTCTCTGTCTGCTCTCCAAACAGAGAATTTCCCACCACAGGAAAATCCATAGCCTTAGTCTGGGTATCCTGGGACAAACTAGTACACCTGAGCCAGGCCAACCCATTAAAAGCTACAGATGTGGCCATGACCCTAGAGGAACATCATTAACATCCACAGCAGCATGAAACTGAACCTTAGAGGCTTCAATGCCATAGCAGCCACCTGTTCTAGTTCACTAGCCAGCTGGCCATGGGCCTGCTTGGCCAATTGCATAACAGTATCCCATCTAGATTTCTGATACCTAGCTACATAAGCCATATAATTTGCTTGCCTGAGTCCCAGAGAGGCTGCCATAGACTGTTTTTTGCCATGGCATCAATCTTCCTGGAATCCTTGTCAGGAGGATGTGAAGCCAAGGGAATATTAGCTTTATCACAGGCAGCAGCCTGAACTACTCCAACATGACTGCATTGCTGAGAAAGGAATTCTGTATCAGGGCCTGACAATGTATACCTTCTGTCCATCTTTTATCTACAGGAGGCACAGAATTAGGAGCTTTTAAAATTTTGTTTGTTTCCTAAAATACTTATGTAAAGGAATAGACAATCTCCTAGACTCTGGGATATCCATCATTTCCACAAAATCAGGCTCCTCTTGCTCATCCACAGCCTCTTCTAAAGGAAGCTGGAGGGTTTCAGCAACTTTTTAAAAACATAAAATGAGATGGGGACTCAGACAGCATAGGGGAGATTCTAAAGGTCTGTCTGGGAGATGTCCGGTCAATGAGCACACCCAGACCTTCCCAGCCACATTCATACTGTTCATAATCCTCCTCCCTCCTCTGGTTCATAAAATTCCTCAATATCATAATCCTGAACCACTGGGACCGGACGAACCGACCTTTTACCAGATAGTGGTGGTTCGGACGGACCCTGAGACAGTGACTGGACAATTTGTATGGCTTTTTGTTATCTCTCAGCAGTTGGAGAAGGAATTTTGACTCCAGACCTGCTGATTTTCTTGTTTTCTTTACTGGAATTGGTTCCTCAGAACCAGCTTTTCTTTGCCCGAGGAAGTCTGGCCCTGGTCAGAGGGCACTTCCTCTGGTTCGGGTTGGCACCGAACCGGCTGGCCATCCGGGTCAGCGGACTTTTTGCCTCTCATTCCCTGAGCCTGCCCAATATTTTTCCAGGGTGGCTGCAGGAAATTCTTACATACCTGGCAGTCTGACTGGAGGTGGTCAAACCCCAGACAATAAACACATGTGGTGTGTGGGTCAGCCTTGGCAAAGACTTCCCCACAAACATCACAGTGTTGAAACCCAGTGGGCCGGTTTTCTTTTGGGTTCTCAGACATTATGCCAGCCTAACCAAAACTTGCCCTTTTACGCAGTGGTATAGGCAAAGACACATATCGGTTCTAACGAAGTGTCAATGGTATTGGAAAATGTAATAAATCCGTTTTTTTTAGAACCGATAAGAACCGGGAACCACACTTAAAAATAGTAACTTTTAGTTTTAAATGAGTTTTAAACCCACTGATCGGTTCAAACCGAACCGATAACTTACAAGTTCCACACAGACAAAACCTTCATTTACTTACGGTTACCACAGATAGAGCTTGAACCGAACGGTTTTGCAGTTAAAATAAAACTATTCTTGGTTAAATCCAACCGAAAACACTTTTAAACTGAGAAATGAACCGAGCAGAAGGAGAAATCTCCAGAGCGACTGTTCACTGAGGCGGAGTAAAGAATCTGACAGTTCAAGTTTGAAATGACACAGATAGAGCTGCTCTCTGCCAAAATTCTATTTTGGAATGGTTTTAACCATTTCCTCCGAGGCAGTTCTAGAGCTGGAACAAACTGCTAATGTCTATAATATAGCAAGACTTCATGTTGTTTGAAACACAAAAATAGCAAAAAGACTCGGCGCGCTTAATAAAAAGAAAGATCTTACCGGACTGGAAGATTACAGTGTCAAGTGGGCTGCAGAACCAAGGTGGAGTCGCGGTGAAGAGTCTAGCTCAACGGCCCCTGAGGAACAACGGCTCTAGAAAGAGGCGCCGACGTCGGACCAGGCCGCCATGTCGCAGGAAGAACCCAAGCTGCTAGGCAAGGTGCTGTCTCAACAGTGGGAGAAGCAAAACTGGGTGGAGTAGGAGCCAACAGCCATTACTGGCCAACCATAGCGCCACACAGAGTGTCGGCCTTGTGAGTGGCGCCAGCTCTCCCTCCTACAAAAAAAACTCTTCCGGGTGCCTGTCTCCGCCAGCCACCCACCAGTGATGAAAGGTGAAGACTGACACAGGGAAGATCTATAAATGCCAAATAAAAGCATTTATTTTCTATAAATGGTCCTGTCAATACCAAATAAACTGTTCACATAGGCTATATACATGGCAACATCACATTTTCTTTCCCCAGTAATTCCTAACAATTATTCATGTCGGCTCTGTGGTAGCGATACACTGTCTGCCATGCCAGTGACCCAGGTTCGGAGTAACCTAGAGTCACCAGGGATTTGGGGAGACTGAGTGTCCTGAGGACTGCTCTCCTCTGCGGGGGTGGGGTGGGTTTGTCCTCCCACAGCATGCCTGGCACCTAATGGAGGCTAGATGTCTTAGCAGATGGGAGGGACACTGACAGATGCTATGCATTAGTGCATGCCAACATCCTTGGGAGCACCAGAAAAGGAGGAAGACATCCTGCTGAAGCAAGATAATGAACAACCTTTATGCAAGCCTGGCATCACCAACTGGTATCCACAGGATCCTACCTCTTGGGGAAGCAGGACAAGTCCCCTGACTCCACCACAGTGGCAAGTTGCGGGTGTCAGGTAAGTCCCAAGGGATGGTAGATGACCAAACTTGGAAGGGCCATCCAGACAGGGCCAGCAGGCAATATAGGAGGGAGGCTAACTGAAGTGGGAAAAAGGATTACTTTGCAAGAACTGTAACCTAATGGATAAAATGTCTCACAAAAAACAAAAAAAACAGGATTACTTTTGCAAGAACTGTAACCTAATAGGTAAAAACATCTACACAATTCTCTTACTCTTGATTTCCGTACAGGACTTGTTTTTAGTCATTCACTGTCCTGAAGGCAGTAAACACACCTCTGATGTCCCTGGATTTCTAGAACAGCATTATGCTTGGTCAATAACACTAAGCAATGTCTGACTGCAATTTAGATAATAAAATTACCATCCTACCCCCATCTCGCATCTAAATTTCTCTGATTTCACATCATCTATTCTGTCACTAGAGTCATCATATGAGGCAGATGGAAAAGCCCTACAGATGTTAGCACCACACTATTTATCAGAGCTGCCAGACAGAAGAGCATCATGGTCCTCTGGAGAGGAACAGGTTTGTGAGGTAATAAACACTGCCATAAGAGATGCAACTCCACCACAATAAATAAGTAGCAGACCACCTCTTTGCCAATGTCAGTCAGAATATACAATTACATCCACGCCTGCTGCAAGCATGGCATTGCTAAATCAGGAGAGAAACCCTGTTTCTTGAGCTTTTATCAGCATCCATGAATCCAGCCTGTTCACTTTGGTGAAGATCTGCTGCTGCTGTGGGGACTTGCAGCTGACAGCCCTTCTGCCACCAACAGTTATGCTGCTGCTACCAGTCAACATATTGCTACAAGAACTGTCTGCTCCAGTTGTGCACCACTGTATGAGGGAGGATCTGCGACCTGTCCTGAACCCTTCAGCCACAGCTGCTCCTCTCCCCAGGGCTCACACAACCTAGCCCACTGAATGCTGGTCTCCTTTATCTGCACACTGTGGCAGAGACAGGTGGCAATTTTCACGTGGGGTGAGAATCTGCTTCAGTGGGCAAGCCACCCTCTGGTCTTCAGCCAAGGCATATATTTTCAGCCATCGCTGTTCTAAAGGTAGTGTCTAACAGAAGCAGACTTGGATAAATGTTGACACCGCCAGGTTGAAAGGCAGCAGTGGCGTAAGGCTTATCATCAGAACGGCCCCATCATATCATTTCTGTGATCTAACAACGATTTAAAACTTAATCAGCAAGAAGTATACTGGACAGAGGGCCATGAAAACCTATTAATAAATGAACTGGGGACAAGGATAGAGGTAAATGTATTTAAAAGTTAAAGAAACAAAACTATGTTGCAGTGCTGCACTAATCCACCCCGGTGGTGTTATGCAATGCTAGCTCCATTAAACATAAGACGGTAATAAGTGCCGATTTTGTTGGGTCATCGAATCTGGCTTGCATCACCGAGACCTGGCTGGACGGAAATGCTGGCCCAATTCTTTAGTCAGCAGTTCCAGATGGCTTCTTGGTGATACACCTCATAAGACTGGATTGTAGGGGCGGGTTTTGCCATTTGTTTTAGAAGGAATTGGGCCTGATAGATGTGCCAGTGGGGAGACCTGATCTTCTGAATGTATCCTGGTTGCAGTTGTGGGTGCAAAGTTCTCCTCGTCTACCATACACCTGGGGACGGAGACTTTTTGCAGGAAGTCGCGACTTCATTGTTTAGATGGAGTTGAGTCGCCCAGATTGATGGTGCTGGATGACTTCAATGCCTGAGTCAATGATGAACTCTCACAGTTTGGTCAAGACTTCCTCCAACTATTGATTTTGTTGGATTTCACAGGCAGTTGCCTTAGCACCTATAATTCTGGTCATTCCTGGACCTGGTCTTCCTCCTGGTATGGAGATCTCTGATTTGGTGGTGGAGCCAGTCGGCTTGTCTGACCATTGAACTATCAGGTTCAATTTCCAGGCCCCCTTATAGGCCTGCCCTGTGGAGATGGTCTGGTATCACCCTTTAAGGGTCAGAACCCCAGATGGCCTGATGGCGGTACTGAATCTATCAGGACTTCTGAGTGCTAGCAGAGGTCCAGACAACCTGCTGCAGGCTTATGACATGGCTGTGGCAGTGGCTCTGGACCCCACTGCTCCTGTTCATGTTTGCCCCTCACCCTCAGTCCCCCTGGTTTGATGAGAGGGAGATGAGGAGGATTGCACTGAGGGAGATGAGAAGAGAGGGGCGAAGGATGGAGAGACGCTGGCAGAAATCTGGTCTTGATGCCGACAGGCTTAGATTGATGGTCCATTATTCAGATTAGCAATCGCGATCTCCTATAAGAAGGCAGAGTTCCTGTCTGAGAGATCACCATGGGCGAGGAATTGACCTGCTCAGCTCTTCCAAATGGTGATGGACTGTGCAATCCAACCTGTCTGCAAGTTCGGAGAACATTGTCACAGGATAAGTCTGATGAGTTTGCTCGCTTCTTTGTGGATACAGTTGCCGACATTAGATCAGAGAGTCTGCTTAGCTCGCTCAATGGGTGGGGTGCAGAACCACAGTTTTGATGGTGGCTTTCAGCCAGCAGCGACCATGGATGTCATAAGGATCGTCCAGAGTATGCGGCCGACCTGCTGTAGCTTGGACCCAGGCCCAGCTCGCCTCCTTGTGGTGTGCGTTGAGGTCATTGGCCTGGTCCTGGCTGAGACAGTCCGAGTTCCCTTGAGACGGGTGAGTTTCTTGACTCCCTGAAAGAGGTGGTGGTGACACCCTCCGTAAGAAATCTCTCTCGACCCAGATTGTCTCGCCAACTATAGACCTGTCTGTAACCTGCGCTTTGTGGGCAAGGTTATTGAGAAGGTGGTTGTGCTGCAGCTGGATGATCATCTTACCATCTATGACATGTACAATCCTCTCCAGTTGGGATTTAAGAAGAGGCATAGCACTGAGACCGCCCTGGTTCAAGTGTTCAATGATCTCCTGATAGAGAGAGATCTGAGGACTCATTCCATCTTAGTCTTCCTCGATCTCTCTGCAGCATTTAACACCGTGGATCATGGCGTACTGCTGGAGCACCTGGGTTTATCTGTGGACTATCAGGGACAGTCCTCAGATGGTTCCATTGTTTCTCACTGGTAGATCTCAGAGAGTTGCATCAGGAATTTATTCCTCTGGCGCATTCTCTCTATATGTGGAGTACCCCAGGGTTCTGTGCTTTCACCTATGTTATTAGTGGTATACATGCTGCTATTGGGAGACATTGTAAGGTGGCATGGCTTGAGTTTTCACTGCTATGCAGATGATACTCAGCTATACATGTCCTTTGTGCCTGACCAGGATGATGCGGTCTTGGTGTTTAACAACTGCCTCGCCAGATTCAGGGTTGGATAAGTGCCAACTGGCTGAAGCTAAACCCTGACAAAACTGAGGTTTTGGTGGTGGACCCAGGTGGCGGATAGAGGGTCCTCAGCAGGGCAGGCCACTGGGCTCTTGCTTGAGGTCACCAGCTGATGTCCTCTGAACAAGTGCGAAAGTCTGGGCGTTATTTTTGATGAGGACAGACCTGGAAGTCTCAGGTGTCATCCTTCATCAAGACCTAATTTTATCATGTGAGGAATGTCGCCCAATTAAGCGCTGGTTCGCCTGGTAATCTCAGACATTGGTCTACACACCTTTGTGACCTCCATGATTACTGCAATGCCCTGTACCTAGGACTTTTGGGGTTGATATCCACCACTTGCAGCTGGTGCAGAACACTGCAGCCAGGCTGTTGACTGGAGCTTTCTTGATCTAGCCATGTCACACCTGTGCTGCCGGCCTGCATTAGCTGCCCGGTTCATCAGTGGATCACCTTCAGAGGCTTGGCTTGCTAACCTACAAGACCCAACATGGACAGAGACCAAGTTGTCCGCAGAGCTCCTTCATCCCTACCGCCCCTCCGACCATTTTGCTCTGTCGAAGAGGGACTGCTGGAGATTCCCAGGGTTTATTTGAGACCTCTGGAGCCCGTATGTTTGCTTTTGCAGCTCCTACCCTCTGGAATTCTCTACCTCTTTGGATAAGGGGTGCCTGACTGAGAGCTTTAAATCTGCTCTGAAAATGTTTTATTCTCTCTTGTCTATCTTGATTATTAATTCATGGATTTTGTCATTTTAATTGGTTTCTAATTATTTATTGTTTTAGCCATTCTGTAAAAGCGTTGGTATTTCTTGAATTGCACTTCAAAAAATAAAGTTATTATTATTATTAATCAGAACCTGAGCCTTTGAATTAGCAGACAGTGTTCTGTAAAAGAAGCCTACCAGGACAAGGTGACCGCATCTATGTTGTGTCAGACATCATCTAAGCAAGTTATACCTACAAAGGTGTTGAAATCATGTGTGTCCTTCTACCACTGCCGCTGGGACTCGGATCTTGTACTGTTGCCTGATGACAAGCCTGAAAGCCAGCCTGGGGATTCAAGCCGTGTTCTGACTTCTTCTCTTAGCAGACCGCTGCTTTTCCCGCTAGCTTTCGCCACCTGTGGATTCCTCCAAACTCCGGTTTGTGGAAGGAACCAACTGTATCCAGAGACACAGACCTAGCCAGAAGGAAAATATCCCCATTGCTCATCTGAAGCCGGGGTGAAAAGCCAACTTCCCTTCAGGTCTACTGCTGCCCGCCAGGGCTCGGACCTTGTACTGCATCTGAGGACAAGCCTGAAAAGCCAGTCCGGGATTTGAGCCGTGGTCCTGACTTCTTCTCTCAGCAAACCGTGCAGCTTTTCTCCCTCGCTCACTTTCACTGCCTGTGGATTCTTAGAACCCGGTTCGTGGAAGGAACTGACCACATCCAGAGGCACAGACCCAGCCAGAAGGAAACCATCCCCGAGCTCATCTGGAGCAGCGGGTGAAAAAGCCGACTGCCCTTCAGCATTTTCTGCCCTCTCTCACCTCACCCACCCTTGGTGGATCTTTACTTTATAGAGTCTTGGTTAGTCAGATGACTAAGTGTCTAAGCTTCCACTGGCTCCTTATATCATACAGACACTAGGGAGCTTTCAAGTCGAATTTTTGTCACTTGTTACTCTGAACTCTCTTTAACTGACAAAACACATCAGCGAATGCACTATCTCTGCTGCCTTGTATTCAGATTTAACTAAAGTCTCATCCATCCCTGCATATCTAGCTAAGAAAATGTTATGGTGCCTCTCGTTTCTCTTTTGTTTTGTACACGGGGCTTACATTGCTGCGCCTCAATCAAGTTGCTCGCTAAAACTGCTACTTGCTGTTCCTCTGTCTCTTTTCTTGAAGGGATGGAACCTAAGTAGGAAAAGTTTTGGAGGACACTTAATCCTGTCTCTTACATGGACTGTCACCCTTTCCTAAGCTATTTCTGCTGGGATTACTCTACCAAGCAGCCTGCCTTCTTCAATCCTTGTTGAAGCATGGCAGTCGGCTTCCTGAGGAGGCTGCTCTCCTCACTTCTACTAGTGCTTTGTTTAAATGGGGTTAGGCTATCCATCCCCTGCACCAACAAGTCCAACGCCACTCCATCAGGACTTTCTGATTTCGCTTTCTAACTTAATTGCTGAACATTGGCCTGCACCTACACATGGAACCTCCTCTTTTATAGTAAGGGCTGTACCTACTATGCTTTCTCAGCTCCTAAAAAGTGGGCACTAAGGTGTACTATTCCTTTCACTTTCCACAGTGGTAGGCTCTGGTTCCTAGTAATCCTTGCAATCCTCCTACTAGGGTATGTCGAACTGAATCCAGGTCCCCTGTTCACTTCTCCTCAACTGACCTATCTGCGATCTCTAACAAAGGGCTATTTATTGGACATGAACATAAGAAGTCTAACGTCACTTCACTGATCTAGAGGCATGGGTCAAAATTTACAATCTGGACATTCTATGCCTTACAGAAACTTGGCTCAAACCGGATACCCGATCTCTTCTCTGTTCCTGGCCAATTACTCTATGATTTGTCAAGACAGATCATCCTCTAAGCATGGTGGTGGAGTTGCTCTGCTCCATAAAAATAACCTCAACTTTGAGACTGTCCCTGGCACTGCCTCCTCTTCTGATTGTGAATTCCTGCAAGCAACTCTAGCTCTAAGGGCAAAGAAACTCCATATAGTCTGTGCTTACAACCTCCTCTGGTGTCCTAGCAGGGTTAACGGACTTGCTTGACCAAACTTACCAAATATTCAACTGAAATGAGGCAGTAATTTGGGAGGACCTTAACCTTAACCGTTAGGAACATCTTACTGCCTCTAACGCACAGCTATAGCCTTCACCAACTGATAACTGAACCTACAAGAATTACGCCGTTGCTACAATCATCTACCCTCATAGACTGGATACTGGTAAACCGTAGAGTATATATCTATTTCTGGCATCCTGGCCAATGCACTAACAGAACACTCTCCAACCTTTTGCATCTGGTCCACAGGCGTGCCTCCATCCCCTCAACCGCTTTTGTCACCTTCACCAATTTCACTAACCTTGATGTAGATGCATTTCATATGATGTTTCCAGAACTGACTAGTCAGATATCTATCACTCCTGTAATGTTGAGGATGCCCTGCATACTTTCCTTAATGAATCCTGGCTATCCAGGTTAAGCATGCCCGAAGGTTACTAGACAGGTCAGAGGAAAACAAACAAGGTAGCTCCATGAAGACCTACTTGCAAATATGCATCTCTGGGATAAACACTGGGAGTGTTACAAACTTACCGGACTGCAATCAGATTTCAATACCTATAGAGCTCTGAGAAACTCATGTAAAAAACAAATCAGATTAGTGAAGAGTAAATACTGCAAAGACCTACTGTCAAGCTCAGCTGGTGACCCCAGGAAATTCTGGGCTCATGTTAAAACTTTTCTTGGTGCCTCTCAATCGGTTACACCCTGGTGAAATTATATTAAATGGTATGCATTGCAATGACTCTAGCACCATAGCTAACTCTCTCAACTGAATGTTCTCTGACCTGTCCCAGTATACCTCCTCCTTCCTGCAAGCTGCACCACACTGCCAGTCCCCACCCACAAACCAGCCGACACCTCTACTACCATATCTTATGAGCCACCAAATGCCCCACCTTTCTACTTTAAGGCCATAACTAGATCGGAGGTCTTGAAACTCCTGAGTACCATTTCGGACAATACTAGCTTGGGCCTCGAACTCACAGAACCACGGCTACTGAAGTTTGCTGCCCTCTCACTGCCTCTCCACCGAAAATGTACATGTTGTCGCCTCTTCAGTGTAGTTCCAGACCAATGGAAGATTGCCCTCATAACACCTGTCCTCAAAAAGGAGACCTGAAAGAAATCACCAACTATAGGCCCATTACCATTCTTTTGGTCCTGAGTAAAATCCTGGAGAAGCTTGTGGCTAGCCAAACAACTGACTACCTAATCAAGTTGAATCTTCTCTGAAACCCAACATGGTTTTAGAAAAGGCCATAGTACAGACGGCTCTGCTCAAATTCACGACTGATACTCTTTGTCATATGGATGCTGGATGACTTACAGGAGCAGTATTTACTGACCTAAGGCCTTTGACCATGTGGATCACCCCCTGCTTCTCCGCCTTCATAAGTTGAGTTTCTCCCTGTTGTGGACTTGTTTAGCAGCTATTTGTCTAATAGGACCCAAAACTGTGCAATTTAATTCCTCCCTCTCTGACAGTTCCTCCATCAATATTGGTGTGCCACAGGGCTCTATCCAAGGACCCCTTCTCTTCTCACTTTTTATAAACAATATTGCAGACATCTTTCAATACTGTTCATCTATCCTTTATGGATGACCTGGTCTTTTACACCAGCTCCACAAACGTGCCAGCTTAAATTCATCTCTTTCCGCAGACTTCAAAATGTTTAAAACTGGCTGTATGCTCATAATTGGTACTGAATGAACAGAAAACTAAAGCCATGCTTCTAGGCTCTGTTCCAAAGCTAAGGGCTTGTTCTACACCCTTGATGGTATGTGACTCGGGTGGGACACAAACTGCGTGGTGTAGTCTTTTAAATACTTGGGAGTCCTACTTGACCAATCCCTTGACTTCAATCCTGCAAATCTGTAAATGCTAAACTGGTGTGGCCTACAAACCAGCTACTTACTAACTCCATCAGCCAAGCTGGCATTGCCAGAGGTATCCTATTCTCTGCCCTCACTTATGGTACACCCATTTTTGCTGTGGCTCACAAAACAACCCCTCCATAAGTGGGACGTTACCTATAATAATATATGCCGTATGCCTCATCGCTCCTTGTCTCAAGTACCACTGTCAACTGTACAGTGACCTTAAATGGCTCTCTCCCTCAGCTTGCAGGCAATACTCTCTTGGCTCACGTACTGATTCTATTATTAGGGATCAAACATCTTCCTCACTTGCAGCGTTGTTGGTTCCCCCAAACTGCTCTCATGGATTACGATCAGCAGCTAAATCTCTACTCAATGTCGCAAGATGTCGCACATCTAAAGGTTCTGGTGCCTTCCAATTTGTTGCCCCTCAGCTATGGAACTCTCTTCCCATAGTCCTTAGGCAGTCAAAGTCCCAGCTCTGCTTCAAAAAGAGCTGCGCTGATTTTTATCTCTCGCTGACTCATGCACTCGTTTGACCCCATTTGATACCACTGTGCCTATGCGCCCCCATTCCCACAATGTCCCTCCTGACTCCCACTATTGCTATCTACCACCTTACCTTACCTCCCCACCCTTACTCCCTACAACCTTTTCCAGTACTCCTTGGACCAGTCCAGTTCTCCCTCTAAGGCCTGTGTTGCTCTTATTATTTATTCTTCTCTGCCTGTTGTATTATGCAAAATGCTTACCCTCACCTGTCTCCTTCCTACACTGACTTCCCTTATTTTGTTACATCAAGTGTTTGCTGTATCATATCCCTATACAAACTGTTCTTTGCTCTGTTATGTACAATACTGTTCTTGGTATCCTTACCTTTTGAAATGTTATATTGAATGCTTGTGTTAAATCACTGATACTGTTTTTGACCTACCATACATGTAATTGTCCTGTACTCATGTTATACTTTGTTTTACTCCTCGGGTTGTGCCTGAAAATAGTCATTTTATGGCTAGTGCACTTACCCGGTTAACAAAACAAATAAATAAATAAAGCGCAGCTCTCTGTTATACACCAATACAAAAAGTAATGCATCATTCTCCTTACACACTGAGGGATGCCGACAGCAATGTAGTATTTCCTTGTCAAAGAGACACATAAAGATATGTAGCATTCAGCCCTCCTTCTTACAAAGTCAGGGCTATAGACAGCATGCCACATGTGGTTTACACAATAAGGATACAGACAGCAATGCAGCATCTCTTTTTTTAATAATGGCTACAAACAGTGGTGCAGCATTCAGTATCCTCCTTATGGAGACACAGAGAGCAATGCACACATAGAGGAACACAGAAAGGAACGCAGCATGTCTCTTACTTGCTGATGGATAGAGGGCATTATGTGCATTCAACCATGTTACACATTAAGGGATATATAATCTATACTGTATCCCTTACTGTGTAACATGGATGAATGCTAAGGATACAGAAAACAATACTGTCCAACATTTCCTTATACACCAAAGGAAAGAGAGCAATGCAGCATTCCCTTACACACTGAGGGAAACAGAGCAATGCAGCATCCCTCCTGTATACTGAAAGACACAGAAATGCAACATCATTCTTACATACATGCTGACAGATGCAGACAGCAATGCAGCATTCCTCCTGCATACTGAAAGACACAGATAAATGCAACATCCTGCTTACATATGTGCTAAGAGATACAAACAGCAATGCAGCATCCTCCTGCATACTGAAAGACACAGAAATGCAACATACTGCTTACATACATGCTGAAAGATACAGACAGCAATACAGAATCCCCTTACACACAAGGAGATACACACAGCATCCCCTTACACACTGAAAGATACAACGCAATGCAGCACTCCTGAACACACAGAGATACAGAAAGTGATGCAAGGCCCTTATTACACACTGAAGGATACAGAGAGACATGAAGCATCTTCGTTTCCCATGGAGGGATACAGACACAGCAGCAGCCCCTTACACACTGAGGGATACATTTATGCAGCATCCTCTTAACATTGAGAGATATATACAGCACTGAAGCATCCCCTACACACTGGGAGACATGCAGGCAGTGCCCCCCTTACACAATGAAAGATACTGAGAATGATGCAGTATCCCCACATGGAGGGATACAGAGAGAAATGCATAGAAACATAGAAAAATAGACCGTGATGACAGAAAAGAAAAATTATTCACCTTAGTAATGTTGTTTCTTCTAATGGAGTCTTGCTATATTATAGACATTAGCAGTTTGATCCAGCTCTAGAACTGCCCCGGAGTGAAATGGTTAAAACCATTCCAAAATAGAATTTTGGCACGAGAGCAGCTCTATCTGTGTCATTTCAAACTTGAACTGTCAGATCTTTACGAGCCAAACTCACTAAGGTCTGTGTGGAAGCTGTAACCTACACTAGCCAAATGGCTACCTAAATAATAACAACCATTGATGGTCCCAACACCCAAGACTCAAGTCAGGGGACCAGAAATACTAACACCATTCTAATAATATGAAAATGGAACATAAGTATAATAAAACACACACATGCGTACACATACACACCCCAAAGTCCCAAAGGGGACAAAATGCTAACAGGACATAAGTAGTGCCCACACTAAGTTGCCGCACCCCACCAAGTAGAGGTTCTGAGAGGGTCAGGTTGGGGAGGTCTAATATAGCAAGACTCCATTAGAAGAAACAACATTACTAAGGTGAGTAATTTTTCTTCAAACAACATGAAGTCTTGCTATATTATAGACATTAGCAGAATACACAGCAGTACCTCCATGGAGGAGGGCAGAACCTACTTAGGAATAGGCTCTGAAGAACAGCTGTGCAAACCGAGCATCTCTCCTGGCCTGGACATCCAGGAGTAATGCTTGGTAAAAGTGTACACGCTTTCCAAGTAGCAGCCTGGCAAATCTCTAATAAAGGGATATCTCTGGCAGCAGCTAGAGACGAGCTGTACCCTGGTAGAATGAGCCCTCAAACCCGGGGGCTCTGCCCACTTCTGATAACAAAATTGGATACAAGAGACAATCCACCTGGCTATTGATCTCTTAGTGGCAGGTTTGCCTTTCCCAACTTCACCATAGGTAAGGAAAAGCTGGAGGATTCGAACCTGTGACCTTTGGTACGCTTCTATAATAACCAAGAGCTCTCTTAACATCCAGGCTGTGCAACCTCCTCTCACCAAGAGGAGTGATCAGTGAAAATACTGGAAGGAGATAGATTGATTAAGATGGAAATCTGAAACCACCTTAGGCAAAAACTCCTATTAGTCCTAAGGACTACCTTATCCCTGTGGAAAGAAATAAAGTCAGTCTCCACTGACAAGGCTTGCAATTCACTTATGCGTCTGGCAGAAGTGATAGCCACTAGAAAACAGTTTTCCAAGTTAGGTACTTAAGCTCTGCACAAGACAGAGGTTCAAAGGGGTTGCATTAACTGGGCAATGCAAACATTAAGGTCCCAAGCAGGGGCCGGTTCTAAGGGAGGATTAGTATGGAGTAATCCCTTAAAAACTTGGAAAACACAGGATGAGAGGAAAGAGGGATGACTTTCCTGCTGATACAAAGCAGACACAGCTGCCAAATGAACTCTCAGGGTAGCTGGTCTGAGACCCAAGGAATTAAGATGTACCATGTAATCTAACAAAATGGGCAATTAGCAGATTCTGGGAAATATTTTTCCAGCACACCAAATGGAAAACCTTTTCCATTTAGAACTATAAGCAGCCCTAGTGGAAGGCTTTCTGGAAGCCTTTAGGATCTCAAGAACACCCTGAGAGAGGTGTAAATCAGCAAACTCTAACTCCTCAAGAGCCAGGCCATGAGGTTGAGGGATTTGAGGTCCGGATACCAAACCCTTCCCTGGGCACAAGTCAACAGATTGTGATTCCTGGGAGGCACAGGGAAGATGGACTGTCAGAGACAGAAGAAGTGGGTACTAGGGCTGCCTGGCCCAATCCGGGCAATCAGAATCACCCTGCAAGGCTGAGATCTGATTTTGACTAGTACTTTGAATAGGAGAGGAAAGGGGAAAGCATAGAGGAACTTCCTCCCAATCCAGAAGAAGGGCATCCAGGGAACTGAGCCCAGCACTGGAGGCCTGCAACAGAACAGAGGAAGTTTGTGATTGTCTGGGGCTGCAAAAGATCTATCTGAGGGATGCCCCACCTGGCAAAAACTATCCCCAGCACTTGAGGATCCAGGGACCATTGTGATGGCCCTGGGAAATCCTGCTGAGGGCATCCGCTAGGACATTGTCCTTCCCTGGAAGATGAACTGCTATGAGGAAGTGTTCAGGAATAGGCCAGAGACCACAACTTCATTGTCCTCGGTGCACACGGTCAAGACCGAGTGCCCCCTGTTTGTTGATGTACCACATTGTTGTGGTGTTGTCTGTTCTGACTTGTATCACCTTGTCGTGGACAGATGCAGAAAAAGCTTGAAGAGCTAAAAGACAGCTCTGAGTTCCAGCAAATTGATGTGGAGCAGAGATTCCTGGGGACCAAACTCCCTGAGTGGAAAGGTCGCCCATGGGCTCCCAACCCAGAAGGGAAGCATCTGTAGTGAGAGTCAAGTCGTGAGAAGGGAAATAAAGGGGACCCCACTCTTAAATTGCTCTGATCCTGCCACCACTGGAGAGCTAGGATCAAGGTTGATCACTGGGACCAACTTGGAAAGGGGTCTCTTCTCTGAGACCAAAAGGTTCTCAAGTGAAACTGAATGTCTCTCATCTGAAATCTGGCTCCCTGCACAACAGCTGTGATGCAGCCATGTGCCCCAGGAGCTGCAGAAGTGTCTTGCTGGTCGAGAGACCTGCAGAGTGAAGAAAGAGGCCAGAGCCACTAAATTCCTTACCCTTTCTGGGGAAGAAAGGCTCTGGCTAGCTTTGTGTCCATTCCTGCCCCTATTAAGGTGAGTACCTGGACTGGTTCCAGAACCGACTTTGGTAGGTTTAGCAGAAAACCCAGGGAGGTGAGAAGCTGCTGGGTGACCTGCAGGTGAGATTTTACCTGTTCTGGGACTGGCCTACAATGAGCCAGTCGTCTAGATAGGGAAAACAGCAATCCTCTGCCTCCTTAAGTGGGCCACTGCCACTGCTAGACACTTTGTGAATACCCTTGGAGCAGAGGTAAGGTCAAGGGCATTGCTCTGAACTGGTAATGACCTGAGGGCAGTTCCAATCTGAGGTACTTTCGATGGGATCTTCTGATTAGGACATGGAAATAGGCATCCTTGAGGTCCAGGGAGGCTAGCCAGTCCCCTGGCCTTAGGGAAGGTAAAATCATTGCCAGAGTTACCATTTTGAACTTTGGTTTCAAAAGATGCTTGTTCAGATATCTGAGATCTAAAATGGGCCGCCACTCTCCTGTCTTTTTGGGGTAAGGAAGTATGTGGAATACAGACCCCTGCCCTGATGCAGGGAGGAACCTTTCTACTGCTCTGAGAGCTAACAGGGATGAGACCTCTGTTTCCAGAGCAGGGTCTCTGAAGCACTTGTAGGTAGAAAAGTCTGCTTCTCAACTTGGGAAACTTTTGAAGCTGAGAACCAGACCCTGGCTTACTACTTCCAGAACCAACTTGTCTGAGGTTAAAGAGCCCAATTCTGACTGAAATAAGCCAGCCTGCCCCCACTGGTACAGGAGAATCGGCCCTGGGCACCCCATCAGGGTGCCTGTTTCTGCAGGAGCTTTAGGCTGGGGGTGGGCAGGTCTGCCCACCCCTCGTCTGCCCCTGCCTCTGAAGAAGCCCCTCTGAGCATAGGCAGAGGAGGCCTGAGTCTGGTAGAAAGGCCTGTGAAAAGGCCTACTCACCCCTGGGCATGCCTTTGAGGAGTGGCTTGCCGCTCCTTAGCCTGGGCACTCTTGTAAGTAGTCCTATATTCATCCATCTTCTTCATGTAGTTCTCTGTCTGCTCTCCAAACAGAGAATTTCCCACCACAGGAAAATCCATAGCCTTAGTCTGGGTATCCTGGGACAAACTAGTACACCTGAGCCAGGCCAACCTACTAAAAGCTACAGATGTGGCCATGACCCTAGAGGAAACATCATTAACATCCACAGCAGCATGAAACTGAACCTTAGAGGCTTCAATGCCATCAGCAGCCACCTGTTCTAGTTCACTAGCCAGCTGGCCATGGGCCTGCTTGGCCAATTGCATAACAGTATCCCATCTAGATTTCTGATACCTAGCTACATAAGCCATATAATTTGCTTCCTGAGTCCCAGAGAGGCTGCCATATACTGTTTTTGCCATGGCATCAATCTTCCTGGAATCTTTGTCAGGAGGATGTGAAGCCAAGGGAATATTAGCTTTATCACAGGCAGCAGCCTGAACTACTCCCAACATGACTGCATTGTTGAGAAAGGAATTCTGTATCAGGGCCTGACAATGTATACCTTCTGTCCATCTTTTATCTACAGGAGACACAGAATTAGGAGCTTTTAAAATTTTAATTGTTTGTTTCCTAAAAGACTTATGTAAAGGAATAGACAATCTCCTAGACTCTGGAATATCCATCATTTCTACAAAATCAGGCTCCTCTTGCTCATCCACAGCCTCTTCTAAAGGAAGCTGGAGGGTTTCAGCAACTTTTTATAAAACATAAAATGAGATGGGGACTCAAGACAGCATAGGGGAGATTCTAAAGGTCTGTCTGGGGAGATGTCCGGTTCAATGGGCACACCTAGACCTTCCCAGCCACATTCATACTGTTCATAATCCTCCTCCCCTCCTCTGGTTCATAAAATTCCTCAATATCATAATCCTGAACCACTGGGACCGGGACGAACCGACCTTTACCAGATAGTGGTGGTTCGGACGGACCCTGAGACAGTGACTGGACAATTTGTATGGCTTTTGTTATCTCTGCAGCAGTTGGAGAAGGAATTTTGGACTCAGACCTGCTGATTTTCTTGTTTTCTTTACTGGAATTGGTTCCTCAGAACCAGCTTTTCTTTTGCCGAGGAAGTCTGGCCCTAGTCAGAGGGCACTCCTCTGGTTCGGTTGGCACCGAACCGGCTGGCCATCGGGTCAGCGGACTTTTGGCCTCTCGTTCCTGAGCCTGCCCAATATTTTTCCAGGGTGGCTGCAGGGAAATTCTTACATACCTGGCAGTCTGACTGGCGGTGGTCAAACCCCAGACAATAAACACATAGTGTGTGGGTCAGCCTTGCAAAGACTTCCCCACAAACATCACAGTGTTGAAACCAGTGGGCCGGTTTTTCTTTTGGGTTTCTCAGACATAATGCCAGCCTAACCAAAAACTTGCCTTTTAACGGCAGTGCCAGGCAAGACACCTTATCGTTCAACCGTTTCACGGGTATTGAAAAAACGTAATAAATCCGCTTTTTAGAACCGATAAGAACCGGGAACCGACTCTAAAATAGTAACTTTTAGTTTTAAATGAGTTTTAACCCACTGATCGGTTCAAAACCGAACCGATAACTTACAAGTTCCACACAGACAAAACCTTCATTTACTTACGGTTACCACAGATAGAGCTTGAACGAGCGGTTTGCGGTTAAAATAAAACTATTCTCGTTAAATCCAACCGAGAAAACACTTTTAAACCGAGAAATGAACTGAGCAGAAGGAGAAATCTCCGAGCGACTGTTCACTGAGGCGGAGTAAAGAATCTGACAGTTCAAGTTTGAAATGACACAGATAGAGCTGCTCTCGTGCCAAATTCTATTTTGGAATGGTTTTAACCATTTCACTCCGGGCAGTTCTAGAGCTGGATCAAACTGCTAATGTCTATAATATAGCAAGACTTCATGTTGTTTGAAAGGTCCATCCAGTCTGTCCAAAGTTACCTGGGACCTAGTGTCAGTCTGGTGACCCCCCCCCACCCTGCTTTTCAGCTCATCCTTCTTACCCAAGTACTTGGAGAAGAGCTAATTTTGTGCCTTTACTGTCACATATGTGCTTGAAACCCTCCACGGTCTTGGTACCCACCACCTCAGCAGACAGACTGTTCCATGGCTCCATCACCCTCTCAGTAAAGTAGTACTTCTTCAAGTCCTCCTAAAGCACCCCCTTCAGTTTCCATTTATACCGACATGTTACTGAGCAGGTGGTCCTATTAAATAGTTCCATGTGGTGCGCACTTTGTTTATGCCCTTCAGGAACTTGAAATGCTCAATCATATCCCCTCTCCTTCTGGCCTCCAGCGAGTACGAGTTCAGTGCTCTCAGACACTGCTTGCAGGAGTCCCCCTGCAGGTCCTGTATCAGCTTAGTCACCCTTCTTTGCATTGCCCCCAGCCTGTCCTTATCCTTTCTGAGGTAAGGGCTCCAGAACTGGACACAGTATTCCATGTATGGTCTACCCAGGATCAATAAGGGGAGAATGACCTCCTTCCTTCTACCATCTATACCCTCCCTATACACCCCAACATTCTGCTGCTTTTGCTGTAGGCTTTGCTGGACTGCTTTAGGGTATCACAGATAATGACTCCCAAGTCCCACTCTTCTGAGGTGGTAATAAGTTTAACCTCATTTAGCCAGTACTCTGTCCAGGAGTTCCTTTTCCCCAGGTGCATTATCTTACACTTCTTTGCACTGAACTTCAGTTGCTACACATTTGACCATCTCTCCAGTGTTTGGAGGTCATGCTGCTGTTCCCCAACTCCCTTGATGCTATCCACCCTTCCGGAAAGTTTAGTGTCATCAGCAAAGAGGACAAGCTTACCCTGGATTCCTTCACCAATGTCACTAATTAACATGTTGAAAAGGACCAGGCCCAGGACCGAACCCTGTGGTACCCCACTTGTGACTTCCCCTACACTGACTTAACCCCACTGACAATGACCCTCTATTGCCTACCCTTGAGCCAGTTTCCACCCATTTGCCTATATCCCTTGCCATCCCAAGGTTCTCTGTCTTCTTCGCAGATCCCTATGCAGCACTGAGTCGAATGCCTTATTGAAATCGAGTAAGAAGATCCACTGCATGGCCCCTATCCAGCTCCCTTGTTACCCATTTAAAGAAGACAATAAAATTGGTCTGGCAGGACCTGCTATGAACCCATGCTGCTTACTATCCTGGATACCGTTCTTTTCCAGGTAGTCAAAGAGATTCTGCTTGATTAGAGTCTCTATCAGCTTTCGCACAATAGATGTGAGACTAACTGCCTGTAGTTTCCTGCCTGTTCCTTATCCCCCACCTTATGGAGTGGAACCACATTGGCCACGCCTAGTCTCTAGGTACCACCTCCAACTGCAATAAGCTGTTGAACAGGTATGCTAGAGGATCAGTCAGTTCTTCTGCCAACTCCTTAGCACTCTCAGATGCATCACATCTAGACCTGGGGTCTTGTCAATCTTGAGGCTGCTAGCCCCTTCCAGACCCTGTCCCTAGTGAATACTGGGTTAACATCTCTGGGATCCCCTAGTGGCTGCAATTATGCCACTTCAGGTAGCGGGCCCACATCCTCCTTGGTGAAAACAGAGCTGAAGCAGTTGTTAAGGACAGTGGCCTTCTGTCCATCATTCTCAATTACCTTTCCCTCGCCTACCAACTTAACAATCCCTCCCCTTCTTTCTCTATACCCTAATATAACGGAATAAATATTTTCTCTGGATTTGATCCTTCAGCAATCTGCAGCTCTGTGTCTGCCTTTGCCTCCTTACTACCCTCCTTGCTTCCCTCTTTTTTGAATGTATTCCTCCCACTCTTCCATCCTTGACCTTTTTGAACCTACAGAATGCTTTTCGTTTGGCATTGACCAGTTCCAAATCTTCACTGAGAACCATATGGGTCTCTTGAACTTGTTTCTTTTCAATTGGCTTCACATATATTTGTTGCCTCGAGGATGGCCTCTTCAATAAATCAATCGCACATGGAGACATAAAGACCCAGTCACCGGATGGTGTTTTAGTATATTTTAATTTTAAAGTAATTTAACCACCAATCTAGGTTTCATAGTTTGTTCACTACTTCTTCAGGATCTAGGAAACACGCAAATTGTATATAAACCTTCTCTAACTAAAGAATCTTCCTGAAAACATTCAAAACTCTGTTTTAAGTTTCTTAGAAAATATATTTAAACCATTCCTTTACTTTACAGACAGGATATGACAAATCCATTCAAAATGACAACATAGCATATTAGCAAACTTATTAAATCATTCAAAGTAATGTCCACCTTTTAGGTAGTATAACTTATTTATGTATTTGATACACAACTGCAACAGAATATGAAACAGAAATACAAAAATAATTACATCTTCTTTTAGACATAAAACTTTAGCTCCACCAAATATTGAAAAATGTTTTTAACAATATGATTTAATTGTCACCTCTATTTGGGACACTATCTCTTTAAATTTGTATGGCCTTAACAGGTTCATGTTTTCATTCTGTATTGAAAATATGGAAATGAATGTTATGTTATATTTTCCTAACTGATTCACCTAGTGAAATATGATAAATTTTACCACTATGTGTTAAAAGCGGTCACTTACCACGAGAAGCACTTGCTTCTTCTTGGACCACACTTGTTAAACCCTATCTTTAAAACTGAATCATAGACACTCAATGTTGTTATTCATGTTGCTGCTTATTAATTTCAAAGTGGTGTTCTAATAAACAGTTTGTTCATCCACTAGTGGTTTTATGCTTAAAAATCAATCCACACAGTACATGAGCTTCAGTCAGAGCTGTTAGTAATGGCAAGCCGCTCACCCTGCCCAGAGTGTCATCGAGAACCATTATGCATTTACGACTGAAAATTCTACCTAAAACTTCATTTTTAATAAGTTCGCTACCATTTAATTTAGTCCTGGTCTCTAAAGTATCTATAGTAAACGTTGCAATATCGGAATAAATTCTCCATTGCTGCATGTTTTATCTTTTACCAGTGTTCAAGAAAATTCTTCACAACATTAGATAATTTGTCACTCTATCCTAAAGCTGAGAAACTACATCAGCTTCATTGTATCCGTTTAGAATTTAATATTCTTATTGGTCACATTTATTTGTTTAAAAAATGAAAGGCATGAAATCTCACCATTTCCTTGGCGTTTAGTTTCTCTGGTGTGGACGCCTACTGCTGCTCAAAGTTTACCTTTTATACTGTCCTGCTACTATGGGAACGACCAAGTACTCTGGCCCTTCTGACATGCGCTTTCCAACATTTTTAAACATAACCATTCAGTCTAGTATTGATCTGACTGCCACAGCGAATGGTTAAGTCCAAACATGATGTACGTCGCATGTTAGAACTAATCTAAGCGCCCAGAAACGGCTCCCATAGTAACCATATACTGTAGTGGTCAGATCAATACCTAGACTGAATAATAATAAGCAACAACAGGATTAAAACATTAAGGCCCAGATATTCAAACTGCGCCCAGGCTGTGGCGCAAGCCTGGGCGCAGCTCAACTTGGCTGCGTGGGGTGTGGACTGGGCGTATTCAAGGGCTGCGCCATGGCTCAGCATAGTTGAATATCGCACCACAGCCACCCACAGTGCCAGCGCCAGTGGCCAGAGTGGAGCATGGGATGCGCTAGCGCAGAGTTCCATTGCGCAAACAACCCGCGATATTCA
This sequence comes from Neoceratodus forsteri, assembly GCA_016271365.2. Classification (NCBI taxonomy): domain Eukaryota; kingdom Metazoa; phylum Chordata; order Ceratodontiformes; family Ceratodontidae; genus Neoceratodus; species Neoceratodus forsteri. The sequence goes on along the minus strand of CM057452.1, from coordinate 417,320,027 downwards.
AAGTTGACATGCAAATGGGGCCATTATGTATGCAAGGCACAAATGGGGCCATCTGCATGTCATTATGGACCCATTGCATGCAGGTGCACGATCCCGGCGACTTGTGCCTGGCGCCTGCCAGGCAGCAGCCGTCGGGGACCGATGCCCCTGCAGCGCCGCAGTGTGCCCTACAGCCCGATCGTGGGCATTAGTAAAAGAAATGTAAACCCCAATATCCCTGGTGGTCCAGTGGACCGCTGTCTGCCCGATCGCGAGCTGATGTAAACATAAATAAACACTCCTATATCCCTGGTGGTCCGTGGACTGCTGCCTGCCCGATCACGGGCTGAGGTAAATAATAAACAGAATCCTATATCTCTGGTGGTCCAGTGGACGCTGCCTGCCCGATCGCGGGCTGAAGTAAAAATAAAGAAACCTCTATCCTGGTGGTCCAGTGGACCTGTCTGCTTGATCGTGGGCTGTATTAAAAAAAAAAAGTAACTTCTATCCCTGGTGGTCCAGTGGACCTGTCTGCCCGATCATGGGCTGTATTAAAAAAACAGAAACCTATTATCCCTGGTGGTCCAGTGGACCCACCCGCCCACTGATCCCCACCGTCCGGCTCCCCCAGTCAGCGGCGGCGGCAGCACCGCCCACCGCCCGCCGACTGACACACGTCGGTAGGGCTGTGCCATTGGTCCACAGCATGAGCCAATGGGCGTGCAGCCCATACCGTACTACACAGTCTAGTTTCTCTGGTGTGGACGCCGACTGCTGCTCAAAGTTTACCTTTTATACTGTCCTGCTACTATGGGAGACGGACCAAGATATGTGAATGGATCCATTTTTAATACAGCCCGTGACTGGGCAGACAGGTCCACTGGACCACCAGATATAGGTTTCTTTATTTTTATTTCAGCCCGCGATCAGGCAGACAAGTCCACTGGGCCACCAGGGATTGAGGTTTTTTTTTTTTTTTTTTTTTTTACTTCAGTCCGCGATTGACGGGCAGTGGTCCACTGGACCACCAGGATATAGGATTCAACTTTTCTACTGAAGCCCGCGATGGTGGGCAGCTGTCCACTGGACCACCAGGGATGTAGAACGTTCTTTATTTTACTAATGCCTGCGATCGGGCATGGGGAGGTGCCACCACGGAGGTGTAGCCGAGGCTCGGGTGGCCACCCACAGGTGGCAGCTGCCGTGTTGCGCGCCTGCAATGCGGCAGCTCACCTGTGGGTAGCCACCGTTACTTTTTTTTGCTTAACTTTGTGCTGGGCGCGGGTAGGGTTGCACATGCATCACTCACACAACCGGGGCTGAATATCGGGCTGTGCAGAGTATGCCTGGGCATGCCCCACCTGTGCCTGCATACATTACTGATGCGTTCCGGCGCGCCGGGATTGTGCCAGGTGCAATTCCATTTGAATATCGCATCAGCATTAGTGGGTTATGCATGGCGGAACCCTTTTGAATATCTGGGCCTGAGTGTCTATGACCGGTTTTAAAGATAGGGTTTTATTGTTTAACAGGTGTGGTCCAGAAGAAGCAAGTGCTTCTCTTGGTGAGTGACCTTAATCATTTTTAACACATAGTGGTAACATTTATCACATTTCACTAGGAATGATTTAGGAAAATATAACATAAAATTTAATTCCATATTTTCAACACAGAATGAAAACTTGAACCTGTTAAGGCTATACAAATTTAAAGAGACGGTGTCCCAAATGAGGTTACAATTAAATCATATTGTTAAAATTTATTTTTTCAACTTTTGTGGAGCTAGAGTTTTCGATCTAAAAAATCTAATTTTTTTATTTCTGTTTCATATTCTGTTGCACTTTTGTATTAAATACATAAATAAGTTAACACAACCTTTTGGATTATTTGAATACTACCAAAAAGGTGGGCATAACTTTTGAATGATTTAATAAGTTTGTTAATATGCTACGCTGTCCTTATGAATGGCATTTGTCATATCCTGTCTGTGTATGTAAAGTAAAGGAATAGTTTAAATATATTTTCTAAGAAACTTAAAACTGAGTCAATAGGAATTTTGAATGTTTTTCAGGAAGATTCTTTAGTTAGAGATGGTTTATATACAAAGTGCATGTTTTTAGATCCTGAAGAAGTAGTACAAATGCAGATCTGCATTTTTGGTGGTTGAATTACTGTACTTTAAAATTAAAATATAGTAAAACACCATCTGGTGAGTGGGTCTTTATGTCTCCATGTGCGCTTGATTTCAGTTTGAGGTTTTGGAGCTTGTTCCTCCTGAAACTTTCATTTATTTTATAGGTACTGGATGGGCCACGTTGCCTAACTTGTGGTTCTCTTTAACAATCCCCACATTTCTTCCACACCTACTATATCCTCACTTTGGCTAGTTTACCCACACTAGCATTCTCATTTGTCAAACTCTGCCCCTTAAAGTCCGAACCTTTATCCTTGAGTGTGATTTTTCAACCCCTATGGTCAACTCAAACCTGACAGAATTAAAGCCACTGTTCGCTAGTGGTTCCCCTACTCCTACTGCCATTACTGCTTCTGAATTTGTGAGAACTACATCCAGAATGGATCTCTGTCTGGTAGGTTCCTTTACCAGTTGGCGGTCCTGAAAAGGTTTACAACATAGCTTGACTTCTAGAACTCTTCGCTACTGGAACGCTCCATTCTATATCAGCAGGTTTAAATCTCTGACTACCACTATCTCCCCTTTCCTGTCTCTCTTTTTATTTCCTGTCCTAGCTCCTTGTCCCTCCCACTCCTTGTCCTAGAGGTCTGTACAGCACCCCCAGGTGTAGTTTGCCTGATGCTGCTGTGAGTTGCACCCACAGTGACTCGACTTCCTCCATTCCTCTCTTGATTTTCCCCATCTTCCACTACTTCAATACCCTCACGGACATAAAGGGCTACATCCCCCACCCTTACCTCCCCTTCTGTCTGTCCTGAATAGGGAGTATTGTGAGGTCCCACCGTCCCAGTCATTGTTGTCCATGGCCCAGGTTTCTGTGATGGCAATAAGGTCCATCTTAGTATTTGCTACCATTGCAGCGTCGTCCTTTCACAGTGAGATAAGGAGAACAATGCAGCATCCCTCATTCACAGCGGGGATACAGAAAGTAATGCAGCATCCTCTTTCAGGCGAGGGATACAGAAAGTAGTGCAGCATCCCTCCTTCACAGTGAGGGGTACAGAAAGTAATGCAGCATCCCTCCTTCACAGTGAGGATACAAGCAATGCAGCATCCCTCTTTCTGGCGGGGCCTGAAAGTAATGCAGAATCCCTCTTTCACAGCGAGGGATACAGAAGTAATGTAGCATCCCTCTTACAGTGAGGGATGCAGTAGTAGTGCAGCACCCCTCTTTCATGGCGGGGATGCAGGTGTAATGCAGCATCCCTCTTTCACAGTGAGGGGTACAGAAAGTAATGCAGCATCCCTCTTTCACAGCAAGGGATACAGAAAGTAATGCAGCATCCCTCTTTCACAGTGAGGGATAAGAAGTAATGCAGCATCCCTCTTTCACAGCAAGGGATACAGAAAGTAATGCAGCATCCCTTTCACAGTGAGGGATAAAGAAAGTAATGCAGCATCCCCTTTCACAGCGAGGGATGCAGTAAGTAATGCAGCATCCCTCTTTCACAGCGAGGGTATAGAAAGTGACGCAGCATCCCTCTTTCACAGCGAGGGGTACAGAAAGTAATGCAGCATCCCTCCTTCACAGTGAGGGATACAGAAAGTAATGCAGCATCCCTCTTTCACAGCGAGGGTACAGAAAGTAATGCAGCATCCTCCTTCACAGTGAGGATACAGAAAGTAATGCAGCATCCCTCTTTCACAGCAAGGAAACAGAAAGTAATGCAGCACCCTCTTTCACAGCAAGGGATACAGAAATAATGCAGTATCCCCATTACGCACTGAGAGATACAGAGAGTAATGCAACATCCTCTTATACATTCAAGGATACAGAGAACCATGCAGTATTCTCATTACACATGAGGATACAGATAATGCAGCAGCCACCTTACACACTGATGGATACTAAAAGCAATACAGCTCCCTTTATGTACTGAGGATACAGACAGCAATGCAGCAGCCCCTATACACATGGAGAGGTACAGAGACTTAAGCAACCTCCGCTTCCACATGGAGGATACAGACATCAATACAGGAGCCCCTTACACACTGAGGATAGACATCAATGCAGCAGCCCCTTATACACAGAGATACAGATGTCAATGCAGCATCCACCCTTACACTGAGGATGCAGACATCAATGCAGCAGCCCTTACACACTGAGGATACAGACAGCAATGCAGCATCCTCCTTACACAATGAGGGATACAGGCATCTATGCAGCAGCCCTTTTACACATGCAGAGGTACAGAAACCTAAGCAGCATCCGGCTTCCACATGGAGGGATACAGACAACAATGCAGCAGCCCCTTACGCACTGAGGGATACAGACATCAACGCAGCAGCCCTTTTCACATGGAGAGGCATAGAAACCTAAGCAGCATCCCACTTCCACATGGAGGATACACACATTAATGCAGCAGCCCCTTACGCACTGAGGATACAGACATCAGTGCAGCACCCCACATAAGCAACAAACACAAGAGGCCAATCTGCTTTTCTAAGAAGGTAAGGGAGGTGGAAAGGGCAAAAAGGGCCTTCTAACTACAAGATGCACCAGGAGGAGTAACAAAGTAAGATGAAGGAGGCCAAGAAAGGGCTCAGGGCATAAAGGCAGACACAGAGCTATGAGTCGAGGAGGGGAAAAGGAGAAAGAGTTCTTCCAGTACCATCAGAAAAAGTAAGGCAGGAGGGGTAGTTAGCTTTTTTTGGGGTGGGGAGTAATACTGGATGATCAGTAGAAGGCAACCACTTTAAACAGCTATTTCTGCTCAGTATTCACAGTGGGGATGACAAATAATAAATAATACATTTTATTTATAAGGTGCCTTATCCATAACAAAGGCGCCTAACAATTTTAAAACAAATCAAACATCAATACAATTAACATTAAAATAGCAGTATACCATTTATCAAAAGGAAGATCAGTCACTGAATGCCTGGTGCCACAAAAAGTTTTTAAAGCTTGCTCAATCCCTCCACAGTTGTGCACTCCGTAACTGACGGGTAGAGAGTTCCAAGGGTAGGGCTGCATACATAAATGCTCACGACTCTAGATGATTTCAAACACACCTTGGAATCTCTAGCAACCCCTCGTCGGCCGAGCGGAGTGATCATCCAGGGCAGTAAGGAACCAGGGCTCTTTCAGATAATCCAGGCCCTGTCCGTAGGGCTTTAAAAGTCAGCAAACCGACTCTGAAGGTGATCCGCCACTGTACTGGCAGCCAGTGCAGTTCACGCAGCACCAGCGAAATATGACAGGACCGAACAAATCCCGCTGTGCTGTGCTGCTGCTTCTGCACCAGCTGCAGGCAGCAGATTTCCACCCCAGGAAGCCCTAGGTAAAGGAGTTGCAATAATCTAAGCGCGAGGACACAAAGGCATGGACCAAAGTAGGAAGGTTCACCAGACGGAACCAGATGCCTAATCCTGGCAATATTCCTAAGATGATAAAAGAGGATTTGACGACAGCCAACACTCATGAATGCAGGTCAGCCTTTCATCAAAATTACCTCCAGGTTATGCACCTGTTCAGAAGTTGGGAGGAAATGCCACCGAGAAAAAGTCCTGAGGGTGAACCAACCCCAACCCCCTATCTGGCGACCTGGGTCCACAACCAGGACCTCAGTTTTTCTGAGTTCAACTTCAGCCAGATGGAATCCACCCCTCTGGATTTCTTTCACACAGTTATTAAAGACCGAGAGAGCTCCATCCTGGTCGGGTGCAAAGAAAGGTAGAGCTAGGTATCATCAGCATAGCAGTGAAACCTCAGCCCATACCTTCTTACAATGTCTCCAAGGGTAGCATGTACACCACGAACAACATGGGTGACAGCACTGAATCTGAGGAACCCCACACAACAGAGAAATAGGGCCTGAGGAAAGACCCCAGACACCACTCTCTGTTCTACCCGTTAGGAACGATGTAAACCACCTGAGGACTGCTCCCGACAGTCCATAGATGTGCCTCAGGTGACCAAGCAGCACCCCTTAGCCCACGGTGTCAAATGCTGATGAGAGATCCAGAAGAACCAGGATGGAATGGCTCTTCTGATCGCTAGCCATCAGGAGATCATTGAGCACCGAACCAGCACTGCCTCGGTACTATGTCTCTTTCTAAAACCGGACTGCAGCGTTTCATATATGTCATGGATGGTCAAATGGTCCTACAGTTGTGCTGCCATCTTTCTCAATCACCATCCCCAAAAGGAGGTTAGAGATGGGTCTGTTGTTTGCATAGCAGTTAGGGTCCAAGGTAGGTTTCTTCAAGAGTGGTGTCACCACCGCCTCTTTCAGGGAGCTAGGAACTCTCTTGATTCCAAGGAGCACCAGACTATCCGCGCTAGGACCGAACCGATGACATCAATACAACCCAAAATTAGGAAGTTGGTCCAGGGTCCAAACTACAGCATGTAGGATGCATATCCTGGATGATCCACATGACATCCATGAACTCTGGTCGGCTGAAGGTACTCCAAGAAGGCCAAGGTGCAGTGACTTTGTACTGATCAAAAGCACCGCCCATAGAGTGTGCCAATGGACTTCTACTGAAAAGTGGAATTAAGGCAGCAGCACAGGGAGTTCAGGAAATGGGCAGAATACTGATTTCAGTAGAAATAAAAAGGGCTTGCTGCCCTGAAAGTAGATAAGGCACTGAAACCAGATGGAGTGCACCTGAGAGTGTTCAGGAATCTGTGATGAACTGGTTGAGCCCCTAACAGAGCTATTTAATAGTTCGCTGCAATCCAGGGTTGTTCCAAGAGATTGATAAACAGCAGACATGATTGTGTTCCACAAGGGAGGGATAGAAAGGAGCCGAGAAATTGCAGACCAGTCAGTCTTCTCTCCATCATAGGAAAACTGATGGAGACGCTAGTCAAGGAAAACTTGGTGACCTACCTGGAAGTAAGGGCACCAAGAGAGTAAACAGCAATGGTTTGTGACACGGAGGTCTTGTCAGATGAGACTCAAAGTATTCTTTGACTGGGTTACAGGGCAGTGGATAACTGTGATCATCACTGTAGTGTACATTCCATCCCGCGGACAGAAACTGGCTTCCCAATCCCTCCCATGACTATCTCACCACCCTCCTCAAAACTGAGCCAATCACACTCAGCACCTCAACCTAAACTGGCTCTCCTCCACCACCTCCCACCCTCAAGGATGCACTTGCTGCCCTTGACATGACCCAACTAGTATCCACCCCAATGAGAATAAAACAACACCGGTATGGCCCACCTTACTTGACCTAGTCCTCTCCAACCACCCCATAAAATCTCTGACCTCTCCGTCCTCTCAAATGCCCTCAGCGACCACTCTCCCATCCTCTTCAAGTGGTCCTGTCATGCACCTAAACCACAGCCAAAACAATTTTTCTAGACCTCTCAAGCCCAGCTGTCTACGGAATGTTAGAACCCATCTAACGCACCCTGACTGGTCCCCTATATACTGCAGTCAGAACTTAAGACAGCCCTTAGCTACTTCATTGACGTGTTCAACAGAGCCTGCAAAAAATTTGCGCCTCAAAAAAATATATAGTAAGAGCCTATGACACCCCATGGATCACCTCTCACCTGCTTGACCTCATGAGGCAGTGGGATGAATTATGGAAAAAGCCCTAGACTCTGGAAACTCACTAGACAGACAGCACTACTGTGCTGCTCGAAACAGCTGTACATAGGCCATTAAAAAGCCAAAGCTGACCACTTTAAAGCTGTCCTAACCATCTCAGTGGGAAATGGGCACAAATTCTGGGGCAATCTGAAATCGTTATGGAAGTCAAACCCCCCAACTCAACTCAAGATAAATGGCTCCATTTCAAACAACCCGCACCTTGTGTCAGAAGTGCTAAACCCCACCTTCTCAGACCTCAGCACTACTCCCACCAAACTTCTTCAGTCAACCCCCTTTGCCCCCTCCATCCCAACGGCTCCTCCTTCTACTTCCGGACCTCACCCCGGAACGCTAAACCTTACCTTCTCAAAGCCCTTAAGAAGACCTGTTTCAGCACGGACACGATCGACCTTAGAATTCTGTGTTTAACCATTGACAAGGTCCTCTCCCTGATAACCGCACTGCTCAACCTCTCTCTCTCTGCTTAGGAAAGTTCCCTCCTGTGGAAGACAGCTCTCATAACCCCCATCCACAAATCTGGTGACCGTCTCTCCCTAGTAACTACTGCCCTATATCTATCCTTCCCCACTCTTCAAGGCCCTCGAGCGCACAGTGGCGTATCAACTTACAAGTACCTGTCCAAATACAATCTCCTGACTCCTGAACAACACGGTTTCAGAGAAGGGAACAGTACTACTACAGCCCTCCCTCGAGTTCACTAGTTTCACACACCTGCTCTGGATAAGGGCATGCTGGCTGGTGCCGTCTTCCTGGACCTATCTAAGGCCTTTGACACCGATTAATCACCCTCTTCTCCTCCTCTCCACCCTGTCTCAAGTCTGCCTCGCCCAGGGCCCCTAAATTGATTCACTGACTACTTGTCCAACCGGTCCCAAAGGTGAAAATCAACCTTGAGCCCACTTCCTGTCTGCTCTGAGTACCACAAGGCTCCATATTAGGTCCCCTTCTTTTCAGCCTCTTCCTAAATTCTCTCCCAAAACCTGCACCAGTAAAATCCTGCTGTACGCTGACAATGCCGTTCTCTATGCATCTCACCCAAACCCATCCCAACTTGAACTCTCCTCCAAACCTCCTTCATGGGACGCTGAGACCTGGTTCACCAAACACAAACTCGTGCTTAACCAAAAAATTAAAGACTATGCTCTTGCCCACCATCAGAACAAACTTAAGCACACCCCACTGAAAATCAGTATGTCCACTGCTCTACCCCTTGAACAGGTCCACCTGCTCAAATACCTCGCATAACTCTCGACCCTGCCCTTACTTTCCATGGCCATATACATCAACTCTGCTCCAATCTAAACTCCCATATCGGGCTCCTGTACCGTCTCTGGCAATGCCTCCCCGATGCTCTCCAACTTGCCATCTCCTCCTCGGTACTGTCCATGGTTGACTATGGCATTGTATCATCTATCGTGGCTGACAACATTGCCCTAAAAGGGTCAAAGTGTTGCTCAACAAGCCTGCCGTCTCTCGCTGGGCTGCCCCAGTACCACCCACACCTGCTCCCTCTATAACCAAACAAACTGGCTGGACTTGGATGATAGACTACAATACCACACCTGCCTATTAGCCAAAATAATCTCTGCTGGGCTCATGGCCCCTTGCCTCTCCACTCCTGCAGCCAATCCCACATGCAAGGCACACCAGGAGCTCCCTCAAATCATCTTATCGGGTATCAAGGCAAAAACCTCCCTGGAACAATTCTCCTTTCCCTATCGTGCCCCAGCTTGGCTTAACTCACTCCCACCACACACTGATGAGGAACCCAAGCTTGGCCACTTTAACTTCCTACTGCACTCCCACCTTCAAGCCTCATACTCTTGTACCTGTCCCTAACTCCCTCTACCTACGACAATACATCTGTCCTATCCTCCGGCCTTATTCCCTCTGGCGAAATATGGACGCCTAGTTCTCCTCCTTACCCCTGCTCTCTTTCTTACCCCGACCGTCTGACAGTGGACTCTGTCTAGCCTCTGACTTCCTCCCAACCTCTGTGCCACCCTATCTCTGTTTCCCCTACACCATCCCCAGTCGTCTCTCGACTCCACCATACAATCCCTGACCTCGGTTCAGGAGCCTATGGCTCTACCCATGGCCTGCCCTATGCCCTGTTATCCTCACCCCTTTTCTGAACCTAAGATATCACCTAGAAATGCCTCTAATGCTATGATTCTTGACCATGATGTTGTATATACTGTAACATAGTATGCTCACTATGTATATTGAACTGTACCTGTCATAAACACCTGTATTTTGTTGTCTGTTATATGTACTGTATTTTTCTCTGTACTTGATGTGGAGCTTTGTAAAGGAGTCTCTGACTCAAAGGACTGTAATACCAAACTACCAAATAAATAAACAAGTAACAGGCAGCAGATCTACTCTACTCTGACTTCAGCAAAGCATTCGACTTGGTGCACACAGTAGACTGCTGAAGACGTTAGAGGACTTGGGTGAAGGGAATAAGCTAGTAAATGTGTCAGAAACTGACTGGCAGGAAAGAAGGTGGTGGTTAACGGGTAAAATCAGGGATAGGAATGCCACAAGTGGGTGCCACAGGGTCAGCCCTGGGACCTGTCATCTTCAATTATGTTTATCAGTGACATGCAGTAAGGGAAGTTATGCAGGCAAGCTTTGTCTCTCTGCAGACGCATTGAATGGAGTTGCAAAGGGACCTAGAAAGGTTAGAGAGAGGAAGTCTAAGGATTGGTAGTTGAGATTCTGGCCAAACGCGTGTTACTGCACCTAGGAAAGAGAAACTCAAGGATGGAATACTGGAGGGAGGTCAGCTTGTCCCTACTTCCAAAGAAAGGAACTTGGAAGTCATCATAAGTGACTCCTAACAGTCCAATCAATGCAATAAGGCCTCCAGGAAGGTGACCAGAATGCTGGGATGCACTGGGAGGGGTTTTGATAGCATGAGGAGAAAGGTGATACTACCGCTATACATGTCACTGATGAGGCCCCATGTGGAGTACTGTGCCCAGTTCTGGAGCCCCCACCTGAGAAAAGACAGGGACAGACTAGAGTTAGTGCAGTGAAGGGTCACCAAAATGGGGAGCACGTCATTCGCTCCCAACAATACAGGCCACGACAACTCGCTCCTGACAATACGCTCCTGTAATTCACTCCCGATGTCAACTCACTCCGCTGATTTTGACATTAGACTGGGGAAGGCAAATGCCAAGGGACACTTAGCTCTGAAGTGGACAGTTTGCCTGTAGTAACTGAATTACAGATATGTAGAAATGCATTTCTTTTACAGTTTAAAATTTATATGTAGAAAATGCATTTCTTTTACAGTTTAAATTTTTTTTTGTCATGATACAGCTGGATGAGCGGTCCACCCAACTCCACCCTCCAACTCCATAAACGTGTGTATATAATGGCTCCTAATAGCTAAGTGCATGCATGGCTGGTTTTATTTTTCCCCAGGTGAATTAAGGGTATTGTCAGGAAGGGTGTGAGCTTCTGAACACAAAGAAGCATTATCCGAATGAAAACAAGCACTGAAGTGAGTCTGAAAACCCAAAAGTCAAAAGAGAGACCAAAATAAAGGTTTCTATAGTGAAAATTCAAAGTATTTAAAAAGAGATCAATAATTAGAATAATGAAGTATTAAGTATCAACAGTGATGTACAGCCTTTGGAATCATGACCTGCTGGGTGCGATTGAATCTAGGCAGTGAAGGCTATACAACGAGTGGGGTGGCAGATCTAAAAGACAGGTCTCCTTCAACACAGATTTCTGGGACATACTTTGTCACCAGAGGGCAACTAGATAACTTGTAAGAAAGAATAATAATAATTCAAATTCAGGTCACCATTGATCTGTAAGAGTTACTAGCTGCAGTAGAGGTTTTGTGCTTGGTTTTTGCTTTGCATTTCTTTTTGGCGGTTCGACTGGTTTATTTAGGGAAACTGTAATCGCTTCGGCAAATGAGGAAACAACTGAAGTATTGCCCTGAAGAGCTGTACCTGAATCGGCAGTCTGATCATCTGTGGTCTGTGTTAACATCTTCTTGTGATGGATGTAGCTCATCCAACAGGCGTATACTTATTGCAGAGAGGGATGGAGGGATTAATTTGCACCAGGGTGTTCGAGCCAGAGAGCGTGACAGAAGGTTTGTCAATTGGGCAGCATGAGCGATTCGTAATGCAAGATTTTGAGGAGAGTTTATCCTTAATTCACTTGTTTGCCCTCGGTAGATAAACTTCAGGCACTGCAGAGTTGGGGACAGTTATTTAGCCACGCTCTCCACCATTCTGCACCTCAGCATTGTCAGTCTGAACTTGATCACTTATATCAAGCCTATTTCTGGTACGCTTTAAAACACCATGAAAAACACCGCCCACAGATGCTGAAATATGTCAAGCAAATTTATGTAGCACTGGGAGGAAAATACGAGCGTAGCAATGGAGTTAAGTGAGGTGATATGAATTGTCGAGCGAGTTGTCACGGCGCCGTATTGTCGGGAGCGAGTTGACATTGACCCACCAAATGATACAAGGTTGACAGGGCAGCTCTATATAGAATGGCTAGAGGCTCTGAACGGTACTCACTGGAGGCCAGAAGGAAAAGGGAGATATGATAGCACCTTCAAATTTCTGGGTGGAATAAACAAGGAACTGTGAGGAACTATTTAATACTAAAACAATGTTACAACTGGGTAATGGTTATCTTTTCAAACCCCCAAATGAAGGTATAAACTAATATCAATATTTTTAAATAGACTGAGGTCACTTTATACAAGCAAAATAAATCAATTTTGATGCATCTTTCACTTCTTTTTCTTGTCTTTTATTCTCCCCTACGCTTCAGCCCCTCAGAGCTTGTTCACTGGAGTATTTCATAAAACAATTTCCATCTGTTTAAAACAGAAATAACATTTTTAATTTTACATCTTGAAATCCATATATAATACAAATACAATGATTATCATTGCAGAATGTTATGTACTAGTTACCATCCAAACTTTGATTGTTTGAAGTTCCTTTTAATGCTCAACATTTTCTATATGACAATATTCAAGCTCTGAGGAGCTAAACGAGAGAATGAAAGACAAGAAAAAAGAAGTGAAAGATGTATCAGAATTGATTTATTTTGCTGTATAAAGTGATGACCCCAGTCTATTTAAAAATATTGATAGGAACTATTTAATAGGAATCATGAGTCAGTAACAAAGAGTCATGAATGGAGGTAGGTGTAGGGGTGGGGGTAGGAGGGATGCAAGGAAGTTTTACTCCACAGAGAGTGGCTGAGTCATGGAACTGTCTACCTGCAGAGGTGGTCTAGGAGATAAGACCCTTAATAGATTCAAGTAAGGCTGAGAGAAAGGGGACTGATAGTTACACCTGTGGAACTAGTTTAGTGACAGATGAATTGGCATGGGGTGAAATCCCCACCTGGACAGAAGGTCATGGGGTAAGATAGGAAAACAAAAATAGGGCAGACTGGACTGACCAGTGATCTTTTTCTGCTGACAGTGTCTATGTTTCTGTGTTGCACGAGTGATACAGAGCGCTATACATCCTCCTTCTTCCACAATGAGGACTAAAGTCAACAATTCAGGTCCTTCCTTACACACTGGAGAGCAGATGCTGTACAGAAAGCAATGCCACATCCCTATCATACACTGGGGATACAGATTGTAGTGCAGCATCCCCTTATACACAGAGGAATACAGAGAGCTATACTGTATCTCCCTTGCACACTAAGACAGACAGCAATGCAGCATCCCTAAACACTGTGAAACACCGGGTTTACTGGGTTTATTGTTAATCTCTCAAAAAGAGCTGTTTTACAATTTTTGTTTAAAAATCTATATAAATGTTGTTTTGTGTAAGGACTAAGTGATACAGTCTTTTGGTGGGATCTCTGTTGGGCCAGACGCAAGCGCTGTCCCCCACAGTCTTTTGTTGTGCAAGTTTTTAGCACCCTAATTGCAGAATTCTTTTTTATTACTGCAATAGTGCTTTTCTGACTAGCCTCTCCTCTGTCTCCTCACTGTAGCCGACCCAGCCCTCGAGGCACCCAGTCAGGCGCGGGGCTTGAGCCACAGTGATGCCCGGCAGTTTGTGAACCAGGAGGCGGGAGGACAGCCAGCAGGTGACGGGAAAGCTGCAAAATTTTTGCCCGCCTCCTCCCACTTCCTGGGTGTTTCTTTTATACACACCTTCCGCCAAATCTCATTTCTCCGCCTTAGTTCACCCCTCCTAGCCAATAACCCAGCACCACTCCCCATTGCCTTTGGTATTCCTAACCCTAGCTACCAACCATCATGCTGTTGCTCCTGCTATTGCTCCTCTGCCTTCGCCTATGTCACACCTTGATGATGATGCCGCACCAGCCCTTGACCTGGAGATTATGGCTGCCAGTCAGTCTGACCTCCCTCATGCAACCCTTGTGGATGTCCTTCATTTCCTCAAGTATACCTTACTGTTGCTTTACCAAAACTTGGGGTATCCCAGAAAAGGCTCACAACCAGTTTTGCACCTCCTTTACCCCAGGCTCCATTCATGGCCCTTCAATGCCCCCTATTTCTGTCCACCAAGCTGGTACTTTATGATATTATAACAAGCCATAAGGCAGGCCTGTTATTCTCTGATCACTGGACCCGGAGTAAGAAGAGAAAGCCCTCTGTCTGTTCCTTCCTCCTATCACTTGAAGCACTTACCAAACTATTGTTCTTTCTGCTTATCTGTGCTGGCACTGTTGAACTCAATCCTGGACCCCTAGAAGGCTTCACCTCACCAACAGATCTAGTCTCTATGAAAGGCCTAAGCTTTCTCCACATCAATGTATGCAGCCTTTCAAAAAGTTCTCACTAATACAAGCCTGGGTTGCCCATACCTGCCAGACTTTCTTGTATTCTCTGAAACGTGGCTTAAACCAGCAACAAATGACAGTGAAATAAGTATACCTAATTACCAGCTTTTCAGAGCAGACCGTCCATCCAGGAGGGGTGGTGTGTGGCAATTTATGTTAACTCAAATATCTCTGCTTCCTGCCTCAATATTTCATCTCAGCCTAAAGAATTCAATGCCTATCCCTTAAAATATCCCTTCCCAACATGTCAGACTTTCAACTGGTTGGCTGCCAGGCCCCCTGCCGGACTTAAACTCCTTACCCACCTGGGGACTATAACTAAACTGGGTCCTGAGGATACCATTATTCTAGGCGATTTGAATTTTAACTGGCTATCCAATGTTTCTGCACCCTAGTATCTTTCTGTGACTCCCATGGCTTTACTCAACTAATAAATGAACCAACAAGGATTAACCTAAAAACAAAAGTAACAGCACCTTACTTGATGTTATGTTAGTTAATAAGCCCCATCTATATTCACACGCTGGAGTGCTATTCAGTGATATAAGTGATCACTGCCTCATAGCTGGTATAAGATCTTCAATCAAGCCTGCTAACCCTGCAAAATTCCTCCCAAGAAGGTCTAAAAGAACTTTAACATTGCAGAGTATCTCCAAAATCTGTGTCACTCCAAACACTGGCAAGAATTCTACCTCTCAGCTTCTGTGGAGTCAGCACTGCAGGTGCTAAATGACATAATCTTAGGGCTCTCAATACATATGCACCAGTCACCAGTGTCAAAATTAAACGCAAATCTTATCCCTGGTTCTCTGCTGATCTTAAATCTGCACTGCTTGCTAGAGACAAGCTCTGGAAAAGGCAAGGAAGACCAAAGATCCAAACGACTGGGTACAATTCAGACAAGCCAGGAACAGCTGCACTAAAAAGTGAGAGATGCTAAGGCTGCCTTCTATACAGCAGAGCTGGATGCCACCTACCACAACCCAGCCAAATTCTGGGGCACTATCAAGGAATCCTAGGGCAAGACTCTAGCACCTCTTTACCATCTCAAGTGAACCTCAACAATGTGATCATTACTGACAAGTATGAAATTTTAGAAGCTTTCAATAATCATTTTACTACAGCAGGCCTAGCTTTTGACTCATCTCCAGCAAACTTGCTGCGCTCTCAACTTACTCTCCATTCCACTGAAGCTCAGAATGCCATCTCTACATTTTCTTTTAAGCCAATTTTATTAAAACAAGTAGAAGACCTACTGCTCCGCCTGGATACAACTAAAAGCGCTTGGTGCAGACTCTCTGACCCTTTCTTTTAAAATTGCACTGCATGCCATTGCAGCCCCCTAACTCACCTCTTCAACATGTCCTTATCTACTGGCTCTATTCCTTCTGTGGAAGACAGCACAAGTGTTTCCTCCTTAAAGCAGGTGACCCCATGGATCTCAACAACTACAGGCCTATTTCCATCCTTCCAGTGCTGTCCAAGATGTTAGAGAAACTGGTAAGCATCCAATTAAATGACTACCTCAATGCTAACAACCTCCTTAACCCTGCTCAATCTGGGTTCAGAGTCATGCACAGCACCATTTCTGCCTTAGCAAAAGTTACAAATGACTGGCAGACTGAACTAGATAAAAATAATATCTGTGCTGTATTTCTGGATTTAAGTAAAGCATTCAATACTGTGGATCATGATCTTCTAATCTCCTCACTGCACTCCCTAGGCCTAGACCCTATCTCTTAAATGGTTCAAATGCTACCTCTCTGGTAGGGTGCAGCACGTAAAAGTGAAGGCAACCTTTCTTCCTCAAAACCACTCTTAAGAGGAGTTCCTCAAGGCTCCATCTTGGGCCCTATCCTCTTTGCCATCTACATCAATAACATTGACTCAGGCCTCACAAATTCTAATGTTCACCTTTTGCAGATGACACTGTCCTTTATGTAAGCAATCCATCACCAAAATACCTATGATCTACTACAAGCTGACTTCTCCTTACTGCAACATAAATTACTTGAAAAGAAGCTTCTATTAAATGCCAAGAAGATTAAAGCTATGTTCATCTCCACCAATACCTACTCACCGAACATTCTTCCCCAACTTTCTACCGTCCTTGGTGAGAGCCTTGATTACGTAGATAAATTCAAATATCTGGGGTCTGGATTGACAACAGGCTTGATCTCACCCAGCACATTGAAGAGCTCCTGAAAAACTAAGGCAAAGGCTTGGCCTATTCTTCAGGATCAAACATTTTCTAAACAGAGAATCTAAGCAGAGATTAATCCAGGCTTCATTTATATCCCTCCTTGATTACGCAGACTTCCTATATGGCCACTGCTCCCTGTCCTACCTAAATAAACTGGACACCCTGTACCATAGAGCTCTAAGGTTCATCACTGACCTTCCTTTCAGTACCCACCACTGTTCTCTATGCTGCAGTTCGCTGGACATCCCTACATCACAGAAGGAACAAAATGGATATACAAAGCTCTGACAAATAAACTACCATCCTACATTTCTGATTGCTTCTCTCTTGTTACTCCAAGGCCATATGCCTAAGAAGCAATAACCTCATCTTGCTGAATCTACCTAAGGCATGTACCCGACATGGAAGGGCTGCAATCAACTACTTTCTAGCACACATCTGGAACTCTCTACAAAAGACCCTGAAGCTGAACACTTTCATTCCTGTAGTCTCTTCAAAAAGCTGTACCTAAATCTTTTCCCAGAGATATGCAACTGCTTCCACAATTACATAGATACATAGATTTGTGTCGGCAGATAAGGGCCTATGGCCCACCTAGTCTGCCCATTTGAGCTTGTAAGTTCAGTTTGTTTTCCTAGAAGTCTATTTTCCTTACCCTGACCTCTAGAATTCCTTTATGTCTATCCCATGCATTCTTAAATCCTGTGATTGTTTCAGCCCCACCACTTCCTCTGGCAGGGTGTTCCACTTGTCCACCACCCGTTCTGTGAAGAAATTCTTTCTCATGTTTCCTCTGAATCGTCCCTCCCTCCAACTTCATCCCATGCCCTCTAGTCCTGAAACATCTTTTTCGCTTAAAATAGTGTTTTCCTGCACCCTGTTACTCCCTGTAAGATACTTGTATGTCTCTATCATATCCCTCTCTCCCTCCTCTCCTCCAGGGAGTACATGTTCAGTTCCTTCAACCTGTCTTCATAGGACTTGTGATGCAACCATGCACACATCTTTGTTGCCCTCCTCTGAACCTTCTCTACCCTGTCTATGTCCTTACGTAGGTATGGTCTCCAGAACTGTACACTGTACTCCAGGTGGGGCCTCACTAGTGTCTTGTATAGCGGAATTATGACCTCCCTTTTCCTGCTGGTGATGCCCTGCCTATACATCCCAGCATCCTATTTGCTTTACCTGATGCCTTGTCACACTGTTTCCCTACCTTGAGGTCATCAGAGATGACAACCCCAAGATCCCTTTCCTGCTTGGTGCATGCTATATCCTCACCCCCAACTGATATATTGTGCCAGGGTTTTGTGCCCCATATGCATTATCTTGCACTTTTGCATTGAATTTCAACTTCAAAACCCTTGACCATTCTTCAAGTTTCTGCAGGTCCCTTCTCATTCTGTCTACACCCTCTGGTGTGTCTACTATGTTACAGAGCTTTGTGTCATCAGCAACAGTGAAATTCTGCCTTCTATATCCTGTGCAATGTCACTGATGAAGATGTTGAATAGGACCGGTCCCAGCACTGATCCCTGTGGTACCCCACTGGTCACTCTTCCCTCTGTGGAGTGACAGCCATTTACCACCACCCTCTGTGTCCTGCCACCCAGCCAGTTACCACCCACCACACTACTGTCCTGCCCACACCCATATTCCCCAGTTTGTGTAATAGTCTTCTATGTGGCACAGTGTCAAAGGCCTTGCTGAAGTCCAGATAGGCCATGTCCACTGCCCTCCCTGATCCACCTCCCTAGTCACCCAGTCAAAAATTCAATGAGGTTGGTCTGACATGACCTCCCCTGGTGAAACCATGCTGCCTTGGGTCCTGTAGTCCATTGACAACCAGATGTTCCACCAATCTCTCCTTCAGTAGTGCTTCCATGATCTTTCCCACTACCGAGGTGAGGCTGACTGGTCTGTTGCCCTGCTTCTCTTTGTTCCCACTTTTGTATAAGGGGACTACATCTGCTGTCCTCCAGTCTTTGGGTACCTCCTGTTTCCAGTGATTGGCTGAACAGGATAGCCAGAGGTTCAGCCACCACCTCTCTTAGTTCTTTAAGGACCCTGGGTGCACCCCATCTGGCCCCATTGCTTTATCAGCTCTTATTACTTCCAGTTCCTTCAGGACCCTTTCGTAAAGGGACTGTGTCCATTTCTGCACCATTCTCACCCCTTGTACTCCCTTCAGACCCATTACCCCTCTTCCTTAGTAAAGACTGAGCAGAAATACCTGTTCAATATGTCAGCTTTACTGTTGTCATCCTCCACGCGGCTCCATCCTCCCCTTCAGTCTCACTATCCCTCCCTTTGTCCTTCTTTTTCACTTATGTACCTGTAAAAAAGTTGTTATTTGCTCAGGATCACACATCATACTATACACAAGTGAGAGTTGATGAGATTCAAACCAGGTCTTCATACTTCCAAGTCTCCTGGCTTATAATTCAGCATCTTTAACCACTAAGCCAAATCTGCACACAATTCCTAGCCTCTTCAGACCCCTTTTCACCCCTGCCCCATTAGATTCCCCTCCTTATCTTTTCATGCATTCATCCATTAACTTCTATATTATCTACCTCCTAAACCCCTACTCATTACTTTTTTTCTATATTTGCTCTGGTGCCCAATACCACTGTTTACTTGCCTTGTATATATGTGTATATTATTACATTTGCTCATTCTTTGTTGCTTATTCTTAAAAAGTCTTTGTTACTGTACTCATTCTATATTTGTGAGTTTAAACCATTTTGTTGTTTATGACCAATCAGGTCCATCTTGTAAATGAGCTATGCTCAATGATGTTCGCCTGAATAAATAAAGATTTTGATTGATTGATTGAAATACTATACAGACAATAATGCAGTGTCACCCTTACACACTGCCAGAAACCGAAAGAAATGTCTGTGTCCCTTATACATTGGGAGAAACAGCAGAGATTTGAACAAAAACACAGGTTACTCACCTTTAACAGTAGTTCTAGGAGTGGTATATGTTGTTCATCCACACGTCTGGCAGTGTACTTTCCCTTTAAATCTTGCCGGAAAATCTTCAGCTGGCTCCTCCTCCCACCCAGGAGGTATAACTCGGCGCCACCCATGATGCCAGATCTTGCCCACTTGAAACAGAGTAGTGCACCAAAGCCAGGGAGGTCGGGTGGGTCTGTGTGGATGAACATACATCGCTCCTAGAACTACTGTTGCAGGTGAGTAGTACAGTTACGTAAGAACTTACCGTAACAGTAGATCTTCGAGAGAGGCTCTTGCAGTAGGTAATAACCTTGAGGACTTCACCGCCTGGTATCAGGACCACACAGAAACTTTAGCTAACTTTAGCTAACAGTGTGTGACAGGGACTGCCATCGACGTCCGTGACGGATGTCAGCGTGACCCTATATAGTGGACAGTCAGTGGGCGGTCCCAATGCCCGCCTTCCAGTTCTTTCACGGAGACCTCCAAAGAGGGCAAACAGGAGAATGGAAAAGAGCAACAAAGAAAATTTGGGGGATGGAGGGAGGGGAAAAGGTTATCTACCATAATAGCCTCTCTTGAGATCCATTGTTATGGTAAGTTCTTACGTAACTGTACCATCTTACTTCAAGAGGGCTCTTACAGTAGGTAATCACCCTAAGGACTGAGTCCCAAGCAGTATGAATCAGAAGAAAAAACTGAAACACGGGAGCAGGAATGGATCTCCGAAGGCAGACAAATCAGGACAGGAGACCCGGAAGACCAAAGCCTGCTCTGCACCTAGAGGCAATGTAGTATACTGGCAGTATAGACTAGAGGTTAGAGTAGTAAGCTGTGAACAAGCTTAGTACATCCAGCAGACCAGACCTGAGTTTGATTCTCACAACCGCCACTTGCATACTGTGTGAATCTGAGCAAGTCACTTAACCGCCCAGTGCTCCCAGGTCACTCCTGAAAACAGGCACTTGTGCCTAGTGGGCCTTAACCAGTTACTAAAGACTAAAATAAAAAAATAAAAATAAAAATGTCCAGACTGTAATGCTTTGTGAAAGTATGGACAGAACTCCAATAGTCATGGCACAAATGTCAGCGGCTGACACATTCCTGAAACAAGCAGTAGAGGCAGCCAGGCTTCTGGTAGAATGCCCTTATCCTCTCCCGAGAGGGTTTTACCATAATTCTGGTAACAGAAAACAGTACATTTGCCAACCATTTGGATAAACATTGGAAACTGTGGCACCTTCTCTCTTGGGTGCAAAGGAAACAAAAGTTGGTCCAATTTCCGGACAGACTTTGTCCTGTTAGTATAATAGCGCAGGATTCTATGAATGTCAGTGTATGGAGAATCGCTCCCCCAATTAGATGCTCAGGGTAGTACACTGGAAGTTGAATCGACTGGTTCAACATAAATTCTGAAACACTTGTGGCAGAACTGAGGGCTGGTGCGAAGAACCACCCGGTCCCTATGAAAAATTAAGTAAGGCTCCTTACAAATCATGGCCTGAAGCTCAGAAATCCTTTGAGCGGAGCTGACTGCTACTAAAAGAGCGTGCTCCAGGACAAGTAGCGATATCGCAGGAAACCAGCCAGTTCAAATGGTGACAGGGTCAACTTTTCAAAACAAAATTAAGGTCCCAAGGTGGCATGTGGCTGCGCACTGGGGGTCTGAGGTGGAGGATTCCTTTGAGAAAGGACTTGGAAACCTCCAACTGAGCCACTGTTTTGCCCTCTACCAGAATGTGGTAGGTAGAAACAGCCAACAGATGTACCTTCAGAGACAAGTAGTTCAGGTTTAGGTCATACAGATGCAGAAGATGCTCCATGGCGTGAGAACTGGACATGAAAATGGGTCCCAAACTTGCGAGGTGGCCCAAATGGAGAAAGCGCTTTGACTTCATGGCATAGCCTGTCTTCATAGATGGCTTTCTAGCCTCTACCAGGACCTGCACCACTCTGGAGGAGCCTCCAAATCATGAAGCAGCTATGTCCTGAGGTGCCACGCATGAAGGTGAAGGGATTTCAGCCCTGGGTGGACCAGCGTGCCCTGTCCTGAGTCAGGAGATCATAGTAGAGGGCAGAGGAACCGGAGGTTCCACTGCTAGCTGCTAAAGAAGCAGAAACAAACTTGGCGAGGGCCAAAAGGGGCAATCAGAACTATGTGGGCCCCTTCCTGCAAGCTTTAGCAGCACTCTTTGCAGAATCGGAAAGGAGGAAGATGTACAAAACATCTCTGTCAGTAAAGAGACAGTGTCTCTAGCCAAAAAACACTATGCAGGAGCGAGCAAAACTTGGGTAGTTTTAAGCTGTAGGGAGAGTAAATAGATTCAGGTCTGGCCAACCCACAGGTTGAAAACGTGGTCAACCACCTCATGCTTGAGCTCCCACTCATGGGCTCTAACTCTGCTGCAGCTGAGACTGTCCACTAGGATGTTCTGCATGCCTGAAACGTGAAATGCTTATGAGATGAATCTGATGCAGGACTGCCCAGTTCCACAGTCGCATCGCCTCCCTGCAGGGGGATACAAGCGAGTGCCTCCTTGTTTGCTGAGGTACCAGACTACACACATATTGTCCAACTGAACCAACAGTGTGCCCTGTTGAAGCAGGTTCTGGAATGCTTGAAGGCCATACAGAACCACTCTCATCTGCAACACATTTATGTGCAGGAGAGCTCTAACTGGGACCACTGACCTTGAGTTTGTGGTTCCCCAGGTGCGTGCCCCAACCCATTCCTGACACATCTGTGTTCAGAATCTGGGTGGGAGGAGGGATCTGGAAGGGGACCCCTTGGTGAGATCCTACCACAAGAGATCCCCCTGAATCGAATCAGAGACCATGACTGCATGGTCCAGGTAGTCCAGCCTCTGATCCCACTGTGCCCTGAGCATCCACTGCAAGATTCGTCATGTGAAGCCTGGCTAAAGGAACAGTGGGAATGGCCGCAGCCATAAGGCCCTGAAGGCAGCAGAATCGTCCTGGCGAGACAGTCCTACTGAAGGCTACCAAATGAGCCTGCCTCTGCAAAGTGTCCGCCCTGTCCAGAGGGAAGAAAGCCATACCCTGTACTGTATCCATGACAGCTCCAATAAATTAGAGGTGTTGGGAAGGGGCAAGTTGGGATTTTGGGAGGTTGACAGTGATCCCAACCTGTGTAAAGGTCCAGGGTAGCAGAGAGGAGAGTTCCAGCTGCTCCTCGACAGGGGCTGACAGGAGCAAGTCGTCCAAGTAGGAGAATACACAGTGGCCCTGACTGCTCAGGGCGCCAGCCACTACTGCCAAGCACTGGTGAAAACCCAAGGTGCCAAGGACAGACCAACAGGGAGGGCTTTGAATTGGTAATGTTCCCTGAACGGTGAAAAGAGGTAGTGACGATGGACCTGAAAGACTGGGATATGCAGGTAGGCATCCTGCATATCCAGGGCACAAGCCACTGTCCCTCATGCAGGAGAGGCAGCAGACTTGTGAGGGTCAGCATTCAAAACCTCTTGTACTCTACGACAGGTTTAGAGTACTGAGGTCCAAAATGGGATGCAAATCTCCCATCTTTTGGGGACCAGGAAGAAGTTGGGAGTAATACCCCTTTCCTACCTGGCTGGACAGGAATAGCCTCTACTGCTTCTTTTGTAACAGAGCCTTGATATCCTCTCTTAGTAGAGTGATGTGTGCCTTGGATAGTGGGACACTACTGGGGGCCTGTCTAGAGGTTTTCCAGAAACTCCAGGGTGTGATCCTGTTCTACCAATCGAAGGATCTACAAGTCGGTGGTTACTCCCACCACCTGGCAGATGACTATTGAACATTCCACCCACCGTCTCCCCTGAGGGACATGGAGGAGGGAGGGTGGACTAGAATCAAGCTAAGGGGGTTAGGGAGACCTGTGCCGGAGGCTCTCTGGGCCTTTGCTGGAGGGGCAGCTGTGTCCAATGGAGCCTGACATTCGGGCTGATGTCTGGCCGTCTGTTGCTGTTTCCATCTGCCTCTTCACTTGGTGACGAAAAGGCTTTTGGCCTGAAATATAGGGCGGTACATAGTGTGGACTGACCTAAGGGCCTTGCCCTTATCCTGCAGCTGGTGATAATGTCTTGAGCATCACCCCCAAAGAGGACAGAACCCATGAAGGTAGCATCCTGGATGGCCGCCTGCACATCCTGTGCCAGACCAGACACCCTCAACCAGGAAAATCTCCCGAAGCTAGCTGCCACAGCGGCAGCCCTTGCCGAGAATCCACTGCATCGTAGCGGACCCTGAGAGAATGTTTACATGCCACTTGCAGACCCAATGGAGTCTGCCAGAGTGGATTTTGACTCTGAGTCCAGCAGTACATCAATGGCCAGCTCCAACTGGTTAAAAGAGATTTTGGTAGATCAACATATGGGCACGTAGTTCAAGGCATGCATGGCCAGTGTTGATGAGGAATAAAACATCCTCCCAAACTGATCCAGCTGTCTCGGCTCCTTGTCAGGAGGAGAGGTGCTCATATGCCTTAGCTTGGAGGACAGATCATGGGCGCAGCAATCTCCAAAGAGTCTGCCTTAGGATGGACACTAAGGTGGTCCCTCCCTCTGGTATCCGGTATGTCCAGTCAGCCTTCTTAGCTACCATCAGTGTCAGGCATGCATTATCCAGATGGTGGATGCCAGGGTCCTCATGTGGTTCCAACCAGGAAGGTAGTGAGGACAGGAGCTGCCTCCTGCATGTCCAGATGCTCTGTTAGCCTTTGGCATTTTGTGTCCTGAGCATCGGACTTCCATTTATAGACTTCTGCTATTTTCTTGAGCAAGTCTGTGAAGAGGGGTCCTCAGGTGGGGATTTAGGGGACTCCTTAGGTCGAGGCTCCTCCATCAGAGAAATTTCAAACCCTGACACCGCTGAGGAGGAGAAGGAGTCAGAATCAGAGTCCGGATCTAAATCAGAGGACTGAATGTCAGGTCATCTAGTCCGGCCGGTTCTTGGGGGTCAAGAGGTGCTCTGCCCTGCATCCGGCCTGATGGCAGCTCCTTCTGAGGGCCCAGCATCGGAGGACATGTGTGCATAGGGGCAGGCCTGAGTGGCTAGACCCCAGACTCAGGGAACCCCCAGGGAGGTTGGCGGCTATCGGACCGGACAACACTAACTGCTGTCACATGAGGTATATGTAGCACCAAAGCAAATTGCGCTGAAGTCTCTCCTCACCTGAGAAGGCTAAAGGCGACGAATAGCAGTGGTGCCGCTTCTCGTGGCATTGAGAGCGGGACTGCTGACATCAGTGGGATGTGCTCAACCCACTGGATGAGGAAGACCTAGACCTCAGCTGCCAGTGGTGCAGGCGTGGGATCTTGGAGGAGCTGGGTAGTGCCGTGGCTCCTCCTGGTCTGGGTGGGAGACTGGAGGGTCAGTTCGTGAGGCTGAGCCCCCTTGGTAGTCACTGGCAGGATCAGAGTCCTGAACAGACAGCTTCGGCTTCATCTAGCAACAATGGGTCGACAGGGTTTGAGAAAAATCTTGGTACATCGTTGGCCTGCGTCTCCACCAGCTGGCCTGACAGGGGCACCATGATTCAACCGTGGTCACAACCGATTCCTGAGACGGAGATCACTCCTGAGCCTAAGAATGTTGATGGTGAGTCTTCTCCTTGTCGTGCCTGGACTCCTCCTTGCGCGAATGTGAGCTGTGTAACCCCAAGGGCTCTCCTTGGTCGGGAGTGACTGGCACAGCTCCTTGAAGGAGCCCAATCTGAGTGGAACAAAGGCAGAAGCCAAGAGGACTGTATGGCAGCCCAAGCCACCTCCTCCTTCTCAAATGCCTTAAGTTGCTCCAACTGCTCAACGAGACACTGCAGCGACAGAAGCCATCAACAGGCGTCCCTGGATTTGACCTGTGGTTTCAGTTTCTTCAAGTGGCCCAACCGGGTGGGTAAGAGCGGTCCTGAAGGGCTGATGGCTGAAACGACTGGCAACTGTCACAAGCCTGGGATCGTGCCGTGGCCCGGCAGTACGCATCGTAGTGAGCAGGTCAGTGCACATCTTCTGCCCACATGGGCACCAACAAAATCCGGCGAGGACTTTTCCTCCATCGTGGTTGCGATAGAAGATCATGCTGAAGACAGAACTCTATCGATTTTAAGGTTTGGAAGTAAATACGAAGATTTGAGTGCCAGGCCTCCTCAACGTGGGAGCGATAAAGAGGAACCTGTTTCTTCCAGTGGAAAGGAAGATCTGGCATCATGGGGTGGAGCCGAGGTTATACCACTCAGGTGGGTGGGAAGAGCCAGCTTGAAGACTTTCTGGCAAGATTTAAAGGGAATGGACACTGCCAGAAGTGTGGATAGAACAACATATCCACGGCCCTTGAACATGTGAATAACAGTCAATAGTTAGAACGAAGAAAAACTAAGGAACATATTGCCAAAAGCCTGAATTTACATGGGATGGGGCAATGTGGGTCATTGTACCAAAGGTCTCTGGGAGGAGGAGACTTCTAAGCCTTCCCCCCAGGTTGAAACAGCGGCAAAATCAGGGAACAAGGGAAAGGCAGAGAGTGACAGGGACAAGGAGAGGGGATTCTGAGGAAGGGGTTGCTAGCCAAACTTGTAGAGCAGAAAGCAGCTAACTAAAAGAAGCTACATTTTCTTATTAATTTAACACTTACATCTCAGCAGGAGTCAGTGTCTGTTGAGATTAAGCAGACAGATCCTTTATTAGAAGTAAAGGGTCTTATTTAGGGTTAAAAAAAGAAAGAAAAGAAAGAAAGTCAGTGTGTGTTCTGTGCTGGGAAGGGTACTGTATCAACTTACTTTGCTAAACCAGGAGGAGGAGAGAGAGCTTAACTGGGGTGTGGCTTAGACACTATAAAAGCAGGTGACTCAAATTACAACTTCCTGTTGCTAGCCTTTTTCTTACTAATTGCCTCCATCCCACCCTCCACCCACCCACACTAAGCCAGTTCTACTTTTAGAGCCACTGGATTTGACTGTCAACAGGAACTTCCTGTTTGGCAGAAAGAAGGAAGGGATCATAGAGAAACACTGGTTTTGTCAACCCTAAAGGAAAAAGTAGCTCACTCTCCCCTAGTTGCTCGTGGTCTGACACTAACCAAGGAAGGAGGAGGCTACTGAAGAATATAGGAAGTTGCTGTCCCAGAACAGGAAGGGTGAGAGTTGTAAGGAGAGAAGAGAGTAAGCATTCAGAGAAACAGGAGAGGGACACAAAATAAGACATGATAGGAGTGGTGCAGTGCAATGGTTGTGGGGGCGGCAGTGTTCTGGGAGACATTCTGGAGGCTGCGATGCTGCCCTATTTGCAGGCACCTCTCTGGTCTGTGGGAGGAGGTTGCCCGTCTCCAGGCTGACCGGCTAGGATTCGTGAAACCTCCTCCCCACCCAGGACCACCAGGGTCAATGCCACTACCTCAGAGGTTGCCAAGAAAGAGGAGAGGCTGGACCAGGGTGGGCTCAGGGAGAGAGAGGGTGGTGGAACAGAGTTGCATCCTCCAGCTGTACCTCTCCACAATTCATTAGCTCTTCTGGTGAATAGTGGTTCCTCTATGGAGGCACCTGCAGTGGAGACCAAGGAGGATGCTGGAAACCTTCACAAAGGAGACCCACAGGAGGGTGGCATGGGACCCCAGAGGGGAAGGAAACAACTCTTGGTGGGGACTCAATCATTAAGGGGTAGAAATGGGGAGGAGGGAGAGGAAGTAAGGTGCCTGTCTGCGCCACGGCTTGGAGGGACAGGAAGCAAATCCTCAGGATCATGGGAGCAGCTGCACGAGAGGAGGAGCTGGATGTTATTGTCCACCTAGGGACAAATTACCTGGCTAGGAATGGGATCAGAGCAGTGCAAGAGGAGTTTGTAGAGTTGGAAGGGCCTTAGACAAGTAGGCGCATCACGGTAACCTTCTGGGAGGTGCTGCCTGTCTATAGCAAGGGTGATGCTAGGTACTCCCTCACCAGGAATTCAATGAATGGTTGAAAAACTGGTGTGGAGCTCAGGATTTAGGCTTCATTGGGGACTGAGGGAGCCACCTGGAGGATACAGACCTATACTGGTGCAATGGTCTGCATCTGTCCGGGGGACCAGGATCCTAGGTGAGAGGTTTAAATGCTTCACTGGCAAGCATTTAAACTAGCCAAGGGGAGGCACTGAAAGGAGCAGGAAATCTCAGCCTCCCCCACAAAACACTGTAATTAGTGAGGTAAACACCAAGGTAGAGAAGTCATTAGGGAGAAGGACAGAGGTAAATGTAAAAAGGCAAAGGCAGTAAGGACAGGAATGGGGCTAAAGGGTAAGGCCATCAAAAGTGGAGGGTGATGAGTACCAATGCCCGTGAGTCTGTGTAACAAGCTCCCTGAACTAGTGGCCTTGATGGAAGAGGGTTGCCTGGATATTGTGGCAGTCACAGAAACATGGTGCACAGAGAACCATGACTGGGATGTCAACATACTAGGATACACAATCTACAGGAGGGACAGGAAGGGCAAAAGGAGGAGGAGGAGCTCTCTATGTAAAGGAAGGGATCAAAGCAACAGAACTAAAGAGTAAACAGGGAGCAGATGAGGCACTCTGGGTCACTCTGGAGACAGGAAATGGCACCACAATCTGCATGGGGTTGTATACAGACCCCCATCTCAGGAGGAATGGACAAGGAAATGATATAAGGCTTCCTTAGAATGGCAGAAAAAAGGAGAGATTGTTGATGGGAGACCTAAATATGCCAGATGTTAACTGGAGCACCTTTGCTGCAGGCACATCCAAGAGCAGGGTCATTCTTGATGCCCTACAGGGGCATGCCTCAGACAGCTAGTATTGGAACCCACTCAGGAGGGAGCAATCTTAGACCTGGTACTCTCAAATGGGGATGGAGAAAGAATCTCAGATTTAGAAGTGGGTAGCCATCTGGGAACAAGCGACCACCAAACAGTGTGGTTCACGATAAACACAGCCATACAATCAAGCCATACAAAAGCAAGGGTATTGGACTTTAGGAGGGGTGACTTTGGGAAAATGAGAGGTGCCTCAGAAAAGCACTAGCAAACAGGCAAGAAGGAGGGTGGAGGAACAATGGGAGTAATCAAAACAGCCATCACAGAGGCAACAAGCTTTTGTGTAAAGCAAATCAACAAAACACAATGAAGAAAAAAAAAGCTATGGTTCTCAAAAGGGTGGCAGGGAAGGTTAAGGAGAAAAGGATAGCATTCAAGAAATATAAGGAAACACAGAAGGAGCAGGACAGAGAACTTTATCAGTTAAAGCAGAAAGAGTCTGGAAGGCAATCAGAATAGCAAAGGCCCAAACCGAGGAAAGGATAGCCAACTCTGTTAAGAAGGGGATAACGACGGCCATGCTAACAGCTGCAGCCTAGG
Organism: Neoceratodus forsteri; assembly: GCA_016271365.2. Lineage (NCBI taxonomy): Eukaryota > Metazoa > Chordata > Ceratodontiformes > Ceratodontidae > Neoceratodus > Neoceratodus forsteri. The sequence continues at coordinate 417,290,941 of CM057452.1, read as the reverse complement.
CACGTAGCTCCGTCCTCCCGGGATAAAAAATCATATTTCCCAGCTATCAAACAAGAAAATACCGGCAAAATAATACAAGCAACTGAAGGATGCCAAACGAAAACCAGAAAACCAAAATCTAGCCAGACCTCTCCGATCCAGAAGGATTACACTCCGACAGTGACAGCTCCCAAAGGTCAGACGCGGTGATCTCTTGGACCTGAAGCCCCCAGCTCTAATAATAATATTGCCAGGCAAATGGACATGGTGCTCAGAGAACTAGGGTTTCGAAAGGAAACCAAATCAACATTGTGGCACTGCATGGATGTGAACAAAATTGAAAAAAGAATTGAGGGGCTGCAAGAGAGGCTACATCTACCGACTCAGGGTAGATCAAACTGAAAGAGCGATTGTACAACTGCATCAGGAGGTGAAAAACCTTAAAGATCGAGCTGACGATGCTGAGGCATGTAGTGGGAGAAACAATCTCAGAATTACTGGATTCCCGAGGGAGCGAGGGAATAATCCTATATCCTTTCTACAGCAGTACTTCAAATCACAGCTGATCCTACCAGAGGCCTGCTCCTTGGAGACAGATCGTGCTCACCGAACATTAGGGCCTCAAACACCTAATCGCCTCGTGCAATCCTTAGTGCGCTTCTTGAGATACCAGGAAAAGAGATGATACTACATAAATCATGGCAGAAAGGACATTTAAGCTATCAAGACCACAGAGTCTATGTGGATAATGATTACCCAGTAATTATAGCAACAAATCATAGAGCCTATGGTCCAATTCTGAGGAAGTTGAAAGAGCTGGGGATAAAGTTTAGCACACCATACCCGTGAAGCTGATGTCGTGCACCTGACCAAGGGCCCCAAAAGTTTCTACTCAGAGGAAGAGGCATCTCGAGAGTTAACCAAATTGGGGATTGAGGTTCCCTACACCCCAGAATGCCCTAATCCATCAGCTGGCAGCCAAATTAGCACAAAGGTATGGAAGTGAAGCTCCTCACGGGACCAGCGCTGCAGAGAGGGAGAATCTGCAATTCAACAGATCGCTGAGCCTGAGAAGACAGGCCACAACCGAGACTGAAAAAAAATCCAGACAGAAACCTACATGAAGAGGACTGGCAGTATTATTTCCATTGGCCAACAGGTAGGTGGGCCTAGCTCTCTCCTCTCTTCTCGCCTGTGGGTCCCCTTGCCGTTTCCGCTCACCTCACCACCTCCTTCCCCAGGTATCTCCTCCTGGCATGATCACAACCAGCAGTTTCACCAAGGGTAGCCACCATATCGAGGCCTCCTTAATTACTAAGCCGGGGACTCCAAGTCGCATAAGCTCCCTCACAGTGACACCCAAAGCGAAGAGTGGTGAGAAAGGGATGGGGTGGGGGCTTGGGCTGGCGGCGACACGGGAAGGAGGCGGCCCGCCATCCGACAACCTCAGGGGGCCAGACTGAGGTGAAAACCCTAGAACCTCATAAATTGGAGGCATCTAAACACTATACCTGGACAACTGGACTATAAAGCTGATGCTAGTAAGGACTCTAAGCTGACTTGTTACCTTGAGGATTTATAGGGGAATCTAAATGTGGAGCTGCAGCCATGTGGCTGGCGGGAAAGCGATCCCTTCACTGTCTTTGAGAACCCTCTAGGTCTCTGTACGGTGGGAGCAGCCCTCAGGCCAAACCTTCTGAAGGGACAAATTGAGCTCACTCATCGAGCACAGTCCTAGGACCAAGTCTCCTCTCCTCCCCAGGATGCGAGATGAAATTGGCCCTAGGTATCTCACTGGGAAAAGCTAAACTTACCTGGGAAATTCCCATATTACCCTAAGCAGAGCCTAAGTAACCCCTGGGGACGACCTGGCATGACTACTACCCCCTACAACTCCCGGAGACGTTGTATGTCTGGTCCTAAGATATATAGGACCAAGCCATATTTCTACACAAAGGGAACTGTGACGCAGAACAGCTCTCAGTCCCCATGGAAGTGGTTAATAGTTCGACAGGGCAAGCCTAGTTGGCAAGCTACTGTCCCCAGTTGTTTCTCAAATTGTTATCTCAAACAAGTTTTTTCGGTGTTTGAGTTAAAGGGTGGTTTACCCCCTCACCTCCCCATAGGCAGTCACTAACCTTCAAAGCAGGTATAGAACACTATAAAGTTATAAGTTTTAGAGTGCGGCAGGAGGGTTCAGTCACAACTCTTTTATAACGAGGATATTTAAATGGCTGGAACACCTTTGCAGATACTGTCACTAAATGTTAATGGCCTTGGTAGTCCAGTCAAGCGCTCAAGAATGCTTACTCTGTTTAAAAGAAGCAAGGCAAGGATTATTTATGTTCAGGAGACACATGAATGCAAAAGAACATAAAAGCTGTTAGGACGGGGTTGCTCAGGTTTTCAGTCTTCATATGCTGGAGGTAGGAAGAGGGGTGTCCATACTGGTCACAGGTCAAACCCCTTCAGAGCCACGATGGAGTGGGCAGATACGGAGGCCGGCTTGTAATTGTCCAGGGTTTACTATAGGACAATGAGGTCACCTTGGCTAACGCCTACTTCCCCTGGGTCAACAAGCCAGACCATAAGATAGCTACTGAGGAGGGTTTGGAATTGACTAAGGGACCCTGATACTTGCAGGAGACTTTAATATCACCCCAAGCCCCACTTGGACTCCACGAGGGCTGTAAGGGTAAACAGCCAGCCCCTCATAAGTTCTTTAAGCGATTCATACAAAAGTTGGTTGGCTCGATGTATGGCGCACCCGCCACCCAGAGATAGGAAGTACTCGTTCTACTCTGCAGTCCATGGGACATACACTAGGATAGATCACTGCTACACACAAAGGAAAGCTGGACTTCTTGGGAAGTAACTACTGGAATGTGCACACTCTGACCATGCCCTGTAACAACATCATGGGATATAGGACTCGAGAGGCGGAAACCCAATGGAGACTCAACCCAGCCCACCTTAAAAGTGAGTCATTTAGGGAATTCCTACATGATAAGATATAAGACATCCTAGGAATAATCCCGAGAGGATATCCCCAGCGAATAGGTGGGATACGCTAAAAGCGGTACTCAGGGTCACCTAATACAGCATACCACACACCTCGCCAGACAATGCAGAGAAAAGCAACTGCACCTAGAGCAGACCCTTGGCTTCCTTCAAATGGCCCACCAACAGGGGACCTGTCTGTATCAGCACAGCTCAAACAGACTAAACAAGAGCTGGATGAGCTGTGCTACAGCAAACAGAAATAGCTCTGGCATTCCTGAGGCAATGGTACAGAGAAATAGGCCCTAGGGCTTCACGCCTGCTAGCCTTTCAACGCATAGCAGAAATGGATTGCTTACGATAGCCAGTATTAGGGACCCAGTGACAAGCCAATTACTGAAGTGAAAGGCATTACACAAGCCTTTTGTGATTATTACAGGGAGCTGTACACTCCTGACCACCCGTCAGAATACAATAATACTGGGGCCCTCCTGACCTCGCTAGACCTCCTAAGCTAATAAAGATCCAGGCGGAACTGACCCATCCTATAACCCAGCTGGAACTGCGAGCGGCTATTTCACAGTTAAAAACAATGAAAGGCCCCAGGCCCTGATGACTACGACACGGAATTTTACAAACTTGCAGAGCCCCTGCTCAGTCCGTTGCTAGAGAAGGTCTGTGAGGGGATACTCCGTGGCCTGGATAACCACCCCAAGCTGGTCATATCGGTAATCTCAGTCATTCCTAAACCAGATAAAGACCCCAGTTATGCCCTTCCTGGCCCCATATCAGTACTAAATGTAGACTATAAAATGTTCATGTCCATAATAGTAAAAGAATGGATACGGTCCTTCCCTCCTGATAAGCCTAGACCAGACGGGTTTTGTCAGCTCAAGATCCCTACAGACAATACTAGGAGGGCCTTGCATATGGTCCAGGAATGCAATCATCATGCCCCCTCAGTCCTTCTCAGCCTAGATGCAGAAAAGGCCTTTAACAGGGTCTCCTGGCCTTTCCTATTTGCCACCATGGCAGCGATGGGGTTCCCGCCCTCTTAGTTTCTCTAATAAAGACTCTATACTCCTCACCACAGGCCTGTGTTGAGGTCTCAGGCCACCATTTGACCTACTTTCCCTACACAGGGCACCCGTCAGGGCTGTCCTCTGTCACCGGACTTTGCCATATTCACTGAACCCCTGGCCTAGGCAATTGGGCAATCCACCCATGTCAAAGGAGTCGACTGGGGGCAGAGAACACCGAATAGCTCTCTATGCAGACGACGTCCTGCTCTTCCTATCGGATCCTACACTCAGTACCAGCCGTTTTCAAATAATAGAGGTATATGGGCAGTGTTAGGGTATAAACTAAACACCTCTAAAACTGAGGCACTATCATTTATTACACCCCCCTCCCTCAGTTTAAGCAATCCTATCCCTTTCGATGGGGCCTGGAAAAGTTAAAATACCTGGGCATATATCTATCACATGAAGCACGGAAAGCAGCGCCAAACAATTATACCCATTCTCTCCCAACTTCAGGCGGACCTGGCCAGATGGAGTGTCCTCCCATAATTTACTTCAGAGGGTGGAAGTTATTGAATGGTGGTCCTCCCACGAGCTTTATACTTATTTAAAAATATTCCATACACATTTCAACTAAAACAATCAGAACCTGGAATAAAGCTATAACGGGCTTTATTTGGGCGATAAATGCCCCAGGATAAGGGCATCAACCCTTTTCCTTCCCAGACAGAAGGAGGCTTAGCCTCCCAAACCTTAAACTATACAATTGGGCCTCACACCTTTCATTTATAATAGTGCACCTTAAGCAGTACCAGCCCAGCCATTTGGAGGGAATTGAAGAGGGTTACTCCCATTCAACGACTGGTGCAGAACCGCCTTACACCAGACACATAGTGCCAACCCCAATTGAATCCAGGCCCACTGGATCTCACATCAGATCAAAGCCTGGAAAAGCGATATGCAAGCAGCTAGCTTTAACTCCCTACTTGTTCTACCTATGCCCGCTATTTCTGTTGGAACACTTCCCCCAGCACAGATGGATCATACATACAAATACTGGGACGGTTTCACCTTACTCATATATCACAGCCAGTGTTCATTTCAGGCAGCGAGGTCGTGCCAATAGCACGCCAGCGCAAAAACTAACCACTATTTAAACTGCTCTGTGAGCCTTTTAGTAGCGTCTGTGTTGCTTTAAGGACTCGCGCTCAGTGCCGCGCGCCACGACAGTCAGTCTGTGACTGTATATTTTATCGGCGGCATTTTAGGGAGGTACCGGCGCAAGCCCTTAAAGCAATACAGGCGAGGATGGGCGCTGCTGAATGAAGAATGCCCTTGGGGCTGGGGCATGTTGCAGTCTTCAGCAGCTGTGGGTGGAGGAGTTAGTCCTCCATGAGCTTGAGAAGCAACTGACTGTGCCAGGCAAAACGCACTTTGGGCGTGTCTCTCCGTGCCTCTCTCACAATAAGTGGTGCCCATAGGTCCGTGGAAGACACATCACCAGCCGAGATGGGCAGATTGGGGCAGGAGTTAGTGCCTTCATCAGCCATGGAGTGGTTGAAATAGTTCGATGGGCAGGCGCTTCGATCTGTACCATGTGATGTGCACAGAGGCGCATCACATGGTACAGATGAAGCTACCAAGACCAGCGCGGTTTACAGTTGCTTGCGTAGTTGGTTGGAGGCACGTGGAGTAAGCAGGCAGCACATTCCCATCGGCGACAGTTCTCACTTCAAACTTGATCTTTAGTTAACATAGGCTATTACAGCTTCCATATCAACAGCCACACCAGTCGATAACTGTATTTGGCAAAGATTTTGGCTTTGGGCAGCAGCAAGTACTTTAGTAGGAGCCAGGGCTGATTGGGGGTCTCTGCCTTAATGATCTCCAGGCAGACCAAGCTCCTAAAATCAGTGGTTGGTGGAGGCAGTGTGTGTTCAGTGTGTGTGGGGGGTAAAAACTTTGGAGAATTGAGTCTAAGAACTCTGTGGACAGTGATGACTGCAGCTTAATCTTAAGGAGAACAGGGAGGTTATTTGAATATGAGACAACAGGGATAAGAAGGGTCACTTCATCAACAAGTCAAGTGACTAAAGAACTAAATATCAGCAAGGAAATCACTGAATAAAATAGATCAGTTGGTGGCTGTGCAGTGTGTGAAATAACTTGGTCAGGGTTCTTGTCACAGAAAGCCACAGCAGTCTCAGACTGTTGATAAAACTGAAGAAAAAATAGAAAAAACAAAAATAGATAAATTATAACACTTGAGCAGAGGAGCGGGACTGTGTGAGGAGGGGCTGTCACAGTATTTTTCACTTAAAAGGTGGCAGTTAAGTCACAGTGAACAGAAAACAAGAAAAAGAAATAAAGCAGAGGAAAGCAGTGTGTTTTTGTTAACTTTAATAGTTTATAAGAGGCAAAAGTTAGTGAGCTTGAAGTAAAGAAGCAAGGGCAGGGCTCTGTCTTTGCTTCTACACATTTTGGAGTGGAGAGTTACATTATTACAAGGAGCGGTTAAAAATATACATATCTGCAATTACATTGCTATAGAAAAGAAAGGAAAAATAAGAGAGCAGAAACTAATTTTAGGAAAAAGCAGGGTGGGTGGGACAGAAAAATAAAGGAGCTGCAAGCAGACAGTGACTGCTAGAGTTCTGAATTCCTCTGACTGTACTACCTTGTTTGCATATGGTGTAAAATAAAATAAAGAGTGGAACAGACATCTGCCAAATTGTTTTTATTAAAACATTTTGTCAGTGACACAGACACGTCAACCATATTATTGGGCATTCTTACTTACTTTCTCAGTCACCCTCCTCGTAAGAATATAAAAACAAGGCCTGTTGAGATTTTGTAAAATAAAGCAGTCATGGCAAAAAGTGAACATTAAAACATTTTTCAGGTCTTCTGCACCTAAGAGACTATGTACTGCTGCATCAGGATCAGGGTCTTCTAAAAATTCAAATGGGAGCAATGTGGTGCCAGTTCTGTCCTCTGAGAAGCAGACTGTGTTGTCCGTCACTGTGGCGGACACACAGTTGGAACCTGGTGACAGTACTAGCCAACTTGATTTAGATGCAGAGTCTGCTGCTTGTGAACTACTCAGTAGCCAGTCCCATGTGGCCAGTATTAAACGTAATTTTCAGGGCCGCTGGCTCACAATGTACAGGTGGTTGAGATATAATTCAGAAAAAATGTGATGACTTGTGCTGTGTGCATCAGTAGAAAGAAAAAATACTCTGACTTCTGGCACTGACAATTTCAGGACAAGCACCTGACTAGGCATGCTGACTCGGCAGATCACAGAGATGCTATGGCAGCTGAAAATATGCAGGGGCTTTGCAGCATACATTCAGAAAAGCTATATCTGAAAAGAACAAGCTATTCTAGTTGCCATGAAGAGTGTTTATTGGATGGCCAAAGAAAACTTGCCAGTTTATAAATATACAAGTTTAATGGAATTTTGTCCAGTTTAGACTGTCCTTTTGTTGACAAACTGTCTGTGGCCAAGAATGCCTCATATTCATCAGAATCTACAGCCAATGACATCCTCGAATGCATAGCCTTTGTAATTAGGCAGGAAACAAGTAGAAAATTAGAAAATAGCCCATACATCACAGTAATTTGTGATGAGAGCACAGACATCACTGTCGCCAAAAACTAGTATTGTATGCAAGAGTGCTTGATCCTGAAAGTTTTGTGCCATCTACTCATTTTCTAGAGAACTTACAGATCTCTGATGCCACTGGAGCAGGGATAGCTAAAGAATTAAAGCAATTCCTAGCCAGGAAAAAATCAGCAAGAAAAAAGTAATGGGATTGGGAAGTGACGGAGCAAAAGTCATGACAGGGACTGATGAGGAGTCACTGGGCACATTCTGCGTGAAAACCCAATGCTAGTAAATATACATTGTGTTGCTCATAGGGGTTGGCTATGTAGTTCACAAGCAGCAGACTCTGTCCCCTACCTAAAAGAATACCAAGAGGTGCTAACTGGTGTTTTCTACCATTTTAAAAGATCAGCCAAAAGAGTTGACAAACTAAAACAAATACAAGAAATGCTGGAGGAACCAACTCTAAAAGTGAAGGAGGTCCATGATGTGAGGTGGATAGCAGTTTACAAGCGGCTGAGACCGTTCATCACACTCTAGACTCACTTCTCACTTTTTCTACAGTGAGACGAATGCTAGAGCAAAAGGTTATGCCTTAAAATGTCCAAATATGACTTTATAATGTCAACCTATATGCTAATGGATGTACTTGCTGTAATTACCCAGCTTAGTGTAGTGTTTCAGAAAAGAGATCTGGACATCTCGATGGTCCATGTCAATCTGGAGAAGTGCTTCTCTGATTTAGAAAAAATAAAATCTGGAACAAAGGAAAAAATGTATCTACATGAAGTGGAGAAGGATATCCAGGAAGATGAGGAGAGAAGGCTGGTGTTCAAGGGGCATCACATACTAAGGGGAGGCAAAAACTTTTCAATCAAGGACCATTTCATTGACCATTTGGTTGCAAATTTAAAAGACAGATTCCTGGGTATGACAGAAACAAGTTGGCTGCTTTTGGAGTACTGGGTCTTAGGCCTGTCAGCAGCCTTTCTAAAGACGATCTTGAAACCTGGGAAATGAACAAATTTAGTGCTGCTTGATCATTACGGTCAAGAGCAGAAACACAAACAGTTTGAGACAGTGGCACCACCACTTGTGGATGCAGACCACACCAAAGCAGAATGGGAACTGCTGAAGTCACTTCTTGTGAGAGGGATACCCGAGGGACAACATGCAAACTCTTTGGGGTTCATAAACAAATATCATAAGTCAGACTTCCCAAATGTTTTGACACTGGCTGCACTGGCATTAACTGCCCCAGTCCATACAGCAGGCTGTGAGAGGGGCTTCAGTGCCCAGAACATTGTAAAACTAGCATGAGAAATAGACTGTCTGCTACTAGAGTCAATGATCTGCTGACTGTTGCGGTTGAGGGACCTTGCCAGGCTGAATTTGATTTTCTTTCTGCAATCAATATTTGGAGGGAAAAAAACAGAGGCGGTTATTCCAACATGGGGACTGCACTGACTGACTTATAAGTACACATAACCGAACTGTGACTGATATTTTAATTTATCCTCTTGATATCATGCTGACTGGCTTATATTAAATTAATAGGGATATTATAGTTAGCTGAGGGAGGCTGTATGTTAGATCTGTTACTGTAAACTGCCATCAGGACTCTACTAGGGCTGTTAATGCCTGTGTATTCTTCCAAAATGAACAAATATCTCATCTCTTATCTCTCTCTCTCATAAGAGTGCAAGGGCCTCGTCTGGTGCTTTTTATTTTTTGCTGGCAAAATTCACAGTTACCATTTGTGAACACTCCAGACACAACTACTGGATGGACACACACGACTGTGGCTGTTGCCTGAGGCCTATGATAATCGATGCTTTCGGCGGTGACAGAGATATCAGTGCCTTCTCTTGTAAACTGCTATCCACCTCTGACATCATAAAATGCAATTTATTTTCTGAGTCACAAGTTACACCTCCCAGTTGATCTGCACTTGCTAGTTCATCAGCTTTGCTATTGATACTGATGCGTTAGTTAAAATTCTTTCTGTATACAATTTTTTAAAGAAATGTCATGTATGACCCACATTTTCCTAAAATGACCCACCTTTCAGTGGCGAGTGGGTCATTGACCCACCAAATTGGTTCCTAGAATGAAGCAGTACGGCTACTAAATTGGAATGATTTTATCACCTTCCAAGAAGCAAGGCAGAAATATAGCTTAAGGCAGGAAGACTTTTTAGGTATTTGCAACTAAGACACTTTTCTCTCCCACCCACTGAAAGTGCAAAGATCAGAGAACTTCCCCTTTAATACCATTCTTACTGAATTCCATAGCTACTATGGAAACCCCACACATTATTTCAATACGTACAAGGCACTCAATGAGACCCTTGGGACAAACACACTTGAGACATTGGGAAATGGAATCAGGAAATGGGACTGGAGACTCCACACGACAGTGGGAAAAAGGCTGCTTTCTAACCTCTAAACTTACATACTCACATAGCTGGCGGCTCTTCTCATGGCAACTGCTAATGAGATACTTCGAACTCCCACAATAACCAGTCACTACTCAGTGACAGGGACATCCGAATGCTGGCGTCTATATGGGAACCACAAGCACATCACACCCATATCTTCTGGACCTGCCCCTCCATACAGCCCTTCCTGATCTCCCTCCAGGTCGAGCTAACGGAACTAATAGGGAGTACAATTACCCTAACACCAGATGTGTATTTATGCTGCAGGCCTTCCTCGAGAACTAAGAGACACTCATACATGTTACCTGCTGGGATAGCCCTTCTTGCAACAAAAAAGCTCTAACCAGACATTGGTATACACCCTAGACCCCAACAATACTTGAATGGAGGAAATAGTAACACAAATATACAGATCAGAAAAGATCCCATTTTCTCTGAATGATTCTATTGATAAGGGCCTGATGAAATGGGCCAAATGGGTATTGTATATAATGACAAAGGACCCAAATTTTATCCCTTAAAGGAAATACCATTTAATTAAATGTAATCATATTTGGACCTGGGTTGGGAGTCTTGAGGAACTCAAATGGTTGATTTCACCAGGAAGGAAATGGGGAGGTACTAAATCTTAAAGTAGTCAGCTTGTATTTAGTTAGAAAACCCAATAGAATATGAAATAATGATCAACTGGACCCTATATATATATATATATATATTACATATTGTGTACTGTGTGTAAAAACCACCTGACTTGTACTCGTCTTAATATTAGCTGTGTAAACAGAATGTATTTAAGATGAATTTTGTGACTGCCTTCCCCAGTACTGTATGAAAAGAATAAACATTGTATTAAAAAAAAATAAAAAAAGAAGGGAATAAGACCATTTATAGGTACATTAGGGAGGCAAAGAAAGACCAAAGGAGGGATACCGAGGCTTAATAAAAGAGGATTGTGGGTGGCGGGTGACAGTGAAAAGCAGGATACTGAACAAATATTTCTGCTCAGTATTCACAAAGGAAGAGGAGGAGGCGGTACCTAAACCAAACAAGACAAACACTCTGAAGAGCGAGTCGATACCAGTCCATTTATAGAAAAAGGGTTCTGAAAGAACTAATAAAATTGAAGGTTGACAAAGCAATGGGGCCTGATGGGATTCACACAAGAATTCTAAAAGTACTAAGGGTAGAACTAGTGACACCACTGACTACTCTCTTTAACAAATCATGGGAGAATGGGGCGGTGTCTGAGGACTGGAGGAGGGCGGATGTGATTCCTCCTCACAAAAGTGGGAGCAGGACAGAGGCAGGACATTACAGACCAGTTAGTTTGACCTCAGTGGTAGGAAAATGATGGAATCACTTCTAAAGGAAAGAACTGCTGAGTACCTAGAGGCCAGTGGGGCACAGGACCCAAGACAGCATGGATTCACGATGGGAAGGTGGTGTCAGGCGAATCTAATAGATTTCTTTGACTGGGTGACCAAAGTAGTAGACCAGGAGAGGGGCTGTGGACATGGTCTACCTAGATTTTAACAAGGCATTTGATATAGTCCCACACAAAAGACTAATACACAGATTAGCCAGCTGGAGTGGGTCCCAAGGTGGTAGCCTGGATAAAAATTGGCTAGATAACAGGACGCAAAGGGTAGTAGTAAATGGAGTCCACAGTGAAGAAAGGAGGGTTACTAGTGGGGTACTGCAGGGTTCAGTACTAGGACCGGTCCTTTTAATGTCTTTATAAGTGACATTGCAGAGGAACTGGAAGGAAAGTATGTCTTTTGCAGGCGATCGAAGATCTGCAACAGGGTTGCTACACAAGATGAAGTGGAAAGGATGAGAAGGGACTTGGCCAGGTTAGAGAATGGTCAAATGTATGGCAGCTCAGATTCAATGCAAAGAAGTGCAAGGTAATGCACATGGGAAACAAAACCCAGGGAAGAGTACACAATGGGGGTGAGATACTGACAACAGTAAAACGAAAGGGACCTGGGGGTAATTATATCAGATGACCTAAAGGTGGGCAAGCAATGTGAGAAGGCAGTAAGGAAGGCTGGGGGGTACTGGATGCATTATAGGAGAGGCATCAATAGTAGAAAACAGGAAGTTGTTATCCCTCTGTACAGACAGTAGGTGAGACCCCATCTGAGTACTGTGTGCAGTTCTGGAGACCCAATCTCCTAAAGACATAGAGTGGAGGCTGTCCGAGGAGGGCAACAAAAGCGGTGCAGGGTCTACACCAGAAGACATATGAAGAAAGACTAAAGAAGCTTAATATGTATACCCTTGAGGAAAGAAGGAGAGAGGGACATGATAGAAACTTTCAAGTACCTCAAGGGAATCAACAAAGTCAAAGAGGGTAGCATCTTTCAGAAAAAGAGATTGTGCAAGAACAATGGGGCACAATTTGAAGATAGAGGGGATAGCTCAGATGTAATGTGAGGAAGTATTTTTCATAGAGAGGTTGTGGATGCATGGAACAGCCTCCTGAGGAGGTCGTGGAGTCAAGAACAGTGGAAATTCAAGAATGCATGGGACAGACATAGGCAGTCCAGCGGGGGGTGGGGGGTGGGGAGGCAGGAGGAAGTAAGCTGTTGGTTAACTAGGATCTCCAGCTTATCTGTTAGGTAGGAAAAGCGAGGAAGACTAGGTGGGCCAAGCAGTCCTTATCTGCCGTCAAATTCTATGTTTCTATCTAGGGTGATAGTGAAAATGCTAAAAGTCATTCTAATGGGAGGAAATCAGAGGGACCAGAGAGCTAGGGGGTTGGAGATGGGCATGGGGACAGAAAGGTGAAAGGAAGGGGGGTAGCCAGGCCGAGGAGGAGAGGTCAAGGAGTCATGGTGGAGGGTCAAGCCCTAAATGCTGGAAGCCTAGGAACAAAATGGATGACCTGCAGGTGATGATGGCAGAGGGAAGGTGCGCGTAGTGGTGGTTACAGAAACTTGGGCTACTCTGAACCATGACTGAGTACAAGAAGGGACAAGGACAAACAGAAGGGGGGCATAGCGATCTGTGCAAAGGAGGGCATTACTAGCACAAGGAGGGGGAGACAGGGGATGTACCATGGATGCAATTACAAACAGAAAAGGGAAGAAGAGGGGCTGGGGTGGTATACAGACCACCTAACCAAGAGGAGGAAGAGGATCAGAAATTAGAGACCATGATCCAGACAGCTGTAGATAAGTGGGAGGTAGTGACAGTGGGGATTTCAATCTGCCCAGTGTGGAATGGAAGGTCCTATCCACAGCCTGTGCCAGGAGACAGTTAATTCTGGATGTGGTTCAGAGCACTTTCCTAGTTCAGGGTTTCACTTAGCCCCTAAGGGAGGAGTCAATTCTGGATCTGGTGCTAATGAACAGTGAGCATGTTTAGGACATTGAGGTGGAGGAGCCCCTGGGAGGGAGTGACCACTGTATGGTCTGGTGCAGGCTGGACATGGACAGGGAAAAACACTAATACTAGAACTAGGTAGTAGACTTCAGAAAGGTGGACTTCAGGATGATGAGAAGGTGTTGGGGATCACTTAGCTAGCCTCAGAGAAGAGCTGGGGTGGATCAAAAGTGGTCTTTCATCAAGAATGGGACAGCAACTGCCACATGTGACTGTGTCAGACTGAAGTGAAAAAACTCTAAAGCCAAGAAACCAAGTTGGTTTAGCAGTGGCATGGCCCAGGCAGTTAGAGAAAAGAGGACAGTGTACAGAAAATTCAGGAAGATCCATAAGGATGAAGGCGGGGAGGAATAGTTGGGAAGGTTGGGGAGGTAGGAAGAGTAGTCAGGCTAGCTAAGGTCAGAAAGGAGTTGCAGTTAGCAGAAGGGATCAAGAAGGAGGAGAAAGCCTTTTCCAGTACATCAGGGAAAAAGAAACAAATGATGTAATAAGGAAACTGAAAAGGGGTGGGGGCAGAAAGTAGTACAGAAGATCTGTCTATATAAATGAAAAGATGACCTGGTACTACAAAGAGAGGAAGAGAGTGTGTGTGTTGGGGGGTGGGGGGGCATGGGCCAGAAGAAAGGATCACACACAGAGAAAGGGTGAAAACAGGCTCATGGGCCTCAAAGTGAATAAGTCCCCAGGCCTGGATGGTATAAACCTGAGAGTGTTGAGGAGCTGGAAGAGTACCTGGCAGGACATGGTGGATCTCTTTTCAACAGCTCATGAAACGCAGGTAGTGCCTCAGGAGTGGAGACCGGACATGGTGGTGCCACTCCCACAAGAATGGCCCCAGAGGTGACCCAGAAAACTACATGCCAGTCAGCCTGACCTCCACTGTAGGTCAGATTATGAAGACAATCCTTAAGGGAAGGCTGGTAGTGCTCCTGGCAGTGAACTGTTTCCAGGATGAGAGGCAACATGGTTTCAAGTCAGGAAGATTCTGCCAGACTAACCTGTTCGAGCAACTTTGAAAGGGTAACAAGAGCAGCAGACAAGGCCAGGCAGCTGACATACTGTACTTGGACTTCAGCAAGGCCTCTGACTCGGTATCCTAAGGGTTGATCAAGAAGCTACAGGACCCAGGGGCAGGAAAGCGTTACGAGATGCGTGGCAAACTGGTTGGGGGAGGACCCAGAGGGTGGTAGTGGGGGGAGCTCTCAGATTCAAGGGAGGTCACCAGTGGGGTTCCACAGGGCTTGGTGCTTGGCCCAGTGTTGTTTAATATGTTTATAAGTAACACTGGAGATGTACGAAGGGCAAAATCTGCCTTCTGTGGGCGACACCAAGTTTTGCAGAAGGGTATACATGGCTGAGGGGATACAGGACCTTAGAGAAGATCTGGCCAAGCTAGAAAGGTGGTCAGGAATATGGCAACTTGGGTTCCATGCTAGCAAGTGCAGTCACACAGAAAGTAGGAACCCAAGGACCGAGACTAGCCGGGGAGGCTCAGTCAACAAATCAGTTAAGGAAAAAGGCTTGGGGAGTAGTCATCATCAGTGACCAGATACATTTAATGCACTGGAGGAAGGCAGTAACCCAAAATAACAAACTGCTTGCCTATATTGCCAGGAATCACAAGCAGGAGGAGTAGAGCATACTGCTAATGTACAGATCCTTGGTGGCTGCACATAAGAGTATGGCATTCAATACTGGCTACCCTTCCTGAGAGAGGACATAATGTTGATAGAGGCTGTCCACAGGATGACAGCAAGGAGGATTCAGGGTCAGCAGGGCAAGGCATGTGAGGATAGACTAAAGGATCTCAACATGTACTCACCTAAGAAGGGGGGGGGACATGACTGAAACCTTCAAGAATCTAAAAGGTATCAACAAGATGCATACAGGGAGCCACTTTAGTCATAACAGGAACTACAGCCTTGGTACTGCACCCACATGGTGGGGCTGCAGTCTTACCAGCTTATCAACCCAAGGCCATGTTATGCCCACTACTTGGGGAGCATATATCTGAATATCCCATAACCTGTAAGTACTTTACCACATTATATGGCTCTGGTGGACGGTGTTAGAAGGTCAGCAGTTGCTGGAGTCCCATGTGCATGATCAAAACCCATGGTATGGCTAACTGCTGCACCAGGATAATCCCAGGATGGGGGAATATGATGTTAACTATTGGACCCATGGCACAAAGTCTGTTAAATAACACAGCTGGAGTTCAACCTGAAGAGGAGGTGGGTGCAGGGACTTCCCCTCTGAAGAGTAGCAAACTGGAAACACTCAGGAGGGGCATGGGAGGGGACTGGAGGTTTGGCTGAATGGGCCTAGTCTGCCACCCATATACCTCATGTGGAGTTTGTCCAGAAGAGGATGTCAGTATGGACATAACATTCTACCTTTAATATGACTGGCGTGTTTCAAATTATTGTGGGAAAGTCTGGAGGGATAATGGGATGAGGAAGGTAGCACACATTGCGGGGTGCTTTTGGTCCCTGCAAATGGATGGTGAGGGCTCGGTGGTTGCTTGATCCACAAGGTTACAAGAAAGGGGGGTGTCAGGGGCTTACCATAGCCACTCTAGGTATGGGAGAATTCCTGCCCCACGGCTGTTGTCGTGGGTGGAGCTTGACTTCATTCTGTTTGGAATACAGTGTATTCCATGTTCCAAAATGATATATATGTTTGAAATGTGTTACTGCAAAATTGACTTAGCATTAGGACAAAAATGCTCATTCTAGTTTAAAAACACAAGCCTTGTTTTTTAAGAAAGTGCAGGAAGAGACTGCAGGGAGACAGAAGTGGGGAGGGAGGATGCAGCAGGGGTACAAGCTGGTTGGTATGGGGAAAACATGTATGAAGGACAGGGGCAGAGAGCCAATGTGAGCACCTGCTTCAAACCTGGGAGGGGACAGGCTGCAGGGGCACCACAGAAGACAACATAATGAGTTGAAGTTCTAGATTTACTATTCTTGTCTTATGTGTTCATGTTACTTCTTTGTATTCACTCTACAAAGGTGAACAGGTATCTGAAGCACTACTGAAGGGAAGGTTAGTGCTGGTTGGGGAAGGGAGAGAGGCGAGAGAGAGAGAGAGAGAGGAGAGAGAAGTGTCCCTTAGAGGATTGTGTGTGTGTGTGTGTGTGTGGGGGGTGCTGGCCTCCTTGGTACAGAGCAACTGAATGCCACTCATGACTTGATATTGTTTTGTGGAATGTGAAGGGTTCTCATCACCAGTGACACATAAAAAGCTCTTGGTGGCTCTACAAATGGAAAAACCAACACATGGCCATGCTGCAAGGACTCACCTCACCGAAGCGGAGCGTACTAAACTAGTTGGTGGCTGGGTAGCGGCCTGTCTTTCAACACCATACACCTCCCATAAATGCAGAGTTGCTATACTGGTGCATAAGAAACTGGCCACTGCAAGTGCAGAAAGTGGTGGCAGATCTGCAAGGGGTCGAGATACATGAAATATAGACTTTGACGGCAGATAAGGACCACTTGGCCCACCCAGTCTGCCCATTTTCCTACCTATTGGATAAGCTGCAGATTCTAGTTAACCAACAGCCTACTTTCTGCAACCCCACTATAATTGCCTTATGACTGTCCCATGCATGTTTGAATTCCCCACTGTTTTAGACCCCACAACCTCTCAGGAAGGTGGTTCCATCGCCACCACTCTCTCCATGAAAAGAATTTCCTCACATTACCCTGAGCCGTCCCCCTCCTAACTTTAAATTGTGCCCCTTGTTCTTACACATCTCTTTTCTGAAAGATGCTACCCTCCTGGACTTTGTTGTTCCCTTGAGGTACTTGAAAGTTTCTATCATGTCCCCGTCCCTCCTTTCATCAAGGGTATACATATTAAGCTCTCTCAGTCTCTCTTCATATGGTTTCTGATGTAGACCCTGCACCATTTTAGTTGCCCTCCTCTGGACTGCTTCCATCCTGTCTATGTCCTTGCGTAGATGAGGTCTCCAAAACTGCACGCAGTACTCCAGATGGAGGTCTCACCAACTGTCTGTATAGAGGATAACCACTTCCCTTTTCTACTTGTGATGCCCCTCCTATGCATCCCAGTATCCCCTGGCATATCTGTGAGTGGGAGGTAAGGCGGCTAAGGTGACATACAGTATGGTTGTGTATATGCGCCTGCTGTGTTTGATCCTGAATTTTACAAACAGATGCTGGGCATACTATGGAAGCAAGCAATTCCTAATTTGGTAATGGGGGGATTTTAACTGCATTATGGAACCCATGCTGGACCACTATGAGGGCTGAATATAAGGGGCGGTGTCAGTCAATGGAAGCAGGAACAGTGGATCTCAATGACGATGAACCCAGGGTGAGGAACTATATATTTTACTCCAACCCCACCAGACGTGGTCCAGGTTGGATTACATTTTGCTCCCAAGGGCAAGTGTGAACAGGTGGTGGACAATGAACACAACCCTATATACATCTCAGACCATGCGATGGTCATGGTGACTCAAAAGGTGCAGGGAGACAGGGCACCAATATCGAGCTGGAGAGTCACAACATATTATCTAACCAAAGAGGAATTTTGCCGACCAAATCGGCCAAATATATTGAGGCAAACCTGGCATCTGCACCCTCAAAGACAATGTTGTGGGAGGCAGGCAAAGCATAAATGAGGGGGTGATAAGTGGCTATGTATCAAGACTGAAGAGGCAGCAGAGGAAAAGAATGCAGGAATGGTTAATTTATTGATCAGATTAGTTTATTAATTTTATGTGTTACATTACTATTCTGAGTTTTAATT
Source organism: Neoceratodus forsteri (assembly GCA_016271365.2). Classification (NCBI taxonomy): domain Eukaryota; kingdom Metazoa; phylum Chordata; order Ceratodontiformes; family Ceratodontidae; genus Neoceratodus; species Neoceratodus forsteri. Next base: position 417,272,718 of record CM057452.1, on the reverse strand, counting down.
ACTCTGTATCTAGTGATTCTATTTCTGAAGATGTGTTTATTGCTTGTACAACACCCAGAGCCTCGGATTGGGCGTTTTAAATCAATTTTGCCTTGCCTTGCCAGCTGCAATCAGCTGAAGGGGTTACAAAAGCAAGTGTCAGAAGAGGGCTGGGAGGAAAGCTTGAGTGATTTGACAGCAACCAGGAAACTCTAAATCTGCTCTTTATGGGTAAGCAAAAACAGCCCGTTCTTTTCCAGGCAGCATATTTCTGAATGGTGGAATATGCCAGGGTCACTGTTGGAGGGCAAAGGGGCCTGCAGAAACTGCAGCAATTAGGAAGAGATATGGGAACACAGTCCAGCACTCAGAGGCAATAGGGAAGCCTTCCAGGTATTCTCTGAGAACCTTTACAGGGTAGAATGCCAGGTCTTGGGGATACAGTCACAGCGTTTGTAAGTACAGTAGAGCTGCCCATGGTGATAGATGAGCAGAGGGAAGTTTTAGGAGCAAAGGTTACCAAAGAGGAAGTGCTGACAGCTATCAACTCCTTTAAAAGGGACAAAGCCAGTGGCCCAGATGGGTTTGCCACTAAGGCTTACAAGGAGCTTGGGGGCTGACATAGCAGACCATATAGGCAGATATGTTCACAGAGGGTGGGAGGGACATACCTGCCTCATGCCGTGAGGCTCCATCTGTGTATTGCCAAAGCCAGGAAGGAGCCAATCAAATGTGCCTCCTACCTACCAACCCATCTCCATCCTGAATTGTGACTTAAAGTTATTGGCAAAGTCATGGCGAGAAGACTGGAGCAGCTGCTCCACAGACAGTGCACCCAGATCAAACAGGTTCTGTGCAGGGTACGCTATCAAATCACAACATGAGACAGCTGCTGAACATGGTGCACTGGAGATACTGGTGTCTGGGTACAGCAGCTGTGCTGTCAATGGATGCCAAGAAAGCATCTGGCCAAACAGTGTGGGAGTACCTGTTCCAGATCCTGAGGGATCTGGGCCAGAGGAATGAATACATTGGCATGGTGAAGCTACTTATAGTAGCCCAAAGGCAAGAATCTAGCAAATGGGGGCCTCTTACAAGAGTCCAAACTACATGGGGCATGAGGTGGGGGTCCCCACTTCCGCTGCTTCTGCATTGGCAACAAAGCCACTGGCTATAAAGATCAGGGCATCCAAGGACATCGAGGGGTGTTGGTGGCTTTTGGGAGACAGCACAAGATCACACTTTATGCCAACGACCTGCTCCTATATAATATCATGAAGCCTGGAATGTCAATGCCTGCACCCACTGCCGGTGGTGAATGACTCTGCAGCCTTCTTGCACTACAAGTTAATTTAAATAAATCAGAGATGATGATCTTGGGTAAGCCTCTGGAGCACTGGGACAGAGATGCATCGAAACAAGAAGACGGTGGGTTGCTCCCTAAAGTATTTGGGGAATTAAAGTGGGCAGAGACATAGGCCGTCTGTATGCTCTTAACTATAAGCCCATGTTTCAGCAAATGCTGGTGGAGCTGGAACGATGGAGGGTGCTGCCTATATTTTGGTTAGGGGCACATCAATCTCAAAAATTAACATGCGGCCACACATCCTATACCTGATGCAGATGTTACTAGTGTACCCTACAAATGCTGATACCAAGAAACTGGAGATCAGGTTCACGGAATTCATATGGCAAGGCAAAATACCGTGGATGAGCCTCAAATGCCTTCAGAGTGAGGTTGGGCGGGGCGGGGTTAGCCTTCCCGGATCTTCGGGACTACTTCAGGGCTATCCAAATGAGGTACACATAAGACTGGGTGAATGGGGAGGCAGCTAACTGGTTGGACCTCAAGGAGATAGAGAGAAGTGGTCAGCTTACTGTGTACTTGGCCCCAGGGCAGTCGTACATATAATCAGAGATGATTCCCAAACCCTCTGGTGCAGCACATCCTAGCAGCGCAGGAAATGATAAGGAGGAGGAGAGGTGCAGGAAGATAAAACACAGTTAGTGCCTATACAAGGCAACCCAGACTTTCTGCCACACCTGGAAGACTGGGTCTTTATGGAGTGGGAAGAAGGAATGAGATGTATCAGAGACCTGTATACTGGGGAGGGTATGTGCTTCTTTGCAGAGCAACAAGAGAAGTTGACACTACTGTAATCCCAGCATGATAGGTACCAGCAAGTCAGAGATTATGGCACAATAATGGGGAGAGATCCAGTGAAAGCATCACCCTTAGCTCTGCTGGAACAGGCAATATACCACTGAAGGAAGGTAGTTAAAGGGTATGTAATGAAACAGGCTAAACAGGAGAGGACACATCTACTAAATCTGTCCAACAAGGTTAAAACTCAGTGGGAGAGGGATTTGGGGTTAGACATTACAAAGGAAATGTGGGAGCAATCCTGAAACTGCATATGGAGCCTGCAGCTATGTAAATATAAAAGGAATTAAAATTTAAAGTTTCTGCATTGCTTACAGATACAAGGAATCTCAATTTAAATTTCTGCATTGCTTGTACTGCCCTTCCAGAGCAGTACATAAGTTCAATCCCAATCCCTCCACAGTGTGGATAATGCCGGATGGCCCTTGGCATACACATGCATTACTGCTAGGAGTGTGAGACACTGAAACCCTTCTGGAAAGGGGTGGCTCAGGAGCTCACGAGATTGTTAAGGAGAACAATCCCATGCACAAATCTGTCCTTGTTGCTTGGAATGAAGGACATGGTGACAAAGGGTGGGAGCCACACCGAAGATGGATCAGAGTGTTGCTGGCCATGGCTCATCAGTGCATTCAAAACACATAGGTATCCTGTGTGACGCCACACAAGTTCAGTGGAAAATACTGTCCTGCAGGCACTGGCATCGGAGAGGTTAACATATACCCTAAGAGGCAGGAGGAGCAAGTTTCTGAAGAGTTCGGGCAGGTACTTAACTACCCTCCTGCCAGAGGAAGCCGCGAATCATATCGGAGTGGCCTGCTTTAGAGCCAAGCAGAGTGGTATGGATCAACCTCAACACCCCAGAGATGTCAGAACTGTATCAGTATAACCTTTATGGTTGTTTATTTTATTTTTTATTTAGTTTTGTTGACCGGGTAAGTGCACAAGACAAATCCTTACCTATTTTCAGGCACGACCTGGGGAGGGGAGGGGGGGCCAGATGAATGCCAACTGACCTTGGAACCAAATTAAGCTTATGTAACATGACAAATCCAGACACTATATACCTGAAAATATGTCATGAAGGATTTAACTGCAGAATTAATTTTCTTGTTCCTTGTATGTTATCTCACTTTGTATACCCTAAGTAAAGAATTGTCTATATGTCTTTATACTATAAAATTAATAAAAATATTATACAGAAAAAGGTTTATATCCAGCTTGCTCCAATCATCAGACAGGGCTGTACCAGCAGGGTCGGACTGGCCCACAGGGCTACAGGGAAAATTCCCTGGGGGCCCCACCTCTTACCAGGAACACTCTTGTAGTCCAACTTAAAGAACTAGTCATGGCAAAAATGTTAGTGATTTTTAAAAGTAGTCCTTATTACTTGTTATTTCTGAAGTTCGTTTCATTTTTATGTACTCATTAGATGGGTTTCTACCTAAATAGTATTGAGTATGATGTGAAAAGTAGTGCTTTACCAGGAAACAGCTGACATATCTAGTTCTGTTCCTCCACAACATCATCAGCATTTGACTGCACTCATTATTACATCACAAGCCCTGCTGTCTGATTGGTAATGTGTCACAAGTTACCAATCAAGCAGCAGGAAACTGGCTCCTCTTGGTTACTTGGACGTCACAGACAGTGAAGTCACAGTGCTGATGATGTATGGAAGGAACAGAACTATGTCAGCCTCCAGGTAGTAGTTTGTTTATCCAGTGCCCTTTCCCATGGGCTCAAAACGCTTACAAAAAAAATACAGATCAAATAAAACAATGCAACACAGCTTTAAACAGCATTAGGCAGAATGTTGTTCCACACATCACATCTAGTACTGTCGGGTATAAAAGCTTCTAATTAGAAAACAGAAAAAGCACTCTAAACACCAGAAGTGATAGCTGACTACTTCTGAAAGGTACTACTAATGCCACACAGTAAACTAGCTCTTTAAAAAGGAAACAAAGTCTGTGATACTGTCTTGCTCCAAGCTGTATGGGTCAGACTGGCCCACAGGGCTACAGGAAATGTCCTGGGGGCCCCACCTCTTGAGGCCCTATGACTGCAGCACACTTTTTTCAGGGTAAACCCTAAGTTTCAAGTATTTCCTGGCCTGTTGGTGAGAAATAAAAAAAAATGCAAATAAAGAATTTGTACACTTTGTCTTTGTTTTTATCCCCCCAGCCATGCCCATGCCACAGTAGTGTGCCCTAGTCTAGTCCCTCGCTCCTCAAGAGTTTGCATGTGTCCCAACACTCGCTTCCAGGTTCCCTGAACCTTACCCAAACCATGCATGTGCACGCGCCCAGCAGAAATCCTTCTGCCTAAGTAATTTTTGGCCCTGTTGCCACCATTTCTATTTGCTCCTGCCGCTGGAGTTTGGGAGGAGTGCACAGTGGGCTATGGGCTGGCTTCTCTTAATCTTTGGGCTAGCTGCTAGCAGACAGTGTCATGACTAGAGTAGTCAGCAGATTCGGTCAGAAGTAGTCAGGAGATGAGCAGGGCGGGCCGAGGACTTGAGAGTCAGCGGGAGAAGGACTGCGAAGTGAGATGGTTGGTCAGTTGAAGCCAAGAGTTGAGGAATTTTTGGTGTACCCCAACAGGCCAGGCCCCAACAGTGACACCGATGACAATGAAGGCTTAATTCAAGGAGCTGAACCAGGCTAGCCATCAGTGGTGCCGCCCACCGCATCGCCGAAATTCGAAGCGATGGCTCGTTAGCTCGGCTCTTCTTGAATTACACCCTGGCTGGTGGCCTACCCTATTTGTAGACAGTTGAGAAACAATGGGGAGTGTCTTATGGGAGTGGGACACCACAGCCAGTCGGGGGCCCAGGGATTGAGGTGGGTCAGGGTCAGTTGGAGACTATTTCGGTGACAGATGGAGCCACTTCTACAACACACCACCACAGAGGAGACTGAGAGTAAAGTAAATAGACTACTTTTTAAAGCTAATCCCCACAAAGTAAGACTTTAAGGGCAATGGACAAATTCTGATAAAAAAAATCTCCATTCTCACCAGTGGTGGTAGAAAAGGACTGGAAACCAATTAGCTAGCATGGAAGCTAGAGCACAGAGCAGGTTAGGGAGAGTGAGTGATGCTGCTGGCATGGGAACTGAACACAAGTAAAAAATTCCTGCAATTAAAAGCATGCTAATTATTGCCACACATTTATGGTCTCATCCTGGCATAATGCACAACTTGGGTAATTAAATCACCTCAAGGCATTTGCAAATGGCCCTAATGCCAATATGCCAAGCCATTCCAGGCTGTACTCCGACAGCAATCTCTGACTCAGCCTAACATAAATGTGTGGGAGGGAGAAAGACTACTGGGTGAATGTGTCATAATGGCACTTATAACTGGTCATGGAAAACTATCTGAAAGAGAAAATGTGCATGCATATTTGAAAATGGGCAACTTATGGCTTACACAGTACAGGTCCAGGATGCTTTACAGCCCATAGGTTCTCTGAAATGGGTCATTTTGACACTCCTTCATGAATAAGATGTGGAGAGCATGAAGGATCCCTCCTGCGTATAATTATGGAAGTACTCAGAGGTGTGTTCAGTAATTCAAGCAAACTTAGCCCCTTGCTGGGACTGTGAGATGTGTTAACCCTTGAAATCCTTTAAAATTTGTTTGCTAGGGAACTATGGAGATCTCCTGGTTTTGATATGCAAAATTACCATGTGGCTATGGTGGTAACTGTGTAGGCAAGCAGAATTTGCAAGACACTGGCTGGACTGAGAGGTCCCTTGTACAGGCAGTGGCACAATGAAATGCTGGATACTCTGAAAACATAAACAGTTATTGCCAGTGTCAATAATAGGTACAAGATATATTTTAAAAGATGAGTGAGGTTGCCTATGTTAATTTCAATGGAACAGTATGATAGGGACCGCCAATATTAGAGAGGAGATAAACTTCCACTTATTGTACTAAAATTATATGTAGAATAGTGCTCGGTCTCGCCTTTGGGCTTGATGTTTTACCAGTCTGATGGCTGCTTCCTGTGTATCTGAAACTAGAAGTAGCACTGTTGTTTTTTATGTGTTACGCATGAATTAACTGTCCGTAAATCTGCTATCACTGATTTATAATGCAATATTTCATTCTTAGATTGTATGTGCTGTGCTTCTGGTTTGTTTATATATTTAATGTTGTCCTATTCCCTCCAATTGGGAGTACTGATGGTGTGAGTGGAAGGGGTGCTATACTACGCTAGTATCTTATTTCAAGAGAGCCACAGGTAGCCTAGGTAGGCAGAGGCTGGTGCTAGCTAGTAGCCTGCTGTGTACTGTTTGTTTTTTCTTCCTAGCCTATGTCACTCTGTGGAGACTGGAGACTGTTGACTGTTTTTTTTGGAGGGGACCTTGTTACTGAGTTGTTGCAGTTTTAAATAATGTTTATCTTTATAGTTCCTGTTGTTCCTCAGTCCTACTCCCAGACCAGCACTGACTTTGGTTTTTAATTTAAAATGGCGCAGAGTGGCTGGCCCAGTGGCATGGAGGGCTGAAGCATCGCTGCCTTACCTCATGCCACACCAGCAACCCATGTTCATAGTGCAAGCGAGTCGCTGGGGTTGGCCGGGAAGGAGAGGATCGAGCATCTGGAGGACAGTTCTCCTTTCCCAGGGAGGGTGGGTTGGTTGGCAGTCCCACCAAATGACTGTCCCCAAGTGGAGGCCTGTGGGCAGAGCAGGACTGGTTCGCCAATAGAAGAGAGGGTGCTGCGAGTCCACGACTGCAATGTGTGTGTGCTCTGATGCATACTATATGTAGGATTTGTGTCTGCCATTTTGAGTTGGCCTCTTGTCTACACCTTCCCTCAGGGGCCCTTACATGCCCAGTCCGACCCTGTGTACCAGGTCCCTGTGAGAAGCCACTCATATGGGTTTGCCATTGATCTGGAATATTGTGTTCCAGATCTCATTTCCAAATTCTCACTGCTTCCCTGCAAAGGGTTAGGAATGCTTTCTATCCTGCTTGTTTGGGTAGAAAATAGCACACATTTCTGTCTGGAGAGTACTACATTGTCCCAGATCACATCTGACAAGGCATGTAGCCCATGAAGGACAGTTCTCATCTCCAACACATTTATGTGGAGATGCTGTTCTCAGACTGACCAAGTTTGGTAATCCTGCGTTCCACGGCTAGGAAGGATGTGTCCATCATTATTGTCACTTTTGGCTCTGGATAGGAGAAAGAAAACCCTTTGAGGGATTATCTTTCTTGGTCCACCAGGAGAGACCAAAGGAGTCAGCACACATATGTGGTGATCCAACAGCTGGGATGCTTGAGGCAGCGTGGCTGCCGAGCATCCACCAGGATATGCTTATGTGAAACCTTGCTAGGGGTACTGGAAGGACTGTGGCTGCCATGAGATCTAGCATTCTCTGCATATGTGCACAGTTACTTGATTTTTATTCTCATATAACAACAGACCATCAGCACAATGGAATCTGTTCTGTCCTCCAGGAGGAAGGACTCTGCTTGAGTGAAATCTAGGACTGCTCCTATGAACTAAAGCTTCTGAGATGCAACTAGCTAAGACTTGGGTAATTCAGCAAGACTAAGGAAGGAGCTCAATAACAGATCTTTGCAAATGTCTTATCTTTGGTTAAGGCTTTTATTGTTCAGTCATCCAGACAGGAAAACACTTGCATCACTGACTTCCTGCAGTGTGAGGCTAGAACTACAAAACACTCGGTAAAGCCAAGTAGACCCAATGCTCACCAAAAGACAGAACTCTAAAATGATAATATTCAAGACCATTATAGAACCGAGACATTTTCAGTGTCTCAGCTCCACAAGAATATGCTAATACAGATCCTTTATGTCCAGTGATACCAACCAATCCCATTGTCTGAGGTCTGGCATCAGGGGATCCAGGAAAACAACAGGTCAGGAGAGTACCACACTTGCCAGAAGCTGTGTGCACCCAAGCATAACACAAAATGTTGTGCTTCAAAGTTGTTGTTTTTTACATTAATTATTGCAAAGTCCATCAAATTATTTCCAAAGCTTCAATGCAATGGTGCACAAAACAGGACCTCAGTTAACAAGCATGGTATACTGATGGCGAGATACACTAGCTTATACACCGCACCTGCCCGCTGTGTTCATGCAGTATGCATATTTAAAGCCAGCTTCTTAGGGCTGGCCAAAACAGGAGGAGAAAATATGGCAGGGCACCCACTTGCAGATCCTGCACCATCGACTAACAGGTGGTTTCCATGCTGGATAGGGCTCAGGTTGGGAGTTTAGCCTGGGTTAAGTCAAAGGGCACAACAAAGGTCTGACATGTCCAGGGGTAGAGGGGCATTGGGGCTGGGGGATATAAATGTCTGAAAGGGCTGTCAGATAAGGAGGACAAACACAATTCCAAAACAAAAAAGGAGGCTTAACTGTCTTAACTCATAGTTAAATAAACAAAGACAGATTCCCATGGCACCAATGCTGAAAACGTCAATAACAGAAATTTTGTAAACTGACTGAAATAAGCGGTGAGTTACATGTAATGAAGAAAGACAATTTCAAAATAACACGATAAACTAGACAGAACACTACTTGAGGGAACAATGATTTTCTGGTCTCCAACAAAGAAAACTGTATGCTTAACTAGCAAGGAAAGGAGCTGAGGTGGCTGGGGCCTGCACCACTACATATGCTGCAGGCACATGCAAGGCTCTGTACATCAGTGTTGTGCAACTGTTGTCTGGCCCAAAGGTTCTTGTTCCAGCGAGGCAGTGCCTTCTGCCCTAAGACCAAAGGGTGTAGCTCTGTGAAGGAGATTTATGCTACAATAATTTGAAAAAAATAATGTGCTAGTGATAAACAAAAAAGGCATGCCATAACTTAAAATATTTATACCTCCATCCTACTCCGTGATGAATCTTACATACATTTGTGGACTAAAGGAATTCAACAGACTTAACAGGCGAAGAACCACGTTCTGGACAAGCATATCCTGAGGAGTTTAGTAGACATGTGAAGGTACTGTGTGCCTGAAGCAGTGTCAAAAGCTATTACACAATAAATGGTAGGATTAGTATATTTTATGTGCTTGAAAAGAGGGCAAAATAAACCTGAGAGTGCTATCTAGGTTAGTTCTGTAAAAGCAAAAGCAGCAGGATTTTTGTAGTTACTCAGGCCATGCCAGTTCAGATTAACACCTGTAGGAACAACATCGTCTGAAGGGCAAGGCACCATAAGTCCAGTTGTCCTAGTGAGCGCCATGTGAGCTCCTGGTATGATGCTATTCGGTCTCAAGAGTCTGCTTCACTGAGGATACAAACCATGTATGCTCCTGTGTGTGACTGTGTACCAGTGCCAGCTCCTAACACTTGCTATTTCTAATCTGTGCCTCCAGCATCCTGCCTTTAATATCACTCTCAGTGTTCCAGCTGAGTTTTCTTTTAGCAGCGCATCAAAAGAAATTCCCATTGTTTGATCTCTTAGAACACAGCGTTTCTGTCCTTGACATATCCTTTTGAAACGGAGGAGCTCAGTGCTATATATTAGCACCAATACAAACAAATGTAAAGAAAGACTTATCAAATGCAGACGATTTCATACTTATGACAACTGATTCCACACGGTATAGGAAACAGTGCATTTTAAATTCATCCTTGTACTTGTTCAGATGTATTACAGGCACGCTTTTAAAACCTGTGATTTAAAAACAGAACACCACTGGCCTGCTGCGCAGCGGTAAGGTGTCCGCCTGTGGCACCAACATCCGGGTTCGGGGCGGACTCCAGGAGTCAGAGGGCGGGGGAGAGAAATGGCGTCCCAGGGACTGCCTCCTTCTCGGGAAGGGAGTTAAGTGTACGGTGCAATGCGGACCTCTAGCAGAGGCTGGGGTACCGTTGCGGCTGGTGCCACATGTCAGGGGCGGGTGGACACTGGATGTCACTGCATCCCTGCCCCGGGGTTTCTGCAGCAAAGAAAAGCGGCCCGTGCATGATGTCAGCCTCGCTGCCTACCCGTGTCCGCGGGGGTCCCCGCTCCTGTGGCCACGACCCAGGGCTAAGCAGTGTCCAGCCTACCCAGTGTCTGTGGGAGGGTGCCCACTCAGGTGGGTAAGCCAGGCACGGAGGGGAGAAGAGACGGTATGAACAGGGCTGAGCCTCGGGGTGAGGCAAAAATAAAAACAGAACATTATACACATAGGTTACTAGCTTGATAAATACAAAGAGCCATTTGAGGGTCCAAGGTGCTAACAGAAAAGTTATCTTAAAATATATATATATTATATATTTTTAAAATTTTAGTAACCAGAGAGAGGCACACTGAGCAAAAGCTTGTTTCCAGGTGCGACCGGGGAAAGGGAAAGATGTATGTTTCAAAAAATAAACCAGTTTTAAAAAGCTGCAAATAGCAGCTTTTGAAAAAAATGTAACAAAAATATCAAGTCTGAGGAGCACCGTGGCAGAGAAGAAATGTTCAGCAGTAATTAGTTAAACACAATTGGTCATATATTCAGAACATTTGCATGTGCAATTTGGTTGCTCCTACAAGGTGCAAAATGTCTTTCGTTGGAAAAATGACTTTCCAAGGTCTACAGGGTTATGACTCAAGTTCATAACTACTGTAAACCAATTTTCTGTCACATAAAGGTTTTAAAATTTAAGTAGCAACCAAACTGCATGAGCATATGTTCTATCTCACCCAGTCTCTTTTAACCTCATTACTGTTCTTAAGCAACTTTTATTTAGAATAACAAATGCTTCCCTAATCTGGCAGTAAGTGAAATAAAATTGGCACAGTACAGTTAAGCAAAAATACAGTAGAACCATTCTGAGTGACATTTCAAATACTAGATCACAAGGGATTAACAGTGTACCCTCGATATGATAAAAATCTCTTCCTTGAGATCTTCATCTTTGATTCTTCACCCACTGTTATTTCACCATTTATACTGCTGTTTGGCTCTGTTTCCTCTCCTTCCCCACTTGGCTGCCTCTTTTCTCGCTCTTTTTCTGTTGATTTGAGACACCTCCTCTGCTTGTGGCCCATGTTGTGATGTGTCAGCTCTGTTTCTGAGTTGTATGTCAGGCACTTTGCAATTTGGAGGTTCTGGGCTCTTCTCTGATGTCGTCCCTTCCTGTCTGCATGGGACAAGGGCACTCATTTTTAGAGCTCCTGTGCAGACACAGCACAGCCCAATTTATCTACACTGTCAATTTCTTTTGACTTTGCTAAACTGTAGCAAACATTTATAACTTTATTTGGGGATCGTTTGGGTTCCTGGACTCTCCAGTGTTATCTTCCTTGCTGTCCTCACAGCTAGCACAGCATACGCATGAATTAATTAGACAGTTCGTAGCAGCTATACTAAGCTTCTGGAGTTCACCCTCTCCCAGGTCAAGTAAAGGATCTGAAGAAGAAGTGACAGCATTATCATCTGTAGCCTCAGGAGTCACTGGGGACTCTGAAACAGTTGAGGATTTGGGATTAAAATAACCGTTGCAGAAATTTTCATCCCCCCTGTACGGTGAGCTATCATTTCTGCTGTCTCAGCATCATCACCATTAGCATCCCAGCCATTGAGATATGACTGTGAATCAGGTCCATCTGTGCAGCTGCAAGTGTTCTGAGGTGGGTTCCCAGCAGTCTGTCCATTTAAATCATCGATGCCATTATTGTTTAAGAAAGTGGCTGCCTCCTTCAGGGGTAAATGGATAACTTTTATACAACCATTCCGTGCAGTGTTTGGATTTTCAGACTGGGGAAGCTGCTCAGTACCATGATAAGATGCATCAACCCAAGCAAGTGTTTCCTCGGTTACCTCCAGACCAGCTAGGGCTTCTCCTGCACCATCCAAATCATCCATGAAGAACACCCTATCTTCTTCATCTGTTGCATTTTCAAGGCCACGCTCTACGCAGGAAGCTTCTGCGCTAGAGGTATGCCCAGCTGCAGGCCTATGTGCTGGTGACTGGCAAACACTTGGTGGGGAAAGCAGGAGGACATCTCATCTCCAACCCTGTGAACCATCATATTAAGCTGTTCTAGTTCTTGTTCATCATACTGCATTGAGCAGGCTAACTCAGCCTCTGTGTTCTCAGCTTTTGCTGAAAGCTCATCTTCTAACGGTAAGGCCACAGTCAATACTGGTGGAATGGAAGGCGGCATTTCAGGGTCAGGTCTGACTGGAAATTCTAGTCCTGCGATATACACAGGTTACGCTCCAGTGAGTGTAGCTCCTCCTCACTCCAGAGTCTGCAGCAGGTCCCTGAAAACAAAGCAGGTAAAAACATGTTAATAGGCAAATTACATAGATTATATAGAAGTTTACAAAGCTCTCACGATAGGTCCATTACAGCTTGCAAATAGAACTAGTTATACCCTGTGACATTATCTGAAATCAAGTGGTTATCCAATTTGGTCTTAAATTCAGCCATAGTTTTGCTTGCCACTACTTCACCTGGTAGCTCATTCCAAGCGTTAACCAACCCATTAAACCAATGTTTTCTTCTATTGGTTTTATAATTTTCTCCATACAGTTGCAAAGGGTGAGCCCTTGTACCATGTCCCTAAGAACAAGGCCTAACTGCTCCCATAATACAGCATCTGCAAGTGCTCTGAAAATGAGGCACATAACTGCCCTAAGCATTCGATATTACAGGAATATAATCCCAATGTCTGTAACCTTTCCTGATAAGATTTCCTGATACTTCAGTGATAGAGTGTGATACCTTTCTTTGGACCCTCTCAAGTGCATTTATGTCCCTTTTCACTTGACCCCAAACTGTGAACAATATTCAAAATGGGGCCTTACTAGCGAGGTATAAAGTGGGAGCCGTACCTCCTTGGCCCTATTTATGATATGCCTGTTAATGCAGTGCAAGATGCCGCTAGCTTTTTAATCACCTGGTTACAGTGCAGTTTAAAGTTAAGCTCACTACTGACTCTGATACCCAAATCCCTCTCATCCAATACTGGTATAAGATCTTACCCTCCCCAGTACATAATTAAACATATGGTTACTTTTACCTAGGTGCATCACTGTGCATTTATCAGTACTTAAGCACAGTGTATTACTTATGGCCCACTGTGTCAAGTCCCTAAGGGCAGTCTGTAGATTATAGTGTCTTCTTTTGTCTTGACCACCAGCCCTTATCTAGTATCATCCACAAATCTGGAGTGCCATGCCCTGATGTAGTGCTCATGGATGAAATGTATATATTAAACAAACATGGACCCAACACGAAACCTGAGGAACCCGCCAGGCACCGCTCGCATTCAGAATAGTCCCTTTGATACATACTTTCTGTGTCCTGTTGGATAGCCATGCCTCCATCCAGCATGACAGGTCCCCCTGGATACAGTGAATTACTAAGGCACTGACCAACTCACTGTGGCACCTTAGTCAGATGCTTTGGTGAAGTCAAAAGATAACATCAACTGAGTTCCTGTCATCAAGTGCTTTACTGACCCTACCATAGAAATCTAAAGGTTTGTCCAACATGAGCGTCCTTAGTAAACCTGTGCTGTGACTGGTCAGTTTTCCCTGATTTATGTAAAACTCAGTAATGTGATCCTTGATAAAACCCTCAAAACTTTCCCCATAAAGCTATCATATGCTTCTACATGCTACATGGTTAAGCAGTTATTGTGAACTTTTTTTTTTTACTTTAATATACTTTATAGGATTTCCAAGTATGGCGTACAAGAACAGAAAACAGTTATTGTAGGAACTTAAAACAGCTTCATTTACATTTATGGTTTTGATAGGAATGTTAGTGCTTCTGAAAGCGGAGTAAATTTTCATTTCTCATCCTTTACTGGTATACCATTTCTAAACTTATTGTTGATATATTGTCATTCAACGAAGTCTTAAAATGTTTACTCTCACTTTGCCAAAACATAAGCCTGTTTTGCCTAAATGCTAACCTTAATGGCAAAGCAAGGCATTTTATGTTGCTTGCGCATGTGCAAGAAACATAGTGCCATCATCCGAGTTTCACGGAGTGTGGCACCGTTTTTCAATTCAGTCAGTATGTTTGCAGGCGCGCCAGTTCCCCAATCACTGCTGCAGCTGTCTATGACAGCAGTTGAAAGCTCTGATTGTCGTACAGTTGAAGGGAGACTCCGGCTTCAGTGAGCAGAGCTCTCCCCCTCTCACACACACACGCAAGCAAACATACTGCGTGCTGATGCTCCCTCCCTCCCACGCAAACACTGTATGGCCAACAAGGGTGCCCAACCCCATTGGCTCCACGCCCAACAAAGCTGTCCTGGTGCCATGCTGGGAGCCTACCCAGGCGTGGCTAAAACTATTATAAGCGGACGGGGTGCCCAATCCCCGCAGCTCCCCACCAAGCCCAAAAGCTTTCCAGGTGCCACGCTGAGCCCACCCCAGCGTGGCAAAGCTTGTTATAGCCGACAGGGTGCCCAATCCCCCATTGCTCCACGGCTACACACCCCCAAAGCTTTCAGGTGCCACGCTGAGAGCCCACCCCAGCGAGGCAAAGCTTGTTATGGCGATGGGGGCCCAATCCTCGCCGGCTCCAGCCCCCAAACAGCTCTTCCAGCTGTCATGTGGGAGCCTCACGTCCTGGCCATCTTAATAAAAAAAAAATAAACCTGTAAACAAAAAAGCGGTCCCTCGTAGTCTCCCTGCCCCCCACAACCCGCACCCACCCACTGTGCACCTGCCTCCCCACACCCTCCCCCCCACCCCATACTCCCTCGGACCTTGGCGCGGCGATCTTCAGTCGACCAGGAACACATCTGTACTCTTCAAAGCCGACCGCAATCTGAGGACATGCCGTAAGCTGTATAATGTAATGAATAGGGTTTTTCAACTTTGTTGCATATCTCAGGCATTTTTGGGAATTTTGGGCCCAAATTTTCAACATGGGGTTTTAGGACCCCTCCTCATGAATTATTGCACTGTCATGGCGTTAATTGGGCCTGAAGGGTGATACATAGATACATAGACAGTTGTGTAGGCAGATAAGGGCCTATGGCCCACCCAGTCTGCCCATTTGAGCTTATAAGTTCAGTTTATGTTTTCCCAGAAGTCTGTTGCCTACCCTGACCTCCAGAATTCCTTTATGTCTATCCCATGCATTCTTAAATCCGTGATTGTTTTCAGCCCCACCACTTCCTCTGGCAGGGTGTTCCACTTGTCACCACCCGTTCTGTGAAGAAATTCTTCCTCATGTTTCCTCTGAATCGTCCTCCTCCAACTTCATCCCATGCCCTCTAGTCCTGGAACATCTTTTTCGCTTAAAATAGTGTATTCCTGCACCCTGTTCCTCCCTGTAGAGATACTTGTATGTCTCTATCATATCCCCTCTCTCCTCTCCTCCAGGGAGTACATGTTCAGTTCCTTCAACCTGTCTTCATAGGACTTGTGATGCAATCCATGCACCATCTTTGTTGCCCTCCTCTGAACCTTCTCTACCCTGTCTATGTCCTTACGTAGGTATGGTCTCCAGAACTGACACTGTACTCCAGGTGGGGCCTCACTAGTGTCTTGTATAGTGGAATTATGACCTCTCTTTCCTGCTGGTGATGCCCCTGCCTATACATCCCAGCATCCTATTTGCCTTACCTGCTGCCTTGTCACACTGTTTCTCACCTTGAGGTCATCAGAGATGATAACCCCAAGATCCCTTTCCTGCTTGGTGCATGCTATATCCTCACCCCAACTGATATATTGTGCCAGGGTTTTTGTCCCATATGCATCATCTTGCACTTCTTTGCATTGAATTTCAACTGCCAAACCCCTGACCATTCTTCAAGTTTCTGCAGGTCCCTTCTCATTCTGTCTACACCCTCTGGTGTGTCTACTCTGTTACAGAGCTTTGTGTCATCAGCAACAGTGAAATTCTGCCTTCTAGGTCCTGTGCAATGTCACTGATGAAGATGTTGAATAGGACCGGTCCCAGCACTGATCCCTGTGGTACCCCACTGGTCACTCTTCCCTCTGTGGAGTGACAGCCATTTACCACCACCCTCTGTGTCCTGCCACCCAGCCAGTTACCTACCCACCATACTACTGTCCTGCCCACACCCATATTCCCAGTTTGTGTAATAGTCTCTATGTGGCACAGTGTCAAAGGCCTTGCTGAAGTCTAGATAGGCCATGTCCACTGCCCTCCCTGATCCACCTCCCTAGTCACCCAGTCAAAAATTCAACAAAGTTGGTCTGACATGACCTCCCCTGGAGAAACCATGCTGCCTTGGGTCCTGTAGTCCATTGACAACCAGATGTTCCACCAATCTCTCCTTCAGTAGTGCTTCCATGATCTTCCCCACTACTGAGGTGAGGCTGACTGGTCTGTAGTTCCCTGCTTCCTCTTTGTTCCGCTTTTGTATAAGGGGACTACATCTGCTGTCCTCCAGTCTTTGGGTACCTCCCTGTTTCCAGTGATCGGCTAAACAGGATAGCCAGAGGTTCAGCCACCACCTCTCTTAGTTCTTTAAGGACCCTGGGTGCACCCCTGCCTGGCCCCATTGCTTTATCAACTCTTATTACTTCCAGTTCCTTCAGGACCCTTTCTCGTGTAAAGGGACTTGTGTCCATTTCTGCACCATTCTCACCCCTTGTACTCCCTTCAGACCCATTACCCTCCTCTTCCTCAGTAAAGACTGAGCAGAAATACCTGTTCAATATGTCAGCTTTACTGTTGTCATCCTCCACGCAGCCCCATCCTCCCCTTCAGTCTCACTATCCCTCCCTTTGTCTTTCTTTTTCACTTATGTACCTGTAAAAGGTTTTGTCCCTCTACCCACTGATTTTGCAATGTGTTCTTCTGTCTGAGCTTTGGCTTCCTTACTGACCTCCTGCCTCCCTTTGCTTCTCCTGGTACTTCTCCCTGTCCCCTTCTGCCTGTGTTCTTTTGTATTGCCTGAATGCAATCTTTTGGCTTTCACTTTCTTTGCTACTTCTTTGGAAAACCATAATGGTCTCTCTTCCTTTGCTAACCTGCTTAATGCATAATTCTGTTGTTCTTGTAATCCCCATTTTAAATACTCCCACTGTTCCTCAACCCTGATTCCTGTCCCATTCCCTTAATGCCTCTTTCAAGTATCTCCCATTTTCCCAAAGTCTGCCCCTAAAATCCAGGATACGTGTTTTTGTGTGGTTTGGTTCTGCTCTTTCTGTGATTTCAACCACCATGACTGGTGGTCACTGTTTCCCAGGTGCTCCTCCACTGTTACCCCCATCACACTGCCCCTGTTTGTGAGCACAAGGTCCAGTATTGCCTTCTGCCGAGTTGGTTCCATGACCAGTTGCTTGAGGAAGGCACCTGAAGGAAGTCCAGGATAAATCTGCTCCTAGTTGATGCTGCTGCTGGGATGCTCCAGTCCACGTCTGGAATATTGAAGTCTCCAACCAGTACTACCTCACTCCTTGTCTGCCATCCTTTGGATGGCTAGCATCAGCTCCCTATCTGTTTCTTCCTTCCTGGGCTGGTGGTCTATAGACCACACCCGTGCGGATGGCTGTTCCATTTTCCTTTCCAGCTTAACCCACAGTATCTCTCCCCATTTTGTTCCTCCTGGATCTCTGTGACCCTTATGTAATTTTTCCATAGAGTGCCACTCCTCCTCCCTTCCTGCCTGCTCTGTCTCTTCTGAATATGTTGTAGCCAGGTATGGCCATCTCCCAGTCATGGTTATCATTACACCAGGTTTCAGTGATGGCCACAATGTCCAGGTCTGACTGCACCATGACAGCCTCCAGATCTTCCATCTTGTTGCTAAGGCTCCTGGCATTTGCACACATGGCTTTCCATGATTTGACCTCCTAGACTGTTTCACTGTTCTACTCCAGCCCCTTCCTTGGTTGTCCTTATCCCTGGTTCTCCTTGCTGTCTGCCCTTCTGCTGAATTTTGCCCCTTTCTGCCTATCCACCTCTTGGGCTCTAATCTCCATCTTTGCACACTGCTTTGCAGAGATACCCACCTCTGGTTCACTGGTTCCACTGCTAGCTGAGGGGGTGAGCAAGTAGGTACCCTCCTTGCTGGCCTGTCACCCCATTTGCTAGTTTAAATGCTTGTCAATGTAGCATTTAAACTTATCATTGAGTGCTTGGATTCCCTCCAGGATGGATGCAGGCCGCAGGCTTGAACAAACCTCCATCCCTCCAGGTGGGTCCCCAGTCACCAATGAATCCAAACCCTTCCTCAAAGCACCAGTTCTTCAACCATGAGTTAAAGTTCCTGGTGCATGCACTCCTATGCTCTCCCTTGCCTCTCTCGTAGGTACTTCTGAGAAAGTGACAGAAGTAGCTACTTGCTTGAGACCCTCCCCAATTTCCTAAACTCTTCCTGAACTTCCTTTGGCTCCCCATTTGCCTGGTCATTAGTACCTAGGTGGATAATGACATCCAGCTCACCCTCCTGTCTTGCCTTCCCAGTGATCCCAGGATCTTCCTTCCATCCCTTCATGCCGTGGCACCTGGTAGGCACCTCACCTCCCTGTCCTCCCCTCCTGTGTTCCTAGCTGGATCCCTCTTATGATGGAGTCCCCACCAGGATTCGCCTCCTCCTCTGGGGTCCACTGCTTTCCCGCTGAGGTCACCTCCTTGGCTAACCTCCACATCCTTTCCTTCCACTTCTCGGGTACCTCTATTTGGTTGTCCTCGTTTGCCAGTGTGGCATATGAGTTCTTGAGTGGAATAGGATCTGGGATGTGCCTCTGCCTGACTGCTCTAACCTCCCTGAGCCCACTGTCATCCAAGTGCTCCTCGTTCTCGGCATCCTTTGAGGCAGTTGCATTGGACTGGGTGATCTCTGGATAGGGGTGATGGTACTCCTGACCCAGTTTACTTCCGCTCTGAGTCTGGCTACCTCATCCCACAGTCCAGAGACATGCATGCAGATAGGGCAGCACCTCAGTGTCCAGAAGGTCTGCCTGAATATGGCTGCCCCACAGCCACTGCATTGCACCACTCCCACATTATACTGCAATTCCACTACTTGTCTGCTACTGAAGCTCTCCTAGTTCCCTTTTTATTAATTTACTGTCCTAAAATCCTGCCACTGATCCTCAGATAATTTTCTTAAAAAAAAAAAAAGAAACCAATAAATAAATAAATGAGTCAAAACACTTGTGCTGAGGGTGGGATTCTTCCCTTATGCCCCTCCTACTTCACACCCCTTACTATACCCTGTGTTTAGCTCCTGTCAATCAGATTTAACAGAGCATATAATTAAGAGTTGGGGAAGGGCAGGGAGGGGTAAAATTTGCAGCAATTAAAGACAGCACAGAATTAGACCACCACTATTTTTAAATTTTCAACAGCCCAAAACAATTATAAGTAAAGACAACAAAGAAAGTACAGTGTCACTAAAAGCCCACAATCTAAGTTTAAAAGAAAATAGCAATTACCAGTTACTCTAAAGCACTGACTTGAATATGTTTCTTCCTTCCCCTTCTGGCTTCTTCTGAGAAAATAAAACTCTACTTGCTACTTCAACTCTGACTAAGCCCCACCTCCAGTTATCATGTAGCTGAGGTCAGAGGCCAGATAATTAACACCCTTCACCCAACTACAGGGCAGTCAGACAAGCCAAGATAAAATCTGCAGCAATTAAAGACAGCACAGAATTACACCACCGCTATGTTTTAAATTTTCAACAGCCCAAAAACAATTATAAGTAAAGACAACAAAGAAAGTACAGTGTCACTAAAGCCCACAATCTAAGTTTAAAAGAAAATAGCAATTACCAGTTACTCTAAAGCACTGAATTGAATATGTTTCTTCCTTCCCGTCACTGCGGAAATCACCTTTCGGGACCAATTAAGGAAACGACATGCCAGTGTTCATAAGGTGGGCTCTCAAAAGTCTACATTGAAAATTTGGTGAAAAAATTCTAAATGACCGTTTATTTAGCTGCTAAGTAGTTCCTACGTGACCTTCGAAGTTCGCTGAATTTTCAATATTATTTTCACTCCAGATTTTCAACATTGCCATTTTGCCACACCTCCTTATGAGCAGTACAGCTGTCATTTTCACATCTCGCCTAAATGTGTTTCTGCCCATGTAGCGACAATGGCGCACTGTGCTAAATCAATGTACGGGACACATTAAGAAAATCACAATGACACTGTTCATGAGCAGAGGTGTTAAAATGGCTATGTTGAAAATTTGGTGAAAAATTCTTCAGCCGCTCTGCGATGTTACTAATGAAGACCCTGCAGCACCCCACTGGTCACCCCTCTCCCTAGACTGCACCCCATTTACCACCCACTCTGCCTCCTGTCTGTTAGCCAGTTTCTAACCCAGTTTACCACCCTTTCCCCATGCCCAGCCTACCCAGCTAGTTTATCAGCCTCCTATGTGGGATGGTGTCAATGGCTTTGCTGAAATCAAGGTAGCGCTGCCCACTGCCCCACCCTGATTCACTTCCTTTGTCACCCAGTCAAAGAAATCAACCAGATTTGTCTGACATGATGTCCCCACTGTGAATCCATGTTGTCTATGGTCCTCGGCTCGATGGCTTCTAGATGCCCCACTATCCTTTCTTTAAGCAATGCCTCCATGATCTTCCTCACTATTAAGGTGAGGCTGAATGGCCTATTGTTCCATGCCTCCTCCTGCTGCTGCATTGTGTAGACGGACCACATGTGCCCTCCTCCAATGCACTCATCTTGAATGACTCAGTGAACAAGGCTGCCAGAGGTACTGCTATCTCCTCGCAGTTCTCTTTATCCTTGGGCGTATGCCACCTGGTTCCATCGTCATTCACCTTCAACTTAGTGAGCTCCTGCAGGACTCTTTTGCCTTGAATGGACTATTGTCCACCTCTTCACCCCTTGGCAACTGCTGTACTGTTGTGGCCCTTGCCCCTCCCACTCTTCTGTGAATACTGAGTGGAAAGACACAGTGGAAGACTTGGGAGGAAGGCATGGAACTATCACTTCCAAATACCTAAACAGCACATACAAGCAAGCAACATTCGGCATTGACAAATGCTTGTTATTTGTATATCGTCCAACGATAGGCTCGGGCACTTTTACAGAATTCAGAAACAAATTATAACAAAATGCAATAAAATACTCATGCTATATATAATATAAAATTGTCCTAAAAACTTTGTTTCAATCTGAAAGGCAGCTCTCAGAGCCCAATGCGGATATAAAGGCGATTTCTCAACCCCTTTTCAACTCCTAAGATGTTAGGGTAGGGAGTTTCAAATACAACTAGCCACTACCAAGAATATCCTATCAGCTGATAGCTTAAGATGTACCCTCAGGATGGCTAAGAAAACTCATCGGTGCAGCAGAGTGAGTGGCCAAGAGTATGCCAGGCTAAGAGGTCATTTAGGTAGTCAGGCCCAATCTGTGAAGGGTTTGTAAGGTAACAAAGCAATCTTGAAGGTAATGCACCACCTAATTGGAAGCAGAGCAGCTGCCACAGACTAGGTGTAATATGTTCTGTATACAGTGATCTGGAGATCAGCCAGGCTGTGGCATTCTGCGCCAGCTGCAGGAGGCACACCAACCTCCCTGATAACCCCAGGTAAAAGCATTACAATAGTAAAACCTTGAGGTAATAAAGCTGTGTACCAGGGTCACCAGGTCCTCCTGCATCAGCTAGGGTTTAATCTAGGAGATGTTCCTGAGTTGGAAAAATCCAGTACAGACCACATCTGACACATACTGCCTCACAGTCAGCCCTGAGTCCTCAGTGATACCCAGATTTTCACCCTATCCCCATCTGTCAGAGTAGTGCCATTTAAAGATGGCCACACTATAGCATCTCATGTAACAGCTGACCCATGAGGACCTAGCTCCATTACTAGCAACTCTGTCTTGATCATATTGTGGCTTAGTCACCTAC
Source organism: Neoceratodus forsteri (assembly GCA_016271365.2). NCBI lineage: Eukaryota > Metazoa > Chordata > Ceratodontiformes > Ceratodontidae > Neoceratodus > Neoceratodus forsteri. The sequence continues at coordinate 417,250,756 of CM057452.1, read as the reverse complement.
AAGACACCCAGTTCACAATTTCCTGTAGGCATTGCTTCAGCACTAAGACCACCCCCTGCCCATGAGGTACAAAAGAAGTAAAAGCGGAGTGTCAACAGTGTGGCAGTGAAACCTCTTGCTGTACCATCTAATGACCCACCCCACAGGTAGCATATACACAGCAAATAGCATGGGAGACAGGACAGAACGGACTCCTGCACAACGCCACAGGCAACCACAGCTGACTGTGATGAAAAGTTTCTGCCACAACTTGCTGTCATCTGCTGGACATGAAAGACTCAAACGATTTCAACTCTGTCTTGGTGAGTGCCAGACAGGAAAGACTCAAAACATTTCAATGCTGTCCCAGTGAGTCTCATATTCTGCATGCCCATCAATACCCCATGAGCCACAGCGCCGAATGCCGATGAGAGGTAGAGAGAACAACAATGGAGCATTCCCCTTATCCCTCTCCAGAAGCAAGTCATTAAACACCTTGATGAGCATGGTCTCTGTGCTGTGGTGATGCTGGAAATCAGACTGGAATGGCCCACAGACATACTTTTTAAGGTGAGTCTCCAGCTGCGCATCAGCACCTACCTTCTCAACAACCTTCCTCAAAAGGGAAAGCTGGAGACAGGTCTATAGTTCACCAGCATCTCCAGGTCCAAAGATAGTTTCTTCAGGAGAGGTCTAACTGCGGCTTTTAAAGAGCCTTGGAAAAACAAGATTCTAAAAGGAACACCAAATAATGCGAGCAAACACTGGACCCAGGGCCTTGTATTAGTTCACCAATGGCCACGTGAGGGCCGGTATGCCACCTGAATGCCGACAATTGCACAGCGAATGACATTACAGTGGCACTGCTGTTGCCGCTGTAATTTACCCGCGGGACCCAGCACTGCTTTGTTAGTATTGCACTAATTCTTCTGAATCAACTCCAACTCGGAGTTGATAATCCTAAAGGATGAGGGTGCAGGGGCAGAGGCCTCTGCATGAGGAGATTGTGGGGCAAAGCCCCTGGAAAAAAAAAAAAAAAAGACAGTTTACTTGATGGATTTAGTGACACCGCAACTTGCAGTTGGCATAAATCCGTCAAGGTGATGTTGGCTCACATAATTTTGTAGGACCAGTGTTATAGATCAGAGGGCCCGGTTCAGAATCACAGCAGGTGGGATGCAGATTTGATAACACCAAGAGCACCTTATTTACTGAAACTGGCTGAAAGTCTCTCCAAACCCCAGAGTGCCCCAGTACCTTCTTCTCTCCAGCCATTGCTGGTCCTGACAGGCAACCTGTAGCAATACCAGCCCTAATGGAAGACACTCTGTCCAGAAAGAACTGAACAAACTTGTCACACTTCTCCAGACAAAATTCCATCAGACTGCATATAGGCCAGATGAATTAGCCTGTCCACAGTGCAGAAGAGTTTGGCTGGTCTGTTCTAACCTGACAGTCACTATAATGAGACCTCAGAGTCATCCTGCTATCCACAGTGCCAGATCTCTACCAGAAACACTCCAACCTGCACCCTGCTGTATTCAACCATGTGAACTCATTGTCATACTATGGCAAGCTCAGTACTACTAAGATGCCACTACACCTCCAGTACACACTATCACCATACTTGAAAATGTCCAGTACACACAGTGGATTCTTTGGTTTCAAATTATGCAGTGGCGATACTGTACTGGATCATCTCTGCTGGTGGGACAGATTTTTGGGGTCCCCTCCCACAAGAAACTAGACAGCTTGGAGATCTGACCACTCTACCAAACCCACCCTGACATCAAGGATTTTCAGGCCCAAAGAAAAGATTGGATTCAAAAGTTCACTGCAGCTGTAGTACATCATGTATGTACTGTATGTATATTTTACCAAGCAGAGGCTTCTTTGAGCGGTGCTCATTTACAAGGAGGTCCTAGCTAGGACAATTAAAGTTACAGCAATAAATATGGAGCAATATCTACAAAACATAACTGTCACAGATATAGGAATGTGGCAGAAACACAGTAACAATCAGGACAGCTATACAGTATCATTTTTACAAACACCAAAACATTCAAAGATATAAATGCTGCAAAAAGAGTATGGAGATTTTTAAAATAGATTAGATGACTACTGCAATGCAAAAAGATCAAGGGTTACTGTTTAGTTGGCGAGCTGCTGTGGGCTATGCCTACTTGGCTCGAATAAACCTATGAAACACTAACATAGGCAGATAGATGATGGACAGTGCTGTACAGTCAAATATGATAGCACGCCCATGATGATAAATAATTCAACCATATTTATACCATAATCATAGTCTAATGGCAGTTACAAATGTCCGTATAGTGGTTATGAGAAAATGTTAAATCCATAGGATACAATTAATTTTATCCTTTGCTTTTTGTAGTATTTCGCAACAAAATACACAAAAAAAAACCTGGTATGAATAATTTTAGCCGTTAGTTTTCCTAGTACTGCTGGCTGCTGGAATTTCCCAAACCATGTCAGGCAGACTGAGGTTTTTCATTAGCACCACCACTCCCTCTTTGTAGATGCCTTCTGAATTTCTTCCCATACACCTTGTCCCTATCCTCCTTCTGGTTTGGTGGTCTATGCACTACACTACCCTGATGTTCATCCCGCCTGCTATTGCCAGGTGCAGTCAGATCAATTCAACCCCACTCATCATCCTTGGTTCTATCCTCTGTGACTTCTATGAATTCATAGAAACATGCAATTTAATTGGCAGATAAGGCCCACCTGTCATACCCAGTGTGCCCATTCTGTCCCTCCCTATACTGATACCATAGACCCTACCTGATCTCCAGCTACTCTCCCCCACTTTCCTACCAAGACTCCTTTGTGCCTTTCCCATGCATGCTTGAAGCCCACCACAGTTTTCAATCCCATCACCTCTGACGGGAAGACTGTTCCAGGTGTCCACCACTCTTCTAGTGAAGAAGTACTTCCTCACATTCCAGTTTCACTGCATGCCCCTTGTTCTCAAGCACCTTCTCACATGAAAAATATTCCTCCTTCACCTTATTCACCTCCATGAGGTACTGTACTTATGAGTCTCTATCATATCCCCTCTCCTCAAGGGTGTACATGTAGAGATCCCTCAGTCTCTTCAGAGGGTTTATGATGCAGCCCCTACACCACTTTAGCTGCACTCCTCTGGACAGTTTCTACCCTATCTATGTCCTTCATGAGCTGTGGTCTCCAGAACTGGACACATTACTCCAGTGGGGTCTCACCAATGATGGACACAGTGGCAACACCATCTCTCTCCATCTGCTGGTGATTCTCCTCCCTATACACCCCAGCATCCTGCTGGCCCTGCCTACTGCCTTGTCGTGCTTCTCTTATAAAAGATCACTCCCTAATTTTCTCATCTATTCCTTCTATATTTGGTATAGCCTGAGACAGCGAGGTCCCAGTCATTGTTGTGTGTTACCTATGTTTCTATTACAGCTAGTAAGTCCAGCCAGGCCCCCACTATTGCCAGGAGCTTGCAAATAAATAGGGGCAAACCTGACAGGACCATTCTCATCTGGTAAGAGGTCAAGTCTCCTCCATATTCAGTTATTTCAGAGCCTCACTTGAGCAACGGCAGCGCATGGTGTCAAATAACAGGATGTGTGACAGTATTATAATGTGAACTTTCAGCTGGCAAGAGTTGAAAGTTGACTTCACAACACGGTCACACTATGTCGGAAAATGAAGATTAAAACCAGTATGAGCTGTACTGAAAATAAAATGTAGCTTTGACCTTGAACTAAAGTCAGACTAAATCTCCATAGAGGGAGCCAGTGGCATTAGACAGTTGTGCCAGAGGACACCCATGTTATGCTATTTGGAGGTTCTGCAAGCCTATCTGTGAGACTGAGCTTTAGTCTCAAACTTGGGTGGTAGTGTATGAAATTATATAAATGTGATGCTACAAAGTGAGTTAATTCATCAGCTGAACTTCAGTACTGCCATACACAGTGAGCAGAATTAAAATGTCCTTCTGGTGACAGAGATAAGAGGTCCTTTATCACAAGAGCACTGAGTAATGTAATGACAAGTGAAGGAATGGAGAAATCCTCTGTTGGCAAAGCCTTTCCCATCTTAGTAAATATGAAAATGTAATGCTTTTGAATTTTATATAAAGAAACATATATAATTCAAGTGGTGTGGAATGGACTTTGAGCAAGAAACGTTGTAAGTCACCAGCAGAGTTAATATCTAGTCTCAAGCGAATTAACGTCCACTTTAAACCTATTATTCTAAGATATTGACAATGCCAGTTAGCTGTGATGATGTGTTAGGAAACATCGGTCATCATTATGTTATATGCAAAAGGATACTGAAAACAGAAGATGGGACCTGTCAAACAGTAATTTGGATACTAACATTACAACTAATGAAGATAGCAGAGCAGACAAAGCATAACAAGTAATGACAGTGAATACTGAGGAGGATAAACTGAACTGACAAACAGGATAAACTATTCATAAAATTAAATGAACAGAGGACCATTCACATCAGAGATAACAGAAACATTTCAAACTCATGTTAACATTTCTTTTGGCAGTTCCAGCAGCTGCTTTGCACTAAGAGGCTTAGGACATGGGTGTCCTCCTTATAGATCAGACTTAAGATTTGGAAGAATAGCTTGACTTGGCTGGGCTGAGAGGGTTAGGTTTCACCTGACCCCTCACACTGAGCACCTTTTTTCCATTAAACCCTGAACCCTCCCAATAATGCAGCAACCAAAGCCCTAGCATGCCTAACCAACGGAGAAGGAGGGGCTGGGATGCAGCTCAGTCACTGCCAGTCAAAGGTGGAAGTCTCTAGGTCTCTCCTGAAACTGGATCTCCTGCATGGTAGCATACAGCGTTTGCACCACCGAGCCAGAAAAAACATCAACACAAATGACTCTTGCAAAGTCTTTTCTTGGTTGTAAAGGCTACTCTGCCCCTTCCTGAGTGTGCAGAAAAGCTAAGTAGTGACTATGAAGGGTTGAGGTATGCCATGCTCTTAATCAAGGTTTAGTTGCACAGGGAGAGTCAGTTTTATAATTTACATCTTCAAGGCAGATCTGTCCTTTTCAAATTGTGCAATACGGCTTTAAAACATTCCAGTTAAATACGTATAGCCTAATGTATGTAATTAGGTAAAAGATTAGAGGAACCAGGGGCTGCATACTGGCAGCACATTTTCTGCTACCTTGGGAAATGGGGTTCATGTGTGATACCCATAACCCCAAACTACAACCGGCTAAGGGCTGAGCATAAGACAGAGATGAGACACTTGGTTTCAAGTGTGGAAGAGTGCAGGCCACTCATAATTCCCATAAACCCTGCCAGCTAATCAAGAAGTAGATTCACAAGAGACTGCAAAAGCAGCTACTGTACTCACCTGGAACCAGAAGAGGAATAAACAGGAGAAAACAAGGACAGACCATTTCTAGTGAGATGAACTACAATGATCCCAGTATACCACGCTGCTATAATAAAGTCACTAACAGGATTAACAGAAAAGATCAGTGACCTTTACTAGAGTGACCATATATACCAGTTACTATATATACTGGTTACCAGGCCCATTTGTTTCACTCAACTCCTTCCCCTCACTGCCCCCACTTTCTCCTGTCCTTACTATCCTTCTCACTGTCTCTCACCCTTCCCCTTTTCCTCACTTTCCTCTCTCCCTCATTCCCTCCCTTTTCTCCCTACCCCTTATTCCTCTCCTTCCTAATCTCCTCCCATCCCTCTGCCCCTCAGCCCCCGAGTAAATCATCTCATAATCAATCGCCCCACACTGGGCCTCAACTTCAGCTACTGACGAGGACTCAGCTGCACTATTACCTTACATCTTACCTATATATGATTGTAAATGCTGTAAATAACTTTTATTGTAACTAGCAAAACTACTGTTCACTGTATTGTACTGTATACACTCTCATTCTTGTATCAATCCCCCACCGGATGCAACTGGAAACAAGCTAATTCAAAGCTCTGTATGTTTTCCTGGTGAAACACTTTAATAAATAAATTTAAATGATTTTAAAACTGGATAACATTTGTTCAATAGTTTTAATACCTCAACTACATGAAATAATAGTTTTTGAACATCTTAAAACATTTGGGATACTGTTTTGTTCTTTGCTTATGCTTTAGAGAAAAATGTGAGGTGCATTTACTCCCTATCTGTTATGTGAACATGGCTAATGCCAGAATGCATCGTTAATTATTTTCAAAACAGATGTACACAGTATTTTGAATGAGTATTTTTCAACAATTTTTTTTACTGATGTGGGGTGTCAACCAGAGCTCCTTCCAGCACACAGAATTTCCCATGCCTAATGATGGAGCTCCATCCCTAGTATGTCCTCCTTGCCAGAACCAACACTCAGCAACACTGTCACCTTTTCGGACTAGCCCACTAAGCATTGGACCCGCCCAGCTCCACAGTGGGCTTTCAACTCATATCTGGCCAGCAACTGTCTGTGTGCAGGCTGCTTGGCATCTTGATTGAGTTAGTTACATCAAACTGTTTCGTAAAAGTTTATTCAGGACAGATTCATAAGCCTCTGAAATCACAATGGGTTGTTGCAGATATGCAGAGACTGTGAGGCATCTTTCAGAGCTGCATTGATGCAGCAGCCCATGGCAGCTATCTTGGGATCAGGGACACTGTGGCTAGCATCACAACAGCTCTATGCACATGGACTGGGATATCCAGTCAGGATACTGAGGGAATGGTCTTCCATTAATAAAGTATATTAATTACAACAAACTACTATAAAAAAATAAAAGTTTGAGGAAAACAAAACTCAATACATTACAAGTATATACAGTGTAAACCATACAGCAATCACACCTATACTGTGCGACTTTGAGCAAGTCACTTAACCAGCAAGTGCTCCCAGGTTGCCCTGAAAACAGGCACTTGTGCCTGGTGGGCCCCGCTCAGTTACCAAAAGAATAAAATAAAAAGAAAAGTAAATAATTAAGTAAACGCTTAATTTCAGAGCTAAAGAGTCTTCCAGTGTAAAGACTGCAGATCAGTTTAGCACTGATACTGCAGATCTATGTACAATTAATTTGCTGTGGATATGTTTCTGTCAGAATAACTTTTCATTCTAGACCAATGCTCTTGAGAATGGAACACTAAGAACTTAACCTGTCCTTTAACAGCTCTGCCTGTCATCCTATACCAACGTGAAAATTAAATGAAATGTCAAGGAGCACATTCTCTATGGTACTTAAATGTTAAACGCATTACACCAAAAATAATAAACCCAGTTCAGATAACTGTTTCTTTTAGGCAATCAATGCAGGAGAGTGACAGATGCTGTGAGGAGGTCATGCACAGATACTAGCCTAAGACACGATACTAGCCCCAAAAGGGGACTTAGAGGCCAAAACCTCCAGAGCTCAATTCATTATTAATCAGTCATACCCAGACTGTTGGAAAAGAAAAATTACTCACCTTAGTAATGTTGTTTCTTCTAATGGAGTCTTGTATATTATAGACATTAGCAGTTTGATCCAGCTCTAGAACTGCCCCAGAGTGAAATGGTTAAACCATTCCAAAATAGAATTTTGGCACGAGAGCAGCTCTATCTGTGTCATTTCAAACTTGAACTGTCAGATCTTTACGAGCCAAACTCACTAAGGTCTGTGTGGTAGCTGTAACCTACACTAGCCAAATGGCTACCTAAATAATAACAACCATTGATGGTCCCAACACCCAAGACTCAAGTCAGGGGACCAGAAATACTAACACCATTCTAATAATATGAAAATGGAACATAAGTATAATAAAACACACACACGCGTAGACATACACACCCCCAAAGTCCCAAAGGGGACAAAATGCTAACAGGACATAAGTAGTGCCCACACTAAGTTGCCCGCACCCCACCAAGTAGAGGTTCTGAGAGGGCAGGTTAGGAGGTTTATAATATAGCAAGACTCCATTAGAAGAAAACAACATTACTAAGGTGAGTAATTTTTCTTCAAACAACATGAAGTCTTGCTATATTATAGACATTAGCAGAATACACAGCAGTACCTCCATGGAGGAGGGGCAGAACCTACTTAGGAATAGGCTCTGAAGAACAGCTATGCTAAACCGAGCATCTCTCCTGGCCTGGACATCCAGGGAGTAATGCTTGGTAAAGTGTGACCGCTTTCCAAGTAGCAGCCTGGCAAAACTCTAATAAAGGGATATCTCTGGCAGCAGCTAGAGACGCAGCTGTACCCTGGTAGAATGAGCCCTCAAACCTGGGGCTCTGCCCACTTTCTGATAACAAATTGGATACAAGAGACAATCCACCTGGCTATTGATCTCTTAGTGGAGGTTTGCCTTTCCCAACTTCACCATAGGTAAGGAAAAGTTGGAGGATTCAACCTGTGACCTTTGGTACGCCTATATAATAACTAAGAGCTCTCTTAACATCCAGGTTGTGCAACCTCCTCTCACCAAGAGGAGTGATCAGTGAAAATACTGGAAGGAGATAGATTGATTAAGATGGAAATCTGAAACCACCTTAGGCAAAACTTCCTATTAGTCCTAAGGACTACCTTATCCCTGTGGAAAGAAAGAAAAGTCAGTCTCCACTGACAAGGCTTGCAATTCACTTATGCGTCTGGCAGAAGTGATAGCCACTAGAAAAACAGTTTTCCAAGTTAGGTACTTAAGCTCTGCACAAGACAGAGGTTCAAAAGGGGGTTGCATTAACTGGGCAATGCAAACATTAAGGTCCCAAGCAGGGCCGGTTCCCAAAGGGAGGATTAGTATGAGTAATCCTTAAAAACTTGGAAAACACAGGATGAGAGGAAAGAGGGGATGACTTTCCTGCTGACACAAAAGCAGACACAGCTGCCAAATTAACTCTCAGGGTAGCTGGTCTGAGACCCAAGGAATTAAGATGTACCATGTAATCTAACAAAATGGGCAATTCAGCAGATTCTGGGAAATATTTTTCCCAGCACACCAAATGGAAAACCTTTTCCATTTAGAACTATAAGTAGCCCTAGTGGAAGGCTTTCTGGAAGCCTTTAGGATCTCAAGAACACCCTGAGAGAGGTGTAAATCAGCAACTCTAACTCCTCAAGAGCCAGGCCTTGAGGTTGAGGGATTTGAGGTCCGGATACCAAACCCTTCCCTGGGCACAAGTCAACAGATTGTGATTCCTGGGAGGCACAGGAGAAGATGGACTGTCAGAGACAGAAGGAGTGGGTACCAGGGCTGCCTGGCCCAATCCGGGGCAATCAGAATCACCCTGCAAGGCTGAGATCTGATTTTGACTAGTACTTTGAATAGGAGAGGAAAGGGGAGCATAGAGGAACTTCCTCCCAATCCAGAAGAAGGGCATCCGGGAATTGAGCCCAGCACTGGAGGCTGCAACAGAACAGAGGAAGTTTGTGATTGTCTGGGGCTGCAAAAGATCTATCTGAGGATGCCCCACCTGGCAAAAACTATCCCCAGCACTTGAGGATCCAGGGACCATTTGTGATGGCCCTGGGAAATCCTGCTGAGGGCATCCGCTAGACATTGTCCTTCCCTGGAAGATGAACTGCTATGAGGGAAGTGTTCAGGAATAGGTCAGAGACCACAACTTCATTGCCTCGGTGCACAAGGCCAAGACCGAGTGTCCCCTTTGTTGATGTACCACATTGTTGTGGTGTTGTCTGTTCCGACTTGTATCACCTCGTCGGACAGATGCAGAAAAGCTTGAAGAGCTAAAAAGACAGCTCTGAGTTCCAGCAAATTGATGTGAGCAGAGATTCCTGGGGACCAAACTCCTGAGTGGAAAGGTCGCCCATGTGGGCTCCCCAACCCAGAAGGGAAGCATCTGTAGTGAGAGTCAAGTCGTGAGAAGGGGAATGAAGGGGACCCCGGCCTAAATTGCTCTGATCCTGCCACCACTGGAGAGCTAGGATCAAGGTTCGAGTCACTGGGACCAACTTGGAAAGGGGTCTCTTCTCTGAGACCAAAAGGTTCTCAAATGAAACTGAATGTGTCTCATCTGAAATCTGGTTCCTGCACAACAGCTGTGGATGCAGCCATGTGCCCCAGGAGCTGTAGAAAGTGTCTTGCTGGTCGAGACCTGCAGAGAGGGAAGGAAGAGGCCAGAGCCACTAAATTCCTTACCCTTTCTGGGGGAAGAAAGGCTCTGGCTAGCTTTGTGTCCAATTCTGCCCCTATAAAGGTGAGTACCTGGACTGGTTCCAGAACCGACTTTGGTAGGTTTAGCAGAAAACCCAGGGAGGTGAGAAGCTGCTGGGTGACCTGCAGGTGAGATTTTACCTGTTCTGGGGACTGCCCACAAAGAGCCAGTCATCTAGATAGGGAAAACAGCAATCCTCTGCCTCCTTAAGTGGGCCACTGCCACTGCTAGACACTTTGTGAATACCCTTGGAGCAGAGGTCAACAAGGGCATTGCTCTGAACTGGTAATGACCTGAGGGCAGTTCAACCGAGGTACTTTCATGGGATCTTCTGATTAGACATGGAAATAGGCATCCTTGAGGTCCAGAGAGGCTAGCCAGTCCCTGGCCTTAGGGAAGGTAAAATCATTGCCAGAGTTACCATTTGAACTTTGGTTTCAAAAGATGCTTGTTCAGATATCTGAGATCTAAAATGGGCCGCCATTCTCCTGTCTTTTTGGGGTAAGGAAGTATCTGAATACAGACCCCTGCCCTGATGCAGGGAGGAACCCTTTCTACTGCTCTGAGAGCTAACAGGGATGAGACCTCTGTTTCCAGAGCGAGGGTCTCTGAAGCACTTGCAGGTAGAAAAGTCTGCTTCTCAACTTGGGAAACTTTTTGAAGCTGAGAACCAGACCCTGGCTTACTACTTCCAGAACCCACTTGTCTGAGGTTAAAGAAGCCCAATTCCTGACTGAGTAAGCCAGCCTGCCCCCACTGGTACAGGAGAATCGGCCCTGGGCACCCCATCAGGGTGCCTGTTTTGCAGGAGCTTTAGGCTGGGGGTGGGAGCAGGTCTGCCCACCCTCGTCTGCCCTGCCTCTGAAGAAGCCTCTGAGCATAGGCAGAGGAGGCCTGAGTCTGGTAAGAAAGGCCTTGAAAAGGCCTACCTCCCCTGGGGCATGCCTTTGAGGAGTGGCTTGCCGCCTCCTTAGCCTGGGCACTCTTGTAAGTAGTCCCATATTCATCCATCTTCTTCATGTAATTCTCTGTCTGCTCTCCAAACAGAGAATTTCCCACCACAGGAAAATCCATAGCCTTAGTCTGGGTATCCTGTGACAAACTAGTACACCTGAGCCAGGCCAACCTCTAAAAAAGCTACAGATGTGGCCATGACCCTAGAGGAAACATCATTAACATCCACAGCAGCATGAAACTGAACCTTAGAGGCTTCAATGCCATCAGCAGCCACCTGTTCTGGTGCACTAGCCAGCTTGGCCATGGGCCTGTTTTGGCCAATTGTATAACAGTATCCCATCTAGATTTCTGATACCTAGCTACATAAGCCATATAATTTGCTTGCCTGAGTCCCAGAGAGGCTGCCATATACTGTTTTTTGCCATGGCATCAATCTTCCTGGAATCCTTGTCAGGAGGATGTGAAGCCAAGGAATATTAGCTTTATCACAGGCAGCAGCCTGAACTACTCCAACATGACTGCATTGCTGAGAAAGGAATTCTGTATCAGGGCCTGACAATGTATACCTTCTGTCCATCTTTTATCTACAGGAGGTACAGCATTAGGAGCTTTAAAATTTTAATTGTTTGTTTCCTAAAAGACTTGTGTAAAGGAATAGACAACTCTCTAGACTCTGGAATATCCATCATTTCTACAAAATCAGGCTCCTCTTGCTCATCCACAGCCTCTTCTAAAGGAAGCTGGAGGGTTTCAGCAACTTTTTATAAAACATAAAATGAGATGGGGACTCAGACAGCATAGGGGAGATTCTAAAGGTCTGTCTGGGCAGATGTCCGTTCAATGGGCACACCCAGACCTTCCCAGCCACATTCATACTGTTCCTAATCCTCCTCCCCTCCTCTGGTTCATAAAATTCTCAATATCATAATCCTGAACCACTGGGGCCGGACGAACCGACCTTTTACCAGATAGTGGTGGTTCAAGACGGACCCTGAGACAGTGACTGGACAATTTGTAAGGCTTTTGTTATCTCTGCAGCAGTTGGAAGGAATTTTGGACTCCAGACCTGCTGATTTTCTTGTTTTCTTTACTGGAATTGGTTCCTCAGAACCAGCTTTTCTTTGCCCAAGAGTCTGGCCCTGGTCAGAGGGCACTCCCTCTGGTTCGGTTGGCACCGAACGGGCTGAGCCATCCGGTCCAGCGGACTTTTTGCCTCTCGTTCCCTGAGCCTGCCCAATATTTTTTCCAGGGTGGCTGCAGGAAATTCTTACATACCTGGCAGTCTGACTGGAGGTGGTCAAACCCCAGACAATAAGCACATGTGGTGTGGGTCAGCCTTGCAAAGACTTCCCCACAAACATCACAGTGTTGAAACCCAGTGGGCCCGGTTTTTCTTTGGGTTTCTCAGACATAATGCCAGCCTAACCAAAACTTGCCCTTTTAACGGCAGTGCCAGGCAAGACACCTTATCGGTTCCCAACCGTGTCACGGGTATTGGAAAAACGAATAAACTGCTTTTTTAGAACTGATAAGAACCGGGAACCGCACTCTAAAATAGTAACTTTTAATTTTAAATGAGTTTTAAACCCACTGATCGGTTCAAACCGAACCGATAACTTACAAGTTCCACACAGACAAAACCTTCATTTACTTATTCGGTTACCACAGATAGAGCTTGAACCAAACGGTTTTTGCGGTTAAAATAAAAACTATTCTCGGTTAAATCCAACCGAGAAAACACTTTTAAACCGAGAAATGAACCGAGCAGAAGGAGAAATCTCCGGAGCAACTGTTCACTGAGGCGGAGTAAAGAATCTGACAGTTCAAGTTTGAAATGACACAGATAGAGCTGCCTCGTGCAAAATTCTATTTTGAATGGTTTTAACCATTTCACTCGGGGCAGTTCTAGAGCTGGATCAAACTGCTAATGTCTATAATATAGCAAGACTTCATGTTGTTTGAAATGCTGTTCTTCTTCAGCTATTATAAATCTCCTTACTGGTTACAGTGTCAGAATTCCAGGAACAACTGATTCAATGAAAGCTCGAGGTACTGACTGCTTAAGATGCTGAAAGCAATTTACGTTTATCCAAGTAACCAGAGTTCAAGCATCAGCGTCAATACTAGTATCAGAATATTAGTACCCTAAGGTACAGACAAAGCTTTTTCACATCAACTATTTATACAGATTTTAAATCTTTTAGAGAAGTGAGGGCCACGACACCATGTTGCATAAATTATTTATTTTGTTTTGCTGACAAAAGGAGTGCTAGACAATACAGCCTGTTTTCAGCCAGGTGTAACCTCTAGGTGACGCTATCCAAGGGGCTACTTCCCTGCCTGCTTGGCTAGTTAGCAGGTTAAGGGGCCTGAGTTCAAATGAGTGCCTACACCCGAGGTCAGGGTTGGTAGTGGTCAAGCTAACCTGGCACAGCTCTCCGGGACACTGTAACCCCTCTTTCCCTCTAGTGGCCTCAACACTGTACAATAATCACTCTCAATACTCTTGGTACACCACACAAGTACCCACACTGTTTGCATACCACCAGGGCTGGTTCCTCTGGCTCGACCCCGGGACCCCCTGTAAAACAAGGTTATGCACAGCAAATAGCAACAGTACAGTACTTTGAGCACAAACTGGAACCACAGTCAGACTACATGCAGAAAATTTAGATCTGATTTATTCAGGGACTTGAACAAGGAAGGGTAAAATCAGGTTAATTAGCTTAAAGGTTATATCAATCAAGCAGTTATGCATGCACTTGGAGTCCCCCACACAGTCACACCTCTGGGTACCCAGGTGGAGAAGAGATGGCTAGCCAGGACTGTTACCCCGGTTGCAGCTGGTTGGGGCCCTGTGATGGAAAAACAACATGCACAGTACACAATATTTGTAATCTGGAGCCAGAGGGCTCAGTTCAGTAAGGAAATGAAACAACAAGACAATCAGATGACACACTCAGATTAAGCTGTTGTTGCAGGGACCTACCCTAGTATTTACTCACGATACCCAAGACTGGACACAGGCTGGACAAAAATCAAGACTGCACGTGGTTACTCTGGAATGCCAGGAGAAGCAGGGCCCACACGAGTCACAGAGGCGTCATTCCTGTTCAAGTATGGAGCAGGGGCTGATCCCCAGGCAGGTCTCTCGTCGACGGCTTCTCTGTGCAGTGGGTAGTTCAGCTGGGCCAGTCTGGCAAGGCCAAGACTGCATGGAGACAAATTTGATGTAGTCCGTTTTGGGCTGGATACAGCTACCAACAAGCAGAACACAGTTCACACAGTGGGAACTAACTCACAACCCACTAGCAGCTCATAGCACATTTACATGTACGGGATTCTACTATACCAGGCAAAGCACTCCCGGTCACAATCACAAAGTCTCTGCACACACCGGGAGCTTAGGAAGCTGGAACTCATGACAGGCCGATAGCATTTAGCAAAATCTTCAGTCTTCTTCAGGTTGAGCCTGGCCCACTTCAGTAGCTTACTTTAGTCACACAAACTTGGATTTAGTCCAAAATAATTTCTTCTCTCCCTCTCAGGAGCAGCAGCAGACATGCAAGCCAAAAACTCAGCCCTTTCATAGTTTTCCCATGAGAATCCACCTGGATTGCTGCCCAAAATACATCTGAGCTCTTCTCATTTCACTTCCCAGCTCAGAACTAACTGAAACTGCAAGCAGCCCGGACTTCCCCAAAGTCCAAAAGATTTGGTTGTCTGATTTGGCTGTCAGTCAAAGCAAGAGCTCCCTCTCAGTTGCAAAAGGCAAAAGCTCCAAACTACAGTTCCTACAGATTTTGACTCCAGACAGCTCCTGTAGTCCAGCTACATTTCGGTCCCACCAGAACTGATTGGTCCAATTTGCAGTCCAGGACCAAGATAGTAGAGACAAAACAAAACATTCCTTGCTACAAAGAAAGCAGGTTAGACAAACTACATTATCATTATCACTCTAAATGATTTTCAGCAAATAGTTACATCTTTCAACAGATCTTCCACTCAGATTACTTAGGCTGCAATCAGGCAGCTCTTAAAGAGAGAGTACACAGAGGCTATACAGGCTCTGGTAATCACATTTAAACTGCTAAAACGCAGGACACCAGCCTGGCAGTGAGCATTTAGGCAAGCTCAAGGAAGAGATTTTGAGAAGCCCACTTGTGGGGGTAGTTACCCTTCCCTGCTGGGAAAACTTGGTGTCCGTGTCAAGTCTGTACCATCATAACATTGAAAAGGCAACATATACAAGACATTTATACCATTAGCATGCTATATAAGTATTATCTGATTCATCAATTGACATAACTTGTCACTTTACTATACATTTCAATGTACTCCACTATATCATTTCCATTCTGACAATATATTATGCATATTTGACACAGGTAAACTGAACATTACTATACAGACTCATGTAATAACTTCTTGTACTTTAAACAATGTAAGAGGGGCCCTTATCAGCTAACTTGGGGCTGGATGGGGAAGGGGACCATGGTGAGAGGCAAACAAGTAACCTGAATAAGCCATCAAGCTCAATTTGGGCAGTGAGCTCTGAGAGACATAAACACCTTTGTGGACTACATTGAAAGGCAAATCCACTGGCATCCCAGGGAATCGCAACTGAAGCGCACTACTGGCTTGACAGCTCGGCCAGTCTTCTGGGGTGAACAACCACAGTTTCTGTACTTTCAGCAATGGCCTTGGAGCTTTCATCACTTGTCAGGGGTGCCTCTGCATGAAGAGTAATATCCAAGCTGGGAGCACTCGTCAGCCCCTTGCTCTGTAGTCTCTGTTTCTACAACACTTGGCTCATTTTGAAGACTCTCTGGCACTGAAAGGGGTTGTCAGCACTCTCAGTGTTCCTCAAGTTCTGGCATGTCACCAGAAAGACTCATACCATCAGCCTCTCCTTCAGGCAAACCATACAGTTCCATGATACACAAAGACTCAGCACCCTCAGACATGACACTTTGATCTTTACCTTCAGGGAGCATTGGCTCCAAGGATGATGTTGGCATTAGGCAGTCCAGAAGGCCCAGCTTCATCCCCATAATTCAACACAGGATTTCTCGAAACAACTGACTCAGTTTATATGAGGGGTAATAGGCATTATCACACTCACTGTCATCCGAGTTAGACTGGCAGTCACTATCATTCTGGGCCTGCTGTGGGGAAGTCTTAAATCGGCAACCATGGAGGCAGGCTGACTCTGTTTCTTTCTTGCAGCAGCATGAGTCACTGGTCCAGCGGTGGGTTCAGCCTCAATTATAACTTGACCAATAGGTAGCAAGTGGTTACGGTGCATGGTCTTGACAGCTTTGGAGTTATTCTCTGCACGCACTTTGTACACTGGCAAATCATCCAACTTTCCAACTATGACATGGGAAAGATGGTGCCATCGATCAGCAATTTTGTGTTTATCATGCAGTCCTAAATTTCGCAACAACACACTGTCTCCAGGCTTAAGCTCTTGAGCCATTACTTTTCTATCATGTCTCTCTTGTTGGCTAGATTTCTTTGGCGGCTATTGTCTGGGCCAGTTGACAGGCATGGTTCAATTGAGCTTTCAGTTTTGTACATATTGCAGGTAATCTTCGGCTTGAACCTCATCGAGAAACCCCAAACAGACATCAACAGGCAACCAGGCCTCTCTCCGAACATGAGGCAGTAGCGAGAGAACCCGCAGCATCATTCTTTGTGCAATTGTATGCATGTACCAAGGTGCTAATCTGCTGGCTCCATTTATGCTTATCTTTTAGGTGGAGGGTGCCTAGCATGTCTAGTAGGGGCGGTTAAAGTGTTCTGTTGAGGATCCCTCTCGTGGTGATAAGGGGTGGTTCTTGACTTCACACCCCATAGAGAGCATTTCTTTGATTAGCCGACTCTCAAAGTCCCGGCCCTGATCAGAGTGAATTCACTGGGGGCACGAAGAAATTTTCCACTAGCACCTTGGCCACGGTAGATGCTTTTTGATCTTTGGTGGAAAAGCTTGTATGCCGTGTGTAATGGTCCGTGAACCACTAACACATTGCCAATGTTTCACTGATCAGGCTCTAAACTCAAGAAGTCTATGCAGACCAGTTCCATTGGGGTGCTGGTGGTAATGTTGACAAGGGGCAGCCCTCTGAGGCAGGGCTTTTCTCTGCAGGCACCGACTACAAGTCCTTACATGGTGCTCAACATCAGCCCCCATCTTGGGCCAGTAAAACTGAGATCATACTAGGTCAAGGGTCCGGTCAATACCGAGGTGGCCCATATGATTGTGAAGGGACCTCAGTACCAAATCTTTGAAGGCTGTGGGCAGGACCAATTGTTGCTTGTCTATTTGGCCACCCCGATCTACAGTCTCTCTATACAACAACTGATTAAGCAGCTTCAACCTGGGGCCTTCTTTAAACAATACAGCAGTTCGCAGATCACAGGAACTCAACTTGGACACATCTTTTCCTGCACGAAGGGCGTCGAGTGCTGGCTGAATCATAGGATCTCGGACTGAGCCCACTGAATGCTGTCATTGTCAAACTGAGGTAGTGCACTAATATCTAGAGCACAGAAGTGGCAATATGCAGCTGGTATGCAGGTGTCAGAGGGGCCCAAGCAATCTACTAAGCAGTCCGCTGTGTCCGTAAACATCTGTTCATTTCTATCAAACTTTTGGCACAATGCTTGGATGTCAGGTTCAGACAGCTTGACCCAGTCACTCTTGGAAATGGGCCTCCGAGATAGGGCATCAGCATCAATATGATTCAGGCCTGGTCTGTATTCGACAGCATCATCATACGCTGACAATGCAGAAAGCCACCGTGCCCCGTGGCGCCTAACTTAGCTGAAGTCTGTACATAGGCCAATGGGTTATTGTCAGTCCTCACTAATATTTTTGGCCCATAGAGGTAACCATGAAACTGGTTGACAATGGCCCATTTTAACACAAGGAACTCCAACTTGTGCACAGGGTAGTTTCGCTCTGACGGGTCAAGCTCCTCCTGCTTAATGCCACTGGTCTCAAACCATCCTCATGGTCTTGATACAGTACAGCTCCTAGACCCTGCAGACTGGCATCAGTATGCAGCACATAGAGTTTGGTGGGATCAGCATAAGCGAGGGATGGGAGGTGTGGTGAGCTGGTATATAAATTCGGGAAAGCTGCTTCACAGTCAGGCATCCAACGGGACCCGAAAAGTTTACCTGGGTGGAAATATGCTTTGTCTGGTTATTTGATGGACCCTTTTGTATTTCCGATTGGTAGGAGGGTAACCCTGGGTAAGATTCAAGAGTGGCCGAATCACTTTGGAATAGTCCTTTATGAACCAGGTGTAGTAGCCACAGAATCCCAGGAAACGTTGCAGTTCTTTCAATTGTGGGGCTGGGGCCAAGTAGTCAAGGCTTCAACTTTACTAGGATCAGTCTCTATCCCTCTGTAGACACTATGTGCCCCACATACTTCAAAGAGGTTTGGAAAACTGGCACTTGTCGATGGACAGCTTGAGGTCGA
This sequence comes from Neoceratodus forsteri, assembly GCA_016271365.2. Classification (NCBI taxonomy): domain Eukaryota; kingdom Metazoa; phylum Chordata; order Ceratodontiformes; family Ceratodontidae; genus Neoceratodus; species Neoceratodus forsteri. Next base: position 417,232,166 of record CM057452.1, on the reverse strand, counting down.
AATCTTCCAGTTGGTCTAGTACTTTGAACAGTCGACTCATGTTCCTCTAGGGAGCTCCAACACAATGACATCTTCCAAGTACACCAGGCATTCCAGCAAATTCATGTCTCCCACTGCTCGTTACATCAGTTGCTGGAAGGTGGCTGGGGTGCCCGATATCCCTGTGGCATTCTCAGGAATTCGAGAACCCCAAAGGGCAGATGAAGGCTGTCTTCTACGGTCCTCACGGAGCCATCGGAATCTGGTAATATCCACTGCGAAGATCCAACACAGAGAACCATTTGCTCCCATTCAAACAATCCAGAGCATCTTGTATACGGGCATGGTGTCTTGATCGGGCTGGTCCACGATTCAGAGTTCGATAATCAACACACATTCTCACAGATCCGATCTTCTTATGCACAACCACAATGAGAGAAGCATATGGGCTCCTGGATTTATGTATCACACCAGCCGCGAGCATTTCCTGCAAGTGTCTTCTCACATCGTCTATGTCTGCAGGGGCTAGGCGTCGAGAACGCCTCAAAATGGCTGCTCATGGTGCAGGCGTATGTGATGCTCCGCACCCTGGATACATCCACGTCCCATTCCTTCAACGAAAACACGATTTCTCTGGGCAAGTTTCTGGCTAATTTAGTCTTCCATTCAGCTGGCAACGAGGAGTCACCAAAATCAAACAAGTCGGGAGTCACTCTATCTGTCTTGCCAGGGCGCTTGTTGCTTGGCAACACTGCAGTGTCTGCACAGTGTACCATAGCTAGGGTGCATCTTCTGTTCACTCGAATCTCCCGATCTGACACATTATGAATCTGGACCATCACTCATCATGCATAGGCCTGAGCATGAGCTGGCAAGATCCTGGGCTTAACAATGATCCTTCCGCAATTTTCCATCGCCTGGCACATCCAACATCAATATTTTGTTTTTGACATCTTTTCGAGGCGGCCCTCCCTTGAACGGTACACTGGGTGTTAGGGGCCAGTACCATTGAATCGGGATCCTTCTTCCACACGACCCCTACTGGTTCATCCTGTTCCACTCCCTTGGGGTTCTGCTGCAAATCATAGGCCCTCTTGATCAGAGTGGGAATTCCTCACGCCCTCCCGCTATCAAACTTATTTCGCGACAGAGTTGTGCCAGTCTCCCAAACATATGGGCTGGTCCCAATTAACAGGGGAACCCCACCATACAGTCCAGTAGGGGACACACTAAGGCCAGTGTCTCGACTTGCTCCTCTACACCAGTTACAGCTGCAGGAAATAACAACCAGAGGCGGACATATCCTAGGTAGGGATAAGACTTGTCGCTCAGCCCCCACACATGTAGGCCTTCCAGAGATTGTAAGGGCACAGCAGATAAGTGTTTGTCATACCAGTCCTTAAATACAATGGTCACTTGCAACCCACTGTCCAGCACAGCCCCAGTAGGAATACCATTCACAGCCACGGTAGTCTCCATTGAAGGGCCCACTATTTTGGACCAGTCTGGAGGGACAGCAGCAGGACCTGGACAGATGATTTAGCCACATAGGGATTTGAGTTACTACTTCTTGAACCCTCACTGCGGTCATTTTGGGCACCTCGACCGCTGATTCATTCTCGAAGCTCTCCTTAAAGTCCGTATACAACTTTATCTAGGTCGTTTGTGGACCAGCATTCTCTCTTCATGTGTCCATCCTTCCCACAATTATGGCAAAATATGTTTTCTGGGATTTGGAGTGGCCGAGGCATCACACTGGGAGCTGGGGCGGTGGTACTACCAACTGAAAACTTTGGTGCCATCTCTGTCTGCTGTGTGGTGAGCATTTGGAGACATCTTGTCAATTCTCTTACTTCCATAGTCAAGACATCGAGTTTCGAGCTGCTGTCAGCAGGAGATGCCTGGGTGGACACCCCACCCCATAGCAGATGCAGTTGGATAAGGGTCAGTGCCTGTACTTGCAGGAGTGGCCTTCATAAAGAGACTGTTTTGTTTCCTGAACTCCCTCAGCAGTTCATCCCATGGTGGCACACCCTCATTGGTCCCCACTGGAAGGGCCTTCCAATGCTTTGATCACTTGGGCTGCGCCACCCTAGAATTACAATCCCCTCTTCATCTTCAACCTCCCAGAGTTCTTTTATCAAGTCACAATAGTCCGGTGGGTTACCCTTCTATCTGGGAGCCTTAATTGAAAGAGCTGCAATTTAGAATGCTTCGCATGTTGCAGTATGTGTCCCAACCTCACATGGTTTAAGTCACTGGCGGCTACCCCATCTTTTCGGTAAGCCTTCTGCAGCGCTGTTTCCAGACGAGTAACATATGCAGACAAACTTTCCCTGGCTATTGTTTTGTACCTTGAAATTTCCACATCAAGTTCTCCCGACAATGTTCCCAAGACTGCCTTCAAGTGCAGATAGGTACTTCTGGGCAGATACATCAGGGTTTGTGGACCTCAGAAATTTAATGGCCTCTAGGGCGGGACACCTCAAACTTTCTACGATCCTTTTCCATTTCTCAGCCTCCACACACTGCCATTCAGGTACCAAAGGGCAACACAATCTATCTAGGTCTCCCAATCATCCTCCCTTGGGGGTGGGGAGGGTGCTAGAAAATTCTCAACCTTCGTAAGAGTAGTGACTAATGGCAGGTACAGACATAGGAGCCAGCATTGGCACGGCACAGAAGGAGGGTAATAAGGGTGCTGGAGGGGTGTTGGGGAGGAACACCCCAGGTGGCAGGAATAGTTTCTTTAAGTCCTCCACAGTTTTCCTTCCTCCAGCAACAACTTAGCAAATTTCTCCTCAAATTTCTCAGACAGTGGGGGGCATTCTTCCGGGGACTTTACTGTCTTTAGTTATCACACTCTCGGCAGTGAGGGCCTTTGGGGGTGATAGTCCGTGGCACTTTGGAACTGTCTATTGGGTCCAGTACACTCTACTAACGCCATGAAACTTTGGGCGAGCAGATTAGCCTGTCGACCCACCACCAAAGGGTTTTGTAAACATTCAACCTTGGAAAGTACTCCCTCTACAGTGTTCTTATTAGTACACAGGGAATATCCAGGATAAGTATAGCATTTTGGGGGTCGTTCTCCTGCCCAGTACACCACCCCACCAACTGGTGTACAGCCACTTCTGTTGGGGTAGCCATTTATTTTTAACAGCACCGCAATTTGGCCACTAGGGCACGCTAATCCCAGCAGTGCCTCCAAGATGTAACCCCTAGGTGGCGCTTATCCCAGGCTACTACCCCTGCCTGCTTGGTTAGTAGCAGGTTAGGGGCCTGAGTTCTAAATGGTGCCTCCACCGGAGGTCAGGGTTGGTAGTGGTCAAGCTAACCTGGGCACAACCCTCCGGGACACTAAACCCCTCTTTCCCTTCTAGGAACTGAACGCTGTACAACAATCACTCACGATACCCCTGGTACCCACACTGTTTGCACTTACCACCAGGGCTGGTTCCTCTGGCTTGACCCTGGGGACCCCTGTAAAACAAGGTTATGCACAGCAAATAGCAACAGTACAGTACTTTGAGCACAAACTGGAACCACAGCCAGACTACATGCAGAAAAAGTTAGATCTGATTTATTCAGGGACTCGAACAAGGAAGGGGCAACATCAGGTTAATTAGCTTAAAGGTTATATCAATCAAGCAGTTATGCATGCACTTGAGTCCCCACACAGCCACACCTCTGGCTACCCAGGTGGAGAAGAGATGGGCTAGCCAGGACTGTTGCCCGGGTTGCAACTGGTTGGGGCCCTGTGATGGAAAAACACAACATGCACAGCACACAATATTTGTAATCCGGAGCCAGAGGGCTCAGTTTCAAAGGAAACGAAACAACAAGACAATCAGATGACACACTCAGATTAAGGTGGTGTTGCAGGAGCTACCCTGGTATTTACTCACGATACCCAAGACTGGACACAGGCCGGATGTAAATCGAGACTGCAGGTGGTTAATCTGGAATGCCAGGAGAAGCAGGGCCCACATGAGTCACAGAGGCGTCATTCCTGTTCAAGCGGAGCAGGGGCTGATCCCCAGGCAAGTCTCTCGTCGATGGCTTCTCTGTGCAGTGGGTAGTGGCTGGGCCAGTCTGGCAAGGCCCAGACCGCATGGAGACAAATTCGGATGCAGTCAGTTTTGGGCTGGATACAGCTTCCAGCAAGCAGAACACAGTTCACACAGTGGGGAACTAACTCACAACCCACTAGCAGCACATTGCACATTTACATGTACGGGAATTCTACTGTACCAGGCAAAGCTCCCGTCACAATCACAAAGTCTCTGCACACACTGGGAACTTAGGGGTAGCTGGAACTCCTGACAAGCTGATCGCGATTTAGCAAAATCTTCGGCCTTTTCAGGTTGAGCCTGGCCCACTTCAGTAGCTTACTTTAGTCACATAAACTTGGATTTAGACCAAAATAATTCTCTTCTCTCCTCTCAGGAGCAGCAGCAGACATGCAAGCCAAAACTCAGCCCTTTCACAGTTTTCCCATGCGAATCCACTCAGGATTGCTGCCCAAAATACACTTGAACTCTTCTCATTTCACTTCCCAGCTCAGTACTAACTGAAAACTGCAAGCAGCCCGGACTTCCCAAGATCCAAAAGATTCGGTTGGCTGATTTGGCTCTCAGTCAAAGCAAGAGCTCCCCTTCAGTTGCAAAAAGGCTAAAAAGCTCCAAACTACAGTTCCTACAGATTTTGACTCCAGACAGCTCCTGTAGTCCAGCTACATTTTCGTCCCACGAGAACCGATTGGTCCAATTCCAGTCCAGGACCAAGATAGGGAGACAAAACAAAAAGTACTTGCTACAAAGAAAGCAGGTTAGACAAACTACATTATCATTATCACTCTAAATGATTTTCAGCAAATAGTTACAAATTTCAACAGAGCTCCCTCTCAGATTACTTAGGCTGCCATGAGGCAGCTCTTAAAGAGACAGTACACAGAGGCTACACAGGCTCTGGTAATCACACTGAAATTGCTAAAACGCAGGACACCAGCCTGGCAGTGAGCATTTAGGCAAGCTCAAGGAAGACTTTTGGGAACCCCATTTGTGGGGGTTACACACGTATCGGGGTACAGATGCAAACCAACTGAATTTGAACCAAATAAGCTGTTGGTGGTATTTACTGAATGGGAGAAATCTGGCCAGGACACCGGTCTGCCAATAAAACGAGTTGCAACCACAGATGCTAATGCAAAATGAAAGCCAGAATCTACATAAAGAAAGGGTTTTGCATCCAGCAAAACCTGCAGAAGCTTCAAAAGACACAAAAACCTCAGTAAAAGTGGAAGAGTTTATTAAAGTGCTATTTTGCCAATGTGCAAAACAAAACAGAAAAGTTGCAACGCCCTCTCAAGTTATCCTTCACGATTTTAATTTCCACCTGAACAACCACCAGAAAAGGTAGACAGCACCTCAGTTTAACATCTAATTTGAAGGACGGCACCCAGCAGTATGGCATCCCTTTGGTACCGCACTCGGTGCCAGCATTTTTAATGATATAAGCTCAATCATGGCCTCCTGGCCCAGAGGTACATTTGCTACTAACTGAGCCACAAAGACGACTATAATTATATTATTACTATTACGGCATTAGGATAATTCTGAATTAAACTGGTTTCCATATTTTTAAGTTAAAAACAGAAAGAAAGTTAAATACAAAAGAGGTAATAGATGTGTAACCCCTTACAAATGGGGGTTCCCAAAAGGTCTTCCTTGACCTTGCCTAAATGCTCACTGCCAGTCTGGTGTCCCATGCTTAGCAGTTTAACAGATTACCAGAGCCTGTACAGCCTCTGTGTACTGTCTCTTTAAGAGCTGCTTATTGCAACTCTTGTAATCTGAGAGGGAGCTCTGTTGTAAGATGTAACTATTTGCTGAAAATCATTTAGAGTGATAATGACAGTGAAGTTTGTCTAACCTGCTTTTTGTAGCAAGGACTGTTTTGTTTGTCTCCACTATCTTTGTCCTGGACTACAAATTGGACTAAACGGTACTGGTGGGACCCAAAATGTAGCCGGACTACAGGAGCTGTATGAAGTCAAAATCTGTAGAAATTGTAGTTTTGAACTTTTTGTGCCTTTTTGCAACTGAAGTGGGAGCTCTTGCCTTGACTGACAGTCAAATCAGCCAACCAAACCTTTTGGATCTTGGGAAGACCGGGCTGCTTGCAGTTTTCAGTTAGATCTAAGCTGGAAACTGAAGAGTAAGGAGCTGAAGTGATTCTCAGCAGCAATCCTGAGTGGATTCGCATGGGAGAACGGTGAAAAGGCAGAGTTTTTGGCCCGCATGTCTGTCTGTTGCTCCTGAGAGGGAGAGAAGAGAATTATTTTGGACTAAATCCAAGTTTGTGTGACTAAAGTAAGCTACTGAAGTGGGCCAGGCTTGACCTGAAGACAGAAGATTTTGCTGAATCGATCGGACTGTCAGGAGTTCCAGCTACCCCTAAGCTCCCGGTGTGCAGAGACTTTGCGAATGTGACCGGGGAGCGCTTTGCCTGGTACACTAGAATCCTCTACATGTAAATGTGCTATGAGCTGCTAGTGGGTTGTGAGTTAGTTCCCCATTGTGTGAACTGTGTTGTGCTTGCTGAAGCTGTATCCAGCCCGGACGGACTGTATCCGAATTTGTCTCCATGCGGTCTGGGCCTTGCCAGACTGGCCCAGCCAGACACGCACTGCACAGAGAAGCCATCAATGAGAGACCTGCCTGGGGATCAGCCCCTGCTCCACGCTTGAACAGGAATGACGCCTGCGACTCATGTGGGCCCTGCTTCTCCTGACATTCCAGATTAACCACCTGCAGTCTCGATTTTGTCCAGCCTGTGTCCAGTCTTGGGTATCATGAGTAAATACCAGGATAGCTCCTGCAACAACAGCTTAATCTGAGTGTGTCATCTGATTGTCTTGTTGTTTCGCTTCCTTTACAAATTGAGCCCTCTGGCTCGGATTACAAATATTGTGTACTGTGCATGTTGTGCTTTCCATCACAGGGCCCCAACCAGCTAAACGCCGCCAACCCCAGGCATCAGTCCTGGCTAGCCCATCTCTTCTCCACCTGGGTACCCAGAGGTGTGACTGTGTGGGGACTCAAAGCGATGCATAACTGCTTTATTGATAAAACCTTAAGCTAATTAACCTGATTTTGCCCTCCCTTGTTCAAGTCCCCCTAATAAATCAGATCTAACTTTTTCTGCATGTAATCTGACTGTGGTTCCTGTTTGTGCTCAAAGTACTGTACTGTTGCTATTTGCTGTGCATAACCTTGTTTTACAAGGGGTCCCCAGGGTTGAACCAGAGGAACCAGCCCTGGTGGTAAGTGCAAACAGTGTAGGATTATGGATAATAGGGGTACTGTGAAAGTGATTACTGTACAGTGTTCAGGCCACTAGAGGGCAAAGAGGAAAGTTACAGTGTGCCGGAGGGCTGTGCCCAGGTTAGCTTGACCACTACCAACCCTGACCTCCAGGTAGAGGCACTCGTTTCAGAACTCAGGCCCTTAACCTGCTACCAGCCAAAGGGTAGCAGCCCTTGGGATAGTGCCACCTAGGGTTACAGATGGTTAAAAATCTGACTTCCTTAAAATAAAGCAAGGGGTCCTAAGGGTGTATACAGAGTTGTTTTATTATACATATGTAAACAGTATCAGCAAATCCATACCACTGACCATCTATATTTTCTAACAGTGGCACATCTCTCACTAATCTTCAATCAGATCTTCAGTTATGGTATAAGTACAGTTACTGTGTTAAGTTTAGAGTATGCTCAATTCTGGGGTGAGTAACTGCAGAACATTAACTACAAATATACTGTCATACTGTATTAAAGTTCTCAAGCGGCCTTTTGTCCAAGCCGGACATGACCATATTACCTGAGCTTCTGTGCACCGTTGCCTTTAATTCTGTTTTTTTTCTGCATTACAGTTACACTATTTACTTATGGTAGTTTATACTTATTTATTAACTCATTTTATGTATTGTCATGTAAAGCACTTTGGGTCCTTAGAAAGCTGCTGTAATGAATAACAGACCTAACTTAAAGCAGCAGTACAACAATGTTTTTTTTCCTAAAAGCTTGTTACCAGCTTCTGTCAATAAAAACATCAGCACAGCTATTAAATTTGCATTTCTAGGTGCTTTCTGGGCTCAGCATTATGTACAGTATCTATTTTTAGCTTCTTGATCTTAACCCTAAACGAACCCTTATCAGCTCCACAATATTTTACATCTACTAAAGGAAGCATCCATCTTTTTCTTGAGGACAAACACCTAATTTATAGCCTTTAAAAATTCTGCTAGAAACAGAATAATTTACAAGCAAATGAATTGGAAAGAAGGCTGGAATGTTTTGCAGGTAAGCAATGGTTGGGTTTAGGCCACGTTAAGCTGGATACCTGGGTTCAGAATTGAAGCTCTGGCAGCCAGGCGCTGCCAACAGCAGGTATCTTCAGCCCAGGAAAGGAGGTGGCAGTGATCGATACTGCAGCAGCCCTCGCTGTGGGGAATACAGCATGCACTCCAGGCTTCTGCCGGGTAGATCAGGAGCCAGGGAAAAAAAAACTGCACCTCTATATGATGGTCACCACCACCTAATGCCCTGCACAGCAGAGACCACTGCTGGAAAACAGTAGGGTAGCGACTGATGGGGCACCCGCACCTCCAGTTCATTCCTAAAGGTTGACTTAACAGGCACCAATGGGTACAATGCTTATTACGTAAGAAAGGTCATCTGATTTCTTTTACCTAATATTTCTGCACTGTTGCTATAAACGGAGATTTAATTTGAGATGTTATGTTTTATTGCATAGAAAAAGTAAAGGCACATGCCTGATCAACAGATGGTACACTCCATCTTATAGTTTAACTTCAAGATTTTGAAGCTACTAGCAGAAGAGACACTCTCAGCAAAGTGAGTAGTAATGGAATGTTGAAAATAAGATTCTATGATTTATAACTGATTTACTATTCTCTAAATAAGTGTATTAAATGATTAATTGACTTAAGCATAGTAGCTTCAAGAGTGCATACTGAATCCATACTAATCCTCTAATTTATTCATATTATCTTGCACTGCAACGCTCTCTAGAGACACTAAACATGTCAACTCATCAGAGGCTTAAGAAATTTGTGATGGCGGCAGTCCAAAGCTGCAAAACAACCCTAACTGAAAAGGCCTGCAATAGAAGAAACTCCGCCTCCCGCCAGGCACTATCTTCTCCTCTGTTAGAGACCTGGAAGATGAAGAGGATTTCACAATTGCCTCTAAAAACTATGTTCCCAATTAAGGACTATTGTCGATACCCTTTGCAGAATAGAGACAATGGTTGCAGCGACCAGTGGGATCTCCTTATCGTGGAACAACACACTGAAGCAATGAAGTCATGTCTAACTCAATATACACATACAGTCAGGGTGGGACAAATAGGCTGCCAGGTCACCAGATACGGAATGCTGAACTCGCCATCCTAGCGAGTCAGCATGGCTGAAAGCATTGCACATGCGGAGCACCAGAGATTGGGACAAGCATCAGTGCACATGCGCAAAAGTGCATTACTTATGTTTTTATGTTGCTCTATGGTATGGAGGATGTTTCCTGTGGCTGCATGGCTCCTTTCAGCATGTGCACAACTTGGCACTAGGCTGGAAGGCGAATAAGCATGCCCCGAGACGGCCATCAGCGTGAGGATTAGTCAGCGCTGAGAGGCACTTAGGCCTTCCTCGGAGACCTGTTTCCATTCTCCAGCAGCGCTTCAAGTCGCATGTTAAACTGCTGCTTCTGCGTGCACAGGAACAGAAATCAACCAGTAGTAGCAGCAGCACGCAAATGAGCCTTGAGTCCCAGTCAGTCAATTGGTGGGTCAGTCAGTCAAGAGGAAATAGTCAGCTAGCCAAGGGAGCAGATATTAGTTAGCAGTGACATCAGGCAAATAGGCCACATGCTGATGACTGGCTGAAGGAGCAGGCAAGCAGTTGATGGCAGCAACATTGCAACAAACCAGCAGCACCAGCTTGCCTGGAAGATAAAGCTTTTTTTTGAAGGTTAGAAAAATTGCTGTTCGTGGGCATCACGTAGTATCTATGTGTCGGGGGCCAGAGGTACAACCCATTATGGGTTCTAGTGATAATGGCGATCACCATTACGGCGGAGTCAGAGCACCTGAAAATCAATTTCAGTGTTCTGACTCCCAGCACAAACAAACGGGCACCGGGACTTGTATTTTTTACATTTATGCGGGGTGGTGAAGGATTCTCAACCCTGGGGTGCACGTCAAGGGGCAAACATAAAACAAAGTAATTCTGGCAGGGCAGCAAAACGAACCGTCCGGACCCGAACCTAGCACCCTAACCACCAAAGCTGCGAGCTGCCCGCCACACCATGGACTGGCTCAGCAGCCACCACAGTGCCACCCTCCCACCTCGCCAGACGTGCTCCCCACCCCCTCGCACGCTGCTGTACATGTAGTGACTTCCTGTCGCTACAGGTCACCCCTCCCCATCTGGTGCTCTCCCTCATCAGTAGCTCCTGTGACGGGCGCCACAACTAAGTCGCCTTTCTGGTCGCTCAATTGCAGTCACCCACATCACAGACTACCACTTATATGCACTGCAATAGAGTTTGAGATGGATACTGGATTTGGGGGAGATAGAGACAGTTGGCACTGCAGGCAGCAGTCAGTTGCCAGGACTGAAGACCAGAATGTTATAACTAGGCATAGAAGGACAAGAAATGTGAGATCTAGTGCATGGTGTGGGTAGAAATTGGAAATATGGGGCAGGGAGGTGGCACAAATGGGAACTCATAGGCAGGGAAGGGGCACAAATGGGTAATTTTGGGCATGGAGAGGCAGAAATGGAAAATCTGGGGCAGGAGGGGGCACAAATGGGAAATCCTGGTCAGACAGGAGCAGAAATGGGAAATCCTGGGAAGGGAACACAAACGGGAAATCCTGGCTGGCCGGTGGCACTGAGGGTTGAGCGCTGGACGCCATACTCGCACAATGCCGGTTCAGGGCGAGCCCGGCCCCTCGGGTCTGGCCGGGAAGAGAGGATTGAGTGTCCGACGACAGCTCTCCTGTCCTGGGGCACGGAAGGATGAGTTCTCGATCGCTAGTGACCTCTCGCGAGGCAGGGATCACTGCACTTGGGAGCGCCGGCGGCAGGGGAAGCGCCGGGCAGACGCCCTGCAGACGCAGCGGGAGGCGCACGCTGGCACTAGCCATCACTGCACGCCCATGACACGGAGGGGAGCGAACAGAACATGGACAAACCCAGCTCTGCGGGTAGGCGACGGCACCTGACCACCATGCTCACTGCCGATCCCACCCACCAGCCTTCCAGTTCCTCCACCGGCCCTCATCTGCAGCTTGGCCAGAACTTAAGAGAAGAGTGCCCAAAGAGGAGGGGTGGCCCCACCGGAGGGGTAAGCCGGGGTACTGGCCGCAGGAGGAGGGGGGAGAGAGAGAGAGAGAAGGCTCAGGATAGGAGGACCTCAGGTGGGCAGGATCACGCAGGATGCCTGAGAGAGGCCCGCAGGCTGCAACTAGAGGGAGAAATAGTTGAAAGAATAAAAAGGAAATCCTGGGCAGGAAGGGACAGAAATGGGAATCCTGGACATGGGGGGCAGAAATGGGGAATCTGGGGAGGAGGAAGCAGAAATCTTAAAACAGGGACAGTGGGGCAGAAAAACAAGACATGGATCTGGGAGAGGATAGATATGAGCATACTGGGGCAGGAAGGTGGTTGAGATGTATTTAACCACACTCCAAACAGTGGGCAATGGAAATGAGAACAAGGAAGAAAAACTTGAGATACAGCAGAAAATGCAGAGAGTCAAAATAGACCAACACACACATGTTCGAAAGTCTTTATTTTTGAATTTTTTAGTGTATTTTGTAAATGTTTTCCGATTTCTTAAAGGTTCTCATTTGAATTAGAACCAATCAGAACTAATCAGGTCTCCGACCTGGATCCTAGCCCTGATAATAAGGGTCAGTTCCTTTTCGGTTTGCCAAACTCTAACTGGAAGGGTGTGAAAACGCTGCAGCCCCTTACACTTTCACCAGAGACAAAGAGAGAAACATGCTGTGACTGCAGTCACTGTTGTTTACACAGGGATAGTGCATCCTCTGTCTAATTTGCTAATAATACCCCTCAAGGGTAACAACTTACGACTGCACAAGCAGGTACTCTACCCCTGCACGGAACCTCCTGTAGGCACTCAAAGCACTTATCACCATACCCCTTCTGTCGTCACTGCTGTACTCTATACTATAACATATTTGCTGCCCTCTACAGAAACTGTATGATGTACTCATAACCCTCAGATTATTTGTACTACTCTGCCATACTGTACTCAGTGTAATATACCTCTGGCATTACATGTACTGTTCTGTATCACTGTATTAGATGTACTACTGTATCAAACGCACTGCACTGTACTACTGCTGCACCAACTAATACTATGTCCCTCGTGCCTCTTACACAAAAACTGGAAAATTGTACACTGTCCTAGTAACCCTGTACGACATGTCTGACACTGTGATACCTGTCTGCATGTTCTTACCATATGTAACAAACCCGGGTCGCCCTGAAAAAGGGACCTTCAGGGCCCAGTGGGCTTACCCGTTAACAAAATTTAATAAATAAATAATAATCAAAAGCCCCTTTCAGGGCTAAAAATACAATCATTTAAATGAGCTTGAGCAATTTGTTTGAAAGAAAAACCTTTTCAGAGCTATTGGACTGTTACTGAAGAGGGACTGCTGTGTGGTGGGACAGGACTCAGGACTAGGGAATCTTTGTTGAGGGACTGTAACTGTAAACAGATGAAATTTCAACTGAATGGCAATCAAAACAAATCTGAAATGGCTACCAGATTTCCTCATCTTGGCCATGAAAATGCGCCACCCCTAAAAAACTTTTGTCCACCAGTTTGATGTATGCTGACCACGCTGGCTACAACACCAGAAAGTGACTTGCCTCACCCTGCATACAGTGGATGTCCACAGTACAGCTCTACTATCCCTCCATCACAGAGAGCAAGACACTGAGCAATGCCCCAAAAAGCTGGAGAACAGGCACTGGCACAATATTATTTGTCTGTAAAGTCTCCCAAAAAAGTGTACTCAGGCAACTTGCTAACATTTACTGAAGTCCTGCTGTGAGAAATCCTGGGGCTGCTGCCAGACAAAGAGTTCAACATCATTTGGGCCTACAGAGCATTAATTGCCCCAGAAGGATCCTAAAGCTCCTCCACGCCCTCATCATGACCTTCTTAGTCTTTCATACTAAGGAAGAAATGTTTTGGGCAGCTTGGGCAAAAAATATGTTTTTTTCTGAGGGGTACAATAGAATATTTTCTGGATCACGACTTTGCAGCCTTCACAGTTCAATGACAGGTTCCGCCATACACCACCAGCTAAAATAGAAATGGATACATTCTTCCCTTGGATACCCAGCCTGAGTGAAAGATAATACTGGGGCGCGAGGTGATTCACAGATCTACATGGTCAGCTCAGTTCCTGCGCCCACACAGCACTGATCTTGCTGAGACTTTGCAAACGTTTATACTAAAGAAAGTGCAAGGCGGACCTGGGAACAACAGCATAAACAGAAGTCAAACCCCTCAAAAATGTAACGCAACTTTGAGACTATATTGCCACTCACTCTACTGATGCTCACCCTCCCACCAAGGTCCAGCGCAATGCTCCACAATTGCTGAACAGCCCTAATATTTCGGTGACCTTATGTAACCCCTAGGGCACTACCCTTAGGGCTACTACCCCTGCCTGCCTCCACTGAGACAGGGTGAGGGGCCCAGATCCGCTGACGGGTGCCCCACCCAGAGGTTAGTTAATGCGGTCAAGACCGCCTCGTTACAGCCCTCTGGTTACTGCAATCCCTTCTTGTCCCTCTAGGGGCTCACACGGGTACCAACAATTTTTCACCAGTTCACTTACCTCCCGGATAGTATCTCTCAGCTCGCCCTGGGACCCCCGTAGCAAGGTACAGTTATGTCACAGTCACTATGCAACAGTTCACCAGGGATGCACAAACCAGCCAGGATGTAGTTGCAACACGATAATCTTATTTATTAAAGGGGCAGATAACAAGGACAGGGGAATCAAGTTGATTGGCTTAACCTATACTTATATACCTAGGGCTCTGTGCACAGGCCTAACCCTACGATTACTGCCCTGGGTACCCAAGCCCTAATGGCTAGTCCAAAGCGTGGCAGCTGGTAGGGGCCCTTCACGCAGAAGAAAGAAAAGTTTAATTAAGCAGTCAGCAGTATAGCAATGCCGTTTGGAACCACTGTTGCACATTTAGCAGGAGCTACCCTGATTCAGTACTCACAACCTCCAGACAAGACAGGGTCCTTCAACACCAGCAGGGCTGAGCCTGAACTCCACGAGCCTCCTCACACATTTATATGGCAACTCCAACAGCAATAGCAGAGGGTACCACACCAGGCAGCTGCTGCTAGGCTCTCCAGATTTCACAGTCACTGAAGCACTGCAAACGGCAGCTTTGTTCACTCCTCCCCGGACCGAGCGCGATTTAGCAGATTCTCCAGTCCTCCAAACAGGTCGAGCCTGGTGGGTAGCTGCGCAGGACACAGCCTCCTCTGACCGCACGCCGGCGGATTTAATCCGAATCCTCTCACAGGCAAAATGGCCGCTTCAGGCCTTCACGTGCTTTCCTGAGCTAACACTTCCAGCGCAGAAGCACAGAGCTCCTCTCCTCACCTCAGCCACAACGCATCTGACCCCAGCAGCAAGGGGTTTCTTCCTTCAGATCGGGCGCTGCCCGCCTCCTATTGGCTGGCGGCACATGCCAGTCACTTTCTTCAGCCCTCAGTGGTGCAGAAAAAGCGCCTAGCCCATAATACCTTTCTCAATTACAAACAGCTCCTCTATTGGTCAACCAGCTCTGTGGGTCCCAAAGTACTGATTGGTCCAATTTAATAGTTCTGGACCAAAATGGAGGAGGCAATCAAAACCATCTGTGCTGCAACGCAAGGCAGGTTAGAACAACTACATTATCATTATTATTTTACAGTATTTTAAGCAACATTCACATCTTTTAGCCAGGCTCCCTCTGCACAAGTAGCGATGGCAGCAACGGAGTGAAGGCTCTACAACTCGGGCGGATTTGAGCATAGCAACATGCAAACCCTTCTGGCTAATTATGACTGCTAAACAAGCAGCCCTTAAAGGGACAGTACACAGAGGCCACACAGGCACTCACAAAGCGGCTTAGACGCAACACCAACCAGGCATGAGGACATTAGGAACCCCATTTGCAAGGGGTTACACCTGGATGTGGAACAGACTTCATTCCAGTTTGATGGGGCTCATTCGGCAGGGCTCAGCTTTGCCTGACTAAACTTCAATTTGAGGATTATTTTTGTGGCCCTGTCTTCTGCTTCAAGGGGACAAGGTGTGGTGCAGCTGAGGGCGTGGCCAGGAGCAATGGATGATGCTGGATCTGGAGGAGAAAAGGCCTAGCCCCTGGGGATCCTGTTAGTTCAGCCACCACAATGTACAGAAGAAGAATGAATGGGGGGGGTAGAGAATATGAGATGAGCCCTGGCGTGAAGCAACACACAATGGGTTGACACAGCTATATTGGTTTTGTTCTGCTAATTCACAGACATTTAGTTTCCAGGGAACTTATGCCACCACTCATAATGGAAACGGCCTGCCAAATGATACATCTAGAAGGTGGGGGCGCTAACATGGCTCCACTATCCAGTTTTGGAAGATGGCTTCTCAGAATATTATGGCTGATTTGGTAATAAGGTGACCTGTCTCAGTAAGATTACATCACTGCTCTCTCCGGTTTACAGCTTGGCTCCTTGGTTTGTTTTTATCCTCCCATTCCTGCCACCTTTCTCCTTGATTCTTGCCCGCCTCTTCTGTCACCCCATCCTGCCTAGTCCCTCCCTATGTTACTGCCTTTGACTCCCCAACTGTCTGTCTTCCTCGCTGATTGCACTGTCACCTACCCCAACAGGCACTGAGCACTTTTCCCGACTCACAAGTGTACATTTTATTGCGCATACATTTGTTGCTGCTTTTACACGCAGTATTTCACGTGCTTCATTCATCTGTAAAGATGCTTTTGTTACCCATTTGTTTTGCATTCTCAAATACTTATATGTCATCAGGATACTATTCCAGATTTTGTATGTTTATCATCTCTGTATTCCCCTGATTCAGGCAGCACCTGAAACTAGCCTTGGCCCGTGTGCCTTTCCAGTTACTAATTTTTAAATAGAAATTACATAAATGATCAGTCCTAGGAGTTTGTGGAGGAAGACAGTTTAGGCTCCTCAACATGGCGGAAGGATCGCTGCATTAACACCTGCCACTGGAAGGCATGGCTAGCAGCTGACCACATCAGATGTCTTTCAATTGAGCTCCGCATACCGACAGCTATTTATGTCTATTTAGCCTGAGATAAAGCATTATTTTGGTGGAAAAGTTTGATATTCCCATTATTAACTCAGAGCAACATATACCTATTTGATTTTGGTGGAACTAGCATTGAGCAATGAGGAAACCCAAGACTGGGCAGCAACATGGTGCGGAAGGAGAACCATTGACCAGAGCAGTTTAAAAGCGGTGAAAGAGCTTGAAACCTTCATCAAAGAGTTGGATAAAAAGTCAATGGTTTTATCACAAGTTACCACTGCGAAACGAAGTTGGATTTGGTGTCCTCTGACTCCACGCAAGCTAAGTCCCTGTCAGAGAAGGCAGTGTCTGCTAAAGCAGGCCTAGTGCAAGAAAATAAACTTTTGTGCCTCCGCCTTGAGCAGCTTGAAAATGGGGACCGATTGGCCAACATCCATCTTTTGGGAGTACCGGAGGAGGCAGAAGGATCAGACTTGATGGCCTTGGTAATCAATATTTTGGCAACCACGATTGGTTTCCAACAACAGGGTGCTATCGCAAAGCATATCGGTATAACATATGTCGGGTGACCTGCACAGAAGGAGATGCCCGGGCCATTCTGATTGTGACATCAGGATCTTTGATGAAGGAGCTTATTCTGCAGGTAGTGAAGGAAAAGGGACAATCATACCTTAGAGATGGTACTAGACTTTTTACTTCCTGATCTTTCCTTCGCAACCAGACAGAGGAGGAAATCCTTTGATGCTCATGCCCTCTTATATCCTGCCAAATTAAGGATCCACTATGCAGGTAAGACTTTCTTATTTAATAATCCTGCTGAACGGGAAGAGACTGTTAAAGATAAAGGCTGACTTTACCAGCAGAGGAGATGAGGACGACAGTACAGGTGAAGGAGACCGATTTATTTAGACTGTCATCTCCACTTGCCAAGTCTAAGTTGTTAAAATTGGAAGAGCTCCCTATTGTTAAGCAGTACTTCCTATTGTTTATGTAGAGCATTTTGTCTAAATAGTTCTGATGGGAATAACTGTAACGTTTTGTACACTGCCTATTAATCTGTATTCTATAGTTATTATGGATATATACATATATATATATATATATATATATATATATATATACACACACACACACATACATGTATTTGTTTACTTAATACAAAGGGGCTGGCTCTTGTTTCTCACTGAATGATTTTATCTCTCCTTTTTCTTTTTGTTAAGTCAGCATTTCAATGTGAGCTGTTGTAGGTAGACTTACTGGGGAGTCACTGGGCTCACTTAGTAGAATATATTTCTGTTACATGGACTTATGAATGGTACTGGTGACCTATTCAAGAGTGTGACACTTAGGGACTTGCTGGATACACCCTTTTTAGTAATTAGTCCATGGCCATGGCACATATGGCCATTCTTGGAACATTTTCTTCTTGGACTTTGAATATTATTTATTTATTTATTTAAACATCAGTTTAATAACCTTTGAGCCAGGGGTTCATTTACAAAGGTACCTCGTCACATAGAGGACAGCAGACAGCAGCACAAGAAACAACAGTTAATACAGATTCAAGAAAGATACCATTCAGGGTTACAGTAGACTCAATACATATGATAGTAAATAAGTTAAAAGTTAGGGTTGGGGGTGAGAGTAGGAGAGGAGGGGGTAAGAGGGAGAAGGGCTGGGGAGCAGAAAGAAGAGGGAAGGCCAGGGAAGGAGGGTGGTAATGGGAGGAGGTAAGTAGGAAGGGGGAGTGCAGCTCAGCGAGCATTGTCAGAGGTTTTTTTTTTTTAGCAGCAGCACTATATTATATTATTGTGATCCCCCCCACCATGAGGTACCAGAGGGAGAGAAGAATTTTGATCCTATGTACAGTCTTTCTGTCTTACAACTTCTATGCCTTTGAACCTTGGATATGCAAATGGTATATGCTCATTTGCAAATCTAATAAACATAAAGCATAAAAAAACTGCCACTAGCAGACTATAGTGCAACACAAGCTCTACTGCAGAGTGTTTGAGAAGTTTCTTTTGTAGAGGTTTGCTTACTTGGGCTCACCTCCTTCTCACCCGAGATGTCTTCCACGGGCTCCAATTTAGGCAATTTTAGTTTTCTCTAGACTAGCCCACCTCTAAGTTAGCTATTATGACTAGTTCATGCTTGTCTACATTTGTTCTTGTATGTCTATCAGTTAAATTATCTTTAGATAGATTCAGAGTCTTACACTGTAATCATATGAATGAGACATGACACATTTAATTGCATGGATAACCCGTTGTAGACAGTATTGTTTTTCAATCAAGTTTTCCTTCTTGTCCTCTGGACCACCACTGTCAGCACTCCCCTGCCCCATAATCTACCTTCTCCGAGGCTTCCACATGACTATCCCTTGCCAAGGACCACTATGGTGGTGGGTGGAATGCCAGGCGAGCAATCACCCTGGCGGACAAGGTTTTTTTCTCTGGTTTCCTCCCTAGGGATGCAGACTGCGAGTGATGTGCACGCACATGCATGTGACAGGCTGGAATCTGGTAATGTCACTCCCATCTGGTGGCAGAGCTGCAATACCACCTAGCCTCTGCTAGGTGGTGGTGGTCAAGGAATCAGGCTCGGTCCCACCCTCTCCAAAGGAGAGACATACCTCTCAACCTTTTGTCCCCAAATGTGAACATTGCCTCTCAAAATGTGGAAAGAATGGGCAAAATGTGGAACACTTAATCAAATCGTTACATTAGAAGCTCGCAACACTGTGAAAATGTTTGCATTTATGTTCAGAAAGTCTGCTATTAATTAAAATTATATATTTTGCATCATTTACTATGGAGTTTTGCT
Source organism: Neoceratodus forsteri (assembly GCA_016271365.2). Lineage (NCBI taxonomy): Eukaryota > Metazoa > Chordata > Ceratodontiformes > Ceratodontidae > Neoceratodus > Neoceratodus forsteri. The sequence continues at coordinate 417,212,931 of CM057452.1, read as the reverse complement.
TTAAAATGTTAACACTGAATGTGGGACAAGTCCTCACAATGTGGAACAGGGAGCTTTTGTGAAGTAAAATGAGGAACGTTCCTCGTAATGTGGTACAGTTGAGAGGTATGGAGAGACATTCATGGGATGCTCAGTCCTCCTCCCCAGCTGGCCTCCAGTGACACACGCTCACTCCAAAACACAGGGTGCTGGCATTCAAGCAGAAACAATACAACTGCATTGACAGGTTGCCTGACAATGTGAAAAAGAATTTTCAGAAGAAAGGGTACTCAAAAACAAGGGAGAGGGGTAGATTCAGGAGAGATGTGAAAGCATTTCTTCACAGAAAGAGTGGGGATTCCTGGAACAGCCTTCCAGTGGAGATGGTGGGGGTGAAAACAATGGTGTGGTTCAAGAATGCATGGGATAGGCACAAGGGAATCATGGTGGAAAGGAAGGGGGGGGAGGAAAAAGAGTGGTAGACAAAGTACAGTCTAGGTAACAATGTAGGTAGGGAAAAAGGCCAGGCTGGATGAGCCAAGCTGTCCTTATCTGCGTCAAATTCTGTGTTACTAAATCAATTGTTATGGGTTAATGCTGAATAGAAAACTAGATCAGATGAAGAGAATTAAAAGAAAAGAAACAAAAAAAAAACAGTTAAACCATTAGTTTTGTTATTAAGCACTGCAGTAATTTCCCACTGAGCCAAGTGTCAGCAACATACCTCTCAACTCTTGCCTCATAAATCAGGGACAAGGCTTAAAAACACCAGGGACAAAGACCCCAAATCAGGGACACATCTTAAAACTAGTACTATTCTCTCAGAAAGCTGACAGAATAAAGGGATTTGTCTTAAGATGCATTTTCTGAAGAACGAGTCTGTTACTTTAACGCCTGACATTATTTTGTGCTATTAATCCCCACTGTTCTGTCACAAAACTCAAATTTTACAAGGGACACTGGAGAATTTTGAGGCAAATCAGGGACAGTTGAGAAGTATGGTCAGCAACAGTACACTGAATTACTTTTGCAGGAGCCCCAGTGCTGGAAGTTAGGCTAACAAAGTTAACCGAGTTGTTCTGTATAGTAACACAATGTCCAACCCCACCAGGTAGGCTGGGCAACAGCAGGAATTCAAAAACTTTTAAAGACATTTTTAGAGTGGCAAGCCACTGTATGATGACCGGGAGCAGCAGAGGCAGTGCTGGGGCATGAGTGGATCAAAGCCAGAGTGAATAACTGTATGTGGGAAGGAAAGGGACATTATCAAGGCCAGAGTGAGTATGTGGGAGGAAAAGGACATCGAAGAGAAAAGCAGACTAGTAGGAAAAGTCAGAAAATGGGTTTAGAAAAGTCTGCATCCTGGCTACTACTTGCCACATACTTAATTACATTACTACCAAAACTAAAAAGTCCCAGTGTCGCACTTGCCCTTTTACTACCATAGCAGTCTGCCATCTAGACATTTCACTTCCAGAATCCTTCAAATATTCTAGGGGTATGGCTAGACCCTAAGTTAGACTTCTCTCTTCATGTTGACTCCATCTACTCCAAACTCCATCCCAAACTGGGAGTGTTGCATAGGGTCAAAGACTGTCTCTCCTCCCTATCCACAAACAGCATGTTACTAAGCCAATCCTCCTCTCGATAGACTACTCCGACGTAGTCTCCAGCTCGCCCCCAAATTGTTACTAACTAAACCTGATCCCTTTATAATGCTGTCATTTCGCCACCAACCTCCTGTTTCATACCCACCACTGCTCCCTCTACTCTGCACTATTCTCTCCTCTCTAGAGTATCGATGCCTAGCTTCACCGTGCCTTTGTCGGGCAAGTTCTAGTTCAATGCCCTCCCCCAACCTCTCAAACCTTCTTTCCCCAACATCAGGCTATCACCTCCGAATCTGTGACTCCCACACATTCTCTCTCACCCAACCTCGCTCACAATCAGGAAAGGTAGCTTTCTCCACAGACTTCCTGACCTTGGAATCACCTTCCCACTCCATCTGCCTCCCTTCCTAGCCATGCTAAAAAGCAATTAAACTTCACCCCCGCCTGCAACTGCCCCACTTCCACCCCGCCATGACTCCTCCCCCATGCCTCCACCTCACATCTGATTCCTGCCCCCCATAATCTTCCTTCTCAGTCACCTCAATTACCCCAAACCTCTCCTCACCCTCCCTACTGCTGTATGGAGACTACTTTACCTTCCTCTAATTTTGCTATGTGTTAGAGTTTAATCATGAACATTACCTATGGTAATGCAACTTGTCAAATATTGTATAAAACTTTGTCGACTTTGTTTGTAAATCAATTCTAAATATTGTAACTGTATTTATGTTCATTGTGATTTACTGCATCAAACCTGTTCTTCCAAATATTTACATGATTGTTGTCAAATTTGACTACTGTAACTCCCATCACCCTCTCCCTGGTTGCACTTGGAAACAAGACTCGGCTCAGTGTGCCTTGCTTGGTTATCAAATTTTAAATAAATTTGAAGTGTTTTTTTTTTTATTCCAAAGTTGTGGGACTATGTTCCTTCCTGTAAGACTGTTTCAATAAATGCAACAGTTAATTTCAAAACATAACAGTTTCTACTCTATTTTTTTTTATTATCCTTAACCAATTTTATAAATTCATTTAGACACGCCAAAGGTGTTGGTAGTAGTGCCCAGAAGGAACTTGCTGGCACTCGATCTGCAACCTTGTGCCTTACTCTCCCTTGGGCGTGTGTCTGTAGCACTACTACCTACACCCTGTCATGTCTTCTTGCTCATCTGTTTTGCAAAGGAAGGACTTTTAAAACATGAAGTACTTTCATCAACTGTACCATCCCCCAGCACCTGACACACACATATGGTATGCCTTTCAAGGAACTTGGAACATCTGATGAAACACACAGACTAATTATTTCATAACTTCATCCACTGCAGTTGGTGATTTGAGTTTCACTGTCCACAAAATGAAACAAGGGTAATTGCTTACAACTTATAATCTACTTAATTAACTATGATCATAGCTCATGACTGCTGTAGATGATAACACGCCATGCATGCACAGTATACAAATTTCCAAATCCTTCTAATTTCAATAATTTCACTAATTCTTTTATCACTGTAACATCCAGTACAAATAAATCCAGAGCAACGTGGCATAATGAGAGACTGACAATTGGACTGCTTGTTAAGCACTGTTGAACTACTGTCACCAAATGCTTTATGTGGTTAAATTGTACTCTAACCAGCTGTGAATTCTCCGCAGGAACACTGTATCACACAGTTCAGTATATCCCTGGCACTCCATCAAAGAGCTTCTCTGGAGATGTGAAAGGGTCTTGCCTTTGCTGGCAAAGCAGACATCTACAATATCACTTCTCTGCTGAAGTTTGCAATATAATGAACTGGAAGGAAATCCAGGAAGGATTAAATCATATGGGAGTGAAACAAATTCTATTTAATGATAATCCTAGAATGATGATAAAATGTTACCAAGACTCAAGAGAGGGCTACCTGTGACCTTCTGGTGCCATTTAGGTGGCACAAGAGCCTGTTGCAACCTCCCAGTCATTACAACCACAACTCCGCTCCACTGCATAACACAGGGGCAACAGTACTAGTAGCCATGATGGCGATCAGTTGGTTTCTTCCCATTTCCTTCCCTGTCTACTCCCTCAGTAGCTCTGCATCCCACCAATAGATCTGCAGCAACCTCTGTGAAGGTGATCAAAGAGGCATGAGCATGAAGCCCTTCTTGGCCCACCACCTGGGTTGCGGTAGTAGCAGAAGGCTGGCTTCTTCCTTTTCTGGCCAGGAAGCACTGCCACTGGCAGCAGCCTCGACCGAATACTGCCAGACAGTGGAGACCCCAGACTCATTCCTGAACTCAAATCACCTGTATAGCAGTGCAAAGTGCTACCCTGGGCAAGCAGAGTAGTTCCATAAGCCTAATATATCTAAACAAGAAAGCTCATATACGGTAGAAAACTGCGGAAATGTGCAATTATTAGATATTAGAAAATGGGCTAGATTGTAGGAGCTCTGACTGGCTGAGAGCTACAGCAGGGGTACATCAAGTTTCAACAGACGCTGCTCGAAAAGCAAGGTCCAATTCAGGGTGCCCTATTACTTGTGTGAACTCGGGCACCATTATCCTGCTCTCTAATTGTCTAAAATACCGCATTTCAAAATAAAATCACGCCATTTTTTTTTGTCGATAGCTAAGCGAGAGGTGTTGCTGGCCAACATGAGCTGCAACTTCAGCTTCATTAGTATAAACATTTCTTTTTCAGCAATACCTTATCTTTGCCAGCCTCCCACTGTCCTCCAGCTCCTACAATCTAGCCTGCTTTCCCAGTCTCACTTAGATACCAGCCCGCTGACCACGACGGCTGCTCATGCTCCATTCATTCAAATGAAACAGGCTATTTACAACAAGCACTTCCGTGTCTGAGACCTGTATCGCATCAACTGGAAAAACAGAGCCATGCAAGTAGGACAAAACCTTTCATACTGAATTCAATACTAAAACAGATCCCGACAGACTGCTCATGAAGCATTTCAAAAACCATCTCTTGTTGGTTTTTGGGGGATGACAACAGAATGGATCTCGCAAGCAGGCAACAGGACATGAAAAAAAAAAAAACGGAGGGACTACTTTACAAGACAAACAGTTAAACATCATTTTTACTTAATGTTTTTACATTGCTTGTTTAATTTTTTAAAATCACAGATAAATGTGGTAAAGGGAGCCCATTTTCTAAGTGCAATAATACCTCCAGGGTGGTGGTAAGGCAATACCAGACCTTCCAGGGGCTATAAGGACCTCCGCCTGTGGCTTAGGCCTCATTATGCCCCTGGAGTGGACTGGTATTGCACAATACCACCCACCCTGTCAGGTATTATTGCTTGCTTAACTGCCCCCATGGCCAATTAACAAAATACATGTCAATTAACTGCATGAGTCAATTATTCAATCAACCGATCTTTTATTTCATTCCATTAAAGCACAAACCAAAAAGCGCTCACAGCACTGTACTGTACACGCAAAATACTAAACAACTAAAATACATTACAAAACAAAACATTTCAAAGCAAAAGGGTTGCTCAAACATGGTAAAGAGTGAAATGCAAACAAAAGCAGTCCTACTCTCCTAGGTAAGAGTATTCCAGTGGTGTGCTGGAACAGCTACCGATATGTATGGTCACCTTTGATCTTAGTCAACAAAGAAGGAGTGCTAGAAACTGTTCCCTGGCAGATCTCAAGGGCAAGAGGTACCATGTAGAGGTAGGATTGAGACAGGCATGCAATATATCTAGGAGGTTGGACTAGTGGCTAGAATGCAGAAATGTGAACCCGGAGTCCTGAGTCTGAATCCACAACCGCCATTTAGTGTGTGTAAATTACTTAAATTATCTGTGTTCAGTCTCACTGCCCTGTTGAATCTCTTTGTGCACAGCAGCAGCACTTCTTTTCCCTCACTCTCACTGACTGTAAAGCACTTTGGGAAACTGTGTATGAAAGGAGCTACAGTATATAAAACCAAATGCAGCTTCAGTCAGTCAGAACGTAATTTACTGACACCATAAAGACTCCATTCCTTCAAACAAAATTGTTCAGCTACTGTCTTAGTCCCTGTACTTCCCATACAGTTTACACAAATCCTAAATGACACAGTTTAAAATATACTGTACCTAACTAACCCTGTTCCCCTAGTCACTATGATCTCTCCCACTCCTCCTGTGCTATCTCTGAACTCCCTGAACAGCGCTGGGGCTTTCCACAGCCTCTGGACTTTATTTCCAAGCGGGGCTGTTGATATGAACTCTCAGTGCACACTCTGTTGAAGTTTAAATTATAACCAGCTGATTTTTGGACAGCCTCACTTTTTAAGGTCTACACTATCAGTAAACGTATTTGAGATGTAGTTGCTATTTAAAAAGTTTAACAAGTATATAGCAATAACTGTTTATTCACTGCTTAGAGCAAAAGTTTCTCTTTAAAATGTGTTTGGTTAAAAAAAAAACTAAATATATTTTTTCAGAGTTACATCTGTTGCTCACCATATGATGTTTACTGCTTCTCTAAGTAACGTTTCTATGGGTAGGTATAGTCAGTATATTTAGGGTGCACCAAAGTAAGGTTTATGGGGAGGTATAGTCTGTATATTTAGAGTACACTATGCTGTATTATAAGAAGGGTCTGAGAAATGGAGCTTGATTGGCTGCAAACATTCTAACAGCCTTATGTTAATTTTTTATTAACATACATGTAGAGCTTAGCCATATGCTGAACAAGGTTTAATACTGCTTAAAAACATTTTTATTATATAGTAATAAGGCACTCCCAGGCATTATGTTAATGAGTCAGTTAATCACCTTCAGTATGACACTGCCACACCGTGTCACAGCACACCCCTAGAAGGTGATTAACAGACCATTAACATAACCCTTGGTCATGCCTTATTGCTTAATTACTGACCAGTTGTGGTTCCTCCCTGCTCATGGCGTGCAAAGGCATAGGTTTTCTTTAACATAAGGTTTTTATGATTTTGGTAACCTCTCCTCATGATGTAACAAAGGCAGGGGTATAATCTATACTGACCGTAACACTGATACAATAACTGGATCGTGTTTTTCCCTAGGAAAGCCTGTTGCAATCTGCCGTTATAACTAACTGCTTCTAATGGCAAACATGGCGCTTTTCCTATGAGAAAAGCATGAGCCACACAGCTGCTCATGCATCACTGCATCTGAAAACCCCTCCACGAAAAAATCACATACCACTTTAGCTTAGACACCTCTTCACAGATGAGCACATTACTTCAGAGAATCGCCACCTCCTCCCTTGTCTTTCCTCCCTCCCTCTGTAGGTCACATGAGCAGCATCACCAGGGAAACTGAAGGAACCATAAGAACGGACACTTTTTTTCTTGTTCAAGTTTAACAGTTCAGCAGTTTATTGCCAGCTGCATTATTACTTTTCTAGTTCAAGTTTTCTTGTTGTGCTATTTTGAAAGTGTTTGCCTTCTGCTTGATATCACATTATATAAGTTACTAAATTGTTTATGTAGCATCCAACACCCTCAGGTGTGTGTAAAATTTACTTGACACCACCCCATGTGTTATTCTATATGTTATAGTGTACAGTACTATGATGTATTTTCCTAATGGATACGACTTGCATTGCACTTAAGTAAAATTCTATAAAATGTAAGCCAAAAACAAAAAAAAAAAAAACAGAAGTTGCACTACTCCAGATAATTTATTAATATTGTTCCACTTTGGTGGGGGCACTGTGGAGTCCAAGCTGAGAGACAGTAGCTAATTGTGGCTCCAAACAAAACTACAGAAAACTAAGATTTAAAATAATTGTTTCCAACCCTAAGCAGCTTAAAACTACATTATTAAAAAGATCTGTTACTTTTCAAAATGAGGGGAGGAGTGGAGAAGGCACACTGGTCCTTTGAGCAAGGGGAACATGGAGCTGGAGGGGGAGAGAGGAGTGAGATTAGATAGGATGGCAGGAACCAAACCAGTACTTGGCGATGAGGACAGTGTTGTGCAGCTGGGACGGAATGAAGTGGGAGGATGGAGAGGTGGAGTAGAGGGGCAATGGTGTATAATACATGGAGAGGAGTTAGTCACAAAGCGACAAAAGGCATTACAAAGGGTATCCGGTCTGACAAGGGAAGTGGTGGGAGCAGTCCCATAGACCACGCTGGGCGTAGTCAAAGACCAGGAGCACCATTTTGGTGATTAGCTCACAGCATACCTGCAGGGAAAGACAGTCTCTATTTCGGTACAGCGATCCAAGCTTGGAGCAGAACTCGTGAAACAGCATCAATATGGATGGAGTAGTCAAGCTTAGTGTCCAGCGATACATCAAGGCACATGAATGATGGGATCGATCAAGAAGGGAACCTTCCAGTGTATAGAAGACCAGAAGTCCCAAGAGCCTGGCCAGTTTTTCTCTGGTTCCAAAGATCACAGACACTGGCTTTTAGTGCTGACCTTGAGCTGGGTGGCCTGGAACCAGTGCAGTACCTAATGAAATTCTGTTGAGTAGGATTTCCACAGAGGCTGTGGAAGTACCAGAGGAGAAGACAACTGTGTCATCAGCATACATGTGTATATGCAAAATGACACAAGCTGCGGGAGATAATTTAAGAAAATGGAAAATAGGAAGGTTAGGACAGAACCCTGTGGAACTCCAGCATGAATTGGGAGAGCGGAGATAGCATGCTTCCAACTTGAATGGACTGCTGTTGATCCTGTTAGGTAGGACTGAACCAGTCTGTACTGTAAGCAGAGAGTCCAGACAAGCACAGTTTTTTCAGTAGCGAGTGAGACATTGAATCAAAGGCTTTAGCCAGATCAATAAACATGGAAGCTGTGATATGCCCATGATCCATCCCAGAGAGGACAGAGTCAGCGACACGAGCAGGGAAGAGATGGTAGAGTGATCCTTCCAAAAGAAGGAAGAGCGGTGGAGTGCGGGGTGTGGGGTGTGATGTTTTGGGAATTATCTGGGAGGTGGGGGATGCCTAGGTTGTCATCATGTGATGGAAACTGAGGTGGAAGTTTAGCAAATGAGGCATGAGACAAGTGCAGTTGTGTTGGTGGAGATTCGAGGGTAACAATGGAGAGGCAGAGGTGCCCCAGGGCTTGCAGACAGGTAAGGGAAATGGGCAGTAGAGGACCCAAGGCAGGAGAGGGCCTGGCAAGGGGAGTAAGGGGAAAAGGAGATTAGGCAGGTCAACTGGGTCCCCCTCCACCAACGGTAGAGGAGGCCCAGGGAGGGGAGTGGATACCAGTAAGAGAGAAAGGCACGGCAGGAAGGGGAGGGTCTTGGGAGCATCTCCAGGACTGCCGGTAAAGAAATATACCTTCCAATGGAGTGGGGTCCGAGGTAGGGAAAGTGGTATAAGGAAAGGCAGCAAGAGGGAAAGGTTGGAAGAGTGGGGTGTCAGGGCAAGTAGGAGACGGGCTAGAGTCATGTGGCAGTGTGGAAGAGGGAAGTGTGAAAGGAAGGGAGCTAGTGGGCATGGTAGCACAAGGGGATAGGCAGGAGGAAGGACAGAAGGGAAGGGTCGGGGCAGGCCATGGGCAACAGAAGGAGGGATGGGGTATGCCAGTGGAGGGAGAGGTTCAGGTGGAGGGAGATAGCAAGTGTAGAGGGTCAGGAGGGAGTACAAAGGACAGGCAGGAAAGGAGGTGGTAGGTGGAATGGACAGCAGTATGGGCAAAAGGGAGGAGGGCCGGGGAGGCAGGGTGGTGATCTGTGGGACTGAACTGTGAAGAGGGTCAGTGTGGGAGGAACAGCCAAATCTTACGAGGGTAGAATGCATGCCAGGGACGACAGCAGGGAGGGTGTAACCTCTAGTAGCACAATGCAGGAGACTGGGAGGAAGGAAAAGAAGACTCATCGTAACAGTAGTTTTAGGAGTGGTATATGATGTTCATCCACACTTCTGGCAGTGTCCTTTCCCTTTAAGAGCTTGCCGGAAAGTCTTCAAGCTGGCCCCTCCCACCCACTGGTTGGTAACTCCCCCAGCTCCGCCTCATGACATCAGATCTTGCCTGCTGGAAGCAGAAGTGTACCCAAGCCGGGAGGTCGGGTGGGTTCGTGATATGATCATATATCACCATAGAACTACTGTTACAGGTGAGTAACCTGTTTTTCTAAGGATGTGGATATGATGTTCTCATCCACATTTCTGGCAGACTCCTAGCAGTTCTCCAGGAGGAGGGAGGCAAGGCGACATCCCTAGTTAGGGAACAGAGATTGGAGAACTGAGGCCCCAAAACCAGCATCCAGGTGTGACTCAAGGTTGATGTGGTAATGGATAATAAAGGTTTGCTGACTTCCAGGTACAGTCCAGCAGATTTCCTGGATAGGGATGTCCCTGGAAGCAGCCACCAATGCAGCAGTATGGTGCCCCACTGGGAGAACTGTGCTCACCGCTGGGTGGAGAGACCACTCATAAGACGCCCACCCACCCGGGCTGAGAGCGCCTGCCAGCTGATTGGAGACCCCTGTTACATGGATGGCTAGAAGAGCCCTCTGGGCTGCACAATGAGGGTCCAAACATGGAGAGTTTCCCACATAGGAGCAGGAAGTGCATCCCGCCCCATTTGTGAGGTAGCATGGTCGTGGTGTTGTCCGTCTGGACCTGGACAACCTGACCGCAGATGCGCGGACTGAATGCAGTCAGTGCTAGCCGAACTGCCCGGAGCTCCAGCAGGCTGATGTGGCATCGACTTCTCAGGAGTACAGAGCCCATGGACTCTGTGTTCCCACAAGTGAGCACCCCAGCCTGTGAGAGAGGTATCGGTCATCAGGATGACTGTCGGTTCTAGGCGGACAAATGGGATCCCTTCCTGCACATACGCAGGGACTAACCACCACTTGATGGCGCCCCACATCCGATGGGTCACAGTGACCAGCTGGTCAAGTGACCTTGCACTGAGACCACCGGTTGGCCAGCTCCCCACTGCAGGGAGTGTATTCTCCTGCAGGCCCAACAGACCACGCTGGTGCAGGCTGCCTTGTACCCCAGCAAGCACAGGAAGTCTCGAGCAGGGCACATTTGACCAACCCGAAATGACAGGGCAAAGGAGGCAGAGCCTCCACCCTGTCGGCTGGGAGCCGGGCTCTGGCTCTGTGAGAGTCGAGCTCCACCCCGTGAAGCTGATCACCCTGCAAAGGCACGGTTCTGACATGGTCTCGCTGACCAGGAGGCCAAGGGAGACACAGGTCTAGAGGCCAGGTCCCTGGACTGCTCCACCTCCTGCCTGGAGGGACCTGTAATCAGCCAATCGTCCAGGTAGGGGTAACCCAGACCTCTCGGCACCTCAGGTAAGCTGCCACCACTGCAATGCACTTAGTGAAGACCCTGGGGACGAGGACAGGCCGAAGGGCATGGTTTGAACTTGTAGGTTCCCATGCTTGGAAGTGGAGAAACCTTGATGAGATGGACGACGAGACATAGAAGAACGATCCTGAAGATCCAGGGAGCAAAATCACATGTTTCGGCCCAGAGATGGTATGATCTGAGACAAGAGTTACCATCCTGAAAGTGCGCGACCTGAGGAACTTGTTCAGGTCATGCAGATCTAGAATGCAGCGCCAGCCCCCATCCATTTTGGCACCAGAAATACCTGGAGACAAACCCTAGGTGTTCTGGAGGATCCGTGACAGGAACTACGACTCTCCTCGTGAGGAGTTGGCCAGTGTCATTCTGAGAGCTGACAGCATATCTGTGGAAACCAAGTCCTCCCGTGGGGAGTGGGCTTGGCAAGGAGGGCACAGCCTCGAATTCCAGAGGCAGACCATGACCCACCACTTCCAGAACCCACCTGTCCATGGTGACAGTGAACCAACAGGAAAGGATGTGGTGGAGCGCCCCATGGGAGGATCCTGGGAGGTGTGACGAGCATGAAGGAGGCACCCCTATCCGGCCACTGGGCAGTCTTGGAGGAGGAGGAGGCCTAGCTGAGGCAACACTGGAGCCTCCTCCAGGCTTACGGATGACTGAGGCCACCAGGCCTAAGCCTGCTGGCCAGCCTGGGGCTAGTTGGGTTTGGTCAGCAGGAGTGGAGGTGGACCGAAAGGGCTTTATCTTCTGCTGCTGCTTTGAGCCCTTGGGGTCCCTATGGACAGATGTCACAAAGACCAAGGTGGCATTCGACTTCTATACGGGTAAGGTGACTTCAACCTGGGCCCAAACGGCACTGGATCAGAACATAGCCGACCACAATGCCGTCGGCAAGCAGTGCATGGCAAAAATGCTGTTACTTTTGTTTTTGCAGCAGGTTTGCCCCGCACCTTCTTACTTTTATGATTCTCACCTTGGGGCGATCATGGGGCAAGATAAAATTTAGGCCATGGAATACTGTTTCACAGCCCCTTGCAAACAACGACAACGTCCCAACAGGCAAAATCCTCGAGATCAGGATTAGAACCCTGATCTCCACTGCCACCTGGCCGAGCTGCTCTGTGCCAGCCCTCCACACCACAGTAGCAGCTTGGCCAGCCTCCTGGATTCTGCTGCCCTTGTCTCACGGCAGCACCATTTAACAGCGACCAGGGAGCAAATATATTAAGCGCTGTACATCTCTGCTCGCTGTCTGTGGTACTGCTATACGGACTAGCTCCTTGACCAGTGCTATAAATGCAGCTAATCTAACTGGGTACTGGCCCGAACAAGTCAGTGCCCAACAAAGGAACATCTGCTAGCTTGTGCCAAGTGTCTGCCGTGAAGGTTTAGATCCTTAGCCAAGTCCTGTGGTGCAAGGCCACTGAGGCCACTATGGTGCAGGCACAGGAGTCCCCAATGTCCATGGCTGTCTGAAGCTGCTGTTTGGCTACAGTCCAGCACTGTTCCTGGACCTGTTTGACCGTGGTCTGAATGTCTGCATGCAGGAGGCAGTATAGCGCAGTGGGTTAAGGCTCTGAGCTGCAGATCTGGAAACCTGGGTTTGAATCCCACATCCGCATATGTGCATACTGTGTGATCCTGAGCAAGTCACTTAACTTCCATGTGCTCCCAGGTCGCATCTGGGAACAAGCTTTGGCTTAGTGTGCTACTCCTGGTTAATGTTCCTTCCTTCAGATGAAGAAGCACCTCATCTAGGGTGCCCAACAGGGCATGGGAGAAGTGGGCCATGAGGAAGGCCTGGAGGAGGCAGCGAGACTTCTAAGCTGTATGGTCCAACTTCTTGGGCTCCTTGTCGGGTGGTTTGTCAACATACCCGTGTTGCCAGAGCGCCTAAACACAGCATCTGCCACCAATCACTCAGCAGAGGGGTGCTCTGTAAATCCAAAGAGGGAGCTGGTGGGTACTGCTTATTTGCAGGCCAGCCAGGCAGAAGATGCAGGGCATGAAGCGAGGCTCTGCCAAAGCTCCAGAGCAGGGCTAAGAATGGCTTCTGCCACCAGAAAGGCCTCCAGAGTGTCTCCCTGTCGAGGATTTCAGTCAACGGGTAATGAGCCCGCTTCTAGACGGGCTCCATTTTCTACAATCACGACTCAGAGATAAGGTGGAGAAGGCCTTAGAAGGAAGATGGGCCTTTGTCTGTCGAGAATCCCCAGACTCCATGTCGACTGGACGGGAGTGCAGGAGAATCCCTGTGACACCGAGGAGTCGTATGAGTGGTTGATCGTTGAGTCCCCACTGACCTCCGTGAATGGTCAGTGGTGACAGAGACCGACAAACGGATGGGGAAGCCGCTAGATGGCCTAGACTCCATAACTGGAGTGCCGCTCGGCAGCTGTTTAGTGGCGGTTCCACCACATCGGCGGAGACACCGAGGTTTGCCGAGCTGGGACCGCTTTGGCTAGATTCAATGGAGACGGCATCGGCCTTTAGGGCGACAGCCAGATGATGGCCGCATGGGAGCCAGAATCAGCCTGATGCTGGCCAGCACCAACTGTTGCCACATCAAGTCCTCGCACCATCAACGCATTTGCACTGAAGCCTTCCTCACCTGAGGAGGATGAGGATGAAGAGTAGTGGTTGTGCCGCTTCCCATGGTGCCACGAGTGGGAGTGCCAGCATCGGTGGGACCAGCTCGACCACGGAAGGAAGACAGAGACCTTGACCTCAACCACCAGAGGAGCCAGCGGGCGGTTCTTGGAGGAGTCAGCAAGCACAGAGGCTCCTCTGGGTCTTGGTCGACGACCAGGGTGGCGGGTCAAAGGACTGATCAGTCCCTCCACAGTTAGTCAGGACCAAAGTCCTGCACAAGGAAGTGTCAGCTCTTCAATCGACACCTGATCATTCAGTTAGAGAAAATCTCAGCCAGGACCTCAACCAGCGCTCGCCAAATGGCCCAACAGGGTTACACCATGGAGCTGGTGGCCTGGGCCACGGATTCCACCACTCAACCGGAGAAGAGCGAGAATCAGAGGCTCTCGACAAGAGCTGCTCCCAATCCCACAAACGATGGTGGGATCTTTCTTTAGATTTAGATTTGTGCTCAGAGGGTCCCTGACTGAGGTTCAGCAGGGACTTACACAATTCATAAAGGACCCCATGAAAGTTGAGCCAGCTGGGCGACACAGAGGCAGAAGCCAAGAGGAGTGAGCTGTGGCGTGGCCACCCCTCCTCAACGCTGCAAGCTGTTCAGTGGACCTCACAGCCAGGAGACCACCCAATGGGCATCACTGGAGTTGACCGGCGGTTCGAGGTGCTGGGTGGCCCCATTTAAGTTGGGCGAGACTGTACTCCAGGACGTTTGGGTGAAAAGAATGACAAAGGTCGGAGGCCTGGGGATCGTGGTTGTCCCCAGGCAGTAGACACACGGGCATGCGGGTTGGTCCTGGACATCTTCTGCTCGCAAGGGCACCAGCAGAATTCGGAATGGACTTATCATTCATGATGGTCGCAAACGAAGATCGAGCTGAAGATGAAACTTGTGAGAGTTTTAAGTTTTAGGAAGTAAATCAAGATTTAAATGCAAGGGCCTACTCAACACGGAAGCAGTAAGGAGGGAAAAGCTTTTCCCAGTGGAAAGGAAGATCTGGTGTCATGGGGTGGAGCTGAGAGAGTTACCAACCGGGTGAGTGGGAGGAGCCAGCTTGAAGACTTTCCAGCAAGCTCTTAAAGGGAAAGGATACTACCGAAAGTGTGGATAGAACATCACATCCACGTCCCTAGAACCTCACGCTATACTGCACCTGGGTATAAATGACTTTGCAGGATGTAAGGTGGGGGTGAAAAGAGAGGTTCAAGGAGGTGGGGAGAATCTGCAGGGTGGAAGGGAAGTTAACAGCCTTCTTAGACCTGCTTCCAGTCCCAAGGGCTAGAATGGCAAGGAAGGTGAGGACTGCCAAATTTAACGAATGGCTTTGAGGGTGGAGTGAGGCAGAAGGGTACGGGTGCTGGTGGTTGGGAGGGACATGGATAACAAGGCCATGTATGCACCTCACAGGTTACACCCCACGCAGAAAGGGCATAGGGTCCTGAAGGAAAACTTATAGGACTTCATGATTAAAAATCTAAATTTAAACTGACAGCGTGGAGAGGGGGAGCAGGTGCACAGCACCCATAGTCACCTGGTGGAGGAGGTTGATAGGCCTCCCTCTTCAAGCAGGAAGGGAGGGATGGGAAAAGGAAGAGGGGTGAAGTTGCTGGGTCAGGAATAAGGTCAAGGTGGGATGGTCCAAAGCCACAGTGGAGGGTGGTGTCTCTAAATGCCAGAGGTCTTGGGAACAAAATGGAGGAACTGCAGTCACTGTTGGCTGAGGGAGAGGTGGATACAGCAGCCATCACAAAGAGTTGGACCACAAAAACCATGACTGGGACCCAGCAGTTCCCAGGTTCCCAAATACAAAATGCACATAAAGTATAGGGGATGGAAAAAAGGGGTGGGGGAAAGTGGCACTGTACATGAAAGAGGAGATAATTTGAACCTAAGAGGAAGATGCAGAGAGCAAGCCTGAAGCTTTGTGGTGAAGATCCAATCTATTTTAGGAAGGAAATGAAGGATGCGGTTGGTATACAGCCCACTTTCCGAGGCTGAGGAACTGGATAGGGCAACAGAACAAAAGAGTAAACAGGAAAGAGAGGAGGCACTGTGGGTCACCCTGAAGACTGGAAATGACACCACAATCCACACAGGGGTTGTATACATATGGGGCCTGATGGGATTCATCCCAGAATTCTAAAAGAACTAAGGGTAGAACTAGTGACACCACTGACTACCCTCTTAACAAATCATGGGAGGATGGGGTACCTGAGGACTGGAGGAGGACAGATGTGATTCCCTTCACAAAAGTGGGAGCAAGGCAGAAGCAGGAAACTACAGACCTGTTAGTTTAACCTCAGTGGTAAGGAAAATGATGGAATCACTTCTGAAGGAAGAACTGTTGAGTAACTAGAGGCCAGAGGGGCACAGGACCCAAGGCAGCATGGATTCACAGCGGAAGGTCATGCCAGACAGAATCTGATAGATTTCTTTGACTGGGTGACCAAAGTAGTTGATCAGGGAGGGGCTGTGGACATGGCCTACCTAGACTTTAGCAAGGCATTTGACACAGTCCACAAAGATTAATATACAAGTTAGCCAGCCTGGGAGTGGGTCCCAAGATGACAGCCTGGGTAAAGAATTGGCTGGAGAATAGGACACAGAGAGTAATAGTAAATGGAGTCCACTCTGAAAAAGGAGGTTAGTAGTGGGGTACCACAGGGTTCAGTATTAGATCGGTCCTCTTCAATGTCTTTATGCTACATTGCAGAGGGACTGGAAGAAAAGTATGTCTCTTTGCAGATGACACAAAGATCTGCAACAGAGTTGATGCGCAAGGTGGGGTGGAAAGGATGAGAAGGGACTTGGCAAGGTTGGAGGAATGGACAATGTATGCAGCTTAGATTCAATGCTAAGAAGTGCAGGTAATGCACCTGGGAAACAAAAACCCAGGGGAAGAGTACACAATGGGGGTGAGATACTAACAACAAAATGGAAAGGGACCTGGGGGTAGTCATATCAGATGACCTAAAGGTGGGCAAGCAATGTGAGAGGGCAGCAAGGAGGGTTGGGGGATACTGGGATGCATAGGGAGGCATCACCAGTAGAAAACAAGAAGTTATTATCCCTCTGTACAGACAGCTGGTGAGACCACATCTGGAGTACTGTGTGCAGTTCTGGAGACCCAATCTCCAAAAGACATAGACAGGATGGAAGCTGTCCAGAGGAGGGCAACTAAAATGTGCAGGGTCTGCACCGGAAGACATATGGAAGAGAGACTTAAGGAGCTTAATATGTATAGCCTCGAGGAAAGGAGGGAGAGGGGGACATGATAGAAACTTTCAAGTACCTCAAGGAATCAACAAAGTCCAAGAGGGTAGCATCTTTCAAAAAAGAGGTGAAAGAACAGGGCATACAATTTGAAGATAGAAGGGGGCCTGCTCAGAGGTAATTTAAGGAAGTATTTTTCACAGAGAGGGTTGGATGTAAGGAACAGCCTTCCAGAGGAGGTTGTGGAGTCAAAAACAGTGGTGGAATTCAAGCATGCATGGGACAGTCATGAGGAAATTCTAGGGGTGGGGTAGGAAGAAGTAGGCTGCTGGTTAACTAGGCTCTGCAGCTTATCCATCAGGTAGGGAAATGGGCAGACTGGGTGGGCTGTTGTCCTTATCTGCCAAATTCTATGTTTTGCTACAGACCCCTGGCCTCAAGAATGAAAAGGAAATGATAGAAGGCATCCTTAGGATGGCAGAGAAAGGAAAGATATTGTTGATGAGGGACCTGAATATGCCAGATGTTAACTGGAGCACCTTTGCTGCAGCCACATCAAGAGCAGGGTCATTCTCGATGCCCTACAGGGGCATGCCACAGACAGCTAGTGTTGGAACCCACTTGGGAGGGAGCAGTCTTAGACCTGGTTCTCACAAACGGGATGGAGAGAGGATCTCAGATCTAGAAGTGGGTAGCCATCTGGGAACAAGGACACTAAACAGTATGGTTCACGATGAACTCATCCGCAGAGTCAAGCCTACAAAAGTGAGGGTACTGGACTTTAGGAGGGCCCACTGTGTCAAAATGGGAGAGTGCCTCAGAAAACACTTGCAAAAAGGCAAGAAGGAGGGGTGGAGCAACAATAGGGAAACATCAAAACTGCCATCACAGAGGCAACAAGCTTTTGTGTAAGCAAATAAATCAAAAAGAAAGAAAAACACTATGGTTCTCAAAAGTGGTGACGGGGATGGTTAGGGAGAAAAGATAACATTTAGGAAGTATAAGGAAAACAGAAGGAGCAGGACAGAGTACTGTACCAGTTAAAGCAGAGCAGGCAGGGAAGACAGTCAGAATAGCAAAGGCCCAAACCGAGGAAAAGACAGACAACTCAGTTAAGAAGGGGATAAAACCTTTATACGTACATTAGGGAGTGAAGAAAGACAAAGGGAGGGATAGTCGGGCTTAATGAGGGAGGGGGTGAAAAGCAGGGATACGAATGAATACTTCTGCTCAGTAGTCACAAAAGAAGAAGAGGAGGAGGAGGTGGAGGTACCTAATCCAATCAATAGAAGCACTTGGATAGGGGGTCGATAACAGTCCATTCGAGAAGAAAAGGGTTCTGAAAGAACTCCTAAAACTGAAGGTGGACAAAGCAATGAGGCTCTGACGGGATTCACCCAGAATTCTAAAAGAACTAAGGGGAGAACTAATGACACCACTGACTACCCTTTAACAAATCATGGGAGGATGGTGTGGTACCTAAGGACTGGAGGGCAGATGTGATTCCCTTCACAACAGTGGGAGCAAGACAGAAGCAGGAAACTACAGACCTGTCAGTTTGACCTCAGTGGTAGAGAAAAGATGGAATCACTGAAGGAAAGAACTGTTCAGTATCTAGAGGCCAGTAGGGCACAGAACCCAAGGCAGCATGGATTCACAGCAGGAAGGTCATGTCAGATGAATCTAATCGATTTGTTTGACTGGGTGACCAAAGTAGTATACCAGGGAGGGGCTGTGGTACCTAGACTTTAGCAAGGCATTTGACATAAACCCACACAAAAGATTAATAAACAAATTAGCCAGCCTGGGAGTGGGCCACAGTGTGGTAGCCTAGGTAAAACACTGACTGGACAACAGGACACAGAAGGTAATAGTAAACAGAGTCACTCCGAAGAAAGGGGTTACTAGTGGGGCACCGCAGGGTTCAGTACTGGGTCTGGTCCTTTTAATGTCTTTATAAGTGACATTGCAGATTAAGGAAAAGTATGCCCTTTGCAGACGATACACAAATATGCAACAGGGTTGATGCACAAGGAGGTGGAAAGGATGAGAAGGGACTTGGCAAGGTTGGAGGAATGGTCAGACGATGGCAGCTTAGAGTCAATGCAAAGAAGTGCAGTAATGCACCTGGGAAACAAAAACCCAGGGAAGAGTACACAATGGGGTGGGGGGATAGTAACAAAAAAAAATGGAAAGGGACATGGGGTAGTCATATCAGATGACTTAAAGGTTAACAAGCAATGTGAGGAGGCAGTAGGGATGGCTGGGGATACTGGGATATATAGGAGAGGCATCAACAGCAGAAAACAGGAAGTTGTTATCCTCTGTACAAACAGTTGGTGAGACCCCATCTGGAGTACTGCGTGAAGTTCTGGAGACCCTATCTCCACAAGGACATAGACAGGATAGAGGCAGTCCAGAGGAGGGCAACTTAATGATGCAGGGTCTGCAACAGAAGCCATATGAAGACAAGACTAAAGGAGCTTAATGTGTATACCCTTGAGGAAAAGAGGAGAGGGGACATGATAGAAACTTTTAAGTACCTCAAGGGAATCAACAAAGTCCAGGAGAGTTGCATCTTTCAGAAAAGAGATGTCTAGAACAAGGGACAAAATTTGAGATAGAGGGGAAACAGCTCAGGGCAATGTGAGAAAGTATTTTCCACAGAGAGGGTAGTGGACACATGGAATGGCCTTCCTGAGGAGGTCGTGGGGCAAAACAGTGGGGAGTTCAAGAATGCATAGGATAGACATAAAGCAATTCTTGTGGGGGGTAGGAAGAAGTAGGCTGTTGGTTAACTAGGATCTGCAGCTTATCCAATTGGTAGGGAAATGGGCAGACTAGATGGGCAAGCGGTCCTTATCTGCTGTCAAAGTCTATGTTTCATGATAGGGCACTGGGGTCCCAGATCACAGATATGTGCTGGGGGTAATAAAACAGTTACTCACCTGTAACAGTAGTTCTAGAAGTGGTATATGTTGTTCATCCACACTCTTTAGCATGTCCCTTTCTGCTTTAAATCTCACCGGAAGTCTTCAAGCTGGCTCCTCTCCCCACCCACCGGGTGGTATACAGTATACCTTGGCTCCGCCCCATGGCCCGAGATCTTAGCCCGCTGGAAGCCAGGTTGTGTGCGCCCGCAGCCGGGGAAGTCAGGGTGGGTCTGTGTGGATGAACAATATATACCACTCCTAGAACTACTGGTACAGGTGAGTAACCTGTTTTTCTAGAGCGTGGATATGTTGTTCATCCACACTCTTGGCAGACTCTAGCAATTCTCTGGGAGGAGGGAGGCAAGGAGCACATCCCCTACTTAGGGAACAGAGATTGAGAACTGAGGCCCCAAAACCAGCATCCCGGCGTGACTCAAGGTCAATGTGGTAATGGGTAATGAAGTTGTTTGCTGACTTCCAGGTAGCAGCCCGCAGATTTCCTGATAGGGATTCGAAGCAGCCACCAATGCAGCAGTATGGCAGGCAGAAGGAGCTCTTATCCCTCTGGGAGGTTCCTTGCCCACCAACTCAGAAAGCACAGACCCATGCATGATGTAATCCACCTTGCAATGGTCCGCTTTGCTGCAGGTCTGCCAGAAGCAGCTCCAGCGTAGGGTGACAAACAGCTGGCGAACCTCTCCCCGATTTCTGCCATCCTCCTTATAATAGAGAGCACATCTCAGGTCCAGAGTATGGAGCCTGTACTCAGACTCTGAGGTGTAATTAGGTAGTATACCAGCAGAGTTAACACCTGGTTAAGGAAACTCTGAACCACCTTCAGAAGGAATTTCGGTGGGGCATAGGACAACCTTGTCCCTGTGGAAGACCAGATAATGGGAGTACACCGAAAGTGCCTGGAGCTCTCCTGTCCTTCTGGCAGATGTACTAGCCACTAGGAAGGCCGTTTTCCAAGACAAGTGTGACAAGGCACACTTGTACACTGGTTCAATGGCTTGCCCATGAGCTTTGGCTAGTACCAGCAGTAGATCCTATGGAGGTGGAGGTCCACACACCAGTGGGGATATGTGATCCAGGCCTTTGAAAAGTGCCCGACCACTGTCTCCTGTGCCACCATCGGCTGACCGACCTGCGCCCGTAAGCAGAGATGGCTGCCAGGTGCTCCTAAGGGTCAATGACTGAAGGCCCCTTGGAGACAGACCAAAGGTAGTTGAGAATGTTAGCCAATGGACAGGACAGAGGGTCCAGGCCCTTGCCCTGACACCAAATGGAAAACCTTTTCCACTTGAAGACATTACACATTTTCTGGTCGATTCCTTTCTGGATACCTCCACCACAGTATAGACATCTTTGGAGACCCAAAGCCTGGAACCCTAGCCACCAGGTACCAGGCAGTGAGGTGCAGGAGTGAAGGTCTGGATGGAATACCTTCCCCGATTGAGTGATATCAGGTCTGGGCGGTGCAAAGCCGTCCGGGGCCTGCAGCTGAGGCTGAGGAGATCTGGATACCAGAACTGGCGTGGCCAGTCTGGGGCTACCAGAATCACCTTCACCTTGTCCCTCCTCACTTTGAGGAGCACCTTGTGATCAAGAGAAATGGAAGGAAGGCATAGAGGAGGCCTGGGGTCCACGGCCTCGAGAAGGCATCCCCTGCAGCGAGTCCTGTTGAGGGGGCGGGCATGAAACAGTCTCAGCTTGGTGTTTTTCCTGGAGGCAACAGGTCCACCATTGGTCTGCCCCAATGGGAGAACAGGCTGTAAGCTACCTCTGGATGGAGAGACCACTCATGGGATGTCTGGCCTAAGTGGCTGAGAGCATCTGCCAGATGATTTGAGGATCCTGCCACATGGATGGTTAGAAGATCCGCCTCAATCGGCTCACGGGGGTCCAGATGTGAGTGCCTCCTTGCACAGCAGATGGGAGTGCGTACTAACCCTATTTGTTGAGGTAGTACATGGTCGTGGTATTGTCCGCCTGGACTTGAACCACTTGACCGGAGCTGAGGAGCGAAGCTGACAGTGCCAGTCTGACTGCTCTGAGCTCCAACAGGTTGATGTGGCATCGGGACCCTCAGGGGTCCAGAGCTCAGGGGACCTTTTGTCCCCATGTGGGCTCCCAGCCCATGAGAGGGCATTGGTTGTAGGGCGACCATCAGCTCAGGGTGGACAAATGGGATCCCTTCCTGCAACTGTTCTGGGGCGGTCCACAATTGGAAAGCGTCCCACATCTTCCAGTTACAGTGATCAGCTGGTCAAAATGACCATGGCGCTGAGTCCAATGGGTGGCTAGCTCCCACTGGAGGCGCATGTGCAACCGGCCCAATGGACCACTGAGTGCACGCCGCCATGTAACCCAGAAGGCACAGGAAGTACCAGGCAGGGTGCAATTGCCCCACCAGAAGTGACTGGGCAAAGGAGAAAGAACCTGCTCTGTCTGCTGGGAGCCGAGCTCTGGCTTGATAAGAGTCGAGCTCTGTCCCGATGAAGGCCATCACCTGAGAAGGCACGAGTCTCGACTTGGCCTTGTTGATAAGGAGGCCCAGTTGGGAGCAGGTCTGGAGGGCCAGGTCCCTGAACCTCTCCACCTCCTGTTGGGTGGAACCTGCTAGAAGCCAATCTTCGAGGTAAGGATAAATCCTGATCCTCCCCATGAGATGGGCCGCCACCACTGCAATGCATTTGGTGAAGACCCGTGAGCCGATGACAAGCGAACAGCATGGCTCGAACTCATACAGGGTCCCTTCGACCTGGAAATGGAGGAACCGCAGATGGATGGACGGATTGGGACATGAAAGAACATGTCCTGCAGATCCAGTGAACAGAACCACATGTTTCGCTCAAGGATGGTATGATCTGGGACAGAGTGACCATCCGAAAGGTGCATGACCTGAGATCTTGATTCAGGTCATGCAGATCTAGAATGGGGCGCCAGCACCCCATCCGCTTGGGCACCAGGAAGTACCGGAGACAAAGCCTGGTTCTGCTGGAGGATCTGCCACTGGAGCTACTGCCTCCTTGAGAAGGAGATGAGCGGATGTCATCTCGGACAGCCAACTGGGTCTGAGCGGATACTCTTTCCTCCCGAGGGACGAGGCTCAGCTTGGGAGGTACTGCTCTAATTCCAGCGGCAGTCCCGACCAACCACTTCGAGAGCCCACCTGTCCAAAGAGACAACGGGCCAGGGGAAAGGAAGTGGTGGAGCCGGCCCCAAGGAGGACCTAGAGCTGAGGTGACGGGAGAGGTTGACAGCCCCGCCCGTCACTGAGTAGGCTTGGAGGAGGAGGCTCCAGGACCTGAACCTCGGCCTCCTTTATGGACCTGGTGGGGTCTGGGCTTGGGCAGGAGGGTGCCAAGCCTGAGCCTGCTGCTGCTTCCGTGCTTCTGTCAACCTTGAAAGGAGGACTCTGAGCCACAGGGAAGAGTGCCAAAGCTTCTTGTTTTCTTCTGCTGGTTCTTGCCCAAAGAACCCTTGGCAGAAGTGGCATCCAAGGTGGCACTGGACTGCTCAATGCACTGAAGGTGACTGGCCACTTTTGGGCCAAACAAGTCGGTCGAGCATGTCAGCTAGTTTGTGCTGGGTATCCGCCGGAAAGGAGGAGAGCCTCAGCCAAACCCTGCACAAGAGGCAACCATGGCAGCCATCGAGGGCACAAGAATCCCCAATGTCCAGGGCCATCTGAAGCTGCTGTTTGGCAACAGCCTGGCCTTAGACCTTCCTGGCAGAATGGTCCAAAAGCTTGGACTCTTTATCAGGAGGTCGGTCAGTGTCGGCAGAACTGCCAGTATGCCAGAACACAGAGATGGTCACCAGGCTCTCTGCCAAGGGTGCTCTGTAAACCCCGCAAGGGACCCCATGGGTACCGTGATACTTAGGGCCATGCTGGCAGATCGGGCTAGACAGGAGACAGGACACTGCCAGAGTTCTAAGGCCGGGCTGACAATGAGTCTCAGCCACAGGAAGGCCTCCGTTGGGGTATCCCTCTCTTAAGGATGTCCGTAGGAGATTTCACGCCTTTTTCTGGATGGTGTCAGGGCATCCCTAGATTCAGAGATGAGGCGAAGAATCCCTTGGAAAGAAGAGGACCTTCTTTGTCTCTAAGCTAATGGTTGATTCATCATCCCCTGGATGAGAATGCAAGCCAGTGACGTCCGAATCCGAGGAATCGGGTATAACTGCCGACCACCCAGGTCACCTTCGACTCACCGAGGGTGGTCTGGGTGACCGTGACCGACAACCGCCGGGAAGCCCGTGTCAGGTCTATCTTCTTGGAAGGAGCCTCCACAGGCTGTTTGGGCGGTGGTTCCACCACAATCGGTGGAGAGACCATTTTGGGCTGGTGGTTTTGCCGGCTCCACGGGCTGAGGAACAGATTTAATCGGCTCCAAAGAGTCGGCTTGCCTCCGGAGGTGAAAGCCAGGTAATGGCCGGTGAAGCAGAGTCAGCTTGTGTCAGTCAAATTAGCTGCTGCCACATGAGGTCCTTGTAGCACCGACGGAGTTTCTGCCGGAGCCTATCCTCATCCGAGGAGGATAAGGATGACCAATGGCGTCGCCTCTTTAAAGCATTTGTGGCTCTTCCTCGGCCTGTCGGTCAAGGGGTCTGAGACCTTGATCGAGATCGGACGGGCCAACTCGGTCGCCGGAGACACCGCCAGACTGGTGATTCCAGAATCAGGACCATACTGATGGAAGTCCCAGCAGGCTGGGTCTCGTCATCTGGAAAGACCAGATTAGGGGTTCAATTGAGGATTACAGTCGGCCAGAGTCAGGCCAAATCGGGTCGATCGGATTGATCATGATTTCGACATCGTCGATCAATAATTCGTCGACTGACCTGATGGCAAGGCTGAAAAGCCAGCGGGCTGAAGAAGCGATGTCGATCGAGGTCGAGACCGCGTCTCCTGGGATCGAGATCTCCCACTGCCAAAGCATCTCCATTGAGACAAAGACAATCCCGGTCCTTCTCCCGCTTACGGGATCGAGAGGAGTGCGAACTCCGCAGATGCCGCTCCCTTGGTCGGGAGAGACTGGCACAATCCAAGGAACCTGAGAAGGTGGAGCCCAGGTTGAGCGGGAACGAGAAGCTTCGAGAGTCTCTGCAGCACGAGCCGCCTCCTCAATTCCCTGCATCTGTTCCAATTGCTCAACGGATCCCGCGGCACGCGGATACCACCCACCGAGCCTCCTTGGATTTCACCAGAGGGTTCCTCTTCTCAGCCTCCCCAGTTTCAAGCGTGCAAGATGGTCATTGAGGACGTTGGGATGAAAGGCGAGACACATATCGCATTTCGAGGTGTCATGGTCGGCACGAGGCAACAGAGGCACGCGGTCTGGGGATTGGTGCTCAACATTTTCTGCCATAAGGGCATCGACGAAATCTGGGGAAGACTTGTCTTCATAGTCAAAGCAGCGAACTTGCAATCGCTAACATGAAAATGCGACTTTCAGAATAACCGAGGTTTGAAAGCCAGGGCCTACAAGATGCGTGAGCAAGAGGAGGCAACCTGAATCTTCCAGCGGAAAGGAAGATCTGGCATCATGGGGTGGAGCCGAGGTATATACCACCGAGTGGGTGGGAGGAACCAGCTTGAAGAGTTCGGTGAGATTTAAAGTGGAAGGGCATACCAAAGAGTGTGGATGAACAACATATCCACGCTCCTAGAATAGGGATTCCAATCTACGTGGGGTGAACTGGAAAATCTCTGCTACCTCCTGCACTAAGGAACAAGTACTGCTGGATGCTTTCCAGACTGCCTTCCTGACTCAAGGTGTCATGGAGCCTACTAGGGAGAGGACTGTTTTGGATCTGGTCCTGCCCAACAGTTCAGGATGTGAAGGTGGATGTGGCACTTGCAGAAAGTGACCACCACATGGTGTGGTTTCACATGGACATGGTTAGAGAGATGGTCAAGACCAAAATGAGAGTCTTGGACTTTTGGAGGGCTGACTTTGGTAGGAGGAGAAGTTCTGAAATGTTACCTTACTGGGATCAGAGGAGGGATGGATGTAGAAGAGCGAAGGACCATAACAAAGAAGGATTAATGGAGGCCACCAGTGAGTGTGCCAAAATCAAAAGTAAGAAAGCTAAGGCCAAAACCCCAGCTGGTTCATCAAGAAGGTGGCAAAATGGTGGGGAACAAGAAGGCAGCCTTTAGAAAACAGGATAGGGTGGACAACGCCACTAAGTCAAGAGAGGCAGCAGGGCGGTAAGGGAGGCAAAGGCCACAAGAGAGGTACAGCTGGGCCAGGGATAAAAGCTGGTGAGAAAGCCTTTTCAGGTATATAAGGAAAAAGAAAAAGGACAAGACTGTCAGGCTAAAACATAAGTGTGGGGGTTGGGCAGAGGTAGTGAAGAAAAGCAGAGGTGCTTAATGGGTACTTCTGTTTGGTCTTCACTCAGGAGAAGGATGGACCTGTACCAAAAGGAGTAGGGGGTGGGGACTGGGTGGAGGAAGTCAAAGACACTGTAATTCAAGCTGACAGGATACTCAAGGCCCTAAGAGTCCTTAAGGTTGATAAATCACCAACAAAATGGCATGCACCCAAGGGTCCTTACAGGACTGGCTGAGGTTCTGGTGGGCCCAGGCAGACCTGTTTAACACCTCTCTGAGCCTGGAAATATGCCTCAGGATTGGAGAATGATGCATGCGGTGCCTCTCCATAAAAGGAGGCCATAGGACAAATCTGGGAATGGCAGACCAGTCAGCCCGATCTCAGTAGTGGGTGAGCTGATGGAGACCATCCTGAAAGAGAGATTGATTGGCTTTCTGGAGGACAATGGGCTCCACGATGATGGGAAGCATGGGCTTGTGTTGGGGAGTTGCTGCCAAACTAATGTAATTGACTTCTTCGTCTGGATTACTAGGACAGTGGACAAGGGCCAGGCGACTGAGATCCTGTATTAAGACTTCAGCAAGGCCTTTGACTCGGTGCCTCACACAAGATTGGTCAGGAAGCTGGAGGACCTGGGGTAGAGGTCTAAGCTTGGGGAATGGGTCAGAAACTGGCTACAGAATAAAAGTCAAGGGTGATAGTCAGGGAGAATTCTTAGAAGCAAGACCTTGACCACTGGGGTCCCACAGGGCTTGGTGCTTATTCTGTGTTGTTTAACATCTTCATAAGTGATATTATGGATGGGATCAAGGGTAAATCTGCCCATTTGCAGATGACACCAATTTCTGTGGGAGGGTGGACATACTGTAGAGAAGGCAAGACAGTAACTCAGGGAGGACCTAGCTAGGCTAGAAAAGTGGCCTGGCATTTGGCAGCTGGGGTTCAATGCTAAAATTTGCAAAGATATGAAGTTGGAGGTAAGAATCTGGTGCCAAATACTGGTTGGGCATAGTGCAGGTAACCAGGTCAGAGGATGAAAAGGACCTGGGAGCAATATTCATAAGTGACATGAAACACTCTACAGACTGGCAGGGCAGCAGCGCAAAGTACATCGGATGCTGAGCTGTCTAGCCAGGGGAATTCTACTAGGAAGGCAGAGGTCATTCTGCACTATAAAGGTCACAGGTAAGACCACACCTGGAGTATACTGTGCAGTTTGGTGCCCCTACCTTAAGAAGGATATCAACTTGCTGCAGATATTCCAGAGAAAACCAAGATGATCCAGGAGCAGCAGGGCAGCAACTATGAAGAGAGGCTCAAGGGCTCAACATGTACTTTGGAAACAGGAAGGAGCTGGGGACATGATTGAGACCTTCAGGTACCTAAAGGGTAGTAACAGGGTGAGCACTGAGGGCTTCTTCAACCTTAGAGGAACAAGACCACTAGGGGCACAGCCTAAAGTTGGTAGGGAGGATTTAGGAGGGAGATGAGGAGGCATTTTTCACAGGGAGGGTGGCGGCCAAGTAGAATGAGCTGCCAGAGGAGGTGGTATCTTACAAATAGTGGACAGCTTCAAGGCGAGTTGGGATCGGGTGAGGGAAAATTTGCAGGTAGAAGGGAGGCAAGCGGGAGGGGACGGAGGAAGTTGAGGGAGGTCAAAGGGAAATGAAAAGGGGAGCAGTTTTTGTAAATACACAGGAGCTCCACAATCGAACAGATTAGATGGACCATAAGGCCTTTATCTGCTAGCATGTTCATATGCTTTTGTCAGTGGTACTAGTTTTGAAAGTGGATCCCATCTTTGAGACCAGTTGTCCCTTAAGTGATACTGGACATCTCTCATTCAGAACCTGGCTCATGGAACTACAGCTGTGGATGTAGCCATATGCCTAAGTAACTGCAGGAAGTCACTTGCTAGCCTTGGCTGACCTGCTGTGAAAGACTCTGCTGTTGCTATCAAAGCAGTAACTCTGCCCCAGCCTGCGGGAGGAAAGCTTTCCCCTACATGGTATTTAACTCTGCTTCCATGAAGTCCAGTACTTGAACAGGCTCTAGCTGGGTCTTCCATAGGTTTCTAAAGAATCCAAGGTGCTTTTACTAAATGAATTGAGCACCTTGTCTCTTGTTCTGTTTTCTTGAGACTAGCCAGTCATCCTGGTAGGGGAAAACCACTACTCCTTCTTTTCTCAGATGTGCGGTCACCACAGCCAAACACTTTGTGAGAACCTTTGGAACTGAGGTGAGACAAATGGGAGAGCTGTGAACTACTATTGGCAGTTCACCAGCTTGAAGCTGGGCATTTTCTGTGAGGCTGTCTGACTGGGATATTAAAACAGGCATCTTTCAGGTCCAGGGATCCAAGCCAATGACCTTTCTGCAAAGATGGTATCACTGTCCTTGGTGTGACCATCTTGAATTTTATTTTTTCAAATGTTTGTTCAGAAACCTGAGATCTAAAGTGAGTCACCACTCACCATTTTCTTCTGGGCCAGGAAGTATCTGCAGAAGAGGCAACTGCCCCACTGGGAGGCAGGGACTGTTTCTATGGCTTGCTGTATTAACAGTTTTTCATGTCTAGTTCCGCAGACTTTTCTGTGAGACAGTGAGCTGGAAAACTGCCTTCTGCAGGCACAGAAAGTGCCTGAAATGCAGACACAACCTGAAACCCACTACTTCCAGTACCCACTTATCTGTGGTAATATTTACCTGTTCCTGGAAGTAGTGGCCAATCTTCCTCCACTGGCAATGGTTGGGTGACCTGGGCAAAACTGTCAGCTTTTTTTTTTTGGCTGGGGTTTAAGTACTGGAGCTGCAGCATCATGCCTGGAATCCCTTTTCCCTTTCCCTATTCTTTGTGACTGGTACTCACAGGGGCATAATAGGCGTAGGCTCTTATCCTGCCTCTGTCTCCTCTTCTGTATGACCTGTTGGAGGTAGAGGCTATTTCCTCCTCAGTGTTACTTTTTAAAAGTGGTTTCTATTCATCCACTTTTTCATGTGAGGCCTCTGTTTTGTCACCAAATAATCAATCTCCCTCAAAAGAAATCAGTAGTCCTCAGCCAGGAAAACCTTCTTAAGGACAATGCATGAGCTAAACCTCTGGCTGCAGTGTCATTAATGTCCACTGTAGTGTGGAAATTATATTTTGTGATATCCAGGGCTGATCCGCTGTGGCAATCAGGTCCTGTGCCAATTCACTATCTGCTCTGTCAGTGCCAGAACAGTGTTCCAAGAACTTTCTGGTACTGTGCTATATGTGTGAGTAAGCTGACTGCCTAATAAGCAAGGGCGCTGCAGCATAAACCTTTTTGGCCAAAGTATCAAGCTTTTGAGTCCTTTTCAGGGAGTTGTGCAGATAGTGATTTTGTTCTCTCTTAAGCAGCAGTCTGGGCATACAGGTACTCCACTCCCTGGTTGTCCACCTGATATTTTCTTTCAGTTTTCTTACCTATGGCTATAGCTGAGGTGGGTGCAGACATAATTTTTGATGTGGCCTTCTTAAGTGGTTTATGTATGGAAGTAGCATTTCTTTATGGAGGCAGTATAATGTAATGGTTAAGGGCATTGAGCTGCAAACCTGAATACCTGGGTTTGAATCCCACAGCCCCCACTTGCAAACTGTGTGACCCTAAGCAAATCACCTAACTTCCATGTGCTCCCAGGTTGCACCGGGAAACAAGCTCGACTTAGTGCGCTTTCCTGGTTAAACAATTTCCTTCTTGCTAGAGCTACTCCCAAAATGTCCATAAAATCAGCATCCTCTTCATCCTTGTCTGTCTCTAGTGGGAAGATGTTGAGGGCATCAATCATCTGTCTGACAAATGAGGAAACGGGTGAGCAGTCCTCACTATGCCTTGAAAAGGTTTGAAATCTTGCAGGTGCACCCTCTAATTCCATGGGGTCACCTTCCTCCATTTGTATACAATATTCTTCTTCCTCCTCCTCCACAAGCAGAGAGGTTGGAGCCTAAGCCGGTGGGGGGGGTGTATCTTACTGAAATTTCCCATGGCCTCGAAAACTGCCACATTTTAATATGCCCTCTAATTAGGGTATTTTAACTGTGCCCTCTAATAAGGGTATTCTATCTGTGCCCTCAGATGAGGGTATTTTATCTGTGCCATCTTCCTGCTCCTTTCTCCGTTCAGAAGGAGTGGCAGTGACATTATTTCTGTTAAATTTACTTTTGGCAGACACCGTTTCCAGTGTCTGCTCTGAGGCACTCTTATTTTATTTTGCCATCACTGGATTCAAGGTTCCCCTTTCAGATACCCTCATGTTTAAGTGAATGGGTTAGTATTTCCACGTGGTATATCTAAATTATGATTTGGTATGCATTCCTCTCTTGTGAGGTTAGGGTAATAGGTTGGGGTTTCCTGTTAGGGCCTTGTTAGCTGCTGTAATTGGTATGATCCACAAATATTTTGTTTCTATTCCTCCCAAGGCCTGAAGAAACAGTCCTAGAACCCCATGTATCTGCATGGTTGCAGTCATGATTTTCCTTATTGTTTTTTTTTTTTTAATTTTTCCCAGTAGCTCTCAGAAACCTGCATTCTTGACTTATTTTATTACGTTCTCTCCAGCAGGCGGATGGGTGTTTCCTGAGTGCACAGAAACCAGGCTCTGGGTTTCCAAGCTAATTCTTGCCATCTAAATGAGCATGTAGTCTTGTGTGCTAAATTTAGAATTCCAGTCCAGTTTTCTTCTGTTTATACAGATTCGAATTCACACTTAATTCACGCCATCTGTCCTCGTGTTCTGCAGGTAGAAACATAGAAACATAGAATTTGACAGCAGATAAGGACCACTTGGCCCAACCAGTCTGCCCATTTTCCTACCTAACAGATAAGCTGCAGATCCTAGTTAACCAACAGCTTACTTCCTTCACCCCACTAGAACTGCCTTATAACTGACCCATGCATTCTTGAATTCCCCACTGTACTTGACTCCACGACCTCCTCAGGGAGGCTGTTCCATCATCCACAACCCTCTCCGTGAAAAATACTTCCTCACATTACCTCTGAGCCGCCCTCTATCTTCAAATTGTGCCCCTTGTTCTTGCACATCTCTTTTTCTGGAAGATGCTACCCTCTTGGACCTTGTTGATTCCCTTGAGGTACTTGAAAGGTTCTATCATGTCCCCTCTCCCTTCTTTCCTCAAGGGTATACATATTAAGCTCCTTTAGTCTTTCTTTGTATGTCTTCTGGTGCAGACCCTACACCATTTTGGTTGCCCTCCTCTGGGCAGCCTCCACTCTGTCTATGTCTTTGCGGAGATGGGGTCTCCAGAACTGCACACAGTACTCAGATGGGGTCTCACCAACTGTCCGTACAGAGGGATAACAACTTCCTGTTTTCTACTATTGATGCCTCTCCTATGCATCGAGTATCCCCCAGCCTTCCTTACTGCCTTCTCACATTGCTTGCCCACCTTTAGGTCATCTGATGTAATTACCCCCAGGTCCCTTTCCAGTTTACTGTTGTCAGTATCTCACCCCCATTGTGTACTCTTCCCTGGGTTTTGTTTCCCAGGTGCATTACCTTCGCTTCTTTGCACTGAATCTGAGCTGCCGTACATTTGACCATTCCTCCAACCTTGCCAAGTCCCTTCTCATCTTTTCAGGTTTTTCTATAAAGCAGATATTATCCCTCCATGTTCTCACTTCCAAATTTAACACTGCGGTTCTTAATGCCTGCAATCTTTGCTTGCTTGGGAGTTTTCTAATATACAGTATGCTCCAAGTTGAAGGAACCTAAAATGTTCTATGTTTAGCAAATCAAATTTCTGACTTGTTGGAATGCTAAGGTGATGTTTTCTTGTTTATATACTGTTTATGGTATAATACCCTCCTTTTCTAGGCACCTATATCCCCACCTAATCTACCTAGTTCAAAGTCTTTATCTACAGAGAACCATTTAAGGTCCAATAATATGTGTGCAGCATATTTTCTAAGAGAAATGTTACCAGTACGTCAAGACCACTTTTATTCCTGTTACATTTGTGTTCTTAGCTGCCCTGTAGACATTTGTTGATGAGAACAGCCTGTACTGGTGCACACCCTGTTCTGTTTCTTCAGTAACATTCCATTTGGCACAATAACCTGTATTACAACATAACATCACAGACCTTTTTTCTTTCTGTCATATAGCTGTTTGGCCACTGAGCTACTGCCTACTCCTGCCTTATTTTGTCTTGCACTGCGCAACCCCACAGCCCTGTCTGCCGCTCCCCCACCGTTATGGCTGATGGGGTTCGACAAGGGCGAGTCCCAAGGGTTTTATTCATGATGGATTCAGTACATTACCCACTGAGAGTTTTAAAGTCTGCTGTTCACAATTTTATAGTTTTTCCTTCCTGATAGGGCAGAGATTTTATCCTATTTACTGTGTTCAAATGCTGCCGTTTACGTCCTTTGTTCTTCCTAAGCCTTCTCTTTCCCACCATCAAACGTTCTCTATTAAACTAAAGATGTTGTGCACTGGTGTTTTACCTCACCTGCCAACCTAAGACAACTTTCAATCTTTTCTTTCTTTTTCAAATCAAGACACTGCTTCAGTCTCTGCTTCTCATTTGGTAGTCATTTTCCAGGCGCCTGCTTTCTGCTATTCTCAGTCTTCACTTCTAAACACCTGCACCATGTTTTTATCTCTGCCATAGTTTCTGCCACCATTTCTTTCCCTGCCGTGGGTTCTTTCTGTATTGCTTCCAGTTGCTCTCTTGGGTCCTCAGTGAAATCGTGCTCCTCAGTTTCTGCCTTGTGATTCTTGATGCCTCTATCTCAAAGTGCAATTCCGCTTCTTGAGATTGTGGAATAAGGGGGCCCAATCCTCGAAAAATATTTTAAGTTTCTTTGAAAAATGGGACTGAAATTTTATATTTCATTCTCTCAGTGCCCGTTCTTGTTAGGATATCCCTTTTCAAAATATCTGGTGCACAGAAGTCATGGTTATGGTACAGTCTCTGGTTACTGTAAAATATTTATCTTTCTTCCAGATGATTCCTAATAATCCCTTTTTCCTTGAAGCTGTGGAATTTGAAAACAACTGATCTCATATGTACCTGGGGCCATCGTCATGAGTCACAAGCACTCTCTATGCTCAGTCTATGTTCAGCATTAGTTCTGGCCTGAGATCAAGGCACACCTTCAAGCATTTCTCAATGAAGTTGGTCGTCTTTCCCATTGTGATCTCCTCCTTTAGGTCACAGATTCTTTTACTAAAACTGGACTCAAATTCTGGCCTGTGATTTGCTAAAACCAGATTCGTGACCGAAATAGTAGGCACTGCTGCCTTCTGAAGTCCTTAGCAATGAGCAATAGTTAAAACAAATACTGCCCACTGAAGTCACGATGTCGTATGATCCTCTCACATAACAAGGTGTCGGTTCCGGATACTGAGCACACCCTGATTCTGTTTTTCCCTCCTTGGTAGTCTAGTGGCCCACTGCCCCAATCAGTCAAATCTTTATTGCCCCACCCTTACCCTGAGATGGTGGCCAGTATTTACCCTTGGTTCACTTTCTACTGGTTAGGCCATCTCACATAAGTACAATGACTTGTGTTATCAAAGTGACATTTATCAACAAAGTTATTTAGCTAGCACAAGTCACTGCACTAGCACAAGATGGTGGCCAGTAGCAGAGGTGAACAGAGGGTATATACCAGCCACTGCCTCGAAGTTGGGGAGGAGGTGAAGTGATGACAGTAACTGGGAGAGGGGTGAGGCCATGGAATGGGGCAGCTGCCATGTGGCAGTTTGCTCCACCTGGGAGGGCTGGCAGCTAGTTCTGGTGCTATGGTGACACCAGCCACAGGACCAGGAACTTGTTCCTCCTGCAGTAAGTCATGCATGCATAGTGACAAAAGGCTTTCACTCGTGCCAAGGGACAGAGGAGAGATCAGAGGAAAATGGGAAGAAAACATAGCTAGCCACCGCCAGAATGACGGCTTCACCCTGAGATAGGATAGAGCCCTGAGAATTAGGTTCTATCCCTGCAAGACAGACGGCTACTTGGCAGAATAAACATTACATATGAAACAAAAATAACAAAAAGGAAATAGGGAGGACCACTAGCACCAGAGGAATTTCTTTAAAAGCATTCATACTGGGAGGATATGTGTGTGCGTCACTAGTACCAAGGAAACAGACTGGTTGCAGTCCCAAGCCCAAGAAACAAAGTAAGAATAAGCGGGAGGGGAATAATTCAAGCAAGGTTTAACAAAACAGATCCTGAATGGAGTTGTTTCAGGATATGGTAGGAAATTCTGACCCTCTTCGGATGAAATATTGATTGAAAATAGTTATACTGCCCTCATCCTTTGCCTTGAGGTGATATAACTACTGTCAGTCAACAGTTCATCCCTCGGGTTAATTTTTTGCCATAATGTTCTTTGACTGGTCAACATTTGCATATCATCTTGTTGACGAGTGCCACCCAAGTCTGTGTTTTTCCTCTTAAAAGCACTAAAATTTGCCTCAGTATCATCTCCTGGAAGTGCTCTATTTTTAACAGGCTGCTGAGAGTTCACCGATTTGCCTTAACCTCTCTCAGCCTTATTTAGTTTTACAGTATTCATGTTGGCCTTGATGTCCTTATATTCTCTCCGATTTTGCTGTGGAACTGTTTGATTTCCTTAAAGCAAATCAAACTCATCTGTGGGGAGCTGAACTTGATCTTCTTCCAATAGGAGCTGAACTTGGTCTTCTTCCAATACTAGGTGAGCAGGCAGCACAGGTGAGCATGCGCGTGCACATGACTATGCTTAGCATGGCACCAGTCTGTGTTCCCTCCATTCCCTACGTTACTCTGACTGCACTGCCACCTGTGGTCACCCAGGTTATATGCTGGCATTTGTTGTTCCTAAATGTGGTGGCATTCACAGAAACAAAGCTTGTCTTTCTGCTGCAGCCAGATAAAGAGACCGTTCTGAAGATGACCCTCCATATCTACAACTATGGTGACATTGTCTGTGGTGCAGCCACCCTCGCCACTATGACCACCTACCCTCCCTGGAGCGACCTTCCCTTGAGGGTCATTATTGTTACATTTCTGGCCTCGCTCAGGCCAGAATGTCCTTCTGATCTTGTTCCCAGTCAGGGAACTGGTCTACTGTTGCTGTTTGCACACATTTATATGTGACTGTTCTAGTTTGTACATGATATATTTGTACATCGTTTTACTACATTATATATAGAATGAAGTACAGGTCGATGTATATAATGAGGCGTTTGCACACACCAGAGGGTTAGATGCTACATAAACCCGAGCAAAGCTCGAAGGTTTATATTAAAAGCATCTATTCCTCTCGTAGGGTGTGTGTGTAACTTTGAGTTTACACACCGACTATTTAATTAATATAATTGCTGGGTTTGCTTTTTTTCGCCACAGCAATTATATAACATGAATGGAGGTTTCTATGGTCTGCCCGATTAGATTTCAACATGTGGTCCTTGACTCATGTGCTTTTTTCCAGTTATTTAAAATCTTTTTTTTTTTTCGTCGGTAGTAAAACAAGTTCTTTCCCTTTTAGATTTT
Source organism: Neoceratodus forsteri (assembly GCA_016271365.2). Taxonomy (NCBI): domain Eukaryota; kingdom Metazoa; phylum Chordata; order Ceratodontiformes; family Ceratodontidae; genus Neoceratodus; species Neoceratodus forsteri. Next base: position 417,177,396 of record CM057452.1, on the reverse strand, counting down.
CTGTTTAAAAATCGCACTTATGCTGAGTCCAAGTGGTGGTTCAGTCTTCTGGGGAAAACTATGTGGCCAGTGGTCCGAAGGAAAACTGCAGCGGGCATGTGCAGAGCAAGGAAACCATGCGGCGTGTCTGTCATTATAAACACTCCTTTATAGCAACATTACGCCTCAGTTTCCTATGGGAAAAAGGTAAAGCCAGTTTATTATTATTTATTGTATTGACGTTTTATACACATTCATCTGTGGCTACTCTTGTTTGGACATTCTTTATTTGATCATCACTGTTCTGTATCACTATTAATTTATTTACTGTAGCTTGTTGTATCTTCTTATCCCAGTGTTCCTGCCTCCTCAAGGATGCACCTGAAAACAAGCTGTTAACAGTTCAATGTTCCTTCCCAGGCCAACTATTTTAAATGCACAAATGCATAAGAGTGTAAAGGTAGCAAGAAAAGGAACCAAACCTTTATATTTGCAGTGAGGAATATGCAGTGGGAATGATGAAGACCTTCTAATAAGAGAAGCGGAGGGTAGAGTATAGACAGCGCCGGGTACAGGGAGGAAGGCAAGGGCAAAATACCAGAAAGAATGGAAAAGGTAGTCCTGCTTAGCTAGAGTGGATTTGGGGCTGTACTACACACCATATCCTTGTAGTCAAAGAATGGGAGAATAATTTGTTTACAGCAATCTTTCAACATATGGAGATGGGGATACAACTTTATTCTGATATAGTGCAGCATGTTATAGTTTATATACATTGAACTGTGCTTTCCTTCTGACAATTAGTGTATTCACAAAGGAAAGATGATGTTTACTTATTTATTTATTTTAACTTTCTATTTATGCCCACTGATCTCCAGCCTCCAAGCACTTCCAATCCCTTGCCTCCCCAGCCACGGCCACCCACCTCCACAGAGCCTTGATATGTTCCCCTCGGTAGGGTCGGGGTTGGGGACACCCTGATATCTCGCCTCATCAGGCGATACATGCACTGGGGCCCAGATATACCAGGGGCTGTCGCCACGGAGGAGCTGGCGCCACAGTCTTTACTGTTTTTGTTTGCCACTGGGAAGTTAGGGTGCAGTGAAGTCAGGCGCGCCAGTGCACACCATGGATGTCCACACGATAACATCAGCGATGTCCTCTTCCCAATCCATCTCCAGCTGCATTGCCACCTGTTGTCACCCAGGTGTCGGTATCACAGTAGACAATGGAGTCCTCCCACCATGGAGGGAGAAGCGTCCCTCGGACACTCCATCATCCTCCCTCAGTCTCAGTCTGGCCCCAACGACCTGAGCTTGTTCCCAAACTCTGTCACCGATGATGTTTATTTTAATGACAGGCTGGCTATTAGCAGGTGTAAAAAGCTCTTTTAGTGCAACATAAAGGAGCCATGGACAAAGCGAAGTCAAGTTTAAAAGAGCAAAATAAAGGCTTGTTTACACTTACCTATCTGTGCATGCAGAGTTGCTGATCTGATCCCAGCGGATCAGCATGGACAGGACCAGAGGGTGCAGAGGTCACCGATGCAGCCATTTTTGTTCACTAAGGTGTGGAAGCAGAAACGCTTGGAGGCATTCCTGGTCCATGTCTAGACACTACCCACCACCTGCAGTACTGCAGCCATCATGGGGTCATGGTTCAGGGCTCAGGGAAGGACAGCACAAAAGGAGAGTGAGGGAATGTCATTTTTTATTTAAAAAAAAAGGGATTCTGGGAAAGCAGGCCTGGGTTTTGAGGAAGAGAACAGACAGAGGGACAGAGTGGAAGTTATTTTAAAGTTAATAAAAAGATGCACCACTCCATTAGATCCTCGTGTCATGCCCTGTCCCATTCTCTCTCAAAACATACCCACAACCTTGAGGAGCATAAGCAATGATGCAGGAGGCTGTAGTGTAGAAGCAAGGGTTTGCAGTTAGGCAGGCACAGCAAGAATTTTAACAATAATGCTGCATACACGGTAAGTTATATAAACATGCCACAAAGGCTTTAAATCACTTACTTCATCTGTTTGGATCAATATGGCTAGAAACATATAGAGCAGTTACTTACCAGTAACAGCAGACCTTTGAGAGAATCTCCTCCATTGGCCCATACCTTTGGAACTGTAAGTTGCAGCGTCAGAACTTCAGGAAACTTTTGCCTAGCTGGGTGCCGCCCATGATGATGTGTAACGTTAGTGCCTATAAGACATGGTGACCCCTCACTCCTCAGTTTCCCAGTGAAGACAGCGTGGAGGGCCACAAACCAAGAGAAACCAGGAGGTGACACTGGGACCAGGCACACAAGGGAAGGCTGGGACTGGTGATAGAAGAACATACACGACATAAACAAAAATACTTTCCACAAAGGCAGTGGGGAAACAAGCTAGCTGGTACCTGGGAAAAGGAGGGTGGGTGTGCTGTGGCTCAGTGGAAGAGATCCTTTTGAAGACCTACCATTACTGGTAAATAACTTCTCTGTCTTCATCGAGGACATCTCCTCCATTGGGCCATGCCTTTGGAATGATTTCCACTCAGTGCAAAATCCCAAGAGGCTGGCAAAGTCTGATATGGAACCATGAAAGAAGGCCTTGCAGGACAGCAAGAACAATGCCGCACGTCTGCAGGAGTTAATGTCCAGACTGTAATGTTCAGTACATGTGTGGACAGTGCTCCATGTTGCAGCAGTGCAAATGTCAGCAGCAAATACACCCTGGAAACAGGCAACAGAGGTGGCCACACCATGAGAAGAAGCCCCACACAGCCCCAGGAAGTTCCTTACCATACTTCCTATAACAAAAGCAATACAGTTAGCCAGGTACTTAAAAGGCACTGTTTACACAAGTAAGTCTTTCTCCGAGGGCAAAAGACCCCAACAGCTGAGAAGACTTTCTGCAGTCCTTTGTGCTTCTAACAGAAACATAATGATCTGTGTACATCAATAGTATGATGTAATTCCTCACCTTTCTTAGTGCATTCAGGGTAATATGCTGTCAGGTTGACAGTCTGATTCAGTGTGAATTCAGGCGCCACCTTAAGTAGAAACATGATTTGTACATAGTGCCAGCCTATCCTTATGGAAAATAATGGAGGGGTGAACACTTTTAACTGCCTGAAGCTTATAAATCTGTCTGACTGATGCAACGGCAACCAGAAAAAGTGCCTTCAAAGAAAGGAAGTGTAGTTCACAAGTTGCAATGAGCACAAGAGGAGTCAAAATCAACTGTTCAAGTATAAATTAAGGTACCTTCAGGCCCTGGAGTGAGCGAGCAGAGACGTGGCAGTTTTGCATTGTGTGGGAATGCAAAAGTCCAACTCTGGATGACCTCATCTTACAAAGTGGTTGTCTGCCATGGAAATCAGCAGTCTCACTCGTGTACCTGAGACTGGGGGAAACTTAGCCTGTCTGATATGGACTCCTAGAAGAAAAACAGCTGTCAAATGCAGGCCACAGAAAATGCCCATTACCATACTCTCATCGCTTCCTGTACAGAAGGTAAAGTGAGTGCCCTCGCTTGTTGATATAGTGCATAAATAAACGCCGACTGCAAGCAAGCAGCAAGGGACTTGTGAGGAATCCAACAGGTAGCCCACCTGTAGTATGTACAAAATTTGCAAACAAACCACACTAATGGATAATACAGTAAAATTTACTAGTAGCTCAAAATCCACTGAAGCTTTATTGCACGAGAACTCTCACAGTGAAAGATCACAAAACAGGCTGAATTTTACTCTTCACAAAATGGTTATCATAGTAAAAGATTATGGATGTGAATGAAAATACATGTAGTCTAATTCATGCCAGCTTTGTTCTAACAATAATTATTATAGCATCTTTCATAGCATTCTTGCCTAGTGCATATATGGAACAAACAGTGAGCTGCAAAATAGTGCTGTCTAAACCAGAACAGTAACAAAATGCAACCAAACAGTATTTAATACTCAAAGGTAGAACAGGCTGGAAAAGAGCAAAAGTAATCAGGTGTGAGGAGAAATTGAACTAAGCTCCAACTCAAATTCAGTTACAATTACAGTATAATATTTTCCAATTATTTAAATTTAGAGGAGCTTAACACACAACACAAAAGGAGGTGGGGAAAGAACAGAGGTAAACATAAACATACATTGATCATTATAGCCAAACTCCTAATTGCAGAAGGATGATAAAGTTAGATGCACCTGCAAAGGAGAAAAAGAAGAGTAACAGCAAATGAGAAACATTATATATACAAACACTGTAAATAGATACATGTGGCTGACATAAGGCTCCTCATATTTCATTCACTTCTATAACCTTTAACAATGATTTAATTTTGTGAACAGTAAAACTATTTTGTATGGTACGATGTCACTAAATATTTTGTTAATATTAATGAGTATGGGCATTTAAATTGATGTATGTCTCTATGTGCCATGCCCCTGACGAAGAACTTGGTCTTGAAGCATCAGGGTAACGGCATTCAGCCTGTTCTGTGATCTTTCACCATGAGAGTTCTTGTGCAACAAAGCTTCAGTGGATTTTGAGCTATTACTGGTGAATTTTACTTTATTATCTGTGAGTACAGTTCCCTTTACAAATTGATACAGTGCATCACACTGAAGCTGTCTGTTTATATTAACAAGGGACATGGAGAGATGCACTGCAAAGGTCTAGAGCCCAAGAAGACTAGCCCTTATCCCCACATCACATGAAGGGATCTGAATCCTGGTTTTCTGCAATCCCTAGGCCTGGTACAGACCCAAGTGGGCACCCCATTCCCTTTCTGGAAGCATCCGTCATGAGGATATGCTCTGAAGATGGGGGAAAGAAGGAGTCACTCTGCAGTAAGTGTAGGGGTTCCACCACCACAGCAGAGACGCTTTTAGAGGGAATCATGATAAGCATCATGGGTTCCAACTAGTTCATCAGTTGATCCCACTGGGATTCTCATATGAAGACATGCTAATGGGATGGTTACAATGGCAGCTGCCATAAGGCCCAGGAGGTGAGGTATGGTCCTGGCAGACATATAGTGACTCCTGTGTATGAAATAAGCCTGAGTAATCAGGGCCACTGCTTAGGTCAGGAATGCACTGCCCACTGTTATGTCCAGTACTGCTCCAATATACTGAGGTGTTGGCAAAAGTAAGATTAGATTTTAGTACACTGATGGTGATACCCAAGTCCTCGAACAACTGCTGTGTCTAAGATACTGAGTTCTGAATCACTTCTGGATGGGCCCTGCAGGAACCGGGTCATCCAGACAGGAGCAGGCATAAAAAGCCCTTTGTTCCGGAGGGCTGCTGCCACAACTGTGCAGCATTTTATTAATACCTGTGGTGCCAAGGACAAGCCAAAGGCAAGACTCAAAACTGATAATGTCAATTCTCCAGGGTTTCCTGAGGTACTGCTTGTGGCATTTTCTGATTTTGATATGAAGGTAAGCATCCTTCGTATCTGAGGGCAAAGCCAGTCTCCTTTCTGCAGAAGAGGAAGGAGAGCCTGAAGAGACATCATTTGAAACTTTTTGTATTCAATTAATTAATTTATTTAGTTCGTTTTTGTTAACTGGGTAGGGTTCACTAGGGAATAATTTACAAAATCACACATACCTGCATAATGAAAAGCATCATGGGCTGCATGCCAATGACCATTGCATTTTAGACTGGTTCAGCTTTAGCAGGAATGCATGGTGCCAAAGGACCTCTCACATAATCTGCAAAGTGTGGAAACAGAACACACAGGCACATGTTTTGTCCTACCCAGGACCCAGTGTGCCTCGTCTGTATTACACCCTAGGGGAAATGAACCAGCCCTAAGTTGGTCTTATGGGTTTGGGCCAACCCCCAAAAAAAAAAAAAAAAAATTAAAAGATTAAAGAACCCCAGTGCAAAAGCACTGAGGAAAGGGTTACCCCAAAGGGCACTGGCAACAAAACAGATTACTCACCTGTAACTCTAGTTCTAGGAGTGGTATATAATGTTCATCCACACTTTCCGCAGTTAGTAATCCAGACATTTAGTAATCCAGACAAAGTGGATAAGGGAGTCCACGCCTGAAGCTCACTTAATAAGCAGCCAAAGCAAAGAACATACAAACAATGGTTAATAGACACTAGCGTGCATTGTGGCAAACAGAGAGATAACCACAGTTTGGTCTCTGTAGGTTGGTGAAACTACTGGCAGATGCTGGTGGGGCGAAGTTCTGGATCTTTTGTATGCATCAATAAAATTATTTTAAACAGAGACCAAACTATGAGTAACTTCTCTGTTTGCCACAATGTACACTTGTGCCTGTTAGTCACTGTTTGTATGTTTACTTTCTGGCAGTTGCCTTTCCCCTTTAAGACTGGCCAGAACGTCTTCAAGCTGGCTCCTCCCAGCAACCCAAGTGGTAACTCCCTTGGCTCTACCCCATGATGCCAGATCTTGCCTGCTGGAAGCAGTAGAGCGCCACAGCCAGGGAGGTTGGGTGGGTTAGTGTGGATGAACATCATATACTACTCCTAGAAAGTACAGTTACGTAAAATCTTACCGTAACAGTAGATCTTGAGGAGCATCTCTTGCCACAGGTAATACACTTGGGTCATCACCAGAGGTCACTATGGCACACGGCAGCTCTTCTAGCAGTCTTTCCAGGGCCAACCACATGACATCATCTTCCTGTTTCCTATAAGTGTGGTGGTTCCTGGTATCCTCAGTTTCCCTGCCAGATTCAGCTCGTTAGCGAGGACCAAGGGAAGTCGAGGGTACTAAAAGGTGTTCCAACACACAAGTCATTGAACAGAATTTGTTCTCATAGAGAAGGAGGAGGGTAGAGGAAGGGATCATACAGTACCTGCTGCAAGAGACACTCCTCAAAGATCTACTGTTACGTAAGATTTTACATAACTGTACTATCTTCCATGGAGTGGTCTCTTGCAGCAGGTAATACACTTGGGATGAATCCCAAGCAGTAAACCCAGAAAGGGTGGTCATTATGACAGGAGGCCTTGTAGCAATAGCTCGGCCAAAGGTCGTTTCCCACAGCATGAAGCAATATCTAAGTTGTAATGCTTCATGAAAGTGTGAACTGTGGACCAAGTAGCTGCAATGCAGAGATCCGGTGATAGAGGCCTTAGCAGGCTGCAGTAGTGGCCATATCTCTGGTAGAATGGGCTTGGACAGGTCCAGGTAATGACTTGTATTCAGAATAACAAAATGTTATGCAATGCGCCAGCCAATTAGAGAGAGACAGTTTAGTGACTGGGAGAGCTTCTCCTGCCTGAGGTGAAGGAACAAAAGCTGAGAAGTCTTCTAATCATTTTAGTTTGATTAGTGTAGTATCATAACATATGATGGACATCTAAGTATGTAAGAGGTGTTCACCCCATTTGGAGGTGTCAGGATAATATATTGGTAAGTCCAAGGACTGGTTTAAGGTGTGTTCAGACACCACCTTAGGTAGGAAGGAAGGGTTGGTACAAGTGCCACCCCATCTTTGTGAAAATCAAGTAAGATTCTCTACACAAGGGCATGGAGCTCGAAATACATTGAGCTGAAGTGACAGCCACTAAGAATAGTGTTTTCCAAGAAAGAAAATGGAGGTCACAAGAGGCTGTCGCCAAAGGGCTCAATAGTTAATTTCTCTAATAGGAAACTGAGATCCCACAGAGGAGTGGGTCTTCTGATAGGTGGCATAATATGCAACATTCTTCTTAAGAACATTTTGGCTAGCTGATGTTAATACAGTAATCTACCATCCAGAGGTTCATGGAAGGCCAAAACAGAGGCCAAATGGACTTTGATGGAGGACCAGCTTAATCCTGTTTCGCAATCGAGGCTAGGTAATCCAAGATTTTCATCAATGGACAAGAGTAGGGATCCAGTGATCGAAACAGTCCATGTGGAAAACATTTCCATTTAGCATTTTAAGTTTCCCTTGTTGCTGGTTTACAGAATGCAGCAATATATTGGCAACAGGAGAGGACACTTGTAGATGTGCTATGAAGGCATCCTCAGGAGCCAAGCATGAAGGTGTAGTGCCTTCATGTTAGGATGTAGAAGGGTCCCTTGATTCTGAGTCAAGAGATCTGGTCTGACTGTCAACAGAATGGGTTCCTCTACCGAGAACTGCTGAAGTAGAGGAAACCACACCTGCAGAGGCCACAGACAGGCTATGAGAATCATGGTGGCAGGTTCAAGTTGTAGTTTCAGTAGAGTCTGTTGCAGGAGTGGGACGGGCGGGGGCATATAAGAAGAGTCCTGTCCATGTTTGGGATAGGGCATCTATAGACTGTCCCTTTGCTTGGGATAATGGAACAGTACCTGAGGAGATGGTGACTGACTGGGGAGGAAACAGGTCCAGTTGCAGGGTCCCCACAGATGAAAGATTTTCTGGAGCACTTAGTAATGAAGTGTCCATTCATGTGCAGACAACTGGCGTACTGAGAAAGTTGGCCAGGAGGTTGTAATTTCTGGCAAAGGATAGCTGTTAGTGTGAGGTGTTGCCGAATGGCTTCCTGCTAGATGCAAACATCTCCTTGCAAAGTGTATGGAATTTCGCACTCCTTGTTAGTTGAGGTAGAATACTACTGCCGTGTTGTCTGACTGAATCAGCAACTGTCCCAGAGACAGGTGAGGCTGAAAAGCCTGGAAGGCTAAGCAAACCGCCTCAATTCCAGAAGACTGATGTGGGATGAGGGACAGAAGTGATCCACTTGCCTTGTGTCCTGTGAGTACCCAGGTGTCACCCCACCCTTCCAGGGATGCATCTGTGGTCAATGTTTGTAGAGGCAGTGGGGACTGGAAGGCATGCCTTGACATAGGTTGGCTCGAGCATCCACCATACTAGGGCAGATTGCAACGAGGGAGTGACTCTGATTTTGGCTTCAAAATTTTCCTGTTCTTTGAGACCACTGGTTCTGGAGAACCAACTGGACTGGTCTCATCTGAAGATGGGCTAAAGCTACTGTAGAGATGGTAGTGGCTATGTGACCTAGGAGACACAGCATGCGCCAGGCTGTGACAACTTTCTGGGCCTGTATATGCAATGCCAGAGATAGAAGTTTGTCTTGTCTGTTGGCCGGAGGTAAGCCCTGGTAGAGACAGTGTCGAGGACCGCCCTATACATTAGAGCAACTGTGAAAGGGTCGGATTGGACTTCAGCCACATGAATGTAATCCCTAGAGCTTGGAACAGCATTAAGGTTGCTTTTAGGAAGAAAGCAGAGCAGTTTTGGACTCTGCTTTTATAAGCCAATCAACCAGGTATGGGAAAACAAACTGCCCATCTCTTGGTAGGGCTGCTGCTACTGCTGCTAGGCATTTGGTGAACGCTCATGGGGCTGAAGAAAGGCCAAACGGAGTGCTCAAAATTGGTAGTGTTGACCCAACAGGTGAAAACGAAGGAACCTGTTGTGGGCAGGATGGATAGGGATACGAAGGTAAGCATCCTTCATATCCAGGGCACACGGCCATTCCCTTGTTTTAGTATTGGCATGACAGAGTTTAGGTGACCATGCGAACCTTTTGTACTGGATGTATAGGTTCAGTTGTCTGAGGTCCAGTACTGGCTGAGATCTCCAGTTCACTTGGGTACCAGGAAGAAGCGGGAGCAAAATCCCTTCGTGTTCTGATCAGGGTACTGGATAAATGGCCTACTTGGTAAGAAGAGCAAGTAATTCCTCCTGAAGAATAGGAATATGGTCGGGTGGGTAATGGACAGAGTGGGAGGATGAGGAGAGGTCTGAAAGCAATTCCAGAGAATGGCCTCTGAATGATCTGAATGACCCACTCATCCGGATGTGATCATCTTCCAGGCCTCCAAATGGAGGGCAAATGACTGTCCACAGCTTCCAAGGCCTAGTCAAGGAAGCATGGACAGAGCCCCAGTAGGTCACTGGGAGGCAGGCTAACCAGCTCCACCAGGAGGGTGGAGCGGGACCCTTGGCCGTAGAGGTGTTGGTTCTGGTAAACTGGGGATGACCTCGGATCTGCTCTATTTGAGCCTCTTGCATTTACCACTCTTTTGGTACAAAAAGAGGACTGAGGACAGTAGGATGGCTAAGAAGTATAGTACATGACATGCATCTATGCAGGGTTCCTCCTGAAACCTGGAGATCATCTATCAATGTTTGGGTACCTGGCCAATAGTTTGGACCCATTAAAGGTAACTACTCTGTGCTGTACATCAGGTGTGAAGACTGAGATGCAAAGCTACATGGCAACATAAGGTAATGCTGGTTGCTGACATGTGGGCTGAAGTTCAACAGCATCATATCCCGAACAAAGTAGTTGACGGGAAATGAAGTTGCTAGTAGATACTGTGGTCAAAAATTGTTCCTTTCGCGAAGGAGGGAGTTTATTGACCGTTCAATGACAGAGGACCAGAGTGTACGCTGGTATTTGACCATATATCCCATATAATTTAGGATTCTGAGATTCATGTACTTGATTGGAATACCTTTTTTCACCAGATAGTCTATCCTATGGGATTCTTTATCAGGAGGTAAGGAGCTCATGTGTTTTGGTCGTTTGGTACGAATCATGAGCGGCAGCAATCACCACCGAATCCGCTTCAGAAGTGGTGAATAAAAGGGTGATCAACAGGAGCCTGGTAAAGGCGATCCGCCTTGCAGGGAATAACCAGAACTAAAGAAGGCTGGTGCCAGCCTGCAAGCATAGCATTTTGGTATGTTTGGATTAGCGGGGTACCACTAAACCTGCATCTTCTGGTAACTCTAAATTGTTCACCATATCCTTACATTGTTTGCAATGTTCGTAGTAGAGAATCCCATGACTTTTGAATTTGGACCATCATCTAATGGAAAGACGGGTCATCATCTGGAGAAAAGGCAGCCACATGCCTGGATAGGTCATTTAATGAGGAAATCTCCGATAGAGGAGATTGGGGCTGGAAATCCATATCCTGGAATTCCTCGTCCTCCATGTCTCCAGTAAAATCTCCCGAAATTCTGCCTCGCCTGATGGGTAGTCATCCACGACGAGGGAGGTGATCAGGTTGGTAAAGGATCCCTGTCACCCTGAAATTCTTTTGGCGGAGGAGTAGGTGAGCAGGCTGGGTACCTCGCTCTCTTGGATTGGAGGGCTGAGCATGTCATATGGCATGCAAGATGTGCTGTACTACTGAAGTAACGGCCAGTTCTTTTTGAGAAGGAGGGGTGGGGGTATGGAACCAAAGGAGGATAGAGGGATCGGATGCGTAGCCTGAGCAGGTTTTGTCCCAGGTAGTAAAGTCCAGGGTCCCGATCACTGTCCGCCTGGCCCCTATGGGTACCCACCTGTGAGGGTGAAGGAGCAGTGTGCATAGCAAATGCAGCTGGCTTACCCAGTGGAATGCAGCTCGTCGTCGATCGGAACCACCTGGGGAACAGTAGAAGGCATTGAAAATGATGATGCCGTTGACGGGAGAAGAGCCCCATCGATGGGCATCGACGAACCTATAATAGGCTCATCATAAACTGCCATCAATGCGGTGGAAAGTGCCATTGATGAGAGGAATAACCCCCATCACGAAGAGGCAGTATGCGAACGCCCTCGATGGTGGAGCACCTGGACAGTGGCTGTCGACGAGCGTCGAGACACAGAGTTTGAGGAGGGTTTCTCCTCCTTTGTGATATTTAGAGAATCAGTGGATGGAAAGCTCTTGTACGAGCCCCTGATTCTCCATGAGACAATTTCTGCTCCATTAGAAGGTTTTGATTTCCTGCAGCCTTCATCAACGGGTAGTCTGGTTAAAATCTTGGCAATGTATGCAGGAAGAGGTGTCGGGTGTGGGTCCCAGACACCTTACACAAGTGGTGTGGTTGTTGAAGCAGTAGATTTTCCCTACCACAACGGCAAAGAATGAAATAGCGCTATCTAGTTTGAAGAGTCTTTAAACATTCATCATTTGCTCAAATTCTCGGCCGATGACAGCTGTTCTGAAGTTGCTCTAGCTGCTGCGCATGGAGCTGAAGACAGCGGAAAATGAATTGAGGGATTCCAGGGACCGCCACACTTATACAGGAAACAAGAGAATGATGTCCTGTGTGGGTGGCCCTGGAAAAGACTGCTAAAAGAGCTGCCTGCCACAGTGACCTCAGGCGATGACCCAAGTGTATTACCTGCTACAAGAGTCCACTCCATGGAAGATCTACTGTTACAGGTGAGTAACCGTTTTCTAGGGATGTGGATATGATGTTCTAGCCACACTTCTGGCAGACTCCTAGTAGTTCTCTGGGAGAGGAGGGGTAAGGCGCACACCCCCTACTTAGGAAAGAGAGACTGGAGCACTGAGGCCCCAAAACCAGCATCCCGGTGTGACTCAAGGTTAATGTGGTTGTGGGAAATAAAGGTGTATGATGACTGCCAGGTAGCAGCCCTGCAGATTTCCTGGATAGGGATTCCTGGAAGTAGTCACCGAGGCAACGGTATGGCAGGTGGAATATGCCCTAAGCCCAATGGGAGGCCCCTACCCGCCAACCTATAACAGAGGTTGATGCAGGATACAATCCACCTGCCAATCATCCGCTTAACTGCTGGTCTGCCAGGTGCAGCTCCAGCATAGGTGAAAACAGCTGGTGAACCTCTCCCAACTCCAGCCATGCGCCTTTGTAATAAGCAAGCCTTGCCTCAGGTCCAGAGTATGGTGCCTGTGCTTAGCCTCAGAGGTGTGATTGGTGAAGTACACCGAGATTAATCACCTGGTTAAGGTGAAAATCTGACACAACCTTCGAGGAACTTCGGTTGGAGCGAAGGACAACCCCATCCCTGTGGAAGACCAAATAAAGAGACTCCACCAAAAGCACCTGGAGTTCACTGATCCTTCTGACTGACGTGATAGCCACCAGGAAGGTGGTATTCCATGACAGGTGAGACATCTCACACCTGCGCATTGGTTCGAATGGCTTGCCCATGAGCTTTTTCCAACACCAGCAACAAATCCCAAGGTGGTGGCGATTCACGACTGGAGTGGAAATGTGGTCAAGGCCTTTAAAGAAGCACCAGACCACCTTCTCCTACACCCTGACTGCTGATCGGTCCATGCCCAGTAAGCAGAGATGGCTGCCAGGTGCACGTTGAGGGTCACTGACCGAAGGCGGACTGAGAGAGGACCACAGGTAATCAAGGATGCTAGCCACTGGACAGGATAGGGGGTCCAACCCTTTGCCCTGACACTAAATGGAGAACTGCTTCTATTTAAAGGCATATAATTTCCTGGCTGACCCCTTCCGAGATGCCTCTATGACAGTGAGGACATCTTCAAAGCCTGGAACTCTAGCCGCTTAGGAATCAGGTTGTCAGGTGGATGAACAGCAGGTCCAGGCGGAGAGTAAGATGCCTCGGGAGCCTGCTGTTGAGGCTGAGGAGATCAGGGTACCAAAACTAATGCAGCCTGTCTGGAGCCACCAAGATCACCCATGTTTTGTCCCTCCTGGCCTTGAGGAGCTCCTTGTTGCTCAAGGAAGTGGAGGGAAGGCACAGAAGAGGCCTGGGGTTCAGGGCCTCAGAAGGCATCCCCTGCAGCGTTCCCTGCTGAGAGGGGCAGGCACAAAACAGCCTCAGCTTTATGTTCTCCCTGGAGGTGAACAGGTCCACTACAGGGACCCCACTGGGAGAACAGACTGTGGACTACCTCTGGTTGGAGAGACCACTCATGAGATGCCAGCCCACATGGCTGGAGAGCGCCCTCCAGCTGGTTGGAGGCTCCAGCCACATGGATGGCTAGGAGATCAGCCCCTCAAGCTGCACATGAAGGTCCACACTTGGAGAGCTTCCTTGCACAAACCTGCAAGACCAACTTACGGGCTGGTTCATTTTCCTAGGTTGTGATACAGACGAGGCACAATGATGAGTCCTGGTAGGACGAAACACGTTTCTGTATTTTCTGTTTGCACCCTTGCAGATTGTGTGAGAGGCCCTTTGGCACCACGATTCCTGCTTAAAGCTGTACCAGCCTAAAATGTTGTGGTGATTTTCATTTACATCCCATAATGCTTTGCATCATGGGGGTATGTGTGATTTTATATTTTTGAAACGTGCCTTTATTGCCAATGCCCTTTGGGGTAACCTTGCCTCACTGCTTCTGCACTGAAGTTTTGTCTTCTAGGCAACACTTTGCCTATTTTCAGGCATGACTCAGGAGAGTACAACAGGATATTACAGGGTTTACAAAAACAACGGCAGGATATTACAGGGTTCTTGAAGCAAGAAAAGTAGGTACATTTAGATGTAAGATAAACAGTAGCGCAAATTTTGTTAGCGTGCATACAGTTGACTATTCATTAAGAGTCTAGTAAGAAGTTACATAATTTCATGGAGAGTGGTACAGTCAAGATTGTCATTAACGAAGTAAGATAACAAGGAGTACAGGTGGTGGCATTTACAATAACATATTATTTCTGGCAGAGTAAGAAACAATCAAAGGTAATAGAAGTAGGCTGTGGTACTAGGCTCTAACTCCTATGTTAAGGTGCAGTTAAGTGCATCTATGTGTAGGAGGCAGCAAAAAGGGTATCAGAGGGTTAGTATGTAACCCCCACCCAGGCACTGCTTCTATATGGACAGCACTACCTGGTGGGCTGGGTTCGGGAGGAATATGTCACTCGCACATTGGCTAGGTTTGGCTACTCTGCAACAGGGGCACCCAAGTAACTCGACAAAGGAAGCAATAACTGTAATGTCCAATACCAGAAGTGGATTCTAAAGTGTGGCTTTTATTCACATCCAACAGAAAAAAAGCATAGATGGACCCCCCAGGGCTACACTCCTGGTAATGCAGATTTATGGAGATCAGAACACATCCTCATTCACTTTAGCCTCAGGCTCTGAAACACACTCACGACACAGCCTGAACTTTTATGCTGCTCTGGGTTTTCCTGGTTCGGCCCCCTGCCACCCACTTGGACACTTTCCATATAGCATGGAACATTTACTGGTGGCTCCCCAAACCACCTATGAGCACTTCTGCTCCATGAAGGAATCTTCCTCATCAGTCCCATCGTCTGGGTACTTTTCTCAGGCATGGGCCAAGTACCTGAGACAAGGCAATAGGGTGCCCCAGAGTAAACCCATAGAGGTGAATTTGGTTACTACTGATATTGGGGGTCCCACCGCTTGCTCCCATAATTCATACCCAGCCATTTCGCCTGACTGTAACACCTCATCCTTTAAATCACTTTGTTGGGTAGATTCTTTTTAAATGTATTCACATTCAATCTACTGTCTTTACATCCCATTTGTTGAACTTGAACATACTTAATATGTGTCTGTGTCCATTACTCTAGACCCCCACAGAGTTAAGCAGATCCCCACATCTTCCAAACTGTACTTGGCTGTCTTTTCCTGATCCCACATTAACAGTCACTTTAGTTTAATTTCTGTTCAGGTGAAAACACATGGCCCTTTAGCAGAGCAAACTCACCCTATGGTTGCAGGTGCCCACAGGCTTTCCTCAAGGAAATCTTGTCCAGAACTTCTAGTGCCTCAGCACTAACTTAGATCAGGCAGCTTCTTTTCTCTAGCGGACCAGGTGGAGTTGCCCCTGGAAGCAGGCTGATTCCTTCCCCATCCCTCGAGGATGGGGCCCTGACCACTGAAAGCGGTCTCCACCACTTCAAGTGTTCTTCTAGTGTTCCTCTTCAGGTGAGAACACACACCTATACCAAAAATAGCTCTTTGACAGAGCTTAGAGCTCTGAGGGCCTGTCTACAGCAGAGCACCTCTACTACAGACTACAACAGACTCTACTGAACTCACTTCAAAATTCCCCAACGTTTCTACTCTAACCTCCAACTGCAACATTCCAGTGTAGCTTATGCAGCTGCAACAGTTCTAAAATGATGTCATCCCTCAGTCTCAGATGAGACTGAGAACAGAGGAGACAGTGTGAAATCCATTTAACTGGAGTTTCAAGCTGCCTTCCCTGCCTACCACTAGGTCTTACTGGGATTCTAGTACTGGGTAACAGGGAGTTAGAAGTAGCTATGGGCAGGTATATAGGGAGTGTTGCAGCATATGGTCTCAAAGGTAACGCTAAAGGTAGCAACCCTTTTGCCTCCTGTTGCTCAGATGGAAGTATATTGTCTCCACAGCTTAGGGGCCATGGAGGAGAAGGACATCTCTCCATACCTGGTACATGGCCTAGGGACCTTTAGGTCAGTGCCAGAAGATCTACGGATGTAGCTACTAGCACTGGGTTCTAGGCATGAGCTAAGAGAGAGCAGGATTTGGCTTTGTAATACTTATGGACAATTTTTCTGGTGTAAGGTCCATGAGGGCTGAGGGGTGAGGCTCAACCTAGTTTGCTGTACAGAAGACAGTCATGTGTGAGGCGATTACATCCAAGAGTGAAGCTGTATATATTATTGTATCCCACTGTCCATTCACATATATGGGTGTTTGAGCGTTGGCAAAGACTGGTAGTCCATATGTACATTTTGTTAGTAATAGAGAGCGAATAGTATTCTTAGCAGTAGGGGAGAGTTATTGCAGGCATGATAGGCTATTCCCAGACTAGAGTTTGCAGCCTTACATGTGGTGGAAATGTGCTGGGTGAAGTCAAGGAGGGTCCAGTATGATTCCTAAGTATTTGAAGGTGTGACAAAGTCAAGACAAGAGTCGCTTACGCCAGATACTGAAAGAGGTGTCCTTAAGCTGCGTAACCAAGGAGGTGTAGCTGGGTTTGGGCGATATTCAATAAAAGTTTATTTTCATTGAGCCAGGATTGTACTACCTGGAGGTCAGATGTCAGAGCATTGCTGATGTTGCCTATGTTGGATGCGTGACTGATAAATACCAAATTGTCTGCACAGAGGAGCGGGTACTTTGCTTGAAGCAATGCTAGATTGAGTTTATGTGAAGGGAGAACAACAGTTGCCCAAGGATTGAGCCTTGACGGATGTCTAATGTGGCAGGAAGAAAGTCAGAGCAGGAGGAACTAATCTTAACCTTTGCTTCCTGTTAGTGAGATAACTGGCTAACCAGGGTAGAGTATGTTCAGAGACCCCTAGAGAGTTTAATTTGTTGAGTAGCATCTGATGATTGACCATCTCAAAGGCCTTTGTCACGTCTATGAATACTGTGCCAGCATATTCCCTCTGTCAAGGGAGTTGAAAACGGTATTACTCAAGATGAGTAGTGAAATGGTGGTACTGAGGCCTTTATGAAAGCCATGCTGAGCAGGGCAGAGTAGGTTATAGCTGTTAAGGTATGTAGCAAGTTGGGAGAAAACTATTTTTTCTAATATTCTGCTTAGCACCGTAGAATGGGGTGGGTCTGTAATTGGATATAATTTTCTCATTACCTTTTCTGAAGACAGGGACATGTTTGCTTGTTCCCAAGCAGTGGAGATGGTGGAAGTAGAGAGGGAGAGATTAAGAATTGTTGCTACTGTTGAAGCCAACTCTTGAGCTGTTATCTTTATTAACCTAGGTTCCAGACCATCAGGTCCAGCTGACTTCGAATCAGGGTTCAGCCTAAGTAGTTTAAGAACCTCCTTTGTTGAGACCTTTTGAATAGGAAAGGGGGTAATGATCTGGCGTTGAAGTGGTGGTGGAGGGTGGGTCCCTGTATCTTTATTATGTCAAGGGTAGGGAGAGATTAGTTAATAATATATTAAGGCATTGAAATGGTAAGGGGTTATTGCAATTCTCTTGTCAATTTTAAAGTTTGGTGTGATGGTAGGGTTGGAGCATCTGAGGCTTTTAAGGTGGCTCCAAAATTGTCAAGGATTTTTATGAGAGGAGGCCAGATGAGATTTGCAGTAGTTGCCTTTTGCTCCATTGAACTGCTTGCTTGGCCTTATTTGTTAGAGCTCATATGTGGCCCAATCAGATTGGCTGTCGGTTGCTTTGAAAGAGGCCCAGCATTTATTTGTCCCTTTCTTTCATAAGTGAAATAAGAGTGAGTGTATGTGTGTGAGCCTATTTAGTCTTTTGGCCCCAGACCCCCCTTCCCGGTACTAATGGGAACATGTCTGTTTTGTGCATTACAAATGTAGTGTTAAAGTGAGTTAAGGCCATATTTACATCAGTTGTGTTCCAGAGGTCAGTCCAGTCTTGACTGGTCAGGTTGGCTTTGAATTGTGTAGTATCTAGGTTAGAGTAGTTTCAGAAGTGTATGAAATGGGGTGGTGCTCTGGGTACATTAATACACCAGACACAGAAAACTGGAGAGTGGCCACTTAAGACATTGGGAAGGACACTAGAGCAGGCTATCTTGTCCACATCTGGAACAAGGATCCAGTCAATGAGGGTAGCTGTGGTGGCATTACTGGATAGTCTAGTGGGTTGGGAGATGATATGGTTAAGAAGTAATCTGTTAAAATGTGGCTCAGCTTCTATTCTAGCTTGGTCTAATAAATTATTGTTGAAGTTGCCAAGGATCACAAAGTTGTTTCTAATGATAGGGCAGACTGTGTCTATGAGGGAGGGAGCCCAAGATGATTTGAGGCTGGGGAAGGTAAACACAGAGAATATGCAGTTTCTTAGACCTGCCTAGGGTTAGTGTGCCATGACACATTTCAAAGGTTGTAGATGTGGGGGTATGGGGAGGAGTGGGGGTAGAGATGTTAAGGTGGGATTTGAAACATAGACTTTGATGGCAGATAAGGACCGCTTGGCCCACCTAGTCTGCCCAAGTGAAATAAATCATTGGTAATACCTCTCCTCTTGGGAGGGGCCTGTCACTTCTTATGCAGCTGCAGCCTGCTATATTGAACAGGTTATTTGGAATTGATAGCTTAAGCCAGGTTTCTGAGATGCATAGGATGTCAGGCTGGCAGTGTGAAGTCCAGGCTGTTAGTTCAGTTAGGTTACAGGGAGGGTTCTGATGTTTAGGTGAACTATTTTAAGTCCCTTCACCTCCTGCCAAGGAGGAGGAGGAGAGGACCTGTGGTCTGGGCAGGTCCAGGGTTTAGTTCAACATCACCAGCAGTCAGCAGGTGCAGCCATATGATAAGAACTATGGATTTCAGTCATTTTAGGTTCTGATGTTTGGGCAGTGAATGCCAACAAGCTTTTGATGTCCAGCCGTGCTAGTAGGTGCCATGCTTTAGGTGTAATAAGGCCCTGAGTGTATAGGGAATGGTGAGGGTTGATAAGAGTATTGGACATCCTAAAGTCAGCAAGGGTTGGGGGCAGGTAGCAGGAGGTGTAGGTACAGGTATAGTGTCTGCTAGGTAATTCTCGACTCTTCTATGATACTAATTCTGTAATTTTTGTATTTCCTCAACCACATCAGCTATTAACAGCTCTGGTAATCCGTGTCTTATGTCTAATAGGGTG
Source organism: Neoceratodus forsteri (assembly GCA_016271365.2). Lineage (NCBI taxonomy): Eukaryota > Metazoa > Chordata > Ceratodontiformes > Ceratodontidae > Neoceratodus > Neoceratodus forsteri. The sequence goes on along the minus strand of CM057452.1, from coordinate 417,158,172 downwards.
AGCATTCTTTGTTACTATTACATGCTTGATCCCTTTTGCTCAGCCTGGCATTGTGGTAAAAGTACTGTTACATTTCTTCAAGTTACAGATTTCTCATGTGTGATCCAAGGTTAAAGAAACATCCACCTTTACAGCATCAGCAGTTACAGTTTATTCCAGTCTGTCATAAGCTATATCAATATCTTCTTTATCAGTCTGTGGTAAAACTATCACAGCAGCCTTTGGTGTTTTTCAACCCTGTCTTCAGGAGGTTAGCGTGGTATATCTTGGAAGGATTTTTCCTATCAGGGTCTCAATTTCATAGTTAACTGTGCCAGTATGTCTAAGCACCTTATAAGGCCTGTGCCAGGTCAGTAACAGTTTATTTTCTGTAGTGGGTAACAACAGCAAGACCTTTTCACCTGACTCAAAACTTTTATTTTACCCCACGGTCATAATAAGTCTTCTGCTGGTTTGGAGCCTTTTCCTGATTACTATGAACAATTTCAACATATTTTGCCAGTTTCTTTCTCAGAGCACACATTTAAAATGTAGTGGACTTTTTCTGACTGGGGTTATCTTCCCATGTTTCTTTTATTACATCTCATGGCCTTCTAGGTTGTCTACCATGCAGCATTTCTAATGGTGATAAACCTGTTGAGGCTTGTGGCACTTCTTTGTAAGCAAAAGCAGGTAAGGTAAGTAATGGTCCCAATCTTTCCCTTCTCCTTTTACAAACCTTTTAACATGTGTTTTAGAGTTTGATTAAAACGCTCAAGAAGACCGTCTGTCTGAGGGTGATGAGGGAGATTCTTATGGTGCTGATACCTAGTAATCGGTACAGCTCCTTCAGCAATGCAGCACCAAAATTACTAGCCTGATCAGTAATAATCTCTTTAGGTATGTCCACCCTGCTGAAAATTTTGTAAGCTCTGCTGCTACTTTTGAGGCTTTGATAGTACACATTGGAACTGCCTCTGGGTATCAAGTAGCACAGTCACATATTACTAAAATGAATTGATTACCCTTTTTACTTTTGCCTACGGGCCAGCCACATCCATTGCAATTCTCTCAAAAGGCACATCTATCAAGGGTAGGGGTGTCACACTTGGACAGCTGGTTCTGATCCATGTAGCATTTTTGTAAATATAAAATACGTGTGCTAGACTGTCTGTCAGAGGAAATGCTGGCTTGTTGAAACTGACACATCAAACCTCCCAGGGCAAGTCTAAAGGACAGGAGGAAGTTTAAACTGCAGATATCTAAAATGCAATTCCCTTGTCAACTTGCTTTAAAGCCAGGAACCAATATATCCATTTTAAATGCCCTCAGGAAATCCTTTGATTTGCACTAGTTGTCATAAGAAAAAGGGCCTAGGCATGGGTTTTGGGTATCTTCCGAGAAACCAGCGAATTTTTTTTTTTTTTAGTTGTTTAACCAGGAGTAGCACACTAAGCTGAAAGCTTTTTACAGGAGCGACCTGGGAGTACAGATTACGTGACTTGCTCAGGGCTCACAGTATGCAAGTGGAAGCTTGGGATTCAAACCCAGGTCTGGTCTGCTGGATGTCACCAGATTTGCATCTCAGAGCCTTAAACCACTGTGCTATACTGCCTCCCCATTACATCAAAGCCTGAAGCAGGTCCCAGACTAAATTAGGAAAGCTCAATAAGCATTTGCTTGGAGTATACAGTAATTACATCAAAGAGACTTTTGATGTCAGGGTAAAGCAGATCACAGACCGTTTGGGCCAGTCACATAAAGAGAGGTGATTCATTATGTCCCTATTATTTTTTAAATATCTTAGAAGGACATCCTGTGTTATAAATTTTAATACACCAAGGCGAGTTAGGTGACCTCAGAGAGAAGGCGGCTCAAGACTTCTTGTAAATATACTGAGCAGACCTTACAGAGATGACATTCATTTTCTGACTGAAAGCGAGGAACATCAAGCACTGAAAGATTAAGAAAGTAAGAATACAATTAGCTAAGACCAGTCTGAGTGTAAGGATTGTAGGAATTTGCACTGTTAAACCTGTTTTGTTTATAAGGCTGTATGTGCTGGGATATCTCTTCTGTATTTACCGCTTTCCTATTTTATCTATTTTAAAGTAAATATATATATTTTAAAACAGAAACTGCCTGGTGTGCCTTGAAACTTCTTTTTACATAAGTGAAGCTTAGATGGTTATAGTTGACACTGTGCAGGAGCTTATTGTGGTATCAAACTGGGAAACAGAAAAGAGTTCTCTAGGTCCTACACAGAGTTCTAAGGGTTCATTTTGAAATACCTGGTTAGGTGCCCGTGAGGCAAAGATATCTTGCCCCCAAGACAGAATTATCTGAGCCCGATGAATTGGGTATGCTAACAAGAGGTTATCAGTCTGAATCCCTCCAGAACTTGGGACTAAGATGACTCAACCCACAAAACAGACAAGAGGGTTACCTTGTTCTGTTCACAATTCTATGCTCAGAGGTTGGGACTTTGGGAGTAGAGGCTGACCTGTTGAGTGAGTTTGTGACAAGGGGCACCAGGGGAACCTTTTCCTTTTAGTCACTGGGGCTACTTTCTGACACTCAGCACAGGAGCTCAATATGTAGCAACATCTTCATGAATTCCAGGCCAGAAAAATCTGTACAGCAATCTGGCAAGGTTGCAATCCCTCCCCACGTGACAAGCTATAGGACTAGCATGTGCCATCTGTAACAACTCAAATCTATACTTTTGTGTTATAATCAACTGTTCTATCTGTTCGTGTCTGAGGTTTAACCCAAACTCTGTACAGTATACTTCCATTTAACTGAATTTCATTTATCAGAAATCCAATTATCCGAAATGAAAGTGTGTCCTCCGCTGTGCCCTGCTAAAATCTATCACCTGTCAAGCTGCTCCCAATTATCCCTGTAATGGCCCTTACCACTAATCTTTCCCTTATTGCCAACTCCACAGTCAATGACATTAGAAAGGCGAGTGAGAAGCTGTGGAGCTTTGCTGCAACCATGGACAGCAGCATTCGAGAAGCGAGGCAATGCATGCGTGCCGCCAGTGACAAGGCCCCGGATAGTGGTACATGTGGTTTAACCAAACCACATGAAGGGTAACATCTCAGGGCCAGTAATCAAAGAAAAAGCTAAACAATTCCACAGACAGCTTAACAGAGAATCATCTTCTTTTACCGCATGATGGCTGACTCAATAGGTTTAAACACTGCCCAGAATCCATCAGCTCAGTGTAGCTGGTGAGTCACTGAGCACTTCAAACGACCGATTGCTCCATTCTGCGCAAACTGAAGTTGATAATGGAAGCTGAGGGGCTGTCTGAGCACCAACTCTACAATGCTGATAAAACTGGCTCTTACTGGCACTTATTGCCAGAAAACACTGGCCACTTCAGATGAATGCTCTACCCCAGGTTTAAAAAATTAAGAACGCATTACCATACTTGCATGTTGTAATGCCACAGGTGAACCTAAGTTGCCACTTTTAGTCATCGGTAAATCTGCCAGCCCAAGATGCTTCAAGCACATTAACCTTGCACCCTGCCAGTGCTTTACAAATCTCAAAGAACTACTTGGATAAATTGTGACATTTTCAAGCTCCTGGTTTAGAGAGTTTTGTGCCTGCTGGTAGCTCATATTAGCGTTCAAACAACTCCCCATCTGTGCACTCCTTTTGATTGATAATGCAGGTCACATCCCAGGACAAACAGTATAAGAGTGCAGATGGATCCATAAGACGCCAGTCGCCACTGAACACTACGACCAAAATCCAACCACTGGACCAGGGGTGTTCTGGCAATATTAAACGCCTTTACCAAGGAAAACTGCTCAGTTTTGTGTTAACTCATTGTCTCTAGCCGACGCCTGTAGTCGCCAGTAAAAAAACACTGGTGTGTCCTGAGTACTGCCGCAGAAGTCGGCTACTGACTCCAGTGTGCCTCAAGCAACGCCTGGAGAAGTCACTTATATTTTACTATATAGTGTAACAGAATATATTATATATTTGACTGCATAGCACCTTTGGAAAGGTAATGTTATGCTGAACAACTTTGTCACTGATATTTTGTGCACATCATGCATACTTTAGGAGTTATTTGCATTTGTTTGTAGTGCGGTGTGTATGGCTTATGTTGCCTGTTTTAGTGAAAAAATATTTTTTGCTTGTTTCAACCAGTTTAAAAATAACAAACAAAATTACATATCATTATTTGCCACCACCACCATTGGGAAGGTAATGTTCTGCTGAACAGCTTTGCCACTGATATTTTGGGTATATCATGTATACTTTTGAGTTATTCACATTTGTTTATGGTATGGTGTGTATGGCTGACATGTTTTCCATCAAGATTCACCTAAGCAGCTTGAATAAAATTCACTTTTTGGCACTTCAGCAGGTATAAAATAAAACCGTATTGATTACAACTGGTTGCATAGCACCATTGGAAAGGCATTTGTGCTAATCAACTTTCATGCTGATACTTTGTGTGTATCATGTATACTTTTGGAGTTATACGCATTTGTTTATGATATGGTGTGTGTGGTTGAGATTCAGCCTCAAATCTCGCCAAAGCACCTTGACTAAAATGGGGAAAAATTATAGTAAAAGATATCTTTTTTAGCTAACATAATATTAAAACACCATCTAATGTCTGTATGCCTAATTTGGTGTTGATATTTTACATTTTCCAACAAAAATGGCTTATGTTGCACTTTATAGTGAAAAAATATTTAGTTTGCTCTTTCAACCAGCATAGAAAAAAACCAAATTACTTATTATTACATGCATGCCACCATTGAAAGGCAATTTTGTGCTGAATAACTCTGCCACTCATACTTTGTGTCTAGCATATACAGTTATTGAGCTATTAGCATTTGTTTGCAACATGCTGACTATGACTTGATTTTGCTTGGAAAGGCCCAGGATTCACTGTTAAAAGTATACAGGAGATTCAGGAGACAAGCGTTGTAATCTCAGAGTGAGCCTGTGGAGGCAATGAGTTAAGTGAGGAAATGAAAAGCTCACTTTAACATCATCAAGTCAGAAGTCAGTTTCAATTAAGGAGGCAGTGTATAAGCTGGCAGAATCATGGAAGGAAATCCAACAGAGCACACTTCGTTAAATGCTGGGCTAAATCTAGCTGCCCCGGAAACTTAGCAGACCAAACCCCGGAGTTGCCGACGCCCTGATCAGGAACTGCAAGCAATCAGCTACCTTAATGAAGTGGTTCAGCAACCATCTTTGGATCCCAAAGATGTTGAAAACTGGTGCAGGCTGACAACAATGATGAAGGCTACAGCTCTGTCAGGCAGTGATATTGTTCATTCAGTTCAGTCACAGCAAGAATTAAATGAACCAGAGAATGCTGAAGAACCTGCTGAGGAGGACGAGCTTCATGATCCAGTTGATAGCAGGAGCTGACTGCTTAGAAAAGCGACCGCCTGGTTAGAAAACCAGACTGATGCAGATGGACCACATATTCTGTTGTTGAGGCAGTTACAGCAGAAGACAGTGCAGAAAAGAAATGCACACAAACGGCAAACTTCAATAAGCCAGTTTTTAAAAGGGAAATGACAATAAAAAAAAAATGAAACTAAACACTGAGCAATCAATTTTTAGTAACCTACATTCAATAAAGATATTAACTCATTTTTTTTTTAATCACAAAGAAATCAGTCTTGGTAATTTTCTTTTGTGTTAAAAGTACAACATTTGTCAATTTCAGCCAGCACTTCCATTTATCCGAATGATTCTGATGCTCACCAGACCGCTCGGATAAACGGAAGTACAGTATTACATTTTTAAACATTAGTTCATTCCTGTTTTGGTTTCACGTTCAGCTACTAAAAATAACCCTGGAGAAACATTGTTAGCTTACTCTTAAAATCGCAATCAGTTATCAGTTTGGTTTCAGCATTTTCATATATTAACCCCTTATGTCCAACAGTCTTTTGTTGCCACTGTTTCTTTAGGCATCATCTTTCTTTCTGGACTTCTGGATCTTGGCGCTGTAGTCAAACAAGTCCGAATCAAAGTCGCTGAAAGGAAAAGAGTCCCTACCATCTAAGATTTTCTGTGCCTGTGCTCTTGTCATCACAGCTGCTGAAACTGTAGGCTTTCTTCCCTGTGATTAGCTCAGCAAATTCTGGAAAGTCATTTCCAATAATCACAGGTACAGGTAACTTAGGTACTACTCTCATTTTCATTTGGTGCAACACCCCATTAATATTTAGAGTCCCTTGGGTAGTGGGATAGTATCGAGTGTCCTCAGAGATACAGGTAACACCAGTACCTGGTCCTTTTGCACACTGTTCTCCCAGCAACTCGACATGTATTAGGGTCTGTCTGCTTCCCAAATCAATAAGTTCCTTTACAGTCTTATACAAACATATGAAGAAGCCAGCAGAAGAAGGCCATTTGGTCTATCAAATCTGTTCATATTGCAGGGTCTACAGCTTGAGCTAATGTTCCTGCCCTCCCTCCCCACTCCTCCCATCCTCTCTACCCATGATCCTTACCTCCCCCATGCCTATCCCATCCTCTCTTAAAGCTGTCCACTGTCTTCAATGAGATGATTTCTACGCAGCACATTTCAAGTGTCCACAGCCCTCTCTATTAAAAAGTGCTTCCTGAGCTTCCTCCTAAACCTCCCACCACCAGCTGAAGACTGTGCCCCTCATGTTATGGTTGCCACTCAGCATAAACAGACTCTCCTTATCAACCTTATTTTTACCTTTCAAGTACCTGAAGGTCCCAATAATGTCCCTCTCTCTCTCCCTGTCATCCAGAGAGTACATGTTCAGTGCCCTCAATCTCTCCTCGTATGCCTTACTCTGCTGACCTGCCTTCATCTTTGTAACCCTCTCTGGACCTTCTCCAGCAGATTAATGTCCTTTTGAGGTGTGGGCACCAGTACTGAACTCCATACTCTAGATGCGGCCTTACCAGTGACCTGTACAAGGGCAGTATAACCTCCCTCTCCTACTACTGATCCCCTAAATTTGCTTCTCAGCATCTTGTCTGCCTTTGCTGCTGCTTTCTTGCACTCGTGGAGTGCTTCAGGTCACTAGTGATCATCACTCCCAGGTCCTTCTCCTCCTCTGATGCAGATACTCGGACTCCACCCAGGTAGTACTCAGTCTTGAGATTCTTGGCTCCAATGTGCATAACTTTGCATTTCTTGGCATTGAAGCCAAGCTGCCACATCTTGACCACTTCCCAGCTTTTCCGATCTTTCTGTAGGTGCTGTATCCCTTCAGCTGTGTCCACTCTCCACAGAGTTTGGTGTCATCTGAATAGGCACATTTGCCCTTAATGCCATCTCCAATGTCACTGATGGAAGACACTGAACAACACTGGCCCCAGCACTGAGCCCTCGTGGGACCCCACTAGTTACTTCTCTGGTGCCAGATAACTCTCCCCCACAACCACCCTCTGGTTCTGTCCCTCAGCCAGTTTTCCACCCATCTGGCCATTTTTCCCCAACCCGAGATCCATCAACTTCCTGATCAACCTTTTGTGGGCACAGAGTCAAAGGCCTTGCTGAAATCAGATAGAAACATAGAATTTGATGGCAGATAAGGACGCTTGGCCCACCCAGTCTGCCCATTTCCCTACCTAATGGATAAGCTGCAGATCCTAGTTAACCAACAGCCTACTTCTTCCTACCTCCACCCTAGAATTGCCTTATGACTGTCCCATGCATTCTTGAATTCCACCACTGTTTTTGACTCACAACCTCCTCCGAAGGCCGTTCCATGCATCCAAACTCTCTCTGTGAAAAAAACCTCCTTACATTACCTCTGAGTCGCCAATTCCCTAATCTTCAAATTGTGCCCCTTGTTCTTGCACATCTCTGTTTCTGAAAGATGCTACCCTCTTGGACTTTGTTGATTCCCTTGAGGTACTTAAAAGTTTCTATCATGTCCCCCTTCCCTCGAGGCTATACATATCAAGCTCCTTAAGTCTCTCTTCATATGTCTTCCGGGTAGACCCTGCACCATTTTAGTGCCCTCCTCTGGACTGCCTCCATCCTGTTTATGTCTTTGCAGAGATTGGGTCTCCAGAACTGCATGCAGTACTCCAGATGGGGTCTTACCAGCTGTCTGTACAGAGGATAACTAACTTCCTGTTTTCTACTGGTGATGCCTCTCCCTATGCATCCCAGTATCCCCCAGCCTCCTTACTGCCCTCTCACACTGCTTACCCACCTTTAGGTCATCTGCTATGACTACCCCCAGGTCCCTTTCCATTTTGTTGTTATTAGCATCTCACCCCCCCACCATTGTGTATTCTTCCACTGGGTTTTGTTTACTAGGTGCATTACCTGCACTTCTTGGCACTGAATCTAAGCTGCCATACATTTGACCATTCTTCTAACCTTGTCAAGTCCCTTCTCATCCTCTCCACCCCACCTTGTCCATCAACTCTGTTGCAGATCTTGTGTCATCTGCAAACAGACATACTTTTCTTTCCAGTCCTCTGCAATGTCACTTATAAAGACATTGAAGAGGACTGGTCCCAGTACTGAACCCTGCGGTACCCCACTAGTAACCCCCTTTCTTCAGAGATGACTCCATTTACTATTGCCCTCTGTGTCCTGTTCTCCAGCCAATTTTTTACCTAGGCTACCATCTTGGGACCCACTCCCAGGCTGGCTAACTTGTATATTAATCTTCTGTTTGGACTATGACAGATGCCTTGCTAAAGTATAGATATGCCATGTCCACAGCCCTCCCTGATCTACTACTTTGGTCACCCAGTTAAAGAAATATATTAGATCTGTCTGACATGACCATCCTGCTGTGAATCCTTGCTGCCTTGGGTCCTGTGCCCATCTGGCCTCAAAGTACTCAACAATTCTTTCCTTCAGAAGTGATTCCATCATTTTCCCCATCACTGAGGTTAAACTAACAGGTCTGTAGTTTCCTGCTTCTGCCTGCTCCCACTTTTGTGAAGTGGAATCAAATCTGCCTCCTCCAGTCCTCAGATACCACCCCATCCTCCCATGATTTGTTAAAGAGGGTAGTCAGTGGTGTCACTAGTGCTACCCTTAGTTCTTTTAGAATTCTGGGATGAATCCCATCAGGCCCCATTGCTTTGTCCACCTTCAGTTTTAAGAGTTCTTTCAGAACCCTTTCTTCTGTAAATGGGCTGGTATCAATTCCTGTATCCAGAGTGTTTTTATTGTTTGGTTTAGGTACCTCCCCTCTTCATTTAGTAGAATACTGAGCAAAAATATTTGTTTAGTATCTCTGCCTTTTCACAGTCACCTCTGCCCACCCACCTCCCCTTTATTAAGCCTCACTATCCCTCTTTTGGTCTTCCTTCACTCCCTGATGTACCTATAAAACGTGTTATCCCCTTCTTAACTGAGTTGGCTATCTTTTCCTCGGTTTGGGCCTTTGCTGTTCTGACTGCCTTCCCAGCTCCTTTAACTTTACCTGATACAATTCTCTGTCCTGCTCCTTCTGTGATTCCTTGTACTCCTAATGCTTTCTTTTTCTTGAACCTTCCCTGCCACCTCCTTGAGAACCATATTGTTTCTTACATCGTTTTGTTTTGTTTATTTGCTTCACACAAAGGCGTGTTGCCTCTGTGTTGGCAGTTTTGATTATTGCCCATTTTTTTCCAACCCTCTTTCCTGCCCATTTGCTAGTGCATTCCTTGGCACTCACCCATTTTGGCAAAGTCAGCCCTCCTGAAGTCCAGTACTTTTGCCTTTGTATGGCTTGACTCTACTGCTGTGTTTATCGTGAACCATACTGTTTGATGGTCACTAGTTCCCAGATGGCTATCCACTTCTACATCTGTGATCCTCTCTCCATCTCCATTTGAGAGTACCAGGTCTAAAGTCAAATGCCTTGCTGAAATCAAGACATAGGATGTATACTGCTTGGCGCCTGTCTACTGTCTTAGGGACATAGTCAAAAGTTGATCACATTTGTTTGACACGATCTCCCGATTAACCCATGCTGCCTCACATCCAGAAGACCATGCTCCTCTAGATATTCCACCAACCTTTCTTTAGTATGGTCTCCATGAGCTTGCCCAAAATGGAGGTCAGACTGACTGGTCTGTAATTCCCTGGGTCATCTATGGGACTGCTTTTGTGGGGGGCACTACATGTGCTGTTCTCCAGTCCTGCGGTATCACTCCTGACTCTAGTGTACTATTAAATAGGTGTGCCAGTGGCTCTGCCCTCAGCCAGTTCCTTTAGTACCATTGGATGTACTCTGTCTGGGCCTGGTGATTTGTCCACCTTCACTGTCAGCAGCCCTCCCTCACTCTATCCTTCTCTACCACTACATCTGTGTTCCCTCCTCCTGCTCCTCTTTCCCTCCTGAAGGCACTGGTCCGTCCTTCTCCCTGGTGAAGACAGTACAGAAGTATTCATTTAGTATCTCTGCTTTTCCATTATCCTCCACCCACTCCACCTTTCTTAAGCCAAACAATCCCTTCCTGCTTGTTCCTTTTCTGTGGACCTGGGAAAACCAGCGTCCGGATAGGACTGCGGATACCCAGGCACTGGAGGAGCTGCAGAGCAGGCGGCCCAGCCAAGGTACTCCGCGGCGGATCAGCCAGGATAGGCCCATGGGGTGGAGGGCCCGATGAAGAGGAATATCCCCTGGCATCGGGATGGCATTCCCGGAGGAGCCGGGCAGGCGTTAGGGGAGCCGATGTCAGATCCGGCTCTGTAGGAAGAGATCGGACGGTAGCCCAGGATCCCGAGACTCGTCCGGGGACGGAGGGGAAAACCCGGGTCGGGCAGGAGGGACTCGGGCCCCTGACGGCAGTGAAGGCTGCGGGGAGCCTGGTACGACAGATGAAGCAGCCAGATACTCCATGGGTGGATCAGCCAGGATAGGCCCGTGGGTGGAGGGCCCGATGGAAGAGGAATATCCCGCCCGGTGTCGGGGCGGCGTTGAAGGAGCCGGCGTGGGGAGCCGACGTCAGATCCGGCTCTGTAGGAAGAGGATCGGATGGTAGCCCAGGATCCCGAGCCTCGGCCCGGGGACAGAGGGGAAAATCCTCGGGTCGGGCAGGAGGGACTGGGGCTCCCTGATGGCAGTGAAGGCTGCAGGGAGCCTGGCTGACAAACGGCAGGGTCTGCCGTAGCTCCGAGGCCCGGCGCATGTCGGAGGAGCTGGCGTGTGGATTAGGGCCGTATCCCGGCGGACGCCAGAGGAGCCGCCATCCAACTCGAGGTCCATGTCGGAGACAGGCCGGATGGGAGGAGCCCGGTCTGAGGGGACACTGCTGTGCCCGCCCGAAGGGTCGGCGTCTTAGCAGCCTTCTCCCGGCGGATGTCGGAGGAGCCGACGTCCGGCTTAAGGGAGGTGCCCGCACTAGTAGGCCAAGCCTGGCGGCGGTACTGGGGCTGGAGCCTCTTTGCCCAGAGGGCACCGCGCGGGCTCGAACGCCGAACCCGATGGGCGGGCCGACGCCTCCTCCAAAGCCTTGGAGGCTGCCATCGGGCAATCCTCGGAGGGTTATAGTTAGCTTGCCCGCGACCGCCGGAGTCGCTGGAGGAGGAGGCCTCCCAGTATCTTTCCTTGTCCCACTTCTTGTGCCCTTCAGGGAGGTCGACGCCCGTCAAGTTTCTTCAACTCCTTCTCATCACGGACATCTTCTTTTTCAGGAGATGGGCTTGAACTGCTGGCGTCATCTGCGGGTGGCAGCGTTGAAATGTAGGCAGTCGCGGGCACTTGTCGACCCGGTGGTCAGGGCCTAAGCAGAAAAGGCAGAGGAAGTGACCGCCTTTGTGAGGCAGTTGGGCCGCATCGAGTCGCACTTATTTTTGAAGGGGACGACATATACTGACGCTCACCTGACGATAGAAATATAAAATACAATACAGAAAACTTTTCGAAAAACTGACGAAGTAACAGGACTGAGCGATAGGAACTTAACTGCGAGGTGCTGCACGAGCTAGACGGCGGAAAGAACTGGAAGGCGGGCATCCGGGACCGCCTTTATACCGATGTCGCATGACGCCGTCACCTGACATGGGGCGGTCCCTGCCAGGGACTGCTAGCTAGAAATTTTTCCGATGGGTCCTGCCAGCCGGCGCCAGTCCTATATGTAATTACCTACTGCAAGAGCCCCTTCAAAGTAAGATCTGCCACTTCTGTGAAACCCCAAAGCAAGCTATGGCTGTGTCTTCAGAAGCCATGTGTGCAGATATAGGGACTTTGGGTCTAAATGAACTAGGGTTCCTTCAACAGTAGACCTTTGCTCAGGGCAGAGGTACTGGGGTTCCACTGCCAGCTCTTGCAGCACAGGATACCATGTCTGCCAATGCCATAAGGAAGGAATGAGTACTAGACTTGCCCTCCATCTACAGCTTCAGTAGTACTCTCTGAATAAGTGGAAAAAGAGGAAGGAATACAGAAAACTCCCTTTCCAGGAGCGGGACAATGCGTCTCACCAGAAAACTCCAAGCCCTGGATGAACAAGCAAAAACGTGACAGTTTTTTGTGTGGGTCTAATAAATATCCAACTCTGATGACCCAATCTTCTGAATAGGTCATTGACCACCGAGGTCAGTAGTTCCCACTCATGTACCCTGGACTGCAACTTGCTTGTCTGCCAAGACGTATTGGACACCTGGAACATGTACTGCTGATAGTTCTAGACTATGTTCCAAGCCCAGTACTAAAGTCTCACTGATTCCCTCCACAGCAAGTAAAATGAGTCCCCTTTGTAAGTTGATGTAATGCATCACACCGATGTTGTCCATCTGTGTTAACAGAGGACCTGGGGACATGGGATCCTGGAATGCTTGGAGCTGGTATAGAACTGTTCTCATTTCCAGGACATTTATATGCAAAGTGCGCCTACCTGGTTTCATGTGCCTTGTGTCTGAAGAGGTCCCAGGTAAGCTCCCCATCCCAATCCTGAGGCATCCATAGTGAGATATGATGTGTGGCAGGAATCAAGAACAGCAGCCCTTGAGTAGGCTGCTGCGTTCCATCCACCACTTAAGCACTCTGCTTAGGGAGACATTGCAAGAGCTATTTGATCTGATTGTCTGTCAGTTGATCCCACTGGACTCTCAGAGTCCACTGTGGGATCCACATGCAGCCTGGCCAGTGGCACTGTGGCAAAATGGCTTCCACCATAAGGTGCAGAAAGTGAAGAAATATCCTCAATGAGATATAATGGCAGTCGGTACAAACTGTGCTTGTGCAATCAGTCACTCTGCCGTATCCAGTGGCAAAACACTGAGCCCTGGGCCATATCCTGAACTATCCTATGTACTGCTGGCACTGGCAGGGTAAGAGTACAGACGTTGGTATACTGTCACCCCAAGAGCATCGAATATCTGTCTGGTTTGAGCTTGGGTCTGCAGTATTTGGTCCCTGGAGTGGGCTTTTAATAGCCAGTCATCCAGCTAAGGAAAGACTACAGGCCTTCCTGTGAAGGGCTGCTGCCACTACTGCCAAGCACTTGGTAGACCCACTGTGCATTAGACAACCCAAGGGCAACACCCTGAAATGGTAATGCTCCCTGGGACAGGAACCTCAGATATTTCCTGTGAGGTTTCTTGATTTTGATATGGAGATGGGCATCCTTCATATCCAGAGAGCATATCAAATCCTGTTTGCAGCAGGGGAAGGAGAACCTGTAAAGAGGCCATCTGAAACTTCTTGTATTCTATGAAGAAGTTGAGGTCCCGAGATCTGGAATTAGCCTCAGACCTCCTGTCCACTTGGAGACTAGGAAGTATCTGGAATAAAACCCTTTGTGCCTCTGTCTGGGAGGTACAGGTTCTATGCTCGTTTCTGGACCAAGGTCTATACTTCCTATTGCACCAGGGCCACGTGTCCTCGGGATATGCTGTAGCAGCTTTAGCCTTTCCCACAGGGTATTCTAAGATTTTAACAAATGGGCCTGGTAACTGGCAATTCCCAGAGGCCCAGAGAGGCAGAGGCATAAGAATGTTTGCCCAGTATATCCAACTGCCTGGATTCCTTATCAGGAGGGAGGGAACTCGGTGCCTAGGTGCCCTGGATCTGTCAGTGGCAGCTGTGATCACCACTGAAACAGTCTTAGGCTGATTGGCCTAAAAAGGCTTCCCAAAAGGAGAAGAGTACATTTTCAACCTTTCTTGGAATAGATGATATAGTGATGATGGCGGTGCTGGACCTATCGAGTTGGCCGATGGAGTGCATGGAACCAGATGCCTTAGTAGTGCACTATAATAATATGGTGTTGAGGGCACTGGATTCCATTGCACCTGTCCGTCCGCCCCTCTCCCTCCGCCCTCGATCCCCTTGGTTTGATGGGACTTTGAGGAGTTGAGGAGGAAGGGGCGAAGATTGGCGCTGTTGGCGGAAATCCGCCTGGAAGGTGACAAACTTAGATTGATGGCCCATTACGTGGACTATCAATCAGTAATCTCCATAAGAAGGCAGAATTCCTGTCCAAGGAGATAATTGCATCAAGAAACTGACCTGCTCAGCTCTTCCAGACCGTCGACAGACTGTGCAATCCAGCCTGTCTCGGGGTCGGAGAGCTTTTTCACAAATACAGTGTGATGAGTTTGCTCGGTTCTTTGATGATAAGGTGTCATCAATCAGATCGGAGATCCGTGGCATGCATTCAAATGAGCACTGCAATGACCAACATGGAGTTGCATGTCCTCGGCCTGTCTGGATGGATTTCGACCAGCCAGCGATCATGGATATCATGAAGATTGTCCAAGGCTTGCGACCGACTTGCTGTAGTTTGGATCCTGGTCCTCTGGCCTCCTTGTGGGATGCATGGATGCGATTAGGACCAATCGCCCCAGAAGGATAGATCTGGGGTTCTTTGGATCAAGGGTGTTTCCGAGTCCTTGAAAGAGGCTGTCGTGACACTCCTTTTGAAGAAACCTTCCCTTGACCCCGACTGCCTTACTAACTACAGACCGATTCTCTAACCTGCCCTTTTTGGGCAAGGTTATAGAGAAAGTAGTTCATTACAGCTTGATGACTTTCTTACCACCCATGAAGTCTATGATCCCTCCAGTCCGGTTTCAGGAAAAGGCATAGTATGGAGACTGCATTAGTTCGGTACTTAATGATCTCTAATAGCAAGAGATCAGAAGAGCCGCTCGATCTTGGTTCTTCTTGATCTCTCTGCAGCGTTCGACACCGTGGACCATGGGATGTTGCTAGATTGCCTGCGGCTACTCTGTGGACTGTCAGGGACAGTCCTCAGATGGTTCCATTCCTTCCTCACAGGCAGAAGTCAAAGGGTAGTTTCAGGATTTTTCTTCTGCCCCTTTGCTCTGTCTTGTGGGGTGCCGCAGGGCTCTGTGCTTTCCCCATGTTGTTCACGGTGTATATGCTACCGTTGGGAGACATTATAAGGCGTTATGGGCTGACTTTTCACTGTTATGCAGATGATACTCAGCTCTATATGTCCTTTGTACCCGAAACAAAATGATGCAGTCTCGGTTTTAACAACTGCCTCGCTGAGATTCAGGATTGGATGAGCGCAACTGGTTGAGGTTAAATCCAGATAAGACTGAGGTATTAGTTGTTGACCGGGTCATTATGCAAAGAAGTTGACTCCTGGGGTCCCTCTGGTCTTTTATTAGGGGATACCCAGTTGAGACCTTCTGAACAGGTGCGCGAAATCTGGGCGTTATTTTTGACAGTGCGCTGACACTAAAGATGCAGGTGTCGCCAATGTCAAATCTTCCTTTACCATCTAAGGAATATCGCCCAGATAAAACACCTTGTTCCACATGATGACCTTCCTGTGTTGGTCCACACTTTTGTTTCTTCCCGTCCTTGATTACTGTAATGCTTTATATCTTAGGTTGCGGGGTAGATCTCCGTCGCCTGCAGCTGGTGCAGAGCGCAGCAGCTAGGTTGCTGACAGGGCTACCAAGAACTTGTCATGTCACACCTGTGCTGGCGTGAACTGCACTGGCTGCCAGTGCGATGGAGAATCACCTTCAAGGTCGCACTGCTGACCTATAAGACCCTACACGGCCAGGGACCAGGCTACCTGCAAGATCTCCTTTGTCTCTACCATCCTCTCCGCTCCACTGGTGAGGGATTGCTAGAGATTCCCAGGGTTTGTCTTAAATCATCTGGGGCAAGGCCTTTTCCTTTATGGCCCGATCCTGTGGAATTCTCTACCTCGTAGGTTAGAGAGTGCCTGTCCATGGAATCATTTAAGAGATCCCAAAAAGTCACCTATTTTTACTGGCATTTGGTTAGTTTATTTTATGGTTATTTTATTGTTCTTATGTTTTATTTATTATTGTTGATGTTTTATTTCTGTTTTGTATTAGCTTGATTTCTTGAAAAGCACTTTATAAATAAATTTTGATTTGATTTGAGTGTTTGTCCTATACCAGGCTGCAGAAGTAGCATCCTCCAGTGTTGGGTAGAGGGAGGAACAATGACAGAAGGAGGTTCTGGCATCTCCAGAAACTCCAGCAGGTTCTTTTAATGGTATTCTGCTCCTTCAAGGTAAAGCCCATGGGAGCTTGAATTTGCTGCATCATGGCGAAAAAGGAGGGTCCTCTGGAGGTGACCTGTGTAATTCACTATAGAGTCCTCACTGCAAGAGGAGACTGTGGAGCTGGTGCCACGCATATTGGCTATCCTCTGCATGGTCTTCCTAGTCCTCCTCATCCTCTACGTGATGAGGTCAGAAGAAAAATTACTCACCTTAGTAATTATGTTTCTTCTAATGGAGTCTTGCTGTATTCTGACTATTGCAGTTAGGTCCTGCCTTTCAACTGCCCCAGAGAACAAAGGGTTAACTTTTCTATGCCTTGCATAGAATGTTAGATCACTGAGCTCAGTTGAAGCCTCTGCCTGCTGTTATTCGAACTGCAACTGTCAGATCTTTACCAGCAAAACTCACTAGGTGTTCTGTGTGGAAACTGTAAAATTTTTACTAGCCAACTGGCAAATATATAATGTTTTGGTTCTCAAAGGAAGACTCAAGTCAGGAACACAAAACAAAAATACATCCAAAAACAACATTCCAACCAAAGACAAAGAGGGTGTAAAATGGACACCCTAGGCTGCCAACACTGCTCCTGCCCACCCACATCCCAAAAACTAGGCTCTGAGAGGGAGGTGGGAGTCAGAATACAGCTAGACTCACTAGAAGAAACATAATTACTAAGGTGAGTAATTTTTTCTTCAAACAACGTGAAGTCTTGCTGTATTCTGACTATTGAGACTACCAAGCAGTACCTCCATGGACGTAGGACAGAACCTACTTTGGAAATAGGCTCTGAAGTACTGCTGTGTCAAACCGAGCATTACTCCTAGCCTGGATATCCAGGAGTAATGCTTGGTGAAAGTATGGACTGTTTTCCAGGTGACTGCTTGACAAATTTCTAAGAGAGGAATATCCCTGGCAGCAGCCAGGGAAGCAGCTGTACCTCTTGTGGAATGAGCCTCAGGCCCGAGGGTGGCATTCTACCCAGTTTTCATAGCAGAATTGTATACAAGAAACAACCCACCTGGCAACAGATCTCTTAGTGGCAGGTCTGCCCTACCAACTTCTCCATAAGTGAGGAACAACTGGAGGATTCAAACCTGTGACCCTTGGTACGCTCTATGTAGTAGCTAAGGGCTCTTTAACATCCAAACTGTGTAGCCTCCTCTCTCCCAAGGAAGAATGATCAGTGAAGAAAACAGGGGAGATATAGACTGGTTGAGGTGGAAATCTGAAACCACTTTAGGTAAGAACTTTCTGTTAGTTTTAAGGACCACTTTATCTCTGTGAAAAGAGATGAAATCAGATTCCACTGACAGGGCCTGCATCACTGATATGTTTGGCAGAAGTGATGGCTACCAAAACACAGTTTTCCAAGTCAAGTACTTAAGCTCTGCTGAGGACAAAGGCTCAAAAGGGGTTGCATAAGCTGAGCAATGCAAACATTAAGGTCCCAAGCAGGAGCAGGATCCCTAAAGGGGATTGGTGTGAAGCAATCCTTGAAAACTTATAGAATACAGGATGGGATGAGAGAGGAAGACTTGCCTGCAGACAGGAAAGCAGAAACAGCTGCCAAGTGTACCTTAAGGGTAGCTGGTCTGAGACCTAGGCCATTATGATGGACCATATAATCCAGAACCGTAGGTAATTCAGCAGAGTCTGGAGAAATATTCTTTTAGAACACCAAATGCTGAATCTTTTCCACTTTGGAGTTGTAAGTCTTTCCAGTGGAAGGCTTTGGAAGCCTTAAGGATATCCAGAACCCCTTGGGAAAGATGCAGATCTGCAACTCTAACTCTTCAAGAGCCAAGCCCTGAGATTGAGAGACTGAAGATTGGTGCGAATCCTCCCTGAGAGGATGTTAACAGGTTGTAATTCCTGGGACGATGGACTGTTAGGACAGCAACAAGGGATACCATGGCAGTCTGCCCCAGTCTGGAGCAATCAGAATCACTTTAGTGGTTGTGACCTTATCTTGACTAACCTCTGAACAGGAGAGGAAGGGGAAAAGCATACAAAAGTTGCCTTCCCAGTTCAGAATCAGAGCATCCAGGGGACTGAGCCCAAGACTGGGGTCTGCAACAAAAGAAAGGAAGTTGGTGATTGTCTGGGGCTGCAAATGATCTATCTCTCTGGAGTGCCCCATCTTGAGAAAATCACTTTCAACACCAGAGGATCTAGGGCCCATTTGTGATGGCCCTAGGATATTCTGCTCAGTGCATCGACTAGGACATTGTCCCTTCCCTGGAAGGTGAACTGCTATCAGAAAAGTTTGCAGGAAATAGGCCAGGGACCACAACTTCATTGCTTCTGTGCACAAGGCTGTAGAACAAGTGCCTTCTTGCTTGTTGATGTACCACATGGTGGTGGTGGTGGTGGTGTCTGTTTTGACCTGAACCACCTTGTTCTGTACAGATTTGGAAAAAGCTTGTAATGCAGAAACACTGCTCTGAGTTCCAAGAGACTGATGTGAAGCAGAGATTCCTGAGGTGACCACAGTCCCTGGGTGGTAAGATCCTCCAAATGGGCTCCCCAGCCCAGCACAGAAGCATCTGTTGTGAGGATCGCTGAATGAGACTGAGTGACAAATGGAACCCCTTGTCTCAATTTGTCCTGATCCTGCCACTATTGCAAGGTTTGGATCAGGGTTCGAGTCACTGAATTAGTTTGGTAAGGGAATCCTTTCTTTGGGACCAAAAAGCTCTTAAGTGGAACTGAATGTCCCTCATTTGGAATCTTGCCCTGGACCACTGCTGTGGAAGCTGCCATGTGGCCCAGCAGCTGAAGAAATGCCTTGCTGGTCGAGACACCTGAAGGCTGAATGAAGAGGCCAATTCCATGAGGGTCCTTGCCTTTCCACGGGAAGGAAGGCTCTTGCTTTTACCGTATCCAGTTCTTCACCTATGAAGGTGAGGAGCTGCACTGGTTCGAGAACTGACTTAGGTAGGCTGAGAAGGAATCCTAAAGAAGTAAGCACTTGGTGGTCACTTGCAGGTGTGATTTGACTTGGTCTGGAGACTGACCTACTATGAGCCAGTCGTCCAAGTATGGGAAAATGGAAATCTTTGTTTTCTTAGGAAGGCAACAACTACTGCCAGGCACTTTGTAAGATCCTTGGGCTGATGTTAGGCCAAAGGGCATTGCTCTGAACCAACAGTGGCTTGAGGGGCAACTCAGACCTGAGGTACTTCCTGTGGGAGCACCTCATGGGAATGTGAAAGTAGGCATCTTTGAGGTCCAGGGAGGCTAGCAAGCCCCTGGCCTTAGAGAGGGAAGGATAATTCCCAGAGCTACCATTTTGAACTTTGGCTTTAAAAGATGTTTGTTCAGATATCTAGGTCCAGGAAGGATCGCCACTCTGTCTTTTGGGGTTAGGAAATACCTGGAGTACAACCTTTGCCCCAGTGTAGGGTGGAACTCTCTATAGCTCTGAGAGCTAGAGAGAAGAAACTTGCCTCTAGGGCAAGGGTCTCTGGAGAGATTTGCAGGTGGAAATGATCTGGCTCTCATCTTGGGAAATTTTTGAAGCTGAGAACTAGTCCCTGGCTTACTACTTCCAGGACCCACTTGTCTGATGTAAGAAACATCCAGTCCTGGACAAAGTAAGCCAGCCTGCCCCTACTGGTATAGGAGAATCAACCCGGCAGACCCATCCGGTGTCTGCTTGGCAGGGCTTTAGGCTGAGGGTGGATGCAGGCCTGCTCATCCCTCTGCTGCCTCTCCTTCTAAAGGACGCCTCTGTAAAAAGAAGAAGAGGCCTGAGCTTGGTAAAAGGCTCTGGAAAGGCCTGCCCCTGCCCCTGGACTGCTGCCTTTGTGGAATTGCTTGCCTTTCTTTGGCCTGAGCACTCCTGTAAGTGGTCCTGCATTCGTCCATTTTCTTCATGTAATTCTTTGTCTGCTCCCCAAACAGAGAATTACCCACTACAGGAAAATCCATGGCCTTAGCCTGGGTATCCTGTGAGAGGCTAGCACATCTGAGCCAAGCCATTCTCCTAAGAGCCACAGATGTAACCATGACTCTTGATGATACATCACTGGAGTCTACAGCAGCATGAAACTGTACTTTGATGCCTCAATCCCATCTGCAGCCACCTGCTCCAGCTCCTTGCAAGCTGGGTGGAGCCTGTTTAGCCAGTTCCAGTACAGTGTCCCACCTGGACTTCTGGTACCTGGCTGCATAGGCCATATAATTAGCCTGCCTGAGTCCCAAAGATACTGTCATTTACTGCTTCTTTGCCATGGCATCAATCTTCCTGGAGTCCTTGTCTGGGGTGTGATGCCAAGGGTATATTTGCCTTATCACAGGCAGCAGCCTGTACAACCCCAACATGGCTGCAATGCTGAAAAGGAACTCCGTGTCTGAGCCTGAAAGAGTGTACCTTCTTGTCCATTCTTCTGTCCACAGGAGGTACAAAATTGGGAGACTTAAGAATTTTCTGTGTCCGCTTCCCAAAAGA
Organism: Neoceratodus forsteri; assembly: GCA_016271365.2. Taxonomy (NCBI): domain Eukaryota; kingdom Metazoa; phylum Chordata; order Ceratodontiformes; family Ceratodontidae; genus Neoceratodus; species Neoceratodus forsteri. The sequence continues at coordinate 417,137,276 of CM057452.1, read as the reverse complement.
TTTGTGGAGGGAATAGACAGTCTCCTGGACTCTGGGATGTCCATCATCTCAACATAATCAGGTTCTTCCTGATCCTCTACTGCCTCCTCCACAGGAAACTGGAGGGTATCAGCCACCTTTCTGTAGAACATGTGGTGAAGGGGACTCAGAAAGCCTAGGAGGAGAAACACCTGAAGGTCTGTCTGGGAGATGTCCGGGTCAAAAGGCACATCCAGACTTTCACCAGCACCATAATCATCCTCACACTCTCCATCCTCCTCAAACTCCGTTCATAAAATTCTTCTAAGGAATAATCCGGAACTGGGGAACCGACCGAACCGAGCCCCTGCCAAATGGTGCCGGTTCGGTAGGAACCGATTGATGCGATTCCATAATCCTAATCGCTCATTATCTCATCGGCGGTCGGAGTATAAGATTCTGGATCCGAACTAGTCAATTTGTCTTTTCTTTTCTTTTGTCGAACTGATTTCTCGGAATTGGTTCTCCTTTGCCCGAAGAAGTATCGCCTGGTCAGAGGGCACTCCTTCTAGTTCGGGTCGGAACCGAACCGGGCTGGCCATCTGGGTCAGTGAACTTCTCGCCTCCCTTTCCTCAGTCTACCTAATCTCTTTCCAGGGTAGATTTGGGAAGATTCTTGCAAATTTGGCAGTCTGAATCGAGGTGGTCAAACCTCAGACACAAACACAGTGGTGTGGGGATCAGCCTTATCAAAGACCTCCCACACACACTGCAGTGTTGAACCCAGTGGCCCGTTTTTTTTCTTGGGTTTCTCAGACAAGGCCAACCTAACCAAACTTACCTTTTTGGCAATCTGTGAGGGACTCTATGCCTGATACAATGGGTCTGCCGGGGATTCTGCAAACTTTTATGTATTTTTGCAGCACATAAATGGTGGTGGTACTGGGTGGGTTACCTGTAAAAATTCAAGAGAGGATTCGGAAATAATACTATAATTGTAAGCTGCCCGCAGGACAGAGTCGATAGCTTGTTTGAAATCCAAAGTGGGATCTCTGTCCAACTGGTTACAGAAGGCGTATTCCCCAACTGTCTCAGTACCTCAGAGACATAATCTGCAGAGTTCAAGACAACAACAACACCCATTGTCTGCCGCTTAATTGTGATGAGACAATTTTGTTCCAGTTCCTCAAGTGTTTTTTCTCAGAGTTACTAATGTTATGAAACATAGAAGCACCTTCTGTATCAAAAAGCTCATCAACGCCATTAAGACATGCTTGTTCAAAGACTTGTATAGCAGCAGTGGGCAGTGATGTAAATGTTGATTTCGATTTAAAGGGCTGCAGGCCTGTCCCAACATTACTGCCAGGATCCATGTCTGAGGTATAACATCATGTTTTGGTGTGGACCCAGCTGGAATGCACACTTTCTTTTGTTAAAAATGCCTATAATGCTCAGCTTTCTAGTTAGTTTTTAACGTCCACAAAAAAAAAAAAAGGGTACATGCAGGTAGGAATGAAGCCAAGTCCCTTATTTAGTACTGCAAGTTAATCTGTCAAATTTATATCAGAAATATTAATAACACTCACCTGCCTTTCAATTTTGGCCTCGCTCCTTTCTGGGGCTGCTAGAAATGTGGATTCCTGCTGCAACCTGGCATCTAGGGAGTGTCTGTTGTGTTTATTTATTTATTTAGTTTTGTTAACCGGGTAGGTGCACTAGCTAGCAAGTGACTATTTTCAGGCACGACCCGGGAGGTACAATTACAATACAAGTAATACAGTGCAGGTTATACAATACATGGAAAGGTACATTGATGCAAGTAGACAATTATTACAAGTAGGTAGTAAACAGAGGGTACTGGTGAAAGGACAGACTTTGGAGCAATTGGAGAAACTAACAAGGGGGATGTGAGCAGGAAGGGTAAGTGCACAGCTAGTTCGCTGGGAGGTGGCGGGCCGGAGACCAAGGTAAGAGAAGCCCTGCCAACTAATTGAGCTGTGGGGAAAGGGGCACGGTATCAGAGATAATTAGAGGTGAGTGTCCGGGCAGGTGAGGTGGCAGGCAAACGGTAGGGTGGGACGAGCGAAAGTTACGGCTTTGGCGCGGGAGGCAGAGTCTGTAACCGGCCTTGGGAACCGATTCCGGTTTGAGAAACGGCGGGGATGGGGTAGAAGATGGTAGAGGCTAGCCGCGGTAGCGGAAAGGCAGGAAAAGTGTCCAGGACACTGGTTCTTGTGACCGGGCGTGGGGTAGAGCTACTGTGGGAGCTGTGCTGAGTTTGTGAGGCGGGCGGATTATGGCTTTAGCGGGAAAAGCAGGGCAGTGACGGACTCGCGGAACCATGAGTCGGTTGGGGCAGGGGCTGTGGCCGGGCTGGCGAGTGTCCTAGCTAGACAGTGTTGGCGACCTGGACGTACGAGGTGTACCCAGCCTAACGGGTTATTTCACGGGCAAGAAAATCAGCGAGGAGGTCGACAATGGGAGGGTGAGGTAGACAGGTGGCTAGGAAGCATGGTTTATAGCACGGCAGCAGAAACCAGAGTCCTGAAATAGGACGGGTAAAAAGCGGAAAATTATGGCAAGAGCGGTAGATTGCTACAATCGGTGTCCAGGCTCATGGAACCGTATTCCGGCTGGGCAAGTGAGGGACTCGGTCTCTGAGGTGAAAATCTGACAATAGGCGGCTTTAGTCGAGAAGAGCGTGCAGCAACTGGTGTTATGTGGAACTGAAGCCGGATAGTATACCTGGGCTAGTCAGTGTGTGTGGGAGGAGGGAGAAAGATGAGGTTTAAGAGATTTAGGAAGAACCAGTACCTATTACAAAAAGTACATCAAAGATTAGTGCAAACAGCAAGTTGAGAAACAGGCACAAAACAGTAAGGTGATTGGCATTTGTCATACACATGGCAAATACAGTAAAGTGACTAGAGGCATTTGTCATACACATAGGCATTAGGAAGGCAAGACAGCTGAGCCATATAAAAGTTTCTAGTCTCCATAATAAAAAGTGCAAGTAGTCCAACTGATATGCAAGGCAATTGGGGAATGTAGACATAAGGCATACAAGGGATAAGGAGATGAAACGTGGACAGGGGAGGAAAAGGTGGACATGAAGAAAAGCTTCAGGTAGGATCATAACAGGCACATTGGTCCATAGAAGTAAGGTGATTCTGTAGCCTTCGCTGAAAGTGTAGTGTGAGGAAGCTTGTCTTAGGTCTAGTGGTAGTAAGTTCCACGCTAGGGGCAGCGTGGCCCAAAAGCACCTGGAGCCCCTTGAGGTGCAGCAGAGGAGAACTTTAGAGACTTGTCAGACGATCTCAGCTCACGTGAAGGGATAATAGGCTGGAACAGTTCCAATAGTGAAGTGGGTCTAACCACTCTGATGATGGAGTCAGAGAGGCAGCATAGGTAGTAAAGTCTGGTGGCAGAGGGAAAGCCAGCCTAGGTCTTTGTAAAGTTGGCAGGGATGCTTGAGGCAGGGGCGTTTGATGCATGTCGGCAAACATTGTTGTAGGTGATATCCCACTTTTGCAGTGTTGGTTGTGCGTCATGGTTAGGATGGGGGCAGTAGGTTAGAGTTGGCAGGAGGATTCCCCAGGCAATGGCCAGTTTGGCAGTGGGTGTGAGCATGTAGTTAGTTCTGTAGGCAGCCCCCAGTTTGCAGTTAACAGTTTTGCAGGTTTCTTGGATGTGCAGGTTCAGGTCAAGGGTTTGATCGAGCAGTATGCCCAGATAGCGGAACGTACTAAGAACCTCGAAAGGGGTTCCGTGAAGGTCGAGTACATTAGGGAGATGAGCAGGATCTAAGTTTATGGTTCGTACTCAGTAGCATGGCTTTTGTTTTGCTGGCGTAAGGATGAGGTGATGAGCGCTTAGCCAGTGTTGAGCAGAGTGGAAGGCAGATGTCAGAGTGGCGCTTGATGGTCAGTACTACCTGAACGAGAGCATAGATGACCACATCATCTGCATAGAGTAGCGAGGCACCAGGTGCTATACTGCTGGGAAGATTATTTATGAACAGTGAGAAAAGAGAGGGCCTAGTATTGAGCCCGCGGTACTCCAGTATTGATAGTGGCGCTGTCAGAGATAGCAGAGTTGAGTTTGACAGCTTATGTCCTGTTAGTTAGGTAGCTTCTGAACCAGTTCGTTACAGGAGATGAGAAGCCAAGATTTTTAAGGGTAGCCAGTAGTAGGGGGTGATCCACAAGGTCAAGGCCTTGGTGAGGTCGATGAACACAGCCCCAGTAAGATGACCTTCATCCATGTTTATAAGAGTATCAGAGGTAAACTTTGCTAACGCCATTGTGGTGCTGTGATGTTTCCTGAAACCATGTTGTGCTTCACAGAGTAAATCTGAAGACCTCGAGGAATTCGTGGCCTGGGTGGCTACTATTTTTCTAAGATTTTGCTGAGGACCGAGAGAATGGCAATGGGTCTGTAGTTCGATATTTCATTTTGTTTCCTTTTGAAAATGGGGTGATTCTAGCAGCCTTCCATATCCCTGGGACTGTGCCAGTGGAGAGGACAGGTGAAAATCCTGGCTAATGGACAGGAGATGAGATGGGCAGCAGCTTTCAGAAGTCGGGTTCCAGTGAGTCAGAGCCAGGGCTGGTGTTGTCGAATATGGCAATTAAGAGTTTAAGAACTTGTTTTCTAGACACAGCCTTGAAATAAAAAGTTTTTGTTGCTGTTTGTACAGGGTCGTTAGTCGAGATATCGCTTTCTCTTTGATAGAGAGTGGCTGAGGGCAGCAGGTGCCGTTGTTAGGGTGGACGTATAGGGAGATAGGTCGGAGAACTGTTGATTGAAGGCGTTTGCTATGGTAAGGAGTCTGCAGTGGATACCTTGAAGAATCATTTCAGAGGGGTGACTGATTGAGGGGTGCCCAGGAAGGTTTTGATGTGACCCCAGAATTTGCGTGGATCGCTTGCAGAACTGGTTAACAGATTCTGGCAGTACTTGCTTTTGCAAACCTGATTTGTGTTTTGCAGACGCTTCATGCTGTTTGTAGATTAGGTGATCCCTGGGTAGGCCAGTAGTCTTGAACTGCTTCCAGAGTTTATCCCGGTTTGAGTTGGTGAAGTAGTTCTTTATTAGCCATCGAGTTTGTTGACCTCTGACCCTTCTCTTTACTTTAGGTACATGTCGATTTTGTACTTCACCAAACCTGGTCAGGAACACATCTAGGCATCCTCAGCACTTGTTGCTAGGTATATTTCAGTCCCGTCCCATGTTGGCTATGTCAAGGAGAAAAGCATGTAGATCCAGTTGTGCAAAGTTAGTAAAGGTGACCAGGTGGGACCGAGGAGCTGGTGGTGGACAGGAGTGCCAGTGGCAGATCATGGGCGAAGTGGTCAGTTATAGTGTCAGCCAGAACGGATGCCTCAGTTACATGGTCTGGTCTATTTGTGAGGATCCAGTCTAACAGTGTCCCTGATAGGGAGTTGGTCATTCTTGCATTCTCAGTTATTAACTGGTGGTAGTTGTGCCTTTGAACTAGTGATGCCAGAGTGCTATGATTCGGCCCAGCCAGTTTAGATTAACATTGCCTAGCAAGATGGTCTCATTCATGTTAACGACTTGTGATGAATGTTGTAGTTTCTGGAGACTTTCCAATCCACCAGTGGGTGGACTGTATAGGCATATTATGTGCAGATACTTCGCACCTAGGGACAGTGCTACATGCAGTGATTCGCAGAGCAGTTGGGGACTAGGGTAGGAGCAGCTTTTAGCATAAGGTGGCTTTTGTAGTAGATGGCAACACCCCACCCCGCTTAGAACCAGTTTTATCCTGTCTGATAATAGCATATCCAGGCAGGTCACACTGGGCATCTCTTACCTCCTCTCCTGGTTTGGTGGTTTCCTCGAATTGGACCAACCTCTTGATCTCCATCGATGTCCATCCTGTCCCGCTATCTCTTCCACTAAAAAGGTCTCTCTGTAGATTCAGCATCTGATTCAGGACGTTGAATGAAGCTGGTATTGCTCGATGTGCTGTTTGTCCGCAAAATGGATTTTCTGTTTAGCCCAGTACATTTTCCTTGGCCTCTATTCCCTTTGGCTTACCAGAACCTCTGCCTGCAGCACTCTTCCAGGTGACCAATTCTCAGATATCCATGGATGCCCCCCACGCCAGGTTGTAGTAGGGAATCCACATTACTAGTAGCCCTCTAGGAGGAGTAAGGCCAAATTGAAAGGCAAGTGAATAAAAGGCAGGTGAATGTTATTAATATTTCTGATATAATTTTGATGGAAGATCAACTTGTGGTACTGAATAGAGGACTTAGCATCATTCCTACCTGCCATGTACCAACATTTTAGTTTTTTGTGGACGTTAAAACCAACTAGAAAGTTGAGTATTAAGGAATTTTTAACAAAAGAAAATGTGCATTCCGTTGGGTCCACACCAAAACATGATGTTACACCTTCAGACATGGATCCTGGCAGTACTGTTGGGACAGGCCTACAATTCCTTTAAACTGCACTCAACATTTATACCATCACCCACTGCTGCTACATCAGTCTTTGAACAAGCATGTCTTAATGACATTGATGAGCCTTTTGATACAGAAAGTGTTTCTATGTTTCATAACATTAGTAACTCTGAGAAAAAGCACTTGAGGAACTGGAGCACAATTGTCTCATTACAAATAAGCAGGCAGACAAGGGTGCTGTCGCTGTCTTGAACTCTGCAGATTATGTCTCTGAGGTACTAAGACAGTTGGGGAATACCGTTCTATCAATAGTTGGACAGAGATCCCACTTTGATTTCAAACAGGATATTGACTCTGTCCTGAGGGCAGTTTACGATGATGGTATTATTTCCGAATCCTCCCTTAAATTTTTATAGGTTATCCACCCAGTACAAGCCACCATTTACGTACTGCAAAAATACATAAAGTTTGCAGAATCTCTGGTAGACCCATTGTATCAGGCATAGGGTCCCTCATGGAACCGTTATCCCAGCACGGATTCCCACATTAGGGACATAGGAGGGACTCCCATCCTTTCTACGAGATACCACCAGGTACTGGGTCTGCTGGGGATCTGTAAATTGAAGCCAAGTGGTTACTTGTCTCGATGGACACAGACTCACTATATACCAACATCCCACATGAAGGGGGCTTTTGACATTGCGTAACTGGTTGGACCTCACTAGTCTGGGGCAGGGGCAAAAGAGCTTCTAGTCGAACATTCTAAGTTTGTACTTTGTTGCAATACCTTCAGCTTACAAGGGAGATACTATCACCAAGTAAAAGGTACAGTCATGGGGCCACATTTGCCCCTAACTATGCCAACCTTTACTTGGGACAGTGGGAAAAGGAAGCTATATACAATCAAGCTACTAACATCTTTTTGACAGGACTGACCTCTGGAGGTGCTATATTGATGATGTCCTGATGGTGTGTGCAGGGTACAGCTGTGGAACTGCAGCAGTTTGTGGATTACCTTCACAAATCAAATCCACATCTTTTAAATTCTCAGTACAGGCTGATTTGAAGTCAATTAACTTTTGGATCGCCTAATAAATAAACAAGCATTGATGGTACTATAGTTACGGATCTGTACCATAAAAGTACCGACAGAAATACTCTGCTTTATTCTTCCATATGCCATCCCCAAATCACAATTTAGGAGGGTCAACGCAACTGTAGCAGACTATCTGACTCTGAGAAACAAATGCAAGATATGGCATTAAGGTTCATAGATAGGGGATACAGTGATACCTTGGTATATGAGGCCACCAATACAGTGAGGGAAATGCCACATTCATCCTTCTTCAAATAAAAGCAAGATCTGGTAGAGATAGTAATCAAGATTAATTTTGTAACTACCTTTGGTACCAACATAAGTAGGGGTAAGGACAGTTATTGACAAAACTGGCATACTTTAACTACAGACCCAAGTTTGAAGGAGGAATTACAAGTCCTTCCAAGGACAGTTTATAAGAGGGTAGGAACCTCTCTGACATACTAGTCTCACAACAGCTTGTAGTCAGACCATCACAACAATGGTTACCGTCAAAACCTAAGGGTTGTTTTTCCTGTGTCCACTGCAAATTTTGCACTAAAATTGTAAAACGTCATATTTCACATCACACAGCATACCTAGAAACTATGACATCAGACAGTTTATCAACTGCTCTATGGTGGGGTAATATACCTTGCTACATGTTCTTGCCAAGCTTTCTATGTAGGCAAAACTACAAGGTCCCTCAAAATTCAGTGGATGAACATCTAAGTGTCACACGATGTAACAACAAGAAAAATGCACTGGTTAAACATCTACTTAATAATGCCATGATGGTTCCCACAAATTTAGGTTCCGTGGCACTGAAAAGGTAATGGCTGGTCCAAGAGGAGGTAACCTAGATCCTATGTAGAGAGGCATTTTGATCTATCATTTGGGTGCCTTGAGATTTCAGGTCTCAATGACACCTCTGATATCACCCTTTCCTTAGAAAATGAGAAAAACAGGGAAAAGTAGTAATGGGCTAACAGTTGTGATATGCTTATACTGTGTAAATTGTATGTTACAACACTGTATATATGAAGTTTAAACTATTTCTCTATTCCATAGTTCTAAATTGGTCCTGATAGTAATAATGCTTTCCATTCCTCCTTTAAGCTTAAAGATCTCAGTGTGAACAGCATGTTGTTTTGACACACGCCCCGATCACATGTCCTCACTGGACTGAAGTCCGAGCTGCAAGTTCATAAAATACACTTTATATTATTACCCAATATAAGTACTTTCTTGTTTGAATTAACCTATTGCAGCTACTAGTGATATGCAAAAATTGATTTACTAGTGCTATTCTGGGTATAATGTTTTGTCTTTAAATACCTCTCTTTCACACTATTGGTGTACTACCGCTTTAAATGATTTTTCCTATTTAAGCACTGTTGTGAATTGTAATGGCAGTCCCTGAGGAAGTACGATGCACGAAACCGGCGAACATTCTGATGTGTGGCAATACTTGTTCTACTCATGTGGCACTTTATTTTACATTCAGCATATTTTGTAAGTAAAAACTTGCATACAAGTGGTGGATGGTGGTGGTTTTCTTTGTTCTGCCACTTTAAGGTATGCACCTGTTCTAATGGAGCTTGCTTGTTGTTATTTATAGTCAATTGATAGGATTTATGTTTATTCTCAGGTCTACGAACAACATTATCTTGGCCTTTTTATACTTTAAGAGTAGTTTGTTTTCAGAAAACCATGCCTCAACTGTGGAAACATTTTTAGAGACAGGTCTCTAGAGCTAATGGGTCGTGACTGCTGCTAAAGATGACTGCATCATCTGCGTGCAGGAGTATTTTTCAGTGCGGGCTATAGGAGTTGGTTGAAGAACAAACTAAACAAGAGTGGACCTAGGATCGACCCTTGTAGCACACCGTGATCATCGGTCTACTGTTGGAGAGGGTAGCATTTATTTTGACCTGTTGCATTCTGTTGGGAGAGGTAGCTTTGAACCACTGTACAGTGTCTGTGGAGTGGCGGTGGAGTGGAGTTTGCTGAGCAGTGTTATGATTGGCCAGGTCATGTATATCGCACCCACAAGCTGGCTTTGATCTCAGGCCTCATGAAGAGTACCTGTGTATTTCAGCAATACTATCGAGTTACCATGTCCTTCCAGCATCTCTGTTGTTGGGGACATTGTAAATTGTACTTACCAAGGTAGTCTACCAGTTGGTTGGAGACAATCCATTCTAGTGCCTTGGAGAGTGGGGGAAGGACTGAGATGGGACAGTAATTAGGATGGTGGGCCCAATCATCGCTTTGAGAACCGGGTAACCACCACGGCTTTGCATCTCTAGGGGGACTGTCCTAGCCTGAGGATAGACTGAGAATTTTTTGTGAAAGGGGTTAGTACTTGCCTAGGTTAGGCAATCAGTCCTAGGTCTAGTGTGTCATTACTATGTCTTGATTTGCCAAGTGACCGTATGAGGTATTTTCTGGCCTCAGCACGATAGTTCCCTAAAACAGAAGGGAGGGGTCCAGTGGGGGTTCACTGTTGGTATTCCTAACATCTCCCAAGTTGGCCTTGGCTGCTTCAAGGAAATCTGGTGGAAGTATATTACGGAGGTTAGAGAATGCAATGTTGAAAGTGTCAGCTACCGCTTTGTGGTCTTGGGTAACTTCCCATTTACTAGGAGCATGGAGGAGAGGATTTGCTAGCTCTGCATGCGAGGTCCTTTATGTTATCCTAGAACTTTTACCATCCCCCGGTTATTGTGAGGCAGTCTTTGAAGTGACGATTTTGGCTTATCTGACCTCACGTGTACAGGCGTTTCTTGCAGTTCTATACTGCAGGATGTCAGCTCATGTTCGTGGCTTTGGCTTTATGCCAAAGATGGTCTCAGTTCTATAAGGTCCAGCAGGGCCGGGTGATCCATGAGTTACTAGTCCCCTTAGTATGCACTTTTTATTGGGACAAAGATGTCTGCATTAAATGTGGAGATGGAGATCTAGGTCCTTGTCAATATCTAGTAGGGAGTCAAGGGAGGACCAGTTAATTTGCCTGAGGTGGGACTTGAGAGAATTTAGTTGCCCCATCTTTAGAAACCAATTTGTGGTGGTTTGGGGGAAGGTGGTTGTTTTATTAGACCAGTGGCACATGATTGGAGAGTGGTCACTACCCCTCCCCATGCCTGCCCTGTCCACAAGCACTTTTCTTCCTTGTTGTGTCACCCTTCTCCAATGCCCCTGTTTCTCCTTACCGAATACCTTGTATGCTCTAGTCTAGTTTGTTCTACCACCGTGTATATTCTGTAAACACATTACTTAGCCTCTGTTTTGACTGACAATGGGTAATTATTTAATAGATTGCTACTGTCTACTATGTGATTTTTGATGTAAATTGAATTGTACCTTTGTCCATTTTGTCAATGATTACAAGATGCTGAATTTGTAAGATCCTGAATGCATTTCTTGTACTGTTATTTCCTCTGTATATTTTTACTTTGTGCTACATGATGCGGCCCGGTCGTGCCTGAAAACGGTCCCATGGATCAGTGCACCTACCTGGTTACCAAAGACTTAAATAAATAAGTGAATCAGCAAGGACTGAGGTGTCAGAAATCCTCTCTGGGTGATTTGAGAGGATCCAGTCTAGTAGTGTTTCCGATCCAGTACAGTAATTGATTATAGTAGGAAATTACTATTTGGGAGATGTTAATACTGGTGAGGGTGTCCTTGTATAGGGCTAACTCTTGTGCCAGCCAATTGATACTCAAGTCCCCAGGATAACAACATTTGGGTACATTCCTTTTATGTAGTCGACTACCTTGGAGAAACCATAATACTGCTCTTTGAGGGCAAACGATATTGTTAGTACTGTAAGGATTTGCAGTGGACACGAGCAGTAATCTAATTGCTAGACCCAAGCATTTTCCCAGTGTCTATTTGAGGGGGAAGGGGTGTGACCCCAGAGATTTTCCCCTAATATAAACTCTACATCCTCCACCCCTTTATCCTAGCCTATCCTGCCTAAATAGAGTATACCCATTTAGACTTATGGCAGAGTCAGGGATCTTTAGGGAGAGCCAGGTTTCCACAATGGAGGGCATGTATCGGTTATGCTGACTCACCCATACATGGAGTTGGTCCATCTCGGCAGCAGGCTAAAGATATTTAATGATGCCAGCTTTAGCAATCCCTGTTGTTTACTACATTCTGTGACTGCTGAAGTGGTCCAGAATTTGAGGGATATTGCCTGAGCGTAGTAATAGCATAAGAGTGGATCACAGCAGAAAGTATTTTAGGATGATAAGATCTGAGGTGTGTTTACACCTGGTCACCTTTCTGTTTTTAGTTGACGCCTTGATAGGGAGGGTAGAGCTGGAGGAGTAGGGTCAGTGCTGAAGTATTAGTGTGTAGGCATCCAGAGAAATTACTGGGTCTGTTTTTGGGGTCAGCCTCACAGCTATCTGTGCCTGACCAGTGAGGTGGCATTACTACAGTTGTGATGGGATCAGTACTATCCTTGGGAGGCTCAATCAATACCTTAAGGTACATGGTAAGGAGGAGGAGGACTAGTAGATACTGCTTTGTAGGTCTAAATATTTTGTGCTTGTGAGATATTGTCGGTTGTTTACACCAAGGGTAATTCAAATGGTTGGAGTGCAAGCAATCACTGTACTCTACGGGCTTGTAGTCTAGGGCTGTGGAGAGACCAAGTTTTGGAAGAGGGAGGGTACGGAATGGATGAGACCACTGCTGGGAGTGTTCCAGGGGGTCAGAAGTGGGCTGATTGTTTCACTGGGTCCCTTATAAAGACAGACCTCCTTTGGGTGGGGGAGTGGCTGGGGAGGGAGGGGGGCATCTGCCGTTCTAAGCAGAGGTGGAGCAGGTAGGTTGCTACATTGTTCTGTGCACTGAGGAAGGTTTTACCTGTAGTGGTAGCGAGGGGTTGTAGGCATGGGAGGGGCCCTTGTCTCCTGCTAGCCCTCACGGCCTGAGTGTGTGGCCAGCAGCGCAGTGGTGGGGCCTGGACAGGGGCACTGTAGAGAGCGAGAGAAAATCCAGGGTAAAGTAGACAGACTGAGGGGGCGGCAGTGCGATCTAAGAGTTGTGGGGAGGGGTTAGAGAGGAGGGAGGGAACAGCTGATAGTGGGAGGTGGTAAGGACGCTGAGCAAGAGAGCACAAAGTACAGTTACAAGAACTTACCGTAACAGTAGATCTTCGAGAGAGGCTCTTGCAGTAGGTAATTTATTTATTTGCTTTTGTTAACCAGGTAAGCACACTAAACAGCCAAATGCCTATTTTCAGGTGTGACCCGGGAGGATTACAATTGTACAAATCAGAGCAACAGGCAGACAGGGTGCACAAAAAGCATCAGAGCATCAGTTACATCAAGAGGTACATTATGATCATCGGGCAGACAGGGTTCATACAAGAGCAACAGAAACAGTAATTAGGAAGAGATAGAATAGCAATTAAGTACAAGCATGGGAGTATTAACAAAGTACATAACAATAGACATCAAGCTAGCTAGGTACATAGAAGACATCAGGCACATAGATTACGTCCAAGAGGTAGATGACTGTGTGGTACCATCCTGGGCAACAAATGCATGCAGGTCAAGTCACCAGTACTCTCTGGAGAACAACAGGTAATTGAGAGGCAAGCTACATGGACAGGGAACAGACTGTGGGTGAGGGGTGGACTTACGGATGTAGACACTCAATTCAGGGTCGGTAGGGCGGAGAAGAGCACCCATATTCAGAAGGAGGGACAGATGGCATCGAGCTTGCCAGGTGGAAGAAGTTAGCAGAGGCCTGGGTCACCATTCCCAGACAGTCAGGATCAGTTTGGCGCTCAGGCACAGAGGCAGGCAGAGGCCGATTTAGGAAGCTCCATAGAGAGCTTTGAAACAGCAGTGGGAGGTAGTGGAGCGAGTGTTAGCAGGAAGGAGTTCCACAGTTTGGTGCGTAGAGCGAAGGCCCGATCCCCATTTAGGTGTGGGTTTTAGGAACCAGGAGGACCTGAGAGTCACTGGATCGTAGTGGTAGGTGGGGTTAGCAGGTTTGAGGAATGAGGCAAGTATGGGGGAGGCATTTCTGACAATATTGTCAATGAAGTTGCATGGACAACGATGCAGTGGTATTCCAGAGGAAGCCACTCCAGTCAGGAGTATAGCTCACATCTTTGTGTAGGAGGAGCAGCAAGGGCAAAACGGCATACATTGTTGTACGCTGTGTCCCATTTGGAGAGACTGGATTTAGGAATGTGGGCAAAGGATACCAAGCCATAACAGAGAGTGGGTGGGAGGATCCCCTAGCAATGGCGAGACATGCGGCCAGGGTGAGACAAGCTTTAGCTCCGTATGCCATGCCCAACTTGCAGTTTGTGACCTTACAGGCATTACAAATGGTGAGTGTGGGGTCCAGTTCTGGGTCAAGGGTGTGGAATCAGGTACTTGACCGCATCCGCAATATTCAGCAGCAGGAACCATTAGCCCCGAGATATTGAGATAAGCTTGCATGATTTTATCTTGGCGAGGAGCCAAACAGCATGGCCTGGGTCTTTGTGAGGTTAATGGTTAGCCTGTGGTCCCTCAAGCCAGGTTTGAATGTGGTCAAAGTCGAGGTTTAACCAGAGTTAAATGTACTTGGTGTCACGTGAGCTGATCAGGATGACGAGGTCATCTGTGTACAGGGCAGAGTGCCCATGGGCAGAGACTGAGGCAGCTCTGCTTATGAATAGGGAAAACAAAATGGGTCCAAGGATGGAGCCCTGTGGTACCCGCAGGTCACCTGGGAAGGTTTTGAGGGCTTTGTTAAAGATAGTATACTGCTGCCTCCCAGAGAGGTAGCTGGAGAACCAGGCGTGCGGGAGGGGGACCCATAGACCAAAGAGTAGAGCACAGGAGCGAGTGATCAACCCGTTAAAGGCTTTTGAGAGATCAATGAAGATGGCTCTAGTCAGCTTACCATGGTCGGTTGCAGATCTGACCTCGGAGGTGACCATCACATGGGCTGTAGAGGTGCTGTGCCCTTTCTGAAGCCATGTTGCACTTGGGAGAGTAGCTCATAACTCTGAAGGTAGTGAGTGAGCTGGGAGGCAACACTTTCTCAAGCAGCATGCAGATCACTGACAGGATCCCAACAGGGCAGTAGTTAATGGGATCCTTAGGGTCACCATGTTTGAGTACAGGATGACCCTAGCCACCTTCCATACATCCGGGATGGTTCCTGAGATTAAGGAAGTGTTGAATATGTGAGAGACAGGCCAGGCTAGGGGGATGCCCCAAGGCAGAGAAGTTTAGGCTCAAGGCTGTCGTGCCCAGCTCCAGTGTGAGGATAGAGACTAGCAAGGAGCCTCTGGGTCTCTAAGGCGGAGACAACCTTTAGGTTGAAGGAAGGTTGACTGGGAGCCCCACCATGGGAAGGACCCAGGGTCAGGGCTGGGGTTTGAGGGAGGGAGCAGTCGGGTCTGTGAATGGGCGTGTTAAAAGCATTGGCAACAGTGAGGGGCTATTGCAACTGACCCCACCAATCAGCAAGTCGGAGACCTGGGCTCAGGCTGACCCCCGACTGAGTTTTTAATGTTTTGCCAGAAGGTCCTAAGGTTTCTGGCTGAGGATAACTGGGGAGGACTGGCAGAACTCATTCTTTGCAAGCAGATGGCTCTCTTGCAGAAGCTCCTCAGCTGTCTACACTCGAGAAAGTCGGTACTGGAGTGGGAGGATTTGAATCTCGCCCAGCATTTGTCCCTTTGCTTCATGAGGGAGAATAGGCTACCATGAAGCCACTTGGTTACCGTATCCCTCACTTTCCTTTTCATAAGGGGTATATATTTGTTTTGCAGGTGAGTGAAGACAGCGAGAAGTTGTCGAGGGCCTCCATGGGATCACTTGTGACACTGACCCAGGACCAGTCAGTTAGCGGAGGTCAGCAAGGTAGTCTTCAATGCTAAAGCTTGAGTAGTCCCGATCTAGATCACCTTCTAGGGAGTTTGGGAGGTGAGGCGCCCATGTGCAATGGGTGAGGGAGTGATCGAGATGGCATCAGGGAGGACTCCTGAGGAGACTATTCTATCAGGCCTGTTGCTCAGTAACCAGTCAACGAGGGATCCTTTTCTCGCATGGGGAGGGCCTCGTGGGTTTGGTGTGATGAGTTGGCTGAGGGCGAGGCCTGACAGCAGAGGCTCATACTGCTTGGTGTTGCCCCCAACCAGTTTAAGTTGAGGTCACCCAGTACCAGTAACTCACTGGAGTCCATTATGTCCTTAAGGCAATCGAGTAATGATGAGAGACCAAGCATTTCTCCTTTTGGAGGGTTATAGGCACATACCACGGATCTTTTCAGGTTGCCTAGAAGGAGGAGGGACAAGAACTCACAGGCAGGGGAGTGCAGGGGTGTGCCTAACGACAGGCACCTTTAAATGCCCCTTATAGTAGAGGAGCACTCCACCCCCGCGCTTATTCCCTTTCTGTCCAGCCTAATAAGGTGGTATCCAGGGAGGGCACACACGGAAGTCTGGGGTGTGGCTTCAGCCACGCTCTCGTGATCCCCAAAATGTCATGGTTGTAGTGAGCCACCCAGGCAGTTAAATCTGCTAGGTTTGGTAGTAGACCACGCACGCTCAGGTGAGCCAGCTTTATGCCTTTGGTAGATAGCCAGGCAGGAGAGGACTTGAAAAGGGCAAGGCAGCCTAAGGCCCAGGGGTTGAGCTGTGCCCTAGCCAGGCCAGGGAGGACCAAGCACCTCGGGTTGCATCCCAAAAGCCATTGGGGCAGGCGGTTCAAGTGCACAGCTGAGTTCCAGGCCTAGGACCCCGCAGCCCAGGAAGGCAGAGACCGAAACTAAATCAAAAACAGTGGCACGGAGTTGTACTGACAGAGGTCTGCCATAGCAGAAGCATCACACCAGTTAAGAGACAAGTAGCAGCCTTGAAAGATGCTAGGCCAGGATTGCCATGGCACAGGGGCAGAAAGCTGCAGTGTAATGGCCCGGGATAATGTTATGGTCAACAAGACGAGGGGTAGGAATTGAATGACTCAAGCAAATGCAGTACCAGAACAAGTACGGGAGTTGCAGAGACACTATATCAAGCCTGCAAAGCAAGTAGATAATACTGGCCCTAAATAACACCAGTGAGAATGACCACATACAAGTATTAACCCAGTGAGAAATGATATAATGCATACATTAGACTGTAAGGAAACACTAGTCCCAGAATTGTTGCTGTAAACACAATCCAGCAATGGAAAAATACAGGTCCTACGAAACACCAGTAAGTACAATCCAGTGATGGGAACAGTAAAAACAAGGCTAGAGGAAAAGTTATGTCTACAAGTCAGGTTAAGAACCTGGATTCCATCCCAGCCAAACCAGGATAGGAGGCAGCTCATTGATTAGATCCCCACAGTGCCTGTCAGGGAGCAATCCTGACGAGACCCACAGGGCACTGGGAGATACAGCACTAGACCTGCTGTGGCGACAGTGGTAGAAAAGAGGCAGCCCTCCAGGCTAGTGAGAGGGCTAGGGAGCAATTAATGGGAGGAGGGAACAGGGTGGTGAGCAGGAATACTTTCCTGCTCCTGTACAGTACTGCAGCCCGCCAAACAGTAAGTCCTCCAGCATGGACTGGGTTGTTGTATCCTATTTCTTTACTGTCCACAAGACCTGGGAGCTCAGAAGGCAGTCCCCCACGGAAGATTGACACCCAGCCACAGGCAGCAAGGAGCAGGTAGAGAATCCCGGGTCGCCGGAGCAGCGATGGCGGTGTCTGGTCATTGGGGGTGCCATAATGAAAGGGCTCCACACCAATTCCCTGGGTCCAAGTCATGAAGGAGTGAGCTGCCAGCTCCAGAGGACAGCTTTAAGTCGGGCTGGTCTGCAACTGTGGAGCCAATCAGATGCCAGTGTGGGATTTGAAATTGGTGCCAGAAATCTCCCAGTCTCCAGTTGGGAACAGCGATGAGATCCGAATAGCAGAATTTCCCCATACAGTACTACAGCCCCCTCGAACAGAAAGTCCCCAGCACAGATTGGGTTGCTGTGTCCTATTTCTTTACTGTCCACATGACCCAGGAACTCAGAAGGCAGTCCCCATGGTAGATCAGCGCCAGCCCAGGCAGCGAGGAGCAGATACAGAGAAATCCTCCGGTCGTCAGAGAAATGATGTGGCGTCTGGTCGCTGGGGAGGAGGACTGCCATAGTGAAAGGCCCCCACCACTTCCCCGGGTCCAAGTCATAAAGGACTGGCATACCCTGGTGTCAGGACCACACGAAACCTTTGCCAGCATAGTCTGACGGTGGACCACCCACCAGACATCACATGACTGACGCCAGTGAGACCCTATATAGTGGGCGGTCCCATGTCCGCTTCCAGTTCTCCCACCGGAGACCAAGAAAAGGAAGTGACAGGAGAAGAAAAAGAGGCTCCTGGATCCCCAGAGAGAGAGCTCTTGGAGAAAGAGCAAGAAAATACACCCCAGTTAGCACAAGGAGAAGGCGGGTGGAAATGCATTATTTAGTGCAAGAGCCTCTCAAGATCTATTGTTACAGTACGCTCTACGTAACTGTACTATCTTACTCTGACAGGGCTCTTGCAGTAGGTAATAACATAGGACGGAGTCCTTCCATGCAGTGAACTGTCCAAGGACAAGAGAAAAACTAGGGAGGCTAGAAACATAACCCAGACTTTCCAACTAAGGAGGTTAGGACAAGAGTCCTTGGAGTACTGCTAGCCCTGCACCTAGAGGCAATGTCCAGACTGTAACACTTCCTGAAAGTGCGGCTGTAACTCATCGCCGCTGCTGCGCAAATTTCTGCAGCAGAAACATTCCTGAAACAGGCTGTGAAGCAGCCATTCCCTGGTAGAATGTCCTTTGACTTGGCCTGGAAGGACCTTACCATACTTTTGGTAACAGAAAGTAATGCAGTTTGCCAGGCATTTGAGAGACATTGTTTGAAACTGCTGCACCCTCCCTCTTTGGTGAGAAAGAAACAAAAGTTGATCCATTTTATGGACACCTTTGTCTGGTTCGTGTAAACAATGGATCCTGTGGACATCCAATGTATGCAGGATGGCTTCACCCAGATTGGAATGTTCAGGTAATATATCAGCAATTCTAAAGGTTGATTAAGGATCGCTTCCAACACAACCTTAGGAAGAAACAGGATTTGACGCAGAGCCACCTGGTCTCTGTGAAAATCAAATGGCACCTGCACATCAGGGCTTGAAGCTCAGAAGTCCTATGAGCTGAAGTTACAGCAACCAAAATTACACTTTCCAGGAGAAAAGCGTAACTCACAAGAGCTTGCCGCTCAACTGGAGATAAAGTCAATTTTTCTAACAAAATGAAGGTCCTTTTGTTGTGTAGGATTTCATAGAGGGTTTCAGATGCAGAATACCTTTCAAAAGGTTTTGGAGACCTCTGACTGAGCCATTGTCTTGCCACCAGCTGGATCATGGTAGGCCGAGATGGCTGCTAAATGCACCTTCAATGAGGAATAACTCGGCCCAGGTCAGAAAGATGCAGCAAGTACTCCATGACCTGTGGGTGGGGCAAAAAAGGGTCCAGATCTTTGGCAGTGGCCCAAACAGAGAAACACTTCCACTTCGTGGCATAGGTAGTTTTGGTGGATGGTTTTCTCGCCCACCAAAATCTGAGCTACCCTGGGAGAAACCCCAAACCTTGAAGCAGCTTTGTCCTGAGGTGCCACGCATGAAGATGAAGGGACTTCAGTCCCGAATGAACCGGTGTGCCCTTTCCTGAGTAAGCAGGTTGTAAGACACAGGAAGAGGGATTGAGGTTCCACTGCTAGATCACAGGGGGGGAACCAGATCTGTCAAGGCCATAATGGAGCTATCAAAATCATTTGAGCCCTGTCAAATTTAAGCTTGGTCAACATTCTCTGCAACAGTGGAAAGGGAGGAAATGCGACAGAAACTGCACTCTACAAGAAAGTGACAGCAAGTCTAGCCATAAAACAACAGTCCCCAGAACGAGCGAGCAAAACTTGGGAAGTTTTGCATTTGATGGAGCTGTGAACAGATCCACCTCTGGACAACCCCACTGGTCGAAGATGTAATCTAGCACCACTTGTTTTAGTTCCCACTTGAGAGTCCTGACCTTGGTTCGGCTTAGACCGCCTGCAAGAACGCTTTGCACTCCTGGGACAAGAATTGCTTTTAGACGGATGTTGTGCAGAACTGCTCAATTCCAGACCCGCATCACTTCTTTGCAAGGGGACAGGTGAGTGCCCCTGTCTGTTGTAGTACCATGCTACACACGTTGTCAGTCTGAATCAAAGGATGGCTTGAAGAAGTGCTGCTGAAAGGCTTAAAGAGCATAAAGCACTGCTCTCATTTCCAGCACATTGATGTGCAAGCACGTTTCACAGGGGACCACAGACCCTGGGTTCTGTGGTGTCCCAGATGAGCACCCCAACCCTGTTCCAACACATCTGTGGTTAGAACTTGGGAGTAAGAAGGAGCCTGAAAGAAGACCACCGCAAAGATTGTTGGGACCTGCCACAACTGGTCTCTTGCATCAGGGTGAGATTAGAGTTGGGCAATCTAGACAGTCTTCCTTCTGATCCCACTGAGAGCTCAATGTCCAAGAAAGAACTCAGTTTCTATTGTGTAATACACATGTGAGTCTGGCCAAAGGGACTGTGGTAATAACTGCTGCCACGAGGCCAAGAAGACAGAGAACCACTCTGGTCGAGATATGATGATGGGAAGAAACCATTGTGGCCTGACTCACCAGGATATCTGCCCTGTCCAGGGGAGCAAGGCCATGCCCTGCACCATGTCCAAAACCACTCCAATTAACTGGAGGCACTGGAACCAGACCAGCTGAGATTTGAGGTCATTGACTAAAATACTCAAACTGTGGAAAAGGTGCAGAGTAGCACAGAGGGAAGCTCCAACTCTGCCCTCGATGGAGCTGCCAAAAGCCAGTCGCGAGATATGGAAAAACAGTGTTGTCCCTGGCACTCAAGGTCCCTGCCACAACCGCCAGGCATTTGTAAAATGCATGGGGTGGATGACAGACCAAAAGGGAGCACTCTGAACTGATAATGCTCCCTTGGAAACAGAAACCGAGGAGCTTCCTGTGAGTGTCGAAATGAGGATGGAAGATATGCATCCTTCATGTCCAGAGCGAGAGCCACTGGCCCTGGGTCAGAAGAGGCAGCAGGATTTGTAATGACAGCATTCTGAACCCCTTGTATTCTATGTATAGGTTCAGAGTGCTGAGATCCAGTATCATGGAAATCCCTGTCTCTTGGGAACCAGAAAGAAAGGCGAAAATCCCTGCCCTGTCTGGTTTACTAGCACGGGCTCTATTGCTTCCTTTGAGAAGAAGAGCCCTGATTTCCTCCCTTAAGAGTGTGACGTGGTGCCGCCTGGTAGTGCTGAGGGTTGAGGCACTGGACGCCACACGTCGGCATACGCCGGTGACCCGAATTCAGAAAATGAGCACGCCACCAGGAGTCAGTGGCAGGGAGGGAGATGGATCGATAACCAATGGACAGCGCTCATCCGGGTAATCAGTCAGTGCACACCTGACTCGTGGCGGAGGCTGAGGCTCGTGTTACGCTGCCGAACACTCAGGGGGCAGGAGCTGGGCAGATGCTGGCTGGCCAGCGCAGGTGCTGCAAAGTAGCCTCCACAGGCATCACTGCAGCCTTTGCTCACGAGGGGAAGAGAAAACGGAAAATATTCTGGTGGCTAGTCGCTATGCTTGATGGCCATTCCCATCATACTCCATTCCTAGGTAACACCCAGAACTGGATTCTGTCGGTGGGTGGGGATCCCTGCTGCCTCGCCACAGGGGTAGCCATGGGGTTCACAGGGGTGAGAGCTAGGGAGCGGAGGCAACGGATGGTGGCTCGACACGGCCAACCAGGGCCAGGGTGAGGGAGAAACAAGAAAGCTTAAAAAAAAAAAAAAAAAAAAAATTGGGATGTTCGCTAGTGGGTAATGAGAAAATCTTGGTGGAGACTCCAAAGATTTTTCTTGAAATTTCAGAATGTGACCAAGTCTCATCATTTGGAGTACCCAAGCATCTGATGTGATGGTCTCCCAGCCTCCCAGGTACCTTGTGAATCTTCTGCTCACCTGCTCCTCCAAAAGAGGAGGAGGAGGAGGAGGAGGTGCAGTCACTGAGTCAGGAGTGGAGAGAGGGTTACAGAGGGCCGCCTACAGCTCTTTGAGACTTGGCTTGGGGGCCAGCGTGTGAGGAGCCTACGCTAAACTGGCACGTGAGTGTTTATGAGATTTTGCCTGGCATTTGTTTTGCCAATGAAAAGAATGCTTTTGTTGTTGTGGTTTCGGACAGTACATAGTGTGGACCAACCGAAGAGCTGTGCCTTTATCCTGCAGGCAGTAATGATGTCCTGGGCATCCCTGCCAAACAGGACAGATCTCCAAAAAGGGCATCTTGGATAGCCAACTGTACATCAGGGCTAAACCAGATACTCTCAACCAAAAGTGTCATCTAAGGCTAACAGCTGTGGCCACATCCAGTGGAGGAATCCACTACATCGTAGGCGCCTGTAATGAATGAGGCCCAGCCACCTTGGCCATTTTGAAAGTAGTAGCAAGGCTGTCCCATATCAGAATCAAAAGGCCTCATGGCAGGTTTGAGCTGGCGGAACAACAACATCTGGAAATGTGAGAGACATATTTCAAAGCACGATAGCCAGAGTTGAAGACGAGTAAAATTTCCTCCGAACTGGTCCATTTGTTTATACTCCTTACCAGAAGGGGAGGTGCTAAGGTGTTGTGGCTTAGCGGATCTATCATGGGCCGCTGTAATGACCACTGAATCTGCCTTAGCATGGACACTCAGATGGTCTTTCCCTCAGGTGTCCTGTATACCCGTCAGCTTTTTAGCCATCGCCGGAATATATGAGGGTCTGTGCCATATGGTTGAGGATAAATCCTCATGTGGTTCCAGCCAGGGGAGAAGTACTGGACTCGTGTCAGGGAAGTCCAAGTGCTCTGCTAACCTCACACCACTTATGGTCTAGAGCCTCTGACTTCCACCCTTGGGCCTCCGCCATCCACTTAAGGAGGTCCACAAAGGAGGCATCTTCAGGTGGAGACTTGGGGATTCCATGGGACCGGATCCTTGTGGGAGGGGTTACTAATCCTGAGCTGTTGTCTGAGGTATCAGAGTCTGGCCCAGAACCTCCAGGACTTGCAAAACAGTAGGATCTGGCTCCCTGGTGACAATGTCTGGCATCCCGTGAGTCGCCGTGGCTCAGACGAATGAACTGATGTAGAGGACAAGTGTATACTGGGCGAAGGCACCCAGGGCGGAGGAGCTGGGCAGCTAACAAAATGAGCTGGGCAGCTAACAATTGGCGGTGCAAGATGCCTGCTGTCCAGTTCAGAGACCAATTGATTCTTGGTTGTCTAGCACCATGAATTAAGAATTTCCTGGAAGTCCACCTGTGGTTGCTGGGGAGGTGAGCGAGGAGGTGGTGGATAATGAGAAAACCAGTGCAATGCCCTCCAAAATGGTGAGAAGAATAATAAGGGTAACCTGGTGAAGAAAAGGAATTAGGGTAGCCATGGTGAGAACAGCCCAGCGTTGGGGCAGATGGAGGATACCCGATGGATGATATGCTGAAGGCGTGAAACCCGGCGTGAGGCCATATTGATGCACATGGTCCGATGATGGTAACCAGATGGCTGGCCTGACAGAGGAAAAGCTGAAATACCTGATGTGGGGTAGCCAGAAAAATTATCTTGCAGGGGGACAGCTCTGTTGGTGGCCCCAGGGAAGTCTGATTGGCCCTGTCGGTGGGAGGGCTGGACGAGGGGCCCCAACAAGGGAAAATCAGATGGCGGACACGACGGAGGAAGACCTGATGGACCTGCCAGAATCTCTGAGGGGATAGAGATCCCTGACAAAGGAGCTCCCGTAGGTGTTTCTGCCTGGGAGGAGCATCTGACAACGGTAAACCAGATGGTGGACCCAAAGGAGGAAAGGGTATCAGCGGGCGAGAGGAGCTGGGTTGATGTCACCAAAGGTGGCATAGAAGCTACAGTAAAGTCCGTGGCCTACTATCATTGGGAGCCCCTGGCGATGGGTGGACCTTCAGTGGAGCTTGCAGGTCTGATTAAAGCATTGGAAGCTCTAACAGGTCAAGCAACGGGGGCTCTGTGCCCTGTGGAGATCCCAAATCTCTGGCCTGGATGGAACCATCGCCCAGCAGCATCACTTCAGGGCCTGATGGACATGAAGTTGGGCGATCGCCAGAGGGACAGGACGATCGGCTTACTGACTTGGGCTGCATGGGAGTCGGAGGAGCCGGCTCCCGACTTATCAACCCTGACCAAGCGGTCTTCAGAGGGGCCCGCCAGTCACCAAGACGAGTGGCGGTGGGGGGACCAAGGCCTACTCAGTTAGCAGGAGGCGCAGGTATGGTCACAGCGCTACCTTCTGGCCAGAAGGGGGGCCAGTCCTCCAATGAAGGGCCTGCTGGGCATCTTCGATGGAGGGTGGAATGCTCCTGTTCCCTGTGTTTCTTTTGTCCCTCTTCTTCATTTTGTGAGGTCTGCAGGTGAAAAGATATTCTTCAACTCCTGCTCTATGGATGCCATCTTTCTTTTAGGATACCGCCCAATCTTTTCTTTTAGGATACCGCCCAATATGGGCGGTATAGCCTCGTCAGTGGCAGCCCCTATGCTGTGGAATAAACTGCCCACCAAGCTCTGCTCTATTCACACCCACTGCCAGTTCAAATCTTGCCTCAAAGATCGGCTCCTGAGACTTCCCGCTGCCACTGCTTTCCTAGGTAGTTCTTCATTTCCGCCTGCCCTTACCACAAGAGTTTCTTGCCTATGCAACTCCCTTTGTAAATCCTCCTCCCCTTCCTCTCCTTCCCTCTACTAGCCCCGCTTTATCCTTTTCATGATACTCCTGAGGAATATTGATTATCTCCTATGCAACTTGCTGTATATCAATTTCCTGTATATATATATATTTTCTTTATGTATATGCACATCGAATTTATATGCTATATCACCTCGTATCATGTGATTTATGTATTTTTACCTTATATCTTGTGTACTATTGTAACCTTTATTATTTGTCAGACTGTATGCTGTTCTATGCATTGTTGTTTGTGTTTACTCTGTGCCACTGTATGTGGCCCGGTCATGCCTGAAAACGGTCCCTGGCATCAGTGCACCTATCTGGATACCAAAGTCATAAATAAATAAATAAAATGCGAGCCTCGAGGCTTTGCCAGCATTGCTTCCGCATGGCCTGATTAAAGTGAGCACAGGCCTCACAATTCTCAACCTTGTGGCTAGGCCAGAGACAGAGAGAGTGTTGATCTTTGTGCGGAAGTTGAACCCGCATCAACCGCACTTGTTTTAGGCGGATCTGAAAAGGACGACATACAAACTATCGAAAAAGATAATGATATACAATTACGCAAATACTCATCCGGAGTGGCATTTTCATACAGCAAATAAGCTTCACAGTCCAATGGTGCGCAGGTCGACGGGAAAGAACTGGAGGGCAGATGGGGACCACCACTATATAGGGCCACACTGACATCAGTCACGTGACATCTGGTGGGTGGACCCCATCAGACTATGCTGGCAAAGTTTCTGTGTGGTCCTGATGCCAGGGGGCCGCCAGACCTATATGTTATTACCTACTGTAAGAGCCCTCTGAAGTAAGATCGGGGTGAAAAAACAAATGCAGGCTAATGTGATGCTGTGACCGTAACAATGTCTATGGTTAAAAATGATGTACAGGTATGCTTAAGCGAGATGGCGGTACAATGAGGCCCTACAGTTGTAATAAGCAGAGAGCCTATGGGCACAGGGAGAGTCCTGCTCTGTGAAAAGTTTACAGTTACTCCCCAAAACAGTTTGCAGGCTATGTGGAGGAGCTATAGGATAACAGATGGATTTAACACTCAACATCAAGTTCAACACACAATCTCTGTGTGATGTTTATTCAAAATACAAGAAATAACCTTCAGCAATGGCATATTCATTCTTCAGTACATCAGTCTGCAGCAATAGATTTGAGTGTCCTTTCTCTGCACTTAGCCAGCACCTACTGACACTGATCTCTGATCTAACCACTTTTCAGTGAAAACCCTTCACCCCTATGTGGGCCCCGTTGTTGGGTAGTAGGGCTCAAAAAAAAAAAAGGCTAAAAGCAAAGAACCTCAGTGCAGAAAGACTGAAAAAGGGTTACTCCAAAGGGCATTGGCAACAAATCAAGTCTCAAAGAAATACAACA
Organism: Neoceratodus forsteri; assembly: GCA_016271365.2. Classification (NCBI taxonomy): domain Eukaryota; kingdom Metazoa; phylum Chordata; order Ceratodontiformes; family Ceratodontidae; genus Neoceratodus; species Neoceratodus forsteri. The sequence continues at coordinate 417,111,573 of CM057452.1, read as the reverse complement.
TCACACATGCATCCATAATGCAAAACATCATGGGATATATGCAAATCACCATGTAATTCCAGATTTGTTCAGTTTACAGCAATTTACATGCATTTTAAGTAGCACAGCTAACAATTTCTACAACAGTCACCTAGTACCTTTACCATTCTCAAAACACCTAGTGCCATGGTATTTTCATTTACAGGTTTCATAAACATAAGGTGTATTATGACAGTGCTATTACATACTAAATCCAACGACGACAAACACAACCAGTTTTACATAAGCTTGGAGGTCACAACAATAACCTCCTGTACAAGGACCTGAGAGGGAAAAGGAAAATTAAAGAGGACACTATAGCATAGTTAAGAAAGGAAGGGATGCCCATAGGTGGCTACCTTATGGACTAGAAATTGTAAAGGATAGATTAGGCTAAGAAACAGGAGAACTATTGCAATAGATTTAAGAAAAGGTTGGTCCTCAAGAGTGGCAGGAGCTCCCTGTCACAGGCTATTAACTGAGAACAGTAAACTAACTGCTCCAGAACCCAGGGGAACATTACCCTTTAAATCCTGCACTAGGGTACCCCAGCCAGCATACAGCTGCTTTGGAGCTGGTAACTAAACACTTGTTCAGAGAAAACTCCCTTTAAGCACTACACAATTTAAATAGTTCACCCTTCAGAGTATGCTTAAGGTAACAACAGATTCTGGCTTAAAATGCACATATACCCTACAAAACCAACATACAAAAACATCAACATTACGCTGGCCCCTTCCCACAACGGCAACGTGGGACGGCGTGGTAAAAGTCCACGACAAGATGGCGGCATTCCAAGAGGTGAAGCAGGTGGACTGCTACGTTGTTCTGTGCACTAAGGAAGTTTACCTGTAGTTGTAGTGGGGTTGCAGGGTGGGAAGGTCCTTGTCTCCCACTAGTCCTCATGGCCTGATAATGTGGCCAGCAGCACAGCAGTGGAGCCTGGACAGGGTACTGTAGTGGTAGCTGAGGTCGCAAGTGTGGGAGGGGTCCTTGTCTCCTGCTAGCCCTCATGGCCAGAGTGTGTGACCAGCAGTGCAGCGGTGGAGAATTTCTCCAATGTCCCCTTCCTCCATCACCCAATAGTGGAGCTGAACTCTGGCAAACTCACAGGTTTTCACGCCAGGAGAGATAAGCCAGACACACACTCTGTATGCGCCATTCTTGTAGATTTTTTCTCCACAATCACAATACAGTACTGAGAAAGCTTTGATGTTTCCTTCAGCACCATACAGGTCACTGAAAATCACTATCAAAGTGATTACTATTTTATGTAAGAAAAATAAAGGAAATGGCAGTTTGCAGCATGTCCAATGGCGGGTTCGATGGAGTCTAACTGGTGAAAGGAAAAAACTGAGTAGAGAGAGGCCACCCACATTTATGTAGACACTGGCCCATAACGCCGGCCATGGACGTGCCCTATTTGCAAGCTTCCTTGTGGTCCTACCACTGACATAGGTCTAGTCTCCAAAGGTGAAGCCTGGTGAAAAGAGAGATCCCCGAGGAAGATCTACAGAGTCAGTTTCAGGCCGGAAGTATAATAGGCATGACAGGAGGAGCAGGATACTGACTGTCATCCTTTCTCACCAATGGTGGCAGAGTACCAGATCTATGCCAGACAGCATCAAATGCAGGGTAAACAGGAGGCACCACAATACTGGGAACAGTTGATACCCAAGAACTCCATTAAGTGGAAAAAATGAATATACATCTAAGTAAGCTTGAGGAGTGGTCTAGAAAGTGGCAACTAAGTTTCAGTGCAAGAAAATGCAAAATCATGCACTTGTGGTGTAGAAACCCGGGTCAGAGTACAAAATAGGGGACTGATGCTGGCAACCACCAAACAGGAAAGAGACCTAAGGCGTTATCATATCTTATGACCTAAAGGTGACCAAAGAGTGCGACAAGGCAGCAGTGGAAAGTCAGTGGGATGCTGGGGTACACAGAGAGGGTATTACAAGCAGAAAAGGGAGGTAGGACATTGTTACACCTCTGTGTCAGTCTCTGGTGAGACCCCACCTGGAGTACCATGTCCAGTTCTGGAGTCCTTATTCCAAAAGGACACAGACGGAGTTGAGACAGTCCAGAGAAGGGAAACTAAAATGGTGCGGGATCTGCATCAAAGCCCTATCAGGACAGACTGAAGGACCTCAATATGTGCAAACTGGAGGAAAGGAGGAGGGGAACATGATAGAAACTTTTAAGTACTTCAGTGGAATCAACAAAGTCCAAGAGGGCAGCATCTTTCAGAAAAAGAGATGCAAGAACAAGGGACACAATTTGAAGATGGGGGACAGTTCAAGGCAACGTGAGGAAGTATTTGTTCACAGAGAGGGTGGTGGACCATGGAATAGCCTTCCTGAGGAGGTTGTGGGGTCTAAAACTACGGAGAATTCAAGAATGCATGGGACAGACATAAGGTAATTTCTGTCGGGGGTAGGAAGAAATAGGCTGTTGGTTAACTAGGATCTGCAGCTTATCCTGTAGGTAGGGAAATGGGCAGACTAGGTGGGCCAAGCAGTCCTTATCTGCTGTCAAAGTCTATGTTTCTATGTAAAGAAGAGGAGGGATAGGACTGAAACTTTCAAATACTTCATGGGTATAAATAAAATTCAAGAGGGAAGCCTTTTTCAAAGAAAAGGATGAACAAGAACAATGGGTCATGTACTAAAGCTTGAAGGTGGAAGAATCAGGGAAATGTAAGGAAACAGTTCTTCACTGAAAGGGTGGTGGGTGCCTGGAACAGCCTCCCAAGGAGGCGGTGGGAGCAAAACAGTGGTAGGATTTAAGAAGGCATGGGATAGGGCTAAGGGAACCTTAGAAGCAAGGAAAAAGGGATAAAGCCGAGATGAAGTAAGGTCTATGGTGTGACTGTACACAGGAACATGGGCAGATTAAGTGAGCCAAGTGATCCTTAGGTCATTAAATTCTATGTTTCTATTAAGTTCTGTTTACTAGAGTCTGCCTCTTCACCTTCAAATCGCATCACATTCTATATTAGTTTAAACAAAGTCTGAAAGGAGGGATCCTCAGGAGGAGACTTGGGTTATATGCACAGAATCCTCACCACATGATGACAAGGTTGAGCTACAGGAAACCTTTCACAGGGTACCTCATTCCCACTTTCATTTTCTAAATCCTCTTCCACTTCTAGAAGGTCATGACTATATCCTCCTCCTCGCCTCTCATGACCATGGGAGGGCAATCAACAGAGCCAGAGATGAAGCTGGGGGCTCTACCATCGGTGCAAAAGTATGCTTTTGGTTTTGTCCATGAAGACTGTACCGATGGGGGGTCCTGTCAGCAGAATCAACATAGCCACATGCAGCAACAGGAAAAGGCATGTTAATATCTCTGAGAACAGGGCCAGCATAACCTGTGAGTTGATGACACCTCGAGTGGTGGGTCGGACAACAGACGCTGACAGGATGGCACAAAATACATACCATCCATAGCAGATACGCAGTGCCAGAGCCAGAATACAACCTCAGTGTTTCAATGAAGGTCGGGGCTGCAGTCAATGCCACCAGAGCAGACACCAATAAGGACTTACCCTCCTTCAATGGAGATCTCGACCTCACTGGTGAAGCATGTTTCTCCTTATGCTTATGGTGACTCAAAGAGAAGGAAGGTCTTGACAATTTATCCTTTGCCTGGATTTATCCATCATTCTTGCTGACCTTGGCAACGATGCAGTCGACGACTGCCAGCGTGCCTCCTTACCCAGGGCAGCCGGTCAAGAGAGAGAAGCCATCTTGGATTTCACAGCCTCGCCTGAACCTCCATTACTTTTAGGGCATGAAAATTTCCAGGGCCTTCTTCAGGCATCTCCTTGTTGCCTGGTTAAATCCTGGTGGATCTTGCAAACCCTCACACTGTAAGACAGGCCCAAGCAGCAAACAAACACTGTGTGAGCATCATCCTTGTAGATCTTGTGACCGTAAGTAGAAAATAAATCAAAACAGTTTTTTTCATGGTGGGCATAGGGCAATGCTGATACAAATTAAGTGAGAAACAAACAGTGATGTAACAAGACAAGTATATTGTTTCTCTGCAGGTCTAGTGAGCGTGTCAATGATGAAAGAAAGGAGTGAGGGGTCAGCCGACGCTTTATAGGCACTGACATTACACATCACTGTGGGCAGCCCCAACTAGGCAAAAGTTTCCAGAAGGTCCTGACACCAGCAGCTTGCAGTTCCAAAGTGTGACCCACTAAAGGAGATGTCATTGATGAAGATCTGTACAATTCACACTAAAACTGTTCATATATTCCAAGCAAAACAATGTAAACACATATAAAATCTAATCTATAGACAGAGAGGTTAGCTGTAGTGCCACATGTTCTTTACATGCCACAGTACATGTACTGTATATTTAAAAAACAAAATACAAAAAAGTAAGGCTTGCAAAATTCACTGTTGCCAATCCAGTCAGTTATTGAGTTACTAGGCTACAGTGCGACCCTGGACAAGCAGCACAAGTGGAAGGCATTACAATGGAAGATGGGGGTAAAACTAGGGGCACCGGAAGGACAGGTGGTGGAACAGGGTGACACTGGACAAAAAGGAGCTGGAAGGCTGCCAGAGTCTCCAGGTCACGCATAAGTTCACAGGCAGGAGTTAGGCAAAATGAGATAAGTGGGAGAAAGAGAGCGAGGCAGAGGAAGAAAACAGGAAAAGGAAGAGGAAGGATACAGTGTTTGAGGGGAAGAAGATCAGGGCATGGGGAAGGGAAGAGGGGTGACAAGGCCAGGAAGGTAGTTTGGACACCAGCACCTCTGGGAGGAGAACTGCAAGCAGCAAAACCAGAGGGAAGCGGAGGCAAGTGCTGCTGATTGGAGATTCTGTCTAAAAGGGAATCAAGTGGGGCAGAAGTATGTGGTGTGGGTGGAGTGCATACCAGGAATGGCGACACTGGAGGTAATCCACCACACCTCATCATGAGGCAGGGACCAAGATAAAAATGTGCAATGGGTATTCCACCTGGGAACGAGGCAACAGTTACATGGAGGTACAGGCAAGATTTAAGGCTCTGGCTAGATTCTCGAGGGTCTAGACTTTAAATCTCTAGCCTTTTCAGAGGTGCTGCCGGTACCAAGAGCCAGCATGGAGAGAAAGCACAGATAAAGGAGTTTAACGACTGGCTTGGTGAAATGGAGTAGGCAGATGGGGTACAGAATGATAGGGACTGGGGGAATTTGTGAGGATGACAGCCTCTTCACCATGGACAGGCTGCTCCTCAATAAGGATGGGTCAGCCATGCTGAAGTGCAGGCTGGGGAATTCTCTGAAAAGGAATATAATTTAAACTGAGGAAGGGGGCTGGATGTGGAGCCATGCCATTCCACGGCCGAGTTGGAGGACCCTAGGTCCCCGAAGAAAAATTATAGACACAGGATCTAATGAAAGCCCTTGTGGGGAGCTGGGGAAGGGAGAAATGGTGAAAGGGCTTGGTGGTCAATGCTAGGATCCTGGCAAACAAGCTGGAGGATCTAATAGATCTAATAATCCTCACACTGGACCTGAAACTACTATCCTCACACTTGAGGAAGTGCTTCACCCGCTACCAGAATTTTCAACCTCTCACTCAACCTCAGTCAATTCCCAAGCAAATGGAAACCAGCTATTGACACAACAGTCTTCAAAAGTGGTGACAAATCAATCCTGGGAAACTACGACCAATCTCCATACTGCCCCCTTCCAAAGCCCTTGGCGTGATGTAGCCGACCAGCTTACAGCCTACCTGGACAAATACAACATCCTTTGCCCACAGCAACATGGTTTCAGGCAAGGCACAGCACCTCCACAGCCTCCTGGAGTTCACTGGAGCTCTCCACAAGTCTATGGACAAAGGTGATTTAACTGGAGCCAGTGATTCGACTTAACCAAAGCATTCAACACTGTCCACCACGGCCTACTCTCCAGACAGCTGCGGAATATCGGTCTCTCCCTGACACAACAGCATGGTTCAATAGTTACCTTTGCCAACACACACAAAAGAGTAGCAATCTCAGGTAATCTCTCTGACTCCAAGCCAGTCCATTCTGGCATCCCTCAGGGCTCAATACTGGGTCCCCTACTTTTCAGTCTTTTCCTAAACTCTCTCCCACAATCCTGCCCAGAACAAATTATCCTCTATGCCGATGACGCTGTGCTTTTCACCCCACAGAAAGACCCAGAGCCATTAACTTGCAACCTGCAACTCGGATTCTCATCTGTTGAAAACTGGTTCTTTCTCTAAGCTGGTTCTTAACCACAAAGAGACTAATCAATGCTCTTCTGCAGCTCGCAAAAGAGACATAGTCGATACCCCTTGACATCAAAACAAATGCTGGTCATACCCTTGAACAAGTCTAATATTTAAAATACCTAAGCATCACTCTTGACCATGGTCTGTCATATGTGACCCACATCGATAACGTCGCCAGAGTTGTAAATGCGCTCACATAGGAATTTTCTATCGAACAAGCAACACCTCCACAGCATTAAAGATGGCCATCCAGAGCTCTGTTGTGTCAGTTGTAGATTATGGCCTCATTGTCTATAGCTCTGCCACCACCACGCCCTAGGCGCATTACGACCTCCCTAAAAAGGCCTGCTGGCTGCTCACTGGAGCCCACCGACTCACACATCATGTGAACTCTTGCCAAATCAGGATGGCTTCAACTCTCAAGTCGTATAAAGTACCTAACTTGACTAATGGCTAAAGAAACTATCCTGTTTTTAACACCATGTGTCCAAGTCCTCCTGAGTCCAACCACTAATCTACGCTGCACCAGAGGGTCAGAACAACTCCTCTTCCAGGCACTCGATGCCGCACATCACTGGGTCAAAGATCCTTTGCACACCATGCCCTCCAGGATGAATGCCCTCAGCACTCATATCACTTCCTCCTCTTCACTGGGCATTTTCAAATCAAGACTACACCTTCACCTCACTACCACCAGTTGCTGTGACTCTCTTAACTCCTTTTCCCCGTGGCACACCTCCTCTCCTCTGTTCTTTGACAATGCTGAGAGTCTGCTCTAGTTTCTCTTGGCTGCTACCCTCCCTATACCCCCCCACCCGTATTACAGACCTCTGAACTTTTCCTCACCTAAGTGTCTCATTACTTAATTTCTTTAATGCATCGTTTGATCCAGTGAGTGTTGTTTACTTAATCTCTGTTTATATACAATTGTTTTAGTTTGCTCATACAGACGAATGTAGCTTAGTCCACAATGTTTGTACTTCTCTTGCCGTGAACCTTTGTAAAAGAGCCTTGGCTCAAAGGTATTTGTAATCCTAGACTTTCAATTAACAATAAACAATAATAGCCATCATTGCACATGACAGGCTGGACATAATAGTGATCACAGAGATGTGGTGGATGAAATTTCATACATGGGAGACAGCGATTCCTGGCTTCAGACTGATAAGGAAGGACAGGAAGGGTGGCCTATATATATAGGGAAGTATGAGGGTGACGGAGGGGCAGGAGGGCAATGGGAAGCTGAATTACTGGGCGCATAATAAGCAGAAGGATTGGAATGCTTTGAGGCTTGGAGTGGTGAACAGGCCACCGACCCAAGGGGAAGAGCAGGACAGGAAGATGACATAGGACATAGCAAGGATGGCTCTAAAGGGAAACACTACTGGTGAGAGATCTAAACCTCCCAGACATAGACTGAACATCCCAGACACAGCTTCAACCCAAGCAGGGAAATTTTGGAGATGATGCAGGGGTGTTGCTTCAGCAGTCAGAGAACTAACTAGGGGAGCAACCTGCTAGGACGTGATCCTGACATAAGGAACATAGAGAAGGTGGTGGTGGAGAGGAGCAGGGAAATAGCAACCATAGGACCATCAGGTTTAAGGTGATGGTGGGGAGGAAGACAAACCAGCACAACAGTGCTGGACTTCAGGAAGGTGGCCTTTAATAAGTTACAAAGGTTAGTGAGGGCAGCAATGGATGGCATGGGAAATAAATGAAGAGGAGGAGCTGGGGGGTGCTATTAGAGACCGGGTCAAGAAGGCCACATGTGCAAGTATAAGGAGGATAAGGAAAGCAGCAAGAAGCAGGAGGCCACTGTGGTTCAATAGGGATGTAATGAGGGTGGTAGGGCAGATGGAGAACATTTAGGAAATATAAGGAAACACAGAAGGAGGAGGACAGGGAACCCTACAGGGAAATGAGGAGGCTAGCAAGGAATGTGATTAGGAGGGCAAGGCCGACATAGAGGAAAGGATAGCGAAGCAGGCCAAGGGGGATAAAAAGACATTCTACAGATATGTGAGGGGTAAGAGAAAGACTGGTGAAGGGACTGCAAGACTCAGGGAAGGGAGGGAGCCACTGAGGATGACTGCATGAAAGCAGAAGAGCTAAACAGGTATTGCTTCTCAATTTTTATGGAGGAGGGGAGGCAGGGGGCTGGAGTTGAGGATGAGGGAGGTGCAGGGTGTAAACGAGTCCTCTCAACATAGAGAGAGTCAGGGAGGAACTTGGCAGGGCAAGATAGACAAGCCCATAGGAGCAGATGTACTGCATCCAAGGGTGATCTGGGGAGCTCAAGGGAGGAGTTGGCTGCCCCAGTGGGAAGGTTATTCAACCTGTCCTTCGACACTGGAAAGGTGCCGGAGGACTGGAGGAGAACTACAGTCATGCCAATACACAAGGAGGGAAGCAGGGAGGCAAAAGAGAACTATCATCTGGACAGCCTGCCGCAGTGGTGGGGAAGGTTATGGAGGCACTCATCAGGGAAAGGGTAACACAGTATCTGAAGTGAATGGACTGCTGGACAACAACCAGCATGGGTTCAAGGGGAAATCATGCCAGTCCAATCTAACAGAATTCTTCGATGGGGTGATGAAGATAATAGACCAGTGGGGGGGGGACGTGGTCTACCTGGACTCACCCCACAGAAGGTTAGTCAACAAGCTGGTAAGTATGGGGTGGGGGGGCAAGATAACAAGATGGGTGGAAAGCTGGCTAGCACACAGGACCCAGAGGATGGTAGTGAATGGGGTGCACTCTAGGGGCGGAGTGGGTGACAGCGGGGTGCCCCAGGAGGTTGGTGTTGGGACCACTCCTCTTCAGTATCTATATATGCGACATAGCGGATGGACTGATGGGACGGTGCCACTCTTCTATGGATGACATGAAAATCTGCAATAGGGTCAACACTGAAGGAGAGGTGGAAAATATGAGACAAGATTTGGGGCGCTGGAGGAATGGGTGTAGACCCGCAGCTAAAATTCAACATCAAGAAATGTGCGATTATGCACTTGGACACAGACACCTGAGTACAGGATACAAAATGGGAGGGAGGAAATCAGGACTACAGAGCAGGAGAAGGATCTACAGTAGGTATAGTAGTCTCCAGTGACCTTAAGGTGGGGAAACAGTGTACAAGGGCACTGGGAAAGTGTATGGAATGCTGGCAAGTATAGGCAGGGAATCAACAGCAGGAGGAGGAGGAAAAGTCCTGGGTGTCCCTGTTCCAAACAATGGTGAGACCGCACCTGGAGCACAGAGTCCAGTTCTGGAGGCCTCACTTGAGTAAGGACATAGACCTGATCGAAGGGTTCAGCGAAGAGTGACCAAGATGAAGGGTAAACCATATGAACAAAGATGCACAGAACTGGGGCTGTACATGCTAGAGACCAGAAGGGAGACAGGGGACACATAGAGTCCTTCAAATACATTAAAGGATAAACAAAGTAGGCACGGGCACTTGTTCCAAATGAAGAAGGACACTACTACTAGGGTGCATGGCCTGAGGCTATGGAAGGGGGCAGCACTTCAGAGGAAACGTGAGGCAGGCATTCTTTACAGAGAGGGTGGTGGATGCCTGGAACAAGCTTCCGGAGGAGGTTGTGAGGGTTGGGGAGAAGACAGTGACTGTGTTCAAAAGGGTGTGGGGCAGGCATAAGGGGTTGCTGGGGTGGAGTGGGTACTCAAGGAGGGAGGAGAACAGGATGGACCATGGGGTCCTTTTCTGCCATCAAGTTCTATGATTCTTTAAAGTCATTTTACCTCATTGTGATTAACCTCTGTGTAATGTCTGTGCCATTTCACTTTCCTGTGAGCCTAATGGCAGAAGCATTCTCTTCTTCACCTCTCCTGTATAATAAACAGGATAAGCCATGGGCTGACTCATGTCTCATTTATTTTTATCTGCAGAGTTTTAACCTCTGGCCCTCACGAGTGGCAGAGCCACAAGTAGGAGTCTACAGAGGTCAAACTCTGCAGATAAAGATTAAAGGGAAATTTTAGCCAGACCATGGTATATGGCATTTTACAATGACAGGCTCTCTGGCAAGATTAGTTTTTAATGAAGATTTAACTATTTCTGTTTGATTTCGCTGCTCTATTTTTAATGCAGCAGGTGCCACAGTGATGTCATCAGGCGCTGTGCAAGCAGTTCTCCCATTGGTTAAGAGCTGTTTTGTGGAGTAACCTAAAGTGGAAGTAAATACTGATGACCCACCTAATACTGATATTAATTACTAGTTTCCACTTAGATCCGTCATACATGAAAATAGATGCATTTATTTGAAAACAAATTCTCACAGTCATTGTATAATACAGAATACTGAAGATGTATGTAATCATGTTAAACTAATAAAAATTAAGATTTTTATTTTCTGCATCAGTTAGAGCCCCTCTGAAGAAGTGGTGATTGCCTTAAAGTCTGGGGTCTATAGGACTGCATGACAACTCTATTAACTACTAAAATCTATACCAATATCTTTCCTGAGTGAGACACTGTATCCAGTCTTTTCCATTTAGCAACATTCTCCCCTTACCTCTCCTGAACTGCAAAGTCCTTTGGGATGCAGTTTGTATGAAAGCCACTATATAAAATCAAACCTTTCCTATTTCAAGAAGTGAATTTACGTGCACTGGACAATCACCCTGCAAGTGGTTAAGATTCTTTTTTAATCAATGTTTTTATTATAACTATTCACATAAACAACAATTCAATCTACAGTGTGCTGCTGAGGTCTGCTTCAAAGAAAACCATTACAGCATAATGAAATATAGAATAAAGTATAGGGTGTTGTGTGTAATGAGGCGTTTACATCACACCTGAGGTGTTATTGCTACATAAACCCTGAGAGCGAAGCTCAAGGGGTTTGTGAAAGCATCAACACCTCGGTGTGTGTAAACTTTGAGTTAAAACACACCACCATATATTTTATTTTATATAATTACTGAGTTTGCTCTTTTTGCCACAGCAATTACATAAAATAAAAAGTCATTCCTGTGACTCTGGTCCGGTTAGGTTTCAGTGAGCAGTCCACAATTGCCTTTATTTGTTTATTCAAATATGGTTTTTATTTGTTTCTGTCAGCAGCAGAAAGTTACCTTTTTCTCTCTCTGTATTTTTTTTTTTTAAATCACTTACTGCCGGAGTCGTAGTGGCAGTTCAGTCTCGAGCAGTCAGCACTCAGAATGGAAGAGCTGCGGCACCCATGCGCTGAGCAAGGAAGTGGCAATGGTTTGCCATTGTAAACACTCCTTTATAACAGTAAATTATGCCGCAAATTATGCCACAGTTTCGCTTATGGGAAAAAGGTGAACCCAGATATTATACAGCAATAACAAACCTTCCCCACCAAATAGTGGATACAATTATTAGCACACAGCGATATTATTTAACAGAATACTTTTGGTACTATATAACCCACATCAAATAGCGGATCTTAGTCACTCTGACATACAGGAGTGAAAGATCACCTAAAAACATGGACATTTGCTCACCTTATTTTTCGCAGTAACGTCATGGAAGGGTCTAAAGAGCTCAGACATGTCCTCTGGTTTACGATCCAGATTTAATGGTCCTTCAGAGTAAACTACTAACCCACTATATTGAAGACAGAACACAATGATTATGGTTCAGTTAATTATAAGGTTATTCAATGAATACAGACTGACTGATGTCAGAGGCAGCATTATTTATTTATTTAGTTTTGTTGACGGGTAGGATGCACTAGGCATACATTTGCCTATTTTCAGGCACGACCTATGAGCTTACAATGGGAGTTACATATGTTGATAACAAGAACAAGGACTGTACAGACTTCAAGTAGCAATGCACAAAATGAGGTTGGTCTTGAAGAACAATAACATGGAAGTGTCAAATACAGTTGGTAGAATGGTACATGGTTCACAAGGTAATCTCTGACTGTATATTAATGGTACATTGAAGTTAGATTATAATCAACCTGCAGAACTATGACTAGATGGCTATGTTTTACATTAAGCCCTTAACCCAACAAGTTGTCGGACTACATCTGCTCCTTTAGAAATCTGCAAGCTGTTTGTATCTGTGTACTGCTTCAAACTGACTTTCACTGCTTGCCTTTGTTTAATGTGTAACAGCAACACTTGTATTAGATATACTCTTGCACTAGAACACTCTTTAAAATCAGTAAGTTAAAATCAGATTACCTTTATTATTTCCTTTTCTTTTAATACTAAGTACTGACAACATGTGTGTTGAAAACATAGGTTACTCACCTGTATCTGTAGTTCTAGGAATGGTATACAGTTCCACACCCACACTTTGACAAGTCTCTGGGATGGTCTGATTCATCAAATGTCTTCAAGCTAAGCTCCTCCCACCACCTGGGCAGTACATCCTGCAGCTCCACCAGGATATCAGATCACTGCACCCTGGAGGCAGGGATTGTGTGCCAGCTTGCCAGAAGAGGCCAGGTGGGTTGTGTGGATGTGAACTGTAAACCCCACCTAGAAAGTACAGTTATGTAAGAACTTACCTTAACAGTAATCTTCGAGAGGAGCTCTTGCAGCAGGCAACACCTATAGGACTAAGCCACCAGGCACTATGACCAAATGGAAAACTTCTAGCTAGCAGTCCATAGCTGGGTACCACCCCTGATGTCGGCACACTGGCGTCTATCCTACAGTATAAAGGGTCAGTCCCCAGACCAACCTCAGTTCTCCCCTGGAGACCCCGACGCCGTAGGCAAATGAATGGAGAACTAAAGCAGTTCCTCAGGGCTGAGGAAGGCAGAGTAACAAAGAAGGAGAAACCACAACTGGGTAAAGAGGGAGGGAGAAAGCAGTGCCTACTGCAAAAGCTCTCAAAGATCTACTGTTATGGTAAATTTTACATAACTGCACATCTTACTTTGAGAGGGCTCTTATGCAGGCAACACCAGTAAGACTGAATCCCAAGCAGTACTGGAACTGACCTGGTCAGCAGGGAGAAGAAAACAGCCAGAGTGCAATCATGAGAAAAGACCCTGAAGGACTGCAAGTCCGAAGTTGGCCCTATGCCGAGAGGCATGTCCAGAAAGTAGTGCTTGATGAAGGTATGGACTGAACTCCAAGTGGCGGCTAACAAATGTCTGCAGCAGACACATTCTTAAATGAAGCTGCTGAGACAGCAACACCTCTGGTTGAGTGGCCTTGATTGGTCCCGCAAAGGCTTGTCATACTTGCAGTAGCAGTAAACAATACAATTTGCTAACCACTTAAATAAACACTGTTTGGAAACAGGAGCCCTTTTTCCTGGGGCATGTGAAACAAACTGATCAGTTTTTCTAACAGGGTAGGTGCGGTCCAAATAGTACCAGAGCAACAGGTGAACATGCAAAGTATGAAGCAGGGCTTCCCTGATTATAATATTCAGGAAAATAAACAGGCAGATGGATGGATTGATTTAAACTCAGACACCACCTTAGGCAGAAACTTAAGATTTGTACGCAAAGACACCCTGTCTTTGTGAAACATCAAATAAGACTCTACACATCAGAGCCTGAAGCTCAGAAATCCTCCGAGCTGAAGTAATGGCACCCAAAAACAACGTTTTCCATAACAGAAAGTGTAGCTCGAATGCTGTGGCCAGATCAAAAGGAAGCAAGATGAGCTTTTCCAAAATAAAAGATCCCATGGCAAGACAGGGTCCCTGATGGGAGGTTTCAAATGCCTAATACCCTGCAAGAAGGTGTGGGAAAGTTCCAGCTGGGCAACAGCTTTGCCTGCAATAGGTGCATGGTACACAGAGATGGCGGAAAGGTGCACCTTAAGGGAAGAGTACCTCAGGCTGGAGTAGGGACAGAAGGTATTCCAGAATGGGGTTCACTGGACAGGTGAAGGGTCCAAGTGCTGAGCAGTGGCCCACATGGAGAAGCGTTCCACTTCATGGCAAGGTGGCCCTCGTGGAAGGTTTCCTGGTGGGCACCAGGACAACTGCCACTCGGGAAGAAATTTTGAAGCTGGCAATAGCTAAGTCTGCAGGTGCCACGATGAAGATGCAGTGACCTGAGGTCTAGATGCACCAGAGTGCCCTGCTCCTAGGAAAGCGAGTCGGAGCACAGGAGCAAGGGATCTGGAGACTTCACTGCCAGTTGTTGCAGTAGGGAAACTATATCTGAAGTGGCCAGTAGGGCGCTAGCGGATCATCTCCACCTCTTCTGACTGAAGCTTGAGGAGTACCTTTGCAGAAGAGGCAAGGAGGACAGTGTACAGAAACCTTCCTGTCCAAGAGAGGGACAACATTCGCGCCAGAAACCACCAGGCCCTGGATCAAGTGAGCAAAATTGGGCAGTTTCATGTTGAGTGGGGACACAAAGAGGTCCAACTCTGGACAACCCCACCTGCGAAGAGGTCCTTTACCACGAGGATAGCAGCTCCCACTCGTGGGCCCTCGACCTGGACCGGCTTAGACTTTCGGACAGGATGTTTTGGATACCTGCAACATGTACGCAGATAGTACCAGGTTGTGTTGTATTGCCCAATACCAGACTCTCATGGCCTCTCTGCAAAGGGATAGGAGTGTGTCCCCCCGTTGATATAGTAGACTACAGACATGCTGTCTGTCTGTAGCAGGAGTAAGCCCAGAAGAAAGTGGGTGTGAAGGCCTGCATGGCGTAAAGAACTGCCCACATCTCCAGCACACTGATGTGAAGATGCTGTTCCGCTTGGAGCAACTAACCCCCAAGTTTGACGGTTGGCCAAGTGGGTACAACCCAGCCCAGAAGTGTCTGTAGTTAGGATCTGTTGCAGGGAAACCGCTTCGGAAAGGCACTACAATGAGGAGATGGGAGAGGTTCTGCCACCACTCCCAAGGTCTGCCCTCCACGGATTGGAAATTAGCACAGGCTGATTCAAATCCTCAGTGTGTTGGTCCCACACTGACCCGAGGGTCAATTGAGGGACTCTCATATGCAAGTGGGCTAGGGGAATCGTAGCTATAGCTGCTGCTATGTGCCCCAGCTGATGCAGTAAGACTCTGGCTGGAACCTGACAGGAGGAAGCAACCAGCTGAGCCTGTGCTATCAGACATTCTGCCTATCTTGTGGCAGGAAGGCTCTGCCCTGGGACAAGTCTAGGACCACCCCTATGTACTGGAGGCACTGGTTCGGCAAGGGAAAAGATCTGGGCAGGTTGAGAGTAATCCCGAGACTTGGAATAATCGAAATGTGGACTATAGGGTCTGAAATAACTGAACCCTGGAAGGGCTGTCACCAGCCAATCGCTCAGATAGGGAAGACATTAAAAAACCTGTCTTCAAGAGGCAAGCCACCATTGCTAGGCACTTGATGAAGACTCAGGAGTCGAAGAAAGGCCAAGGTTGGGTCTGTCGAAAAAATTACTTACCATAGTAATCTTGTTTCTTCCCAGGGATACTCAGGTATTCATAACTTTCTGCAGTGTCCCTTTAAGCCACAACTGCACGGAGAGGATAGAACACATGCCAATGATGGAACTCTGCACTTGACAACTATTCAAATTCTGCCTTGAACTGACTGCCTTAGTTCTAAACCCATCAGATTTCCTGGATGCCTGGAAAGGCAGGCCCACAAGGACTATAAATACTGAATAACAGTAATAATTAATAAAATAAAAGATAATCAAGCCCATAACTCCCCAAATAAACCCTCCAACTGGCGGGAAAACCATAACAGATACCCCAAAATTGTCAGAATCACCTGAAAGAAGTGGGAAAACACAACATGAACCTTGTTTACCCAAACTGTGCCAGACAGTGGCATGTATACCCCTGACAGCACAGTATGCAGGAGTGCAGAGGCTAACACTTCTAGAAGGAGGCAGCATGGGAAGTTATGAATGCCTGAGTATCACTGGGAAGAAACAAGATTACTATGGTAAGTAATTTTTCTTCTAATCCTGGTGATAATCAGGTATTCCTAACTTTTGCAGACTCGAAGCAGCACTTTGAGGTGGGCACAGAACCTTATTTTGAAACAGACTTTTGCGGACTGCTGTGCCAAACCTAGCATCACCCCTGAAATGAATATTCAGATTGTAGTGCTTTGTAAAAGGTGTGTACTGTTTTTCAGGTAGCTGCTTTACAGATGTTCACTAGTGGAACATCCCTGGCAGCTGCTAAGGTAGCAGCTGTCCCTCTTGTGGAATGGGCCCTCAATCCTGTTGGAGGGTCCCTTCCAGTTTAGTGTAACAGAACTGGATACACTGGACTATCCATCAAGAAATGAACCTTTCGATACTGGGTTACCCTTTCCCACATCCCCATAAGTCAGGAACAGCTGTTTTCTGTCCTGCCTATGGTCCTTAGTGGCTGTCATATAATAGCTGAGAGCCTCTTGATATCCAGACTGTGAAGCCTTCTTTCACCAGAGGTGGTATACTCAGTGAAAAAGACAAGTAGGGTAATGGTTTGGTTTAGGTGGAAATCAGAGACCAGTTTAGGGAGAAATTTCCTGTTTGTTCTCAGGACCACTTTATCCCTGTGGAATGAGATGCAGTCCTGTTCAATGCACAGAGCCTGGAGCTCACTGACTTCTTACAGAAGTCATTGCCACTAGGAAAAATATTTTCCAAGTGACATATTTCAGACAAGCAGAGGACATGGTCTCAAAAGAAGTCCCATGAGCTTAACTATGTATGCATTAAGGTCCCATGCTGGCACGGTTCCCTATGAGGGGGGAAATGGGCCAAACCCTTGAAGAACCTCCTACAGATAGGGGTCTGAAGCTATTTACACATTCCTTCCAGCAGAAATGTAAGCAGATGCTGCAGCCAGGTGGACCTTGAGGGTACTGGACTGCAATCTCAGGAATGCAAATAAGAGAGGTGATCAAGAATAGCTGGAACCCCAACTTGTGTTGGTACCAGCTCCTATCTGAGCACCAAACAGAAAACATTTTCCATTTTGAAGCATAGGTTTTCTTAGTGGAAGGCTTCCTGTAGCCTCTTATGATGTCCAAAACAGCTTCAGAGAGGTGTAAACCTGCATATTCTAGGTCTTCAAGAGCCAAGCTTTGAGATTGCGAGACCTGAGATTCGGATACAGGAGTCTCCCTGGTTGGAGTTAATAGATTGTGCCTCCAAGGGAGGTGACCTGGCTCAACTTAGACCGCATGAGCGGCAGACAGTACCATGGCTGTCTGGGCCAGTCTGGAGCTATCAAGATCATTGATGCAGACTGGGACCTGAGCTTGAGCAATATCTTGTACACCAGAAGGAGAGAGGAAAAGTATATAGGTGCTTCCCTGACCAGTTCAAAGCCAGAGCATCTGGGGTAGTGTACCCTGATCAGGTGGTCTGCAACAGTATTGTGACAGGTGCTGGTTCTGGTGGGATGCGAACAAGTCTATTTCTGGTGTGCCCAACCTTCAGAAGATTATCTCCACCACCTGCCTGTTCAGGGTCCATTCGTGATGGGCCTGGTTGATTCAGCTCCGAGCACTGGGCAGGGTGTTGTCCTTCCCTGGCAGGTGGATTGTCTGTAGGGAAACTCCCAAGGAGTATGCCAGGCTCCAAACTCTCATGGCTTTTGTGCAGAGAGGACCCGACCTGGTACCTCCCTACTTGTTTATGTAATACATTGTGGGGGTATTGTCTGTTCTGACCTGTACCACTTCTCCTGCAGCAGTGCTGTGAAGGCTTTTAGTGCCAGAAACACTGCTCTGAGTTCCAGCAAGTCTATGTGCCAGAGTGAATCTGCACTTGACCAAGTGTCCTGAGTTGTGTGGTCCTCCAAATGGGCACCCCACCCCAGTAGAGCTGCATCTGTTGTGAGAAAACTGGTGGGGACTCTTGTTGAAAAGGAACCCCTTCCTTAGGTTGGATTCTCTTTCCACCACTGAAGAGCCTGTAACAGGGTTTTGTTACTGGGATCAGCTTTGAGAGGAATCTCTTCTTTGGCACCAGTGTGCCCTTAGGTGGAACTGGATGTCTCTCATTTGGAACCTGGAGCCTAGGACTGTGCCCGTGGCACGAGTCATGTGGCCCAGGAGCTGTAGGAACTGCCTTGCAGATTTTAGCTTGTGCAGGCTAAACGAGTCTGCAATCAGCTGGATACTTCTTACCCTGTCCAAGGCAGGTAGGCCCTGCCTTGCAGGGTGTTGATCTCTGCCCCTATGAATTGCAGCACCTGTGCAGGTAGAAGGATGGATTTTTTGTGGTTTATCAAGAACCCCAGGACTCCAGTAGCCCGTGGGTGATCTGCAGATACTGTCTGACTTGCTCTGGTGATTTTCCCACCCCCAGCCAGTCATCCAAATATGGAAACACCATGACATCTTGTCTTTGAAGGTGTGCCACAACCACTGCCAGGCATTTTGTAAACACCCTTTGAGCTGAAGTGAGGTCAAATGGCAGGGTTGAAAACTGGTAGTGACCTGATGGGAGTCTGAACCCAAGATATTTTCTGTGAGTCTCCCTTATGGGGATGCAGAAATAAGCATATTTTAGGTCCAGTGATGCCAACCAGTCTCCTATTTGGAGTGTTGGCTAGAATCAGTGCCAAGTTACCATTTTGAACTTTGGTTTGTCAAATGCTTGTTTAGTACCCTGAGGTCTAAGATAGCTGCCACTCCCCATTTTTCTTTGTAGCAAGTAAGTACCTTGAATAGAAACCCTTTCCTTTCTGCCGATTGGGACAACTTCCACCGCTTGACAGTAGCAGGTTTCAAACCTCTGCCTCCAGCAGCTTTGTTTCTGCAAGGGAGGATGGTCTGAACACTCTGGTTCTCAGAAGAGGAAGGGATTTGAAACTCAAAGACAGTCCCTGACTCACTACCCCCAGGACCCACTTGTTTGTGGTGATCTTTTGCCAAACCTGGAGGTAGTGAGACAGCCTGCCTCCAACAGGAATCGAGGAGGTGGCTTGTAAAGACACGTCAGGGTGTTTGTTTACTCTGGGGCTGAGGCTGGATTTGGGATCCCAGCCTGGCACCCTCCTACCCTACCTCTGAAGTACCCTTGCTGGGGATACTGCTGGTATTGGGGTGCAGCCACTGCCTGGAAAAAGGGCCTTGTGTGAAAGGACCTGCTCTGCCTCCCTTCCATAGGGTCTGGTGGATGGAGAGGCTTTCTCTAGTAGAGTTGTTTTGAAAGTGGCTTTATATTCATCCACCTTCTTCATATAAGCCACTGTTGTTTCTCCAAAAGGGAATTACCCTCCAGAGGGAAATCTAGAGCCTTTGTTTCAGTGTCCTGGTAGATTTGTGGCTCTTAGTCAGGAAAACCTTCGTTGAGCAACAGTATTTGCCATCCACCTGGTTGCTGTATCATTGGTATCAGCAACCATTTGAAATTGATACTTGCCTGCCTGTAAGCCAAACCTGGCAGTTTCTGCAAGGTCATTAGACAACAGTGAAGGGCTTTGTTTGCCATGGCCAGTACAGACTGCCATAAAGACTTCTGATACTGGGCCACATAGGCTTGAAAATTAGCCTGCCTGATGACCAAGGAAACTGACAAGTATCCCTTTGGTCATACTATAAATCTTTCTGGACTCTTTATCTGGTGGGTGAGAAGCCAGGGGCACTTAGCCTTGTCACAGGCAGCCACCTGCACCACTCCTGGTGGTCAGGGTGGGAAACAGAAATTCTGCACCCTCCTTTCCTACTGATATTTCTTGTCCGGCCTCTTATCGATATGGGGACAGCATTAGGAGTCTGTAAAATCTTCAATGCATCTTTTTTAAGAATTATACAGGTTAAGATGAGCTTTTTGGGGTTAACCACATCCCTCAAGGTATTCCACATTTTCTTCGTCCTCTATTTCTTCACTTGTAGTGATGTCAAGGGCACAGCCATCTTTCTAACAAAGTGAAATCTGAGGAATAATCCTCAGTGGTTCTAGGAGGTGAACCAAAATCCTGCTCAGGGAAGCCCTCAGGTTCAGTAGTTTCCCTTCATCTTCCTCCTCACATTCACCATAATCCCTTCTTCAATAAATGAGGATTTACTGTGTGCCAGTTTGTCCAGCTGGGACGTGAACAGGTGGCTGCTGGCCAGTGGGGAAAAGACCTTGTAAGGCTTGCACCACTTTAAAAGCCTGAGCTACTTTTGGAGAAGGAAGAGCCACAGCACCCATAGAAGTCCCTTTTTCAGTAGGGGTTCTGTGTGCTTTACTTTCTTTGTCTTTTTAGAGGGAACTGGGGAGTCAGTCAGTTCAACAAGCCTCTTAGTGCCCTTATCACCAGTCTCAGGGTTGAAATAGTAACTGCAGTGGTTTCACCCACAGCAAAAGATGGTGTCGGCTGGTCAGAGCCAGAGGGACCCTTAGGTGGAGGAAGTTTTTTCTTAAGCCGTTCCAGGCATTTCTCCACTGTTTTCTCTGGGAAGGTTTTACAAATATCCCAATCTTCCCTAAGGTAATCATAGCCCAGGCAGGTAACACACAAACTGTGCTTGTCTGCCTTGGCAAACACTTCCCACAATCAGTGCAATTTTAAAACCAGGTTTGCCAGTTTTCTTTTACATTTTATCGAATCAATAAAAATACAACCACTAAATAATTTTAAAGTTTAGCTAGTTATGTTGGTTCCGGAACCAATGGGAACCGGAACCAAACAAAAGTGAACCGAGGTTATCAGTTCAGCAACAGATAAAGCGGTTACAAAAATAAAGTATTTAAAATAAAATTAATTAAACTAACGGGGTTTTTAGTCAGAAAACCCCAGAATTAAAAAATTAACTCTGTTCCCACCGTTATAATTGAACCGGAGGAACCGAGAAACACAAAATCTAACACTCTAAGGTTTAGATAAAAATAAACAATGAGTAAAAGACAGCAAATGAAAGAAAAATATACTTATATGAATTTATAAGTTTCTTCACGCCACAGGTACAAGTTGAAAAGAGGAACTCCGAACGACTAGACTTTATAGGCAAAGAGTGAAATCTGAGGGGTTTAGAACCAAGGAAGTTAGTTCACGGCAGCATTTGAATAGTTGTCACATACAAAGAGTTTCATCATTTGCATGTGTTGTCCTCTCTAGGCAGCTCTGGCTTAAAGGGACACTGCAGAAAGTTAGGAACACCTGAGTATTACTGCAGTTAGAAATTGATAGTGGTTCCCTGAAAACAAAAACATTGGATCCGCAGTGGGGTGGGAAAACCAGGATATGGAGGTAGGCATCCTGCATGTCCAGTGAACATAGCCAGTCCCTTGCTGAAGGAGGGGCAATAGCCCTTGCAGAGTCACCATCCTGAAGTGCTTGTACTCCATGAAGAGGTTCAGATGGCTGAAATTCAGAATTGGTCTTAAGTCCCATCTTTGGGGACCAGAAAGATGTGGGAGTAGAATCACTTCCCTCTTTGAGCCCGGAACTGGTTCTATGGCACTTTTGTGAAGGAGCACCTGAATCTCCTCCTGGATGAGGGTGATGTGGGACTGAGGGTAATGGGAGTGCAAGGAGGGCTTTCTGGGGAGTCTCTAGAAATTTGAGGGTGTGCCCCTTTCGATGATCTGGAGCACTCACTGGTCTGAAGTCACCATGTTTCAACCCCTTACGTATAGGAAAAGTGACTCCTACCACCTCCCCATGGCCTCTGCTGGTGGGGGCCAGGTATGAATCATGCTGTGGAACCAGGGGTGGGCAGAGTGGCTACTGATGCCAGGGCCCCTGGGGTGGAAGCTTCAGTAGGCTGGGTAGAAGCCTTGCACTTGAATGCACCTTTTGGTTGCTGGCCCTTGGACTGCTGTTGGGGCTGCAAACAAAGGACTACCATTGGGAATGCTTAGGTTGTGAATGGTACATGGAATGCACCGATCTCAAGGCCTTACCAGACTCCTAGAAGTGGGAAATGACATCTTGGGCATCAGACACGGAACCTCGAAGGGCATCCAGGATTTTATCGGAACATCAGGAGCCATGACTAATGACAGATGCAGACCCTGCTGCTGCTGCATGTCCGGCTGCATCAACAGTGTTGAAGCTGCTCTAAGCACATGGTTGCCTACGCCCAAGCCAGATTTGAGGAGCTGGACCAGTTGGGCCTTGTAGAGTCCTCGGAAGGGCTTGCACCAGGTCCCTGGCCTGGTCCCATAAGGCATTTTGGTACTGTACCATATGGGCAAGGTAATTCTGAGTCCAGATGGCCAGGGTAGCAGAAGCAAAGACTGCCACCAAATTGGTCAATTTGCAGACCCATGTCAGGAGGGTGGGTGCTGAGGTGCCTGGGTTTCCTGGTGCAGTCACCTGCCGCGCTCATGACCACAGAATCCAGCTCTTGGCTGTTCTCCCAAGTAGGGTTTACCTACGAGTGCATGACAGAAGCGATCGGCTTCTTGGCCAAGGCAGGAGGGAAGCAGGATGTTTCAGGCTGCCAAAGGACGCCCCACACGAGCCGATGAGGGAGGTACTCCCAGATGGAGGGTTTCTTTGTGGAGATAGCCAGGCGCCGCACTCAGGATCTAACTCCTCTGTTTCCCACCCCATCAATGCTGCATCACATCCAAAAGGAGGGTCATCTGAAGGAGATCTGGAGTCTCCTTTGAGGCGCTCAGTAGCATCAGAGGCCATGGAATCCTATGAGCTTCAAGAGGGATTTTCCCATGAGTACTCTCTGGGACTGGGCCAGTGGGCGACATTCTTCCTTACAACAGTCCTTGCAACCGATAGAAGGCACTGGAGACCGGGGATGGCTGAGTCCTGCCCAGTCAGAGTACTGAGGAGGAGGGTCTCTCAGAAGAGGAGGGTAGCGGGCCTCCTGGAGTATCCTTATCCTTCATAAAAGCCCACCAAGCTGAGAATAGAGCATTATAATCCACTGAAGAAGGTGGATTATATGGCGGTAAAGATACTGAGGAGGATGGTACTGAGGCAACAGTAGGGAGGAAGCGCTGGGTACCCTGGTGTCGATCCCGAGGTGTCGTTTACCCTAGTGTCAGCCCTTGAGGTGTTGGAGAATCAGAGACAGTCCAACAGGCGCCAACTGGGGATTTCCCAAAGGGTCAGGGGTGGGTTGTGGTGCAGGCTGGGGCCGAGGTCACGATGGCTGAGGCATCATCGGCGCAGGCGATGGTGGAGCAGGTGTCATACTGACAGGCGACGGCTGATGCCGTGAAAGTAAAACAGCCATCGTGAGGCCCCAAGGAGAGGTGGCACCCGCGGAGGGTAGTTCCCTCGTGATGGAGGCAGAGACATCATCTGAGTTGAGGAGGAGGCGGTGAGTGCTTGCTCCAGGAGATGCCTAGAGGCGCCGCCCTGGAAACAGGGACCAACGATGGCAACTCCAAGACCGGGGTGGGGGGGACGGGCAAGAACCCACCACCAGAGGAGATAACACCGGTCGAGCACGCCTGGCTGAGGACCCGTGGGAGCAATGGGCCTGAGCATTTAGTTGGGGGCAGGGAAGAAATCCACTGCCCCGAGGAGCTGCTGCCCAAAATGGAGATGAAGGCGGGCGGTTGAAAGACTAGCAACACCAAAGGAGTAAGGGCTGCTGAAGGCAGAGAGGCCAATCTCCCATGGGAGGGAGACCTGGAGCTGGCCACCGCTTGTGCAGTAACCGAGAGTGGAGGTTGGCCAAGATGGTCCCTATGCTTGTCCTGGTGGACTTCTTCTCCTTCTGGTCAGAAAGAAATCGATGCCCCACAGACCGGGAAGAAGATGAACTCTTGGCCTGAAGCTCCTTCTCCATCGTGGCTAACTCTGCTGTAGCAAAACACTTTGAAGGGTCTTCAACAACGCCTCCGTATGGCCTGGTTGAAGTCCTGGCAGGCCCCAGTGTCGTGGGCAGAGCCTAAGCAGAGCAGGCAAGAAGTACCAGCATCCTTGGAGAGAAGCTGCTTGCTGCAGGCACACTTTGAAGGCCGGTCAGAAGACAAAGCTGGAGAAGAAGACACAAGCCAAAATGGAAATTACATACCTACCATAATTCTTGATCTTCTTGGATGAGTCTCCACCACTCATTCACACTAATGGGATCAGCGCGGAGGCACTAGAACCCATTGGGAGCAAACATTTTGCTGGAAGATCGGCGCCTGAGATGGCGCTAAGGGAGCGGTACCCCCGAGCCTCAGCTTCATGTGTAATGAATATCTCAAGGCCGACCTTTCCAACAAATCCATTTCAGTACTCTTTTTTTCCGAGGAGGTGCAGCCTAACTAACCTCTAGAAGGATAGCCTAAACAAAAATGGACATAAGATAGTCCGGAAGACCCGTATAAGAAGGGTCAACAAAGAAGTCTTCACAGCCTAAAGATTTGAGGAGTGAAGACCAACAACAGAGGTGAGCTCGGGGATGGAGGAGAGATGTGAATCGAGTAGTGGAGACTAGTCCAAGAAGATCAAGAATTACGGTAGGTACGTAATTTCCATATCTTCCTGGACATAAGTCTCCACCACTCATTCACACTAATGGGAGAGTACCGAGCTAATAATCCCCTGAGAGGGTGACAGGAGAGACCAAGAGCTCACAAATTTAGGACAGAAGTCCATTAAGGATGGTTCTGCCAAAGGACAGATGTCATCTGGCATGAACATCCAGGGCATAGTGTTTAACAGTATGCACTGAGCTCAGATAGCCGCATTGCAAATATCTGCAATGGGAACGTATGATTTCTGCTAGAGATGCCGCTACCGCCTTATTAGAGTGAGCGTACACTCTGCCCTCAGCTTAACCTGTGCCATGGAATACAGTGTAAGGCATGCCACTAGCCATGCTGAGATACATCTGATAGTGACAGGTTGACCCAACGGGTCTCGCTGAAGGAAACAAACAGTTGTTGAGCTTACGAAGTATTTTGTTCTATCTAGATAGAAACGCAAAGCTCTCTTGACGCCCAAGGAATGAAGAGAACGTCCCTTCATTTTGAAGCCCGCAGTTAAGAGGGTAGGACCAAAGGTTGGTTTAGATGAAATTCAAACAACCTTGGGAAGAAATTTAGGATGGGTTCAAGGACTATACTTTGTCTTTATGGAACACAGTATATGGAGGATCTGTGACAAGGCATGTATCTCAGAGACCCTGAGGGCTGAGGTGTGGCCACTAGAAGGCCATTTTCCAGTCAGAAATTTTAGCTCACAGGTAGCCAGAGGTTAAAAGGTTTCGAGTGAACATGTCTAGTACAAGATTAATGTCCCAGGCTGCGTACTGGACGCCTTATAGGAGGCCTGGTATGCAGAATTCCTTAAGAAACCTCTTACTTACAGGTAACTGAGCCAGTGACAAGGAAAGTACTGGCTCATGATAAGCTGAAATGGCACAAAGGTGAACTTGACTATAGAGTACTGCAGACCTGAATTTGAGAGGTCTAAGAGGTACTCCAAAATTTTATCTGGTGGGCAGGAAAAGGGATTTAAAGAGGATTTGCACACCAGAGCGAAAAACACTTCCATTTGGTTGTGTAAGTTTTTCTAGTGGCTGGCTTCATGCAGCCAAAAGAATATCTGAATCCTGTGAGAGCTTTGAATCTATTCACTTCTATCTCTTCAGGAGCCAAGCGTGAAGGTGAAGCGACCTCAAGTTGGGATGAACAACCGCCCTTGAGTTAAGAGGTTCGCCTGAAGTGGAGTGGTTTCGTGGATCTGCCGACATACTGTTGAATAGTGGAAACCAATTTGTCGA
The DNA here is from genome assembly GCA_016271365.2 of Neoceratodus forsteri. Taxonomy (NCBI): domain Eukaryota; kingdom Metazoa; phylum Chordata; order Ceratodontiformes; family Ceratodontidae; genus Neoceratodus; species Neoceratodus forsteri. The sequence goes on along the minus strand of CM057452.1, from coordinate 417,085,751 downwards.
GGCCAGAAGGGAGCAATGAGGATCATTTTGTCCCCTGGGATTCGAACTTGAGAAGTACCTTCTGAATTAGAGGAAGAGGCGGAAAGGCGTATAGAAAGCGTTTGTCCACTGCAGCCTGAACGCAGCCTGACAGAAAATGCCAGGCCCTGATTTCTGGAGCAGAAGAGGCAGTTTTGTGTCGGTGGGGATGCAAAAGGTCCAGGTCTGGAGTTCCCACTCTGCGAATATTGACTGAACTACTGCTGAGTCGAGAGACCATTCGTGAGGATCTGTCTCAGCTTCTGCTGAGGCGGTCCGCCAGCCTGCTCTGTACTCCTGGCAGGTAGACCGCTTGAATTAGAGACTTGTGCTGTAAGCACCATTCCCACACTCTCACTCTCTCTGCATAAGGGATAAGAAAGTAGCGCCTGCCTGTTTGTTGATGTAATACATCAACACTTTGTTGTCCGTCTGAAGGAGAATGCTCTTGTGACAGAGAATGTCCTTCAACGCCCGGACCGCATAAAGGATGGCCTCATTTCAAGACATTTATGAAGCTGGGACTCCACCCGAGTCCACGTACTGTGAGTGTGGAGAGCCTGACAGTGAACCCCACCCCATCAGGGATGCATCTGTGGTAATGGAAATCTGATCCAGAGGAGCAAAGGGATACCTTCTAGGAGATTGTTCTCTTCATGACCAACAGGTGAGTGACTCTTTAGAGGTTCTGTCACCTTGATGAGAAAAGGACTGGGTGAGTGGTTGGGGACCACTGGTACTGAGCATCCACTGAGAAGTTCTCATGTGAAGGCGCACTAGGGTACAGTGAACACTGAGGATGCCATGAGACCTAGCATCCGTTAGATATCGAAGAGCTGGAACCGAGCTGCTCTCTCCGTGTGACGGGCCATCTGAAGGATATCGCTCCTTCTGTCCTCTGGAAGAAAAGCCTTTGCACAGAAGGTGTCCAGAAGAGTTCCTATAAAGAAGAGTCTCTGGGAGGCTGCAGCTGCGATCTTTGAGGTTTAGCAGGACTCCCATGGACGGGAAAGGTTGAAGACGGGTTACGGCCTACAGGTAGTTCCCTGCCTGGAAGGACTTACCAGAAGCCAGTCATCCAGATAAGGAACACATGAATTCCGATCTTTCTGAGATGCGCTACGAGAACTGCACAACACTTTGTAAAAACTCGTGGCGCGAGGATAGCCAAAGGCAGGAATCTGAACTGATAATGCTGTCCCAGAGCCACAAACCTTAAGAATTTGTGATGCTTCGGGTGAATAGAAATGTACTGGTAAGCATCCTGCATGTCTAGGAGGCTAGCCAGTCGTGCTGATGAAGCAAAGGTAACAAGGTTCCTAGTGAAATCATTTTGAATTTCTCCTTGGGCAGAAATTTGTTTAGTTTTCTGAGGACCAAAATGGGGTGCATGTCCCCGGTTTTCTCTGGAACCAGAAAGTAATGGGAGTAGAACCCTGTGTTCCATTGGTGTAGCAGAGCTACTTCTACTGCCCTGTTGTGCAGAAGGCCCTGGATCTCGGAGGAGAAGGTCTGACTGAAGTGCTGACAGCCTGGGCTGTCGTTTGAGAGACGCATCCAGAGGGATCTCCACAAGATTAGTGAATATCCCTCAGTCGCGGATTATCCGGAGGACCCATTTGTCTGAGGTTATGGACTTCACCTATTGTAGAAGTGCATCAGGACGACCTCCACTGCTGAGGAAGGGAGTCCACCTCGGGCAGCTGAGATGGGACTTGGGCCAACAACTCAGAAGGTGGCTAGGCGCTTTGAGGTCATGCACCTTCTGTTGCGTTTTCTTTTGAGGCTGGGGGCTTGGTTTTATGAAAACTTCCTCTGCATCGAAAGGACTGACGGTTATGGAACTGGTGTTTATTAACACCCTCGAGAGGGACAGGAGGAGGCGAGCCAACTTATGGCTGACCTAGTTTTTGACATAGCTTCTAGAGCTTGTTCTACTTGAGGGCCGAAGAGATACACACCATCAAATAGCACACCATTACCTGTTACTAATAGTCATTCAGTAAAACCTGAAGTGCGCAGCCAGGAATGACGCAGGTACAAATGCCAGGCACGACGACACTCTAGAAGCAGTATCAAAAGTATCCATAGCCACTTTAACTTGCTTGGTTGTTGGTAATGGTTTGAAGAAGCTCTGACTTTGTATCTGATTCTGGAAGAGCTTCAACCATCTGTTTAGCGAATGCCAAAGAATATACTCATAATGAGAGAAATAGCCCTGGTAGCTAGCAATACACATACCCAGGGTAGAAGCACGCAAAGACTCTCTTACCTAAAGTGTCTATCTTATGAAATTCTTTGTTAATAGGTCGAGCTGTAGTAGTTTGAGGCAGGACGACCTTATCATTCTCTGCAAAACACAATAGGATCCTAAAGGCTTGGGACGCCAAAATAGGTCGATCCTTGGGGCTGGTATTTCCTGTCTATGGATTTAAGCCACCGAAGGAATGAAAACAGGATTACTCCATACCATTTGAGACAGCTTTCAAAGGATGGCTGTATCAGAGGAGTCAAATCCGTAGGGATCTCGAACATGGAGATATTGGAGTCTTAGCAATTTCCCAGGATCGATGTCTGTAGTTTGGAGAGAAAGGGTGAAATCAAGTTTTCAGCAGAGAATTAAAAGACAGGTCCTCAACCACAGGCTCTGCAGCAGGAATAGACCCTGTTTCTTCCACTTCATCACCCAGCCTAAGGTCTGGGTCAGGCTCAATGTCATCTCCTGACAGTCCAGAAGGACTGTATGGACAGAAAGGAGTGAAAATCAGATGGAAATAGGGAAGGAAAAGGGTTAAGGGAGGAGTCCTGAAGATGGACGGCGGCCCTAAGGACTCCAGCGCTGCAGAGACTCACGACGCCGACGGCCGCATGGCACTGAGGTTTATCGCACCGAGGACGGTGCTGCGAACCGCACAGCACCGAAGACGGCGCCATGAGAAGCCGGGACAGCGCCATGGCCAGCACGGCGACAGGACAGTCGCCGGTCGGGCACACGGGCACTGGCAACTCAACGGTGCTGAGGGTGGTACCAACAGACGCCCCGGCGCGAAAGCCACCGAGGGCGCTAAAACACCCCAAGACTCGAAAAACAGGATTTGAGAGAAGGGAGGAAGAAGAGCAGGAGATAGAGGCATCGGTGTGGCCCCTGCACCGCAGCCATCACAGGGGGAAACACCTGGCGAAGTCGGGCACAAGACAGGTGCCGCACACGACAGGAGGCTCAACCACCCTACCTGGTCTCCCAAGAAGCCCGAAGGCCCTGAGTGACTGGGCCAGGCAGCTGGGCCAACCTCTGAGCCCACTGCTCATAAGAGCGGCCCAGTGATGAAACTGCTCATCTGAAGACCTACCAGAGGCGGGGTAAGGGCTCCGATGTCGAGAGCGTCGGCTACAGAAAACAAGCTGGCTCCGAAGAAGGAGACCGGCAACTAGCTCCAATAACTGACCGTCAATGCACAGACATATCAGAAGGTGACCCAGTGATGCCTTCTCTTTTTGACCTATGGGCGAAGAAGAGCTCGAGGCGAGCGGTGCGAGAATCACGGCTTATTTGCTATACGTTGAGGGGACCGCCCGCCCCTCAGGCACTGGATTGACCATTGTCGGACCCTCCCTCTGGAGAAGGCGCGAACGGACCCAGCCGGCTGACTGAACAGCTTTCATCTGATCTCCCTACCGCCACCTGACCCGCTCATGGCACTCCGTCAAAGTAGGCTGAGACTTTTTAAATGAGAATAAACTTAAGCGATACTTATTTGAGATATTACTACAAAACAATAAAACTGAAAACTATGCTGCTAGTTTTGAAGTTTGACTCCCAGTGGCGTCGTCCTTAAGATGCCTCGACGGCGGGAAAAAAGGAACCGAGGCGGTTGGAAGGTCGCCGAGATATTCATTGCCGCATGAGCTGAGGCTCACGGTAACAGCTCCGGCGCCATCTCAGGCGCCCGACCTTCCAGCAAAAGCTTGTTCTCAATGGGTCCCAGTGTCTCATGCTGATCCCATTAGTGTGAATGAGTGGTGGAGACTTATATCCAGGAAGATTAAAGAAACACAGAAAAAACAATGTTTTTATCAAAATAAAAAAAGAATCACTTGAAATGCAAGACAAAATGGTGGTCGACTGAAGCTGGCACCCATGAAGTTCCACCGTGCATGAGTCAACAGCAGGGAAAAAACTGAGGCAGGCCTGGGGGACCACCCTTTATACTATAGTATCGGACACTGGCCTGCCGACGCCAGGATGTTCCCCGCTACAGACTGCTAACTAGACATTTTCTGTGTGGTTCTAGTGGCTGCCGGCTTATTCCTATTGGTGTTGCCTGCTGCAAGAGCCCCTCGAAATAAGATCTCTGGTTACAGGCAGGTAACCTATACTTCTAAGAGCATGGACGCACTTCACTATCCACACCTTGCAGACTCCTAGCAGTTCTCTGGGAGAGAAGGGGCAAGGGGGCACTATTTGGCGAACAGACACTGGAGAACTGAAGCCCAAAAGCAGCATCCTGACATGACATGATGTTGCTGTAATGGGAGATGAATGCGTGTGGTTTCCTCCTGGTAGCAGCCCAACAGATCTCTCATGTATGGGGATGTTCCTGGAAGCAGCCACCGAGACAATGGTGCATCCGGTGGAGTAAGCCTTAAGCCCTTTGGGAGGCTTCCTATCAGCCAACCTATAAGGATACCAATACAGGATGTCATCCTCCTGCCAACCATCTGCTTTGCTGCCGGTCTGACAAGGATGGCTTCAGTGTATGTTACGAACAGCTGGCAAGCCTCACTCCGATTTCCAGCTGTGTGCTCCTTACAAGAGAACCCTCCATAGGTCCAAAGTGTGGAGCTCATGCAAGCTTCCTCAAGATGGATCACTTAAGTATACTGAAAGGTTTATCAACTGGTTAAGTGAAACTCTGATACTACCTTCAGGAGGAACTTCAGGTTGGGGCAAAGGACAACCTTGTCCTTATGGAAGACCAGGCAAGGGGACTCCACTGAGAGCAACCTGAAGCTCACTAATCTTTTGGCTGACGGACAACCATCGGAGTAGCCATCTTCCACAGCTGGTGTGACACCTTACACCTGTGCATGGGCTCAAATGGCTTGCCAATGAGGCACAGCCAGCACCAGCAGTAAGTCCCAAGGTGGTGGCTCGGCTCACTGGAGGGGACAAGTGGTCTAGGCCTTTTAAAGGCGACTGGCCACCTTTCCTGGGCCACCATCAGCTTACCAACCCACACCCAGAAAGAAGATATGGCTGCCAGGTGTGCCTTAAGGGTCATCCTCACAGTCCCAACAGAGAGGACCATTGATACTCAGGATACTCACCACAGAGCCGGCAATGGATCAAGCTCTCTACCCTGGCACCAGAGAGAAGAAAAATTACTCACCATAGCAATGTTGTTTCTTCTAATGGAGTCTTGCTGTATTCAGACATAAGGCAGTTAGCCCCAGCACCTGAACTGCCCCAGAGAGGAAAGAGTTAACTCCATGCAGATACATGGAGCGTTGAGCTCGAGCTCGGTTTTCAGATCTCTGTCTGTGGTACTTTCCAGTGTAACCATCAGATTCTTACGAGCAACTAACTAACTAGGCACTAAAATATGGAAATTGTTTGAAACATATAGCCAAGAGGCAAAAATTGTTTTGGGGTCCAAAAGACTCAAATTGAGAACCAAAAGAAACAAAGTAGTGACAATTTAGGCTATGAACATAAGAATAAACATAACAGCTACCCCACCAAAGGGAGGGTACAAGGTACACCCTGAGATGCAACACTGTACCTGCCAGCCCACTTCCCAAAACAGGTTCTGTGAGGGGAGGCAGGGGAGTCTGAATACAGCAAGACTCCATTAAAAGAAACAACATTGACGGGGTCAGCAGGGAGAGGGAGGGAGGATTGAGCGTTCCAGTGGATCTCTCCTTCCTCAGGGAGGACTCAGGGGTACCAGGAGGTACCCGGCGTCAGAGCCGGTGGAAGCAGGGGCTCTCAAAGAGGCTCCAAGCGGCTCCGTACAGTGGAGTCGGGAGGGAGAGCTGGTTGAGCGGGAGGCGACGTGCATCAGCACGTCACCTCTGGATGTCAGTCCTCGCGCCTAGCCCTCTAGGGGTTGGGTGGGAAAAACAAGAAAATCTGGAAAAAGCCCTCTTGGTCCTAGATGAAGACCGATCAGTGCCTCCCAGGATCCACTGGACTATGGGCAGACCTGCTGTGCCAAAGTTCTCCTCAGTAAGGTTGAGGAAGGTCCATCCTCACCTCCACCGGGGTGATTGCTGGGAATCAAGGTAATACTGGGGAGAACAAGAGAGCACTCTAGGGCCAGACTCAAGAGTCGGTGTTCGGGGTTGATCAGTGATCCAAGGAGTGGACCAAGGGGTAGTGGAAGCAGATACACTGGTGTGCAAGCACCACAAGTATAAAAAAAAAAAATTACTATGGTGAGTAATTTTTCTTCAAACAACATGAAGTCTTGCTGTATTCAGACATAATGCAGACTACCAAGCAGTTCCTATGGAGGAGGAATGCAGGATCTACTTTGGGAACAGGCTCTGCAGTACTGATGTGCCAAACCTAGCATCACTCCTAGCCTGCATGTCCAGGAGTAATGCTTGGTGAATGTATGTACCGTTTTCCAGGTGGCTGCTTTACAGATCTCTAACAAAGGAATATCTCTGGCCGCAGCTAGAGAGGCAGCTGTACCACTAGTGGAGTGAGCCCTCAGGCCTGGACGGGTGTTCTACCCAATTTGTCATAGCAGAACTGTATACAAGAAACAATCCACCTGGCAATAGATCTTTTGGTGGCAGGCTTACCTTTTCCCACTTCACCATAAGTGAGAAACAATTGAAGACAGTCATTTCTGTGTGCCTTAGTATGGTCTATGTAGTACCTAAGAGCCATTTTAATATCCAAACTGTATAATCTTCTTTCCCTGAAGAATGGTCAGTGAAAACACAGGGAGCGATATGGACTGGTTTAAGTGGAAATCTGATACCACTTTAAGCAAGAACTTCCTATTAGTTCTTAGGACCACTTTGTCCCTATGGAAGGATATGAAGTCAGGTTTAACTGACAAGGCCTGTAATTCACTAATCCGCCTAGCAGAAGTAATAGCTACCAAATACAGTTTTCCAAGTCAAGTACTTCAATTCATCTGAAGCCATAGGCTCAAAGGGTGGCTGCATGAGCTGAGCAATGCAGGCATTAAGATCCAGGCGGGGTAGGCTCCTAAAGGGAGGGCTAATGTGGAGCAGACCTTTGAAAACTTTCTGAAAATAGGATGAAATGCCAAGGAAGAGCCCTTCCCTGCTGAGAGGAATGCAGAGACAACTGCTAGATGAACCTTCAGAGTGGCAGGCCTATGGCTAGACCATTCAGATGAACTAGATAGTCTAAGGTTGTGGAAATGTCTGCAGAATCAGGCAGGATGCCTTTCTGAGGGCACCAAATACTGAACCTCTTCCATTTGGAATTATAAGTTTTTCTAGTGGAAGGTTTCCTGAGACCTTTAGAATATCCAGAACTCCCTGACGAGAGAGAGATGAAGTGCTGCATATTCTAACTCTTCAAGAGCCAGGCCTTGAGGTTGAGTGACTGGAGATTGGGGAACCAGATCTGCTCCTGGGAGGAGGAGAAGATTGTATCTCCTGGGAAGACACAGGGATGTGGACGCAACCAAAGAAAACAGAAGAGGATACCAGGGCTGTCTGGCCCAATCTGGAGCCACCAAATCACTGTGCAGGGTTGAGTTCTTATCTTGATCAGAACTCTGAACAGGAAGAGGAAAGGAGGTAGGCATAGAGAAACATGTCCTTCCAGTCCAGAATGAGGGCATCCTGGGAACTGTCCCCAGGACTGGAGGTCTGCAATAAAACAGAGGAAGTTAATGATTGCCTGGTGCTGCAAATAGATCCATCTCTGGGATGCCCCACCTGGAGAAAATAATCCTCAGAATGTGAGGATTCAGGGACCATTCATGATGTCCCTGTGAAATCCTGCTTAGGCATCTGCTAACACATTGTCTTTCCCTGGAAGATGAACTGCTACCAGGGAAGTCTGAAGGAATAGGCCAGAGACCAAATCTTCATGGCCTCCATGCACAAGGTCGTAGACCGAGTGCCTCCCTGCTGTTGATATACCACATTGTGGTAGTGTTTTCCATTCCTGATTTGGATCACCTTACCCTTGACTGAATCTGAGAAGGTCTGAAGAGCTTTGAAACTGCCCCGAGTTCCAGGAGATTGATATGAAGAAGATACTCCCAAGGGACCAGATTCCCTGAGCTGTTAGGGGCCCCAGGTGGGCCCCCAACCTAGGAGAGAAGCATCTGTAGTCAGTACTACTGATTGAACTTGAGGGAGAAATGGAACCCTTGTCTGAGGTTGTCCTGGTCCAGCCACCACTGGAGAGTTTGTACCAGAGTTGGTCACTGGAATCAGTTTGGAGAGAGTGTCCTTCTCTGTGACCAAAAGGACCTTAGATGGAACTGAATGTCCCACATCTGAAATCTGGCTCCTGAACCACTGCAGTGGAGGCTGCCATGTGGCCCAAGAGTTGGAGGAACTGTCTGCTGGAAGACAAACCTGAGACTGAAAGGAGGAAGTGACGTCTACTAAGGCCTTCACCCTTGCCAGAGGAAGAATGGCTTTTGCTTGGACAGTATCCAATTCCATCCCTATGAAGGGAGAAGCTGTACTGATTCGAGGACTGATTTGGCAGATTTGAAAAAACCCAGAGAACTGAGCAAGTCCTGGGTGGTTTGTAGAGCTGCCCTGACCTGATCTGATGACTGCCCTACCAGCAGCCAGTCATCCAGATATGGAAAAATGGTGATACCCTGTCTTCTGAGGTAAGCCACCACTACTGCAAGGCACTTTGTGAACACTCTTGGAGCTGATGTTAGGCCAAAGGCATGGCCTTGAACTGATAGTGGCCCGAAGGCAACTCGAACCTGAGGTATTTTCTGTGGGAGCACCTTATAGGGATATGGAAGTAGGCATCCTTGAAGTCCAGTGATGCTAGCCAAACTCCTACCTTAAAGAGGAAGGATTATTCCCAGAGTTACAATTTTGAATTTGGGTTTTGATACATGTTTGTTCAAGTACCTTAGATCCAGGATGGGTTGCCATTCCGTTTTCTTTAGGGTAAGGAAGTACCTGGAGTACAGGCCTTTTCCCTGTGTTGAGTAGGAACCTTCTCTATGGCTCTGAGAGCTAGGAGAGGAAACCTCTGCCTCAGGGCAAGGGTTTCGAGATTGATGCAGGTGGAAAGGACGTGGCCCTCCTTTTGGGTACCTTTTTGAAACTGAGGGCCAGTCCTTGAGCTTACTACTTCCAGGACCCACTTGTCTGAGGTAACAGATTTCCAGGCCTGAAAGTAGTAATCCAGTCTGCCTCCTACTGGGATTGGGGAGTCGACCCGGGCTGACACCTCAGGGTGTCTGCTTGGCAGAAGCCTTAGACTGGGAGGAGGAAGCAGTCCTGCTCATCCCCTCCTGCCCCTCCTCGAAAAACCCCTTTGTGGGTAAGAAGAGGAGGCCTGGTTTGGTAAAAGGCCTGTGAAAAGGCCTGCCCCTGGACTGCTGCTTTGAGGGTGGCTTGCTTTTCCTTGGCATGTGCACTCATGTAAGTTGTCCTGTAGTCATCCATTTTTTCATGTAAGCCTCTGTCTGCTCCCAAACAGAGTTACCAACTACAGGAAAATCCATAGCCTTAGACTTGGTGTCCTGTTATAGGCTAGTACATCTGAGCCAAGCATGCCTCCTGAGACACACAAATGTAGCCAAGACTCTGGATGCCACATCGCTGGAGTCCACAGCAGCGTGAAACTGTACTTTGGATGCCTCAGTTCCATCTGCAGCCATCTCCTCCAGCTCTTTGGCTAGCGGGGAGGCCTGTTGAGCCAGATTCAGAACCAAACCCCACCTGGACTTGGTACCTGGCTGTATAGGCCATATAATTTGCCTACCTGAGTCCCAAAGAAGATGCCAAGTGTAGTTTTTTGTCCATGGCATCAACTTTCCTGGAGTCCATGTCTTGGGGGTGTGAAGCCAAAGGAATGTTTGCCCTGTCAAGGCTGCAGCCCGCACTACCCAACACGCTGCAATGCAGGAAGGTCATGTCAGACGAATCTAATTGATTTCTTTGACTGGGTGACCAAAGTAATAGACCAGGGAGGGGCTGTGGATATGGCCTACCTAGATTTTAGCAAGGCATTTGACACAGTCCCGCACAAAGATTAATAATCAAGTTAGCCAGCCTGGGAGTGGGTCCTGGGGTGGTAGCCTGGGTAGTAAACTGGCTGCACAACAGGACACAAAGGTAATAGTGAATGGAACACATTCCAAAAGGGGTTACTAGTGGAGTACCTCAGGGCTCAGTACTGGGTCCAGTCTTCTTTAACATCTTCATAGGTGACATTGCAGAGGGTCTGAGGGAAAGGTATGCCTCTTTGAGGATGACACAAAGATCTGTAGCAGAGTTGATACACAAGAGGGGTAGAAAAGATGAGAAGGACTTGGCAAGGTTGGAGGAATTGTCAGACATATGGTAACTAAGATTCAATGCAAAAAGTGCAAGTAATGCACCTGGGAAACAAAACCCAGGAGAAGAGTACACAATAGCAGGGGAGGTACTAACAACAACAAAAATGGAAAGAGACCTGGGGCTAGTCATATCAGATGACCTAAAGGTGGGTAAGCAATGTGAAAAGTCGGTAAGGAGAGCCAGGGGATACTGGGATGCATAGGAAGGGCATCACAAGTAGAAAAAGGAAGTGGTTATCCCTCTATTCAGACAGTTGGCGAGACCCCATCTGGAGTACTGTGTGCAGTTTGGAGACCTCATCTACGCAAGGACATAGACAGGATGGAAGCAGTCCAGAGGAGGGCAACTAAAATGGTGCAGGGTCTGCAGCAGAAACCATATGAAGAGACTGAGAGAGCTTAATATGTATACTCTTGATGAAAGGAGGGATGGGGACATGATAGAAACGTTCAAGTACCTCAAGGGAATCAACAAAGTCCAGGAGGGTTGCATCTTTCAGAAAAGAGATGTGTAAGAACAAGGGGCACAATTTAAAGATAGAGGGGGCGGCTCCAGGGGTAATGTGAGAAATCTTTTTCACGGAGAGAGTGGTGGACACATGGAACAGCCTTCCTGAGGAGGTCGTTGGGTCTAAAACAGTGAAATTCAAACATGCATGGGACAGACACAAGGCAATTATAGTGGCGGTTGCAGGAAGTAGGCTGTTGGTTAACTAGAATCAGCAGCTTATCCAGTAGGTAGGAAATGGGCAGACTGGGTGGGCCAAGTGGTCCTTATCTGCCGTCAAAGTCTATGTTCTATGTGAATAAAGGAACTCCACAGCTAAACCTGATAACATACCTCCTGTCCATTCTTTTATCTACAGGAGGTAAAGAGTTAGGAGTCTGTAGAATCTTTTGTGTCTGTTTCCCCAAGGACTTATGAAGGAACACATAACCTTTGGACTCTCTGGGATGTCCATCATCTCCACAAAATCAGGCTCTTCTTCCTCCTCAGCAGCTTCAACCATAGGAAGCTGGAGGGTTTGGACCATCTTCTTGTAAAATAAGTGTGAAGGGGACTCAGAGAGCCTGGGAGGAGAGATATCAGAGGGAATGTCTGGGGAGATGTCCGGTTCAATGGGCACATCCAGACCCCACCGTCGTCATCGTCGTCGGATAATCTTCGCCTCCTCCCACTCCTCATAGAAAGCATCCTGCTCGTAATCCAAAGGAGCCGCTTCCGACCGAATCGACCACCTAACCGGGTGGTGCCGTTCGGCAGAACCGGGCAAAGCGATTGATAATACTAATCACTTTGGCTATCTCATCCGCGTTTGAGTATGCGGTACTGGATCCGAACTGGCAGACTTTCGTTTCCTTTTGTGGAACCGACCCCTCAGAGTCGGCTCTCCTTTTGCCCGAGGAGGTATCGCCTAGGTTAGTAGGCACCTCCTCAGGTCTCGGCCACAACCAAACCGGCTGGCCATCCAGATACATGGACTTCTCGGCCTCCCTTTCCCTCAACCTACTCAGTCTTTTTCTAGAGTGGTTTTGGGAAAGTTTTATGCAATTGGCAGTCCAACTGGAGGTGGTCAAACCCCAGACAATAAACACAGATGAGGTGGGGTCGGCCTTGGCAAAGGCCTCCCACACTCAGTACAGTGTTAAAACCCAGTGGACGGTTTTCTTTTGGGTTTCTCAGACATGGCCAACCCTACCAAAATTACCCTATAGAAGCTTTCAAGTCAGGTAATACCAACTGATCGGTAACAACCGTGTCACAGGTTTGGAAAGAACCGAGAAAAAGCCCGGTTCTTTTGAAACCGACAGACCGGACCACCACACTAATCCCAGAAAGATATTATTTAAAATTAGAATTTACAAGGTCGGTTCCTAACTGGACCAACCGAAAAGAAATCAGAGAGACAAACAATTTCCAAAGTTAAATAAAATAAAAACACAGTCACTACCTATCTACAACACTACCTGTACCATAAACAGAGGCTGGAAATCTGAAAAACAATAAAGAAATGGTTTTAAACAGAATGCTTTACTATACTGAACCAAGCAGAGGAAGCTCCAGAGCGACTTCACTGTTAGACGGAGTAAAGAATCTGATGGTTACACTGGGAAGTACCACAAACAGAGGTTTGAAAACCAAGCGGAGCTCAAAGTTCCATGCTTCTGCATGGAGTTAACTCTTTCCTCTTAGGGCAGTTCAAGTGCTGGGGCTAACTGCATTATGTCTGAATACAGCAAGACTTCATGTCGTTTGAACCTACTCTATTTGATTGCATGGCATCAGCAGGTCAGCTCCTCGTGGCAGGACTCCACATCATGGAGCACATCTTCCGAGAGACCAAGGTCTAAGAACTCTAGCCGCTCAGAAACCAGGCCAAAAGGTGCAGGGATTGAAGGTGTGGGGCAGGACCTTCCCTGTTGCCTTGTCAGCAGGTCCAGATGAAGAGGCAATGCCACGAGCCTGCTGCTGAGGAGAGATGTGGGTACCAGAACTTCTGAGCCAGTCTGGAGCTATTAGAATCATTTCCACCTTGTCCTTCCGGGCCTTGACCACTACCTTGTGGATCAAGGGAAGGGAAGGAAAGTGTGCATGAGACCTGTGGTCCAGGGCCTCGAAAAGGCATCACCCAAAGTCTCCCAGACTGTAGGGGTGGGCACAAAACAGCTTCAGCTTCTTATCTCCCAGGAGGCAAACAAGTCCACCAGAGAGATGCCCCACTGAGACAGCAGGTGGCTTACCACTTCTAGATGCAGGGACCACTGGTGTGACATCTTGCCTACCTGGTTGAGAGCATTGCCAGCTGACTGTGAACTACTGCGACATGAATCATCAGGAAAGCTGCACCCAGGTTAAGCTAAAGTGTCCAGGTGTGAGGGACTCCCGACACAAGTAAAGGAGTGAGTTCCGCCTGCCTTTCCAGATAAAACATGACTGTGATATTTTCTTCCTGGACCTGCATGACCTGAACCCCAATAAAGAGGAGCAAATCCCGTGAGAGCAAGCCGTTCTGCACAGAGCTCCAACAGGTTGATGTGGTGACAGGACTTCCAGGGTGACCAGAAACTGTGCCCTGTGGTCTCCCATTTGTACTCTCTGTCCCACCAGAGACGTCCTTCATGAGTGTGATGGTCAGTTGTGCGTGGACAAATGGATTTCTTACTCAAGTGTTGAGGGACCAGCCACACTGGATACTGTCCCAAACACAGGCTGGATCACAAGAACTGGCTGGTCCAGATGACTTGGCACTATGAGACACACTGGCGGCCCAGCACCCACTGCAGGTGGCATAACTGCAAATATGCCCAATGGACCACACTGGTAGTGAATGCCATGTAACCCAGCAGCCTAAGGAAACCCTGGACAGGGCACAAGCACCAAACCTGAAATGATCAGGCAAAGGAGGTAAGGTCCTGAACCCAGTATGTAGAGATGGGCCTTAGCCCACAGAGAGTCTAGCTGTGTTCCAAACGAACTTGATTACCTGCAAGGGAATCTGTTCAGACGATCCGAGTTCACCAACAGGCTGAAATCTCTGCAGGTCTGGAGGGCCAGGGCTCTGGACCACCCACAGCCTCCTTGGATGGCTGGCTATCAGCCAGTCACTCAGGCAGGGATACACCCTAATGCCCCTGCACAGCATGAAGGCTGCCACTGCTGTCATGCACTCAGTGAAGACCCTGGGTGCAGATGAGAGGCGAAGGGCATGACCTGGAACTAATATAGAAGCCCTTCTGTATGGAACTATAGGTACTGCCAGTGGGACAGGGCAGAATGGGATGTGTAAAACATCCTGAAGATCCGGTGAGCAGAACCACATGCCCTGCTCCAGGAGTGGAATAATCTGGATCAGACTGACCATCTGGAACTTGCGCTCCGTGAGGTACTGATTCACGTCATGCAGATTCAGCCCCTCATCTGTTCTGGGACCAGAAAGTACATGGACAAGTACCCCTAACTTGTCAGGGTGCTTGGGACATGGACTATTGCCCTTTGCAAGGAGCTGCGCAATGTCCTCCCTGAGGTTGGATAGTGTGTCCTGTGAAACCCTGGACTCTCAAGAAGTGTAGAGTCGGTAAGGCGGGAGGAGCCTCAAAATCTCAAGGCAACCTCAATCTACTAGCTCCAGTACCTACGCGACCATCTTAATGATGGACCAATGTGACAGAAGTAGTGTAGCAGACTCCCTCACAGGAAGCTAGGTCAGGGACTAGACAGGCAGTAGGATAACACCTTGAACAACCTTCCTTAAAAATTGGTCATGAAACCAGCTTGGCAGGAGGCAATACTGGATCTGATGCTCACAACGGGAATGTGACGGGGTCACAGTGGGGAGCACTGGGGAACAGTGACCAATGGACACTGCGGTTTGAAATAACTGAATGGGCAGATCCCTGCCACACTAAAACACGTTTCCTAGACTTTAGGAGGGCAGATTTTGGGAGAATGGGAAATGCCTGGAAGAAGCACTAGCTTGAATGGGGAAGGAATTAGGGTGGAGGAACAGTGGGCAGTATTGGAAAACAGGGATAGCAAGGGCAACACACTTATGTGTTAAGCAAGGAGAAAAAGAAGAGGAAACCCTTACGATATTCAAGGAGGTAGCAAAGAAAGTGAAAGCCAAAAGGACTGCATTCAGACAATACAAAAGACACAGGCAGAAGGGGCAGAGAGAGGTACCAGGAGAAGCAAAAGGAAGCAGGGAGGACAGTAAGGGAAGCAAAGCTCAGGCGGAAGAGCGCATTGTGAAAACAGTGGTTAGAGAGGGACAAAACCTTTTACAGGTTCATAAGTACCCTGCTCTGACTCGCTATATTACCTGTCCCAAATTTTTTATAATCTTATTTTTATTTATTTATTGAATTGTATTTAATTAGTATTATAGTGTTTGAGTATTGTTATTTGTCGATGATTATTTTATGGTTGGTTTTATGTATGGTGCCCAGAGCCTCCGTGATTGGGCATCTTTAAATAAAATTCACCTTGCCTTGCCTTGCCTTAAGTGAAAAAGAAGGGATAGTGAGGCTAAAGGGTGAGGAAGAGAGAGTGTTGAGGATGACAATGGTAAAGCAGACATACTGAACAGATATTTCTGCTCAGTCTTTACAGTAGAAGGGCAGGTAACAGGCCAGATGGGAGTACAAAGGGGAGGGGCACAGAAATGGATACAAGTCCCTTTCCATGGGGAAGGGTCCTAAAGAACTGGAAGGAATGAGGGTCGATAAAGCTATGGGCCCAGATGCGATGCATCCCAGGGTATTAAGCGAGCTCGGAGAAGTGGTGTCTCAACCTTTGGCAACCCTATTTAGCTGAACACTGGAAACAGGTGAGGTGCCCAAAGACTGGAGAACAACTTATGTAGTCCCCTTATAAAAGAGCAGGAACAGAGAGGCGGAAACTACAGATCGGTCAGCCTCACCTCAGTAGTGGGGAAGATTATGGAAGCACTACTGAAGGAGAGATTAGTGGAAAACCTTATGGCCAATGGTATACTGCATCCAAGGCAGCATGGTTTTACTGGGGGAGGTTGTGCCAGAATAACCTCATTTAATTTTTCAACTGGGTGACAAGGGAGGTGGGATGGGGCAGTGGACGCTTGCCTATTTGGACTTCAGTAAGGATTTTGACACTGTGCCCAATAGCAGGCTGTTAATCAAACTGGACAATATGGGTGTGGGTAGACAGTAGTGCAGTGGGTGGGGAACTGGCTGGATGGCAGGACACAAGGGTGGTGGTAAATGGCTGTCACTCTGCAGAGGGATGGGTGACCAGTGGAGTGCCACAGGGATCAGTGCTGGGTCAGTCCTCTTCAACATGTTTATCAGTGACATTACAGATACCATGGAAGGAGAACTTCCCTGTTTGCGATGACACAAAACTCTAACAGAGTGGACATGCCAGAGGGAGTGGCTAGAATGAGAAGAGACCTGCAGAAGCTTGATGAATGGTCAAGGGTGTGGAAGTTGAGGTTTAATGCAAAGAGTGCAGAATAATGCACATGGGGCACAAAACCCTGGAAAGAACAGTTACGCAAGAACTTACCGTAACAGCAGATTTTTTACCTATACAGTTTTTACCTCTCCAGGGCCTTGGCAGGCGGCCAACGCCTCGGATGGAGGAACTCACTCTGGTCCCGACACGCCAGCACTCACCGTCCCCGTAATTCCCTCCGGATTGCCCCATGTGGCGGTGCCAGGAGGGAGGTCGCCGCTTCTCCTCCCCAGAGACCCAATCCAGAGCCAGGGATGGCCTCAGAGCAGCGGACCATCATGGAGTCTGCCAGGCTCTTTTCTGCCATTTTCTCCCATAACCCTCCCTACGATGTAAGGACATAGGACCATGCCTCCCAACCCATACTGCCCTCCAGCCACCACCAGAGGGCAGTCAATGAGTATGACAAGTCTCCTCCCCCATGAGAGGAGCAGTCCTCTGGATGCACAATCCTCGCCCCCCTCTCGGCCCAGGTTCGCTCCAGAACCCGGCCGGCCAGCATGGCACAAAGTGTAGTGACTAGCACCTGAACCTACAGCAGCACCAGACCGTCTCCGTAACTGTACATCTTCAAGGGATCTCAGTCATCAGGTTACACCATAGGAACTTCACCGCTGGTGATAGGGGAATCCACAGGAAGATTTTCAGCAGTACAACTAGGTCCGCCCACACTGTCATGCCATCAACGTCAGCAGACATTGACAACACTATAAAGGCGCAGGTGAGTTCTTTCCCTTATGAGACAAAGGAAGCAAAGCTGACGCCCTGGGGACCCGAGGAGACCAAAGACCGGCTCTCAGAGAAATGATGGAAACAGCAGACAGTCAGGTCCTGAATAGGAGCCCCAAAAAGGGGGGATGGTGGAAAGAATAGACCTGATAACCGAGATCCCTCAAGATCTACTGTTATGGTAAGTTCATATGTAACTGTTCTGTCTTCTTAAGTCAGGAGAGGTGGAACAACCTACCCAGTCAAGGAGCTTCTTAAACTTAAGACAGAATACCTTGAAAACCAAACTGGTCAAGAGCTCTGTAAACTTAAGGCAGGAGTCCTTGCAGAACAACCCTGCCAAATCCTGTATGGGCTCTAGAAGTTATGTCCAGACTGTAATGCTTGGTAAGGTGAGGACTGTACTCCAGGTGGCAGCAACGAAATGTCAGCAGCTGAGACCCTTTGAAGCAAGCTACAGAGGTAGCCATGCCTCCGGTGGAGTGAGCTTAGACAGTGCCTGGCAACTCTTTGCCTTACTTATTACAGAACACAATGCAATTTACAACCATTTGATATACATTGCTTAGAAACTAAAACACCCTTTCTACCTGGGGAGAAAAAGAAACAAACAACTGCTTAGATTTTCTGGACTCCTTAAGTCCCAAGCAGGTAATACTTCAAAGTTCCACGCACATCTAAAGTATGGAGCAGTGCTTGCCCTGGAGTGGCATGCTCCAGAGTAAACAGGAAGGTGGATTGGCTGAGTAGACTCAGAAACCACCTTAGGAAGAAATACAGGTTACTCACCTGTAACAGGAGTTCTAGGAATGGTATATGTTGTTCATCCACACTGTCTGGCAGGTTCCTTGCCGCTTTAAATCTTGCCGGAAGGTCTTCAGCTGGCTCCTCCCACCTCCGGGTGGTAAAACCTCAGCTCCTGCCCCATGACGCCAGATCTAGCCCGCTGGAAGCCAGGTTGTGCGCCGGCCGGGAGGTCAGGTCATGTGGATGAACAAAATATACCATCCTAGAACTCTTGTTACAGGTGAGTATCCTGTATTTCTAAGGACATGGATATGTTGTTCATCCACACTGTCTGGCAGACTCCTAGCAGTTCTCCGGGAGGAGGAGGCAAAGCACCCCCTACTTAGGGAATAGAGACTGGAGAACTGAAGCCCCAAACCAGCATCGCGCATGACTCAAGGTCGATGTGGTAGTGGGTAATAAAGGTATGAGCCGACTTCCAGGTAGCAGCTCTGCAGATATCCTGGATAGGGACATCCTGGAAGCAGCTACCGATGCAGTGGTATGACGGGTAGAATGAGCTCTTATCCTCTGGGAGGCTCCATGCCCGCCAACCTATAGCAGAGATCTATGCAGGAGGTGACCAACCTGCTTATCGCTGCTTGGCTGCAGGTCTGCCAGGTGCGGCTTTAGCGTAGGTGACAAACAGCTGGTGAACTTCTCCCCAAACTTCAGCCAGTCCGCTCCTTATAATAAGCGAGTGCTCTTCTAGGGTCCAAAGTATGGAGCCTATATTTGGCCTCTGGGTGTGATTTGGGCAGAACACCGGCAGAGTCGACAGCTGGTTAAGGTGAAACTCTGACACCACCTTGGAAGGAACTGGTGGGGGTGCAGGACAACCTTGTCCCTGTGGAAGACCAGATAAGGAGACTCGATGAAAGCGCCTGGAGTTCTCCCATCCTTCTGGCTGGCGTGATAGCCACCAAGAAGGCGGTCTTCCATGACAGGTGGGAAATATCGCACCTGTGCATCGGTTCGAATGGACTTGCTAAGCTTGGCCAATACCAGCAGTAGATCCCACGGAGGTGAGGTTCTCACACCGGAGGAAATGTGATCAAGGCCTTGAAAAGCGCCAGACCACCTTCTCCTGCGCCATCGACTGCTTCCCGCCCGCCTGTAAGCAGAGATAGCTGCCAGCTGCACCTTAAGGGTTATCAACCAGGCCTTGCTGGAGAAAGGGACCACAGGTAGTACAGAATGCTTGCCAAGTGACAGGCGGAGGGGTCAAAGCCCTTCCCTGACACCAAATGGAAAATTTCTTTCATTTGAAGGCATAGCATTTCCTGGTCGACTCCTACGGGATGCCTCAACAACGATGATGACCTCATCAGAAAGACCCAAGGCCTGGAACTCTAGCAGCCAGGAACCAGGCCGCCAGGTGCAGGGATTGAAGGTCCAGATGGAATACCTTCCCTGGTTGACTGAGATCAGGTCCAGATGGGCTGGAAACCGCCTCGGAGCCTGGAGCTGAGACTGAGGAGATCTGGATACCAGAACTGGCGGGGCCAATATGGAGCTACCAGAATCACCTGCGCCTTGCCCCTCCTCACCTTGAGAAGCACCTTGTGGATCAAGGGAAATGGGGAAAGGCATAGAAGAGGCCCGGGTCCACGGCCTCGAGAAGGCATCCCTGCAGCGAGCCCTGCTGAGGGGTGGGCATGGAACAGTCTCAGCCGCATTCTCCCTGGAGGCAAACAGGTCCACCCGAGGCATGCCCCAGTAGGAGAACAGATCTTGTACTACCTCCGGCAGGAGAGACCACTCGTGAGGGCAGCCCCTATCCGGCTTAGGGCATCGGCCAGGGTGTTGGAGGCTCCTGCCACATGAATGGCTAGGAGATCCGCCCAGGCTGCGCTGAAGGGACCAAATGCGGACAGCTTTCTTGCATAACAGCATGAAGCGGCCCCACCCTGGCGGTTCAGGTAGTATCGAGTTGTGGTATTGTCCGCCTGACCTGAACCACTTCACCCCGTGAGAAACGGAGCAAAGGCGGTGAGAGCTAGACGGACTGCTCGGAGCTCCAGCAGGTTGATATGGCATCGGGACTCCGAGGGGACCAGAGGCCATGCGCTTGTGCTCCCCAGATAGGCACCCCAACCCATCAGAGATGCATCGGTCGATAGAGAGACCGCCGGCTCGAGCGGACGAATGGGATGCCCTCCTGCAGATGTGCCAGAACGGTCCACCACTGGAGAGCATTCCACATCTCCTGGGTCACTGTCACGGGCTGGTCCAACGGATCGCAGCATTGTGACCACTGGCTGGCCAGTCCCACTGAAGGGGACGCATGTACCAATGGGCCCAATGGACCACGCTGGTGCAGGCTACCATGAGGCCCAGGAAGTCCCGGACAGGCCGCAACTGCCCAACCAGAAATGATTGGGCAAAGGAGGAAAGAACCTCGGTCCTGTCCGCCGGAACCGAGCTCTGGCTCAAAGAGAGTCGAACTCTGCCCCGATAAAGAGTATCACCTGCTTCGCACGAGTTCGACTTGGCCTCGTTGATGAGGGAGGTCAATCTGCAGCAAATCTGTAGGGCCAGATCTCTGACCGCTCCACCTCCATTCTAGAGGGGCTGCAATCAGCCAGTCGCTCAGGTAGGGTGCACCGGACCCTTCGACAGCATAGGAATGCTGTCACCACTGCCATGCATTTGGTGAAGACCCTGGGAGCTAGAGAGGCGAAGGGCATGGCCCGAACTCGTAAAGGGATCCCTTCGCTCTGAAGCGGAGAAATCTCTGATGAGACGGACGGATTGGGACGTGAAAGAACGGGTCCTGGAGGTCCAGGAAACAGAACCACACGCCCATTCCAAGGATGGGATTATCTGAGCCAGAGTGACCATCCTGAAGGTCCGAGACCTTAGGAACCTGTTCAGGCTGTGCAGGTCGAGGATGGGCGCCAGCCCCCGTCCATTTTGGGACCAGAAAATCCTGGACACAAACCCCAGGTCTGGAGGAGGATCCGCCACCTTCCTGATCACTTCTTTTTAGGAGCAGGGCAATATCGGCTTGGCAGGCTGATACCGAGGCTGCGGACCCTGTGGCCCTCCGGAGGCGCGACAGCTCAAAAGGGTGGGGCCTGCTCAACTCCAGAGGCAGGCCCTTTCCTACCACCTCCAACACCCAGTGGTCCGTGGTGATAGCGGACCAGGCGGAAAGGAAGTGGCGGAGCCAGCCCCATGGGGGGACCCAGGGGAGTGATGAGGTTGGGGGCGGCACTCTCAACCCGTCCACTGGGCAGGCTTGAAGAAGGACCGCCGAGGGACCTCCTGGGCTTTTACTCCTTGCTTCCTGTTGGAGGAAGCCGCTGGCCTGGGTTTGGGACGCCAAGCGTGAGTCTGCTGGCCCTGTTGCTGGTGCTTGGGCCGGTCATGCTGCAGGGGCGAAGGACGAAAGGACTTATGCTGTTGTTGATGGCGCCTTGTCCCTCTGGGTGGAGGTGACCGAGTCCAGAGTGGCATTGGACTTTTCGATCCGCTGGAGGTGTCCCTCCACCCAGGGCTGAAGAGGTCAGTCCCCAAGAAGGGGACGTCCGCCAACTTGTGCTAGGTATCTGTCGTGAAGGTGGATATCCTCAGCCACGCCCGCGATACATAGCCACCATGCGCTACTGACCTGGCACAGGAATCACCTATGTCCAGAGCAGTCTGAAGCTGCTGCTCGCCACCGCCCTACCCTGGTCCCGGACCTGACGGACTGTGGTCTGCAGGTCGGCCGGGAGATGAGGGACAACCTCATCCAGGGAGTCCATGAGGGCGCCGGAGAAGTGTGCCATCAGCACGGCCGAGCTGGCCTGTCGGAGGCCAAGGGAGGACGCAGCGCACACCTTGCGCCCAGCAAAGTCCAGCTTTTGAACTCTTTGTCGGGGGCTTATCCACGCCCTGAACGCTTCTGGAACGGGAAGACGCTGTCGGTGACTAACCCCACGGCAGAGGGTGCTCCGAACAGGGAAAGAGCGGTAGGGACCGGATACTTCCTGGCCATCCTGGCCGAGGGCGCAGGACAGGAAGCAGGCCACTGCTAAGCTCCAAGGCTGGGCCGACAATGGCCTCAGCCACCAGAAAGGCTCCATGGGGAATCCTCAGTCCAGTATCTCCGTCAGGGAGATACGTGGCCCGTTGGACACGGCTCGAGCTGCATCCCGTGGACTCCGAGATGAGTGAAGCAGACCCAAGAAGGACGATGGGCTATCATCCAATGACTGCCCCAGAGGACTCCAGGTCAACCTGCCTGGAGAACAGGGAAGAAATCGCCATCGGATTCCGAAGAGTCTGCGAAGAGCTGCCTCAGCCCTGGGCCACCCTCCACCTGCCGAGGATGGTGGGGAGGTGGGTGACCGACAACCTGGGGGAGAGGCCGTGACCCGACTGAGAATCCTTGGTCAGTGCCCCAGACTTGTTGTGGAGACGGAGGTTCCATCACAATTGGTGGAGCAGCGGTTTCGCCGAACAACCGCCCTGGAACAGGCATCTCGACTGGGGCGAGCGGTTGCTTCCGGTCGCTCGGGCGACAGCCACTTGATGGCCGGGGCTGAACTGAGTCAGTTTGGTCCGGACAACAGTAACTGCTGCCACATAAGCGCCGTAACATCGACGTAATTTACGTCGAGCTCTCCTCATCCGAGGAAGAGGACAAGGAGGAATGGTGTCGCCGCTACTGTACGAGACCAAGACCGCCGATGTTGGCGGGAACAGCTTGACCGAGATGAAGTCCGAGACAGAGACCTCGGGGGACCGAGGCGGGTCTGGGAAGGGCAGGGGACACCCGCTCTTCCTCAGCTCGGCACTTTATCCAGGGACTGCGCCATGAAGGCGCAGGCAGATCTCGTCTCCACCGGGGAACCGTGAAGGAGGGTTGTCAGCTTCACCAGTCGACAGCCCGTCCGATGGGTCGAGAAAATCTTGACTGCGCCGACGGGAGTCTCGCCCACTGGCCTGGCGGGACACCGTGAAGTCAGCGGCTCGACGGTCGGCTGTCCGAGGAAGGAGACCTCTCCCGCTCCCACGAGCGCCCGACGGTGGACTTACCCTTCGACTCCTTCTTGGGCTGGGAAGAATGTCCCAAGGCCCCTCTCCTTCATGGAAAGGGACTGACAAAGCCCTTGAACGAAGCCGCATGAGGAACTCAGAGAGCAGGATAAATGCCAAGGCCAAGGAGGAGGAAGATGGCCTGGGCTGCCTCCTCCTTGAGGGCAATCATCTGCTCGAGCTGCTCAGCCGAGCCAGCCGCCGACACCGCCCAACCAGCCTCTTTAGATTTTATCGGCGGTGGCGTTTTGGGGTGCCCGAGCTCAACCGGCAGTGTGGTCTCCAGGACGGTGGCCAAAAGAGCGGCACAACCGCAGGCCTGCGGGTCATGGTCTAGGCCTAGGCAGTAGACGACACGGAGTGTGGATCCATCCTGACATTTTCTGCTCGAGAAGGGCACCTCCGAAGCCGGGAATCGATTTTTCCATCGCAGCCACAGGATGATGAAGACTGAAGTTTAGAAAACTTCAAAACTAGTTTTGATGAACTGAAGAGTTAGGATTCAGTCTAAAACGAGAGCTTAAGGAGGGAACCTGAGCTTCCAAGCGTAAGGAAGATCTGGTGTCATGGGGCGGAGCCGAGTTTTACCACCCGGGTGGGTGGGAGGAGCCAGCTTGAAGACCTTCCAGCAAGATTTAAAGTGGCAAGGAACCTGCCAGACAGTGTGGATGAACAACACATCCATGTCCCTAGAAACTTAGGATTTGTGCACAAAGAAACCCTGTCTTTGTGAAAAATCAAATAAAGCCCCTCGCACCAGAGGGCCTGAATCTCTGAAATTCTTTGAGCACAAGTAATTGCAACTAAAAAGAGTGCTTTCCAAGACAGAATGTGCAAATCTAGTCACAACTGGCTCAAAAGGAGACAGGGTCAACTTTTCCAAAATAAAATCAAGTCCCAAGCTGGGACAGGAGAGCAGATGGGGGTTTCAAAGGTAAGGAGACATCCAGTTGAGCAACTTCAAGGTCACCACGGCTCGTGGAAGGCAGAAATAGCCGAAAGGTGGACCTTGTGGGAGAAATACTGGAGGCGTGAGTCAGACAAAGATCAGGTAGTCCAGGACATGCTTCACCAGGCAGATGAAGGGGTCAAGGGCACATTTCGAGCCCAGATGGCAAACCGCTTCCACTTCATGGCATAAGTGGCACGAGTAGAGGGTTGGTAAGTGGCCACCCTGCTGGAGATGCCAAACCTGGTGATGGCTACATCCTCAGAAGCCATGCATGCAGATGGAGGGACCTTAAGACTGGAATGGACCAGGGTCCCCGATCCTGAGTCAGCAGATTCCTACAAAGGGGCAGAGGGACCAGGGTTCCTCTTCCAACTTTCTGAAGCAGAGAAACCATATCCGGTGAGGCCAGAATGGAGCCACAAGGATCATGCTGGCCCCTTCCATCTGCAATTTGATCAGCACCCTCTGTATTAGTGGGAACAGAGGGAATGTGTACAGAAATCTCCGCTTCAAGAAAGGGACAACGTCTCACCAGAAAACTCCAGGCCCTGGATCTAGCAAGCAGAAACTGGGCAGTTTTGCATTATATGGGGACACAAAAGTTCCAACTCTGGAAGACACCATCTGTCTAAGGAGAGAAGACCACGATATGCAGGTGACGTCCTGAATGTCCAGTGAGCAGAGCCAGTCCCCAGACTTGAGGAAGGGGAACAGGCCGGTAAGGTTACCATTCAGAACTTTTGCACTGGACATAAAGATTGAGGTCTTTCAAATCTAAGATTGGCCTTAGATCTCCAGTCTTTTGGGAACCAGGAAGAACACTGAATAAAACCCCTGGTTTCTCTGCCTCTCTGGCACCAGTTCTGTCACCTGCTTGCACAGGAGAAACTGCACTTCCTCCCAGGAGAGAGAGACAGATGAGCCGTGGGGTAATTTGAGGGAGGTGTTGGGGTGGGGTTATCTGGTGGCTGCTGGACGAGCTCCAGAGTATGACCGCACTCTATGATCTGCAGGATCCTAGCGCCTGATGTTATGGTTCTCCACTAATTCATATGGAGGAAGAACCAACCTCCAACTGCCACCTCCTGGGCCTTGGACTAGAGGAGGGGTCGGCAAGGAGCCAAGGTGACGGGGCCAGCGGAGGAGGCTGGACCCTCAGTCCTGGGACGCTCAGCTGCCGCTCCAGTATGGGAAGAGTCAGGCAAGGAGAGCTGGGCTCTCGCTGCCCTGAGGATGGGAGCCTGTTAACTTGCTTACAAAGTAGCGCCCCTACTACGCTGCTGAGAGTGGTAGGGGAATGGATGGACTGCAGATAGTTAACGATGTCCTGACATCTAGACCAAAGAGATTAGTGCCATTAAAGGGGCATTCAGCACCTTGTTTTGCACATCATCAGCAAACCCAGAAACCCTGAGCCATGAATGCCTACAGAGGCAGATGCCAGTGGCTGCTGCCCTGGCAACAGTATCAGATAAACCGCAGATGGCTCTTAGAAGATGCCTCCCAACATCCTCGGTGGTTTGGAAGCATTGAGCAATTCCTGTTTCTGGGCACCATCAGGAATGGTTTAGGCAGCCATCTTGCTCTTTCTGGCATTGGTGTTCTGGAATTTCAATCATGGAACAGGTAATTTGCTATCCTCAGGCCAAGGTTAGAGGAAGCATATGCCCTTTGCCCCAAAGATCTATCCTGCAGGATTCTTTGTCCAGGGGCAAGGAACTAAGGTGTTAACACCTCAGATCTGTCAAGTGCCACCTTGATGACCACTGAGTCAGTTTCAGCCTGGGCAGCCACGAAGGAATGCCCTGAGGGGCATTGTAGAGCTTATCAGCTCTGTGAGGCATAGCTGGCACCATATCTGGTCTGTGCCAGGCCACCATGGTAGCATTCCTGAGGGCTGGAAGCATGGGAGGAATAATCTTGGGGGAGATTAAGGATCTCCAGGTAATCTCACAGGTCCTTTGTAGTGGCATCCTCCTCCTCTGTCTGAAACCCCATAGTGGAAGATCAGTTGTTTCATAATATTGAACAATGAAGCATCTCAGGTGGAGACCTGGGAGTATGCTTGACAGATTCTTCGCTGACAGCGGAGGCAGTGGACTTGTTTGAGGTACAATACCACTCTTCCTCCTTCCTCCTCTACCTCATCTGGAAGTATGAGGACAGGGTGGTATTCCTCCTCGATGTCAACCTCTTCATCTGGCGTCAGGCGTGCTGGTGACTGCCCTTGGCTGGCTCCCAGCGCCCGACAGCGAAGGCGTTGGGGATGAAGAACCTGTTAAGCGCCGCAAACTGCTGGACAATCACATTAGTGATGGACTAGAACGTTGTTCAAGTCCATGGTTGTCAAAGAGGGTCGACAGCACTGATGTCACCGATCCGATGAAGGTATGGAGAGCCTTTCTGCCGCCTTAAGGGTGGTTTGTTTAAACTGTTGGCAGAGCACTCAGTCTGAAGTGTCGTGATCAGGCCCAAGACAGCAAACACACACAGAGTGCTCATCATTGAGGCAATCTTCTTTCCACAGCAGCAGCGATGGAAGAGAGAACCTGAAGATTTAACTCTTGACACAAAGAAAAACAAAAATAAAAACTCTGAAAACTTTGAAAAGAGATTTGTGAGGTTTGTATAAAAAAAAAAAAGGCTGTAGGCCACAAAAAGGCACGAACATTAAGATTGCACTTCCACTTAAGACTGTGCTTGCAAATTGACAGCAGGAAAAACTGAGGAGGGTGCAGGCCCGCCTGCACCTTTATAGGGTTGGTGATGTCAGCAGACATCAACAGCGTGCAAGCCCAGTTGTACTGCTGAAAATCTTCTGTGTGATTCCCATTCACTGACAGTGAAGTTCCTATGGTGTAACCTGATGACTTAGATACCCCCAAAGAAGATCAACATATCAGTTGGGGAGGGGATAATGCATGCCCAAGCAGCAAAGGGACCTTGGGGTTATCATCTCTGATGAGTCTGACCTAGCCACACCTGGGTACAGTGTCCAGTTCTGGAGGCCTTACCAACGTTAGGATATAGACAGGGTGGAGACAGTTCAGAGGAGGGCAACCAAGATGGTACAGGGTTTGCATCACAAGTCGCACAAGAACAGGCTGAAGGACTTGAATATGTACTCCCTGGAGGAGAGGAGGAGAGGGAGATATGACAAGAGACATACAAGTACCTCACGGGGAGGAACAAGGTGCAGGAAAACACTTTTTCAGAAGAAGGTATGTTCCAGGACTAGGGGTCATGGGATGAAACTGGAGGGAGGGAGATTCAGCGGTAATGTGAGGAAGTATTTCTCCATGGAAAGGGTGGTGAACAGGTGGAACGCCCTGCCAGAGGAGGTGATGGGGGCTGAAATGATTACAGGATTCAAGAGTGCATGGGATAGGCATCGGGGATCCTAGCAGTTGGGGAAGGGACAATCAAGTTCAAGAGAAGCTTGCAGAGGCAAAATTACATGCACAATTGGGTAGACTAGGTGGCCAAAGGCCATTATCTGCCATCAGTATCTATGTAACACCCCGACCTATCACTGGGCAGCTCTTGAGGGGCACAACTGCTGGGGTCAGAGGGGCACCACTCTCTCTCTGTCCCCAGCCTTTTTCCAGCCCCAGCCACCAAACATGGGCTTAAGAATCAAGGTTTGGTAATGCCGCTGCTGGAACTGCTGCGAAGCTGCTGTGGCTGAAAGGGCCAGTATTGGAAGGTCTCCTTTAGGCTTCTGAACCTTAAGGTCCTTCTGGAATGATGCCACAGAATCAACGTGGTGTTGGGTTTCTCTATTCTGGTGAGATGTCCCTCCACCACAGAGCTGAAGAGGTAGGGTGCCTGGCCCCATGACACATCGAATGGCTGATGCAATGCCATAGGCACAAGACTCACTCAAGTTCAAAGCCACCTGGATCTGGTGCTTAGCCAATGTGGACGCTGATCCCAGACCAACTTCACCTAGAGCTGCCAGTGAGCAGAAAGGTGAGGGAGGGCATTTATACAGCACTTTCAACAGGGAGTGACCAAAGTTTGCCATCATAGCGTTACTTGCCTCACAAAGACCAAGAGAGGAAGTGGGGTAGACCTTCTTGGCTATATGGTCAAGCTTTTAGACTCCTTGATGAGTGGGCTTGTCCACATCCCTCGGCCACCGGACTTCTGGAAGGTTGAATTCACACCAACCTTCAACCCGAAGGTGGTCTGTGAACTCTATAAGGGACCTATAGGGACCAAATACTGAGGACCATACAGATGGAGGGTGCCAAGCAGGATGCTGGACACTGCCAGAGCTCCAGGGCCAGTCCCAAGATGGGCTCAGCCACGGGCAAGGCAACCCCAGGGATTTCTCCTGTGTAGGATGTCAGTGAAAGAGATATTTGGCCCTCTTCTGCACTGGCTCCAAGGGCACACCCATGGACTCTAACATGAGGTGGAGTAAAGCCCCTAAATGACATCCACCCATGGGTGGTGGACATATCATCAACCAAGCTACGGTCAAAAGTGTGGGTCCTCTAAAATAACATGGATGACACCTCAGAGTCATATGAGAACTCCTCAAAACAACCTCAACCGTTTGCAGTCAAGAACCACATAGGTGTCCTCAGATTGGTGATTTCACCAAAAGCCAACCTTGCAAGCCAGCAGACAGTATGGGAGTCCTTTGTCGGAGCTCCTACTAAGGGCTGTGCTGATGGTGGCTCCACCTTCAGGGTGGAGAAGCAGATACTAGGGTATCTGTCGTGGTTGGACCGGTGAAGGCATGACTGGCAGCTGCCAGTTGACTGAGGTTCCAGAAGGTAGAGCCCTACCCTGCCCCACGATGGTCCACTGCTGCTGGAGGAGCTCCTTGCAGCACCTCTGCATCTTACGGCACTGCCTCTCCTCGCCAAGGAGATCAAGGACCATCAACGACAGTGCCGGTCAAACAGAATTGAAAGCACGGCGGGGCTTTGACCTTGACCATCAACCCAGGAGCTGAAGTTGAGGAGAAGCTTCCGGAGACCACATACTAGCCATTTTCAGAAGCATCTACCTCAGAAGCACGACCACCAGTGGAAGCTGGTCCCAAGGTGATACGGTCAGGGACACGTCTGGGCCACGTCCTCCTGGGTGAGGTCCAGGACCACCAGGTCAGGGAGATAGACTCATCATCAAGCTCCTCCAACAGCCAGTCAGTAGCCTCAAGAAAATCAGGACAACCTGCTCGATCAGAGTTGAGGTTGACAAGCCTGATGGGGCTACCGAGGAGCTCTTGACCACGTCCTCAACTGAAGACAGCTTGACCACAGTTGAGTGCTCAACCAGTGCTGAGCAGTTGGGATAGTTGAGGGAATGGGAGGATCACAATCTTTCCTAGTGCCACACGTGCACCAGCAGTGCTTGAGTTTCTTGTCCTGGTGCGAACGGCTCTCCTTGAAGGTCTGGAGGGCCCAACACATTTCACAGAAATCTTCTATGAAGGACCTTACAATGCTGGCCACAGCCAGAAGCAGTGCTGAGACCATCAGTTCCTCAACAGCTGCAAGCTGGGAAGCCAACTCGACAGTCTCTGAGGCCTCTTTGCTGCTCTTAGATCGATCCTTGGTGTTCCATTCAGAGACCTTCCAGCAATGCTAGAAGCACTGCTTGACAAAAGACCACAGCTCTCCATGTTGTGCTATCTCCCAAGCAGTACAGGCAGGAATACACGTTGGGGTTGGATTGAAAGTTTTGGTTGACAAGTCACGCGGAAGCTTGCAACGAGTGATGCTTCCCTCTTTCATGCCGTGATCTCTTATTGAAGGTAGAGATGGAAAGAGTAGAGGAAAATGCAAATCGAAGTTCAGGAATGTTTAAGCTTTTGCCAAAGCACTAACCTGCAATGAAATCCTCAGATGTTGCTAGTGCTGCAAGGGGAGACCTGTCCTTCCAGCGGAAAGAAAGATCTGATGTTACGGGTGTAGCAAGGATATACAACCCGGCTGCTGAGTGGAGCTTAGCTTGAAGACATCTAATAAATCAGACAGTTCCAGAGCAACTGTTAAAGTGAGGATAGTGAAGGGTATCCATGCCATTAGATTAGGGCGTTTGCCCCAATGGCCCAGTGGAAGTGCCATGTGCTATGCAGATGACCTGGGTTCAGAGTGGGCCTGGAAGTCGATCAGGTGGCAAGGAAGCTGTAATCACTGCTACGCCTCCCCGCCAGGGAGGAAGGACCCCTGGTTCTGGCACCACAGCAACCCCTGTGGTAGGCCAAAGGAGCTTGTCTCACCTGCAAGACATCGCTACATGTGACAGAGGTGGCATGTATGGGGACGTATGCCCTGCAACAGGGCACTGGGTGGGGGTGGTGGTAAGGAGAAAATCAGAAAGCCCATGGGCACTGGAGGCCATGAATGATGGTACCGGCACCCTCAGGTATCTCCCCATGTTGATCCCATCAGAGGGATGGCAGGGTGGTGGCGGATGAGACTTGAGACACTGGACTGAAAGCCTGGAGCAGGCAGAGGTGGCCTTGGTGGCCAAAACGTTTGATGAAGGGAAAAAAAAAAGAACAGAAGCTCTCACCATCACGAATGAAGTCACACTCCCATATTTGTGACATCACAATAATTTTCAGGGCAACAGACTGTAACAGGAGACAGACTACTGTAGATACCAAAGACAGGGCAGGTTGTTTAAAAGGGAAATATTTCTTGCTACATGTTACTTTTGTTTATCATACCAGCTTCACCTTAATTTGTTCTTTAGTGCATTGCTCGTATGCTCTAATGTACTGCAAACTCTCAGTAACATGTTATGTGTGTACTGTCTTGTATGACGTGGAATCTTTGTAAATAAGCTTTATTAGCTCAAAGGTGTAAATACAAGATTTCAATAAATAAATAAATAACATTAATGGGCAAGAACTGTAAGAAACATTTACTCACCTGTACTTATTTCTTTTAGAGGTATACCTCCAAAGCCATACACATTGCCAAAACCTGGAGCCATCCAATCATATTCAAACCACAACTGCATGACCACCTCCAACTCTCACGTCTGGTTCCCTCCAACCTTCATATCTATCCCTCTGAAGGGAGAAGCAGCTGCAAGTGGATATAAAATTAGCACACTAATAGTACTCCAAACCAAAATAGCCTAGACAGGGAGGATAGGTGGGTGGTGTATGGCTATGGATGAATACCTCTAGGAGAACATAGTTACACATGAGTAACCTTTGTTAAAGCAACAAGAGATTCCTCCATAGTCATACACACTGCATAAACTACCAGCAGTACAATGGGAGGAGGGAAATGCTGAGATGTTTTGAAGTTTTCAACACAGCGGAACCAAAGTCTGCATCTCAAGGGAGACTTGGGATTCACACTGTAATGGGAATTGAAGGTGAGGCTACCACTCGCGGTGGCTCCACCCCTGGTAGAGTAGGCAAACAGTCCTCCTGAGACGGGCACAAGGTAATCATATAGCAATGGGTAACAGAAGATGATACAATAAGATAGGGTCTTTTTATTCATCAAGAGACTGTGAAAGGCACCTTTGTAAATGACCAATACTGAAAAAGCATTTGTTTTGCTCTATTCTGCTCAGGTAGAACACACAATAACATTCAGATGGTGAAAGGATAGCCTCACCTCCATTGTCCGTGGCCTAAGAAAAACACTAGGAGTGAAACAGACTTGTTAACATTGAACTCAGTGAAAATCTTAAGCAAGATCATTGAGTACACTTCAAGGACTGTCTTATCTTTATTTAAAATTTACGCAACTGGGATAGGATCACTGTGACAGAGCTCATTTCCAGGTGTGACTCACATGGAGGCCACACGGCAATAACAAAGTGATAAGTGCATGAACATGAACAGTAAAAGCAAGGTACAAATAATAAATTCCAGGAAAAAGGAATGGTCTAGTCAAAGTGCCTGAGCTAACTTACTCTTCTGGCTGAGGTTATAGCAACAAATGCTGTTTTCTATAATAAAACTTTAAATTATTAGAGTCTAATGGTTGAAAGTGGAACTCAGTAATTTGAATAAAACTAAGAGTCTTTTGGTTCAAAGTGGAACTTGATGATTTGGGTAAAACTAAGCTAAGCAGCAGTATTCATGAGTTGGCAAGTTTATCTAGTTTGTTTATCCCCAACAGAGTTATTTATTTGATTTTCAGTTTTTCAACACAGCAGATATAGGATGTAAAATGATGTCAACCAATACACACTGATGCACAGTACACCTACACATAGCGTACCAAAGACAGCCTGATATCTATCCAGGGTTTTAGAAAGGTGATATGAAGGCCACCCTAATGGCTCAGCAGCAGCGAGCTGCTGTGCAATGAACTAAGTTCAGGAATTAACTTACCGCATCAGGGTGGGGCAAGCCTGGCCAAAACAGCTGTGGTGTCTCAGCTGTGGAGGGCAGGTGGCGGAATACACCACCACAAGTACTCCTGCAACTGGGCCAGGAAGCTTGCTCATGCTGTAGTGGGAAGCTGTGCACGGCGAGGCCAACGCAGCATCACCAACACCTAAAGAAGGGAAAGAAAACTATGGAAAAACCTGTCTGCTTTCAACATGACAGCTGGGTTCCTATGACTGAATATCTATGCAGGAAGGACAGCAGCCTGGAAATAAAATAAATACAGAAAAAGAAAGGTACTACCAAATCTCTGAACCTTATATAAAGAGCAGGAGTAACATCTCAGAATCAAATAATGGTAAGTGAACATACAAGATGCAAAGTGTCCACTGACTGCGGTCACACAAGTATTAAGGAACACCAAGACACACATTCAAAAAGGCACACAAAGAACGTAACTGTGTAGCAAGCCCGGACAGACAGTAAAGTCCTAAATAGCAGTGAACAGCAGAATACATAAATGTCAACAGGATACTAAAATACAATACTATACAAACATATTGGAGGTGAAACCATCCAAGTGGATACACAGAGCAACAAGGCCACCGCACTGAGACAGCAGAGTACTACCACCACCACCACCACAGGGTGCCAGCTGCTGTACTGGTAAACTGGAAGCTGGGCAAAGGGGAGGATACAATTACATCCGAAAGAAAACCATTAGGACTGCAAGATGGGCAGGCCTGAAGACGGGTCATAAATGGAACCCAGGTCTGGGCATAGAGGTGAAGTCGACCAGCCACTGAATACACACCACTTTTCATATCAAGCAGTCTGACCAAGGAAAAAGAAATTGCAGTCACTTACCATAACAGTATATCTTCTAGAGGAGAATCTCCATTGAACCACACCATTAAACTGTAAGCTATCATCCTCAAGTTCATGCTGAAACTTTTTAGCAGCTGAGGCCATCCACGTTGACGCTGCCTATTAAATTATGAGTAGCCCCATGATTCCACAGTTCCCTGAAGACAAGGTCAGAAAATTACCAGGCCAGCAGGGACTGGGAAAACCAGAACCAAACAAGGCATGCGAGAGAGGGTATGGAAATGGATAAAGCACCCTAATAGGCAGAGGAAGAGCCAGAGTGCAAAAGCAGGTTGGTCATCCAGTAACACCCTGAATAGAAAAGGGTTAAGCTGGGAGGGTGAGCTGTGGCTCAATGGAGGAGATTCTCTCACTGTTATGGTAACTGCACGTCTTCTTCGAGGAGACCTCCCTCGCTGAGCCATACCACTTGAAACAATCCCCAAGCAGTACCATAAGCACTGTGGGAGGAAGAAGGATAAATATAACTCTAAGATAGCAGGCCCTGCAAAACAGCAAGGCCAAATGTGGCACATTTACAAGACAAGATGTCAGACTGTAGTGTTTAGTGAAGGTGTGGACCGTACTCAAAGTGGTTAGCAAAGCAGATGTCAGCAGCAAAACACTGTGAAAACAAATCATGAAAGTAGCCATGCCATGAATGGAATGTACTAGGCATGAACATGACCCACAAGCTGCCTACTGTGCTTCCGTTAATAGAATATAATACAAGTTGGTAACCATGTGGAAAGACATTGCTTGAAACAGGAGAGCCCACAATACTGGGGGCAAAAGATACTAAGCACCAAGAGGATTACTTAAATCCTTAGTATAATCCAGGTACAAATGCAGAGTGCTGCAGACATCTAACATATGCAACAACCTTTCACTTTTATTTGAGGGTGAAGAAAAATAAACAGAAGCTGTAAAGTCTGATTCCACCTCTGAGGAAGCTGTGGGCACCTCAAGTTGGGCAACAAGTTACCATCCATGAGGATACAAAAAGTTTAAACAGCAGCAAAAAACTTCTTCACAGAAGGGTACTGAAGGCCCAATTCCAAAGGGATATAAGTTAATCCAGAACATGACTCACCTGACATGTAAAAGGGTTTACACTATGAAAGATATACCATCCATTTTGTGAAACATTTCCATTTCTAGGAAAAGGCATACCTTGTGGATGGCTTATCGCTGCAAAGAGAACCTCAGAAGCAGCAGAAACAAATCTCACAGCAAAGTTCCTTCATTCTCAGAAGCCAGGCAT
Organism: Neoceratodus forsteri; assembly: GCA_016271365.2. Taxonomy (NCBI): domain Eukaryota; kingdom Metazoa; phylum Chordata; order Ceratodontiformes; family Ceratodontidae; genus Neoceratodus; species Neoceratodus forsteri. The sequence goes on along the minus strand of CM057452.1, from coordinate 417,051,245 downwards.
GAAAGTGCAGGGATTGAAGATCCAGGTGCACCAGACAGCCCCGCTCATGTGACAGAGCGGTGTTCAAAAGGAGCAGGACCAAAGGTACCACCACCAACTGTTGCATCAGAGGCAACCTAATTTGTCTGGACAGAACTGGGCCACCAGAATTAGGTGTCGTTCTGCCTGCAACTTGACCAAACCCTCAAATCAGAGAAGAATTAAGGAAATGTAGAGGAACCTCCCCTTCCAGGAGAGAGACAATGCATCTCATTGGAAAATACCAGGCCCCAGAGCAAGCACATAATAAGAAAGTTACCTACTCACCGTAACAATCTTCATAGAATATCTTCTCCACCAAGTACCACTTATGGGTCAGGGTCAAGGCACTAGGACATCGTGGAGCAAATCTTTGGCCAGGGGCCAGCAACAGCTATCAGCTATGGCACCTGTGCAACAGCTAGTGGTGCCACATGCCCACCAATAACCACCGCTGGCTTCCTCACAGACCTCAGTTCTGTTCTTCCTGCTGTGCACCAATGGAATGGAGAACCCTATACTTTCGAGGACCATGACGGTCTTAGAAGGACCCAGGGAAGGGCCCATTTCCATATCTTGCATGCCCTGGTTTGATACCTGTCTCTGAAGGCGGAGTCGGACAACCCCAATCCTACACGCAGACCTCCAGGGTGTGAAATCCACGGAGATACAAATGTCGCAGGAATCCATATCACAGCTAGGCCCAAGACAGGAAAAGCAAAACAGATGCTGGCTGTCAGTGAAATCTTTTGCCATAAGGACATTAACAAAACATGAGGGTTTTTCTGTCCCTTTTCTGACTCAGTGGACCATCATGGACAATAAATTTAAAAGACATGGGAAACGACAGTGAAAATGGCAGTGCAACAAACTGAGGTGACTGTACTCTTGTGGTGCACACTCAACAGCTGGAAGAACAGAAATGAGGTAGGTAATGAGACAGCAATGGTTATTAAGTAGGCAAGCGGCTCCATGCTGGATCATGCAGGTGCCCTAGCCAGTAGCCGACACTGACCCCTGGCCAAAAGATTTGTTTCTGTAGGGTTCTAGAGCCTCTGGCACAGACCAATAAGTAGGACTCAGAGAAAAATGATTTTAGGAAGACCTGCAGTTTGCATTGTTCGCTGGGGCATAAAAAGTTTGAGTTCAGACGATCCCATCTGTTGAAGAGATCACTTATGGAGTCCAGCAGCTCCCACGCAGGGAAAATGCCTGCAACGACTAAGCAATCCACCAAGACATTAAGGGTGTCAGACAGAAAGACGGTCATAAGAAACAAGTCATGTTCCAAGGCCCAATACCAGACCCTCCCTGCCTCCCTGAAGTGGGCATAGCAGTGAACACCTCTTTGCTTGCTGTTGCAATGCATCACTGATACACTGTTCATCCAAACCAATGGGTTGATCCTGAAGAAGAAGAACAGCACAAGCCTGTAGACCAAGACGAACAGCCCTCATCTCCAGAGTGTTGCTGTGGAGAGAGCAATCTAGGGAGGATCAAATACCTTGCTTAAGGAATGACCCCAGATGAGCACCCCAATCGGTGCCTGTGGTATCCATCATCATGATCATCAGGGGTGTGAAATAAAAAGGAGATCCTATGTCGAAGTTGGAGTGGTCCAATCACCACAGCAGGGCAAAACAAAGAGAAACCATCATTCGAATGAGACACTTTAGGCTGTCAAAATTCTAAGCTCACGGACATGAAGGAACCATTGGGAAATTCTCATGTGCAGGCATGCCAGAAGGACAATACGGATGGCCACAGCCATCAGCCCTATCAGTTGGAGAAGGCATCTTGCCAAAGCATATTGATTGATGACACCAGCTGAGCATGGGCAATTGAGCAGTGGCATAGTCCTCCAGGAGGAAGGCCCAACCAGCAGATGTGTCAAGGACATTGCCAATATACTGAAGGCACTGACAAGGGTCAGAACCAATTCTGGTTAAAAAAAAAAATGCCCAGCTGCTCAAAGAGCTGGTGTGTCGAAGACAGTGTGTAAATTATGGTGTCCCAGGACAGGGCTTTCAACTGCCAATCGCCCGGATAGGAATGCACATATACACTGTCCCACGAGGTATCAGCCCCCACTGGGAAGCATTTGGTGAAGGTAGACAGCACCAAAATTAAGCCAAATGGCAAGAAATAACATTGGTAATGGGAGCACTCCGGCATAAAGCAAAGCTACTGTCAGTAGCTAAAACACACCTTGATATGAAGGTAAGCATTCTTCACATCTAGTGCCCACATTCAAACCCCATGCAGTAACAGAGGAGCAGGGACTGAAGGAATACCATACTAAACCTTTTGTATTCCATCTACAGGTTTAAGTCCCTGAGGTCCAGGACACAGATCACCTGTCCATTTCAGAAATAGAACATTTCAGGAGTAATAACCTCAATACAGGTCTTCGGCAGGACTGGGTTTTATGACCAGTTTGTGCAAGAGCATCTGAACTTTATCCAGCAGTAAGAAAGGTGACCTTGAAGGTAACAATTGGGGAACTGGAGGATAGAAAATAACTCCAGGGCAAGCCTCCACTGAACAATTTGAAGACCCAAGCATCCGTGGTGATCTCCTCCACACTGGCAAGAAGACAAGATACAGCCTCTCACCAGGATCCCATAGTCTTTTAAGGGATCAGGGTAACATAGAAAGATAGAATCTGATGGCAGATAAGGACCATACAGCCCACCTAGTCACCTTTTTTTTTTTTTTTTTTTTAAGTTGTTTAACTAGGAATAGCACACTAAGCTAAAGCTTTTTACAGGAGCGACCTGGGAGCAAAAGGCAGTTAAGTGACTTGCTCAGGGTCACACAGTATGCAAGTAGAAGCTGTGGGATTCAAACCCAGGTCTGGTCTGCTGGATGTCACCAGATTTGCAGCTCAGAGCCTTAGACCACTGCACTATACTGCCTCATTTCCCTACTCAGGGTAAGCAGAAGACTCCTGGGAGCCAGGGATGCCACCAGAACCTGCACCATTGGTGACCCAGGCAAGGGTACCAGAAGGTGAGGAACCTGAAGGGCAGGGGTACATGGAGACTCACGCCGTAGGGTGTAAGAGTAGCCAGGGCAGGACCACAAGGGTAGAAGTACTTAAGTCCCCAGGTCGACTATGTCACCTAATGTACCAAACAAATTCTGCCATCTTGTCCAAACACAGAAACAGAAGAAAAAATTACTCACCTTAGTAATTGTGTTTCTTCTAATGGAGTCTTGCTGTATTCTGACAATATGCAGTTAGCCCCAACACTTGAACTGCTCCGGAGATGAAAGAGTTAACTCTATGCTAAGAGCATAGAACGTTGAGCTCGTGCTCGGTTCAAACCTCTGTCTGCTGCACTTTCAAGTGTAACTGTCAGATTCTTCGAGCCAAGACTAACTAAGTACACCTATAATGTGGAAATTGTAAAAAAACACTAGCCATAAGGCAACCAAAAGTTTTGGAATCTCAAAGACTCAAGTCGAGGACCCAAAACAAAAACTCAGGTAGTGAACTTAACATAATTTATAAATAACAAAGTAAAGAGCCACTATGCACAGCTCCTCCCAAAGGAAGGCAATGCACCTCTAGGGTGCAGCACTGTACCTGCCAGCCCACTTCCCAAAAACAGGTTCTGAGAGGAGGCAGGGGAGGTCAGAATACAGCAAGACTCCATTAGAAGAAACACAATTACTAAGGTGAGTAATTTTTCTTCAAACAACATGAAGTCTTGCTGTATTCTGACTACATGCAGATTACAACAGTACCCCCAGGAGGAGGGTACAGAACCTACTTAGAAATAAGCTCTGCAGCACTGCTACCAAACCTAGCATCACTCCTAGCCTGGATGTCCAGAGAGTAATGCCTGGTAAAAGTATGAACTGTTTTCCAGGTGGCTGCTTTATAGACCTCTAAGAGGGTATATCTCTGGCCACACCATAGAAGCAGCTGTACCTCTAGTCGAATGAGTCCTCAGGCCTGAGAGGGTACTTTGCCTAGCTTTTCATAGAAGAATAGTATACAAGAGACAACTCCATATACCAGATTCATTCTGTAGGATCAATGGATATAAACTTCACAGATGTGATCATCCAAATGCAAAAGGGTGGTGGTGTTTTGTTTTATACCAGGCAGGACCCTGACATTACGGTCCTTACAGTCAACACTAACTGTCTATGTGAAACTATTCATATAGTTATTACCTTAGGTCTCACCAAGAAGCTAAATGTAGTGTGCATCTATAATCCTCCTAAAATGGACTAATAGGCCTAAGGTAATTGACCATCTTTCCTCGCTAAAGGGTAGAAAAGAGCTCATTGTTATGAGGGACCTCAACCTGGATTGGATAGGGAACAACTATAATCTCTATGCTGCTGAACTCAGAAGATTACACCTGTCTCAAATGGTCACTCTCCCACCAGACAGGCTAGTAACAGCAGTCTCCATTCTCTTCTAGACTGTGTCATCCCCAACAAACCTGAGAGGATCAGTGCTGTTGGAGTTTTACCAGACTCAATCAGTGACCACTCCCAGTTTACTGCATTTGGAAGGCTAGGGCCCCTAAACCCCCAAAGAAATTATTTTCAGGGATTTTTCAAAATGGATAAGAAAGCCCTAATCGTGGAGCTACAGAACATGGACTGGGCACCTCTATATAATACTTGTAATATAGAACGTGCTGCTCAATATCTCCTTATCACGCTTTGAACCTTCAAGACAAATATATTCCACTAAAAGGCGCTGCATCCGGGGATCTGCTACCCACTGGTTATATTCTTCACTTCTGTCCTCTCTCAAAGAGGGATAAAGCCTGGAACAAAGCTAAGCTAACCCAGTCCCCATCGGACTGGGCAGAGTACAGAAGACTCTGAAACCTATGTAAGGTTTCCATCAGATCTGCTAAGGGCAATTACTACCGTCAGCTCCTTATTACCTCTGTCAGTGACCATCGTGGTTTTGGAGTCATGTTAACACCATCATAGGGGAAAACAAGTGCAATACAATCTCTGATATGGTCGTGGATCGCTGCAGTTGCAATAACCTGCTCACTATCGCCGAGGCTCTTAACTTCAGATTCACTTGACCTCTCCTCCCATACTGCACCTCCTAGGCCTTTACCCATCACTCCACAGGATAACCTTAAACATTCCAACCCATCTTTCACGCTTCGCCCAGTGTCTGAGAATGAAATCTTATGCTTACTTAAGTCCATCTCTCCTGCTGAATCGGCAGGGGCAGATGGATTCTTACCAAAATTCCTTAGAACCATTGCACCGTCCTATAGTCTCTCCAGTGACTAGACTTTTCAACATGTCTCTTCTTACAGGACATGTCCCTTCCCTCTGGAAGACTGCTCGAGTTGTACCGGTCTACAAAAAGTAGGACACCACTAACCTGGATAACTACTGCCCTATTGTCATCCTCTCCACCTTTTCCAAAATACTGAGAAAACTGTTGCTACCCAGGTCTCGGATTACCTGTACTCCTTCAAACTCCTCACCCTGACCAACATGGTTTCCGACGGGCACAGTACATCCACTGCTCTCATACTGTTTACAAATGATGTCAGACTCGCTATGGACAAAGGCTCTCTCACTGGGGCTACTTTTGTTGATCTTACAAAAGCATTTGATTTAGTTGACCAGCCGCTGCTCCTATCAAAGTTGTCATCTCTAGGCTTTTCACCCTCTGTCACCACCTGGTTCCAAAATTATCTTTCAAAGCGGCAACAATCTGTCCAGATCGAGATGCTAATTCTCTTGCTTCTGCTTGGATCGGAGTGCCTCAGGGTTCGATTCTTGATCCTCTCCTGTTTACAGTCTTCATAAATGACATCTCACCGCTCATTGGTGCTTGCTCAGGTCTGCTATATGCAGACTATCTTGTTCTTACTCATCCTCCTCAAACCTCTTAGAGATCAACCTGAATCTCAATAGTAACTTCAATACTTTTCAGAGCTGGCTATTGCAAAATAAGCTTGTCTTACATAACAATAAAACAGTGACTATGCTCTTCAGTTCAGGTTCGAATCTCGGTCCTGCACCCACCATTAAGCATCAGAGCGCTTTGATGGCTCTCCACTTAACATAGTTACCTCTTTAAATACCTAGGAGTAACCCTTATCCTGCCTTAGATTTTGACCTGCACCTAGCCTCAGTTATTTAATATGTCAATATTCAACTTGGACTGGCATATAAGGTGAGACATAGCCTCACATCCACAGCGAGGATGGCCACTACACAGGGATCCTGAGACCCAAATTGGCATATGGGTTAACAGCCTTTCCGGCAACTACTGGAGGACACCTCCAAAAGTGGGATGTCTGCTACAACAGCATTTGCCATTTTGCTTTGCCTTTGCCCAAACTTACTCACTGATGCACACTATACTCTAGTCTGGGATTGTTTACCCCTCAGCCTACTGACAGTTTACTTCCTACTGTTTTATAAAGAATATAATCTCCTCCAGATACCTGACAAACTGGTTCTACTGCTCAAACCTGTGACCTCTGCCTATCCACTGAGATCTGCTGACAAATCCTTCTTGTTCAACCGAGATATAAAACCATAATGGGGCAGAATGTTTTCTTTAGCTGGGCCCCTAAACTATGGAACTCCCTTCCACTGAGTCTAAGAATCTCCCTTCTCACACAACTTCAAACAGGAGCTCGTAAGGCTCTTCTAAGCTCTGAACCCTGCTCCTGTCCTCTATCCACCCACTCCTGTACTGGTTCCTCCTAGTTGCCTACTGGCTCCAACCTCTACTACTCTCAAACCTGCCTGGAAATCTTGTCATTTCTCTCTTCTAGCACTTACTCACTAGTTGTATGACTTGTGACTGTTAGTTATTTGCACTTATATTTCTGTTTTGTTACTACATATAGATTCCTGCAAAGGTACTGTAATTTGCTGAAAATTTTGTATAAGTGTACTGTGTCTGACTTCTACTTGTCCCATGATGTTTTCTTGTATTTACTACTGTCTATGTACCCTTTGTTGTCATCTCCGGTCGTACCTGAAAATAGGCAGTTATGCTGTCTACTGTACCTACCGGTTAACAAAACAAATAAAAAATAAATCCACCTGGCAATAGTCCTCTTAGTAGCAGGTTTACCTTTGCCACTTCACCATAAGCGAGAAACAACTGAGGTCAGTCAAACCTAAGTGCCCTAGTACACTCAATGTAGTAGCTAGGTGCCCTTTAACATCCTAACTGTAATCTTTTCTCCTGAAGAAGAATGATCAGTGAAGAACACAGGAAGGACATGGACTGTTCAGATGAAAATCTGAAACCACTCGAGTAAGAACCTCCTGTTGGTTCTAAGGATCACCTTATCTCCATGGAAATAAATAAAATTAGGCTCCACTGACAGAGCTTTAATTCACTGATGTGCCTGGCACTTGCAACAGCTACCAGGAACACAGTTTTCCAAGTCAAGTACTTAAGTTTTGCTGAGACCAAAGGCTCAAAGGGTGGTTGTATAAACTGAGCAATGCAAACATTAAGATCACAAACAGGAGTAGGATCCTTAAAAGGGGATTAGTATGAAGTAGTCCCTTAAAAAAATTACAGAACACAGGGTGAGAAGCTAGAGAAGAAGGCTTCCCACTAATAAAAATGCAGAAACAGCAGACAGATGTAGCTTGAGGGTAGCTGGTCTGAGGCCTAAGCTATAGAGATGAACCATATAATCCAAAACTGCAGACAAATCAGCAGAGTCTGGTGAAATCTGTTTACTAGAATACCAAATACCAAACCTTTTCCATTTGGAGTTGTAGGTTTTTCTAGTGGCAGGTTTATGAGAAGCCTTGAGTATGTCCAGAACCCCTGAGACAGATTCATATTTGCATATTCTAGGTCTTCAAGAGCCAAGCTTCAGATTGAGAGACTGAAGACTGGGATACAAAATTCTCCCTGAGAGGAAGTTTACAGATTGTGTTTTTGGGAGAGCCAATGGAAGATGGACAGCCAGAGACAGCAAGAGAGGATACCAAGGCTGCCTGGCCTAGTCTGGCACAATCAGGATCACTCTGCAAGATTGTGACCTTATCTTGACCAGAACTCTGAACAATAGAGGGAAGGCATACATAAATTTCCCCAACCAATCCAACAGTAGAGAATCCAGGGGCATTGAGCCCAATACTGGGGTCTGCAGCAAAAAGAGAGGAAGTTGGTGATTGTCTGGGGCTGAAAAAGGTCTATTTGAGGAGTCCCCATCTTAGAAATATCACTTTTAGCTCTAGAGGATCCAGGGATCATTCGTGATGGCCCTGAGAAATCCTGCTCAAGGCATCTGCACACACTGTCCTTCCTTGGAAGGTGGACTGCTACCAAGGATGTCTGTAGAGAATAGGCCAGAGACCAGACTTTCATGGCTTCCGCACAAGGCCATCGACTGAGTGCCTCCCTGCTTGTTAATGTACCACATGGTGGTGGTGGTGTCTGTCCTCACCCCAACCACCTTTGTTTTGCACTGAATTCGCTGAAAGCCTGTGAGGCTAAGTATACTGCCCTGAGTTCTAGACGGTTGATATGGAGGAGACCTGAGGGACCACACCCTGTGCTGTGAGGGCTCCCAAATGAGCCCCCATCCCAGGCAGAAGCATCTGTGGTCAGAACCACAGAATGAGTCTGAGAGATGAATGGGACTCCTTGTCTGAGGTTGTCCTGATCCAACCACCACTGGAGAGCATGGATCAAGGTCTGAGTCACTGGAATCAGTTTGGTAAAGGGTCTTTTCTGGGACCAAAAGCCCTTAAGTGAAACTGGATGTCCCTCATCTGAAACCTGGTCCCTGGAACCACTGCAGTGGCAGCTGCCATGTGGCCCAGTAGTTGGAGAAAATGTCTTGCAGGGTGAGAAACCAGGAGACTAAACGAGGAAGCTAGGTCTGCGAGGGCCCTTACCCTTGACAAGGGAAGAAAAGCCTTTGCCTGGACGGTGTCCAACTCCACCCTATGAAGGTAAGGAGCTGCACTGCTTTGAGAACTGACTTTGGAAGACTGAGGAGAAATCCCAGGAAGTGAGCACTTGCTGGATCACTTGTAGGTTTGACTTGACTTGGTCCGGAGACTGCCCCACAATGAGCCAGTCGTCGAGATATGGGAAAATAGAGATGTTCTGCCTCCTTAAAACGTTACTACTACTGCTAGCATTTTGTAAAGACCCTTGGTGCTGATGTTAGCCTGAAAGGCATTGCCCTGAATTGATAATGGCCTGAGGGATGTTCGAATCTGAGATACTTTCTGTGGGAGCACCTGATGAGAATGTGAAAGTAGGCATCCTTGAGGTCCAGGAAGCTAACCAACCTCTGGCCTTAGAGAGGAAGAATTATTCCCAGAGTCACCATTTTGAACTTTGGCTTTAGTAGATGCTTGTTTAAGTATCTTAGGTCTAGGATGGGCTGCACCCCTGTCCTTTTGGGTTAAGGAAGTATCTGGAGTACAGACCCTTGCCCCTGAGGGATGTAGAACTTCTATGGCTCTGAGAGCCAAATGAGAGAAAACCTCTGCCTCTAGGGCAATGGTTTCGAGATGTTTGCAGGTGGAAAAGACCTGACCTCAGCTTTGGGATTTTTTTAAACTGAGGGCTAGTCCCTGGCTTACTACCCAGGACCCACTTGTCTGAGGTAACAGACTTCCAGGCCTGGAAGTAGTGAAGCCAGCTTGTCTCCTACAGGATTGGGGAGTCGAACCGGCTGACACCTCAGGGTGTCTGCTTGGCAGGAGCCTTAGGCTGAGAGGTGGATGTAGCCCTGCTCATCCCCTCCTACATCTCCTCTAAAGAACCCCCTCTGGGAAAAGAAGAGGCGGCCTGTGCCTGGTAGAAAGGACTGTGAAAGGCCTGCCCCTGCCCCATGCCTGCTGCTTCTAAGCAGTTGACCGCCTTTCCTTGGCTTGTGCACTCCTATAGGTGGTCCTGTACTCATCCATCTTTTTCATGTAGTTATTTGTCTGCTCCCCAGAGAACTACCTTCAACAGGGAAAGCCATGGCCTTAGCCTGGGTATCTCATGAGAGGCTAGTACATCTGAGCCAAGCCATCCTCAAGAGCCATAGATATAGCCATGACTCATGATGAAACATCACTGGAGTCCACAGCAGCATGAAACTGAACCTTAGATGATTCTATCCCATCAGCAGCCACCTCCTCCAGCTCCTTGGCTGGCTGGGGGACACCTGCTTAGCCAGATCCAAAACAGACTCCCACCTGGACTTTTGGTATCTAGCTGCATAAGCCATGTAGTTAGCCTGTCTGAGTCCCAGAGAAGATGCCAGGTACTGCTTCTTTGCCATGGCATCTATCTTCCTGAGTCCTTATCGGGGGTGAAGCCAGGGTATGCTAGCCTTGTCACAGGTTGCAGGCTGCACTACCTCAACATGGCTGCAATGCTGGTACAGGAACTCTGTAGCTGGGCCTGACAGCATGTACCTCCTGTCCATTCGTTTGTCCACTGGAGGTAATGAATTTGGAGTTTTTAGAAGCTTGAGTCTGTTTCCCAAAGATTTGTGTAATGGAACGGACAGTCTCTCTTGGACTCTGGGATGTCCATCATTTCTACAAAATCAGGCTCCTCCTGCTCATCAACAGCTTCATCCACAGGAGCTGGAGGGTATCATCCACTTTGCTGTAAAACATAAAGTGGAAGGAACTCAAAAAGCCTGGGGGAACTTCAACTCCTGAAGGTCTGTCTGGGAGATGTCCGTTCAATGGGCTCATCCAGACCATCCCCACCGCCCTCATCATCATCAAACTCTTCTTCCCTCCCATTCTGGCTCATAATATTCTTCCAAAGAATAATCAGAAACCGGGGAACCGACCGAACGGCGCCTACCAAGAGGTACTGGATCGATCGGAACAAAATGGAGCAATTCCACAATACTAATCGCCCTGGCAATTTCCTCGTGGTTGGATGGTGGAGATCTGAATCGAACCAGCCGACTTTTCCTTCTTTTCTTTTTTGCAGGAACCGACCCTTCAGGGTCAGCTTCCTCTTGCCCGAGGAAGTCTGGCCCTGGTCATGGGCACTTCCCTCAGGTTCCGGGTCGAAACCAAACCCGAGCTGGCCATCCGGTCAGCGGACTTCTCACCCTTTTTCTCCCTAAGCTTGCCCAACCTTTTATCTAGGGTGGCCTTAGGAAAATGTTTGCATATTTGGCAGTCTGAATCGAGGTGGTCAAATCCCAGACAATAAGCACAGGTGGTGTTGGAATCAGCCTTGTAAAGGCCTCCCCACACACTACAGTGCTGAAACCCAGTGGGCCCGGTTTCTTTGGGTTTTCTCAGACATGGCCACAGTGAAAAAACACCCTGTACACAGCTTTGAAGCCGAGAAGACAAACTTATCAGTTCTAACGGTGTCACGTGGTATTGGAAAAAACATTAAACACGCTTTTGGAACCGATACACTGGAATCACCACAGAATCGAAGAATGATCAGTTCAGCCGAACCGACCGTAGCAATCTTTAAGATTTACAATTTCACAGAATTTACTACAGTCCACTACCTCTACTACTTACTGTACCACAGCAGGGATCTGAACTGAAGAAAAGTATAACATTTTCAGATTAAACTAACGATTTTCACAAACGTGAACAAAAGCGAAAGGAGAAAATCCAGAGCGACTGTTCAGTTAGGCGGAGTAAAGAATCTGACAGTTACACTTGAAAAGTCCAGCAGACAGAGGTTTAAACCGAGCACGAACTCAACATTTTTGCTCTTAGCATAGAGTTAACTCTTTCATCTCCGTAGCAGTTCAAGTGCTGGGGCTAACTGCATATTGTCAGAATACAGCAAGATTTCATGCTGTTTGAATCATAAAATCTGACAACAGAAAATAAATATTAGGCCACCTAGTCTGCCTAGATATTCCCTACCTATTCTGTCTCCACAGACCATACTGTATGTTGTCTCCGTCAACACTCCACCTCCTTGAATCCTATCTAATATACCTCACGTCCATCCCACATTTGGCAAGCCCCCCCCGTTCCAGCCTCCGCCACTTCCACTGGCAAGCCATTCCAGGCATCTACTACACTTTCAATGAAGAAATATTTCTTCAAAGCACTCTTGAATCCCCCACACACACACACACACACACACACGCTTCTTAAATGCCCCCAGTCCTGGTGCTTATTCTCATTTGAAAAGACTCTTCCTGTACCCTATTCACAACGTTGAGGTATTTAGTAGGTCTTATCATATGCCTCTCTCTCTCTCTCTCTCCTTTCTTCCAAGGCGACGTGTTGAGATCCCACCTCTCTCCTCATAGGGCTTCTTTCACAAACCATGCACCATTTTAGCAGTCCTCCTCTGGACTCTGCCTCCCTCTGTGTATGTCCTTTCTGAGGCACAACCTCCAAAACTGAACAGAGTACTCTAGGTGTGGCCACACCAGCAAGCAATATAATGGCAACATCACCTCCTCTTCCTGCTGGAGATACCTCCCTATGCAACCCAAAATTCCAGTAGCCTCTACCCACTGCCTTCTCACACTGCCCTGCCACCTTGAGGCCCTCTGATATTATAACCCCGAGGTCTCTTTCCTGCCTAGTAACTGACAGAACCCCCCCGCAAAATATATACTCTGTGCTGGGGTTTCTATGTCCAAGGTGCATACTTTTGCAATTAATGACACTGCCCCAACTGCCACGCTTTTGACCATTCCCGAGTTTCCCAAGTTCCTTATACATTTTTTCACCCATTCCTGAGTGTCCACCCTAGCCATACCTTCACTTCTGCTCCTCTGCAATGTCCCCAATGAAGATACTGAAGAGGACTGGTCCCAGTACTGAGCCCACTGGTATCCCACTTGTCACACCCTCTTTAGAATGAGTGCTATTAACCACCACCCTCTGTCTCCTATCCTTTACCAGTTTCTAACCCAATTTGCCACTATGGATCCCACTGCTAGGTTGGTCAACATCCTAATCAGCCTTCTATGCAACACCATGTCATTGGCCTTGTTAAAGTCCAAGTAAGCAACCTTCACTGCTCTCCCCGCCTGATTTCCTGGTCACCCAAAGAAATCTATCAGATGCATCTGACAGGGCTTTCCTCCCATTAATCCATGTTGTTAGTGGTCTTGCAGCCCATTTGATTCAAGATCCTTATATTTTCTTCTGGTAGTTTTTCCATCAGTTTCCCTCCCCACCAAAGTGAAACTGACTGGTCTATAGCTGCTAGCCTCCTCCCTGCTGCCACTCTTATGTAGAGGGACACCAGCAGTACCCAGGGGTGATTCCCACCCGTCCCATAGCTTGTCCACCTTTGGGGCTGTAAATCCTTTCAGCACTCTTTCTTCTGAAAATGGGCATGTATCCACCCCTCTCCATCACTGTTTCTTCCTGGTGGCCCATACCTTCACCTCTACTGTGAAGACTGAGCACAAGTACTGGTTTTAAAATGTCTGCATTTTCTTGGTGTCCTTCTGCAGTCTCCCTTCCATCCATCTAATGCTTACTATCCATTCCCTTGTTTTCCTCTTCTTACTTATGTACCTGAAGATAGTCTATCTCCTTGTAGAAACCCTTTGGCAGACATTTCTCTGTCTGCACCTTTGCTCCTCTTAGCACCCTACCTACTTTCTTCCACTTTTCTAGGTATACCTCATCATTATTTATTGAAGGCAAATTGAGAAAACTTTTGTTTACAATTGCATTCAAGACAATAACACAGTATAATACAATACCTCCTGTCCTCCTCCTGCTCTGCATTTCATACTTCCTGAATGCAACCCTTTTTCTTGTACCATCCATGCCACTTCCTAGGAGAACCATAATGGTCTCCTTTTCCTTCTGTGTTTGCCTATTTCCTTCACCCATGGGTTGGTTGCTTTAGTCATGCCCTACCTTATTCTCCTCTATTGTGCCTCTACCCTCCCCAGCACTTCACCTCTCTTGGGCAGTTTCTGAGGCAGTCAACCCATTTCTTTAAAATCTGACCTCTGAAAGTCCAGAACCTCATCCTCACGTGGTTCACTTTTGCTCCACATTGTACGATGATCAGTGGTACCAATGGGACTGCCCACTGTGATGTCTTCAGTGTTGTCTCTGTAATCACCAGGTCCAGCACTGCTCTGTCCCTTGTGTTCTCTCGTGCAAAAGCCCTCTAAAGGAGTCAAGGAATACCTGCTCCTTGCCAGAACTGCAGTTGGTAGGCTCCACTCCACATCTGGCAGACTGAAGTTACCAATTAGCAGCACCTCCCTTTACTTTCCATTTTGATTATAGTTTCCCAATTGCCTTATCCATCCCTCACCCTGTACTGGGGTCTGCACATCACCCAGTACAAAGAGTGTACCCAGAGTCTGCCTCCAGGTTTACCCATAATAATTCTGCCCCTCATTTTCCTCTTTGTAGCCACATACCTCCATGGCCTTGATACCCTCCCTCACATATAATATAACCTCCTCCTTTCCTCCTTGCTCAGTCTCTCCTGAACAGAGTGTAACCCCGTATATTCATTTCCCAGTTCTGGTTTGTTTTATTTTAACCAGAAGTGGACTGGGCACTGCCCTTTTCAGCCACGCCTGACATATAACATTACAATACAATTCACATAGACAAACAATCCCATTTACAAACATTATCACAGTACCAAATATTTAACAATAAACATTTAAAGTGCAATACAGATTGTGCTTTCTGAGTCAACTCTCCATACTCATTTAAAATAGAAGGTGCATATCAAGTTAATGTTCCCTACTCATTTTAAGTTTAAAAACAGGAACAGTGTAGTGACTACACAGCTCCACTATAGTCACTAAATCCAGATTGGCCTCTGCCATAGTTATTTCAGTCGAGTGGCTGGCGCTGATACCTGCTGGCGGCTGGATCTCTGCATCCAGCCTGCTACTACCTGACCAAGGAAAGCAGCCACAAGCCCAAATTAGGCTCTCCACTTAAGCCGAGAGGTCCTGCACTGATACCTGCCGCAGGCTGGACCTCTGTATCCAGCCCAGTGGCACCCCCTGACCAAGGAATGCAAACCAGTCAGCTCCTCAGCCCGAGCTGCCAGGCTTCAATCTCCATAACTGGACTGGCTCCTGGGGACTGTGGCCACTTCCGAATGGATGCTGCAGATCCCCACTGAGAAAGCAAGCACTCAAGGCATCTTTTCAAATCACATCTCAGCCACTGCCTTGCTCTACTACTCTCTGGACAGTTTTTGACGAATTTACTGCTACCGCGGAAATTATTTGTTTTCTTCTTGAATTTTCTGCTGTTTAACCTGCTGTACTAGCTAGGCCTGACCTGTATATAGCTTACGGCTTGTACTGTTGAATATTGTTACTGCTTAAACATTTTACCCTTAAACCACTGCACTGTATATGTAGAATTGCCTTCCAGAGAACAGCAGAGTTGTAGCAAACTCTAACTGACTGCCTGACTTCTATACAGCTTACTGCTTGTACTACTGAATTTTACTGCTGAACTAATTGCCCAGTATTGTAGGATAGCCTGAACAACTGCCTACTGCCTGCTGTCTTTCTGCCATACTCTTTTCCCATTACAGTTGCTCTCATTTCTCCTCAGACTGCCTTCTTTGTTCCCTCTTTCACTTTCTTTTCCCTTTTGCATTTCTTTTTCTCTGTTCCCCATACTGTTTCTCTGCCAGCTACTGGATCCCTTATTCGCTCTCCTGACACCTCCTGAACCAGCATAATCTATAAATATCGCCTGGCATTTTTGGCCATCTTCTCTACCCTGCTCCTGGGCCCCTTCCTCCTCCCCATCAACCTCCTGAACCAGCCTCTTATTTTGCTAAATTCCCACCTGGCGCTTTTTTTTTTTTTGCATCATCTGTTTCTGCGCCCGTCCAATGAGAAACTCTCTCAGGCATCCACCACTGCCCAAAGCTCTCACCTCCTGCCTGAGACATCTCAGTCTCCTGGCACCAGCCTGGCAATCTCCGCTCTGAGCCACCTGTGGTAGGATGCCCTTTCCACCCAGGGCACTCTATCTAGAATTAAGCATGCTAGGCTTGGCTTGGCCCGGGAGAGAAGGATGACCGCACTTGGAGTGTAGCTACAAGGGTAAGGTGTCACACCCATCCCCGTGGACGGGATTTTCTGCATGATGTTGCTCCTGGGAGTGCAGCGCAATGGCATCTGCACATGGCTGCCCTGCTGACGCCTGCCACTCCCGCCCTTCTGATCTAGCTGGTGATCCTGCAGTACCCTGATCTCCATCAGGGTTGCAGGACAATGAGCAGCCCCTGGATCCCTCCCAGGAGGGAAGAACAGTCTCCGGATGCTCCATCCTTTCTCCTCTGCCGACCCCCAGCTCCCCAAGTCCGTCCCGAACCCAGGTCGCCAGCGGGAGCAAGGTGTGGCATCCAGCACCTCAACCTCAGCGCCACCAGGCCGGCACATCTGGCACCTTTGACCAGATCTCTCTGCAGGAACCCTTCTCTCCCACTATCTGCACCTACTTCTGCCCTGAGCACTAAATTGCCAGGACCTTCCCACGAATTTACCTGTGCTTTGTCTTTGTTTTTGTTTTTTTAACTGTGGCCCACTTTTTCAGCTCTTTTGCGCCTACAAGCCCAAAAGGCTCTCCACTTCAGCCGAGTGGCCCCGCACTGATACCTGCTGGCGGCCAGACCTCTGCATCCAGCCCACCACCTCCTGACCAAGGAAAGCAGGTACGATCGTCAACTCCTAGCCCGGAGCTGCCAGGCTTCAATCCCTGTAATTGTACTGGCTCCTGGGACTGTGGCTGCTTCCTGATTGGATGCTGCAGATCCCCATTGAGAAAGCAAGCGCCTCAAGGTGCCTTTTTCAAATCACAGCTCGGCCACTGCCTTGCTCTCTACTACTCTGGGCAGTTTTTCGGCCACCCCTCCTCCCTCCTTTATTAAATACACTACCCCATGATCTCTGTCCCCGAGGCCTCTTAGTAGTCAATTACAGCAACTTGTTAAAGGGGCCTCCTTCCTGCAACTTCTTAAAGGCGTATACTCTCTTGTGCTCAAATTTAACAAACACTGCTGACTGCCTTATCTTAATCAGCCCTTAGTCCTAGCATTTTTCTTAGACTTTCTTAGTCAGATCCCTCACGTAAATTACTGCCAGGGCCATGGCTTACTCTGCGTGCTGGTAGGTTATCTTACTGATAATTATAGCCCTGTATCCATCATCCCTACCTGGCTCAGCTCCTGATAACTTGGATTTTCTACCTGGGACATATATGCCCGTGATTTCTCCACATTCTCCTAACCCTACCTGGGCTAAAGCCTGCATCAAACCACCAGCTGCACCCAGTTGGCAGCATCCCTTTAGTTTAAGTGTCTGTGCACCCTTAGTTTAACTCATATCTCAAACTGCAAGGTAGAATTGAAGGTATGGACAACCCCGACCGAAGTAGCAGGACATCTAGGAAAAACAACAAGCAGCTGTAGTAGCAATCATGAAAAGGCTAATCCTATTACTGCTCCTGTGCTCAGGTAATGTGGCACTTAACTCTGGACCACCTACTACCTTAAGACTTTCCGACCGACTTTGCATCAGCATCAGGCATTAAGTTCATGCTGATTAATGCTCGCAGTCTACTAAACAATTTCAGTCAAATCCAAACCCGGACTGCCCATACCAACCCAGATGTGCTAGTAATCACAGTGTCCTGGTTGAACAGCTCCATCACAGACTCTCAGATAGCACTACCCTCATAGCACATTCAGAGTAGATAGGCCCACTAAGGGTGGAGGGGTAGTTATCTACCTCAATAACAAGTGCAATGCCACAGAACTATTTTGGAGTCAAAACCCAAAGAGTTTGAGTGCCTAGCACTTAGTTACTACTCCCATCCTCTGAAATAATCAATACCATTGGCTGTTACAGACCTCCCTCAGGTGGGCTGGATATTCTATCAAATATTAGGGATATCGCGGAATCCAACATCAATGAAACCATTATCCTTGGGGACTTAAATCTTGACTTGCTCACCACTAAAGCTAATGCCATCAAAGATCTATGTGATGAGCTTGATTCACTCAGTCACTGAACCTATTACGGCAAATATGGAAAACAAAGACCACAGTTCTATTCTTGACCTAATCTTCACAAACCAGCCTCACAAAACTGAACACTCAGCGGTCTTCCATAATGACATAAGTGATCACAATACTGTGGTCTGCACACGTACCATACCAAACGCCCCACCGGCTCAAATTCATCAGCAGCAGAAGTTTCTGTAAGTTTAATGTCCATAACTATCTTGCAGACCTTAAGAGGATAGACTGGCAATCCTTTTATTTAGCCAAATCTGTAGAAGCCACTGTCACAATTTTTAATACCATCACCACAGGCCTTGCTAACAAGCATGTACCATTCTGTAAACGCAGAGGTAGGAAAATCTTACACCATGGTTCACCCCTGAGCTGAAAGCTGCACACTCAGATCGTGATAAACTGTGGGCCCATGCAAGGAAAACTAAAACTGTGACCCACTGGCAGGAATTCAGAGCAGCTAGAAATAGATGCACTAAGCTATAACAAGTGCCAAGGCCACTTACTATGTCGCAACCTTAAGAAGCTAAAGGCAACTCAGCAAAACTATGGCACACCTTCAAGACTATCAAGGCCACAAAACCCTCCCAATCTCTCCCACAAAAAGTCACCTCTAAAGGTATACTAGTCACTGAGCAAACACCATATTGGATATTCTAACGCCACTCCGCCACAGCTGGTATGGCTTTGACACTTCACCAGCTGCAGGGCTGCTCACCAGCCTCTCCATTCCAGACTACCCTGAGTCTTCGCCACCACACACCTCATTCCAGCTCTCCCTGGTCACATTCAGGGAAGTCGAGCAACTCCTAATCAAGTTGGATACCAGGAAAAGGGCAGGTGCTGACGGAATCAAAGCATTCTTTCTAAAAATAGGGAGTCATCTATTAACTGCACCCATCATGCATATATTTAACCTTTCCATCTCCACACTACTGTTCCTCCAGGTGGAAAACTGCATATCATCACACTATTCAAGTCTGGAGACTGCAGCAACCTCAACAACAACAGACCAATTTCCATTCTACTGGTGCTGTCCAAGCTAATGGAAAAATTAATACACGTTCAAACAAAACAATATCTGGAGAACTTCAATCTACTTAACCCACTCCAATCAGGGTTCAGGCATAATCAGAGTACAGTCTCAGCCCTGGCAAGGTAACTAATGACTGGTTCTCTGCCACTGACAACAGTCTACTTGTGCCGTTTTCCTTGACTTAAGCAAGGCGTTCGACACAATGGACCACACCTCCTCCTGCACTGCCCTAACATCCCTGGGATTTCATGACAGTACGGTAAGATGGTTCTCTAGTTACCTCTCAAATGGGTTGCAAAGAATCAAGGCTGACAGAGCCATGTCAGACACAGTGTCCATCATGAGGAGTCCCTCAGGGATCCATTCTAGGGTCCCTCCTCTTCACTATTTACATCAACTCATTGGATAAAAACATTCAACAATCCAAGCTGTACTTTTCTGCCGATGAAACGGTTCTCTACATCTCTAGGTCTTCACCTTGCGAAGCCTGTGCCGAGTTACAATCTGATTTCAATCAGTTACAGCTCAACCTGTACCGTTCAAAACTTCTCCTAAGCGCAAAGAAGACAAAGGTGATGTTTTTCATCAAACCATATGCCCTCTACTCTTAGTACTCAAGTACCTCACCACCACTATATTCGGGACACCCTCAAGGTTGTGGATCAATTCAAGTATCTTGGAATATGGCTAGACAGTAAACTAACTTTTAGTGCCCATATCAACTGCCTTGTCAACAAGCTAAAAGCCAGGCTGGGGTTCTTCTTCCGGAACAAATCCCTATTTACACTCGACTGCAGAAGAAGACTGGTCCAGGTCACATTCTCACCACTCCTTGACTACAGGAATATTATTTACAATTGCAGTGCACCAACTCACATCATTAAAACTTGATGTCCTGTACCATCGTGTATTATGTTTCATACTAAATACTCCGGCCAGGACACACCATTGTACCCTCTACTATTCTTTGAAATGGATCTCACTATCAACCAGGCAAATGTTCCATATTGGGCAGTGGACTCTAAAACTGCTGGCAGTTACCTCAGTACATATGCTCCCAAGTGCACAAGTCTCACAATGTGTATGCACTGCGCACCTGACTTTGTGCTCCTAGACATTCCCAGGGCACTTACTAATCAGGCAGAGGTGCCATTAGTTTTGTCCTCCATCTATATGGAACCAGCTGCAAAAAAACATGAAGCTAACTAAGATAGTCACATTAAACCGCTTTAAGTCCCTAGCCAAGAAAACATTTGAAGTGGTCTGCCGCTGCTCTTCATGCTAAGCTAATATATGCATTCTCACCGTCCCTTCTGCTTGTCACCCTATCCCCTGCCTCCCCACCAACCACCCAGCCTATCCTCTCATCCGTCTGCCCCACCCACCTCTTTATTCCTACCCCAATCCCTTTACCCATTCTGCCTCCTAGCACTTCTTCCCTTCCTCCACCTCCCTGTCTCCTTACCCCTCCTCCCTAACTCCAGTCACCTCCATCCCTAGACCCTCCCTGTACCTCATCTCTGTGCACGATATTCTTATCCTGCTGAACCTACCACCCCACCTCCCTGTCTCCCTACCCCTCCTACCCTCTACCCAGTCACCACCCTCACCTAGACCCCTCCTGTACCCCCATTTCACTGCACAATATTCCTGTCCCTCTGAACCTCACCACCTCCTCTGCGATGTCATCTACAGCCTCATGTTTTCACTTTTTTTTTTTTCCTTTTCTTTCTGTCCCAGTGAAGACTTGTCTCACTCTGTGTGTATCATCTCGTGCACATTAGTGCAGTTCGTTTTGTATGTAATGTATCAGTTATTTGCAACAATCCAAGTCGTACCTTATCATTGCCATTGCTGTTTACATTGCTATCCAAATCTGTTTTGCAGCTAAAACTGGAATGAGCTTCCTATTTTACTGCATGGAAATTTTAGCCATCAAACTTTTAAAGTTAAGCTAAGAATTATATTCTTTTTTTTTTTTTTTTATTTTCTTCTTTCTCTGGGGATCCTCCGTCAATCCTCAGCCTAGTCATGGCCCCAGACTTCCACCACCTGCCCATCTGCAGCCCCTCCCGGTCACCCCGCTTACCCCCAGGGGCGGGGCAGCGCCGACCCCTCTGTACCAGTGCCCGGGCAGTAACTGGTTGGGAGTCTTGGCGGCAGGGGTGGAGTGAAGCCAGGGAGGCTTCCTCAAGCGGAGGATCCCCTTCCTCCTTTTCTCCCCTCCTGTTTTTCCTCCCAGAGGAGGCGGGGACGTGCAATGATGCCAGCATCTGCCCGCCTCCTCCCCCTGCTGTTGAACATCGGCAGTGCGAGATCTCGGCCTCCACCAGGGGTGCGTCCGTTGCTCGAATATTTGTCCCCACCCTCCCGGAGAAGGAGGCTGCCCGCCGGACGCTCCATCCTTCTCCCCGGGCTGACCCTCCGACAGCCGGGTCCGTTCCCGAACCGGGTCGCCACGTCATAGCGGAAATCCCACCGCTCGCCACGATGCGACAGAAATATATTCTTAGCAAATTGTACTGTCAATGTTTTTAATGTTGTTTCTGTTATGTGTATTGAGTATTAATATTTTTCTGTCATTATTGTAATGTTTAATTAATTTTGTTCCATCTTGACTGTACAGATATGGTCCCAGGATCGAACATGAAAATGAGCCTTGGCTCATTGTACTTACCTGTAAGCAAAAGTTTAAATAAAAAATAAATAATCATATCGTCATTGTATTGTTTGAAATGTCCAGGACCTCCTTCAATCCCACAATCCCCAGAGATGGGTCACCCCAAAGGGTCTATGCAGTGAGGCAGCCTTCTACCACCACATCGTGGGTGCTATCCGGTGCCACGTAAGCCTTGTCAGTCTAGTAGTCAGGGAGGGGGTAAGGAAGTGTCTGGGAATAGAAGGCTTACAGTCTGAAATATTCCAGTATGTGCTCTCTCAAGATTAACCCATAATGGGAGCAGTGCTCTGGTTCCCCAACAATAGGGCACATGGTACAATCTGAGACTGGGAAAGTCCAGGTCCCTCCTCCAAGGCTGTGTGAAGGTATACATGATTAAGCTGGGCCTCTTATCCCCCACAGAAAGGTACAAAGGCAAAGTTCAGTGTTTTAAAATATTGCTGTGGGATAGCCAATGGTAGCTTACCCAACAAATGCTGAATTTTCAAAATCATTATCAATTTTAGGAATTTATCCAAGAGAGACAGAGACAGAGAGAGTTTCTCCCACCTCTGGGTGTCCTTTTTATTATGTCAACAAGGGGTCCAGCACGACTTTGATAGTGGCAGTTAATGTGGGCCACAGCCAAATACCAAGATAACAAAGTTTCTGTGGGTGAAACTTGAAGGAGGAGTAAGCTTCAATCATCTGGGACATATGGAAGTACTCCCTGGAACACTGCTATACTGGTTATATAACTGAACTCAGCCTGAACCAAGTAGCTCAAACACTATTGCTAACTGTTGGTTGGTGGACTGAGATGCTGTTTGTGGCTGGACAGCAGGGATGTGAGTGGAAGTTGATTGCCTAAATCAGACAGCAGGGACCAGGCCACAGGCTGCAGACTGAGCTGTGAGAGTCACTTTAATGGTAGCTACAGAATGCGGTCCCACAGCCAGACAGGTTTGGCAGCCCTGAGGAAGTTGTGGTCAACTATGGGAGCAGGGATGTCATGCAAAAGTGCAGCAA
Organism: Neoceratodus forsteri; assembly: GCA_016271365.2. Taxonomy (NCBI): domain Eukaryota; kingdom Metazoa; phylum Chordata; order Ceratodontiformes; family Ceratodontidae; genus Neoceratodus; species Neoceratodus forsteri. The sequence goes on along the minus strand of CM057452.1, from coordinate 417,028,508 downwards.
CAATTCACAAATAGTGTTGGGTGACCATCTATCAAAAGAATCATGCAGCACTTGACAGAACTGCAAGGCAGTATTCCTGCTTCTTGAGTTGTGCTGCTCCTCACTTCACACTTCACTCTGTGTTCAGAGGGATATACTCACGGAAAAACAAAACCCACTTGCCTGGGTTTCAGTATCCTAGTACCACATACCCGACACACGGTTTCCACCAACATTAAAACTTCACCACCAGTAGGAGGTTGTGCATATTTAGGAGAACTGCCCCCCCACACCACACTCTTAATTTTTATAACAAACTGCCAAGGGAAAATTTTAATGTCAGGAAATCATGTGTCAGGCATGTGGCAATGGGATTCTGAAACCTGGGCAAGAGGGTTTCAGTCAAACAAAATATACTTTCCACAGTCCCTGTTGATATGCCAAAATGCAGCCATTTGCACACCACCACAGGTGGGCTCATAATCAAGTTTGGCACACCTGATGGTTGGCAGGTCACACCTCAAGTCTGCGTTTGGCTAGTTCTGCATGATCAATGTATAATAAAGTGAGGTACTTTTGAGTGCTGCTCTGTATGTGAGGAGGAGAGGAGAGGAGGACAGCTTATTTTCCCATAAAAGTAAAGGCTGATCAATAGCGGTTGTGCACGCACAACTGTCTGGATTAGGCATGGCCACTGCACACTGTGACTCAACGGCATCAAAAAGGATGGGACCCTCCATCTTCCTAAAAGAAAACAGCTTCCCCGACCATCTGTCCAGCAAGATACACACAAAATAACTGAAATAAATGCTAAACAACACCACTAAAAGTCACAATAGAGAGCGTGACTGGTGAAGCCTGTCCCCCTCCAGCTATGCAACTGCTAGAGGGTAGACTTACCAAAGGAGATCCTTCACCTCTTTTGCCTGATGCTACTTAAACATCTTGGAGCAGCTGGGGCAGTTTGAATTTTTGGTGTGGACTGGACCCAGCCACTCAAGACACTCACTTGGGCCATCAGCTGACAGCATGAGTTTGTTGAACAAAGTGCCTTAAACCCACAAGAAGGGTTCACCAGCGAGGAGGAGATGACAGCTGAGGAACCTTCTGGAATCCCTTGATGAAAACTGTGGAAAAATAGATAAACCTACAAAGTTTGTTCAATTTAGTGTGTAGGTGGTGGTGTCAGAACTGAAAACAGTGTCATAAACAAAACTAAGTGGCAAACCCGAATAAAAAGATACATTGAGCAGATCCTGGTGTGAACAATCTCTTGGATAGAAAAAAAGATCTGATGGTTGGCAGGAACCATGTGCAATGGTGTAGGTGGTCATATGGTTGTGGTCTGAATCAGATTAGACAGTTCTAACACCTTTGAGACAGAATGATGCAATGTCTGTGGTCATGAATTAATTATTTTTGATTGAAATGGGCTTCAGTTTAAATATTATACTATCTGAAGTCCGTCCTGTGTGAAAGTCCCTTGTTAACATGGAAGGCCACATTATGATCTTAATAATAAACCAGTTAACCCTGAGAATCCCTTTTAAAGAAGACGACTCACAACTCATGGTGCCTTTTCCCAGTAAATAAAACATATGAATAAAGAACAGGTTACTCACCTGTAACAGTAGTTCTAGGAGTGGTATATGTTGTTCATCCACACTCTCTGGCATGTCCTTTCCCCTTTAAATCTGGCGGAAAGTCTTCAAGCTGGCTCCTCACACCCACCGGGAGGTAAATACCTCGACTCCGCCCCATGATGCCAGATCTTAGCCGCTGGAAGCAAGGTGGTGCTTAAAGCCGGGAGGTCGGTGGGTGAACAACATATACCACTCCTAGAACTACTGTTACAGGTGAGTAACCTGTTCTTCTAGGAGCGTGGATATGTTGTTCATCCCACTCTCTGGCAGACTCCAAGCAGTTCTCCGGAAGGAGAGGGCAAAGCGCACACCCTTATTTAGGAAACAACAGAGATTGGAGAACAGAGGCCCCAAAACCAGCATCCCGCGTGACTCAAGGTCGATGTGGTAGTGGGTAATGAAGGTGTTGCTGACTTCCAGGTAGCAGCCCAACAGACCTCATGGATAGGGATGTCCCTGGAGTAGCCACCGATGCAACCGTATGGCGGGTAGAATGAGCTCTTAGCCCTCTGGGAGGCTCCTTGCCCGCCAATTCATAGCACAGACCTATGCATGATGTAATCCATCTAGCAATGGTCTGCTTTGCTGCAGGTCTGCCAGAAGCGGCTTCAGTGTAGGTGACAAACAGCTGGTGAACCTCTCCCGAATTTCCACCATCCTCTCCTCATAATAGGAGAAACGCGTCTGAGGTACAGAGTATGGAGCCTGTACTTGGCGTCCAAGGTATGAGTTAGGATAGTATACCAGCAGAGTCAACATCTGGTTATGGTGAAACTCTGACACCACCTTCGGAAGAAATTTAAGTGGGGGTGCAGGACAGCTTTATCCCTGTGAAAGACCAGATAAGGGAGTCCACGAAGTGGCTGGAGTTCCCCTGTCCTTCTGACTGGCGTGATAGCCACCAGGAAGGCAGTCTTTCCACGACAAGTGTGAGAGCTCACACTTGTGCATGGGTTTGAATGGCTTGCCCATGAGCTTTGCCAAAACCAGCAAGAGATCCCATGGAGGTGGAGGTTCACGATCGGAGGGATATGTGATCCAGGCCTTTGAAAAAGCACCCAACCACTGTCTCCTGTGCCAATGTCAGCTGACCGGCCTGCACCGGTAAGCAGAAATGGCTGCCAGGTGTACCCTAAGGGTCAATGACCGTGAGCCCTTTGGAGAGAGACCAAAGGCAGTCCAAAATGTTAGCCTCAGAGTACAATAAGGGGTCCAGACTCTTACTTTGACACCAAATGGAAAACCTTTTCCATTTGATGGCATAACATTTCCTAGGTCAATTCCTTTACGAGATGCCACCACCACAGTGTAGACATCCTCGGGAAGACCAGAGCCTGGAAATCCTAGCGCTTAGGTACCAGGCTGTGAGGTGCAGGGATTAAAGGTCCGATGGAATACCTTCCCCTGGTTCAATATCATCAGGTCAGGTGTGTACAAAGCTGCTCCGGGGCCCTGCAGCTGAGGCTGAGGAGAGCTGGATACCAGAACTGGCGGGGCCAATCTGGGGCTACCAGAATCACCTTGCCTTGTCCCTCCTCACCTTAAGTAGCACCTTGTGGATCAAGGGATATGGAGGGAAGGTGTGAGAGGCCTGGGGTCCACGGCCTCGAGAAGGCATCCCCTGCAGTGAGCCCTGCTGAGGGGCGGCATGGTACAGTCCACCTTGGGTGTTCTCCTGGAGGCAAACAGGTGCACCAATGGTTTGCTCTAACGGAGAACAGATTATAAGCTACCTCTGGATGGAGAGACCACTGGTGGGATGTCTGGCCTATGCGGGTGAGAGCATCTGCCAGTAGGTTTGAGAGTCCTGCCGCATGGATGGCAAGGGGATCCGCCTCCAACCAGCTGACAAGGGTCCAGATTCGAGTGCCTCCTTGCATAGCAGACGGGAGTGCATGCCGCCCTGTTTGTTGAGGTAGTACATGCTCGTGGTATTGTCCGTCTGGACTTGAACCACTTGACCCCAGAGCTGAGGAGCGGAAGCTGACAGGGCCAGTCTGACTGCTCTGAGCCCCAACAGGTTGATGTGGCATGGGACCTCGGGGTCCAGAACCCATGGGCCCTGTTGTCCCCCATGTGGGCTCCCAGCCCATGAGAGAGGCATCGGTCATCAGGACGACCGTCGGCTCGGGAGGCGGACAAATGGGATTCTTTCCTGCAGTTGGTCTGGGACGGTTCACCATTAGAGAGCGTCTCACATCTTCTGGGTTAAAGTGATCAGCTGGTTGAAGTGACCATATCACTGAGTCCACTGAGCGACCAGCTCCCATTGAGGGGGCGATGTGCCACCTGGCCCAGTGGACCACAGGGTGCATGCCGCCATGTAGCCCAGAAGGCGCAGAAAGTCCTGTGCAGGAGCAAGTGCCCAATCAGAAATGATTGGGCAAAGTAGGAAGAGAACCTCCGCCTGTCTGCCGGAGTCGAGCTCTGGCTTGACGGAGTCGAGCTCTGCCCTGATAAAGCCCATCACCTGAGAGGGCACGTCTCGACATGGCCTCATTGATCAGGAGGCCCAGTTGGGAGCAGGTCTGGAGGATCAGATCCCTGGACGCCTCCACCTCCTGAAGGGAGGAACCTGTCAGGAGCCAGTCGTCGAGATAGGGTATATCCAAACTCCTCGACACACGAGATGGGCTGCCACCACTGCAATGCACTTGATGAAGACCCGAGGGCTGAAGACAGACGAGCAACGCCATGGGGAACTCGTACAGGGTCCCTTCAGCCCTGAAGTGGAGGAACCGCTGGAGGGCCAGACGGATTGGGGCGTGAAAGAATGTGTCCTGTAGATCCAGTGAACAGAACCACATGTTTCACTCCAGAGATGGTATGATCTGGTTCAGAGTTACCATCTGGAAGGTGCAGACCTGAGATATTGATTCAGGTCATGGAGATCTAGGATGGGGCGACAACCCCCATCCGCTTGGGCACCAGGAAGCACCTGGACACGAAGCCTGGGTCTGTAGGAGGATCCGCACTGGAGCTACTGCCCTTGTGGAGGAGCTGAGCAATGTTGTCCCGAGGGCCGACTGAGTGCGAGCTGAGATCCTTTCTCCCGAGGGGCGCTGGGCTCGACTGGGAGGGTACTGCTTGAATTCTAGAGGCAGTCCTCGCCGACCACTTCCACAACCCACCTGTCCAAGGATACTGGACCAAGCGGAAAGAAAGGATAGAGCCGGGTCCCCTACAGGAGGACCTAAAGCTGGCATGACGGGTGTAGGGTGGCAACCCCAACCCGTCACTGGGCAGGCTTAGAGGAGAGAGGAGGCTCCTGGACGGCACCTCGGCCTCCTTTGGGGGCTGTTGAGGACCCTGCTTGGGCCTGGGGGCCAAGCTTGAGCCTGCTGTTGCTGCTGACTTCCTTGATAGGAGGCTGTCTAACCGCAGGGAAGAGTGCTGAAAGGGCTTCTTCTTGCGCTTCTGCTGATTCTTGCCGAAGAACCCTTTGCAGAGGTAGCATCCAAGGTGGCACTGGACTGCTCTATTAGCTGGAGGTGACTGCCACTCCTGGACCGAAGAGGTCAGTGCCAAGGAAGGGCATGTCAGCTAACTTGTGCTGAGTATCCACGGAAAGGAGGATAACCTCAGCCAGACGAATCCAACAGAAAACAGCTAACACTACGATGAAGTCACAGCGTGAGGTGCAAACCTCAATACTTCACACAAAAGCCAAGGTAATGAGCACTCCAGGACACAGAAAAATATACTGCAAGTGATTTTAATCCAAATGGCAAGTCCAGACCCCTAGCTTCGGCTCTATGCCTTCAAAGGGGTTATAACCAAACTTTACAAACAACCATACTTTATATACAATCATAATGATGACATCACAATTAAAGGACAGTTAACTCTTTCAAACCCCATTCTGTCTTCTATATATTCCTTACTCTAATGTTTCTGGTGAAACAATTAATTCCAAAATGTATACTAAGTGTGTACTAAAGTGCTTAACAAGAAAAAATGTTTTGTTTGTAAATACAGACCAAAAGAAACAATATGTTAAAACATATATGTGTACCTAAATTACTATACAAGACTATCTATAATTTCTTCCAGTTTTTTATTTTATAAACGTTTGACCTTTGTAAATTATTTTAAAACATAAATAATTAAATGTTTAAACAAAGCTGTCAATTCGTAAGAACTAGGTATATTTATATCTCCTCCTTTCTTTCTTAAATCCAAAATTTATTAGTTCAGTATAACATATACTGTAAAGGAAGAAGTTATAAAACACACTAGGCGGGTACAGATGAGATGAAGGAGGTGGAACACATGATAATAATATCAGGTGAGGTGACTAAATAACATACAAATGGCTCAAGACAAAACACAAAAAATGAAATGAAGTGAAGATGAAATTTGTAACAATGGTGACAGTACAGATAAATGAATGTCATGTTTGTGACCCTCCACTTCAGTTCCGGAGGGGTTGGCGTTAGCCTAAGAGCTGCTGACCAAGTAATGGCTGGTGTTGCTGGCGGAGCTGGCTTTTGACTGGTCAGAATCAGCTATTGTCACATGAGATCCTCATAACGTTGACGGAGCTTCAGTCAAGTCTCCTCGTCTGAGGAGGATGAGGATCGGTGGCGATGCCTCTTCCTGGAGTGCTTGTGACCTTTCTTGGTTTTCGAATCAAGGGTCCTGGTCCTCGATCGAGACCAATGGGGTCGGCTCGCTCAATTGGGAGAAGCCGGAGTCGGGGAGAACCGAGGTTCCAGCACCTTTCCCTCAATGGGATACCTGAGGCCTGGGTCTCCTCGTCGGGAAGGAAAGGACAGATGTCCTTTCAGAAGTCGACAACGAGTCAGCGACAAAGGCACCGATTGGGTTGAGAGAAATCTCGGCCAGTTCAGCGTTTCCTCGGCCTCGGTGCTTTGGCCTGATGGAAGGTCCGAAGCTGGCGGACGAGGCGATCTCGACTGAGGTCAAGACCGCAAGTTCCTGAGAACTGGACCTCTCTCGATCCCAGGGCGTCTCCTTCATGATGGAGAAGACTTTGGGTCCTTGTCCCTTTTCCTACGGCGGAGGAGTGTGAGCCGAGGCACCTCACCCTGGTGGGAGAGACTGGCACAGCTCGAAAGAACCCAATGAAGGTAGAGCCAAGGTTAGAGAGCACGAAAAAACTTGGCTGGCGAAGCTTGATAGCTTCCCTCTTTGAAAGCCGCCATCTGATTGCTGCTCGGCGGATCCCGCGTCGCTGAAACCACCTACCTTGCCCTCCTTCGATTTCACCGTGGATTGTGAAGTTCGTCTCCCCAATTTTAGGCATGTCTTGCGGTCATCCAGGACATTGGGATGGAAGTCCAGACAGATGGTGCAAGAGGTGGTGTCATGTCGACACCCAAGCAATAGACACCACGAGAGGTGGGGATCAGTGTGCAACATTTCTGTCCACAGGGACACCGGTGAAATCTGGGGATGATTTATCCTCCATGTCCGATGCGCTTGGATCGGTATCGTAAACTCTAATGAGTTTTAGAGAAACCGCTTATGTGAAAAGCCATTGGGAATCCAGGGCCTACAAACTGCAGAAGTAGCATGAGGGAACCTAGATCTTCCAGCAGAAAGGAAGATCTGGTGTCATGGGCGCAGCCAAGGTATTTACCTTGGTGGGTGGGTGGAGCCAGCTTGAAGACTTTCCAGCCAGATTTAAAGGGAAAGGACATGCCAGAGAGTGTGGATGAACAATATATCCACGCTCCTAGAATAAATGTTATTCTCCCAGTAAGGCATAAGTCTACATTGCTATAATAAGCCATTAGACTGCTTTTGTCTGAACAAAATATTGAAACAATTATATTTAATTAATGTTTCCCATTACTGGAAGGTTACCATAATTCTACTGTTGCAATTGTTACCATGATATATTCTGTAGGTAATTTCTGGTGATTAAACTTCACCACTGTTTAATTAGATCACAGTATTTTGCATTTCATTAGGTTAGTGATCCCAAGAAGAATGTCTAGATTGAAATTTCAGTAGCACTGTTACCTGGGAGCGTGGGGTTGGCATTCCAGCTCCAGCTTCCACACTGTGGCAGGGCAGACTAGTGCCAAGTGTATCACAGCGGGAGATGCTCTGCTCCTGGTGAGGAAGAGCGTGGCCCACTCTGGATTTGCATGCCCTCTGCCAACCAGAGAGACACTGGTGTGGACTGTGAAGGCAGCTGCTCAACTGTCCAGATGGACAAAGTGGCGAAACAGCCATTGCAGTCCCAACTGTCAGGATGGGATGTAGGAAAACAAGGAATAACTGGGGGAGGGCAAATTTAATAAAAATTAAATTCTTGTTTTTGTATTTTTTCCATAAGCTTTTTCTCCAGGCCATGCTGGTCTTTTAGGAATATACCATGTTCAGGCCCAGCTACTCCTAGTCCCCGCCGCCCTGGTTTCCCCTCCGTGGTAGGGACTCCAAGGAGGGGCATCCTCCCTATGAGGCAGTCCACTGTTGTGACTAGGATCCAGTGTCAGCAGAAACCAAGACTCAGGATAGTCGAGGGGCCCAGACCGTCACCGATGGACATGGGGATTCTCTCACTTTAGTTTCCCTCCTCCCCGAAAAAGCACAGTCTGCTTCATGGCCATGTGCACCCACAGAACATCCCTGTAGCAGGGCAAGCTGCAACACAGATGTCTGCTGCGCACACACAGTACAGGACCTTGGTGTAGGGTAGAGGGGTTGCTAGCTCCTGAGATGGAATGTAAACAGACGGGATGGCCCACACTCGAGGCTGTGTTGAAAAAATAGGAAAAGAGCATTACACCAACTGGTGGTAGTGCTAATCCAAAATTCAATGACTGCAGAAAAATGAGACTGATTAATCAACTACAGTCAAGTACACCAGCACTTTGACCAGGTGGGTCTTTGTCAGGAGGTGGGTATCTGGAGACAAAAACACCCCTTTATACTGATCAAGTGGTCATGTGACCATCACATGAGTAATGTTTTAACACAGATAGGGGCCCTGGGGTGTTTTAACAACATGAGCATAACGTAACAGCAATTGTCATGTATTACATATTAAGCATAGAGAGCTATAACATTTATAAGGTGAACAGTAACATGAGCACTGAAGCACAATTACACATATACAGAGATACAAAAATGCAATTAAACTAGGAAAAACATTTGATTTAAGCAATGCAATCTACAGAGCCACTAAATTGTTTTGAGGGGTGGGAAGTGTCAGCCACCAACAAGATGGCAACATAATCTCGAAGCTCCTGCCTCTCTATATGGAATCGCCAAGCATCTGCTGCATTTCATGACACAAACTAATTTTTTTCTTGGTACAGTGCTTCTCTATGTCGCCTTTGTTGTTCCACGGCAAAGGCATGCAGTGAAACAATACAGTTCAGCAACACACAGTTCAGCACTGGCCAGACTATACTTTTCCAGTCCACATGCACAGCACTATTACTCGGGACCTTCCCTTCCCTTTCTGAAATGGACACCTCTACCCACAATCCCCAGGTCCAGAGACGCCTCCTCCCGGTGCCTGAGGAGGATCAGCAATGGGTCCAAACTCAGATGGGGAGAGGAAGCAAAAGACAGAATGCAGAGGTTAAGAAGTTGAAGGGCAGGCATGAGCAATGCTCCTGCAGTAAGATAAAGGTTCTACTTCCTCCGCCCTGTCTAGGAGAGTACAGTTAAGTAAGAACTTACCGTTAACAGTAGATCTTTGAGAAGAGCTCTTGCAGCAGGCAACACCATTAGGACTAAGCCACCAGGTGCTAGGACCCCACAGAAAACTTCTAGTTAGCAGTATACAGCAGGGGACCTCCTGATGTCGCCCACCCCAACGCTGGCCAATCATATAAAAGGAAGGTCCCCAGCCCCACTCTGTTCTCCTGCTGGAGACCCAGCATGTACTAGATGGAGAACCGAGAAGGTTCTAGTAAACTTTGAAATAAGGAGAAGAAAAGACTGGGGAAGGAAGGAAGGAGGTAAGACAGTGCCTGCTGCAAGAGCACTTTCGAAGATCTACTGTTATGGTATAAGTTCTTACATAACTGTACTATATTACTCGAGTGTGAGGTCTTGCAGCAGGCTACACCATTAGGACTGAGTCTTAAGCAGTCACAGGATAAGCCAGGTTAGACTGGTGGTGGAGAATGACAGAAATAGAAGCTCTCATGAGAGCAGGCCCTGGAGGACAGCTACGCCAAAGCTGGTCCTCCACCTAGAGACAATGGCCAAACTGTAATGCTTGATGAAAGTATGCCAGAACTCCAAGTAGCACCTGCACAAATGTCTGCTGTGGAGACGCTCCTCAGCGATGGGAAAGAGGCAGCAACACCCTGGTAGAGTGATCTTTAACCTGGTCCGTAAAGGTTTGTCTTACGATAACAATAAACAATGCAGTTAACTAACCACTTAGACAACATCTGGTTGGTAACTGGGGCCCTTCAGTTTTCAGGGCAAAGAAACATCAGCTGGTCAGACTTCCTGACGGATGAGTGCTGATCTATGCTAAAAAGAGGTACCATGTGAATGTCCAGAGTGCGAAGCAGAGCCCCCCTCGATTGGAGTACTTTGGATAATAAACGGTAAATGGATGTCCTGATTAAGAGTAAACTCAGACATCACTTTGGTAGGAACTTAGATTAGTCCGCAAAGACATCCTGTCTTTGTGGAAAACCAAATAAGACTCTCTGCACATCAGAGCCTGCAGCTCGGAAATCCTTCAAGTGGAAATAATGGCAACTAAAAATAACGCTTTCCATGACAGAAAGCGAAGTTTTCAACTTGCAGCCTGTTCAAGGGGAGGCAAGTACGTTTCCAACAAAACAAAGGGTTCCATGGAGGGACAGGGTCCCCAGTGAGAGGTTTCAGGTGCAGAATCCCCTGCAAAAATGCGGGACAGATCCAATTGGGCAAGGGTCTTGCCCTCTATGGTGCATGATAGACAGAAATGGCAGAAAGATGCACCTTGCTAGGGAGAGGTGAGCCGGAATCTGACAAGAAAGAGAAGATACTCCAGGAGTTGGTTGGGCAGAAGGATCGAGGTTATGGGCAGAGGCCCACAGGCACCATTTCCACTTCATAGTGTATGTGGCTCTGGTAGAAGATTTCCTAGCTGCCACCAAGACGTCCAGCTACCTTAGGGAAATCCCAAAGCAGACCCTAGCTAGGTCTGCAGGAGTCATGCATGCAGATGTAGTGACCTGAGGTCTGGATGAACTAGAGTGCCTTGCTCCTGGGACAGCAAGTGCGAGGTCAGGAGCAGAGGAATCGGGGCGGGGGGGGCTCCACTGCTAACTGCTGAAGTAGGAAACCAAATCTGCAGAGATCAGAAGGGAGCAAACAGGATCATGTCTGCCCTTCTGACTGCAGCTTGAGTAGGACTCTCCGTAGCAGACGGAAGGCGAGGAAACCTCTCTGTCCAGTGGAGGGACAATGCGCCTCACCAGAAAACACCAGGCCCTGATCAAGCGAAAGCAGAAACTAGGCAGTTTGGCATTGGACAGGGACGCAAAGAGGTCTAGTTCAGGCACCCCACTTTTCAAAAATATCCTCTGCTATAGACTGTAGGAACTCCCACTCATGGGCCTTGATCTGAGACCTGTTTAGGCTGTCAGCCAAGGTGTCTGGAGTCTGGGAACAAGAACTGTGGTAAGAACCAAACTGTGTTCCATTGCCCAGAACCAAACGCCTCCTGCAGAGGGAGTATGAGTGAGTCCCTCCCGCTTGTTGATACAGAAGACCACAGACATATTGTCCATCTGTATCACAAAGGGCCCAGAAGGAGATCCACCTGAAAGCCTGCAGAGCATTTGAGGATTATAAGACGTTGATGTGGACAGTCTGTCCTGAGGAGACCACATCCCCTGCGCTTGTTGGTCCCAGAAATGGGCTCCGCATCCCGGACCCAAAGCATCCACTGTCAGGATCTGCTGAGGAGTACCTCTGGAAAGGCGCTCTTGTTCTAAATTGAAAGGGTTTAGCCACCACTCCAAGGTCTGTGACACTGGCATGGAGATCTTCACTGGTTGTTCAAGGTCGCTGTGCATTGGTCATACTGGACTCACATTCCACTGGGAAACTCTCATGTAAAGCTGCCAAAGGAACAGTCGCAATGGCGGCCATGTGACCCAGAAGCTGAAGAAAGGCCCTGGCTGGGACTTAGCGAGATGAGGAAGTTCCCGAGCCTGAGTCCGGCTATGCCTGTTCTGTCGAGAGGGAGAAAGGCTTTCCTTGGGTGGTGTCCAAGACTGCCTGACACTGCAGCCTTTGGCTAGGTCATGGGGACGATTTTTGGAGATTTAGAGTGATCCCCAGTTCCCGGAAAAAGTAAAGGTGTCTTCCAAGGTTGGTAGCAGCTTATCTCTTGTAGGAACTGTCAGGAGCCAATCATCCAGATAGGGATATCGCAATGGCCCAGTCTCCTGAGGGACGTAGCCACCACGGCCAGGCTCTTGGTGAAGACGGGAGCCGAGGACAAGCCAAGGGCAGAGCTCAGAAATGATAGGTGATTTCCTTTGAAGATGAAGCGTAAGAACCTCCTGTGGGCTGGGAGGACCATAATGTGGAGGTATGCATCTTGCATGTCAAACGTGCAAAGCCAATCCTCCTGACAAAGCATGGGGAGCAGGCCTAGGAGAGTCACCATTTGGAACCTCTTGTACGCCATCATAGGTGTTCAGGTGGCTGAGGTCCAGTATGGAGCAGATATATCACGCCTTCTTTGGGAAACAAGAAGACATGGGAGTAAAAGCCTTTCCCTCTTGGTTCAGTGGTACAGGCTCTATGGCCTTTGGACAGGAGCGCCGATCTCAGCTTGAATTAGGGTTGCATGGGACGGGAGTAACTGGAGGGAAACCGAGGGTTGTCTGGAGGCAGCTAAAAATTCCAGAGCATGTCCTGTCTCTATCAGTTGGAGTACCCATGCATCTGCTGTGAACTTAGTCCATCCCTTGAGATAGAGGGAGAACTGACCTCACTGCCTCCCCAGGAGCTCCGCTGGAGGAGGGGGGCTTGGACAAGGAGTCAGGCAGAGGCGCTGGGGTAGGCAGGGAGTCCTGGGAGGCCTTGGCAGTTCTAGGGCCTGAGGTCCCAGAGGGCTGACAGCAGGCCTTACACTTAAAGGCCTCAGGGCTGCTGACCTTGGACTGTTGGCCCACTGGGCGAGTAGAAAAGGTTTGCATCTAGAAGGAGCCGGTTCTGACTTATACATCTTGTAGACCAACTGGACAACCTTTCCGAATCCTGGAGGCCCATTATGATCTTTTCGATGTCTTCCCGAAAAGAACAGAGCCTTGGAAAGCAGCATCCGGGATAGCCTCTTGAAAGTCCAAGTAAAAAGCCTGAGACTCTGAGCCAGGAGTACCTTCGAGGCAGATTCCCATAGTAGCCGCCCTGGTGGCGTCTGCTGAGTCGAGGATGAGTAGGAGGACATGCTTCCCTATATCCAGGCCTGACTGGAGGTGTCCAGTAATTATGATTTTGGGAGGAGTCTGGTTGAACCTGTGCCAATTCCAGAGCTTTTTTTCCATAAGGATTTCTTGTATTGGACCATGTGTGCTTAAAAATTTAGCGAATGGATGGTGGAGGTGGCAGAAGAACAGACCTTGCAGCCAATCTGATCCACTCTCTTGGACTCCTTGTCAGAGGCTGGGAACTCATGTGTCTGGGATGTTTGGTCCTACCATGCACTGCAGTCAGCACCATCGAATCAGCCCAAGGTTGCTCCCCCAAGAAGGGCTAATTTTTGGGTTTTGAGAGCCTGTCCACTTTCTTAGGAACCACTGAAGCAGATGAGGGATGTTTCCAGGCGAGCTTAGTAACGCTTCAGGAAAAGGCCACCAACAGGCGGATGACCAGGGGCTTGGGTCATTCATCCCAAGGAATTGAATCAGGCGGTGTCTCTCCGGACCCATGTCCTCAGTGTCCCACTGGTTGAGGAACTGGATATGCTGCATCACATCCATACATGTGGGATTTTCCGGTGGTGACCTAGGAGAATCCTTATGGGTATCCGGATGAGGAGGAGGGAGGAGTACCCTTCCAATGACCTAGTTGAGGAGGACGAGCTCCGGCTGGAGTCCTCTGAGGAAGGGGAGCGAGTAGTAACACCAGGACTGGACGTCCGCGAAGGGCAGTGCCGGTGTCTGGAAGAAAACCTGGACAAAGAACGCTTCGTCTATGTTGCCTGAGGGTCCCTTCATCCGAGCTGATCAGGAGAAAGGGTGATCTTTCTTGGTGATGCAAGGGCCCCTGGCTGGAGGGGAAGTAGGCTGCTTAGATGGGGCCAAAGGGACCCCTGAAGGAATGGGTTCTGGGAGCCTGGGGCAGTGGGCCCCTAGGCAGGAGAACCCTTTAATAGTGTTCCACCATGAATTGGATAGAGCCCTCTCATCTGTAAGATATCAGTGTACTTCCCAACTCACTTAGTGACCACTCCCGGTCGTATTCTCTTGGTCCACTTCAACAGCAAACCTGCACCACAAACCACCCAGTGACGCTGCTTGAACTGTACTCTTCATAACCGGATTGGTCCCCAATCAGGCTTGCACCATCCACAGACAGGCACTGGATTTTTCACTCGCACTTCTAACACTGCCTGTGACCTCTATGCCCCTTTGCTAGAAATCGCACCAAAAAGCAAAGCACGCCCTGGATTACCCTCCCTCCTTCACAAACTTAAAATGAGAGAGAACAACCTATTGCACATTGCCATGGAATCTGGCAAGCCAGCTGATAGGCAAGCATACAGTGCTGGAAGGCTTGGGCACTGGGGAGGAATGTTAGAGGGCCCCAGTGTCGGATCCTCCAGAGTGGGCGACTCTGATGTCAGGTCCAGAGTTGCAGGATTAGCTGGCTGCGGTCTTGCAGGCGTCAGAGTATCTAGCGGCAGGTTATTAGGCTTTGGGTTATCTGGCATCAGGTTATCCAGCGCGGGTGAGGCGCTGGGTTAGCTGATGATGGGTTCTCGGGTGTCGTGCTTAGATGGGGCCTGAGGGCCAGGACGAATTGTTGAGGATTGGGCGACAACGGGAGGGGTGTCGCCCGGTTGACCCAGAAAAGTGGAGGTCAAGAAGCTGAAGTCTGTCGATGGCGGTGGAGAGAACTCCCATTTGGAGCTCCTGCTCTGGCATCGCTTCCTGTCGTTGGACCCTGAGGCCCAATCTGAAAATGAGGACGCATCAGCTGGGCGGACACCAGGTCTCGACCTGCAAACTGAAGATGGTCCGTTGATCCAGCTGGCTTAGGCCAGGAGGGAGACTGAAAAGGACTAAGACTCGGGAGAAAGGGCTGATGAAGGCCCATGCCCTCAAGACCCCGCCAGACGCCAGGGACTAGCACGGGAGGCTTCACCAACAAGAAGCCCAGAAGGAGTGAGAGGGGCTGCTGGAGGGGCAGAGTCTGACCTCTCACGGGAGGAGGAACTTGAAGAAGCAGAGTCTGATCTGAGTCTATCCTCCTTGTCCCAGTAATGTTTCCCCTGGCTTTCTTCTCCTTATGGGTCAAGAAGAGGAGGAGGTCCCCACTACTGAGGAGGAAGATGAGCTATGTCTAGAGGGGTTCTTCTGCATGGCAGCTAGTTCTTGTTCCAGCAGGAAGCTCTTCAGAGTCTTCACCGACAGATCCTGGTCCTGAGGATGAAGCTTAAGCAACGCTGGCAGGCCTCAGAGCTGTGGTTGGGGCCTAAGCAGATAAGACAGGCTGAGTGGCCATTTTCAAGGCATTTGCTTGCCGAGGTACACTTGGATTTCCCGCTCAGATGATGAAGTCGGGGAAGAAATGTAGTGTAAAAAACATTATTTTAAAAGAAAATAAAACGTGAAGAAATGCGGTAATGGCAGTTGACTGTGAGCAGAAGGTATCCGTGGAGCTGATGTGCGTGGGTCGACAGGAAAAGAACTGAGGTGGGGCTAGGGACCACCCGCTTTATGCTGCAGGGCCGATGTCAGGGGAAGTCCCCGCTGTATACTGCTAGCTAGAAGTTTTCCGTGGGGTCCTAGCACCTGGTAGCTTAGTACTATGGTGTAGCCTGCTGCAGGAGCTCACACTTGAAGAAAGATTTCTGTGTTTGATACACACCTGCCTACAAGGAATACGCCTGACCTCCTCCATGGGGAGCAATGGTTGAACAATCTTGATGTGGCTCGACTACAAATGTTTCTCCCAGGATGTGACCCAGCAGCCAGCATCGGATGATAGACTATGGGATGATCATGCAGGACCCAACCAATACCTACTAGACCCTGTCCTCAGATATTCCCCAATGACATCTCCCTCAACACCAGAAATGACTGCTGCGTAGTACTTACTCTGACAGACTGGATGTTCTCCCTCAGATAAGCGCTCTCCCATGTTTGCCCACTTTTACCATCTATTTTAGAGGCAATGGTCCCATTACTTCATCACGGACTGACTTGGGACTATCAGTAGTTGGTTGGGACTGACATGTTAGCATTTTATCAACAGTTGTTACACCCTGTAGGAGGAATACATCCTTGGCTTGCGGGGCTCCTTTTCCTATTCCCAACTTTAATTGATTCGGACAACATGGCTCCAGCAAGGACAGAGCAGCTCATTGACAAATATTTTTCTTTTGTTCTTACTATGACATTTTGCTCACTTTAATGAGTGCTGATCGCACTCTAAAGCACTCTTCCTGCTTTCCCTTTCAACTGTTCTCTCTGCTCCCATTTGACAGTTCAAGTCATATTGTAATGCAAAGGCACCCAAGCTGCCAGCCTCAGTGTATGCTGGGCCATTTGTATTTTGCACGTTTCAAAGTTTGTATCATTTCTCCTCCTTACATTGGGCATAAGCTAACAGCTTCCTTCTTCTAGACATTATTTTCTGGAGGGTGGGGAATTGGTGAGAAGGATGGAGGGTAATCATGTCTACTTTGCGCAATTATAAAAGGGTAGGAATGAAAAATTACTCACCTTAGTAATTATGTTTCTTCTAATGGAGTCTTGCTGTATTCTGACAATTGCAGTGATTCCCAACCTTTGAACTGCCCGGAGAACAAAGTTAACTTTCTATGCAGGGTATAAAATGCTGAGCTCGAGTTCGGTTGAAGTCTCAGTCTGGAGTGTTTCGAACTTAAACCGCCAGATTCTTACGAACCCAACTAACTAAAAAATTCTATGAGGAAACTGTAAAATTCCTACCAGCCAACTGGTTGAAAAAGTTTTGGATTCCCTAGGAAGACTCAAGTCAGGAAACCCAAAACCAAACTACTACAAATAACAATAATAAATTAGCACCCAAACAAAAAGGAGGATGGTTCAAGCCAAAACACCCTGGGTGCAACACTGCACCTGCCCACCCACTTCCCAAAAACAGGTTCTGAGAGGGAAGGCAAGGAGGAGTCAGAATACAGCACATCCATTAGAAGAAACATAATTCCTAAGGTGAGTAATTTTTCTTCAAACAACATGAAGTCTTGCTGTATTCTGAACAACTGCAGACTACTAGCAGTACCTCCAAGGAGAGGGACAGAACCTACTTTGGGAATAGGCTCAAGCACTGCTGTAGCAAACCAAGCATCACTCCTAGCCTGGATATCCAGAGAGTAATGCTTGGTAAAGGTATGGACTGTTTTCCAGGTGGCTGCTTGACAAATTTCTAAGACAGGGATATCCCTGGCAGCAGCCAGGGAAGCAGCTGTACCTCTTGTGGAATGAGCCCTCAGGCCTGAGGGTGGAGTTTTTCCCAGTTTTTCATAGCAGAATTGTATACAAGACACAATCCACCTGGCAACAGATCTTTGGTGGCAGGTTTGCCTTCCTACCTCCATAAGTGAGGAACAACTGAGGAGTCAAACCTGCGACCCTTGGTACGCCTATGTAGTAACTAAGGGCTCTTTCAACATCTAAACTGTGTAGCCCCTCTCCTGAGGAAGAATGATCAGTGAAGAAAACAGGAAGAGACATAGACTGGTTTAAATGGAAGTCTGAAACCACTTTGGGCAAGAACCTTCTATTGGTTCTAAGGACCACTTTATCCGTGTGAAATAAGATAAAATCAGGTTCCACTGACAGGGCTTGCAACTCACTGATATGCCCGGCAGAGGTAATGGCTATCAGAACACACTTTTCCAAATCAAGTACTTAAGCTCTGCTGAAGACATAGGCTCAAGGGGGCTGCATAAGTTGAGCAATGCAAACATTCAAATCCCAGGCAGGGCAGGGTCTCTAAAAGGAGGAGTGGTGTAAAGCAATACTTTAAAAATTTACAGAACACAGGATGGGAAGATAGTGAGGAAGACTTCCCACAGACAAAAACGCAGAAACAGCTGACAAGTGTACCTTGAGAGTAGCTGGTCTGAGGCCTCAGGCCATTAAGGTGGACCACATAATTAAGAACACTGAGGCAAACCAGCAGCTGCCTGGAGAAATATGCTTCTTAGAACACCAAATGTCTCTTCCATTTGGAGTTATAAGTCTTTCTGGTGGAGGACTTTCGAGAAGACTTGAGGATATCCAGAACCCTTGGGAAAGATGCAGATCTGCAAACTCTAACTCTTCAAGAGCCATGCCTTGAGATTGAGAAACTAAGACTGGGTATCAAATCCTTCCCTGAGAGGATGTTAACAGGTTGTAATGCTTGGGAAGAGACAGGGAAGATGGACTGCTAGGGACAGCAACAGGGGTACCAGGGCTGTCTGGCCCAATCTGGCATAATCAGAATCACCTTGCACGGTTGAGAGCTTATTTTGACCAAAACTTTGCACAGGAGTGGGAAAGGGGAAAGGCGTACAGAAACTTCCTTCCAATTCAGAATCAGGGCGTCAGAAGGACTGAGTCCAAGACTGAAGTTTGCAACAAAAGAGAGGAGTTGGTGATTGTCTGGGGCTGCCAAGAGATGTATCTCTGAGTGCCCCACCTTGAAAAATCACTTTCAACACCTGAGGTCCAGGGACCATTCGTGATGGCCCTGAGAGATCCTGCTTAGTGCATCTGCTAGCACATTGTCCTTGCCTGGAAGGTGAACTGCTATCAGAGAGGTTTGCAGGAATAAGCCAGGACTACAATTTCATGGCTTCTGTGCATAAGGTTGTGGACCGAGTGCCTCCCTGCTTGTTGATGTACCACATGGTGGTGGTGGTGTCTGTTCTGACTTGAACCACCTTTTCTGTACTGACTGACAGAAAGCTTTGGGCCAGAAAACTGCCCTGAGCTCTAGGAGATTGATGTGGAGGAGGGATCTTTGGGGACCACAGCCCCTGGGCAGTGAGGAACCCCAGATGGCCCTCCAGCCCAGAAGAGAAGCATCCGGCAAGGACCACTGAACAAGGCTGAGTAACAAAAGGAACACCTTATCTTAAATTGTCCTGATCCTGCCACCACTGGAGGGCTGGGATCAAGGTCAGAGTCACTGGGATCAGTTTGGTCAGGGAATCCTTCCTCTGAGACCAAAAAGCTCTCAGGTGGAACTGAATATCTCTCATCTGGAATCTTGCCCTTGGACCACTGCTGTTGAAGCTGCCATGTGGCCCAAGAGCTGGAGGCAATGCCTTGCTGGTTGAGACACCTGAAGGCTTGAAGGAAGAAGCCAGTTCTATAAGAACCCTTGCCCTTCCAGGAAAGAAAGGTCTTGCTTTTGACAGTATCCAGCTCTGCCCCTATAAAGGTAAGAAGCTGGACTGGTTCGAAGAACTGACATGAGAGGTTGAGAAGAAATCCTAGAGAAGTGAGCACTTGCTGGGTCACTTGTAGGTGAGACTTGACTTGGTCTGGAGATTAACCCACTACTAGCCAACCGTCCAGATATGGAAAATGGAAATCTTTTGCTTTTTAGAAAGGCAACTACTACTGCCAGGCACTTGTGAAACCCTTGAGCCTTCGAGGTTAAGCCAAAGGGCATTGTCTGAACTGATAGTGGCCTGAGGGCAACTCGAACCTGAGGTACTTTCTGTGGGAGCACCTGATGGGAATGTGAAAGTAGGCATCTTTGAGGTCCAGGGAGCTAGCCAGTCCCTGGCCTTAGAGAGGAAGGATTATTCCCAGAGTTATCATCTTGAACTTTGGTTTTAAAAGATGTTTGTTTAGATATCTTAGGTCTAACATGGGTCACCACTCCCTTCTTTTGGGGTCAGGAAGTACCTGAGTACAGTCCTTTGCCCCAGTGTAGGGCAGGTACTCCTCTATAGCTCGTAAAGCTGGAGAGAAAAAACTCTGCCTCTAGGGCAAGGGTTTCCGAGAGATTTGCAGGTGGAAAAGATCTGGCTCTCATCTTGGAAATTTTCTAAGTTGAGAACCAGTCCTGGCTTACTACTTCCAGGACCCACTTGTCTGATGTAACAGACATCCAGTCCTGGACAAAGTAAGCCATCCTGCCCCTACTGGAATAGGAGAGTCGACCCAGGCAGGCCCATCAGGGTGTCTGCTTGGCAGGGGCTTTAGGCTGAGGAGTGGATGCAGCCCTGCTCATCCCCTTCCTCTCCCTCTGAAGAACCCCTCTGAGAAAAGGAAGAAGGCCTGTGCTTGGTAAAAAGGCCTTGAATAGGCCTGCCCTGCCCCTAGACTGCTGCCTTTGAGGAGTTGCCTGCCTCTCCTTGGCCTGAGCACTCCTGTACTCATCCATTTTCTTCATGTAATTCTCTGTCTGCTCCCAAACAGAGAATTACCCACCACAGGGAAATCCATGGCCTTAGCCAGGTATCCTGTGAGCTAGTACATCTGAGCCAAGCCATCCTCAAGAGCCACAGATGTAGCCATGACTCTTGATGACACATCACTGGAGTCCACAGCAGCATGAAACTGAACCTAGATGCCTCAATCCCATCTGCAGCCACTGCCTCCAGCTCTTTGGCTGGGGAGGCCTGTTTAGGTAGTGCCAGTACAGTGTCCCACCTGCACTTCTGATATCTGGCTGTACAGGCCATGTAATTCACCTGCCTGAGTCCCAAAGAGGATGCCATGCACTGCTTCTTTGCCATGGCATCAATCTTCCTGGAGTCCTTGTCTGGGGGTGTGAAGCAAGGGAATATTTGCCTTGTCTGCAGCAGCAGCCTGCACTACCCAACATGGCTGCATTGCTGATATAAGAACTCCAAGTCTGAGCCTGAAACTGTATACCTCTTGTCCATTCTTCTATCCACAGGAGGTATAGTGTTGGAGACTTTAGATTTTTGTGTCTGTTTCCCAGAAGATTTGTGAAGGAATAGACAGTCTCCTGGACCTGGGATGTCCATCATCTCTACATAATCAGGCTGTTCTTGATCTTCACCGCCTCCTCCATAGGAAACCGAGGGTTTCAGCCACCTTCTGTAGAACATAAAGTGGAAGAGGACTCAGAAAGCCTAGGAAAGGAAACACCTGAAGGTCTGTCTGGGGAGATGTCCGGTTCCCAAGCACATCCAAACCCTCACCTCCATCATCATCCTCAAATTCCCTTCTCTTCAAATTCCAGTTCATAAAAATCTTCGAGGTATAATCTTGAACCAGGGGAACCAACCGAACCAACCTGCCAGAAGGAGCCGGATCGTAGGAACGGACAGAGCTTTTCTCCACAATCTGAATCGGCTTGGCTATCTTTCAGCGTTGGAACATGAACTTCTGGATCCAAACCGTCGATTTATCTTTCGCTTTTTGTCGGAACCGATCCTCAGAATCGGCTCTCCTTGCCCAGCAGTATCGCCCTGGTCAGAGGGCACTCCTTCTGGTTCAGTCGAAACCGAACCGGCTGGCCATCCGGGTCAGTGGACTTCCTCGCCTCCCTTTCCTCACAGTCTACCCATCTCTTCTCAAGGGGGTAGATTTGGGAAAGTTTTCACGATTTGGCAGTCTGAATCGAGGTGGTCAAACCTCAGACACAACACAGGTGGTGGGATCGCCTTAGCAAAGACCTCCCACACTCACTGCAGTGTTGAAACCCAGTGGCCCGTTTTCTTGGGTTCTCAGACATTGCCAACCTAACCAACTACCCTTTTTATGGCAACACGCCAGGCAAGACTCCTTATCGGTTCCTAACTGTGTCATGGGTATTGGAAAAAATGCACTAAAACACGTTTTTAGAACCGATAAGAACCGGTAACCAAACTCTAAGTAAAACACACAAAATACAGGTTACTCACCTGTAACAGGAGTTCTAGGAATGGTATATGTTGTTCATCCACACTGTCTGGCAGGTTCCTTGCCACTTTAAATCTTGCGGAAGGTCTTCGCTGGCTCCTCCCACCCACCCGGTGGTAAAACTCTCGGCTCCGCACTCATGATGCAGATCTGGCCCGCTGAAGCTCAGGTTGTGCGGTCGAAGCCGGGGAAGGTAGATGGAGAACATACATACCATTCCTAGAACTCCTGTTACAGGTGAGTAACCTGTATTTCTAGGGACATGGATATGTTGTTCATCCACACTTACTGGCAGACTCTAGCAGTTCTCCGGGAGGAGGAGGCAAGCGCACACCCCTACTTAGGGAATAAAGACTGGAGAACCGAGGCCCCAAACCAGCATCCCGGCGTGACTCAAGGTCGACATGGTAATGGGTAACAAAAGGTGTGCTGACTTCCAGGTAGCAGCCCTGCAGATTTCCTGGATAGGGACGTCCTGGAAGCAACCACCAATGCAGCAGTATGACGGCTAGAATGAGCCTTATCCTCTGGGAGGCTCCATGCCGCCAACAGGCAGAGATCTATGCAGGAGGTGACCCAACTGCTTATCGCCTGCTTGGCTGCAGGTCTGCCAGGTGCGGCTTCAGCGTAGGTGACAAACAGCTGGCGAACTTCTCCCGACTTCAGCCATCGCTCCTTATAATAAGCGAGCGCCCTTCTAGGGTCCAAAGTATGGAGCCTGTATTCGCCTCCGAGGTGTGATTGGGTAGAACACCGGCAGAGTCAACACCTGGTTAAGGTGAAACTCCGACACCACCTTCGGAAGGAATTTCGGTGGGGGCAGGACAATCCTTGTCCCTGTGGAAGACCAGGTAAGGAGACTCAATGCAGAGCGCCTGGAGTTCTCCCATCCTTCTGGCTGACGTGATAGC
Source organism: Neoceratodus forsteri (assembly GCA_016271365.2). Lineage (NCBI taxonomy): Eukaryota > Metazoa > Chordata > Ceratodontiformes > Ceratodontidae > Neoceratodus > Neoceratodus forsteri. The sequence continues at coordinate 417,005,939 of CM057452.1, read as the reverse complement.
CACCAAGAAGGTGCTCAACGACAGGTGAGAGAGTTCACACCTGTGCATTGGTTCAAATGGCTTGCCCCATGAGCTTTGCCAGTACCAGCAGTAAATCCCATCGGAGGTGGAGGTTTTCACCGGGAGGGAATGATCAAGGCCTTGAAAAAGCGCCAGACCACCTTCTCCTCATGCGCCACCGACTGCCCTCGCCCGCGCCTGTAAGCAGAGATGGCTGCCAGGTGCACCCTTAGGTCGCCAACCTAAGCCCTTGACTAGAAAGGACCATAACAGTCCAAGATGCTTACCAAAGGACAGGAGGAAGGGTCCAAGCCCTTGCCCTGACACCAAATGGAAAATCTCTTCCATTTGAAGGCATAGCATTCCTGGTCGACTCATTACGGACGCCTCAACAACATTGAGGACCTCGTCAGAAAGACCCAAGGCCTGGAACTCTAGCTGCTCAGGAACCAGGCCGTCAGGTGCAGGGATTGAAGGTCCGGATGGAACACCTTCCCTGATTGACTGAGAGCAGGTCCGGCGAGCTGGAAGCTGCCTCGGGAGCCTGGAGCTGAGGCTGAGGAGATCTGGGTACCAGAACTGGCGGGCCAGTCTGGGGCTATCAGAATCACCCGCGCTGTCCCTCCTTGCTTTGAGAAGCACCTGTGAATCAAGGAAATGGGGAAAGGCGAGAAGAGGCCGGGTCCACAGCCTCGAGAAGGCATCCCCTGCAGCGAGCCCTGCTGAGGGGGCGGGCATGAAACAGCTCAGCTTCGCTCTCCCTGAGGCAAACAGGTCCACCTGAGGTGTGCCCCAGTGGGAGAACAGATCTTGTACTACCTCCGCGGGAGAGAGACCACCAGGAGATGCAGCCCTATCCGCTCAGGGCATCGGCCAGGGTATTGGAGGCTCCTGCCACATGAATGGCTAGGAGATCCGCCCCAGGCTGCGACGAGTGACCAAATGCGGAGAGCTTCCTTGCATAGAAGCATGGAACACGCCGCCCCTGGCGGTTTAGGTAAGTACATGGTCGTGGTATTGTCCGCCTGGACTCGGACCACTTGACCCCAGAGAAACGGGAGCAAAGGCGGTGAGAGCTAGGCGGACCGCGGAGCTCCAGCAGGTTGATGTGGCATCAGGACTCCCACTGGGACCAGAGGCCGTTGGCCGGTGTTCCCCAGATGGGCACCCCAACCCATCAGAGAGGCATCGGTCGATAGAGACCGTCGGCTAGGGCGGACAAACGGGATGCCCTCCTGCAGATGAGATGGAACGGTCCACCACCGGAGAGCGTTCCACATCTCCTGGGTCACCATCACTAGCTGGTCCAATGGATCGCAGTGTCAGACCACTGGCTGGCTAGTCCCTCACTGAAGGGGCGTGATGTGCCAGCGTGTCCAACAGACCACGCTGGCACAGGCCGCCAAGGAGACCCAGGAGGCGAGGAAGTCCCGGCAGGGCGCGATTGCCCAACCAGAAATGATTGGGCAAAGGAGGCTAGAACCTCGCCCTGTCCGCCGGGAGTCAGGCTCTGGCTCCTCTAAGAGAGTCGAGCTCTGCCCCGATAAACAGAATCACCTGCTTCAGCTCGAGTCCGACTTGGCCTCATGGATGAGAAGGCCGACTTGAGAGCAAACCTGAGGGCCAGATCTCTGGACCGGTCCACCTCCTGTCTGAGGGGCTGCTATCAGCCAATCGTCCAGGTAGCACACTCGACCCTCGGCCAAGAGGGAAAGCTGTCACCACTGCAATGCATTTGGTGAAGACCCTGGGAGCTGGAGACAGGCCGAAGGGCATGGCTCGAACTTCAAGAGGGATCCTCCGCCGAAAGCGAAGGAATCTCCGGCGTGACGGACGGATAGGGATGTGAAAGAACGCGCCCTGCAGGTCCAGAGAACAGAACCAACGCCGTGTTCCAGGGATGGTATTATCTGAGCCAGAGTGACCATCCTGAAGGTTCGAGACCCAAGGAACTTGTTCAGGTCGTGGGAGGTCGAGAATGGGGCCCGGCCCCGTCCGTTGGAACCAGGAAGTACCTGGACACAAACCCCGGTCTGAGGGGAGGGTCCGCCACTTCCCCTGATCACCTCCTTGGAGGAGGAGAGCCGATGCCGCCCCGACGAGCCGACAGTGAGGCTGTGGACCCCGAGGCCCCTGAGGTGCGATGGCTTTGAAGGGTGGGGCCTGCTCGAATTCTAGAGGCAGGCCTTTTCCCACCACCTCCAGTACCCACCTGTCCATGGTAATAACGACCAGGCGGAAAGGAAGTGCCGGAGCCGCCCCACCATGGGGAACTGGGGTGAGGTGGACGGGGTTGGGAGCACACCCTCAGCCCGTCACTGGGCAGGCTTGGAGGAGGGACCGGCGAGGGACCTCCTGGGCCTTCCTCCTGCTTCCTATTGGAGGGAAGCTCCGGGCTTGGGCTTGGGATGCCAAGCGCCTGACCAGCCTGGCGTTGACGTGTGGCCGATGCGCCTGCGGGCGAGAAGGACTAAAGGCTTAGGGCTGTGGTTTGGTGCCTTTGTCCTTCTGAGCGAAGAGACCGAGTCCAAGGTAGCATTGACCCTCTGATCCTCTGCAGGTGACCTTCCACCCCAGGGGCAAGAGGTCAGTCCCCAAAAGGGAACATCCAACTTGTGCTGTATCCGGTAAAGGTGGATATCCTCAGCCAAGCCCGACGATGCATAGCCACTGCGCCGCCACAGACCTGCACATGGAGTCCCCAATGTCTAAAGCAGTCTGGAGCTGCTGTTTGGCCACTGCCTGGTCCCGCACCTGCCTGACCGTAGTCTGCAGATCCGCGGGAAGATGAGGGACGACCTCATCCAGGGAGCCCAACAGGGCATGAGAAAATGTGCCATGAGGATGGCCGAACTGGCTGGCGAAGGCCGAGAGAGGCGCTGAGCACAGACTTTTCGCCCGCATAGTCCAATTTCCTGGACCCTTGTCGGGAGGTTTGTCCACATCCTGGCGTTCCGCATCGCAGCAAAACGCTGTCGGTAACCAACCCCTCAGCGAGGGGTGTTCAAAACCGGACAGAGAACCGGTAGAGACGGCATACTTCCTGGCCATCCTGGCCAAGGCGCAGGGACAGGAAGTAGGCGCGCCAGAGCTCCAAGGCCGACCCACTATGGCCTCGCCACCGAAAGGCCTCCCAGAGGATCCCTCGGTCCAGAATCTCCGTGAGGGATACCTGGCCCGTTTAGAAATGGGTTCGAGCTTCATCCCGGAGGACTCAGAGATGAGCGCAAGCAATCCTACGAGGGACCAAGGGCTATAGTACACCGACTGTCCTCCTGAGGACTCCAAGTCCATTCGCTTGGAGAAAAGGAGAATCATCCTCGGACTCGAAGAGTCCTCAAAGAGCTGCTCGGCCTGAGCCACCCTCCACCTGCGAGGTCTATCGGGAGTGAGGGTGACAGACAGCCTATGGGCAGTCCCCCGAGCCGACCAAGAATTTTGGTCAGAGCCCCAACTAACGACTGTGGAGGGCGGAGGTTCCACCGAATCGGTGGGGCAGCTGGAACTGGTCAACAACCAGCCTGGGGAACAGGCTCCTCGGCTAAACGAGGGTTGTTTCGGCCGCTCCGGTGACAGACACTTAATGGTCAGGAAGACGACGGCGCCGGCTTATTCCCGGTCAGAAGAGCTGTTGCCACATGAGTTCTCATACCTCCGACGCAACTGCGCGGCCTCCCCTCGCCTGAGGAGGAGAAGAGGATGAGCGGCGTTGCTTGCCGCGGTGCCGAGACGAGACCGCCTATGACGGCGGGATCGGCTGGACCGCCAAGACGTCCGGCACCAAGACCCTAGGCTAAGCCAAGGACGGTGCGGGAGGGTGTCGCGGGAATCGGCACTCCCCTCGGTTGAGACGATTCAACGAAGGCTCCGAACGGAGGCACAGAGCGAGCGATGGGATCCTCAACTCCCACCGGGGAACCGGAGAGGATTCTCAGCTTCTCCAGCCGACAACCCGTCCAACGGGTGAGAAAAATCTCACGCTGCTGACAGGAGTCTCGATCAACTGGCCTGACGGGACACCGTGGAAACCAGTGGCCGAGCCGAGAGGTCGACCGAAGCCCACGGCCGACTACTAGGGAGAGGGATCTTCCTGCTCCCAAGAGCGTCGACGGTGAGACTACTCTTGTCTCTCTTTTGGACGAAAACGGTCCAGAAGAGTTGGACCCTCACCTTTTGTCGAGAGGTCAGACAAAGCTCCTTAAAGGAAGCCGAATAAGAGGCACCGAGAGATAGCGGGACAAATGCCGCAGAGCCGAGGTAGAAGCGGCCTGGCGCTGCCTCCTCTTCGAGGGCGATCATCTGCTTGAGCTGATCCGGCCGAGCCCGCCGACACCGCCGACTGGGCCTCTTTTGATTTTACCGAGGAAATCTCTTCTCAGGACGCCCAGTTGTAAACGGGCAGCACGGTCTTCGAGGACGAAGGCCAAAAGGAAGAGCACAGGTCGCAGGCTCGCGGGTCATGCTCAAGGCCCACAGTAGACGACGTGGAGTGCGAATCCGCCCGAGACATCTTCTGCCCAAGAAGGGCATCTCCGAACCGGAGTCGATTTGTCCATTGCAACCGCAAGGGAGAGAAGACCAAGCCTTTTAGCAAAACTTTTTAATTTCGAAAAGTCAAGAATTAGGAACCAGTCTTATACACAGAGCGCTATGAGGGAACCTGAGCCTGCTGTAAGGAAGATCTGGCATCATGGGGCGGAGCCGAGAGTTTTACCACCCGGTGGGTGGGAGGAGCCAGCTTGAAGACCTTCCGCAAGATTTAAGCGGCAAGGAACCTGCTAGACAGTGTGGATGAACAACATATCCATGTCCCTAGAACACAATATTTCACTATCAAATGGCCGGTTCAGCGAACCGAGCCACAATTTACAAGTTCCACACAGAAAACAGAACAATTCCTATCTAGTACTCACGGCACCACAAACAGAGACTGAACCGACTATGGATAACTTTTTCGGTTTAAAAAACGAATAAAACTGGAACTTTAATAGACTTTCGAACCGAGACTGATGAGAAATCTCCGGCCACCGCTCAGTGAGACGGAGTAAAGAATCTGACTGTTTAAGTTCAAAACACTCAAGACAGAGACTTAACCCAACTCGAGCTCAGCATTCTATGCCCTGCATAGAAAGTTAACTCTTTGTTCTCCAGGGCAATTCAAAGGCTGGTAATCACTGCAATTGTCAGAATACAGCAAGACTTCGTGTTATTTGAAACATTAACATCGCTGATGAGGTGTTTCATGCTCTCTTTTGTGAAACACCCTGTGGGCTTCTATGACATTTGGCCCGCTCGGGGTAGTTTATTTTTCTGTATCTGTTGTTTGCTATTACGACCATTGTTTATTATGGTTCTGTTGCAGTTCAAATTCAAAACCTTTACTGTAGTTTTATGTTGGTTGTGGCTTCAACTGTGGTTCGAACTCAAAAGAGACATTAGTTTAGACATTTTATAGTTAATTTGAGTTAGGCTCGACACTTTTTGGTTGGCTGTGCATATATCTCTACATATATAAGTTTGTTCTGCTCACTGTAATGATCAACCTGTTTTGATATGTTAATTGAGGTCTGCTTTCTGTATCTTTAAATGTGGCTCATATTACATTTGGATGTAGGTTGCTAGTCTCCGTTAATCTTATGGAGGCTTTTAACAATAGATGTGTAATCTATTTCTCATGTTCACACTTTTCCCACCCCTTTTCCCCTCTAGCAGGTCATCCTGTGTACACCCTCCTCCTATGCCACTGAATTACCATTTATAGTTCAGCAGCTTTCTCTTGCCCCGTTCATTTCCTCTTCTTTACCCCATGTTGCCAGGCACTACTTCTCACTCCCTATGCGCCCTCTCCCATAACGCCATTATATGGCCACTGCAACTTGTGTAACTAACTGGCTGGTTGAGGGACCCATGACAGCATTACAGGCTGTGCCTAGTGGCAGTACCTCTGGCTGCAGCTCAATTCCTGCCAAGAGTCTGACTATATCAGTCACCCCAGGAGGTTCCAGATGGGAGTAACACTGTCCCTTGGGCTTATCCTCTTTCTTCCTCATCCTATGTTCCCCTACTCACTTTCAGAGCACCATACCTCCACTCAGAACATGGCTATGCTTTTGTATTGGAATCCTCTTTCTAGCTATAAATGGACATTGGTTCATGCCACTTTTTCCCGCTGTACTTCTTTTGTGGCATCTCTCCATTGAGAGTTGGCTTGAGTCCTTTCAGACTGGTTATTAATTTTGTTATACTGGAGCCATTCCTTGGTGTTCTAAATCTCCTCCTACATATTGGGTCAGGCTTTGTATACCAGGTGCTCTCGCCGTGAGATGTGGATTGTCATTAAGATTTTTTACTACAGCTTTATTTAAATTAGGTTATTCTGTTCACAGTTTCTTAGTGAGTTTGGTTGTTTCTATTTTTTGAATACTGTGTTATCAGAATATTTGACTGTAAGGGCCTAGTCTGAGCCGGATAAATTACAGAACCTAAACCAGATTAGTATAGGATCCCTGGTATCAGTAGGAGGCCTGTACTGTGACAAATACTTTTCTTATTTTGCTAGTTGCATCATGGCTTCTCTTTCTGTATTTCATGGAATGTTAGAGGGACGACCTCCTGGTAAAAAGAAAACATATTCTTTCCTGCCTTAATCTCTGCATGCTAAAATAGTACTCTTGCAAGAAACTAAGCTTGGGAGGAAGAAGCTCTAAAGTTTTACAGAGAATGGGTGGGGAAAGAAGCAAACAGTAGGACTTCTCTTCCAAAGCCGGGTATCAACATTAATGCATAAATCACTCCAATGGTTTGTACTGACTTCAAATTCAGACATAGCTGGAAGATGGGTATTTGTGAGGTTTGGCACCCCAGAAGGTCCCTTGATGAGTGCCAATGTATACAAACTGAACCACGATGATCCAATAGTGTTTAATGATCTTCATCATTCCTTCATGACTCATATGTCCCCGATACTCCACTATTTATGGGTGGAGATTTTAAAATGACTGTGAACGCTCTGTATGGACAGGAGTACAGGTCGTCCCATACAGCATGTCAGATCCTTAGCTGCTCTTCAGGACATGAGGTCTATAGTTTCTCTTCAGTATATATGGTACCTACAACATCTTCATACCCTGGACTATTCCTACTTTTCTACCACACATTCAACATCTAGTTGTATTGACTTTTGGCTGACCTCTCCCACGGCATCTCGGATGGTACTGGACTCTCATATAGCTCCACAATCGTTTCGACCACACTCTGGCTGAGCTTATAGTAAATTGAGGCCCTGTTACCCTCTTATCTGCTACCTGGCAACATGACCCCTTCTCTTACAGAATCAGGATTTTGCTGCCTGGCTTCGAAAAGAAGCTTCCAACTTTTTGAGCTGAATGATACACAAGACACTAAAAAGGCCAATCTATGGAAATCTTTAAGGCTTTTATTGGGGTCATATCATGGCATAAGCAGCTCCTTGCTGTAAAGCTCAGGAATTGATTCAGAAAATACCTGAAGCACAGTTGGTGGTGAAGGAGACAACGCTTAATAACTCAGTCCCTGGGCCCTTGCAATCCTCTCGACTGAGAGAAATACGATCCCTCTGGATGCAACTCAACTTCCTTGCTATTTGGAAGGTAGAACTTGCTTATGCCTAAAACATAAGTTCTGGAACAGTAGGGGAAAAGTGGGAAACTGTTGTCATACAGACTGCGTAAGCAGCAAGCAGACATATCCATATTTTGGTTCTAGCTCATTCCAGACCCAGCCTGAGCAAATAAACAGCCTCATGAGATCCTTCTACAAGGAGCTCTATTCTTCCCAAGGGCCACTGGATCATGGTAAGCTTAGTGATTTCCTGGCAGATTTAACTCTTCCACATTAATGGAGGCCCATGAGGCCCAGATGGAAGCTCCATATGCGCTCACAGAAATTCAGTCAGTCATCTCCTCCTTATCTCCACATAAGGTGCCTATAAGTGATAGTATACCAATAGGATTAAATCACTTAATCCCTGAAATAGCATCCTCTGTCCTTCACTCTGTTTATCTTGAATCCCATACTTCTCAATGCCTCTCTCTGTTGATGGAAGAGGCAGCAATTACAGTTTTGCCAAACGAGGGTAAGGATATTACAGCAATGGGTAGTTACAGGCCTAACTCACTTATAAATGGTGATGCAAAATTCTTGCTAAAGTTTTGGCCACTAGACTGAGCTGATCCATCCTTACCTCATCCATCCCTCCCACCCAAGTATGTTTTGTGCGCAGTCGTCTTAGCACTGACCATCATACAGCCCTCTTTTCCTTGATCTCTAGTATCTTCTACTCCCACTCCAGCAGCAGCAGTTGCTACTGACTCTGAAAAGCTTTTGACTCAGTGGAGTGGGGGTACTTACAGGCTCTGTTAGGATGGGATTTGGCCCTCACTTTGGGAAGTGGATACAGACCGTTGTCTACTTAGCCTAGTGTTAGGATACTGATTAATTTGACCCTCTCGGACCCATTCAGACTAGAGAGGGGTACCTGACAAGGCTGTCCCTCTCCTCTTTGTTTTTTGTTTTGGCCATAGAACCCTTAGCTCTGGTAATCTGACACCCTCAATTATTAGGTAGTCAGACTGATCATTAAAAGTCTGCACTCTGTTATACGCAGATGACTGCCAGGTTCTTCTCTAGAATGCACCCTCCAGCATCACATCCTCCTCTGCCTCTTTTTTTTCTTTCTTTGTATTATTTCTTTATTTCCCACACTGGTCCCTTAGGTCTTCTCTCCAGCTCTGCTCCACCACCCAGTATCCCGCTCTGCCTGAGGCCCTCAGTGTACTATCTCCAAATCCTCCTTCATCTCCTTCCCAGGAGAGGAGAGCAGTCTCATGGACACCAACTTCTCGACAACCAGAGTCCGCTCAACCCGGGTCACCAGTGTGGAAAGAGGTGTGGCGCCCAGCGCCAACCCTCAGTGCCACGGGCTGGCCCTCCTCTGCCTTTTGACCTTCTTCCAAGAACTGTTGGGTCTTAAAACCAGTCTCAATAAGACAGAGGTCTTGGCACTTAATATCTACTATAAACAGCAGAATGCTGATGCCTTTGGTCTGAAATGGTCTCCTAGGGGTATTAAATACCTGAGTATTTGGGTCAGCCCGGATTTGGTTGGGATGGTATAGTGCAATTGAATGCCACTCCTGAAAAAGCTTAAAGATGACTGATTAGTGGAAACTTCTACATTTTTCAGTAGCAAGCAAAACTGCAGCAATTAAAATGGTTCTGGCCCCCAAACTGATTCAATGCTTTGCCCAGTTAGCTGTGGACATTTCTGCCAGCTGGTTCTCCAAACTGGATAACGTGATTGGAGATTTTCAGTGGGAGGACAAACCTCCCGATCCAGTAAAGCCAAATTAAGGGCCATGGGAGAAAAGGAGGCTGGGGCCTTCCTTGGTTCTTTGTTACCATGTGGCATTTGATGTGCCCAGGCTCTGCACATGCTCTCTTTATCTACATCACACCTGTTCCCCTCCCTTATAGGTGAAGATTTGAGCTACAAGTGACCCAGTGTATAATACTGCCAGTTCACTTTTTCATATCATTTTCTGATATCCTATCATCAGGATCTACTGTTGTTCCTACACTACGGGCACGGAAGAAACTAAAAACCTGGTTTTAAGAATCTCTTACCCCTCACTCATTACTTCTCCTTTGGCAGAACCCATTAATGACAGTGGGGAGAAGTCAGTGCTGTGGGCACTGGCTTTCCAAAGGTATTTATCGCAACCCTCTAGTATGCATCTGATTCACCAGAGAACCTCAAGGCATGCTTTGACCTTTCAAAGAAGGATTTCTAGAAGTATTTCCAACTTCAGAGTGCCATTACTGCCCGTCAGAAATCATTTCCTCTCAATTCCCTTTAACACCTCCTCTCTGACTGCAAGCATGGTTGAATAGCCCTAAGGGCAAGGCGGGATTGATTTAAAGAGCATACTGTGCCAGATACCTCTGACAAAACTAGGCATACACGGTCAAGGGCAGTGCAGCTGTCCATCGCTGAAGAGCACTGGTCCCAGTTGTGGCAGCTAGTCCACAAAGCTTGCCCAGACACCAGAAGCCTCCTTATTCAGAACAAGATATACAGGTTACTCACCTGTAACAAGAGTTCTAAGAATGGTATATGTTGTTCATCCACACTTATTGGCAGGTTCCTTGCCACTTTAAATCTTGCGGAAGGTCTTCAAGCTGGCTCCTCCCACCCACCCGGTGTTAAAACTCTGACTCCGCACCATGACGCCAGATCTGGCCGCTGGAGAAGCTCAGGTTGTGCGTCGAGCCGGGAGGTCGGGTGGGTCGTGAGGATGAACAACATATACCATTCCTAGAACTCCTGTTACAGATGAGTAACCTGTATTTCTAGGGACATGGATATGTTGTTCATCCACACTTACTGGCAGACTTAGCAGTTCTCCGGGAGGAGGGAGGCAAGGCGCACACCCCTACTTAGCGAATAAAGACTGGAGAACCGAGGCCCCAAAACCAGCATCCAAGCGTGACTCAAGGTCAATGTGGTAATGGGTAATAAAGATGTGTGCTGACTTCCAGGTAGCAGCCCTGCAGATTTCCTGGATAGGGACATCCCTGGAAGCAGCCACCGATGCAGCAGTATGACGGGTAGAATGAGCTCTTATCCTCTGGGAGGCTCCATGCCCGCCAACTTATAGCAGCGATCTATGCAGGAGGTGACTCACCTGCCTATCATCCGCTTGGCTGCAGGCCTGCCAGATGCGGCCTCAGCGTAGGGTGACAAACAGCTGGCTGAACCTCTCCTCGACCTTCCACGCCGCGCTCCTTATATAATAAGCTTAGCTCTCTAGGGTCCAGAGTATGGAGCCTATATTCGGCCTCCGAGGTGTGATTGGGGTAGAACACCGCAGAGTCAGCACCTGGTTAAGGTGAAACTCCGACACCACCTTCGAAGGAATTTCGGTGAGGGTGCAGGACAACCTTGTCCCTGTGGAAGACCAGGTAAGGAGACTCGATGCAAAGCGCCTGGAGCTCTCCCATCCTTCTGGCTGACGTGATAGCCACCAAGAAGGCGGTCTTCCACGACAGGTGAGAGAGATCACACCTGTGCATTGGTTGAATGGCTTGCCCATGAGCTTTGCCAGTACCAGCAGTAAATCCCACGGAGGTGGAGGTACGCACCGGAGGAAATGTGATCAAGGCCTTTGAAAAGCCCAACCACCTTTTCCTGCACCACCACTGCCCCCGGCCCGTGCCTGGTAAGCAGAGATGGCTGCCAGGTGCACCTTTAGGGTCACGACCTAAGCCCCTTGACTAGAAAGGGACCATAAATAGTCCAAAATGCTTGCCACAGAACAGGAGGAAGGGTCCAAGCCCTTGTTCTGACACCAAATGGAGAATCTCTTCCATTTGAAGACGTAGCATTTTCTGGTCGACTCCTCACGGGGACGCCTCAACAACATTGAGGACCTCGTCGGAAAGACCCAAGGCCTGGAACTCTAGCAGCTCAGGAACCAGGCCGTCAGGTGCAGGATTGAAGGTCCGGATGGAACACCTTCCCTGATTGACTGAGAGCAGGTCCGGGCGAGCTGGAAGCTGCCTCGGAGCCTGGAGCTGAGGCTGAGGAGATCTGGTACCAGAACTGGCGGGGGCCAGTCTGGGGCTATCAGGATCACCTGCGCCTTGTCCCTCCTTGCTTTGAGAAGCACCTTGTGAATCAAGGGAAATGGGGAAAGGCATAGAAGAGGCCGGGGTCCACAGCCTCGAGAAGGCATCCCCTGCAGCGACCCCTGCTGAGGCGGGCATGAAACAGCCTCAGCTTCACGTTCTCCCTGAGGCAAACAGGTCCATCTGAGGTGTGCCCCAGTGGGAGAACAGATCTTGTACTACCTCAGGCAGGAGAGACCACTGTGAGATGCAGCCCCTATCCCGCTCAGGGCATCGGCCAGGGTATTGGAGGCTCCTGCCACATGAATGGCTAGGAGATCCGCCTCCAGGCTGCGCACGAGTGACCAAATGCGGAAAGCTTCCTTGCATAGAAGCATGGAGCGTCCGCCCTGGCGGTTCAGGTAGTACATGGTCGGGTATTGTCCGCCTGGACTCGGACCACTTGACCCCGGAGAAATGGAGCAAAGGCGTGAGAGCTAGGGCGGACCGCCAGAGCTCCAGCAGGCTGATGTGGCATCGACTCCAGGGGACCAGAGGCCATGCACTCGGTGTTCCCCAGATGGGCACCCCAACCCATCAGAGAGGCATTGGTCGATAGAGAGAGCGGTCGGCTCGGGCGGACAAGCAGGGATGCCCTCCTGCAGATGGAATGGAACGGTCCACCACTGGAGAGCGTTCCACATCTCCTGGGTCACTATCACTAGCTGGTCCAAGGATCGCAGCGTTGTGACCACTGGCTGGCCAGTCCCCACTGAAGGCGCATGTGCCAGCGGCCCATGGACCACACTGGTACAGGCCGCCATGAGACTCAGAAGGCAGGAAGTCCTGGGCAGGACGCGATTGCCCAACCAGAAATTATTGGGCAAAGGAGGTAAGAACCTCGGCCCTGTCCGCGGGAGCGTGCTCTGGCTCAAGAGTCGAGCTCTGCCCCGATGAACAGGATCACCTGCTCGCCTCGAGTTCCACTTGGCCTCATTGATGAGAAGGCCAACGAGAGCAAACCTGGAGGGCCAGATCTCTGGACCGCTCCACCTCCTGTCTGGAGGAGGCTGCTATCAGCCAATCGTCCAGGTAAGGGTACACCGGACCCCTCGGCGCCCAGAGAATGCTGTCACCACTGCAATGCATTTGGTGAAGACCCTGGGAGCTGGAGATAAGCCAAAGGGCATGGCTCGAACTCAAAGAGGGATCCCTCTGCTCGAAAGCGGAGGAATCTCCGATGTGACGGACGGATAGGGATGTGAAAGAATCGTCCTGTAGGTCCAGAGAGCAGAACCACACGCCGTGTTCCAGGGATGGTATTATCTGCGCCAGAGTGACCATCCTGAAGGTTCGAGACCTTAGGAACTTGTTCAGGTCGTGTAGGTCGAGAATGGGCGCCAGCCCCGTCTGTTCGGAACCAGGAAATACCTGGACACAAACCCGGTTCTGAAGGGGTCCTCCACCTCCGTGATCACCTCCTTTTGGAGGAGGAGCGATGTCAGCTCGGCGAGCCGCCAGTGAGGCTGACGGACCCGAGGCCCCAGTGCGGCGGCTCTGAAGGGGGGCCTGCTCGAATTCCAGAGGTAGGCCTTTCCCACCACCTCCAGTACCCACCTGTCCGTGGTAACACGGACCAGGCAGAAAGGAAGTGTGTCTGAGCCGCTTCCCGGGGGAACCAGGGGTGAGGTGACAGGGATGGGGCGACACCCCTCAGCCCGTCACTGGGCAGGCTTGGAGGAGGGACCGGCCGAGGGACCTCCTGGGCCTTCCTCCTGCTTCCTGTTGGAGGAAGCCGACGGCTTTGGTTTGGGATACCAAGGTCGAGCCTGCTGGCCCTGACGTTGCTGGGCCGGGCGGCAGTGGGCGCAGAAGGGCCGAAAGGGCTTAGGCTGTGGCTTGCGCCTTGTCCTTCTGAGCGGAAGAGACAGAGTCCAAGGTAGCATTGGACTCTCGATCCTCTGCAGGTGACCTTCCACCCCAGGGCTCAAGAGGTCAGTCCCCAAAAGGAACATCCGCCAACTAGTGCTGGGTATCCGAGGTAAAGGTGGATATCCTCAGCCAAGCCCGGCGACACATGGCCACTGCAGCCGCACAGACCTGGCACGAGTCCCGATGTCTAACGCAGTCTGGAGCTGCTGTTTGGCCCTGCCCTGCCCTGGTCCCGCACCTGCCTGACCGTAGTCTGCAGATCTGCGGGAAGATGAGGACAACCTCATCCAGGGAGCCCAACAGGGCGTGAGAAAAATGTGCCATGAGGACGGCCCGAACTGGCCTGGCGAAGGCCGAGAGGGACGCAGCATAGACTTTTTGCCCAGCATAATCCAACTTGGATTCCTTGTTGGGAGGTTTGTCCACATCTCCATGCCTTCGCACGCCGGAAAACGCTGTCGGTAACCAACCCTCAGCCGAGGGTGTTCAAAACCGACAGGGAACCGGTAGGGGACCGCATACTTCCTGGCCAACCTGGTCAAGGCGCAGGGCAGGAAGCAGGACGCCGCCAAAGTTCCAAAGCCGGACCCACTATGGCTTCGCCACCGGAAAGGCCTCCGAGAAGAATCCCTCAGTCCAGAATCTCCGTGAGGGATACCTGGCCCGTTTAGAAGCGGGTTCGAGCTTCATCCGGTGGACTCCGAGATGAGTCGAAGCAACCCTAAGAAGGACGAAGGCTATAGTCCATTGACTGCCCTCCTGAGGACTCCAAGTCCATGCGCTTGGAGAAGAGGGAGGAACCATCATCGGACTCAGAAGAGTCTTCAAAGAGCTGCCTCGGGCCTCAGCCACCCTCCACCTGCCGAGGTTTATCAGGAGTGAGGGTGACAGACAGCCTATGGGGCAAACCCAAAGCCGACCGAGAATTTTTGGTGGAGCCCCAACTAATGGCTGTGGAGGCGGAGGTTCCACCAGAATCGGTGGGGCAGCTGGAATTGGCCGAACAACCGGCTCCTCGACTACAACGGTTGTTCGGCTGCTCGATGACAACTACTTAATGGCCAGGGAAGGCGACTGGGTGGCTTATTCCCAGTCAAAAGGAGCTGTTGCCACATAAGTTCCTTGTACCTCCGGCGCAACTTGCGCCAAGCCTCCCTCGTCCGGGGAAGAGCGGCGCGCGCTTGCCAGGCCGAGACCGCCTTATGGCGGCAGGATCGTTGGACCGCGAGGATGTCCGAGACCGAGAGTCTCGACCAGGCCGAGGAAGGCGAGGAGAAGTGTCGGAATCGGCACCCCTCGGCTCGGACGATCCCACCGAAGGCTCCGGAACCGGAGGCACAGACGAGCCGACGGGATCCTCAACTCCCACCGGGGAACCGGGAGAGGGATTCTCAGCTTCTCCAGCCGACAACCCGTCTAACGGGTCGAGAAAAATCTCGACGGCGTCGGCAGGAGTCTCGGTCAACTGGCCTGACGGGGACACCGTGAAGCCAGTGGCGGCTGAGGTCGACCGAGTCAGTATATCGACAATGGGAGGGGATCTTTCCGCTCCAAGAGCGCCGACAGAGAGACTTACTTTGCTCTTTGGACCTGGAAAAGGTCCGAAGCTGGACCCTCACCCTTGGTCGAGAGGGTCAGACAAAGCTCCATAAAAGAAGCCAGGCACGAGGCACCGAGAGAGAGCGGGACAAATGCGCAGCGAGGTAGAAGCGGCCCGCCGCCTCCTCTTCGAGGCGATCATCTACTCTAGCTGATCCGCCGAGCCGCTGCCACGGACACCCAATCGGGCCTCTTTAGATTTCACTGGTGGAATTCTTTTCTTGGGCGCCCCAGTTGTAATCAGGCATACGGTCTTCAGGGCGTAGGCGAAAGGAAGAGCACAAGTAAGGCCCTGCGGGTCATGCTCAAAGGCGCGGAGGCAGTAGGCGCCGCAGCGGTGCGGATCCGTCCTAGACATCTTCTGCCCGCAAGGGCACCTCCAGGCTCGGAGTCGATTTGTCCATCGCGGCGAGGAGAAGAAGACCGAAGTCTTTTTAGCAAAAACTTTTTGATTTCTGAACCTTCAAGAATTAGGAACCAGTCTTAAACGCAGCGCATTAAGGAGGGAACCTGAGCTTCCAAGCGGTAAGGAAGATCTGACGCATGGGGCGGAGCCGAGTTTTACCACCGGGTGGGTGGGAGGAGCCAGCTTGAAGACCTTCCGGCAAGATTTAAAGCGCAAGGAACCTGCCAATAAGTGTGGATGAACAACATATCCATGTCCCTAGAATATGCATTTCTGGTATCATACTCAGGCCAAACTGAAATATTTGGGTCTTCTGGATCATGACCGGTGCTAAAGGTGTGGCGCTCGAATGCCAATCTTCTACACATTCTATGGAGCTGTCCCAAACTTCAGTCGCACTGGGAAAGAATACAAGAATGCTGTAACCAGATTTTGGGTGTCTCTACTGCTGACCCTCAGTTATTCATTGTAGGCCTCCTGGTCCAGTTCCTTCCCTTTCAGATTGCATTTACAATGGCTTCTGATAGTGCTGATGACAAATGATTAGTTCTTACAAGCATATGAGCGTGCGAAGAAGTCAGCAGAAGGCGACCATTTGATCTATCTAGTCTGCATCGCCAGGTTTCACAACGAGGCTACTGTCCCTGCCCACCCCACTCCTCCCATCCTCCTACCCGCAGGCCTTACCTTCTCCCTATGCCTATCCAGCCTCTTTTGAAGCTGCCTACTGTCTTCAGCGAGACCACCTTTTCTGTCAGCACATTCTAAGTGTCCACCACCCTCTCTGTAAAGAGTGCTTCCTGACCTCCTCCTAACCCCCCAGCTAATACCGTGCCCCTCATGTTATGGTGGCCATTTAGTTTAAAAGACTCTCTTTATCCACCTTATTTATCCCTTTTAAGTACCTGAAGGTCCCAATCATGTCCCTCTCTCCTTTCCTCCAGGGGTACATGTTCAGTGCCCATAACTTTTCCTTGTATGCCTTACCCTGCTGACCAGCTATCATCTTTGTAGCCCTCTCTGGACAACCTCTAGTAGGTTGTCCTTTTGAATGTGGGCACCAGTACTGAACTCCATACTTTAGATGTGGCCTCACCAGTGACCTGTACAAGGGCAGTATAACCTCCTCTCTCCTACTACTGATCCCCTCGCTGCATCCCAGCATCTTGTTTGCCCTTGCTGCTGCTTTCCTGCACTCCATGGAGTGCTTCAGGTCACTAGTGATCATCATTCCCAGGTCATTCTCCTCCTCTGATGCAGATACCTGGACTCCATCCAGGTAGTACTCATCCTGGGATTCTTGGCTCCAATCTGCATAACTTTGCATTTCTTGGAATTGAAGCCAAGCTGCCAGATCTCAGACCACCTCTCAGCTTTTCCAGATGATTCTGTAGGTCCTGTATCTCTTCAGCTGTGTCCACTCTCACATAGAGCTTGGTCTTGTTGGTGAATAGGCACATTTTGCCCTAATGCCATCCCTAATGTCACTGTTGAAGACCGAAAAACTGGCCCCAGCACCAAGCCCTGAGGGACCCACTGGTGACCTCTCTGGTGCCAGATAACTCTCCCCACAACTACCCTCTGGGTTTCTATCCATAGCCAGTTTCCACCCATCTGGCCACTTTACCCTCAACCCAGAGGTCCGCCACCTTCCTGAACAACCTTGTGGGGCACAGAGTAAAAGGCCTTGCTGAAACCAGATGGAGGATGTCTACTGTCTTGATGACTCGGTCAAAGAAATCAATCAGATTAGTTTGACACAATCTCACCCCTCCCCCATGAAGCCTTGCATCCTGGAGACCATGTAGATATTCTACCAGTCTTTTCTTAAGTATGGTCTCCATGAGCTTGCACAAGAGTGAAGTCAGACTGACTGGTCTGTAATTCCTGGGTCATCCCATATCTGCTCCGATGCCTGCCAGGTGGCTCCTTAGCACTTCACTCATCTTCCTGAAGTCTGCCCTCCTAAAATCCAAGATTTTAGTCTTAGTCAGGATGCCTTCCTGCCCGTATCTAACTGGAACCACACTGTGCAATGGTCACTCCCACCCAGGGCTCCCTGACAGTTACTTGTTGTACATGCTCCCCATTTGTGAGCACTAGATCAAGAATTGCCTCTGCTCTTGTTGGTTCAGTGACGCCCTGAGCCAGGAATCCATTCTGCAGTCCTTCCAGATCACCTGACTCCTAGCATATGTTGTGGATGGTGCTCCAGTCCACCTTGGGCAGGTTGAAGTCCCTACAATTACCACCTCTCTGTTCCTGCAGCTTCCAATATTTGTGAGCTCAGTTCCTTGTCTCTCTCCTCATCCTGGCTGGGTAGTCTGTAAACCACCCCCAACCTCACCTTTCTCCCTCTGTTGGACTGCAACTGAACCCATAATGCCTCTATCTTCCCTTCCTCCGACTCTCCCTCGCAAGTTATTCCCTCCTGATGTAATATGCCACCCCTCCCTCGCCTCGACTACCCTGCCCCTCCTGTATAGTTTGTATCCAGGGATCGAAGGTCCCATTCATGGTGTGGTGTTGCACAAGTCTCGCTTACTGCCACTATATCCACCCTCCTGTCTGCTAATAACACCTGCAGGTCGTCCATCTTGTTTCCAAGACTCCAAACATTCAGAGACACCACCCTCCACCTAGAATCTGATGTCCTTCCCTTTTCTTACATTTCTCCCCTCTGTCATCCCCCCCATCTATCCTTGTTATGTGTTCTTCACCCCTCCCTCCTTTGCTTTTTCTCACCCTTCCACCTCCTCCTTCTAGATCTCTTCCATCACTGTGGGGAAGGTTCACTGACCTCCTCCTCTCGGAGTCTTTGGGTCTGCCGCCTGCTGCCCCTCCTTAGTAGTTTAAATTAAATGTAGTAGTTATGTATTCCCCGGTTTTGTCCCGAGCACCCTAGAACCTTCCCTACTGAGATGTAGCCTGTCTGGTGAAAAGAGTGTTTTGTTTGACCAGGTCTCTTCCCAGTCCCCAATACAGATGAACATCTCCTTCCTGCACCATTTTATCAGCCATTCATTAAAATCCTCTATTTTTCTTTTCTTGGCTGTGCTGGCCCTTGGTACTGGTATCACCTATGAGAAGGCTAGCAAGCTTGCTTCCTCCCTGCAGATCTTCCCTAACTCCCTGAACCTACTTTGCACTATCTCAACCTCCTCCCCAGCTAGGTCATTGGTTCCCACGTTTATAACTAAATTAGGTTTACCTCCAACTTCCCTTATTATTTCCCTATCCTTGGGCCCACCTTCCCGCTGTCATCCCTGGCATACAAACCGCCTCCTGCTTGCATCTGGGTCCCTTTCCTTCCCAGTGAATACCCTTAATTATGGAGTCCCTATGACTGCCACCCTTCCATCCCCTGCACCCATGCTCCCCATCCTTCTTTTCTTACCTTCGGTACCAGCTGCTCCCCGCCTAACTGCTCGCGCTGCACCCTGGTGAACTTATCTCTGCCTCCACTATTTATCCCAACTGTTTTCCATCTCAGCTCTGCCCTCCCTTCTGGCTATCTGTATCTGCTTACACTCTTCCTCCTCTTCCTTTCCTTTCTCTCCCCCCAAATTCTCCACTCCGCTTTGCCTGCCTCCTCTCCCTGCCCAACCTGACTAGTTCCTCTCCCCTCCCCTGTACTCCTACACTCATCCCTGGCTCAACGTGACCTCCTACCTCACCTCCTGCTGCCTCCTCCCTCCTTCCAGACAGTGGTGTAAATCTATTCAGTAAAGGCACCCCTTTAGAATTTCCCACCCGATGCTATTCTCACATTTTCACCATTCTCCTTATCAGTTGCCATTACTCCACCCTGGGCTTCCTGGTCCTCTGAGGAAGAGAGACTCCTGTATACTGGAGGACCTCCCGCTCCCATCTCCTGCTTGATGCCCTTGCTCCCTGGACAACACCGTTCTGCCTTTCCCTCCACTGTTCTGCTCCTCTGACTTCCCACACCACCCTCCCCAGCTCCCATCTCAGCAGTCTTACTTCAGCCCTTAGCTGCTCCAGGCTGTTACACACTGGACAACCCCTTTATTCTACACCACACCAGAAACACTGCTGCTCCACAACTTGCAGTTTACCACTCTCCTGCCTTCCATAATGTACCTATCCAGCCAAATCCTCCCAGCCCAGCTTCTCCTAGCCTCCAGTTATACACAACTATAAAATTCAAAATATATCAATTTTATCGGCGACCGGGTTCGGGAGGACTCGGTCGCTGGAGACTCAGCTCGAGGAGTGGAGTGGGACGTCTCCACCACTGCTCACCTACTCCAGGGGTGGGAGGGAGACAGGGTCACAGACGGTACCTCTGGCGGAGGCCGGGAAGATCAGTCACAGCGAGCCTGGACGCTGGGGGTGTGGTGAACGTCGGCTCACGCCTTGACGTTCGTGGCACACCACGCCCCAGAAAAAGCGAAATACCAGCCTCCGGGTTCGCCGGATGATGGCTGCCCGCCTCGCTGGCCCGGAAGTCCTGTGCCCTCCGATCCCACCTCAGCAGCGCCCAGGGACTGATGCCTAGTACGCTGGGACCCGCCCCCACTCGGTGTCTTTCCCTCGGAGGAACCCACCCGCAAAGGGATATGCCGGGCCACCCTGGGTCGGCGATTTGAGGTGAGGGAAGAGGACAGGACGAGGGTCACGAGTAGCATGCGAGCCGAAAGGAGTGGGCAAAATCCGAGGCGAGATCGAGGGAAAAACATAACACACACAAAAAAAAAATATATCAATTTTACAACAAAGGAGGACAAAAGAGGTGCCATTAATTACTCAGTGGCTAGCTGCAGTTAAGAACCTGGCTCGTTTGGACAAACTGTACCATTTGCCAAGAAAACTATGGCCTCCTACAAGAGGCATGGCCAGTTTTTCTCTTCTCTGTATACGGTCCAAAATCCTGTATGAATGCCTGAATTATCAGACTCCATCAGATGATAATGGTGAATTTGTTCACTTTCTGTTATTCATATCATATTTACCAACTTGCATGTATTTTAAAGCTCTAAGATATAACCAGGGCTACATTAATCATATATTAATCACCCCAGGTGCGTAATGTGGCAAGAGGTGAAAGCGAGTGCCACATGCCCCGGATAATTAACAGACAATTAATGTAACCTCTTGGAGTACGTTATTGCTTTTATAGCAATGTAGAAAGAAAAGTTTCTCTCTAGTGAACAATCTTATTTTTTTTATTCAAATGTACTTCATTTCAGTTCTCAAATAGTCCTTCCACATTTGATTGGAATCTATCAGCTCCCCATGTTCTGATCCTCTGTCTGAGTTCAATGAATGGTGTTTTGTAGTTTTAGATGTTTCAGCTGGATGGTCTGGTGAGCGGTCACTAGCGTAACAAAAATGTACATACAAGTTGATGAAGCAGTATTGCACAGCGGTTTAAGGCTCTGAGCTGCAAACCTAGAGACCTGGGTTTGAATCCCACCGCCCCCACTGGCACAGTGTGTGACCCTGAACAAGTCACAACTTCCTTGTGCTCCCAGGCCGCACCTGTAAACAAGCTATCAGCTTAGTGTCTCTCTCTTGGGTAAAAAAAAAGTTTTTTATACATATTCTGTGTTGTCACTTTATTTGCTGTCCCTGTTGTTTCCAGCACCAATCTGCAGTAAGTTTTTTTTTTTTTTGGTGACCGCAGCACCATGAAGGCAGCCTGAGTATCACCTACATAGGGTTTCACATGCTCTATTTACACAGTTGCCAATAAATGTCGCCATCACAGCAGCGCCATACTAGTTCAAGATCTCCTTCAAGTGTTTCTGTCTTCTTCCGTCGACCCAGCAAGAGTACTGTTACCTTCAGTGGGAAGCAAAACAAAACAAAAGTTTGAACAGAAAGTTGGTGGATCTTGGGGTTGGGAAATGATGGCCAGATGGGTGGAAAACTGGCTGAGGAGCAGAACCCAGAGGGTGGTTGTGGGGGGGACAGTTATCTGGTACCAGAGAGGTAACCCAGTGGGGTCCCACAGGGCTCGTGCTGGAGCAGTGTTGTTCAATGTCTTCATCAATGAAATTGGGGATGGCAATAATGGCAAATGTGCCTATTTGTGGATGACACCAAGCTCTGCAGGACAGTGGACACAGCTGAAGGGATACAGGACCTACAAGAAGATCTGGAAAAGTTGGGGAGGAGGACCAGGATCTGGCAGCTTGGCAGTTATGCATATTGGAGCCAAGCATCCCAGGACAGAGTACTACCTGGATGGAATCTGAGTATCTGCATCAGAGGAGGAGGATAAGGACCTAGGAGTGATGATCACTAGTGACCTGAAGCACTTCATGCAGTGCAAGAAAGCAGCAGCAAAGGAAACAAGATGTTGGGATGCATATCTAGGGGATCAGTAGGAGGGCGAGGAGGTTACACTGCCCTTGTACAGGTCACTGGTAAGGCCTCATCTAGAGATGGAGTTCAGTACTGGTGCCCACCTCAAAAGGACATTAACCTGCTGCAGATCATCCAGAGGAGGGCTACAAAGATGATAGTGGGTCAGCAAGGTAAGGCATACAAGGAGAGGTTGAGGCAGTAGTGGCTGTAGCCACAAATGGTTACCAGGGCACAGCTGAGGCACAACCGATGGCAGCCAGGGCACTGATATATTGTTACTATGGGGAAGCTCTGCACCATATGGGGCACCAACTGGGGCACAGCATTTTTTACTGGGGGCACGTGCCTGGCGGGCTGGTGCAGAACCACCACTGGGTTGAGGGCACTGAACATGTACTCCCTGGAAGACATGAGAGAGAGGGGACATGATTGGCACCTTCAAGTACTTGAAAGGGATAAAGAAGGTTGATAAGAAGAGTCTCTTTAAGTTGAGTGACAACCATAACACGAGGGGCACAGTCTTAACCTGGACGGTGGGAGGTTTAGGAGGGGTCGGGAAGCACTTCTTCACAGAGAGGGTGGTGGACACTTGAAATGCACTGCCGGAAGAGGTTACCTCGATGAAGACAGTGGGCAGCTTTAAGAGAGGCTGGGATATGCATGGGGAAAAGTAAGGTTGATGAGTAGGAAGGATGGGAGGAGTGGGGAGGGAGGGAGGGCAGGCGCAGGGACATTAGCTCAATCTGTGGACACTGCAATATGAGCAGACTTGATAGACCAAATGACCTTCTCTTCTGCTGGCTTCTTCGTATGTTCATATGTAAGCATAGTTCGAGACAAACAGCTGACAGAAGTTCAGAATGTGGTTTAACAGTCGATTGGCATTTTGTTTTGTTTTTAATGAACAACCTAGACATTTACTTTCAGGAGCTGATCAATGCTTTCAGGGACTCAGTGGATAGAAACACAGATCGTGTTCACCATCTGTGATAGTTGCCTCTGTCACTTGATATGTGCTGCAGTGACAATTTAAACCAGATTTTCTTTGTCTCTGAATTTACATACATGAGCAAGCAGCATTCTTTTAACTACATGAACTGAGCCATAAAAGGTAGATGGGAGGTTTCACCTGTTGGGAGCTTCGAATACTTAAAGAAGGGTAGAAGGGAGGTCAATACTGGGTAATCCATGTACGGAAGCAGTTATGGCAGTTGGCTAAAACTGTCATGGAATGCTGGTGTTAATTCAACATCAGAATTCCATGACAGACTTGATTCAACGTATCACTGTGCTAGTAAAGGGCTCTACTAGCATATTAATCAAAATTAATGCAGTGTAGATTTCATTGAGTTGATCAAGACTATCACGCCAATAAAATCTACATTGCTTTAACTATGTTTCTTGAGTTTTGTTAATGTGCATAGTACATTGCATTTGTTGACTGCTGTATGTACTTTAATCTTCTGAAAATATTGCCCTACAGGGGCATGCCTTAGACAGCTAGTGGTGGAACCCACTCGGGAGGAGCAATATTAGACCTGGTACTCTCAAATGGAGAGAGGATCACAAATTTAGAAGTCAGTAGACATCTGGGAACAAGCAACCACTGCACAGTGTGCTTCACAATAAACACAACCATAAAGACAATCCATACAAAGACAAGGATACTGGACTTTAGAAGGGCTGACTTTGGCATAATGGGTGAATACCTGAGGAATGCATTGGCAAATGGCCAGAAAGGAGGGTGGAAGAACAATGGAGAAAATCAAAACTGCCATCATGGAGACAACAAGCCTTTGTGTGAAACAAATGAAAACAAAGCGGAATAAAAACCACTATGGTTCTCAAAAGAGGTGTCAGGAAGGTTGAGGAAAAAAGGCTGCATTCAAAAAGTATAAGGAATCACAGAAGGAGCATGACAGGGACCTGTATCAATTAAAGCAGAAAGAAGTGGGAAGGCAGTCAGAAAAGCAAAGGCCCAAACCGAGGAACAGACAGCCAACTCAGTTAAGAAGGGGATAAAACCTTTTATAGGTACATTAGGAGCATAGAAAGGTTAAGGGTGGGATAGTGAAGATTATCAAAGGAGAGGGGAGGTGGACAGAGGGAGACAGTGAAAAAGGCAGAGATACTGAATGAATACTTTTGCTCAGTATTCACAAGAAGAAGAGGAGGAGTTACCTAAACCAAACAATAGAAGCACTCTGGGTAGTGGTTGACGCCAGTCCATTTACAGAAGAAAGAGTCCTGAAAGAACTCCTAAAACTCAAGGTGGACAAAGCAATGGGGCCTGACGGATTCACCCTAGAATCCTAAAAGAACTAAGGGAGGACCTAGTGACACCACTGACCACACTTTTTAACAAATCATGGCAGGATGGGGTGGTACCTGAGGACTGGAGGAGGGCAGATGTGATTCCCTTCACAAAAGTGGGAGCAAGGCGAAGTAGGAAACTACAGACCTGTTAGTTTGACCTCAGTGGTGGGGAAAATGATGGAATCACTTCTGAAAGAAAGAACTGTTGAGTACCTAGAGGCCAACAGGGCACAGGACCCAAAGCAGCATGGATTCACAGCAGGAAGGGCATGTCAAATGAATCTAATCGACTTCTTTGACTGGGTGACCAAAGTAATAGACCAGGAGGGGGCTATGGATATGACTACCTAGACTTTAGCAAGGCATTTGACAGATCCGCTAAAAAGATTAATAATCAAGTTAGCCAGCCTTGGAGTGGGTCCCAGGGTGATAGCCTGGTAGCAAACTGGCTGCACAACAGGACACAGAAGGTAATAGTGAATGGAACACATTCTGAAGAAAGGGGTTACTAGTGGAGTACCTCAGGGCTCAGTACTGGGGTCCAGTCCTCTTTAACGCCTTTATAGGTGACATTGCAGAGGGTCTGAAGGAAAGGTATGCCTCTTTGCAGATTACACAAAGATCTGTAACAGAGCTGATACACAAAGGGTAGTAGAAAGGATGAGAGGGACTTGGCAAGATTGGAGGAATGGTCAGACATATGGCAACTTAGATTCAATGCAAAGAAGTGCAATGTAATGCACCTGGAAATAAAAATCCAGGAGAAGAGTACACAATAGCAGGGTAGGTACTAACAACAACAGAAATCAGATGACCTAAAGGTGGGTAAGCAATGTGAGAAGTCGGTAAGGAGAGCCAGGGTGATACTGGGATGCACAGGGAGGGGCATCACAAGTAGAAAAAGGAAGTGATTATCCCTCTGTACACACAGTTGGTGAGACCCCATCTGGAGTACTCGTGCAGTTTGGATACCTCATCTACAGCAAGGACATAGACAGTATGGAAGTAGTCCAGAGGAGGGCAACTAAAATAGTGCAGGGTCTACATCAGTAACCATATGAAGAGAGACTGAGAGAGCTTAATATGTATACTCTTGATGAAAGGAGGGACAGTGGGGACATGATAGAAGCGTTCAAGTACCTTAAGGGAATCAACAAAGTCAGGAGGGTAGCATCTTTCAGAAAAAAGATGTGTAAGAACAAGGGCACAATTTAAAGATAGGGGAGACGGCTCAGGGGTAATTTGAGAAATTCTTTTTCACAGAGAGTGGTGGACGCATGGAACCACTTTTCTGGAGAGGTTGTGGGGTCTAAAACAGTGGGGAATTCAAACATGCATGGGACAGACATAAGGCAATTATAGTGGGGGTTGCAGGAAGTAGGCTGTTGGTTAACTAGAATCTGCAGCTTATCCAATTGGTAGGAAATGGGCAGACTGGGTGGGCCAAGTGGTCCTTATCTGCCGTCAAAGTCTATGTTTCTATTAATAAAAAATAACTGCAAAAAAAAATCTTAGACCTTTGAAGTCACACTTGTGCAACCATTACTGCACTGTCAATGAGGTTCTATTGCATCATTATATTTAAATATTTCTTTAAATATTGCTTTGAAGCTTTTAGATGGCATGGAGAGAGCATAGAGACAAGGATGCTATAGGTTGGGAGCTTTAGGCCCAAAATATAATTTGGTGCTTTGCCTGGGTTTTGGGTATAAAACAGAGTGTACTGTGCTCAACGTACACCTCACAACATCTGGAGAGAGAGAAAAAAGATTAACTGACTAGTATTATAGTAAATTCCTGAAAAGTACTTTTCTAAAACAAGCAATAAGCAAAAGGAAATGAAAGCATCAATACAGCTGTGCTGGACAATATCCACCATAAGGTTTACAGAACACCTTTAGATCCCAGCTAATATACAGACCATGTGATTGTAAACATCCTGAATTAAAGATCAATAACTTTCACAGTGAAGCAATCTTCTCCAGTGTGTTGAGAATTGGCAATATCAACTGGAATCTTAAACCGTTCCTCTAAACTTTATGGTGGACATCTGTTCAGCACAGCACGCTATTCTAGTCTCATAAGGGTCCACTTGTACAGTAATATGGTCCTTGTGTCTGTCTTTACATGTTACTGATTCCAACTAGATAGCAATATTGGGCAAATTATTGTTACAAACTGATGTTTTTCTTTCTGTTTTTGCTTGTTAGAAAATACTTTTTCAAGATTTATTGTAATACTAATCAATTGATGATCTTGTTCTCTCTTTCTCCAGTTGTGAGAGATATGGTTAGCACAGTACACTGTTTTATACCCAAAACGCAGGCAAAGCAATTGAATTATGTATTTTGAGTAACGCCCTGACTCCATAGCACTTCTCCTCTCTTGCTCTCTCTGTGCCATCTAAGTGTTCAAAGCAATATTTGTAAAGAAATATTTAAAATATAATTATTAGCACAGAACCTTATTGATAACACAGTAATGACTGAACAAATATGTTATTAAAAAGTTTAAGGAAAGAATTTAATGCTCCATAGATTGCATAGCTTAAATCGAATGTTTTTTCCAGTTGTGGCATCAACTGCATTTTTGTATCTCTGTATATGTGTAATTGTGTTTTAACGCTCATATTGTTCACCTTATTCATTTTATGACACTTTGCTCTCTATATGTAATGCATGATAATTGCTGTTACATTATGCACATGTTGTTTAAAACAGGGCTGCTGATCTATATTACACATTAATCATGTGATCAACCATGTGAGCCTATAGCTCAATAGTGAGAGCACGGACTGTATTCCATGAGCCTGGCTTCAATTTCAGTATGTCACATTATTTCTTTCTCATTACAATTTGTGATCTAAATTGCTTAGCAGTGGCTAATACTATACCAAAACATCAAATTGTCATCTCAACTGTTCCTAGTTGCAGGACTTGTAATACCAATGAAAGGAACTGTGTCTGGGAAGAGTCAGGTTCAAATGTGTGAACCTATGGCTCAGTAGTTAGCATACTGGGATGGGATTCGGGCCCTGGTTCAATTCCCAGTAGTTCACATTATTTCCTTTTCACTACAGTTTGTGATACATTAATTATGTGATGGTCAAATGACCGCTTGATCAGTATGAAAGGGGTATCTTTGTCTTCAGGTACCTGCCCCTGATAAATACCCACCACGTCAAAGCGCTGGCACCTAGCTGTAGTGTCCTAACCAATTAAATTTTCTGCAGTTGTTGTACTTTAAGAACAGCACTACTACCAACTGATGTAACAAACACCTTCAGTATATTTTATGCTCTCTGCCTATTTTTTTAATAGCAATTGAATACATCCTCGGTGTAGGCCATCCTGTCTGTTTACAGAAATAGCAACCTACCTGGCCTAGCCACAGGAGTTGTTAGTAGCAGAACTTGCTGACAATGCTTCTGACCAGAGGCACACTACAGTGTGGCAATTACCATAGCCTGGCCTTCCTCACATCACAACTTGAATTAGCTCCCATGCCAGGTTTCCTGCACAGCAGAGCACTAGTCATTGGGACGGAATGGTTTTTGTATTTTTTTCTATTATTCTTTATGCTCCGATTTCTCTCCACTTTTCTCTGCTCCTCTTGGATTGCACACATGCGTGTATAGAGGCACCCTCGACTACTTGCTGCCCCGCCTACACAGCCACAGATCTCCACCCAGTAGCAGTGGAACTACGGGGGCCTACCTCCCAGGAGAGGAGAGCGCTGCTAGTCCGCCCAATCCTGCTCCTACCCCTCCGGCCCCTGATGACCTAAGGTAGTTCCCAAACCCGGGTCACTGGTGTGTGAGAGTACAGGGCTGACTTGTTTTGTATTTTTAAAGAAAACTACAGCAGAATGCTCCACAAAAACTAAGACTATACCTACCATACAATGGCTAGTCTTGGAATTGTAAACATTAGTGCTGGTTCATAATCGTCAATCAGATCTTGTGTGAGGTATCCAAGTTTTAAGGCTCTGTATAAACAAAGGGAGACAAAATTACAGAAGATAATGGGTTAATGAATTAACAGCAAAACATACGTATATATACAGACACACACAGATACATACACAGTATATATTGCAGGCAGCGCATCTTACTGATGTCATGTCCTTATTTTGTGGCGAACACTGATCTCCTACAGAGGGCTGCAGTTTTAAAAGCAATTGCCAATGTGACTAAGTAAACAAGTAATAGATATTGAAACTACACATCTATTTTATAACAATTGTATGTATTACGAACCCTCGATATTTAGGTTCAGTTTGAGTCCATCGTTTACTTGGTCGCACTGGTAATTGCTGTGTTTATAACATATTGTAAATAATTGCAGAATTTGCACCTTATGGCATATATAGAAAAATGCATATAACAATGCAGTTATACAAATTTTTAACTTGGTTTTTATTCATCCCTTTTCCTCAAAATCAACCCCACCCCACCCTTTTTTTTTCCCTTTTCCCTTCCTCCTCCCCCCCCACCCTCTTTCCTTTTCCCTCCCTCTACTTTCTATTTGAGAGCATAATTGTATGCATTAAAAGATTGGCAAATTTTTTATAAGTGTATTAGTAGGCAATGGTTTATGATACTTTAAAATTGTTATTTATTAAGTTTTGGCTTTTGTTATGAATAATTCTAATGTAGTGAGGTTTTTTTAACTCAGTAAAGCTTGTCACTTTATTTGTATAGACCAATGATATGACACTACATTTGATGATGCCATGACACCTCATCTATGTGTGCAATTTAAATTGAGGTTGTCTGCACTTTGAAAAAGGACGTATCTAGTCCGAAACATGTCAGGCAGGATGTTTTTTCACTTGGATTAAAATGATGTGATGAAATTACTCCTAGCTTCAATTATTTCTGTTGTGTCCCTCTGAGGGGTTGGTGTGTGCCAGAAACCTATTGTATAAACTCCAGATCCTAATTGATCTGCAGCTTACCTTCTCCTTCCTACCACTAGGGCTGCCTTCTGTCTGTCCCATGCATTCTTGAATTCACATATAATTTTAGGATTGTTTGGCTCAGGAAATGGGATGGCTGCATGGAGAAGAATGGGGGCAAAGTAGAGGTACTTAATGTGTAGTTATGTGCCATCTTCGCCAGGAGGGGAGAGACGGAGCTGTGCCATTGGGGGGAGGTGGGGCACAGTTGTTTTGATAGAGGTGGAAAGAGTGAAGACAGGATTCCTAGCATTGAGGGTAGATAAATCCCCAGGCCCAGATGGCATACACCCAAGGGTGCTGAGGGATCTGGCAAAGGAGCTTGTAGATCATTTGGTGGATCTGTTCAATAGTTCACTGAAGCCTGGCATGTTACCACAAGACTGGAGAATGGCAAATGTAGTGCCCTCCATAACAGTGACTACAAGCACTAGCCAGGGAACTACAGGCTGCTCAGTCTGACCTCAATCATATGCAAGCTCATGGAGACCATACTTAGGAAAGGTTAGCAGAGTGTCTGGATGAGAATGGTCTCCAGGATGAGAGGCAGCACAGGTTTATGGGAAGAAGGTCGCTTCAACAAATAGAAAGTTGCATGCTTACTGTAAAAGTAGATCTTTTGGAGACTCTCCCCTCATGCCACACTTTTGGAACGATACCCATGTCAGCGCTTAGGACCACATGGAAACTTCTACTAGCTGGGGCTATCCACGATGACTCATGCATTAGTATCTACATAAATGTGGGTGACCCATTTCTCTTCTGTTCCACACGGAGACTGTGCTCGGAGGACCCTTCTTAGGGAACCATGAGATTATACCAGCACCTCTGATATTAAGAGACGCAGGTGGCAGAGACAGCAGCCATGCAAATTCCCAAGGCAGTATTGGATGCCATACTCCCCTATTGCTGATAAAAAGGGGAAAGAGGAGGGCCAGCATGGCGTAAGGGAAAGGTTCTTAAAGATATACTGTTACGGTAAGTATGTAGCTGCTCTGTATTCTTCAAGAATATCTCTTCCTTAGGCCACCCCTTTGGAACGAGTCCCAAGCAGTACCAAAAGCCATCTAGTAGTAGTACTAGTAGAAGTTGTAAAATGTTTATTCATAAGAGTATTATGAATTGGGATGAAACTCGATTGAGTTAACAACTCATTTACAACGAGGTCCCTGAATGCACAAAGCGCAATGTTATAAGTCATATTTACAACTCAAAGCTAGAATTTATATTGCATAAATACTTACTATATAGTGAAAGGCAATAATAATCATAAGGAAATCACAATATATTTCATCAATGGAATACTGTTTCTTTAACATCACCCCATATCTTCCATGACATACAGTTTCATTAGCACCACCCCAAGGCCAAGCTTCCATTATTACAGCATTGTCTTGTTTTACTGGATGTATTATTTAACCACATTTTATTGTCTTTCCAAGTTTTATCCCACTAAGTTTCTCAGGTTAGAGAATATTATTTCAGCCAGTGCCCCTCTATATATACTGACTGACGGCCCACTTCCAGATTGCACATAGGCAAAATTAAATCAATGGCTGTTGCAGATCTTAAATATTCTGCTTTTCTATTCTACTCACAAGATGGAAGTTGTATATAATGGAAACTTAATAACCAACCCTTTATAAACATAAGTGCTCTTGCCTTCTCTCATCGAGTGTCTGCCAATCCAGCCTATCACATAGCTGGCATTTATGTGTTAATCGAGGCGATCTCAAATAAATCTTGTAAGCCTACCATAAAAGATGTCTAATCTTGCAAGGTCTCCTTTTAAACCACTTCAGTACAAAATGTCTCCATGGTCTAGAATTGGGATAATCATAGAATTTACTAGTTTCTTTTATATCCATACTCATACAGGATCTAAGCATGTATAAGGCCCCTAGTCTTTTCCTACATTCTTTGTTAAACTGTCTATATGAACAGCCCACCTTAGGGAACTGTCCAGCCAGAGCAAGTATTTATAGGACTGCACCTGTTGAATTGGGGATCCCCAGGGTGACCACTCTTAAAGGCAAGTTCCCAGGCATTTCACAGATTCTAGAAAACAACACTGATTGTGGGTTGGGTTTTTTTTGCATTTAGGGTCAGCTTACTATGGTCAAAAAAGTTTGTAATTCATCAAATGCCTTTTGGAGTTTGTCCTGTATTCTATTAACAGTAAGGTCGGATGTATGAATCACCGTATCATCTGCATATAAGTGAAACATGACAGATGAATCTGAAAAGACAAACTATTTACATAAATGTTGAAAAGAAGGGGGCCCAGGATGGAACCCTGGGGACCTCAGAGACAACAGGCACTAATCCAGAGGTTAAATTCCCAACGTAAACTAGCTGTGATCTACCTACTAAATACGAAGTAAGCCATTTTATCCAGTGTCCATTATGCCTAGTGAGGCTGCCCTGGACAGGATGACACCATGGTCCAAGGAATCAAACGCCTTAGATCTGAGTGGATGGTACAGTCTGTTTATGACAGTAGGTCTTGTAGGACAGCAAGGCCAAAGCCCACCTGTCTACGAGAAACAACATCCAGACTGTAATGTTTAGTAAAGGTGTGGACAGTACCGGTGGCTGCAGCACAGATGTGGACATTCCCTTGTGGAATGGCCACAAACCACCAGGAAGTTCCTTTCCGTACTTCCTACAGCAGAGCGTATATACAATGTGCTAGCCATCTGACAAGCACTATTTCAATACAGGGACGCTCTTTCACAGGGTGAACTAAACAAATAGCCTAGAGGAATTTTTGCAGGACTTGGTGTGAGCAATATAGCATCTTAGGATTCTATCTACATCCAAAGTATGGAACAATGCTTCACCCTGATTGACACGCTCCACTGAAAGGTTGATGGTTGATTTAGTGTAAACCCAGACACCAAGTTTGGCAAAAATAATAATAAATAAGGAGGCTCACACATTAGAGCCTCTAGCTCCAAAATCCTTCGAGCTGAAGTGATTGCAACTAAAATAATGCTTTCCATGAAAGAAAGCGTTAGCCACAACCCAGCTGGCTCAAAAGGTGCCAAAGAAAGCTTCCAAGCACATAATTAAGGTTCCATTGGGGAGATTGGGAATGGAGGTTTCATATGAAGAATACCTCTCAAAAAGTGAAGGAGACCTTAACTGAGCTACTGTACACCCAGCAATAGGGGCATGAAAAGCTGATACAGCTGCCCATATCTCGCAACCTCTGCTTCATAAATCAGGGACAAGGCTTAAAAAATCAGGGACAAAGGACCAAAATCAGGACACATCTTCAGAATTGATGCTATCAACTCAAGAAGCTGATAGAATAAAGGGCTTAGTGCAAAAGAAAAAATACTCACCTTAGTAATGTTGTTTCTTCTAGTGGAGTCTTGCTGTATTCTGACATATGCAGTGATCACCAACCTTGAACTGCCCCAGAGAACAAAGAGTTAACTTTCCATGCAGGGCATGGAACGCTGAGCTCGAGCTCGGTTGAAGCCTCTGTCTGCTGTTGTTTAAACTCAACCGTCAGATCTTTACGAGCTATACTCACTGGGCGTTCTGTGGAAACTGTAAACTCACACTAGCCAACTGGCAACTAAATTTGATAAAAAGGGTTTTTGTTTCAAAGCAAAGACTCAAGTCAGAAAACCCAAAGAAACAAACACAACACACACCCAAAATAAAGGAGGGTGAGAAAGGCACCCTCTAGGTGCCAACACTGTTCCTGCTCACCCACATCCCTAAAAAACAGGTTCTGAGAGGGAGGCTGGGACAGAATACAGCAAGACTCCACTAGAAGAAACAACATTAGTAAGGTGGAGTAATTTTTTCTTCAAACAACATGAAGTCTTTGCTGTATTCTGACATATGCAGACTACTACAGTACCTCAAGGAGGAAACAGAACCTACTTTGGGAATAGGCTCTGAAGCACTGCTGTGTTAAACCGAGCATCACTCCTAGCCTGGATATCCAGAGAGTAATGCTTGGTGAATGTATGGACTGTTTTCCAGGTGGCTGCTTGACAGATTTCTAAGATAGGAATATTCCTGGCAGCAGCCAGGAAGCAGCTGTACCTCTAGTAGAGTGAGCCCTCATGCCTGAGGGTGGATTCTACCCAATTTTCGTAGCAGAATTGTATACAAGAGACAATCCACCTGGCAATAGATCTTTTAGTGGCAGGTTTGCCCTTACCGACCTCTCCATAAGTGAGCAACAACTGAGGGACTCAAACCTGTGACCCCTTGGTGCGCTGTGCACGAGTAGCTAAGGGCCCTTTTACGTCCAGGATGGGTAACTAAAATGGTGCAGGGTCTGCACCGAAGACATATGAAGAGAGATGAAAGGAGCTTAATATGTATAGCCTCGAGGAAAGGAGGGAGAGGGGGGACATGATAGAAACATTCAAGTACCTCAAGGAATCAACAAAGTCCAAGAGGGTAGCATCTTTAAAAAAGAGGTGCAAGAACAAGAGGCACAATTTGAAGATGGGGAGGGCAGCTCAGAGGTAATTTAAGAAGTATTTTTCACAGAGAGGGTTGTGGATGCATGGAGCAGCCTTCCAGACGAGGTTGTGAGTCAAAATCAGTGGTGGAATTCAAGCATGCATGGGACAGTTATAAGGCCATTCTAGGGGTGGGGGTAGGAAGAAGTAGGCTGCTGGTTAACTAGGATTTGCAGCTTATCCAGTAGGTAGGGAAATGGGCAGACTGGGTGGGCCAAGCAGTCCTTATCTGCCGTCAAATTCTATGTTTCTATGTAACCTCCTCTTTTCAGAGGAGGAATGGTCAGTGAAGAAAACAGGAGAGACATAGACTGATTAAGGTGGAAATCTGAAACCACCTTAGGCAAAAACTTCCTGTTAGTTCTTAGGACCACTTTATCTCTATGAAAGAGATTAAATCAGGCTCCACTGACAGGGCTTGCATTCACTGATGCGCCTGGCAGAGGTAATGGCTACCAAAACACAAGTTTTCCAAGTCAAGTACTTAAGCTCTGCAGAGGACAAATGCTCAAGGGGGTTGCATAAGCTGAGCAATGCAAACATTAAGGTCCCACGAGGAGCAGGGTCCCTGAAGGAGGATTGGTGTGCAACAATCCCTTGAAGAATTTGCAAAATACAGGATGGGCTGATAGGGAAGAGGGTTTGCCTACTGACAAAAAGCAGAAACAACTGCTAAGTGTACTTTAAATGTAGCTGGTCTGAGTCCCAAGCCATTGAGATGAACCATATAGTCCAGGACTGTAGGCAACCCAGCAGATTCTGGAGAAATAAGCTACCAGAGCACCAAATAGTGAACCTTTTCCATTTGGAGTTGTAAGTCTTTCTGGTGGAAGGCTTCGAGAAGCCCTAAGAATATCCAGAACACCTTGAGAAGGTGCAGATCAAGCAAACTCTAACTCTTCAAGAGCCAGGCCTTGAGATTGAGAGAGTTGAGATTTGGGTACCAAGTCCTTCCCTGAGAGGATGTCAACAGGTTGTAATTCCTGGGAAGAGACAGGAGAAGTTGGACTGCTAAGGACAGCAACAGTGGATACCAGGGCTGTCTGGCCCAGTCTGGAGGCGATCAGAATCACTTTGCACGGTTGAGACCTGATCTTGACTAGCACCTTGAACAGGAGAGGAAGGGGAAAGCACAGGAACTTCCTTCCCAATTGAGGACCAGAGCTTCCAGGGGACTGAGCCCAAGACTGAGGGTCTGCAGCAAAAGAGAGGAAGTTGGTGATTGTCTGGGGCTGCAAAGATCTATCTGTGGAGTGCCCCATCTGGAAAAATCACTTTCAAAATTGGGGATCTAGGGACCATTCATGGTGGCCCTGAGATATCCTGCTGAGAGCATCTGCTAGGACATTGTCCTTCCCTGGGAGGTGAACAGCTGTCAGAGAAGTTTGCAGGGAATAGGCCGAGACCACAACTTCATTGCTTCTGTGCACAAGGCCGTGAGACAGAGTGGCCCCTAGCTTGTTGATGTACCACATTGTGGTGGTATTGTCTGTTCTGATCTGGACTACTTTGTTCTGAACAGACTTGGAAACTGCAGTGCCAGAAACACTGCTCTGAGTTCCAAGAGATTGATGTGAAGCAGAGATTCTTGAGGTGACCACAGCCCTTGGTGTAAGATCCCCAAGTGGGCTCCCCAGCCCAAGAGGGAGGCGTCTGTGGTGAGGATTAGAGAATGAGACTGAGTGACAAAACTAACTCCCTGCCTTAAATTGTCCTGATCCTGCCACCACTGCAAAGCCTGGATCAGGGTTTGAGTCACTGGGACTAGTTTGGTAGGGGAATCCTTTCTCTGGGACCAGAAGGCTCTCAAATGGAACTGAATGTCCCTCATCTGAAATCTTGCCCCTGGACCACTGCTGTAGAGGCTGCCATGTGGCCCAGGAGCTGCAAGAAGTGCCTTGCTGGTCGAGACACCTGAAGGGTGAAAGAAGAGGCCAGTTCTATTAGTGTCCTTGCCCTATCCAGGGAAGGAAGGCCTTCTCTTACTGTATCCAGCTCCGCCCCTATAAAGGTGAGGAGCTGTACTGGCTCCAGAGCTGACTTTGGAAGGTTTAGGAGGAACCCTAAGGAAGTGAGCAGTTGCTGAGTTATCTGAAGATGTGACTTGACTTGGTCTGGAGACTGACCCACTAGAGCCAGTCGTCACGCTTGGAAAGATGGAGATCTTTTTCTCTTAGGAAAGCAACCACTACTGCCAGGCACTTTGTGAACACCCTTGGGCTGATGTTAGACCAAAGGGCATTGCTCTGAATTGATAGTGGCCTGAGGGCAACTCGAACCTGAGGTACTTTCTGCGGGA
This sequence comes from Neoceratodus forsteri, assembly GCA_016271365.2. Lineage (NCBI taxonomy): Eukaryota > Metazoa > Chordata > Ceratodontiformes > Ceratodontidae > Neoceratodus > Neoceratodus forsteri. The sequence continues at coordinate 416,969,950 of CM057452.1, read as the reverse complement.
GCACCTGATGGGAATGTGAAATAGGCATCTTTGAGGTCCAGGGAGGCTAGCTAGTCACCTGGCCTACAGAGGGCAGAATTATTCCCAGAGTTACCATTTTGAATTTGGGCTTTAAAAGGTGCTTGTTTAGATGTCTCAGATCCAGGATGGGCCACCATTCTCCTATCTTTTAGGGGTTAGAAAGTACCTGAGTACAACCCTTTGCCCCTGTGTCGGTAGGAACCCTTTCTATGGCTCTGAGAACCAAGAGGGAAGAAACCTCTGTCTTTAGGGCAAGGGCCTCTGATGGATTTGCAGGTGGAAAGGATCTGGTTCTCATCCTGGGAAATTTTTGAAGCTGAGAACCAGTCCCTGGCTACTTTATTTATTATTTATTTAGTTTTATTGACAGGGTAAGTGCACTAGACAAATCCTGCCTATTTTCAGGCACGATCCGGGGAGGGATACAGATGAATGTCAACTGACCTTGAACCAGATTAAGCTTCCACTACTTCCAGGACCCACTTGTCTGATGTTAAAGACTTCCAGTCCTGGACAAAGTAAGCCAGCCTGCCCCTACAGGTATTGGAGAATCGCCCAGGCAGACCCATCAGGGTGTCTGCTTGGCAGGGAACTTTAGGCTGAGGGGTGGAAGCAGGCCTGCTCATACCCCGTCTGCCTCTCCTCTAAAGAACCCCCTCTGAGCAAAAGCAGAAGAGGAGGCCTGGGCTTGGTAAAAGGCCTTTGAAAGGGCCTGCCCCTGCCCCTGAATGCTGCCTCTGAGGAGTGGCTTGCCTTTCTTTGGCCAGCACTCCTGTAGGTGGTCCTGTACTAGTCCATCTTCTTCATGTAGTTCTCTGTCTGCTCCCCAAACAGAGAATTACCAATGACAGGAAAATCCATGGCCTTAGCCTGGGTATTCTGTGACAGGCTAGTACATCTGAGCAAGTCATCCTCCGAAGGCCACATGTAGCCATGACTCTAGATGAAACATCACTGGAGTCCACAGCAGCATGAAATTGCACCTTGGATGCCTCAATCCCATCCACAGCCACCCGCTCCAGCTCCTTGGCAAGCTGGTTGGGGGCCTGTTTAGCTAGAGCCAGCACAGTGTCCTACCTGGACTTCTGGTATCTAGTTGTGTAGGCCATATAGTTAGCCTGCCTGAGTCCCAAAGATGCTGCCATGTACTGTTTCTTTGCCATGGCATCAATCCTCCTGGAGTCCTTATCTGGGGGTGTGAAGCCAAGGAATATTTGCCTTATCACAGGCAGCACTGCACTACTAACATGGCTCCATTGCTGGGAAAGGAACTCCATGTCTGAGCCTGAAAGAGTATACCTCTTGTCCATTCTTCTGTCCACAGGAGGTATGGAATTAGGAGTTTTAGAATTTTAAATGTCTGCTTCCCAAAAGATTTATGGAGGGAACAGACAATCTCCTGGACTCTGGGATGTCCATCATCTCAACAAAACAGGCTCATCCTGCTCCTCTACTGCTTCTTCCATAGGAAGCTGGAGGTTTCAGCCACTTTCTTGTAAAACATAAAGTGGGAAGGGGACTCAAGAAAGCCTAGGAGGAGAAACACCTGAAGGTCTGTCTGGGAGATGTCCGGGTCAATAGGCACATCCAGACTTTCATAATCACCATCATCATCATTATCTTCATACTCTCCTCCTCCTCCTCCGGTTCATAAAAGTATTCTAAAGTATAATCCGACCAGAACTGACTGAACCGAGCCCCTGACAGATGGTGCCGGTTCGGCTGGAAACCGAGTTAGCGACTGAACTATCCTTATTGCTTTGGCTATCTCATCAGCGGTCGGAAAAGAACTTGCAGATCGAACCGGATGATTTATCCCTTCTTTCTTTAACGGAACCGACTCCTCAGAATCGGTTCTCCTTTTCTCGAAGAAGTTTCACCCTGGTCGGGGGCACTCCTTCTGTTCGGTCGGGAACTTGAACGACCTTCAGCCATCGGGTCAGCGGACTTCTTAACCTCCTTTCCTCAGTCTACCTACTCTCTTATCCAGGGTAGCTTTGGAAAACTTTACAAATTTGGCAGTCTGAATTGAGGCGGTCAAACCCCAGACAATAAACACAGGTGGTGTGGGGATCAGCCTTAGCAAAGGCTTCCCCACACACACTACAGTGTTGAAACCCAGTGGGCCGTTTTTTTCTTGGGTTTCTCAGACATGGCCAATCCTAAACAAAACTTACCCTTTTTGGCAATCATGGGCAAGACACCTATCGGTTCCTGACCGTGTTAAGGTCTTGGAAAAACGTAATGAAATCCGTTTTTTTTTTAGAACCGATCTGGACGGTTACCACACTCTAATAAAGACAGAAGTTTTATTAAAACCTGATCGGTTCAAACCGAACCGATCCAATGTTTACAAGTTCCACACAGAAACTAATATAAAAAACCTATCTAGTACCACAGACAGAGACTTAAACCGACAGGTTTAGAAGCAGAAATCGGTAGAAACGGAGAAAAAATGACACTTTAACCAACTTTTATGAACAAGCGAGGAGAAATCTCCGGAGCGACTGTTCAGTGGTGAGTAAAGAATCTGGCGGTTGGAGTTTAAACAACAGCAGACAGAGACTTCAACCAAGCTCGAGCTCAGCTTCCATGCCCTGCATGGAAAGTTAACTCTTTGTTCTCGGGGCAGTTCAAAGGTTGGTGATCACTGCATATGTCAGAATACAGCAAGACTTCATGTTGTTTGAATGCATTTTCTAAGGAAGAACAAGTCTGTAACTTTAATGTTTACCATTATTTTGTGCTTACACCCATCACTGTTTGGTCATGGAAAATGAAAATTACGTACCTACCATAATTATGATCTTTCTGTATCTTCACCATTCATCACAGATGGGGTATCTGGCAGAGGTCAGGACCCGTGGGAGCTTTTTTTTTAAAGGGTAGGCAGGCAGACACACCATCGGCGCCGTCCTCGAGGCCGGCGCACTGCGCTAAGCTCGCGGTTGGCCGTTAGACTGTGTCGACTCTGCCTGCCTGCCAGTTCTGAGTCGCCGGAGAGGTAAGAGGAAGGGATGGAGGGTGGGACAAGAGAGTCCAAGGGACAGAAAAGGAAAGGATGTATAGAACTAAATGGAGAAATAACGACTGAGAGGACAGCAAAGAAAGAGGTTAGAAACTGAAGGGGATTGGGAGGCCCCAATCTCTGGAAGTGGAAGAAGGGGGTAGGGTGGGTAAAGAATTAGAGAGAGGAGAAGTATAAGATATCCGAGACCCTGGTCCGTCTCCAAATTGTATAGGAACTGCAAGGAGAAGCAAAGCTTTCTGCCAGAATTCAAGGCACAGAATAACTGGCAAATACTCCAGAAAGCAGAGTCGGCTATTCTGGAAGAAGGACAGGATACAGGATTCAGTACTCTCTCAAGAAAAGATGTTTGGTGAAAAAGGTTTTTTTTTTTGTTTGTTTGTTTTTAGGAGATAGGTTGGATGGAAACAGGGAGGAGGAGAAGGAGGACAACTACCAACTCCCACCCACAGGGGTGGAGACAAAAGGTACTAGAGAAGGAGTGCAGCCGAGCTATCCACTCTTCCTGGAAAAATACTCCCCTGTGTGTCCCTACTTTACCCCATTCCTAAGGAGGAGAGGAGTCACAGAGAGGAGGGACCCAGAGACTGAGGCCCCAGGGGATGGTGGGTGGGGTTGTGATGAATGGTGAAGATACACAAAGATCATAATTACAGTAGGTACATAATTTTCATATCTTATCTGTGTCCGGTCTTCACCATTCATCACAGATGGGTGAGTACTAAGCCCCCGAAGGAGGTTGTTTCTTGACACCCTACAGGACAAAGTCCCTTAGCCCTCAGTGGGTGACACACTAGGGGGGAACCTTCAGGGCCTGGAGAGGCCCAAGAGTGGGGAGAGAGGGCGGAGTTCCCCAGAGGGGAGGAAGTTACCCCAACAAGCCTGTCTCACTCTCTGCGGAGAAAAGGTAGGTTCCCTGGTGGGCGGAGTTAATCACCGTGCACGGGCCAAAGGTGACAACTGGGAAAGACGTAGCCATGCTGACCGCCTAGTACAGATCGCTGTCCCTATGACCCTGGTAGCTACCTCGTTGGTATCGTAAGATGCCTCGCTTGGTGCCTGGCTGGCTCAGGCCACGTGCAAGAGTGAGATGGCTTATCTGCTTTGCTCAGTGTCAGGCAATGAGGCTAGGAGCTGACCTAGCCTGGACCACAAGAACCTGTTGTAGGCTGCGTGGTGGGCCTGATGTGCAGAGATAGAGAGAAGTAACCGTGCTGAGTAGAAAGTCCTCCTATCTCAGAAATCAAAATCCGAGGAGTCTTGATCTGGGGGCGGTCACGGTGAAGGCGCAAAGCCCATCAGGAGTATCCAACTCGTCCAAACCAGACTGTGGATGAGGCATGGAACCTGGAGACTCGGTGGTGCGCAATACCTCTGGCTGAGATCCTAGGGGCAGGAACTCTGGAGAAGGGACTCTGCCAGGAACGCAACGCAGCCTCCTGAAAGTGAGCCAGCCAGGGTGGCACCACAAGGGTGGCCTCGCCAAAATCGCCTAGAAAGGCGTGCACAGCGTGTTCAGGATTGTTGACAGTGGAAGGAGAAAGGTGCAAATCCTCCAACATCCTCACGAGGAATCGCTGATACTCAGAAATCAGCAGCCGGAGAGATGTGGACAGAGGTTCTCTCCCCTGAAGAGGGGATGAGGAGCTGGAGGTCACCAACTGTTCAGTGGGTGGCTGCACGGGGAAGGTTGAAAACCTGGCTGTCCACGTTCCCTAACGTAAGCAGGGAACCGGCAGCCACTGCTCTGAACTGCTCCCAGGTGAGAGGGCCGCTAGGACCGAGGATGCCTGGGAGCGCAGGAGAGTGTGGCAGAGGGATAGGGACAGAGCCGAGAAGAGATGTCGGCTGACCTCCGCCTGGGCTAAGGAGCGGACCGTGGGCACCCGTGGAAGAAGGTGCCCCGGAAGACCCACAGCTGACAGTTGCACAACCACATCCTGCACTGCCTTGGCGGGCCGGAAGAATCCCCCAGTGGGCGGCCGGGGCCGTAAGATCAGAAGGACGGTCCCCTGCCTCAAAGAGCAGGACTCCCTCAAAGAGACCGTGGAGGAAGGAAATCTGCACTATGGCTTCTCACAGGCCCGAGTGGACTCAGAAAAAGGCTGACGCACGACCCCACCCTCGACCCCTGGAGTCCGGAAGAGTCCTCCTCCTCGAGAGGCCAGCCTAGGTAGCTGACAGCTCTGGGCAGCACCTCAGGGGATACCCAGGGGCAGTACCTCCCCCCTGCAGGTGCTCCGATGGGCCCCAAGTCGGGCGGTCAAGGCACACCACGGGAGGGTACCACAACTGAGGGATCGGTGAACCCGCCAAGACCAGGCTGCAGAGCTGATGCATGCACCACTGCCTGCTGGTCAGCACCACTGACCCCAGTCTCGGTAGCCACCGACCTCACCTCAGAAGGGGCTGGCTCCGACTGGTCGAAGAGACCAACGTGCTGCCACGTCAGCAGCGAACCCGAGGGGTGAGACTGACATCCGACTCAGAGCTCGACTCTGTCTCCGAGGAGGTAGAGTCCGAGGCCCTGAGCCAAACTGTAGAGGAGGGTGGGCAGAACCATCCCTACCACCAGGCCCGAGACCACCGCGTGCACGAAGTCTGTGCCAGCGCCCCCACAACCCCGGCTGAAGTGGATCCACGGGAGGCATGGCCCCAGCTCAAGCCAGGGATCCAGAGCCAGGACCAGTCATGTACCATCCGTCCCATGGCACCGGAGCGCACCAAGGACAGGGACAGTGAATTGAAAAATACCAGAATTACATCGCGGTGGAGACAGAGAGAATTCTCCTCAAGAGGAAGCTTGGTGGTTTTTAACTTGAAAACACATTTGCCAAGATATGGACTGAATGAAACACTCAATTGGACTGTTTATGATTGATTTTTATTATATCATATGTATTTTTTTTTTTTTTAAGTTGTTTAACCAGGGAATAGCACACTAAGCTGAAAGCTTTTTACAGGAGCGACCTGGGAGTACAAGGAAGTTAAGTGACTTGCTCAGGGTCACACAGTATGCAAGTGGAAGCTGTGGGATTCAAACCCAGGTCTGGTCTGCTGGATGTCACCAGATTTGCAGCTCAGGCCTTAGACCACTGCGTATACTATATTAAATAATCCTTGTGTTATTTTACTGATCTGATTTTAGTAACACTATTTCTATGTATACAAGTTTCATTTAGAATGGTTTTGGTTTTGCTGAATGAACCAGTACTTTTAAATAATACTTAGAAAAGTAAAACATGGGAAGCTCTACGAATCATGAGAGCTTACATATGTGACCAAACCCACTAACAAACGTCACAGAGTGATGTTAACACTACGTGTATACCTGTGGGACTCTGCCCTTTCTTTTTCAGCAAGCACCTTGAGTCAGGTGTAAGGTAACTCACGGCATTTTGTTCAATGGCGTGCTTTCACCGTGAAATAAAAGGTTTCAGAAGAGTCTTTAAAGTTCATTGTGAGCACTTTCTTATTGGTAAGGACCTTTGTAACTAGCTTTACCTTAAAAAGGATCAAGAAAAGATCTTTATATTATTCAATTGATATGGATTCATTATTTAATTGCAGTGAACAGTATACATAAGAAAGGAATCCTTACATTCTGAATTTACATCCACAGTAATATCTATTTTCAGAGGTATTTTTCTTACATTTTTATTTTTTAGGTACTATTCTGATTGAGAACTTAAAAAGTAAAACCTTTTTCATTTTTTATATAGCAATATCGATACCTACATGAGTTTCAAATAAGATAACTGCTCCATTTGGGAAAATTCAAACAGTAAGCAGCCTTTTATACTGGCACTAACCTTTACATATTGGTATCACTCTAAGTAAACAAGTTGATGTATTCCTTTTTTTTTTTTTTTGAAGTCAGAGTGTGTATTTAAAGCAGGTGCTTGACGCCATATTCCGCCCAGAGTAAGCTAGTGAAAAGCTGCCAATATTGACAACACCATAGAAGAGTATTTTCATAATTATAGGTTTGTTCCACCTAATAAGTTTATCTCATATATACACTTAGATGTTTATATTATATATTTACTAGCTCTCCTTTATCTTCTTTCTCCTTTTCATTTTCAGAGCAACACTAGCTCCTAGTCTGACTGAAGGAACTTAGTTCTGAAACGTTACTACATATTTATTGGAGCATTGTAACATTTGTTGCTGTCTATATTTTCACATGTTGGAAATGAATATATATCATATGTTGAATGATTAAAAGCTGTAATAATGAGATTCTATAAAAATGTTGAATGATTAAAAGCTGTAATAATGAGATTCTATACAAAATTTCCACTGTTTTTGTGAGAGAGCTACTATTTTGTTTTATTAGGGCTGAGAAAGGTTTTTTTCATGTTTCATATACTGTCTCTCCCATTCTTATCTCCCTTAGAAAGTTGTAAAGGAACCCTGGGGAACTCAGCACATTAACTTATTAAAGGATCCTTTACCCAAACCTCTATGAGGTGTGGAATATTAGGATTTCACGGACCTTAGTCATTTTAGAGACTTAAAGGCCTCATAATGCCTCTTCTACATGGTATTCAAATAGTTTGGTGCCTCTAAAGAGCATGCAGAACTGTTTGCTGCATATCAGTCACAAATTCAACCACACTAAGCCAAGAATACCTTCTCATACAAATACCAGTGGCAGCTGTGCTGGCAGATGCATCTGAAACATCATATACTGGGCGTAGAGACGCTTGCCTACCTCAGCTACAGCAGTCAAATTTTAAGTAATTCGTTCTCTGGCCGTGTTCTCTGGAAGTGCCTGCACTGCACCTCTGGCAGCCTTTCAGAGGCTATTTTGATACCTGATCATGTGAGACTGGTAGTTAGCAATATGCAGGCCTAATGAGGCAGAGGCATACAGTATGTCCGCTTGCCGAACATCAAGCCTCCTGGGTTCCTGATCAGGTGGCAGGGTACTCATATGTTTTGATGCCCTGGATCTATCTTAGGCAGCCATTATGACCACAAAATACATTTCTGGCTGGTTGGCATAATAAGGCTTGGCAGCAGGAGCAGGTACTGCTTGTCAGCCTTTCTGGGTACAGTTGATATAGTGTTAGGCCTGTTCCATGCAGCAAATATTGCATCCGCCAATGCAGGGTAAATTAGAGGAACAACGATGGATGGAGTAAAGGGGACCACCAAGAAATATATCAGGTTTTTTAGTGGATTGATCTTCTTTCACTGCAAAACCCACTGCATTTTGCATTTGCTGCATCACTGTCTGAAAGACAGGGTCTTCAGGAGGAGATCTGGGTGTATACACCACAGAATCCTCACGCAAGAGGACAGAGTGGAGCTGGAATGTGAAGCATAATGTTCCTCTCCATATTCCTTCTCCTCTTCATAATTCTTTTCCATTATGAGGTCTGGACTATATTCTTCCTTGTCATCGGTGTTACTGTAAATGACGAGAACTGAAGACCTCGCTGACAACACTGGAGGCCACTGCTCAAGAGGTACTTGTTGTGTACCAGCCAGTGATGTAGATGGGGCCTGTAACGCAGGAACCCCATCAATGGCAGTACAGGCTGCTTAGGCAAGTCAGGAAGAATATGCCATACCATGTTGGAAAATTACACCAAAACTGCCTGCATGACGACACCCTGGCCACTGTGCCAAGACTGCTGGAGTTGTGAGGAGGCCCTGGACCCCCGTCAACAACAGCAACATACCATCTGTAGCAATGCACGGTAATGTCTAAGCCAAGCCCTGACCTTGGTGTCTGGTCGGGTGGGGGCTAGCGTTACCACTGCCGGGTGGACGATAATCATGCAAGCTGATTACCTGCAGCTGCAATGGCAACCTAGATCTCACCAGGTAAGATCATCTGTTTTTATCCTTATGTTTATGCTTATGTCCCAATGACGAACAGTCTTTTTACAGTCTTTGACAACTGTGAATGGTCAATAGGGCTGGCAATGCTGCCTTCAATATTGGGCTTTCTCTATGACACAGCTAGAGGTTTGTTTTTGCGCCTCCCTGATGCCCCGACCTGCCATTCCTTCGAAGCACCAGTGTCTTTTACCACCCTCCAAAACCCTACCACCTTCCACAGCAGCCTACCTGAGAGTGACCCCGCATATCCCTGTACCAAGTGGGTCCCTCTCCTCGAGGAAATCACCTTATGACATGACACAGCTTCTCAGATGCCATGGGGCTGGATCTGGGCTGGCTCAGGTGGTAGGGGCCTAGGGCATTGTCATCTAGGCCTTGGTCAGGAGGTGTTTTCCTTGTTCTTGTGCCTCACCCACTGCAGCTCTCAGCCATGCAAAAGCACGGAGGATCCTGGGGTGACAGCGTGAAGGGGGCATGTCGAGACAGCACGTCTCCCAAGCACACTCACCAATATACCTACAGGTCTCCCGGATGAGCCCCAGGGAGGAGGGAGGCGCAATGGATGCCCTATGGGAACCCTCTCCTGCCGGACTCTGCTCTAACACCCGGCTCGGAGCACCTAACCCGGTCGCCAGCATGCTGAGGAAACCCTTCAGCTTGGTGCCATGGAGCCAAGCAGAGTTTTTTAATGAAAAGTTCTCCAGCACCTTTCTTCTACATTGCCTGATTAAAACCCTGGCAAATCTCAAGTCCTGACATTTGTGTGAGGTCTAAACAGTAGACATGTGTGTGTCATCCTTGTAGATTATTTCTCCACACTCGCAGTACAGCAACAACGTTGTTGGTTTCATCGACATACAGGGGCAGCGATATCACTAAATTATTAGTGATTATTTAAGAAGAAAATAATAAACACCAATGGCTAGTCGTATTTGTTCCCATATGAGGTCAAATGAGTACAGTCGATGGCAGGAAAAGAACTGAGGAGAGATGGGGTTCACCCACATTTATGTAGACGCTGATGCATGGCGTCATCATAGCAGCCCCAGCTAACAAAATCTTCCGTGAGCAACCCGCCAGTGCAGCAATGCTACAACGCTGCAAAGCCAGCGATCTGAGTTGAGAGCAGGCTCAGGTTGTCGGACAACTGGACAGGGGAGGAGGCTTGGCGTCCAGGGACTGCTCATCTCCTCTGGGAGTGCACCAACTCGGTGCATACCTGGCTTCCAGTGGCAGCTGGAGGAATAGAAATGCCGAGTCTGACATAAGGGAGGGAAACGGCCAACGCCCGGCTCTATAGCATCAGCACACATCAGGCCTCTGGGGAGGTCATACAAGAAAAATGTTTGGCCCCAGTATGACACAGACAACAGTGTCGGATAATGGCCTCTAGCTCACCAGCACTGTGGCTGAAGAGGATGGACCCCAATGAGATTTGAGGTACAGGAATGGGGGGTTAAGTGTCCACCCCTTCCTCCATCCTCGTCTGGGGGTAAAACCAAGGATCCATGGGGGTTCTCCCTGGGGGCCTGGAGCAGAGAATTAAGGGCTTCAAGTGCCAGAGTTAAGGGGCTAATAAGCAGAAATTACAAAAAAAAGTTTCTGTGTGGTCCAAGTGCTGACGGAGGCATAGTTCCAAAATGTGGCCTAGGGGAAAAGATATCCTCGATGATCTGACTGACTTCTTTGACTGGGTCACTATAATAGTGGACAGGGTCTAGTGGTGGACATCCTTTACCTGAACTTCAGCAAGATCTTTGATTGTGTACCCCATAAAGGTTGATCAGGAAGTTGTCGGATCTAGGGGTTGGCGAGAAGTTGTCCAGGTGGGTGGAAAACTGGCTGAGAGGCAGGACCCAGAGAGTGGTGGTAGGAGGTGAGCTCTCTAGCACCAGGGAGCTAATTAGTGGAGTCCCACAGGCTACAGTGCTTGGACTGGTGCTGTTCAGTGTCTTCATCAACGCATATTAAGGACAAAATTTGCCTATTCAGACAACACCAAGCTCTGTGGGAGGCTGAACACAGCAGAAGGGATATAAGACCTAAAGTAAGATCTGGAAAAGCTAACCATATCAAGGGTCTCTTCAGGCTTAGTAGCAACAGAAAAATTAGGGACCTAGTCTCAAGTTGGAGGGGAGGTTGAGGGAGAGGCTAGGAGACACTTCTTCAGAGAAAGGGTGGTGGTGGCGGGTGGAATGAGTTTCGGAGGAGGTGGTTTCACTGAAAATGGTAGGCAGCTTCAAGAGAGGCTGGGACAGAGTTAAGGGCAGGGCTTCAGTTAACTCCATTTTAGGAGTATCTGACTTCCATAAATTAGGCAAAACTTCCAAAATAAAGGGGAGGAAGTCACGGACTTCCAAATGTAAAGGAAAATTGGATGACTTCATAAACAGAAGGCACAGAGGCTAAGAAATTATAGATTTTGTAAAGAAGAAAAATTACTCACCTTAGTAATTCTGTTTCGTCCCAGTGATACTCAGGTATTCATAACTTTCTGCAGTAAGCCTGGAGGGTTGGACTGCCCAGAGAGAATGTAACATATGCAAATGATGGAATCATCTCGCGTGATAACCTTCAAATGCTGCCCTATACTAACTGCCAGTGTTCTAAACCTTCTCAGATTTCCTAGGAGCCTGAATACAAGCAACCCAGTAAAAAACGAAAAGTATTAAAAGAGAAAGATAATCCAAAATGACCCAATTTGGTTATAAGAGAAAAACTCCAATTGGAGAAAAACACAAAAACATTACTGAAAAGTCAGTATGCCAGCAAAACATGCAAAGAAATAAGACCATAAGCCTTGTTTACCAACTTGTACCACTATGTGGAAACATATATACACATTGTGGTGTACCCTTTTGTAGTAGCGCAGCATGCGGAGTGCAAGCTTCGAGTTCTCGAAGGGGAGGTAGGGTGGGAAGTTATGAATACCTGAGTATCACTGGGAAGAAACAGAATTATTAAGGTGAGTAATTTTTTCTTCTTACCCCAGTAATACTCAGGTATTCATAACTTTCTCGAGACTACAAAGCAGTACCACTGGAGGTGGGCACAGAACATTTACTTGGGAAATAGACTCTGCAGGACTGCTGTGTCAAACCTAGCATCACTTCTAGACTGGACGTCTAGACTGTAATGCTCAGTAAGGTGTGTACTGTCTTCCAGGTAGCTGCTTTACAGATATCCACTAGAGGAACAGCCCTTGCAGCTGCAGCTGTAGCAGCTGTCCCCTGGCAATGTGCCCTCAACCCTGTTGGGGGCTCCCTACCAGCTTTGTGTAGCAAAATTGAATACACTGACTAGCCATGAGAAATAGATCTTTTAGAAGCTGGATTACCTTTTCCCACATCCCCAAGGTCACAAACAGCTGTTTTCTGTCCTGCCTAAGGTCCCTAGTGGCTGTAATATTAGTAACTAAGAGCTCTCTTCACATCAGACTATGAAGTCTTCTTTCACTAGAGTAGAATGCTCAGTGAAAAAGACAGGTGAGGTAATGGATTGGTTGGTGTGAAAATCAGAGACTAACTTTGGTAGGAATTTTCTATTTGTTCTAAAAACTACCTTATCTCTGTGAAAAGAGATATAATCCTGCTCCACAGAGAGCTTTAGTTCACTTACTCTTCTTCTTGCAGAAGTAACTGCTACTAGAAGACTGCTTTCCAAGTGACATATTTGAGATGAGTCATAGTCATAGGCTCAAAGGCGACCCATGAGCTTGGCTATACAAACATTAAGGTCCCATGCTGTCACAAGTGCCCTGTGGAGAGGGTGCAAATGGGCCAAGCCCTTGAAAAATCTTTTAAAAATGGGATCTGAAGCTAGTGACACTCTGGCACCAGCGAAACATAAGCAGACAGTGCTGCAAGGTGTACATTGAGTGAACTGGGTTGTAAGCCCAAAGAATGTAAATGAGAGAGTAACCCAATACAGCTGGGACCCCAGCCTGTAATGGGATCGAACCCTAGCCAACACAGATTGAAAACCTTTTCCACTTTGAATAATAAGTTTTCTTAGTAGAGTTTTCCTACAACCTCTCAGAATGTGAAGCACCGATTCAGAGAGTTGCAAGTCAGCATATTTTAGCTCCTCAAGAGCCAAGCTGTGAAGTTTAGGGACTTGAGGTTCGGGTATAACAGGGTCCCCTGGTTGGCGTCAACAGATTGTGCCTCAGAGGAGTCTTATCGGTTTGGCCGCAGACACTGAAAGCATTAGAGAGTACCATGGCTGCCTGGGTCAGTAAGGGACTATTAGGATCAGGGATGCTGAATGGGACCTGAGCTTGAGTAACATTCTGAAGACCAGGGAAAGGAGGACCCTTCCTGACCAATCTAGAGTCAGGGCATCCAGGGGCAAAGTGCCTGATCTGGTGGCCTGCAGCAATACTGAAGCAAGTGGTGGCTCTGGTGGGATGCAAACAAGTCCACCTCTGGAAAATTATGTCCACTACCTGTTTGTTCAGAGTCCATTCGTGATGGGCCTGGTTGATTTGAATTAAGGCATCTGCCAGGATACTGTCCTTCCCTGGTAGATATACTGCCTGTGGGAGACTCCCAGAGAATACGCCAGGGTCCAAATTTTCATGGTCTCTGTGCAAGGGGCCCTGACCTGGTGCCTCCCTGTCTGTTGATGTAGTACATTGTGGTGGTATTGTCTGTTCTGACCTGTACCATCTTTGACTGTACCAGTCCTGAAAAAGTTTTAGAGCCAGAAAAACAGCCCTGAGTTCCAGCAGATTTATGTGCAGGAGGGACTCTGAGGCTGACCAGGTACCCTGTACTGTATGATTTTCAAGTGGGCACCCCAGCCCAAAAGAGATGCATCTGTTGTGAGAACAACTGAGGGGTTGTCTTTCTGAAAGGAACACCTTCCCTTAGATTGGTAATTCCTTCCACCACTGCAAGGCTTGGCAGCAGGGTTCATGTAACCGGAATGGGTTTGACAGAGAATCTTTTCTTTGATTCCAGTGAGCCCTGAGGTGGAACTGGATATCCCTCATTGAAACCTTGAACCCAGCACTGTGGCTGTGGATGCAGCCATATGAGCCAGAAGTTGCAAAGTGTCTTGCAGGTTTGCACATGTTCAAGGTGAAGGAATTTGCTACCTCTTGAAGATTTTTGACCCTGTCCAGAGGGAGGTAGGCCCTGCCCTGCAGTTTCTATCTCTGCCCCTATGAACTGCAACCTTTTTGCAGGAGTGAGGACTAGACTTTCGAGATTGATAATGAATCCCAAGGATTCCAGGAGGCCTTGAGTAAGGCGTAAGTACTGAATGACCTGTTGTGGTGACTTGCCCACCAACAGCCAGTCATCAAATATGGAAAAACTGCTGCACCTTGCCTTCGAAAAGTGTGCTACCACTGGTGCTAGGCACTTTGTAAACACCCTTGAGGTCGAAGAAAGGCCAAAAGGCAGGGTTGAAAATTGGTAATGACCTAGATGCAAACCTGGACATAGTAGCTATTACAGAAACATGGTACACAGGGAACCTGACTGGGATACAGTCTTACCAGGACATACACTTTTTAGGAAGGACAGGGAAGGGAGAAGGGAGGGTAGCTATGTATGTGAAGGAGGATTAAAGCAACAGAGGCTCAAGGGTTACAAGGAGGAGCAGAGGCACTGTGGGTCACCCTGGAGGTGGGAAAAAGGACAGCCATTCACACTGGAGGATTTCATTTTCAATTCATTTCTATTTTGTTAATCGGGTAAGGGCACAGGAACAAGCCCATTTTCAGGCCCCACCGAGCAAAAGAAAAAAACATAAATATAGACAACAATGCAACACATTCAATACATTACTAGCTTACTGACAGGTAAAAACATCACCTTCCAACAAAAGTATTTAAATTATTCTTAAAACTAAATATGGATGGAACAGACCTAAGGTTTTCTGGCAATAAATTCCAGAAAAGGGGCAGCATGGGAGAAAGAGTGAGAACAAGCAGTTGTTTTAGAAAGGAAGCAAAAAGTAAGGGCCCTTTAAAGGATGGCAAATTTAGGATTATATCACAAATAGAGACCAAATTACTAAAAGGAAGAGGGCCTTAGAATATAATGACCTAAAGATTAAACCCCATAACAATATTTAAGTAGGAGATAATCATCCTAGCTGAGAATACAAAAAACGGCAGAGTCAGTGGGGAAGATCTAAAACAGAATCGACAAATGTTATTATACATCACAGTTAATGCATTAATTTCCTTAGCTGACATTTGGTGGTACAGCCCAGTGGCATAATCAAAATGAGATAATAAAATGCCATTTGCTATTGCACACCTGGTTTCAAAAGAAAAACATTTTTCAATTTATGTAATAGACACAATTTTGATTACTATTCCTACAAACTGTCTTTACCTGGGAATGAAAAGTCAGGCAGGATTGAGCTGGACACCTAAATATTTGAATCCATAAACTTGCTCAATTAATAACCCATCGGCATTATAAATATCTAAAGTAAGATTTTCCTTCAGAGTACCAGAACAGCAAAATAACATAGATTTCATCTTTTAAGGTTTAGGATCATAAAATTTATCCTTAAACCATTTACAGATGTCAATAAATTCAGACTGCAACAATGACGTCACATTACTAATACTGGATGATTGAAAATACAAAATCAGGTCATCTCGTAAAAGTAGCAACTACAAAATTTACAAAGGGAGGTAAATTATTAAAGAGGAAAACAATAAAGGGCCCAGCACTGATCCTTGTGGGACACCAGATGCAACTGGAAAACAGATGAAGAAGAAGAAGAACCAACAGAGACAAACTGAGACCTGTCAAATAAATAATCATGAATCCACAAAACTACATTCTCAGAGAAACCAAGTTCAGGCAATTTAGAAATTAACAGAGAATGATCAGTAAGATCAAATGCCTTGGTCAGGTTCCGTAGACCACCCCAAGCATAAGACCATCATCAAAACCACTGAGGCGGTGTCCGTGAACCTGACCAAGGCAGTCTCAGTCCCATGGTCTCTCCGGAAACCATGTTGTTCTGACACAAGACACCTAACTTTGGAACATCTGCCAGAACTAGACACATGGTGGATTTCCTGCAGGGAGGCTTCAAACAACTGGTACAACAACCCACAAGAGACAGGACTATCCTAGATCTAGTACTGACTAACAAGGAAAGGATCATAGATCTCCAGGTAGAAGGTCACCTGGGGCCAGTGACCATCACATGGTATGGTTCAGTTTGGCCACTACAACTAAATCATCCCATTCCAAGGCAAAAATATGGGACTTCAGACGAGCTGACTTTGACAAGATGGCCAACAGAGTTAAGCTAGCCCTGGCAAAAGAAATACAGGTGAGGGGTACAGGCTGAAGTGGGCAAAGCATTAAGGATGCAATGCTGAAGCAACATCCCATAGTGTTAGAGAAAAAGGAAGTGCAAAGAAGAAGGAAACCACTTTGGTTCTCAAAAACAGTAGCAGAAAAGTCAGAGCTAAAAGGCTAGCCTTCAGGAAATATAAAGGGAAGGCAATGGGATGAAGATAGAGAGGCATACCAACTTCCCTAAGGGAAGCAGGAAGCCAGTAAGGCAGGCAAAGGCCCAAACCGAGGGAAACGCTAGCACAGACAGTAAAAGAAGGTGACAAGACTTTCTATAGATACATTAGGGAAAGGAGAAAGTCCAGAGGGTGTTGCTAAGATCAAAGGAGATAAGGGGCATGTAAGGAAGAGGACCATGTAAAATCATCTATCCTAAATAGATACTTCTGCTCAGTATTTACTGAAAAGAAGGTAGGGCGGGGCCCACAGCTCAGCACCATGGACACAAGGGGAGGAGGTAGCACTGAGTCCTTCACAAAAGAAAAGGTCCTACAAGAGCTCGATAAGCTCAGGGTGGACAAGGCAATGGGACCTGATGGCATACTTCCCAGGGTACTAAAGGAGCTAAGGGTAGAACTAGCAGAGCCATTATCAGAGCTGCTAGTGAGTCTCTGAGCACAGGAGAGGTCCCAGAAGACTGGAGAAGGGCTCATGTGGTCCCCGCCCACAAGAGTGGTAGCAAGGAGGAGGCAGGGAACTACACACCAGTCAGTCTTACCTCAGTAGTGGGCAAGATTATGGAGGCACTCCTTAAGGAAAGGATAGTGCAACATCTGGAATCCATAAGACACAGAATCCAAGACAGCATGGGTTTACAAAGGAAGGTCCTGTCAAACTAATGTCATGGATTTCTTTGACTGGGTAACCAGAGTGTTGAGCGAAGGGGAGCTGTTGATGTCGCCTCCCTTGACTTAACAAAGCTTCGATACTGTCCCAATAGATTGATTAATAAGCTGGGTAGGGTCGAGGTGGGTCAGAAGTTGGTCAACTGGGTGGCAAACCCGGTTGGCGTGCAGAAATCAGAGAGATGCAAATCACAAGTGGGGTACCTCAGGGATCAGTCCTGGGGCCAGTCCTCTTCAATATCTTCATCAGTGACATTGCAGATGGACTGGAGGGTAAGGTTTGCATGTTTGCAGTTGACACCAAGATCTGCAACAGAGCAGATGATCCAGATGGGGTGGACAGAATGAGAAGAGATCTGGATAAACTAGCAAAACGGTCGGAAGATTGGCAACTGGGGTTTAATGCAAAAGTGCAAAATCATGCACATAGGGAAGAGAAACCCTGAAGCCACCTATAGGCTGGAGAGAGGAGTTGCTGGCAGTCACAAGGGAAGAAAGAGACTTGGGCATCATCATCAATGACCTGAAATCATCCAAGCAGACCACTAAAGCAGTAGGTAAGGCTAGGGGATGTTAGGGTGTATTAGTAGGGGTATCACAAGTCGGAAGAGGAGGTAGTAATCCCTCTTTACAAGACACTGGTTGAGGCCCCATCTGGACTACTGCGTGCAGTACTGGAGGCCACACCTTCACAAGGACATTAACCAAATTGAGGCAGTCCCAAGAAGGGCAGCAAAATGGTGCAGGGACTACATCAGAAAACATATGAGAACAGATTAACAGGCTCAATATGTATACCCTAGAGCAAAGAAGGAAGAGAGGTGATTTGATCGAAACATTCGAACACCTTAAGGGCATAAACAAGGTAAAAGAGTCTAACATGTTTCAATACAAGAAAAATAGAAGGACAAGAGGACACAGCATGAAATTAGAGGAGGCCGATTAAGGGGTAATGGAGGAAGTTCTTTTCACAGAAAGGGTGACGGATGCATGGAGCGCCTACCTCAGGAAGTGGTGGATATGAATACAGTGCAGGGCTTCAAACAGGCATGGGATAGGCATAAGGAGTAATACAGATGAGTATGAATAGATAGGCCATTGACAGAGCAAAGGCCGATGGCATATTATAAGCTAGAAAAAGAAATGCAGACTGGCTGGGCCTTGCAGTCCTTATCTGCTGTCAACTTCTATGTTTCTATACTTGTCAAGATAAGAAGACATTTGGACGAAATAACTTTTATAATATTTTGCTAATGAGTTCAAAACTGAAATGGGTCTGAAATCATCCATACATTCAGCTCGAGAGATCTTCAGAATCAGCACAATTCTTGCACATTTCCATAGGGAAGGAAAAGAACCATTAACCAAACAAATTAAAAATAGAACACAAAGGGAAACAATAAATGGAGCTATAATTCTGAGAAAACACCCATCCAAACCATCACCACAGTCAGTAAACCTATTGAGAATGGTAAGGAGCAGTTTCAAAACCTCATCTAAACTAACCGTATGAAAATAAAAAGAGGGCCTTCCATCGTTAACAGAGTTCACAATAGGTGCACAATCCAGCGACTGATTACTAGACCTAAACATAGAATAGTCAGAGAAATTTTTACCTAAAGATCTGAAATTTCAGTTGGATCTGACACAATTCCATCAACAGTCAGTACCCTCTGAACAGTTGGTTTTCCCTTGGGTGATATTAGGGAACTGATGGAATTCCAGAAACATTTGGGACTGGCTAAATTCCTTCAAACTGTTTTTATAAAATGTGTTTTTGCATTTTAACCAATTGACTAACTTTATTACGCAGATATCAATATCTATCCATATCAAAAATGGAAGGAGATGATTTAGAATTATTGAGCCAAATTTCTAGCCCTAATCCAATCCCTGATTTCAGGTGGAAACCATCTATCAGGCCTACCTTTAACTAACAACTTCTGCAAAGGAAAAAAAGATTTTTAATAGGCAATCAGGGATACTGTCTAGATATGACCACTCAATTAATAGAGTTTCAAAGAAATAGAATTAAGTCAAATTTCCTGAAATTACGTGAGTATAGAAAATGGGGTGGAATTTTGGGCGTTTAAAGTTTAGGATGCAAAAATAGCTTGATGATCACTTGTGGAATCGGGTACTACTCAGAAAAAGATAACATCTGTGGACAATTGGTAACAATCCAGTCAAAATTGAGTGCTTACCGATTTCACATTCAATCTAGTTAGCTCGGAAATCATTTGAAACGATTATAAGACTGTAGAAAAGTTTCCAAACCAAGATCATCAGAAGCCTGCCAATTCAAATTTACATCACCCAGCAAAATAAAATCATGTAAGATAAATGTGATGACCATTTCTGAAGGACCCCTCGCAGACCAACAAGTCCATTTTTGGTGGGTTATAAAGACACCCCAAGTAATAGATGCTTTACCCCCAAAATTATCTTAATAAGTAACCGATCAGTTAAATCCTCAGAATCAGAACTAGTACCAATAACAAATGTTTCAAGCGAATCCCTATAGCAAACAACAACCCCTCCACATCTTCTTTTACCAGGTCTATCAGCTCTATACATACAGTAACCAGGAACAGTACACACTGCATCAGGTGTCTTAGCTTTCAACGAGATTCGGATAGAACTATTATATCTGGGTTGTGCGAGTGGAATGATACTCTACCTCAGCGAACTTTGTAATCAAACTTCATACATTCAGATGGATAATTTTCAAACCATAGGTAACATGCCAAAGTCAGGTGTGGACCTGGGGAGATGTGCAGAAATAGCAGGCCCCAGTTTATTTTATACGCCAGACAAAGCCAATAATTGGCATAACACAATACATCTAATCAGGGCCGGTTCTAGGATTTACTGGGCCTGGTGCAAGACTGTGAGTGCCCCCCACTGTTTGATTTCACAAAAAAAAAAAAAAAAACTAATTATACTAACTATATCTCCTCCTCTCAGGCTCAAACTCAATACACAGACACACAAAAACACCCCGAGGCCGCCTGGGCAAGTCGCTGACTGGATCTCTTCTCTCCGTCCCAGCTGGGGCTTGGGCTCTACATGTATACTTGCAAGCAACATAGCCCTTCATCACGAGAAATGGCGTCAGCATTTTCTTTTGAATTATGAGCCTGCATTATTCATTTGTTGTTTAAATGTAACCATGATATTTCTGCTTGTACTCAAATATAAATATCCCTAGTCTATTCTCTCCGCCAAGCCAGACTTGTTAAACAGTAAACACCACACAGTGCGATCCTATATGATGGGTCGGGAATGTGTATGTATGTTGCATCATCCTTGCTAGATGATTTGCTGTCTTGCAATGAAACTGATTTTTGCATTTATTGCGATTTGTTTTTCACTACACTTTGTACTCACTGGCATTCTTTCCCCATCAGACTTCCATTGTCAGCGGCCGGTTCTGTTAGGTCACCTCAAACCCCTCCATAATCGACTCGCAAGAAGACTACTTTGGAACAGCTCTTTCACTCAGTAGTGGGCCCTGAGCATGGCTGATGATTGACAGCTCGCCCAGCCAATAATTGACTGCAGTCGACAATGATGGCGCGAGCGCTGCTCAAAGGCGGGACCTCGGGATGGGATCGCCTATGGCATCCTCCTCCTGTGAAGCAGGCTTGCAGCCAGTGTCACCTATTGGACTCAACTCACACAAGTACAATTTCATCTGTTTCTGCTTGTACTCACGCACTGTGGTTGGTTTAAATGGCAGGGATGAGAGCTGAATGCAGAAGCGGAGGAGACTGCGGCGGGTGCGGCCGGGCGGTGAGCAGGTATATTTACTATAGTTGCTGTGATGCTTGAGAGTCAGAGGTAGGTGAGAGCACAGCAAAGCACTAGCATTTTTGCCAACCGGGCCAGCATTAAAAGTAATATTAATTTACTATTTTGACTTCTGGGGACCTGGCCCCCCGCACTCTGGGCCTGGTGCAGTGGCATCCCTTGCACCCCCTGGACTGCCCTGCATCTAATCAGACAACCTAATGTCTCAGATTCTTTTGCTAGTTTGTTTCAAAAAGGGCAGAACAAGTGAGCCACATTTGTATAAAACTCCCTTCTGGCATGACAGCAGACCCATTGAATCCAAAGGTATCAGGATTGCTCCCCACACAATAAGATATTGAAAAATCAAATAAATCACTTTGTCCATCCATAGTAGATGCAACCACATATAAACTAATATAGTTACATAAAAATAACCCACCTTTAACATACAGATTCCACCTGAAACAGTTCTCACATACAGCCATATTAATCGTTCAATTATCCTCTTACACAAGAATAGAAACTCTATACTAACCAACCTGGTTTTGCCAGAAAAGTAAAAGCGAACACTAAACCAACATTAAACCACCTTAGCTACAACCAGAAAAATAAGCCAGAGCTTCTCCTATACATATAAAACAAAAACTAACACAAACAAATGCAGGCTCCAACCGCTAAAATAAAATATACAACTCCGGTATCAAACACCAACAACAACGACAAAACAAAATATCAATAGCAGCAAATGGCACTCAATAGTAGCCAGAAAATATGTTTAAAACAGTAGCACCTCTTCTCAACATAAACAGCAACAGAGAGATGAACAAATCATAAAATGACAATTTAAAAGCGACATCAATATCAGGGTCCGTAATAGCTCTTAAAAGGTACAGCAAAGCACCCTCACTATAAACTAACAATAATCACTAGACTACTCACACGGCCCACTTTAAAGGGCCAGAATTATATATATAACTTTACTAATCTAAGCACCACACTACTGACACTCCCTTAGTAGTAGTAATACACTTCACAAACATCCACCACAGTTAGTGAACATTATATTTCCATTTAAAATCCCCATGAGCGGCACTTTGACAACTATGGATAGAATAATGTGTCCCGGTCTGACTCGTCAGACTCCTCGCCTCCCACTTTGCTGCCCTCACTTAGTTACCACCAAGGCAGACGCTATCACAACTGCTTCAGATGACTTTATTTAGCAAAATACACCCTCCCTCCCAAAGCTGCCACCAATGGGATTAAGAGGAAACAGGGCTGCTAACAAGTTGCAGGTGGATAAATGCAGGATGATGGGAGGCAACCACAATACTATCAGTGGTAACTAGGGGCAACAGGACTGAATGGAAATTACAGAAACAATTGGCTGTTGTGTACACTTTTCCAGTCTCATAAAGACAGCACCAGTCAATGTAGTGTTTAGCGGAGCAGGACACAGATCAATTTAAAACACAGAGCAAATGAACTTCGTGTTCATATAGGCAGATTCAAAACCCATCAGCAGCAATATAAAAGCGGCAGTTCAACAGCTACAAGCGGCATAAATACCAGATGTTTAGCAGCAAGCAGTCACATTAACAACACTCAGAGCACCATCCAAGTGCTGGAACAAATCTTCTCATTTCCAGCAGCAATTTCATGTACAGGAGGGCTTCAGGTGCTTCAAGTGCCCAGACATGAGCATAGAGTTGACCCTGAGCCTCTCACATTCGGTCGAACTCCTTGCTCCCACTTTGCTGCCCCACTTAGCTGCCACCATACAAATTTATAGGCCTCCGGCACAGAGGGTGGAATCAGATGAAGCTCTTGTGGAAACCATCCACAAAATAGCAGCCAAAGGGGAACTGCTACTAATGGGTGACTTCAACCTGCCTGAGGTAGACTGAAGCACTCAGATTGCGAGTACAACAAGGAACAGGGACTTCCTGAATGAGGCAAACTTAAGACAGCCTGTAACAGAACCTTACTGCGAGGGGCTATACTGGATTTGATCCTGACCAACAGGGACAGGATCACAGATGGAGAGGGCCAGTTCCCCTTAGTACCAGCCACCACAGGACAGAATGGTTTAAGGTAACTACAGTGGAAAAGGCAAGCCATACAAGAATAAAGGTCCTAGATTTCAGGAAGGCTAACTTTAAGGAGATAGACAGAAATCTCAAAAGAGCCTAGCAGTGGAAGGTACTGGGGAGAGAGATATGGAAAAACAGTGGTCTAGACTCAAGAGTCATAACAGAAATAACAGGTCACTGTGTCAAAATACATATCAAGAGTAAAACAAAAGGCCATTACGGTTCTCGAAGGCAGTGGCCGAGAAAGTAAAGGAAAAGAGCCTTCAGGAGATACAAGGAAACACAAAAAGGCGAGGACAGAGAACAATAACTGGACAAGCAGAGGAATCTGGGAAAATAATTAGAAGGGCTAAGCACAGACAGACTAGGAAGGTATTGCCCAGGCTATTAAGAAAGGTGACAAGACCTTCTTCGGATACATTAGCAGAGGAAAAGACCAGAAATGGGATAGTTAGGCTGAAGAAGGAGAAAGGCGGAGGAATTACCTAGAAAGGTTGAGATACTGAACAAATACTTTTGTTCAGTATTCACTCAGGGAAGGGAGGGTGAGGAACTGAGACTCATTAAGAGGAGTATTCAGGGTGGGAGGTAGACGCCAGCCCATTCACGGTGGAAAGAGTCCCAGAAGAACTCAGGAAAATAAAAGCAGATAAGGCAATGGGGCCAGATGGGATCCACCCCAGAGTACTAAAGGAACTCAGGGATGTGCTGGCAGAACCACTGGCTGCCCTTTTCAATGCTTCACTTGAGATGGGGAAGTACCTGAGGACTGGAGGAGGGCAGATGTGGTCCCTCTCCACAAGAGTGGAAGCAGAGAGGAGGCAGGCAATTACAGGCCTGTAAGCCTGACCTCAGTAATGGGAAACAAATGCAGTCCTAACTTAAGGAGAGGATTGTGAAGTTTCTGGTGGATAGCAGAGCACAGATCCAAGGCAGCATGGATTCTCACCAGGAAGGTCCTGTCAGATGAATCTTATAAATTTCTTTGACTGAGTAACCAGCGTGGTAGATCACAGAGGGGGTGGTGGATGTGGCCCTACCTGGATTTCAGCAAGGCCTTCGACACTGTCCTGCACAGGAGACTGCTAAATAAACTGGGAGCCTGAGATGGGCCTATGCTGGTACAGTGGGTTGGGAACTGGCTAGGGACAGGACTCAGAGGGTGGTGGTAAATGGTATGAAATCTGAGGAGAGGAAGGTGACCACTGGGGTGCCACAGGGTCGGGTGCTAGGCCAATCTTATTTAATGTCTTCATTAGCGACACTGCAAAACGTCTGAGGTAAAGGTGTACCTCTTCACAGATGACACCAAGATCTGCAACAGAGTGGACACACCGGAGGGGTGGAAAAAATGAGAAAGGACCTAAGCCTATTAGAGGAGTGGTCGGTGTCTGGCAGTTAAGTTTCAATGCTAAAAGTTCAAGATCATGCACCTGGGTCACAGGAATCCAAGGAGGAGTACAGGATAGGTGGGAAATTCTGGCCACCACAAGTCAGGAGAGAGACCTGGGAGTACCATACCTGATGACCAAACAGTGTGAAACGGCAGTGGGGAGAGAAGAAAAATTACTCACCTTAGTAACTGTGTTTCTTCTAATGGAATCTTGCTGCATTCTGACAATCTGTAGATAGCTCCAGCCTTTAAACTGCCCGAGAGTAGAGGGTTAATTTTCTATGCAGTGCATAGAATGCTGAGCTCGAGCTCGGTTGAGGTCTCTGTCTGCAGCACTTTGAAACCCAACCATCAGATTCTTACGAGCAAACACTCACTGACTAACTATGTGGAAATTGTAACATTTTTTAACTAGCTAACTGGCAACAAAAGGTTTTGGATTCCCAAAGGAAGACTCAAGTCAGGAAACCCAAACCCTATCCAAAATAAAGATTATAATATAAGCACCCAGGTAAAAGGAGGGTGTGCTGAAGACACCCCTGGGGTGCAACACTGCACCTGCCCACCCACTTCCCAAAAACAGGTTCTGAGAGGAGGTCAGAATACAGCAAGACTCCATTAGAAGAAACATAATTACTAAGGTGAGTAATTTTTCTTCAAACATGAAATCTTGCTGTATTCTGACAATCTACTGAACTACAAGCAGTACCTCCATGAAGGAGGGACAGAACCTACTTTGGGAATAGGCTCTAAGTACTGCTGTGCCAAACCAGACATCACTCCTAGCCTGGATATCCAGAGAGTAATGCTTGCTAAAGGTATGGACTGTTTCCAGGTGGCTGCTTGACAAATTTCTAACAGAGTGATATCCCTGGCAGCAGCCAGGAAGGGAAGCAGCTGTACCTCTTGTGGAATGAGCCCTCAGGCTTGAGGGTGGAATTTTCCCAGTTTCTCATAGCAGAATTGTATACAAGCAACAATCCACCTGGCAATTGTTCTCTTGGTGGCAGGTTTGCCCTTTCCCACTTCCCCATAAGTGATGAGCAACTGAGGGAATCAAACCTTGTGACCCTTGGTGACGCCCATGTAGTAGCTAAGGGCTCTTTTAACATCTGAACTGTGTAGCCTCTTCTCCCTGAGGAAGAATAATCAGTGAAGAAAACAGGAGAGACATGGACTAATTCAAATGGAAGTCTGAAACCACTTTGGGCAGAACCTCTTACTGGTTCTAAGAACCACTTTATCTCTATGGAAGGAGATAAAATCAGGTTCCACTGACAGGGCTTGCAATTCACTGATATCCTGACAGAGGTAATGGCTACCAAAACACAATTTTCCAAGTCAAGTACTTAAGTTCTGCTGAGGACATAGGCTCAAATGGGGTTGCATAAGTTGAGCAATGCAAACATTTAAGTCCCAGGCAGCGGCAGGATCCCCAAAGGAGGACTGGTAGGAAGCAATCCCTTGAAAAATTTACAGAATACAGGGTGAAATGACAGTGAGGAAGGCTTTCCTACTGACAGAAAAGCAGAAACAGCTGACAAGTATACCCTGAGGGTAGCTGGTCTGAGGCCTAGACCATTAAGATGGACCATATAATCCAGAATTGTAGGCAATTCAGCAGTGTCTGGGATATATGCTTCTTGGAACACCAAATGCTGAATCTTTTCTATTTGGAGTCATAAGCCTGCACTACTCCAACATGGCTGCATTGCTGGTATAAAACTCCATCTCTGAGCCTGATAAGGTGTACCTCTTGTACATCCTTCTGTCAACAGGAGGTACAGAATTAGGAGACTTTAGGATTTTTGTGTCTGCTTCCCAAAGGACTTATGAAGGAACAGACAGTCTCCTGACTCTGGGATGTCCATCATTTCAACAAAATCAGGCTCCTCCTGATCCTCCACAGCCTCCTCCATAGGAAGCTGGAGGGTTTTAGCCACTTTTGTAAAACAGATAGTGGGAGGGACTCGGAGAGCCTAGGGGAAACACCAGAAGGTCTGTCTGGGGCACATCCACAGGCACATCCAGACTTTCACCATCATCACCATCATCTTCAAAATCCCTCCTCCTCAAACTCCGGTTCATAAAAGTCTTCAGGGGTATAATCTTGAACCGGGAACCCGACCAAACCAAACCCTTGCCAAAAGGCGCGGATCGGTCGGAACTGGCAGAAGCAATTCAACAGTCCAAATTGCTCTGGCTATTTCCTCGGCGGTCGGAAC
The DNA here is from genome assembly GCA_016271365.2 of Neoceratodus forsteri. NCBI lineage: Eukaryota > Metazoa > Chordata > Ceratodontiformes > Ceratodontidae > Neoceratodus > Neoceratodus forsteri. The sequence continues at coordinate 416,943,354 of CM057452.1, read as the reverse complement.
ATGAACCGCTGGATCTGAACAGTCGATTTCTCTTTGCGTTTCTTTTTGTAGGAACCGATACCTCATGATCGGCTTACCTCTTGCCGAAAAGTATCGCCTGGTCAGAAGGCACTCCTTCTGATTCGTCTGAACCAAACCGGCTGGCCATCCGGTCAGCAGACTTCTCGCTTCCTTTTCCTAAGTCTACCTAATCTTTTCCAGGGTAGACTTAGGAAAGTTTACATTTTGGCAGTCTGTATCGAGGTGGTCAAACCCCAGACAATAAACACAGGTGGTGCGGGATCAGCCTTAGCAAAGACCTCCCACACTCACTGCAGTGTTGAAACCCAGTAGGCCCGGTTTTCTTTCTTGGGTTTCTCAGACATGGCCAACCTAACCAAACTTACCCTTTTTCGCAACCGCCAGAGAAGACTCCTTTATCTGTTTCTAACTGTGTTATTGGTGTTGGAAAAAACGTTGAAACACGTTTTTTTAAACCGATAAGGACCGGTAACCACACACTAAGGAAAAAACACAAGAGTTCAATATAATAGATCGGTTCAGCCAAACCGATCGAAATACAAATTACAATTTCCACAAATAAACAGAGAACTATCTAAGTACTCATGGTACATCAGACAGAGCCTGAACCGACAATGCAGAAATAAATTCGAATGAAACCGACAACTTTAACCGACTTTTGAACCGAGCAGAAGGAGAAATCTCTGGAGCGACTGTTCAGTGAGGCATAGTAAAGAATCTGACGGTTGGGTTTCAAAGTGCTGCAGACAGAGACCTCAACCGAAGCTCGAAGCTCAATGTTCTATGCACTGCATAGAAAATTAACCCTCTACTCTCCGGGCAGTTTAAAGGCTGGAGCTAACTGCAGATTGTCAGAATACAGCAAGACTTCATGTTGTTTGAAAACAAAATGTAAGGTACATAGAGAAGGGCATAACAAGCAGGAGGAAAGAGGTGGTGATGCACTGAGCTGGAGTACTGTGTCAGTTCTGAGACCACATCTCCGGAAGGACAGTGACAAAACAGAGGCAGTCCAGAGAAGGGCAATGAAGATGGTACATGGACTGCACCAGAAGCTCACGAGGAAAGACGTATGGACCTTAATATATATTCACTGGAAAAAGGAATGGAGAGGGGAGATAAGATAGAGACTTTCAAGTACCTTAGGAAAATAAACAAGGTACAGGTGGAGAGCATATTTCAAGAGAAAACTATGCACAAGAACAAGGGGGATGATATGAGGCTGAAGGGTGAAGGCTTCAGGGTAATGTTAGAAAGTACTTTTCACTGAAAGGGTGGTGGAGCACTGGAACAGCCTTCCAGCAGAATTGGTGGTGATGAAAACATTACAGGGGTTCAAAGAGTGCAGGATAGACATAAGGGTACCCTGGAGAGGTGTAGAGCAGGAGAGCCACAGATCAAATAGGATCTGGGGCTGCAGCAGAGAGTAGGGAAATGAGCAGACTAGATGGGCCATATAGTACTTATCTGCTGACAGAGTCTATGTTTACGTTTCTATATGACAGTAGAACAAAAACTTTACGATAATAGTCAATCAATTTGCACCATGATGCCAGGGTTACAAAGCTACCAACAGCTCAGTTATGAAACATGTGTTTTATTTCTTCACTCAACTGCATCCACAGATAAGTGCCAACACCAGGATTGAAGAGCATATTGTCAACTCCAGTACTTGATTTCTGCCCTTTTGCACTTTTGTGCGTGTTTGTGTGGTGATGGTAGAGAGTGACAGTGTCAAACACAGAATTTAGCTCTGCTTTGAAGACCGGGCCCAGTATTCAAAAGTGTGTGCAGGCGCTAACAAGTCTTTAGGAACAAACAAAACACTGACACCAACCAATTCCAAGTGCAAAATGGCTTTATTTTCATCTATGTGCCAAACAGCTCAGGTTAAAATAACCTCTACCAGTTTCGCTGTCACCACAGCGTCATCAAGAGAAAGTGATGTATCAACTACTAGTATCCCTTAAAAGGAGCTGAATACAAGACTTGGAAAGAGAGGCTTACTGGATATATACAGTACATTGGGTGCCCTTAAAATGCCTGGCCTAACTGAAAAATTTGATATTATGCCCTCATTAGGAAAGATAAGAAAAGGAAATGAAGTATAGGGACTAGAACATGTATGCATTGACACCTGATAAAAGTGACTGTTGCTACGATAAAATATTCAAACACAATCAATATCCTAATTTTTCTACTTTTACAGGACTGTGAAGCTCTATGGAAGCTCCTTGGGATTTCATCCTAAACTGGATTTTTGGAGAAATCAAAGTTGCCACCCTTAGTGCTGCTCCTTGTGTTTTGCCCTCTGTGCCTAACCACTAGTATTAAGATTTAACGTAGTTTGTATTGTGTAATATATATATATATATATATATTTCTATATTTTTAACTAATGTTAGGACTTAGAGCGAGATTCTAATGTATTTTAACATTTTAAGTATTTACAGTTTCATGTGCTTTCACTTTAACTCATCTCCTTTTAAGGATACTTTTTTATAATCATGTACTTTATCCACCCTGCGGAGGCAGGTGGCAAGAGTCTTCCAGCCACGGCACCCTGGACCAGGTCTGGCCAGTGACACGCTCTCCCACAACAGGCCGGCACACTCAGAGTCCCCCTCCCGGGGACATGGGTCCAGACACCTGGGGGTTTACCTCTCGAGTCCAGGCGCAGGGCACAGCCATGAGCCGCCACGTTGCCCGCAATTTTCCGCCATCTTTCTCCCTCTGGAGCTGGTGGTGCACTGACATGCTGATGCCTGCTGTGCTCCACCCTCAAGCTGTGCTCACTATCTGCAGTGACCTTGGCCTCCGTCAGTTGCCACTGCAGAGCAATGCACACCGTGCCCTCCCCAGAGGAAGGACAGCAGTTGTGGGATGCTCAATCCTTCCTCTACCCTGCCAACCTCCAGCGACCCGAGTCCATTGCCGAACCCGGGCGCGGAGTGGCACAAGTGTGGCATCCAGCGCCTCAGCCCTCAGCACCACCGGCCGGCCCCTTTAAGTGATACTAGTGGCTGACACATCACTTCCTTCTGAAGTCACTGTGGTGACAGCGAAACCAGTAGAGGTAATTTAACCTGGGCTGTTTGGCATATGGATGAAAATAAAGCCGTTTTGCAGCTGGAATTGGTTGGTACCAGCATTTTGCTTTTCCTTTGCACTTTGGAGTTGATGCTGGGCACATGCCTTGTGATACTGAGCTGGATCTCATTCCTGGGCTAACGAAGTCTTTGCCCACGCAAACAAGGGTTTGCAATGGAGACCCATATTCAAAAGTGGCTATTGTGCAGGCAAAGAGGATTAGCACCCACACAAAACATAATATTTGTGTGCAGGGAGGGGCATCACCATGAATACGCACTACCTCATATTCAGCAACACTGCGCTATGCAAAAGGGTTTAGCACAATCCTTTGTGCAACACAAATACCGGCTAAACAAAACCCTGACTTAACTCCAGGCAACCCTAGTGGCTGCCAGTGGTAATGCAGTCACCGAGCCCACTGGCTGCTGGGGAAAGACCGCCACCCCCAAGGATCACCAGCCTGTTCTGTAAAACAAAACTATCCCTGGTGCTAGTGGTCACCCCTCCCGACTGCCAGCCCATTCTGTAAAATAAAACCATCCGTTACTAGTGCCCCGCCCACCTGCCTGGCTGAAATAAAACCATTCCTGGTGCTAGTAGCAACCTCACCTCCCTCCAGCTGCCAGCCCCTGCTGAAATAAAGCTATCCCAGGTGCTAGCAGTAACCCCCCCCTAAAATTCCAGCCTTGGCTGAGATCAAATGATCCCTGGTACTAGCGGTATCTCCTCCCACCGACTGCCAGCCCTGCCTACAATAAAACTATCCCTAATGGCAGTGGTAAGACCCCTCCTGCTAACTGCAAGTCTGTGGTAAAACAAAAAAACAAGTCCCTGTCATCCAGTGGTTCCCCCTCCCAGGCACGGGCATTGCTTCCCTCACCTTTGCAATATCATACGGTGACCAGCACAGACCTCTTTAGCCAGCCGCCATATGTACAGGCAGGGAAGGTGCCTCTTATGTATAGGACAGGGATATAGTTTTATTTTAGCTGGGGCTGGCAAGCAGAAGGAAGGGGTTATCACTAGCACCAGCGATAGTTTTATTTGAGCCAGGTAGGCAATGGGGGGTTACCATCAGCCCTAGGGATGGTTTTTATTTCAGCGGGGCTGGCTATTGGTGGTGGGGGGTGGAGAGAACCACCAGCACCAGAGATGGTTTTATTTTACAGAATGAGCTGGCGATTGGTGGTAGTGGTGATGGGGACGTAATCACTATCACCAGGGATAGTTTTATTTTTACTGAATGGGCGTGAGCAGCGTGGGGGAGAACACTACCACCAGAGATATGTACGTGGCTGGGGAGAGCGGGCAATGGGGCAGCACCACACTTACTTGCTCGCTACCATGCAAATTAGCCCATAATTGGGCATGCAAATGGCTCCTTAGCACCTTGCATGCTCAATGGGCTCATGTGCATGGGTCCCTTCGAATACTGGAAATAGCACTCCAGCGCTATTCATTCTTGTGGTGTACTTCGGAAGCCCTGTTGGGGCAGCGCTAAGTGGCTTAGTGATGGATCGACATGGCCCTATATTCAGTTGAATAGCACCGGTGCACTATTCTACGAATACAGTATCTTCTGGTATCAGGGGTAGCGCAAGGCGCAGCACAAGTTTTTGCGCGCTCCGCTGCGCATATTTGAATTTCTGGCCCTAGATGTCTGATAAAATTAAACGACTGAAACCATTTGTTTACAAATGTTTTAGGTTTAACTTTTAAAGTGTTCCAGTTCCTCACTTTCTCATTTGTAGGTCTTCTAAATATTTCAGAAAACACAAACAGAAACAACCTCACTGTGTGCCACTGATCTCAACCAACCTCACAACTGCTGTGTTTATGACAACCCAGTCTACTGTAATAGAAAGCACTGTGATATCGTAAACAAGAGTATTATGAGGTCAGTTGGGGACAGATAAATGCTTTTCATACAGACTTCCTAAACCAGCTAAATATGTGTTCAAATCCCTTAAAGGAAAACTGAAAATGTAAAAAGGTTTTCTTTGTAGATCAGCTGAAACACAGTCTGGAGCGAATTACTTGCTTTGAATATTTATTTATTTAGATTTTGACGACCTGGTAGACCCACGAGACCACTGGTCCCTTTTTCAGTGGTGACCGGGGTTAAATTATATACACCAATATTACATACATCAGACAGTAGTACAAGGAGTAGAAGTGAGACAGCATAATATGAATAAATCAGACCACAACCCTTATAGGGTAACTCCAACTTATCGATAAATAACATAAACCCTACTGAAGCCAGATTGGGTAATAGAATAAAATGCCTAAGAGACATAGTAAGTCAGGAAAATTTTAAGCCCTTCAATACCTAAGTGCATGTAAATAACATACAGTTATAGACTTTACTTTCTATGAGGTTATCAAGTAAATAATTATTAAAGTAGTGTCTCCAACAGATTATTTGAACAGTAATACCAACAAATTTCTTGGCTGTATCTGTACTTGACCTAGGATCTCTGATTTCTATAATTTACTTTGGAGAACGTTAGTGGGAGTGCTTTGAATGTGTGGCTGGTGGTCTGAGGTCCTAAACACTCCTAATCAGGGCTGGAAATGGGACAGGATATGGAATCTTAGTACTAAGGCCTTTAGTGCTGTAAACTTGAAATTGATGCAATTCAAAACATTGCACAATCTTTATTATACCCTTACTTAATGCATAAGATGGGCCTACACTTCTCCAACCTCCTGTAAATGTAATCTATTCAGTGGGTCTTTAATTCATATGTTCTGGGAATGCCCTATGTACAAAGTTCATGGAGGAAATTAAAACTTTCCTTTGAGTGCCTCGCCTTGTCAACTTGCATTAATAAAGAAACATGTATAGTGGGGCATTTCAGTGAACATCAGACCTGGACTCTAGAGCAAAGGTATTCCGTGATGCTAACTGGAGTGTCAACCAGGAACGTTATTTTATGTAACGGGTTGTCTAATGCAGCCCCATATTTACTGGAATGGAAACATTGCATTTTGGAGATTCTGAGCACAGAAAAAATTGCCTTTTGTATGCATGATCAAGGCCACCAGTTTTTCAACAGGTGGGGTGCTTTACACAAGGTTGTCTGTAGTAATGTGGATACAACTCCCAACGGGCAATAAAATACACTGTGTCCCCTACCTCAGAGTGATAGTATCTCTAAGATGCCGATCTTCTGTTTAAGAGATGTTCTTCCCCACTGTGCTGACCACACTTTTCGCATGTCTATAACCATCCTGTAACTTTCTCTACTCCCTTTTCTGTCTTTCCTCTCTCTTTTCTACGCTTCCTTTTTGTTCTGTGATCTTTGCTTTACTATCATTAGGGGAAATAGGCACTTTCTTTACCCTTACTCAACCTAACTGTGTGAATATGCCTCAATAATCCACAGTTTTTCAGGTATGTAAATTTTGTTTTGTTACATCTCTTTCAAATGCATGGTATTATATAGTACAGCACTTCTCAGTATTTTCAGCAGTTGTCTTATTTTTACTTTCTGTTTAGTACTATTTTAGTTATTTAGGAAATGTGTCGAACATTCATTATCTGATGCTTTTAATGGCCTGTAAAAGATATATGTAACTGATGTTCTTTTGTTATAACATTATTTTAATAACATTTAACTGACCAAAAAAAAAAGCTGAAACAGAGTTTTATAAAGTACATACTGAAGCAGCATTCTGCTGTTCAAGACCTCTAGACAGAAATATTTGTAGTTACACAATAAGGTACACCAGGGCATGTGTCATGCAGGATAATATCACAACTAGGGTGTGTTGTGACTGAGATGCGAAACCACAGGCCGAGTACCTTCAACTACCCGAGAAGCGATATAACCCTAGTGACACATACCCTGAAGTACCTTTATTTTGACACTAAAAGTAATCCATTTATGCGCTTATGGTTGTAAGTAGGCTGCTTTGTGGGCACTAGTTTTACCTGTGAGCCTGTGCAATGATAATACCATGGGTGAAACTGGCTCTCCACCACTGAGGTTTCAGCTTTTTTCTATTCATTTTTAATTAAAAATAAAGTACGAAAACACAGACACTGTCATTCACTTGTAGTGAAAAGTCTCATAGCATATAAACGCTGCCAGTATTGGGCTCTAATGTTATTATGCTAAAACAGTTACAAAGAAACAGTGAAAAGAATTAAATTAGGTGTTTTAGATACTTTCAGTCCCACCATTCAGGGTTAAAGGGACACAACCAGGTTGTAAGGAGGGTGACGGTTTTCCTTTAAATTCTGTAATAAAATGCAGACCCATTTGGATTTAATGAACATTGACAGCAAACACTTTCTTTTGGACACCTCTCTCACGGTTTCACAAAAAGTACAATCACTTCCTGCTGTAATGAATATTCTTTGGAGACTTCACAGGTACCATGGCAGAGACATAGCTTTGGGGGAGGGGAGAGAAAAATCAGTTTAAGCAAAACTGGTGTCGCTTCTTTTCTTACCCACTGTCACGATGTTGATAATGTTTACATTTGCATACGCAGCTTTATTTTTACCAAAGCCTGTTGCTCCTGGGGTGTAGACAAACATGCTCAAAGCAAAATCAAATTAGTTGCAAATGTAAAATAGTGAAAAAATAAGACTCCAAGGGAGGCTCATTTTAAATTTCAATTCAAAAGCTTTCTTTCCTGACAGATATAGCTGTCATACTGCCACTATGATTTCTGAACAGTTCAAGAATAAACTGCCTCCATATCTAAGTCTGTTTGTTACCCTCAACAAATGACAGTTAAGTCTTAAATGGATTTTCTAATTTCTAGCATAGTAATCTTAGTGGAAGGCTACAAAACTTAGTTGTACACAATTCTCAGGAATGTTTTTCCATTTTTATGTTTGCTTGCATGCACGCACAAAGCAAATATACTGTTCGAGTAGCGGCATTTAGAGGTTTGTCACTGTTGGATCCAGTGCAACTCTCGCTGCAGGAGGTTCAACAGTGACAGGCCGCTGATCATGACGCTGTTATGCGGGTGATATGCAAAACTTTGTGTAGTTGAAAGGAGGCAGCCACGCCTATAGCAGCTGCATTCTTTCATCAACAAGATGCCGCCCAGCAGCCAGCTGAGCAGTGTCATTATCAACCTGCTTGGACTTCTTCCAGTGCATTTTCTACCAAGTCCATCTTTCATGTGATAAACACCCACCGTGTGGTATGTGCCCTAACCCTTACAAATGTGTGGACACTGGGGTGCTCACCCCTGGTGCAGCAAAACATCTGTGCCATTGGGTTGGAACACGTCATCAATCACCCCAACCACGAGTGAACCACATCTTTCATTTACCCCCCACCACCAATGTAGTGCAATACTCAACCCTCTTAAAATGTGTGGACACCAGGGTTCCCACCCCTGGTGCTGCCAAACATCTGTAACACCAGGGTACCCAATCTCCAGCGTTATCTTTGCTGTATGAAAAAGACCTCCCTTGTAGTCTTTTTTTTTTTGTGTGTGTAATTTTATCCTGATAGGCAGAAGACTGGCCATCTATGACTTCTGATGCTGACCCTGACCCACTACCCACCCCACCCAACCACCCATTCAGCACCCAACTCCACACGCTCATTCACTTCAAAATGGCCCACAACCATTCTACTACAAAATATGTCCTTCTCCTTCAACACCAGCAGGGGAACTGAAGAAACAAGGTATGAGTACAGTCACCATATTTTCAATGCTCTTTAAACTTTTACTCATAACGTTGTCATTAATATTTTTCACCAAATTTTCAACATGGCCTTTTTGGACACCATTTTATGAACAATGTGGTGCAATTTTTAAATTTTGCCCAAAAGGCGACTTCAGAATCACTCTGTGAAAGCACCTTTCAGACAGGTTTGAACATTTTCACCTACTGAGTTCATGAGGTTGGGTCATAAGAAGACTATGTTGAAAATTTAGTGAAAAATATGTCAAATGAACAAGTTATGAGGGACGTTGAAATATTTCAACGTTCACTTTATAACTTTTATTTTTCAATATTTTCACCAAACTATCTACATGGCCTTTTGGGCCCCAACCTCATCAGCAAGGTAGGAGACATATTTCAAATCTGGCAAAATCGTGATTTTACAGCCACTCCACAAAGTCACCTTTTGGGAAGATTTGAAATATTTCACCTACCAAGTTCATGAAGTGGGATCATAAAAGACTAGGTAGAAAATTTGGGGTCAAAATCTTAAAAAGAGCTATGAAGGTACATTGAAATTTTTGATGTTCACTCACAACTTAAATAATTTTCAATATTCTGACCCCACTGTTTCAACATGGCGTTTTTATACACCACCTCATGAAAGTGACAGGTATCGTTTTTCAAATCCTGCCTAAAATATGTTTTTGCACTCGTGGTGTTAAATGATGTTTCAGGCACTATTTTATAAATGACATCTGTAATGTTCAGCAGGGGGTCATAACAAGACTATGGACACCTGTAATGTTGGAAGGAGAGATCATAAAGGCTGTTAAAAATTCAGGATCAAAATGTAACAAAACAAAAGGTATTAAGAAACAATGTGTGTAGGGCCAGCCATTGGCCCAGCAGGTAGAATACTGCATTCCTGTAGGGTGACTCAAGTTCAGACACGCGCCAGGAACTAACTGGACAGCATGCAGATGGAGGCCAGCAATGTCGCGCAACGCCACTCCGAGCCTGGAAGGTATTGTGCAGTGTTCTGTCGCACAAGCCACTACTTGTGATGAACTGGGGAGCCTTACCTCACAAAGGGTTGCCCTGCATGTCACAGCCTACTACTGTAATTACTCACGCTATTAAACATGACCACCACTTGCAGGTTCTAACAATCTCTTCCTTGATCTTAACTGTTCAATATACATGCTAGAGTCATACTCTGAAGTAGTAGGATGATATTTTCACATATTTGTAACGGTAAATACCATAGCATTGTACCAATATAATTCATTTCTACATGGCATGAGACAGGGAACTTTTAAAACCTTCAATCCTGTATCTTGCTTCAGAAATTAAAACACAAAAACAAATATTACTAGCCACTGACTCCATTGCAAACTCTCTCTTACTAAAATACTATTCAGCCTTCACCATCCTCTGCACCACAATCAAGACCTACCTGACAGAACATGCAAGCAAACATTTGGCACTAAATAATGCTTATTTGTTACTGAAGACGCCTGCATGAAAGAAAAAACAGGCTCTTTAGACTTTATCTGTTCCTGCTGTAACCTAGAGTCACTATCTGCTTGTAACATCAGAAACATTTCTGTGGCAACAAGTTGTGATTTCACAGCAGAGGGTTATGACTTCAAGGCATTAAAAGCAACTGGAATGGCGGTCAAGTGATGTGGAGGGTTGAGGCATCTAACACCTCATCTCCTGCCACACGGAGAACCGTGCTCGGGTTGCCGGGGTCAGTGGGTTGTAAAAGGACTGAGTATCCCTAGGACAGCTCTCTTCCCGGGTGAAGGGTGGCAGCCATATTGGCCATTGGTTGCCATGAGGTGGCAGTGCAGGCAACATGTGGCTGCGGATCTGTGGGCCGTGTGTGCCTCAAGCACAGATTTCCTAAGTGAAGTCATGGCAGGAGATTGAGAGAAAATGGAAAAGGATCCAAGACAAGATGAAACCCTGTGCTCCTCCCTGGACACTTGAAGCCAAACTAGACTTGAGTACCGGGGTGGCCCTCTCCACCCCACCATGGGGAGGCAGCCATGGAGGAACAAGCCCAAGGTCAGTCCAGGGGCGGTGAATGCCAGCAGAGGAGGGGGGACAGGAGCTACAGGGGCCAAAGAGCTTGCCAAGGGAGTAAAAGTCATATAACACATACACACAAAAAAGCAATAGAAACAGATGTAGCCTAAGATGCAAAAAGTATTTTGTAGTAAATGTTTTAGTAATAAATAACTGAATATCCTGAAATTCACAATTACGTGAAAGGTTATTATCCCTTAACAAAGGAATCATGGAGTACTCTTTGCTAAAGGGCAGAAGGGAAGTGGCACATAACTCCCACCCAGAATACTTGTTTGGCTCTTGCCCGCTTAACGCCTTTTTCAGTTGGGAGTTACTGGGCACCACCATTGTGGTAATGAGGGCAAAACTGGTGACCCAGTTTCCTAGCAAATCATGGTAGTCCAGGGCCAGCTGGGAGAGGAGGATCAAACATCCACCTCCAGGGAGGGAGAGCAGCCAGCTTGGTTGCAATTCTGCCACCTCCAGAGTGCTTGGAGAAGCTCCCGGTGGTGGTGGGGGTCGATGGTGATGCACTCTGTATGCTTGTGTGTGTGAGATTATACACACACATGTTGGCATCTAACAGGAAGACAAAAAAGTGAAAAATGTTGAGCAGTGCTGCATGAGAGGTCTGACTGCAGGCCACACCCCAGTGGCAAGGCCCTGTCCTATGCACCGAATCAGTGTCTGCTGGTGGTGTTGGGGAGGTTGTTGTGCTGGTCCCACAACAAGGTGTAAACCATGAAGAAAGGTGCAAGGATTAGCTAAGCCCTGAGAAGCTGGATGACTGAGCTTGAGAAGACAGATCAGGGAGGAAAACAACAACAGAACAAAGGAGGTTTAAAGATCAACACAACACAAAAAAAATGTAGTAGTGATGGAGTGAAGATGGTGGCCTGAAAGCTATCACTCAAGTTTGGAGAAAAACTCTTGAAATTTTGCAAAGTAAGAATTAAATGAAACACTGTGTGGAAAGTAAACTAAGTCTACACTCATGCATGGTACGGCTTTAAGCAGACTTAACAGTACAGCAATGCAGTACTGTCTGGAAGACATGGCAGCTAGCCAGGAGGTAAGCAAAGGGTAAATGCTAGCCACCGCTTTGGGGGTTGTCATGTAGGGGAAGGAGGCTACCAGGGAGGAACACCTGGACACCAGGGAATGTGTCATAGATATCTACAGGGTTTGAGTGGTCACTGGGTTATCAGAAAACATTTAAAAATATGCCTACAGGGATCAGTTGACAGACCGTAGACAACCATGGAATATGTAATAAATGGCAATGAGAATCCGGCTCATCAGCACAGCAGTAGTGCTACCACTCACAATGCCAGCAACCCATGACTGAAAATGAGCCCAAGCTAGACTTCTGGTGACGCACGTGATGAGAGCAGTCATTCCCTGACAGAGCCTGTGAGCTGTCGGCACTTAAAACCATGGATTTTACATATTTCAGACACCGGAACCCTCTGTAACACACACGGCAGTACATCCTACCTAACACCGCAGACAGAAACCAGACTACAGCCCAGCCAAATGGCTCATCAGCTTGAGCTCAACCAGCCACCGCCAATTCCAGTGCACGCTCAGGCACCTGAACGGCATAAACCAGACTCGCCACCAATTTTGCCACCTGAACCAATGGAGGAAGTTTCATGTTAGAAGAATTTCAATGGAACTTACCTCACTTAAAATAATCATCACAAGAGCGTGGAGGAGCTCAAGAGCTGTAAAACCTTTCTGATAACTTGGCATACCATATGGGGATGTCGAGGCCAGGGTCAGTTCCCTGGAAGATAAAGCAGACTGGGAAGAGAAAGAGATGGTGGCTCACCCAGAAGAGAAGATAGATGATCATCAAGAGAAAAGGAGCAGGCATAACAACCTGCTCCTGGTGGGCATTCCAGAACTGGCGACTGATGAGACCTGGTGGGCTTTTTAACCAACATTTCCTGCAACTAGCAGGGCCCCAGACAAAGGCTCCTTGTACCCTAACTGAATGGGCCCACCAAGCTCTATGCCCAATGCCCCAGAGACAAGACAGACCATGAATGCTGATCTGCAAACTGCTCAACTTCCAGGATAAGCTGAAAATACAGCACACAGGAGAAACTTCCTTCCCTGCACTGGAAAGACTCCAGGTACTACATTTTTAATTACCTCAGACAGATTTTGTGTGATAAACAAAAGGCTTATATGACATTAAATCGAGCTGCATTCTAGCCATAATAAATTTCGGGTAGTGTTCCCAGCTAGGCTTATCCTCCCAGCTACCTACAGGCACATATCTTTGATTCAGTGGCAGTAGCTTCCCAGCAGCTGCCAACAATTCTCTTAAATCTGCTTCACAGCAAGCCATTAACTGCCCCAGTCACAGCCATGGAACAATCATTTATTTATTTTATTTATGTTTTTGATAACGGGTAAGAGAACTGACCCAATGGACCATTTTCAGCCACGACTTGGACCACAGAGTGGTAACAAGAGTCAACAACAAAATACATAACATGGGCAAGATACACTTTAGTTCCAATGGGACAGCTTTAGAAGTACATGAGAATACATGAAAGAGCATTCCTCGCCATGTGGTCAGGAACTCAAGACAATATGTACCATGATCAAATACAGATGATATAGTCGGTGATTGTTACAGGAGTGCAAGGTACCCAACACGCAATAATCTATCTAACACGAGGTTGGTTAACTAATATAAAGTGATACAATACAGTACAGAAAAAACATTAACTTCCATTAATCATGGGAACTAGAGTGGTTGTAGTGCTCGAGGGTTGTCAGAGGAGCAGTTACACAGTCTCAGTGAGAAGCCAGTCCTTCAGGTTTGTTTTAAAAGAGAAGTGGGAGGGTGATGAGTGAATGGACAATGGGAGACAGTTCCAGAGAAAGGAGCTGAGACAGAGAAGGCCTTACTGCCAATCTTTGTCAAGATATGCGGACTTCCAGAGGGGTGCTAGAGGAGTCCCTGAGATTTCTAGAGGCTGCCCTTACAGCTAGGAGTGAAGCACAGGCGGACTGCAGGTAATTCCTGAGGGATGCAGTCAACCAGGCAACCCACAGCATAGTCAAATCGGCCTTGAAGAGGGAGCTAGCCAGGAGATTGATAGAGCACACAGTGGTAGGTGGTATGAGGAGCTTGGGAGGACAAAGCAACATATGGAATTATATGTGGTGTTAAGTCAGGAGTGAAGAGAAACGGGCATGACAGAGTAAATAGGGAACAATAGTCCAGTAGGGGCAGGTAATTACCTTGCACAATTCCCAGGTGAGCTTCAGAGGACAGGAAATGCTTAAGGTGGTAGGCAGCACCTAGTTTCTGGTGAATTCTCCTCACCATGAGATTTGTATGCTCACTGAAGGTAAGAGAGGGATCTAGCATCACCCCCAGGTATTTAAACATAGAGACAGTTTCAAGGAGAAAGCCTGCTGGAGTGAGCACAGTGAGGGATGTGTTGGATCTGGTGACCATGGCGATGTATGGTTTGGAGCTGAAGAGCACAGCTTTGCTTTTTCTCATTTACAAGTAGTTTGCTAGACAGGAACCAATTGTGCAGCACTGTAGTTGTGTGTAGGGTGAGAAGATGGATTGCAGGGACTTGTCACTGTGGTATACACAAGGTCATCTGCGTAAAGTAGAGCACTGCAGTTCAGGCTAGCTGTTGGGAGTGCACCAATGAACACAGAGAACAGTAATGGGCCAAGGATGGAGCCTTGGAAACCCCAGTATGAACAGGTAGTGAGGCAGAGCAGTCTTTCCCAATTAGCATGGACTGAGACCTGTTTGAGAAGTTAACAGCGGAACCAACCAGCAGCATTAGGGGAGCAGCCAAAGTGAGACAGGGTATTGTGGAGGAACTTGTGATCGACTACGTCGAATGCCTTCGACAGTCCACAAACACCGCACCTATTGTCTTGCCTGAATCCATATTCCTTAGGAAGTGGTCAATGAAAAATGCCAAGGCCGAAGCGGTACTGTGGTGTTTCGGAAACCATGCTGTAAGGGACATAAGAGGTTGTATTTATGTAGGTATTCTGAAAGCTGGTAGTGCACAATTGTTTCCAACATCTTGCTAAAGTGTGGGAGGAGGAGATGGGCCTGTAGTTTTCTGGGGTGAGGGATCCCTCATTTATAAATTGGCACGACAAGTGCATGTTTCCAGGAGTTGGAAACCGTTGCTGATGTGAGGGCTAGGTTGAATATGTAGGTTAGAGGTCTGACAAGAGCTGAGGAGATAATCTTCAGGAAGCAGCAGTATAGCCCATCACTGCCCGGCCTCTATTAGGAGTGCCTTCAGCAGCTTAGTGGTGACATTGTGACCAATGGCCCTAAAATAGAAGGAGAGAGGGAAGTGGCACTTGCCGAGGAGCTGGGGCAGGCATTGTGGGTACCATTATCATGTCCAGTAGTGGACTTGGACTTGGGGGCTTGCTTAGGTACATGCTTAGGTCCATAAACACAGAGTTAAAGGTATCGGTGATCTTAGTGGGGTCATCAATTAAGCCAGTGTGGGATATAAGTTGCATAATTCTCTTATCTGATTTGGGATTTATAAGGAACCAATAGAGCCCAGAAGCTATGAGGATTTCGGAGGAACTTTTGCATGTTAGTGAAATAAGTGCATTTCAGTGTCTTGGCTGCTTTTTTTTTCACAAGTGTACGTAAGTACCTATAAGCATCCCAGAGGTTGTGGTGAAGGTGAGGATTTGTAGGCCCTCCATTTTGAGTCCCTATCTTTCATTAGAACCAGCAGCTCTTGGATAGCCATTTGGTGCAGCCCCTCTGACCCTCCTGGTGGTGATGGGGAAGTGTTTGTCTTGCAGCCTCTGAAGAACATCAGTGAGGAAAGTAACTACGGAGGAGACATTGTTAAGACGGTAGAGGGCAGACCAATTTATGCTCTTGGCATTATCCAGGGCAGCATTAAGGTCTTGGTTGTTAAATGTCCTGGTGGACAGGACTTTATGAGGTGGACGGCTGGCCTTTGTGGGCAACAAATATAGGTGGGGAGTGGTCGCTGATTGAATTGGCCATTGTGCCTGTCTGGAGAACTAGATCAGCCCTGTTTGTAATAATCCAGTCTAGGGTAGTATGGTTTAAAGGAGCTGTGGTTATACCTGGTAGGTGAGGAAATGACTTGCTACAGGGTGTAGGATTTCAAAAGCATTGCATAGTTAGTGTCGGGCACTGCTGTCCAGTCGATATTGAGATCACCAAGAAGGATGGTGTCTCGTGTGGTGAGACAGAAGCAAGGCCCTCTTGGAAGTTAGATAGGCCCTGGACCCGCCCGTGGGGGGGTAGTAAGCAGCCTATATGCAGTTTCTTTGATGCCCCAAGGTTAACTCAGCCAGGATCCATTCACTTGGGGAGTTAGGGGTAAGGTTACTAATGATGGAGGCTGAGATATGCTCCTGAACATAAAGCACAACACCCCCACCCTTTTCCTACCTGGCCTGCCCAGGCAGAGCAGTGAGTACCCAGGAAGCTGGTGCGAGGCAACGTCAAGGTATGACTTTAGCCATGTCTCCGAGAGACCGAGCACACTGGGTTTATAAGGCCACCCATGCCTCCGATTTGTAGAACTTGGATGGCAACTGCATATGTTCAAATGTGTGATTCTAAGGCCACCTTTGCTTAGCCCAGGTGATGTTAGTATGGTCAATCTGAATGTTTGTGAGGCCTGGGTTGCATTCCACATTGCCCAGGAGAAGAGCAAGAGGAGGAGGGGGAGAGGAGAGGGCATTAGGAAGGGAGCAATAATGGGGATGATGGTGAGGAAGTGGATAAAAAGGCCAAGCAAGCAGAGTTCATATCTGGTTAGTAGAGCCAGCATTGCCAAGACCATAGGAGTAAGGTCATCCCTAGGACTAAAAATGAGGTAACAGGTAGGGAGTGTGACAAGCGGCCTGAGTAGAGGCACTGATGTTCAACCGTAAGTATTCTTGCACAGTGATCAGTGACAAGCAGTAGACCACTCATGGAGATGGAGTCAAATGGAGATTAATTGAATAACCCCTCCATGTTAGTCTGGAAACATGTGGCTGTTTACCTCACTGTTCGAATTTCCTGTTGCTACTTGCAATTTATTTCCTCTTTTAATATATACATTTCAGCAATGTGTTTGTGTTCCCCTGAGATTGACTGTTGTGCTTTAACTACTTTAATAAGTTTGCCTTGGCTGCCATGTCACTAACAGGGGACTTGTTGTGAGGGACTCACCTGATCGAGGAGAGAGAGGGTGAGGTGAATGCCTTTACACAGAGCTAAAAACTGCACCACAGCTGTTTTTAGTATGGCACCACTGGAACTGACTGTTTCTGATGTTTGCCCTCCCTCGCCTTTGACTGTGCAACTATGAATTACATCAACTTCACAATCGATAGAGAGCTAGCAAGCATGCACGTTGTGCTGGCGCGGCCCCTCCAGCAAGACAAGAACTGTGGGATTGATGGGGCCAGCATACCGTGCAGCAGCAAGGCACCAGTCTGCAGTGCCGACATCCTGGGTTCGGGAAGGACTCGGGAATCAAAAGGCCGCCAGGGAGAAGGACTGAGCGCTCTAGGACTGATCTCCTTGGCTGGGGAGCAGGGGAAGAGTGTCCCGTGCAATGCGGACCTCTGGTGGAGGCTGGGGTACTACCATGGCCGGCACCACACGTCAGGGGCGGGCGGACACTGGTGTCATTGCACGTCTCTCTACCCCCAGAGGAAAAATAGCTGGAAAAAAAATGACGGCCACTAATGACAGCCTCCACTCCCACTCAGACCATGTTCTGGTGGGAGTCCCATCCCGCCTGGGGACAAGCCAGGGCCAGAGACCTGTGTTTCCTAGGGGACGCCTGCTCAGCGGCTCTGCCCAGGGGTAAGCCTGGGGATGGGGCAAGTGGAACAGGGGACCAGAACCCCTGTTTGGGGGCGGGGATGCTGACACACAAAAAAAAAAACAACTGTGGGATTGATGCATGGACATGGAAATGAGTGGAGGCTGCCATCACTGGAGGCAAACCTTCAACCCCGGATCCAATTACAACATCAAGTCCCTAGGAATCAGTCACTCCATATTGCTAACACTTGGGACGCTTCACACTGCCAAGTGGCCTCATGCTCATGGCCACACAAATCCCAGGGCTTTCCATGCTAAACATCACACTGAGAACATGCTAATAGGTACTTTTCAAGGGCCGCCTGAACTCGGGTCAGGCCTCTTTGGACCTAATCTGCTTAGAGACTTCACAGCTTCACATGTCAACAGGGCCAACTGTACAGCTAACATGCCTATAAGGTACTACTTACTAGCAACAGCCCAGTTACGCTACCAGACAGATATTTCTGACCCATCTTCATGTTCATCAGTTTACTGACATGAGTGATTTCTTTTCCTTTACGCTTCAGTGGAAGACGTTGAACTTTGCAGTTTTATGCTTAATGGTTGCTGTTAACTACGAACATACAATGGCTTGTGTTTCAGGTAAAATGTCTAAACAATACATCTGAGCCACTGGTTTGTGCTTTGGGGAGGTGGGGATGCTCTCCTGTGATGTGACTGCTGGTACTGCTGATTTATCATGACCCGAGAGTCGGACTGTAATTGGCCACTCTACCCTGGTTGGCATTCCGTGAGTGTTGGCAGGAGTGATGCCTGTTTTCTTGGCTTTATCATGTGGCCCCAGACTAAGAGGGGCAATCCTAGGATCCTAAGAGGAATCCTGATCAGACCAATGTCACTCAGGCTAGATACTGTAGTTAGGATAAGGGACATATGTGACCAAGGTTGGGTGGATCTGTGCATGTGTTTTTGTACGCATTTTCTGTTTTGGGTCTAGATGGGTGGGGTGGGGTGGACAACTCAATCTGTTGACAAGTATAGGTATTTTACTTTCATCCTGTCTTTACCTACTCCAGGGACCACATTCCAACCCTGTAGCCCAATCACAAAAACTAGCTAACCCTGAAGGCTCTTATATGACCATTGATGGTGGGTAGCCAGATATGAATTATAATATGGACTGTGAAAGGGTAATTCCCCACAGAAATGGTCACAGATCTAAACACATCTAAAACTATGAAATCCTGCAACTGCCTTTCTCCAGGAGTCCCACCAATGGAACCCTCACTTGTTTCTCCATCACAGAAGGTTGGTGGCTAGGCTGGTGGCACTGAGGGTTAAGGCGCTAAACGCTACACCTCGTAGTACACTGGTGACCTGGGTTTGGGAACGGGTCCGGGGACACCAGGGGTCAGCTGGGGTGGGGAAGGAACTAGACTGAGTCGCCGATTGGTAACTTTCCTCTCCTGGGGTGGGTTGGGCACCGTGCCAACTAGTGGATGGTGTTGGGAGGAGGGCGTTGTTAGGCCTCACCACGGCTTACTGCTTGGACTTCGGTCCTGTTCAGCAGGTGTCCTATGGGGCGGACGGGACAACATAGCTACTTTCCCAAGAACCAAAGTCCTGCCCCACTGCTGTGTAGAGTGATCCCTATCGGGGAGAAGGAATCCCAGATAGGCGGTATCCTGCCACTGAGCCCTAGCTGAGTTTGCTGAAAAAGATAATAAATTAAAAAAAAAAAAGGTGGGTGGGCCAGGTCTTCGGGCTGGTCTGGATTCTGAAAAGCAGGAGTGGCTATACTGAATGCCTAGAATATACCCTTTCAAATGCAGGACATCATCCCAGACCTACAAGGATGATATGTTTTGATTAAAGGGATGCAAGAGAGGTCCGAGGTAGTGCTTGCAAATATTAATGAACCCAATCAAAGTGGTCTCACCTTCTTTACCTCCCAACTGTCACACTTATCGATATGGTCCAACCTAGCACTCTTCTTGAGGGAGAATGGGAAGTGGTTATGGACACTGACCTAGACAGGTCTTATGCCCAGAGAAAAGGCCTATCCCAAATCAGAGGGCACTATGTGAACTACAAGATGGTCCTCACTGTAATGACCCTTGAGATTACTGCACCCAAGGAGGGGAATTCACCTTCTTCTCTACACCCCATGGTACTAGCTCTAGGTAAGACTACTTTCTGATTAGTATGCACCTCATCCCTGGCTTGCATATCATGGAACTTCTCCCCAGGTCATGCCCCAGTGCAGCTCACACTGAGTCTGGATATTATTGCTGAGGTACACAGAACCTGGATAATAATAAAAATATCCTGAAAGAACCAAAACACTAAAGTCCCTTAAATTATTTGCAGAAAGGTTCTTTCAGGAAATTCAGGGCTCTGTCACCTGAGCTACTACCTATGGAATATTTTAAATGTGCTCCGGGAGGTGGGGAATAATCTAAGTATCACAGAGGCGGAAGAGACCTGCCCGGTGAAAGCTACCTCTCTCCTTTCCCAAATTAGAACCCTAGAAAGATCCTCTCAACCAGCACTGACACTTCTACAGAACACAGCTCAGTATTCTTGGAGAGCAGTACCATGAGCTAAACTGGAGAAGGCTGAAATGGCTCTATACTGCACCAAGACCCTTTACATCTCAGATGGGAGAAGGTAGGCAAACTGCTGGCTCTACATCCAAAGCTGCAGGAGACACTCCGAACAGTTAAAGTCATCATAGACCCTTAACCTATCACCGACCCCTGTCTCAATAACACAGGCCTTCCGAGATTACTACTCCCCTATATAATCTGAATGATTTGGCCAGCTGTCCACAGTTGACAGATGACTAATTTGGCGCTATTCCCCCCCAAACTCTCCTCTAACTACAGGAGGCACTATGGCAACCACTCACAATCCTTGAAATCCACAAGGCTATTAACTTCACAGCCCCTGATAAAGCGGCCCAGACAGCTACTCCACAATTTTATAATGCCTTGAGCACTGAGACCTTGATGGAGGCTATCAAGATCAAGCCCTAGATGCCCTTATTCAACAAACCACCATATCTGTTCCAGCAAAGCTGGGTAAAGGACTCAACCTGGTGCAAAATTACAGATCCATTTCTCTCTTGAACATAGATTTAAAATTTTACCCAAATTGTTGGCCACTAGTGTGTATGGACTTCTCTTCTGAGCACAGAACAAGTGGGCTTTGTGGGGGACGGTATCCTCGGACCATCTCAAGAAACTGTTACACATCATTTCCACATCCAGTGGGGTTGAGCTCCCATGGTCCTGGCCTCCTTGGATGTGGAAAAAGCTTCTGATAGGGTCTCATGGAGATACTTGTTTAGGGTACTGAACACTTCAGTCTCCTGCAAGAATATGTCCAATGGCTAAGTCTGCTCTACTGTCAGCCCTCTGTGAAAATAAATTGTAACAGGGTGCTGTTGTCAGGATTCTGTCTAATGGAACTAGGCAGGGTGCCACCATTCTTCTTCCTGTTTAACCTCTACCTGGAACCACTGGCCATCCAACCAAACCTAAACAGGAATATACAAAGCATTCCAGTTGGGGAAAAAACATTACAAAGTTTTCTTATACATGAATGCTATACATCCAAACCCCAGTACCTCTATCCCTGAAGTCCTCAGAGAGGTGGAGGAATTTAGCAAAGTCTCCCTGTGCAAATTGAACACTTCCAAAACAGTGGTCTTCTCCTTAAATTATAATACTAGGCAACAGGACCTTGCTGACATGGTCTACAAATTCTTTGCTCTGTTTAGGAATGCATATTTCCACCTCCAAGAATCATACAGTTAGACAATCTGACAGCCCTCTTAAGCATAATTAAGCAGGAAATGGTAAACATCATCAAAATGAATATCCTTCCTGAGGTCCTCTACCCTCTGAGTATGCTGCCCATAAGCCTTTCCTCCAATGGTTTCAAGCGCTACACAACACCATTTCTTTTCTTCCTTCCTATGGCAGGGCAAACACCCTAGAAGGGCATACACTAAACTAGCTGCCTTGAAACAAGCAGGAGGCTTAAACCTTCCTGATTTCCTGGTGTATTATCACACTGCACAGGAGCCAAATACCTTAGATGGGGTGTACACACATACGACCCGCTATACTGCCCACAATGGCTGGAGACTGAGGAGCTCCTGTGTAAGCAACATACCATCACTCTGGCCTCCTTTTTTTTTTTTTTTTTTTTTAAACACATGCAACTCCACCTAAGCCACTGAAAGACACCCCAACAGTCACCTTTCTCTAAATATACACCCAACTCACCAGAATAATTAAAACCAAACTGAAAGCAGTTACCACCCAACCCCTCTGGCATAACAACAACCTCTGCATAGATGGAAAAACATTTTAAGAGACATTAGTGTAACATGCGTTTGAGCAGCTATAGGGCACATCATGACTGTTGTGGGATGGGCCACCTTGCTCTGACACAAGCCAGGTTCCAACTCCCCAACAGAGATATGTTTTCTTCATGCAAGTCAGGCTGTAGCCATGACAGCAATAGGTGTGCTACCCCACCACCCACAATGGACCCTGCTTCACCTAAGTTTGAGCAACAAGCGACTGCCCCATACTCCATTTCTTTACTATAGCCTAATCAGAACTCTCCCGCCGCAGTTTCGGAAGGCCAGCAAAATACTGGACTGAAGCATTCACTTGGGAAGCCTCAGACAAAGCGTGGACACCGTCTGGTCAAACACCCACAAATTTGTCAGAAATGACCACCACAAACTGATGCAAATCAAAACAGTTACAAAATACGTACTGTACCCCAGAAAAACTCCATGCCTGGCATATTCTAGCTCCCCACTGTGTACTAAATGCAGCACAATACTCAGCTCACTCAAATATATCCTCTGGGACACTGCCAAGGCACAACCCTTGTGGCAACAAGTGCAACAGACACTGGACCCCATGACTGGCCTTGTAGATACTCTTTACCCCTGAAGGATACCTTCTAGGGTTTGGAGTGGAAAACTCATGGAACACAGGAAATACCATTTTACAATGACCATCATGGCAGTAAAAAACTTATCCTGAGGCACTGGATGAACCAGGAGACAGCCACTCTCACAGAGTGGTACAAGGAGGTCAAGATTCACAAAAACAATATATGGGATGAAAGATATAGAACATAATGAAAAACGGAACTATTTAAATCTACAAAGCCTAATGTAGAGAAGAAAAAGATGCAATTTACTACTTATGAATAGCCTTATATAGAATGAACTATTAAATACGATATGCATTTCAATAAACAGGGTTAACTGCAATAGAAGGGGACATAACGAGCAAATCAAAGGTTCAACTATCAAAACTGATAAAAGGAAAAATTTCTATTCTCAAAAATTATTAATATCTGGTATGCCCTACCACAAATCACTAGCTGTAAAACAACAGAAATATTAAAAGCTAAACTAGATAAACATCTGGGTCTGACAAAAACAAGATCTGCTACTGAGAATGTGGGAGGTAGTCACAATGGGTCTCATGGCCTCACTCTACCCCTATGGATAGTAGAATTAACAACAGTATTAATAATGCAGGCCCTCAGGTGGAAAAAATGTTAGCCTCAATGAGGCACAGGTGTGTTACCTTCCAGAATAGATTGGAATCTTTATATGCCTTGTTGGGAATAACTTGATGCGAGTTAGATAATGTGTAATGGTACGTGTAAACAGGAATTATAATACTAGTCCTTAGCAGATCACGATCTCATGCTGTATAAACAGATGTAGTATCTTTTACTGCGCAAGTCACAATCTGAGGTTGGGGAGGCATTGCAGTATTGTCTTTATGAGTTGTGTAGTGTACTGTACTGCATTGTTTTGTTCCGTGTCTTCTTGTATATGAAATGAAAATTTAATAAAGTATATTAATAAAAAAAAAGGAAGAAAGGCCAGCCTAGTGGCACTAGAGGTTGAGTACTGGTCACTACAACTGTGCCATGCCAGCGACCGGGTTCGGGAACAAGCCTGGGTCACCAGGGGTTGGCAGGGGAAGAGAGGATCAAGCGTCTGAGGACTGCTCTCCTCTCTCGGGGAGAGACTTGTCATCCTGCTCATTAACTGCCCTCTGGTGGTGGCTAGAGGGCAGTATGAGTCAGGCACATTCTCACTTCAGCAAGGAGGGAGGTGACAGGATAAAATTAGGAAATGGAGTCTGGCAGGTTCCGTGATGGCCCCGTGTCTCAGAGGGCTGCCCCTGGTGTCTGAAATGGGTCTGGGGAGGCAGGACCCTCCTCTCTGACCTCACCCATGAGGTACAATCTGGAGGAATTTCCAGGGTGGCAGAGCAGAGGTGGGTGACTGAAGAGTGAGTTTCTCCATGAGAAGGACCACAGCCAACTGCCAGGGCTCCCAGGAGGAAAAATAAACAACAGAAAAAAAAAAGAAGAAATTAGTCCAAGTCATCAGAGGCGGGAGTGGTGGTTGTTGAGTGTCCCTTGGAGAAAACAGACTCCACACTCCTTGCAACACTGCTACCTGAGTGGCGGAGCAACACAGAGCTGTACATTGGGAGTGGGGATGCTGACTGGCTCTGAGGGGTGCAGCCATGCATCAGTGATCACATGTTTGCTCTCCTTTCCTGGAGACAGGGGGCAAATGAAGAAATACTGTGCAGGCACGTGGGATGAAGCTGCAGAGTACTCTTGAACTCCAATGTTTCAACTGCCCACCTTCTCCAAGAAATGTATAGTTTGGGAGGGTAGTCTGGGCAGCTCCCTACTGACCCCACCATGGAGGGAAATGTCCACGACAGGAGGAGGCTGCAGGAAGTGGCAGAGAAGGTATGGGCGAGGCTGGAAGATTGCGAGTACAGTGGATAGGGCTGCCATGAGACACGAATAAGAAGGGAAAGAAACCATGTTAAAAAAAATGCCTATGGGGATTGCTTGAGGTGGGGATCCACTAGACAACCAGGTAATGTTTAATAAATACCTACAGGGACCGGAGAGGAGGGTCCACTAGAAAACCAGGAAATATTTAATACATACCTACGGTGATTAGGTGAGGAGGGTCCACTAGACAATCATGGAATGCTTAATAAATGGTTATGGGGATCAAGTAGGAGGGTCCATGTGTTATCAGAAAAGTGCAGGGCCGTTGGTCAGGCTGCATCACAGAGATCGTATGTAAAGAAAACCCAGAGGGGACATCACATGACTTTAGTGTTTCCTGGCTTTCACTTTTCTAATGTTCATGGTGTGAGGTAACTTGCATATGGTGGCTTGATGCCCCAAAATACCACGTGATGTTACCTCTAACTGCATAGGTATACATATAATAACTGGTGAGCAATTTTTTTCTATGGGCTCACCAAGTTATTACATAGAACAAACGAATTTGCCAGCAGATAAAGGCCTTATGGTCTATTGAGTCTGCTCGGTGTGCAGCTAGCAACCCTTATACTGTAGCTGCCCTCCCCTGACCCTCCTCTTACCCTATCCCATCCCTTTGAAGCAGTCCACTGTTCTACAGGATACCACTTCACAGGCAACGATTCCACCCAGACACCACACTCTCTGTAAAAAGTGTCTTCTCATTTCCCTCCTGAAGCTTCCCCAAGTTATTACAGCAAACATGCCATTTGGCATTCTAAGCACAAGCTCCATTCTCACAGCACTCAGTTGCAGTGTCTAATCACTCACCCTGCAGCTGTGAGAACCTTCATGCTCCGTGTCTCGCCTCAAAACAAACACAAAAAGTCCTGACAAAACCAGTGCCCTTTCTAACTTCAGATAAACAAGATTTACCTTTCATAAAAATGTTGAGAGAAATAGCTTTTCTGCATAAATGGTAGAAAGCTAGATGGAAAAGACAGCAATGTAATCTCTATCGCAATCAGATCTCATGACTACAAAGGAAGAAAATCAGAAGAAAAGACATGAATACATGTTTTAACTTTTTAGAGTTTGTAATGTATTTTTATACTTCTTTATCGTTTCCAATTCCTTTATAGATACAGTACATCTATTTAGCATTGATATATCCATAAGCTGTTATCTAATTAACAGAGTATAACCTAGTTTTCTACAGCTAAAACCTTTCTATAAAATACTTTCAGTAGTTGTGTAGACACATTTTATAAACAAGCAACAAAAAGTCATAAATTAATCATAATTACTATATAAAATACAGACAAAAGGGTCTCACAAGCCTATTACATAACCCATTCAATTATATCAACTTACTTACAGGTATTAAATTTATTTAATATTAGGGTACTAAGTCAATGTATCGGCCTAAATTACTTGTTCCTCCTTCTTTATATTATGAGGGTGTACCAGGGAACCATCATGACTTGGGCCACCTAGCTCTTGTCTGATCGTGGGGTCAACACCCCAAAACCCTCATGAGGTTTGGGAATCTGGGAGGGGACCAACGGACAATCTAGGAGGCCCATTTTTCCTTATAGAGCACTAACAATGATCTACTCCCAACCATGTCATCCACCGGTCCAGCAACTCAGATAGGCTGGGGTTCTCCGCTGTATCCTAAATGTCAATTCCTCCAACTATTGAATTTGCCCTACTGCTTCTATCCAGTCAATGCCTAGTTATTGATTTTAAGGCTGCCACTATTAAGATCTGCCACAAATAAATAGCTTCCCTCTTCCTAATTTCTCCTGGAGTTCCCTCAATATCAGACACTCTGGCCCCAGTTGGTCCTGGGTCTGAAAAATCTGTTTCAGAGAGGCAACAATTGTTAGCCAAAATTGAGAAATGATAGGGCAAGACCACAAACATGTACATGTGTGGCCTTATCTGCTCCACATTTCCTCCAATACTCTGAGGTTGTTCCCAAATATTGCCTGGAGACCACCACTGGCACTCTGAAATATCTAATCCTCATTTTCCACAGAAACTCCTTCCAAGTAGGAGAAAGAAGAGACCCTCCAAATATTGCCCCAAGTCTTTTCCCAGGAACCTTCAGAAATGGATATGTTGTTGGTACCTAGAGGCCAGTGGGCACAGGACCCAAGGCAGCATGCATTCATGATGGGAAGGTTGTGTCAGAGCAATCTAATAGATTTGTTTGACTGGGTGACCAAAGTAGTAGACCAGGGAGGGGCTGTGGACATGGCCTACCTAGATTTTAGCAAGGCATTTGATACAGTCCCACACAAAACATTAATACACAAGATAGCCAGCCTTGGAGTGGGTCCCAAGGTGGTAGCCTGGATAAAAAATTGGCTAGACAACAGGACGCAAAGGGTAGTAGTAAATGGAGTACACAGTGAAGAAAGGTGGGTTACTAGCGGGTACCGCGGGGTTCAATACTGGACCGGTCCTTTTTAATGTCTTTATAAGTGACATTGCAGAGGAACTGGAAGGAAAAGTATGTCTCTTTGTAGATGACACAAAGATCTGCAACAGGGTTGATACACAAGATGGAGTGGAAAGGATGAGAAGGGACTTGGCAAGGTTGGAGGAATGGTCAAATGTATGGCAGCTCAGATTCAATGCAAAGAAATGCAAGGTAATGCATGGGAAACAAAAACCCAGGGAGCGTACACAATGGGGGTGAGATACTGACAACAGTAAAATAGAAAGGGACCTGGGGTAATTATATCAGATGACCTAAAGGTGGGCAAGCAATGTGAGAAGGCAGTAAGGAAGGCTTGGGGATACTGGGATGCATAGGAAGAGGCATCAATAGTAGAAAACAGGAAGTTGTTATCCCTCTGTACAGACAGCTGGTGAGACCCCATCTCCATAAAGAAATAGACAGAGTGGAGGCTGTCCAGAGAGGGCAACCAAAATGGTGCAGGGTCTGCACCAGAAGACATCTGAAGAAAGACTAAAGGAGCTTAATATGTATACCCTTGAGGAAAAAGGAAGAGGGGACATGATAGAAACTTTCAAGTACCTCAAGGGAATTAACAAAGTCCAAGAGGGTAGCATCTTCCAGAAAAGAGATGTGCAAGAACAAGGGGCACAATTTGAAGATAGAGGGCGGCTCAGAGAGTAATGTGAGAAGTATTTTTCACTGAGAGGGTTGTGGGCGCAGGAACAGCCTCCCTGAGGAGGTCGTGGAGTCAAGAACAGTGGGGACTTCAAGAATGCATGGGACAGGCATAAGGCAGTCCTAGTGGGGGTAGGAGGAAGTAAGCTGTTGGTTAACTAGGATCTGCAGCTTATCTGTTAGGTAGGAAAATGGGCAGACTAGGTGGGCCAAGCGGTCCTTATCTGCCGACAAATTCTATGTTTCTATATTCAATTCCTGCTCCCAGGATAATTTAATATAATCCGATTTGCTTTAATTCGTTTAACACCCCTCTTATACAGCTGGGAGACAGCCCTGAAGCACACCCGGCCTTCCATATGTGTTCAAAGGTCTGCTCCCTAACCCCCAAAACCTGTCAGGCGCTCCAACTGGAGTTTTCTATTAATAAAACTACTAATTTGGACATAACGCATTCTGTTCCGGGGAAAGGCCAAAGGACCTCTGTGCCCCTCACACGATAATAGTCCCCTCCTTCTAACAACTGCCAAGGTGCCTGCAGTCCTTTCCCAGCCTCATCTAGGAACCAAGGATCCATTGCTGCCGGACCAAAAGTCAAACGCCCACCATCCATATCTCCAGTAACCTCCATGTTTCCTCTCTCTCGAAGAACCTCTTCTCCCCCTGCAATGTGGTTCGGTGGTGGGAAGCATCCCATCCCGTGTTCTTATGAGATCCGTTGGATGAGACAATAATGAGGGTAGGGGTGGGGACGGGTGTGCTCCCAACTCAATCTCCTTCCAGGTAGCCTTATATGTCAGTTGCCCCAAAGCAAAACTATTCTCAATTGTGTAGCCTCCCAGTAGCCCTCAAGCCATGGGACCCCAAGTCCTCCCAATTCCTTAGGTAGAAACAACGTTTGCTTTCTTACTCTTCAGTTCTATTTGCCCAAATAAAACTCATTAACATCCTCTGCCACAATTCGAGGTCCTTCCTTGTTACTATACAGGGGTACCTTGGAACAAATATAAAAACCTTGGCAGGACATTCATCTTTACTGCTAACACTGACTGTGCAATGAGAGAGGCATTACATTCCATCTACTGAAGTCACTTTTAGTTGCTGCACCATAGGTGCAAAATTCAACTTTTTAGTTGCGAGGGGGAATTACCAATATTGATTTCCAGGTATTTCATTTGTGTGAGGTCCCATCTCATAGGGTAGGTTCTTCTAATTTCTACGGGGAGGGTCATATCTGAATTTGGGACCTCAGTTTTAGAGGTGTTCAATGAATAACCTGCCAATTCAGAAAACTGAGTCAGTCTGTCCATCACCCTTCTCAGGCAACAATCCAGGTTTTCCAAATAAAGAAGGGCGTCGTCAGCGTAAAGAGATATTTTATTGTTGATGACCTGACATTTCTACCCTCTAATCTCCTCATCCTTTCTATGCTCTGAGCCAAAGGCTCAATGTAGAGAGCAAAAAGAAGAGGGACAAAGGACAGCCCTGTCTAGTCCTCTCTCCAAATGAAACCTCTGAGCATGGTGGCGTTCACTCTGATATAGGCAACTGGGATTTATACATTTTAGCTATCAAAGTTTGAAAAGCTCCCAATCCAAAACAGGCCAAGACCTCATCTAAAACCTCCCGACACCTTTGTCGAGATGCCTTTTCTCGTCAATGCTAACCAGAAGGGCAGTCTTTTGGTACTGATTATATGATCAATTAAAAGGGAGGTTTTCCTAAGGTTATCCTGGGCCTGTCGACCGGAATAAAACCTGTCTGTTCTAAGCCAATTATCTGAGGTACCAATATTTGCTAACTCTTAGTCAAAATCGAGGTGAAAATTTTGTAATCAATGTTTAAAATTGAAATGAAGAGCATATACGGGTCTTTGCCTGGTTTGGGGATCACTGATATTATTGCTTGGGACCAGGAGAGGGGTATCTCACTTTCTTCACCCTGTAAATAGCGAAAAAGGTTCCCCAACATAGGGGTTACCTCACCTTTAAACTGCCTGTAAAACTCCCCAGTGAGCAGTCCACCCCAGGCATTTGAAGGATTTTAAATTCTTAATGACTGCTGCCACCTCTACATCCTCAATCGGCCTATTTAGCTGATCAGCCTGTTTCCCAGAAACCGAGGGAAGATCCAGTGTCTCCAGAAATTCCTAATTTGTACACTACATGGTTGAGTGCCTTGTTTATATAATGTGGTATAGTAATCCCTAAAGAGTCCGCTAGTCGAAGTCCTTCGAGGGTCATGTAGGTGAGGATGAAGACATCCCGATCCATACCATGCTGAATAATCGGCCCACCAGCCTAGCCTCTCCGTTATACCTCCAGTGGATGTTGACGGATCCTCACATTTGCCCTACCGATGTTACATCATAATCAGTGGGGTAACCCACAAAAGGGCAGCAACCTGTCATGTACTTTTTACGCTCAATGCTCCATTTTTGGGTCCACAGTTCCCCTTACACCTGTCCACCAAATTAGCAATCTGTGACAGGATACCAAGTCGCAACCCAAGTGGATCACCTCAAAGCAGTGGCCTCCGAGCAAGAAGAGAAGGCCCAAAGACAGTCCCATCTTCCTGTCTTCGAAGCCCTTACTAAACTCTTATTCCTTCTGCTGATCTGTATTGGTAATGTTGAAATCAATCCAGGCTCTCAGAGGCATCACCTCCCAGCAAATCTTGCCTCCATCAAAGGACTAAGCTTCCTTCATATCAATGCATGCAGCCTCCTGAAAAGCTTTCATTATTACAAGCCTGGGTCGCCCATACTTTGCCAGACTTTCTCATAACATCCGAGACATGGCTCAAACCTGCAACAACAGACAGGGAGGTAAATCTACCCAACTACCAAATATTCAGAGCAGATCGCCCGACAAGGGTGGTGGAGTAGCTATTTATGTAAAGTCAAATATATCTGCATCTTGCCTGAGTGCAACATCATTGCCTAAAGAATTCCAATGTATATCCCTTAAAATAACTCTCCCCAACATGGCAGCTTTTCAACTAGTTGGTTGCTATAGGCCTCCCTCTGCTGACCACAGACTTTAACCCATCTGGGAACCTAATCAAACTGGCCCCTGAAGATATCATAATCCTAGGTGATCTAAACCTAACTGGCTCTCCAAGACACCTGCACCTCTAGTATCATTCTGTGATACACATGAGGCTTACACAACTGATAAATGAACCAACAAGAATCAATTTAAAGAATAGAAGTAGTAGCTCCTACTTGACATTATGCTGTAAACAAACCCCACCCTATTCTCACATGCTGGAGTGCTATTCAGTGACATAAGTGACCACTGTCTCATAGCAGGAATAAGATCATCCAGCAAACCAGCTAACCCAGTAAAATTCCTTCTGAGAAGATCTAAGAAAAACCTTAATATTAAGGGATATCTCCATGACCTAAGCCACTCTACATGCTGGAGGAGTTCTACCTTACACATTCTGTGGAAAAAGCACATCAGGTGTTAAATAGCATAATCATAGGTGCCCTTAACACTCATGCACCAATCACTAGTGTCAGAACAAAAAGCAAATCTTGCCGCTGGTTCTCAGCCGACCTTAAATCTGCACTGTTGGACAGAGATAAACTATGAAACTGGCAAGGAAGACTAAGGAACAAATGACTGGATGCTGTTCAGAAAAGCCAGAAATAGCTGCACCAAGAAAGTAAGGGATGCTAAGGCTGCTTTCTATATGGCTGAACTTGACGCCTCTTACCACAATCCTGCTAGATTCTGGGGCACCATCAAGGGATCTTTAGGACAGGACTCTAGCACCTCTCTGCCATCTCAAGTGCACCTGAATAAGGTTGCTATCTCTGATAAACAGGAAGTACTGGATGCATTCAATAATCATTTCATACGGCTGGCCTTGCTTTTGACACCTCTCCAGCTAATCTATTCGGGCACAACTAAACTCCCAGTCTACTGAGGTTCAGAGGGCTGTTTCTTCCTTCTCCTTCAAACCGGTTTTATTGAAGCAAGTAGAGGACCTAATGCTGCATTTGGACACTAAAAAAGCGCAGGTGCAGACTCTCTTGACCCTATTTTCTAAAATTGCAATTCATGTGCTTGCAGTTCCGTTAACACATCTTTTAATCTATCATTAACCTCTGGCTCTATTCCTTTGATATGGAAAACAGCCCAAGTGTTCCCCTCCTAAAATCAGGGGACCCCATGGACCTCAACAACTACAGAGCCCATATCCATTCTTCCTGTGCTTTCAAGATGCTAGAGAAATTAGTGAGCATCCAATTAAGAGACTTCCTTGAAGTTAACAACCTCTAAATCCTGCTCAATCTGGATTTAGGGCCAGGCACAGCACCATCTCTGCACTGGCCAAAGTCACAAATGACTAGCAAACTGAGCTTGACAAAAGAGCAGTGTCTGTGCTGTATTCCTTGATCTAAGCAAAGCATTCGACACCGTGGATCATGAGCTGCTACTCTCTTCACTACACTCCATAGGCTTAGACCCACCCTCTCTTAAGTGGTTCAGATGTTACCTCACTGATAGAACACAGCAGGTGAAAGCTGAAGGTGACTTATCCTCATTAAAATCGCTTCTAAGAGGAGTTCCTCAAGGATCTATCCTGGGCCCCATCCTTTTACCATTTACATTAACAACATTGACACTAATCTCACCAAAGCCAATGTTCACCTCTTTGCAGATGACACTGTTTTATATGTCAGTAACCCAATCACTGCAGTGGCCTGTGAAATTTTACAATCAGAATTCTCCTCTTGCAACACCAATTACTTGAGAAAAAACTCCTCCTAAATGCAAAGAAGACAAAGCTATGTTCTTCTCCACTAATAACCATACTAACACCTCCTCACCAAACAATCTTCCCATTTATCCACCATCCTTGAGAAAGCCTGGACTATGTAGATAAATTCAAATACTTAGGGGTGTGGATTGATAGCAGGCTTGACTACACTCATCATATTGAAGAACTTCTGAAAAACTTAGAGGCTCGGCCTATTCTTCAGAATTAAACATTTTCTAACCAGAGACTCAAGGCTGAGACTAATCCAGGCCTCATTTATCTCACTTATCGACTATGCAGACTTCCTTTATGGTCACTGTCCTATTTCCTACTTATGCAAATTGGATACCTTATATCACAGAGCACTACGGTTTATTACAGATCTTCCATTCAACACTCATCATTGCTCTCTCTATGCTGCAGTTGGTTGGACATCCCTACACCTCAGAAGGAACAGAAATGCTGCACTATGGATATACAAAGCCTTGTCTAATAAACTTCCATCCTATATTTTAGACTGCTTTACACTGGCCACAGCTAGGTCCTATGCCTAAGAAGCAACAACTTCATCACGCAAAATTTTAAAACCTACACCAAGCTGGGAGTCTGCAATCAGCTATTCTCTAGCATTGGCATGGAATTCTCACAGAAGACCCTAAAGTTGACCAACTTTATACCTCTAGCATCCTTTAAAAGCTCTCGTTAAGTCTCTTCCCAGAGAAATGCAATTGCTATCACAAGGCCTAGTCCAGTCACATCACAACCCTCCCTTTCAGTCAGCAATTATTATTGACAGCTCTTCCATAAATCTTCCCTTAGTTTTCCCTCCCTCGCAGCCCCCTTTTTTGTATCTCAGCCCCTTTCATACCTTTTTACAGCTTAGCTTCACCTGACTAAGACCTCACACCAATTCCTGGCACTTACTTTACCCCAACCACTCCTCCATACCTCCTACTACTAGCAGCCTTAGCCCTCTCTGAATCTCCCACCAGCACCTCCATTCATTCGTCAGGGCTGCTTATCATCATTTTGCAGTCATAAATCATTACATCTGTTTGTCTCGTTGGTTTGCCCTGGAGCCTGTAACCACCTGTTACCATGTAGTGTGTGCTTGCTTTGGCTCCTCTATTGGATCTTGGACATTCTGGTTTCTTCTAGGGTACTTCTATTGTATCCTACCTTGTCCTGTTAGGTTGAATCATCCTTATCCTTCATTTGTATATATGTTTATATTACTGTATCTGTTTAAATATAAGTGTTCTATATATGTCTGCTATTGTACCTTCAATTTGATCCTTGACCTATCAGGTCCATCTTGTAAATGAGCTTTGCTCAATGATGTCCGCCTGAATAAATAAAGATTTGATTGATCGATATAGTTTGTTTCTTTAACTAATCTGTTATCAAGGGGTGCTTTACTGCCTGTATTGTTGCCTTACTCCACTGAACTCTTAATCTGGCTGCCAACAGTCTTAAGGACCTAGGTCCACCTTCATAATATTTTTGCCTTTAAAACAGTAATTTTGTTCAACTGCATAATCAAAAATATTCATTAATTTAGCCTTCAGCTGTTTTAATATTTTACTCCTTTCTCTGTCTATTTTAATTTTCTGCTGAGCTTCACATTGTGCTATTTGGGTTAGTAATTCATTCTTTTGGTCTCTTTTTTTCTTTCCTCTACTGACCATTTGATAAGATTCCCCTTATAACAGCCTTTATGGTATCCCATAGAACCACAGGCGAGGTCCCTAGCAGATCATTCTCCTTCAATGTTTGTTCCAGTTTTTGAATGACTGACTCCCCACCTCCTTATCCTGTAGCAGATAAGTTCAGTCTCAAAGGTGGTCCGTCTCAACTCTCCAAACCTGACAGTAAGAAAAATCGAGCATGATCAGAGTAAAACTCCCCACAGACACCCTCGAACCTGACCAACCCCTTGGGGGCTATAAGTGTCTAACTGGTATACACTTGATGTACTTTTGAGCAAATGTATTCCTCCTTTTACCCTCAAGATGGCGCAAATATCAACATAACCCAACTCCTGTAAACCTTTCACTTTTTAGCTATACCTTGGTGCTTTTGTGTTTGAGTAGTGGAATCCAGTGTAGGATTAAAGATCAAGTTTAAATCCTCTCCCAAATCCACCTCCCCTGTGCCCACTCCTGTAAAGTGGTCAAAAATTCAGATATGTTGCTGAATTCGAGCCTGGTGGGAAGTAGACAGAGGCCAGGATCAATGGCTTGCCCTGGAAGGTTGCCCGCATCAGGACATATCTTCCTCTTTATCTGCCAGTTCACCTGTTTTTATAAAGGGATATGCTTGGGAATCAAAATTGCCCCCCGCGCTCTTTCTTATAAGAGGCTGTGGCACTGCTCCCAAAACCCATGGAACCAAGCTTGGTATGCTCCTGCGGAGACAAATGTGTCTCCTGTAGAAATATAAAATCTACAGCCATCTTCCTCATATAGCTCCAGTATTTTGGCCCCATTTCACTGGGCTAGACAACCCATGTACATTATATTAACAGAATTTCCTGTCTCTATCCATTATAGAGGTTTAATTTAGTCTTCAAAACTAATCTCTTAATCTCTTCCTTCGTCCCCCCCACAAACAAACTGTATCAGGCCAGAATCATTTTTCCTCAATGCGAGACCCTTAGTAATCAAACAAGTAGATGCCAACAGGGCACTAAAGGTAACCTCATTACAACAAACACTGAACTTCCTAGGTAGGAAATCTGAAACTTCAGACTTCTTTTCTTCTTTCCCGAACCTTCCAGTGGGGAATGGAGATGAGGAGGAACAAAATGCCCCAACTGAATGGCACTCGGGTCTTGTAAAAAGAGCCAAGGCCCCTGCTTACATCTTAAATTGAACATCATGGCAATTTTTATTTCTCAGCTAAAGCTTCCAGTATACTGAGAGCACTCCTTCCTTCCCTCCCGAACTGCATTTTATTTTTCTCTTTAAACCCGAAAAAAACAAAGAACCATATACTGTATAATACTGCCTCTTTTAGGAACTCAAGAAGCAGACTCTTCAGTAATACGGGTCTCCCCAAAGATCCCGAGAGCCAAAGAATCATCTAGCTACTGTTAACCAGCTTTCAATTATACGTAGCAGGAGGGTCTGAGAGCATATACAAATATAAGCCCATATGAACTTTCAGAACTGCTTAAATTTAATTCAGTTCAGTCTCTAGTCTTTTATTAGGATCCCACAGAGCCAGTTCCTGTTTTCTTATCTGGGCTAACAACTGCTCTCATCCTTCCCCTCCCTTCTCCCAAAGCGATCTCACCCTCACTTTTCCATCAGGGCTAGGAACCAGGTGAAACAGTACCTCTTCAGCCCAGAAACTGACATTTGTCGATTCCAGTCCAAATTCCTTCTGTTCTGCAATTTTCCCCAACCATTTTCTCCAGAAGTGCCCTGGCCGACTCCAACGATGTTCCAGCCTTGTTCTCCCCCAGCAACCAGGTGCCAGTCGTCAGTTCCATCTGCTTCCTCTTAGGGCGTTCCTGATCTTGGTGGGTGCCTGAACTCTTTTCTACAACACCTTATTCAACTCTTCAGTGGTGTTATATACGTTTGGACCTCTACCCAGAACACACGGAACTCTAGGAAGGGAGTTTGGAAATGAGTTGAGCTCCCTACATATATTTAAAAACAGGACCCACCGTTGTCTGGCCTGCTGAATTTCGGGTGAAAATCGTGGTCCAAGGTCAGTCGGGATTCTAAATACTTGAGCTCTTTCTTTTGCCAGGCACGTTTTAATATATCGTCTTTTACTCGGTAGCTCGAGAATTTTATTATAATGGAACGAGGCCTAGCAGTAGGTTCCGTGGGTTTGGGTATCAAAGATCTATGTGCCCGCTCCACTCTGTCCTGATAATCTTGAGGGTAGCCCCAATACATCTTTTAGGAGATCTTCTATGAATAGGGCCATTGGTTGAATCTCTGCACCTTCATAGACCATATAAGCGGAGGTTATCTCTCCTTGACCCGGCCTCTAGGTCCGTACATTTTGCTTGTAAAACCAGTGTATGCTGGAAGAGAGCCCACAGCCTGCACCAGAGTCTTTCCATTATTTTCTACTTGTGCAATCCTCTGTTCAGCCCCTCTATGCGATGTTCCATTTTACTGAGCTTGCTGTTTAGGTTCTGGAATTCCTTTATTTTCATTACGAGACTCCTGGATTTTTTAGTAATTGCTCGGCGAGATGGTGATAAAGTCTCAATCTCACCCTCTGTATCATATCCCTAACCATGTTGGCTTGTAAGGGAGGCACTCCTGCTACGGGTCTGTTGATGCTCTGGCAATCCACTACAATCTGGTTTTCTAGTTGCTGCTTTTGGGCGCCCTTGTCTCCCTTATCTTGCTTTACACCTCCAGACGACATTTCTCTGTTTTGTAATATTAATTTGGCGATTAGGAGGTTTTGCAGTTCTCTCGGAGGGAGCTGGCTCTCAGGCTGTTACTACTGCCGTGACGCCACCGGAAGTCTGTAATATATTTTGAGGCTTTGATTTACATAACCTAAATATTAGCACCACTCTAACACTGTGTACTTCAAAATTCTTTCTAAGCAGTTTAAAAATGCTATTTTCTAGTGTTCTCAACCTGATTTCGCTTTGTTTAGGACTTTGCCATTCATTCATGTTGCCATTCCTACTACAGTACATTGCCTCCTACCATTTCTGTAGAAAAGGTATTTCTCAATTAAATGTTTCTGATTTACAAATGTCTACATCTCATTATTTCCTTTTTAAATGTAGCACCATACAACATTCCTTGAAACTGTGCTATGATAAATTCGCAGTGTTGAACTCTAGTGGGAAAAAACTGCTCACCAGAAATTATGGAGTACAATTCAAATGTAATACTCACTCCTTGGTGTGTATGCTGATATAAACCTCTCGAGCTTCACTCTCAGGGTTTATGTAGCATGACACACCTCAGGTGTGTATTAAATTTTGTAATGCACTTCACCCCACACGTTATTCACTTCTCTCGCACTATATTTATATATATATATACACACATATATACAATATATATATATATATATATATATATATACACACACACCCCGCCACTATCGTTAGGGTTGAGCAGGGTTTCTATGTAAAACCTCAAATTTTGCACTTTAATATCTTCAGAACTGTTCAATGGACTTGCACAAAATGTTGCATACCACATCGTGGGGCAGATCTCTTGATGTGTCAAGTTTTGTTCTGGTTGGATGTGCAGATTCGAGATGCAGATAATGAAAAACGTGGGGAGGGGATCACTTTTTTTTTTGTCATCACCTTACACTCAGTTTGGAATTTTGATCTGAAATTTTCAGGTAGAAAGTGCTTGGCCCACAGATGTGTCTTTCTCACTGGGTGAAAACTAAGAATCCATTCCAAAGTTATTACATTTTGAAATTTCAGTTCTGAGCATGCTCAGTACAGTCTTTTGATAGCTGTCTGAATGAAAAAGAATTTGGTCCATATGAAAAGGATCCATTTGTGATATGGCCAATCCTTTTTCGTCAGGAAAAATCCTTTTTGTATTGCCACCACCTTGTTTCTGTTTTTAAAAAACTTTGTTCAAAACACACAAAATGACATTGTACAGAGACACCAACATGTGTATCTTGGTCATCAGGACCCCTGTTAGGTGGACTATGCAACAAACTGTTGGAAAATGACCCCAAATGTGTTTTATTAATATTTTACATCCTTCTTCATGACTTGCTTCCACTTTTTCATATGGCCATAGGGGCTGGCATTATAGCCTAGAGGTTAGAGTAATGAGCTGTGAATGAGCTTGGTACATCCAGCAGACCTGGGTTTGATTCCTACAATCTCTGCTTGGATACTGTGTGACTCTGAGCAAGTCACTTAACCTACCCCTGTGCTCCCAGGTCGCCCCTGAAAGCATGCACTTATGCCTAGTGGGCCTTACTGCTACCAAAGACTAAAATAAATTTAGCCATATGGAAAAGGATCCTTCATACGGAAAAAGAATGGATCCTTTTGGTGAGCTTTTTTCATTCATATGAAAGGACCCATTCATACGAAAAAGATTTTGGACTTTTTTCCGAAACGACAGTTGCGTGTCTCTGTACAGTGAAAAGCACAGACGCACACATGCCCCTCACAGGCGCGCATGAAAGTCATCACATCAAAGGAGGGCTCACATGCACACTACAGGTGCACAGTTTTGCGCTGAAGGAAAAAGATCACACAGGTACATGCCCAAACCAAGAAAAACATCGCCTAGCGCAGGAAAACTGACGGCTCGAGAGAGCTGAAAACCCGCCAACTGAGGATAACCCTCACTAAAATAAAGAGAGACTGGCCTCAGAGAAAAAATTACAGTTTGTTCAGCAACCAGCTGTACTGCAGTGAAAACTGCCTATACACATAAGCCCCTTTGCAAGACGTGTTTCACCATTGTAAGTGATGCAGGCAACTGCATCATTACCTTTTTCTGTGTGAAAAGGCAGCTGGCACTGCAACCAAAGCGAGCATTCACTGAAATGACGCTCTCCGCTTTCTGGGTTCACCGCTTCAGTGTACTGCTTTGCACCGCATCACGTGAATGTCTAACCAAATGGGAGCACTCACATCGGTCCAGGAGAGCATCTCACGAGACCCTTCTGGATTCCCTAGTGCTTTCCCAGGCTGCACTTACCCATATTCGGTCCAGAGGTTTTTGCCTGAGATCTTCAACATGAGTTCAGCTAAATGTATCTTAAGGTACTAGAAAGAACACCGAACTCAGGGAAACTAGTTTTCAGTAACTGGGGCTAAAAAATACTTTGAAAGTGCTCCAAAGTGCAGCCGTGATATTGGGCACACACTTATGCAAAGAACTGCCCCTCCCACAGCCGCCCAGGTCCTCCCACTGGGGTTGCTCTAAACAAGCATCAAGCTGCCTCTGTCCCCCGTAGTCCTACCCTCCGTGAAGTGCCTGTGAAAAATCCTGGCTGCGGGCGCACTTATTCCAAAAATAACAAATAAACAATTATCATAAATGTTGTTGCTGCTGACACTGGTCCTAATTCCCTGGCTGCCCTCCCTGAGTTGTCATGCCTCATACTGAATTGTTCACTGACTGTAGTTGTTTGCTTATACCTGTCTGTACCATGCCTGACAGTTGGACCCAAGTCTCTGTACCTTGTTTCTGCTGGTCCTTCTTGCTTATATTATGACTGTACCTTGTGTAATTTGTTGCTAGCCTCTGTACTGTTATTGCCTGTATCTTTGTAACTCTCCCGGTCACACCTGAAAATAGGCACTTGACTGTCTAGTGTGCTTACCTGGTAAACAAAAGCTAAATAAATAAATATTCATATCCCAAGGGCTATGAATATGCCCAGTATCACAGCTTCATTTGTGGAGTACTTTTAAAAGTATTTTTAGTTCCCATTACCAAAATTAACTAGTGTCCCCGAGTTCAGCATTCTTTCTAGTATCTTAAAATATATGTAGCTGAACTCAGGTTGAATATGTTAATTGAGAAAATGTTGGACCTCTTGGCTAGCCGAAAGACTTCTAAAACACATGAAGGGCCAAGACAGTAATGCAGGGGTTGGCATGTAAAGCCGATGACAGAGCACAGCATGGGGAGCGGAGTGAAATGCTGAATGACAGTAGCATTTCAGGTATGTGCCATGTAAAAGTGGCTTAAATCTATGCTATGGACAACTCAATTAAAAGGAAATGCCTTTTAAAAGGCCAATTTCCTAAGTAACAAAACAGTACACAAATATAATCAAAAAAATAAGCCTAAGTACTATGAGAGGGAGAGGTCTAGAGGGACAGACACCTAAATAGCAATAGGAACCCCACCAGGAGCCCTAGACTAAACCCCCAATACAAGAAAGAAATTACTACCTGTGGCACCTTCTGGAGACGATTAAGACTAACACCCTAAAACAAAAGGTAGACGTGGCCCCCAACCCAAGTACTGAAAACGGAGGAGCAAGTTATTCAATATGAAAGCTGCAGCTTAACAGGCACTATTTGACTTAGGGGTGCTCCCTGACACCAGGTAGCCCCAACTTGCTATGCAGAATTGCAGCCCCAAAGCTAAACAGCTGAAGTTTCTTCAGAGAAAAGCTTGATAGATGTTCCCTGTGTGTGGCAGAGCTAAGACTGGAGAGTTGCTGCAGCTCAGAATCTTCATATGCCCAGCATTCTAAAGCTTTGGGCTGTGCCATTTCCCAGTAGGTGCACATTACTCAGTTGTTGTGAATACCCACTGATAATGTGGAGCACTGCAGAAGATTCTAGACTTAGTTTTTTCCAGATTCTTTTTCGCATGAAGGATCCTTTCTCCTATGCTTTTTCGTTCATACAAAAGGATATCCGTGATACTGAAAAAATAATTTGAACTTCGCTTTTGTCCCTATTCTTCTTTCATATGAAGGCATTCTTTTTGTATGGGTTTTCATTTCAAATGAAAAGGATTCCTTCATACAAAAAAGAATTTTGGACTTGGTGTTTCTTTTACACCTTCAACAAGTTTCATAACTCCCTTAATATTTAGACTTAAGGGACAATCTATATCAAACCAAAGGTCTTAATAAGTACTGCAAGAACAACACGTAATCCCCTTAAAATATCTGGGGCCATACAAAAACACAAACATTACAAAATGCAAACTCCCATAATGATAACACTGGAAGTTTAAGAAGCCACCACCCTTCAATATTTGGACTTAATGGACAATCTATATATCAAAACAAAAGTCTTACAAATACTGTAATAACAACACATAATCCCTCTCAAAAGTCTAGGGCCATATTAAAAGCAGAATCATACAAAATGCAAATTCCTATAGGATAACACTGGAACATTAAGAAGTCAGAATCCCTCAATATTTGGACTTAAGGGACAATATTTTATTTATTTATTGAAATGTTTCACCAGGAGGGCACACTGAAAAACAAGTTGCTAGTCTCACAGTGTGACCTGGGGAGGGGTTACATAGGGTTGTGAAGGATAATCAGTTACAATAGTATGTGGGTGGTACAAACAATACAGCACTGTAAGATTGTGCAACAGATGGAACACAAAGTACTGTACAATAAACAGTAGTTCAACATTGGGTAAATTACAACACATGTCCAAAGTATAGGAGGCAGTATAGCGCAGTGGTTTAAGGCTCTGAGCTGCAAACCTGGAGACCTGGTTTGAATCCACAGCTGCTACTTCATACTGTGTGACCCTGAGCAAGTCACTTAACTTCTGTGTGTTCCCAGGTCACACCTGTAAACAAGCATTCAGCTTAGTGCATCTCTCCTGGTCAAAAATAAAAAATCATACAAAAGAACATATAAAGGTACAAAACAGTAATAATGCGATAGAACCATTTATAGTGCATGAATGTACCAGGAGCAGGCTCGAGGTAGTACACAAGTGCTATATAACAAAACATAGGACTTAACGAAAGCTACGAGAATAAAACTTATCACCCCCAAAAAAAATCACTTAGGGACAATATAAAATGTACAAAAATGCAATTTCCCATTGGATAACACTGGAAGTTTAACAAGCCATACAACGAAGGAAATAAATTGCTGTTTTGGCACAAATGGAAGTGCAGGGCTCTCTGGGCCCTGTGCTTCCACAGCAACATAGATGTACGCATCTATGGAGGGATGGGAGTGCAGGGTCCTCTTCCCTGGACCCCGCGCCCAACAAGCAAATGACGATACAAATGTACTATCTCAAAAGTAAGGAAATTCATAGCAAAAAACTTCATTAATGCACTAATCAGGGTTAGACGGACAAAAGTAGGAATTAGTGTTAGTTCCAACTCATCACTTTCACTTGCCTGCAGGCAGCAACAGGAAATATTACGTGTTTGATTTTTCCACATCTTCACAATCAGGTGTGGGATGTGTTCTCAGGGCTGTCAACCCTAACACTCACCCTATTCTCATGTACTATACACATCTCAGCTTACGGTATTTACTGATGGAATGGGGTGAGCGTTAGAGTTGAAAACCTCAAGGCATACCTCACACCTGATTTGGTAAGATGCAGGAGAGGTCAAACCATACTGGTATTTCCTGTTGCTGTCTGCAGGGTGGTGGGGTCTTAGGGTTGGAAACCCTAGAAAAAATTACTCACCTTAGTAATTGCTTTTCTTCTCATGGAGTCTTGCTATATTATAACAATAGTAGTCAGCCACTGCAGCTGAACTGCCCCGGAGAGGAAGGAGTTAACTCCAGAAGATCTGAGTTCTACAGCGAGGCGCTGTGCCCAAAGTTTCATCTGGCAGTTTCAAATGAAACTGTCAGATCTTTACGAGCTAACATCAAAGGATGGAAAGTCTGTGTGGAAAACTACACTAGCCCATGGCTACCTACTAGTAGTAATAACAACAATATAAAGAACAAAGAAACACTCAGAGCCATAATAACAAAAATTGATGGTATTATGTTCGTTTTACCACCCTTGACAAGCACATATGAACCCCTCCTTCCCCAAAGACTCAAGTCCAGGAAGAGGGCAATATAAATAACCTAAATGAAACAATCTAGATCCCTAACCCAAAGGAA
This sequence comes from Neoceratodus forsteri, assembly GCA_016271365.2. Lineage (NCBI taxonomy): Eukaryota > Metazoa > Chordata > Ceratodontiformes > Ceratodontidae > Neoceratodus > Neoceratodus forsteri. The sequence continues at coordinate 416,900,340 of CM057452.1, read as the reverse complement.
AAGAGGTAAGGGAAAACTACAATGGCATGACACAGTGCTTGCACTAATTCGCCACCCCTACCCAAGTACAAGTTCTGAGAGGGTAGAGAGGTGAGAGTAATATAGCAAGACTCCATGAGAAGAAAAGCAATTACTAAGGTGAGTAATTTTTCTTCAAACACCATGAAGTCTTGCTATATTATAACAATAGCAGATTACACAGCAGTACCTCCATGGAGGAGGGTCAGAACCTACTTAGGAAATAGGCTCTGAAGCACAGCTGTGCTACAACCGAGCATCTCTCCTGGACTGGACATCCAGGGAATAATGCTTGGTAAAGGTGTGAACTGTCTTCCAGGTAGCAGCTTGACAAATCTCCAGAATGGGATGTCTCTAGCAGCCGCTAGAGATGCAGCTGTACCCCTGGTGAGTGGGCCTCAATCCTGAGGGGTACTCTACCCAGTTTCTGATAACAGAATTGGATACAAGAAACAATCCACCTTGCAATTGTTCTCTTAGTGGCAGGTTTCCCTTTGCCAACCTCGCCATAGGTAAGAAAGAGTTGGAGGATTCAACCTATGACCTCTGGTGCACTCTAAATAGTAGCTTAAGGCTCTTTTGACATCCAAGCTGTGCAGTCTCCTCTCACCTGAGGAAGAATGCTCAGTGAAAAATACTGGGAGAGAGATAGATTGATTCAGGTGGAAATCAGAAACCACCTTAGGCAAAACTTTCTATTAGTCCTAAGGACTACCTTATCTCTGTGGAAAGAGATAAAATCTTCTTCCACTGACAGGGCCTGTAGCTCACTTATCGGCCTGGCAGAGGTGATAGCTACTAGGAAAACGGTTTTCCAGTTAAATACTTGAGCTCTGCAGAAGACAGAGGCTCAAAGGGGTTGCATTAACTGAGCACGTAAATATTCGGTCCCAGGCAGGAGCTGGTTCCTAAAAGGAGGGTTAGTATGCAGCGAACCTTAAAAAACTTGGAGAACACCGGGTGAGAAGAAAGGGAGGCAGGCTTCCCTGCTAACACAAAAGCAGAGACAGCTGCCAGATGAACCTTCAGGGTAGCTGGTCTAAGGCCTAGGGAATTCAGATGGACCAAATAGTCCAGTAGAATGGAAGATCAGCAGATTCTGGGATAATCTGCCTCTCAGAGCACCAGATGGAAAACCTCTTCCACTTAGAATTATAAGTGGTTCTAGCGGAAGGCTTCCTTGAAGCCTTAAAATATCCATGACACCTTGAGAAAGGTGTAAGTCAGCAATTCTAGCTCCTCAAGAGCCAAGCCTTGAGGTGGAGGGATTTGAGGTCCGGATACCACACCTCCCTGTGCACAGGCCAGTAAGTCGTGGACTCTGGGCAGGCTCAGGGCAGGGTGGACTGCCAAGGACAGGAGCAGAGGGTACCAGGGCTGTCTGGCCCAATCTGGGGCAATCAGAATCACTCTGCAAGGTTGAGATCTGATTTTACTAGTACCCTGAAAAGGAGAGGAAAGGGGAAAGGCATACAGGAACTTCCCTTCCAGTCCAACAGAAAGGCGCCCAGAGGGACTGAGCCCAGAACTGGAGGCCTGCAACAGAAAAGAGGAAGTTGGTGGTTGTCTGGGGCTGCGAAAAGATCTATCCGAGGAGTGCCCCATCTGGCAAAGACAGACCCCAGCACTTGTGGATTCAGAGCCCATTCGTGATGGCCCTGAGAAATTCTGCTGAGGGCGTCCGCCAGGACATTGTCCTTCCTGGGAGATGAACTGCTATCAGGAGGTGTTCAGGAGTAGGCCAGAGACCACAACTTCATTGCTTCGGTGCACAAGGCTGAAGACCGAGTGCCCCTTGTTTGTTGATGTACCACATTGTGGTGGTATTGTCTGTCCTGACTTGAACCACTTTGTTCTGGACAGAATCTGAAACACCCAAGAGCTAAAAAGACAGCTCTGAGTTCCAAAAGACTGATGTGGAGCAGAGACTCCTGAGGAGACCATACCCCTGAGTGGCAAGGTCGCCTAGGTGAGCCCCCACCCTAACAGGAGGCATCCATGGTGAGGGTGAGGGAGTGAGAAATGGATGAAGGAACCCCTGTCTTAAATTGCTCTGGACCTGCCACCAGTGGAGGGCTAGGATCAGAGTTTGAGTAACTGGGACCAACTTGGTAAGGGGTCCTTCCTTGAGACCAATAGGCCCTCAAATGGAACTGAATGTCCCTCATCTGAATCTTGCTCCTGCACGACAGCTGTGGAAGCAGCCATGTGCCGAGGAGTTGCAGAAAATGCCTTGCTGGTCGAGAGACCCGCAGGGTAAAGGAGGATGCCAGGGCGATGAGTCTGTCCACCCTTTCCGAGGAAAGAAAAGCCCTGGCTAACCTTGTGTTCAATTCTGCGCCCTATGAAAGTTAGGACCTGAACTGGTTCCAGAACTGACTTTAGTAAGTTTAGCAGGAATCCCAGGGAAGTGAGAAGCTGCTGGGTGACTTGCAAGTGGGATTTCACCTGACCTGGAGACTGACCCACAATGAGCCAGTCGTCCAGGTAGGGAAACACAGCAACCCCTTGCCTTCTTAAGTGAGCCACTACTACAGCGAGACATTTTGTGAATACCCTTGGCGAGAGGTAAGGATGAAGGGCATTGCCCTGAACTGGTAGTGGCCTAAGGGCAGTTCGAACCTGAGGTACTTTCGTGAGAAGGCCTGATCAGAACATGAAAATAGGCATCCTTGAGGTCCAGGGAAGCTAGCCAGTCCCTGGCCTTAGGGAAGGCAATATCATTGCCAGAGTCAACATTTTGAACTTTGGTTTCAACAGATGCTTGTTCAAGTATCTTAAATCTAGAATGGGCCGCCATTCTCCTGTCTTTTGGGGTAAGAAAGTATCTTGAATAAAGCCCTTGCCCTGAAGGCAAGGAGGAACCTTTCCACTGCTTTGCAGTCCAGCAGAGCAGAAACCTCTTCTTCCAAAGCAAGGGCTTCTGAAGGATTTGCAGGTGGAAAATGCCTGGCTCTCATCTTTGGAAAGTGTTTGAAGCTGAGAATCAGACCTGGCCTATTACCTCCAGAACCCATCTGTCCGTAGTTAGGGACAGCCAGTTCCGCTGAAATAGGCCAACCTGCCCCCACTGGTACAGGAGAATCGCCCTGGACACCCCATCAGGGTGCCTGCTTAGCAGCAGCCTTAGGCTGAGGGGAGGGGACGGTCTCACTTGTGCCACGCCTACCCCTGCCTCTGAAGAAACCCTCGAGGCAGCAGAGGAGGCTTGAAATTGGTAAAAAGGCCTGAAAAGGGCCTGCCTCTACCTCTGGGAGCATGCCTTGTGGCATGGCATGCTTCTCCTTAGCCTGGGCACTTTTGTAGGTAGTTCTGTATTCATCCATCTTTTTCATATAGTTTTCTGTTTGCTCCCCAAAAGAGAATTTCCACTACAGGAAAATCCATAGCCTTTGACTGGGTATCTTGGACAGATTAGTGCATCTGAGCCATGCCAACCTACGGAAGCTACAGAAGTGGCCATGACCCCAGAAGAAACATCATTAACATCAACAGCAGTATGAAATTGAACTTTAGAGGCTTCAATGCCATCAGCAGCCACCTGTTCCAACTCACTAGCCAGCTGGCCATGGGCCTGCTTGGCTAACTGCAATACTTTGTCCCACCTAGATTTCTGATATCTAGCTACATAACCATATAATTTGCCTGCCTGAGTCCCAAAGAAGCTGCCATATACTGTTTCTTCGCCATGGCATCAATCTTCCTGGAATCCTTATCAGGAGGATGGAGGCCAGAGGAATATTAGCCTTGTCACAGGCTGCAGCTTGTACCACACCCACATGACTACACTGCTCAGTAAGGAAGTCTGTATCCAAGCCTGACAAAGTATACCTTCTGTCCATTTTTTATCTACAGGAGGGACAGAATGAGGATTTTTAAAATCTTTGTTGTTTGCTTCCTAAATGACTTATGCAAAGGAATAGACAACCTCCTAGACTCTGGAATATCCATCATTTCCACATAATCAGGCTCTCTTGCTCATCCATAGCCCTCTAAAGGAAGCTGGAGGGTTTCTGCAACCTTTTGTAAAAAATAAAGAAAGAAGGGACTCAGACAGAATAGGAGGAGATTCTAAAGGTATGTCCGGTTCAATGGCACGCCCAGACCCCCAGCCACACATATATTGATCAAATTCTCCTCCCTCCTGTGGTTCATAAAAATCCTCAACTTCAAAATCCTGAACCACTGGGACTGAACGAACCAACCTTTACCAGCTGTTGGTGGTTCTACAGATCCCTGAGACAGTGACTGGACAATCTGAATGGCTTTAGCTATCTCTGCAGCAGTTGGAGACACAATTTTGGACTCAGACCTACTGATTTCCTTGTCTTTTTACTTGGGACTGGTTCCTCTGAACCAGCCTTCCTTTTGCCGAGGAAGTCTCGCCTGGTCAGAGGGCACTCTCTCTGGTCCAGTGGGTACTGGACCGGCTCGCCATCCGGTCAGAGGACTTTTGGCTCTCGCCCCTGAGCCGCCCATCTCTTCTCCAGGGTGGCTGCAGGGAATTTTTACACACCTGGCAGTCTGACAGAGGTGGTCAGCCCAGACAATAAACACAAGTGGTGTGTGGGTCAGCCTTGGCAAAGCGTCCCCCACAGACATCCAGTGTTGAAACCAGTGGGCCCGGTTTTTCTTTTGGTTTCTCAGACATAATGCCAGCCTAACCAAAACTTGCCCTTTGATGGCAGTGCCAGGCAAGACACCTTATCGGTTCCTAACCGTGTCACGGGTATTTGAAAACCGTTATAATTCTGTTTTTTTAGAACCGATAAGAACCGGAACCGCACTCTAAAACCCACTGTACACTTTAAAATGCAAAAAATCCAACCGATCGGTTCAAACCGAACCGATAATTAATTTTCCACACAGACTTAAATTTTAGTACTTACGGTTACCAGATAGAGCTTTAAAACCGAAATGCGGTAAAATAATAACTTTTGCCGTTCAAATGAACGAAAAATACCCGCTTGAACCGAGAATGAACCGAGCTGAAGGAGCTGATCTCCGAGCGACTGTTCAGTGAAGCGGAGTAAAGAATCTGACAGTTTCATTTGAAACTGCCAGATAGAGTTTTTGGGCAGCTGGCTGTAGAACTCCAGATCTTCTGAGTTAACTCCTTCCTCTCCGGGCAGTTCAGCTGCAGTGGCTGACTGCTATTGTTATAATATAGCAAGACTTCATGGTGTTTGAATGCAACATTTCCCTATTTTTTGGCTTAACCCTAACTAGTGCATTAACAAAGTTTTTGCAATAAAAAATAAATTATATACACACCTCAGCACTTTTCATATTGCAGAGGCATTGTGCAACCTGGTTAATTGTTCCAATATGCCTCAGTGCTTTCCACAGTACAGAGGCATAATGCAGCCTGGTTAATGCCCCACAATGGGATATAAATGTGTCTTTTGTGACCTGCATCCATTATGGAGTTAACACTTTAGTCTTTGAATATAGAAGCAGGGCTCACGCTTAACTTTTTTTTTTTTTGCATTGGCCCAGCCGGGAAAGTGGTACTAATCTGCACTGGCCCCCCAAAGATCTGCACTGTCCCCAAGCTGTAATGGGGATTACTAGGGAAGGAAGTATTCCTCTCTGCACCTCTTTCCAGTTACTCCGCTTTCCACCATACCCTCTCCTTCTCCTTTTCCCATAAGCCCATACTGTTGCCTAGTGGCACCCCTTCCCCGTAACTTTTCTTTAGTGCCCAGTGGCACTGCCACCCTTTCCCCTTCCCCTAAGTTCTCCCTTGTGTTCAGTGGCACCCACTCCTTATCCATAAGTTCTCACTTGTGTCCAGTGGCACCCCCATCGTCTTCTCCCCACAAGTTCTCCACAGTGTCCAGTGGCAACCCCTCCCTCTCCCTTCACTATAAGTTCTCCCATGTGTCCAGTGGCAACTCCCAACCCTCAGAGCACCCAACTCCACACTAGTCCCTGACGATGGCCGAAACAAACCCTACACTCATCTTCTTGTTTGGCCACCATCTGACTCTCGTAACTAAGGTAAAAGAAAATCTTCCCCACCCATCTCAGCTCCACCACCCTCCTCCCATGACTCTTAGCAACTCGTCAAAAGTTTTAAAGTATGTGAATAAACTCTTCAATGAAGCATGCCACCTACAATATCTTAACAGTTTTAATTTAGATCTTGAATGCGGCAATCTCTCCCAGTAGTGATCTGCAATAACATTTCAAGATAGAGACTGCTTGAATTTGAGTCCAGCAGTGAGACTGTTAATATACTATCAGCAGTATGCATTTCAAGGACTATTTACATACTTTTTAACTTTTGGTGAGTTGCTGTCTAAATGAACAGGTGTGGAAGGGTTGTGATTCTGGGATGGGTTGGTGGAAGGTTTGTTTTACACTAGCCCTACGGGCAAGTCAGGGAATCACACTGGCCCGAGGTAGTTTGCACTATGCCCGGGGCCAGTAAATTAATGTTAAGTGTGAACCTGAGCAGTGTGGAGCACTGCCACTATCCCAGCTATAGTATATTCACTTTGTTGGCCACATACATGGTGGGAAGGTGTCACTGTTTCTGAACACCTGCATCTGTTAGCGCCTTGCACTAATAGTGCTACAATATATACTGGAACAGCAATTGCACACTTGGCATGTACATGATTTTTACTTTACTTTATTGTTGCCAGGAAATACCTTTAAGGCTGCAGTATTTGTTAGCAGCCACATTTTTTTCCAGCAATAAGTTAGTCTGGCAAAAATATAAAGATAAACATTTTTATTTTCATTTTCTTTCATTCTTGAACCAAGGAACAGGATACTGTAGTTTTTAAAAGTTCCCACTCCCAAATATAATATCTTGGTACAGTGTTGTCCTGTTTACCATCAGAAGCAAGTGGAGCAGCATCCTAATACAGCTACAGTATGAATTTAGCATGCATATTCAACAGGTAACTGCAGCAAGAGAGATTTTAAAATGGCAAGTGTCGGCAATCTATAATTATGTGAGTCATTAATTGCAAAATTAGCTGTGAAAGCTGTTTTAACAATATCTGGGTTGGGAAAACTAAAAATATACTGAGCATGAATCTTAGGATGTCAGAAATACATTTTTGCTAAAAGAAAACTATCTGATGATTTTTTTGTGGACTAACACATACTGCTGCTTTAAGCAACAAGTGTTGTTTTCAAAGGTTCCACTTCAGGACTGATTAAGCAGAGAGCAATTAAAACAAGACCAGCCATACATTATAATACAGTCAAGTATAGATCAATTCTTTACTATTTCTGTTCCAGTATAGCAGTATTAGGGCCCTGCATTATACTTGTGCACCAGATAGGTACTTTTCATGGCCTAAACCTTGTGCTTTGAATATGTGGTGCGTGTCCTTGAAACACCAACTGTAACCTCAGGTGCCCAGCCACTATGGCTTGCTATAGACCCCCTCCCCACTGTGTTCTCTGACGTGGTGCCCAGTCCCCATGTCGGGCAAGTAAAAAATCCCCACACCCACTAGAACCCATGCCACCATTCTTTCCTCTTCCAAGTAAGAAATACCCCATCCCCAGACAACTTATCACTTTTACCTCCTCTCCCCTCCACCCCCAGCACCCACCTTGTCAAGGAGAATCCTCTGACAGCCAAAACATCCCTCCCTCAACCTTGGCTGGCTACCATCATTTTAAAAAACCTGCAAAGAAATGAATTTGTAAAACGCACTAAGTGTGGATGCATCTGGACTTTTTTTTTTTTTATCTTTTACTCATAATTTGGCCATTTTGACTGACATTTTCTGACGCCTCAAGTTGCCACCTCCATCACCATTATCACATAGGTGACACTGTAAATTTGAGCCAGAATGTGTTTTGGGGTGGGAGTTACTATTTAAAGCGCACAATGTAAAACAGTGTGAAGCATTTGTGGGCACAATTATTCTTTTTTTTTCCCTTTTTCTTAGTTTTACTTGGAAAATTGTAAGGAACATCAGAAGTGAGGAAACAAAATGGTAGCATTAGTAGGTTTTGAACCGACACAGTGATGTGATCGGGTGGAATTTTCAGGCTTGACTGCCTGATTGGTTTCTTCACACCTCATTCAAATTGATTGACAGCCCAACTGATTGATGACATGTCCACGTGAAAAAATCAGCCAAAGTGGAAATAAACTGCTTATTTCCACTTTAGCTCATTATTTTAACAAAGGCTCTTCAGTCATAGAAATGAACTGATTTATTTCCTTATCTACTTCTGTTGTATACAAATAACATTATCACAGCCAGCCAGACAGCAAGTCGCTGCGCACTGAGCTGGCATAGGCGATTTTAAATGATGGTTTTATTGCCAGACATGAATTTTAATTCCATTTTCCACCTTCCATAGAGGTAGCTCCAGTACACAGCAGCATCTATCCATTGGTGACACAGAGCACACACTTACATAGCAGCAAGTGACCTGCTAATTAACTGCTACTTTTGCCCAGAGATACAGAAACTCCCTTCAGAGCCATGCGTTCTTAATGTCTCTGACCAGTCTCACATTGAAATAAATAAATGACATTATTACTGCTATTTGTTTAAAAATTGAACTTGTCATATTTACCTTAGTTCAAATTCTGCAAACAGGACATCAAAATGTTTTAGAGATTCCTTCATTTTATCCGTATAAACATTCAGATCCGCAGTGCTTGGTCACGGATAATGTTTCTCACTTCTTCTAGACTGCGGGTCAGGTCCTTAGCAAGTGGTCGCATTGCCATGCTCTCTATCTCTCGATTCATGATGATTGAACCAGCAGCTAAACACTGTTGATTACAGAAAGACAATGTTGTAATAGTTTGTAAAACAACCATGCCATCTGGTGTCTGTCTTCTGTTTTATTTAAAATTTATTAAAGGAGAGATAAGAGCAGTCAGTACATTACATGGATAACAGTGACAAACAGCAGTATCAATGTACAGTATACAGGATACAGTATGATACTGTCAGAACCAGTAAAGCTAATTACCCAGCCTCTTTAAGTCATAAAAGAATTGATGGAAGAAGACTAACAACCCTATCTAAGGATCCCTCACTGTTTTTCAAACTATGTAAAGCTGTCAATGTAAAAAAACACAGTAATGGAATAAAGCCCACATCTTTGCAATAAGTGCTCCCAGATTGACCTGTCATTTCCCTGCAACTCAGTAAACTTTCCCTATGTTTTCCTGTACATTACATTGTTTCCTATGGAAGCCAAATGACTCAAGTTTTCCTGTATAACCAGTGTAAGTCTATGGGAACAATTTTCCTGTAGATGGTTCCATTTTCCTGTAAAATATAGGAATTCCTGTCAACCTGGGAGCCCTGAAATATGTTTCCCATCCCTGCCATCTTGTTTGAAATTGTGGATCTTGTTAAGAAATCCTGTTATACTTTCCACAGCATGTACCTCTGAAACAGTCCTCCTCAATGTACAGACCACTGGAGGTGTAATCTACAAACGTATAAACTGGGTTTTTTTGTACGCTACAAAATAAACATAGGGTTGGGAGCTGGACCCCTGGAGGTGGCATTGATAATAGTGCTATTGTTTGGGAAATCAGGGCACCAGTGGTTCCTTTATTTCTGATCAACTGTACTACATAAAGACAAACTTCTGCACGACACATAATATTTTCTATATTAACTTTCCTAAAACAGACACAGCAATTAAATCATTAAATCAGCAATGTAGTGACTGACTGCAGCTCTCCAAACAACAGTTTCAGGGATATTTATTTTTATTTAAAGTAATATGAACCTGCAACAACATTGTGTGACTTAAGATAGAAATACTTTATCTAGGTGCTATAAAACAGAAAATATGTACAGTATAAAAAAATAAATACTATTTGTTTTCACTAACAATTCTTAAGTGCTAAAAGTATTCAAACCACAGACTGTACCACCCCTGGGGACCAATAAGATAGTTGTTACCATCACCAATAAACAGTTCAATCAGGTTATACAAAATGGGTGCACACAGAAATAAAATCCAAAATTAACAGTGCTTTTACTTAAGAACCCTGGCCTAGAAAAGTACAGTTATGTAAGAACTTACTGTAACAGCAGATCTTCGAGAGGATCTCTTGCAGCAGGCCACACCTATGGAACTATAGCCACCAGACACCAGGGATCTCATGGAACCTTCTAGGTTGAAGTCTGTGGGGGGCCGCCCACCTGATGTCATACCGACACTGGCCTATCCTATAAGAGTGGGCGGCCCCACACACCCTCAGTTCTCCTACCAGAGGCCCAGCACCAGCAGTGGAGCTGGAGGAGGAACCGGGTTCCCGCCAAAGAAAGGATGATAAAGAAGGAGGTACAGACACTGAGGGCCCCCAGGCCAAGGAAAAAGGAGGGAGGGATGGCATGGTTCGTTGTAAGTGATCTTCTTGAAGATCTACGTTACTGTAAGTTCTTATATGACTGTACTATCTTACGCCGAGGCTATCTCTTGCAGCAGACCACACCTATGAGATGAGTCCCAAGCAGTTCCATCTGCTGACAGCACAGTCTGGGTGGAGGACAGCTCAAGCCTAAGAAAGCAGGCCCTGGAGGACAGCTAGGCAAAGATGACTCTACACCTAGAGACAACGTCCAGATTGTAGTGCTTGGTAAAGGTGTAGACAGAACTCCAAGTAGCAGCCACACAGACCTCTGCAGCTGACACATTCCTGAAACAGGCAACAGAAGTGGCCATGTCTCTAGTAGAATGACCACAACAACACCAGGAAGATCCTTGCCATACCTCCTATAGCAATAAGTCATACAGTTGGCCAACCATTTGGACAAGCACTGTTCTCAAACAAGGCTGCCCTCTTTCCCAGGGGCGAAAGAAACAAACAACTGGGAGGACTTTGTAGGTCCTTCAGATGGTGTGTAGTAATGCAGAATTCTGTGTACACCTAAAGTGTGGAACAATGCTTCCTGGACTGGCATGCTCTGGATAATAAACAGGAAGGTGGATGGATTGATTTAAAGTAAATTCAATACAACCTTAGGAAGAAACTTGGGGTTGCATGAGACACCCTGTCTCTGTAGAGAATCAAATAAGGCTGCACACACACGAGCGCCTGTAGCTCTGAAATTCTTTGAGCAGAAGTAATAGCAACTAAAACAACGCTTTCCATGACAGAAAACGTAGCTTGTGATATTACAGCTGGCTCAAAAGGAGCCAAAGTAATTTTTTCCAACACAAAATCCAAGAGTCAGGGCGGGACTGGATTATGGATAGGAGGCTTCCAGGTGAAGAATGCCTCAGAAAAGTATGGGACACCTCAGTTGTGCCACTGTATAGCCATCAACAGGCACATGGAAGGCAGAGACGGCAGCATGTGCACCTTAAGAGAGGAGTACTTCAGGACGGAGTGTAAAAGGGACAGCAAGTACTCCAGAATCCGTTCACTGGACAAGTAAAGGAATCCAGCCGACGTGAAGTAGCCCACAGCGCAAAGCGTGTCCACTTCATTGAATAAGTGGCTCTAGTGGAAGGCTTCTAGCCACCACCAGGACATCAGCCATCTTGGTGACACCCCAAACCGAGCCATGGCTATGTCCTCAGGGATCCAGGCGTGCAGATGCAGAAATTTGAGGTCCGGATGGACCAGGGTGCCCTGGTTCTGGGAGAGCAAGCAGGTGCACAGAGGAAGAGGTACTGGAGGTTCCACTGTCACCTGTTGCAGTAAAGGGAACCAGATCTGATGAGGCCAGAAGGGGGCAACGAGGATCATCATGGTCCCTTCAATCTGAGCTTGACCAGAACCTCTGAAGCAGGGGAGGCGGAAATGCATTCAGAAACCTCCCTTTCAGAAGAGGGACAATACATCTCACCAGAAAACTTAAGGCCTTGATGGTGCAAGCAAAATTGGCAATTTTCTGTTGAGTGGGGATGCAAAAGGTCCAACTCTGGACTATTTTAGAGCCAATCTCGCAATATGTGGACTACTTTTATGACCTAAAGTACCTAAGATGGAAACATATACAAAGGACTCAACACACATAATTGATACGATACAACAGTTAAACACAAAGGAGTAGACAAAACAAATATGATACTGGTAACACTAGATGTTAAGGACCTACAGTGCCTTCAGAAAGTATTCCCCTTGGATTTTGTCACATTTTGTGATGTTGCAAACTTAAATTAAAATACATTTATATGGGATTTTGTCACATATCTACACAAATTACTCTATAATGTCAAAGTGGAATGAAACTTCTGGAATTTTTGTACATGTAATTTAAAATAAAAACCTGAAATGTCTTGATTTGATAAGTATTCACCCCTTTGCTATGACACTCTAAATTGAGCTCAGGTGCATCCAATTTCCTCGTGAGATCACTCTAAAACTTGAATGGAGTCCACCTGTGGTCAGTCAAATGGTTGACATGATTTCAGAGGAAATACACCTGTCTATACAAGGTCCCACTGTTGACAGTGCATGTCAGAGCAGAAACTCTACCATGAAGACCAAGGAGCTGTCCGTAGAACTCCGTGATAGAATTGTGAGGATGCATAGATCTGGGAGGGGTATAAAAACATTTCTAGGGTGTTGAAAGTTCCCAGGAGCACAGTCAAGTCCACCATTAGAAATGGAAAGATTACGGAACCACCCAGACTCTTCCTAGAGCAGGCCGCCCTCCCAAACTGAGCAACTCGGCAAGAAGGACCTTGGTCAGGAAGTGACCAAGAACCCAATGACCACCCTGACAGAACTACAGAGTTCTATGGCTGAGATGGGAAAACCTGTCCAGAGGACAACAATCTCTGCAGCACTTCACAGATGTAGCCTCTATGGGAGAGTGGCTAGACGGAAGCCACTCTGAGAAAAGGCCACATAATAGCATGCCTGGAGTTTGCAAGAAGGAACATGGCAGACCTGAGACCATGTGGCAAAAGATTCTCTGGTCTGATGAAACAAAACTGAACTCTTTGGCCTGAATGCAAAGCACTATGCCTGGCGCAAACTGAACACAGCTCATCACCTGTGTAACACCATCCCTACCATGAAGCATGGTGGAGGCAGCATCATGTTATGGGGATGCTTTTCAGCGGCAGGGACTGGGGCACTTGTCAGGATAGAAGGAACAATGAATGGAGCCAAATACAGGCACATCCTTGAGGAGAACCTGCATCAGTCTGCAATAGACCTTGGACTGGGGTGAAGATTTACGTTCCAACAGGACAACGACCCCAAGCATACAGCCAAAGCAACACTGGAGTGGCTTCAGAACAAGAAGGTGAATGTCCTTGAGTGGCCCAGCCAAAGCCCAGACTTGAATCCATTGAGAATCTGTGGAAAGACTTAAAGATTGCGGTTCACCGACGCCCCCATCCAACTTGACAGAGCTTGAGCAAATCTGCAAGGAAGACTGGAAATCCCCAAATCCAGATATGCAAAGCTGATACAGACATACCCAAGAAGACTCAAAGCTGTAATTGCTGCCAAAGGCGCTTCTACAAAGTATTGACTGGGGTGAATACTTAAGTAAACAAGATATTTAAGTTTTAATGTTTCATAAATTTTGTTACACAATAAGAATATTTTGCCCCTTTAAATTGTTGAGTATGCTGTGTGAATCGGGGAATCATTTCAATGCATTAAAATTCTGGTAGTAACACAACAAAATGTGACAAGATCCAAGGGGTGAATACTTTCTGAAGGCACTGTATTTTTATTTTTATTTTATTTATATTTCACCTGGTAAAATAATTGGTAAAAAAGATCCAAGGGGTGAATACTTTCTGAAGGCACTGTATACATGACTACAGAACACGAAGAGGCTTGAACTCAGTATCAGCAGCCTTACGGGATAGGATGGATTACATCCACCAAAGGAATATTTATGTCAATTAGCTGAATTAGTTTTGACCAAAAATTATTGCAATTTGAGACAGATTTTACTTACAAATCAAGGGAACAGCGATGGGCAGCACAATGGCCCCATCGTGTGCAAACCTGCACATGTGGGATTCCAACAAAAATATGTACTGGATGCAGGGAGAATGTGTTCAGAGAATACATTTTCCTCTGGAAACGCTTAACAGATGATGTTTTATGATTTGGACAGGTAGTAAGATTGATCTTGATAGGTTCAGTACATACATCAATTCTAGAAACCAGAATTTGAGTTTCACAATGACATTTGATGATAACAACATACCTTTTTGGATGTATTAATTTATAAAGGAGAGAGAGGACAACTACATATGACACTATATAGAAAGGAGACTGACAAGAATTCAACATTATTATACAGCAGTTATGACTCAAGCTGAAACAAAGTATACCTAAATCACAGATTATAAGGGCAAGAAGAAACTGCAGTGAAATGAAAGAATTTGAGAGGGTATCCCAGGATATGGGCGATAGGTTTATCTCCAGGGACTATAGCCATACATTCGTTTCCAGAACAATAAAAGAGATTACTGACACACCAAGGAAGTACAAGAGACACAGGGCAGCAGGCGACCAATGGAAGACAGGGTAGTACTTTCTATGACATATAACCATTTGAGCGGAAAGATCAGAAATATAGTTCACAAGAACTGGAATATTATACAGGCTGGTGTGAGTCCGAATAACAGGTTTAATATCCCACCACTAATAGCACCTAAACGTAATCCCACTTTACGTGACAAATTAGTACACACTAGATATTTAAAACAGAGAAACAACCTCAAAACAACTTTTATTGGGACCACAGAAAATGGCTCATTTCCATGTGAGAGATGTTACCAATGTAGATACATCAATAAGAAGACAGCATTTGAACACCTCTGGAAAACAAGATCTTTAACATTCAACACCATACAACATGTACTACTGATCACGTGGTTTATGTTCTGAGATGCCCTTGTGATAAATTGTATGTTGGTAAAATGACAAGGGAATTAAAAACAAGGATCAGCGAACATAAGAGTGACATTCGCATGAATGACATTCGCTCTTCTGTGGCAAGACATTTTAATTTAGTCGGACATTTGGTTGCGTCTCTCAGATTCTGGGCACTGGAAGTGTGCCTGAACCTCACGATGCCAGGAATAAATAGATATGTGATGGGCTGCTGTGGGATACACCATTTATTTGAACGAGCAGTGTGTGACCTCGGTTGCCCTGACGAGTTGTGAGCCATGTCTGAGGTCCCGAGGTCACACACTGCTAGTTCAAATAAATGGTGATCCATAGCAGCCCATCACATGTGCGATTTATGCAATGGGCTTTGTTTGCCTTTATGTGTTACTTTTTTGTGTGTGTGTGTTTTGCTTGGAACTATTTGTTATGTGGTTTGTTGTTGAGGGAAGTTAATGTTTTAGTGATTCGTGATGTGTAACCTGTAGATTGGTTATTTTTTAGAATGGACATGGATGCAGATTTTGACTGGGTTGTTGGAACATAGGACATGTTTTCTGATTGGTCAGGGTGTTGCAAGGCATTTGGGGTGGGATTTTACGTTTATGGCACATTTTGAACTCCGTTCATGTGGAAGCTTCGGAAGGAGTATTGGCGTATGGATTTTGAAGCTGGCATCAGTGGATTCAGCATAGTTTGCAGTTGAAGAGTGGATGCAGAAGTTTCATAGGGCCGGTGTGTGAAGGAGTAGGCAGGGAGTCCTCACTGGAGTGGCGGCAGGTATCTGGTCGAGGAGTGTGATACGTATGAAGAAATGGGATCACTGGTTTTGGAAGGATTGCTTTGGATTTAGTCTTGGATTTGAACATGAAGTGCTAGAAGATTTTGTCGCAGGATATTTATTTTTTTGTTGTGTTTTTTCTTTTTGGGGTGGTTCTGGGAATCGCTGGATTTAGGGCTGAAAGAGCCTAAAGATTCTGTGGTTCATTTTACTAGTGAGGAATTTATGCGCGGAGGAGCGTGAAGGCAGCAAAGAGGTTGGTGTGTAACTGAAATGAAAGTGCAAGTAAGGTGATAACTGAAGGTAGTGCCGTAGGAGGTAGTATGACTGATGGCAGGGTGTTGGATAAACGGTGGTTGATTGATGGCATGGTGCGGATAAATGTTACAATCACCGTTATCCAACAGCAGTGAAAATAAATGGATTTATTCCACTGGTTATCTGTCCACGCCTACTGCATAAAATGGGATGACTTATTACAAAAGAGAAGTCTATTGGATTTTTATATTGGACACAATGAACTTATGATATGGTCTGAATTAAGAATGTAATTGGTCTTTATATTGTTGAGGGCCCTAGTATACTCCATCTAAGCTTTAAGATTTTTTCAAAACTGACAACTTATAAGATTTAACTGACAGCAGACAAGGATACGCATGCATTCATTCTGTCCCCCGTGCCCTTATCTGATTACATAAAAAGTAAAAAATGAATTTACATAATTTTACCTGCAGAATATATTATTTAGTAATAGGGAATAATGTGAAGTGATAAAATATTTTTGGAATTAACCACAGTAGGCGTAACCGCTGATGGAATGTACAACTTGCACAAAGGCAATGCAACCTAAGATCCTTCCTCAGTGCTATCATGCTGGACCTCCTGCCTTTGGGCTGAATCAGTTGCAATGTAAGCTGTGGCACTGCACATGTCACTAAGTAACGCCATTCCCCTGCGACCTGACAATATTTAAACCGCATCAGTGCAGACAACAGCAGACTCCATTAACCAGGAAGTCCGCTGAGAGAGATCTGTGCATTGGTCCACCAAACTGGTAAGACACCGGTCTTCCTAACTTTTTACTTTCTTTTATCCCCTCTTTGTTCCACTCCTTCAGGCTGCTCATGTCTCCATGCCACAGACGCAGAGTCTGCCCTCAGAGTGCCCACGGCAACTCCTACCTTCTTCCTCCGTGAGCACCTGCACAGCACGGTCTCGTCCAGAGATCTGTGGCTGGAAGACCTGGAGAAGTCTTCATCTAGGACCGCAAAGGGTTGTTTTCTGTTTTTCTGTAGTGGTTCCTTCCATCCCCTTAAGGATGCCGGCTTAGGCAGGTTACGGTGTTCCGCACCACGCCTGCCAAGTGCCTAACAGTGTCCTCCTCCCAGCTCCAGCCACATGGAGCCGCCATTGCCCGAAGTCGGTACTCCTACCAACCCTCAGAGGTGTCGGGTGCACAGAGCGCCCCTGGTATCCCACCCTAAAAGAGGAGGCGTCCGTTGGGATGCTCAATCCTCCCTTCCTTTTGTGACCCAGGACCCAGCTGATACCCGAGCCAAGTTGCAGTGGTGTGAGGTGTGGCGTCCAGCGCCTCAACCCTCAGCGCCACCAGGCCGGTCCTCCCTAACTTTTTTTGACACTGGAAACAATCTAATCTAATTATCTAGTTACATTATATGAACCCTGGGTGGTTAGCTACAAATGGATTTTTTACTTTTATATCTGCACAGATTCACCACGAGAATGAAACTCAGGAATTTAAAGCAAAGAATAGAGAAGGACCATTAAGGTAAACTCATATTTGAGTGAGAGCATTGTCCTTGGCTTTTCTGAAAATCTAAAATTTAAGATTTACCAGTTTGGATTTTCAATAATATGGCCCTCTGGTTTTCTGTGTTGTCCTCGGAGAGGATTACATTTTAAGAAAACCTGCTATTAGCACAATTAAGTTGCGTAATATCGTAAGATGACACCAAATGGTATAAAGAAAAGATAATATATGGATATAGATTTAAAATGATGTTTGGAAACCATATGTGATAAATTAACATTTAACTGTTTATAGGTGTACTGAACACACCGACCTGATTGATTTAAATAGAGCTGGGTCATAGCTATAAACTAGAGGTGTGAGGATTTTTGAACAGAAGCGTTTGCTTAAACTTTAAGAGTTAATGACTATTGAATTAAATATATAAAGTGAAATGTGAATAAATTATAAGAGGTTTTGAGCTTACAAGGATCGAGTGGACATAAGCTTATTTTAATATAGTGAGGAAAGCTGATGGTTATTGTTTAATATGAACTGATTTGACAAGTAATTAACAGTTTGTTGAATAATTAATGCAAATTTATTAAGAATATATGGATGTACTTGTGGAATGTATTGGTTTATAAGGAAGTTTTTCAAGTAAAAGGATTTGTCCAGTACAGCCAAATTTCGGAGAAATATATGATACGAAATACGTTATTACTGGTAACTTAGGGAGAGGCCAAACAACACCAGTATAAGCTGCCGTTAACTAACAAAAGGTAATACTGGATAATATGGCCCACTCACCCCAATAATCTACAGACACAGGTAAATGTGTACTTTAGATATATTGTTTAATAAAAGTATATTCCAGCATCAATAAATCAGTATCGACGTTTGGGATAAACCCTTCATCAGGAAAGCTGGATATTATTTCATATTGCTCAATCTAGTACGTACAATACTTTTCAAACCTCATTTTCATGTCTGACTCCCACCACAGGCCACTTTTCAAACTTTCATCCGTTTCACTTTGTGATGATGTATTTTATGGGTCTTATGCCTTCCTCGCACCTTGTCTCACAGGCACTGCTAGAGTGGATTTTTCCTAATTTTGGTTACCAAAATATTTTTTTGTATGATTTCTTTAGAATCTTTAACACTGTGGGCCTGATGGAAGTGCCTTTTGCCATGAAACATAGCCATGGAAAGTGTTTGAAATAAAAAAAAAAAGATAAAATCTGAAGAGGATTTGAGTTGTGGAATTCATCCTGACTTGCTTCATTCACCAACTCTGGACGACCTCACCTGTCGAATAGGTCTTCTACTACTGAGGTCAGCAGCTCCTATTCATGCATCCTTGATCGCGATCGCTTAGGGTGTCCGCCAGGACATTTTGATCGGTGGAACATGGACAGCGGACAATTCGAGACCATGATCCAGAGCCCAATACCAGACTTTCACTGCTTCCCAGCAAAGAAACATAGACTTTGACGGCAAATAAGGACCACTTGGCCCACCCAGTCTGCCCACTTCCCTACCTATTGGATAAGCTGCAGATTCTAGTTAACCAACAGCCTACTTCCTGCAACCCCCACTATAATTGCCTTATGTCTGTCCCATGCATGTTTGAATTCCCCACTGTTTTAGACCCCACAACCTCTCCAGGAAGGCGCGTTCCATCGTCCACCATTCTCTCCGTGAAAAATAATTTCCTCACATTACCCCTGAGCCCGCCCCACTCAACTTTAAATTGTGCCCCTTGTTCTTACACATCTTTTTCTGAAAGATGCTACCCTCCTGGACTTTGTTGATTCCCTTGAGGTACTTAAAGTTTCTATCATGTCCCCTGTCCCTCCTTTCATCAAGCGTATACATATTAAGCTCTCTCAGTCTCTCTTCATGTGGTTTCTGATGTAGGCGGCTGCACCATTTTAGTTGCCCTCCTCTGGACTGCTTCCATCCTGTCTATGTCCTTGCGTAGATGGGGTCTCCAAAACTGCACACAGTACTCCAGATGGAGTCTCACCAACTGTCTGTACAGAGGGATAACCACTTCCCTTTTTCTACTTGTGATGCCCCCTCCATGCATCCCAGTATCCCCTGGCTCTCCTTATTGACTTCTCACATTGCTTACCTACCTTTAGGTCATCTGATATGACTACACCCAGATCCTTTCCATTACTGTTGTTGCTAGTACCTCCCTGCTACTGTGTATTTTCTCCTGGATTTTATTTCCCAGGTGCATTACTTTGCACTTCTTCGCATTGAATCTAAGTTGCTATATGTCTGGCCATTCCTCCAACCTTGCCAAGTCCTTCTCATCCTTTCTATCCCCCGCGGTATCGACTCTGTTACAGATCTTTGTGTCATCTGCAAAGAGGCATACCTTTCCTTCAGACCCTCTGCAATGTCACCTATAAAGACGTTAAAGAGGACTGGACCCAGTACTGAGCCCTGAGGTACTCTACTAGTAACCCCCTTTCTTCAGAATGTGTTCCATTCACTATTACCTTCTGTGTCCTGTTGTGCAGCCAGTTTGCTACCCAGGCTGGCTAACCTGATTATTAATATTTTGTGCAGGACTGTGTCAAATGCCTTGCTAAAGTCTAGGCAGGCCATATCCACAGCCCCTCCCTGATCTATTACTTTGGTCACCCAGTCAAAGAAATCGATTAGATTGCGCTGACATGACCTTCCTGCTGTGAATCCATGCTGCTCTGGGTCCTGTGCCCGCTGGCCTCTAGATACTCAACAATTCTTTCTTTCCAGAAGTGATTCCATCATTTTCCCCACCACTGAGGTCAAACTAACAGGTCTGTAGTTTTCTGCTTCTGCCTTGCTCCACTTTTGTGAAGGGGAATCACATCTGCCCTCCTCCAGTCCTCAGGTACCACCCCATCCTCCCATGATTTGTTAAAAGTGTGGTCAGTGGTGTCACTAAGTCCTCCCTTAGTTCTTTTTAGGATTCTAGGGTGAATCCCGTCAGGCCCCATTGCTTTGTCCACCTTAAGTTTTAGGAGCTCTTTCAGGACTCTTTCTTCTGTAAATGGACTGGCGTCAACCCCACTACCAGGCGCTTCTACTGTTTGGTTTAGGTAACTCCTCCTCTTCTTCTTTTGTGAATACTGAGCAAAAGTATTCATTCAGTATATCTGCCTTTTCACTGTCTCCTTCTGCCCACCTCCCTCTCCTTTATTAATCTTCACTATCCCTCCTTAACACTTCTATGCTCCCTAATGTACCTATAAAAGGTTTTATCCCCTTCTTAACTGAGTTGGCTATCTTTTCCTTGGTTTGGGCCTTTGCTTTTCTGACTGCCTTCCCACTTCTTTCTGCTTTAATTGATACAGTTCCCTTACAGCTCCTTATGTGAGGCAGAGAGGGTACAAGTGAGTGCCCCTGCTTGTTGATGTAGTGGACTACACTGATGTTGTCCATCTGCACTAGCAGAAGACCTGGGACAGCTGAGTCTGGAAGGCCTGCAAGGCATAAAATGGCCCCATTCTCCAGGACACTGATGTGGAGAGAGGATTCCAGCTTGGACCATGTCCTTAGAGTTTGGTGGAGCCAATCCCACCTCATGCCTAAAGCATCTGTTGTGAGGATCTGCTGAGGGGAAGGAATGAGGAATGAGACCCCTTCAACAGGTTGCTGGATTTCATCCACCAAAGCAGAACCTTTTTCGCCAGAGAGGGACCAGGGCCAGCTGTTCTAGGTCATCGGTACACTAATCCCACTGGAGCCTCAGTGTTCACTGGGAATCCCCATGTGCAATCTGGCTAGAGGCACTGTGACTATAGCTGCATCAGGTCCAAGAGCCGGAGAAAGGTTCTGGCTGAGACACAATAGCTCTCATATAGCACGCGGGCTTGAGCTATAAGGTGATCCACCCGGTCCTGCTGCAGCAAGGCCATGCCGTGGACACATCCAGGATTGCCCCCATGTACTGAAGGCAATGACAGGGGCCAGAACTGTTGCTGTACCCAGGCACCTCTAGTGATTTCCCTCCACTTGTCCAAGTGCAGGGAGAAACGCCCCTACATCTGGCCTCCTGCATCATGGGAGAAGGGGGCAGGCAAGGAGTCAGGCCAAACTGGCAGAGGTGTCCGGAGCCGCACCACCTCCTCTGGGGTTTCTTCTCATGGTGGAGGAGGGGCTGGGCAAAGCAGGTGCAGCCTGACGCTACACTGAGGTTTACTGGAGGGCTTGGGTCTATAAGGGCACTCGGCCACTTTTGGGCTGGTTAGTGTAGTACATGGAGTGGACCGACCGCAAGGTGCAGCCAGAGGCTTGCAGCTGGGACAGAATGTTCTGTACATCTGCACCAAACAGTTTGAAGCTTCTAAAGGAGCATTCAGCATGGACAATTGAACATCCTGGGTAAAGCCTGATACGTTCAGCCAAGAGCATCTTTGCAGGCAAATGCCCACGTGGCAGCCCTGGCTGAAACATTAATGGCATCTGAGGCACTAAGGAGGTAGGTGCTGATGTTGGAACCCGCTTTTGAGAGACTGCAGCATCTGCTGTTTTGGGCGCCCTCTGGGAGGGCCTGGGCAGTGTCAGCGCCTGGTCCCAAAGCTGGTTTTGGTACTGCACCATATCGGCAATGTAGTTCAGCAGCCTACTGGTCAGTGTGGCAGAGGCAAAGGTCCTCTTGCCAATGTGATGCAGTCTCCGGGACTCATATCCAGGGGCAGGAACTGAGATGTTGAGGCCTCTTGTTGTGGTAGTGGGCGGCACTGATGACCACCAAATCCACTTGTGGCTGGTCGGTGAAGAAAGGCCTCCCTGCCGGTGTCTGAATAATTTGTCTGCCTTCCTGGGCATGGCTAGGATCAAATTTGGCCGGTGCCAGGCGGCCATGGTGGCATCCTCAAAGGCTCAACTAAGGGAGGGATGACCAGAGGAGGGGCATCTGGCAGTCGCACATAAGTGGCCAGTTGAAGTTGAGAGGATCTTGCTCCTCGCATGCGAAGGCCAAGGCCAACTGGAACCGTCTCATAACTGAGAGAAAAGGGGGGTCATCTGGGGGAATCAAAGGATGTATCTCGGGTCTTCTCAAAGTCAGATGAGACAGTGGAGGAGGAGTGGTAAGGAGTGGCTCCTCCGTCGTCGCCATCCTCAACTGGAGAAATGAGGTCCAAGCAGCACTGTCTTCATCCCCTGAGTCCTGAGGGGGTAGCAAGGGCCCTGGGTCCTGAGGCTTAGGTCACAACCTTACTGGAGGAGCAGGAGGCCGCTGTGGGACGGGCCTTTGGGAGGAGTGAGCTTGGCTTGCATAAAGTCCCACAAGGTGGAAAGCATGACGTTAAAGTTCACAACTATTGGCGTTGGACCCACCAGCGTTGGCTGAAAAGAAGACCGATGTCGGGGCAGCATGGAGTGCGGCCGAAACAGGCTGGGACCTGTGGGGAAACTCCTCGGCATGGGTCGGCATCGGGAAGGCGACGGTGACAAGGGCTCAGGCCGGAGGACTCGGGAGAGGCTAGAGGCTTCAGGCCTGAGACTCGAGACAGTGGCTGAAGAAACGTCCGAGACTGGCACTGGGAGTGGGCAGTGTCCCAGTAACTGTCGATGCTGAGCTGTCAACAACAAGCTAGCTGAGCCACCTGACCGAGTGCCGCCAAAAACAATGGCTTAAATAGCAGGGGCTGTGAAGTTGGTGGGCGCCAGAGCCTGAACCACCACCCACCACCAAAGATTGATGGGGAGCTGCCAATGGTAGCCCTGCAGGAGAAAGGGCATGCGAGGCAGGGGTTGCCCCCGATGACAAGGATGGCCCTGCTGCAGTCAACACTTGGAGCAGTGTCCATCAGGGATCTTCTGCCCGCAAGCACATTTTTTGAGAGATTCCCAGAGGCGGAGCTCGGCATAAATGGGGTAGAAAAATCACCTTATCGTTAAAGTGATACACACTAAGGAGAAAAATTAAATAAAAAGTTTGATGAAAGTTCTTCAGTGAAATGGCATTGACTGAAGCTGGGGTATCTCATGACATCCGATGTGCGATGGTGGAAATTAACTGAGGAGAGCGAGGGGACACCAACTCTTATAGGACAGGCCAACATCAGTGTAAGACATCGGACTGGGCGGCACTGGTAGACTGCTAGCTAGAAAAGTTTCTGTGTGGTCCTAGTGCCTGGCAGCTGTAGTTCTATAGTTGTCTGCCAGCGTGCATACCTCAAAGTAAGCTCTGTAGGACAAGAGAGAGTTAGACAACTGCAAGTTACCTTGAACACTCCCACCCAGTAGCAATAACCCCCACTGGGAGCCACTGTACTATGGGTCCTACCCCTCTCAGATCCCACAGAGTCTATAATGCACCTGCCCAATCAAAAGGAACAAAAGAAGAATTACACTACACATGGGTGTGGTAGCTCTTCATCTGGTACCAATAGCAAAACTACAGTTTCAAGGAAGACACAATAACAAATGACTCTCGGTACCCAGGAATTACACTAGAGTCCTGGTACGTTGTCCAGGTTCTGTCGGTGATGCAACTGATGAAAATTAACAAGCCTGTAATTTACCCCCCAAAACAGGCCATAGTGTGTCAGCACCGTTTAAAGAACTTAAAATCCAACAGGAAAATGCCTGAAACCCAACCGTAGTAATGGTAACCCAAAACTGGAAAAGTACAAAAGATCCCAGCCAGCAATGCCAGCACTGCATGACCCATGGTGCAGCAATCAGTTAAGACAGGGACAGCACACAGCAACAGAGTGAGTAGCAGTCAGGAAGAGAGCCCAGTGGCCTGGTAAAGAAACATTTCAGATTCACTCAGATGTTCTGCAGCAGCACAGCTCTACTTGTTCACACCTCTCAGGATCCAGCCTTTCTGGCTCATCTCTCAGTCATAGGAACATTACACAGTGGCCTCCCAGTTCCCAAGGAGCCCAGACCCAGGAGCAACCACCACGGTCCCATTCCCCATAGATAGAGAGTACCTCCATAATCATGGCCTGGCCGTGGCTCCCTGTTCCCTGATCCACTCCACTAAACAAGGGCTAGCATGCCCCTTACCTGCCTCAGAGCAACCAGGGTAGGGTGCAGGTCTCTGTCTCCGTTCAGTACAACTCAGCAGCTTTGGTATGCAGTAATGGCCCACAGGTTCAAACACTCAGTAATTTCTTTCCAACAGGTGCTCATCTGGCACAGTGTAGCCCAGAATAAGGTTTACAATGAGTTGGCCATTATAGGATGAGACCCTGGTAAGGGCTCAGAGGATTGTTGGCCTGGCTAGATGTCTCACTTGGTCTCACCAGCACCAGGTCTGAACATTTCAGTCACTCACTCTCAGACTGGCACAAGCTTCTCAGAAGCTCAGAAATGTCTTTCTTCAATAGAGTGTCCCATTGCACAGGCATGTCCTGCCTCAATTGGCCCTCGTAGCCCACCAGTTCACTCGGGAGGGTTCTTAACTGCATCATCCTCCCACTATCCCTTGAGGTGCTTGCTAGGCTTTCAAACCCTCTGACTGGTCGGCTAGTGCGATTGTAGGGCACAAAGATGGCTGCCTCCATGTTCTGATGGAGCCCTGATGCTCCAAAGACTTTATTTTGTTTCTTTGAACCTTATAGCATGCTAGCCCCAGGGGTTTTATTTTAGCCCCTATGCCTGGGAGACTGTGAGCGAGGGGGGCTGGTGTCAGTTAGAGCAATGAGGACTGGGTAGAAGACCCTTGCACATGTGTGTTCCCACTTGAAATAGTTGCTGAGCTGTGGCACTGAAGACACATCTGAAGTCTCCAGTCCCCGATGCCAAAACTGGGGACTGAAGCAGAAGAAACTGTTGCTGCAGTTGCATAAAGAGTGCAAGAGGCACCAAGAACACATGTGCTGCCACATTTTCTCTCTCAGCGCCACACACAAGGCTTGAGTGGAGGGAGTCACCAGAGAGTACATAGCTCCAGGGACCTCAAGAGGGTGGCCTTTCAAGAAGAGGGTTACATATGGGTCAATTTAGTAAATTCACATACAATTAATACTGCAGTTGATTCTCTTAAAAAATATAGCTATTTATTTATTAATTTTAATTCCATTTTATTGCTTTAAGAAAAAGGCAGTAATATACAATATATCTCATGTTAGGAACATGGTATGGAATATGAGGAGCCATCGAACTGATGCAAGAAAAAGGCCAGCCTAAAAATCATGTTTATGGATTTGGGGATACTTCTACATTGTCGAAATCTAGCAAAATAAAGGCTAAGCTGCACCCTACAAGACTGTGGTGATTAGTCCATACTATAAAGTCCAAAAATAGGCAATCTGATGTGATCCCATACTAAACATGAAGTCCAGAAAATATGTTTTAACACTGAATAATTGCACAGCATAAACAAGAACTCAGATTAACAGCATTATCATAGGGCAACTGTTCTGGTTTTCATGTTTAGTAGCAGTGGTGGAGGTAGCAGTAGTAGTAGTAGTATATAAACAATATTACCTGACAGGGTGGATGGCATTGTGCTATACCAGATCGCCCAGGATGTAATGAGGCCCAACGCTGCCGGGGAGGGCCTTATAGCCCCTGGAAGTCCAGTATAGCAGAATATCGCCACCCTGAGGGTAATATTGTGCTTAGAAAATGGGTAACAATCAGACAGACAAAAAAAACTTTTCAGTTAAATACATGTTTTATTAATGAAGTATTGTCATTTTTAACTGTGGGGAGAAAAGTAGTCTCTTTCGGGACAGGGTACAAAACAAATGCTTCTGAAAACCCACACGTTGCACGCTCAGTCGGGACGGCCAAAATAATGAACTGTGCCTCATTAGTTGTTGTAGTTGACAAAACTGACTGGCGCTATGAAGGAACAGTTCGGTAAATTTAATGGTGATACTGTGGTTTCAGTAGGTGGTAGGGATGAGCTGCAGCATGGCTTTTCTTCATTGCTGGTTCTTCTGTCTTTTTTAATTTAGTTTTTATTATTAAGTTTTTACACACACAGTTCAACATAATTCATATAGTGCACATATCATATCTTTGTACAGCTGTTCAAGTAAGAATAGCACTTTAGTGAGGAGCAGTTAACATTAGTCCATACCTTTTGCCCAAGGAGTTACATTATTCTAATTATTTTCAGTCACTCTAGATTAGTAATCTATAGTTTTTAGAATTAAAGTGTCCTCAACTCCAAGGGTCTTTCTATAAGGGAACCAATATAACCTAACTCCTTATCTGTATATCCTCCCATATCCCCATTTTAAAACCAAGGGCTAAGAAGCTCCATTTTAGCTGTTGTCCCCAGATATGCCTTTCTTACTTAAGGGGAAAAATCAGGGTCAATCAAGGCTTGATATAGAGACCATGTCTGCCATTTCCTCATATAATTTGGTCCCTTGTGCTGGATTCTGGAGTTGAGGTATTCAGTGTAATATATTTGTTTCATTATTGATCTCAGACAGCAATTGATGCTACAGAGTTTGTCATCCATCATCTGGTTAGGTTCTTTGGCTGCCAAAAGAAACACTGGGAGGGTATGTTTCAGGGTGAAGAGCGATCAGGATAAATGGCCAGTAGAACCTGTTCTGCTGTTAGTTCAACAGTTTCAGCTAGGCATTTTGAGAGTTCTGCCTGAAGTGCTAACCAAAGGGCAGCAAGTATGGGCATAGCCAGAAAATATGGCCCAGTGAGGTGTGTTCACAGCCACAGTTGCGCCAACACCTACCATACTCTCGGTAAGTAATTACTGAGAATCTCAGGACAGCAGAAGTATCTCAACCGGCACTTCCAAGCAAACTCTCGCCACATGGGACAAGATGTGATTTTAATGGTCATAAGTTTGCCTCTGTCCAGGACTCCCATGGGACCTCCAAGTCAAGATCTTTATTCCATTCGGTAAGAGTTGACGTTGTAGTTTCCTAGATCCCTTCTCTAAGAGCTTTATATAAATTCCCAATAAGGTGACCATCTAACCTCCCTGTACTGCTGTCATGAAAACTGGTTCTTCTGTCTTGATTTGTTTTTCCTGTTGAGGATGTGTTGGCTGTCCACCCAGGACATTACTCCATTTCTTTTATCTTCACAAGATGCTTGCCAGTAACTTTGCAGGCTCTGCTCACATCTGTGGCCTGTTATTGACAGTATCTCTTTGCTTGGAGACCGCATCTGACAAGATCTGCAACGATGGGGCACGGATGCTGTGGTTGGTATATCTAGTTGATAAGTTTGCTTGTTTGCTTATTTGTGCCATTAATGGTGCCTAAATAGTTTTTGCCCATAGCTTCCTTTAAGTACCCTGTCTGCTGTGTGTCCAAAAGGACTGGGGAAGTTGCCTAGGTGTACATACAAGGCTTTTGCATCTGATGGTATTTTTGAAATGTGCTTCAAGTACAGTTTCACTGGATAATGTGTGTTTCAGGCTTTTGAAGATACTTCCATCTGCTGTTCTCTTTGTTTACTTCTCAGGGCTGATTGTGTTTTTTGTGTGCTGATTGTGTGACAGCGTTAGTTATCTGCAGCCTTTTCATCCTCTTTAGTTCAAAAGACTTTGGTGCCGCTCTCGCCACCTCTCTCGCCGCTACCAGGCCATGTGGACTTGGATTTCAAACCACAGTCTTTCAACTAAGCCCGTGTGGTGTTCAGTGACAATAATGCCGATTCCCTGATTTTTGTAAGGTCGCTATGTTATTACAGAATTCATTTAATTTTATTAGGGCTGTAACCACTGAGCAAAGTTCATTTGAAATGGTGACCCTTCTTACACAACATACATACAATTAGTCAACATATTTACAGTTGCATAATATGTACAATCATAAGTACAATGAAAAAACAGTCGGTCATATAAATAGCCACAACAGCATTTTTCCTGAGCTAAATGTGAGTCCAAAACCACTGTTTTACTGTCTTTGTCGATAAAGATTTAGAGTCAAAAGCTGAAATTTGTGTGGCAATGGATTCCAATAAAAGGTACCATTTGGCTATAAAAATGCATTGACCTTTGTGTTCTGGTTATGGGTACTGTTAATTCCGAAAACAGAATTTCTCAAAATGAATTTACCCTCCTCTCTTGTAGTTTAACTTTAATTAATCAGAGACCTTTCCCAAAACACTTTTAGATGCTAAAACAAATTTTGCAAATGCCTTCTATTTGCATGGGAAATCAACCCTAACTGTCTATACAGGACACAGTGATGTGTCTTTTGGGGCATCTCAGAATTAACCTGGTTAGCCAACCATATAGTGTGTCTAATTTTTGTAATCCATCTCGAGTAGTCATAGAGGACATCTCCATAGTCTAATAACAGGAAAACCTGTACTTGAACTATTCTTTGTAAAGTGTAACAATCTAAACAGTTTTGACCGTGGTACAGATGCACCACCCTCTTACAATCTGAGAAATCAATCTGTCCACATGTTCATTGCCTGTCCCCGTCTAATCTAGCCAGAAACCTAAATATCTGTAGTAGTCGTCCTGCTCTGAAGGATGATGGACAGCTTTGTCTTTATGAGCTTTGAAGTATAATTTTTAACGCTTATGAAGATATTATCTGCTGGGAAAAATATGGGGTCCCTGATGATGTTCAGGCTGCGAGCTATAGTGGTGCTGTTTACATGATGGTTCAACCCCACTCATATGGCACAATACCCTGACACGAGTATTCTGTCCCAGTGCTAGTACTAACTTTCACATAGAACTGCCTTAATAGACTATTCAGACTTTCAGCAATTTGAGATCTGAAGTCCACATTTATACTTTTTTTTTTGTGCCCAGTCTAAGAAAACACTAGCTGCCCATGCTGTGTTTTTTTTGGGTGTTTGCCTCGTACAATCGCTTTCTATTGAATCCAGGTCTGAGGTATTTACAGTGATGTGCCTGTCAGATGACTGCTCTCCCACATTTTAAAGTAGCAGTAAAACCTTTAATTTTATACTGGATATAACTGCTATGAGAAAAGCCCTATTTACAAAGTTGTCCTGTTTCAGAGGTAAGATGTTGCATACAACAGCACAGGAAGAGTTATATGTATAATACAAAGAAAACATTGATTCAACAAACAGGTTTAAAAGCAAATGAGGCTGTAGTGATATGTACAAGGTATTGGCCTAAAACCCTTGCATAACTCCACAAACATACCAAAGGAGAACATTTTTAACGCCTGTAGCAACCAATGATATTAAAGACCTGCTGATGCCTTGTCGACCGGTAAGTGCACTAGACAAATCCTGCCTATTTTCAGGCACAACCTGGGAGGAGGGGGATACAGATGAATGCCAACTGACCTTGAACCAGATTAAGCTGTTGGTATTTTTAGTGAATGAAGGAATTTGGCCAGGACACCAAGGAAATTCCCCTACTGTTTTCGATAAGTGCCATGGGATCTTTAACATCCACCTGAACTACCACCAATCCAGGCAGATGGGACCTCAGTTTAACGTCTCCCACCGAAAGACGGCACCTCAGAGATGCAGCACCCTCTCATGCTGCACTACAGTGTCAGTACAGGATATTAACCCAAGTGCCAGATGTGGGAACTGAACCCACAGCCCTCTGATCTCCCGGCCTCAGAGGCGAGAGTGCTACCTACTGAGCTACTGACACAGTTTAATTTAACTTGCATTCCATATGTATTCAATAGATTCTCCTCCACATTACTCCCTACTTCATGTCATAGTCTTCTGTTGTGAAATCACAACCTGTTGCCATGGAAGTAATTGTGATGTCACAAGTAGAGCATTATGACCTCAGGTAGGAGAAAGCAACAGGAATAGATGAACTCTTCAGATGTAAAGATCTCCTTTTCATGCAAATGAACTCAGTAATAAATAATGGGGAAGAGAAAATACAGAACTAATATGAAATACAAGCTGCACTATGTATAAATGTTATGTTTTGTTAAAGTTGTCCTAATGGCGCCAGCTGCTTTTAAAACCGCACAGCAGGGCAACTGGCCTCCTAATCACAGCATGCCAGCAAACAGTCTATCCAAATAGTTCTTGTGATTGCCACATAGTGGTCATCATGAATAATGTCCCAACAATAACACCGTCACGTAACAGTCTAGGTTGCCATCACGATGAACAGGCTTTAATGAATAAAGCCCTCTGAACACACTAGGTAAAGAGGAACACATCTGTAATAACACGCTGAGCATACTGCACAGTTGCACTAGCCCAGAGCCGTAGTACTCACCTATTAGCTAGGCAGATATTTATCTGAAAATTCCAGATCAGGCCTCATATTCCAAGTCAGGTAAATCCTGCTGCCCCACTGCTTTGCTCTCTTCTGCTATAGCATCCACAAATTTACAGGCTTCTGTAATGTCTTTATACTTGTATGTGTCCCATAATGAATCCCAAGTCGTGAGGGCATCAGTGAGTGCACTACTCCATGCTTTTCGCTTATCTTAGATGGAGTCAAATTTCTTCCACCTGGATCTTGTGGTGTAGGAGAGATCTGGGAAGATGTGCAAGGTTGATCCGTCAAAGTTGAGGCTTTAAGAATCCCAGGAGGCTTTCAAAAGGCATCCTTTGTAATAACTCCTATATTTACCAGTAAGGTGGTTCTGGGCAACTCCCATTGCTGTTCCGCCTAATCGTGGTGAGATGTGGCAGGCCTTAAGGAACTGCTGTGTCAGACTGTCCTGGTCCAGATGAAGTGCACCAAGTAACATAGAAACATAGAATTTGACGACAGATAAGGACCGCTTGGCCCACCTAGTCTGCCCAAGTAACCAGGCTTTCACTACTCTAGGGTAGCCCAACCAAGCAAATTATCTAAGGCCCTGTTAGCATTCTCAAGGGTCTCAAGCTGGTGCCTGAGCTGGGCATTTTCATACATGAGTTTGCTGTGATTCTGCTGAGGTTGCTGTTTTGGTAGCAACATTGATTTTGACATCTTACTTGCTTAGGCGTTTGAAAGAAAACTGTCTAAGCAATGAAGTCCACCTCAGAAAAGCGTAACCCCGCTTCAGCTTTTTGCACTGAAAGCCTTTTTTTATGTACTTACTGTATTTTATTTTTGTTAAATCGATGAACCAGGAATATGGCAGGCGCGGGAAGCTTATTTGGTGTAAAAGTAGGTGGTGCACGCTGCTTAACACGTATGTACTGAAGTGAGCAGTGCAGTTACACCTTTACACTAAATGGAGCCCCAGCATCCGCCATATTCTAATTTTGTGGCTTTAACAAAATAAAATACAGTAAGTGGCAGTGCATAGAAAAAGGCTTTTCGCAAAAAGTTTCATCGGTGGGGTGTTTTCTGGGCAGGCTTCATTATTTAGACAGTTTTCCTTAAAGATAATCTCTACTTTGTTGTCGACTGCCTGCATCGACAGTGTGAGGGACTGCCCCAGCACCACATTGGTCGGTCCCTGCTGCTGTCACACAGAGGATATCATGAGCTGATTACTTGCTTGCAGACCTAATCTTTGGCTGCTAGTGTCCCTTTATTCAGCCTCACTATGTTCAGAAATAGATTGTTCTGATCCTCTCAACAAGCTCTGTGACATTGTGTAAAAATTAGGTTGAGTTGGGGACTAAAATTTGTATTTTTATAAATCTGAGTCATGAAGATGCAGAGCTATTGTAAAGTGCTTCTTCTCTGTAGTGCCTTCTACAGAGTCTCCCACATATTTATTTTTATGTTGTAATCATTTAGAGAGGCACCCAATGAAATGTATTTTTTTTTATTTTTATTGGAGAGATCAGTTTACAACCTTTGAGTCATGGACTGTTACAAAGGTACCTCGTCATTTGGGGAGACAACAATTAAGTGAGTTCGGACAGGGATGAACATACGGGTGAGATACATAAACACACTTGGAGATTACAGGCAGCAGTTATACTGGTACAAACATGTGTAGAGTTACACACATTGTTACATAGCAATAGATACATCATACAACTAAACAAATTAGTCTTAGACAATTATAGTACCAAAACCGGTGCCAGGGGCCGGGAGGGCTAAGCGGGACCGGTTTAGGTAGCTACAAGCATTTACAGCATCAGGTCAATAATATGCTTATGGAGGGCGGTTTTGAAGCGGCCAATCCCAGGATCGTGGAGATAGATTCAGGAAGGGAGTTGAACCAATGCGGGCCAAGTGATGGAAGGATCTTTGGCAGCGAGAGGTCCTTGCTCTGGGAACAATGAAGTGGCAGTGGAGGAGGGGTAGGCTGGGACCGGCAGCCAGCTGTAAGGGTCCAGAGACCCAGGAGGGCAAAGGCCTGACATGGACTTTTGGCCAGCAGGCAGGTTTGATATTTCAGTCTTTCCTCAAGAGTGAGTATTTTTGTGGTGGAGTATAGCAGACAGGTGTGGGTTCTGCTGTGGGCACCGTAAGGAGCCTACAGGCTTTGTTAATAGCGGTCTGGACTTTAGATAAGGCAGAGGCATCGGCAGCAGCGTAAATTGGGAGCCGTAGTCAGCCAGCGATGACACCGGCGAGGTGATGGCTAGTTTTAAGGCGGGTTCAGGGAGGCAGTCTTTGTGATGTAGAGAAGCCCGATCCTGAGTTCATGGCAGATGACAGGGCTTTGAGGTGGGCATGGAAAGTAAGGCGAGTCAAAGGTGATGCCCAGGTACTTATAGGATGTTACCTGTTCAAGTGGGAGGGCATGCTGGTGGTGATGTGGAGGGAAAGTCCTGGCGCTGTTTTGCCGATGTGAAAATAGCATGGACTTAGTTTTCTTTAGATTCAGGACTAAACGATGGTTATTGAACCATTTTCGGTTTGGAGGAAGGCGCTTTGTAGCATGACTTGGAGAGGGAGGGGTCAGGGTGTGAAGCTAGGATTACAGCGCCATCTGCATAGAGTAGTATTTTGCTGGAACAGGAGCTAGGAGGTGTTCAGGAATAGGCTGAAAAGGGTCGGTCCAAGGATGGAGCCTTGAGGGACCCCAGAGAGTACCAGTAGGTTGGAGGAGAACGTCCCATTTAGCTTGACTCTTTGGGTCCTGTTGTGAAGGTAGCTGAACCACTTCAGGGGTCGGATGAGAGCCCAGTTTGCTTAGGAGTTTAATAGCAGGGGTGGCACACCGTGTCAAAGGCCTTGGATAGGTTCATGAAAACCGCCCTGCAAGCTGGCCTTTGTCAAGTGCGGAGTGTATGTGGTGGAGAATTCCGGAGGGCAGTGGATGTGTTATGGCCAGGACGAAACCCATGTTGTTCGGACATAGAAGGTTGTATTTAGAAAGGTATTCCATGAGCTGTGTGTTTTACGATTTTTTCTAAGGCTTTGGATAAGGGGGGAGGATGGAGATGGGCCTGTAGTTGTTAGGCAGAGTACGTGTCCCCAGACTTGTGGATGGGGGTTACTTCAGCATGCTTCCAGGCCTCCGGAATTGGCCTAGGCATAAGGGATTTGTTATGATAAGTGAGGGGATAAGCATGACATCCAGCATGAGGCGGAGTATTTTGAGTCAAGAGGGTCACTACTGGGTTCTGAGAGGCAAGGGACCTTATTAAGAAAGGTTTGGCATCATGTGGTGAGATCATTTGGAAGTGGAATTGTGGCCTGGAAGTGGAAGTATGAGTGGTGTGGCAACCGGTCAAAAAGTGGGCAGGGAGGACAGCACTTAAATCTGTGAAAGTCTTATTAAGGCAGTCAGCGATACACGCTTATCAGTCGAGACAGCCCCATTTATGACAATCTGGGATGGTGGGGGGAGCGGGCTTTACCATTCAGTTCTTAATGTTGTCCCAGAAAGCTCTGGACGAGCCCCAGGAGGATGTCAAGGCAGCCTGGTAGTATTTAGCTTTAGCCTGCTTGATGGTCCAGGTGCATTGGTTATGGCTGCCCTGTAGGCTTGCTCATCGCCAATCTACCGGAGTCATTAGCTAGGTGCCAAAGGTTATCTCTTTTATTTAGTTGTTGGATCAGTGCAGGGTTATCCATGCAGCAGTCCGTTTTTATCTTTTGGTGTGCTGAAGGGGCAAACAGATCACAGGCATGGTTGAAAGCTGTGGTGAGGTAAGTTAGCAGAGTTAATGTCAAGTGCGCAGGCCACTGGGGTCCAGTTGATTTGGGCGAGGTGACGCTTGAGGTTGACAAGACCTCTGGGGGAGAAAAACGCGCCGAGGGGTCCTGCAGTACACCGGGCTGAGAGTGGGGGATGACCAAGAGCAGATGATAGGGGAGTGGTCACTGAGTGAGTCCGCAAGGACTTGTACAGATCCTACTTTATGTGGTCGGTTGAGAGGACTACATCCAGGAGGGAACTAGTTCCTGTTACTTTGTTAAGCCTAGTGGGCTGAGTGACCATTTGAGACAGGTCAAGGGCTGCAAGCTCATTCTTCATATTATCAGATGATGGGCTGAGCCAGTTGGTGTTTAAGCGCCCATGATTAGTTGTTCAGCCTTCTGGGGTAGGGTGGATATGTAGTCAACAAGGAGGTGACCGAAAATCTTTTTAGACTCCGGGGTAGGTAAGCCACGGTTAGATAAAGGGCCCACGACCAGGGAGGGGAGATTTTTAAGTAATGGCTTGCCCGTAGCTAAGCTCAGGGTTGGGAGGGCATGACCGAGGACCGAGTCGCCAAGTAGATAGCGCACCCTCCACGCCTGCCCATCCTATCAGCCCTAAACAGGGAAAACCTGAAAGAGAGACGGCAGAGTCTGGCGGGGAGGAGAGCCAGGTTTCTGCAAGCATGAGAATGTCGGGGAGTGCCGGTGACCCAGCATTGAGGGCTGCAGTTTCTTAGGGAGACTACATATATTGATAAAGGCGACTGGAGGCCTTTGCCCCAGTAGGCTGAGGCATGGCCGAGGTGGCGGGGCCCCAGGTCTGTGCACATTGCCGGAGAGCAGGAGCAGCAGAACAATTAGGCGCCTCGCATGGTGTTGGTTGCTGGGGTGGTATGTGGCCGACGAGACCTCACCAGGAGGTGCATGGATAGGAAGGAGAATAGAACCGCAGCTAACGAGAGAGAATCCTGTGATAGAAATCACAATACTGAGAGTAGCACTTAGGTGGTGGGTGGTGGTGGTGTGTGGTGGTCCAGGGC
The DNA here is from genome assembly GCA_016271365.2 of Neoceratodus forsteri. Lineage (NCBI taxonomy): Eukaryota > Metazoa > Chordata > Ceratodontiformes > Ceratodontidae > Neoceratodus > Neoceratodus forsteri. The sequence goes on along the minus strand of CM057452.1, from coordinate 416,864,994 downwards.
ATGGGAGGGATATGGGGGATAGACTGGGGATAGTTGTTGGGTAATCTGATGGAGGAGCAGAGTACTGAGAGTGGAGGGAATGTGTTTTAGTCGAGGCAGGCAATGAGGGGATATAGGGGGTGGAGAGTAAGTAAAGGCGGAGACAGAGGAGAGCCAGCATAGCAAGGTTTAAGCTAGTGAGTGACATTTCCCAAAGAAGAGCAGAAAGTGAGAGCAGACTTCTAGTGCTGGAAAGATATAACCAGCAAATGGGAAAGTAGGCTGATTGGTTCTGGCGCTCATGTGACAAAAATACCCAATATAAGGGAGAGCCGACTAAGGGTGGTGGTGTGGGGCGGGCTTCTCGGAGCACCGACTGGTGGGAATGAATGGTGCGGGTGCGCGAGCCTGAAAAAGGCGCCAAAGAGCAGCGTTTGAACAGCGCTCAGGTAGGCTGGCCCCCACAGTCACATTCCAAAGCGCTGCAGTTCCAGGCACTTAAATTACCTTGCTCACTGTGGAGAGGCTGGGAGGCTATTTCCAAGCGGCCCCTCACGACCGCCGCCTCGGGGCGGAGGTGTCCTGGCGGTGGTGATCTCAGGCAGCAGGGAGGCACTCCAAATGTAGCCTCACGACCTCCGGCTCCTCGGGGAGGGTCGTGATCTGTGGGAGAGGGAGAAAGCAGAGGGGGCAGGGCAGCAGGGGGATTAGCTTAGGGGGGCGGGCAGTACTGGAGCAGACGAGAGCTAATGGCAGGCTATGGCTGCACTCCAAATATTATGAATATACAACAAAAGGTTGCCAAAAAATAGAGTCGGGCTGGCGTTTACTACAGAGAGATGGGGTCATGCACTGGTGGAGAGAAACACAGATTACAACAAAAATGCAGTAGCCCCACAGCACAAAATACTCCAATTTTAAGCAAGGCAACAGTGTTAAAGCAGGCAAAACCATAAAACACATCAATTCTTGGTTTGGACATAAATATCCTTTTGTGTTTTGTTTTTTTAAAGTCCATCGAGGCTTCTCCGAGCACCGACTGGGTGGGAACAATGGTCTTGGTCGCGAGCTGGAAAAAGCGCCAAAAGAGCAGCCGCTTTGAACAGTATATAAATTTCATTTAATGCATGATCATGGTGACTAAATACTACAAGGTACTGTACAGTAAATGCTCCTTTTGTTTAATGATTTAGAACTTTAACACTTAGCTTATATGGAAAAAACAGCATTATCTACTTTTTAATGCTCCTATTTTGCATTTTATAACCTACTAATAAAGTGACACTATCTTTTTCAGTTAGTAGTTTTCCTTCCTTATCCCACCTCGCTCAGCTCCCTGGCGTGTACCCAGCTAGTGATGCTAATTTAAGCCACAAAATGATGCTGTAGGTTCATACTACTTGAATCAAAACTAAACAATTATTTCTGAAACTGTTGTTTGGTGAGTTGCAGTCAGTAGGTCACTACATTCCTGATAGAAGTACCCTTATAACATGGCTATGGACAATGCTAGTTGGTGACTGGCCCAGACAGATCACCTGACCATGGATTAATTCTCAAGTAATCTAAATTTAGGAGACTAGATCGGCTTCTGAGTTTGAAGTGAGTTCAGCATCTCACATCTGCAGAGAATCCATAAAGCAGAAAGTGCTGTCATTTGCATTTTACTGAAGCACTGCATGCAGACAGAACAGTTATAATGCAGAGCACCTGAGGGAATGAACATTTGTCACCTATGGGCTCTCCCCTTCCTTTTATATACCTGGTACCATTTCTTTGGCAGCAATTTGATCCACGATGGGGAAAGGACATTTTATTTTATACAACTGTTTGCTCTCGTGACCACCTACTCCTTCATCAGGCGCACCCCTGTGGAGTCATCACAAACAACCACAGGAGACACACATTTGTCTTCTTCCACTCCCCCACTCAAGCACCAGCTCTCTGCAGACACACGACGCACGTGAGGCATCGTGACTCCCTGAAGCAAGTGCTTCCTCCACCCTCCCTGCATCAGCCTTCCACTCTACTCTGACAGCCGCCTCCACCAGGTGTCAGCTGAGAGTGAGGACTGATCCTTCCCATTCAGGACTGAGAGCAGCCCATCAGCCGCTACAATCAGCTTCCTTGTCCTCCCCAGCCAACCCCCGCACCCAAGCTCACTTCCAAACTCTGGTCACTGGTATGGTGCGAGATGGCATCCAGCGCCTCAACCCTAGCTGCCGCCACGGCCGGCTGGCAAAGGACATTTTTAACCCATTGCCCCCCTTCCCTCTCCTATGTCCTGGTACCATTTCTGTGGTGGCGATCCACTGCAGGCAGCAAATCTGTCCTCCAGATTGCAGCCGATGGAATGGACATTTTGAACCTATCACCCCTCCCTTTCATTTCCTATGTCCTGGTACTGTTTCTGGCGGCGATCCTCTGCGGGTGGCGATCCACACTCCTGCCCTGATCCTCTCCTCTGCTCTTTCAACGTGATTAATGGTGGTCAGTTCACCAGCTGCCTGTACTACTCACGGAAACATGGACTATCTAATCCTGAGCTGCTGTCCAACATGTCACACCATAGTTGCCATGAGATGGTGTGATCAAGGACCTGTACAACATGCATCACTTGGGGGCTTATTTATGTTTGGGGTGATGGGGGACGGACCCATTGAGAGCCATGTTATTACTAGAAATGAATCCATGACTGGAAGCACTCAGCATGCGGCCTCATGCCCAACTCCCAACCCCAGGCATGGATTAACTTTCCATTCCGCCAGGACCTTGCATCTGTTTTTAATCTTTTGGGATCCAAGCATTTTGAGTTGAGATTGTTACACAATTTTGTACATCAATGTTTAAAGGGACGATGCACCCTTCCCCATATGAATTGGTCCTTTAACTCAAACACAGAGCTAACAGTGCATGAAACACAAAAATAAAGTCATGTTTAATTTTTCTAAGTTATTTTTGCTTTTTATGAATAAGCACAAGAGACATAACTTCCCAATCGGTTGTTTCAAATGCACTCTCACTGTTCTCACATGCACAGAGCTGGTACAGTATGACTATGTTAGTTTTAAATGTAAACAAAACCTGCATCAAAGAATAAAATGCAGAACCCAATTCTGTATTATCAAACACCTGTTCTAGTTAAAATGACCCAAACTGGTCCACTAGGGGCTGAGAGCATCTTCTATTTATGTAACTGTTCAATCTTTCCCCAACCATTATTTTCCCATGTAAGTTGGATCTGAAAGAAATAGTCTTGTTAAAATGTCTTTTAAATTACATATCCCTGCTCTCAAAGCACTGGAGGTTTCTTGCAGAAACAAGCACTTTCTGTAGCTCATTAGTTTATTGATTCCATTCATACTTCTGTCATATTTATTCATACTCCTTATTTAAGGAAGCAGTATAGTGAAGTGGTTAAGAGCACTCAGCTGCAAACCTGGAGACCTGGTGTGAATCCCATCAACCCACACTTGCATACTGAGTGACCCTGAGCAAGTCAGTTAACTTCTTTGTGCTCCCAGGTCACACTTGGAAACAAGCGTCCGGTTTTAGTGTGCATGTATGTCCTGGTTAAATAATTTCCCATTCCCTATACTTATCTAAACACTTTCAAACGGTGTCACATTGTTGGCACCACTTCCCCACCTATCCAGATTCAATACAGCAGGCCCCCAGAGCTCCGCCCTTGGTCTCCTGCATGTCTACATTTTCTTAAAGGAGAACTACAGCTGAAATGTATAAAAATCATGTTGTGCGTTGTATTTGATTTGTGTGTAGTCCTAATGCACCCTTTGCTTTGTTTGTTGTTAGGATTGTTTTCTAAATTTGCCTACTTGTTTTATGGCCTGGTGATCTCCATGGTTGCTTATTTTATTACCTTCCTTTTCCCACAATGCCTCATGTTCCACGTGGCAGTGATGTGTTGGAGAACATTGACTTTTTGCTCTGTCTCAGCAGTACTCTCCTGTTGAGTGCCTGTTGTTCTGAATTGAACTAGGTAACTCTTTCTAAACCAATCTTTCTTGTTTTTTTTGTGTGTATCCATGACTAGCTAGTAAGAATGAATGACTTGTTTGTAAAGCTTTTCCATCACACAACACACAGCCACATAAAAGCACACAACTTACCTCAGGTCATCAATGCAGGAAGAGGGGAGGGGAGAGAGAGACTGCAATGGAGAGCACTAAGGTTGAGAGAGGGCAGTAGAGGAAGCTTATAATTAATCTCCTTCCAACAGCCACACTCTTTAGTCAAGTATCCAGCAGTACCCCAAGAACCAGAAATGGAGGCTCAAAGTGGAAAATAAAAATGAATATGCCAAGCAAGAAAACAACTCCGTGAGAAAAAAATAAAACACCTGTTGGGAATGATCTTATTCCATGCAAAATTTGATTTACTAACCTAGAGGCATGAAAGAAGTATGTTGTACTTTACCATGGACAGTCAGGGGTTGTATCCTCCAACAATAGCAACAATGGGAATGTGAAGGGTCCACAACTGGTCTCACACACATCAGTAACTGGAGACAAGGAGGTTAGCTCTCCGAACTTCTGAGGAGGAAACATAAGAAATCTCATCCCTGAGAAAAGTACAAGGACATGTCCTGCACAGAAACAAGTCTATTGTTCATCTGGGTAGAGAAGTCCATGTTTGGGCCCTAGAGGAGGTGAAACTCTTGTCAGATGGAGCAACCTTAACACTAAAAATAAAAACCTCAAACAGAGGAATTCAAAGTTTTCAACTGCACAGGGGCCAAACTTAAAAAGACAATAATGAATGTCTCTGTGGGCAGAGTGTTATTAATGCTTTTCTAGAGGATACCTCAGAGGCTTCAGAACCTAACAGACCAGATGCCTTTTCACATCTGCACGCCGGAAGTGATGACGTAACAGAAGCCCAGTACTGGCATCATGTGGCATGGCACTGAGTCTTGCATGAATCTGTTCCATAAATGAAATTGATAACACGTCATATGGATTTTATCTGGTGCTGTCCAAATGGGAGCCATATCAGAGGCATACATCTTCTTCCACAATGCGCCCACTTATTCTGATTCGAGAGTTGGTGGGGAATAGTATATCTGAAGGGAAATCATAACACCCATAACTGTGCAGGAACTTGATCCTGACATGTGGTGAGTGTGATATCCCAAAGTTCGCCGAGAGGCCAGGTACCTGGTAGCAACCCCAGAAGGTGACACCAATATGTATGTGCAGACCCAGCTATTACTGACTGAGTTAGGGTAGCTTTCACAGAATGGGAGAATGAAAGGGTGAGAAAAGCAAATTCTTTCCACCTTGGTTCTTAACAGTGACCCTCCCCACCCAAGGGCCTGATGCATGTCCGCAGCAAACTGTTGAAAATAATATCCTCGGCAGAGGAAGGTGGAGGAACAAGGATGATTTGTTGCCTTCCTAAGAGGACAAGGACAGAGAGGTTTCCACTATTCTCAGAGTCGAGTCAGGATCAACCTAGAAAGGGGAAGGATCAGTGTCCATAAATCATGCCCTCATTGATTCCAGCCATGTGGTAAATTCATGGCGTCCGAAAGAATCTATGTGGCCTGAGGAATATGCCAATGAAGCAGAGACCAGGGGCTGAAAATGAGAAAGGGCACTGGTGTTGTAATGGACAACATACTGAGGGATGCAAAGTGCATCTCAGAAACATCTGAATTGACCAGAGCATAGAGTTGCAGTCCTAATGTAACCTGTGTAGTTCTCACCGAAAGGCATAGCCCGAGACAGACCAGCGAGAGTCCAAACCATAGTGGGTGTTAAAAATCAAGGCCACAAATACAGCTGTACTGTCTTTGGTACCAACAGCAGAAATATTTTGGAGCTGAGCCAGTGATGATACTAGTTTGCTGCTATCAACACCATTGCGAGCAGTACCAGCAGCTGTACAGTCTGACACCAGAGACAGCACCAAGCACCACACTGATAATGGCACTGATGACAGTACCACACTCATCACTATCGGTAGCACTGACGGCAACAGTTCCTAGTAGCACTGGGAGCTAGCAGTGCTTGATGTGGTCTCAACAAAGGCCGCAAGATGGGGTCTCGTGGTAAGAGACAGAAATGGCTCTCATGATGGTCTGACATAAAGATGGCAACTGTTTGAAGGAGGTCAAGTAGATGGGAAAGAGTGTCAGCTGGTGCTCATTAGTCACTAGCCCAGGAATGGGGCATAGAGAGCCTTTTAAATCTGAGATAATCACAGGATCTGTGGAAAATGTTTTGCATTGAGGAAGTCTCAATCGCCACTGCAATTTCATCGCCTGAACTTGAGGACACACGCAGGCTAAGGCACTGAACTGGACCATTTGCATGAAATGCAGTGCAGATGGAAATCCTCTTTTCTAATCTCCTGGCCCCTGCGGCGAGGCACAGGCAGAAGTGGCATAAGGTGGTTTCATGATCGTGTCCCAAACATCTTAAAAACAGGATGAGGACAACTGCTGGCAATTTTACTCCTGTACTGACAAACAGAACCAGCAGCTTCTCTTTGCAAATAGTCAAAAAAGAAAAATAGTGGTAACTAAACAAGGCCTACGAGGGCAAAACTTGAAGTTTCACTTGAGTTTAGGAACAGCAGAAGATGCAGTGGTCCATTATTGCTGCCCTTCTACATTAGTGGTAATGATCCTTAATCCCATTTGTCAGTCATATAATCATCCAGTCTATTTTGAATATAATAAAAGTTTCACTTCTGCACTATATCCTAGGCAGGTTATTCAAAATTCTGGCAATTCTCTGGTGTAATATTGCTTCCATTTATTAGTTTTAAATGTACAGTACATGGCTTGATCTGTTTATTATGACCTCTGTAACATTGTTCTGTTTTAGTCTCGCATATTCATGCCTTCCAGTAAATTTTTTGTCTTTCTAACACTATACACAAATAACAAATCTCCCTTATTCTTCTCCTATGTAATCTGTATAAATTTAATGTGTTCAGGCGTCTTCATATGTTTTATCTTCCATTCCCTTTATTGATTTAGCATTCATCTTTGTATTTTTTCCAATTTATTTTGTTCTCCTTATTTAATCTACTCCAAAATGGTGAACGATAATCAACATGCTGCTCTCATAGTTCCTACAGTATATAATGGAATTATTATATCACTTGCTCTGTGGATGAAATGTCTATGGAAATTACTAAATAGTTTATTGAGTATTTTATCACAATGCCGCTTGGATTTCAAATTGCCTGTTATTATTTGCCCCAAATCAGTTTCATTCTGAACTTCAGTTCATTTGCAACCTTCATACTTCTGTTATTTCCCAAAAATACAACTTTTCATTTATTCAAGATTAAATTATATTCCCCACTTGTATGCTCATGATGCTAATTTATTTAAATCCAGCTGTAGACTGCAGACTCTGGTATTTCTCAGTTGTATCCTCCTTCCACCCAGTTTAGTACCATCAGCAAATATACTGTAGTTACTAACATACTAAATGCCAGAAGAACAGGCTCTAACGGTCTTTGTGCTCAGCTCGCTTGGTCAGCCCCCACCATGGAGCTGACCTGCTGCCCCTTCTCCTCTCTGGCTTCTCTTCCCAGTCCCGAATATTCTCGCTGCATGGGTTTTGCTTCCAGAACCCTTCTCCTGTACCTGTCCCACCCTCTTGAACCCCTCCACCGCTTCTGAGTCCACCAGCCCCTGGGCAGCGCATTCCATGGCTCCACTACCCTCTCAGTGAAGTAGCACCTCCTCCTGTCTCCCCGATCTCTCCCTCCAGCTTCCACCCATGCCCTCTAGTTGCCCCCACTCCTTCCTTCCTTCGGAGCACCCTGACTGCTTCTCCCTATTTACCCCCTTCATGTACCTGAAGACCTCTATCATGTCTCCGGTCCTTCTCTCTTCCAACGTGTACTTATTTAGCTCTTTGAACCTCTCCCCATAGGTCCTATCCCCAAGCACCAAATCATTTTGGTTGCCCTCTCTGGACCCTCTCAGGAGTTCAATGTCCCTCTTTAAATGTGGCCTCCAAAACTGCACGCAGTACTCGAGGTGCAGCCTCACCAAGCAGTTATACAGTGGAGTATCACTTCCCTCCTTCTGGAGGTGAGCCCCTAGCGATGCATCCAAGCATCCTGTTGGCCTTGCCACAAGTTGTTCATCTTGACATCCACCACCACCTCCAGGTCCCTCAACCACCTCAGGTCCCTCTCAGCCATCGAGACTTGGAGCATCCCCGGTGTAAACTTGGTCTCTGGCTCCAGGTGCAGTACCTTGCATTTTCCTCCACTGAACCTCAGCTTCCGCTTAGACCACCTCTCAGAGCCTCCAGGTCCCCTCAGGGCCACCTCCCTCCTCCCCATCCACCACCGCCCCAGTTTTGGGTCATCCACAAAGAGACTCATCTCACCTGATACCCTTCCTTATGTTAGAGACGTAGACGTTGAACAGGAGGGGCCCAAGGACTAATCCTGAGGGACTCCATTAATGATCCTCCTTGGGATGAGACTATCCGCCAACCACGACCCTCTGGGTCCGCTTTCTGGAGCCAATTTCCTATCCGTCTGATCATCTGTTCCCCCCCATTTCTCCCAGATTATCCAACAGGCCCCATGAGGAACAGAGTCACCGCCTTGCTGAAGTCAAGAAAGAGGACGTCCCACTAGTCTACCCAGGTCCAAGGCACTCATCACCAGTCAAAGAACCACAAGGTTTGTCTGATATGATTTCCCGGGACGTAATCCATGCTGTCCATCATTCAGGCACCTCAACTTTTCCAGGTTCCCACCCCAGTCTCTCCCTTGACAATGCCCTCCATCACCTTGCCCACCACCAATGTCAGGCTTGACGGGCTTGTAGTTCCCTGCCACCTCCCTTGATCCCCCTTGTGGATAGGCACTATATGCACCTCATTCCGGTCCTGGGGCACCCACCCTATCCTCAGAGAGATGCTGAAGAGTCTGGCAGGGTTTCGCCAGGACATCCGCCAGTCCCTTCAGCACTCTGGGATGCACTTATCCAGCCCTGGTGCTTTCTCCATCTTAAGGGACCTGAGGCTTCCTCACTCTCTCTGCCATGATTTCACCTCCGCTATCTCGTCCCTCCTGCTTTGCCTTCCCACCTGCCAGTGATGCCTCCCTTGAACCTGCCAATCGGTAAGGGTCCTTCCCTCAGTTTCACCATCTCTCCATGTATGATGCAGCCCCCCATTTTCCTTGGTGAAAACTGAGGCTAAGTACTCATTTAGTACCTCAGCCTGCTCCCCGGGTCTTGTGCCCATCCCTCCCCTGTTTTAATCCTGCTAATCTGCCCTTCACCCTTCGCTTTTTCCCCAATGTATCTAAAGAACCCCTTGTTCGCTCTCCTAATTTTCCTGGCCAGGTTCGGCTCCTTCCTTGCCTTAGCCGCCCTCACCACCTCTAGTGGCCCTTTCCACATCAGCTCGTGACTCCCTCGGTCCCTTTTCTACCCTTGAGCACTTGAATTGCCTACAGGCTGCCTCTTCCCTCACCACCTCCTGAACCTCCCTGGTCCGCCAGCAGGGTTTTCGGCCCACCGCATTGCTTACTTGCGCAGGTGCTGGTAGCATCCTGCACCCCCCCTGATGATTTCCACCTCCTGTCAGCATCCACGCCTGGCCCAATCCCATCCAAGTGCTCCTTAAGGATCCTTCCCATTTCCTTGAAATCCACCCCAAGTCAGTTTCCTCCGCTTTTGTGCAGCCTTCTACCCCTCCTAGGTTCAGGCAGAACCAGACCAAGGCATGGTCGCCTCACCAACGGGTCCCTTACCTCCAGGCCCCCAATCTGGTCACCGCCTGCCAGGACCACATCCAGTATCTGTTTTTTTTTTTTCCCAAATCTATTACTTGTATCTTATATTTAAATACTGAACAATACTGGATCCAGGATTGACCTCACGGCACACACTAGTGACGTCTGTAGTCTGATATTCATTTATTATCACTCTCTGTGTCCTATGTTCCAGTCATTACTTACCCAACTAATGACTTTGTAGTTAAACCCACAGAGATAGGTCTGTTGATAAGTTTTCCGTGTGGTACAGCATCAAACGCCTTTGTTAAGTCAAGGTATATTACACCTGAGGGATGTTTATTATCCAATACATGACTTACTGGTTCACAGAAAGTTATTACGCTTGTGGTACAGGACCTTTCTTTTGTAAACCTATGGTATTTCTTTTACTATTCCCAGTTCTTCTGCCTGTGTGTTAATCAAACCTTTGATACTGCTTTCCAGAATCTTGCCCAGTGTGCTTGTTAAACTTATTGTCCTATAGTTTGTATCTCCCTTTGAAGTGGTTCAGAACTATGTCGACTGTTTGCCTACCAGCTGGGACTATAGTATCTGAAAGGATTTGTTAAAAGATAAGTCACTGGATATGCAATTTCCTTGGCTGTCTCCTTCAGTAGCCTGGGGGCTAGGCAATCAGGGCCCGCTGCAGTAGATCTGTCTAAGTCTGAAAGTTTTTGAGTACATCAATATGATTTATATTAAGTTCAGTACTGTTTGTAGTCTGGATAGCTACCCTACTATCAATTCAATCTCTGTCTTGGAATGCACTGCTGAAGTATTTAACAGCTCTGCCATCACAGTTTTCTCAGTAATGATTTTAGTATCCATTGCTTATGATCCTACTGTTTTTTGTTGTATTTGATCATGCTTATATAACTGCATACACATTGTATATAATATATATATTTATATAACAAACCAATCGCACACGCACACACACACACACAAAAACGAACAAAAAAAGTAGATAAACATGTGGGAGTAGTCCAATGTAATGGCTGTGGGGCAGCAGTCTTCTGGGAGTCTTTTCTGAGGCTGAGATGCTGCCCATTTGCAGACAACCTCTGCCCTGAGGGAGGAAGTTGCCTGTCTTCAGGCCACACTGGACAGTAGTAAGGGAAACTTCCCAGGCCACACTGGACAGTAGGAAGGAACCTCCCCATCCAGGGAGCACCAGAGCCACCACCACTACCTCAGAGGTTGATGAAAGCACAGCAGTTGGACCACAGTGGGCTCAGGGAGGGTGAGGATGGTGGAACAGAGGCACACCCAGTCAGTTGTTCCACTCCACAATCCATACACCATTCTGGGGAGCATAGCTCCCTTATGGATGCACCTGCAGAGGAGACTGATGACAACTGTCACAAGGGAGGCCCACAGGAAGGAGGCAGAGGACACCACAGGAAAGGAAGCAGCTCCTGGTGGGGACCCAGTTATTAGGGGATAGAACTGGGGAGCAGGAAAACTGAGCAAGGTGCCTGCCTGGTGCCATGGCTTGAGGGACAGGATGCGATCCTCAGGATCACGAGAACAGCTGCACGGTGTCTGAGCTGGACGCCATTGTCCACCTAGGGACAAATGACTTGGCTCATCATGAGATTAGAGCAGTGCAGGAGGACTTTGTAGAGTTGGGGAGGGGCCTAAGACAAGTAGCACACACAGTATCCTTCTCAGAGGTGCTGCCTGTTAATGGCATGGGGAGGCGAGGGTAACTTGCACCATGCAGATTAATGAATGGTTGAAAACATGGTGGAGCACAGGGTTTGGCTTCATTGGGACTGGGGTTCCACCTGGAGAGACACCAGCCTATACTAGCAGGATGGTCTGCATCTTTCCAGGAAGGACAAGTTTTTGAGCAATCGGTTTAAATGCTTCATTGGCAAACTTTAAACTAGTCAGAGGAGGAGGCACTGATAAGCAGCAGGAAAATCAAAGCCTCCCTACAAAAACAGGGTACTAAATGAGAAAAGACTGAGGTAGAAAGGCAGTGGGGATGATGCTGCAACAGAAGGTAAAGCCATCAAAAAATGGAGAGCAATGAGTACCAATGCCCGTAGTCTGGGTAACAAGCTTCCTGAATTAGTGGCCTTGATGGAGGAGGAACATCTGGATATCGTGGCAGTCACAGAAACATGGTACACACAAAACCATGACTGGGACGTAAACATACCAGGATACACTATCTACAGGAGGGACAGGAGAGTAAAAGAAGAGGAGGAGTAGCTTTACATAAGGGAAGGAATAAAAGCAACAGAACAAAAGGGTAAACAGGGAGAAGAAGAAGCACTGTGGGTAAATTTGGAGACAGGCAATGGCACCACAATCCGCACAGGGGTTTTATACAGACCCCTCTTAGGGGGAGGAAATGGACAAGGAAATGATAGAAAGTATACTTAAAATGGCAGAAAAGGGGAGACATTGCTGATGGGTGATCTGAATATGCCAGATGTTAACTGGAGTGCAGTTGCAGCAGCCACTGAAGAGTGGGGTTATTCTAGATGCCCTACAGGGGCATGCCTTAGACAACTAGTACTGGAGCCCACCGAGAGAGAACAATCTTAGACCTGGTTCTCTCAAATGGAGATGGAGAGAGGATCACAGATGCAGAAGTGGGTAGCCATCTGGGAACTAGCGACCATCGAACAGTATGGTTACAATAAACACAGCAATAGAGTCAAGCCATACAAAGGCAAAAGTACTGGACTTTAGGAGGGCTGACTTTGCCAAAATGGGTGAGTGCCTAAGGAATGCACTAGCAAATTGTCAGGAAGGAGGGTGGAAGAACAATGGGGAATAATAAAACTGCCATCACAGAGGTAACAGAGGAATAGCTTGCAGAAGACTCCAGGAGAAAGGACTGCTGTGTGACTGAACTTCTGCTGGGACTATATTGCCCTCCTTCCTCCCTCCACCCAAAGCTAGTTCTATTTTTATAGGCACAGGATTTGACTGAGAACAGGAACTTCCTGTTTAGGGGCAGGAAGTGAGTGATCACAGAACCACCAAGGACCCACCATCCTAGAAGGGCAAGAGAAGCCTGCCTCTAGTTGTGTTGGAGGTCTGCCCTGAACAAGTAAGCGGTCTACTGAGAAATATAGGATATTCTTGTCTCAGAACAGGACAATCAGGAGCTTAAAGGGTACACAGGCAGAAAGTAAGGAGAGAGAGAAAAAACAGAGGAAAGAGTAAGGATTGCAAACAGTTAAGGGGCCAGAAATAAGACATGATTGGAGTGGTGCAGTGCAGTGGCTGTCGAGCAGCAGTCTTCCGGGAGATGTTCTGGAGGATGCGGTGTTGTACCATTTGCAGGCACCTCTCTGGGCTGAGGGAGGAGGTTGCTCATCTCCAGGCTGAGTTGGCAAGGATTTGTGGGACCTCCTCTTCCATCCAGGGACCACCAGTGCCACTGCCGCTGCCTCAGAGGTTGCCAAGAAAGAGGAGCGGTTGGACCACAGTGGGCCCAGGAGGGTGAGGGTGGTGGAACAGAGGCACATCCTCCAGGTGTACCTCTCCACAACCTATGCCATTCTGGCAAAGTGTGGTTCCACTATGGAGACACCCACAGTGGAGACCAAGGAGGATGCTGGGAACCTCCACAGAGGAGACCCACAGGAGGGTGGCAGGGACCCTGCAGGGAAGAAACAACTCCTGGTGGGGACTCCATTGTTAGGAAGGTAGAACTGGGCAAGGAAGGGAGAGGGAGGTGGTGCCTGCCTGGCGCCATGGCTTGAGGGACAGGGAGCGAACCTCAGGATTGCTGGAGCAGCTGCACAGGGAGGGAGTTGGATGTCATTGTCCACTTAGGGACAAATGACCTGGCCAAGAAAGGGATTAGAGAAGTGCAGGAAGAGTTTGTGGAATTGGGGAGGGGCCTTAGTCAAGCAGCACGACGGTAACCTTCTCGGAGGTGCTACCCATCTATGGCATAGGAGAAGCTAGGTGTTCGCACTATGGATTCAACTAGTGGTTGAAAAACTGGTGTGGAGCTCAGGATTTGGCTTCATTGGGGACTGGGGTCCACCTGGAGTGATGCAAGCCTATACTGGCACGATGGGCTGCATCTGTCCGGGAGGGGAACCAGGATCCTAGGTGATAGGTTTAAATGCTTCATTGGCAAGCTTTAAACTAGCCAAGGGGAGGCACTGGAAGGAGCAGGAAAATCCTAGCCCCCAAACAATCACGGTAGTAAGTGTGGCAAACACCAACATGGAGGTGTCGTTAGGGAGAAGGGCAGGGGTAAATGGAGAAAGTGACAAAGGCAAGAAGGACAGGGATGGGGCAAAAGGGGTAAGGCCATCAGGAAATGGAGGGTAATGAGTACCAATGCTCAGGTCTGGGCAACAAGCTCCTGAGCTGGTGGCCTTAATGGAAGAGGGATGCCTGGATATTGTAGCAGTCACAGAAACATGGTACACAGAGAACCATGACTGGATGTTAACATACCAGGGTACATAACCTACAGGAGAGACAGGCAGGGAGAAGAGGGGAGGAGTAGCTCTCATGTAAAGGAAGGATAAAAGCAACTGAACAAAAGAGTAAACAGGGAGGAGAGGAGGCACTGTGGGTCACCTTGGAAACTGGAAAGGGCACCACAATCGCACATGGGTTGTGTACAGACCCCATGTCAGGGGAAGGAATGGACAAGGATATGATGGAAGGCATTCTTAGAATGGCAGAGAAAGGGAGATACTGTTGATGGGAGACCTGAATATGCCAGATGTTAACTGGAGCACATTTGCTGCAGTGACATCCAAGAGCAGGGCCATTCTTGACGCCCCACAGGTGGCAGGCATTAGACAGCTAGTTTCGAACCCACTGTGAGGGAGCAATCTTAGACCTCTACTCAAACGGGGCAGTGAGAGGATCTCAGATCTAGAAGTGGGTTGCCATCTGGGACAAATGACCATCAAACAGTGTGGTTCACGTTAAACTCAGCTACAGAGTCAAGCTGTACAAAAGTGAGGGTACTGGACTTTAGGAGGGCTGACTTTGGCAAGATGGGAGAGTGCCTCAGAAAAGCACTAGCAAACAGGCTAGAAGCAGGTGGGAGCAACAATGGGGAATTATCAAAACTGCCATCACATAGGCAACAAGCCTTTGTGTGAAGCAAATAAACAATCAAAACGAAAGAAAAAGCCGCTATGGTTCTCAAGAGAGGTGGCTGTGAAAGTCAGGAAGAAAAGACAGCATTCCAGAAGTATAAGGAAACACAGAAGGAGCAGGACAGAGCTGTACCAGTTGAGGCAGAAAGAAGCAGGGAGGGAAGTCAGAATAGCAAAGGCCCAAACTGAGGAAAGATAGCCAACTCAGTTAAGAAGGGGATAAAACCTTTATAGGTACATCAGCGAGCGAGAAAGACAAAGGGAGGGATAGTGAGGCTGAATAGAATAAACGGTGGGTGGGCAGAGGGGGACAGTGAAAGCAGGAATACTGAACGAATATTTCTGCTCAGTATTCACAAAAGAGGAGGGGAAGTGCCTAATCCAATTAACAGAAGCACTCTTGGTAGGGGGTCGATCCCAGTCCTTTCACAGAAGAAAGGGTTCTGCAAGAACTCCTAAAACTGAAGGTGGACAAAGCAATGGGTCCTGATGGAATTCACCCCAGAATTCTAAAAGAATTAAGGAAGGAACTAGTGAAACCACTGGCTACTCTTTTAATAAATCATGGGAGGATGGTGTGGTACCCGAGGACTGGAGGAAGGCGGATGTGATTCCCCTTCACAAAAGTGGGACCAAGACAGAGGCAGAAACTACAGACCTGTCAGTCTGACCTCTGTGGTAGGGAAAGTGATGGAGTCACTTCTGAAGGAAAGAACAGTTGAGTACCTAGAGGTCAGTGGAGCACAGGATCCAAGGCAGCATGGGTTCACAGCGCAAGGTCATGTCAGACTAATCTAATAGATTTCTTTGACTGGGTGACCAAAGTAGTAGACCAGGGAGGGCTGTGGACATGGCTACCTAGACTTTTAGCAAGGCATTTGACACAGTCCCACACAAAAGATTATTAGTCAAATTAACCAGCCTGGGAGGGGTCCCAGGGTGGTAGCCTGGGTAAACATTGGCTGGACAACAGGACACAGAAGGTAATTGTAAATGGAGTCCACTTGAAGAAAGGGCGGTTACTAGTGGGGTACCGCAGGAGTTCAGTATTGGGTCCAGTCCTTTTAATGTCTTCATCAGTGGCATTGCAGAGGACTGAAGGAAAGTATGCCTTTTGCAGATGACACAAAGATCTGCAACAGGGTTGATACACAAGGAGGCATGGAAAGGATGAAAAGGGACTTGGCAAGGTTGGAGGAATGGTCTGACGATGGCAGCTAGGATTCAATGCAAAAAGTGCAAAATAATGCACCTGGGAAACAAGAACCCAGGGAAGAATACACAATGGGTGGGAGGTAGTAACAACAACAAAACAGGAAAGGGACCTGGGGTAATCATATCAGATGACCTTAAGGTTAGCAAGCAATGTGAGAAGCAGTAGGGAGGGCCGGGGTATACTGGGATGTATAGGAGAGGCATCAGCAGCAGAAAACAGGAAGTTGTTATCCCTCTGTACAGACAGTTGGTGAGACCCCATTTGGAATACTGTGTCCAGTTCTGGAGACCCCATCTCCGAAAGGACATAGACAGGATAGAGGCAGTCCAGAGGAGGGCAACTAAAATGGTGCAGGGTCTGCAAGAGAACGTATGAGGAGAGACTAAAGGAGCTAATATGTATACCCTTGAGGAAAGAAGGAGAGGGGGACATGATAGAAACTTTCAAGTACCTCAAGGAATCAACAAAGTCCAAGAGGGTAGCATCTTTCAGAAAAAGAGACTTGCAAGAACAAGGGGACACAATTTAAAGATAGAAGGAGGACGGGTCTCAGGGCAATGTGAGGAAGTATTATTTCACAGAGAGGGTAGTGGATGCATGGAACAGCCTTCCTGAGGAAGTTGTGGAGTCTGAAACTGTGGGAGAATTCAAGAATGCATGGGACAGACATAAGGCAATTCTTGTGGGGGCAGGAAGATATAGGCTGTTGGTTAAATAGGATCTGCGGCCTATCCTAGGTAGGGAAATGGGCAGACTAGATGAGCCTAGCGGTCCTTATCTGCCGTCAAAGTCTATGTTTCTATGGTAATGAGCCTTGTGTGAAGGAAATAAACAAAACAAAACAATGTAAGAAACCACTATGGTTCTCAAAGGAAGTGGCAGTGAAGGTTCAAGAGAAAAAGAAAGCATTCAGGAAGTACAAGGAATCAGAAGGAGCAGGACAGAGAACTGTATCAGTTAAAGCAAAGGAAGCTGAGAAGGCAGTCAGAACAGCAAAGGCCCAAACCGAGGAAAAGATAGCCAACTCAGTTAAGAAGGGGATAAAACCTTTATAGGTACATCAGGAGCGAAGGAAGACCAAGGGAGGGATAGTGAGGCTTAATAAAGGGGCGGAGGGTGGGCAGAGGAGACTGTGAAAGGCAGATACTCTAAACAAATATTATTTGCTCAGTATTTACAAATGAAGAGGGAGGTACCTAAAACAAACAGTAGAAACACTCTGGATACAGAAGTTGATACCAGCCCATTTACAGAAGAAAGGGTTATGAAAGAACTCTTAAAACTGAAGGTGGACAAAGCAATGGGGCCTGATGGGATTCATCCCAGAATTCTAAAAAGAACTAAGGGTAGAACTAGTGATACCACTGACTACCCTCTTTAACAAATCATGGGAGGATGGGTGGTAGCCGAGGACTGGAGGAGAGCAGATGTGATTCCCTTCACAAAAGTGGGAGCAAGGCAGAAGCAGGAAACTACAGACCTGTCAGTTTAACCTCAGTGATAGGGAAAATGATGGAATCACTCTGAAGGAAAGAACTGTCTAGTATCTAGAGGCCAGAGGGGCACAGGACCCAAGGCAGCATGGATTCACAGCGGAAGGTCATGCCAGACGAATCTGATAGATTTCTTTGACTGGGTGACCAAAGTAGTAGATCAGGGAGGGGCTGTGGACATGGCCTACCTAGACTTTAGCAAGGCATTTGACACAGTCCCACACAAAAGATTAATATACAAGTTAGCCAGCCTGGGAGTGGGTCCCAAGATGACAGCCTGGGTAAAGAATTGGCTGGAGAATAGGACACAGAGAGTAATAGTAAATGGAGTCCACTCTGAAGAAAGGGGTTACTAGTGGGGTACCACAGGGTTCAGTATTAGGACCGGTCCTCTTCAATGTCTTCATAAGCAACACTGCAGAGGACTGAAGGAAAAGTATGTCTCTTTGCAGATGACACTAAGATCTGCAACAGAGTTGATGCACAAGGTGGGGTGGAAAGGATGAGAAGGGACTTGGCAAGGTTAGAGGAATGGTCAAATGTATGGCAGCTTAGATTCAATGCTAAGAAGTGAAGGTAATGCACCTGGGAAACAAAAACCAGGGAAGAGTACACAATGGGGTGAGATACTAACAACAACAAAATGGAAAGGGACCTAGGGGTAGTCATATCAGATGACCTAAAGGTGGGCAAGCAATGTGAGGGCAGCAAGGAGGGCTGGGGGATACTGGGATGCATAGGTAGAGGCATATCCAGTAGAAAACAGGAAGTTATTATGCCTCTGTACAAACAGCTGGTCAGACCCCATCTGGAGTACTGTGTGCAGTTCTGGAGACTCAATCTCCGCAGAAAGACATAGACAGGATGGAAGCTGTCCAGAGGAGGGCAATTAAAATGGTGCAGGGTCTGCACTGAAGACATATGAAGAGAGACTTAAAGAGCTTAATATGTATAGCCTCGAGGAAAGGAGGGAGAGGGGGACATGATAGAAACTTTCAAGTACCTCAAGGGAATCAACAAAATCTAAGAGGGTAGCATCTTTCAAAAAAGAGGTGTGCAAGAACAAGGGGCACAATTTTAAGATAGAGGGTGGCTCAGAGGTAACTTAAGGAGTATTTTTTCACAGAGAGGGTTGTGGATGCATGGAACGGCCTTCTGGAGGAGGTTGTGGAGTCAAAACAGTGGTGGAATTCAAGCATGCATGGGACAGTCATAAGGCAATTCTAGGGCGTGGGGTAGGAAGAAGTAGGCTGCTGGTTAAGTAGGATCTGCAGCTTATCCATTAGGTAGGGAAATGGGCAGACTGTGGGCCAAGCGGTCCTTATCTGTCAAATTCTATGTTTCTATGTAAAGGATTCTGGATTTCATTTACCTAGTGCCAGTTTGTTTTTTTTTCTTTTTATCTCATATTTTGTCTACCAGTTTATACATTGTTACATTTCCCTTACTAGGGCAGTGTGTTATGGCTTTATATACCCTTTTTTTCTCTCAAAATGTTTTCTAATTTTGGGACTAAACTATGGTGGAACCTTTCCTTTCTTAGTATAACTGTTTTATTTATGTATTTTTCTTGCAGTTTTAGTAGTTTATTCTTAAACATTGTCCATCCTTGCCCCATGTCTTTAAGTATCTCATTACGTAAATCATTCCTAATTGATCTATAGTCCCTTGCATTGTAGTTGTATTTAACTGTGGTGCCACTTTCTCTACGATTTGTCTTAGTTATTTTGAATATTACTGTATTATGATCACTATTTGACAAGAGGTCAGTGATGTGATGTGATAATTTGTCACTGAAACTTGTAAGTACTAAATCTAGAGAGTTTTCTCCACGTGTTGGTTCAGTGGTATGTTCTGAAGGCTACATTTATCCACTATGTTCAGGAAATTATTTTCAGCCTGGTGGTCACAGTGTGATTTGACCAATTTACTTCTGGTATGTTGAAGTCCCCTAATATTACAGTATCATGTTTCTTGCTATAATGATTGCAGAGTTTGGAGTGCATACTTAATGAATACGTATCCTTTTCTTCAGGGGTAGGTAGCAATTACCAATTAATATTGTTCTTCTAATAATATTATTAGCCTTTGTCAGAAGTGTCTCCATGATATCGTTTGATATTTCATGCTATTCTGTGAGCTGTAACTCACTGGAGCAACAGACTGCAACTCCCTTCCTCATTTTTCCTTTTGTTCTTTGCTGTATAGATGGTATCTTTCCATATTACGGTTCCAGCTATCGTTATTCCACCAAGTTTCATTAATTTTTGTCATGTCTAACTTATCTAAGTATGTTCTTATTCATTCATCTATCTTGTTTATGAAACTAAGTGAGTTTAATAACATTAAAGTTATGTTACCTAGGCTTTTTTTAACCGTAACCAATTTTAAATTTGCTGCTTGAACTCTACTAACAGTCATTTTTCAGTTTCCCCAACACCCATCTTCTAATTTAAACTGCAGCTACTGATGTTATTTAACCTCTGCTAATATTCCTGACCCTGCTCTAAGTGTCGCCCATTCCACACAAATAGTCCTCCCCAAATAAACCTGTCCCAGTTTTTTTTTTTTAGAAAATGTAAGTCCTGATCATGTGACCACTCATACAACCATTTGTTTAATTCTGCCATCTCCTCTCCTTTTCTTTGAACCACAAGGCACCGATGGCACTTCTGAAATAATGTTATTATTTGTTTGTTTTGATTTATACCCAAGTTCCACAAAGTCCTCTTTAAGAAGTTGTAATGGTTTCTTTCCAGTACCACTGGTCCCCACATGAATAGCTAGTGCTGTGTTGCTTTACACTGCATCCCTTTAATACGAGTCCAGATTTCTTGTTATATTTATTTATTTAAATTTATTTAAAAGTGGATAACTAGGAAAGGCACACTAAGCCAAGGCTCATTTACAGGTGTGTCCGGGGAGGGGTGTAGGGAGAACAGACACAACTACAATTCAGAGTCAGCATAACAAATACATGAATAAACGTGTATACAGAGGCAGCGGTATCATTAAATGGCATAACATAACAACTTGTTTTTGTTTTAATTGGGTTCACCACAACATAACCCACATAGACCATCTTAGGGTAGCTGGTTCATTCCACTGGGTGTCAAACAGATGAGGCACACTGATAAGTCCTGGTAGGACGAAACACATGTCTGTGTCTTCTGTTGGTACTCTTTGCAAACTGTGTGAGAAGCCTTTTGGCACCATGCATTTCTGCTTAAAGTTGAACCAGCATAATATTCTGTAGGATTTGCATATGCAGCCCGTGATGCTTTGCATTATGGGGGCATGTGTGATTTTGTATTTCTTTGAAACTTGGCTTCCCGCCAATGCCCTTTGGGGTAACCACTGCCTCAGTGCTTGTGCACTGTGGTCCTTGTCACATAATACAGCAACCGTATAAGGCAGTTAGCAGTAAATAATCAAGTGGAAGGCAAAGTGCCCCATGCATGTTTGGGTAGGGGTAGTAAGGAGAAGGGCAGCAACCATGGAGAGAATTGGTGAGGGTCAAGGATTATTAGGTTAGCGAGGAATTGAGCAAAATAGTTACCTTAGGGGAAGGTGCCCTAGGTGGAGGCGGAAAGCTGGGAGAGAAAAGGAGGAGGCAAAGGGGAGGGGAACAGATTCCAGAGACAGGGAGGTGATAGGAGAAGGCTGCTTTGCCAGCTTGCAAGCAGAGGAGTGAGGCTGGGGAATGGAGAAGGTGCAGGAGTCCCTGGAGCAAAGCAGTAGTAAGAGGAGGGCACTGGGGATAGCAAGGAAGATAGATGGAAGGAGAGACCCAAACCAGTATTTGGCAATAAAAGCAGCACAGTAGGCCTTGCAATGAGACAAAAGGGGAGGACAGAGTAGGAAGCATAAAGGGAGCAATGATAGGTATGGAGGGAGAGTTGGTGGCTAAGCGGTAGAAGGCATTGAACAAGGTATCCATTCTGGCAAGGGAGGAGGAGGGGTGATGCCATAGATCATGTTCACATAATAAAAGACTGGGAGAACCATTTTGGCTCCGAGTTCCTTATGGACATGGAGGAGAGGCTGTCTGTTGCGAAAAAGGGTGCCTAGTTTGGGATGGAGTTTGGTGAATGGCATCTATGTGCATGGAGAAATTAAGCCTGCTTTGAGCCAAACTCCTACATACTTGAACGTAGGGACCACTTCCAGAGGGTGCCATCTAGAGTGGTGAAAACAGGGTGGACAAGAGACTGGCCAGTTTCTGGCTGGTGCCAAGTTCATTGTCACTTTCTTTTGTTATGACCTAAGTTGATTTTTATGGAACCAGCATGGGACGTTATGAAAATCCTGCTGGAGTGGCGAGTCTGGCAGCAGCCACAGGGCCTTAAGCGTAGATAATCATGTTGTCGGCATACATAGCGGATGGTCAGAGACACATGCAGAGGTGAGATCATTAAGAAAAGTATAGGACCTAGGATGGAGCCTGCGGGACTCCGGGTAGGATGGGAGAGGTGAGGACAGGACCTCCTACCTGTACAGACTGCTGACAGCACAAGAGGTAAAAGTGGAACCAGGCAACAGAATCAGCTGATAGGCTGGCAGAATACAGTTTGTTAAGGGGAGGTGGGACACCGAGTCAAAGGCTTTGGCCAGGTCTGTGAATATAGCAGAGGTGATGTGGCCCCAATCCATCCCAATGAGGATAAAGTCAGTGACCCACAGCAGGAAGAATATGGCAGAATGGTGCCTCCTAAAGCCAGGTTGGAAGGGGAGAAGAAATCAGAGGAGTGAAGGAAGGTTGCAGTCTGGGTTAGGCAAGGACTCCAGGAGCTTAGCTAGGGAGGGAGGAAAGAGATGGGTCAGTAGTTACTAGGAGAAGAGGGATATTTTAGCAAGTTTCTAAGCCTAGCAAACCCCTTGCGTGAGCGACGTAAAGCATGAGTCCCATGAAACAGATATGTGGCATCAAGCAAGGCTTCCAGAGGAGGACCGCAGAGGCAGTAAGTGGGAGAGAATAACAGGAGGGAAGTGGGGTACCTAGGGAAGCATACATACAAGGGAGTATGTGGCACCCAACAAGCTGGAGGAGCAGAGAAACAGCATGGAGGAGGTTGATGGGGCAGGGATAGTAGATGGGGATACAAGGGAGGATGGTCAGAAGTAATGGGTGAGGGCAGCCATCTTCATGAGGAATAATGTGAGAGTTGAAGGGGTGTTTAGTTTTAGGCAACTTAGGGTGGACACAGGGAGGCTGGGATGGAGAAGGGAGGGTGGTTGGGCAGATGAGCAGTGGAGGGGGTACTGGAATCTCACAGCTGGGCAGCACAGTGAAGGACCAAGATGCTAGGAGAACACTACAGGGTCAAGGAACACCATCGCCAAGGGACCAGGGGGAATGAAGGGGAAATGTGGTGAGGCGGATGCGGAGGGAGAGACAAGGCAAGAAGGGAGGATGGGGACACACGGAAGGGTAGCAGAAGACTTTGAGGACAAGGGAAAAAGATGTCAAACAGGTTCACAGTACTGCAGGGTTTAGACGATCAGGGGAAGAAAGGTGATCAAGAAGCAGAGAGGCAGAGGCCAAACCTAGTAAAGGGGTCAGGAAGAAGAGGTGGGATGGAGACCGAGAAAGGAAACAGGGATGGAGGGCAGATGAGCCAGGAGGAGAGGAGGACTAGATAAATGTGGGCAGGGGGGATGGGGAGGAGGGAGGCATGGGCAAGGTAAGGGCATCTCTGGGAGGGAGACCAACAGTGGGGAAAGGCTGGACCATAGGGGAGGCTAAGCAGGGGCAAGCATGAGAGGGGAAGCTCGGTTTCAGGGAAGAGGTGATGATCTGGGGGAACCCAAATGGAGGAAATGTGGGAGGGAGGGAACAGGGTAGGCACAATGACAAAGAGAGGCGGGGAGATGGTTGTAATAGTGGGGACTCAATTCTGAAAGGAGTAGAATGGGGTAACAAGCATACAAGGAAATGTAATATGAGGGTGGAATGTATGCCAGCCATGACAACAGGGAGGGGAGCAATTATTTCAAAGTGTGGGGCAGAACATGGGAAGCCTCACATTGTAGTTCATTTGGCACCAATGATCTGGTAGGATGTGAGGTAAAGGAGGTGCAGGAAAGTTTCAAGGGATGGGATGATCTGCAGGGAGGTGGGGAACTCAGTAGCTTTCTCAGAGGTACTGCCAGTCCCGAGGGCCAACTGTTAGAAAGCTCAGGACTGAAGAATTCAACTCATGGCTGATGAGTTTGTGTAAGACAAATGGGTACAGGCTGGTGGGAGAGTGGCGTAGGACATGGGAGCACAAGAACCTATATGCACCAGACAGGCTGCATCTAAGCAAGGAGGACACAAGGGTCCTGAAAGACAGCCTGAGAGGTACTTCTTGGATAAGTTGAGTTTAAAAGAAGAGGAGGCAGCAGAGGCCAAGGCACTCAGCACCAGGTGAGGGGAGGGGTCTGGGCCTCCAAATAATAAATCAAAAGGAGGGGAGGCAGGGGAGTGGAAAGTAGGGACGGGGAGGAGAGGCACAAAAGATGAAGAGCAGAGAGAGACAGGGGTCAAGCTGGAAGGTGGTGTCCTTGAGTGTTAGGAGTCTGGCTAATAAGGCAGCAGACCTGCAGGTGCTGATGGCAGAGGGTAAGTGGACATAGTTATCATCACAGAGACATGGGCAACCTAGTACCATGACTGGGACCTCGAGATCCCAGGGTACCAACTCAGGGTTTTATTTAACTCAAAAATTGATTAGCGCTTTTGCTCATAAAAGTGCTGAAACATTGTGAAAATGCATAGCACTTGCCTCACTGTGTTTAACTAACATAACACTTCTAGAAAACCTATATAAATACTTTCAGTACAGTTAGCATTGTCCCAAGAAAAACTGCTGATCAATTATTTAAACCCCGCAACTGAATAGGAAGGACAGAGAACAGGGAGGGAGGTGGGGTGGCGCTGTACATAAGGAAAAGGATAATGTGCACCAGGGAGGAGGATGGAGAGGGAGGAGGCCAGCCAAGGCCATATGGGTAGTGCTACTGAACAATGCTGGGAGAAGGATTCATGTGGGGTGGTGTACAGACCACCTTCACAGGACATACAGTTGGATAGGGAGCTGGGGGACCAGATCAGGAGGGTAGGGGAGAGGGAACACTGTAATACTAGGAGACTCTCATTCTACCAGAGTAGACTCTAGAGCACTCAACTACCTCCTGTTGCAGGAACAGGTCCTCCTGGATGCTAAACCAGGAGTTTTTCCTGACACAGGGAGTCACAGAGCCAACAAAGGAAGAGGCTGTACTAGACTTAGTATTACTGGATGGGGAGCATGTTCAGGAAGTTGAAGTGAGGGATCCCTTGCAGGCAGTGACCACTGCATGGTGTGGTTTTATACCAACATGGGAAGGAGGCGGCCGAGACAAAAATGAGTGGTGGACTTCAGGTAAGGAATGGACTTTGTTAGAATAGGTAACATTCTAAAGGAGCACCTGGCAAAGCTCCAATTGGAGATGGATGCGGATCAGAAATGGACGTCCAAGAAGGGGTTAATCAAGACCACTGACACTTGTATGAAGGCTTGTAAAAAGTACTCCTGGATCAAGAGACCTAGCTGGTATAGTAGGAAGGTGGCAGTGAAGGTGCTTAAAAGCGAGCTGCCTTCCTGAAGTACAAGCGCACCTCAAGGAGGAGGACAAAGAGGTATACATGGAGAAATCTTGAGAGGCAGGGAGGGAGATCTGGATAGCTAAGGCTGAGAAAGAACTAAGACTGGCACAGGGATTAAGAAAGGAGAAGGACTTCTTGTGGTACATTAAAGGAAAGCAGAAGTAGAAGGGACAGAACTGTCAGAATAAAGAGGGAGGAAGGACGGGTAGAAAAGGGTGAGAATCAAGCGGAGGCACTAA
The DNA here is from genome assembly GCA_016271365.2 of Neoceratodus forsteri. NCBI lineage: Eukaryota > Metazoa > Chordata > Ceratodontiformes > Ceratodontidae > Neoceratodus > Neoceratodus forsteri. Next base: position 416,839,546 of record CM057452.1, on the reverse strand, counting down.
AGGAATACTTTTGCTCTATCTTCAAGAGGGAGGTGGACAAATCAATGCCATAGATGAAGACTGGGGAGCCTTAAGGGTGAGGATTATGATGGGGAGATTGGGGTCAACAGACTCTTAAGGGGACTAAGGGAAGTGTGGGTGGACAAGGCACCTGGCCCAGACGGTGTACACTTGAGGGTCCTGAGGGAGCTGGAGGAGGTACTAGCAGCCCTGCTGACAGACCTGTTAAAACACCTTACTGGAGATGGGGTGGGGTGTGTGCCACAGGACTGGAGGATGACTCATGTGGTGCCACTCCACAAAAGTGGTTCCCGGATGAGATGGGTAACTACAGGCTGGTTAGCATAACCTCCATAGCAGGAATTAATGGAGACCATTCTAAAGGAAAAGCTGCCCTTCCTTGAGGTAAATGGTCTCCAGGATGATATACAGCATAGTATTCCAAAACACTCCTCAGACATGTGCACAAACAAACCTCGGTGCAGAGCATGGGGTAGCCCCTACCAACAACAAACTATAATCCAAATGCACTCTGCACTCGAGTGCCAGTGGTATTCAAATAAACACCAACCTTCTTTTCCTTTTCCAAATGCAGTGAGTTTTTATTGTATGGTGCCTGATTCACAATTACACTTTCTGCTCCATAGAAATTCCCTGAGGAAGACCACACATGGTCAAGCGCTGGGATTTAGTGCTTATGTTGGATGCACTTATATTGGCTATAAACTGATTTCTATGGAGCAGAAAGTATAAATTGTGAATCCAGGCACCATACAACAAAAAACTCACTGCATCTGAAAGGAAAGAAGAAAATGTATATTTAAGAACTCTGCTCGATCATAGACAGTGTCGCGAGATAAGGGCCTATGGCCCACCCAGTCTGCCCATTTGAGCTTGTAAATTCAGTTTATGTTTTCCTAGAAGTCTGCTGCCCTTACCCTGACCTCCAGAATTCCTTTATGTCTATCCCATGCATTCTAAATCCGTGATTGTTTCAGCCCCCACCACTTCTCTGGCAGGGTGTTGCACTTGTCCACCACCCGCTCTGTGAAGAAATTCTTTCTCATGTTTCCTCTGAATCGCCCTCCCTCCAACTTCATCCCATGCCCTAGTCCTGGAACATCTTTTCACTTAAAAATAGTGTATTCCTGCACCCTGTTCCTCCCTGTAAGATACTTGTATGTCTCTATCATATCCCTCTCTCCTCCTCTCCTCCAGGGAGTACATGTTCAGTTCCTTCAACCTGCCTTCATAGACTGGCACTGAAGTGCAGACTGCATTTAGCTGACAGACAGCATGGGTTTGTCTGGGGAGAGCTTGTCAAACCAACATGATGACTGCTTTGGCTGGATTACGAGGCCATTGAACAGGGGCAGGCAGTGGACATCCTGTACCTGGACTTCAGCAAGCCGCTCGATTCAGTGTCACATGGCAGGTTGATCAGCACGCTGAAGAATCTGGGAATAGGGACAAACTGCTGGAGTGGGTCAAGAGCTGGCTGCAAGACAGGAACCAAATAGTGGTGGTAGGGGATGCTATCTAAACCTAGACCTGTAACCAGTGGGTCCCACAGGGCTCAGTACTTGGACCTGTGCTGTTCAACATCTTTACACAGGGTTTTATTTAACTCTAAAATTGATTCGCTTTGCTCATAAAAGTGCTAAAACATTGTAAAAATGCAAAGCACCTGCCTCACTGTGTTTAACAAACATAACACTTCTAGAAAACATATATAAATACTTTCTGTACAGTCAGTATTGTCCCATGAAAAAACTGCTAATCAATTATTTAAAACCCTGTTTACAGGTGACATAGCAGAGAGGGTCAAGAGTAAGATGTGCCTTTTGTGGATGATACCAAGCTCTGTGGGAGAGCGGACACAGTAGAGGGCAGACAGGATTTAAGGAGGATCAAGCTAGGCTGGAGAAAGGGTTGGGCATCTGTCAGTTGGGTTTCAATGCCAAGAAATGCAAGGTCATGCACCTAGGTGCCAAGAACCCAAAGGCCAGATACTGCAAGGCATAAATTAGTGCTGGAGAGCTGATTAAGCGGCCTTTGCTAATCAAAATTAAAATGATTGGCAATCAGCCAATTTTGATTAGCAGCTTTCTAAAATGGGTATTTTACATTAAGCCATACAGTTAGTTATAATTGTATATATTGATAAAATATACATTGTATACATAGTTTTGAGACTGTTTGCTATCTTGACAAACTGTCAGCACAGCCTTCCTATTACCCCACCTCAAGTACCTGGTACTGAAAATTCCCCATCAAAATGTGATTCTACACCACATAACATCATTTCACGCCACAGGTGCGGGAAGACAGTTTGGCCAGGATTTGGAAAATGACAGCTATCGTGTTCGAGGTGGTATAAAAAATGGCTATATTGAAAATTTGCTGTCCAAAGTTACAAGCATACACAGCAAAAATAGCAAAAATGGTCATAACTTTACCATTTTTACATTCTGACCCCAAATTTTCAACATAGCCTTCTTATAACCCCACCTCTTTAACAAGGGCAGAAAAAATTTCAAATCTCACTGAAAAGGTGAATTCCAAGCAAACCATAAAATCACCTTTCGGGCTGGAGTTACATAATGACAGTTATATTGTTCTGAGGTGGGGTCCCCAAAAGGCTATGTTAAAATTTGGTGTCAAAATGTCCAAATACAGCTGAGTTATGAATATAAGTTGAAACCCCATTGAAATACACTGAACCGCATTACCTTAGTTTCTCATGTTGCAGTCGCCCATTCCAGCGGCAAGACGCCTCTTTGACCGGAGAGTGTATCTTGAACCTGAGACCTGTTCAGGTGAGTGAGGGCATGTGGGGTGTACTGGGGTGATGGATGCTGAGGGAGGTGGGGGTCAGATTGGTGAGGGATAGTTTTTTTCGCAGGTTTAAAACAAACATCAAGGGACATACAGGGAAAGAGCAAATAATGGGGAGTGATCGGATGGTGAGGGGTGCCACTAGACACCAGGGAATGAAACAATAAGGGTGACAGCAATCAGATGGTGGGGGTGCCACCAGACCCTAGGGAACAAAACAATAAGGGGGACAGCGATCAGATGGTGGGGGTGCCACTAGACACCAGGGAACGAAACAATAAGGGGACAGCAATCGGATGGTGGTGGAGTGCCACTAGACATCAGGGAAGAAAAAACAGAACGGGACAGTGATCGGCAGGGGTTGGGGGCCACTAGACACCAGGGAAAATTAAAATAATTAGGGGACGGCCACCTTATATGATTTGCAATCACTTATAATTATGCTGGCAATTGACTCGCATTTCCAGATTCTTGAGTCTCCACGGCCCCTCACTTGACAAAGACACTCGGAGTAACTCTAAAGTACAGTTACGTAAGAACTTACCGTAACAGTAGATCTTTGAGGCGCCTTGTAGTAGGTAATTACATATATGACTGACGCCAGCCAGTGACAGGACCCCACGGAAAATTTCTAGCTAGCAGTCCCTGGCAGGAACGCCTCCACGCCAGGTGACCGCATCATACGACGCCGGTATAAAGGGCGGTCCCGACGCCTGCCTTCCAGTTCTTTCCGCCACAGGCCCGGACGAGAGAGAAGCAGATATTTCCTCGATGGAAAAGGAGCTGAAAAGCCTAGGGGATGGAGGGCGGATTTGGTGTATTTACTGCAAGAGCCTCTCCTCAAGATCTACTGTTGCTGTAAGTCTCACGTAACTGTACCATCTTACTTTGAGAGGGCTCTGCAGTAGGTAATTACATATAGGACAGAATCCAAGCAGTCTGGAACAAATGAAAGGCACCAGGAGGAGGAACTACTCCAAAAGTAGCAAATAATCTTGCAAGTCTCAAGAAAGAAGGCCTTGCAAGACAGCTAACCCAAGCCTGCTCTACGGCGAGAGGCAATGTCCAAACTGTAATGTTTAGTAAAGGTATGGACTGAAGTCCAAGTGGCGGCAGCACAGATGTCTCGCCACAGACACGTTCTTGAAACATGCCGCAGAGGCTGCAACTCCACGAGTGGAGTGACTTCTGACTTGACCCGGGAGGGTCTTGTTGTACTTGTCATAACAGAAAGTGATGCAATGGGCCAAACATTTTGATAGACATTGCTTAGAGACAGCATTGCCTTCTTTGTGAGCAAAAGAGACGAAAAACTGATCAGTCTTTATGAGATCCTTCATCCTATTGGTATAGTATCTCAGAATCCTGTCAACATCCATGGTATGGAACAGGTATTCTCTTGATTGGAGTACTGCGTGAAGAAGGCAGGTAATTCAATAGACTGATTTAAGGTAGATTCTGCTACCATCTTCGGGAGAAACTTAGGATTCGTATGGAAGAGTTACTGCTCTTTGTGAAAAATCAGATAAGGGATTTTGCACATCAGGGCCTGAGTTCGGAAATTCTGCAGCAGAAGTAATGGCACCAAGAAGAGCGCCTTCCACGATAAAAACTTCAAGTTCATGGAAGCTGCAGGCTCAAAGGAGGAAGGTAAGTTTCTCGATGACAAAGTTTAAGTCTCAAGGGGAGCTGAGTCCCGACAAGGGCCCTGAGATGAAGGACCCCTATGAGGAAAGTTTTGGATACCTCCAGCTGGGAAAATGCCTTACCAGTGAAAGGGACATGGTAGGCTAAAATAGCCGCCATATGGACCTTCAAAGAGGAGTGACTGAGACCCAGGTCAAAAAGATGATGCATGTACTAGTAGAATGGTCACAGGACAGGAAAAGGGCTCCATGTTCCTGGACGCAGCCCAGATGGAAAATCTTTCCATTTCATGGCGAGGGGGACCTAGTGAGGGTTTTCTAGCCTCCACCAGAATCTCGCCACCTTAGAAGAAATGCCAAACGAGATTGAGCTAGGTCTGCAGGAGCCATGCATGAAGCTGAAGGGACTTGAGTCCTGATGGACCAGGGTCCCTGATCCTGGGTCAGCAATCCTGGAGATAAAGGAAGAGGAAGAGGAGGAACCTCTGAGTATTGATGTAGAAGACAGAACAGATTTGCCTGGGCCAGAAAGGAGCGATCAGAATCATTCTCGCCCTTCCAAAGCAAGCTTCTGCAGCACACGAGGGACCAGAGGAATTGGAGGAAAAGCATAGACGAATCTGTCCTTCCAGCTTAGAGACAGAGCCGCTCCAGAAAGCACCTCGCTCTGGAGCGAGCGAGCAAAAGACTGGAAGCTTTATGCTTTGGGAGGAGGCGAACAGGTCTATCTGAGGAGTCCCCAAATCTGGAAGATGCTTTTAGAACTTTTCATCCAATTCCCACTGTGGTAGAGCCGACAAGCGACTTAGTCCATCTGCAAGGACATTGTCGACTCCCGGAACATGGATCACCGTGAGGTGAAGGTTGTGAAGCTGCCCATTCCCAAACCCTCATTGTTTCCTGCACAGCGGGTAGGACCGAGTCCTCCCTGCTTGTTGATGTACCACACCACGCACATGTTGTCCGCTTGGACAGCTAGGTGACCGGAAGGATGTATAGGTGAAGGGCCTGAGAGCATACAGCACTGCTCAAGATCGAGCACGCTGATGTGGAGAACTAACTCCAACTTTGACCATAGGCCCTGGGTTCAGTGAGGACCCAGATGGGCTCCCAACCCTCGCCTGAAGCGTCCGTGGTCAGAGTCTGACTGGGGAGGATGAAAAAGGGGACCCCGGAATAGGTTCTCTCGAACCATCCACCATTGCAAGTCTCTTACCATCAGCGAGGAGATCAGAATCAGATGATCTAGGTCGCTCACCCGCTGATCCCACTGAGATTGGAGAGTCCACCGAGATTCTCATGTGGAGGCGCAGAACCGCCGGGATGGCCGCCATAAGCCCCAGTAGACAGAACACCGACTCGCTGAACCCTCCTGTGTTCCGACAGGAGGGAAATCTGGGACTGAGGAGCCCCCTGTCCGGAGGCAGGAAGGCTTGCACATTGTTGTGTCGAGGATTGCCCGATGAACTGGAGCCTCTGTGAAGGATCCAGGTGAGACTTGGAATGGTTGATGGTAATACCCAGGCCAGTGAAACCTGCTGGGTGAGGAGAGAAAATGCAGGAGTTCCTCCTGGACGGGGCCGCCAGGAGCCAGTCGTCCAGGTAGGGAAAACCTGAGCCCTAAAGTACACAGGTGGGCCACTACCACCGCCAGGCATTTGGTAAAGACCGGGAGCCGAGGAAAGACCAAAAGGGAGCACCCGAATTGGTACTGGTCCCCATGGAACGCAAACCTGAGGTACTTCGGTGTGAAGGGGGATGTGCAGGTACGCATCCTGCATATCCAGTGCACAAAGCCATTGGCCCGGCCAAGCAGAGGCAAGAGGGTTTGAAGGAGAGCATCCTGACCTCTGTATTCCACATATAGGTTCAGGGAGCTGAGATCGAGAATAGGTCTGAGATCTCCGTCTCTTTGGTACGAGGAAGAAATGGGAATAGTAACCCGTCCCGTGGAGGTGAGGGGATGGGTCTGTAGCCTGCTTCGCAAGGAGAGCAGAGATTTCTTCCCTGACCAAGGGAAGATGGTCCCTGAGTAAGAGGAGTTCAGGGGGTGACATGGAGGTTTCTGCAGAAACTCATGGAGTGCCCTCTGCTATGATCTGAAGCACCCATGAACGATGTTATCCTCTCCCAACCCGGAAGGTGGAAGGAGAACCTCCTCCACCGGTTCCTCCGGGTGTCCGGAGGCGGTGGGAGAGGAAGGAGTCGGGTGGTGTGAGACAGCGCCCGCAGCTGGGGCACCCGTTGCTTTTTGGGCGGCGGGGCCTGGCAGTTGTGGGGCCCGGACGTTAGTGGTCCGCCTCCCTGAGGTTTCGCTGAGGCCGGCTGCGTCTGCGAAAGGACGGCGTTGGGGGATGGGGACTGTACACTGAATCAACTGATTTAAGGGCCGCCCTTCTCCTGCAAGTCAGTGATCATGTCCCTGACATCACTGTCGAAGCACAGAACCCCTGAAAGGTGCTTCTTGAATTGCTGACTGCACCTCCGGACCAAACCTGACACACGGAGCCACATGATGCCAAGACTTACGGCGAACGCAGAGCTCTGCCCTGCAGTGTCCACTGCATCGTAAGTCGCCCTCAGAATATGACGACTGGCTCAACGAGCAGAACGGACCAGGTCGGCTAACTCCTGCTTGACTTGGGAGTCAGGCAGGAGTCAATCTTAGATTCCGCCTGGGTAAGGACAGCCTTCTGGTAATCCCCATATGTGCTACATAATTCAGGGCCCAAATCCCTGTGTGGAAGAAGCGAGATCTTCCTTCCATACTGATCCAGAAGGCAGATTCCTTATCCGGGGAAACAAGCTCATGTGTTTCTGGTGCTGACCAGCCGTGAGCGGCGCTAATCACAACCGAGTCTGCACGGGTGAGAGTCTAAAACGCCTACACCCTCCGGAGCCTGGTATAGCCTGTTGGACTTCCTAGGAAGTGGGGCTAAAGCCGACGGGTTGCTTCCAAATAGTGGAAACAAGGTGGGCGTGAGGCTCGATCCAGGGTTGCACCAGAGTAGGAGCCGTAGGGACAAGTCCAGATGTTTGCCAAGTTTAACCTGTTGAGGATCTGGCTCTAAGGAACGCCACTGATGGACTTCCTGGATCTTCCTGAGCAACTCCTGAAGGGAGGAGACTTGGAGGAGTCCTCGGCCAGGGCTTGATGGAGAGCGCAGCTCGTCGCCTTTCTCGAACACCCATTGGAGGCTTCAGAGGAGTCCAAGAGAGAGAAGAGGAAAATTAAGCAGAGTAAGACTCCTGACTCATCTAGGGGAGAAACGGGTTCCTTAGGGGGATCCTCGAGCGTGTCCTGCCCCTCTGGGGTCAGGCAGGGGGACTTGGCCCCTGATGGCAGCGAAGGCTGTGGGAACCTGGCACGACAGACGTGGCAGGGTCTGTGGGCTCCGAGGCCCAGCTCACGCCGGAGGAGCCGACGTGCGACTTAGGGGCGGGTCCCAGTGGACACCAGAGGAGCCGTGTCCGACTTCAGGGGTCCATCGCCGGAGATGGGCCGAGGATGAGAAGAGGCCCGGTCCGATGGGGATGCTGTCGCGTCGCAAGGGTCGTGGGCGCCTTAGCCGGGGCCCCGCCGGACGCCAGAGGAGCCGACGTCCGGGCTTATGGAGGCGCCTGCACTAGTAGGGGCTGCCAAGCCTGCGGGCGGTACTGGGGCTGAGGCCTCCTTTGCCCGGAGGCACCTGGCAGACTCGAATGCGAACCCGACTGGTGGGCCGATGCCTCCTCCAAAGCCTTGAGGCTGTCTGGCGTATCCCCGAGGGGATGTTACTTAGCCGCGGCTCCAGCCGGAGTTGCGGAGGAGGAGGCCTTTCCCAGTGCCTTTCCTTGTCCCACTTGTGCCCTTCAGGGAGGCTGACGCCTGTCGAAGTTTCTGCAACTCCTTCTCCATTGTGGACATCATCTTCTTGAGGAGATGGGCTTCGAGAGACTGCTGGCGTCGCTCTGCGGGTGGCCGCATTGAAATGAAGGCAGTACGGACACTTTGTGCCGACGTGGTGGGGTCTAAACAGAAAAGGCAGAGGGAGTGACCATCTTTGTGAGGCAGTTGAGTCGCACAAGCCCACTTATTTTGAAGGGACGACATATACCGGCTACATTTACCTGACAATAGAAAATACAAAATACTGAAACTTTTAGGAAAAATGGACGTAAGAACAGGACTGAGGCGATATGAACTTTACATAAGGCTGCGAGCGAGCGCTGCGGAAAGAACTGGAAAGGCGGGTGTCGGGACTGCCCTTTATACCAACGTCGGATGACGCTGGTCACCTGACGTGGGGCGGTCCCCACCAGCGACTGCTAGCTAGAAATTCTTCCGTGGGTCCCGCTGCGCTTACGCATCAGTCCTATATGTAATTACCTACTGCAAGAGCCCTCTCAAGTAAGATCTACTCTTAGTCTGCTACTAATTTTTTTCCCCTTTATCTCCTCCTACTTTTCCCCGATCCTTCCTTAGTGCCCCTGAGTTTTTTTTTCTTTTTCTAGGAAGTAAATGCATTTTACTGAATTACTGTAGCCTTTGTAAATTGCTGACCATTTGTTGTAACCTGTCTTGTTTGTATGTACTTTTGTTGACGTGGAACCTTTGTAAAAGAGCCATTGGCTCAAAGGTAATAATTCCTAGAACAATAAACTAAAAACTAAAGCTAAACTAAATTGCGATGCGAACCCGCCTAATTTATCCCTTGTACTGGCTGGGGGAGTACAGGTGGCAGTCTCAGAGGAGGAAAAGGACCTTGGAGTGATGGTCAGGGGGATATGAGACATGAAACACTCACACAGTGCTGTAAGGCAGCAGCCAAAGCAAATAAAATGCTGGGCTGCATCAGCAGGTAATCGCCTCAAGGAGGGAGGAAGTTACTCTGCCACTGTACAGGTCACTGGTGATACTGCACCTGGAATACTGTGTATGGTTCTGGTGCCCTTACCTGAAGGATATCAAACTACTGGAAGGGGTCCAGTGGCAGGCGACCAAAATGATCCAGGGCATGGGGACAGAAGCATGACAAGAAGAGGCCAAGGGAGCTCAACATGTACTCTCTGGAGGACAGAAGAAAGAGGGGACACGTGATAGAAACCTTCAAGTACATTAAGGGCATAAACAGGGTTGGATCGGAGGGAATCTTTAATTTAAGAAAGTAGGGTACAACAATGAAAGGGGCATAGCCTAAAACTAGTGGAGGGTAGATTTAAGAAGGAAAGGAGGAGGCATTTTTTCATTGAAAGGGTGGTGTCAGGGCAGAATGAGTCGCCAAAGGAGGTAGCAGCAGCAACACGGTGGCCAGTTTGGGGGATGGGGTGGGACAGGGTGAAGAAGAAAATAAGAACAGGAGGAGTCAGAATGGGAAAGAGTAAGGGGGGGTGGTTTATGATGCCAGTTCGACAAATATTTTGTCGATCGACATCACAGCCATGGATTTATGTCTACCACAATTTGCAGTTGACATAAACCCATCACAGAAACAGTTGCTTTCATTGGGGGTGTTAACTCAACCCCATGCGAGGGGCTCTGACCCCACACACCTGGATTCTAAAGATAATCAACCTGAGTTGGAGCTGATTCGGGAGGGGGTGCAGGACTGGGAAAGAGTGCCAAGCTCCCAGGCGATTTTACAGCGAACAGTCAATGTTGTCAGCATCGACATGTTCGCTGTAAAGGTTTTGCTGTCCGGAGGGCACACCAGGAAGGGTAATGGGGAAGATGGGTGACTCTATGGGGGGGCAGCTCCAGATAACTAAACAATTTAGCTGTAGACACAAGCAGACTTGATAGGCCATTATGGTCTGTTTCTGTAGGCAAATTGTATGTTCGTAAGCCTGGAGGATGGCACATAGAAGAAGAAGAGGTTTGGGATATGAGCTGGGAAGGCAATGGCTGAAGCCGAGATGTGTAAAGGTTTAGGATACAACCTCTCAGGGCTGGACATAGGGAGACTGAGTGATGGTAGGGTGAGGAAAACTTCATGAGGAGTGACAGGTGGGAAACAGTAGCCTATGGGTGATGAAGGTAGAGCGGAGGCACAGGGGGTGTGGGGAGGGACTGAGGAGAGGGACTAGAGAAGGAGGATAGAGCACAGGTGGTGAAGAGATAATTGAGATGAATGGTGATCTAGGAAGGGACAAAGACTGTTCAGCCATTTACCATGAGGACGGAGGAAAAGACTGGACGGAGGTGGTCAAAAATGGAGTGGATAACTTTCCAGAAATTTACAGGGGAATTTAGGGACTGGAGGTTATTTTTGAAATAGAGGGCACATGCAGCCTTGGTGCATGAGTTCCTGTGTTACCTATAGGATAGGAGGCTGGATGGGGAGCAGGAGGCTTTGAAACAGGCCCATGCCTGGTTGCATGATTTGCACAAGGCAATAAGGTCAGGGGTGATCCACGGATGGTGGACACGCTTGTCCCTTGATTTTCTTAAAGGGTACAGTTACACATGTGAGTGAGAATGGCTAAGAAGTGGGCTAGGGCAGTACCAATGTCAGGGGTATGATATATCAGAGAGCAGTCTGAAGAAGTAAGGTCATGTAGCAAGGCATGAGTGTTGAAAGATCTGAGAGATCTGGATCATTTGTATTTGGGAGTGGAGTGGCTAAGTCTTACTTTCCTTATGCAGTAAGTCATGCTGTGATCACTGAATGCATCCAGCAATGTGCCTGTTGTTGTGATGCTATGGGGGTGGGAGGCAAGTACCCAGTCCAGGAGGGAGTGATTGGAGGAGTGAGGGTTGAGTTGGTAGGTTCACAAATTAACTGGGTGAGATTTAGGGTCTCAATCTTTTGAAGTGTTTGCTGGAGGTAGGAAGAGCCAGTTTGGGCTGAAATCACCCAAAAGAATGAGCTCACCGGAGGCAGCAAGGGAGACTAAGGATGACAGGGTATCAAGAAGGAGGAGGGAGAGATCTTAGGGAGCCATAAGGGACCCCATCATATATAGGAAGGAAAAGGGAGGGATAGTTTGGCAAGTAGGAGTTCATGAGAGGAAGGGGTTGATTCTTTGTGGATGATTGTACAGGATAGGTTATGACACTTACAGGAGCGCCAGAAAACAAGATACCATATTATGTAGCTTATTACCACTGCAGATTTTCCTGTCTGTATATTTAAAGATGGAGTCACCCACTACTATCTTTGTTTTAACAGAATTCAAGGGTTTATACATTCATTTGGAACTTAGATATTTGTCACTTCCATTGAAGTGATGTGCCTCTCTATGGAAGGACAAAGGAACTGAGGTAGCTGGAGCTGGCGGCGCCATTTACAGGGCCCTGGTTCATGCTACATCATTTGGGTGTTGGAGCCAAACGTCAATGCAGTCAGTTCCAAAAGTTCTAACTCCAACAGGATCTTTGTGCCTTTAGTTCCAAGACCAGACAGTGTGGTTCTATGTAGGAGATAAACTCTAATGAGATGCATGTTTACCACCAACATATTATATTGATACAAACAAATGCTGTGTACTGTATCAACTTGTATAGACATGTAACAACACAAGAAAACTATAGATATGATCTATTTATTTTGAAACAGATTCCAAGCTTTCATTTGAAAAGATTTAGTTTCTAGACCCAACAGCTGAAAAGACAAACCTTTGAAAAGATAGTTTCTTCAAAAAGGCTACCTCTGGAACCATTAGGGCTAGGAATTAAATTTTTAAATGAGAGCTTGAATGGCCAGCCTGGTTGTGCTTCCACTCACTGCGGCAGTAATGTGGGTTTAAGAATGAACTCAAGTCATCGGAAGCCAGCCAGAGGAGGGAGGGAGGGGGGACTGAGCATCTTAAGGGCCGCCTCCTCTTTGTGGAGGGAGGAATGTGTCCCCAGCAGCATGCCTCACACCTAGTGAGGGTAGATGTTAGCAAAGTCAGAGGCACCAACTGACAGGATGCTGACAGATGCCAGCATGGCTACACGTGCTGCATGTGCACTTCACTGCACATCCAGCATCCCTGGGGAACCATCTTATTGTTTTATTTATTTTATTTAGGATTGAAACAACCTTTGAGCATGAGCTATTTTACAAAGGTTCCACGTCATACAACTTTAGAATACAAACAAGAGTCAAATATAAACAGATCAAATTACACTGCTTTGTAGGAAATAATCTTTAGTATACACAAGAGTGCAGTGATAACCTACTACAAGAGACAAAGGAAGCAGAAGACTGGGTAGGTATAGGGAGACTTCCACCAGACTGCTGGGCATGAGCAAGTGTTGGTGGGTGCTAAAGCAGAGTAGAATTCAGGAAAACACCTTGTCACAACGTGTGGAATAAACTTCAGATGAGGCAAATTTACAGGTTTAGAACACACTGGTATGATATTTATTTTCAAAGTTCGAAAATAATAAATGAAAAAAAAACTGAAAAGAAAATCACTACTTAACATCAGTAGTTTCTCCCATAATACAGTCCTGGATCCGTGAATCTTAGAGCTCCTAAGACCCTTCTCATCTGCATTCAACAGCTTGTCTACAGTAGCAGTAGAACCTCTCTCTCAGGGCTGCCCCACTGGGCTGAACTGAAGTAAACTCTGTGAAAAGGTATTTATATATTTTTGGGGGGTCACCTGACTAAGCCCTTTCTATTTACAAGTCTGGACATGTTTCAGAACCAAGGGGAGGATTGTGTCAGGGATTTCCTGGTTCAGTTAACGTACAGTGTATATATCCACAGATACTGACTTTCTATATCTCTGATCCACAGTGACTAAGCACTTTTATACATAGAATCTTATACAGTAACAGGTTTATAGTGTGAATTTGTGAAAATACCTTAAGGATTTCTTATAACTATATTAATCATGAAATTATTCTTATTTGATATTGCTTCTGAGTCCTTTTTCTTTAAAAGGTTTTATTAATTGTATTCATTCCTGCTATCTCAAATAGCCTTCATGCTTTTGTACACAAAATGCACTTATGCACTTTACACAACACTTTTCCGGTGTTTGGCATCATTCCAGGGACTGGATGGACGGATGGAAATGGAAAAAGAATGAAAGCGAGAACTAGTAGGACGTTTAGTAGGGATAGTAAAGAGCTACGATAGGTGGCCAACCTAGGGTGGGGAAAGACAAGAAAAGCAAAGAGAAAAGCGTTAACTGCCGCGCACAGACGTTTGGTAGCTAGGAGATAAGGAGATAGAAAAGTGGTCCATCAGTCACAGCAGGGGTGTAGCTAACTCCGCCACACACCTCCTCCAGGAGTGGTGATGTTGGGTTAGGGGTTTGGTGAGGGTGAGGAGCAGCCTCTGAGCAACAGGCCTTGTCTGACAGCAACGGGTTAGGCAGGGGAGGGGGCAGGAGAACAGGACGTGATGACGGGCTGCTGGGCCACAAGATTTGGAAAATAATGGAGAAAATGGGGGAGGAGAGGGGACACAGGGATGGGAGGCAAGTCAGAGGGACAGATGCACAGCCCTGGGCTTGTGGGGGGGGGGAGCCATATATGGTGTACTGCTGGGGAGGTGGTGTTAGGCATTCATGAAACAGTCACAGGCAGAGCTTGAGGCAAGGAGGTACTGCTTGAGTTCGGATTGAAGTTAGAGACACTGAGGAGTTGAGAGCAGCTTATGGAATTTTGTTGAGCCAGAGAAGCACTCTGTATGGAAGGCGCATTGTCCAAGTGCAGTTCTCTGAAAGGGACCCAGAGTGCCCTGGCTTCTGTCTCAAGTGCCATACACCAAGCCGGCCCTTGGGAGGATATCAGTTATGTAACAGGGTGCCTTTCCCAGGAGAGCCTTTTTGCCAAGCAGGCAGGTTTGGAATTTGATTCTGCAACCCAGCGGGAGCTAATTTGTCTGCTCATAGAATGAGCAGGTGTGAGTGAGGCGGTCTGCAGAGGGATGAGTCTGCACATCTTGTTTAGGGCTATCTGTACCCGCTTTAGAGCCGTGTCAGTGGCTCCTCCATAGATTACCAGACCATAGTCGATTGTTGATAGTATAGAACTAGAGACAGCAAGGTGGAAGGCATCCGGTGAGGTACTTTCTGTGTCTGTAGGGCAGTTCCTGCTTGGAGATGTCTGTCTTAACTACCTGATCTATGTGTTGAATGAAGGAGAGTGTGTCATCAAGGTGATCCCCAGATACCTGAATGAGTGCACTTGCTCCAGTGGTGCGTGGACATTGTTTGAGATGGAGAGGGCAGGAGCCTCTTTTTGAGCTGTGGGCTGGAGAGGAGCATTATCTTGGTTTTCTTCTAGTTAAGCAACAACTTGTTTCGCTGACCAGTCCTCAAGCAGATGGAACAATGTCTGCAGTTCTGATTGAAGAGTCTCAATTCGTTGGTTGCTGCTGAGCTGACTGCATTGTCAGCATATAAGATTATTTTGGTGTCACATGCCTCGGAAGATCAGTTAGAATAATGCTGAAAAGCAAGGATCCCAGGATCGACCCTTGGTGAACTCCCAATGTGATGCCTCTGGAACCCAACACTGTTTGACCAACATTAGCCCTCTGGGTCCGGTTAGTCAGGTAGTCCTGGAACCACTGTGCAGCGTTGGAAGACACCCCAGGCTCCAGAGCTGTGCCAGGAGGAGGAGTGGTTTACAGTGCAGAAGGCCTTGTTCAATCTATAAACAGAGACCCAACCAGTTTGCCTTTGTACATAGCATCGTGTACATATTCTGTGTACTCCATCAGAGCAGTGGTAGTGCTATGGTTCTGCCTGAAACCATGTTGGTTGGGGCACAGCAATTGGTATTTATTGAGGTATTCGGTAAGTTGGTCCGCTACAATCTTATCCAGTGCCTCTGATAGGGAGGAGAGGATGGAGATGGGTCTATAACTGACAATACTGGACCTGTCCTCATGGAGGTCACCAGTGCTCGTTTCCAGACATCAGAATTTCGCTAGGTGAGAGATTTGTTGAACAGCTTGGTTATGGGAACAATGAGTTTGTCTAGTGCGATGGAAACCAGTTTCATGTCTACTCCATCCTCCTCATTCTGGTTTTCCCAAGAACTTTTTTTTATATACCAAGGCCTCCTTTGCTGTTGCCCTCCTGAAGTAGAAATTCGGGAGGGTGCAAGTGGAAGGGTTGGCGTGTGGCTTCCATGGGGTGTAGGTAGGTAGGTAGGGGCAGGATCTGCGCAGGTCAGTGAAGGATTCCACTATTAAGAGTGGGTCCAATGAGAGAGTGCCGTTGATAAGGAGCTGTTGGGGTGTATTTTTCATCTTTCCGAGTAGGTTTTGATACTCTCCCAGAACCTCTTGCCATCTCCCCAGCTACTGTTCAGCTGCTTCTTGTGAAAGTTTGCTTTGGCCTGTCTGATGAGCACTGTACATCTATTTCAGGAGGCCCTGTAGGACTGGTAGTCATGCTTGTTTCCAGAGGACCTGGCTTCTGATCAAAGGTTGTCCCTTTCACGCATTAAGGCAAGGAGCTCCCCATGATCCAGCCATTTTGCTTCCTGACTTTCCTCATTTTTACTGGGGCATATGTATCGAGATCTGGTTGAACCCATCAACGAAGAACTTCAGGGCAGGTCCAAGTCAGACATCGCATCCATGGGTGACCAGCCAAGAGAGAGGAGGGCAGCTTTGAGAGACCCTAGCTGATCTTTGCCTAGGACCCTGCTTTCTACTCTGATGGGGGTTGTTTTGAATTTGTTGGACCATCTGAAGGTGACGGGGAGTGGTCACTCAGGATGTCAGGCAGCACAGCCACCTCCGTTATCTGGGAAGGGAGTTGGAGAGGATCCAGTTGATGAGGATGTTATTGCCTGTTTTGCAGTTCCTCTGTGTGGGTTCACTGACCAGCCACAAGAGCTGTTTATGGCGCCAATCACGCTGCAGTATCTGGAAAGCCACTTCATGAAGATTAATGAGGTGGCATGCATATGTATGAGGAAAGCCAGTCAAGCGCCTGGGGGTAAGAAAACAGCACTAGCGACAGGCAGGAGAAGGATTAAAATTAAATTTATGGCAAATGCGTGATAGGGCAAGTAAGGGGCTACAAAATGGCATGCATATGTATGAGGAATGCCTGTCTAGCGCCTGGGGGGTTATGAGAAAAGGCACTAGCGACAGGAGAAAGATTAAAAATTGAATTTATGGCAAGTGTGTGATAGGGCAAGTAAGGGCTACAAAATGGTGGGGCATTAACTAAATAAATGTGTGTATTCCTGGCTGCAGAAAATCTGGAAAGTTGAGGCAAATATAAACTGTATTGGGATTATGTATAGGCTGCCTAGGTGCAATGTACAATGGCAGCAGTGACAGATAGAGGCAGAAAGAAAATGTTAAATGCTGCCAGCGCTTTGAAGGGCAAAGGGCTCCTACAAAACAGCGGGCTATTACAAAAATAAATATTTATTCTGGCTGCAACAGGGTATGAAATTGGGGACACTGATGGACTGTGTCTGAAATGTTTCTTCAGCAGCCAAGTTAGCAGGCTTTGTCTACAGTTTTAACTACTCAAAGGGCCATGATTTGCCAGGAGGACTCTGGAACTGTTGAAAGGATTCTGGGGAAAAGTTGGAGAAAGTTTAGCTGCCTTTTGCCCAGCAATCAGGCATCGAGGGAGCCTCATACATATTAATTTTTGAGAAAGACAGTGACTCCAGCCAATGGGAAGATGCCAGAGAGCTCCCAAAGAGAAAGACTTTGGTTTCTGGGTCAATCCTGGTGGGAGTGCCTCCAGAGGGAGGAGGGGGCTCCAGCCCTAACAGAAGATGGGGCTGCAAGGCTGGGAAAGAACCTGCCTGAAGGCTGCCAGTATTTTGCCCCCAGGGCTGGTCAAGCCTTTCCCCATTAGGAAGGATGTGAAAGAAGATGGTTGGTGCAGCTCTTTGAGAGACAGAGAGCTGCAGAATCCTGCTACAGGCTGCTGTAGTAAGAAGCTACACCACAGCGGTGAAAGTGTTCAGAGAAAAGGTTGACTGGAATTGGAATACGGATTTTGGAAAACAGACTGGCTTTGTGTCAAAGAGGATGGAGCGAGAGCTCTTCTGTTTTTATCTGCACCCCACTGGCGAGACACCAAGGATGAGAGATTTGTCTGAGAGATCTGTTGAAGGAAAAGGTTCTGTCTGACCCTGGTAAAGACAGAGCATCTAAAGAGAAATGGGAAGGACAACAGGCTTAAGAAATGGTTTTGGAATTGGAAAACGGATTACAGAAATGGACTGGTTTTGTGATGTTGAAATTGAAGAGACAGCCTCTTCTGCAGCTACCTGCACGGTGAGAAAATAGTTGTTTTGCATCAAAGGGACCAGAGAAACCCTGTATATGAGAGACAGAGTGGGGGAGAGAGAGTGAGAGAGATTGATTTGCTGGAACTGTCTGTGAGCTACAGCAAGAGTGGCTGCCGTTTTGAACTTTAGAGACTGTGAAAGCAAAGAGATGGGCAGGTGCTCTAGGCTCCAGGGACCACAGGTGCCGGAAGCGGGGGCCTGGGAGGGTGGCCACCCCATCACTTTTTGTGCATCAGGAGATTGCCCCACATGCTGCACACTCACTCATGAATTATTATCTCTGTAATGTACTGCCTGCAGTGCTTGGTTCACGCTTTGCCTTAACCTGATTCTGCTATGCCACCCCCACTCCGCTAAAAGAAACTGACACCTGCTGCCTGTGTCAAATGCCTCGCCCAGCAGAGATGAGTTGTAAAGTAGGTAGAGTTAACAGTAGCGTAAGAACTTAACACTTCTTTTAATTTATATGCATTTACAGGGCAGCTTGGCAGCAGTTTTAACACTTCCATCTGTCTAGTCGTCGCCACTCCTCTCTGTTTTAATGCCTGGAGTCAGGAGGGACGACAAATACACACTTAACACACATTTAGCGGTTAGCCATTAGACAGCCCTAGCCCACCAGCTGCCAGCATTCCGTCTTAAGGTTTAACTACTTTATTATTCACTGGCGCCTCGACAACAATACATTCACATTTAATTAAAGTAAGGCTTCAGCTATTTTTTTAATGATGTCCCACAGTCGCATAAGTTCCGAGAGCCAAGCCCTGCCCACGCCCGAAGTGAGAGCGCGTCAACTCAGCGGTTAAAAAAAAAAAAGGCACTAGAGCCATAGGGTATAAAGTATCACACACATCCCCAAATCCCATTTCACGACTCCTTCTTCTGGCTTTTCCATTGGGTTGACTTGAGTGTTGTGGAGTCGGACTTCACTTACGCTGACTGACTTGCTGCTGAGCTGATTCACTGGCGGCTTTGGCTTGAGCTTCACTGTGTACAAACACAGTCTGTGTTTGCTTTCCAGCCTTTTCGCAATTCACAGGCTCTGCTTCAGTAAAGTTTTACTTTGTCTCCAAGCAACTCGACTCCTGGCTGGCTGCCTGTTGTGAAGAATCCGTGCTGCTGTGAAGAATCGTGTTGCTGAGATGACTAATTGAATTTGAGTAAGTCAAATGCCCAACTAGTCTATGTACTGTCATGATTCATTAATCATCTGCTGTAAGCAGTTTGTTTTATTTTGATCAATGATTTTCCTGTCCTGCTGCGGCTGCCTGGAGCGTGGTGTCCGAATCTGCGGAATTAAAGGGACGAGATATCGTGCTAGGCGCTGTTTGCAGATGAGTGATTAAATATATATATATATATATATATATATATATATATTTTATATATAAGATTTGATGATTTTGGAATCGGAGGACAAAGCTTTGGGTTTTTTCCTTGAATTTGCGTTGAAAATGCACAGCAAAGGCAGCATAATAACCATTTGCTAAATAAATCCTAGTAAACGCTACAACTGAGAGATTAATTTATGCAACAGTACATCTGTTATCTAATATCTGAAGAAATCGGGTAGCATCAACTTTAGTGGAGCCAGATGTAGGCTGCTACATTCAGTGGATTTGGCCAAATACACTCTTCTTTGTTTTGTAATACAATAATTGCCTCACAATGCTGGTACTTAGTTTAAATAAGATATCTGGCAGTCAGAGATGTTTTAAAATGTGGATGTTTTTAATGTGCATTCAAGTTCGTCAAACCAGGAGCAGACTTCTTTACAACAGTTGCAGGGTTTCAAATGTGTAGATTGAGTCAGTTTTAGGATAGTGAATTGCATCTCTAAAGGGACCACAAAGGCTGCCTTGTAACTTCACATCAGGTTGTTCCTTCATTGAAATATTCTAAAAAATTTATTGCAGAAGGGTGAAAACACTGCATTAAATGGCACTGTGAGTACCATCTTCCCAGAGAAAACCTAGCCTTGAGGAGAAAAGCTAACCTTAAGAACTATACTTTGTGTACAGAAGACTTCATTCTGCCAGAGGTAGAAGCGTCTATGAATCTGCACAAACTAAGCATTTTGTTTTGTCTTGCTATTAAGCAAAGGACCCCATATAAACTAAGCTACGGTACCTCATGGGGCCAGCACACTATCTGAGGTGCAAACCCCAAATAGTTAAAAATTTAAAATAAAAAGGCATGGGAGCCTGAAATTGTTAACACTTTGAAAGAGGCATTACAGAGTTCTTTCCTGTATTATGTATTAAAGTAAATGCATTCTTAGGAGAAAATGTTAATCAAGCAGGTAGCAAAGCATGAGATAAAGTGTGTGTGTTTGGGGGCTCATGTAAACCATTGGGTTTAACTGGGTCTTTTGGATACAGACAACAATTAGTGGTTTCCACTTAAACATGTCACTTTTAAATGTATTTGCTTGTCTAGGAGAGTATTCTTCCTTTTCCTCTTGAATGATCCAAATTCAGCACCACATGGATACAGAGAATGTCATAAAATGGTCAAGAGGCAAAGGTTATCTCAATCAGCCACTGACAGTGTTACAGCATTGTTTGGGACCACACACACGTAACTTCAACTGAAGCCTGTAGTAAAGGTCTCCCCAAACTTTAAATGCACGTCTATTTATGGTACATTTTCAGTGTTCAAGTTTTTAAAATATTTATCCTAAAGTTACAAAATGAATTTTTTAGAGGAGAATATGCTCACTGGTTTTTATCGTAACAGTTAACCTGCATGTCTGATGAAACTGTGTGCTTTTGAAACTGCTTCATTCTGAAATCAGCTTCAGTGCATTTTTTGGAAACATAACTTCACTTACTGCTGCCTTTTACTGGGCAACTCTGAACTCACATTCATTATGGGCTGCAGTGAATAATATCAGTAACATTGTACTTTAGGCTTGAAAGGGACACCAAGTACAATACTACGTGGTTTTTTTTTTTTACTTTTACCCTGACTCAGTTGGTTTCTGTTTGAATAAGTCGTGCAGCAGCATGTGTTTCTGTTTATTTTTAGTAGTGGGTCCCTTGTCTTGTCCTCCTAACTTCTGGTCGGGTTGGTCGGTCTGGTCCTTGCAATGCTGCCTAGCCTAGTCCCTTTTGCTTTCTGATGGCTTCTGAAAAAAAAGCCTTATAATTCCTGGCTCTTTATCTTCTTTTCAGCTGCCAGAGTCTGGACAATCTGGTTTCTTTTTCTTTGTATCCTCCTTCTTGTTGGCAGGCTCAGGCAGCAACAACAAAAAATTATTTATTTGGGGTGGGATTTGGACTTCTCTCTGTCCCCATTATCCACCAGAAGGAGTCAAGCAGGTTTCTTTTCATATTTTATATTGCAGAGTGGGCGGGGCATTTGCATTTTTTTTTGGGGTGTAATTTTGTTATCTGTGTTATGGGTTTTACTGATGCAATGTGCCAGCTATTGTTTTCTTTTGGATTTACTTTTTATTGTTATTTGCAATTGTTCCTGGTCTTATTATAATAAAATGATAAAAATAAGTTGGACCTGTGGGTTGATTTTGTGTTCGTTATCTGCAAGATTAGTGGCACCACAATATTTTTGTAAGCCAGTGGATGAGTATAGATAGATACAGAGATTCCAGGTTCAGTTCTCTGCAGGGACTCAAACCTTTTGTCTAAGGACATCTGAGATACTAGACACTTTTCTTTTAACAAGCTACAATAACTTGAGAGAAGGGTAGAGCTAGAGAGAGACAAAGCAAACAACGCAGTCTTACAGGCAAGGCAGTCAGACTGAAAGTACCACACAGTAGGTTTTAAAGTTACTTCCTGCTAACAAATGTCTCTTAATTTAAGATTTATGGTATTTATAATAGTGACTGTATAGTTTTAAAGTTCCCGGACAGATTTGTACCAAACATTGATTCAGACCTTGTGTAAATGATCCTGGTGTGTGTCATTGTGACTGTTGTGGGTGCCAATTTACAAGCCTTAAATACATCTGAGTAATAAATTATAAGTGGCAAAAATACTGGTTTAACATAAAACTGTTAAGGTGCCACTGCACCTCTGTATTACATTGTGTGTGTATGTACGTACATGTGCATTTGTATGGGCAGTGGGTACACAGATAATGGCAGAAAGACACAGACTTTTATTATTTTATATGGAGAGATAGGTATGTAGATAGAAAGATAGACAAATTCTATAACATTCATCTGAGCCTATACAAAAAAAATAAATCTATATATAAATCCCAATTATGCCATCAGAACATTGAATTGCCACTTTCTTAAAATGCAAATGCTGTCAATCCTCTTCTCACTATTCGCCATTTCCACTTTATATAGATAATGGGTTAGATGTCCTGACAAAATAGATTTTAATGTACATATCCAAACAATAAAAAGAATTTAAACTAATTCTTAAACATCACCGAGTCATTCTCTAATTATACTCACAGACCACTATGAATAGTCATTTTTAATGCAGTGACAGTGTATGGTGGAATGCTGTTATACATGGAATTCCGTGCCTGGAATATGCTTGTTCTGCTGGCTGCAGTACTGACATCATTATGCTGTTCTGCTGCACTGGTGATGTCAGTACTACAGCAGAACAACTTGGAATGCTGCCACATATTTGATTTCCCAATCCAATTAAGCTGAAAGGTGTTTTAATTTTTAACTTGAACTTGCAGAGACATCAGCATCACACTGTCAATAATTTTGGGCCTACCACCACCCTCAAGTGCCCCCAAAAACAGCAGTTCACTGAAACAAAGTGCAGTGTCAGAAATAGGCAAGGATGCCCATACACTATACTGAATAGCGGATGGGCAACTCTATGCACAACCAGTGTGTTGTGCCACCTCAGGATTTGATCCCATGGACCCCTCAAGCATCACTCAAGGTCACAGGGTATCAGAACTCCTCAGTGCCAAAATACACTGGTTATGCATTGTCTCCCATCCACTATCCCATCTATAGTGACAGAATGAATTACTTATTGTACTATGGTGTAATGTGTTATTTTTTAGTAGGAGAAAAACTGCAGTAAATAAACTTACACTTTCCTGCTTTCCATTGAATGTAAATGGGTTTGTGAACTTGGGGAATAGGCATCAAATCAGTGGCAAAAGCTATACAGGTCCTTCATGGAGTTAGCACTAGACCTGGGCACAGGGCTGTAATAACCTCAGTTGCCTTCTGCTAAATGCCCGTACAGTGCCACTATTATGTATGTTTATACAGAGTGACATGGTCTACTGGAAAGCAGCAGTCATAGTGTGTGAACAAAGAAGAATTTAAAAACAATAGATAAATACATAATTGTGCCCTGTCCAGCAGTTGTCATAACACTTAACAGTGTGGGAAGGAGGGAGGGAGGAGGAGTAAGATATACCAAGAGAGTTAAAACAGGATGAAGAAGACCTAGGGAAAATAAGCAAGTTAGTGAAAGGAGACTAAAGACATAAAGAATGGTTTATTCATTTATTTATTTATAAATTCTAACCTGACAGTCTCTTGAGCAAAATCTCTTTTCAAAGGTAGACCTAACCAAAATAGTCAGAAAGCGTAATGGTCTGAAAGTATAAACACTGTTTTTATTTTTGTAACATCTGTGTTGGTCCAATAAAGGTAACACACCACCATTTACTTTTGATCTACTTCAAACTAAACAACTTAAACCTTTATTGGTCAATGATGTGCTGAATATGGAATACAGAGCATGGGTGCCATTTGTATTCATTTATACAAAATGAGGTGACAGCAGCTTGTTTCCTGGTGTGTCCTTGGGGGAAAAAAGAGTTAGATGCGATTTCACAGAAAACTGCACAATCAGTGTATAATGGGTGTGTTTTAACCGTATTTCTTGTGGAACATGAGTTCTGGTTCAGTTTGCTGTATAACAACATGCAAGTCAGTCATAACTATTCCCATGACTGGTTTATTTCTCTGTTAAATACAGCCATCCTTGTAGATCTGGCATCTGGGAGCACCAGGTTTGACAGACCAATATGGCATCATTTTCACTCTAGCACCATTTGTTATTTATTTTGTTTTAGTTAACA
The DNA here is from genome assembly GCA_016271365.2 of Neoceratodus forsteri. NCBI lineage: Eukaryota > Metazoa > Chordata > Ceratodontiformes > Ceratodontidae > Neoceratodus > Neoceratodus forsteri. The sequence continues at coordinate 416,815,813 of CM057452.1, read as the reverse complement.
GATCAGCCACACTAGGCTGAAGACCTATTTTGAGGTGTGCCATCAAAGCGGACAATAAACAGTTCAAGAGGCTGACACAGCTTATAATAATACTGCCAGTTTATGTACAGATATGTACAAATATATACATATTGAAAATGTTGATTAAAATAATCTTCCAGTTAAAAACTTAAAGCACAGCATTTACTAGGAGATTGTGCAAGTAAGTGTTTTTAATTGTTCTAATTGCTTGGATACCCTTGGTTGAAGAGCCAGGCAGTGATAGGGAATTGAGGACCCAGCAGCAAGGGGAGAAAGCATTTCATTCTACACAAGGAGGCGTGGAAAGGATGAAAAGGGACTTGGCAAGGTTGGAGGAATGGTCAAAAGAAGTATGGCAGCTAGGATTCAATGCAAAGAAGTGCAAATAATGCACCTGGGAAACAAGAACCCAGGGAAGAATACACAATGGGTGGGGAGGTAGTAACAACAACAAAAAGGACAGGGACCTGGGGTAATCATATCAGATGACCTTAAGGTTAGCAAGCAATGTGAGAAGGCAGTAGGGAGGGCTGGGAGTATACTGGGATGTATAGGGAGAGGCATCAGCAGCAGAAAACAGGAAGTTGTTATCCCTCTGTACAGACAGTTGGTGAGACCCCATCTGGAGTACTGTGTCCAGTTCTGGAGACCCAATCTCTGCAAGGACATAGACAGGATAGAGGTAGTCCAGAGGAGGGCAACTAAAGTGGTGCAGGGTCTGCAAGAGAAGCCATATGAGGAGAGACTAAAGGAGCTTAATATGTATACCCTTGAGGAAAGAAGGAGAGGGGGACATGATAGAAACTTTAAGTACCTCAGTGGAATCAACAAAGTCCAAGAAGGTAGCATCTTTCAGAAAAGAGACATGCAAGAACAAGGGACACAATTTAAAGATAGAAGGAGGGCAGTTCAGGGCAATGTGAGGAAGTATTATTTCACAGAGAGGGTAGTGGATGCACGGAACAGCCTTCCTGAGGAGGTTGTGGGGTCTAAAACTGTGGGAGAATTCAAGAATGCATGGGACAGACATAAGGCAATTCTTGTGGGGGTAGGAAGAAATAGGCTGTTGGTTAACTAGGATCTGCGACCTATCCTGTAGGTAGGGAAATGGGCAGACTAGATGGGCCAAGCGGTCCTTATCTGCCATCAAAGTCTACCATATATACTCACGATAAGTCGGATTTTGTGGAGTTGAAACCTACATGTTGTTTAACCATCCGACTTATACACGAGATATAGCGCTGACAACTTCTGGGCACTGAATCTGTGGGGAGTCCCCGCCTGAAATGTGGATAGAAATCAGCTGACACACCTCAGGCACCTCAGGCCCTTCTAGCTGCAGTATGCACAGTTTCAGCAGCAGTTGTTCTCCAGAATATACTTAATCGTGCAGTCTCTCACCCTGGCAACTTCTGGGTACTGAATCTGTGGGGGAGTCCTCTCACTATTACAGGCAGACAGCTTTCAGATGTTCACTAGACGTAATGCCGCTTGTGAGCAGCGTAGCAATATAAAACACACAGTCCCCGCCTTGAATGTGGATAAAATCAGCTGACACACCTCAGGCCCCTTCTAGCTGGAATATGCACAGTTTAAGCAGCAGTTGGTCTCCAGAATATAATTAATCATGCAGTCTTTCAACCTGACATCTTCTGGGACAACTAAACTGTGGACTAGAGGCCAAACTGTGGACTACACGACAGTCACTGGAAACTGGACATCCTTTCTCAGTACCCGACTTATATGCAGGTCAATGACAAAGTTGTAATTTGCCATGTTCAAGCTCAGGATCCCGACTTACAGGCTAACCGACTTGTACGCAGTTTTACGGTATGTTTCATGTTTGGATTGCCAGGACTGACATCTCAGAAATCTAGGGAGCCTTATTTGCAATTGAAGTGATGATGTGCAAATGTGTCTGTAAACTGAGCTGGGTATGAAGGAGGCAGCTGTAAGAGTGCTTAGAATGATTAATGATTCATGTTGTTGTTTACGTGAGTGTGGCACTTGCTTGTGGTGGCACTGGCAGACAATGGCATGGAATCTGCCTTGCATGTTGGACTGGAGTATGGCACTGATGTGTTCAGGGGTGGTAAATGAAGTTCGTACCGGCATAACTTGTGTGAGATAAACCACTGTGAGTGGTATAGGAGCATTGTTAAAAAGCAGTACCACTATGTCAAAGTTCTCCCTGTGCGCACCATTTATAAAAAAAATGAGGTTTGATGTGATTCTCATATTAAAACAATTCAATGTTGGGTGAATAGCGATAGTGCTTACGCAGTGAACTTTGGCCTTTCTCTGTCCCCACCCTTGGTTGAAGAGCCAGGCAGTGATAGGGAATTGAGGACCCAGCAGCAAGGGAGAAAGCATTTCAGAGAAGGAGGAGTTGGGGAAGTTGGGGAGCATTTGAAAATTCTGAGTTGCAGCTGCTGGGAGAGGTTGGCTGATATGTGCATATGGGAGGAGGAGGAGTCAAATTTCCCAATACTGAATCATGGACAAAAGCCCTTCCACTGTAACTGTTGGGCAGCTGAGCAAAAACAGTGGCATAAAAATAACAGTTTCATTGTCAGTACCAGCCAAATCATGCATTATAAATTTTATTGGCCCTCATGTCTTGTACAATAGTGGTGCAGTACACAAGCATTTTGATGCATGGATCACTAGCCAAGAATATCTAATTAAAGTAGCCCCAGTAGTTGAGGATAAATATTAACTATTGGCAAAGATTGGGGTGAGGAAGGCAAGATATAAAAATGTTTTTGCCATACACATTTCATTGCTAGTGTGCTTAATAATGTTCATGCTGCAGTGCCTTATCAGAAGATGGCAATCAGATGGGTTCACTAAACTGCATACATAAAATTCTTTCTCAGAGCCTTCACGGTCTGTGTCATTGCATTCAAATATGCCACAGTCTGAGAGACGAAAAAGACAGATGGAGAAACAACTGGCTGATATTGCTGCCAAGATGCCAAGAAAACTAAATTACTGGTTTGGGGTGCCCAGATACCAAATATCTTCAGAGCATGCAAGGGACATCGCCACTGAGAATAATACCATCGACACTGCTACAAGCACTGCAGCTGTCAGCTGTAGTGATATAGTAAGTGACAATGTAACTGTGCATACAACTTCACTGCCAATGGCTTCGATAGATTCAAATGCAGCCATGTTTGTTTCAAATACTGCATCAGTGCCAGAACTGACATGTTCCTTGCCTGATGAGGATTTTCCTGCAGCTGCTATTCCCGTGCCCCTGGATGGTAAGGCCTGCTCTGATACAGAAAACAGAGCTGCTGAGCTGTTCCCATGAACAGCAATAGCGATGGCAACATCATGCATGTCTCTGAGAATACCCAGCTCACAGCAGTTGACCCAAGCAGAATCTGCTGTCTCTTTGTCTCCCTCCTGTTCTGAGGATACCTGGGTCACTGCAGTTGAAGCAATGTCTGAATTTGCTGTCTCTTTGTCTCTCCTCCTGCTCTGAGAATACCTGGGTAACTGCAGTTGAACCACCAGTGTCTGAATCTGCTGTCTCTTTGTCTCCCTCCTGCTCTTCTGTTTGTTGCCACAATATTAACAGTGTTTTCAACCAAGCAGTGTTATAGACACATCCATCAAACAAGTCATTCTGCGAACCAATGGGAGAACTGAAACAAGAACTTGTCAAACACGTGGTTTTCATCTTTCAGCTGGCTAACCTACTGTGTTTCAAAAGGATGTGTATTCTGCTACTACTGTCGGGCAAAAGTGGAAAGAAAACTAATCACAGGCAGTCGTTGTGGTGAAACAACCTTCATTTCATCAGGATTTAGTGACTGGAAGAAAGCAATTGACAAATTTAAGAAACATCAGACATCATTATTCCACCATGAAACTGCTGAGAAGTATACTGCATTCAGCAACACAAGGATGAATGTTGGTGCTCAGCTCAGCCCAGCATCTTGCACAGGAATAGGTGAGAAACGAGAAATGTTCCTGAAACAGCTAAATGCAATACAGTTTCTAGTTCGGCAAGGACTAGCAATTCATGGCAGAGAAGAAGAGGAAGAGAAAGCAACCTCAGGCAGGAAATGCTGAGTAGGGCAGTTGACATACCAGAACTACTGAGATGGATCCAGGAAGGAAACACCAGAGTTCAGATATTGTGAATGAAGTCATGGAACTCATGGCACATCAGCTGCAGAGGAACCTTCTGGAAGAGATACTAATGAATCAAAGCTGTATGCAATCATAGCAGATGAATCTCGGATATTAGCCAACATGAACAGATGACAATACGTATACGATGGGTTTCCTGCCCCATTTTGTTACACATGAAGATTTTATTGGGATGTATGAAATGGCAAAGACTGATGCAGAATCAATCACCAGTTCCATTAAGGATGTTTTAGTAAGATGTAATTTACCAATCAACAACATGAGGGGACGGGCGATGATGGAGCAGCAAATATGAGTGGATGTATTTCTGGAACTGCAACAAGAATTAAGAGAAAATCACTAGCATTGAATGTCCATTGTGCAAATCATTCCTTGGACCTGGTGTTGCAAAACTGTGGCAAAACAAGTGATGCCATTGAAGATGCCTCAGCTTTGTCCAGAATTTAAGTGTGTTGATTCGGGATCCCCACGAAGTGAGGACCTTACATGATGGTAGAAGGCCTGCACTTACTTTGCCCAACAAGATGGACAGCAAGAACAAAGAGCATCAAGTCAGTTCTCAAAACTATGGAGCACTCCATGACACCTTAGAGGAGCTGAAACGAAACAAAGCTACAGATGTACAAACTAAGGTCAAAGGCCTGTTAATGATACATAGATACATAGACAGTGTCGGCAGATAAGGGCCTATGGCCCACCCAGTCTGCCCATTTGAGCTTGTAAGTTCAGTTTGTTTTCCTAGAAGTCTGTTGTAGCTCTACCCTGACCTCCAGAATTCCTTTATGTCTATCCCATGCATTCTTAAATCCGTGATTGTTTCAGCTCCCACCACTTCCTCTGGCAGGGTGTTCCACTTGTCCACCACCCATTCTGTGAAGAAATTCTTTCTCATGTTTCCTCTGAATCGTCCTCCTCCAACTTCATCCCATGCCCTCTAGTCCTGGAACATCTTTTCGCTTAAAATCGTGTTTTCCTGCACCCTGTTCCTCCCTGTAAGATACTTGTATGTCTCTATCATATCTCCTCTCCCTCCTCTCCTCCAGGGAGTACATGTTCAGTTCCTTCAACCTGTCTTCATAGGACTTGTGATGCAATCCATGCACCATCTTTGTTGCCCTCCTCTGAACCTTCTCTACCCTGTCTATGTCCTTACGTAGGTATGGTCTCCAGAACTGTACACTGTACTCCAGGTGGGGCCTCACTAGTGTCTTGTATAGCGGAATTATGACCTCCTTTTCCTGCCGGTAATGCCTCTGCCTATACATCCCAGCATCCTATTTGCTTTACCTGCTGCCTTGTCACACTGTTTCTACCTTGAGGTCATCAGAGATGATAACCCCAAGATCCCTTTCCTGTTTGGTGCAAGCTATATCCTCACCCCCAACTGATATATTGTGCCAGGGTTTTGTGCCCCATATGCATTATCTTGCACTTCTTGCATTGAATTTCAACTGCCAAACCCTGACCATTCTTCAAGTTTCTGCAGGTCGCTTCTCATTCTGTCTACACCCTCTGGTGTGTCTACTCTGTTACAGAGCTTTGTGTCATCACCGAACAGTGAAATTCTGCCTTCTAGGTCCCTGCGCCATGTCACTGATGAAGATGTTGAATAGGACCGTCCCAGCACTGATCCCTGTGGTACCCCACTGGTCACTCTTCCCTCTGTGGAGTGACAGCCATTTACCACCACCCTCTATGTCCTGCCACCCAGCCAGTTACCTACCCACCACACTACTGTCCTGCCCACACCCATATTCCCAGTTTGTGTAATAGTCTTCTATGTGGCACAGTGTCAAAGGCCTTGCTGAAGCCCAGATAGGCCATGTCCACTGCCCTCCCTGATCCACCTCCCTAGTCACCCAGTCAAAAATTCAATGAGGTTGGTCTGACATGACCTCCCCTGGTGAAACCATGCTGCCTTGGGTCCTGTAGTCCATTGACAACCAGATGTTCCACCAATCTCCTTCAGTAGTGCTTCCATGATCTTCCCACTACCGAGGTGAGGCTGACTGGTCTGTAGTTCCCTGCTTCCTCTTTGTTCCCACTTTTGTATAAGGGGACTACATCTGCTGTCCTCCAGTCTTTGGGTACCTCCCTGTTTCCAGTGATCACTAAACAGGATAGCTAGAGGTTCAGCCACCACCTCTCTTAGTTCTTTAAGGACCTTGGGTGCACCCCATCTGGCCCCATTGCTTTATCAACTCTTATTACTTCCAGTTCCTTCAGGACCCTTTCTCGTAAAGGGACTTGTGTCCATTTCTGCACCATTCTCACCCCTTGTACTCCTTCAGACCCATTACCCTCCCTTCCTCAGTAAAGACTGAGCAGAAATACCTGTTCAGTATGTCAGCTTTACTGTTGTCATCCTCCACGTGGCTCATCCTCCCTCTTCAGTCTCACTATTCCTCCCTTTGTCGTTCTTTTTTCACTTATGTACCTGTAAAGGTTTTGTCCTCTACCCACTGATTTTGCAATGTGTTCTTCTGTCTGAGCTTTGGCTTCCCTTACTGACCTCCCTGCCTCCCTTGCTTCTCCTGGTACTTCTCCCTATCCCCTCTGCCTGTGTCTTTTGTATTGCCTGAATGCAATCTTTTGGCTTTCACTTCTTTGCTACCTCTTTGGAAAACCATAATGGTCTCTCTTCCTTTTCCTCTTGCTAACCTGCTTAATACATAATTCTGTTGTTCTTGTAATCCCCATTTTAAATAGTGCCCACTGTTCCTCAACCCTGATTCCTGTCCCATTCCCTTAATGCCTCTTTCAAGTATTCTCCCATTTTCCCAAAGTCTGCCCCTAAAATCCAGGATACGTGTTTTGTGTGGTTTGGTTCTGCTCTTTCTGTGATTTCAAACCACAATGACTGGTGGTCACTGTTTCCCAGGTGCTCCCCACTGTTACCCCCATCACACTGTCCCTGTTTGTGAGCACAAGGTCCAGTATTGCCTTCTGCCGAGTTGGTTCCATGACCAGTTGCTTGAGGAAGGCACCCTGAAGGAGTCCAAGATAAATCTGCCTCAGTTGATGCTGCTGCTGGGATGCTCCAGTCCACATCTGGAATATTGAAGTCTCCAACCAGTACTACTCACTCTTTGTCTGCCATCCTTGGATGGCTAGCATCAGCCCTCTATCTGTTTCTTCCTCCTGGACTGGTGGTCTATAGACCACACCTCAGCGGATGGCTGTCCCATTTTCCTTTCCAGCTTAACCCACAGTATCTCTCCCATTTTGTTCCTCCTGGATCTCTGTGGCCCTTATGTCATTTTTCATAGAGTGCCACCTCCTCCCTTCCTGCCTGCTCTGTCTCTTCTGAATATGTTGTAGCCAGGTATGGCTATCTCCCAGTCGTGGGTTATCATTACACCAGGTTTCAGTGATAGCCACAATGTCCAGGTCTGACTGCACCATGACAGCCTCCAGATCTTCCATCTTGTTGCTAAGGCTCCTGGCATTTGCACACATGGCTTTCCATGATTTGACCTCCTAGACTGTCTCACTGTTCTACTCCAGCCCCTTCCTTGGTTGTCATTTATCCTGGTTCTCCTTGCTGTCTGCCCGCCTGCTGAATTTTGCCCTTTTCTGCTTATCCACCTCTTGGGCACTAATCTCCATCTTTTGCACACTGCTTGCAGAGACAGCCACCTCTGGTTCACTGGTTCCATTGCTAGCTGTGGGGGTGAGCAAGTAGGTACCCTCCTTGCTGGCCTGCCACCCCTTTGCTAGTTTAAATGCTCATCAATGTAGCATTTAAACTTTTCATTGAGTCTTGATTCCTCCAGGATGGATGCAGGCCGTCAGGCTTGAACAAACCTCCATCCCTCCAGGTGGGTCCCCAGTCACCAATGAATCCAAACCCTTCCTCACAGCACCAGTTCTTCAACCATGAGTTAAAGTTCCTGGTGCATGCACTCCTATGCTCTCCTTGCCTCTCACAGGTAGTACTCCTGAGAAAGTGACAGAAGTAGCTACTTGCTTGAGACCCTCCCAGTTTCCTAAACTCTTCCTGAACTTCCTTTGGCCCCCATTTACCAGGTCATTAGTACCTAGGTGGATAATGACGTCCAGCTCACCCTCCCGTCAAAAATGATGAAAAGTTTCTGACCTATTTTGGACTGGTTGTATCATACAATATATTCAGCGATCAGAACAAGTGGCTTCAATATTGCAAACAAAAACAATGACAGCAGAAAGTACAATGATGAGCATAAACTCCTGAAGAAAAATTTACAAAGCCAGTGCAATGACTTTGACCAGGTCTATGAAGGCATCAAAGAGAAAGCACAACTACTGAAAATGTGAAGGAGTCAAAACTTCCCAGACAGCACTAGGTCCCAGCAAGGCTGCAACATGGCAGTGTACCGCATCACCATCCTGAATCTGCTAAGGACTGGTATCGACAAATGTACTATGAAGCCATTGATGTTTGTCTTGTTGAACTAGACCGACGCTTTTGATCAAGAAACCTACACTTTGCTGTCATCCATGGAGAATTTGTTGCTTCAAGCAGCCAATGCAAAGGTGTTTTCAGTTCCTCCTCAGATTACACAGTTGTATGGAGATAAGGACTTGGACATTGACATTCTGAATGCACAACTGAACTTGCTCCCAGGACTTGTGCAGCAGGTTTTGCCAGAAGGGAGGGCAGTAACTTCAATCAACACCATTATTGATGCCTTAGTGGGAAAAGACTGCCAGCAGCAGATACTGTATTCAGAAGTAGTGAAGCTCATTCAAATTTACCTCCTCATCCCAATGAGTACAGCAACTGGGGAGAGATCCTTTTAACATAGCGGAGGATAAAGTCCTACTTACGAAGCACCATGACAGAGAAGAGGTACAGTCACCTAATGCTGTTGAACATTCACAGAGAACAGACAAGTTGGATCAGACACAAATTGTTTGGGAGTTTGTGCAATGAAATAAAAGACAACGTAATTTTTTGGAAAATTTGATACTGAAAAGCTTTACTTTAGGATTGATGATTCGGTGGCCACCAGGGCCTGGGAATGACTTGCCCAGTATACCAGCCTGAAGTGGTCACCAGAGCATCCAGAGTATTCATTTATGGCAGAAGTATAGATATGGTGGTAAATTGGTTGATTTGTAGCCACCAGGGCCTGGGAATGACTTGTCCAGCATACCAGCCTGAAGTGGTGACCACAACATCCAGAGGATTCATTCATGGCAGAAGTATAGAAGTGGTGGTAAATTTGTTGATTGGTGATTTGGTGGCCACCAGGGCCTGGGAATGACTTGTCCAGCATACCAGCCTGAAGTGGTGACCAGAGCATCCAGAGGATTAATTCATGGCAGAAGCATACATGTGATGGTGAATTGGTTGATTGGGTGAGTCTGGTATGCAGTTGCAACAGTACAGGAATGAATGAGCAGATGGCTTTCCTCTATTGAATTCTTAGGGAACAGTGGCCCATTTCCAAATATATCCTACTCCTCCATCCAGACTTTGCTGTAAAATCTGTTTTATACCCATATTGTTGTACAATAATATTGTTTACTGTCATTGTATACTATGAATCATTAATAAATATACTTTACATTGTACACTGTGATTCATTAATAAATAAGCTGTGTAAACTTAATGGCTCTGTGTCATTATTTCCCCAGCCTCAGGAGTTTACCTTGTCGCTGGTGGTTGCTTAACTGCTAACTTCTATTCTGAAGTTAGTGGAACCAAAACTCCTAACTCATTAGTGTGAAGACTGCATGCTTGGGACTGGTGATACACATATTACTATGGCATCTCTCTTTCACCTGGACAACCACCGTAACAGGTCAAGCAATGTATGGTTCAAACGCCATGTGGAGCTATTGGAGGAATGGGTCAACAGCTGCCTCTTAATATAGCTGCACACCTGAGCAGACTTAGACTGGGTGGTCTATTTCTGCTGGCACATTCGTATGTCTATAATTGCATAAATATTCCTATATGGGACTGCATTCTTAACGTTATGATCATCATATGTGTACATTTATTGTATTTTGTATGGCAAAACTAGTATAGAAAAGTGCCCATTTTACTCTCATAAGTGCCCTTCTGAGCCTCAACTTTACTATCTTCCAGCACCTATGCCAGGGACCTGCAGCTGCTGTGAAATCCAGCTGAGGAAAGAAACTGTGTTGTGAAGCTGGAGTTCAGACTCTGCGCTCCAGGATCTGGAAAGCAGGAAAGATAAAGAAATGGCTTTGGCTGCACACTAGAGCTGGCCACCATGATTGAAAAGAGAGATCTTCAGATTTATAAGTTCTTGCAAGAGTCATGAGGTCGGTAGACCTATAATTAACTCGCCACTTTTCAGTGGTAATACCAACATTTGTCTTCCCCATGTATTTATCTAGTGCATTTTGACTAACATTGTGTCACTTGTTACCACCCAACTAGGTAGGCCATTCCAGTTAGACAGAACTCTTTAAACCATTTGGCTCTTCTATCTGTCTTGGATACTTCTGTCTGTAGCTGTAATTTATGTGCTCTAGTTCCTCTGTAGTTCACTTTCTTACAGGAATTCCTTAACCCACTGCGCTACACTGCCTTACAAGGAGGCAGTATAGCACAGTGGGTTAAGGCCCGAGCTACAAATTTGGAGACCTGGGTTTGAATGCCACAGCCGCTTAGGTGCATACTGTGTTATCCTGAGCAAGTCACTTAAATTCATTGTGCTCCCAGGTCACATCTGGAAACAAGCTTCAGCTTAGCGTGCTACTCCTGGTTAAACAATGTTCCCTTCCCCTTTTCCCTTACTTAGCCTTATGCTCTTACAAGGTATATCATCTTTTAATGCCCTGTACACCAGACAAGGGTCTCCTCCTAATCTCCTATAATGTAAAGAGTATAATTTTAACTTTCCTAGTCTTTCACAATAGGATTTGTTTTTTAATGTGCATATCTTTTGTTGTACATCTCTGACTCCTCCAGTAATTTTTGACTTCTTATACTCTATGGTGCATGGAAGGCGGAGTTATACTCTAAATGTGGTCCTACCAGGGATGTGTACAATGGCAAAATCACCTCAGGCTCTCTGGTTTTAATATTTTTAATATGATAGCCAGCATCGTATTACTTTTTTTTTTTTTAATTTAATCACGACATTCTTTTTCCACCCCTACTGCAGAGCGGGTGGTGAGTCGTCCGGCCGCTGGAACCTGCACCCTGGACCTGGTCTGGTCAGTGACACACTCTCCTCCATGCAGGTCAACACAGAGAGTCCCCCACCTTGGGGACCTGGATCCTGATACCTGGGGGGCGATTTCGTTGTCCGGGAGTGCAGGGCACAGCCATCAGCTGCCATGATTGCCCGCAATTTTCCGCCATTTTCCTTTCTTGGAGTCAGTTGTGCAATGGCATCAGTGACATATGTGCCAATGCCCGCGCGCTCCAGTCCTCAACTGTGCACACTACCGCAGTGCTCCTGGCTCCACCAGTTGCCGCTGCAGAGGGATGCAATCCCCACCCCAGAGGAAGGAGAGTAGTCACGGGACACCTGATCCTCCTTCCCCTGCTGACCGATGGCCCGAGTCTGCTCCCAAACCTGGGTCACCGTGTGGCATCCACCGCCTCAACCTCAGTGCCTCCGGGCCGCCAATCTCATTATCTTTTGACCTGTTTTCCCATGCTTGTATCAAATTTTAGGTTATTAGTAATGTTACTTGAATAATGATGTTATTCAGGATATACAGATAATTGCTATTATTTTTTCCCCAGGTGCATAATCCTGCACTTCCCTCACTGAAGCTCAACATGTTCTCTTTGCCCAAGTCTCCAACGTAAACGGATCTTCTTGTAATTTAATGGCCGAGTCTTTGTTATTTATAATGGCTCTTATTTTACTATCATCAGCATATTTGATCAGCCATGGATGTACAGATGTTTGCATGCTTGAAATAAATATGTTGAATAAAGTTGGTCCCAACACTGAGGCCCTGGGGATGCTACTTGTCACCTCTCCGCAGGTTGAGAAGTGTCCCAATATTCCTACTCTCTGCTTCCTATTATGAAGCCACATTCTATCCATAGGATTATGTTTGGATGCAAACCTAGATCCCAGAATCTATTTATTAATAGTGAGTGAGACATAGTTTTGAATGCCTTTGAATAATCCAGATAAATGACATCTACTGGGAGCCCTTATTCAGAGTAGCACTGACTGATTCATAAAATGCAAGTGGCTTGTTTGGCACAATCTTCCTGTACAAAACCATGCTGTGTAATGTCCTGCAAACCCTGTTCTTTGATGAGATGAATTATTTGTTTCTGTAATATGCTTTCTAGTATTTTACCTAAGACAGAGGTGAGACTTACTGGACGGTAATTTCTAACATCATCGTTATCTCCTCCTTTGAGAACTGGGGAACGACAGCTTCCGCCAATCATCCAGTACCTTCCCTCATTGATAGATGCATTAAACAGTCATGCCACAGGCCCTGCCAACTCTCCACCAATAATTTCAATAGTTTAGGTGTATGTTATCTGGTCCAGGTGATTTTATTAATCTTTAGTTCAAGTATTCTACCCTCACTTACTGCACTGTAATGTTTATTTTAGGTGCACATCTTGTTTTGTTTTGATCTCCTTTGCCACCTTCTCTTTGGGAAGGAATATACTTAAAAAGTAATTATTATATTCTGTGTCAGACGGTATATTGATGATTGAACGTGGCTACCCTGAGCACGTTACTGTTTCTCAAATGCATAACCCAGTAGCAACACAATGCACACCACACTCCTGTCACGACTGTTACAAGTAAAAATATTTGTGTTGCCATTGGGTTTGTGCATTTGAGAAAAGTAATGTGCTCGGGGACAGCCGGGTTCCAGTTGTCTCAGTGGCATAGCTGGTTAGCTAATCGAACAGTATTCAGGTGGCCTGGATTCAAGTCCCAAGGAGGCACTTCTTTCTCACCTCTGTTTGTATGTGTTCCATAAATATGCACACGACACTCCTGAGTGATTGTTACAAGGTGTACATCATCTCCTGCCTTTAACGGCCCTATTTTTGGGTGATTACGCCTTAGTGAGCCTATATAGTTGAAAAATTGTGTTTTTTATGTTTTTGCTAGTTTATTTTCAGTTTCTTTTTGCTTTTATTTATACTCCTTTTGCATTTATTTTTTGTATTTAGTATTTCTTCCATCCTAAACTTTCTGTAGTCTTTTTTCCTTTTTATATTCTTGTTGAACCATGATGGCAGTCTTTTTGTTTTTATATTTCATACGTGTTGTTACTCAATTGTTTATACAATATTCAAGTTTATTTTTAATTATTTGCAATATGTGCTATAACCCTTTATTATTCATTTCTTTTCCTAGTCCCAATCTGTTAATATAGTTTCATAGCTTTTACATCCGCTTTGTCCTAACATTTGGCTGTAGTTGTTCCATCCACCATTTCCCACTTGGTTTTAACATTAAACTTTATCATATTATGATCTACATCAGCTAAGGGTTCTAGTACTGCTATTTTTTCAATGTTTTCTGGCTGTGAGGAGAAGATATGTCTTGTGTTCATTGTGACCATCTGTTCCAAATTTTTAGTATAGTTCCATATATGAACTTATTTTCGATTAAAGATGTGCCTCCTAGATTATACCAGTTAATGCTGGGGAAATTAAAATCTCCCAACATTATAAGTTCACCTTCTATATCTATTTGTTTGACTGCTTGGGTGAATATATTATTTTCTTACAGTGTCAGACCTGCTGCCCTATAGCCCACTGCAAGCGCTTATGTAATGTGTTTTAGTTTAATCTTTATCCACATGAGTTCCACTTCACTTTCCTTTATGCTCTGTGGTGTAATTTCATGTGCACTTAAACTGTTGCTAATATATAACTCAGAGCTAGGTGGGGATCTTGCCAGCCCCCACCAAGTGGGGTCTGCTGACTACAGGGGCCACCGGTGCATGCTAAGGTACTAGGGCACCTGTGACCTGTGAGGGAGTCGGACTATAGTGGGCTCTGTGCAATAGCTCTGAACGGGCCTTAACAGGCTGAAGGGGACAAGCTGCAGACCTTCAATCAATCTGAAGATCCAAGCTGCAGCAAACTCACACCTGCTTTCAAGCCTGTCAAGCCACTGATTCCAAGGTTTGCTGCTCCATCAATCCCAAAGCTTCAGTCACAGAGCCACCACAGACTGACTCACAGAACCATGAGTAAACGTCAGGACTTGCCCTGCACCTGAGGAAGTATAAAGTTAACTCAAGTCTGTGCCCATGGCATAGTAAAAGTTTAAAGTAATCAACAAGTGTGCATAAAGTTAATTTGATTCAGCAGCACGCCAACGCCGGCCGACTGTGCTGCACCACAGGCCTGCAACTAGAGGGCTGGGTTACAGGGACAGATTTTGGGGGTTATCTGAACTGGTACCAGTTGGAGGTCTGTGCAAGTTAATACCTGTGGTAATTAGCTAGATAGAGAGTTGGTGGCTGCAATAATTAAAATCAGGGCTGAATCAAAGGGGAAATGATTGTTTGAAAATGCTGAATCTTTAAATGCCAATTGCAAATTACAAAAAAATGTTTCTACTTAACCTCTAATCCAAGCTCCCTTCCTAACCTCCCCATGTAAATAAATTGGGTGTTACTGTTTTTGGAAAAGTTCTGACTCAAGAGCCTGATTTATGTGAGCATATTAGCTGAAGTTAGAAATGCAAAGTGTTTAATTTGGGGAGTTTGGTTCTGTAAATACATGTGTGTGGGTGACTATATGGGGAGGTGGGTTGGTACAGCATCCCAGGGAATGTACTGGTAAAATCTAACCCACTTAATATGTACTCTGGGTGGAGGCACTGCCATTTTATTTTCATTCTTGGAAAAGGACTCCCAGTAACAGCAAAATGGGAACCCAGGCCCCTTACACGTTAACGGCCACCAATGGAAGGAGTAGTGGTCCTTGGTAGAGACGGTGCCAGGGCTACATGTCGTTCCTGATTCCACCCCCACCCCACTTCCCAGTCAGCTTCCACTCATGTCCCTGTGTTTTTGATTCGTCATTCTTGCTGAGTATTTTCTTGCAGTCTGCCTTATTCATTCCTTTCGGGAACCTGAAGGTCTCCATCGACGCCCACCCCCTTTCCTGGTCTCCAGTGGGTACATTCTCATAGGATCTGTCCTGTTGGCCCTGAATCATTTGGGTTATGCTGCACCATCTCTAGCCTGTCTCTATCTTTTCCTTAAGTGGGGACTCCAGAACTGGGAAATATTCCTGAAGTGGACTCATCTGTAATCAATAGACAGGTAGCATTACTTCTTTCCTCTGTTGTTAAATCTCCCTCCAAATACACTCCAGCATTCTGGTTGCCTTTCAGTAAGCCTCGCTGCACTGGCTATATTGTTTCAGGAGTCTGTTATGATAATTCCCAGGTCGCTTTCTTCAGATGTAGTGTTCAACTTAACCACTCCAAGCCAATGTTCCAGACTGGGATTCTCGTTTCATATGTGAATTATCCTGCACTTCTAGGCACTGAATTTCAACTGAAAAACTTTGCAACGCCTTGCCAACCTTTGCAGGTCCCTCTGCAACTCCCTTACCCTTCCTCACTGTCTCACCCTGCTACAGAGGTTTGTGTCCTCTCTGAAGAGACACATCTTGTACTGTATTCCTTCTCCTGTGTCGCTGATAAACACACTGAAATGACCAGACTGAGGACAGAGCTCTGTGGCACCCCACTCATGACCTCTTCTCCCTGACTTGACCTCATTTACCACCACCCTCTGCTGTCTCTCCCCCAGCCAACTACATACAAATCTAACTAGGTCCTTCACTGCACTGAGATCCTCTTTTCCCACAACCTTCTGTGTGGCACTGAGTCGAATGCCTTGCTGAAGTCAGTGTAAATCTACTGCTTATCCCCTATACACTGTCTTAGTACCCAATCAAAGAACACTATCAGGTTGGTCTGACAAGACTTCCTTGCCACGAACCCATGCTGCATACTATCCTGGAGCACATTTCTCTCCAGGCAGTCCACTAGGATCTCTGACTAGTGTCTCCATTAGTTTACCTGCAAAGGAGATAAGACTGACAGGCCTGTAGTTTCCCAACTGCTCCTTGTCTCCTCCCTGTGGAACTGTAGAAGACCCACTCCAGCGGGACTTCAACTACATTATGCACTGGGTCCAATCCAACCAACTCAGAGTCAACACTACAAAAACTGTGTCTATGATCTTTGGTAAGAAAGCAGAAACCAGCCAGACTCACTATCCTCCTGTCTTCACCACTCTGGATGGCACACAACTTGAAGCAGTTCAGTCCTTCTGCAGAGTACCTTGGGTGTGACTTGACAGTGGCTGACTTCTCAGCCCACATCAATGCCATCCACGCAAAACTCCGTCCCAAGCTCGTGCCTTGTACCACAATAAAGACTGCTCATTTCTGCATGTCCACAAGGAGTTTGTTACCAAAACGGTGCTCCCCATCTTCAATTGTGTGGATGTAGTCTATGGCACCACCCGCCTCCACTTCCCTAGCCAGACTGGACACCCTCTGCTACTCTTTTGCAGTTTTTCTACGAACTCCCACCCTCACACCCACCACTGCTCAGTGTACTCATCTGTAGCCATCCTACCTCTTCTCTCTCATAACCAGACTTACTGCACCTCCTTCTTATCCAAATATTGGTTTGGTTCCCTTCCTCTTACCTCTCCTCTCTCTAACTTCCCCTGCTTTCTGTTCCCTCCGTTCCAGGGACCATCACACTTTTGCTATTCTATACTCCCGATCCTCTGCTGAGCTGTCTGCCTTCTCCTATCAACTTCCATTACTCTGGTACCAACTCCTCCACCTCTCCCTATTTGCTGGCTCCTTAGGCACCAGCTAAAACCCCAACCCTCTCCACTTGTTCCTTTTACTATTCTATATGACACTACCATGGCGAGCCATTACCACCAGAGTTAAACAGCCAGCTGGGTCGCTGCTTCTGCCTTGATTAAAGTTCAACACCACTACAGCTCTCCCTCCATTATAGAGCACAGGCAATTATTTTGCCCCCCTCCCCCAATCATTGGTTGTCTATATTATTCTCTCACTAAGTATTGTTGCCAGTTCTGAATATGCACGTAGGCATTTCTTATTGAGCCACACCACACTATTATCTGCACATATACAAATTTTTTTATATTTATTCTATTTTGTATAAAATTTTGTGCTGTGTGTTGTTCAAAATGTTGCTTATATGTATTGCGCTGCTGTTCTTCACTATGTTTCCTCCCGGTCACACATAGAAACAAGTCTCGGCTCAGTGTGCCTATCCTATTTACCAATTTTCAAAAATAAATAAATAAACTACCTCCGATACCCTCCAATCTTTGAGATCCACCCAAGTGCAGTGAGCTATTGAATGTCCCTGTAGGGGTTCAGCTAGTTCTGATGCCAGTTCATGGAGCACCCTCGGATGCATCAAATCCAGCCATGAAGCCTTATCTATTTTCAGGGCTGCAAGTCCTTATCTGACCCCTTCTTCCCTAATTACCACCTGCCCCATTTCTGGGATCTCCCATGCAGCAGCCTATGTGTTGCTCTCAAGCAAAGGCCCACTATCCTCCACTGTGAACACTGAGCAGAAGTAGTTGTTAAGAATAGCTGCTACTGCTCATCTTCCTCTATTCCCCAGCCCTGGCCATCAGCCTAACAACTGCCCCTCTCCTTCCTTTTTCCTAATGTATCTAAATGTCCCCCGGTCCCCTCCACACTACACAGTTTCTAGGTCTGCTTAAGGCCACTTGACTGCCTTCATGGCCCCATAATTTGTATTTGCTGCAATCCCTTCTTGTTTCTCCTTTTATCTAATGAAGGCCCACTTTTGCCCTCACTGCTTCCATGACCTTCTTCAAAAACAAGTCTGGTCTCTTGTACCTGTTACTCTTGGTAACTGCTTTCAAGCATAACTTAGTTGCCTCAAGAATGGGCCCTTAATTACTCACCACCTCTCCTCTAACCCTCAACCTATCCTTGACTAATTCTCTAATCTGGTCAAAGTCTGCTCTTCTGAAATCCAGAACCACAACCTTTGACAAGGGTGCACTTGTCACAAGGTCATTTTGAATGTTTCTATGTTTAAGGTGTTATGGTCAGTAGACCCTATTGGTTCCCCAACCCACACTCCACCAACCATTTATGAGTTGGTGAGCCCCACATCGACAGTGATAGCCTGTCTTGTGGGTTCCCAACCAGCTGCACCAGTAGGCAATCCTGCTTCGCGGATACAGGCCTGAACAGGGTACATCCCTGGGACCATGGAATAGCCCTAAACAACAGACGTGCTGAAGGAGAAAACCTCTGTGGAGAAAAACTAAATATGCTTAGAACTTGGACATCCATAATAGTCTTTCCCTTTCCCAATATTACTGCTTGCCCTAAATTAAATAATTGTGCAGGTTATATCTTATTATCACTAATACCATTATACTGTTATTTGTCTTTGTTTTTCAGTTTCTTGAGGGAATGATAATAATTTAGGATTTTGTGAAGATACATCTCTTGCTAAAAATGCTTTTCCATTTTTTCTAAAGCCGATTTTCTCTCCCAGTTGTCCTTCAAGGCTATACCGTGTAATCAGGGATACACCCTGTTTTGGCTCTATGATCTGTTATAGATATCCAGCATTTTTTCTTCCCTGTTTTTTTCTCTCTCACGTCCACCCTCTACCCCAATGATGTGGGCCTTGCCTCTGTCGATCTTGAGGTCACAGCATCCTTACAGCGAGGAAGCTCCTGGCTCAGCTACAGGGGTCGATGTGGCACTGGAACCCACTGTCAACTCTCTCCTGCCAAGGCACACTGCTGAGCAGCAGCTACCTCAGCTGGGCCTGCCTTCAATGTGTGACCCAGCTCCGCTCCTGAACCTGGGCTGCCTGTAGAGTCAAAAACACTTATTCTTTATTACTTCCTCTTCTGCACAAGTTTAAAATTAATAAAGTTTTTAAAATTTCTGCTCAATTCCACTGGTGGAATGCTCAAACACAGACCTCCTCCCTCAGAAAGCCTCAAATGGAGTCATAACCTGAACTGTATTCCTGGCAGGGTAAGCAGCAGTGATTTCTCTGGCAAACTGGTAAGGATAGGAGGGGACTTTTCATGGTCTCCAAGGAAGCACAATAAATTAATACTGTTGCACTTTGCCCACTGTATTGAACCCTTAGTGGCAGCAGTCCATGGCAATCAAAACAACAATGGGCTAAAGGTAGAGAGATGGAGGAAAAAGTTGCCCTATATGTGGACAATTCTCTTTGTTTATTAGAGAACTGGTCTTCTCAATCCCTGCATTGCAAGAAGAGCTGGAACAATTTCTCACCATCTCCGGATACAAGATCGACTACCTAAAATTCAAGACCTTACTGCTCTCATGAACCTGCCTCCCAGCTTTTTGAGCCACATTACTTTTCAGATGGGCCCTGCAAAACACTACCAGGTACTTGGGGGAGGGTTATAGAAACATAGACTTTGATGACAGATAAGGACCACTTGGCCCACCCAGTCTGCACATTTCCTACCTATTGGATAAGCTGCAGATTCCAGTTAACCAACAGCCTACTTCCTGCAACCCCCACTATAATTGCCTTATGTCTGTCCCATGCATGTTTGAATTCCCCCACTGTTTTAGACCCCACAACCTCTCCAGGAAGGCGGTTCCATGCATCTACCACTCTCTCCGTGAAAACAATTTCCTCACATTAACCCTGAGCCGTCCCCTCTAACTTTAAATTGTGCCCCTTGTTCTTACACATCTCTTTTCTGAAAGATGCTATCCTCCTGGACTTTGTTGATTCCTTGAGGTACTTAAAGTTTCTATCATGCTCCCTGTCCCTCCTTTCATCAAGGATATACATATTAAGCTCTCTCAGTCTCTCTTCATATGGTTTCTGATGTAGACCATGCACCATTTTAGTTGCTCTCTCTGGACTGCTTCCATCCTGTCTATGTCCCTTGCGTAGATGAGGTCTCCAAAACTGCATGCAGTACTTCAGATGGAGTCTCACCAACTGTCTGTACAGAGGGATAACCACTTCCCTTTTTTACTTGTGATGCCCCTCCCTATGCTTTCCAATATCCCCTGGCTCTCCTTACCAACTTCTCACATTGCTTACCCATCTTTAGGTCATCTGATATGACTACACCCAGATCCCTTTATAACATAACCGGACAAACTGCTTCATCTCAACCACCTCAAGTTGCATATTTTGTAATCCAAGTTATTAACAGATATGGACAGTATTTCTTATAAATGTACTCTGATACAGGGCACAATCAGACAGCTGCCCTGAGACAGGACAGGAGAGTATGCTGCTGCAGTTACACAGGAGATTCAAACTGCACAGAGAAACACTGAATAGAATACAGAGAGGTCGAGGACAGCGAGGTTAAGTGACCTGCTCAGGGTCACAACATGAGTTATTCGTGGTTTTGGGATTCAAACCTATGTCTCCCGGTTCAGAGCTCTATGTCACTGGGCCAAACTGCCTCCCAAACTGAGACAGAAGGAATCAAATAATGCAAATTAGAGGATAACCTGGTCCACTGGTGCCCTTGGGAGACTCAGTTTTGATTTTTGATCTCCTAGGCAGGTGGAATACAGAACACTATACAGGCACATCATGCTGCATTGACCCATGGTGAAGGTTGCAGGAAGCAGCCCTTCATGTGACAGGGTGCTGGGAGGTTACACTTAAAGGAGGGAATAAAAAGTCCCACCCACATGAATGGTGGCAGCCAGCCTGCTCACCTCAGGACATCTGACCAATCCAGCACCATCCTCCATACAAGATAATTCATTTTGAAAACTTGATTAGCAGTCGTTTGTAATCAACAAAATTCTGATTAGCAACCAGCCAGGTCTGAACAGCTGTATGAGCACTCTAAGTTTTTATCTATATGATACAGTTAGAAACAGTGCAATTGCAATGAGAAAGGGTATCACCACAAGAAAAATTACTATTTTGTATGTTTTACCACAACTGTGGGAAAAAAATTATCCCAATTCAAAAATATTTATTGCAATCTGACAAATCAGTTGATTAGTAATTTCTGCTAATCAAGGCTGCACTTGATTATAAAATAGATTTTTTGGGGTGGCTAAATTGCTATGTAAACCCACTTATTTTAAGATTTGCTTTATCCTGCAATCACTAGATTCGCCTGCTCTAGTAGGCAGAGAATAAGCAACCTTGCTAAGCGGGTGGTGTTAGAGGAGAGCTGTGGCGGTGTGAAAGTTCAAAACTATTCCAATCGAGTATTCTGCAATTTAGTAGGTGAGCTAGAGAGGCAGCTGGAGCTGTGTGACTGACAGTACAGATGCTATGGTACTTGGAATCTGATTCACTAGATGTTTAACGTAACTGCTCAACTATCAGAAACTGGCAATGCGCCGGGACCGTGGTGCTGAGGGTTGAGGTGCTGGACGCCACACTCGGCCACGCCAGCGACCTGGGTCAGGACTGACCTCGGGTGCTGGAGGGTCGGCTGGGGAGGAGGATCAAGCATCCCAGGGACTGCTCTACTCCTCCAGGGAGGGTGGAAAGGGACTACTGAGGTTTTACTGCACACCCACACCGTGGGGAGGGGGAGACAAGCACAGAAAACCTCCGCGAGGCACAGTGAAGACAAATCCAGTGTCGCATCAGATGCACCCAAGTCAGCTCCCCTGGTGTCCGCCTCCATGGCCTTCCACAGTGTGGGTAAGTCCCCACCATGATGTGGCTGGGAGGGCAGGGCAATGGGGTTGGAGAGCTTTTGCTGCAGCTGGGGCAGGGCCGAGAGACAGCGGGATGGGAAGAACCATAGGTACAACCCCCAGCCGAGGAGAATAAGTAATGAAAGAAAAGAAACTGATAATGCACTTACCTTTGTAGGGGAACTGCTTACAAATAAATACAGTTGCAAAACAAATTCAAGTGACATTGCTCTCCCAGGTCTCGTACATGCTGCAATAAGGCAACCAGCCAACATATACAGTATCATAGCACAAAAACAAAGCAGCACCAAGTGTGTTCTTGCAAAATATTTTTTTTTACTGGCAAAATATAAAAGTACAGGCAAAAGTGAACACACAGCTCTAGTTGCTGTTTGTATTTCTGCTGTGTGTTCACTTTTGCCTGTACTTTATATTTTGCCAGTAAAAGAAAATATTTTGCAAGAACACACTTGGTGCTGCTTCGTTTTTGTGCTACAAATAAATACAACAGTAGAGACCCACATAAAGGGACACTGTGCACTGATCTGCTCCTCTGAACTTCAAATTGGTGCCTGCATCTCATGCCCAGTGAAAAGCAAAAGTGTTTGGTGTAGCACTATTTCTGTGAAGGGCAGCTTAAGCCTAATTATGCTGGCTGCCCTTAGGCATATGCTAATGTTATGCTGACTGCCACTGACTCCAACAGTTCAGTTAGTTTACACTAACTGCGGTGCACAAATGCACCTCATGATTGTGATGGGGGTGGGAGGTGAGCCAGAACGGGTGGTAGACCTGCCGGGGGTGGGGTGGGAAGCTTGAGACAGCTAGAGGGCGATCAGAGCGCATCACTGCCTGGATTTTCTGGGGGCCTCACAGACGATGGACTGTGCATCATTCAAATAAAAATAAAGGCACACACCAACTGGGGTATGCGCGGGGGTCAGGGGTGACTGCTCAGTTCTTGGTGAGACTGAAGCAGTCTTGACTGCATAGGAGTGGCTTAAATTTGTTTCAGTCACTATCTTTCTGTAAATGGAGTGTTTTGGAGGATGGAGCGATAAGTTTTCTAAGCATAAAATTGCTGTGGTGTCGCAGTTCTACAGTGTGAGCAGTTAGTGCAAGAGCTCTGTCAATTTGTGGAGTAGAAGAACGTGGTACTAGATGGTGAAAAGCAAAGCTATAAAAATCTAAAGGCAGATGTTATCCTGTGGTAGGCTGCCGATTGCAGTTTAAGTAAAGCCTTGTTTAAACAAAAAGCAGTTTATTAAACAGTCTGCTTTGGGAGCAAAGCAAATTTGCAGTGTGTGAGAGCTCATGTGCTAAGCAGAAACTATAAGGCTTATTTGTGAGAAAAAGAAAAAATATAAAAAGATCTTCTGCCTGCACTGGACATTTTTTTTCTTTTTAATAAACATTTGCTGAACCACTGAGTCAAAACAACTGAATTCAGCAAGATGAGGATTTTTTTTTTGGGGAGCCTTTTCAAACAGCTTTTGCTGTACCTGTCCAGATCCTTAGCTTCTATAATTATCGAGAGAACATCTACCTTTTGAATTTATTGTTAAATTAAAAAAGAAACTTACTAACTGTACCTATGGACCTTGTATAGTTTGACAGAAAAGCAGTCTCGAGAGTACTGCTTGATCACTCTGCACGTAGTTTTCAAATTCAGAATATTTAAAAATTAATAATTGAATTTAATTACAAAGTTTTATTTCTACATTACAGTAAGTAATACAATAAATCTCAATTAAGGCTCCTGCCTGTCTCTGTGGCCAGTATAATTAAAACACATCACATTAGTCCTCTGAATGAGGGGCCAAATAAAAACCTGATCCCTCAGCTTTGCTTGGTCCTTGTGGCTCTTTCAGTTTGCTTAAGAAATACATTGAAAATTAAATTTACTTTTCCTAGTAGTAAACGGAATCTGTATGTCCTTCTGTTTCTGACCCGAACACTCCGTTAAATGCACTGTAGTATTGGAAAGTAGGGAGCTAAAATCCATTGTTGCCTTGTGGCACTTTCAGTGAATAATACAAATTTAATTTCTCTAGTGTTGTACCTCACTGTGTTACCATTTTACACACTATTTGGGACTAATTAATACAAGCTAATCCTCCTTTTTGTCATCTTAGAGTTGAGTGTTAAAAAAATTAAATTTCTAAAGAAGTGACCAGCTAACCCACCCTTCTCGACATTAGAAAAGTCTGCATTGTCTTTGTTGGTAAAATTCATTAAAGGCCACAAAGGCTGTTCATTATTTATTTATTTATTTTTTAACTCAAATTGATTTCTTGAACAGTCACAAGTAACCAGCAGCACACACCGCCAGTGACCTGCTAGTGGAAGTTGTCTGTCCTCTATTGACCGGACTGTTATTATGCTACTTAAAAGCCTCTGTTCCTAAGGGCCCTGTTAAGTCACGCTCAAGGGACATCTCACCCTCTTACTCTTTATTTACTAAGACAAATCCTGAAACTTCCCATTCTTTACTTCTCCTTATCTCTGGGTGTGTACATCCTAATCCGGCCCTCCTTCATATGGAGTCAATGGCAACAAAAACAGTACACTTGTCCTGGCCAGTATGAACATCTGCAGTCTGTTAAAAAATGTGATGCCCTCACTGCTTGGGTCGCAGTACACAACCCCGACATCCTATCAGCCGAGAAACG
This sequence comes from Neoceratodus forsteri, assembly GCA_016271365.2. NCBI lineage: Eukaryota > Metazoa > Chordata > Ceratodontiformes > Ceratodontidae > Neoceratodus > Neoceratodus forsteri. The sequence goes on along the minus strand of CM057452.1, from coordinate 416,791,276 downwards.
TGGCTGTCACCATCTACCCCTGACTCGACCATCATCCTACCAGGCTACTCACTTTTAGGCAGGACAGACTAACTAGAAGAGGAGGAGGTGACTGTGCCATATACCTAAAGGAGTCATTGTTGGCTCATCCACTGTCCCTCCCTGAACCAGCTATGGATATTCAGATCCTTGCTGTTAAGGCTATGCTCGTGCACACAACAAGGCCCCTCAACATTGGCTCAGTCTATATTCCCTGACCTCGCTGAACGGGCTTAAAACCTTAATGAACTGCGCCAAGAGTCTAAAACAAGATGCAGAAACTATCCCGCTAGGTGACATTAATGTCAACTGGCTCTCGCCAGGTGCCAGTACGCATAGGAATGAGTTAACAGGCCTGAACTTTACCAAGTTAATAACAACTCTAACCAGGATAAACTATAAACTGAGGCTAGCACACGCCTGGACTGGATCCTAATGAATCGTCCAATGCATCTCTCTCATTCTGAAGTATTGCCTGACACTATCAGTGATCACTCTCCTACCCAGTGTTATTGGACTAACAAATTTATCAAGCCCCTGCCAGAACCACAAGTAGAGTGCTCTCCGTGGTCGCCTGCAGTCACTAAAGTCTCTCCTCCGCAACAAGACTGGTCTTTTTTTTTTTTTTTAAAATCTTCTTTATTTAGATTTTACAACATATATACAGACATGTCATCCAGATCCAGTCAGCTTATTTCATTTATACAGTTCATAAAGTCTCAGCTTGGTTACAAAGTACTATAGCTCTATAGCGAGGGAAAAGTACAGAAAATTTGGTTTTATTTATAGGGGTTAGGCAACTAGCAGCATTATCCAACCTGGCTGTAAGGCAAAGGAAAAGAGGTTAGTCCCTGGACCAAGAGTCCTATTCGGTAGCACCTGGGAAAGAGAGTCAGATTGTGGTTCAGATTACACCATGTGTTATGCCTCTGGCCAGTCTTTAGGGTGGTCGTAACATTTTACAATCAATATATTTTCATTCTTCAACTCCCATTTCGGGTTACAATCTCAAGTGATGAAATCAAGTACTTTTGGGGAATTCACAGCTTAAGAAACTCCCTTCACCCACTCCCCGGTCACTCTTCAGCAGTCTTGCGCAGCTCTATATGGATTTTCCCTTTACCACCAGATAGGTGGTGGCCTGAGGGGAGGGGGGTCACTCAGCAGTCTTTGTGCAGCTCTGTATGGATTTTCCTTTTTACCACCAGATAGGTGGTGGCCTGGGGCCTGTATCAGAAGTCTCCTTTACGCCTATCTAAGTTCAGTGAGTTTAGGTTCTGTTCCCTAGGGGTGAAACATAGGGTCTTTAGCATGTAGTATATTTGCCATCCGCCCATCTAGTAGTAAATTTTTCTTCTTGATTATTTAGACTGTGCTATTTTCTCCATGGTATATATCTGTCTTGTGATGTTCCACCAGTCTTGAATCATGGGACTTTAGGAGTCAACCATAGTTTCGTGATTGCTTTCTTAGCTGCGGATAGGAAGAAAAATTACCACCTTAGTAATGTTGTTTCTTCTAATGGAGTCTTGCTATATTATGACAATTGCAGTTTGTCCCACCATTAGAACTGCTCCGGAGTGAAAGAGTTAACTCCCATTCTAAGAATGGAACTTGGAGCGAGTCGCTAGAGAAGCTCTGTCTGGGTTATTTCAAACCTAAACTGTCAGATCTTTATGAGCAAAACTCACTAAGGTCTGTGTGGAAGCTGTAACCTACACTAGCCAACTGGCTACCTGACTATTAACACATATTCCTGGTCCCAACACAAAGACTCAAGTCAGGGGTCCAGAAGTAATAATATAATATAAGCAATAATATGAGATAAAATAAAACATCACACCCCAAAACCCCAAGAAGGGTGGAAAACATATAATGGGCATAACTAGCACACACTAGGCTGCCCACCCCATACCCAAGTAGAAGTTCTGAGAGGGCAGGTTGGGGAGGTCATAATATAGAAGACTCCATTAGAAGAAACAACATTACTAAGGTGAGTAATTTTTCTTCAAACAACATGAAGTCTTGCTATATTATGACAATTGCAGACTACACAGCAGTACCTCCATGGAGGAGGGACAGAACCTACTTAGGAATAGGCTTTGAAGCACGGTTGCAGCAAACCGAAAGCATCTCTCCTGGCCTGGACATCCAGGGAGTAATGCTTGGTGAAAGTGTGTACCGCTTTCCAGGTAGCTGCTTGACATATCTCTAAGATAGGATGTCTCTGGCAGCAGCTAGAGACGCCGGGCTGTACCTCTGGTAGAATGAGCCCTCAGGCCAGAAGGGGGAACTTTCCCAGTTTCTGATAACAAAATTGGATACAAGAGACAATCCACCTGGCAACTGATCTCTTAGTGGCAGGTCTCCTTTCCGACCTCACCATAAGTGAGAAAAGTGGGAGGGATTCGAACCTGTGACCCTTGGTACGCTCTATATAGTAACTTAGGCCCTCTTAACATCTAAACTGTGCAATCTCCTCGCCAGAGGAGGAATGTTCAGTGAAAACACTGGAAGGGAGATAGATTGATTAAGATGGAAATCTGAAACCACCTTAGGCAAAACTTCCTGTTAGTCCTGAGGACTACTTATCCCTGTGGAAAGAAATAAAGTCAGTTTCTACTGACAGGGCTTGCAACTCACTTATGCGCCTGGCAGAAGTGATAGCCACTAGGAAAACAGTTTTCCAAGTTAGTACTTAAGCTCTATGGAAGACAGAGGTTCAAAAGGAGGTTGCATTAACTGGGCAATGCAAACATTAAGAACCAGGCAGGGGCCGATCCCTAAAAGGTGGATTAGAAATGAAGTAACTTTAAAAACTTGGAAAATACAGGGTGAGCGTAGAAGAGAAGAGGGCTTTCCTGTTGAAACAAAAGCAGAGACAGCTGCCAGATGTACTTTCAGGGTAGCTGGTCTCAGTCCCAAGGAATTAAGATGGACCATATAGTCCAAAACAATGGCCAAATCAGCAGATTCCGGGAAATATGTTTCCCAGAACACCAAATGGAAAACCTTTTCCACTTAGAATTGTAAGTAGCTTCTAGTGGAAGGCTTCCTAGAAGCCTTTAGGATTTCAAGAACACCCTGAGAAAGGTGTAGGTCAGCAATTCTAACCCTCAAGAGCCAGGCCTTGAGGTTGAGGGATTTGAGGTTCGATACCAAACCTCCCCTGTGCACAGGTTAACAGGTTGTGATTCCTGGGAGACACAGGGAAGATGGACTGCTAGTGACAGAAGGAGTGGTACCAGGGCTGCCTGGCCTAATCTGGGGCAATCAGAATCACCCTGCAAGGCTGGGATCTGATTTTGACTAGCACCTTGAATAGGAGAGGAAGGGGGAAAGGCATAAAGAAACTTCCTTCCCAATCTAGGAGAAAGGCATCCAGGGGGATTGAGCCCAACACTGGGGCCTGCAACAGAACAGTGGAAGTTGGTGATTGTCTGGGGCTGAAAAAGATCTATCTGAGGGGTGCCCCATCTGGCAAAAACTATCCCCAGTACTTGAGGATCCAGAGACCATCTGTGATGGCCCTGGGAAATCCTGCTGAGAGCATCTGCTAGACATTGTCCTTTCCTGGAAGGTGAACTGCTATGAGGGAAGTGTTCAGGGAATAGGCCAGAGACCACAACTTCATTGCCTCGGTGCACAAGGTCAAGACCGAGTGTCCCCTGCTTGTTGATGTACCACATTGTTGTGGTGTTGTCTGTTCTGACTTGTACCACTTTGTTCTGAACAGACGCAGAAAACACTTGAAGTGCTAAAAGACAGCTCTGAGTTCCAGCAAATTGATGTGGAGCAGAGATTCCTGAGGGGACCACACTCCCTGAGTGGAGAGGTCGCCCATGTGGGCTCCCCACCCCAGGAGGGAAGCATCCGTAGTGAGGGTCAAGGAGTGAGACAGAGGAATGAAGGGGACCCCAGTCTTAAATTGCTCTGATCCTGCCACCACTGGAGGGCCTGGATCAGGGTTCGGGTCACTGGGACCAACTTGGAAAGGGGGTCTCTCTCTGAGACCAAAAGGCTCTCAAGTGAAACTGAATGTCCTCATCTGAAATCTTGCTCCTTGCACTACAGCTGTGGACGCAGCCATGTGCCCCAGGCGCTGCAAAAGTGTCTTGCTGGTCGAGAGACCTGCAGAGCAGGAGGAGGCCAGAGCCACCAAGTTCCTTACCTCTCTAAGGGTAGGAAGGCTCTGGCCTGCTTTGTGTCCACCCTGCGCCTATGAAGGTGAGCACCTGAACTGGTTCCAGAACTGATTTTGGAAGATTGAGCAAGAAGCCCAGGGAGGTGAGCAGCTGCTGGGTAACTTGCAGGTGAGATCTTACCTGTTCTGGGGACTGGTCTACAATGAGCCAGTCGTCCAGATAGGGAAAGACAGCAACCTTTGCCTTCTTAAATGAGCCACTGCTACTGCCAGACATTTTGTGAATACCCTTGGGGCAGAGGTGAGGTCAAGGGCATTGCTTGAACTGGTAGTGACCTGAGGGCAGTTCAATCTGAGGTACTTCGTGGGAGCTTTGATTAGGACGTGAAAATAGGCATCCTTGAGGTCCAGGGAGGCTAGCCAGTCCCCTGGCCTTAGAGAGGGTAAAATCATTGCCAGAGTTACCATTCTGAACTTTGGTTTCAAAGGTGTTTGTTCAGATATCTCAGGTCTAAAATGGGCCGCCATTCTCCTGTCTTTTGGGGTAAGGAAATATCTGGAGTACAGACCCTTGCCCTGGTGTAGGGAGAAACCCTTCACAGCTCTGAGAGCCAGGAGGGTTGAGACTACTGTTTCTAAAGTAAAGGTCTCTAAAGAGTTTGCAGGTGGAAAGATCTGATTCTCATGTTTGGGAACTTTTGAAGCTGAGAACCAGACCCTGGCTTACTACTTCCAGGACCCACTTGTCTGAAGTTAGAGACACCCAGTTCTGAACGGCAAGCCAACCTGCCCCTACAGGTAAAGGAGAATCGGCCCTGGGCACCCCATCAGGTGTCTGTTTGGCAGGTGCTTTAGGCTGAGGGGTGGGAGCAGGCCTGCCCACACCCCGCCTGCCTCTCCCTCTGAAGAACCCCTCTGAGCATAAGCAGAGGAGGCCTGGGTTTGGTAAAAGGCCTGTGAAAAGGCCTACTTCTACCCCTGGGGCCTGCCTCTGAGGAGTGGCTTGCCGCCCTTAGCCTGAGCACTCTTATAGGTAGTCCTATATTCATCCATTTTCATATAATTCTCTGTCTGCTCCCCAAACAGAGAATTTCCAACCACAGGAAAATCCATAGCCTTAGTCTGGGTATCCTGTGACAAGCTAGTACACCTGAGCCAGGCCAATCCTGCTAAAAGCTACAGACGTAGCCATGACTCTAGAGGATACATCATTAAAATCCACAGCAGCATGAAACTGCACCTTAGATGCCTCAATGCCATCAGCAGCCACCTGTTCCAGCTCATTAGCAAGCTGGCCAGAGGCCTGTTTGGCCAAGGCCATGACAGTGTCCCATCTAGATTTTTGATACCTTGCTACATAAGCCATGTAATTTGCTTGCCTGAGTCCCAAGGACGCTGCCATGTATTGTTTTTTAGCCATGGCATCAATCTTCCTGGAATCCTTGTCAGAGGATGTGAAGCCAAAGGAATATTAGCTTTATCACAGGCTGCAGCCTGAACCACACCAACGTGACTGCATTGCTGTGAAAGGAATTCTGTATCAGGACCTGACAGAGTGTACCTCCTGTAGCCGGCCCGCCGGTGCAGCGGTGGATTTCATGACGCCGCTGACCCGCGGTTCGGGAACGGACCCGAGTCGCCGGAGGGCTGGCCGGGGAGATGGATTGAGCGTCCGTTGGACTGCTCTCTCCTCCGGGAGGGTTCGGCAGCATCCGGGCGATGGGGACTCTAGCGGAGGCTAGGAACACCCACGCTGCCGCTCAAAAGAGCATTGGAGGCGGGCAGGACGCCATGTGTCACTGCACGCCCCGCCTTCCCAGAAAACGGAAAAAGGACGGCTGCCAGCCACCTCCATGAAGCCCGCCGCTGCTGATTAGCCCCCAGGCCAAGTCCTCCCGGACTGATTACGGTCTCTGAGGGATGTTCCTCCTCCATCCCGGGCCCCCCTGGGGGTAAGCCATGGGGTATCGGAGGACTAGAGGCCGATTGGGGTGGAAGCCGGGCGTCCGTGACCGGGTTGAGAGTACCGGTGGCCAGCAACCAGGTTGGTGGAAAAATGTAAATAAAAAAAGAGTGTACTCCTGTCCATCTTTTGTCCACAGGAGGCACAGAATTAGAGTTTTGAAATTTTATTGTCTGTTTCTAAATGATTTATGCAAGGAATAGACAATCTCCTAGACTCTGGAATATCCATCATTTCTACAAAATCAGGTTCCTCTTGTTCATCCACAGCTTCTCCAATGGAAGCTGGAGGGTTTCAGCAACTTTTTGTAAAACATAAAGTGAGAGGGGACTCAGAAAGCAAAGGGAGATTCTAAAGGTCTGTCTAGGGAGATGTCCGGTTCAATGGGCACACCCAGACCCTCAAAGTCACATTCATACTGTTCATAATCATCCTCCCTCCTCTGGTTCATAAAACTCTTCAACAACATATTCCTGAACCGTGGAACCGACTGAACCGACCTTTTACCAGAAAGTGGTGGTTCGGACGGAACCGGAGAAAGTGACTGGACAATCTGAATAGCTCTTGCTATCTCTGCAGCAGTTGGAGAAGGAATTTTGGGCTCCACACCTACTGATTTTCTTGTTTTTTACTGGAACTGGCTCCTCCGAGCCAGCTTTACGCTTGCCGAGGAAGTCTCGCCCTGGTCAGAGGGACTCCTCGGTTGTTGGCACCAAACCGGCTGGCCATCCGGGTCAGCGGACTTTTGGCCTCGCTCCCTGAGCCTGCCAACTCTCTTATCCAGGGTGGCTGCAGGGAAATTTTACAAATCTGGCAGTCTGAATTGAGGTGGTCAAACCCCAGACAATATACATGTGGTGTGTGGTCAGCCTTGGCAAAGACTTCCCACAGGCATCACAGTGTTGAAACGCAGTGGCCCGGTTTTTCTTTGGGTTTTTCAGACATAATGCCAGCCTAACCAAAAACTTGCTCTTTTAAACGGTCAGTGCAGGCAAGACACCCTTATCGGTTCCTAACCGTGTCACGGGTCTTGGAAACCGTATGAAATCTGGATTTTTAGAACCGATAAGAACCGGGAACCGCACTCTAAAACCTTCAATGCAAGTTTTAAATAAGTTGATCGGTTCAAACCAACCAATAACATTTACAAGTTCCACACAGAAAATAAACTGAAATTACTTACGATACCACAGACAGAGCTTGAACTGAACGGTTTTGTGTTAAATAATAATATTCCCGGTTGATTTGAACCAGAAAACACTGTTTAAACCGAGAAATGAACCCAGCAGTAGGAGAAATCTCTGAGCGACTGTTCAGTGAGGTGGAGTAAAGAATCTGACAGTTTAGGTTTGAAATAACCTAGACAGAGCTTCTCTAACCGAGCTCGTGTCCAAGTTCCATTCTTAGAATGGGAGTTAACTTTTCACCTCGGAGCAGTTCTAATGGTGGACAAACTGCAATTATCATAATATAGCAAGACTTCATGTTGTTTGAAAAGGAGAAGTAAATATCTGGTATTAGGGCCTCATAGGGTTTTAGGAAAATAAAAATAGAAACATCTCCAGTGTCAAGTGGAGTTGTGGATCTAATATTTCTTGCAGGTGGGTCTGAATAAGTGTGAAAATGACCCAGGGACGGGCAGTCCCACATGAAGTGGGTATGGTTTGCCTTGAGTTCCCTGCACAAGCGCCAGTATATAGCTGAGCGGGTTGAGGAAAGTGGCTGGTAATTGCAGGGGTTCTGAAGTATCGAACCAGGTTTTTCCACGCAAACTCGCACCACTGGTGTGAGCTAGTCACTCTGGCCGACAGCCACAGGCTCGGCGCCAATCCGGCATTATCTGAAAGCCTGATTCCTGAATCCATTGTGTACAAATGTTGTCAACGTGGGGATAACGCTGTACATTCAGTGCTTGATAATATAGCGATATTAGATGACCCTGTTTCAGGGTTTTATTAAGGTTGACTTGGCTGTGGATTAAGGTGGCATTGCTCATGTTCCCAGATAATCCATGGGAAGCTATCAACATAATGCCAAAGTTGCAGATAACGGTAGAAACCCGTGGCAAGTTGTATTTCCTTTGATCTCTGCACATGACCACATTGTACCTTGGGACATTATCTGCTCCAGGTACTTCAGGTCGTGCTTTTCCCACTGCTGAAAGTTGTTGTCTAATATGTTTGGAGGAAAGTTGCTCAAGCAGAGATTGGGCATATAAGTGGTAGGAAGGGTGTCAGCCGATGTGTTTTTTGATGGCTCAAGCTAGCGGGAACGAGGCCGTAAGCCAAGGGTTTGTATGCTGAGGTACTCCTGCTATCCTCTTGTTGATATAAGATTTGGTAGTAAGCGTGGTCACTCAGCAGGGCTCGCTTCTATGCCCAACCAGTGTGGGTTGGATGTTCTAATTTGCCGGACATTAAATGTGTCAGTATTGCCGCTTGTTGGTAATATCTTAGATCTGGGAGTGCCAGTCCTCCTTCTTTGTGGGGGAGAGTGAGGATCTTTAGATGGACTCGGGTTTTTGTTTGGCCCAAATGAACTTCTCATGAGAGACAGTTCAGTTCTCGAAAAGTCTTTAGTGGGAGATATATGGGGATATTCTGAAATAAATATAGGGCTCTCGAAGTGTTATCATTCTGACAAGGTCTATCCTCCGTGCTAAGCCCAAGGGAGTGCTGCCCATGAACTTAGGTCGGACTTCAACTGCGTAGATGAAAGGGGTATAGTTATACTTGTAGTACTCTGTAGGTGTTTGGGGGATGTTACATCTGGATATTTAAGTTTTGTAGATTCCACCTGCCAGGGATGCTTTCTTGTATGTTGCTTAGGGGTAACAAAAGTGAGCAGCTCCATTTTAGTGAAGTTCAATTTGTACCCTGAAACCGAACCAAAGGAGTCCAGGATCTGTTTAACTATGGGAAGAGATTGTTTGGGGTTCAAGGTACAGAAGAATATCATCCGTAAAAGGCGATACGTGTTCGCTTCCACCCATCTCCACTCCCTCTGTTGCTCGGGCTTTCTGATCTGTTGTGCCAGAGGCTCGATAAATGCTGCAAATAAAAGAGGGAGAAGGGGCATCCTGCCTAGTTTCCCTGTGTAGAGGAAAGTAGTTGGAATGGTGTCCTTTCACTTTTACACAGGCTTGGGGGCAGAGTATATGTTCTGGAGGACTGTGATTAAGGCAGGGGGAATCCAAACTTATGCAGCGTTGAGTAAAGAAAGGGCCAGGCCACTTATCAAACGCTTTTTCAGCATCTAGGCTAACTAATATGATTGGGGTTTGATAATTTGCATGTGGTGAACCACATGTAGGTGCGCTAATGCTATCAGTAGTGGTGCGAGATCTGACAAATCCAGTTTGGTCTTTGTGTATTAGTAGAGGGAGCACTTGGTCTACACGATGGGTCAATATGCTCATAAATAGTTTATAGTCCTGATTTAGTACGGAGATAGGTTCATATGAGGCACATAGCTGTGCATTCTTGTCTGGTTTGGGGATTACAGAAATAGTTGCGTGATGACCAGGATGGTGGGGGGGAATTCTCCAGTACCGAGTTGAACACGTTGAGGAGATTAGGAGAGACCTGCACCCTAGCAGCTTTATAGAACTCAGCCCCATAGCCGCCTGGTCCTGTGATTTCAAAGACTTGGCATTGCAATAGCATTGGACACCTCCAGTTCCGTGATCGGGCAACTAGTGATTCTCTGTGGTCCTCCGCAAGCCATGGAGGGCAACTGTTTGCAGATACTCTGCTATTTGTTGCAGGATGCTGTGTGCTCTGGGGTATATAGTGTCTTACAGTATGAGGCAAATGCCTCAGCAATGTCATGCGTCTTGGTAAGGGGTTGGCCTCCCATCGGGTGACGAATGGATAGAATCGTGGCTGTCTTTTTTTTTTGTTTACTTAATTTGATATGCCAGCAGCTGCGGCTCTGGGCCCACCTCACAGAACCTTTATCATAAGAAGGTCAGAGCTATCTCGGTTTGTTGCTGAATTAGCTGGTCCAACTCATATCTAGTCTGCTGTAGTTGGAAGTATAGACACATCTCTCTGTTTGTGGGCCATTTGTAAAAAATGAAGGGTATCCTCCACCTTAAGTCTTTGTGCTTTGCACTGCCTTTCTAGTTCCGCAGCATGCTTTATTATGTGCCCGAGCACGGCCTTAATCATGTCAATGTATTGTGGGAGTGACATCTGCCACCGGGTTATCTGTTTTATTTCTAGGATTTTTTCTGAGAGAAATTCACAGAATTGTTTGGAACGCAGACAGTACTGGTTTAGTCTCCATTGTGTCTTCTTAGGCTAACATAGAAACATAGAATTTGACGGCAGATAAGGACCGCTTGGCCCACCTAGTCTGCCCATTTTCCTATTCTAACCAGATAAGCTGCAGATCTTAGTTAATCAACAGCTTACTTCCTCTACCTGCCCTAGGACTGCCTTATGCCTGTCCCATGCATTCTTAAGTCCCCCACTGTTCTGGACTCCACGACCTCCTGAGGAGGCTGTTCCATGCATCCACTACCTCTCAGTGAAAATACTTCCTCACATTACCCCTGGAGCTGCCCCTCTATCTTCAAATTGTGCCCCTTGTTCTTGCACATCTCTTTTCTGGAAGATGCTACCTCTTGGACTTTGTTAATTCCTTGAGGTACTTGAATGTTTCTATCATGTCCCTCTCTCCTTCTTTCCTCAAGAGTATACATATTAAGTTCCTTTAGTCTTTCTTCATATGTCTTCTGGTGCAGACCCTACACCATTTTGGTTGCCCTCCTCTGGACAGCCTCCACTGTCTATGTCTTTAGGAGATGGGGTCTCCAGAACTGCACACAGTACTCCAGATGGAGTCTCACCAACTGTCTGTACAGAGGGATAACAACTTCCTGTTTTCTACTATTGATGCCTCTTCCTATGCATCCCAATATCCCTCCAGCCTTCCTTACTGCCTTCTCACATTGTTGCCCACCTTTAGGTCATCTGATATAATTACCCCAGGTCCCTTTCTATTTTTACTGTTGTCAGTATCTCACCCCCATTGTGTATGCTTCCCTGGTTTTTGTTTCCATGTGCATTATCTTGCACTCTTTGCATTAAATCTGAGCTGCCATACATTTGACCATTCTTCCAACCTTGCCAAGTCCCTTCTCATCCTTTCCACTCCATCCTGTGTATCAACCCTGTTGCAGATCAGGCTGGAGGCCAAAATCCCACATGGAAGTCTGGGGAGCATGATCTGAGATAGAAATATCTCCCAACTGAACATCCTGCAGGTATCTCAAGTTCTCCACTTGGGTATAATACACCTGGTCTATGCGGGAGTAGGTATGGTGTACTGGACAGTAGTAGGTGTAATTCCTGAGTGAGGATGTAACCTTCACCAGGCATCACACCATCCCATCTCAGCCACAAATTTTTGAAATACTTTTGGGCAGTCGTTTGTTTAGGGGGTCTCATGTTGGAGGTGTCCATGGTAGGTCCACAATTGTTGAAATCCTGCCATCATGAGGATCCTTTAGTCTTTTGTATAATCTTGTAACTAGCAGGGGCTTCATGTAAGGACCGAAATGCCCGGGGAGATAAATGTTTGCTAGGGTTACCTGTTTGTCATTTAGCTTCCCTGTACAATAACTAATCGGCCCTCCGGGTCTGCCCAGGTGGATTGACTTTAAAGGGGTAGGCGGGGATATTATTATGGCTACACCTCTTTGCCTCCCTGCTTTGGCAAAGGAGTAATAGACCTGCCCCGGCTTAGCTTAGCAAGTTTTGCGTGTTCAGTGGGGTTCATATGCTTTTGGAGGTATACTAAGTCTGACTGAGCGTCTAACATAGGCCAGGGTCTTAGATCTTTAATAGGCAAGGCTAGGCCGTTGACATTAAGGGACAGTAGCTTCACCTTAGGGATATATATTCTTATAATTGGGGATCTTGCTTTATCTAACCCTTCCCCATCCATCAGGAGCTTCATGCTTATCACTTTTAAGATATACACTTGCTGAGCTTTTTGCTTAGATCTGATGACAGTTATACAACAATAACAACAACATAAAGATAGACTTTGACAACTAGATTCACCAGCATACAAATAGAAACAGATCAACGACAAGAGCAACATGGTCCCTGTAATAGGAAACAGTGAACTGTTACTTCCACAGATCAGGGAATCCTGATCTAGTGGTAAGGAACCTTACCTATGATGCCCTGGATATCCTGGGCTTTTGCACCTTTAGTGCCTAGTAGGGAAAGGTATTAGGGGTAGGCGACGCATGTAGCTGCCCACGCACGTCCCCTAGGATCCGGGTGTTCTTGAGGGGAGCTAATGGTCTGGGGTGAAGACTGCACCCCTCCAGGTTAGAGAGACATCCGCCGAGGCTCTCGGGTCCTGCCCCCGCCCGCCCAGACACAGGCAGGTTGGGGAGAGGAAGAGCGTGCACAGCCCTTTGTTACAGGAGCCGGACATGGTCTCTGGACGCCTGCCCTCGGTTTGGTAGACTAGACCAGGTAGAATGCTCTACAGCCATGTAAAAACACGACCGCAGGAGGCACTCGCCCAGCCTTACGCCTGGCAGGGCAACAGCACCCTTCCTCCTCGGCAGAAGTCCACAAATACTTAGATCTCTTATCTTATTTTTCCCATTTATATATAGATCCACTGTTAATAATCAGAAGTTGAGGGTTTTCAGGTCAAATCCCAGGCCCACTTCACGCAGCAAAGGAGTTGGTCACCAACTCGGCTATCATCTAACTGGGGCCTTGGGGCCCAAGCTCCAGGCCACATGTGTCTGCGCCAGGCCTTAGGGCACTTCCCCGACATCCCTCCCTCCGGGTGACCCAGGGAGAGGATCGCCTGGTCTGCTAGTAACCAGCAACTTGATTAGTAGTGCTGTACTCTTCCCACTCCCCCACCTCCCCAGCCCATCCTAGTCTTCTTTGGCCTGCGGACCAGGACGTTGGTCCAGCGCGCCATGTCGCAGTCTCTCATACCCCTATAATGGTTGTTCATGGGCAGCAGTTCCAAGGCAGCTCGGCGGTCCTACATGGCAGGCATATTGTTGGCTAAAGATGACCACCAGTGTGATGTCGCTGCCGTGGCTACCTGCAACCACCTCCCCATATCTCTCTCCCCCACCCTCCACATTGTGCAGTGCCATGGAAGGTGACCCAGTTAGAACAAGCTTAGGAGGACCTCCATGCCCTCTCGTACAACTCAAGTACTCTGTTTCCTTCCTCATCCGAGTTAAGTAGCTCAAGACAGTTCAGCCAGGCAGCGACAATTTGTCCGCCCGGGCTTCCCAGTTCACTCCCACCCCCTTCCAATCCACATCCACCCTTTTTCCCTTCCACCCAACCCCACAGCCCAAGAACTTGGGTTTAGGCATCCTCATGGCCCGGAGTCGGTGAGCTGGAAACTCCGCCCCTCCCACCCCCAACCCGCATCGCGGCGTGTCGAACATCGCATGGGCCCAGGCCCACGAGTGATCCTAGTCTCACGACACCATCCTCCAGGATCCAATCTGGAAACAGGAACTGCCCTCAACATCACCAGGCCCCGAGCCCCCCACCCCTGCCTCCCACCAGAGCAAAGGGAGATGGGCCCATATGGACTTCCCATAGGCCCCATTATCGGCCTGTTCTTCAACTCGAGGCCTCAGTGAAACAACCCCCAACCAGATCTAGGTGGGTCCCGCCTCCAGCTCCTGTGCAGTCGCCTGCCACAAGGAAGAGAGGAGCCAACTGCGGTCTATCCATTCCGCCCCAGCTTGGGAAGTTTCAACAATACTTTAACACATCAGTTACAGCTACTATGCTACAAGGTAAGCAGGCACAGTATTTAACAAGAGTCCAAGATGTATACTTGCAGCCCCTCATGTTTCAGGTTCCGGGACTTCTTTCTCCAGCTCCTACGGGCAGGCTGGGACGCTTTAGTGTTCCAACAATCTTTGAAGTACTTCAATGCCCTGCCTGCGCCTGGCGCCCCTGGCCATTATTCTACATCCTCTGGGCAAGCTTTGAAGCTATTGAGGTTCCGGGTAGTGCGAGCTGGGGTACTTCAATTTTCCTTCTCTGGAATTCTGCAGTCGCATCTGCAGTGCTGTTTAACGTGCATGGGCCATCTTCAAGAACACCGCTGCCCTGAGGAGAAGGCTCCGAATTTTATGCCTGCAACTCTGAGGGCCTCATCGCTGGATGTATGTTCGCCTTTGTGCCATGATTTTGGGGCATAATCATTCTCAAAAACAGCCGCTGTAATGCATAATGGACCCTGCCACACCTCCAGGCCGTGTGTAGAACTGCCTCTTCTCCTGGTGCCTCAGGAACTTTACCAGGATCGCAAGGGGCGTGAACCCGGAGGTGGTCTGGAGCCTAGGGTGCAGTGCTCACCAATTTCTAAAAAGATGGAGTCAGGTAAGTGAAGCAGCTCTTTTAAGGTCTTCTGAATGAAAGGAATCATCTCGCGCTCTTCAGCACCCTCGGGATACCAGAGAGCCTGATGTTGTTCCGCAACTTTGCTTTCAGCGCCTCAGCTCGGTTTTGTAGGGTCTTGATGTCTCCGCAGCTGTACGATGGCGCACTCCACTGCCTCCAGCCATCCCTCTGTTTCTGCAGTCCGGCCTCGTTGCTCTCCTGGCGCTGCTCCAGCTTACTGATGTTGGTGCGAGTGGTCACTGTAGACTTCATTTCCTTCAGAAATCTCTGATCTCTGCCAGCATTTGTGCCATCTGCCTCTGGAGGATTGTATAGGGGGCCTGGTCGGGCGCCGCACTGCTTCACCGCGAGGTCGATGAGGTCCAGGAATCTCCACCTCCGCCCCTCGCCCTGCGACGCTTCCATCCTGGTGCTCCAGCAGGCTATATTTTGATTCCCTCACTTTGGTATTGTTGCTGCCTCCTGAGTCAGTCGAGCAAGAATTTTTATGAAAAGCTTTGTTGAGGAGGCTATTTAGGTCTCGCTAGGGGAGCCACTTGCCTTAGGCTGTAGCCTTGCTCATAACGCCACCGGAAGTCCCAACAAGACTGGTCTTACATTGAAACCACCCCTGATTTTAATTCAGCTCTGGAATCCTTCATTGAACGCTTCAATGCAGCCTGTGACATCCACGCCCTTTTAGGACACATAGGATCAGGGAACTTGATAATCCCTGGATCTCTTTTAACCTTATGGCTCAAATGAAAGTTTGTGCCCACCTCTGGCATAGAGCCAGGATCTTTGGCAGTCAACCTGACAGACAGGCCCATAAGATGGTCAGGAACGCATGTACTAAGGCTATCTATGAGCACAAAGCTACATTATAAGGACATCCTTACAAGACCTAAGGATGGGAAAACATTCTAGGAAAACCTTTTGGAAATCACTAGGAAAGTATCTAAGCAGGCTTCAACTATGTGAAATGTTGATAGGTTTATCACCCATGACCCCGCAGTTAATTACCAACACATTTAATTCATCCTTCACAGACCTTAGCCAAATTCTGCCCCCAATTTTTGAACCGCCTCAGCACAGCTCCTACGTCCACCAAATCAGAAGAGGCCTTGACCCACCCATGTTTCTACTTCAAAGCTATCTCAAAAGCAAGGCCAAGACATACCTACTTAAAGTTCTAGGAGGAACTAGGACAAGCAGTGATTCCTTCGACCTGAAACTTCTACCCTAACCCTAGATGAAGTTCTATTCCCTCACCAAGCTTCTCAATCACTCTCATACTTTCACAATTCCCCAGATCTGATATATCTACTCTGGTTACACCAGTTTTAAGATGGGGACAGATTACTACTTGGGAATTATAGACCAGCATCTATTCTTCCCGTTGTCCAAAGCACTTGAACAGATTGTTGCCAACCAATTTGTAGAGTACCTGGAAAAATACAACCTACAATGTGTCCAACAACATGGTTTTTGGAAAGGGCACAGCACATCTATGGCCCTACTGGAATTCACAGGTTTCATTCACCATAATCTTGATCAGAGTCAGCTTGTTAGGGAACCTTTATTGACCTGTCTAAAGCATTTGACACGGTCAATCACCATTTGCTGACACATCAACTTGCTGGGCTTGGTATATCTTCAAACACCCTAAAGTGGTTCACCAGCTATCTAGCAACTGCACACAACAGATGAGAAATGTGAGGATATTTTTTTCACGGAGAGAGTGGTGGATGCATGGAACCGCTTCCTAGGGAGGTTATTGGGTCTAATACAGTGGGGAATTCAAACATGCATGGGACAGACATAAGGCAATTGTAGTGGGGGTTGCAGGAAGTAGGTTGTTGGTTAACTAGAATCTGCAGCTTATCCAATAGGAAGGGAAATGGGCAGACTGGTGGGCCAAGTGGTCCTTATCTGTCATAAAGTCTATGTTTCTATGAGAATAGGGTCTACCCTTTCTGCTAAACTGCTTGTCTGCTCTGGGGTTCCTCAAGTATTGATACTGGGACCCCTTCTATTTAGCACCTTCCTCAATAAACGCCGCATCCTGTTCTGAACCAGTACTCCTCACGCAGATAATGCGGTCATTTTCTCACAGACTGCTGACCCACGCTCCTTCAGGCACAACTTCAGAAATGTTTTACTGAGATTGAGTCCTGGTTCATCTCTCATAAGTTGGTGCTTTATAGCAAAAACAAAGGTCACGCCTTCCATGGTATCCTCAGCAAGCATAAAGCCAAACAACTGGTGATTAAAAACAGTGCGAGTGTCATCCTTGATTGTACTCAATCTTTAAATACCTAGGAGTTACCCGGATAGTACGCCTCCTACTCCTTCCATGTTGACAATGTTGCTCAAGCCAGTTAACATTCGCCTAGGCCTTCTACACAGACACAAACACTGCCTTACTACTGAAGCCTCAGACTGGCTATCCAAAGTTCAATTGTGTCTATTATTGACTATGGTTTGGTCATTTATGGTACCACCATGGACACAATCCCACGGCGGCTCGCCACAGCTCTGAATAAGGCATGCCATCTACTAACTGGCAGCGATCGACTCACACTTGTGACCTTTACAGACAGGCAAACTGGCTTCAACTCCAGGCTCACATTGAATATCAAACCTGCCTTCTGGCTAAGAAGGCAGCTCTTGGTCTCCTACCACCAGGTTCCCTTCAGCTTTTCAGTCCCTCCCAGGGCACTCATAACACACGAAGTCTGTGAGCCAAACTTTTACTGTCCCTCGCTTGAACCTCGCTCCGACAGTGATCCATTGCAGTTAGAGCAGCTAATTTATTTAATTTCATTCCTCCTGAGATTGCGATGACTGCAACCTTGGGACCATTTAAGTGGAAGCTGCATCAATTCCTAGTTTCCAGAGCATCTTGTGACTGCTATATCTAATCTTTGCAAACAGCTAAATGCACTAGGACTGCCTCTTTTACCATTCAGCCTTGTATATCCCTACCCTGTTGCTGCGCTATTCCATATACAGCACTTCCTTCATCCCTTTCCCGCCCCATCCCTGCCCTCTTTTCATCCTACCTCGCCTCTCTTCATCCTACCTCATCCCCCTTCCTCTACTCCTCCACTCCTACTCCCTCCCTCTGTTTCCTCACCTTGTTCTCTCCTCTAACCCCGTGGGTCTTTTCCCACATAAGCTACATCATGGCAGCTCCCTCCTTGCTCTTATTTTGCTCCTTCTACCCCATCAATTAGTCCCCTATCCTTCCCTCCTTGTAATCCCTTCAACCCTCTTCAGACAAGTCCACTGGATGCATTTGACACAATGTTTATCTTGCCATATTATTCTTTTGTTTATATAATTACTTTCCTCATGTTGTACTACTTACTGAAACCACTGTAATTTGTTATTCTTGTGACTTGACATGGAATTTCTGTAAAGAGCCTTGGCTCAAAGGACTTTCCGATTTGTTAAATAAATAAAAATAAAAATAAATAAATAAAATTCAGCCCGCAATAAGTCTGTTTATTAGTCCAGTCTTAACTATCTCCTTCATTATTGTTCCTACAAATCGCTGACAAATCATGTCATTTCTAAATTTTGGAATTTAGTACTTCAAAAAGTACAAGCAGCCTGAGCCTGATCCAACCCCAACATCCTCATCTTCAAGTTCTGCACTACCTGTACCAGATACAACAACCACACCTAAGCAAAAGAAAGAGCAGGCCCATTCTTGTCATGTAACCACTAAGAGATCATGGCAGTACCAGCAGGCAAACCCAGATTTGTGCTGGTTGCAGTCTGAATCAAAAGACAGAATTGTGATTAAAATTTGCTGCATGTCTTGCTGAAAGATAGAAGAATTAATGGATATTTTATTGGATCAACATAGAGGTTACAAACATCTTTTGTAACCTCTATGTTGGTCCAATAAAAGGTATCAAACCATTTGCTTCTGGATCTATTCTACAAGGACCAATATGGCAACTAAACTAAATATATATGTTGCTAAGAAAAATAGACATCTTTCACAAGTGGGCTACTAAAGCAAGGAAATGACCAATGTGGATTCTTTGGTCTCTGGCACAATGTTAAGAAACTAATTGTGAGCAACACGTAGTATCAGAAAGGGTACAAACAAGCCAAAGTTGCTGCATTAGTGGAGGTTAGACCACCTGGTGGTGAAATAGAGAAATGTGTTTTCAAACTAAATAAGAAAGCTCTTTATAAAATGGAAAAACGTTTGATATAGCCTACTAATTTGCAAAAAGAGGACTCCATCCAGAAATGTGAGATATTGGCAGCACTTGAGAAAAGACATGCTACTGAACTTGGGGAAGCCTGTAACAGTGAGAAAGCTTGTGCTACATTTATTATGGCCACTTAAGAAAACCAACTGTGAGTCTCTGACAGGAAAACAACCCTTACAGATATCATTCTGTATTTATGGATGGGTCAACTGACACTACTGAGAAGGAGACAGTTTATGTGAAAATTCGGGAAGATAGGCAGCCCACCACGAAATCCTTAGCTTTAACTGATGCGGAGTCTACTGATACCGTGGTCTCAAATCTGCAATGATATCTGCATACATTCGAGCTCTGGGTCTGAATACCACTGACCTTAAAACAACTGTCCTACATTGGTGCAGGAGCAGATGGCGTGTCTATCAGTTTTGGATATACTGTAATAAAGGAACAATGGCATTAATAAAAGAAGATTGCCCATGGCTTACTGTCATTCATTTGTGTTTCCCACAGGCTGGAAATGGCAGCAAAAGATGCTTTCAAAGATACATATTATGCACAGACTATTAACAGCATCCTAATTTCAATATTTTATTTTTATGAGCACTCCGCCCAGCCTTACCATGAGTTAAAAGAGTGGCTGAAGCTATAGTCAAACAACTGCCATCAATTCTCATGGAACTAGATAAATGGCACATAAAAGGACTCTGCCTGCACTACTGAACAATTACTGCACCATTTGGGGTCACTGGGATGAGCTTGTGTGATAATGAGATAGACAAAGCCAAACATAAACAGATGCTGAAAACAAATGTTCAGTTTCAGATTTTGTCAACAAAGTAAATAAATAAAATATTCTCTTACTTTTACCTCAACCTACTAACAGACCTGTCAACAGTTTCTCGTGCCTTTTGGGATATCCATCTCTTCCCATGGTAAAGGACACTGTCAGCACTGTACTCTCTGAAGTAGAAAATCTGTAGTGACAGATCAAACAAAACTAGCTCAGCTCAGGACAGAGGTGGTTATTGATGAGGAAGGGACAGCTTTGTTAACAGTGTCTTAACCAGTGTTTCTATGGCTTTACAGAAGACCCCATCTTAATGAACAGCAATGTTAGTGACCCAGCAAATTTGCCTGAAAATGATCACAAGCTTTCAGAATTTGAAATGAGGAGGTGCAGTTTCTTCTGAACCATTTTTCTCCTGTCTTGTTACAGAATGGGTATTATGACACAATACAATGACAGACCAGAAACTTACAACAAAATATTAACAAGCATCACAAGGACCTCTCATTTCTTTAAGTATGGTGTGCACTTTCTAGAGAAAATCTCAATATTTCCAAATTATTCTTCGTGGTAATTGATATTGCACATGTGTGTCCAATATCAAATGCTACACTAGAAAAAGCCTTTTATTTATTTATTTTCTGTTTACTGGTAGGTGCTCTAGACATAGGAATGACTGTTTTAGACACAACCTGGGAGGTTACAAAGGGCGGTACAATGACAGATAACAGCATTACATGGTAAAACAGTATTACAAGGTAAAACACAGTAAAACAATGGCAGAGCAGATTTATATGACACAGCAGTAGTAGACAGAACAGTACAAAGTAAAAGATAAGTGCCAGGCAATCTAATACACTTCAACCGTAAGAGCTTAGTAAAACCCCAAGTCCAAAGAAGGTCAGGCAACCACATATAAGGACTTAACAAGTAAACAATAATATAAGGCTCATGAAACTGATTTCAGTTTGCAATAGGGATTGTCCACTGCAGGGATGACAGAGTGCCTAAGGTGGTGTGGTAGAATGACAGGTAAAGTCAGGGTAAGGCAAGAAGTAGGGAGGGCAAAGTAAAGGAGAAAGGCAATTTAGGTGGAGGATAAAAGGAGTCAGGAGGGAGAAGCGAGGCGGGGGCTGAGACGGGCCAGAAAAGACGGAGGTTAGGAGCAGAGGAGGATGGAAGGAGTGAGGACAGATTGTGGATAGGAGAGATCAAGAAGATGCAGGAAAGTGATTACAAAACAAGTCTAAGGAGGATTAAAACACATGCACAAAAAATGTTTCAGATTAGAGAGCTAGTTTGAAGATAACCCCTTGAGGACTTGTTTTAATCTCCATGGAGAGTCTGGAACCACATGACTTTGCAACACACCTGCAGTAAACGACTGGTACCTAAAATAAATTAGGTTGGGAGCAAAACCCCACAGATCACCAGCAGCAGTCCAAAGCAAAGTGAGTGTCTTAGAGGAAGTTCAGATCATATCTGAAAGTGAAACTGAGGAATAACTCCATCCCTTATCTGGAACCACAAAATGCAGAAGACAAATCTAGGCCGCCCGCCGCGAGTGGTTGGGTTTCAGATGCGAAACCAGCAACCTGGATTCAAAACAGACCGAGTTGCTGGAGGGCTGGCCGGGAGGATTACGCGGCCCCACAGACAGCTCTCCTTCTCTGGGGGAGAGTGTCCAGTGCATGAGGGACTAGCGGAGGCCGGTGGTCCCACAGCACCAGCATCTACACTTAAGGGAGGAAGGGCAGACGCTGGACGCCAATGCACATTCCCGCCAGAGGAAAACCTAGAAAATGGAGGGGAAGCCTCCGCCTATATGAAACCCCTTCCGGCTTCAATTAGCCACTGTCGCCACACTCCCTACCACACACTAGTCCCTCAGAGCCGGAATTGAAGGGACCGGCGCTGGGGCCCCACCCTGGGGGTAAGCTGGGGGTAACCGGGAGTAGCGGCACTTGGTAGCTGGTGAGAGCTCTGGGGCCGTGACCAGGGTAGAGACAAGACAGAGGCCTCGGAAAAAATGGTAAATAAATAAAAAAAAAAAGATAAATCTGCCTATGGCTGTATTTCTGCCATCATTTTATGCTGCTTGTGATTCTTGCTTATATTTTGCACTTGTCTTTTCACATTAAACTTTCTGCCATAAGGTTCACGCCTTCAATTATTAATGAACACTCAACACTAGTCTATTCTTTAATAACTGTGAAGTAAGAGTCCTGAACTGAAGTGCTCTTCCACAATTAATTGCAGTCCCAAGAACTGCATTCTTGTTTCTGTGCTTGCTGGCCACCTTTATTATTACCTCTGCATTAGTCTGCTCTATCTGGCCTCACCAAGTCACTTAACCGCCCAGTGCTCCCAGGTTGTTACTGAAAACAGGCACTCGTGCCTAATGGGCCTTACCCGTTACCAAAAGACTGAGAAAAAAAATCTGCAACTCTGTCTTCCTGGCAGTCTCATCCTTGCCTACATTCTAAGGTGAACTGCTTTTCCTGGCAAAAAAGGAAATTATGACAGTTTTACTGTTTTTGACAGTTTCAGCTATTTTAGGTATTAGCCCTGGTTGGCTTGAGTAGCTCCTGGTTTGGTGGAAAACTGTCAATGATCAGGACCTATTCATGGCTCCTGATTGGCAAAACCTTATTTTAGCCCCTGCAACAGTGACAGACCTTTAGGTATCAATGACTGTATTAGATGAGCGATTTATACAAGCATGGGGAAATCAAGTTATTTTAAACTACTTAACATTTTGTTGCTGCAGTAAACTGAACAGTTGTTTAATTATCTGAAGGACAAAGCATTTAACCAGTATTCAGTTTATTACACTAGCACATAAATGCTGTAACAAGCCATCAGAAGGATCAGACCTGAGCTTTATTTTCAATTGTGCTTACGTAAAACCCACCAATCAGAAAACACTAAGAGCTAACCGATAAATAAACCTTCCAACACAGGATACATTAGTGTTCTTCCTGTAAAGAGACCGGCAGGTGCAGCAGCCTGCCCTTTTAGCGAGTGTCCTATAAAGATGACTTGTTTACAAAACTGTTGCCGCCCGGTGGCGTTGAGGATTGAGGCACTGACGCCTTACCTCGCCACGCCAGTGACCCAGGTTCAGGAGCAAGCTTGGGCTGCTGGGGGTCAGCAGGGAGTGAGCAGATCGAACGTCCCTATGGACTGCTCTCCTCTCCCGGGTGGGTCGGGTACAGTGTCCAGCGTAAGTCTGACATCTAGCGGAGGCTGCTGTCAGCACGCCTGGCATGGTAGAATGGGGTGGTAGGCGGGCGCCGGCAGCGACTGCATGCAGACGCTGCACAGGAGCCCTGGTCAGCATTGCATGCCCTGCCTCCAGCAGAACACGGAAAGGAGACTGCCCAGCTGTTGCGGCTTGATGGCCATCCGCTGATGTCCTGCGCCGCCCGAGGGACCACCGTGAGCAGATTTTTGTGTGGTGGGCGTTGATTGCCCCGCCATGGGGAGTAAGCCGTGGGGTAATCGGTGGTTGCCCACAGTTGAGACGGTGCAGGTTGGACGGCAGCCGGATCACAGGGGATGGCAAGGACGATGAGGGCCGGGTTGGGACCCCATGGGGAAAAAATCATAAAAAAAAAAATCTGTCAATTAAAGAGAAGGTCCTAAGCCTTTTATTCTGTTTACCTGTGTAGTTTCCAGGCATGAACAATGACCGCTTATTGCACCCTCCTAATTTCATCAGGATTTAAATGTAAATGAAGCTACTTAAATCTGGTGTGAAACTGTTTTGACTTCTCTGCAAGGGTAATGGCTCACTCATGTAAGGCATACTGAAATTTTATGATGTTTTAGTGCTAAATCCTGTAATAGTTATACTGTATTAGCCAGTGCTGTTGCTGTGCTCTGCAGTCCATTTGTTCTTGCCTTATGCTGGCTATGAAACTTTTCAATGCACAGTAAGTGCCCTGCTGTTTTCTGTGGTTTAAAGAGTATCCGAGTTAGAAAACAATGCTTTAGAGAATAGAGGAACTTCACAAGACATGTAACAGAACTGAATGAGAGTATAACTTCTGCTGGCTTGTACAGGTATGCATCATCAGCTCCCTTGATGCCTGGGTCATGACCTTGCAATGGAGACAAAAACAGGTTTTCATACCAGAGCAAAATAGAGTGAAGCAACCTCAATTTATATTTAAATTTTATTTTAATTTAAACATTTGTTGTGTCAGGGCTCATTTCCAGGTGCGACCGAGGGAGGGAAAATTAGGATGAAATTAGAGTGATGCAAGAGAGGAATCATTGTTCATGCCTATAAAATACACAGGTATAGAGAAAATAGGTTGAGGGCACTTTCCTTTAAGTATAGTATTTACCAAGTGTCTACCTCCCAGTTTCCTTAATACTCAATGACTTTAAATACTGAATATGGTTGAAGTAGAAAATGTGTATACTGAACAGCATTCAAAATTGTACAGAGCATTGTATTTTGGTGTAGTTTATAAGTGTTGTTGCATGCTGTTTTACTTAAATGTGGTGTCAAATATGTAGTAGACAATCAAGAGTTGACTATACCCAATGTGTTTACACAGTCAGCATGTGACACATATGCAAACATTTCTGCACGCACATGCACACACACAGAGCAACACCAGTGCAGACACATAAAAACAAACACACACATAAAAACTCACATTTTTATTAATCTTTTTCCCATTTGTGCTCCTTTATTCCCCATCACCCACCTCAAGACTGGAGTTGCCACAGTGGTACTTTTTTCCAGTGCGGAGGGCAAGTAAGTAACCGCCTTCATAGCCAATGCCAATACTCTGTTCTGTGATTGGCCAGATCATGCCTTACCATGGTACCAGGCATCATTAACACTCCACATCACTGTCTTATCCTAGATTACCTTAGCAACTTTGGTTTATTATATCTATCACACTTCTGCCATTTTATACATTTATATTTTGTACAACAACTGTTTCTTAACTGCATCTCCTTTGTCTCTATTGTTTGCTGCATACTCCCTTCTCTATTCCTCAGTTACCTAAAGAAACCTTTGTATATTTCACATTGTTGTGATTATTTGCACCTTCTACTATTACTGTTTTTGTATATGTACCTTGACATTGACAATTTACATTTTGCTGAACACTCCTCCTTGTAACCTCTCTCTCAGGTCTTAACTGGAAATGAACCCAGCTCTGTGTATTAGGCTTTTCCAAAGGTTCACCACCCTCTGAAAGATGAAGTACTTCCTAACATTACCCCTGAATTTACAACCTCTATGCTTCAGGGTGTGTCCTGTGTCCCGCTGGAGGACACCAAACCAAACATTTCTATTTGTTCCATCTTAATACCCTTGAGTATGCAAAAACATATCAAGTCCCTCTAAGCCTCCATTTCCACAAGATGAACATGTTAAAGGCCACAAGCCTCTCAGTGTTCGCCTTCATATGATCTGAAACATTTTTTACAAAATCCTAAAATTTGTTTTAGAAGTATTTTATTTTCATACTGAATCCTCCCTAACGTACTCATTAGCATGGAGAATCATGATTCATACAAGTACCAAAAGCTGAAGCACACACATACCCCAATAATAATCGGACCTAGAGCTTCTTTCTCAAATGTTATTGCACCAACAAATCCACCTGACGCTGCTTGGACCGAGGTCCTTTATCAAAGGCTAATTCATACAGTATAGCAATCTTTACAGTTTGAGGGTGGGGTGCTAAAGATTTAAAGTGCCCCATTAAGATTAGTTTGTATTATCGGCTTCTGTTTTAATAATAGTTTAAAACAGTGCTTAATTTTGTAATTCTTTTCAAGATAGAAGTCATCTTTGTTTATATTCTGAAAGGACTGTATAGAGACTGACCTACCTCTGCCCCAAACCAAAGCTGTCCTCCCAAGTTATCATGCCTTATTTCTTCTGGAAACTTTACGAGAAGTCACGGTTAGCCCTTTCATCTGAAATGCACTCATCCATGATCTGGTTTATGATGTTTAAAACATTATCCTGGAGAAGAAAAAAAGAGGGGCATTACACAGTGCACACAGTCATGACATAAAGACAGTTTTGGTAATGATATTAATAGAATAATAGATAAGAAACCATCGCTAACAAGGCTGTAATTTCATTGGGGGATTCTGGTGATATCATAACCACAAGACCTGTATGGTCATCCCACACCATCGATCTGATGTCAGAATGATGGCAATGTATGTTAATACACGCCTCGAGACCACCGTTGTAAGAGTGGTCTCACATGCATTCTTATGGTACAAGAACCGCTACTCTGAAAGTGAGTGGTTCCGATACTCTAAGGATGTAAGTGAGATCACTTTTACAGCTGTAAGGGTGGTCATGTTCTGGTATTAATATATTATTGATCGAGATCAATCAGTGATATATTAACATTTTGAAATAGCTGCCCGGAGTATGCCCATTTCCTGGGCAGCTGTGCACGCGCACTCTTCAAAGAGTATGATTGTCTCACAGCAAAGGAGCTGCCCGATTTGGTGGGAGCAGTCCCTTGATCTATGATACCAATTTCTGATGACACATCAATTTAAATATACTGTTGTAGCCGCTTTTAGAAATATTTCTAACCCTCTTGGTTAAAAATAAGAGTCATCCTCGCACTGAAATTGATGAAGGTACTGTTTTTTTTTGATTAATTCCTAAGTCTTGGGTAGCACTGAGTTAAAAAAATTTGTAAAACAAATCCAATAAATGAAGTCTGTGACTTTTAGGCATTCAGTATTGGGTGGTTTTTTTTTTTTTTCGTACTGAAGCATTCTGCAGCAATCCATCCTAACTAAACTCATTTGTTCCTCAACTTTGGATTATGATCAGATGTCTATTTAGATAAGCTATTCCACATTTAGTAGGTATAGATAGCAATGATCACTGTACAAAATGGAAAACATGTTAAACTGATAGAAGCCACTCTACTGTATTGCATCCTGTTGCTTTAAGGGGTCCTGTAAAAACTGAAGAGGAGCAGAGAACATTCCCACCCCATTGAAAAACCATTTGTGTAATACGTTAGGGTGATCTGCCCATGTTCCCTTTGTCAGTCATGTTTTTGTTTTCCGATTACGAGTAAAAATGCATTTGTTGTGGAATTACTAATTTTGTATCAGGTTAAGCAATGGATGGTTCAGACTTAACACGGAGTTATTGAAGGTAATGGGTTAAGAACATACAGCACTTGTGTGGACTTGTACATGTTTGGTCTGGTGTGCTGCTTAAGGTGGACAGCTGTTTTTATACACAGTATAATGGACCTTTGAGCTTTCAGTGTGCCAATACCTGTGGGCGGGCTGTTCATACAAACAAAAGATAACACAGGTTACATTTTTTTTCCATTTTATTTATTGAATATTCGGATAACACCTGTGAGCTAGAACTTCTTTAAATAGGTTCCACGTCAGAGGACTACAATACAGGAGAGCAGACAAAAATTAATTAGGCTAGATAGAAAACATAACAACATAATAAAGGTACATAAGATAAATCACATTTGGAGCAAGGTAAAAACAACACGTGGCATTGAACAATGTATGCCATGGCACAAAACTGGAAGACGGGAGGTGCAGCCTTAAGGCCAAGTCAAGGGAGAAGACAAAAGAACAGTTAAGAGGGCAGGTCAGGGGTGAGGAGTAGGGAGGATGCAGGGTGCCCAGGTGGAGGGTGCAGGAGAAAATACAGAGAAGGAGGAATGAGAAAAGTAAGGAGAAACGTGGAAGGACCTGTGGGAAGTGCAAGACAGCTAGTAGGGACTAGTTAGTGAAGCAGTCACAACTGGCTATAGCAGTTAGATGATGTTTGAATGAGCCTAGAGTGGGTGCTGAGGAGATGCCAACATGTAATGAGAGGAACCACAGCGAGTGCCTGTGGTGAAGATCGCTACCCCTGGAGGGCAACAGTGGGAATTTTGTAAAACTGGCTGTCTGAACTTCTGGTGAGGAGAGGACTGTGTGTAATGGATGAGGAGTCCCGGACGTGAAACGCACGCCTGTGTGAGCATGTGGATGCTGCTGTGGCTTGTATTGCCCAATAGCTGGTTTTATTGTTGAACAAACTTGCTTTTAACGTAACCTAGCTTAAAGGTTGTTTCTTTTCGCTGTGCTGGTTTGCCCAACTTTTGCTGGAGTACATCATTCCAAGGCTAACTTTTTGCAAGTAAGACAGATTTGGTACATTAGTCTGCCCTGGAGATGGAGCCAATTAGCCTGAGAATACAGGTCGCAGGCATGGGTCATACTGGGTGGAACCAGTTAGAGCTGGCAGGCTTTGTTGAGAGCTATAGTGATACAGCAGAGAGACGCTTTTGGCTTGATCCATATATGTCAAGTCTACAGTCAATCAGTGAGACCACAGAGCTAAGAATAGCAAGTTTGAGGCATCTGCAGTCAGACAGTGGCTGTGTCGGAAAAGGATACCTAGGTGCGAGTTGATGGCCTTGGCAGTATTGTCAATATGCATAGCATAAGACAGGGCACTTTCACCATTATCCCCAGATACTTGAAGTGCTGAACAAGCTCCAGAGGGGAGCCACTGCATTGGTGATGCAGAGTGGGTAGGTTTTATGCCTGTTTTGAGGACTGGAAAATGACAGAGTCTGCCTTTTCGAGAGATCAGTATAGGTTTGCGCCGCTGAACCACCTTCCAACATCTGGAAAGTTGCCCAGAGTCAGTGTTTCACAGCTTTGGGATCAGGATCACTGGTGAATAGGACAGCATCATCCATACAACAGCATACAGCCATGGCAGGCGAGGGGAGGAATTAGGAAAATGCTAAACAGGAACGGTCCCAGAATACAGCCTTGAGGGACTCCTTAAAGGACAGATCTAGTGTCAGAATGGGTGTTACCAATCTTCACCTGCTGTGAGCGGTCGCACAAGTAACTGTGAAACTACTCGACAGTGTAGTTTGAAAGACCAGTGGCAGAGAGTTGATTGTTCAAGAGGGCATGTTTCACCACTCAAAGCTTTGGTCAAATCAATGAAGGCTGCACTCGACAAGGTGACCTTGGTCCAAGGAGCGATGGATAAAACCCATAAATTTAACAGGGCCATTGTGGTGCTATGCCCACTCCTAAAACTGTGCTGTTCTGGGTACTACAGTTGATGTTTTTCCAAGTAGTTGACCAGCTGGTCAGCCACTATTCTTTCTAAAGCTTTTGAGAGCGGAGGTAGGATGGAGATAAGACAATGGTTCCGTGCAGCACCCAGTATCCACTCTTATGCACTGGGGTCACTGTAGTAGCCTTCCACAATCTTGGGAATTGGGAGACTCTAAGTGATAGATTAATTATATGAGCGAGGGGTGCCAGGATTTCATCAAGTGCAAGCATGACAAACTTGAGGTCTAAGGTATTCCACTATATCTGGACTCCCCAGCACCCTGGTGAAGTATTCCTGGCTTCAGGGCCATGATGATTCTAAAATAAAATGGAGGGTGAGAGGAGGAGGAGGCAGGCCAGCATTCCCGGAGGAGTCAATTTTGCTAGTCGGACAGAAGAAGTCGGGATCTGTAAACACATTGTTAAAAGTATTAGCTATGTCTCTTGGGTCAAGGGAGCATTCGCCATCTATGGTAAACATGGTGGGGGCTGCCTTGGGGGCTTTTCCAGTGATCTCCCTAAGGTTGCTCCAAATTTACAACCATCATTCTAGGAGCAGGAGAGGGCATCCTTGAAGAAATTACTTTTGGCAGCACGATAACCCTGGTGCAACTATTTCTAGCCTGCTTATAGCTCTGAAAGTCAGCCTGTCTCCCAGTGGCATGAGCCCCATGCCATATGTGGTCCCTGGTTTGTAAGAGCTCAATGAGATCTAGGGATATCCAGGCGCTCGATGACCTTTAATTTTATGCATTTTAAATGGAGCATGCTTGTCACATACAGTGTTGAATTGGCAAATAAATTGCTCAAGCGCACTATCCACATTCCTGGTGAAGTAAACTGAGGACCAGTCAAGTAAACAGAGATCGGACTTCAAGAGTTCAAGGTGACCTCGTGAGTGAGGAGTCTAGTTGAGACCGTTTCTAGCGGAGGGCTTGAGAATTATTAGTCCAGTAGAATAAGACTGGGGAGTGGTCGCTTATTTCATCCGGGAATACAGAGGGGCAGGAAGTATGGTCAGGTGGTTTGAGAGCACCCAGTCCAAGAGTGTACTGCATCGTCCTCACAGATTATTTTTATTTATTTATTTAGTTTTTGTTAACCGGTAAGTGCTCTAGCCAACAGGTGACTATTTTCAGGCACGACCGGGAGGCTGAGTAACAATACAGAGTACAGTTTAAATACAAAGAGGTACAGCAACAACATAAAGTACAGTTTCAAAGACAATGAGGTAGGGTAACAGGTCAAAGTGTGACAACTGATTTACAGTTTACAGGTAGCATGAGAGAGCGGGTACTGGTATCAGGACAGACCTAAAGTACAGGCAGGTAAGGTGGGGGCGAAAAAAGGGGAGAGACATGGTGAAGGAGGGGGTTGGGGATCCAGAGAGCTAGTAGGAGACAGCTCACTGGTGGCATTAGCAGTAAGAGGCAGGGACTAGGAACTGACTGTGGGTCCACCAACCGTGAGAGGTATATAGACGGTGGGGGTGGGATGAGAGAAGGCAACCTAGTGGCATCAGCGACCGAAAGTAAGAAAAGTGTCAGACCACTGGTACTGTTACCTGAGTATGGGAGCCTTAATTCAGTTGGGGGGCAAAGGGAGTTTAACGGATTTTGCGGCTGAAGGCTGCCAGGGGACCGGGCTCATGGAACCACTGACCGGGTACGCGAGGCCGGTAGAAGTGGGGTCGTGAGATGCAGCAGAAAGAGCGGTCGAGAGTGCAGGAGTGCCCGACTAGCGGTTCTGTATCTGGGCATGGAACGGTACACGTCGGAGTAAGGGGGGATTACAGCGGTCAAACAGTATTGGAAGCTGGGCGAGGCCCCTGTAGCAGGTCTGTAGAGGGGCATGGTAGCTGCACATAGGGAGGGTTGTGGAGGAAAGAAGAGGGGGGACAAGAGGAAGCAGAGCCAGGCTGGCTGTGCCGGACAAATCTGGGGAGGACAGTAGCAAGGGTGGGGGGAGGCTGAAGGTAGGGACTTGTAACGGACTCATGGGTCTGCAGTGACCGGCGGAAGTGAATAGGCAACCCACGCAACGGTGGCCAGGGAGAAAAGTGTCACAGGCTCAGTTACAGGGCAGGGAGTTGAGGTATCAGTCAGGGTGGAAGGGGCTTTGCTGCTTTAGCGGCAGAAGGCTGCGAGAGGAGACCGGGTTCATGGAACCGCCGCTAGCTGAGAGAGTCCAGAGGACGGGGTTCAGGGGTGAAATGCTGCAGGTGAGCGGCTTCAGCCGCCCAAAGCGCTGCAAGTGCCGGGATCATGGTTCTTCTTCCGAGCGAGGGATCGGTGCTAGGCTGGGGTAAGGGGGGTAAAGGTGGTCCACCAGCAATGGAAGCTGATTGAAACATCCTGGTGATGGGTCCGTAGGGGCGTCTGCTGACGGCACAATGGCAGGTTTTAGGAGGAAATGTGGAAGGAGGGGAGAAAAGGGAGTGAGCTGGACTCTGGGCCGAAACCAGGGAGGAAAATAGTGGGGTGTAGGAGGGGAGAGGCTGAGTCCTTAGCTATGCCAGTACCTAGTACACAGAAATCGTCAGCTAAATATTTAAGTAACAGTTTGAACAGCATTTTACAGGCAAAACAGTGTGATGGGCAAAAGGCAAGGTGCAGACATTATAACAGTAAGGTCTAATTACATATAACCAGGGCCCCTACTTTTCATGCGTACAGTGGACCAAATTCTGCAGCAAGACTACCATTTGCCTGCAGAACTTCTGGCGGTGGTTTGTAATTTCTGAAGTTCTGCGCTAACAAACTACCACAACACAGTGTCAGCTTGTCATCCTGACTTCACTTTCATGGCAGTAGTTATAGCAATCAGGGTGGTGGAAAGCACAGTAACACTAGTTCAAACAATAACAGACTTATAAAAAATACTTTTATGCCTAAAAAGCAAAACAAATGTCTCTCCTTAAGGTCCTAGCCTGTTGCTTAAATGACATATGCAGAGGGATCTTATGTGATAAATAAGGTATTTCTATATGCATGCTATCTGTTCCACTAATGAGGTTTCCACTATCACTTATATATTTGTATGTGCTTTCTACACCACTCATGAGGTTCCACTGTGTATCACTTATATATTTATATGCAATCTGTAACATACATACAATTGTGTGTGTGTGTGTGTGTGGTGAGAGAGGCAGAGATACTGTGTGTGTGTATATATATATATATATATATATATATTTTATTTCCATGAACTTGCATCCTCATTCATACAGGTCCCATTGGAAATGGAATAGAGGAGTTATTGCAAAACTCATTTTTCATGTCATCCTGCTTTCCCTGACACACCGTGAACACTATCAGGCCATGATATGCATGTGAATCAATTGTGAGATAGAGCCTCGCCCACCACAATGTGTCCACTATGTGACAGAACACTGCACCATACCTTCCCAGGCTCCGAGCAGTGATGTGTTCCACCAACCTTGCTCAGCCCAGCCAGCTCCCACAGCTAATCTCTGAACCTGAGTTGCCGGCACAGAAACACAGCATGCTACCCTCTGGCCCAACAGCTGTCCCTGCAAACAACATTTCTCAATAACTTTTAGGTGATTCTATCAACCAATGACAATATGTAATCAATAACCCTGGCAAAATGCGCACAGTGCAATTATTTATTTAACAGGTTCATCTTTCTTTCAACAGGTCTACACATTATTATATTTCTACTTTTCTGGCAATAATTTAGACAGTTAAATTAATTTTACTAGTTATTCATTCCAGATAGCATCTCTATACCTTAAAGGCACAAATAGGTTTGTACAAAGTAAGGTATGGACTTAACAGGTCTGTACTATTGTCAAGATTTTGTTTTAAGTTACCCCTAGTGTAATAATTTAAGACTGAAAATTGTATTAGGTTGTAGTGCAGATTGAGCAAATATCACCATGACATGATGCACTGTGCCACCATCTCTGGCAGTGGGAGCAGTGGTAGATAAGTGACTGTTCATTTCTGTTGCAGAATGCAGCTATTTCATTAGCTAATGTATGATGTTCTTAGCAATGATAACATCACATTCTGAACATATAGGGGGTTTGGATATAAAAAGAGGGAAGGAACCAGATTCTATGTATAAACAGAAATATTAATAAAATATCCCAAGAAAAGTGAATTCTGCGGCACCGCATGAAGTTCTGGTATGATTGCAGTTCTGGCGCCGCAGAATTCTAGGGCGTTGCAGATATAACACATACATTGAATAATGCAATAGGCTTCATAACCAAGAAGTTATTATCATTAAGAGTGCATAGGGCAACATATATCAAGAAGTTAGTGTAGTCAACCAATAGCTAGATAGGGTAAGTCAGAGATAGGAGGGAGAGTGGGGGCTAGCATGGGGGGTGGGGCAGGAGCAGGGGGTGGTAGGACAGGCTCAGGTGGGGTCATAGCAGGCACACTGGTCCGTTGAAACAAGAGTAGTCGCATAGCCTAAAGCTTAAAAGAGGTTGTGTGACAATGTTTGTCTAAGATCGGCGGCAGCAGGTTCCAGTATTTGTGGGGCAGTGTACCCGAATGCACCAGACCCTTTTGAGGTAACGGGCAGCGGGTACTTTCATGGAGGGATTTATCTGATGATGTCAGCTCATGTGGAGAGAAGGTAGCTGAAGCAGTTCAGTTAGGGATGCCGGTCTGTCAAGTCTAAGGATGGAGTCGCAGAGGCAGCCCAGATAGTAAAGTCTGGTGGCGGAGAGAGAGACCAGCCAAGGTCTCTATACAAGTGGCAGTGATGCTTGAGCGGAGGGGCCTTGAAGCATAACGCTACATTGTTGAAGGTGACATCCCATTTTGTAAGGTAGATTTATGCGCCATGGTCAGGATGGGAGCGCAGTAGGTAGAGCGGCAGGAGGAGGCCCCTGGCAATGGCCAGCTTGGCAGCAGGTGTAAGCATATAGCTGGTTCTGTAGGCAGCCCCCAGTTTGCAGTTCACAGATTTACAGGTTTCTTGAATGTGCAGGTTTAGGTCCAGGGATTGATCTAGTAGGATACCAAGATAGCGGAAAGTGCTGACTTCCCGAGGGGGTCCCATCTAGGTCCAGGATTTTTAAAGGAGAGGAGCAGGACCTTATCTTGTGGGCAGTGCCCAGTAGCATTGCTTTGGTTTTGCTGGAGTTCAGGATAAGGCAAATGGGAGTTTAGCCAGTGTTGAGTAGTGTGAAAAGCAGAGGTCAATGTACGGCGTTAAGTTGGTCAACATTATCAGAGCTGAGCGCAGATAACCAGGTCATCTGCTGAGAAGAGGCGCGGGACCAATGCAGCTTGGCAGGTTGTTAATAAATAATGAGAATAGGAGGGCCTAGTATTAAGCCTTGTGGCACTCCAATGTTGATAGTGGTACAGTCAGAGATTGCGGAGTTAAGTTTGACAGCTTGGGTCCTATTTGTTAAGTAGCTTCTGAACCAGCTTGTGGACGGAGGTGAGAAGCCAAATTCTTGGAGGGTGGACAGGAGCAAGGGTGATCCACGAGGTCAAAAGCCTTGGTGAGGTCGATGAAGATAGCACCAGTAAGCTGACTTTTGTCCATGTTTGTGAGAGTGTCTGAAGTGAATTTAGCTAGCACAGTTGTGGTGCTGTGGTTTTCCTGAAACCATGTTGTGCTGCACATAACAAGTTTGAGGTTTCAAGGAACTCGATGGTCTGAGTGGCTACAAGTTTTTCTAGGATTTTGCTGAGGACCAGAGAATCGCTATTGGTCTATAATTTGAGATATAGCTCTTGTTTCCCTTTTTGAAGATAGGGGTAATTCTTGTGATTTCCAGATGTCCGAAAGGTACCATTGGAGAGGATAGAGTGAACACCTTGGCTAGTGGATAGGAGATGAGATGAGCAGCTGCTCTTAGAAGGCATGGTTCCAGTAAGTCGGATCCCAGGCTGGTGGTGTCAGATATGGTGTTTAGTAGATTAAAGACTTGCGATTTGGACACAGCTTTGAAGTAGAGGGCTTGGTTGTTTCACGCACAGGATTATTGATTGGTGGGTCGGCTAGTGCACCAGTTGCAGAGGGCTGAGATGCCACAGGTGCAGGTGGAAGTGTAGATGTGTAATGGGACAGGTCAGAGAACATCTTATTGAAAGCACTTGCAATGGTAAGGGAGTCATTACAGTGGATACCATCTAGAATCATTTCCGAAGGGGTTATGGATTCATGTGTACCCAGGAAGGTTTTATTGTGACTCCAGAATTTGCGGGATCATGGGCTGAGCTGGCTAGTAGGTTCTGGCAGTATTTGCTCTTTGCTAGCCTTATTTGCTTTTACAGGAGTTTCTATGTTGCTTGTAGATAGCATGGTCCCTGGGCAGACTGGTGCTTTTGAAGAGTTTCCACAGTTTATCCCTGGTTCTGAGTTGCTGGAGAAGGTCTTTGTGGAGCCATCTTGTTTGATGACCCTGACCCTTCTCTGCACTTTGTGCATGCCTATTCTGTACATCGCTGAACCTGGTTAGGAACACGTTTAGGGCGTCTTCCACTTTTGTTGCATGGTAGATTTCAGACCAGTCAATGCAGGATATGTCTAGGAGAAAGGCATTTAGATCCAGGTGAGCAAAGTCGGTAAATGTGCCCAGGCGGGACTGAGGAGAGGTGTTGGACTGGCGCACCAGTGGCAGATAGTGGGCGAGTGGTCAGTTATAGCATCAGCCAGGATACCTGCCTCTGTCATACAGTCAGGTCTGTTTGTGAGAATCCAGTCTACCAGCGTGCCTGATTGGGAGTTTATCATCCTGGTGTTCTCAGTGATGAGCTGGTGGAAGTTGAGACCTTGGACTAGGGATGCAAGAGAGCTATGGGAGGGCCCAGCCAGTTTAGGTTTACATCCCCAAGTATGATGGTTTGCTCATATTTATAGTTTGTGAAGTTTGCTGGAGCAGTTCATGGAAACTCTCCACCCCTCCGTGGGCGGATTGTAGAGAAAGATTATGCAGATTTTTAGCACCTAGGGACAGGATATCGTGTATAGACTCACAGATCCGTTGAGAGTTGTGGACAGGAACCGCTTAATGGTGAGGAGGTTTTATGGTAAATGGCAACACCCCCACCCCTTTGACCCGGGTCCTGTCCTGTCGGATGATAGTGTATCCAGGTAAATGACACTGGGCATCCTGGATGCGAGGTTTAAGCTATGTTTCCATGAGGCACAGAATGGCCGGTCCAACCACTTTGATCCAAGCCTCAAGTTCGGCCATATGTCCCAGAAGACTTCTAATATTCATATGTGCAATAACTAGACCTTTTAGATTTGCCAGGAGAGTTGATCTGGTGCTGTTGTGGGCGGGCCCAGGATTAGGTTCCACGTCACCTGCTAGTAGTAGCAGAAGAGAGGCTAGGAATTTAAGCTGAAATCTGTATAGGGTATTGGTAATACCTACTGTTACTGGTAACTGTCCTTTCTTCCTGGGCAGATCTCCTCCAGTGAGCCAAAACTATAGAACAATTTCCAAGCGGAAGGCATACAAGCCAATCAACATGCAGACCAATGTCCCACAGGCCAAGAAAAGGGAGCCTCAAAGGGCAGCCCACTGGCTCTGAGGGTTGAAGCACTGGGCCGCCACACCTCGCTATGCCAGCGACCCAAGTTCAGGAGCAGACTCGGGTCGAATGGAGGCAGTAGGATTGAGCATCCAGAGGACTGCTTCCTCTTCTCTCCTTGAGAGGGGAAGTTGTGTTTCCGGGCATTAGCGACTCCAAGTGGAGACTGGGGGAAGCACAGTCGGAGGCCGTAGTATGGGGATAAGACATGGAGGATGTCCTGCAGGTGGGTACCGAGAGTGTCCACAGCAAGATTACATCACTGCACATCTGCATTCCCAAGGATACAAGCAGGAAAAAACAAAACAAAAACCCTCCGCATGCAAGGATGATGCCTCTGACAGAGTTCCTGCCCACCACCTCAAAACAAAGCCCGACTCATGGGCTCAAGGGTGATATAGTCTCCCTCCCATTCCCTTCCAAGAGGACCCTCCTTGGAGGTAAGCCATAGTCCTCCTGCTTCAGCGGGTCGTGGCAGAGGCTGGTAGGTGTTTAAGGGTGGCGAGACTCTGCGTACAAGGCTGATGGGGAAGGTCCTCCATGCAGAAGTGGAGAGCATAAATAGAAGATACAAATGCAAAGTGGAGAGCATAAATAGAAGATACAAAAAAAAACAACAGAGCATAAGGGGTATGGAAGAAAGACACCTAGAAGCCCCAGCCAGTGGTGCGAAGAAAAGCACTGATGGAAGACACACACCATGGTCAGCGTATAGATATGGAAACCGAGTATAAACAGAGGAAGTCAATAGGGCCAGGCCCGTGAACAAACCACATAATCAACAGGAAACTCAATAACAAAGAAGGATGCTGAGGTAAAGCTGGGCAGTAAACAAACAGGAAACAGGCAGTGAGGCAAAGCCATGCGACTGGACCCATGAGCCACAGGGCCCTGGCCAGAGACCAAGGGTAACAGCTCAAGGATGCATGGAACAACCAAACCATAGCAGATGGGAAAGTCAACAATGGTACCCAGGGAAGCAGCCATATAAGAAACAGGGGGCGTCAATGAGGCAAGCTAGGCAATGACCAGCAAGAAGAGGACACCAACAAAAAGGCAACTCCATCCCAAACAACAACAAAAATAAAAAATCTATGGTAAAGCCAGGTGACTCGGTCATAGGGCACCATGAGTCTCATGGGATCACGCAACTAAGCCAGGAACCAATCGTGGCATCCCAAAGGAATGGCTGGACCAGTGGCAGAAAGCCAAGTCAAAGGCAAAGCCAAGGACCATAACATGCAAATGGCCCTGCACAAAGCAGGAGACCAGGTATGCAGTGTGTATGCCTACGAGGCAAAGCTTGGCAACGGCCAGTCAAAACGCAGATGCTATAAATGGCAACATGAACTCAGTCAGCAAAATGTTGATGGAACAAGTCCAGATTTATTTATTTTTTATCAATAAAATTTTATTGTATTTAAATAATTTTTATTTTTTATACTTTATGTTTATTAGGTTTCTTCAAAACATACATTTGAATTTCTGACACAGCACATAAGGATATGCATTACAATGAGGGTGCCACTCCTCTTAATATAAACAAACTAAATACAAAGTTTGTTAAATGTGCTCATCCACAAGATAAGTCTTTGGAGGTACCACCAAAAAAACAATCCTAATAATATGAACATAAAAGCACTGCTATGTAATTAAGTCCATGAGTTGCATGTATATTAAAAGTCAAAGTAATTTAATAATATTGTCTTCAAAGTCTCTGGTTTCTGTCTGGAATCAATATGGACATGCAATAACTTAGTAATTCAGCCTGTTTAGGCTATAACCTAAAAGATTTGTGGCAAAGCAGTTAAACACACTGTCTCCAAAGTAGTTTTGCCAACAATTTAACTCTGCTAGAATTTTAAACCTCCAAACTTTTACCCGATAAACTAGACAGGTACACTATTGACAGAAGGAATAAACAGTGTTCTAGAGTGGTATAAAAAGCAAACCATTAGTCTAATCCCACAGTCCTAATGATTTTCTTCTTCCTCCTCCTCGAGTCTGTCGCTTCTGTTCTGAGAGCCCGATCTGGGATATTTTCCGGGTCCATTTTAATGCCTCTGCAGGATCCAAAATATGAATTATCTTCCACTATATGCAGGCGAGCTGGAAATATCAGGCCGCGGCGGGATCCTAGCTCTCCTCAAGAAGGGCCCAATTCCATCAAACCCCTTCTTTCATCCTCGTCAGCGTAGTTAAGATCCGGACAAAGATTCACTTGCTGCCTTTCACATAAATACAGGTTACTCACCTGTAACAGGAGTTCTAGGAATGGTATATGTTGTTCATCCACACTCATTGGCAGTATCCTTGCCGCTTTAAATCTTGCCGGAAGGTCTTCAAGCTTGCTCCTCCCACCCACCGGTGGTATAACTCGGCTCCCGCCTCCCATGACGCCAGATCTGGCCCGCTGGAAGCTCAGGCTAAAGGCCGGCCGAGGTCGGTGGGAATGTAGGGATGAACAACATATACCATTCCTAGAACTCCTGTTACAGGTGAGTAACCTGTATTTCTAGGGACATGGATATGTTGTTCATCCACACTCATTGGCAGACTCCTAGCAGTTCTCCGGGAGGAGGGAGGCAAGACGCACACCCCCATATACTTACTTGGGAAAGAGAGACTGGAGAACCGAGGCCCCAAACCAGCATCCCGGCGTGACTCAAGGTCGATGTGGTAGTGGGTAATGAAGGTGTTTGCTGACTTCCAGGTAGCAGCCCTGCAGATTTCCTGGATAGAGGGCCTGGAAGCAGCCACTGCTGCAGCAGTATGGCGGGTAGAATGAGCTCTATCCTCTGGGAGGCCTCCATGCCCGCTAATCCTATAGCAGAGATCTATGCAGGAGGTTACCCACCTGCTTATCGTCCGCTTGGCTGCAGGTCTGCCAGATGCGGCTTCAGCGTAGGGTGACAAACAGCTGACAATCCTCTCCTCGGCCTCAGCCGCAGCCTTATAAGCGAGCGCCTTCTAGGATCCAGAGTATGGAGCCTATATTCGGCCTCCGAGTGTGATTGGGGTAGAACACCGGCAGAGTCAACACCTGGTTAAGGTGAAACTCCGACACCACCTTGGAAGGAATTTCGGGTGGGGGCGCGGGACAACCTTGTCCCTGTGGAGACCAGGTAAGGAGACTCGATGGAAGGCGCTGGAGCTCCCATCCTTCTGGCTGACGTGATAGCCACCAAGAAGGCGGTCTTCCACGACAGGTGAGAGAGAGAGCACACCTGCATAGGTTCGAATGGCTTGCCCATGAGCTTTGCCAGTACCAGCAGTAGATCCCACGGAGGTGGGGGTTCCCACTGGAGGAAATGTGATCAAGGCCTTGAAAGCGCCAGACCACCTTCTCCTGCGCCATCGACTGCTTCCCGGCCCGCGCCTGTAAGCAGAGATGGCTGCCAGGTGCACCTTAGGGTCGAGCCTAAGCCCTTGACTAGAAAGGGACCATAAATAGTCCAAGATGCTTGCCAAGGAACAGGAGGAAGGGTCCAAGCCTTGCTCTGACACCAAATGGAAAACCTTTTCCATTTGAAGGCATAGCATTTTCTGGTCGACTCTCACGGACGCCTCAACTACATTGAGGACCTCGTCGGAAAGACCCAAAGCCTGGAACCTGCTAGCCAGGAACCAGGCCGTCAGGTGCAGGGATTGAAGGTCCGGATGGAACACCTTCCCTGATTGACTGAGAGCAGGTCCGGGCGAGCTGGAAGCTGCCAGCGGAGTCCTGGAGCTGAGACTGAGGAGATCTGGTACCAGAACTGGCGAGGCCAGTCTGGGGCTATCAGAATCACCTGCGCCTTGTCCCTCCTCCGCCTGAGAAGCACCTTGTGGATCAAGGGAAATGGGGAAAGGCGCAAAGAGGCCCGGGTCCATTGCCTCGAGAAGGCATCCCCTGCAGCGAGCCCCTGCTGAGGGGGCGGGCATGAAACAGACTCAGCCTGCCTCCATGGAGGCAAACAGGTCCACCTGAGGGTGCCCAAAGGGAGAACAGATGCTGTACTACCTCCGGCAGGAGAGACCACTCGTGAGATGCAGCCCCTATCCGGCTCAGGGCATCGGCCAGGGTGTTGGAGGCTCCTGCCACGTGAATGGCTAGGAGATCCGCCTCCAGGCTGCGCCACGAGTGACCAAATGCGGAGAGCTTCCTTGCATAGAAGCATGGAGCGCGTCCCGCCCTGGCGGTTTAGATAGTACATGTGCCTTGTAGTGTCCGTCTGGACTCGGACCACTTGACCCGGAGGAACGGAGCAAAGGCGGTGAGAGCTAGCGGACCGCCGGAGCTCCAGCAGGTTGATGTGGCATCGACTCCGCGGGACCAGAGGCCATGAGCCCGGTGTTCCCCAGATGGGCACCCCAACCCATCAGAGAGGCATCGGTCGACAGAGAGACCGCTCGGCTCGGGCGGACGAACGGGATGCCCTCCTGCAAACGATCTGAACGGTCCACCACTGGAGAGCTGCCCATCCCCTGTGTCACCGGCTACAAGCTGGTCCAAGGACGCAGCGCCAGACCACTGGCTGGCCAGTCCCCACTGAAGGGACGCATGTTCCAGCGGGCCCAATGGACCACGCTGGTACAGGCCGCCATGAGACCCAGGAGGCAGGAAGTCCGGGCAGGCGCAAATGCAACCAGAAATGATCGGGCAAAGGAGGAAAGAACCTCGCCCTGTCCGCCGGAGCCGCGCCTGGCTCGAGAGAGTCGAGCTGCGCCCGATGAATAAAATCACCTGCTTCGGCTCGAGTTCCGACTGGCCTCGCTTGATAAGGAGGCCCAGTTGAGAGCAGACCTGGAGGGCCAGATCTCTGGACCACTCCGCCTCCTTCCTGGAGGGAGCTGCTATCAGCCAGTCGTCCAGGTAAGGGTACACCCGGACCCTCGGCGCCGCAGAATGCTGTCACCACTGCCATGCATTT
This sequence comes from Neoceratodus forsteri, assembly GCA_016271365.2. Lineage (NCBI taxonomy): Eukaryota > Metazoa > Chordata > Ceratodontiformes > Ceratodontidae > Neoceratodus > Neoceratodus forsteri. The sequence continues at coordinate 416,750,153 of CM057452.1, read as the reverse complement.
GGTGAAGACCCTGGGAGCTGGAGACAAGCCGAAGGGCATGGCTTGGAATCGAGAGAGATCCTTCCGCTCGGAGCGAAGGAATCTCTGGTGAGACGGACGGATAGGGACGTGGAAAACGCGTCCTGCAAGTCCAAGAGAGCAGAACCACGCCGCGTTCCAAGGATGAGTATTATCTGAGCCAGAGTGACCATCCTGAAGGTTCGAGACTTAGGAACTTGTTTAGGTCGTGTAGGTCGAGAATGGGCGCCAGCCCCGTCCGTTCGGAACCAGGAAGTACCTGGACACAAACCCTGGGTCTGAAGGAGGGTCCACCACCTCTCTTACCACCTCCTTCTGGAGGAGGAGAGCCGGCGTCGGCCTCGACGAGCCGCCAGTGAGGCTGGGGATCCAAGCCCCGAGGCGAAGGCTCTGAAGGGCGGTGCCTGCTCAATTCCAGAGGCAGGCCTCTTCCCACCACCTCCAAGACCCACCTGTCCGTGGTAACAGCGGACCAGGCGGAACGGAAGTGCTGGAGCCGCCCCACGGGGACCCAGGGTAAGGTGGACGGGATGGGGCGCACACCCTCAGCCCGTCACTGGGCAGGCTTGGAGGAGGGACCGGCCGAGGGACCTCCTGGCCTTCTCCTGCCTCCTGTTAGAGGAAGCCGGCGGTTTGGGTTTGGAATGCCAGGCGAGCCTGCTGGCCCTGGACGCTGTTGGCCGGGCGCCAAAGGCCAGAAGGACGAAAGGGCTTAGGCTGTGGTTTGCGCCTTTGTCCTTCTGAGGAAGAGACCGGAGTCCAAGGTGGCATTGGACTCTCGATCCTCTGCAGGTGACCTTCCACCCCAGGGTCAAGAGGTCAGTCCCAAAAGGAACATCCGCCAACTTGCTGGGTATCCGGTAAAGGTGGATATCCTCAGCCACGCCTCACGACATAGCCACTGCGGCCGCCACCGATCTGGCACATGAGTCCCCTACATCCAAAGCAGTCTGGAGCTGCTGTTTGGCCACTACCCTGCCTGGTCCCGCCCTGCTTAACCGTAGTCTGCAGATCGGAGGGAGAGATGAGGATGACCTCATCCAGGGAGCCCAACAGGGCATGAGAAAATGTGCCATAGGGGCGGCCAGACTGGCCTAGCGAAGGCCGAGAGAGGACGCAGCGTAGACTTTTCGCCCGACATAGTCCAATTTCTTGGACTCCTTGTCAGGAGGTTTGTCCACATCCTGGCGTTGCCGGTAGCGCGGCAGCTGTCGTGTAACCCCTCAGCAGAGGGGTGTTCAAACGGACAAGAACCGGTAGGGACCGCATACTTCCTGGCCATCCTGGCGGGCGCAGGGCAGGAAGCAGGGCGCTGCCAAAGTTCCAGTGCTGGACCCACTATGGCCTCGGCCACCGGAAGGCCTCCGTCGGAGAATCCCTCGGTCCAGAATCTCCGTGAGGATACCTGGCCCGTTTGGAAGCGGGTTCGAGCTCCATCGGTAGACTCGAGATGAGCCGGAAAGGTCTAGGAAGGGCGGCCGGCTGATAGTCCATTGGCTGACCTCCTGAGGCTCCAAGTCCAGTCGCTTGGAGAAGAAGGAGGAATCATCTTCGGACTCGGAAGAGGTCCTCGAAACTGCCTCTGGCCTGAGCCACCCTTCACCTGCCGAGTCGGTCGGGAGTGAGGGTAACTGACAACCGATGGGGTAAACCCTTAGCCGACCGAGAATCCTTGGTCGGGCCCCAGATGGTGGCTGTGGGCGGAGGTTCCAGCTTCGGTGGAGCAGACTGGTTTTGGCGAACAACCCGGCCTGGGTATAGGCTCCTCGGGCAAGTCGGGGGTTGTGTCGGCCGGTTCCGGTGACAACACTTAATGGCGAGAAGCGCGGTCGGCTTATTCCGCCAGGAGGAGCTGTTGCAACATAAGGTCCCTCGTACCGTCGGCGTAATTCGCGAAGCCTCCCTCATCCAGGAGGAGGAGGCGAGAGCCAGCCGACGGCCGCAGCTTACTGCAGTGCGAGACCGAGACCCGCCTATGGCGGTGGGAGCGGCTGGACGCGGAAGAGGTCGAGACCGAGACAGAGTCCCGAATTTCCAGATTGGTTGCAGGAGGTGTCGGCGAACCAGCACTCCCTTCGCTCGGAAGGTCCATCGAGGGCTCCGGAACCGGAGGCACAGGCGGCCCACGGATCCTCAACTCCTCCGGGGAACCGAGAGGGAATCTCGGCTGCTAAAGGCGACAGCCCGTCAATGGATCGAGAAAATCTCGACTTCATCAGTGGAGTCTCGGTCAACTGACCTGGAGGGGACACCGTGAGGCCAGTGGCGAGCGAGCAGTCGACCCGAAGCCGGCGGTCGGCGGCCGAGAAAGGACCTTTCGCTCCCAAGGCGTCGGCAGGAGGGACTTACCCTTGTCCCTCTTTTGGACCGAGAAAAGGTCCAGCAGGCGCAGAGCCCTTCTCCTTTAGTGGAGAGGGACAGACAAAGCTCCTTAAAGGAAGCGTCGTAGGAAGAACCCAGAGAGGCGGGGATAAATGCGCGGCGAGGAAGATACGGCCCGCGCACGCCTCCTCTTGCGGGCGACCATCGCTCGAGCTGATCCGCCCGAGCCGCGCTGGCCAGACACCGCCAACCGGGCCTCCTTGGACTTCACCGAGGGAACGCTTCTCGGGACGCCCAGTTGCAATCGGGCAGCACGGTCTTCGAGAGATGAGGCCGAGAAAGATGAGCACAGGTCGCAAGCCTGCGGTCGTGCTCAAGGCCTAAACAGTAGACACACGTGGAGTGTGGATCCGTCCGAGACATCTTCTGCCCGCATGGGCATCTCCGAAATCCGGGAGTCGATTTATCCACGCCAGCGCGCGGGGATCGAAGACTGAAGTCTTTTGCAAAATATTATTTTTAAATCATAAGCGGAGAAATAGGAACCAGTCACAACGCAGGCGTTAAGGAGGGAACCTGAGCTTCCAAGCGGTAAGGAAGATCTGGCGTCATGGGGCGGAGCCGGAGTTATACCACCCGGTGGGTGGGAGGAGCAAGCTTGAAGACCTTCCCGGCAAGATTTAAAGCGGCAAGGATACTGCCAATGAGTGTGGATGAACAACATATCCATGTCCCTAGAACAAGACTTTCTTCTGCCTGACCAGGCCAAGAAGGCAGTCCTTGAACCCACTCCATCGAAGACCATCACTATTGTTCTAGGAGCTTCTGGATTCACGTGTCATGCCACGCATTGCTACCCGATAGGCTTTTGTATATGCAATGGCCTATTTTCCAAAGTCTCCAAACTGTAAGTCCAACAGTCTCTCAAAAAGACTGAGATTACCTCCTTTGCTGCGCTCAAGGTACCCCCAGCATCCGAATGTTATTTGTCATTGCCTGGTTTTCTAAGGATTCCAGACTAGCTTTTAGGTGGACGTTCTCCTTAATTAAATGAGCCGTGGCTAGCTCAAGGCTGCTTCAGAGCTTTTTGCTTTCCACTGTTTCCGTTTGCACAGCTACCATATCTGTTTCCACTTTGCTCACTCTGTTAGTTAACAAATCAAATTTGTCTGATAAACCGTTGACTGAGCAAATAAGGGTGTGATTTTTGCCCCAGACTCTGCAGCGTTTCCTCTCTGTTCTCTGTAGTGGCTGAATCTCCGAGAGCCGGCCTTGTGGTTAGAGGGCCCGGAAGAGTTTTGCTTTTTTCTCTTTGCTGCTGCTGTCTATCCTTTCGAGGATTCCCCATATTTATGTTCGATTGTTCTTGTACCCTTATGTCAGTAAAACTAGAATTTGGTGTCCCCAAAGTATGTTAAAGTTGGTTGATTTTCACTCGTGGTCTAGAAAGTGATTTCCTATGCCACCATCTTGCTCGGGCTCCATAGCAGCCCCTATTGTATTAAAATAATAAAGACATACATACAGTCAATGTCACAGTAAGCGAAGTTAACAAAAAAACATTACACAACATCACTCCTATTAAAGTTAATCATTTGGAATATTAAAAATACTAACTTAGAATTATTGCAATTAAACAATTATAACCTTAGTAACAAGATCATACTATAGATCATCAAAATGGGATTAACATAAGAAAGATTGACCATTTACCTTATTTCTTAAAGTTTCACCGTAAACTCTATGTATCCTTCCCTTGTTTTCTTTTCTGATTTGATGGTTAATAACACAATACCCTGGTAAATCTAAAAATAGCAATAATTGAGCTTTGTGAAAGTAGAGAAAAGAAGAAAAGAGAAAGATCGAAAGAAGGAAAAAGAAGCAGAAAATCAGTGAAAAAGAAAAGAGAAGGGTGCCTTAAGTGTATTGACCTAGAGCAAAGATTTTGTAAATCCTTCCCCATTTAGAATTAAAACTATTGCCCTGTCCAACCATAAAATGAGCTAGTTTTCCCAGATGAAGGATTTCCAAACATTCACTTCTCCACTCTGTTATGTATGGAACCTCGTTTTCTATCAATAATGAAGTATAACATTTTAACAGATGTGGAAATAAGATGAATAGCAAATCTTTGTTCCTGGACTAGGATTGCTGTTCATCAAAGTGACCTATGAGACAAGTTTCAGCTGTGAATCTGTCTTTAAGACATTCTACGTTTCTAAGCCTATGACCTATTCCTTCCCACAAGGTTTTGACTTTGCTACAATCCCAAAATACATGGAACAAATTGGCATTGCCAACCTTACATTTTCACAGGTAGAAAGGCCCGTAGTCCCATTTTGTACAAGTGCAAGGGGTATAGTATAGGTTATGAATGGTTTAAACTGAATAAGCTTCAAGTTGATAGTTTTAAAGGTCTTCAGAGACACAGTCCAAATCTTTAAACAATCCCAATTTTGTACATCCTTCTCCAGAATATAAGACCATCACCTAATATTATCTGTATCAGTACCTCTAACTGTATCAATCCATAAGCGATAATAGCCAGAGATGGAAGGTCTTAACGTGAGTGTGCAAAAAAGGATTTAGTATTTCATTTAAATCTATTTTTGTAGATCATTATTGAAAAAGTTGAGAATGGAATTAGTCATAGCCATTATATTTATCTAGGTTATGTGAAGATAAATCATAACTCCAGTACAGGATTTAAGTTTGGTATTTACTACCAAATCCTTGATGGTGCAAATTCTACCTAATTGCCAGTCTTGGAGTCTGATTACTGTATTGTTAATTAGTATATTAGGATTCCCCATAAGGGTTGTGAGACTGAGTATTTAATATCCATGTGAAGAAGTTGCTGTCCTATATGTAGAAGTCTGATGTTGTCCCCAGAATTTTATTATATAAAACTTTCTTAGGTTTTGAAAATAGTAGAGCAGCTACCTTAATGTCCTGTTTCTCGGCTATATCTCTTTCAATCTGCAACCATTCAGGAATTTTATACGTGTACAATGTAATTTACTTAATAAATATTCAAGTATTCTGAATGTTAGCTTGATTGATTCTTTTAAACAATCTGTATCTGTCTCTGAGCTCACTTGTTGTAATGTCTGTCTGTATACAATCTATGTGACGTGGAACCTTTGTAAATTCGTCTGTGACTCAAAGGTACTCTCTGAATATGTAATAAATAAATAAAAATAAATAAATAAATTTCACCCCATTCTCCATAAGTGTAAACCATCTAACAGACTGTGAGATTCTACATGAGAGATAATAAAGATACAAGTCTGGGAATTTGATGCCTCCATTACTTTTAAGCCTGGATAACTTATTGTGAGCCATTCTGCACCTCTTGTAACTCCAAATAAACTTGTTAATGCTTCTATAAACCACTTGTTAGAATAAAAAATGGGATAATTTGAAACAGAAATGAGACCTGTGGCAAAATATTCATTTTAATGGCTTCTATTCTTTCCCAAAAACCCAGAGGTAAACAATTCCATTTAGCCAAACAATTAGAAACATTTGTTTTGAGAATCTTTAGATTATTATTGATCATTTTGTCTACTGATCTGAATATTTTAATTCAAGATAATATATACCTTCATTTTCCCATCCATAGCCAAATGAATAATGTCATGCTTGTTGCAGTATCTATTTAAGCGGTAGAAAACTGGATTTTTCCTTTATTTAACTTATAACCAGAAACATTTCGAATTCTCCAATTATAGCTAATATTTTAGGAATAGATTTTGGGGGTTTGTATAGATATAAGGACATCATCAGCATACAATGATGCTAGATGTTGTGTTAAGTAATGGAAATACCTTCAATGGTATTGTCTTGGGAGTTTCTAACCAGTGGGTCTAAAAGTAAGATCAAAAAGTAGCAGGGAGAGGGGCAGCACTGTCTAGTACCCTATAGCAAGTGGAAAGTCTGGGAGATCAATCCATTTATTACGACTGAAGCCAATAAGTTCTGGTACAATATCTGAACCCACTTGGAAAACCATATAATGTCAAAGTATTAAATATATGTGGCAAAAGAACTCCATCAAATGCCTTCTCAGCATCTAATAGAGAAGACCTGCAGCTACCTTAGAATTATTATGCATATGAATTAAGTGAAAAATCTTCCTTGAATTGTCAGCTGCAATTCTACCTTTTATAAAACCTGTTTGCCTTGTATCTACCAACAGAGGTATAACTTTGACATCCATGTTAATCAATGATATTAGTCTGTAATTTTTGCATTCATCTGTGTAGTTCCCACTTTAGGGATGAGTGTGATTAAGCTCCTCATCATGGTAGGAGGTAAATTACCCTAACCCATGCTTCCTCATACACTCTGAGCAATATTGGAGAAATGATTTCATTAAACCTATGAAAAAGTTAGACAAAATCCATCTGGACCAGGGGCTTTGTTTTTCTTGATGGACTTTACAGCTGATATAATTTCTTCCTCTGTGAGAGGACTGGCTAATAACCATTTGTCACTGTCAAGTACTTCAGGCAATGGTATACCTTGACAAAATTTGGACAAGTCCTCCAAAGAAGGGTAGTGGTTACTATGATATAATTTTTAATAGAAGTTGTTAAATGCTTTATTAATTTTAGCTGGATCTGTTAACAAGGAATCCCCTTCTATTTCTCTGATTTTATTTAGTCTAGTATTCCTTTATTTTGCTTAAGTCTTATAGCCAGTATCTTAGTAGCCCTAGGTCCTGAACCAACATAATTGAGCTTAGATCTCTGAATGGCAAACTCAGCTTCCCTCTAATTAGTCCATGGTATTCATGGTATTCGGTTTATACCTGGATCAAATAGACCAATTGTTTACAGATTCATCTAATAAGAAAACTTTTCTACTTCTTTAATTTTAATTAAAGCTGTTCTTTCTACTTTGCTTTTCTTTTTAATAGCTGAGAGCTACTAATAAGAATCCTTAAACAGCATTTAAAGTATTCCCATGTATTTGCGGATTATCAGCCCAGAAGTTCGAAATTTCTTTTCCATTCTATCAAGATAACCTTTGTCGTCTAACAAAAATTATTAATTCTCCATCGCTTTGACACTGTTATTGGATTACATTCAGAAAAAGAGAGCATTACTGGTGAATGATCCAAGATGACCTGTTCCAGAATTTCTGTATTAGTTATTCAGTCTACTATAGATTTAGGTACATAGATTTGATCTATTCTAGACCTGGAGTGACAAAACTCTGACCAAAAAGTGTAAGATTTCTCTTTAGGATGAAAACCTCCAAGCAGCTAGGAGACCCAGATTGGAAATCAAACTACCAAGATCTCTGTCTGATTTATTGGTTCTATATCTGGAATTGGATCTATCCAGTAGTGGGTCTAATGTACTATTGGTATCCCTGCTAAGAATACTATACTTCCCAAAAGAAAGCAACGCGGAGTTCCGTTCAGTGAATATCTACGTGTGAGTTGGTTGTGGGTCCATAGACATTCACTAAGGTAATGTCTTCCATGTCCAGTTTCCCATTTACAATAATATAATGACCCTCAGGATCAGTAATGGCCACCTCCATATGAAAGCTCAGTCCCTTTTAAAGAGTATGAGCACTCCAGCCTTTTAGAGTTAATTCCTGCACATGTATCTGTCCGACCCACTCCCTTTGCATCAGTTTAATATATTCCCCATGCAAGTGAGTCTCCTGTAAAAAAACTATTGAAGGCTTGAGTTTCTTGAGATGCCTTAATACTGTATATCTTTTTATTTTGTGATTTAGGCCTCTGACATTCCATGACATGAGATTAAAATTCCTTTACTATCCATTTTTGAAAATAAAAATAATTTGTAGGATTCCCAATACCAATCCCACAAAAGAGAAAAACACATAAGGACACTGGTGATGAGTATGTTTCTTAATAAGGCATAGAAGTGAATAAGGAAAAAAGAAAAAATGGATAGTTCAAGAGAAGTAGACAAATTGCCCTTTCAAATATCTTGAGACAGATCCCCTACCTCATCCCATTCCTAGTCTATTCCTGAATGCGGTATGGCAGCCATCACTTAACCAAAGCGTCCCCTACCCCACCCTCACCACTACACATCATTAACTCATTACCTCCTGGGCGGCCATTTTGTGTCAGGTAAACAATGGATAGTTCGGACTTCATATGGAGCTACTGGAGGTAATGAGTTAACAATAGATATTACTTATGGTATGAACACAGTGAGCCAATATACTATTTAAAAGAAGAATAAAAATTCAACCATTAAAACATTCAGCTTATCAAGTTTTGTAATGTAATACTCAACATCTTAAGTAAGTCAGGAGATGAATCCTAATAAAACCACTGGCCCCATGGAAGCGGAGGCCAGAGAACAAAACTAAGATCCGACCAAGGCATCCTGGAGGACAACTGCTCCAGCCACAAAGTCAGGTCAAAAGCAAAGAATAGAAAAACCATGAAAACAGCCATGCATAAAGCAGGAGACTGCAAACATAGCAAGTAAGATGATGAGGAAAAGGAAGCATGCCAAAAATGTGTAAACCTCAGCTCAATAGCAAGACCATCGACGAGGCAAAGAAAAGCACTGACAAGCCGAAGGCCGGGCATGAGGCTAAGAACTAAGGAAGGCATTCTAGAGCATGGCTGGACTGAGCAGAAGGCCAAGTCGAAGGCAGAGCCAACGACAGAAACATGAACACAGCCATGCACACAGCATGGGACCAAACATGGAGTGCGAACATCAGCACAGCAAAGCCAGGAAATGACCAGCACAAAGAGGAATGCAGAACAAATAGCAACTCCAGCCCAAACAGCAGAGCCAGTGCTGAGACAAAGTCAGACACCACAGCCCAATGGAGTCTTGAGCCCGTATTAACAGGGACTGGGCTATTAAGCCAGAAACTGACCTTGGTGTCAAAAATGGTCGGAAATGCTGTAAAGGTCATAGATATGACCAGCACTTGCCACCTCAATGAAGCAATGCAGCTACGAGTGGAGACCCATACGGAAAGGTGGGCCAACAAGCCACCAGCAGGACCCCAGACAGCAGTGGAGACCAGCAGGCTCCATGACAGGAAGACCATCAACAGCCAACATCCAGTGATGATAATGCAGTAGGAAGCATCAGCAGCACAGAAAACACGGACCATGTGTAAGCAGAAAAATATACCCACATCGCCAAGCACAGTAGATGAAGGCTTGCAAACCACACAGCAACGAAGTCCAAGGAGGAGTTGTTCAGTCCAACATTCAGTCGGTGGAAAAGAAAAGAACTCATGAAGTTTGGTGCTGCCCAAGTTATACAGGCTCTGACAGCGTCGTCATTGTGGATGGTCCGTTAGGCAAAGTTTCTGGACAGGACCAATACTGATGACATCTACGTTCCATAGGTGTGGCTCACTGAAGGAGATATCCACAAGAAGATATTGGATTTTACCACACCTCTGTGTGGCATACCTTGATAAACCATTCAAGCTTTGGTATATTTGGTATCCCACACCTGAAGTGTGTGTTACATATAACTTCCCAATACAGTATTCTATAGTATGCTACATGCTTAATTGTCTCTAAATTTATCAACATTTTTCAAAGTGGCAAACTTACTTTAAAGATACAACTACAGAGCACTTTTCTCCCAAAGTTACCAATTCCAGGTTCACATACATGGTACCTACTTCTAAAGTATGCCAGATGTTCAGGACTTTTGAATGGAAGGTCCGCTCAGACTTTTATTCTGTTTACCTGTGTAGTCTGTAGGCATGAACAGTGATTGCCTCTATTGCACCTGCTAATTTCATCAGGATTTAAATGTAAACAAAGGTACTTGTATCTGGTGTGAAATCCTGCTCGTCTCCACTGCAAGGTCATGACCTGACACATGTAAAGCATCCTGGAATTTTATGAAGTTTTGTGCTAAAGCCTGCAGTAGCTATACTGTATTAGTTAATGCTGTTGATGTCCTCTGCAGTCCCTATGTGCTTGTCTTAATGCTGGCCATGAAATATTTCAAGGCATAGTAAGTGCCCTGCTGTTTTATGTAGTTTTAAGTGTAACTGACTTAGAAAAAATGCTTTGAGAGAATACAAGGACTTCACAAGACATGTAACAGATCTGAATGAGAGTATAACTTCTGCTGGAGTTTGCTGGTATGCATCAACTCCCATGATGCCTTGCATGAGTGGTATCATGACCTCTGCAATACAGACAAACAAGTTCTTACACCAGGGCAAAACAGACTGAAGTAACTTCATTTATATCTAAATTAGGATGACTTAAGGTGATGCAAAACAGGAATCACACTTTATGCCAACAAACCACACAGGTATACAGTCAATAGGTTGAGGGACTTTCCCTTTAATTCATAACCAGAATCCTTAGAATATATCACTATATCTATATGGTTATTTCCAATTCCTACAAATGTGCTACTGTCCCAAGGCATGAGCATTAATGGTGCCAATGGATTTTTCTGACCTATACCTTTCTGAAGAAACAGAGGTCTAAATACAGTGCAATACTTAAAATTCCATCAGTGTGCCACTGCTTTGACACACAGGTGAATAGCCTAAAATAAAAAGGCCGACCTCAGACATAAATCATATATCAATCACCGGAGGCTGTTGAGCCTGAGCACAGCGGTCGCTAGGAAAGAAATAAAATGAAGTACTTTATTAGTGGTTTTAACCAGCGGGTGCTATATAATTGAAAATTGAAACTTTAGAGAGATACAATAGGAACCAAGGAAAGACAAAGGGTCACAAGATGGAATAAAAAGCAAAAATACTTATGGACCCCTGCCATGAGGTCTGTGCAAGGCCGCAATGTTACAAGAGGAAGATGTGAGTGGAGAAGAGAGCTGCAATCCTTGGGCCTTAAAATCAGCAGGCTCATCATGCGGTGTCTGGACTGTCAGAAAAATTTGACTCCTTGACTGCCAGAGTTACTACTATAGAAGCAGAGGTTAAAGTAATAAAACTAGAAGCTTCAGAATCTCAAATGCTCGAAGCAGCCATGGGGACCTCAGCCAATTTAATAAAGGAAAATACTCATCTAAGAGCCCAAGCTTGAAACACTGAAAATCAAGCCAGGCCGCAAATCTTCATATTATTGGGATCCCTGAAAGAAGTGAGGGGGACCATTTAATTCTATTCCTCCCAGACAGGCTGGAACAGCAATTGGGGCAACCCTTTTTGGACAGACACATTCAGATTCAGAAGGCCTATCAAGTGCATCCAGAGGCAGGCAAACTAACAGAGGCCCCTAGAGATATAGTGGCAATATTGGATGGCATCAGTTCAAGACATTTCATAATTAGCCCTAGCCAGACAGAAAAAAATCTTGCTTTCTGAGGGAATCCAGGTGCAGCTTTACCCAGATTTGAGTTTTGCCACCCGACAAAGGAAGAACGCTACAACAGCGTCAGGGCTGTACTCCGAGAGGCACAAATCCCACATAATATGTTTTCCAGCTGCCAAGCTGTATATTGTGCATGACGGAAGGTCATATCTTTTCAGACCCAGCCTAAGCTCTGAAATGGGCTCCAAAAGCACAAACCACTGCAAAGACACAGAGGCTCAATGGATCAATCGGACCTAGATGAAGCTGATGAGGGGAGACCTGATCGTATTACATAGGATTAAACAGTTGGCTTACAGTGAGTGACACTATGAGGAGAATAGCTAATAAATATACCCCAGATTCTTTGGTTAACTCTGGTTAAATCTCAATGTCTAACTATACATGAACAATTTACAGCTGATTGTTCAAAAGATGAAACTGTGATTGAAATAATCCTATAAGGTCAGCTAGTTGGAGCTATTCTGGTTAAGGTTTACTGCACTTTGACCACGGAGTCTTCGGCACGCCACTGTATCTATGTTAAGATTTTACTGTTAAAGCCCTAGAAAGTACTTTTATAACAGGGGATAATGTTGTAGTTTCAGTTTAAAGTTCTGATGTTACCAGATTGGTGCCTTTTGTCGACAGAAGCATGAACACTCATCTCCTTAACTGAGGAGTTGGTATTTGTATACCTTTTAGGATTAAAATAGAATTTAAATAACATGCAGCTCATGGGCTTATGAATAGCAAACAAAGTCTAAATAATACGTTGAATTATTGTGGGGTTTTGAAAACCCTCAGGATGTATCTAATAGAAACAGTACGAATCTCTTAACATGCTTGTATTAAGAGGTGGTGCCCTCCGTTGGAATATAGAATGCTAAATTTCTTATGTACTGTATCGGAATTTTCTTAACTGTATGTTAATGGTAAGACCAAAAACATAAAGTAAAAAATAAAAAATAAATACATCAATCACCAAAAGAAAAAAAAGTGGCAGTTTTCAGCAAAATCATTTATACACTTAAGTTGCACAATGCTGGCAGGAAGTCAATCCTAACCTCATTACCCAGCTCTACAGACGGAGCTGGAAGATTTTTAACCTGTTGCACATTTAATTATTTCCTTTAGCTCCACAAATCCAAGCTAAAATGCATTAGATTTACCTAAAATAGAACAATATTTGCATTCCTGAAGGCAGCTCAGAACCTTTGTTGAATCAAAGACTACATTAAGCACTTTTGTCTAATTATTAAAATTTCCTTGGAATTCAGTACAGTGCACATTATTTGCATATAATGCATGCTCTTTTTCTTTTCAGTCCTATATTTATCCTGTTGAAGCTGGTCCCTTCCTCTAAGGTTCCACCAGTGACCATCCACCCCATCGGTTCCTATGGCTCACCCATCTGGGGTGCCGGTGAAAGACTGGCATCTCTACCTCCCAGTTGGTAGGCATTCCACCTCCCCAGTTGGAGAACAATTGGGCATGGGGCTCATGATGCCAGAGCTTTCTTCCTAGCGGTTGCACATAGTTTTCCACTTTCCCCCTCTCCAGGGCAGCTTCAGTCAGGGCTCCCAATCACACATGCAAAGAGTGCCAGCATGAAAGTGGCCTGTGCTTATGTGCCAGTGAGCCCTGCTACTACATACTACCTGCGGTGATCAAAAGTAGCCATGGATTGGACAGCACTACCCTCCCTCCTTCCCCACAGACTGGGGTGCCCATCTCACTAGCGAGCTTTCTGCTTGCCTGCAATAAGCTCAGGCTCAGGGTGCAAACCCATGTTGCCAGACAGCAAATGGTTCCCGAATAACTGTACTATTGGTCCAGCCCCTTACGCATGTGTTACTTAAAAATAAATTGCTGCACTGGTATCAACCACATAGGAAGCAATAAAACACTACTGATGGCGGCTGTTGGGAAATACAGGCACTCCTCTGGTGTGTGCTGAGGAACGAGGCTGCAGACAGAGTGCTCCTCAGCACACACCCCAGAAGTACACTCCAGAAGTGTCTATATCTCTCAACCGAATGCAGCACCCAGAATGTATTAAAACACTTATCAAATGGCATGGTATTTCCACTTTGCTAAAAATACAGCACCATGCATATGTATAGGCAACATCTTGTGGTCCATGGCTGTTTTAACTGTGTGATCCGCACTCTGCGTAGGTTTTGCTTACATCCAATTTACATTTAGTACCACTGTGCTTGAAGACATCTGATGACTGAGCTACACCCAGCAATACTCCTACAGTGTGCACAGTGAACTGAATCCAGGTTGACAGAACACCATTTACCTGGTAAAATGTTATCCTCACAGGTTTGGTGTAAACTCTCTTATTTTGTGATACATAATGACTGGTAAAAGTAAATACTTTATAAGCTGCTATGTCATCTACTGAAATTGGATTTAGAAAGTCATAAGTATTATTTCACACATGCTATTGGATTCATAGAAAGAAAGTGCATCAGCCATGAACTAGTGAAAAAGAGCGTTCTTTTTGGAGAAAGCGTTTATATTTTCCTAGTTTTCAGGACCATGATTTAGGGATTATAGCTGAAAGTTCTAATTCCCATTTCAACCCCTAAAAGATTTCCTCTGGACTGGATTATACAACATTTGGTAGGTGGGCAAGCTCTGCAACCACTTTGATTCTGCCAAATGGGAATTTGAACTGTTTTGATTCTACTGAAACGGGCTCAGTACACTAAGACTGAGGAGAAATTATGCCACTGGACTTGTTCCATTTTACTGTCTGTTAATTAAGTGCAGCATATTATGATGTTAATTAAGAGAATATTTCCAGGGCCAGTTCTCTTGGGTGGCAGCCAGTAAGTTGTGCTGCCACCAGGGCCTCATACCACATTTGGCCAGCTGGGGCCAAAGGGTCTGATGAACTGGCTCTCAGGGGGAAGTATGGGTGCCAGGCATTCCTGCACCTCTGCTGGCATGGAAACACAATGGTGTTGACTGCAAAGGCAGCCACTTTCCCACCCTACTGCCGGAGGATACTGCCACATGGTGGTTGGGAGGAAAGTAAACTGGGTGGGCTGGATGATATAAAATAAAGGGACATTTGCTTAATACTTTACTATAAAACTTTACTATGGCACATCCTAGGATATCACATCCTTTTATTCACTGTAAATGCTAAATCTTTAAGAAGAAAATGAGCTGTTGGTACAGTCATAGCCACAACTAAGCAATAAGTAGTAGGATTACAGACTATATTGAGCAAGAATTTTGCTAGAGGCACAGAATAGGGAAATGTTTTTGAAAAATAAGACCTCCAGAACAGGAAATACTTTGAGTTGTTGATCGCACTGAGGCAGTGTGCTCGTACTAGTGGAACTAGGAAAGAATGAGTTTATTCTTAGACAGAACAACCACTAGTATCTTCTGACCATTTCCCAAAATAATCTTGTATATAATACTTGAAGCTATATTTTAAAGCTATAAGACTTGAAAATTACCGTTCTGCGTGTGTTTGCTACATGCATATACATGGCGATATGTTAAAAATCACAGGAATTGAAAAAATGTGTGGTGGGAGGGAGTTAAGGTTCAAAACCCTAATGCCACATTTCCCTCCATTTGTGGCATTTTACCCTAACTGGTGCATTAACAAAGTTTTCCATTATCCAGGGAACCAAGATCCTTAGTGAGAGGTTTAAATGCTTCATTGGCAAGCATTTAAACTAGCCAAGGGGGTGACAGTAGGCAGGAAGACACTAATTCCATCCTCCTCACAGGTGAAGCAGTCAGTAGGGAGGACCCTAGGGTTGGGAAATTTATACTAAAACCTAAAACCGAGATAGGTAGAATGGCAGCGATAAGGAAGAATGGGAGTAAAAAGAGAGGAAGGAGGGAAGACATGGGGATAAGAGAGGGAGCTACCAGAAGGAGGTTGCAAATCGTGGAAGGCCATGTGCACAAATGCCCTGCAGCAGGAACTAAAATCCCAGACCTAGTGGCCTTGATGGCAGAGGCAGACCTGGACACTGTTGCTGTCACAGAGAAATGGTACAAGGAGAAACATAAATGGGATATACCAAACCAGGTTACATTCTATTAGAAAAGACAGGGTGGGGGAAAAAGGGTGGAGGGATGGCTGTCTACATCAGGGAGGAAATAAAGCAACCGAAGTTCAGGGAAGTAGGAGGGAGCAGAAGCACTGTGGGTCACCCTGGAGACAGGACATGGCACTGCCATTCACACAGGTGCATCTACAGACCTCCTGCACAAGGGCAGGAGATGGATGGGGTACTACTGGAAGCCATCCAAAAATGACAGCCAAATGTGAAGTGCTGCGGTGGGAGATTTCAATTTGCCTGATGTGGACTGCAGCACCAGTGAACTATTTTATGTATTTTATATCGATATGAAACATTATATGTTTTATACAGATAAATGGCCAGTGTTGTGATATATTAACAATATATCTACTTAGCGGACTCAGAGCTTTCATTTAAGAAAAATTAAGTTTCTAACCCTAATGGTTCCAAAGTTATCACATTTAAAGAAAAAAGCTTTGAACGGTCTAACTCTGGAACTGCTGGGACTAGAAGCTTAATATGTTTTTTTTTACTTTTTCTCTTTATCTCTCCTGTCTGCTCCTCAGAGCCCTCCTTCCGTCCACTCATTTTCCCCATTCCACCTCCGTGGGATCTGCCCCTAGAGTGCCTCCTCTCTCCTCCTGGTCTGGATGGAACCGGGGGCTTTCATCCAGGGCTGCCGAAGGTGTTTTCCGTTTTTCCCTTGGTCCCCTCCCTCCAGAGACGCCAGCGCTAGGATGTCGTCCCGGTGGTGGCATGCTGATGCTGCCCGAGCCTCTCAGCGCCATCGGCGTCCCCTCCCGGCTCCGGCGAGCTGGAGCCGCCTCCATCCTTCCTGATGCCGGTGCTTCCACCGGCGCGGAAGGATGCAGAACTACAGGTGGTTCTTGGTCTCCACCTCTGAAGGAGGAGAGCATCCATTGGGATGCTCAATCCTCCCTCTCCTCCGACCCCGGCCACCTGAGTCCGTTCCCAAACCGGTGCCAGCATAAGCTAATGTTTTTTAAATGAAAGCTTAAAGTCCGCTGTTAAGAAATGGTGTCACTGTGTAACAGTAGTAAATATGTTATCAGTATAAAAAAGACAGTTTTCCAGTTGTATCATATACATATTAACAACACGACAGAACTGTTTTTTTTTATTTTTTATTTTATTTATTATACTTTTTCTGGGTTGGCTCCGTCCTCTCGCCCTAAGTCACATTTAATGTGCCTCCACCTCAGATCACTGTCAGCTCCCCGTCACCCCTGGCTCACCCCAGAGAGGCGGTGCGGCAACTTCCCAAGGTTGCCACACAACTAATATCTAGTTGGGGAGCTGACATTGGAGGCTAGTGGAGACCCCAGGGGAGGCATCGCGGAGATGGACCAGACAGTTGATTTCTTCCCTTTGTGCGCCAGGGTGGGGCGTGCAATGAAGACCAAGCGCTCCGCCCTGAAGGTCCAGACGTCGCTTACTAGCTGCTACCGCAGCCTCCGCTTGGGTGTCACTAGACACCAACATTCACCCTCCCTCCTCGGAGAAGGGGAGCCATCCAAGGATGCTCCATCCTTCTCCCCCGCCAACCCTCTGACAACCTGAGTCCATTCCTGAACCCGGTCGCATGGGATATCCAACCGCTGTGCCAGCAGGTTGCCAGAACTGTTTTTGTAAAATGTTATCGATATACTTCTTCATAAATGATAAAGTATGTTGATATACTTTCTAAAATTGACAGAAAAATTTCATGATGGTTTTAAAAGAGTAAAATAAAAAGAATTAAGAAAATCATAAGTGTTATTTTGGTACTAGTCCCCATAATTTAACTGGTATCTACAGTATGTGTGTCATACCCATAAACATTCATCATATACCTTAATCGGTTTATGTGATAGGCAGTATTTTATCTCTAATAAAAACAACACTGCAAAACCACCCAACATGAAAAGGGTAACGTAACATCAGAGCGACTACCACAAACAGCAACAGTCGCTATGTTTTCCAACAAAACAAAGAATAAAAAATTTTGTAGTGGGCTTGCCCTCTGCACACCCAAAATTAATATAATCACAACAGGGTGCGGACCCAGGGAAAGGAACATAAATAAAAAAAAAAATCATTCTGCTAGAAGCAAGACCCGAACCCAGGTCTGCTGGCTTCAGGGCGGTGCCTTACACCGCTACACTAAGCGGCCAGCTTGGCAGGGGCTTGGCTAAACAACGTCCCACATCCTGCTGTAGCGTAGTACAGCTCAGTGCTACACCTAGCTTTCTACAGTATATACTCGATCTCTTCTACCACCCACTCACTCTCTAGTTCGAGCGGGTATTACTGAGTCGCTCATATTGAGCCACTAAATAATACTCACTCATATCACTGTACACCCTTAAATCACATAGCTAACATTCACTCTCCTCCCCCAGCAATAGCAATTCTTCCTCACTTAGCCTTCAGACGCGAAAGCGCTTGGAAGATAATAAGTGCGATCATGTGCTCTATAACACTAGTATTCTGCCACTAGAGGTGCCAGCACACAGATGACCCCTGTAGTGTAGTGCATCAGCCGCGCCATCGGACAGCTGGTCACGGGGGCTCTAGGAAATAAAGAGAACGGAGACATGATGGTCTGGGGGTCACAGGATCAACCAGGTAAAAAAACAGACTACAACAAAGTCACTAAAAAATTATTTAACTGCTTGGATTGCTAAATTGGGACCTCAAGGTCTCTCCGTATTTCTTCTTGGGAGTTGTGCATCCTCCTGTAAGGAGAATTCAGTCTTTGATGCTGCGATGAAAGGGCATACCCCAAAAGCCCTCTCACAGTTCAGAATGATATTAATTTATTTACATTCTTTATAAGCAAACACATTCAGTTGATTCTTAGAGTATATCTGTTGAGCCATATTGATTTGTGTTGTAGTAACCAAAATGCTTTTAGTGTTCAAAACATGAGTAAGCAGAGTAACACAGCTCCTTACCTAAGTGATCAATGACTGTACAGTAGTAACATATTAGAACATCTGTTTTACATTCCTTTTTACCACGTAAGAGAATATATTAATTCCACTGAGTTTTAAGCACTGCATCATGGGCATGCAAATGATATGGGTTTTGCAACATTTCTGTCACTCCTGAGAATTAAGTTCTAAACAGTAGCACATACAACAGTATTAAACAGTTGCATATATGAAACAAAAAGCAGAGGTGAGATTTCGAAATAATTATGGAGTTGCACAAGAAAACGTTCAACCTTGCATTTTCCAGCCTTGTGACACAGCATGGTCTTCAAAGGGAAAAGGAGGGAAAGGTGGAGAGTGTGTGAATAAGGGAGGTGATTGAGAGCCGGCCCAGTGGCACTGAGGGATGAGGCGCCCTACACCACAACTCGCTGCAGCAACAGAACTGGGTTAGAGAGCGACCCTGGGTTATTGGGAGGAGCTGGACTGAGCTACCATCAGGAGCTCTCCTCTCTGGGGAAGGCTGAACACTATCCGACCAGCAGAGGCGGTGTCAGGAGGAGGGCACTGTTATGTGCTTGGCGGAAACGCGTCTCCCGTGCTTCCCCACCTGGACCTTGGTCCTTCGCATCGGCGCCCTCTGGAGGGAGGGTGGAGCTTCCTGTAGCTACTCCATAACCATGAAAAAAACATACACTCCCTGCCGTGCCCCTGTGAGCCCACAAAGGGGGATGGAGTGGATGGTCAGCATGCTGCCACCGAGCCCCCGGCAGCCAGGGAAAAATGTCCTCATACAAAAAAGGAAGGTGATTCAGTATTCTGGAGCTGTGATAGGTGGAGGAAGGACACACACTCAAAAAGCCCTCTCACAGTTCAGGCCACAGCTCAGACTGATACCAATATGCCTGCATCTTTTGCAAGTGAACATAAAAAAGAATACTCAAGGCAAAAAGAAAGCTCAAATGGGAATGGGAGGGTATCAAAGAGGAAATAAGGCAGGGGGGCCAATGTGGTTCTGATCAAAGTAAAGATGGTGGTAACAGCCATAAGGAGAGAATTTGTCAAGTATAAAAGCAACCAAGGGAGAGGACAGGGAGAATTACCTGGAAGCAAAATAGGCAGCCAGCAGGAAGGTAAGGGAGGCCAAGGTGAGACAGAAATCCAGTCTGCACTAGGAGTGAAACAAAAGGAAAAGGTATTATTTAGGTACATACAAGAAGTTAGGCTAGAGGGATATAGTGAAGCTGAAAGAATGAGGAAGAATGGGAGGAAAGGAACAAATGGAAATCAGAGATATTAAACAAATAATTTTAAGTATTTATTATGGAGAGGTATGGTCCACTGCCAGAATATGGAGTTAAGAGGGTAAGACAGAGGGCACGAGTTCAGGTGGCATAGGCAAAATAACAGGAAAAAAAACGCTAGAAAAGCTTAAGAGTTGAAATTAGATAAATCTATGGGACCGAGGGCTTGCACTTGAGGATGCTTAAGGAGGCAGTGAAGGTGATAGCTGAGCCAGATGCAGCCATATTAAGCTGCTTGCTGGCCACAAGGGTGGTCCCTAGAGACTGGAGAATAGTACACATGATCCCCTACACAACAGCAGAAGGAAGAAGGATGAGCCAGGAACTACACACCAGTCGGCCTGACATGTACAGTGGGAAAGATTATGAAGTCTATACTAGGGAGAAACTAGTGGACTTACTGGAGGGAAATGGGCTTCAGGACCCCAGAAAACATGGGTTCTTGTGGGGAAGGCCTTCACCGAATGAAACTGATCAACTTCTACTAGGTGACCCAAGTGGCTGATAAGGGACAGGCAGTTGATATAATACACCTGGATTTCAGCAAGGCCTTTGACTCAGTATCCCTCAGGAGGCTGGTCAAGATATTAAGGACTTGGGGGTGGAGGACAAATTTGCAAAATGCTTGTAAACTTGCTGAGGGAAGGACATATTGGGGAAGATTTAATGTGGATTTTTCAGAAGTAAGGGAAGTGACAAGTGGACTACCACAGTGGTCAGTGTGAGACCTGGTCCTTTTCAATGTGTTTATTTGTGACTTAGTTGAAGGCATTGAGGGCAAGGTCTGCCTCTTCACAGATGAGACAAAGATCTGTGCAAAGGTTAATAAGGAGGAAGGATGGATAGGCAGGTTGGAGAGCTGGCCAAAGTTCAAGCAGCTGGGCTTCAATGCTAAAAATGCAAAATAATACACACTGGGAAAATTAATCCAGCTCCTGTGACTGCCCTGATTAAACCTCCTATTTTCTCCTACCCACCCTGTTCCGTTATTTGACAAAGACATGTTTGGAAACCTTTTCTCCTGCTATTGTCTGCTCCCCACACCTTTCACTTAACCTCTCTGTTCTGGACTTTTCCCTATTTGTTTCTCCTAATCTGGCATGACCTCTTTCTTGTAATAATAATGTGATTATTGATATCTCATGTCCTTTTGCACAAGTGATTTGATATGTATTTGTATATGTTTTCTTGCTCTTGACACAACACAAACTGTTGTGTTATCTATGTAACCTTTGTACTGTACCTAATTACGTGGAACCTTTGTAAAAGAGCCTCTGGCTCAAAGGTAGTAATTCCTAGAACAATAAACTAAACTAAACTAATCCGGTAGGAAATGGGGGCAGCTGAGATGCTCCATGGAAGACAAGGACCTAGGAGACATGATATCAGAAAGTCTAAAACTATAGCACACTATAACGAAGCTCAATCTACAATTTATGACTACGCGCTTTCGTCTCACACCAATATATATCCCCAACCCACGATACTCTAGGGGTTAAAATTATCAGACACACATATAAACAGACTAGTTTGCTTCTATTGATAGTTAAGAAAGCAATAACTAGACTCTGGCAAACACAAAATATACATACCAGGGAATGAGGTGAAATCTGGAGCAGGAAGTATATTATTTGAGAGGCTCTCAGACAGATTGAAGGCACATGCTGCCTCCTTCAAGATTTAGTAGCAAGTGGTGTTACATCAAATGGAACAGTGTCTGAACTTTGTTCCATAGACTGGTTGGGGCCCGACTTTTCCGAATGCTTGGTGGGTTTCTGTCCATTCCTCCTCTGCTTCCCAACTTAGATACCTCGATCAGAGATTTAATTGGAAATACATTTCTTGATGTCGAGACAGAGGTCTCTCTCCTTTTATCTCTTTTCTTTCTCCTTTTCTTCAGTTTCTCTCTCTCCTTTTTCTCCAGTGCTGCGCTTTCACTCCGTTTATTTTCCTTCACAACCAGACTAATGCATACAGTGATCTAAATGCACAGCAGTGCATAAGCAATGCACCCTACCATAGATAACTTTTAGCCTCAGACCTGGACTGTACAACTTCTGAGATAATAAGTGATATACCTAGCTACATCAGAAAAGTAGTTACATAGAACTTACCGTAACAGTAGATCTTGAGAGAGGCTCTTGCAGTAGGTAATTACATATGCCGGCCAGCGTCAGGACCCAACAGAAAAATTTCTAGCTAGCAGTCTCTGGTGGGGGCTGCCCCACGTCAGGTGACTGACGTCATGTGGCGTCAGTATAAAGGGCGGTCCCCCACTCCTGCCTTCTAGTTCTTTCCTCCAAGGCCAAAGGCAAGAAGAGAGAGAGTGGATATTTCCCTTCCTGGAAAAGGAGCTGAAAAAGCTTAGAGGGATGGAGGGTGGGAAGGTATTACCTACTGCAAGAACCTCTCTCTAAGATCTACTATTAGCGGTAAGTTCTTACGTGATTTGTACTATCTTACCTCGAGAGGGTTCTTGCAGTAGGTAATTACGAATAGGATTGAGTCCCAAGCAGTCTGGAACAAGGAAAGAACAGGAGGAGAAAGCTACTCAAAGTAGACCCTCTGGTTGTGAGGCCTTAGGAAGGAGGCCTTGCAAAACAGCCAGCCTGAAGCCTGCTCTATTGAGAGGCAATGTCAAATGGTCATTTTCGTAAAGGTATGGACAAGAAGTCAAGTAAGCATGCATAAATGTCAGTCGCTGACACATTCTTGAAACAAGCCACAGAGGCAGCGACCCTCTAGTGGGTGGCCTCGAACTTGACCCGGCAGGGTCTTGTTGTACTTGTCATAACAGAAAGTGATACAATGACCCAACCATTTCAATAGGCATTGCTTAGAAACAGCATTACTTTTCTTTATGAGCAAAAGAGACGAACAGTTGATCAGTCTTTCTGAGATCCTTACGTCCTGTTGGTGTAGTATCTCAGAATCGGTGAACATCAAAGTATGCAGAAGGTACTCTCCTTGATTGGAGTGCTGCGTAAAAGGCAGGCAACTCTATGGATTGATTAGCGTCAATTCCACTACCACCTTAGGGAGAAACTTAGGGTTGATACGTGAGAACCACACGTTCCTTGTGAAAAATCAAATACTGGATTTTACACATCAGGGCCTAAGCTTGAAACCGTTGAGCAGAAGTAATGGCCACTAGGAAGAGAGTCTTCCAAGAAGGAACTTTAGGTCCACTGAGGCTGCGGCTCAAAAGAAGGTAGAGTAAGCTTCTCTAAAATGAAATTCAGATCCCAAGGAGGGCAGGAACCAGGATAGGAGTGCGTAAGTGAAGGACCCCTCTCAAAATGGTCTTAGAGACCTCCAGCTGAGCAAATGTTCTGTCTGTAAAGGGAACAGGATAGGCTAAAATAGCTGAGACAGATGTCGAAGAGGTGTCGTGGGTAATCAGAAGTCGGCCGACAGAGCAAGAGAGAAGGACTTGACATCATTGGAGGCAGCCCAAATGAGAACCACTTCCATTTCATGGCATAAGTAGATCTGGTTGAGGGTGTCCTGGCCTCCACAGAATCTCAGCTACTCGTGGGGGGAGACCCCAACCGGGCTTGAGCTACGCCTGCAGGAGCCAAGCGGGCAACTGAAGGGACTTGAGGCCTGGGTGGACCAGGGTCCCCTGATCCTGGGTCAGCAAAAATAGTGACGGAGGAAGAGAGTTCCTCTGAGTACTGTTGCAGAAGAAGAACCAAACTTGCCTGGGCCAGAAAGGAAGCGATCAGAATCGTATTCGAGCTCCTCCCGAGCCAAGTTTCTGCAAGACCTCGTAATCAGTGGAATCGGGAAGGCATAGCAGACTACCCTTCCAGTCTAGATACAGGCGTCCTCCCAAAATGCAGCGCCTGGGCGGGAGCAGAAGACAGGAAGTTTTGTGTTTTGAGGGAAGCAAACAGGTCTACCTTGGAGTTCCCAAGCGCAGGAAGATGTCATCTCGACCCCTGATCCAGTTCCCATTCATGAGCTGGAAACGAAGATAACTGGCTTAGCCTGTCTGCCAGCGTGTTCTCAACCAGGACATGAGATATAAGTGAGAGTGAAGGTTGTGCTGCACTGCCCAATCCCAGACTACGCAGCCTCTCTCTGCAAAGGGGGTAGGAATGAGTTCCTCCCTGTTTGTTGATGTATCAGACCACATACATATTGTCTGTCTGTCCAGCTAGGTGACCGGAGACAGATACAGATGCAGAGCCTGGAGAGCACTTTAGTACTGCCCTTAGTTCAAGCACATTAATGTGAAGAGACTTCGAGCTTGGACCAGGAGCCCTAGGTTCTGTGAGGACGAGATAGGCTCCCAACCCTCGCCAGAGGCGTCCATAGTCATGTCTGCGAGGAGGAAGGAGATTGAAGGAACTCCCTGGCAGAGGTTCTCCTGAACCATCCACCACTGCAAATCCTGAGCCATGGGAGTGGAGACCAGGACAAGTTGATCTAGGTAGTCCACCAGCTGATCCCATCGAGACCAGGCGTCCGCTGAGAGATTCTCATGGAGCCAAGCTCGGGGAACTGTCAGAATACAGCCGCCATTAGCCCAAGGAGGCGAAGGACTGACCTGGCACTGACCCGCCTGGGCTGGACAACAGGCTGACCTGGGCCTGAGGTGGCCACCTGTCCAATGGCAGGAAGACCATGCCAGAGGTCGTGTCCAGGATCGCCCGATAAACTGAAGCCTCTTGGATGGGATCAGATGGGACTTGGCCTGGTTGATGGTAGTACCCAGGCAGGAAAAACTGCTGGTAGGGAAAGGAAGAGCAGGAGTTCCTCCTGGGCAGGGGCTGCCAAGAGCCAATCGTCCAGGTACTGGAAAACCTGCACCCCTGGAGTACTAGGTAGGCCGCTACCACCGAAGGCATTTGGTGAACACCGGGGCACTGAGGAAAGACCAGATGGGAGGGCCTTAAACTGGTAGTGGTCCCCCTGGAATGCAAAGCAGGTATTTGCGGGTTTGAAGGTAGCTAGGGATATGCAGGTAGGCAACCTGCATATCCAAAGTGCACAGCCACTGTCCGGCCAGAGAAGGGCAGGAGGCTCTGCAGCAAAAGCATCCTGAATCTCTTCTACTCCATGAACAAGTTCAGCGAGCTGAGGTCGAGAATCGCCTCACGCCCCTATTTTCTTCAGGACCAGGAAGAAATGGGGATAGTACCCCGTTCCCTGAAGAGGAATGGGGATGGGTTCTATCGCCTCCTTCAGCAAAAGTACTAAATCTCTTCCTGGACCAGAAGCGATGTTCCCGAAGTACGGCGACCTTGGGTGAGTGTGTTGAGGAGTTTCTATTCAGTGTCCTTCTGTGATCAGCAGGAGCACCCAGGAATCTGAAGTTATCCTCCAAACCCAAGAGGTGGATGGAATACCTCCTCCTACCGGTTCCTCTGGAGGCCCAGAGGCTGTGGGAGAGGAAAGAAGTCAGGTGGTATGGGGCAGCGTCACGGCTGAACACCCCTTGCTTTCTGGGCAGAGGGGCTTGGCAGCTAGAGGGCCTGGCGTTTGGCTGTTACTTTCCTGGGGTTTCGCCTTTTGTGATTCCGCCTCTGGAGGCTACATGGGGTGGTACATGGAGTCTACAGACTTCAGTGCAGTCCCTTCTCCTGCAGATCGGTTATAATGTCCTTGACATTACCACCGAACAACACCGAACAGAAGAGCACTTCCTGAATAGCAAACTGCACTTCCAGGACCAACCCTGACACACAGAGCCAGGCATGACGCCGTAAGTCTACAGCAAGCGGAGCTCCTACCAGCAGTGTCCACTGCATCGTAGTAACACAAGCATGTGCCGACTGGCCAAACATGCAGAGCAGGCGAGGTCAACCACTTCCTATTTGACTTGAGAGTCAGGAAGCAGTCCAATTTGGATTCCACCTCACTAAGAATTGCCTTCTGGTAATCCTCCATATGACCGACATAATTTAGGGCTCTAATTCCCAGAGTGGAAAAAAAAGATCTTCTTCCCATACTGGTCCAGAAGACAGGATTCTCTGTCAGGTGGAGGCGAGCTCAGATGTTTGGGTTAGCTGTCCGGCCATGGCGGTAATCGCAACACAAATCAGCTCGAGTGAGAATCTGAAAGTCAACACCCTCGGGAGCCTGATACAGCCTGATCGACTTGAGGAAGCAGTGCAAAAACCAGCAGTTGCTTCCAAATAGTGGAAACAAGATCGACATGAGGCTCAATCCAGGGTGGCACCAAGGTAGGAGCTGTCTCGGGCAGGTCCAGATGCTCAGCGACTTTCTTACGCTGTGGATCGGCTCAAGGAATGCTACTTGTGAACCTCCTGGATTTTAGCAGCAACTCCGTGAAAGGATCCTGCAGAGGAGACTTCGGAGGAGTCTAGGCCTGGGCTTAGACGGAGGCGTGGCTCGTTGTCCGGCTCGAAGCAACCATTGGAGCGTCCGAGGTGTCTGAGAAGGAAGAAGAAGAAGAAGATGAAGAGGAAGACTCCCTCTCCAGGGGGGGGAGGAGCGGACCCCTTGGAAGGTCCTCAGGCGTATCCTGCCCGCCCTGGAACAGAGGGCTCACGCTGGTGTCTGGAGGTGGGGAGAGTCTGTCATCACGGATGTCGGGGAGCAGATCGGCACTGTCGTCGTGAGGATGACTCTCCGCCTTTCTGGTGAGCTGAGCCTTGGCCTCAGCCCACCAGGAGAGCCAAGTCTCCTTCCAAGTCCACCGGTGGCTGAGGGGCGGTGGAGGAGAAGGAGGGAGATCACAGGTATTGACTGTACCCGTGAGGTGCGTATCAATAACCCGACAGCGAAACCTGGCATCGGGTATTGAGGCACGGGTACTATGGCGTTGGATAGTCCTGGCATCTGGAACTGTGGCGTTGGATACTGCGGAGCGGGTAAGATGGCATTAGATACGACGGTGTCAGATACCCTGGAACCGGGGGACTGCGGAGATGATACAGTCGGAGGGCCCACGATGGCCTGGAGCAGAAGGCCCGGTGGGTGGAAGGCCCAGCGTTGGGCGGCATCCGAGCAAGATGTACGCCCGGGCGCTGGCAAGACCAGCGTCAGGCCGGTGTCTGGGGACCGACATCAGGTCAGTCGGCCCAGCGGGCAGGCGGCCTGATGAAAGTGCAACAGGAACCTCGGCATCCCGGGGATGGAGGAAAACCCCCAGGGTCAGGATGAGGAGACCTAGGGTCCCGAGAAAGGCAGTGAAGGCTGCGAGGGAGCGGGAACAGCGGACGTGTGAGGATCGTCGGGCTCAGCCGCCATACAGGCAGAGCCAGCGTCCGACTTATCAACAGAGTCCGGGCGGACACGGAGGGCCGACGTCCGACTTAAATGACCCACTGCCGAGGCAGGTCGTGAAGAGGAGCAACCTGGTCGAGGGTGGAAGAGGGGCCGCTTGCCGCCCGAAGGGTTAGGCGACTTATCGACCATCTCCGAGCGGCGCCAGAGGAAGCGGACGCCTGGCTTACTGGAGCCACTCGTAACCAGTAGAGGCCGATGGTGGCAGCTTATACTGAAAGCGGAGGGCCTCCAACAGCCCGGAGGCAACCCAAGGGCCTGAGCATGAGCCAGACAGGCGGGCTGACGCCGCTTTGAAGCCTCCAAGGCAGCCGTCATGGGCAGTCCCAGAGGAACATTACCTGTAGCACGGCGACTCAAGAAGACGCGGTGGATGAGGAGCCCTTATCCCGGTGCTTCTCCTCGCCTTTCTTCTTACGATGGCCTTCGGGAAGTGAATGCCTGCCAGGAGCATTTGTAACTCCTTCTCATGGAGGACATTTTCTTCTTTAGTATGTGGGCCTCCAGGGACTGTTGCCTCCGTCTGCGGGTGGCGGCACTGAATTTAAGGCAGTGCTGGCACTTCTTCACCTGGTGATCTGGGCCTGAACAGACGAAGCACTGGGAATGGCTGTCCTTGTGCAGGAGTTAGGCCGAAGAGTCGCACTTATTTTGTGCTTGGAGGGTGTGAGATGGGCATACGCAATGAATGCCTGATGATTTGGTCAAAGAATCGAAAAAAAGATGGTAAAAATACCGTGAGAGAGCTGACGAGTGTTGAACTTTACCGCGAGGCAACACGAGCTAATGGTGGGGAAATAACGGTGGGCATGGGGGACCGCACCTTTATACTGGCGCCACCGATGTTGGTCACCTGACATGAGGGTGGTCCCATGAGACTGCTACTAGAATTTTTCTATTGGGTCCTGAGCTGGCCAGCATCAGACCTATATGTAATTATCTACGAGGAGCCCTCTCAGTAAGATCAGCAACTGCAAATGTCTGACAGATTCATTCCATTACTGTCTTGCAATAATTATGATGTGTGATGTGGTATTTTAATATGTAACTGGAAAAGAATTTCAATAAAATTCAATTATTAAAAAAACTACAACAGAGATGAGGGCAAGGCAAACAGGGTGCTGGGATGCACAGGGAGGATAAGCAGTAGAAGCACTGAGGTGAACCTCCCATTGTACAGATCACTGGTGCAACCACATCTGGAGCACTACGAAAGGTACTGAATCTATATCTCTGGAGATACTGCGACAACGTGGAGGCAGTATAGTACAGAGCAACAAGATAGCACTGCGCTAGGGGCAAGACATATGATAAGAGGCTGCAGGACCTGTACATGTAAACCTTCGAGAAGCAGAGGGAAGGAATAACACAAGAGGAAAGGATTAGAGGATGAATCATAGGAAAGGATGGGTGGTTGTCTCTATGAATGCAGGAGCCTAGGTAATAAAATGCCAGAGGTCCAAGCACTTCTGGCGAGGAGGGGTTAGATATTGCCGCTATCACTGAAACGTGGGCAAATCATGATAGAGAATGGGACTTTAATAATACCAGGCTTTAGGTCATTTAGGAAGGATAGGAAACTGATAGAGGAGGAAGGGTGGCTGTCCACATAAGGGAAGAATAGATTGTCATAGGGAGGAAGGGGTGGAGGAATACAGAATCCTTGTGGATTGCTCTATAAGTCAAAAATCAAGAAAGTTAAGCTAGGGTGGTACAGACCTCCATCCAAGACGGAGGAGAAGGACAAAGTGTGTGTTATACAGCCGGAATTATAAAGGGCAGCACAGTGATGCGTTTCAGGATGTGTCCCTGTCTCAGCTGGTAGGGATCCTGCAAGAGGGGGCAATATACTGGATCTTATGTTGTCAAATGGCAATCAAGTAAGGGAAGTGATGGTGGATGCTCCTTTAGCGGGGAGTGATCATAGCACTGTATGGTTCACCACTTGAGTTAGACAGTCGAGACAAATACAGCTACAAAGGTTATTAATTTTAGGAGGGCTGATTACAGTAGGATAGCAGAAGTACTAGAGAAGCATGTGGCTAGTATAAAACTTGACATGGATACCACCCAAAATTGTGATGATATAAGGTTGGGACTCGTGGAGGACACCAACTCTTGTAGTGTGTGGAGAAGTAAGAAGGCAAGGCCTAATAAACCAAGCTGGTGGACCAGGGAAGTACAGGTGAGGTGAGGGGGAAAGGGAGGCTTTTAGAAACTATAAGAGGACTGGTAAGGAATCAGATAAGGAGGATTATATTTTATTTATTTATTGAAATTTGATGACGGGTTGGCCCACTGGGCCCGAAGGTTCCTTTTTCGGCGATGGCGACCCAGGAACAGAAGCGATGCCACTAAACAATCAGGTGATCCAGAAAAATACAATACATACAGTCAGGTAATACAGGGTTCCTAGAAGTAGACAAGATAATGAGGATAACAGTACAGGCAATTATTCAAATCGTAGACCATAAGTGCAACACTTGAAATATTTAAGGATTTAAGGCATGATTTAATGTAGGTTAAGGTGAAAGAGAGGGTGGGTGTTGAGAATGGATAAACCACTAGGAACAGATGGGATACAACCAAAGGTTCTAGGAAAGAACTTGCAGAGGTGCTGGTGGAGCCTCGACAGATGTTTTCAACACATCTATTCAATCAGGTTGTATATTAGGAGTTTCAGGAATGTGACAAAAGTGGTAAGGGCTGCCAGGGCTGAGAGAAAATCAGGCTTGCTCAGGGGATTAGGCAGGGTGAAAGGGCTCTTCAAGTACATCAGGGAGAGAAAGAAGTGTGGGGAGCAGATCTCTAGAATTGCGACAGATGAGGATGGGTAGATAAGGGGATGAACAGGCAGAGGTATTAAATGAATATTTCTGTTCTGGTTTTACAAGAAGAGGGATTACCTAGTCATCATGGGCAGAGAAATGAGCGGAATGTTAAGGGAGCAAGGATGGTGGATGAGGAGCTCAATAAGCAGAAGGTACTGGAGGGTTTAAGGGCTCTGAGAATGGATAAAGCACCAGGAACAGATGGGATACACCCAAACGTTCTGAGAGAACTTGCAGAGATGTTGGTGGATCCTCTGACAGATGTTTTCAACACGTCTATACAATCAGGTTGAGAGTCCCAGGATTGGAGGTTGGCACATGTGGTGCCCATCCACAAA
Source organism: Neoceratodus forsteri (assembly GCA_016271365.2). NCBI lineage: Eukaryota > Metazoa > Chordata > Ceratodontiformes > Ceratodontidae > Neoceratodus > Neoceratodus forsteri. The sequence goes on along the minus strand of CM057452.1, from coordinate 416,719,758 downwards.
GGAGGCTTATGGGATGCTCCAGGGAACTACAGGCTGGTTAGTCTCTCGTCAGTTGTGGGTAAACTATTGGGAGACCATCCTGAGGGAAAAATAATGGAATTTCTGGAGGAGAATAGTCTCTTAGACAAAAGGCAACATGGGTTCAAGAGCGGTCTTGTCAGACCAATCTTGTGGATTTTATGATTGAGTGACTGAGGCTCTGGATGAGGGTAAAGCAGTGGATATTCTGTACTTAGATTTCAGCAAAGCCTTTAACTCAGTGCCACACTGGGGACGACAGGCAAGCTGAGGGATCTGGAGTGTTAGCGATAAGGTGGTCAGCTGGACTGGTAACTGGCTGGAAAAGAGGCAGAAGGTGGTGTTAAGGGGATTAACACCACGGGAGGTCATCAGTAGGGTCCTAAAGGCTCAGTGCTAGAACCAATGTTATTTAACATCTATGTAGCTGATATGTCAGTTGGGGTTCAGAGTCAGATGAGTGTGCTTGCTGATGATACTAAATTGGGTGCAGTGGTGGATGGGGTGGATAGGGGTGCTGCAGAGGGACCTAGAAACCTTGGAGAGGTGGTCAAGTACCTGGCAGTTGGGCTTCAATGCTAGAAGTGCAGGATTATGCACTTTGGAAACAGGAATCCTAGATTTGGCTATAAGCTGGGAGGTGTGCAGTTATTGGTATCCGTTGAAAGAAGCATCTGGGTGTGCTAGTCACAGGCCATATGAATCACTCTGCATAGTGTAGGAAGTGGTAGTGAAGGCTAATAGGATACTGGGTGTACAGCAGGGGAATAGCCTCAAGGAGTCAGGATGTGATCCTGCCACTGCACAGGGCATTGGTGCAGCCTCACTTGGGAGTACTGCATACAGTCTGGTGTCCATACTTAAAAAGGACATCAGACTACTGGAGGGGTACAGAGGAGAGCAACCAAGATGTTGAATGGGATGTGGGAAAAGCCCTGAGGAGGAGGCTACAGATGCTCAATATGTACTCTCTTGAGAACAGAAGGGACAGGAGGATATGATTGAGACATTTAAATACATGAAGAGCATTAATAAGGTAAATCATGAGGGTCTGTTTAAATTAGGAAGGAAGGATTTACAAGAGGGCATAGTCTAAAGTTGGAGGGAGGTTCAGAGAGGAGATGAGGAGGCACTTTCTCACTGAGAGGTGGTGACAGCATGGAATGCTCTGCTAGAGGAACTGGTTTTGAGGGCATCAGTGGGGGATTTAAGAGGTGGGATAAACTTAGGGCAGAATTAAAATGGGGAAGGAGGTAAAACAGTGGGATCAGTTGGTGAGGAGGGGTGACGGGGAGTGGGGGCAGCATCAGTGCACTGCACTAAGAGCTGCACACTCAAGCAGACTTGACAGGCAATTAGGCCTTTATCTTCTGGCTTCATCGTATGTAACATCATTGAAACATGCAAGTTCCTGCATGGGACAAACAGGGTGGATATTAAGGAACATTTCACCCAGCTCAGAAACAGGGAAAGGGAAAACTCACCTAAACTCGCAGTGGGGAGACTCAAGAGGGACACCTGCAAGCACTTTTCACAGAAGAGTGGTGGACAAGTAGAACAAGTTGCCAGAGCAGTGGTACAGGCTAAATCATAAAGCAGCTTCAAGCAGGGTTGGGGCAGACATATGGGATTAATTAGAGAAAAGGCTGAGATGGTCACTAGGGCAAGAGCAGAGTAGACAACTAATGGTGGCAGACTGGATGGGCTAATGTGCCTTCTTCTGCCATCAGTGTCTACAGTATGAGTATCTGTGTACATTGCCCAAATTGGGCATGCTGGATGATTACCTTCTCCCCGGTCCAGCAGGACCCTTAGAACACTGCTGTGATCCACAAGACTATGTTCCCAGTTAAAGGTGCTTTCTTCAGCCGGCCCAGTGGTGCGGAGAGTTGAGGTGCTGGATGCCACACCTCACACCACGCCGCCACCTGCCCGAATGAGCCCAGGCTGTCGGGGGTCGGCAGGAGAGGGAAGAGTGCAGAGCATCTGGTAGACTGCTCTCTTTCGGGAGGGCTTGGGGAGTGTCCGCTCATGGAGCAACCTCTGGCAGTGGCTGGAGAGCGTCAGTGTGGCGGTGCTGCGTATGCTGAGGCGGAACTGCGGCACTACATGCCATGCTGGGTGTGCTCCACGGGGTCCAGGACAAACCACAAGCCAGAAACACCCTCCACACTTGCAGAGATGAAGGGGTTCCAGTGATGCAGCCCACATCCCACTGGACGGTCCTGCAATCGAGGACCCAATGGCCTACCCGCCATCCAGATATGACCTAATTCCAGAAAGGCTGTCATGGAGGATGGGCCTGCCCTAGGGGATGATCCGGGGGCTAGATCTGCCTGAGTGGTCGGCGAGTCTCTCAGGTCACAGCAAGGTTCAGTCAGGGAGTAGAGGCTGGCGTCCAGACACCTCCGGAAGGATGCCCGGGTGTGGTGGAGAACAAACAGAGTCTACAAAAAAAATAAAAAAAAATAAAGGTGCTTTCCTCTTCCTGGTGGCAGCAGGTGGGAACCGGAAGGGATACCCCATACACTGGGACATCAGAGGATCTGGAAAGTCAGAAGATCAAGAGTGGCATCAGGTGGGCAGTGGAGCTTGAGATATCTGAAGAAGTGAGTTACCTGTGGTTAAAGGAGGAACTATAGGGGTAGAGCCAGCAGCCCTGTGTGTTAAGATTAATTTCCCAGGAGCTCCTGCACAGAAACAAGAATTACTCAATTAAAACAGCATCACTTTTTCCACCATGAAAGTACTCTTAGGTATTGAGGTACTGGACTCTGATGCTGTTGAAATAAAAAAAAAACAGTAATGGGACATCCTAGAGGTGCCAGGAAGCAGGATTTGAATGAAGCATGGCCTTAAAAAAAAAACACCGCTCAGCAGTCAGAGGATCGAAGTGGAAGATCAATCGGCTACAACAGTCTCCTGCAATGACACATTACCTTCCTAAGTTGGATAAAAGTCAATCAATTTAGCAAAAGCATTACCTTAGTGCAAAACAAATTGGATGGCATGGCTAATTCGGTTGCTGGATTGAACAAATGGCAGTTAAAACGCTAGCTGTGCCAGCTGCACCCTTTAAAGAACATGGAATGATCCTTCTCTTTAGAGCAGCTAATGTATGCATACTTTGGAGTTTCTGAGAGATCTAAAGGGGACAATCTTAGCACAGTTGTCTAGGGTTGGCTTCCTGAGGCTGTGGGGTTAGGCATGCTATTTTAATCCTCATGGTTTACAGAACTAATCTAAGGAGGGACACCACAGCAACAGATTGGCCTAGAAAATCCGAATGACTGCCACGATGAGTGCCTGTTATCAAGTGCTGCGTGCAGTAAAGAACATGGACCAGTGGTGTTGGGAGAAAATTAGGCGGTGTTCTTTTCTGATTACTCTTATGCCACAAGGCTCCAAAGAAAGGTATTTGAAGGACTGGCAACAAAACTTCAAGAGGTTGGTACTGTATAGATCAACTTTCTGGCTTCGACTACAGTTTGCCTTCCTTGATAAACAGTATTGTTTCATGGACCCCAAGTCATCGGAGAATTTGCTGTCAAATTGGAATACAAAACTGTACTGGAGCATGCAAAAAATGACTCTGATTCAAGCGGTACTAATTAAGTTAGTAGTCCAACTGTGCTGCCAGACTGTAAATTTCTAAGGCCACATTGCTCAGACTGTTGCAAGGTTTTCACTGGAACTGAGTAGAAATATATATTGGACTTGATATTTTCACTAGGGCTCACTGTGAATCCTGATACTTGTGTCTGAATGAAAATACACTATAATGGGCACCTACCATTCTGGTCATCATGATGGCAAGTAAAATAGTGAACCTCAGTATTTTGTTGCAATCATATAGCAATTTATACCGTTGGATGTTTTCTGTATTGCTAATTGCTATGCTATGTTCAGCTAAATTCCTAGACCATGACAGGGATATGGGCACCAACTAGTAGTGACGCACTTAATATGGTCGGGAGTCATTCATCAGCATGCTCCAACTGTAGCAGATGTCATTCGTGGCAATAAGATGGCACCTCAGTCTTCCTCAAAGGCTTACTGCACTGGGGCGCCTCGAGTAATGGTCTGAGCCTTCAGGGTTCTTACCTTTAGTGTGAACCAGCCCCAGTCGCTTGCTCTGTGACAGATGGGGAAGGTATATCCTGCCTTTATTTTACTGCCCTAAACTCTTCAAATTACTGTGATCGCTATGAACACTAAGGCCCTGTCCACATTGACATGCATTTCAAAATATTTTTCTCAGAATGTTTTGTTTTTCCATGTTTGAGCACGGTTGTCGGAGTGTCCACACTGCGCTCAACACTGTGCTCGGCGCTTGAGTTCCCAACCAGCAACCATGTCAGTCTAAAACAGTGCTAAAACCCTGCTCTGATCAGTGTTTAGCACAGTTTTCAACTCACTGATCCATAGCACAGTTTTACCTTGCTACGGTGTGGACACAATCTGTGTTTCGCCATTCTTGTAACGTTACAGAATGTCGGGTAACCAGAATCAGAAGGGTGGCAGGGCATAAGTGTTTGTTGGTAAATGCTATTTAAACTTCTTTATATTAAAACTGATTGTGTTCCTGTGTTGGCACTTAGCCTTGTTATGCAGTTTATATTTCAAGTGCCTGTACACTGCTTCTGTGAAATGCAAAACATTGAGGACAGAAATTAAAGGTAAAATTGGTTCTTGTTAAAATAATGGCTGGAAATGTATTGTGGCAAGTAGATAAATTGTGTATAACCACAGAGCACTGGTCAAATATATGGTCCCAACTGTGTAAAATGATGTTGATTATTTTAAGCATATAGCCTTTTATGAGGTACAAGAGAAAAATGTGTTAACACAAAGTTTTTATTAAAAGTAATGGTGCACTTCCTTTTCTTTTTAACTTTTATTTAAGGAATTTGTACATTACAGCACATATTACATTACCGAACAGCAAGACAATATGAATGCACATTTAAAAACAGTGATATTAGACAGCCTGGTTGCCATCCCTTTTTACATTCTTGGGAGAGATCTGAGATCTAACAGCAGATCTCTAACAGACATTTAATTTTACCTTCCAACGAGCTACTGCAGCAAGTGGGCTAGAACCCGTCCTGTGCGTTATAAATTAACAAAATAACAGTTTACATACTGTGACTATAATGGTCATGAAGGTCCACCTAACTGCACTCTAAGTGCAAGAGCTTACAGAAACAGTGGCATAACTTACAAACCCTGCTCCAACACGGAGATGGATAGTGGTGGTGGATATGGCAATAATAGGGTAATTTAAACTGAACATTCAACTTTGTAAAACACATACAGTAAATTGAAAATGTCCCTCCCTCTTCTGCACATTTACTAAGCACCAAAAGTCTGTCTGTCAATCATCAGGCCCATGTTACATAGTACAAAAGTTAAGTTCACAAATCTATGCAATGTATTATGAAATACACAGTTAAGGGGTCTCTTGCCACGAGCTGCTGTGGAACTGCCAACGAGAATGTGCACCAGCCCCCCAAAAATCCCAGGGGCTCTCTTGCCCATGGAGCTGCTGCTGTGGGACCGCCTGCCGAGAATTTGCACCAGGTACAAAAAACGGACAGCTTTCAGAGCTTGGAATTTAAATCTGGCTTTTCTGCCTTCCTTTGTTGTAAAATTCATGTTGCTGCCTATGTGAAGCTCTACTACTGAAGTCAGACAATTTCAATGTTAAAGTCACTTGAGCTGATTTCTGTCTAAAGACTGAGCTAATGTAAAGTACTAAGCAGCTCAGTGTGCTCCAGTGACTGCGAACCTAATTTATTTTCTAGAGGCTCAGCTGCTTTAATCACTAGCAGCTCAGTTGCTCACAGAGACTGCCACACGAGATTTTCACCCCTCTGAGAGCAAGAGCTACTAGAATAGAAATTGTATTTACGCTCAGTGCTGCATAATTCAGTTAACCCTTCTCAGCCTCCAGGCGGCTCAGCAGCATCGCTGATCCAACTGTAAAGAGACCTGCTCTCAGATGCCTACATTTTTTCGCCTTTCAGCTGCTTACATGCAGCCAATACATAGGCTGATCCCCAACCGCCTACCACCACTCCCACCCTTAGCCAGCACCAGTTTTATAGGGTAAGGCAAGGCAGACCACGCCAGATGATAATTAACAATCTCCTTACTTTCTCACTAGCAGGTTGTTTTTTTCTTACCACTGGAGGGCGTCCAGATATTTGTCCCGAATTCCTACTACCTACTCAAACAAAATCTTTCAGATACACTCTGATTAGTGTGTTTCTCAAACAAAATCTTGCAGATAAGCTCTGACTAGTGTGCTTCTGCCATAACTACTCAAACAAAGATCTAATATAGTCCTGCAATACAGTCTTAATACAGTCCTACAGAGGTCTAGCCACACCTTCCTACATACAACCATACAAATGGCCTTCTCATTAAAAAGCTACATAACTGTAAATCCATGTGTAGTATTCTTACTAATTTCTATTTTTGCCACCCTCAGCTGGCTCATGTCACTTTATTGCCTACCTTCCATGCCCCATCACTTCATCTATCCTAATAACTCCAGGCTCTCTAACATGCCAATGCTACTTCTTATCGCTAACCACCTCACTACTTCTGGTCCTATAAGTTCATCTACCACTCAGCCTACACTCTGCATAAATCCATGAGCTACAACCTAACCTTGTCTACCCTTTCATCCACCATAAACTCTGGTACCTGCTACTTCTAGCTTTAATGTTAGCTGGGGATATTGAACTAAACCGGGCTCTCGTAAGTAACTTATCACACTCTGATACAATCTGGAAGGAGACACCAAGGGCCTTCAGATATTCAACTAAATATTAGAGCCTTCCTCATAACTTAACTGAACTTGAGGCATGGGTTGCTCAATATAACCCTGATATCCTTTTGCCTATCCGATACCTGGCTCAAACCCTCCATCCCCATTCACCTCTACCGATACGAATTACAACATAATCAGGCATGATAGGCTCTCATCTAAGCGTGTAGCGATTACCGTAGCATCTTCTATAAATCTCATCTGTTAATATCCCATAACAACTTGCCCACCCTCTCTCACTGTGAAACAATTCATGTAACCTAACAACCTAGCTCTAAACAATTACACACAGTCTGTGCCTATAATCCTCCTGGTGATGGTATTACCAGTCTTGAGGAACTCCTCTACCAAGAGGACAATACCATCGGCTGAAATTAAGTCCTCATACGGGGGCGTCAATATAAATTGGACTGGTAAATCAAACCAGTCCTCACACACTGTGGTTCAAAGCCTAACGTTCACCTAACTAATCAATGACCCAACTAGGGTCATGGTCCCCCAGCGGTCCAGTAAACTCATCGACTGGACCTCACAAACTGCCCCTGACAGCATAGTCTGTGCAGGTACCCTTGCAGATGCATAAGTGATCACTCCCGATCTACTGCATATGGCGCCCACTAGTAGACCATCTCCACCGCTGAAATCCATCACCTTCCACACTCTGGCTAACTTTAACTAACTCAGTTCACGTATGACCTTGCCATGATAGACTGGGCACCCATCTACACTGCAGCTAATGCACAGACAGCCCTAGACTACTTCCTGGCCTGGTTTGGTCCTCTTCAAGACACCCATGCTCCCCGTGTCACTTTTCGTATCCATGGAACAAAAACAAAGTGGTTAACCAAAGACTTTCGCCCAAATAAAGGCTAGGGACAAAACTTGGCAGTGTTTCAAGGCCTCAGGGCTTCAATCCGACTATAGTGACTACAGGCTACTGAGAAATACATGCAAAGGAACATTCGACTAGCAAAAGCTCTTTCTGCAAACACTCATAAAAGCCCAGGTGACTCCCAAGAAATTCTGGTCAACCATAAAATCCTCCTTGAGCTAATCATACGGCTACTGCAAGTGATATGTTGTTAAATGGCATACACTGCAATAATCTGGTAACCATACTCCTTCAATTGCCACTTCTCTGACCTATCTAGCTACCTCACCTCTTTGCCTTCTGGACACACTGCCCCGAGGATGCGAACCACCACTGCCACATCCTCCATTCAGGTTCCGGACCAACACAAGAGTCAAGTTCTAAAGCTGCTATTCTCTATCCCTGACAGCACTTACTCGGGTCTGATGGTTTGGAACCAAGGTTACTGAAAGTTGCTGCCCTCTCATAGCTTCCCCTAACAAAGTCTTCAACCTGTCACTATGCCATGGCTCAGTTCCCAATATCTGGAAAATAGCTAAAATTACACCTATTCCTAAAAGGGTGATCCTAAAGAAATCACCAGTTAACAACCTAAAGCTATTCTCTCTGTGCTCAGCAAAATCTTGGAAAAATTAGTCGAACCCAATCCATAAATTATCTTCAGAAACATAACCTTCTCTCTTGCTCTCAGCATGGCTTCCACAAAGGCCACAATACCTCCACTGCACTTCTAAAACTCACAAATTACATATATGCCTCCATGGACTTGGGCCTCCTGACTGGTGTAATGTTCATTGATTTAACTAAGGCTTTTGACCTGGTTAACCATACCCTTCTTCTTTCAAAACTAGATTCCCTTTGGCTTCTCTGCCAATGTCGTAGCCTGGTTTAGTGGCTATCTGTCCGACAAGAAACAGGCTGTAGTTTTCAACTCAGAGATATCTGACCTCTCGTCTGTACATGTTGGCATTCCCCAGGGCTCCATACTGGACCCTTTGCTTTTTCAATCTTCATTACACGACCTTCCGCTGTTTGCCCAACCTGTTCATCACTGCTTTATGCGGATGATCTTGTTATTTACCACAGTGCAAGAAATATCCTGGACATTAACCACGCTCTTGCCTTGGACTTCTTAAGTATTCAATCCTGGTTAACTGAGAACAACCTTGTTCTCAATACAAGGAAGACACACTCCATGCTCTTTGGCTCCCCTGCCAGACTTAAAGCCAACAAAACTCACTCAAAATATTGTGTGCTGATGGTTCCCTCTGGTTAGCACTAGCTCCTTAAAATACCTGGGCATTCTTCTTGCTGAATCTCTGATTTTGACCTGCACATCACCACCAACTGTAAATCTGTCAATGCTAAGATAGGAGGAGCCTACTGCACTAGCTATACCCTTACTCCATCGGCTAGACTAGCTGTGGCACAAGGCTTTCTGCTCCCAGCCCTGGCATACGGCTCAGTCACCTACCTATCTGCCACAAAGTCTGCCCTCCATAAATGGGACACTTCCTATAACACTATCTGCTGCTCACGCCTGCATCTCCATGATACAAACACCATTGCTGGCTCTATGCTGACCTAAAATGGCCCTCTTCTTCTTCTCATCGACTCCTGTCCTCAGGTTCACTAATTGATGGTACTGCCAGATCAGGCCTCCTCCAGTCCCTCGCCTCTCTGCTTCACTCACAACCCATCTCCTTTGGGCTCCGATCTACTGACCAAGCCACTCTCCAAATCCCCAGATGCAAAACCAACAGGGGTGTGCATGCTTTTCCTACATGGCTCCAAAATACTAAAACTCCATACCTCAATCTGTTCAAAGCTCCCACCCATGCTAGCTTCCAAGAAAATTCACTGTGATTATCTGCATGCTGCTAGCTCCTGCACTTGCTTTCATCCACCTTAGACCATATCTCCTACCTGCCCTCTGCGCCTCAAGTAAACCATTCCACTGACACCTTTCTCCACCTCTCTTATAATCCTCTCTAATGCTTTCTCTCTCTTACCTCCTTCCTCTGCTTTCCTCTCTCCCTGTCCCTACTCTACTCAAGTCAATGGCAATATACGCACTTATTGTGTATCTGTATATTGCATATGCTTCTGCAATGCCTGTTTTCACGCTTTTCTGCACCTTGTGTCTTTTGGACCATCCAAACTGTAATGTTAGAAACCCTGCTGAATTACGCTTTTCCTAACCCCATAGTTGACTGTATGTACTTCCTCCTCACTGTGCTCATGTGTTGTGTCACACGATACTCATGTATTGTAACTCGTATTCTCCGGGTCATGCCTGAAAATAGGCATTCTTATGCCTAGTGCACCCACCGGTTACAAAAGCAAATAAATAAATAAATAATCCAGCGGATCGGTTCCTGAGGCAGAATACCCACCAAGTAATTCACAACTAGCATAAATATAGATGCAAACAATACATATAATGAGCATAGTAATTAACAATAGCAACAGTCCTGAACCATGTTGAAAGTCCAAATGCCTGAGGACTCTGACATAATGCCAAGGTTGCAAGTTCACCGAGAGAGGTGCCATTTAGGCATGTGAGAGTGATGCAGTTAAGTAAATGAAAATAAAGGTTTTATACTCCTTTGGCTGGGACCAGGTGGGCTATCAGCCCAGTCCCTGGAGTGCCGACAATGGGCCACCTCCTGTCCTCCTTCCTCTTGCTGTTCTGGCAAGGCAGGTCACAGTGCCTGGGGAGGGCTTCAATTTTACTATTTTTGCCCCGAGACTACAGCAACCACGGTTGTGCATGCACTCTGAAACCGCCACCCTGTTCCACTCAACCCGCATATTGCCAACCACCCCAACATCAGTGCTACCACCGACCCCAACCCAGTGGCAATCAAGAGCCAGGACAGCTGCTACCCCTCCCAGGAAGCTTGCCTAGTGGCTGCTCTTGTCTTCTCCACCACCCCCCACCCCCGGTGACCCAAGCTCGTTCCCGAACTCATGTCGCCACGTGGGAGAGGTATGGTGCTTTGCAGCACTTCAGTCCTCTATGCTACTGGGCTGGCTTAGTTTCCCACTTTCTAGAAATCCACCGGTATTTTAAAAGTTTAATGCCTTACTGCACAGTGTAGCACTACAGCCCCTCTGTAAAGATTGTTGAAGTCCCCATCAAGTGTCTGAGTCATCTTCCTGTCTTCGCAGGTCCTCAGCAGGGCATGCTCAATTCTGTAACAGTCTGTCCAGTTCTTTGGGGTCACTATACATATAGGTTTGTCCCAGGTATTGTATATTTTAAGCTTATTTTATTGAAAATACGAGGACAAAACACACAGTATATAAAATGAGATTCAAAGGACAAAATCCGTAGTCACAAGTAGCCGTGGTATAACTACATGGAAGAATAACTTAGACTGCGGCACCTGGGTTGAACGAGCTCAGGTCGCCGGAGGGCCGGCTGGGGTAGAAGGATCGAGCGTCCCACAACTGCTCTCCTCCGGGAGGGCTGGATGTCACCGATGCATGGGGACACCTGGTGGAGGCCAGGAGTACCTCAGCTACGGGACAGAAAGGCTCTAAGGGGCGGATGGATGCTGGCGTCATTGCTTCCCGCCGCTCTAAGGGGAAAACAGCCAGCCTCTCGCGCTAAATGATGCCCGCCTCGAGCGCTATCGGATCCCAGGCCCGACTCGCCCTATCTCATTGTTCATTGGCACCCAAAAGGATGGGTGCCACGTCTCACTGCCCTGGGGGTAATCCAGGGGTCCCGGGTCTGGCTCATGGGATGCCGCAGCCAAGGGGTCTGTGACCGGGCGGACGATCATGGAGAGGAGGAGGGGGCAAAAAAAAGTGTAAGTACATGGAGAGAATAACCAATATCCATCTGGTTATAGAACTTCCTTCTTTGTTATTTAAGTGTCTACTATAGAAACTGATGGCAGCTAAGGACCATCAGGTTCATTTAGTCTGCCCATATACCCTACCTTTAATTAGCTGCTGCTGACTGTACTTGGTCACTGGCTGCCTCTCCTTCTCCCTTTCCCCCAGGGTTCCCTTATGCCTGTCCCATGCCTGTTTAAATTCCCCACTATGCTTGCTCCACCACCTCCTGGGCAGGCCATTCCAAGCATCCACCAACCTTTCTGAGAAAAAAGTACTTTCTTATTTTACCTCGTCATCTACCCCTTCCAGTCTCATGTCATGCCCTCTTGTTGTTTTACAGCAGCTTCTCTTCTGAAAGATGATGCTCTCCTGTACCATATTAATCCCTTGAGACACCTGAGGTCTCTATCATGTCTTTCCCTCTCCCTCATCCAGGGTATACATACTGAGTTCCTCCAATCTCTTCTCAGTGACTTTGGTGCAGGCCCTGCACCATTTTGTTGCCCTTCTTTGAACTGCCTCCACTCTGTCTATGTCCTTTTGGAGAAGCAGCCTCCAGAACTGGACGTAGTATTCCAAATGAGGTCTCACCAATGACCTGTACAGTGGCACTATGACCTCTTTCTTCTGCTGGTGATACCTCTCCCTATGCACCCCAGCATCCCACTGTTCTCACCACTGCCTTGGCACATTGTTTGGCCACCTCTAGGTAGTCAGATATGATGACCCCAGATCTCTTTACTGTTTTGTGGACGCTAATATCTTCCTCATCATGTAATCCTGCCCTGGGTTCCTGCGCCACAAGTGCATGATTTTGTACTTCTTTGCACTGAATCCAGCTGCCACACTCTGGACCATTCTTCCAATTTAGATAGGTCCCTCATTATTTCTCTATCCCTCCTGAGCTGCCTACCCTACTGCTGATCTTTGTGTCATCTGCAAAGAGGCACACCTTTCCTCCAGCCCCTTTGCAGTGTCACTGATGTAGATATTAAACAGCACTGGTCCAAGAACTGAACCCTGTGGCCCCCACTGGTCACCCTCCCAACCTCGGATTTAGCCCTGTTTACCATCACCCTCTGCATTCTATTCTTCAACCAATTTCCAACCCCTGCTCACAACCATGTGTCCCAATCCCAGACTGCTCAGCTTGTTCACAAGCCTCCTATGTGTAACGGTATTGAACACCTTGCTAAAGTCAAGGTAGGCCACATCCTCCACTCCCCACTGATCCACCTGCCTAGTGACCCAGTCAAAGAAAGTCATGACTTTCCTGCTGTGAATCTGTTCCCTCGGATCTTGTCCTCCACTTGATTCAAGGTGCTCTACTATCCTTTTCTTTGCAGAGATGACATAATTTTACCCACCACCTAGGTCAGGCTGACAGGTAGTACAGTTAAATAAGAACTTACTGTAACAGCAAATCTTGAGAGAGGTTCCTGCAGCAGGTCATTACTCACAGGACTGTGCCCTCTCATCAGGACTGCACTGCAAACTTTTCCAGCAGTGTTTGGTGGGGACTGCCCACCTGACGCCATGGACGGACGCCAATGTGACCCTATATAGTGGCAGTCCCTGTGCCTGCTTTCCAGTTCTCCGCCGGAGATCCAAGGAGGATCAGACAGAAGAACAGATGAAATCCTGGAGCCCAGTTCAGAATGACTGAAAGAAATGCAGAAAACTAGGGGAAGGACGGAAAAAGGTGACTATTGCAGGAACCTCTCTCAAAGATCTACTGTTACGGTAAGTTCTTATGTAACTGTACTATCTTATTTCGAGAGGTTCCTGCAGTAGATCATTACTTATAGGACTGAATCCCAAGCAGTCACTCAAGAGAGACCGAGAGAATCACAGGGGAGGAGCAACAGAAAGACAGCACAGGACCAGCCTAAGACAGTAGACCCTGCATGACGGCAAGACCAAACCTTGCCCTATGCCTAGAGGCAATGTTCAGACTGTAATGCTTCATGAAGGTATGGACGGAATGCCAGGTTGCTGCCGCACAGATCTCTGCTTCAGAAACATTCTGCAGGAATACTGTAGAGGTAGCCATGCCTCTAATACAATGACCTCTAACCTCCCTGAAGAGGTTTGATGTACTTCTGGTAACAGAAGCGTATGCAGTTACCTAGCCATTTAGGAAGGCACTGCTTAGAAACTGCTGATCCCAAGGATTTCGTAGCAAAGGAGACAAAAGCTGATCAGACTTTCTGAATTCCTTGGTTCTATGAATGTAACATCTGAGGATCATATGGACATCCAAGGTGTGAAGGAAATCCTCCCCTGTTAGAATGAGCAGGGTAATAAACCAGGAGTTCAACCATCTGGTTTAAAGTGAACTGAGAAACCACCTTAGGAAGAAACTTAGGATTAGTACACAGGACCATCCGGTCCTTATGGAAAATCAAATAAGGCTCCTTATGCATCAGGATCTGAAGCTGAAATCCCATGAGCAGAGTAATGGCAACTAAAATAGCACCTTCCAAGAAAGGTAGTGCATGTCACAGCTCATCACTGGGTCAAAGAGAGCGTAAGCTTCTCTAGCAAATTTCAAATCCCAAGGCAGGGGTTACGAATGGGAGGTTTTGGGTGGAGGATCCCTTCAAAACGTCTTAGAAACTTCCAACTGGGCCACAGGTTTTCCCTCCAATGGCATAGTAGGCCAAATGGCCAAGTGAACCTTAAGGGACGAATATGACAGGCCCAAATCAGACAAGATGTAGGAGGCACTCCATGACCTGAGAAGCAGAGTAGGTAAAGGGATCCTAACCTTTGAAGTCGCCAGATGGAAAACGCTCCATTTCGTGGCATAGAGGGATCTGGTGGAGGGTGTTCTGGCTTCCACCAGGACCTGAGCGATCTTTGGGAGACCCCAAAGCAAGCTCTGATTATGTCTTAGAAGCCACGATGAAATGCAAATGTCCTGAGACTTGGATGTACCAACCTGCCTTGATCCTGAGTCAAAAAGTCATGTCTGAGAGGTAAAGGAATTGGGGTTCCACTGAGAGCTTCTATATTAGTGGAAACCAAATCTGCCTTGGCCAGAGAGGAACAACTAGGATCATTTAAGCTCCCTCTGCCTGGAGTTTGAGAAATACCCTCTGAAGAATGGAGAAGGAAGGGAAGGTGTAACAAACTTCCCTGCCCAGCATAGTGACAACGCATCATGCTAGAAAGCTTCAGGCTCTGGAACAAGCGAGCAAAAGCTGGTAAGTTTTGCACTGGATGGGGAGGCAAAGAGATTGATGTCTGGCGCCCACCTCTGGAAGAGTGTCTGCTACCTCCTGACTTAATTCCCATTCATGAGGCGAGGGATGACGTCTGACTTAAGCTGTCCACCAGGATGTTGTGAACACCTAGAATATGCACGGCTGTAAGAAACAGGTCATGCCGACTGACCAATTCCACACCCACATCACCTCACTGCATAGGGATACGACTGGTGCCTCCCTGTTTGTCGATGTAACAGACTACCGACATATAGTCTGTCTGGATTAGCAGTGTCCCTCTTGAAAGGATGGTCTGAAAAGCCTAAAGGGTGTAAAGGACCCCTCATCTCTAGAATGTTGATGTGCAAGGACATCTCCAGCTGGGACCAGGAACCCTGAGTTGGTGGTCCCCTAGGCACGATCGCTAACCCTGGCAACGGCGCTGTAGTGAGGGTCCATGGGGGAGGGGTACTTTGAAAGGAAGTCTCTTGCACAGATTCAGAGGGTCTAACCACCATTGTAGATCCCTCTTGACTGCTCTGGAGACCAAAATGGGATGGTCCAGATCATCCAAGCACTGATCCCACTGGACGGAAGAGTCCACCGAGAGATCTGCATATGCAACCTGGCTACAGGAACTGTGGAGAGAGAGCTGCCATCAGGGCCAGCAAGCATAGCAATGCTCTGGCCAGAAGAGATCTGAACGAAATCACTAGGATGACCTGCTCTTGGAGAGTCTCTGCTCTGTTGGAGAGGAGAAAGGCTCTGCACTGGACCGTGTCCAAAACCACCCCTATGAACTGAAGGTTCTGAGAGGGGTTAAAGATGAGTTGGGAGACTGACTGTGATCCCCCATTGGGAAAAAAGGTCCAGGGTAACTGAGAGGGAATCCAGAAGGCTGTTCCTGGACAGAGCTGAAAGTAGCCAGTCGTCCAGGTAGGGGAACACCACTATACCCTGGTGGTGTAAGGCCGCTGCCACCACCGCTAGGCACTTCATAAAACACTGGTGCCAAGGACAGGCCAAAGGGAGGGCTGTGAACTGAATGCTCCCCTGGAAACAAAACCGCAGGAAACGGGTGGTGGCCAGGGAAGACGGGATATGCAGGTAAGCATCCTGGCATGTCCAGAGCACAGAGCCACTGATTCTGCTGTAAAAGGGGCAGTAGGCTCTGAACAGTCAGGAATGTGGAACCTCTTGTACTCGACGAAGAGGTTCAGATTGCTGAGGTCCAGGATAAGTCTGAGGTCGCCCGTCTTCTTTGGGACCAGGAAGAAGTGGGAGTAAACCCCTTTCCTCTCTGGGTGACTGGCACTGGTTCGACTGCTGCCTTTCATTCCAGAGTCTTGATCTCCTCCTCGACCAGCAGAGCTTGCTGAGGGGAGGAGTGACCGGGAGGAGAGTCTGAGAAGCTCCAGGAACTCTAGTGTGTGCCCTTGAGAAGTGAGCTGTAGGACCCCGTGTCCGAGGTGATGCCCTCCCATTCCTGGACGTGAAGGGCAATCTTCCCCACCGGCTCCACGCTTTGAAGTGGAGAGGAGGGAAGAATGGGCGAGTCATGGAGGCAGAGGGCCGGGGGGCAAAGGCCCTCCTGCGATCTCCGAGTCTTGGTGGCCGATGGAGAGGAAAGGAGGAGCCAGTGGCTTGTCTTTATTCTGTTTCTTGGGGCTTTGCTTCCCTTGGCGCTTGAATTGCACCAAAAGGGTTGCTTCTTGGGAGTATCAGTCCTATACATGGAGTAGACTGATCTGAGGGCCTGCCCACTCATCTTGGAGGCCCGTAATTAAATCCTTGGTGTCCCTCCAAGAGGACCAACCCTCTAAAAGCGTCCTGGATGGCTGCTTGCACGTCTGCCGAAGGCCCGAGATGCACAACCAAGTGTGCCTCCTAAGGCTAATGGCATTAGCTGAGGAGCAGGCCACCACATCCACCGAATCGTAGGTGGCCCTGAGAGCATGTCTGCAAAAGATCTTAAGAGATGAAGCTCTTTAGTGATCTCAGCTTTGACGTCAGACTCCTCCAGGTAGGAGATCTTGTCCTCTAACTGCCAAGGTGGCCATTTGAAAGGACACCATGTGTGCCTACGTAATTTAAAAAGCACAGAGCACAAGTGGCAGAAGAGTAGACCTTTACCAAACTGCTCCAATTGTCTGGACCTTTTCTGGGGGAGAGGTGCTCCTGTGCTTGGGGTTACGAGCTTTCATAAGTGGCAGTAATAACTACTGAATCTGCCTTGGGTGAGAGTCCAGAAAAGGGTTGCCTTCAGGAGAGTGATATATCCTGTCTGCTTTTTAGGGACAGCAGGAATGGAATGTGGCAGTTTCAGATAGTAGATGTAAGGTCCATGTGTGGAGCTATCCAGGGATGAACTGGAATGGAGGAGGCTGCCTCTAAGTCTAGATGCTCGGCCAAGTGGTTCTGCATAGGATCTAGGTCCTCAGCATTCCAACCACTTCCCTGTTGGATTATACAGAGGAGCTCCATAAAGAAGAGTCCTCGGAGGGACTTGGGAGACTCTTTGACCCTAGGGGGAGAGGATAGCTCATTCAAGGAAGATTCGGACGTATCAGCATCAGAGTCAGGGGGCTCCTCAACCCCTGGACATTCAAAGTCTGGAAGAGGGATATCCTGAGGTGTAGTACCCGAGACATGTACCTTATGACGAGGGGCAGGGACGGAGGAGTTGGGGGGCACTACCACCGGTCTAGGAAGTCTACGCTCCAAATCGGAGAAAAGCTGGGACCTTACGTCCTTCCACCAAGACTAAATCAGTGATTGGAAGTCTGGTTGTGGAGGAGGAGGAGGCGGTTAGCTGGCAGGATTAAAAATATGCACCCGAACCCGCATAATGAGGAGGAGGTACCCCTGATAATAGGGTATCCCTGTTCGTACACAGGAAATAACCCTGGGAATAATGAGGCATCCATGGTCTCGATGGCGGAGGAGGAATGCCTGATGTCCGGAGAAAATAGAAGGTCCAGATGGTAGGTCTTGGCCAAGAGGCCTGGAAGGGCCAGGATAAATACCAGGCGTCCACGATGGTTGAGGTTGGGATAGCCATCATCGGGGTACCAGCGAAAGGAATAAACATCGGGCTCCTGACGGGGTTAGCCAACGCCAGACCCAAAGAGGTCAGACCCCGCGAAGAGGCCGATCGATGGCCCTGACAGAGGGAACTGACGTGGTGGTACTGATGGTGCTGCAGACGTTAAGGGAGAAGCAGCAGGAGGAAGGTGACCCGACGCCAGGGTAGCTGACAAAGGATGAGTATCCCTCAGGGGATCCGAGGGACCGCCATAGGAGTGGGCGAAGAGAGACCCACTTCCAGGCATCTTTCTTCCTCCTCTGTCAGACACAGGCTGCAGGGCAGGGAAACCACTGGGGAGGTGGAAAGAAAGTCTCCTGGACGGGAAGGGCCCAGGGGAGGGCTGACTCAGAAGAAGCCAGCATGCTTTGTCGGATGTCGGGTGAGAGGCATGAGAAACCCGGCGGAGTGCAATCGCGACGGGTCGCCAGAGACGACCGACTTGCCAGGCGAAAGCTACTGGGTGGTGGAGGGTAGACCCCACTGGCTTACTGGTTGGAGCCGCGCTGCTTTGGGGTGGGGTCTGACTTATCATCAGCCGGGAAGTGGCCCTTAGAGGAGCCGGTCCCATTTACCGACAAGGACCGATGTTGCAGGAGGAGCCAGCGGACAACTTACCAGTTGAGACTGGTTGGAAGATGGCAGCACTGGAGGTTGTCACGGAAGCTGCCTGGTCACCACGAGGGTGGGTGGGGGGAAAGTGCCTTGATGGTTGAAGACTTGCTAGCTGAGGATCGGTCCCAGTCTGCATGGTGCTCCTTTCTCTGTGCCTCTCTTTTCTTTTTCTTCTTCTGTTTGTCTGATGAAGGGAAGAAGCTGAGTCCCAAATTTTCTGCATCTTGTTCTCAAGTGAAGCCATTCTGGATTTAAGGAGATGGGCCTCCAGAGCCTGCTATCATCATTTGTGAGTGGCCTGATTGAAAGGCTGGCAGTCGGGATGGGCTGCGGTGTCGTGATCCAGACCTAAACAAAAGAGGCAGAGGCGTGGCCGTCTTTGTGGGGAATTTGCGCCCACACTTGGTGCACTTTGCCTTTGGAGGCAGAGACGGGAAGACAAAGTGCTCAATTCAGACTGGAAATACAAATGAAAACAAGAAAATGGCAGTCGATAAAGCTGGATCATATCGCGAGGTACCAGCGCTGGTCGACGGGGACTGAAGGCGCAGTGCGTAGGGACCGCCACACTATAGGGTCATGCTGATGTTCACGTGACATCAGGTCGGCGGTCCTCCGCCAGACACTGCCGGAAAAGTTTGCCGTGCGGTCCTGATGCCAGAGGCTCAGTCCTATAAGTAATGACCTACTGCAGGAACCCTCTGAAGAAAAATCTATAAACATAGAAACATAGAATTTGACGGCAGATAAGGACCGCTTGGCCCACCCAGTCTGCCCATTTCCCTACCTGATGGATAAGATGCAGATCCTAGTTAACCAGCAGCCTACTTGTTCCTCTCCCACCCCTAG
The DNA here is from genome assembly GCA_016271365.2 of Neoceratodus forsteri. Taxonomy (NCBI): domain Eukaryota; kingdom Metazoa; phylum Chordata; order Ceratodontiformes; family Ceratodontidae; genus Neoceratodus; species Neoceratodus forsteri. The sequence goes on along the minus strand of CM057452.1, from coordinate 416,700,421 downwards.
AATTGCCTTATGACTGTCCCATGAATGCTTGAATTCCATCACTGTTCGTGACTCCACAACCTCCTCTGGAAGGTGCTCCATACATCCACCACCCTCCCTGTGAAAAATACTTCCTTAAATTACCTCTGAGCCCCCTTCTATCTTCAAATTGTGCCCCCTTGTTCTTGCACACCTTTTTGAAAGATGCTACCCTCTTGGACTTTGTTGATTCCCTTGAGGTACTTGAAAGTTTCTATCATGTCCCCCTCTCCCTCCTTTCCTCGAGGCTATACATATTAAGCTCCTTAAGTCTCTCTTCATTTGTCTTCCGTGCAGACCCTGCACCATTTTAGTTGCCCTCCTCTGGACAGCTTCCATCCTGTCTATGTCTTTACTGGAGATTGGGTCTCCAGAACTGCACGCAGTACTCCAGATGGGGTCTCACTAGCTGTCTGTACAGAGGGATAATAACTTCCTGTTTTCTACTGGTGATGCCTCTCCCTATGCATCCCAGTATCCCTAGCCCTCCTTGCTGCCCTCTCACATTGCTTGCCCACCTTTAGGTCATCTGATATTACTCCCAGGTCCCTTTCCATTTTGTTGTTGTTAGTATCTCACCCCCCATTGTGTACTCTTCCCTGGGTTTTTGTTGCCCAGGTGCATTACCTTGCACTTCCAGCCTCCTCTCTGCTCCCAGTTTTGTGGAGCGGGACTACATCAGCCCTTTCCAGTCCTCCAGAAATGTACCATGTGTCTGTTCTTCCACAACTTGCACCACCTCCATCTACAGGAGTGTTTGTTGCCTCAGTTCATTATACTGGTCTCAGTGTCCATATTGAGATATGCAATTTATTTCAGAGACTATGGCCTCGTTAGGTAGCATACCACATGTGGCAGAAAAATTCAGAGATTTGTAAGTACATTAAAGTTAATGACAGAAAACAGCAGTAAACTAAAACAGCAGTAAAATCAAACTGTCATGGGGTTGATGACAGAGATGAAAAAGTGTTACTTCTAATGTGAGTATTATGTTGAGCCTCTCCTCGACATTATACACAGCCTAACCTAATGTCTATTAATAACCACCAGCATGTTGTTATAAGACTGACCATCCCTCCCCATCTTCAATAAAAGTCATAAAAGGCAGTAACCCCTCCTCCCCATAACTGATCTGTCTGTAACCTCAAGTCTGCTGTTAATGTCACTGACTGACAGATTGACTTTACTATGGATATCCATTCCGCCACTCTTGGGCAACTGGGGATCAACCAATTTCATGTGGTGGCTTTGCAAGCAACTGCCACTAGAATGCCTATAGAACTCTTCTGTCAGTTCATTCTCTTTCCCTTTGGCAGCCTCCCTAAGACCAAGTGTGTAAGTCAAACTCCGTGGAGGTGCCTACCATATGTTTATATATGGGGCCCAACTCATTCAGAATGGGGCTAAATAGGACATACCCAGAAAATGTAGTGTAGTGTCTCTTCCCTTCCACAGCCCTCCAACATCTTTTGAACTCCTCTGTGTAATATAATTAGTCTTAAATGGTGTCAGAAAGTATCTACTCACTACCATCCATGGATATTCACACCAGTTGTTCGATGCTGAGGTCGGGGATCCATATGCCCATCCATTCCTGTATTTCTAAATTGACTTGTGCTTCCAGTTCCCATGTCCTTTGACCGACAAGTGGTGGCAAGTCTGCTTTATACCTGTAATACAGCACCAAATTCTAGATATGTTTTTCAGTGGTGATTCCCATACCTCGTTCTCTAAAAAGACCACCATGAGTGTGGGTCCTCCAACACCTTTTGAGTGTTGGAACCAGTCCTGAGAAATGAAGCCACTTTTAAGTACCAATAAAAGTCTGTGCCATGCAATGTAAATTCTCCCATACTGTAGCAAAGGTTTGTATGATTCCCTGCAGAAACTGGGAGAATCTAACCAGAACCAAGGTTTCCCATTATTTAAAGGTTGTATCAATGGTCAGAGGCAAACACTCTGTGCGTTCAGTCAATCAATCAATCTTTATTTTACCAAGCGAAACACCATTAAGAAATTAATTTACAAAGGTGGACCTGGGAGGTGCACATCAAAAGTACAACAAAAATACAACAACGTAGTTAGGTACATACACAGGGTAATACAGATGCTTAAAATGGAGACCAAGTGTATAGATATCCCATAATACACAGATAACATAGCATAATATACAACGTATGCCAAGACTGATAAGTACTATGGTATGTACAGTATATACATGGAAGTCACCTAAGGACTGTACAAAGGGATAAGGAGAGGTTTGTTAAGAGAAAGGTAGCAGATGGAAGGAAGAGAGATTCAGAGGTAAGAAACAAATATCCATTAGAGTATATCTGAGGAAGGAATAGAAGGGTTCTGAGAACAATATTGGAATGTGCCAGGCACAGGGTTAGTAAGTCATTTGTGGAAGCAGTTGCAAGATTAGTAGACCAGGAGAGGCTGTGGACATGGCCTACCTAGACTTTAGCAAGGCATTTGACACAGTCCCACACAAAGATTAATACACAAATTAGCCAGCCTGGGAGTGGGTCCCAGGGTGGTAGCCTGAATAAAACACTGGCTGGAGAACAGGACACAGCGTTAATAGTAAATGGAGTCCACAGTGAAGAAAGGGGTTACTAGAGGGTACCGCAGAGTTCTGTACTGGGGCGGTCCTTTTAATGTCTTTATAAGTGACATGAGAGAGACTGGTGGGAAGGTATGCCTCTTTGCAGATGACACAAAGATCTGCAACAGGGTTGATAAGCAAGGTGGGGTGGAAAGGATGAAAGGGACTTGGCAAGGTTGAAGGAATGGTCAAATGTATGGCAGCTTAGATTCAACACAAATAAGTGCAAGTAATGCACCTGGGAACCAAAACCCAGGGCTAGCGTACACAATGGGAGGTGAGATACTGACAACAACAAAAATGGAAAGGGACCTGGGGTAGTCATATCAGAAGACCTAAAGGTGGGCCAGCAATGTGAGAAGGCAGTAAGGAGGGCTGGGGGATACTGGGATGCAAAGGAGAAGCATCACCAGTAGAAAACAGAAAGTTGTTGGCCCTCTGTACAGACAGTTGGTAAGACCACATCTGGAGTACGTGTACAGTTCAGGAAACCCCATCTCCAAAGACAGACAGGCTGGAGGCTGTCAGAGGAGGGCAACCAAAATGGTGCAGGGTCTGCACCAGAAGACATATGAAGAAAGACTAAAGGAGCTTAACATGTATAGCCTCGCTGAAAGGAGGGAAAGGGGGGGACATGATAGAAACTTTCAAGTACCTCCAGGGAATCAACAAAGTTCAAGAAGGTAGCATCTTTACAAAAAGAGATGTGCAAGAACAAGCGGCACACTTTGAAGATAGAGGGGACGGCTCAGAGGTAATGTGAGGAAGTATTTCTTCACAGAGAGGGTTATAGATGCATGAAACAGCCTTCCTGAGGAGGTCATAGAGTCAAAACAGTGGGGAATTCAAGAATGCATGGGACAGACATAAGGCTATTCTAGTGGGGGTAGGAGGAAGTAGGCTGTTGGTTAACTAGGATCTGCAGCTTATCCGTTAGGTAGGAAATGGGCAGACTAGGTGGGCCAAGTGGTCCTTATCTGCCATCAAATTCTATGTTTCTATGTTACTCCTCAAAAGAGCAAGCAAACAGCGTTTTGAACACGTGTGTATCTATTGGGGCAGCCAGCTTCAAGGTTTTTGCAGTTTATTCCACAGTCGGGAAGTACATGACTTACGGAAGCTCTGCCAAAGCGTGAGTAAACTTTAGTGATTTTTATTTATTTGTTTACCGGTGAGTACACTGATCCCAGGGACCATTTTCAGATATGATGCGGCCAGTCAGATGGCACATCCATAACAAAACACAGTTACAGTATAATCATAGTGGAGGAGTAACATCAAGTATACAGTGATACAAGGCAGAAATGGCAATACAGTGGCAATATGGTGTGCATACACAGGACAAGTGATCAAAGGCTCCATGGACTTTGTTCGGTACATGACGATATCCAGCATTAAGTGCATATATATGTTATTGAATTAGTCATATGCTCTAGGTGAAGTATATCATCATTTGGTATGGCATTTACATAATGGCCTTCCTAACATGGTTTCTCTGAGGTTCCATTTGAAAGCCCTGACAGAGGTGATCCAGACCCATCCTGTAAGGCTGTTGCTATGAACGATCCGAGCATGAGTTCTCTCCGATTGGCTGGGGGAGCCATCCTAAGGATTGATAGAGATGGCAGTGGTGAGCCCGGAGGGGCTAGGTGATGAATCTGCAAATGTTATTATAGGCTGTGTTCAAGTGACTTAGTAGTGAGGGGAGGCGAGGGCAATTACTGGGGAGCTGTATTCAAGAATGGGAGGTGGTGGCCATGCCCAATCGCAGCTCTTGCATCAGGGTCAGTGGTGCCTCAGTCAGTAACACAGTGACACGCTGATTTACCTCCTAACTGCTGAGCTGATATAGTGCTCATACGTGAGAGAAGGGTCGCGCGTGACCCCAACTATCTGAAGTCTCTTACCTGTTCAAGCGATAAACCATCAGGGGTTAGTATACTGAAAGTTTTGGTGGTGTTGTGTGTGTTCTTTACAGTTTCGTTTTGAGTCAAACAGCATACACTTTGTTTTTTGATGTTTACCAGAAGCCTGTGCTGTGTGAACTAGTGTACTGTTGAGTATCCCGTGAATATAGCGACTACATAATCGCGATTGTTAAAAGGAGACTGCAAAATAGCGATCCCTTGAACAGCGACTGGACACAAAAGTGCATAACACATTATAGCAACTGCAACTGCCATTCAGTCAACAACAATAGTGACTGCCTAATTAGTGAAAATATGTCACAGCTCACTACCATTTATTTACCAATTACAGCGACTGCCACAGATCAGATCTCCTCATTCAGCGACTATCAACAAGCGATTTCAAACCGACCTCCGCCTCCCGTGACAACAGACTGCTTTAGTAACAGCTTTCAAAGTTTGTAAATAGTAAACAGAACTTAGCTGATGAATTTTAAAAAGTAATTACAGACCTCATACTTCTTCCAGATTCCTCGAGCAACCACAGAAGTCGCAGCATGCATCGTCATAACTTGCAGCCATTGCTCAGCCCTAGCCCCCACAGCAACCCTAGGAACCAGAGCACAGCCATGTCAACACCAGCTAGCAGAACGTCAAAACAGTGACTTTTCGCTTTGTAGCTATTCAGTGCTGTTCAGCACTTAAACCTTTATTAATGGTGGGAATTAATTGTGCTTGGTTCACTTTTTAAACGTGGAACTATAAATTGTAGGCAAGTCCTCAAGATATTCGTGCCTACTCCTGTGTGAGTATTCAGCAACAATTGAGCATACACTCATTCATGTCCTTGTATTTTTTTTTTTTTTTTACAGTTGCAGCCCCAGACACCATTTGCTCAATTTTATCTCTGTTGGTCGCTGTTCTTCTTCGAGATATTGGATCAATTTCCATATGCTGGGGTGAGTAACTCCTATCGCACAGTTAAATATTCTGTGCCACCCCTCAACAGTATTGTTTGTTCTTGCCAGCCCCTCGCGGTGGAATCATAAATATTCTATTGTTCTGGTTGGAATACTGCAGTTCGCCTTCCTGACCTTCCTCACGTTTTCCAACCCACATGGACTCATAGTAGTCAATCAGTGGTTTCAATAGCTCTGCATTGTTAGAAAAGAACTACCACTCAAGCATTGCATCAAAGGTACTAACAACATCTTTGGGTGGGACAAATGCCAGAGATAGCAACATTCTCAAGTGCAAGGAGAAATCAGGGTCTGAGCAATACCTGTCTTGCACTACAGGGGACTTCTGAATATTGCGCCAGATTGCTTGGGCAAAATGAAAGAAGCAGCCATGACCTCCACTATCAGGGGAAAGTTGAGCAAATGCACGCCAGGAGGACTTTTCAAAGTCCATTAACGCAGTTTCTGGTTTTAAATTGAGGCACAATGCATTCAGCTGTGTAAGTAACCTGTTGTATGCTGTGGTTGTTCTGCTGCACATCAGCACATACACTGCAGTTATAACTTGCCCTGACTTTATGCAATGCACTGTGTAACTTGCCCTGATTTTATGCAATGCACTGTGTACAAGTGATCAAAAGTAATGGGCATGATTTAAAAGTGCCAACAAGTAGCCAGTCGCTACTCTCCTGCAACATTTTCAAATTATCAGGAGTTGCAAAGACTAGCAGTCTGTCCTTTTCTTTTCCGCTGTCAAACAGTAAGAATGGCTGTCCTGCCAATGTACTTCTGAATTCTTCAAGTATTTCTAGCCCCTCAATGGATGCTGGGTTGCTGGACAACCATGCTCTACTTGCCTTATCTGCTGTATAGTCCTTTTCATAAGTGGGACAGCAGGAAGATGCCCAGTAACAGCCTCAGGTGCAGACACAGTGCACTGTACAAGTACCTGCGTGGTGGACTCCACACTTGACCTAGCTCTTTCTCTTACATCAGCCATCACCTTCGTGCTCCCACATCACCAGCATCAGGAACATGTGTGTGTTCCTTTACTTGAGCAAGCACCTTGTTCCCAGCAGTGTGTAACCTGGCAAGGCAGCTAAACTTATGTGAGTCTGCACAACGCCAGTATACCTTCTCCCCTTTTCTTTATCTTTTCTGTAGGTGTATCCACAGTACACTGCCAAAGGCTTACCTTTCTGGCTGGTCACCAAGTCAAATTCCATGGTAATGCTGTGCTATGCTGATGAGCTCCAAACTGAGTGTTTAAATAACCATTAGGTTAAGGTGGGGAGAAGGAGGTTGCAGTATGGGTACTAGGAAGTGATTTAGGTGAAAACAAGACTTGGAACAAGAGGACAAGAAGACTCACTGTAAGACTGTTTCTGCCATTACTAAACATTTCATAGTTATTCTCTCCTATGCATCGCCTGGCGCTATTTTGATGATGTAGCTCAATTAGCAGTGCTATTCTGATCATTCGCTAAGTTGCCAGTTGCCGCTTTTAAAACGCCGTTGTTTCTGGCACTATTTTGCGTCGCGATTTTAACATGGAACCTACTGCTGCATTAAAGTCTATGTTCAGATCTATGTTTAGCCCAGGATGTTGTTTCCACTTCGGAAGACAACTGAGGTCATCCACATACACTATTCTGTTGCTGTTTGCGGGTACCAAGGGTTAACAAAAAGGGAGTATAGCAAGTGGCCTAGAACGGAGCCCTGGGGCACGCCAGTCTGCACTGGAGAGGGGTTGATAGGCATGCCCTATTCTCACTTGCTGGGTCCTGTCGGTTAGGTAGCTTCAGATCCAGATTGTGATGTTACAGGGCAGTTTAGTGAAGACACAGTGTTTAGTAGTAACACGTGGTCCACCATATCAAAGGCTTTAGATAAGTCTACAAATATAGCCCTGTGAGGTTACCGTTGTCTGCTTCACTCAGCACGTGGTCTGTTAATTTATTAAGGACTGTGGCAGTGCTAAAGCCTCATGGAAACCATACTGGTCCTTGGATAGCAGGCCACATTTTCAATGTGCTCCGATAGTTGCCGTGAGCCACTTTTTCCAGTATTTTGCCCATGTGAGACAATATGGATATGGGTCTCATACCTTAAGTATGGGGACAAATTTGGCTTCCTTCAGAGTGCAGGCACCTTTGTGGTGATCAAGGATAGGTTAATTATGTGCAAGAGAGGTTTTGCTAGTTGTTGAGGCCATTTTGAGTAACTGTGGCATGAGCCCATGACTTCCTGCGCTGCCTGTTTTGGGCAGGGCCTTAGTAGGTGATATATCTCTGACCGCTGATGTTACTTTGGAAATAGAAAGGGCGAGCCGTTACTTTGACCTGCTTTCCAGTGCATTGTGCTACAGTGGGAAGTTGCTCTAGGTATGAGTCTAGGTTCAAGAACTTGCTGTTCAGAACTTGTTCATTAGGTTCAGTATAGCGCAGTTGTTTAAGGCTCTGAGCTGCAAACCTGGAGACCTGGGTTTGAATCCTACAGCCCTACTTGCATACTGTGTGACCCTGAGCAAGTCACTTAATTTCCTTGTGCTCCCAGGTCGCACTTGTAAACAAGCTTTCAGCTTAGTGTCTCTCTCCTGGAAAAAAATAGAAAAAAAATGTCTGCCTCAGGATCGGTTTGTAGGCCAGCGCTGCTCGCTAGAGACAGTTCCTTGGTGCTTAACTGGTTTGGTGACAGAGTTAATTGTAGCCCAGAATCTGCATCGGTCACTAAGGTTCTGTTTGTTGGCCTTGAAATATGAGGCTTTTAAGGATTTAGTATCTCGCTTGCATTGGTTTCACAGACGCTATACTCTGCCCAGTTCCCGGGGTGGGTGGGGCCTCATGAGTTGCCCATGCCTCATCTCTCTCTCTCTCTCTCATATCAGTGCCATCAGCTCCTCAACCCATTTAGTGTTTCCACCCTTTACACGCCAAGCAGTCATAGGGCAGTGTTTGTCCTGTACAGTGGTTAAGTCAGCAATGAGGAATTCCAGTGCTGTGTCCATATCCTTCAAAGTATAGAAGGTGGACCAGTCTATATTGCCCAGGTCTCTATTCAGTGCTTTAGTGTCTACCTTAGCAAAATTCCTGATAGAGATGATCTTCAAGGGGCTTGATTTTTTGGCATGACCACGCAGAAAGCAGGGAGTGGTCGCTGATGGAGTCTGACATGACTCCTGAGGTACTCACCCAGTCTTCTCAGTTTCGTTATGATCCAGTCAGGTAATGTACGGTTACCTGTTCTGGAGTTGAGGCATAGGTGATTCAATCATCTGAGACAGATTCATTTCTTTGAGAAGTTCCGATGGTTATGCTGCTTGCTGTCTAACCAGTTTAGGTTTAAATCACCTAAAATGATGGTGCCCTTGCTGGTGCTAGACCAGCGACTTCAGAGATTATTCCCAGAGTCAATCTTTCCTCCCTGAGGAGGATTATGTACACAACCCAGGTGTAATTTGACCGCTTCAGCGATGGTGATTTCCATCGTGGCCATTCTGGGATCATCTCCTGAGCTGAACTGGAAGCAGTGACAGAGCCGTTATGTAATCCTTGAGGTACATCATAACCCTACTCCCACTCTTTGGGCCTGGCCTGTCGTTTGAGAGATGTTATAGCCCTGAATTTGGCAAAGAGAGTCAAGGACTGAAGACTTCAACCAAGTTTTGCTTACCCTAAGAATGTCTCTTATGGAGCGACACCCAGGCTTCCAGTTCCTGGATCTCGGTAATATCGCTTCCAGCACTGATATCAGTGAATCTGATGCAGTGCCTGAAGGACCATTGAGAGAACGAAAAGGGGCCAGGATTTGTCTCCACATCCCCACACTTTGGAAGCCAAAGGTCGAGAATAGCCTGTTCCCACCAAGCACACCCACTGCAACGACTCATGGGCAATCAATAGTGCACCTAGTGTGCAAGTTGCCTTTCTGCCAAGGCAGTCTAATGTGGCTACTGGGTGCTTTAGGAGTTGAGGCTGAGCCCCCAGGGTGTGTCCACTGTGACCTCTGAGGGAGTACTTGTTGTTTGGGAGCAGTCTTTGACTAGAAGACAGCTGGTCACATCACATAGAAATAATAAGGCTAGCAGTATCATAGCCATAAGGCAACCTGCTGTAATTTGTTTTATTATTTAAGTCACCATGAACCTTAAATTTATGTGTTACCAAACTGGCAAAATGACTGAGTAAGCCTCTTTAAGTAAGTTTATTAGCGGACACCTCTACAGGTGATTTGTTATAGGCTGCAGATGGTAAAGTGGGGAGATAGTCACATGACAGTCGCTCACTATAAAGCTACAGCCTGAAAAGGGTGGGAGAGGTGGTGGGAGGGTTAGGGAGCTGCTATACAGTGATGACTACAGAAATATACAAAAGGCTTCTCAGGAGTAGCTACCTGTTGAACAGAGGGCAGACAATTAGAGATGTACTGAGGAGCTCTTAGCAATAGCTTGAAGGTCCAGAATGCAGCACTTCTTTGCCTTCTAAAATTAAGCGATGACCAACCTACTAGGGAATAAAGGGAGCAATGATGGGTGGAGTAGGTGCACCAGTAATAAATCTCATGGCTCGGTGATAAAAGGTATCAAGTTTGGTTACAGCAGAGCTAGGGCCTTGACAATTGAGAAAATCTGCCTAGTCTAAAGTGATGGTGGTTGGAATCAGTCTCTTTTAGCATTGTATGGAGTAGGTGCTTAACTCTGTAGAAGAGGCCAAGTCTGCTTAAGTTTTTTCATTAGTTCCTCAATATTGTATTATCGTAGTGAAGCTGGTGAGCCCATTCTGTATCTGAAGAGCTTGTATTATTCTTAACCAGTTCCAAAGCATCAGCTTAGTCCACTGATTGGTCAGTGAAACATAAGATGACTAAGGTAGTCCTTTGAGGTGACATAAGAAAAATTACTCACCTTAGTAATGTTGTTTCTTCTAATGGGAGTCTTGCTATATTATGACAGTAGCAGTTTGATCCAGCTCTAGAACTGCTTCGAGGTGAAATGGTTAAAACCATTCCAAAATAGAATTTTGGCCACGTGCCTCTAGAAGCAGCTCTATCTGTGTTATTTCAAACCTGAACTGTCAGATCTTTACGAGCCAAACTCACTAAGGTCTGTGTGGAAGCTGTAACCTACACTAGCCAAATGGCTACCTAAATAATAACAACCATTGCTGGTCCCAACACCCAAGACTCAAGTCAGGGACCAGAAATACTAACACAATTCTAATCATATGAGAATAAAACATAAGTATAATAAAACATACACACACACACACACCCCCAAAGCCCCAAAAGGGGACAAAATGCTAACAGGGCATAAAAAGGTGCCCACACCAAGCTGCCGCACCCCACCCAAGTAGAGGTTCTGAGAGGGGCAGGTTGGGGAGGTCATGATATAGCAAGACTCCATTAGAAGAAACAACATTACTAAGATGAGTAATTTTTCTTCAAACAACATGAAGTCTTGCTATATTATGACAGTAGCAGAACACACAGCAGTACCTCCATGGAGGAGGGGCAGAACCTACTTAGGAATAGGTTCTGAAGAACAGCTGTGCCAAACCGAGCATCTCTCCTGGCCTGGACATCCAGGGAGTAATGCTTGGTAAAGTGTACCTGCTTTCCAAGTAGCAGCCTGGCAAATCTCTAATATAGGATGTCTCTGGCGCAGCTAGAGACGCAGCTGTACCCCTGGTAGAATGAGCCCATCAAACTGGGGGCCTGCCCAGTTTCTGATAACAAAATTGGATACAGAGACAATCCACCTGGCTATTGATCTCTTAGTGGCAGGTTTGCCTTTCCCAACTTCACCATAGGTAAGGAAAAGTTGGAGGATTCAACCTGTGACCTTTGGTACTCTATATAGTAACTAAGAGCTCTCTTAACATCCAGGCTGTACAACCTCCTCTCACCAGAAGAGGAGTGATCAGTGAAAATACTGGAAGGGAGATAGATTGATTAAGATGGAAATCTGAAACCACCTTAGGCAAAACTTCCTATTAGTCCTAAGGACTACCTTATCCCTGTGGAAAGAAATAAAGTCAGTTTCCACTGACAAGGCTTGCAACTCACTTATGCGTCTGGCAGAAGTGATAGCCACTAGAAAAACAGTTTTCCAAGTTAGGTACTTAAGCTCTGCAGAAGACAGAGGTTCAAAGGGGTTGCATTAACTGGGCAATGCAAACATTAAGGTCCCAAGCAGGGGCCGGTTCCTAAAGGGTGGATTAGTATGGAGTAATCCTTAAAAAACTTGGAAAACACAGGATGAGAGGAAAGAGGGATGACTTTCCTGCTGACACAAAAGCAGATACAGCTGCCAAATGAACTCTCAGGGTAGCTGGTCAGAGACCCAAGGAATTAAGATGTACCATGTAATCTAACACAATGAGCAAATCAGCAAATTCTGGGAAATATTTTAGCACACCAAATGGAAAACCTTTCCATTTAGAACTATAAGCAGCTCCTAGTGGAAGGCTTCTAGAAGCCTTTAGGATCTCAAGAACACCCTGAGAGAGGTGTAAATCAGCAAACTCTAACTCCTCAAGAGCCAGGCCTTGAGGTTGAGGGATTTGAGGTCCGATACCAAACCCTTCCCTGGGCACAAGTCAACAGGTTGTGATTCCTGGGGAGGCAAAGGGAAGATGGATTGTCAGTGACAGAAGGAGTGGGTACCAGGGCTGCCTGGCCCAACCTGGGCAATCAGAATCACCCTGCAAGGCTGAGATCTAATTTTGACTAGTACTTTGAATAGGAGAGGAAAGGGGAAAAGCATAGAGAAACTTCCCTCCCAATCCAGAAGAAGGGCATCCAGGGGAACTGAGCCCAGCACTGGAGGCCTGCAACAGAACAGAGGAAGTTTGTGATTCTCTGGGGCTGCAAAAGATCTATCTGAGGGGTGCCCCATCTGGCAAAGACTATCCCCAGCACTTTGAGGATCCAGGGACCATTCGTGATGGCCCTGGGAAATCCTGCTGAGAGCATCCGCTAGACATTGTCCTTCCCTGGAAGATGAACTGCTATGAGGGAAGTGTTCAGGAATAGGCCAGAGACCACAACTTCATTGCCTCGGTGCACAAGGTCAAGACCGAGTGCCCCCTGTTTGTTGATGTACCACATTGTTGTGGTGTTGTCTGTTCTGACTTGTATCACCTTGTTGTGGACAGATGCAGAAAATGCTTGAAGAGCTAAAAGACAGCTCTGAGTTCCAGCAAATTGATGTGGAGCAGAGATTCCTGGGGACCACACTCCCTGAGTGGAAAGGTCGCCCATGTGGGCTCCCAACCCAGAAGGGAAGCATCTGTAGTGAGAGTCAAGTCGTGAGTAGGGGAATGAAGGGGACCCCAATCTTAATTGCTCTGATCCTGCCACCACTGGAGGGCTAGGATCAAGGTTCGAGTCACTGGGACCAACTTGGAAAGGGGTCTCTTCTCTGAAACCATTAGGTTCTCAAGTGAAACTGAATGTCTCTCATCTGAAATCTTGCTCCTGCACAACAGCTGTGGATGCAGCCATGTGCCCCAGGAGCTGCAGAAAGTGTCTTGCTGGTCGAGAGACCTGCAGAGTGAAGGAGAAGGCCAGAGCACTAAATTCTTTACCCTTTCTAAGGGAAGAAAGGCTCTGGCTAGCTTTGTGTCCAATTCTGCCCATATAAAGGTGAGTACCTGGACTGGTTCCAGAACCGACTTTGGTAGATTTAGCAGAAAGCCCAGGGAGGTGAGAAGCTGCTGGGTGACCTGCAGGTGAGATTTTACTCTGTTCTGGGACTGGCCTACAATGAGCCAGTCATCTAGATAGGGAAAACAGCAATCCTTTGCCTCCTTAAGTGAGCCACTGCCACTGCTAGACACTTTGTGAATACCCTTGGGGCAGAGGTAAGGGTCAAGGGCATTGCTCTGAACTGGTAATGACCTGAGGGCAGTTCGAATCTGAGGTACTTTCGATGGGAGCTCTGATTAGGACATGGAAATAGGCATCCTTGAGGTCCAGGGAGGCTAGCCAGTCCCTGGCCTTAGGGAGGGTAAAATCATTGCCAGAGTTACCATTTTGAACTTTGGTTTCAAAAGATGCTTGTTCAGATATCTGAGATCTAATATGGGCTGCCATTCTCCTGTCTTTTTGGGGTAAGGAAGTATCTGAATACAGACCCCTGCCCTGGTGCAGGAGGAACCCTTTCTACTGCTCTGAGAGCTAACAGGGATGAGACCTCTGCTTCCAGAGCAAGGGTCTCTGAAGCACTTGCAGGTAGAAAAAGTCTGCTTCTCAACTTGGGAAACTTTTGAAGCTGAGAACCAGACCCTGGCCTACTACTTCCAGAACCCACTTGTCTGAGGTTAAAGAAGCCCAATTCTGGCTGAAGTAAGCCAGCCTGCCCCTACCGGTACAGGAGAATCGACCCTGGGCACCCCATCAGGGTGCCTGCTTAGCAGGAGCTTTAGGCTGGGGGTGGGAGCAGGTCTGCCCACCCCTCATCTGCCTCTGCCTCTGAAGAAGCCCTCTGAGCATAGGCAGAGGAGGCCTGAGTCTGGTAAAAGGCCTGTGAAAAGGCCTACCCCTACCCCTGGGGTATGCCTTTGAGGAGTGGCTTGCCGCTCCTTAGCCTGGGCACTCTTGTAAGTAGTCCTATATCATCCATCTTTTCATGTAGTTCTCTGTCTGCTCCCCAAACAGAGAATTCCCACCACAGGAAAATCCATAGCTTTAGTCTGGGTATCCTGTGACAGACTAGTACACCTGAGCCAGGCCAACCTACGAAAAGCTACAGATGTGGCCATGACCCTAGAGGAAACATCATTAACATCCACAGCAGCATGAAACTTAACCTCAGAAGCCTCAATGCCATCAGCAGCCACCTGTTCTAGTTCACTAGCCAGCTGGCCATGGGCTTGCTTGGCTAATTACATCACAGTATCCCATCTAGATTTCTGATACCTAGCTACATAAGCCATATAATTTGCTTGCCTGAGTCCCAGAGAGGCTGCCATATACTGTTTTTTGCCAATGCATCAATCTTCCTGGAATCCTTGTCAGGAGGATGTGAAGCCAGGGAATATTAGCTTTATCACAGGCAGCAGCCTGAACTACCCCAACATGACTGCATTGTTGAGAAAGGAATTCTGTATCAGGACCTGACAATGTGTACCTTCTGTCCATCTTTTATCTACAGGAGGCACAGAATTAGGAGTTTTAAAATTTTATTGTTTGCTTCCTAAAGACTTATGTAAAGGAATAGACAATCTCCTAGACTCTGGAATATCCATCATTTCTACAAAATCAGGCTCCTCTTGCTCATCCACAGCTTCTTCTAAGGGAAGCTGGAGGGTTTCAGCAACTTTTTGTAAAACATGAAATGAGATGGGGACTCAGACAGCATAGGGGAAGATTCTAAAGGTCTGTCTGGGGAGATGTCCGTTCAATGGGCACACCCAGACCTTCCCAGCCACATTCATACTGTTCATAATCATCCTCCCCTCCTCTGGTTCATAAAATTCCTCAATATCATATTCCTGAACCACTGGGCCGGACGAACCGACCTTTACCAGATAGTGTGTTCTGACGGACCCTGAGACAGTGACTGGACAATCTGTATGGCTTTTGCTATCTCTGCAGCAGTTGGAGAAGGGTTTTGACTCCAGACCTGCTGATTTTCTTGTTTTTTACTGGAATTGGTTCCTCAGAACCAGCTTTTCTTTGCCGAGGAAGTCTGGCCCTGGTCAGAGGGCACTCCCTCTGGTTCGGTTGGCACCGAATCGGGCTGGCCATCCGGTCAGCGGACTTTTTGGCCTCTCGCTCCCTGAGCCTGCCCAATCTTTTTTCCAGGGTGGCTGCAGGAAATTCTTACATATCTGGCAGTCTGACTGGAGGTGGTCAAACCTCAGACAATAAACACATTGGTGTGTGGGTCAGCCTTGGCAAAGACTTCCCCACAAACATCACAGTGTTGAAACCCAGTGGGCCCGTTTCTCTTTGGGTTTCTCAGACATAATGCCAGCCTAACCAGAAAACTTGCCCTTTAACGGCAGTGCCAGGCAAGACACCCTTATCGGTTCCTAACCGCATACGGTATTGGAAAAACCGTAATAAATCCGTTTTTAGAACTGATAAGAACCGAACCGCACTCTAAAATTATTAAATTTTTAGTTTTAAATGAGTTTTAAACCCAACTGATCGGTTCAAAACCGAACCGATAACTTACAAGTTCCACACAGACAAAACCTTCAATTTACTTTACGGTTACCACAGATAGAGCTTGAACCAACGGTTTTGGCGTGTTAAAATAAACTATTCTCGGTTGAATCCAACCGGAAAACACTTTTAAACCGAGAAATGAACGAGCAGTAGGAGAAATCTCCGGAGCGACTGTTCACTGAGGCGGAGTAAAGAATCTGACAGTTCAGGTTTGAAATAACACAGATAGAGCTGCTTCTTAGAGCTTGGCCAAAATTTATTTTGGAATGGTTTTAACCATTTCACCTCCAGAGCAGTTCTAGAGCTGGATCAAACTGCTACTGTCATAATATAGCAAGACTTCATGTTGTCTGAATAGCTGTTGCCTCTCATAAGAAAAAACAGTCCGAGAGTAAATTAATAGCCCTACAGGAGGAACTAGGCTTTCTTCAGCAGGCTCATATGCAGGGAGATACAGATCTTCTACCTATGATAGTCCAACACAGAACAAAATCCAACAGATCCTGACAGCCAAAACCAAACAAGCTCTGGCCTGGTTGAGGCAGCGATACTCTGGGTGGGACAAGAGCTTTAGACTCTTGGCATACCGTCTCAAATCAAATGTCACAAATCAGTGCACCATTACTAAAACTAAGGACCCCATTTCCGCCAGCTTAGATATTCGACCTCACATATATTGGATGCCTCAAGAAATATTACCAAAACTTATATTCCTCTCAGAGGGCCCTGATCCTCACAAAATTTCAACTTTCCTTTCTCAGCTCCATCTCCCTACCTTGTCAGAATCACAACAAACTAAATAAAAGCCCGATCACAGAATCAGAGCTTCAAACCACAATTCATAGCCTCAAAATGGAAAATCCCAGGCCCAGATGGCTAAGGAGTGAATTTTATAAAGGCACATGGAACTTAATGCTAACCCCTTCTCCAGGCACTACAAAGCACTCATACCACTTCCTCCTTCCAATTTCTTGGAGACAAGCAACCATCTCAGTGACTTTGAAGCCCCAAAACACCCACATCTTTGTGACTGTATCGCCTATCTCGGTCCTCAATCAGACTATAAAATTTATAAGTATTCTGGCACATCGGCTCGACCACATCCTCCTTTCTCTGATACACCCAGATCAATCTGGATTCATCAAAGGCAGACAAACAACGGACAATATCAAAAGAACCCTATATCTTATAGACCACGCCAGTCCACAAAGTCCCCTCCTGATATTAAGCCTAGATGCCCAAAAGGCTTTTGACATGGTTTCATGGGATTTTCTACAAGCGGCCCTACAAAAATTTAAATTCTCTATCTTATTTATGGATGCGATTAAAGGCATATACACAGATCCAGAGGCAGTAGTGAAGTTAAATGGTTCATACTCTGACCGCTTCTCATTGCATAGAGGCACGCCAAGGTTGTCCCTTCTCCCCATACTTATTCGCTCTTTTGTGGAACCTATAGCCCAGATGCAAAGACAGAATCCCGCTCCATGGTTAAAGAGTCTCTGACTCAGCGATTCATAAAATAGCATATTATGCTGATGACCTTCTTCTACATATCACCCATCCCAAGAGTCACTACAAACCTTAACTACTTTACTAGCAGAAATAGAGAACCTTACAGGACACATTATAAACCCAATAAATCAGAAGCCCTGCTGATGCAGCCTCCCTTCCCCAAGATCTCATTAAAAATACCCATACAAGTGGGATAAATCATACTTAACCTATCTGGGATTAAAATCCCATCTAAGATAGCTGACTTATACAACTCAAACTATTCCCCACTTTCTAAAATACACTCAGACCTACAGAGATGGACTCTCTCCTTTACCACTAATGGCTAGAGTTCAATCTATCCAGATGAATTCCCTCCCAAAACTTTTTTACTTGATGCAAAATATACCCTCACCCTATTACGGAGGGATGTTTGACTTTGGGGCAATTTTATTAGCTGCTTTTTTATGGATGAACCAGTGACCTTGTCTAGCAATGGTTAAACTCCAACAATCTAAGGAGAATGGAGGCTTATCTCTCCCAAATATATTACATTACAACATGGCTTCACTGCTTACACATATAACTACATGGCTCTTATCCCCATCTCATGCACCATCCTGGCATCTAATTGAACAGACCGTGATAAATGTCCCCTTCTTCACTCTCTAGTATTCCAACCTAACAACATCACTAAACTACAGAAGGCTTCCAGATTTATAGGGAGATACTTCATTCCTGGATGAAGTTCCTAACTCAACCTTCTTATAGGTTTATGGTATCCTGGATAGCAATTCGGTGGAGGACCCTGACTGGGCTCCGACACGTTTGGATACCACCTTTTAATCTTGGGCTCGTAGAGGTCTAAAACACACATACCAACTATATGAAAATGCAGTGTTCAAATCATTTGACCAACTCAAACAGGAATTCTCTCTGGTTAGAAGTGATTTTTATAGATACTTACAATTACATCATTTCTTAAGCTCAAAGATAGACCTGAATACTGCACGCCAGACCATCCCCCGCCCTCTCCTGATCCAGTTGGAAAGAGGCGGAGATAGGAGGCATTTGATCTCCCATCTTTATAAAGCCCTACAAGGGATACCTTTGCAAGCCTATGGATCTGGTACAATTTCATTGGGAAGCAGAACTACAGATTGCTCTGTCCTGGGAGGACTGGAGTAGGATCTGGCAGAGACAACACAAACCTCCAGCTCTTAAACATGGAGAGAGTTTTCTTGGAAGGTGGTGTCCAGATACTTCTGCACACCCCAGATCACAGCTAAGTTCCTTAAGGAAGTGATTCCTCATGTTGGAGGAAGTGCGCTGTCATGTAGCAGCACACTCATATTTTTGGACTTGGTCGGTCCTGACACAATACTGGACTATTATCGGAGACAGAGTTACTCTATCTCCTCCCTCTGTTAGGCACATTTTACCTCGAGATCTGGGCTCCTACTTCATTACCCTCACTGTTTTAGGGACCCGCATCAAATATACGTTCTTAATATTTTGTTGGGAGCAGCTAAAAGTGCATAACTAGATTATGGCTCAGCACCTGACCCTCCCTCCATCACAGCCTGGGAAGACACAGTATATGATATCTATAAACTAGAAACATAGAAACATAGACTTTGATGACAGATAAGGACACTAGGCCCATCTAGTCTGCCGATTCTACCTACAGGATGAGGCCACAGATCCTGTTAACCAACAGCCTATATCTTCCTGCCCCCACAAGAATTGCCTTATGTCTGTCCCATGCATTCTTGAATTCTCCCCAGTTTTAGACCTCTAACTTCCTCAGGAAGGCTGTTCCATGCATCCACTACCCTCTCTGTGAAATAATACTTCCTCACATTGCCCCTGACGCCCTCCTTCTATCTTTAAATTGTGTCCCCTTGTTCTTGTAAGTCTCTTTTCTGAAAGATGCTACCTCTTGGACTTTGTTGATTCCCTTGAGGATACTTGAAAGTTTCTATCATGTCCCCCTCCCTCTTTCCTCAAGGGTATACATATTAAGCTCCTTTAGTCTCTCCTCATCGGCTTCTCTTGCAGACCTGCACCATTTTAGTTGCCCTCCTCTGGACTGCTTCTATCCTGTCTATGTCCTTGCGAGATGGGGTCTCCAGAACTGGACACAGTATTCCAGATGGGGTCTCACCAACTGTCTGTACAGAGGATAACAACTTCCTGTTTTCTGCTGCTGATGCCTCTCCCTATACATCCCAGTATACCCCGCCCTCCCTACTGCCTTCTCACATTGCTTGCTAACCTTAAGGTCATCTGATATGATTACCCCAGGTCCCTTTCCTGTTTTGTTGTTGTTACTACCTCCCCACCCATTGTGTATTCTTCCCTGGGTTCTTGTTTCCCAGGTGCATTATTTTGCACTTTTTGCATTGAATCCTAGCTGCCATCGCCTGACCATTCCTCTAACTCGCCAAGTCCCTTTTCATCCTTTCCACGCCTTGTGTATCAACCCTGTTGCAGAGCTTTGTGTCATCTGCAAAAGGCATACTTTTCCTTCCAGTCCCTCTGCAATGTCACTGATGAAGACATTAAAAGGACTGGACCCAATACTGAACCCTACTGGTACCCCACTAGTAACCGCCCTTTCTTCAGAGTGGACTCCATTTACAATTACCTTCTGTGTCCTGTTGTCCAGCCAATGTTTTACCTAGGCTACCACCTGGGACCCACTCCCAGGCTGGTTAATTTGACTAATAATCTTTTGTGGGACTGTGTCAAATGCCTTGCTAAAGTCTAGGTAGGCCATGTCCACAGCCCCTCCCTGGTCTACCTATTTGGTCACCCAGTCAAAGAAATCTATTAGATTCGGCTCTGACATGACCTTCCCGCCATGAACCCATGCTGCCTTGGATCCTGTGCTCCACTGACCTCTAGGTACTCAACTATTCTTTCCTTCAGAGTGACTCCATCACTTTCCCTACCACAGAGGTCACACTGACAGGTCTGTAGTTTCCTGCCCCTGTCTTGGTCCCACTTTTGTGAAGGGAATCACATCCGCCTTCCTCCAGTCCTGGTACCACACCATCCTCCCATGATTTATTAAAAGAGTAGCCAGTGGTTTCACTAGTTCCTTCCTTGATTCTTTTAGAATTCTGGGGTGAATTCCATCAGGACCCATTGCTTTGTCCACCTTCAGTTTTAGGAGTTCTTGCAGAACCCTTTCTTCTGTGAAAGGACTGGGATCGACCCACCTATCAAGTGCTTCTGTTAACTGGATTAGGCACTTCCCTCCTCTTTTGTGAATACTGAGCAGAAATATTCGTTCAGTATTCCTGCTTTTTCACTGTCCCTCTGCCCACCCACCGCTCATTCTATTCAGCCTCACTATCCCTCCCTTTGTCTTTTCTACGCCGCTGATGTACCTATAAAAGGTTTTATCCCCTTAACTGAGTTGGCTATCTTTTCCTCAGTTTGGGCCTTTGCTATTCTGACTTCCCTCCCTGCTTCTTTCTGCCTTAACTGGTACAGTTCTCTGTCCTGCTCCTTCTGTGTTTCCTTATACTTCGGAATGCTGTCTTTTTCTTCCTGACTTTCACAGCCACCTCTCTTGAGAACCATAGTGGCTTTTTCTTTCGCTTTGATTTGTTTATTTGCTTCACACAAGGCTTGTTGCCTCTGTGATGGCAGTTTTGATAATTCCCCATTGTTGCTCCTCACCTCCTCCTAGCCTGTTTGCTAGTGCTTTTCTGAGGCACTCTCCCATCTTGCCAAAGTCAGCCTCCTAAAGTCCAGTACCCTCACTTTTGTATGGCTTGACTCTGTAGCTGAGTTTAACGTGAACCACACTGTTTGATGGTCACTTGTCCCAGATGGCAACCCACTTCTAGATCTGAGATCTCTCACTGCCCCAGTTTGAGAGTCGAGGTCTAAGATTGCTCCCTCACGAGTGGGTTCCAAAACCAGCTGTCAATGCCTGCCACCTGTAGGCGTCAAGAATGGCCCTGTTCTGGATGTGGCTGCAGCAAATGTGCTCCAGTTAACATCTGGCATATTCAGGTCTCCCATCAACAGTATCTCCTCTTTCTGCCATTCTAAGAATGCCTTCCATCATATCCTTGTCCATTCTTCCCCTGACATGGGGGTCTGTACACAACCCTGTGCGGATTGTGGTGCCCTTTCCAGTCTCCAAGGTGACCCACAGTGCCTCCTCTCCTCCCTGTTTACTCTTTTGTTCAGTTGCTTTTATCCCTTCCTTTACATGAAGGCTTCTCCTCCCCTCTTCTCCCCTGCCTGTCTCTCCTGTAGGTTATGTACCCTGGTATGTTAACATCCCAGTCATGGTTCTCTGTGTACCATGTTTCTGTGACTGCTACGATATCCAGACATCCCTCTTCCATTAAGGCCACCAGCTCAGGGAGCTTGTTGCCCAGACCACGGGCATTGGTACCATTACCCTCCATTTCCTGATGGCCTTACCCCTTTGCCCCATCCCTGTCCTTCTTGCCTTTGTCATTTTCTCCATTTACCCTGCCCTTCTCCCTATTGACACCTCCATGTTGGTGTTTGCCACACTTACTACCGTGATTGTTTGGGGCTGAGATTTTCCTGCTCCTTTCCAGTGCCTCCCCCTTGGCTAGTTTAAAAGCTTGCCAATGAAGCATTTAAACCTATCACCTAGGATCCTGGTTCCCTCCCTCCCTAGAACATATGACAGCCAGAATTCAAAATAAGGTACCCAGATTAATGAACTGATGGAATAGATGGTACCTACACATAGACAACTTAGACTGGATCACATACCATAGTTCCTGAGGAGAAATTGTACTTTGGAGAAGATCCTGGTGGGTGGGGTCTGTCAGTCCTTATTCTAAGTTACCTATTCAGTTGTTTTACCTTACTTTCCTTTCTTTTCTGAAACCTTCAGAACCAGGTGGGTGGCGATTCCACCCACGTGCCACTTTGGGATAGATCCCCGGCCTCTCTCCTAACAAATCCTTTGTGTATATAACTTGACAGTGCAAACTGACTTTGAAACCTGAGCAAGTTGTAGACTCTAGGGTAGAACCAGGTGTGTTGCATTTAACACACTTATATCATGATTTACTTATACATTTGCTTATTAATTTCTCCTACTCAATAGAGGTTTGCCTTCAGGCCTACTGAATGCCTTACTTTATATCTGTAACTGATTTCCTGTAAATATGAACTGTGACGTCAATTAAGTTAACATCTGAAATAAAAAACTTAAAAAAAAAAAAAACATAAGATGACTGTCCTGGGGTTGGTCAAATAATTTTATCGGGTTGCCCCGTAATTACTATTTCTTTCCACTGTCAGCCAAATATTGTCAGATGACCCTTTTATATGTTACCCAAGGTAAATTTTAAACTATCTGTTAATAAATTTTCAGGTTAGGCAAGCCAAAACCCCTTCTCCCAGGCCACATGAGATCATGTTATTTGACCCTTGTTTACTGCCCTGCCAAACACATCTGTGGAATGCTTTATGAAGTTTGCTCCAATCAGCCCTTGGGATATTTAAAGATAATGTTTGAAAGAGAAATAAAACTAAGTAGGACATTCATTTTAAGAGATTCCACCCTGCCCATCAAGAATAAGGGAGGAGTTCCCATCTCTAAGTCTGCAAAGACCTTTGCAATCAACTTTCCGTAGTTTGCCTTGGATAACAGTTGCAGCTGTGTGGGAATCTGCATACCTATCATATATGTGATGTCACCCAATTATAAGGAACATACAGACTGAAGGGCTGGCGTATATTCACACTGACCAACATTACTTCAATTGTACTAACATTAATTTTAAATCCTGATACTGAACCATATTCTGCAAGCACCTTTTCCAACACAGGGAAGTCTCCATGGAGTTCTTAAACAGAGCATGGTGTCATCTGCAAAGAGATATGCATCCCCACTATTCTTTCTAATTCGTGTGTATAGACCATAGTCACTAGTGACTATGCTTAATGCAAATAAAATGGGAAGGGCAGCCTTGACATCTGTATCCCTACACTGTATCCCCAGTTTTGTCAGATATACTGAATTAAAAGGCATGATATACTCCTACAGCTTCCTCTTCCCGCCACTGAAGCTCTTTTGTCTCTGTCTGATAAAGCTCAGATTCAGGAACATCTGGATTTTCCAACCATCCACCTCCAGATGTACAGTCTACCTTGCTGCTTTGAGAATGGCATTTCACTGCAAAACTGAGCCAAATGCAAGTAATGATGTATGGGGATTAGTAGGGTCTGTTGCTCTGCATGGGGTCATCCTGTAGCAATGTCTATATCTAGCTGAAGTATGTGTAAATCCAAGGCCAAAGCTTCCCGACCAATCAATGATTGTTGTAATCAGGTTCTGGTTTTCAAAACTCTGTGACGCCACCAACATTCCTCTCCCTTAACAAGTTCTTCGAGTGCTCCAATCGAGACCGCAAGATGTGATTTTCCTTTACCAGGCGGACTGAGACAGCCAGCGCTTTGACAGCAGCACTTACCACCTCTGCAGCCTCTGTGCCATGGGACTCCACTTGCTACTTCACCACTTGCAGACCCTGGTAAAAGGAGTCAAATTTCAAATTGAGCATTTCTAAGGACTTTGCATATTTTCCATTGCTGTATGTAGGAAATGAGGGTAAGCTCTGAGTCTACTGAAGCAGCTCTTCCAACGCTTTCTCATCCTTCAACGGTGGCTTAGCTTTGAAAAGTCCTGTGACTTACTCTATGTTGTTTCAGGCTTCCTCCTCTGTATTCAAACTCGCCAAAATGTGCAAAGACAAACCAGCTACCAGTCTTATCAACCATGAGCAAAACTGCCCAGAATTAGATCTTTTATTACAAAAAAAAAAAAATTTTAGATTTCTCCAGATGAGAGCTGTGGAAAAGGCATCTGGACACCCAGGATACTACTCTACCACCCCATCCGCACATCCTTTTTCTAATGCCATTTCTGTAAGCATTCCATATTTGTCTTAAAATACAATAAAAAACTTAAACAGGTCCCAATGCTACCCAACTGAAATCAAACCTTTCCACTGAATCCCATACAATTGCTCTACCAGTCAAATTATGAAGCCAAATATTTAGCCTAAGCTTTCAATAGCCACCTTCTTTCTCCTACTACAAGTCCTGCAACAGCTAAGAACACTTTAGAAAGAAGACTGTGATAGTATTAGCCACCAATAAGCACTGCCAGAAAGACCCCCCACTCAATATTCTTAACAGAAATTATGTTTGTAAAATACCAGCGAGTAAAACTAATCACCATTAGAACTGATTACCTATAGATAAATATAAAATGGATCCTGTAAGAAAAACAAATCTGGAATTATTTCTGCTTTGTAACTGCAGACATGTACTGTTTGTAATTTTATTTTTCAAGATGCATTATATTTGTAATTATTTACAATTTTATAAGTATAAAATGAGAGATGACTGGGACAGTAGAAATGAAGGAAATTGTTTTTGTGCAAATGTAGTTAAAGATAAAAAGTGGCCTCACTGCAGCATTCCTCATGAAAGTAAACAGAGGCATATGGTCATTATAATGATGCACTGTGTTCAGCTACTGAAAATTAAATCCCCATACCCCTGTGACAGTGTTATTAAGACACTGCTATCATAAATGTGCAATCTGCACAGCTAATAAAACGGACTAAATTCTATATGGTGGAAACAAATACTACAGAGGTGACAATAAAGTTTACTGATGCACAACAACTAAAGAGCAATTAACACCAGGAGATAAAGCTCTTACCAAACATAAAGAATTCAGGAATTCGTTGCAGAATCTACTGCCATGAGTTGGAGAAGCAGTACAGAAAATCCCCATAGAACAAAATACATAGTAAGCCTACATCTACCTCTATAAATATAAGTAAAATGCTGTAAACATGAAAAAAAAAATTTATGTGCCTCCTATACCAGAATGTGGATGAGCAGCCAGATTAATATGTTAAACGATAACAGGTAGCTAATGAGCTGCAATTCAAACATTGGTAAAAAGATTTATGCCTTGCATGGACTCAAATTAACTTCAATTTGAGATGGTAGTGAAGCCCAGCATTGTAAACAAAGAAAAAGCAAAATACTGTACAAATGCTAAGCCACATCTCATGTAACAACACATTTCAGCTACTTGTAAGCCCCATATTATTAAACCTATAATATCAAAAGTTCATGAAATTAACATCATCCACTAAGGTCAAACGTCAGCAAGGAAAATAACCTCTTACCAGCATTCTGACCCCTGGGTCACCTTCCTATTCTGGTTCCTCTGCAGAGGCACAGCTATCCAAAAAAAAACTAAGTCGGTTGCACCCAAATATGGCCTTTCGGGAGTGCAAGTCAGAGACGGGTACTCAAAGTTGCTCATGAACGCTGGCTGTTACATGACAGCACACAGCTACAACTGGCCCACTGACCCCTTTTGACCTAGATCAACAAGGGTTTTCATATGCCTGCATGACTTCAAACTGGATGGCAAGAAAATGCCAAACTGGTACCCACGCTGTCGATCCAAAGACCAATTCAACAATGTTTTTTGCTAACTAGTTGGTATGGTTACGCCTCACGCGATGCTGTGACACATATAAGAAAGCAGTTGTGGAATTACAAGGAGACTTATCAGGGCATGGCCCCATAGCTGTGAAGTGTGCCTATGTAGCTCTCGCATCTGTGTCAGTGACTCATGATGGGAAAGGGGCCCTGTAGTTCCCAAGGCTCATAAAGTGTAACTCAAAACACTGTGTGAAACATCCTATGCACCTCTCTAACTCTCTCCACCTATAAAACTTCTTTAGGCTTCTCAACTTTCCTATGTAATTCAGTTCAATTTTATTTTATATGATGTCCTTCTCTCAGTGCATCACAAAACGCTTTACAAAGGGTAAAGTGAGAACACAAATATAAGATACAGTAATAATCATATGAATCATATGGAATATAAAGCCTCAACTTCACGGGGTAAAGAAAATAATCAAAATGAAGGATATAGAAAGGTGTGGGAAAACAGTAGGCACACAGGATAAATGCAAACAGACCCAAGATGGTCTGAAATTTCTATGATGTGGACTACTGTTGTTTCTAAATCAGTTAGTCATACACGTTAAGAAAGGAAAGCAAATTCACTGTTATCTTTGAACTTACAGTGCAAGTCCAAGTTGTTCAAGGGTTAGCAGATCAGGGCTGGAGTGGTATACAGACCACTGAACCTGAAGGGGACAAGGGATGAAGGAGGAAATCAGGAAGAAGTCAGCCAAAATGGAGGTGGTGCTGATGGGTGACCTAAACATGATATGGACTGTGAAATTCCAAGCCAGCAGTACAAGACATCAGAGGATGGTGGACGTGATACAAGACTGCTTTCTCATGCTGTGGATCAGGGAACATAATGGAGAGGAGGCTATGCTTGACTGGTTATGACAGACACTGAGACAGTCAGAGACGTAGAAATGAGAGAACCACTGGGGCCCAGGGACCATGAATGTAGTGTGGTTGAACATAACCACAGGAACACATCACTCCATTTCAAAACTGTGGTCCTGGGACTAGATTCACAAATAAAAATCGCTAAGTGCAGCTAAAAGTTTATGTTGCTCTTGCAATTGCCCAGGTGGTAAAAGATTCTATTCATAGACAGACAGTGTAGGGCGCTATCCAACTGTGAATAGAGCTAGGCAGAGGCAACAGTAACCCATTACAGCTACCTCTAACCCTACTAGCGCTGCCCCCAACCTGCATTCCTGTGAATGAAAACAAGGCCAAGCCAGCACTCTCAATCTATAGTTCTATAGTGTTTATTGCGGCAACCATAGACAGCCAGACTGCACAAGCACACAAACTCCTGACCGGTTTCAAACTAACAGTTGGTCTTCAGGGTTCTAAACCGGTCAGGAAGTTTGTGTGCCTTATATAATCTGACTGTCTGTGGTGGCATTGTCACTACAGATTGTGAGTGCTGGCTTTGGCATTGTTTTTGTGAAGTATTTTCGAGCTGAGCATCACAGTGGGGCTTGAGTGGTCGTTGTTCCCAATTCTTGTAAATGGCCCTACCATGAATAGTGCGGTGTGCAATTTGGTATCCAGAAAAGCAGCTACATAAATGAGCCTATTGAGCATGCAAGGTGGTAGCTGGCCATTTGCATGCCAATTATGAGCCCATTTACATGGGCTGCAAGATGTTTTGGACCCCTCCCCAACAGGGACTGCTGTTCCGTATGTAGACAACATAAATCTTCCTGGAGGACTAGTGGTCCTCCACCTCCTGATCACCATTCCCTATTAATGACAGCCTCTCCTGGTGGCACAGTGCTCCCTCCCATCCCCAAGAGCTGGCTGCCATCCCAAAAATAAAAACAGTGACTGTTTCAGTGGTGGTACAGTCGCACCCCCATCCCCCAGAACTGATCAGCATCCCTAATGTTTTTTTTTTTTAAGTACTTTTTCGTTGGTGGTAGCGGTTCCTGCTCCCTCTCCAATTGCTATCCCTATGGCAGGAAAAACAAAACAAAGGAACGCGGTGGTAGTGCCCCCATAAGATTGCCAAACCGATAGCAAGATCGAGATTCCCTGGTGGTCTAGTGGTTGCCCCTGCCGACTGCCATTCCAATTGCAAGGAAACATGATAAGAAAGCAACCCTACCCAGCCCGCCAGCGCAGCGTTGGATTCGCTTGTGATGCCAGCTGACCGGAGTTCGGGGGCGAGCCGGGTCACTGGAGGAAACCCGGCAGTGGGGGAAGGATTGAGCGTCCCAGGAACAGCTCTCCTTCTCCGGGGAGGGTAGGGGACTGGTACGGCGCCTGCTGGCTCTAGTGGAGGCTGGGAGTATCACATGATGCACGGCCCAATACTAACTGGTGGAGGAGGACGCCGGGCGTATGCTGTGGCGTCCACTACGCTGCCCCCAACAGAAAGCCAGGAAAATCGCCGCTGGCCTCCGGATGATGGCTCTCTGTTCCTAAGGGCCTCCAGTGCTTTCCGGTGCCTCCTGTTCCCCAGCAGCATCCCGAGCCCTAGAAGGATGTGCTGGGGCTATCCTCCCCAGTGCCTTCCCCTCGGAGAGGGACCCGTCCAGCGAAAGGATACACCGGGATATCCCGGGGTCGGCTGCGATCTGGGGACTAGAGGAGGGCTGGGCAAGGACAGAAGAGGTCAGGGGAACTTGGCAGAGCCTGAAGGAGTGGAGGACCAGCGAGCACGAGGAAAAATAGATAATACAAAAAAGCAACCCTGGTGGCTAGTGGTTCCTCCCTCACCTGAACACTAACCTGACGGTGTCAGTGCCCCCAAAATCACTATCCCTATGTAAGCAAAGTAACATTTTCCCTGGTGTCTAGCAGACCCGCTCACATCCCAATCACTGTTCAGTAAAAATAAATTCATCCCTGGTGTGTGTATTGGCCCCCACCCTGGCATGTAAAGCCCTACCACCCACCGACTCGACCTGAGCCAGTGACTGGCACAGCCCTCTTCTCACCACCATGCCAGCCACTGATTGGACTGTCACTGAGCGTACAGTATACAGTATCGCCCATTGGCCAATGAACCACTGAGCACATCCTGTATACTGAACACTCAGTGACTGTGCAGTCTGTGACTGGGTATGGTGGTGAGAGGAGGCTGTGGTCATGGGGGGAGCAGGGTGGTGGACCTTACATGCCTGGCTGGGGAGCACCAGACAACAGGGACAAATTTATTTTACTGAACAGGAAATCCAAGATGGGAGGGAGGTCCATTAGACACCAGGGAAAATGTTACTTTCACTTACAGGGATCATGATTGTGTATGTGTGGGGTGGGGGGTTACACTGGACACTGCCGGGTCGGTGATTAGGTGGGAGGAGGGACCACTAGCCACCAGGGCTGCTTTCTTATCATGTTTCCTTCGATCTGGATGGCGACTAACAACTAACACACCAAAATCTGGCCAGTGGAAAATCATGTACACATATGCTGCAGTCTGGAAACAAGATCCCAGACCTGCAGGCAATAATGATAGAGGCTAAACTGGACATAGTAGCCATTAGCGAGACATGGTTTACCAGTTACAACACTTGGGAGACTTTAGTACCTGGCTATGTACTATTCAGAAGGGGGGTGCAGTGGCTCTTTATGACAATGAAAATATCAAAGCTACAGAAATTCAGAATACACATAAGGAGCCAGAAAGAACTGTGGGTCACCCTGGAAACAGGAAATGGGACAGCCATACGAACTGGGTTGTGTACAGGCCTCCAGACCAGGGGAGGACATTGACACATTACTGTTAGAAAATATACAAAACATGACAGCTAATGCCCAAATGAGGAAACACTAGCACCAACAGTAAAGAACATGACAAGACTTTCTATAGTGAAAGAAGAAAGTCCAGAGAGTATTGCTAAGATCAAAGAGGATAAGGGGGCATGTGAGGAGGACCACCATGTAAAAGCATCCATCTTAAATAGATACTTCTGCTCAGTATTTACTGAAGAGAAGGTAGGGCAGGGACCACAGCTAAGCACCATGGACATGGGGGAAGGGAGGTGTGCATTAGTCCCTTCACAGAAGAAAGGGTACTACATGAACTCGATAAGGTCAGGGTGGACAAGGTAATGGGACCTGATGGCATACATTCCTGGGTACTAAAGGAGATAAGGGTGGAACTAGCAGAGCCATTATCAGAACTGTTTAGTGAGTCTCTGAGCACAGGAGGGTGCCAGAAGACTGGAGAAGAGCTCATGTGATCCGCTTCACAAGAGTGGTAGCAGGCAAGAGGCAGGGAACTACAGACCAATCAGTCTTACCTCAGTAGTGGGCAAGGTTATGGAGGCACTCCTTAAGGAAAGGATAGTGCAACACCTGGAATCCATAGAGCACAGTATCAAAGACAGCATGAGTTTACAAAAGGAAGGTCCTGTCAAACTAATCTCATAGAAACATAGACTTTGACGGCAGATAAGGACCACTTGGCCCACCCAGTCTGCCCATTTCCCTACCTATTGGATAAGCTGCAGATTCTAGTTAACCAACAGCCTACTTCCTGCAACCCCCACTATAATTGCCTTATGTCTGTCCCATCTGCGTTTGAATTCCCCCCTCTTTTAGACCCCAACCTCTCCAGGAAGGCTGTTCCATCGTCCACCACTCTCTCTGTGAAAATGAATTTCCTCACATTACCCTGAGCCGTCCCCTCTAACTTTAAATTGTGCTACCTTGTTCTTACACATCTCTTTTCTGAAAGATGCTACCCTCCTGGACTTTGTTGATTCCCTTGAGGTACTTAAAAGTTTCTATCATGTCCCCCGTTCCTCCTTTCATCAAGGGTATACATATTAAGCTCTCTCAGTCTCTCTTCATATGGTTTCTGATGTAGACCCTGCACCAATTTAGTTGCCCTCCTCTGAACTGCTTCCATCCTGTCTATGCTTGCGTAGATGAGGTCTCCAAAACTGCCATGAGTACTCCAGATGGGGTCTCACCGACTGTCTGAATAGAGGATAACCACTTCCCTTTTCTACTTGATGCCCCTCCTATGCATCCCAGTATCCCCTGGCTCTCCTTACTGACTTCTCACATTGCTTACCCACCTTTAGGTCATCTGATATGACTACACCAAGATCCCTTTCCATTATTGTTGTCATTAGTACCTCCCCTGCTATTGTGTACTCTTCACCTGGATTTTTATTTCCCAGGTGCATTACTTTGCACTTCTTTGCACTGAATCTAAGTTGCCATATGTCTGACCATTCCTCCAACCTTGCCAAGTCCCTTCTCATCCTTTCTATCCCCTTGTGTATCAACTCTGTTACAGATCTTTGTGTCATCTGCAAAGGGCATACCTTTCCTTCCAGACCCTCTGCAATGTCACCTATAAAGGCGTTAAAAGGACTGGACCCAGTACTGATCCTGAGGTACTCCACTAGTAACCCCTTTCTTCAGAATGTGTTCCATTCACTATTACCTTCTGTGTCCTGTTGTCCAGCCAGTTTACTACCCAGGTTACCACCCTGGGACCCACTCCCAGGCTGGCTAACTTGAATTATTAATCTTTTGTGTGGGACTGTGTCAAATGCCTTGCTAAAGTCTAGGTAGGCCATATCCACAGCCCCTCCCTGGACTATTACTTTGGTTACCCAGTCAAAGAAATCGATAGATTCATCTGAAATGACCTTCCTACTGTGAATCCATGCTGCTTTGGGTCCTGTGCTCGGCTGGCCTCTAGGTACTCAACAATTCTTTCTTTCAGAAGTGATTCCATCATTTTCCCCACCACTGAGGTCAAACTAACAGGTCTCTAGTTTCCTGTTTCTGCCTTGCTCCCGCTTTTGTGAAGGGAATCACATTGGCCCTCCTCCAGTCCTCAGATACCACCCCATCTTCCCATTTGTTAAAAAGTGTGGTTAGTGGTGTCACAGGTCCTCCTTAGCTCTTTTAGGATTCTAGGGTGAATCCCGTCAGGCCCATTGCTTTGTCCACCTTGAGTTTTAGGAGTTCTTTCAGGACTCTTTCTTCTGTAAATGGACTGGCATCAACTCCACTACCCAGAGTGCCTCTACTGTTTGGTTTAGGTAACTCCTCCTCTTCTTCTTTGTGAATACTGAGCAAAAGTATTCATTCAGTATGTCTGCCTTTTCACTGTCTCCCTCTGCCCACCTCCGCTCTCCTTTATTAATCTTCACTATCCTCCCTTAACCTTTCTATGCTCCCTAATGTACCTATAAAAGGTTGTATCCCCCTTCTTAACTGAGTTGGCTATCTTTTCCTCGGTTTGGGCCTTTGCTTTTCTGACTGCCTTCCCCACTTCTTTCTGCTTTAATTGATACAGTTTCCTGTCGGTGCTCCGTCTGTGATTCCTTATACTTTATAGATGCAGCCTTTTCTCCTTAACCTTCCCAACACCTCTTTTGAGAACCATAGTGTTTTTTTATTCCGCTTTGTTTCTTTATTTGTTTCACACAAAGGCTTGTTGCCTCCATGGCGCAGTTTGATTTTCTCCATTGTTCTTCACCCCTCCTTTCTGGCAATTTGCTAATGAATTCCTCAGGTATTCACCCATTATGCCAAAGTCAGCCCTTCTAAAGTCCAGTATCCTTGTCTTTGTATGGCTTGTCTCCATGGTTGTGTTTATTGTGAAGCACACTGTGCAGTGGTCGCTTGTTCCCAGATGTCTACTGACTTCTAAATTTGTGATCCTCTCTCCATTTGAGAGTACCAGGTCTAATATTGCTCCTCCCGAAGGGTTCCACCACTAGCTGTCTAAGGCATGCCCCTGTAGGGTATTAGAATGACCCTGCTCTTGGATGTGGCTACAGTCCATGTCGCCCAGTTAACATCTGGCATATTCAGGTCCTCCATCAACAGTATCTCCCCTTTTCAGCCATTTGAGAATGCCCTCCATCATTTTCTTGTCCATTTCCTCCCTTGAGACGGGGTCTGTATACAACCCCTATGCGGACTGTGATGCCATTCCCTGTCTCCAAGGTGACCCAGAGTGCCTCTTGTCCTCCCCCTTTACTTTTTAGTTCTGTAGCTTTGATCCTTTCCCTTATGTAGAGAGTTACTCCACCTCCTCTTTACCCTCCTGTCCCTTCTGTAGATTGTCTACCCTGGTATGTTGACATCCCAGTCATGGTTCTCCGTGTACCATGTTTCTGTGACTGCCACAATATCCAACTGTTCCTCTTCCATCAGGGCTACTAGCTCTGGAAGCTTGTTTCAAGACTACGGGCATTGGTACTCATTGCCCTCCATTTAATGTTGGCTTTATCCTTTTACCCCATCCCTGCTCTTATTGCCCATGTCCATTTTTCCATTAACCCCTGTCCTGCCCTCTGTCAAGCTCTGTACCTCAGTGTTTACCCTACTACCTGCCATGTTTTGTGGGGAGGCTTGAACTTCCTGTTTCCTATCAGCACCTCCCCTTGGCTAATTTAAAAGCTTGCCAAGGAAGCCTTTAAACCTGTCACCTAGGGCGTGTTTCCTTCCTGGACAGATGCAGACCATCATGCCAGTATAGACCTTCCTCTCTCCAGGTGGACCCCAGTCCCCAATGAAGCCAAAGCCCTGTGCTCTGCACCAGTTTAGCAACCATTCATTAAACTGCACGGTGTGCAGTACCTAACCTCACCCTGCCATAGACTGGCAGCACTTCTGAGAAGGTTACCATGCTTGCTACCTGTCTGAGGCCCTCCCCAACTCCACAAATTCATCCTGCACTGCACTGATCTCATGCCTAGCTAGGTCATTTGTCCCGAGGTGGACAATGATATCTAGTTTCCTCTCCTGTGATGCTGCTTCTGCAATCCTGAGGATTTGCTTCATGTCAGAAGAAGCCAGAAGGGAAGGAAGGAAACATATTCAATTCAGTGCTTTAGAGTAACTGGTAATTGCTATTTTTCTTTAAACTTAGATTGTGGGCTTTAATGACACTATACTTTCTTTGTTGTCTTTACTTATAATTGTTTTTGGGCTGTTGAAAATTTAACACATAGTGGTGGTGTAATTCTGTGCTGTCTTTAATTGCTGCAAATTTTCTCACCTCCCTCCCTTCCCCAACTCTTAATTATATACCCTGTTAAATCTGATTGACAGGAGCTAAACACAGGGTATAGTAAGGGGTGTGAACTAGGAGGGGCATAAGGGGAAGAAGCCCACCCTCAGCATGACAAGTGTTTTGACTCATTTATTTATTGGTTTCTTTTCTTTACAAAAAAATTATCTGAGGATCAGTGGCAGGATTTTTAGGACAGTAAATTAATAAAAGGGAACTAGGAGAGCTTCAGTAGCAGACAAGTAGTGGAATTGCAGTATAATGGGGGAGTGGTGCAATGCAGTGGCTGTGGGGCAGCCATATTCAGGCAGACCTTCTGGACACTGAGGTGCTGCCCTATCTGCATGCATCTCTCTGGACCGCGGGATGAGGTAGCCAGACTCAGAGCGGAAGTAAACTGGGTCAGGAGTACCATCACCCCTATCCAGAGACCACCCAGTCCAATGCAACTGCCTCAAGGATGCCAAGAGCAGGAGCACTTGGATGACACTGGGCTCAGGAGGTTAGAGCAGTCAGGCAGAGCACATCCCAGATCCTATTCCACTCAAGAACTCATATGTCACACTGGCAAATGAGAACAACCAAATAGAGTACCCAGAAGATGGAAGGAAAGGATGTGGAGGTTAGCCAAGGAGGTGGCGTCAGCGGGGAAAGCAGTGGACCCCAGAGGAGGAGGAAGCGAATCCTGGTGGGGACTCCATCATAAGAGGATCAGCTAGGAACACAGGAGGGAAGGACAGGAGGTGAGGTGCCTACCAGGTGCTGACATGGAGGGATGGAAGGAAGATCCTGGGGATCACTGGGAAGGCAAGATGGGAGGGTGAGCTGGATGTCATTATCCACCTAGATATTAATGACCTGGCAAATGGGGAGCCAAAGGAAGTTCAGGAAGAGTTTAGGAAACTGGGAGGGGTCTCAAGCAAGTAGCTACTTCTGTCACTTTCTCAGAAGTACTACCTGTGAGAGGCAGGAGACCATAATAGTGCATGCACAGGAACTTTAACTCATGGTTGAAGAACTGGTGCTGTGAGGAAGGGTTTGGATTCATTGGAGACTGAGGACCCACCTGGAGAGATGGAGCTTGTTCAAGCTGACGGCCTGCATCCATCCTGGAGGGAATCAAGCACTCAATGATAAGTTTAAATGCTACATTGACAAGCATTTAAACTAGCAAAGGGGTGGCAGGCCAGCAAGGATGGTACCTCATTGCTCACCCCCACAGCTAGCAGTGGAACCAGTGAACCAGAGGAGTGGTTATCTCTGCAAAGCAGTGTGCAAAAGATGGAGATTAGTGCCCAAGAGGTGGATAAGCAGAAAGAAAAATTACTCACCTTAGTAATTGCTTTTCTTCTCATGAGTCTTGCTATATTATAACAATAGCAGTCAGCCTGCAGCTGAACTGCCCGGAGGGAAGGAGTTAACTCCAGGAGGATCTGAGTTCTACAGCCGAGGGCGCTGTGCCAAAGTTTATCTGGCCAGTTTCAAATGAAACTGTCAGATCTTTACGAAGCTAACACTAACAACAAGTCTGTGTAAAGCTCTACACTAGCCAAATGGCTACCTACTAGTAGTAATAACAACAATAGAAACACCAATAACCATAATAACAATGAATAATGGTATTATTATTAGTTTTCCCCTTGACAAGCACCATTAGGACCCCCTTCCCCAAAGACTCAAGTCCAGGAAGGGGCCAATATATTACCTAACGAACAACCTAGTTCCTAACCCTAAAAGAAGAGGGTAAAGGGAAAAAACTACAATGGCATGACACAGTGCTTGCACTAATTTGCCACCCCTACCCAAGTAGAAGTTCTGAGAGGGGCAGGAGGAGGTGGTTATAATATAGCAAGACTCCATGAGAAGAAAAGCAATTACTAAGGTGAGTAATTTTTCTTCAAACACCATCAAGTCTTGCTATATTATAACAATAAGCAGATACAAGCAGTACCTCCATGGAGGAGGGTCAGGACCTACTTAGGAAATAGGCTCTGAAGCACAGCTGTACCAAACCGAGCATCTCTCCTGGACTGGACATCCAGGAATAATGCTTGGTAAAAGTGTGAACTGTCTTCCAGGTAGCAGCTTGACAAATTTCCAGAATGGGAATGTCTCTAGCAGCGCTAGAGGCAGCTGTACCCTGGTGGAGTGGGCCCTCAGTCCTGAGGGGTTCTCTACCTAGTTTTGGTAACAAAATTGGATACAAGAGACAATCCACCATGCAATTGTCCTCTTAGTGGCAGGTTTCCCTTGCCAACCTCGCCATAAGTAAGGAAGAGTTGGAGGGATTGAACCTGTGACCCTTGGTGCATTCCAAATAGTAGCTTAAGGCTCTTTTGGCGTCCACGCTGTGCAGTCTCCTCTCACCTGAGGAAGAATGCTCAGTGAAAAATACTGGAGAGAGATGGATTGGTTCAGGTGGAAATCTGAAACCACCTTAGGCAAAAACTTTCTATTAGTCCTGAGGACTACCTTATCTCTGTGGAAAGAAATAAAATCTTCTTCCACTGACAGGACCTGTAATTCACTTATCGTCTGGCAGAAGTGATAGCCACTAGGAAACAGTTTTCCAAGTTAGATACTTGAGCTCTGCTGAGGACAGAGGCTCAAAGGAGGTTGCATTAACTGAGCAATGCAAACATTCAGGTCCCAGGCAGGAGCTGGTTCGAAAAGGGGTTAGTATGAAGTAACCCTTTAAAAACTTGGAAAACACAGAGTGAGAAGAAGAGGCAGGCTTCCTGCTGACACAAAAGCAGAGACAGCTGCCAGATGAACCTTCAGGTAGCTGGCCTAAGGCCTAGGAATTTAAATGGACCAAATAGTCCAATAAAATGGGAAGATCAGCGGATTCTGGAATAATCTGCCTCTCAGAGCACCAGATGGAAAACCTCTTCCACTTAGAATTGTAAGTGGCCCTAGTGGAAGGCTTCCTTGAAGCCTTTAAAATATCCAGGACACCTTGAGAAAGGTGTAAATCAGCAAATTCTAACTCCTCAAGAGCCAGGCCTTGAGATGGAGGATTGAGGTCCGGATACCACCTCTCCCTGTGCACAGGCCAGCAAGTCGTGGACTCTGGGCAGGTTTAGGGCAGGTGGACTGTCAAGGACAGAAGCAGAGGGTACCAGGGCTGTCTGGCCCAATCTGGGGCAATCAGAATCACTTTGCAGGGTTGAGATCTGATTTTCACTAGTACCCTGAAAAGAAGAGGAAGGGGAAAGGCATACAGGAACTTCCTTTCCAGTCCAACAGAAAGGCGTCCAGGAGGACTGAGCCCAGCACTGGAGGCCTGCAACAAAAAGGAAGTTGGTGGTTGTCTGGGGCTGCGAAAGATCTATCTGAGGGTGCCCCATCTGGCAAAGACAGACCCCAGCACCTGTGGATTCAGAGCCCATTCGTGATGGCCCTGAGAAATTCTGCTGAGGGCATCCGCCAGGATGTTGTCCTTCCCTGGGAGGTGAACTGCTATCAGGGAGGTGTTCAGGAGTAAGCCAGAGACCACAACTTCATTGCTTGTTGCACAAGGCTGATGACCGAGTGCCCTTGCTTGTAGATGTACCACATTGTGGTGGTGTTGTCTGTCCTGACTTGAACCACTTTGTTCTGGACAGAAACTGAAAATACCTGAAGAGCTAAAAGACAGCTCTGAGTTCAAAAGATTGATGTGGAGCAGAGATTCCTGAGGAGACCACACTCCTGAGTGGACAGGTCGCCCAAGTGAGCTCCCACCCTAACAGGGAGGCATCCGTGGTGAGGGTGAGGGAGTGGGAAATAGGAATGAAGGGAACCCTTGTTTTAGATTGCTTGGTCCTGCCACCAGTGGAGGGCCAGGATCAGAGTTTGAGTCACTGGGACCAATTTGGAAAGGGGTCCTTCCTTGAGACCAACAGGCCCTCAAATGGACCTGAATGTCCCTCATCTGGAATCTTGCTCCTTGCACTACAGCTGTGGAAGCAGCCATGTGCCCCAGGAGTTGCAGAAAATGCCTTGCTTGCCGAGAGACTCGAGGGGTAAGGAGGATGCCAGGGCAATGAGTCTGTCTACCCTTTCCGAGGGAAGAAATGCCCTGGCTAACTTTGTGTTCAATTCTGCACCTATGGAAGTTAGGACCTGAACTGGTTCCAGAACTGACTTTGGTAAATATAGCAGGAATCCCAGGTAAGTGAGAAGCTGCTGGGTGACTTGCAAGTGGGATTTCACCTGATCTGGAGACTGACCCACAATGAGCCAGTCGTCCAGGTAGGAAACACAGCAACCCTTGCCTTCTTAAGTGAGCCACTACCACAGCTAGACATTTTGTGAATACCCTTGGCGCAGAGGTAAGACCCGAAGGCATTGCCCTGAACTGGTAGTGGCCTGAGGGCAGTTCGAACCTGAGGTACTTTGTGAGAAAGCCTGATCAGAACATGAAAATAGGCATCCTTGAGGTCCAGGAAGCTAGCCAGTCCCTGGCCTTAGAAAAGCAATATCATTGCCAGAGTCAACATTCTGAACTTTGGTTTCAAAAGACGCTTGTTCAGGTACCTTAAATCTAGAATGGACCACCATTCTCCTGTCTTTTGGGGTAAGAAAGTATCTTGAATATAGCCCTTGCCCTGATGCAAGGAGGGACCCTTTCCACTGCTTTGCAGTCCAGGCGAAGAAACCTCTGCTTCCAAAGCAAGGGCTTCTGAAGGATTTGCAGGTGGAAAATGTCTGGCTCTCATCTTTGGAAACTGTTTGAAGCTGAGAACCAGACCCTGGCTATTACCTCCAGAACCCATCTGTCAAGTTAAGGACAGCCAGTTCTGGCTGAAATAAACTAACCTGCCCCCACTGGTACAGGAGAATCGGCCCTGGGAACCCCATCAGGGTGCCTGCTGGCAGCAGCCTTAGGCTGAGGGAGGGGACGGTTTACTTGTGCCTCGTCTACCCCTGCCTCTGAAGAAACCCCTTTGCAAAAGCAGAGGAGCTTGAAATTGGTAAAAGGCCTGTGGAAAGGCCTGCCCCTACCTCTGGGGCGTGCCTTTGTGGGTGGCATGCCTCTCCTTAGCCTGAGCACTTTTGTAGGTAGTTCTGTATTCATCCATCTTTTTCATATACTTTTCTGTTTGTTCCCAAGCAGAGAATTTCCCACCACAGGAAAATCCATAGCCTTTGACTGAGTATCCTGGGACAGATTAGTGCATCTGAGCCATGCCAACTCACGGAAAGCTACAGAAGTGGCCATGACCCTAGAGGAGACATCATTAACATCAACAGCAGTATGAAATTGAACTTTAGAGGCTTCAATGCCATCAGCAGCCACCTGTTCCAACTCACTAGCCAGCTGGCCATGGGCCTGCTTGGCTAACTCAATATTGTGTCCCATCTAGATTTCTGATATCTAGCTGCATAAGCCATGTAATTTGCCTGCCTGAGTCCCAAAGAAGCTGCCATATACTGTTTTTAGCCATGGCATCAATCTTCCTGGAATCCTTATCAGGAGGATGTGAGGCCAGGAATATGTCTGTCACAGGCTGCAGCTTGTACCACACCTACATGACTACACTGTTCAGTGAGGAAGTCTGTATCAGAGCCTGACAAAGTATACCTTCTGTCCATTTTTATCTACAGGAGGGACAGAATGAGGATTTTTTAAAATCTTTGTTGTTTGCTTCCTAAATGACTTATGCAAAGGAATAGACAACCTCCTAGACTCTGGTATATCCATCATTTCTACAAAATCAGGCTCCTCTTGCTCATCCACAGCCTCCTCTAAAGGAAGCGGAGGGTTTCTGCAACCTTTTGTAAAACATAAAATGAGAGGGACTCAGACAGAATAGGAGGAGATTCTAAAGGTCTGTCTGGAGAAATGTCCGGTTCAATGGGCACGTCCAGACCCTCCCAGCCACACATATATTGATCAAATTCCTCCTCCCCTCCTGTGGTTTATAAAATTCCTCAACATCATACTCCTGAACCACTGGAACTGAACGCAACCAATCTTTTACCAACTGTTGGTGGTTCGACAGGTCCCTGAGACAGTGACTGGACAATCTGAATGGCTT
Organism: Neoceratodus forsteri; assembly: GCA_016271365.2. Taxonomy (NCBI): domain Eukaryota; kingdom Metazoa; phylum Chordata; order Ceratodontiformes; family Ceratodontidae; genus Neoceratodus; species Neoceratodus forsteri. Next base: position 416,660,711 of record CM057452.1, on the reverse strand, counting down.
TAGCTATCTCTGCAGCAGTTGGAGACACAATTTTGGACTCCAAACCTATTGATTTCTTTGTCTTTTTTAACTGGGACGGTTCATCTGAACCAGCCTCTCTTTGCCCAAGGAAGTCTCGCCCTGGTCAGAGGGCACTCCTCTGGTCCAGTGGGTGCTGGACCGGCTGGCCATCCAGGTCAGCTGACTTTTGGCCTCTCGTTCCCTGAGCCGGCCCAATCTCTTTTCCAGGGTGGCTGCAGGGAAATTTTTCACACCTGGCAGTCTGACAGGAGGTGGTCAGCCCCAGACAATAGACACAAGTGTGTGTGGGTCAGCCTTGGCAAAGGCTTCCCCACAGACATCACTGATTGAAACCCAGTGGGCCCGGTTTTTCTTTTGGGTTTCTCAGACATAATGCCAGCCTATCAAAAACTTGCCCTTTTGATGGCAGGTGCCAAGCAAGACACCATATCGGTTCCTAACCGTGTCACGGGTATTTGAAAAACCTATTTAAAACCAGGTTTTTAGAACCGATAAGAACCGGGAACCGCACTCTAAAGCCCAACCAAACACTTCAAACGTTAAAATCAGCAAACCGATTGGTTCAAAACCGAACCGATAATTGAATTTCCACACAGACTTTAAATTTGTACTTACGGTTTACCAGATAGAGCTTTTAACTGAAATGCGGTAAAATAAATACTTTTGCGGTTCAAATGAACCGAAAAATACTCGCTTGAACTGAGAATGAACCGAGCTGAAGGAGCTGATCTCCGAGCGACTGTTCAGTGAGGCGAGTAAAATCTGACAGTTTCATTTGAAACTGGCCAGATAAACTTTAGCACAGCGCCTCGCTGTAGAACTCAGATCTCTGAGTTAACTCCTTCCTCTCCAGGGCAGTTCAGCTGCAGTGGCTGACTGCTATTGTTATAATATAGCAAGACTTCATGGTGTTTGAAAGGGCAAAATTCAGCAGAAGGGCAGACAGCAAGGAGAACCAGGATAAATGACAACCAAGGAAGGGCTGGAGAAGAAGAAAAATTACTCACCTTAGTAATTGCTTTTCTTCTCATGGAGTCTTGCTATATTATAACAATAGCAGTCAGCCACTGCAGCTGAACTGCCCCAGAGAGGAAGGAGTTAACTCCAGAAGATCTGGAGTTCTACAGCGAGGGCGCTGTGCCCAAAGTTTCATCTGGCAGTTTCAAATGAAACTGTCAGATCTTACGAAGCCAACATCAAAGGACGGAAAAAGTCTGTGTGGAAAACTACACTAGCCTATGGCTACCTACTAGTAGTAATAACAACAATATAAACAACAAAAAACACCCAGAACCATAATAACAAAGATTGATGGTATTATGGTTCGGTTTACCACCCTTGACAAGCACATATGAACCCCTTCCCCAAGACTCAAGTCCAAGAAGGGGCAATAAAAATAACCTAAATGAACAATCTAGATCCCTAACCCAAAGGAAAACAGGGTTAGGGAAAACTAAAATATGACACAATGCTTGCACCAATTTGCCACCTCTACCCAAGTAGGAGTTCTGAGAGGGCAGGAGGGAGGGTGGTTATAATATAGCAAGACTCCATGAGAAGAAAGGCAATTACTAAGGTGAGTAATTTTTCTTCAAACACCATGAAGTCTTGCTATATTATAACTAATAGCAGATACACAGCAGTACCTCCATGGAGGAGGGTCAGAACCTACTTAGGAAATAGGCTCTGAAGCACAGCTGTGCTAAACCGAGCACTCTCTCCTGGACTGGACATCCAGGGAATAATGCTGGTAAAAGGTGTGAACTGTCTTCCAGGTAGCATGACAAATCTCCAGAATAGGAATGTCTCTAGCAGCGCTAGAGACGCAGCTGTACCCTGGTGGGGTGGGCCTCAATCCTGAGGGGTACTCTACCCAGTTTCTGATAACAAAATTGGATACAAGAGACAATCCACCTTGCAATTGTTCTCTTAGTGGCAGGTTCCCTTTGCCAACCTCGCCATAGGTAAGAAACAGTTGGAGGGATTCGAACCTATGACCTCTGGTGCGCTCTAGATAGTAACTTAATGCCCTTTGACATCCAAGCTGTGCAGTCTCCTCTCACCTGAGGAAGAATGCTCAGTGAAAAATACTGGGAGGGAGATAGATTGATTCAGGTGGAAATCAGAAACCACCTTAGGCAAAAACTTTCTATTAGTCCTAAGGACTACCTTATCTCTGTGGAAAGAGATAAAATCTTCTTCCACTGACAGGGCCTGTAACTCACTTATCGCCTGGCAGAGGTGATAGCTACTAGAAAAACGGTTTTCCAAGTTAAATACTTGAGTTCTGCTGAAGACAGAGAGGCTCAAGGGGGTTGCATTAACTGAGCAATGCAAATATTCAGGTCCCAGGCGGGAGCTGGTTCCAAAGGAGGGTTAGTGTGAAGTAACCCTTTAAAAACTTGGAGAACACAGGGTGAGAAGAAGGAGGCAGGCTTCCTGCTGACACAAAAGCAGAGACAGCTGCCAGATGAACCTTCAGGGTAGCTGGTCTAAGGCCTAAGGAATTCAGATGGACCAAATAGTCCAAAAGAATGGGAAGATCAGCAGATTCTGGGGTAATCTGCCTCTCAGAGCACCAGATGGAAAACCTCTTCCACTTAGAATTATAAGTGGCCCTAGTGGAAGGCTTCCTTGAAGCCTTTAAAATATCCATAACACCTTGAGAAAGGTGTAAATCAACAAATTCTAGCTCCTCAAGAGCCAAGCCTTGAGGTGGAGGGACTTGAGGTCCGATACACACTCTCCCTGTGCACAGGCCAGTAAGTCGTGAACTCTGGGCAGGCTCAGGGCAGGGTGGACTGCCAGGGACAGGAGCAGAGGGTACCAGGGCTGTCTGGCCCAATCTGGGGCAATCAGAATCACTCTGCAAGGTTGAGATCTGATTTCACTAGTACCCTGAAAAGGAGAGGAAAGTGGGGGAAGGCATACAGGAACTTCCTTTCCAATCCAACAGAAAGGCATCCAGAGGACTGAGCCCAGTACTGGAAGCCTGCAGCAAAAAGAGGAAGTTGGTGGTTGTCTGGGGCCGAAAAGATCTATCTGAGGAGTGCCCCAACTGGCAAAGACAGACCCAGTACTTGTGGATTCAGAGCCCATTCGTGATGGCCCTGAGAAATTCTGCTGAGGGCGTCCGCCAGCACATTGTCCTTCCCTGGGAGATGAACCGCTATCAGGGAGGTGTTCAGGGAATAAGCCAGAGACCACAACTTCATTGCTTCGTGTACAAGGCTGAAGAACAGTGCCCCTTGCTTGTTGATGTACCACATTGTGGTGGTATTGTCTGTCCTGACTTGAACCACTTTGTTCTGGACAGAATCTGAAAAGACCTGAAGAGCCAAAAAGACAGCTCTGAGTTCCAGAAGATTGATGTGGAGCAGAGATTCCTGGGAGACCACACTCCCTGAGTGGTAAGGTCGCCTAGGTGAGCCCCACCCCAACAGGGAGGCATCCGTGGTGAGGGTGAGGAGGGAGAAATGGAATGAAGGGAACCCCTTGTTTCAGATTGCTTTGATCCTGCCACCAGTGTAAGGCCAGGATCAGGGTTTGAGTAACTGGGACCAATTTGGTAAGGGGTCCTTCCTCTGAGACCAATAGGCCCTCAAATGGAACTGAATGTCCCTCATCTGAATCTTGCTCCCTGCACAACAGCTGTGGAAGCAGCCATGTGCCCGAGGAGTTGCAGAAAATGCCTTGCTGGTCGAGAGACCAGGGGGGTAAAGGAGGATGCCAGGGCGATGAGTCTGTCCACCCTTTCCGAGGAAGAAAGGCCCTGGCTAACCTTGTGTTCAATTCTGCGCCTATGAAAGTTAGGGGCCTGAACTGGTTCCAGAACTGACTTTGGTAAGTTTAGCAGGAATCCCAGAGAAGTGAGAAGCTGCTGGGTGACTTGCAAGTGGATTTCACCTGACCTGAGACTGACCCACAATGAGCCAGTCATCCAGGTAGGGAAACACAGCAACCCTTGCCTTCTTAAATGAGCCACTACTACAGCGACATTTTGTGAATACCTCATGGCAGAGGTAAGGGTCAAGGGCATTGCCCTGAACTGGTGGTGGCCTGAGGGCAGTTTGAACCTGAGGTACTTTCTGTGGGAAGGCCTGATCAGAACATGAAAATAGGCACCCTTGAGGTCAGGGAAGCTAGCCAGTCCCCTGGTTTTAGGGAAGGCAATATCATTGCCAGAGTTAACATTTTGAACTTTGGTTTCAACAGATGCTTGTTCAAGTATCTTAAATCCAGAATGGGCCGCCATTCTCCTGTCTTTGGGGGTAAGAAAGTATCTTGAATAAAGCCCTTGCCCTGATGGCAAGGAGGAACCCTTTCCACTGCTTTGCAGACCAGAAGAGAAGAAACCTCTGCTTCCAAAGCAAGGGCTTCTGAAGGATTTGCAGGTGGAAATGCCTGGCTCTCATCTTTGGAAAATATTTGAAGCTGAGAACCAGACCTGGCCTATTACCTCCAGAACCCATCTGTCCGAAGTTAGGGACAGCCAGCTCTGGCTGAAATAGGCCAACCTGCCCCCACTGGTACAGGAGAATCGGCCCTGGGCACCCCATCAGGGTGCCTGCTTAGCAACAGCCTTAGGCTGAGGGGAGAGGCAGGTCTACTTGTGCCCGTCTACCCTGCCTCTGAAGAAACCCTCTGTGAGACAGCAGAGGAGGCTTGAAATTGGTAAAAGGCTGGAAAGGGTCTGCCCCTACCCCTGGGAGCATGCCTTTGTGGCATGGCATGCTTCTCCTTAGCCTGGGCACTTTGGTAGGTAGTTCTGTATTCATCCATCTTTTCATATAATTTTCTGTTTGCTCCCCAAACAGAGAATTTCCCACTACAGGAAAATCCATAGCTTTGACTGAGTATCTTGGGACAGATTAGCGCATCTGAGCCATGCCAACCTCTGAAAGCTCAGAAGTGGCCATGACCCTGGAGGAAACATCATTAACATCAACAGCAGAATGAAATTGAACTTTAGAGGCTTCAATGCCATCAGCAGCCACCTGTTCCAACTCACTAGCCAGCTGGCCATGGGCCTGCTTGGCTAACTCTGCACTACTGTCCCACCAGATTTCTGATATCTAGCCACATAAGCCATATAATTTGCCTGCCTGAGTCCCAAAGAAGCTGCCATATACTGTTTCTTCGCCATGGCATCAATCTTCCTAGAATCCTTGTCAGGAGGATGTGAGGCCAGAGGAATATTAGCCTTGTCGCAGGCTGCAGCTTGTACCACACCTACATGACTACACTGCTCAATAAGGAAGTCTGTATCCGAGCCTGACAAAGTATACCTTCTGTCCATTTTTATCTACAGGAGGACAGAATGAGGATTTTTAAAATCTTTGTTGTTTGCTTCCAAATGACTTATGCAAAGGAATAGACAACCTCCTAGACTCTGGAATATCCATCATTTCCACATAATCAGGCTCCTCTTGCTCATCCACAGCCTCCTCTAAAGGAAGCTGAGGGTTTCTGCAACCTTTTGTAAAAAATAAAGAAAGAAGGGACTCAGACAGAATAGGGGAGATTCTAAAGGTCTGTCTGGAGAAATGCCCGGTTCAATGAGCACGCCCAGACCCTCCCAGCCACACATATATTGATCAAATTCCTCCTCCCCTCCTGTGGTTCATAAAAATCCTCAACTTCAAAATCCTGAACCACTGGGACTGAACGAACCAACCTTTTACCAACTGTTGGTGGTTCTACAGATCCCTGAGACAGTGACTGGACAATCTGAATGGCTTTAGCTATCTCTGCAGCAGTTGGAGACACAATTCTGGACTCCAAACCTCCTGATTTCTTTGTCTTTTACTTGGGACTGGTTCCTCTGAACCAGTCTTCCCTTGCCCGAGGAAGTCTCGCCCTGGTCAGAGGGCACTCCTCTGGTCCAGTGGGTACCGAACCGGCTGGCCATCCGGTCAGCGGACTTTTGGCCTCTCGTTCCTGGAGCCGGCCCAATCTCTTCTCCAGGGTGGCTGCAGGAAATGTTTACACACCTGGCAGTCTGACAGGAGGTGGTCAGCCCCAGACAATAGACACAAGTGGTGTGTGGTCAGGCTGGCAAAGGCGTCCCCACAGAACATCACAGTGTTGAAACCCAGTGGGCCGGTTTTTCTTTGGGTTTCTCAGACATAATGCCAGCTCAACCAAAAACTTGCCCTTTTGATGGCAGTGCCAGGCAAGACACCTTTATCGGTTCCTAACCGTATCACGGTATTTGAAAAACCGAAAAATTTCGTTTTTTTAGAACCGATAAGAACTGGAACCGCACTCTAAAACCCACAGTACAGTTTTAAAGGCAGAAAAATCAGCTGATCGGTTCAAACCCAACCGATAATTAATTTTCCACACAGACTTGAATTTTGTACTTACGGTTACCAGATAGAGCTTTAGAACCGAAATGCGGTAAAAATAATGACTTTTGCGGTTCAAATGAACCGAAACTACTCTTTCAGTGAAGCGGAGTAAAGAATCTGACAGTTTCATTTGAAACTGCCAGATGAAACTTTGGGCACAGCGCCCTCGCGGCTGTAGAACTCGAGATCTTCTGGTGTTAACTCCTTCCTCTCGGGCAGTTCAGCTGCAGTGGCTGACTGCTTGTTATAATATAGCAAGACTTCATGGTGTTTGAACAGTGAAACAGTCTAGGAGGTCAAATCATGGAAAGCCATGTGTGCAAATGCCAGGAGCCTTAGCAACAAGATGGAAGATCTGGAGGCTGTCATGGTACAGTCAGACCTGGACATTGTGGCTATCACTGAAACCTGGTGTAATGATAACCATGACTGGAGATGGCCATACCTGGCTACAACATATTCAGAAGAGACAGAGCAGGCAGGAAGGGAGGATGAGTGGCACTGTATGTGAAAATGACATAAGGGCCACAGAGATCCAGGAGGAACAAAATGGGGAGAGATACTGTGGGTTAAGATGGAAAGAAAATGGGGACAGCCATCCAGACAGGTGTGGTCTATAGACCACCAGCCCAGGAGGAAGAAACAGATAGGAGCTGATGCTAGCCATCAAAGGATGGCAGACAAGTGAGGTAGTACTGGTTGGAGACTTCAATATTCCAGACGTGGACTGGAGCATCCCAGCAGCAGCATCAACTAGAGCAGATTTATCCTGGACTCCTTCAGGGTGCCTTCCTCAAGCAACTGGTCATGGAACCAACTCGCAGAAGGCAATACTGGACCCTGTGCTCACAAACAGGGACAGTGTGATGGGGGTAACAGTGGGGAGCACCTGGGAAACAGTGACCACCAGTCATTGTGGTTTGAAATCACAGAAAGAGCAGAACCAAACCACACAAAACACGTATCCTGGATTTAGGGGGCAGACTTTGGGAAAATGGGGAGATACTTGAAAGAGGCATTAAGAATGGGACAGGAATCAGGGGTTGAGGAACAGTGGGCAGTTTAAAATGGGATTACAAGAACAACAGAATTATGCATTAAGCAGGTTAGCAAGAGGAAAAGGAAGAGGAGACCATTATGGTTTTCCAAAGAGGTAGCAAAGAAAGTGAAAGCCAAAAGATTGCATGCAGGCAATACAAAAGACACAGGCAGAAGGGGATGAGGAGAAGTACCAGGAGAAGCAAAGGGAGGCAGGAGGTCAGTAAGGGAAGCCAAAGCTCAGACAGAACAACACATTGCAAAATCAGTGGGTAGAGGGACACAACCTTTACAGGTACATAAGTGAAAAAAGAAAGACAAAGGGAGGATAGTGAGACTGAAGGGGAGGATGGGGCTGCGTGGAGGATGACAACAGTAAAGCTGACATATTGAACAGGTATTTCTGCTCAGTCTTTACTGAGAAAGAGGAGGTAATGGGCCTGAAGGAGTACAAGGGGTGAGAATGGTGCAGAAATGGACACAAGTCCCTTTACGAGAAAGGGTCCTGAAGGAACTGGAAGTAATAAGAGTTGATAAAGCAATGGGGCCAGATGGGGTGCACCCCAGGGTCCTTAAAGAACTAAGAGAGGTGGTGGCTGAACCTCTGGCTATCCTGTTTAGCCGATCACTGGAAACAGGAGGTACCCAAAGACTGGAGGACAGCAGATGTAGTCCCCTTATACAAAAGTGGGAACAAAGAGGAAGCAGGGAACTCAGACCAGTCAGCCTCACCTCGGTAGTGGGGAAGATCATGGAAGCACTACTGAAGGAGAGACTGGTGGAACATCTAGTTGTCAATGGCCACAGGACCCAAGGCAGCATGGTTTCACCAGGGGAGGTCATGTTAGACCAACCTGGTTGAATTTTTGACTGGGTGACTAGGAGGTGGATCAGGGAGGGCAGTGGACATGGCCTATCTGGACTTCAGCAAGGCCTTTGACACTGTGCCATAGAAGACTATTACACAAACTGGGGAATATGGGTGTGGGCAGGACAGTAGTGGGTGGTGAGGTAACTGGCTGGGTGGCAGGACACAGAGGGTGGTGGTAAATGGCTGTCACTCCACAGAGGAAGAGTGACCAGTGGGGTACCACAGGGATCAGTGCTGGGACGGTCCTATTCAACATCTTCATCAGTGACATCGCGAGGACCTAGAAGGCAGAATTTCACTGTTCGCTGATGACACAAAGCTCTGTAACAGAGTAGACACACCAGAGGTGTAGACAGAATGAGAAGCGACCTGCAGAAACCTGAAGAATGGTCAGGGTTTGGCAGTTGAAATTAATGCAAAGAAGTGCAAGATAATGCATATGGGGCACAAAACCCTGGCACAATATATCAGTTGGGGGTGAGGATATAGCATGCACCAAGCAGGAAAGGGATCTTGGGGTTGTCATCTCTGATGATCTCAAGGTAGGGAAACAGTGTGACAAGGCAGCAGGTAAAGCAAATAGGATGCTGGGATGTACAGGCGGGGCATCACCAGCAGGAAAAGGAGGTCATAATTCCACTATACAAGACACTAGTGAGGCCCCACCTGGAGTACAGTGTACAGTTCTGGAGACCATACCTCGTAAGGACATAGACAGGGTAGAGAAGGTTCAGAGGGGCAACAAAGATGGTGCATGGATTGCATCACAAGTCCTATGAAGACAGGTTGAAGGAACTGAACATGTACTCCCTGGAGGAGAGGAGGGAGAGAGGATATGATAGAGACATACAAGTATCTTACAGGGAGGAACAGGGTGCAGGAAAACACGATTTTTAAGCGAAAAAGATGTTCCAGGACTAGAGGGCATGGGATGAAGTTGGAGGGAGGACGATTCAGAGGAAACATGAGAAAGAATTTCTTCACAGAACAGGTGGTGGACAAGTGGAACACCCTGCCAGAGGAAGTGGTGGGGGCTGAAACAATCACGGGATTTAAGAATGCATGGGATAGACATAAAGGAATTCTGGAGGTCAGGGGTAAGGGCAACAGACTTCTAGGAAAACAAACTGAACTTACAAGCTCAAATGGGCAGACTGGGTGGGCCATAGGCCCTCATCTGCCGACACTGTCTATGTATCTATGTCCCTCCAAGCCACGGCACCAGGCAGACACCTTACTTCCCTCTCTCTCCCTTCCCAGGTCTACACCCCTAACAACTGAGTCCCCTATCGAAGCTGTTTCTTTCCCCTGTGGTGTCCTTGCCACTCTTTTGTGGGTCTCCCTTGTGGATGTCCCCAGCATTCTTCTTGGGTCTCCCACTAAGAGTGTCATCATAGAGGAACCTTGATTTGCTAGGCTGACATATGATTTGTGTGGCGGTACAACTCGGGGCTACGCCTGTTCCACCACCCTCACCCTCCCAGAACCTACTGTGGTCCATCTGCTCTTCACACATGGCAACCTCTGAGGCAGTGGTTGTGGAACTGGTGCTCTTTGGGTGGGGAGGCCTCTTTAGTCCTTGCCAGTTCAGCCTGGAGGTGGGCAACCTCCTCCCTCAGAGCTGACAGTTGCCTGCAAATAGAGCAGAAACGCAGGTTCCAGAATGTCTCCCAGAAGATTGCTGCCCCACAGCCAGTGCATTGCACCACTCTCCATATGTCCCTCTTCCTTATAATATACAATGAGTAATATATACATTTTTTTTTTTGTGTGTATGTGTACTTACCCTTTATGCACTGTGCTGGGTAATTAAGAATATGACAGTTCTGCCCAAGACCTGTTGAGGAAGTGATGTCAAACCTTGGCTATAAAGGAAAGGCCACAACCACTGGTGACTGTTAGAAACAATCAAATACACCACTGCCCCACCACCCTGGTGAGTACTGCCTTTATAGTAAGTCACACCACAATTTACTAGACCACTGCTCCTACACAAACCACTCTACTGAGTCCAGGGATAAAAACACACTCACTGCTCAGCCAGCAGGACACTTCTAAAATATTGCATAAAATATCCTTCCAAATCATATGTGTCTAGCACAGAAATCAAGCATCTTCAGTTGTATTTCACCCCTCTGGTTATAAAATTACTACACTTTATTGGAATCCTGCAATTCTTAATGCCAATAAGAAAATAATGAAACTTTCTGTAGAAAGCGTAGCTTACCTTCCTAACTAGTCCCCAACAATATTATGTTTACCAGGTTCCCAGTTCTCAAATGCATTCTAGTTTGTTCTCTGCAGTATAGCAAGTTTCTCAGCTTCCAACAGAAGCAGGCAAGTCTTTTCTGACTCATAGATTTCTATGACTGGGTAACCAGAGTGGAGGACCAAGGGAGCAGTTGATATCGCCTACCTTGATTTCAGCAAAGCTTTCATACTGTCCCACATAGAAGATTGATTAATAAGCTGAGTAGACTGTGGGTCATAAGTTGGTCATTGGGTGGCAACCGTTGACTGGCAGAAAACAGAGTGTGGTGATAAACGGTATACAGTCAGAAGAGATGCAAGTCACAAGTGGGGTACCTCAGGGATCAGTCCTGGGGCCAGTCCTCTTCAATATCTTCATCAGTGACATTGCAGATGTACTGGAGGGTAAGGTTTGTCTGTCTGCAGAAGACACCAAGATCTGCAACAAAGTAGATAATCCAGATGGGTGGGCAGAATGAGAAGAGATCTGGATAAACTGGCAAAATGGTCGGAAGAGTGGCAACTGGGATTTAGCAAAGTGCAAGATCATGCACATAGGGAAGAGAAACCCTGATGCCACCTATAGGCTGGGAGGAGTTGCTGGCAGTCAAAGGAAGAAAGAGACTTGGGCGCCATCATCACCGATGACCTGAAATCATCCAAGCAGACCACTAAAGCACTAGGTAAGGCTAGTGGAATGTTGGAGTGTATTAGTAGGGGTATCACAAGTTAGAAGAGGGAGGTAATAATCCCTGTTTACAACACACTGGTTAGGCCCCATCTGGAGTACTCATGCAGTACTGGAGGCCACACCCCACAAGGACATTAACCAAACTGAGACAGTCCAGAGAAGGGCAACTAAAATGGTGCAGGGACTGCATCAGAAAACATATGAGGACAGATTAACAGAGCTCAATATGTATACTCTAGAGCAAAGGAGGGAGAGAGGTGATATGATCGAAACATACAAACACCTTAAGGGCTTTAACAAGGTGAAAGAGTCTAACATGTTTCAATATAAGAAAATAGCAGGACAAGAGGACACAGCATGAGACTAGAGGGAAGCCAATTAAGGGGTAATATGAGTAAAGTACAGTTATGTAAGAACTTACATTAACAGTAGATCTTCAAGAGAGGCTCTTGAAGTAGTAATACATATAGGACTGAAGCCGGCAGTGTCAGGACCCACGGAAAAATTTCTAGCTAGCAGTCTCTCATGGGGACCGCCTCCACATCGGGTGACCCATGCCAGTATAAGGCGCCCCTACCGCCTTCTAGTTCTTTCCTACCAAAGGCCAAGGGTGAGACGAGATAGAAGCAGATATTTCCCATACTGGAAAAGGAGCTGAAAAGCTTAGGGGATGGAGGCGGGAAGGTATTACCTTGCAAGAGCCTCTCTAAGATCTACTATTACGGTAAGTTCTTACGTAACTGTACTATCTTACCGAGAGGGCTCTTGCAGCAGGTAATTACATATAGGACTGAGTCCCAAGAAGTCTGGAACAAGAAGGAGGAGGAAAACTACTCAGAAGTAGATCTGGCTATGAAGGTCTTAGGAAAGGAGACCTTGCAGAACAGCTAACCCAAGCCTGCTCTACGACGAGAGGCAATGTCCAAACTGTAATGTTTCTGTGAAGGTATGGACAGAAGTCCAAGTTGCGGCTGCACAGATGTCTGCCGCTGACCCATTCATGAAACAAGCAGCAGAGGAAGCTACCTCTGATGGAGAGCCTCTGACTTGATCCAGCAAGGTCTTGTTGTACTTGTCATAACGGAAAGTGATACAATGAGCTAACCATTTAGACAGGCATTGCTTGGAAACAGCATTGCCTTCTCTTTATGAGCAAAGAAACAAACAGTTGATCAGTCTTTCTGAGATCCTTCATCCTGGTGGTGTAGTATCTCAGAATCCGTGAACATCCAGAGTATGCAAGAGGTACTCTCCTTGATTGGAGTGTTGCGAAAGAAAGCAGGTAACTCTATGGATTGGTTCAGTGTGGATTCCACTACCACCTTGGGGAGAAACTTAGGTTGGTACGCAGAGTCGAACTTTCCTTGTGAAAATCAAATACGGATTTGCCAACATCAGGGCCTGAAGCTCGGAAACTTCTTCGAGCAGAAGTAATGGCCACAAGGAAAGAGTCTTCCACAGAGAAACTTCAGGTCTGCTGAGGCTGCGGCTCAAAAGGAGGCAGAGTAAGCTTCTCAAGAATAAAATTCAGATCCCAAGGAGGGCAGGAACCCGGATAGAGGGTCTCAAGTGAAGGACCCCTCTAAGGAAGGTCTTAGAGACCCCCAGCTGAGCAAACGTTCTGTCTGCAAAAGGGACATGGTAGGCCGAAATGGGCACCATGTGAACCTTGAAAGATGAAGGACTGAGACCCAGGTCAAAGAGGTGTTGCAAGTAATCCAAAAGCCACCCAACAGAGCACAGAAAGGCTCGAAATCTTTAGAAGCGCCCAGATAGTGAACCGCTTCCATTTCATGGCATAGGTAGATCTAGTGGAGGGTTTTCTGGCCTCCACCAGGATCTCAGCCACCCGTGGGGAAACTCCGAATCGGGCTTGAGCTATGTCTGCAGGAGCCACGTGTGCAACTGAAGGGACTTGAGGCCTGGATGGACCAAGGTCCCTGATCCTGAGTCAGCAAAAGTTGCAACAGAGGAAGAGGAGGTTCCTCTGAATACTGTTGCAGAAGAGAGAACCAAATTTGCCTGGGCCAGAAAGGAGCGATCAGAATCATGCAAGCTCCCTCTCAGCTGAGTTTCTGTAAGACCCTCGAATCAAGGAAATCAGGTGGAAAGCACAGACGAATCTGCCCTTCCAGTCTAGAGACAGAGTCTCTCCCAAAAATGCCGTGCCCTGGGAGCAGCGAGCAGAAGCGGAAGTTTTGCATTTGGAGGGAAGCGAACAGGTCTACCTGTGGTGTTCCCCAGCCGGGGACGACATCGCCTGCTACCCCTGATCCAGTTCCCACTCGTGAGCGTGAGCAGACGACCGACTGAGGTGGTCTGCCAACGTGTTCTCAACTCCTGGGACGTGAATGGCCGTGAGGTGAAGGTTGTGCTGCACTGCCCAATCCCAAACTCACATCATCTCCTGCAAAGAGGCACGAGTGGTCTAAGGCTCTGAGCTGCAAATTTGGTGACATCCAGCACACCAGACCTGGGTTTGAATCCCACAGCTTCCACTGCATACTGTGTGACCCTGAGCAAGTCACTTAACCTCCTTGTGCTCCCAGGTCGCTCCTGTAAAAAGCTTTCAGCTTAGTGTGCTATACCTGGTTAAACAACAACTAAAAAAGAGGCACACATGTTGTCCGTCTGGACAGCCAGATGCCGGGAAGCAGATGCAGATGCAGAACCTGAACAGCGTACAGCACAGCCCAAGCTCGAGCACACTGATGTGGGTGATCTCTTGAGCTTGGACCAGGAGCCCTGAGTCCTGTGTGGTCCGAGATGGGCTCCTCAACCCTCGCCTGAGGCATCCGTGAGTCAGCATCTGGGTGGGGGAGAAAGACAAAGGAACCCCTGGCAAAGGTTCTCCTGAACCAACCACCATTGCAAGTCCCGAGCCATGGGAGTGGAGACCAGAACCAGTTGATCTAGGTCGTCCACCAGCTGATCCCACTGAGACCGAAGCATCCACTGAGAAATCCTCATGTGGAGCCGGCCCCGACTGTCGAGAATCGCAGCCGCCATGAGCCGAGGAGGCAAAGGACTGACCTTGTGCTGACTCGCCTGTGGCTGGACAACAGGTTGACCTCAGCCTGTAGTGTGGCCGCCTGTCGAGTGGCAGGAAAGCCTTGTCGGAGGTCGTGTCCAAGATCATCCTGATAAACTGGAGCCTCTGGGACGGGATCAAGTGGCACTTGGTCTGGTTGATGGTAATACCCAGGCAGACAAAAACCTGCAGGGTAAGGGAAAGGAAGCACAGGAGTTTCTCCTGGATGGGGCCACCAGGAGCCGATCGTCCAGGTCGGAAAACCTGCACCCTGGGTATGCAGGTAGGCGCTACACAGACAGACATTTGGTGAACACTCGGGCACCGAGGAGAGACCAAATGGGAGGGCCTTAACTGGTAGTGGTCCCCTGGAATGCAAAATGAAGGTATTTCGGTGGGAAGGGTGGATAGGGATATGCACGTAAGCATCTTGCATATCCAGAGCGCACAGCCACTGTCTCAGCCGAGGAAGGGCAGGAGACCCTGAAGAGAGAGCATCCTGAACCTTTTGTACTCACTTAACAAGTTCAGGAGCTGAGGTCGAGAATCGGCCTCACGCCTCCTGACTTCTTTGGGACCAGGAAGAAATGGAATAGTACCCCATCCCCTGAAGAGGGAGGGGATCGGCTCTATCGCCTCCTTCAAGAGAAGGGCGAAATTTCTTCCTGAACCAGAAGATGATGTTTCTGTGAGTATGACGACGGGGGTTTGAGGAGGTTTCAAAGAAACTCTATTGAGTGGCCTTCTGCGATCAGCTGGAGCACCCAAATGTCTGCAGTTATCCTCTCCCAACCCGAATATGGAAGGAGAACCTCCTTCCCACCAGTTCCTCTGCAATCCCAGAGGCTGTGGGAGAGGAAAGGAGTCAGGTGGTGTGAGGCAGAGTCGCCACTGAAGCCTTTTAACCTTTTTAAGGGGGGCTTGGCAGCCAGAGGGGCCAGACATTTGTTGGTCTGCTTTTGCCTTTGCCAATTACATCTGCGAAGGGACAATGCTGTGTCTGAGGGGTTTGTACATGGGAGTCCACGAACTTCAGAGCAGTCCCTTCTCTGCAGATCGGTGATGATGTCCTTGACATTGCCACCGAACTGCACCGAACCCTGAAAGACACGTCCTGGATAGCAGACTGTACTTCGGGACCAATCCTGACACACGGAGCCGAGGCATGACACACGTAGCCCCACAGCGAAAGCCAAGCTCCGACCAGCCGCGCCCACTGCATCGTATGTGGCACGGAGAATGTGCCGACTGGCCAAACTTGCAGAGCGGACTACACCAGCCACTTCCTGCTTCTCTGAGTGTCAGGAAGGAGTCCAACTAGATTCCACCCCACTCAGAATCGCCTTCTGGTAATCCCCATGTGGGCGACATAGTCAAGGGCCCTGATACCAGAGTGGAAGAAGTGTAGACCTTCTTTCCATACTGGTCCAGAAGCGAGATTACTTGTCAGGTGGTGATGAGCTCAAGTGCTTGGGTCAGGTGGTGATGGAGCCAAGTGCTGGGTTAGCTGTCCGACCGTGAGCCGGCGCGCTAATCATGACCGAATCAGCTCGAGGGTGAGAAGTAAGGGGTCAACACCTCGGGAGCCTGATAAAGCCTATCTGACTTCCAAGGAAGAGGGACTATGGTCGATGGTTGCTTCCAAATAGTGGAAGCAAGGTCGGCATGAGGCTCAATCCAGGGCGGCAACAAGGTCGGAGCGGTCTTGGGTAGATCCAGGAGCGCAGCGAGTTTCTTATGCTGTGGATCCGCCCAAGGAATGCCACTGATGAACCTCCTGGATTTTATGCAGCAACTCCGTGAAAGAAGGATCCTCCAGAGAGGAGACCGCAGAGGAGTCCTTGGCCTGGGCTTGTCCGGAGAGTGAGGCTCATCGTCCAGGTTGGAACAGCCATCGGAGTCCCGAGATGTCCGAGGAGGACGAAGAGGAAGAAGACCCCACCTCCGGTGTGGGGAGGAATGACCCCTTGGGAAGCCCTCGGGAAGCGTATCCAGCCCTGCCCTAGAACCAGAGGGCTCACCTCTGGTATCCGGAGGAGGGGAGGAGTCTCTTGTCTCGGACGTACAGGAACTGGAACCGTACCATCATCTGGAGATGACTCTGCCTCTCTGGTGAGTTAAGCTTGGCCTCAGCCCACCAGGAGGCTAGAGTATCCTTCAGATCCACCAGCATTTGACGGGCGGAAACCCAGCATTGGGTAGTGAGGCACTGTGTACCGCGGCATCAGATAGGCCAGCGCCGGGTACTGGGGCGCCGGATACGCGGTCCTGGGTATGACAGTGTCGGATACCAGGGGCCTGGGGGTCTGCCAGGGCAGACGGCCCAGGAGGGTGCCCAGCAGGTGGGCCTGGAGCAGAAGGCCCGTGTGGGGACAGCATCCGGGAGAGGAAGAGGATGTCGCCCGGTGACGGAGGACTGATGTCGGAGCCGGCCCCGAGGAAACCAACGCCAGGTCGTCCGTCTGGCGGGAGGAGACCTGACAGTAGCGAGTAAGATCCTCAGCATCACCCAGGAAGGAGAGGAAAATCCCCGGGTCAGGCTGAGAAGACATTGGGTCTCGGAGGGCAGCGGAGGCTGCAGGGAGCCCGGACGGCGGACAGCTTGGGGTCTGGCATCGCTCCAATGCCGCGTGCGCGTTGGAAGGTCAGACGCTCGACTAACCGTGGAGTCTGGGCAGACGCCGGAGCTGATGTCCAACTTAGCGGACCCGGCACCTGAGGCAGGTCGCAATGGGGGAACAGTCTGGTCAGGTAGAACAGGGACCATGCGCTTCCCAGAAGGGTCGAAGCGACTTAGCGGCCTTCTTCAGGAGGGCGCCAGAGGAGCTGACGTCCGCTTACTGGAGCCACCACACCAGCAGGCCGCACGGGCGGCGGTCTTACTGGGAGTGGAGGCCTCCTTTAGCCCGGAGGCACCTGAAGAGCCTGAGCTCGAGCCGGAAGGGTGGGCGGCGCTGTCTTGGAAGCCTCCAAGATGCCCGTCAGGAGCGGTCCCCTGGAGGACGTTACCTTTAATACGGTGACTCCAGCTGAAGTCGCGGTGGTTTAGGGTCCTGGTGTTTCTCCTTATCTTTCTTCTTATGATAGCCCTCGGGAAGCTGAAGCCTGGCCAGACTTTTCAGCTCTTTCTCATGGAGGTCTTCTTTTTAAGGATGTGGGCCTTCAGGGACTGCTGCCTCCATCTGCAGGTGGCGGCGCTGAACTTTAGGCAATGCTGGCACTTCTCCACGGGGTGATCCTGGACCAGACAGAAGAGGCACTGGTAGTGACCTTCCTTGTGCGGGAGTTAGGCGCCACAGTCGCACTTATTCTTCTGCTCAGAGGGTGTAGAGGATGACATACATCACCGAAAAGCTGACTAAAAGTTGAATTAAATCGAGTAAAACCGACAGTAAAACTACCGACGACAGACTGACGAGCAGTGAACTTTATCGTGAGGCACTTTCACGAGCTAACGGGAAAGAACAGGAAGACGGCGTGGGGACTGCCCTTTATACTGACGTCGATGACGTCGGGTCATCTAACGTGGGGCGGTCCCCGCCAGAGACCGCTAGCTAGAAATTTTTCCTGGGGGTCCTGACGCCACGGCTTCAGTCCTATATGTAAATACCTACTGCAAGAGCCCTCTCAAAGTACGATGTTCTTTTCACAGAAAGGGTGGTGGATGCATGGAAGGCCTGCCTCAGGAAGTGGTGGATATGAATACAGTGCAGGGTTTCAAACAGGCATGGGATAGGCACAAGGAGCAATACAGATGAGTATGAAAAGAAGAATAATAATCAGCATTTATATAGCGCTTTTCATACACAGTATCCCAAAGCTTTACAAGCAATGCTAGACTGGCAGTGAAGTGAGGAATGTGTGGTGTGCCATATCGCACATCATCAACCACACACAGACTGGATAATTGTATGAACCAGTTTATGGGAAGGGAATGTTGGCCAGGACACTGGAATGCTCCCTACTCTTTGCGAAGAGTGCCCTGGGTTCTTTACTTCCACCTGGACACCCACCAGGACAACACCAGGATGGGCAGAAGGAACCTCGGTTTAATGTCTCATCCAAGGATGGCACACCCCAGCAGCACCTCACCCCCAATACTGCATTCGGATGCCAGCGATTTTAGGTGCAAGTCCAATCCCGGTGTGGGACAAGAACCCACAACCTTCTGGTCCAGAGGCAGATCTGCTACCAACTGAGCCACGCTAACTCCTATAGATGATAGAATAGATAGGCCATTGACAGAGCAAGGCCGATAGCTCCTTCATAAGGCAGAAAAAATGGGCAGACTGGATGGGCCTTGCGGTCCTTATCTACCGTCAACTTCTATGTTTCTATGTCTTCCAGAGGGTGGGAGAAGCAGGAGCAAAAGGTTAGTTTTCCGACAATACAGAGAAGAACAAACACAGCCAGTTGGCAGTAGCAGAGTGGCTGTGTCTGTGTGGAGCTTCAAAGCTAGGTACAAGTTTTCCATATTTTTCTAATTTTCAAATATTTTCTTGTGTGCAACTGGTGGATTTGTGTGCTTGAGGCTTGCTGGGGTAGGATGATCACTGTATTTGTTCTGTAGTAAATCACTCCTGGTGTAAATTTCATTTTGTTTATGTATTTTGGCAATTTGTGTGTGCCTTTTGTAGGGTTGTGCTTGTCACCGAGATTTGCTGGTTTGTAGCTGTGGTGCTATAACCTTGTTTGTCACTGTCTGGTGGGCTTTCTGGACTGCTGATTTCTAGTTGTTTAAAGAGCTGGTGGTGACACATTCAGGAGAACTTTGTTTTTATACTTTCTTTATTATAAAGCCATTTGTTTCACAAATCACCAAAAGCTTACATTCAACTCAGTATTTTCATGTATATTCCAGATGAAATTATCATCTAATTAATATAATTAACTATTTCCTTGATTCTAATAAACCAAAAAGAAAAAAGAAATAAAGAAAACACAGTGCATTAGGTCTGATAAGTAAAATCAATCCATTTTTCCACTTAGTATTGTTTTTCCCCTTTTTATTATATGGACTGGCCTCATCTGTCTATCATCTAATTAACTGGTACAGAGATTGAACTCTAGACATACAGATTAAAACTGGTTCCTCGGGTGCTGGGGATATGGAAGAATTTGGGCCTGGTGAGACCAGATGTCGGTCCATTTTTGTCATTGTAACTATGTGTGTTAGGGGAGGCGTCATACAACTCCCATCTGGTCCAATGATAGACTGCAGGTCCCAATACATGGGGAATTGTTTAATATTCAGGGGACTTGGTAATGTAGACTAAGGGCTTCTGTCTTAGTCCTATTCAATGTGTATCATGCTAGGGCAGAGAATTGCTCAAGCTGCTGAAATATCGCTGGTAATAACTGCTCAGGGTCTGTCAGATAGACAAGAACATTGTTGGCATAAAGTGCTAATTTATCCACTTTGCCTCGAACTGAATCCCTTTTATCAGATCATTTAGCAGGATGGATTTGTGTATATATACAGGGCAAAGAGCAGTGTCGAGAGCGGGCAGCCCTGCCAAGTGCCCCTCCCAGTGTGAACCGTGAACAAATATGGCCATTAGCTCTACATACCCCTTCAGGTGGCGACAGATCTTAAATAAGCCAGCAAAGGAGGAGTCAGGGAACCCAAACTCGGAAAGGACCTCTTCAAGAAGGACCAAGAAATCTTGTTGAATGCTTTTCAGCATCTAAACTCAGCAACAGAGAGGGTAGTTTAGCCTCATTAATGTGATCAATAATATGGACTGTTCTCCTTAAGTTATCCTGGGCCTGTCTTCCTAGAACAAATCCAGCCTGATCTAGGTGTATCAATTCAGGAAGAGCAAGTCGAATCTGGCGAGCCAAAATCAAAGTCAATATTTTACAATCATTATTGAAGAGAGAAATGGGCCTATTTGAGGGCAAAGCTTAGGGTCCTTTCTGGGATTGGGTATGACCGATATCACTGCCTTGGACCATGAGGTGGGCCCCCAATCTCTAAATATGTCACTGAAAGTGTTAAGTAACAACAGGAGGATCTCCTTTAAAGTTTTATAAAATTCAGCGGTAGCCCATCACTACTTGGGCACCCTGCGAGTTTTAAATCTGGAGACCTCCGCTGTCAACTCTATTGTGGAAATCAGCAGCAGGAGCACCTCCTTCTGCTGTTCCCTCAACTTTGGCAGGACAGTGTGGGACAGATACTCTGTCACCCCCCTCTGGATTTGGTTTTCAGTCTGACGTATAGAGTTCCTGATAACAGCTTGAACGTTTCTGCTATTTCAGGTATTGTTTTAACTATCTGCGGGTACCAGGACACAAAATGCCTGGCATTATTGCTCTACCCTTTGTGTCGCAGTCTGCCGCAAGAAGTCTAGACCACGGACCACCCTCATAATACTTCTGACACAGAAACAGGAGCTTCTGTTCAACATTACAATCTAAGAGCCCATTTAATTCTTTTTAGTTTTGAAAGGTCTTTAGCTCTCTGTTTGTTGATTTTGGTGTTTTGGAGGCCTCTAATAAATTAATCTGATGCATTAAAGCAGAGTTTGCCTGGCCTCTCTCTTTTCCTTCCTACTAGCAATCTCTATAAATTTCCCTCACAAAACCGCTTTAGCAGCATCCCATAACACGGCAGAAGTTATCTCCTGTTAGGTGTTATCTTGCAAGTACTGCTATAGGTGTCCCTAATTTCCTCTTACCTTTGGATCCCGTGAGTAAGGACACATTCAAGTGCCAAAAGGAGCGTCTGTGAGTTTCCACCATTTCCAATTTTAGGAAAATGGGGTATGGTCTGAAGGACAAAGTCCCCAACCACATATCTTTAACTATGGCCATCTGTTCTTTGAGGACTAGAAAATGATCTATTCTCGAGTATGTTTAGTGTGCGGCTGAATAATAAGTGTAGTCCCTCCAGTGGCCAAAAGTTGTCTCAAACGTATATTAATCCCAGCTACCTCAATAATCTACGTACTTCCCTAGTTACTTTATAATCCTTTCTTGGGGTACTTGATGAAGTGTCCAACTGCGGGTTAAAAATCAAATTAAGGTCCCCCACAGAAGATAGATCCTTTGCCCATTTCTGTAATGCCATAAAAATGCCCTATAGTCCTGGAAGGACGAACCCAGGGAGGAGAACTTTAACAAAACCTAATATTTAAACACAGTCCAGCTTATATTTCACATTTATTCTGTATTCCTCCTCCTCATTATTTATTACTGAGGTCATTTGTATGAAAACAAGATCTTTGCTCCTTTAGAGTTTGTCTATTCCTGCTCTTCCCTACCTGAAGTCACAGAGCACTGCTTGTGACCTCACAGTTACTCCCATAGCAACAGATTGTGATGTCACAACAGAGGATTATGACTTGAAGTAAGGAGTAAACTATAGAGGCAGATGGACTTTAAAGGAGCTCTAAGGCCCCTATCACACTACCCTGCCGCGTTAAGAGTGTCCAAACCCGTTACATAGCGGTTTGCATTACACCTGTAGCGTTACAGAAGGCTGACACGTAACCGTTGTTGAAACCACCTCAATTTCAACAACGTTATGAAACCGGGTTATGCCTGGTAACGCTACCGGTGTAGTAGTGGACACGCGGGCAATCGTCCCCAGCGCACAGCGAGCTGCACTGTGATCGGTGCCACGTTATGGTCACCCTGGCTCCCAAAGTGTGGACACAGCAATGCAGGTCCCGTAACAGACACTGGCGGTAGGACACACTGCACTGCTCCCGGTTGTAACAGTTTCTATCTGTTACGGGTCTGAGCGGTGCAGTGTGGACGGGGTCTAAGTGATAGAGATATATATTCATACAAATTTCCTAGTAAAATATAATGGGAAGGAAACATTTTAAAATATAAATGGAATGCAGGCAGAATTGTACCTAATTATGTGTTTTAGTTCAGTTTCAGTTTACTGTGGAGGGATAAGATCCATTGAGCAAGCTCATCTGCAAGGATGTCCTTGTACAAGCAATAAACACAACAGTGTAGAGAGAAATGAACAGTATATAGAGAAATGAATATTTACAATATAAACACTATTTACAATCCAACAGTCAGTCCACGAGACATTGACAAAACATTAAATTTAAAATATACACAGGTTTTCAAAAGAGCGGCAATGAATAATAATACAAGGTAAGTACAAGGTTACAGATTTCTAACTCGAAATTCAGGTTTTTGGTATAGGACTGACAATGTAAGGTGTCAGCAATATAACACAAATTGCATATGAATCAAGTAAGTAGCAAGCATAATAGTCACTACTTAGAAAACAAGTGTTGAGGAGAGGATGAAGTAGGGAAGGTGGGGAGAATGAAGGTTAAAGAGCTACTGAGCCTCAAAGAAAACTTTTAAAAACATAGTAATTAGGTACAATTCTGCTTGCATTCCATTTATATTTTATATATTTCTCCTCCCCATAATTGATTACTAAAGAAATGTGTATGAATATATGATTGCTGTTCCTCAGAGATTCACTTTATGTCTGTCTCTATAGCTTACTCCCTACTTCATGTCAAAATCCTCTGTCGTGACATCACAATCTGTTGCCATGGGAGCAACTGTGAGGTCACAAGCAGTGCTCTAAGACTTCAGGTAGGGAGAAAGCAGCAGGACTAGATTAACTCTTCAGGTGCAAAGATCCTGTTTTCATGCAGATGACCTCACTACTAAGTAATGGGGAGCAGTTGGTAGAGGTTTTGCTAATGAGGGTTTTAAAAGCATTTAATGGGACTAGAGATTGGAGTTTTAAAGTTGATTGAAGTTTATTCCAAACTGTGAGGTACGTAACTTAATGGCTGCTTACACAGCATGTGCGTGCTTTAGGGACATCTAGGATATATACAAGCATTTCCTTAGTGTACACACTATGTGATCGATGGAGTAGAGTTCTAATATAGGAGGCAGTTTAAGAGGGCTTTATATACCCAGATGTAAGTATGTGTGATTCTCCTGGTGGTCAGAGAAGTCAACTGACATCCTTATATAAGGTACAATAATGGGCTCTAGCTGGGCGCTGGTAATAAAAGCGGGTGGCACGGAGATAAAAGGTATCCAGTTTGTGGTGACAGGTAGCTGCACATCTGTTATAAATGATGTCAGCGTAATCCAGAAGAGGCAAGAAGGTGGCCTGGACTAGTTCCTTCCTGGATGTCCAGGAAAACAGAGATTTATTTCTGAAAGAAGCCTAGCCTCAGTTTCAATTTTTTAATTAGTGCCTCACGGTGGAATGAAACGAAAGATGCGAGTCGAGCCAGAAACCCAGATATTTGAACCTATCCACCACTTCAAACGCCCTCACAAGAAGGGTTGTGATGGACAAGGGGAGGCAACCGTTAGGATGGTATTTGCTAATTCAGTGGATGAAAGAATATTACTTTAGTTTGCTTGGAGTTTTAACATAGAAACATAGAAGTTGACGGCAGATAAGGACCACAAGGCCCATCCAGTCTGCCCATTCTTTTCTACCTTATAAATGTGCCATTGGCCTTTGCTCTATCAATGGCCTATCTATTCATACTCATCTGTATTGCTCCCTTATGCCTATCCCATGCCTGTTTGAAGCCCTGCACTGTATTCATATCCACCACTTCCTGAGGTAGCCGATCCATGTATCCACCACCCTTTCTGTGAAAAGAACTTCCTCACATTACTCCTTAATTGGCCTCCTCTAATCTCATGCTGTGCCCTATTGTCCTGCTATTTTTCTTATACTGAACATGTTAGACTCTTTCACCTTGTTAATGCCCTTAAGGTGTTTGAATGTTTTGATCATATCACCTCTCTCCCTCCTTTGCTCTAGGGTATACATATTGAGCTCAGTTAATCTGTCCTCATATGTTTTCTGATGCAGTCCCTGCACCATTTTGGTTGCCCTTCTGGACTGCCTCAATTTGGTCAATGTTCTTGTGAAGGTGCGGCTCCAGTACTGCACGCAGTACTCCAGATGGGCCTAACCAGTGTCTTGCAAACAGGGATTATTACCTCCTCTGACTTGTGATACCCCTACAAATTACACCCTAACATCCCCCTAGCCTTACCTACTGCTTTAGTGGTCTGCTTGGATGATTTCAGGCCATCGGTGATGATGATGCCCAAGTCTCTTTCTTCCCTTATGACTGCCAGCAACTCCCTCCCAGCCTATAGGTGGCTTCAGGGTTTCTCTTCCCTATGTGCATGATCTTGCACTTCTTTGCATTAAACCCCAGTTGCCACTCTTCCCACCATTTTGCCAGTTTATCCAGATCTCTTCTCATTCTGCCCACCCCATTTGGATCATCTACTCTGCTGCAGATCTTGGTGTCATCTGCAAACAGACAAACCTTACCCTCCAGTCCATCTGCAATGTCACAGATGAAGATATTGAAGAGGACTGGCCCCAGGACTGATCCCTGAGGTACCCCAGTTGTGACGTGCATCTCTCTTCTGACTGTATACCGCTTACCACCACTCTCTGTTTTCTGCCCGCCAACCAGTTTGCCATCCAGTCAGCCAATTTCTGACCCACCCCGAGCCTATCCAGCTTATTAATCAATCTTTTACATGGAACAGTATTGAAAGCTTTGCTAAAGTCAAGGTAGGTGACATCAACTGCTCCCCTTGGTCCACCACTCTGGTTACCCAGTCAATGAAATCTATGAGATTAGTTTGACAGGACCTTCCTTTGTAAACCCATGCTGTCTTGCATCTTGTGCTCCTATGGATTCCAGGTGTTGCACTATCCTTTCCTTAAGAAGTGCCTCCATACTTTTGCCCACTACTGAGGTAAGACTGACTGGTCTGTAGTTCCTGCCTCCTCCTGCTACCACTCTTGTGGAGCTGGATCACAGGAGCCCTTTTCCAGTCTTCTAGGACCTCTCCTGTGCTCAGAGACTCACTAAACGGTTCTGATAATGGCTCTGCTAGTTACACCTTAGCTCCTTTAGTACCCTGGGATATATGCCATCAGGTCCCATTTCCTTGTCCACCCTGAGCTTATCGAGCTCTTGTAGGACCCTTTCTTTTGTGAAGGGACTAGTGCTCACCTCCCTCCCTATGTCCATGGTGCTGAGCTGTGGTCCCTGCCCTGCCCTACCTTCTCTTCAGTAAGTACTGAGCAGAAGTATCTATTTAGGATAGATGCTTTTATATGGTCCTCCTCCTCACACCCCCTTATCTCCTTTGATCTTAGCAATACCCTCTGGACCTTCTCCTTTCACTAATGTAGCTATAGAAAGTCTTGTTACCTTCTTTTACTGTTTGTTCTAATGTTTCCTCAGTTTGGGCCTTTGGCTGCCTTACTGCCTTCCCGTTTCCCTTAGGGAGAGTTTGGGCAACCCCCTATCTTCATCCCGCTGCGTTCCATATATTTCCTGAAGGCCAGCCTTTGGGCACTGAACTTTTCTGCTACTGTTATTGAGAACCAAAGAAAAATTACTCACCTTAGTAATTATGTTTCTTCTAATGGAGTCTTGCTGTATTCTGACAATTGCAGTGATTCCTAAACTTTGAACTGCCCCAGAGAACTAAGGTTAACTTTCCATGCAGGGCATGGAACGCTGAGGTCGAGCTTGGTTGAAGTCTCTGTCTGGAGTGTTTTAAACTCAAACCATCAGATTCTTATGAGCCCAACGAAACTAAAAATTCTATGTGGAAATTGTAAAATTCTACTAGCCAACTAGCTGAAAAGTTTTGGATCCCCAAGGAAGACTCAAGTCAGGAAACCCAACAACTAAACCCAATGTACTTAAAAAAATAATAATAAAAAGCACCCAAACAAGAGGAGGAGGTGCCAGCAAATACACCACTGGGATGTAGCACTGCACCTGCCCACCCACTTCCCAAAACCAGGTTCTGAGAGGGGAGACAGGAGGGAGGTCAGAATACAGCAAGACTCCATTAGAGGAAATATAATTCCTAAGGTGAGTAATTTTTCTTCAAACAACATGAAGTCTTGCTGTATTCTGACAATTGCGAACTACCAAGCAGTACCTCCAAGGAGGAGGACAGAACCTACTTTGGGAATAGGCTCTGAAGTACTGCTGTGACAAACCAAGCACCACTCCTAGCCTGGATATCCAGGGAGTAATGCTTGGTAAAGGTATGGACTGTTTTTCAGGTGGCTGCTTGACAAATTTCTAGGAGAGGAATATCCCTGGCCACAGCCAGGGAAGCAGCTGTACCTCTTGTGGAATGAGCCCTCAGGCCTGAGGGTGGAGTCTTCCCAGTTTTTCATAGCATAATTGTATACAAGACACAATCCACCTAGCAACAGATCTTTTGGTGGCAGGTTTTCCCTTTCCCACTTCTCCATAAGTGAGGAACAACTGGAGGAGTCAAACCTGTGACCCTTGGTACGCCTATGTAGTAACTAAGGGCTCTTCTGACATCTAAACTGTGTAGCCTCCTCTCCTGAGGAAGAATGATCAGTGAAGAAAACAGGGACAGACACAGACTGGTTTAAATGGAAGTCTGAAACCACTTTGGACAAGAACCTTCCATTGGTTCTAAGGACCACTTTTACCCTATAAAAAGAGATAAAATCAGGTTCCACTGCCAGGGCTTGCACTCACTGATACGCCTGGCAGAGGTAACGCTACCAAGAACACAGTTTTCCAAGTCAAGTACTTAAGCTCTGCTGAAGACATAGGCTCAAAGGGGGTTGCATAAGCTGAGCAATGCAAACATTCAAATCCCAGGCAGGGGCAGGGTCTCTAAAAGGGGGACTGGTGTGAGACAATCCTTTAAAAATTTACAGAACACAGGATGGGAAGATAGTGAGGAAGGCTTCCCACAGACAAAATGCAGAAACAGCTGACAAGCGTACTTTGACAGTAGCTGGTCTGAGGCTCAAGGCCATTAAGACGGACCATATAATCCAGAACTGTAGGCAATTCAGCAGTGTCTGGAGAAATATTCTTCTTAAAACACCAAATGCTGAATCTTTTCCATTTGGAGTTGTAAGTCTTTCTGGTGGAGGGCTTTCGAGAAGCCTTGAGGATGTCCAGAACCCTTGGGAAAGATGCAGATCTGCAAACTCTAACTCTTCAAGAGCCATGCCTTGAGATTGAGGGACTGAAGATTGGGGTACCAGATCCTCCCGAGAGGATGTTAATAGGTTGTAATTCCTGGAAGAGACAGGGAAGATGGACTGCTAGGGACAGCAACACAGGGGTACCAGGGCTGTCTGGCCCAATCTGGAGCAACCAGAATCACCTTGCAAGGTTGAGACCTTATTTTGACTAAAACTTTGAACAGGAGTGGGAAGGGGGAAAGGCATACAGAAACTTCCTTTCCCAATTCACAATCAGGGCATCCAGGGGACTGAGCCCGAGACTGGAGGTCTGCAACAAAACAGAAGGAGTTGGTGATTGTCTGGGGCTGCAAAGAGATCTATCTCTGGAGTGCCCCACCTTGAAAAAATCAGTTTCAACGCCTGAGGGTCCAGGGACCATTCTGATGGCCTTGAGAAATCCTGCTCAGTGCATCTGCTAGCACATTGTCCTTGCCTGGAAGGTGAACTGCTACAAGAGAGGCTTGCAGGAATAAGCCAGGGACCACAACTTCATGGCTTCTGTGCACAAGGCCATGGACCGAAGTGCCTCCCTGCTTGTTGATGTACCACATGGTGGTAGTGTTGTCTGTTCTGACATGAACCACCTTGTTCTGAACTGACTGTGAGAACGCTTTTAGAGCTAGAAAAACTGCCCTGAGCTCTAGAAGATTGATGTGGAGAAGGGATTCTTGGGAGACCACTGGCACTGGACAGTGAGGGACCCCAGGTGGGCTCCCCAGCCCAGAAGAGAAGCATCCGTGGTAAGGACCACAGAGCAAGGCTGAGCAACAAATGGAACACCTTGCCTTAAATTGTCCTGATCCTGCCATCACTGGAGGGCCTGGATCAAGGTCGAGTCACTGGAATCAGTTTGGTAAGGAGTCCTTTCCCCGAGACCAGTAAGCTCTCAGGTGGAACTGAATATCCCTCATCTGAATCTTGCCCCTTGGACCACTGCTGTTGAAGCTGCCATGTGGCCCAAGAGCTGGAGGAAATGCCTTGCTGGTCGAGAAACCTGAAGGCTGAAGGAAGATGCTAGTTCCATAAGAGCCCTTGCCCTTTCTAGAGGAAGAAAGACTCTTGCTCTGAGTGTGTCCAGTTCTGCCCCTAAAAGGTAAGGAGCTGGACTGGTTCGAGAACTGATTTGGGAAGGTTGAGAAGAAATCCTAGGGAAGTGAGTACTTGCTGGGTCACTTGCAGGTGAGACTTGACTTGGTCTGGAGACTGACCCACTAATAGCCAATCATCCAGATAAGGAAATATGGAAATCTTTTGCCTTCTTAGGAAGGCAACTAATACTGCCAGGCACTTTGTAAAACCCTTGGAGCTGTGGTTAGGCCAAAGGGCATTGCTCTGAACTGATATGGCCTGAGGGCAACTCGGACCTGAGGTACTTTCTGTGGGAGCACCTGAAGGGAATGTGAAAGTAGGCATCTTTGAGGTCCAGGGAGGCTAACCAGTCCCCTGGCCTTAGAGAGGGAAGAATTATCCCAGAGTTACCATCTTGAACTTTGGTTTTAAAAACGTTTGTTCAAATATCTGAGGTCTAGGATGGGTCGCCACTCCCTGTCTTTTTGGGGTCAGGAAGTACCTGGAGTACAGTCCTTTGCCCCAGTGTAGGGGAGGTACTCTCTCTATAGCTCTTAAAGCTAGGAGAGAAGAAACCTCTGCCTCTAGGGCAAGGGTTTCGAAAGATTTGCAGGTGGAAAAGATGTGGCTCTCATCTTTGGACATTTTTGAAGCTGAGAACCAGTCCCTGGCTTACTACTTCCAGGACCCACTTGTCTGTTGTAACAGACATCCAGTCCTGGACAAAGTACGCCAGCCTGCCCCTACTGGAATAGGAGAGTCGACCGGGCAGACCCATCAGGGTGTCTGCTTGGCTGGGGCTTTAGGCTAAGGGGTGGATGCAGGCCTGCTCGTCCCCTTCTGCCTCTCCCTCTAAAGAACCCCTCTCTGCGAAAAGGAAGAAGAGGCCTGTGCTTGGTAAAAGGCCTTTGAAAAGGCCTGCCCCTAGACTGCTGCCTTTGAGGAGTTGCCTGCCTTCCTTGGCCTGAGCACTCCTGTAAGTGGTCCTGTACTGCATCATCTTCTTCATGTAATTCTCTGTCTGCTCCCCAAACTGAGAATTACCCACTACAGGAAAATCCATAGCCTTAGCCTGGGTGTCCTAGAGAGGTTAGTACATCTGAGCCAAGCCATCTTCCGAAGAGCCACAGATGTAGCCATAACTCTTGATGAAACATCATTAGAGTCCACAGCAGCATGAGATTGCACTCAGATGCCTCAGTCTCATCTGCAGCCACCGTCCCAGCTCCTCGGCTAGCTGGGGAGGCCTGTTTAGTCAGTGCCAGTACAGCGTGCACTGAACTTCTGGTACCTGGCTATATAGGCCATGTAATTTGCCTGCCTGAGTCCCAAAGAAGAAGCCATGTAGTGCTTCTTTGCCATGGCATCAATCTTCCTGGAGTCCTTGTCAGGGGGTGTGAAGCCAAGGGAATATTTCTGGTTCCTGTGGTAAGCAGATCCTCAGCTGTATGAATCCCTTTGCTCTTCCATGTGTTCCACTTCCTTGACTTTCCCGGTCCTAATGCTGGAGTTATCCCATAGTGGGGCAGCAGATGGGTGTGTTAGAGTCAGACCCAGTTTATATTGTACTTTTCCAAATGGTCATTGACGGGCCTATAGTGGGGTGGGAGGGTGGGAATCTTGCTATGAGTGAGTACAGACAAGAGGCAGGTGAGCCCCTCCCCATCTGTGAGGCTTCAATATCCAGCCATGGGGGGTTCCTGCAGAATGCTACCATTTAAGAGTCTGAACAGTGTGGAAGACCTAGTAGTATGCCTGAAACCATGGGAGTCCCCAGCCACCTTTTTCTAGTGCTCGAGCTTCGGCTTGGCTGTATCTGGGTTGGTATGGTAAAATTTTATTTTTATACAGAAATATGCCATTTGACTTTATCAGTCCAGTTCAGTTCACAAGACAGTCCTGTAATTATCTAAGGTTACACATATAGTAGATAAAAAGTATAAACAGTACAAACACAGGTTTGTCCCCTTCTCACAGAAATTGTCAATCATCTTACTGATAATACAAAACCATTTGTTGTGGATTTGCAATGTCAGATGAGCCAGTATATGAAACAATTTAGAAGCTGTAACCATTTTAATGGATTCAGTCTTCTCTCCAATAGACAGTTTAAAGGGTTTCCATCTATCACGCTCAGTGCGGAGGTCAGTTAGTAGTGGTGCTAGGTTCAGGTCACACATGTTCATGATTTTGGGAGCTATATTGCTCCCCAAGTATTTAATCTGCTCTGAGCCCAGCACAACCCCAGGTGTTGCAGGAGGGAGGCCTTGCAGTGTTTGTTCTGGGGCAAGATCTCTGTTTTAGGTTTATTCATTTGTTGATCTGAGATGGAGAAGGAGGTGTGAAGGTGCAGAAGATATGCTACGAGGTAGGGGCCCAAAATCAGCTGGTTATTCTGAACTGCGGCTAGTGGCTCTATGGGCAATACAAAGGGAGGGAGAAGAGCAGACATCCTTGCCGAGTAACTTTCTGTAGGGGAAGGGTCAGAAAGCCGAGTTTGTGAGCACCTTTGCCATCGGGTTGGTGTACATTATTCGGATATTATTAAGGAACTTAGGGTCAAAATTGAATCCAGAACCTTGTAAAGGTACCCCAACTCCACTGGATCAGATACTTCCTCAAGTCAAAAGCTACAGCTGCAGTTAGAGTGGGTGCACTTTGCAGTGTAGATCAAGCGCATTGGTGTATGCAATTGGTCCAAGTTGAGCTGATCTCATGACAAAGCCTAGCTGGAGGTGGACCAGGAAGGCATGGCGCTTCTAGCCTTGCAGCCATGACTTTGGAAAATACCTTACTGTCCCTGTGATGAGGGAGTTTGTCTTGTAGTTCACTTCGTCCTGTTGGTTCCTTCTGTTTTTGGGGACAACCATGATGGTTGCATTCTTCATGGTTTTGAAAATGATGCAATGGTTGTAGTTTCCTGATAGAGATGCTGTAATATGCAGCATACTGTGGTAACGCGTTGCAGGAACTCAGCGGGAAGCCATCCCACCTGGCATCTTGCATGTATTAACAGCCTTCAAGGCTGTTTTGATTTCGAGCTAGCAAAAGGTGCCTCTAGAGATCAGGCTTGTGCAGGGGTGAAGTCTGGCCATCCATAATGGGTAAAATGGCCTCATTTGTGAATCTGGTGCAGCGGTCTGTGAGTTATATAGGTTTTATACAAGTCTGTCATTACTGCATATATGCTGCCTTTCTTATAACAGCCAGAGCCAGTTGTATCCTTGAGTGCTGCTATCGGCATTCAGCATGCTATTTTTTTTCCAGGTGATAGGCTATCACTTTTTTTATTATTCTATTTATGCACCTTATATGCAGGCGGGGAGTACCAACCCCTTTATCCACCTTGTCTTGTGGGAGCTCAACTGCACCTCACAAGCCAACGTCCATCTCAGAAGCAGAGTTGGGGAGGACTGTGGCTTACCCCTATGGAGGGGCCCCTCTCAGTGGCCCAGAACCATGAGAAAGACCGCATCACCCTTGGTTCCCCACCGTGGCTTATTCCAGCCTGTGGAGGAGGCCCCCATCACTGACTTCACCGCGCTCATCAGGAAGGGTTTTTCCTTGCTTACCCCTTCGGACGTGGCGTGCAATGGCTCCTGTGAGGCTTACTCTGCACTTCCTCGCCACTGGAGCCTGTCATCGCCTTCACCCCTTCTGCATCACGAGGGTTTGTGGTGCCTCTGATCCCCACCAGAGGCCACTACCACACAGGACTCCCACAACTCACCCCAGGAGAAGAGAGCAGTCCTCCAGATGCTCAATCCTCCTGCCCCTGCCGAACCCAAACGATGCAGGCTCATTCCCAACCAGGGTCACCAGTGTAGCACAAGGTGTGGCATCCAGCACCTCAACCTCGTGCCACCAGGCCAGCAACAGGCTAGCACTTTGTTGCAGATCTCACCACCTTCCCAGTCCCTGTGCTTGAGCCTCAACAGTGCCATCTCCGCTTTCCTGGTTAACAGGGTGGTAGAATTTCCATGCAGAACTTTAGAATGTTCGCATGGAGAGAACACATTAGTGTCATGGGATGGCATGGCTTTGATCTCTGCTTCCTTAAAATTTAGCATTGCTTCCAGGTCTACTAATTGGGCTTCTCTGTTTTGTGCCTGCAAACTATATAGCCTGTGATCAACCACCATACTGTGACCTTGAGGGCCTCCCATAAGGTGCCTGCAGAGCTGTCTCCTGTGTCTCTGGTACCAAGTAAGTTCTGGCTTGTTTCTGTATCCAAGTTGTGAACTATTTAACACACAGTAGAGTGGGTCCATCCTCCAAGAGGGGTTTACTCAAGGGGAACCACAGCACATCCAGCTGGAGAGGGACTGACTGGTCAGAGATGATCAAGAGATGGATATTAACCACAGTGATCACGTGGAGAAAAGTATACGAGACTAGCCATAGGTCCAGTCTACTGTATGGCTAAGTATGACGATGTGCTGCTAAGTAACAGATGTAGTCCCTGGATTCTGTTATTATGCACCCTCCATACAGCTGATAAAACCGGGTCACACATCCATAGTTTGACTGTCTGCTGTGGCTTGGGATGGAGTTCTAAGGTTCCATGACTTGGGCCACTGTGTGGACCATTGCTAAATTAAAATCCCCCAACAGCACAGGGCACTGCAGTTACTGAAGTTAAGGAGTCTGTTAGCCAAGTGATGGAAGAAGAAAGTGGAGTCCTCATTTAGGTGCAAGGCTTCCCTACAGGTCCTCGTCCTGTACCAAACATTACTAGAACCACCTGCCTTCTGGGTAAGTCTCTTTCTTCCCTACCACCCAGAGTAGTGATTTATAGAGAATAATGTACACTTCCCTTTTCTTAACCAAGGATAAACCATTCATCTCAATCCCCACCCATTCTCGCCTTAGTTTCTCTGTATCAGGGGCTAACAGTTTGGTCTCTTATGGGAGAGCCACTTGAACCTATAGTCTCATGAGATGGGTTATTTGCCTCCATTTCACCCCAAAAAAAAAACCCACTGGTACTGGGAATGCATGTTCACTGCTAGTAAGCTACTGGTGGCTGCTTCCTTGCTGTAATTCAGATGTTTGTAACTCAAAACATTCAATTTTACAGTCATCAACCAACACTGTAAGATAATACACAACAAACAGTAATACAAAACCATATACAGTGATGACGTGGTCTAAGGCATTAAGTACAGTGCAGGTACAGTCCAGTTACCCATGGCTTCCGCTGCTCCCATAGGTGCTGGCATGTGGGCAAGTTAGAGTTGGAGAGAAGGTAACTACACACCGTGGAGTGTTGTAGGTATTGTGTTTTACGATCTGATTTTATTCTATTTGACTGTGTTGTCATTTTGTGACGTTTTCCTATGGTAACTACTTTTTCCTCAGGTGTGGCTGAAAACAAATCACCTGATCCAGTCCACCTTTCCTGGCAAATACATAAAATGGTGGGTACAGTGATTTCCCAGTTCTGAGGCACTTCTAGCACACTGTTCCCATCTGGTCGGTGGTGGAGGTGGGAGGAAGGTTAGCGGTTGGAGGGTAGCAGCTGTAACTAATTTCCCCATGTGTCTTAAGGAAGTAGCAAGGTTTCGTCCCAGGTGGTTGGGGAAGAGGGGATTATAGTTCTGCCACGGCAGATGCTAATTAGTATCTTATGCAGAAGATGCACCTTCATGCCTTCACACATCTAGTCTGTGGTGCTCAGCCAGGCATCCCAAATCTGTTACTGTGGCCAGAACTGGGTGGGGAATGACACAGGTACCAAACATTAGTCCAGGAGCCCCAGAGGAGGATCATCCTGTTTTAACTCAGATAGCAGTGGTGCTCATGAACAATGCTGCCAACTTCACCTCCACCCAGGCTACCCCGGCACAGTGGAAAAAAAGGGCTGTCCGGTTGATAAAGAGTATTGCTTTTTCTGAGGCACTTTGTGCTGCAAGAGGCAAAATCTGAGTACTAGCTGACACTGCACCAACCCTGCCATACCAATTTATAACCACACTGTGCCAAAGTATCCCTGACAGCAGTGTCATTCACTGAGCATGTACTATATACAGTATACACTCATACAGAGCTCAGTCAGTGGCTGGCTGCGGTAGTGTGTGGTGGGCTGTGCCAGTCACCGGCTGTGCAGGGTTGGGAAGGTGGGTGGAAGGGCACTACTGGGTGAGGGGCACTACGCAACTAAAACAGCAGAATGAAAAAACGCTATGGTTCTCAAAAGAGGTGGCAGGAAGGTTAAGGAGAAAAGGATAGCATTCAGGAAATATAAGGAAACACAGAAGCAGCAGGACAGAGAACTTTATCAGTTAAAGCAGAAAGAGGCTAGGAGGCAGTCAGAATAGCAACGCCCAAACCGAGGAAAGGATAGCCAATTCTGTTAAGAAGGGGATAAGACCTTTATAGGTACATTAGGAGAGCGAAGAAAGACTAAAGGAGGGATACTGAGGCTTAATAAGGGAGGAATGTGGGTAGAGGGGACAGTGAAAAGCAGGGATACTGAACGGATATTTCTGCTCAGTATTCACAAAGGAAGAGGAGGGGAGGTACCTAAACCAAACAAGAGAAACACTCTGAAGGCGGGGTCGATACCAGTCCATTTACAGAAGAAAGGGTTCTGAAAGAACTAATAAAATTGAAGGTGGACAAAGCAATGGGGCCTGATGGATTCATCCGATAATTCTAAAAGAACTAAGGGTAGAACTAGTGACACCGCTGACTACTCTCTTTAACAGATCATGGGAGGATGGGGTGGTACCTGAGGACTGGAGGAGGGCAGATGTGATTTTTCTTCACAAAAGTGGGAGCAGGACAGAGGCAGGAAACTACAGACCAGTTAGTTTGACCTCAGTGGTAGGGAAAATGACGGAATCACTTATGAAGGAAAGAATTGTTGAGTACCTAGAGGCCAGTGGGCACAGGACCCAAGGCAGCATGGATTCACGATGGGAAGGTCGTGTCAGGCAGATCTAATAGATTTCTGTGACTGGGTGACCAAAGTAGTAGACCAGGGAGGGGCTGTGGACATGGCCTACCTAGATTTTAGCAAGGCATTTGATACAGTCCCACACAAAGATTAATACACGTTAGCCAGCCTTGGGTGGAGGCCCCAAGGTGGTAGTCTGGATAAAAATTGGCTAGACAACAGGACGCAAAGGGTAGTAGTAAATGGAGTACACAGTGAAGAAAGGAGGATTACTAGCGGGTACCGCTGAGGGTTTAGTACTGGGACCGTCCTTTTAATGTCTTTATAAGTGACATTGCAGAGGAACTGGAAGGAAAAAGTATGTCTTTTGCAGATGACACAAAGATCTGCAACAGGGTTGATACACAAGATGGAGTGGAAAGGATGAGAAGGGACTTGCAAGGTTGGAGGATTTGTCAAATGTATGGCAGCTCAAATTCAATGCAAAGAAGTGCAAGGTAATGCACATGGGAAACAAAACCCAGGGAAGAGTACACAATGGGGGTGAGATACTGACAACAGTAACAATGGAAAGAGACTTGGGGTAATTATATCAGATGACCTAAAGGTGGGCAAGCAATGTGAGAAAGCAGTAAGGAAGGCTGGGGGGATACTGGGATACACAGGAAGAGGCATCAATAGTAGAAAACAGGAAGTTATTATCCCTCTGTACAGACAGTTGGTGAGACCCCATCTGGAATACTGTGTGCAGTTCTGGAGACCCCATCTCCATAGAAGACATAGACAGAATGGAGGCCTGTCCAAGAGGGCAACAAAAAATGGTGCAGGGTCTGCACCAGAAGACATCTGAAGAAAGACTAAAGGAGCTTAATATGTATACCCTTGAGGAAAGAAGGAGAGAGGGACATGATAGAAACTTTCCAAGTACCTCCAGGGAATCAACAAAGTCCAAGAGGGTAGCATCTTTCAGAAAGAGATGTGCAGAACAAGGGCACAATTTGAAGACAGAGGGGACGGCTCAGAGGTAATGTGAGGAAGTATTTTTCACGGAGAGGGTTGTGGATGCATGGAACAGCCTCACTGAGGAGGTTGTGGAGTCAAGAACAGTGGGGAATTCAAGAATGCATGGGACAGACATAAGGCAGTCCTAGTGGGGGTAGGAAGAAGTAAGCTGTTGGTTAACTAGGATCTGCAGCTTATCTGTTAGGTAGGAAAAGCGGACAGACTAGGTGGGCCAAGTGGTCCTTATCTGCCGTCAAATTCTATGTTTCTATGTTACTAGACCACTGGGTATGTGTGTAATGGGAGATTGGGCTCAGGGTTCCCACTGGATCACCAATGATTGATTCCTTTAGCAACACAGGAGGATTAGGGCTTGGAGGGGCGCTAGCCCCTGAGGCAATATTATAATGCTTTCTAAAGGTCGGGGTGGTCCGCTAGCCCACCAGGAAATATCATAATAATTAGTGGAGATTGGGGTGGGTCCGCTAGCCCACCAGGGCATTTACCTATGTTGATCGGAGATTGGGGCGCTTGCATCCTCTCTCTGTACACTGCCACAGGCTTGCAGCAATCTGTCCAGTCGCCCTCTGTTTGTCGCTGTTAGGGTTGCCACAAACCATGGAACTTGCCTGCCAGGACCCTGCCCGATAAGAGAATCGGGCGCAGGGTCTCAGGCACCTGGCAATCAGCACAAGTCGCTTTTGGTACAACTTTGCGCTGATCAGAATCAACCCCATTGACTCCAGCGATAAACTGGCATCGCTGTTGCCACTATCGGCTGACGGGAACTGCTGCAGCTGCGTCTAAGATTTTCGAGGCACCAGGACCAAACAAGAGCACTTTTTTGAAAAATAAAACCATGTTCGCTGTGCAGTGCTCATTCAGTTGAGATCAAAGATGATATTTATTCAAGTGGGAGTACCAGTAAACTTAGGGATGTTGGAGGATAATATATCCTGACTGACAGAGCAAAGTCTAAGCAACCATTTTGGATCGCCGGGCCAAGCCCCTTGAACTTGTATCCTAAATTCTAAAATTAGCATAAAGTTCTATTTCAGGATCATTACACTCTGGGGGATGATGCTTGTTGTAACCCTCACTGTGGTGTATCATTTTCTTACACCCCTACAGGTGGGAATATTTCTGTTAATGCCCCTGTAAATCAAACTTCAGACTAGGTATACCGATATAGATTCCAAATAACATGAATTAAATTGAGGTGTATGCCAGTTTGTTCCATTTTCCCCATGCCAGTGTTCTAGGCGAGATCGAACCAAAAGTTGTCCTAAAATCAATAAAGACAGTGTATAATTTTGTTCAATCATACAACTAGAAAGCGCACTGCAATGGGGTGCTCATGATAAACTGCAATGACCAGACATCAAAAAATCAGACACTCTCCACCTTCTTCAAAAGGGCACCACTTCATAAATCAATTTATAGAAAACTTACATACTAACATACTAAATGCCAGCATAATAGGTTTGATGGTCTGTCAGTCTGCTCCTCCAGCCTCCTAGTGGGTGCTCGTTTCCACCCCCCAGAGAGTCATCTTCAGCTTCAGTTTTCCTTGTACCTGTCCCACCCTTCTGAAACCCTCCACTGTGCCCTCCTCCACCAGACTTCTGGGCAGGGCATTCCATGGCTCCACCACCACCCTCTCAGTGGAGTAATGTCTCCTGCATTCCCCTCTAATTTCCCACCTCTAGCTTCCACTTATGCCCTCTGGTTGTCCCTCCCCTTTAGTCTGAAAATCTCTTCGGCTCCACCCCTGTGTATTCCTTTTACATATCTGAAGACCCTATCATCTCCCCATCTCTCCTCTCCTCCAGTGAGTACAACCCCAGCTTTCCAGCCTTTCACTCATAGGGCTCCCTTCCATGCCCTGAATCATTCTGGTTGCCTCCTCTGGACCCTCTCCAGCAGTGCTATGTCCTTCTTGAGGTGAGGTCTCCAGAACTGCACGCAGTACTCGAGGTGCGGCCTGATCAAGGCATTATACAGAGGAGGATCACTTCCTCCTCCTGGACGTAATCCCCTGGCTATGCAGCCCAGTATCCTGTTTGCTTTGCTGCAGCTCTTCTGCAACTTTCAGTGTTATTCATTTTGATGTCTACCACCACCTAGTTCCCTCTCACTCATTATGGCTTGCAGTACAGCCCCAGGTGTATACATGGCCCAGTTTCTGATGCCCAGATGCAGAGCCCTACACTCCCTGCATTAAACCTCAGCCCCACCTCCTCGACCATCCCTCCAGGGTATCCAGGTCCCTCTGGACTGCCTCTCCACTTTGTCCCCTTCTGCCAGTGCTCCCAGTTTTGAGTCATCCATAAGAGACTCATCCTACTCCTGACCCCCCTCACCATATCCGAGACATAGGCACTGAACAGGAGTGGCCCCAATACCAAACCTTGGGGACCTCACTGATGACCTTCCTTGGGGAGGAGACTATCCCACCAACCACTACCCTCTGTATTCGCCCTGTTAGCCAACTTTCTACCCATCTGTGCAACTGCCCTCCCACCCCATCCCCCAACTTTGATTGCAGCCCAGCATGTGGTACTGAGTCAAATGCCTTACTGAAATCCAGGTATGGGACGTCCACGGTCTATGTCAGTCCAGGGCCCCGTCCCACCCAATCATAAAAATCTATGAGGTTGGTCTGACACGATCTCCCCAGGACGAAACCGTACTGATTGTCATCCAGGTGCCCCAACCTTTCCAGCTGCCTCCCGAGCCTCTCCTTGATAATGCCTCCATTACTTTCCTACCACAGATGTTAGATTGACAGGCCAATAATTCCCCATCTCCTCTCTAGACCCTCCTTGTGGATAGGCACCACATGAGCCACGCTCCAGTCCTGAGGCACCCATCCTGTCTGCAGAGAGGTGTTAAAGAGTGCAGCCAGAGGAGCTGCTAGCTCATCCTGCCAGTTCCTTCACTACCCTCAGATGCAGTCCATTCAGCTCCGGCGCCTTATCAGTTTTAGCATCTGAAGGGCCTCCCTCACCCTATCCACTGTGATTTCTGCCTTCCAGCCCACCCCCATCCTCTTCTAGACTTTGCCCGGCCTATAACCTTGCCTCTTTCCATACCTAGACTCCATCTGACCTCTCAACTTTGCTGGCTCCCTTCCTTCCCGTTGGGCTGGAGGGGTCCCCTGCCTCCTTCTGTAAATATTGAGGCAAAGTACTCATTTAGCACCTCTGCCTATTCCCCACCTCCTGAGCCCATCCCTCCCCAGTCCTAATCCTGCTAATCTGTGCCCTCCTTTTCTCTTCTCCCTTATGTATCTATGAATCCCCCCACCGGATAACCCTAGCCAGGTTTTGCTCCATCCTCGCTTTGGCTCCCCTCACCACTCTGGTGACCCTCCTAGCCATCGACTCATATTCACCCATCTCCCTATCCCCCTAGGGCGTAACGCGTGCATAGGCAGTATTTTATCCTCACGCCTCCTGCACCTCCCTGGTCCACCAACACGGCTTGTTGGCTCTACCATGCTTATGCCTTACCTTGGTACAAGACCTAATAGCCTCCTGCACCACCTTTACTGGTCTCCCACAAGCTACCCACATTCATGTCTGGCCTAATCTTGCCCAAGCTCCCCGTGAGAATCCTGCCCATGCCCACGAAGTCCGCTCCCTAAAGTCTACTACTACTGTATAAGTGTTTCCTCCCCAGATACAGCAGGTACCAGACCATGGCATGGTCACCACCTGCCAGCAGGCTGCACACCTCCAGGCCCTTTATTTGGTTGCTGTCTGCTAGTACAATGTCCAGTATCCACCCCTCCTAGTAGGCACCCCACCTGCTGGACCAGGAAGGCATCCTGAAACACATCCATCAGTCTCTGTTCCTGGCCACAGGAGATGTCAAAGTGTCCCAGTTTGCCCACAGCATCTGCAAACTTTATTCATGCCAAACAAAAACAACTGGACAGTGACGGACACTTTGGAAATAATTCCATTTTCAAAGGTATTTCAAAGGCAAAAGGTTTGATGATTTCTAGCTACTTTTTTATCAATTTTCTAAACATTGCATTTTCTTCCTAAATAATTACCAAACATTAAAACACAATACGCTAAGTTAAGAGCTTTGCTACATCTGAGCTTTTCTGTCTCTCTCGAAGCTGGATTTCTGGGCAGAAATCGCATGTGCGACACTTCCTGGCCCTGTTTCCCAACAGTTTTTGGGAATCTGCCCGAATATCTTTTATAAATCTGAACTACAAGATGAAAGTAAGTTTTTAACCCTTTAATACACTTATACTGATATATATCCTTTATTACATATTTAATATTTAATGCTAAGAACTAAAACTATTTATTTATTACATTATTTTTATACTTTTTTTATTTTTATTTTTATTAGTTCTTTGGACCTTACAATTTCTCCCATGGAAAGTACTCAAAGTGGTGTTCTGTAGTACTCCTGTTCCCTCTAAGAAGGGTCAGTCCATCTGAAATGACTATGTGGCCCACTAGCACTGAAAGTATACAAAAAGAATAGGATTTGTGGCATGAACTTTTCCTGTTTTATTACTGGCTCAAAGGAGTTTTGCCAAAGTCTTACAATTTTACAGGGTCTGCTGTGTTTGTTTGAGACATTTGTTGGAACTTGCACAGCTGGTCAATATGGGATTCATACAGGATCTCCGTTTTCAACCATAAAATGTGTAAGAGTTAGAGACCCAATTACTGGTGGAAGATTGCACATCGTGAAGACTCCTGTTGGTCTTTTGATTCCATGGTGGTCCTTTGCACTTGGGGATCTTTTTCATTGTTCTAAATTGTGTCTGTGAGTAATGGGCAATACAGAAACATGCTATTGTAAAAATAAGACCAAAAACAATTGCAGATCAGGAAGGGGCTTTATCGGCCCCACAGGTACCCACTCTTCCTACCAAAAAAAAAAAAAAAAAAAATTAGGTCGCTCAAGTGAGTAGACAAAACTCTTCTCAGCTTTCAACACCAGTAAATAAGTCTGATTTTGCTGGAAAGGGTAAAGATAATGTATTAAGAGACAGATGCATTTCTGTTATATTGTATCACTGGTTTAGAATGGTGAAATATGGAAAATGCCGAGAGGCAGACAACCTTGTAGATTGGGGTTATAAAGGAGGCAGCAGTGAGTGACACAGAGACACAACAGGGTATTAAACTACTGAATGTAAAAAGAATATAACTAAGAAAGGAAAAAGACTACCCTTAAAACAAAGAAAATAGTGATTTGGCACAGTACAACAGAAGCTTGATAAATGCATTATTCGGAAGTATATGGCAAAGCATAAGCGTTTGACTCTATCCCCACAATGGTCTGGTGGAGAAACTGATGGGGTTGGGAGTAGGCCCTTTGATGGTCAGATGGATTGAAAACTGGCTAGCTGGACGCACAGAGAGTAGTGGTCTGTGGGGAGCTCTCAAACCTAGAGAGGTTGGTAGTGGGGTACCGCGAGGCTCGGTCCTGGGTCGATCCTGTTTAATGCATACATCTATCGGACATCAGGGAGGGTATAGGGTGTGAAATGAGTCTCTTAGCTGAGGACTCCAAGATGGGAGCAGTAGTTGAGGAGAAGAGGGAGGTTGGCCCTGCAAGGGGACCTGAACACCCTGGAAAGCTGGGCTCACACATGGAAATTAAATTTCAATATCACCAAGGTGTTACACCTTAGGTGGGAAACCCTAAACACAGGTACACCCTGGGAGGGCGCTGGAGGCCTCAATAGGGAAACAGACCTAGGGGTCATGGTGGATGCATGTATGAATAACTCTGAGCAGTGCAGGAGAGGCTAGCAAGGCAAACAGGATGTTGGGATGCATCGTAAGGGGATCTCCTCTAGGAGCAAAGGAAGTGATTCTGCCGCTGTACAATGGACTGGTTAGACCACACCTTGAGTACTGTGTACAGTACTGGAGACCACACTTGAGGAGGGACATACAGCTCCTGGAGAGGGTACAGAGGAGGGCAACTAAGATGATATGAGGGCTAGGGGATTTGCCGTATGAGGACCGACTTGAGGAGCTCTGCCTGTTTTCATTGGAGGAGAAGAGAGACAGGGGGGACATGATTGAGGTCTTCAAGTACCTCAAGGAAAAAAATAGGGTAAACATGGAGGGATCTTTAGACTAAAGCAGGAGGTATCACCAGAGGGCATGGTATGAAGGTGGAAGGGTGGGGGAGGAGGAGGTTTTCACTAAGAGGGTGGTGGACCCTTGGAATGCAC
The DNA here is from genome assembly GCA_016271365.2 of Neoceratodus forsteri. Classification (NCBI taxonomy): domain Eukaryota; kingdom Metazoa; phylum Chordata; order Ceratodontiformes; family Ceratodontidae; genus Neoceratodus; species Neoceratodus forsteri. The sequence goes on along the minus strand of CM057452.1, from coordinate 416,618,217 downwards.
TGCATGGCGAGCTGGTTCAGAGATCCACAGTGGAGGCTTCAAGAGAGGTGGGACAGACACAGAAAGTGGATGTATCAGATGATGGCCTGTCCAAGGGGTGGGGGTGGATGACAGGGTTTCTGGAACACAAGGGCGGAGGCCTCGGCACCCAACTAGGGATCTGAGGTTCGAGCAGACTCGATAGATCGTAAGGCCTAATCTACTGGCAAATAGTATGTAGTATGTAAAACAAGAACCAACCCTAATGAGGTGCAAGCCCACTCAGTAACTGACCTTGATTTAATAAAGGAGACTGAGGACGCAATGCATAGCGACCACTAGGACTGAATTATTTAGTCACATATCACCCAACGATAGCAGTCTAAATGTAAGTCAAGATTTGGTGCATCGAGGGAATAAGAAATTTGAATCAAATAAACTGATTACACGGACCATGGACTGTGATTCCCATAACGTGGTACTACAGTTTATTATAAACAGCCCACCAGCCTTAATAAAGATACAATAGAAGCTTTAGGGCACCAATATATGGCTAATATTTTAATAGTAGAATATTTGCAGAGCTTAAAAATGGAGATTGCTGACTTACAAGATATTGCAGAGTATAAAAATGCACTTAAGAATTTACAGAGGAAGAAGTATAAGGAGAAAGGAGATATTTGGGGGAAGGGGCAAGAATTGTGTAGTGTGCATGGAAAGAATAGTTACATAAGAACTTACAGAACAGTAGATCTTGAAGGGATCTCAGTCATCAAGGTAACACCATAGGAACCTCGCTGTCGGTTGAGAATTCACACAGAAGACTTTTAGCAGTACAACTGGGCCGCTCACACCATCCCGTCCATCACAGCATCAACCCTATATAGGAGTGGCCCTGTTCTCTCCTCAGTTCTTTCCCCTGGAGACTAAGGAGCAAGGCTTTCACTCTGGGGGACCAAGGAGAGAGAGAGAGACAATACCCAGACCTAAGTAACAAGCTGGATACCAAATAGCCAATTCCTAGACAGGAGCCACAAGAAGGGAATGGTGGGAGGAAAATATATCTGATGACAGATTTCCTCAAGATCTACTGTTAAGGTAAGTTATTCACAGCTATTCTATCTTCTTGGGGTATCTCAGTCATCAGGTAACACTGTAGGCAAGTACCAAGCAGTTACAAGGGTCAGACAGACAGTCTGGAAGGAGGCTCTCCATAAACTTAGGACAGGCGTCCCTGTAACATAGCCCTGCCAAATCCTGCAAGTGCTCTTGAGGCAATGTCCAGACTGTAGTGCTTGGTGAAAGTATGGACTGTACTCCAGGTGGCAGCCACACAAATGCCAGTGTCCGAGACCCCTTTGAAACAAGCCACCGAAGCAGCCATTCCTTTGGTGGAATGAGCTTTGACAGCACCAAGCAACTCTGCCATACTTGTAGTAGAACACAATGCAATTAGCTAACCATTTGGATAAATATTTCTTAGAAACTGAGGCACCCTCTCTGCCTAGGGAAGGAAACAAACAATTGCTTTGACTTTCTAGACTCTTTAGTCCAAGCAAGTAGTACTTCAAAGTTCTGTGCACATCTGATATATGGAGCAGTGCTACCCTGGATTGGCACACTCGGAAAATCAATCAATCAAACTTTATTTAACCAGGCGTGGACACCATTGAGCAAGCTCGTTTTCAAGGTGGTCCTGGACATAATACAGAACAGGGGTAACAGCATATAGGAGACAGGGGATGACCTAGAACATTAGGTGGGATAAAATAAACAGGAAGCTGGATAGACTGACTGAGTGTGAACTCTGAAACCACCTTAGGCAGAAACTTAAGATTTGTGTACAAAGGCACCCTGTCTTTGTAAAAAATCAAATAAGGATACTTGCACCAGAGTGCTTGAAGCTCTGAAATTCTTTGAGCAGAAGTAACTGCAACTAAAAATAGTGCCTTCAAGAGGAAAGTGCAAATCACAAGTCGCGACTGGCTCAAAAAGAGACAGGGCCAGCTTTTCCAAAATAAAATAAAAGTCTGAAGCAGGGACAGGAGAGCAGTTGGAGGTTTCAAATGCAGGATGCCCTAAGAAGGTGAGGAACATCCAGCTGAGCAATCGTCTGCGGTCACCCATGGGCTCAGGAAATGCAGAAATAGCCGAAGGTGGATCCTGAAGGAGGAATACTGGAGGCCTGAGTCAGACAGTGAGATCAGGTAGTTCAGGATATGATTCACCGAACAGGTGAAAGGGTCTAGGTCATGTCTGGCAGCCCAAATGGCAAACCACTTCCATTTCATGGCAAATGTGGCTCGAGTGAAAGGCTTCCAGGTGGCCACCAGGACATCCGCTACCCTACTAGAGACCCCAAACCGGCATGGCTACGTTCTCAGGAGCCAGGCATGCAGATGAATGGATCTGAGATTGAGATGGGCCAGGTTACCTGATCCTGAGTCACAGGTTCCTACAAAGGGGGGTTCCTCCGCCATCTGCTGAAGTAGAAGGAACCACACTGTTGGACAGAGTCCACAGAGGGAGGTGAGGATGATTAGTGGTCTGGAGGGTTCTCATATGAGGACAGACTTTGGAGAGCTGAATATGTACTTTCTGGAAGACAGAAGGGATAGTGGGCAGGGATACGTTTTGCTATACCCAGGTGAGAAACTATATTCTATGACAGAGGAGATCGTACCTTGTTCCCCTCACCTCTTCCAACCCTTTGGACTCTGCCCAAAGATACATCTGGGTGGCAATTCATGGGAAAACTTATTAGCCATATATATAGAATATTAAGAGATTCTCTGGTGATACCTCACTATCAATACCAGAAGCCTGGAACAAGGCTCTGGAACTACAAATTCCTTTCTCATTACGGAAGAAGGCAACTCTGAAACCTATTAAAATTACCTCCTCTAATGTATGGAGGAATTTGTATGAAATCTCGATCCCAATACTTGCGTTCCCCAGCGATACTTACAAAATACCTCCATATCTCCTATGGCTTCTGTTGGAGGAAGTAACTGCAACCTAGCTGACCTAAGCCACATTTTGTGGTTTTGCCCTAAATTAACAACATTTTGGTGAGTCTTGCAGCCGAGCTGGGCCAATGCCTGGGAGAGGATATCAAACTGACAGCAGAGATAATTGTCTTATCCATTTAACCTCCCCAAACAGACCATGCTGGTACCGTACTTTTGCCCCACAGTATATATTAGTAGCCAGGAAGGCTATAACCTGAAGATGGATGACTAACCAGATACCTTCAATTGAAGATTGGCACCTAATAATAAAAGAAATGTACAACTTAGAACACTTTACAGTCAAATTTTAACCGAGAACATTGCGAGCCTCAACCACATGTCTAAGCATATTCTACTAGATAACTAGGAGACCTCAACCTGAATTGGTTTAGCACTCTGGCCTCATCACCCATTGGCACGCCACAGCCCTTGACCTTCACCAGATGGTGACCCAACCCACTAGGTGTAACCCTCCACTGGCACCAACACCATCCTGAATATAATACTCACTAACAGACCCAGCAAAATTGGGGATGTCAGAGTCCTCCAAACTCCCTTAGTGACCACTCCCCATGCTCTGCGTGGACAGGCAAACCTCCCACACCTGCTCCCACCACCGCTCAGGCAAACTCCACTCTCTCAAGCAACATCTTGCACAATGGAAATGGTCCCCAATCTACCAAGCCACAAGTGTTGATACTGCTGTCTCCTATTCCTCTGACTCCTTTACCAGTGTCTGGACATTTATTCCCTCTAAGGAAAGTTACCACCAAGAAACATAATGCCCGTGGATAACGTCGTCACTGCTGCAACTCCTCAAAAGCCGTGATAACCTGATGGCACAAAGCCAATGACTCAGGAAAACCAGTGGACAGGCAGGCATACCATACTGTTCTGAACAAATGCACCTGGGCTGTCTGAAAGGCAAAAGCTGAACACTATAGAGCTACCCTTACTGCCTCCTGGGGCTCATCTCGTAAGTTCTATGATAATATAAAGTCCCTGAATGGCAAATCAAAAACACCACCCCATCCCAGATTGCCAATAATGGGTCGGTCACCACAGACCCAAAAGAAATTGCTGATCGGCTCAATAACAGTTTCCACGGAACTCAGTGCTGTCCTCCCCAAACTTTTTCGACCGGTACCCAACATTGCCCAGCTCCACCTCCAGCGACGCATTTCTATATCCGGACCCTCTCTCCACAGCGAGGCCGTACCTTACCAAGGCCTTAAATGGAACCAACCCACTGAATGATCCACTTGACATTAATCTGCTCCGACTGGCACTAGTCAGTATTACTTGCACCACTACTGCCATCCTAAATCTCTCCTCTGTCTGGGATAATTCCCAACAGCTTGGAAAAATGGCGTCGTCACACCAATCCACAAGGAGGTGACCCCTATCCACGGGTAACTACCGCCCAATCTCCATTCTTCCCCACTTTCCAAAGCCCTGGAAAAACTGTGGCTGACCAGCTATCATGCTTCCTGGACGCTCACAAAATTGCTATGTGAGGAACAGCATGGTTTCCGGATGGTCACAGCACCACCACAGCCCTCCCGGAGTCCTCAAACCAACTGCACCATGCCCTTGACAAAGGATGCATTTCTGCAGTCATGTTCTTTACCTATCAAGGCTTCTGACACGGTAAGCCACGCTTCCTGCTCAACACCCTCACACAATTGGGTTTCTCTCAAGGACCACTTGATTGGTTCACAAGCTACCTCTCTTCCAGATCCCAATGTGTCAGGATCAATACACTACCTCTGGCTTGAGCCCCATCTGCTCTGGAGTACCATAACGCTCCATCCTGGGGCCCCTACTTTTCAGCTTGTTCTTAAATGCTCTTCCCACCTCATGTACCGAAAAGATCCTCCCACCTAAACCTGTCAGAGCTACAGACCTCTCTCCAGACTGCTTTCAATTAGACTGACTGCTGGTTCACAGGCGCAGACTAATCTGGAACCTAAAAACTATGACCCTCCTGTTTGCCTATCACCAAAGTAAACTAAAATACTGTCCATCCAATCCAGCTCACACTACATCCTGGAGCAGGTCATCCTATAAGTACCTGGGTGTTATCTCTAACTCGGCCCTCACCTTCCACACACATCAGCACCCTCACATCTGCCACCAATGCAGCTGGTCTCCTTTATCACCAAAAGCTTGTCTCCCCAGACACCCTCATCACACTCATCTCCTCGGTCCTTTCCCTGACCGACTATGGCCTGTTGGTCTATTCTGCAGTGGATGCCACAGCCATCGGTAAGCTAAGCGTAGTGATCAATAAAGCCAACGAATGACCCATACTTGCATACTGTATGCCCTTGCCCAGATTCTTAACTTTGATGAAAGGGTTCAATACCAGGCCTGCCTCACAGCCAAAAAATCTCTGCTTGGTCTGACACCCCGGCCTATCAGCTGCCTAGCAACACTACCCCTCCATGAACACACACAACACAGATAAACACACTATAGCTGTCCCTAGGGTCAGGACAACCTGGGCACAGAGATCGTTCCTGGTTAGGGTCCCCACCTGGTTTAACTCCCTGCCCACTCTGGTTGCCTGCCATGAAGAACATTTTCTGACCTCACATGCATGCACCTGCCACAATAGGTCCCCCGCTGTCGGTCACAGCCAGATTGACATTGATCGGGGGCTGAACAAGGTGGGGCCCCCACTGAGCCCCTGATACTGACAACGTTTTTCCACAGACTGCTCAAGAAGCACTATATCAGACCTGCACTTTAGCAAGACAAATGCTTAGTTCTAACCACGGTATAGTCTAAAGATGTATAACTTTAATGTTTTACTTTGCTCACTGTATCACAACAATGCTACTGCTAACTCCTCACATTCTTGTATGTGCTTGTAACTCTGTATATGACCTCTATATATTGTACTATATGACTATTTTCTGCATGTCTCAAATGTTTTTCTTACAACGAGAAGCCTTTGGAAATGAGTCTCTGACTCAAAGATTGTGATTCCGATACCCTCAATAAATAAAACTATTTTTTAATTATGTAATAATCTCCCTTCCTTCTAAATAAAATGGCGCAGATGGGTGTTCCATATATCTTCAAAGATCCAGAGTTGCTGTCCCTGATAATTAAGTAAACATTTTTCTATAACCACCGAACCCTTCCTCCACTGTGGGGGTAATATTAGGGAATGATAGGGTCCCACATAGCTATATAGGTTTGAAGATGGGTCGCAGCCTGCCTTGGAAAGAAATAAAAGGCTATTGATAGATCAGACAGAAGGATGCCCATCATTGAATGGTGTGTAGTATTAATTAAAGCAATGTCATTTACCTTTTAATTATAAATAGCGTAATTGCAATTAGTCACTGGTATATGACAATGAAACTACTGAACATGTAAAATGATGACTCTCTGAATAAAAATGAAATAAAAAAAGTAGGGATAGTGGGGATATGACAGACATTGAAATACCTGAAGGGGTTCAACAGAGGAACAAGGGTCTACTCAAGTTGAGGGAGGAGGGGACTACAAAAGGCCACAGTCTAAAAGTTAGCAGGGGCAGTACAGAGGGAAGCAGGGGCATTATTTCCAGCAGAGGTGGTGGCACCCTGGGATGCACAACGGATGATCTGGTGAAATTGGGGTGTGGGAGAGTTTCAAGAAGGGTTGGGATAGGCACAGGGACACGTGGGATGATGGTATAGTGATCATCAGAGAGTACAGGGTGGGGAAGTGGGTGGGAGGGGAAATAATGGAGTGAGGAAGAGCAGCTACTGTACACTACCAGTGAGCTGGGCCATGCAGACAAGATAGACCGTTAAGCCTAATCTGCTGGCAACTACTGTATGTATGTATATCTGGCAGGACCAGAATGGAGCCACTAGAATCATGCTGGCCCCTCCATCTGCAACTTGATTAGCACCTCTGTATCAGAGGAAATGCGTAAAGAAACCGTCCACTCCAAGAGAGGGACAATGCGCCCGCCAGAAAACTCCAGGCCCTGGATCTAGCAAGCAGAAATCGGGCAGTTTTGCTTTGAGTGGGGACACAAAAAGTCCAGCTCTGGATGACCACATCTGTCAAAAAGTCTTCTGCGAAGGATGAGAGAAGCTCCCATTCGTGCATGCTGGACTGAGTCCTGCTGAGACTGTCCACCAGGATGTTTAGGGACGCCTGGCATGTGGACCACAGAGAGTATCAGACTGTGATCCAGCACCAGTACCACACTCTCATAGCCTCCCAGCAAGGGGATATGAGTAAGTTCCGTTCTGCCTGTTGATGTAGTATACTATACTCAAATTGTCCGACTGCACCAGCAGCTGTCCCGGAGCAAGATGCTCCTGAAAAGCTTGTGTGTGGTGTACAGCACCACCCTCATCTCCAGGACACTGATATGCAGGGAGGCTTCTGGAACCAGGAGCCCTGGGTTTGAAGAGACCCAGGTGTGCTCCCCAGCCCAGACTGGACGCATCTGTAGTTAGGATCTGATGTTGGGAAGAGCTCTGGAATGGAGCAGCCTTGATGCAGATTCATGGGGTACATCCACCACTGCAGTACACTGCGTACTGGGGAAGAGACCAGGACTGGAATGTTTAACTCGTCCATCCTGCTGGTCCTACTGTACCCAGAGGATCCACTGGAGGATATGCATATGAAGCCTGGCCAGTGGAATTATGGGTATGGCAGCTGCCATAAGGTCAAGTAATCTGAGGTACACCTGAGCAACTTCCCAAGCTTGGGTTATAAGGCACTCTGTCTTGTTTGAGGCAGGAAGGCCTTCCCTTGTGCCGAGTCCAGAAACACCCCTACAGTATATACTACAGCCTTTGGGACAGTACTAGAACAGAGTTGGGCAGGTTGACAGTAATGCTCAGGGACTGGAAGAGCTGGAGAGTGCACTCCAGAGTCAACAAGCGTGGTTTCCTGGATGAGACCTTTAGGAGTCAATCATCCAGGTAAAGGAAGACACAGAGTCCCTCTCTTCTGAGAGCTGCTGCGATCAGTGCCAAGCACTTAGTAATGACTCGCAGGGCAGAGGATGAGCCAAAGGGCAGCACTTTGAACTGATATTGCTCGCCCTGGAAGGCAAAACAGAGAAACTTCCTGTGTGGATGAAAGACCAAGATGTGCAGGTATGCATCCTGCATGTCCAGTGAGCAGAGCAAGTTCCATGTCTTGAGGAGGAGCATTAGGCCTGGCACAGTTACAATACGGAACTTTTGTACGGACAAACAGATTGAGGTCCTTTACAGTAGATCTAAAATGGGCCTCAGATCTCTGGTCTTTCTGGGAACCAGGAAAACCTGGAATAAAATCCCTGGTTTCTCTGGTGCCTGAGCATCGGTTCGATGGCCTGCTTGCACAGAAGAGACTGCACTTCCTCTTGGAGAACAAACAAGTGAGTCGGGGGCAACTGGAAGGTGGAGGTGGGGTGTCCGGAGGCTGTTCTTTGAGCTCCAAGGTGTGACCCTTTTTATGATCTGCAGAATCCATGCATCCAGTGATGGTTCTCCACTGGTTCAGATGGAGGAGAATCAACCTCGACTACCACCTCCTGGGTCAGGGACCAGAGGAGGGGGTCCAGCAAGGAGTCAAACAGAGGTGGAGCCAGCCGCAGAGATTGGTCTCTCACTTCTGGGGTGCATGGCCCGCTCCAGCACTGGAGGGTGGGCAAGGGAGCCTGGTATCGGCGCTTTCCTTGGGTACAGGGAGCAGATCCAGGCCTACTGTTCTGTTCTGAAAGGAGCCGCCCTCTACCCCTTGGTTGGGTGTGGTAGAGGAATGGACCAGTGAGGCTATGCCTGAGGCCTACAGATCACTTATGAAGTCCTGGACATCAGGGCTGAACAGCTTAGTGCCATTGAAAGGGGCATTAAGCACTCTGTGCTTCATATCAGCTGCAAAACCAGAAACTCTGAGCCATGAGTGCCTATGGAGACATATACCCGTGGCAGCTGCTCTGTAGCGGTATCAGTCATGTCAAACAATGCTCTGAGGAGATGTTGCTAACATCCTCAGCTGCCTGGAAACACTGAAGCAGCTCCTGCTTTTGTGTGACATCAGGAAGGGCCTGGGCCACAGCCTTGCCCTTCTTCCAGTTGGCATTCACTATGTGTGACAGACAGTTTGAAATCCTCAAGCCTAAGGTGGTGGAGGCATTAACCATTTTCCCCATAGATCAGTCCTACAAGATTCCTTGTCTAGGAAAGGGAACTAAGGTGTCTAGGTACCTTAGATCTATCATGAGCTAACTTAATGACTACTAAGTCAGTTTCTGCCTGGGCAGCAAAATAGGGAGACACTGAGGAGTGTGATAAAGTTTGTCTGGCCTGTGTGGTCTAGCTGGCACCATGTCTGGTCTGTGCAGGCTGCCGTGGCTGTAATCTTCAATGCTGGAGCACTGGAGAAATAATCTCTGCAGGAGATTCAGAAATCTCAGGAAGTCCACCAGATCTTTTCTGGTGGCATTCTCTTCCTCAGTGTGGAAACCCATGGTTAAGGACAGCTGTTTCATTAGAGTAAAAATGTGGGTCCTCAGGAGGAGACTTGGGAGTATGTTTACATAGTCCTCACTGACAGAGGATGCTGTAGACCTGTCAGAGAGCAAGATTTCTTTCTCTTTTCCTTCTCCGGAAGAATGATGTCTGGATGGTACTCCTCCTCCTCCTCAGCTTGACCTCAATCTCTGGCGCCGGGCACACCATAGATGGCCCATGGGGGAGCCTCCGGGGCCAGCGAATTGGGGTTAACGACGATGAAGCTGTCGTTGACAGCGTCAGCGAAGAGGGACTGTTTAAGGCACCCAGTTGCTGCACAAGCACATTGGTGAACTTAAGCAGAACCTCACTGAGTGTTGACAGAAGGGGTTCGCCGGCATAGGTGTCGATGACCACCTGCTGTGTCCCGAGAACCTGATGAGCCTGTAGCCCTGGTGGGAGAAGGGCAGGCCTCAACGGGAGGTCAATCATGTGACGATGGAGGGGCCAGCGACCGGGCACCCTGTGAATCAGGTGAAGGTGCTGTCGGTATGGGTCTAGTGGGCACAGAGACCTGGACAGTGGTTCTCTTCATTGAAGCAACCACAGCCACGAAGATCTCCCAGATGAAAGAAAGGCTGAAGGGCAGTGAGATCGATGTCAGGGGTGGGGAGTGGTCGTGATCTCTGTCTTTTCTTGACTTTCTCCGAGAGGACTAGTCTCAGGCCTTGAGGCTTAGGAGCTTGTACATCCGGTCGGCTATCAAAGGCTGGGCCCCGAGGACCCGTGCCCGTGCCGGCTACCTGTTGATCTATCAGAATTTTTCAAGAGCCTTTCTGCGCCGCCAAAGGGTTGTTTTGATTAAACATGTGGCAGAGCTCACAGTCAGAAACTTCATGGTCAGGCCCAAGACAGCAGATACAGACAGAGTGTTCATCTGTAGAGGCAGTCTTCTTTTCTGCAACAACAGAAGAGAGAAGTAGAAAGATTAACTCGACATAAACAAATAAAATCTCTTGAAAAGATTTTTGGCAAGGAAAATGAAAAAAGCCGTGAGGCTGAAAAAAGGCATGAATACTGCGACAGAGCTTCTGCGAGACCCATGTGAGTCCATGGCAGGAAAGAACTGAGGAGGGAGCAGGGCCGCCCACACCTATATAGGGTTGGTGACATTAACAGATGTCGACAGCGTTGGCAGCCCCAGTTGTACTGCTGAAAATCTTCGTGTGGATTCCCTTCACAAATGGCAAGGTTCCTACGGTGTTACCTGATGACTGAGATACCCTAAAAGAAAATTCACTGTTAAAGAAAGGCCACTCATCAAAGGAGGCAAGGGTTACTAAAAGACAAAGAAAAGAAAAAAAAAAAAAGTAAAAACAGAACTGATAAGGTAAAATTAATAGTGCTCAAAATAAGTTGCAGAATAGGGGTACATCAGTTGTTGATTTTGATCTGAATCAGAACCTGTAGGATGAAACTTCTGTACGAGACATGCCAAAAGAGGTAGAGCCTTGAGCTCCTATGGCTTTAACCTCTGAAACTCAAAAGATCATAAAAGTGGTTGTTAGAGACAGAGAAGGAGTCAGTGCTGTAAACAAACTAGCGATTACTGGGAATGAATGGACAATAGATTTAAGGGGTGTCAATAAGTAAAACTATGAGTCTCAAACAACATTAACACGCGTATAATGTACCTTCTGCAATCAGAACTGGAAACAGACTTTAGGTTTTGCTATACTAACTTGTTGTACTGTATGTGATGTAACTGACTTTGTTGTATTGAATTTCTCCTAATAAAAATTTAATGTTTAAAAAGAACTGGAAAGAGACATGACACAATCCATGCTGTTAGAAACATTCAGAGTACAGGATGCGGACTGGGATAATAGAGTGCTTATTGTATGTGATGAGAATTAGTTTTGTGTCAACTTTGGGCGTTCAAAATTGATTATGTAAATTGGATCTAGAAGTTGGTAGGCCAAGTCCCATCTCTGAACTCCCTAGCAAATTTGGAAGAATTTACCTTTTCAGTCTTTATTGGAGCATAAGCTACATAAGCGATGTTAGCGAACAACAATATCCAATTCTGTCTATATTTGGATTGCAGGAGCAAGAAATGAATCCAAGGTCTCTTTGCTTACTAAAATACTATTTATAATCCAGAATATTTTAAAATGTAATGCCTGGAGGAGGACATTTGGCAAATAGATAGGGCAAGTAGTTGGAATTGGTATGGACAAATTAATTACATTGTGTAACAAGTCATTAGCTAAAGAGATACTGGATCAAGTTGGCATTTTGGATCAAATGGATATTAACACTGCAAATTCAGCTGAGTTTGGGACACCGGTAGAGCTACAACAGTTAAACTCTGATAACACAGAAAGCTCTAAAAATTTGAATATCATTCCTCTGTCCAATAGATTCTCTGTCCTCCAATCCAAGGAATACTGACTACAACACAGAAGGCACAGTGATAACAGTCTTATCGAGCAAGATATAACTAATATAGTTTTGTGAAATATTGCAGGGATGTCAAACAAGATTATGGATCAAGACTGACAAAACTTTGGCAACCTGTGATACAGTTTACCTTCAGGAGACATGGTTATTAAAAGATGACACGTTCTCTCTTAATGGTTTTACTCCATTTAAAACTCCTGCCATAAAGGAGAATAAGAATGGTAGATGTATTGGTGTCCTAATAATTGGTAGCAAAGTAACACCTGACATAAAATGTATAACGATTTTTAAAACTGATGATTTGATCTTATGACTATTATTACATTTAGCTGGAAAAGAATGTCATCTAGGCAATATTTATTACCCCTCCTGCAAGGCATTCGCATTTTACATGCAATTTTTTAGAGGTCCTGGAACATAAAATCATGGAGTCACTAAAAATCAGGACTATGAACTACTTCTTCTTGGTGATGCGAATGAGCGAATAGGGAATGCTAATGCTCTTTTAGATTATACAGATTTATTAAGCACTTCTTGTTTTATACAGAGACAATCTCAAGATAAAATTTTAAATGCCACTGGACCGAATTTACTCAATTTCTTTGAGAATCTGAATTTATGTATTTTAAATGGTCACCTGTGGGGTGATTTCCAGTGGGTCATTACACATTTTCTGGCTCTCGGCGTCAATACTTGACCTTGCCCATTGCTTCTGTTTTGATATATCTAATTATATAACATTATCAATTACTGACAGATCAGAAGGTGGTCATTTACCACTTAGTCTTAAGACAAAACTAATTAGAGAGGCTATTAATTTAAATAAGGTCATAAGACACAACTTTTGGCTCCATCTTCAACATACACAAAGCCTTGCACTGAGCTGCTATGCTTATGTTCTTCAAAAACAATGCGAGTCAAAATTGCTTGTTTTTTTAGGAATATACTTTTAAAAGTCTATAATTACCTTTGGGACCTAGCAGTTAAAGGAGTAATTTCAAATTCACCCAGCAATTAAGCATAGACTTTTGGATATAGATTTACAAGAGGCCAGGTCTAAGAGACTAATTGTTTTACCTGCTTCTTAGCCATCTATTTCAAGATACCTATCATCATAGTCTTAATTGAGGATTGTCCTAATTCTAGTTGTAGGCTGTACCCTAGGATTGATTGTGGAAGTGACAACAGTCTTCTGTAAAATTAGTACTATATAGATACTGTGCAAAGCCTTGGCATTCAGGACATCAAATGTGGCCAACACCGTCTTACCACCATATTTAAAATTAAATCTGAGGATACCAGCACAAGTTTGTTTAACCTTCATTTGGGGCTGGCCCACCGATGCAGCAGTAGTGCTACTGCCTGTGGTGCTGATGTTTGGGAATGGACCTCGGATGTCGGGCGGTTGGCTGGGGTAAGGTGGAACATCCATGGGACTGCTCACCTTTCTAGGGAGGGAGGGAACCTGGCATCCAGCACCTACCAACCCCTAGCATTGGCTTGGGGAGGTATAGCAATCTGGGCCATGTTGCCTGGCCTGGTTGGATGGAGCCAGCAGACCTCTGCATGTGAGGCAAGGAACATGCCCGACCATGCAGCACCAAGGTCACTGCATGACTGACTCCATTCCAGCAGGTCCCAGGGGGATGCATAAGGAAAAAAACACCTCGTGGGAGCCTCATGACACCGGATCTTGGTGAGTACCAGGACCAAGCCGATAAAGGGTCTCCCCAGCCGTCGACCAAGGTCAAAACAGAAGCATAAAAGAAAAGTTTGCTTAACCTTCTTTTAGACTGCAATCGCTTGTTGCATCCATGTTAAATGATTATTTATAACTAGATCCCAGCAGGTATATTCTTTCACCACTTCAAAGCTGTGCCTACAGTTGTAAATTCCAGATGGACTGCGTTATTTATTACATACTTTTAACTATCAAAACTATTTTCTCACAGTTAAAGTTTAAATCTGTATTAAAGCAATACATTGTCAATTTGTCCATCTGAGACTGCAAGTCGCTAGGTAACAGAAATTAAAAGCGAGATCTTCAGCACAGGCTAATGCACGGGCAAGATTTTCTCTCCATTTAGGAAGCTATATTTAGTACCATCTAACATGCATAAGAGGTCACTAATATAAATATTAAAAGGCATGAGGTCATCACACAGCCTTGTTTCACTCCAACACATCAATTTTATCTATGAAGTTCCCCTTATTACAATATCTGATCTTGCACCAGTTTTATCATACAGTTCATTAACTATATCAATAAGGGAGGGATCTAAGCCTGTCTCTCTCAACGTTTTACCTAATATATTTCTATTGAGAGAATCAAATGCTTTCTTGAAGTCAATAACAGCTTAAAATACTGTTTGACCACTTGTAAGTACAGTACAATATTTCTCTAAGGATGGAACATAATTAAACACTGGTTTATTGTAGGCCCTTTTATAAGTCCAGCCTGCAACTCTTGATATGATAGCATATTTCTCCAAATGTGCTTATATTTTAGTACACAGGACACTACAAAAATTTTGGAGGCTGCTTCCAGACTTATTGGTCTGTACATTTCTGGAGTTCTGAACATCGAAATTTGCCAGCAGATAAAAGCCTAGAGGTCTATCAAGTCTGCTCGAATGTGCGGCTAGCACCCTTATTCTGCAGCTGGGTTATTAATATACCCTTTTAAAAATGGAAAAATCTAACGCTGTTTTCCAAGTATCAGGAAATTGTTTCCGCTTTCATGTACCCATTCACTAATTTAGTTGAAACTTGCATCAAAAGTTGGGATTAACTTTACATAAATCCACTGGATTTTGATCTGAGCCTGAGGCTTTATTCCCTTTAGCCATAAACAAAAGTTAATCCTACCTCCTCTTCTGCAATACTGATGGCTTTCCATCTGAGGGGACTCATATTTCCTAAAAAAAAGCTTGATTATAAAATAGGGAATAATAATACATATACCAAATATCTGGATGTACTGCAGCATTTTATGAATGCCAGCTCACAGTACCACTGCAAGCCATTGGCTGACAAAGTCAATCAATGGGCTTTTAGAAGTACTATAGCTGTCATTCATTGACAGTTCAGTTGGTGGACAGCCGTGGAGGTGAGAAGAGGGATGTGCTGCTCGCGACCCGGGGGTCCCTGCTGGAGGCCGAGCGGGTGAGGCGTAGTCACTGGAGTGGGTGGGGGATCACTACACTATGGAAAATGGGGATTTCTTTATTACAGGGATCGGATCGGGAGGGTTGGGAGCACTACTGGAAACTGGGGAATCTTTTATATACATGCTACCGGGGATCGGAAGGGATGGGGCTCTACTGCATTTATTGTGATGCTACCGGGATCGGACTGGGGAGGGGGACTAAGCTACTGGACACGGGGATTCTTTTATTTTATGCTACGAAGATTGGACCAGGAGGGAGGAACCACTACATAAGGATATTTAATTTGTCTATACTTGCGATCAGCGGCTCGTGGGGCATTGGGGAGGGTGTGCACAGCCACCTGCCAGCCATGCAAATAAGCCCATAATGGGCATGCAAATAGCCACCTAGCATCTTGCATGCCTAATGGGCTAATCTGCATAGCTCCCTTGTGAACAGGGGTAGTGCGCTCTCGGCACTATATGTGCATGAACCATCCTTCAGTGCTAATGGGGTTTCCCTGGGTTAGCACTGCCCCCACCTTGCCTCTATTCACAGCTGCCCGCCAGCGCAATCCAGGAGTGCAGCACAAACTTTGCACTCGCTTGCTACAATCTTTGTGAATCCTGCCCCTAATGCACATTATTTTGAGTTGTCCTCACTATAACTGTCTGAAGTCCAAATGGTTGCACAGAATTTTAGGTAATATGAGACTGAACAGTCAGGATTTGTTTTGTTCACTTTTAATTCTTATGATGATATATTAGCAAGGTTGTGATACTTTTTAAAAGCTGTTTTCGCACAAGAAGAAGGGTAAATGACCTAAGTTATTTATTTGGCTTTTGTTTACCGGTAGGTGAACTTGACAAAAGATGCCTAATTTCAGGCACAACTTGAGAAAGTACAGTAGCAGACAGCAACAGGTGAACAGGCAAAGTACAGTCAAAAATCATACAGTCAAACAGAAAGTGCATAAAGTTTAAGGTATTTAATAAAACAGCAAACAACTTGGAAAGCATAAAGGTTCAAGTAGCTAGAGTATAGGTTGTAAAGCAGATTAGCCTAGCAATAAGAAAAATTACTCACCTTAGTAATTATGTTTCTTCTAATGGAGTCTTGCTGTTTTCTGACTTATTGCAGTTAGCCCAGCACTTGAACTGCTCTGGAGAGGAAAGAGTTAAATTCTATGCAGAGCATAGAGCGTTGAGCTCGAGCTCAGTTCAAACCTCTGTCTGCTGCACTTTGAAGTGTAACCGTCAGATTCTTACAAGCTAATACTAACTAACTAACCCTACTATGTGGAAATTGAGACATTTTACTAGCCAAATGGCGACCAAATATTCTGGATCCTCAAAAGACTCAAGTCGAAAATCCAAAACCAAAACCAGGTAGTGAACAACTTATGATTATTAAAATAAAGAAACATAACCCACTCCCCTCTCTAAAGAGGGTGCCCAAATCACCCCTGGGTGCAACACTGCACCTGTCAGCCCACTTCCCAAAAAACAGGTTCTAAGAGGGAAGCAGGGAGAGAGGTCAGAATACAAAGACTCCATTAGAAGAAACACAATTACTAAGGTGAGTAATTTTTCTTCAAACAACATGAAGTCTTGTATTCTTACTTATTGCACACTACAAGCAGTACCTCCATGGAGGAGGAATCAAACCTATTTTGGGAATAGGCTCTGCAGTACTGCTGTACCAAACCGAGCATCACTCCTAGCCTGGATATCCAGAGAGTAATGCTTGGTGAATGTATGGACTGTTTTCTAGGTGTCTGCTTTGCATATCTCTAGTAAAGGAATATCCCTGGCAGCAGTCAGGGAAGCAGCTGTACCTCTAGTCGAATGAGCCATCAGGCCTGAGGGTGGCATTTGCCTAGCTTCTCATAGCAGAATTGTATACAAGAGACAATCCACCTAGCAACAGTTCTCTTAGTGGAGGGTTTGCCTTACCCACTTCCTCATAAGTGAGGAACAATTGGAGGAGTCAAACCTGTGTGCCTTGAGTACGTTCAATGTAGTAACTAAGGGCCTTTTAACATCCAACCTGTGTAATCTTCTCTCTCCTGAAGAAGAATGATCAGTAAAGAATACAGGAAGAGACATGGATTGGTTCAAATGAAAATCTGAAACCACTTTAGGTAAGAACCTCCTATTGGTTCTAAGGACCACCTAATCTCTGTGGAGCGAGATAAAATCAGGCTCCACTGACAGAGATTGTAATTCTGAGTATGTCTGGCAGAGGTAATAGCTACCAGGAACACAGTTTCCAAGTCAAGTACTTAAGCTCTGCTGAAGACAAAGGCTCAAAGGGGTTGCGTAAGCTGGCAATGCAAACATTAAGGTCCCAAGCAGGAGTAGGATCCCTAAAGAGAGATTGGTATGAAGCAAACCCTTGAAAAATGTATACAAAACAGGATGAGATGCCAGTGAGGAAGGCTTTCCTACTGTCAGAATAGCAAAACAGCTGACAAATGCACTTTGAGGGCAGCTGGTTTGAGGCCTAGGCCATTAAGATGAACCATGTAATCCAGAACTGTAGACAAGTCAGCAGTATCTGGAGATAGATGTTTCTTAGAACACCAAATGCTGAATCTTTCCATTTGGAGTTATACGTTTTCTGGTGGCAGGTTTTCGAGGTGCTTTGTGAATGTCCAGAACCCCTTGAGACAGATGCAAATTTGCATATTCTAACTCTTCAAGAGCCATGCCTTGAGATTGAGAGACCAAGGTTGGATACCAGATCCTCCCTCAGAGAGGAGGTTAACAGATTATGATTCCTGGGAAGACATAGGGAAGATGGACTGCTAGGGACAGCAACAAGGGATACAAGGCTGCCTGGTCCAATCTGGAGCAATCAGGATCACTTTGCAAGACTGTGACCTTATCTTGACCAGGACCTTGAACAGTAGAGGAAAAGGAGGAAGGCATAAGAAATGTCCCTCCCAATTCAGAATCAGAGCATCCAGAGGGACTGAGCCCAAGACTGGGGTCTGCAACAGAAGAGAGAAGTTGGTGATTGTCTGGGGCTGCAAAGAGATCCATCTCTGGAGTGCCCCATCTTGAAAAAATCACTTTTAACACTAGGGGATCCAGGGACCATTCGTGATGGCCCTGGGAAATCCTGCTCAGTGCATCTGCTAGTATATTGTCCTTTCCTGGGAGGTGGACTGCTACCAGAGAGGTCTCGTAGAGAATACGCCATGGACCATAGTTTCATGGCTTCCGCACAAGGCCATAAACCGAGTGCCTCCTGCTTGATATACCACTTGGTGCTGGTGTTGTCTGTCCTGACCTGAACCACCTTGTTCTGTACCGATTGTGAGAAGGCCTGCAAGGCCAGGTAAACTGCCCTGAGCTCCAGAAGGTTGATGTGGAGAAGAGACTACTGAGTGGACTACACTCCTGGGCTATGAGAGTCCCCAAGTGAGCTCCCTAACCCAGGAGAAAGGTGTCTGTGGTTAGAACCACAGAATTATCCTGCCACCATTGAAGAGCCTGGATCAGAGTCTGAGTCACTGGAACCAGTTTGGTCAAAGGATCTTTTCTGTGACCAAAACCCCTCAGATGAAACTGAATGTCCTCATCTGAAATCTGGCCCCTGCAGTGGAAGCTGCAATGTGGCCCAGAAGCTGAAGAAACTGTCTTGCTGGTCGAGAATCCAGAAGGTAGAAGGAAGAAGCCAGCTCCATGATGGCCTTCACCCTTACAGAGGGAGAAATGCTCTTGCTTTGACAGTGTCTAGTTCTACCCCTATGAAAGTCAACAGCTGTACTGGCTTGAGAACTGACTTGGGAAGATTGAGAGGAAACCTGAGAAGTGAGCACTTGCTGGGTCACTTTTAGATCTGACTTAACTTGGTCTGGAGCAGACCCACTATAAGCCAGTCGTCCAGAAGGGAATATGGAGATATTTTTCTCCTTAGGAAAGTCACTACTACTGCTAGGCATTTTGTGAACACCCTTGGAGCTGATGTTAAGCCGAAAGGCATTGCTTTGAACTGGTAATGGCCAAAGCAGTTCGAACCTGAGGTACTTTCTGTGGGAGCACCTGCTGAGAATATGAAAGTAGGCATCCTTTAGGTCCAGGAGGCTAGCCAATCCCTGATCTTAGAGATGGAAGAATTATTTCCAGAGTCACCATTTTGAACTTTGGCTTTAACAAATGTTTGTTTAGGTATCTTAAATCTAGTATGGGCCGCCACTACCCTGTTTTTTGGAGGTAAGGAAGTACCTAGGTAGAGACCGTTTCCCTGTGTATTGGGACCTCTCTCTATGGCCTTAAGGCCAGAAGAGATGAAACCTCTGCCTCTAGGGCAATGGTTTCAGATATATTTGCAGGTGGAAAAGATCTGGCTCTCAGCTTTGGCAATATTTTGAAGCTGAGAGCCAGTCCCTACCTACCTCCAGGACCCACTTGTCTGAGGTAACCGACTTCCAGTCCTGGAAATAGTAGGCCAGCCTGCCTCCTACAGGAATGGGGAGTCAGCAGGCTGACACCTCAGGGTGTCTACTTGGCAGGATCCTTAGGCTGAGAGGTGGATGCAGCCCTGCTCATATCCCTTCTGCTTCTCCCTCTGAAGAACCCCCTCTGAGAAAAAGGAGAGGAGAGGAGGCCCGTGCTTGGTAGAAAGGACTATGAAAGGCCTGCTCCTGCCCCTAGCTTGCTGCCTTTGAGGAGTTGCCTGTCTTTCTTTGGCCCGTGCACTCCTATAGATGGTCCTGTATTCGTCCATTTTTTTCATATAATTCTCTGTCTGCTCCCCAAACAGAGAATTATTAACCCTAGGAAAATCCATAGCCTTAGCCTGGGTATACTGAGAAAGGCTAGTACACCTGAGCCAAGCCAGTCTCCAAAGAGACACAGATGTAGCCATGACTCTAGATGAAACATCATTGGAGTCCACAGCAGTATGAAACTGAATCTTCGATGCCTCAATCCCATCAGCAGCCACCTTCTCCAGCTCCTTGGCAAGCTGGGAGGGTCCTGTAGCCAGTGCCAGGACAGTATCCACCTGGACTTCTGGTACCTGGCTGTATAGGCCATGTAATTAGCCTGCCTGAGTCCCAAGAGGATGCCATGTACTGCTTTTGTCATGGCATCCAATTTCCTGGAGTCTTTATCTGGGGTGTGAAGCCAAGAGAATGTTAGCCTTATCACAGGCTGCAGCCTGCACAACCCCAACATGGCTGCACTGCTGGTACAAGTACTCCTGCCTGAGCCTGACAGCATGTACCTCTTGTCCATCCGTCTGTCCATGGGAGGTAATGAATTTGGAGTTTTAACAGCTTTTGTGTCTGTTTCCCAAAAGATTTGTGAAGGAGAATAGACAACCTTTTGGACTCTGGGATGTCCATCATCTCCACAAAGTCAGGCTCCTCTTATTCCTCAACAGCTTCCTCCATACGAGAGCTGGAAGGTTTCTGCCACTTTCCTGTAGAACATAAAGTGGGAAGGGGACTCAGAAAGCCTGGGAGGAAACACCAGAAGGTCTGTATGGGGAGATGTCAGGTTCGATAGGCTCACCCAGACCTTCAATTCCATCTTCATCATCATCATAATCATCATCCCCCTCCAAGTCCGGTTCATAAAATCTTCAGCGGTATAATCTTGAACCGGAAGAACTGACCAGACCAACGCCTGCCAGAGGCGCCTTATCAGTTGGAACCGAACTAAGCGATTCCACTATGCAAATCGCTTGGCAATTTCCTCGGCGGTCAGATGGTGCAGTTCTGGATCCAAACCGGCCAATTTGTCTTTTCTTATTCTTTTGATGGACCTGATCCCTCAGAATCAGCTCTCCTTTGCCGAAGGAGCCTCGCCCTGGTCAGAGGACACTCCTGGTTCGGTCAGAAACTAACCGGGCTGGCCATCGGGTCAGCGAACTTCTAACCTCCTTTTTCCTAAGCCTGCCCAACCTTTTGTCCAGAGTGGCTTTAGGGAAATTCTTATAAATTTGGCAGTCTGACTCTAGGTGACTAAAACCCAGACAGTAAACACAAGTGGTGTGGGGGCGGCCTTAGCAAAGGCCTCCCAACACTCACTGCAGTGCTGAAACCCAGTGGGCCTGTTTTTTTTTTTCTTGGGTTTCTCAGACAAAGCCATAACTAAACCCTTACCCTTTTATGGCAACCAGCCAGGCAAGACATCTTTATGGTCTCTAACCATGTTACGGGTATTTGAAAAAACCGAACACACTTTTTTTTTTTAAACCTCACACTAAATTTCCTGTAAGAGAAAAACAATCATAAACCAGAACCGGTTCAGCAGAACGGTCACACAATCACTTTACAATTTCCACACACTTTCTAACCAAGTCCACTACCTATGCACTTACTGTACCACAGACAGGATCTGAACAAAAACAATGCGGAAATATCGGTAAACCGATTATTTTTAAACCGACCAAACCAAGAGCGAAGGAGAAATCTCCAGAGCGACTGTTCAATCGAAGCGGAGTAAAGAGTCTGACGGTTACACTTCAAAGTGCAGCAGACAGAGATTTGAACCGAGCTTGACACGAGGTTCTATGCCCTGCTTAGAATTTAACTATTCCTCTACAGAGCAGTTCAAGTGCTGGGAGCTAACTGCAATAAGTCAGAATACAGAAAGACTTCATGTTGTTTGAACATAAATTCAAACAAGTGGGGACACTACAATAAATTAGGGAGAAAAAATGAGGGCGACAAGGAACAATAAAATAAGAGTAGCTACAAATTAGGGTAGTGTAGAGATAGGGGATGTTAGGGACATGAGCATTTTAGTGCGGATACATTTAATGTATTTAATATATTCCAACATGTAGCTGTTTAACATTCTCTGTATGAACTTGTACAGTATTTAGTTTTTTATGTGCTGTTTTGTATACATATTTATGCATGAGCTGTATTTTTGTGTCACTGTAAAATAAAGAACAAAATTTACCAAGAAAAAACTCAAGACTGAGAAAGAGTACAAAAAAAACAGAATTACAGAACAAACATGGGAAAAGAACTTGAAAAGGCATTTTAGAAAAACAAACAAACAAAAAAAAAAGTAACACAGAAATAGAAGTTGATGACAGATAAGGACATAAGGCCCATCCCGTCTGCCATTTCTTTTCTACCTAATGAATGTGCCATCGGCCTTTGCTCTGTCAATGGCCTATCTTCTCATACTTTTCTGTATTGCTCCCTTATGCCTATCCCATACTTGTTTGAAGCCCTGCACTGTGTTCATATCCACCACTTCCTGAGGTAGGCCATTCCATGCATCCACCACCCTTTCTGTGAAAAGAACTTCCTCACATTACCCCTTAATCTGCCTCCCTCTAATCTCATGCTGTGTCCTCTTGTCCTGCTATTTTCCTTATATTGAAACATGTTAGACTCTTTTCACCTTTGTTAATGTCCTTAAGGTCTGAAATATGGTGGTGAATGGTAAAGGGAAATTTATGGAGGATCGATAAGTATATACAGAACCTGATGACTGGGTCAAGCATTTTCAAAGCCTGTTTTATAATGCAAAGATCGAATATATTCGTCCCCAAAGAGATAACACAGATTTCACCGTGGATTCCAACAGAGCTCAAGTATTCCTTGGTTGAAACTGGCTATGCTATGCTAGTTCCTCCTTCACCGTCAAAAAGCTCCAGGCCCTGATGGTGTCTCTATAGATGTAATCTTAAAACACAGGAGATAGGGATACCACATTTACAGTTATTTAACCATATTACTAGTACAGACCAAATATCTACATCTTGGAAAAAATGTAATAGCACCACTTTTTAAAAAGGGATATAAGAAATCCAGCTGTTACAGACCAATCAACCTCACTGACTGCACACAGAAAGTTTACTCTAAAATAAATAAGAAATTATTAGGATGGATTTAAGAGAACAAAATTTTAGATGAAGCACAGGCACGATTCTGATTTGATCTTTCCATAATAGATCAAGTTTAGTTTATAAATATAAAGTTATTACACAGCATAAACTATAGTATGCATTTCTAGATCTAAAACCTGCCCTGAATGAATAAATAGATCTCTTCTATGTAGAGCTTTAGAAAATATGGAGGTAGATAAGCCTTTAGTAAACAAGACTGAAAACTTATACTTGGAAAATACTACACAGGTCAAATATAATACAACTGTAATTAGGACTAAA